>CM066730.1:47902522-50402522 GCA_033961575.1 Aselliscus stoliczkanus | reverse complement strand
TACTTAGAGCAGTCTCTTTCATTTAAGACCACTTACGAGAAGAGATTTTGTCCTCGAGGCACTATGCCAGTAATGCTCTATGAAACAGTATTATTCTCACTTGGTCGTCCTTGATTTGCGGGTTGTTTTATCTTAGAGATCGGAAAACAGTGACTGAAGGTGGATGTGTCTTCCTTGAGAACTGGAGCTGATCCGTTCACCATCACACACTCCTTTCTCGCTTTGATAGCCTCTCAGCCTTTGCAACCTCAGCTGTCCTCAGTGGCAGCTGCTTCCCCAGCTCCTCACTGCAGAGTCAGTTCCTGGGACTCCCTAATGAATACAAGTACATACTTTCCCAGCCAAGACTGGGGCTAAACAGACCCCAAGACACTGTTGTGAATGGATGTGATGCTCAGAGCTGCTGCAGGATGGAGCCAACAAAGAGAAGAGGACAAATCGAGAAATCCACAGAGCAGTGGAGCCAGTGCTTTGGGTGGCACGTGTTTACTTTTGTTATGCAAGATCCTAAGTCCCTTCATGGCTTCAGCCACCCTGAGTTGGGTCTGCAGTGACTTGCAACTATAAGCACCCTCACTCACGCAACACCCCAAAGGCCCCTTTGTTTTTAAGAATATGTATGCCCAGGAATCTTTGCTATAAATTAGCCCATTTCCCAGAGGCACGAGCAAAGGGATTTTTCCACAAACCAATGAAATTCTCAGTCTTTGTGGTCAAATGCCCTCTGTCTGCCCTCTCCTTTTCCTTACCTTTATACCCTTAGACAACTACTCAAAGACACTTGGTACACTGAAATCGCTCTAGCATTACCAACAGGTATGTGAAGAAACTTGAAGAGAAATAATGCTTTGAACTAAAGCGTGTTTCCTAGTGTTATTGAATAAAACAAAAATAGGACTGACCGAGCCATCTACCCCTACAGCGTCATTCACCGCCTGGCTGCTTCGGTGAGTGCCAATGTGCTTTTGGGGGCCTCCTGAGCACTTCTTTCCTTTCCATTCCATTCCTTGATTGCACTCAGAAGGACTAAAAACAAACAAGGCATCCTAATTACTAAAGGTTACTCATGATTTTGTCCAAAGCCTCAAAGCTCAAAAGAATCAGAACAATTTGTCTCCTGAATTCACTCACTATAGCTTCCCAACCAGCCCACACAGTCTTTAGTATTTGTTGAAAATGTTCTGTCACTGTCAGCTGCAGTGTCTGTGGAGCAATGCGATGAGTTCGTCCAATAGGCTGGATGCAACAATTAAGTCTTTTTCAAATGATGTGCAGATGAGACAGCTCGGGAGTTTTGAAGCAACTTTACTCTAGGAAGCCCAGCCAAATTCCAAAGTAACATAATTTGAAATTTCTTTTGCCTACCCCAGAAGGATAATGTCCCCTGCTTTGTCAATTCTGTAAATTGTATTTATTCATTTTTGTCATAGTAGATCCAGGAAAAAAAAACAGAGAATGACAAAACCAACACCCATTTAGGAGTCATAACGATTGAACAAATGCTAACATTTTGCCATATTTCTGTCACATATTAAGTATAATGATAAATATTGCCATTAGATTCATGAAATAAATTGTTACGTTAAACCAATAGTCCCATTTCCATTTTTCCCTTTAAGGGGCATTTATAATTAAATCTTTCAGTTCTGAGCTCTTTGCAACCCTGACTTTAAAACAGAGGAGATGGGTTCAGGAATTGATCATAAATACTCCAAACAGAACTTCAACAAGTCATCACTACTTCTTGGGCATGGGCTGTGGCTGGTGAGGAAGTCTGTGTGAGACATTAATATGGGATATTTAGGAGGGATAAATGTTTTGTAAGCACTAAAATGGATAGATCTGAAAACCACGTGCTTCAGGGAGACTGAATGTCTAAAGTTGTACAGGCTGTTTTGTTGATTTCCCTGAATGCATATGTATCCCAAGATTTCATTTTTCAAGTGCCTTCATTTCAAATAACATCCATACACAATTTGAACTGCAGAAGTTTGGAAACTAAGCTCCTATGTCTCCCTCCTTAAGTAACTCACACAGTCACATCTTGCAGGTCTTGAATAACTTTTCCTTTCTTCCATATATGAACATAATAAAGTTCCCTTCAGCTCCCATGTCAGCCATACAGTCCTGCTGAAATTTCTTTTTAGAGCATTTATAGGTTTTTGTTGCTTTCCCCTCATTTACAACCATGCTAGAATAAAAGCAGAGTTCAAAAACGGGTTAAGGATAATATATTGACAGATACAGACATACCCACCAAGAGTTCTCTCAGTAATAGTCTTCACTCCCAGGCAAGAACAAAGTCAACGATCTATTGCTTGTTTTAAAGCAAAATCATATATTTTTTTCCTCTTTCCGCTTAAGTATTATATGTTGGAGAAGCTTAGAAAATTAGAAATCAAGATCTGGAAATAGTGGTAATGCTTATACAATATTGTGAATGTACTTAATGCCACTGAAATGTACATTTGAAAATGATTAAAGTGGTAAATTTTATGTTATGTATGTTTTACTACATATTTTTAAGGTAGATTTCATAAAGCATTTAAAGAACACAGTTGAATCATAGGTCAAGTGAAATTGTAAAAAAACTAACCTTTTATCATGCCCTTTGGGCAAACAGAAAGCACTTTCAGGGTCAACAAGAGGCAAACCCAGGTAGCATTTACAAGTACCATGTATAGTTCTATCTCTCAAACACTCTGCAGATTGAGGTCCACTCATGCTTTTTGCCTCCTAAACCAGAAAAATAGCGGGATCTTTGATGATTAAAATGATAAGCGATTCTAAATTTAAAATATGGTTTTACTCTGCTTTTGGACAGGACCCTCTGTTGTTTTCTCCTATCTCTAGCCACAGTCATCTGGTCACCCAAGTCGACATGGCATTATTTGATATTAAAAAAAATACTATTTTAATCTGTGTGAGGTCATACTTTTTTACTTTGATAGGTTTGTTCTCCTGGCACATTGTGTAGATCAAGTTACAGTGGAAAAGCCCTAACCAAGTTGTATACGTGTTTTGTTAAACATTTCGCATCTGTTTCCAAAAATCCACTAGTAAGGGACTCAAGAAAAGTAATAAGGTGACCCAGTTCATTTTATTACAATGACCTGTTGCCTCGGAAATGTGGGCCTTATGTGGCCCAGAAATACCTGACCACAACCAAACAGAAAAACAAGCCATTAGGATTGCTCCCTGACATGGCGTTAGTTTACTACCAGCCAGTATATGATGAAAGTTTATGCTCCTTTTCCACATAAGTTATTTTTCCAACTGAAAATTGCTCCCAGCTGTCCTGACCCACATGTGTTGGCAGCCCACGCTGTGAGGGCCATTTTACAGGTGATGAAGCCCGCAGACAATACAGTTTACACAACTTGTATACCACTGGTCTCCCATACATCTTTGGACTTCTAACACTGCCCTCTCCAAAAAAACAAAAAAGTGGTGGTGTCCTGACACTTCACTGAGGGCACAGTTAAAAAAGGGATTTGAGTGCTACAGGCCCAAATTTATGTAGGACCTGGACTTACGAAGCAAGAGTAAGATGAATCACCCAGTGTTCCCCTTCCCCTCCAGAAATCAGCTTCATTGAACTGAAAGTAGCTCTGGACCAGTAAGAAAAAGATCAGAAACTGTCCCTAAGATCTGCCTTCCAGGAGAGGTAAGTCATGATATACCGCTGATCCCACTGAGTTGCCATTCTATTTTTTCACTTTACATTGTCCGGTGATAGACTGTACCAATTTTACTCTTCACATTTAAATGAAAAGTCATTTTTCCTACATAGAAGTTGTTCTGAAATTAGTGTAATATTATATTATATTATATTATATTATATTATATTATATTATATTATATTATATATTATATATTATACTTTAGTGCATATCATACCATATCATATCATACATTAGTGCATCAGGAAGTCATAAGTTGAAAAGCAATGGATGAATATCAGGGTGATTATACATCCAGGTTTTTTCAGGACAGTTTTAGGCCGTTTGGCATATATCAGATGCTTCATTAAAAAGTAAAACGCAATTAATAATAATGGAATTAAACACACTGGGGTGAAGTTAGTAGACCTCCACATGACATTCCCAGCAGCCACCAGTCTTGAACACTAGTGATGAGACACCTGAGTTCTCACCTTTCCTCCTGATTAAATCTGAAGGATGACCAGCAATATCCTTCTTCCTTCTCCCAGCTGTTCCCTGAGAAGGCACAGCTAACACCGCCTTTGAAGGACAGCACGATAAAATACAGTCTGCCCAGCCACCAGTTCCTGGGGCTCAGTGGTAGTGAGAGATCCTGCTGCCTGCCACCTCTCACTAGTCCCTGCTGTGACCTGGGAGGGCCTGGCCACACATCAGCAGGATCAGTGGGAAATGTGAGAAAGTGTAGGGCAGATGTAGGTGAAATAATATGCAGGAAATGGAAGCTGAGTAGCCCCATCATAGAGTGTACTGACCGTAGCTTGAAAACTTGCTCAGGGCCAGCCGAGTGGCGCAGTGGTTGAGCGCTGGCTTGGGAGGCCAGCGGCTCCAGTTCGGGTCTCACATGTGGGGGCCAGTGACACTGCCCTCAAAAAAAAACCCAAAAAACTCTTGCTCAGTGGTTTTGTCATTTTGCATATTTTTGTCATTTTCTACAACTATTACTTGTTGGACTGTTGGGTAGTACATTTTTCTTTTGCAATAAACCCTTTGGACAGCAATCATCTTGAAAAGATCCAAATATATTTTTAGGGAAAAATTAAAATATTGAAGTTGTAGGGTCGGCTGAGTAGCACGGTGGTTAAGAGCTGGCTTGGGACACCAGCAGCCCCGGTTCGAATCCCACATATGAGGGCCAGTGACACTGCCCTCTACAGCTAACAACAGCTCCACCTGGAGCTGGGCTGTGCGAGCCCCGGTGATGGTGTGGGCTGCAGCCCCTGATGCAGTGGGCTGCCATAGGCTACAGTGAGTGGCCAGCAGCCAGCGTGAGCGGCTGGCAGCCAGCGTGAGCTGCCAATAGCTGTGGTGAGCGACCATCCAGAGGCCGGCGACCGATCTGCCTCACCCAGGAAGAGCGCAGTGACGATACCAACATGAGCCATTGAAACAACGTCCTCCACAACTAGATTGAAGAACAAAAAGACAGCAACTTGTCTGTTCCCTTCCCCGATTCCCCAACATTGTTCCCCTTCCCCCAATTCCCCAATAAAATCTTTAAAAAGATAAATAAATAAAATAAAATAAAATAAAATAAAATATTGAAGTTGTAGATGAATGCATAACTTGCATAAAATATTTGTTGACATCTAGCATTCATTATGGGGGTGTCATAATGATACCACTGAAAAACACAGAAAAACCAGAAAACCAGAAAAACACAAATTTGGCGAAGAAGCATCAACATTTACTTCAAAAATCTGTTGTGACTTTAAGTAGACCATGATCAAAGGTGATGATTTATTTAATACAGCAGCTGCAAAGGTGTGTTTTTGTATCATTCTGTGAGGCTTAATTTTTCATTTGGATGGTTCTTCTAAATCAATTGTTTCAATTAGTTCAATTCCATATTTTCTTGTGCATGTCTGACAAAGGAAGTGTTAGCTGCTAATTAGTCTCGTTTGGAAACAGTGATATGACATCAGCTCTATATCAGGGTCATCAAATGTTTCAAATGAGAAATTCATTGATTCTAATAATGGCTGATTTTTAAAAAACCAAATTCATGGAATAAAATTAAAGCTATGGAGAGTTCATCTGTCAAAGGTAAAAAATCTGACATTATGCTGATTGCTATTAAAAATCCAGTTGAAAAGTTCATCATTGAAGAAGAACTCTGTTTTTGAGGAGATAAATTTTGGTGGCCAGAATCATGGTAGAAATAATATTGTTACTAAATTAAGATCCTGTGGAACAGAAATGTATTTGGATTGGGTAGTGGAACCTACATAATTAGTAGTTTTGTCCAAACAGGCTCTGGTGGTCTACCAATGGAAATGGAAGCTGTGTTTACACACACACACACACACACACACACACACACACACACACACACACAGAGAGTAACTGGATCACAAAATTCTCCTTCCTGTCTACCAATTGATTTAGAATATCTGAGTCTTTATAAACTATTTTGTAAAATTAACCTAAGTGTCCTACGATACTCTGAATCTTAGTTGCATTTTGTTCAGAATCATTTGGAAGACTTCAAAGTATTGAGTGAATGGAATTTTTTTTAATTCAGCTTTTTAAAATTCAGCTTTTGAGCTTGAAGCCTTTAGAAAACTGCAACTATTGAAAACTAAGCTGACAAACAGGTAGGCCCAAATACGTAATTTGTGGGGCCGGGTAAAAAATGAAAATGCAGAGTCCCTTGTTACAAAATTAAGAATTTCAAGATAGAATAGTAGGGCCGTAAACCAAGTGTGGAGCTCTGGTAAGCACTGGGTTTTGTGCTACTGCACAAGTCACAAGCCCACGGAGCTCTGCAAACAGGACTACTAAGAAATATATCTTGCAACAGTGGGGTGGGATGGGTTACAATCAGTGCTCTAATGAAGTATAAGATTTAATTTTGAAATTCTATAATTGTGCTCTGGATGATATCAACCTGTGAGAAAACTATTTTGAAGGAGCTCCTATTTTTATTTAGATAAATTTAGATTCTGTCCCAGAATAGGATGTAATTGAGAAGGATTACAATTTTGAATCATCTAAATTTGGGGAACCATTCAAAAGAATCATGAATACAGACAACTATTTGACAAGTTATCATAAAAATATTTGTCAAAGAAATTTGCCAAAATTACCTGGGAAAATATTTGGACTGAATTATTTACACATTTCAAAATTTTTAAAAATTAGAATTGAGACTAGACTTTATTTAACAGAATTGCTCTCAGCTTACCAAGTACTTCAACATCTGTAGAGAGTATTTTCTCAATTAAATATATTGTGGTTTATAAAGAAGTCAATGGAAATATCAGCAATTTCAAATATTATGCCCCAAACACAGTTTTGTGGAAAAAAAACACTTTTAAATAACTATTGAAAAATGCATTCTCCATAAAAGTACCATGACAAGTAGGCTAAGAAACTGATTAAAGTACATAAATATGTACCAAGAATAATTGTTCTGGGAGACTTACTTCATGGACGGTGTAGATGCTTAACCACTGCACTGTACACCTGACGCTGAGGCTGAATAATATTGTATGTCAACTATAATTTAATATATATATAGTCATGGGATATGGAGTACAGCATAGGGAATAGAGTCAATGGAATTTTAATAGATATATACGATGTCAGAGGGGCAATAGATTGGGGGAGGGGGATTATGACTTTGTGAGGGGTGAAATGTCAATTATATTGTTTTGTACACCTAAACTAATATAAATAAACAAATAAATAAATAAATAAAAGAATAATTGTTCCACTTAAATTTTTTAACATTGAGATCTTCAGCATAAAGAAAAAATTTCTAATTTGCTTTAATGAACACAGATATATGTTCTTCTATTTCTTCAAAAGAATTCTATATTTGAAAATAGTTCCTGAATAGAACCATTTTATGGGTTCACCAATATAAGAAACCAATTTGTTGGTCAATAAGTAAATCTTTCAGAAAAATTATCATTCTAGTTGTTTTTATGCCCCCCTTCATCATCAAAGTATTTGCTTTGTATGACATATTATATGGTTACCCTGGTAATGAAAACAACAATCACCATTTATTAAGCACCTGGGGCAAGCCCAACACTTTTCAGGCATTAGCTCATCTGACCCGTAAAACAAGCCTGTGAGAGGTAGTGTTGGATCAGCCAATTTAACGGCTGAGGAAACTGTGCCTTAAGGTGGTTTGGCCGCTTCTCTAAGGTCTCGTAGCTGGGAAAGTATCTGAGCCCAGGCCTCCTGACTCCCAGACCAGTACGCTTTCACCCAGCCATTAGATGAGTTCACCACAGATTCTGATTTTAAAAGGACAATTGCTCAGTGAAGTTTCCAGGAACCAACCCAGATCTCTGATGTAACCGTCAAAATCCTGCTGCCTCTAACGTGACTAATTTGTGGGGCACATCACTGCTGATTAGCTCATATCTTCACTTTCTGGCACCGTTAATAAGAGGTAACAGAAAAGTCCATTCAGTCTCCAACATTTTTTAATCACCAGCTCTATCTGTGCAAGGCACTCTGGGGACACAAAGGGAAATCAGATCTGGCTCCGGTCCCCCAGACCTTTCCCTTGAGTGAGGAGGAAAGGGGTGACATATGCCATTTAAGTCTCCTGGGGGGACTTGGATATTGGCCAAAGAAATTTGCTCCAAAGAGACTTAACAAATCAGGAAAACTTACTTTAATTGTTCACCCGAAAACTCAAGACGTTGCACCAAATAGATGTGTTTTACTTTAAAACATACAATCTTTTTCTTACAGAAGACATAATATCATGATGTTTGTAGACCAAACTACATTAATCAGGTTTAGATATGAACCATCAGGATGTTGGTCTACATCCACTGAGTACTCAGAACCATACTGTGCTATTCAGGCTGGTGCTTTCAAAATTCCATCACCTCTTCTATCTCGGAGTGGCTGTGCATAACAAGGAGGCACAAAACGGAACCTTTCTGGCAGGAGACTCAATATCTCTTGTTTGGAACCCCTTCTCCCCCATGGGACTCAGCCCAGCAGCAGACTTCTACTAGGCCTCAAGTGATGATGAAACAAACATGATTACTTCATAATATCACAGATACCAAGTTGTCCTTGGTGAGCTGAGAAGGAGTTTTTTGAAAAGTCATTAAAAGCCTGCCTGTGAAACCCAAGGCAATCCTTACAGAGGGGAGGATCATGCAAGATAGGGCTCTTCTATTGGGCTGAAAAGGGAATTTCCTAAAATAAGGAAGAGTAGGATCCGCTGCCTTTTTCTCTCTCCCAAATTAGCTCTTTCAAAAGATGTAAACAGAAAAGGAAACAGCTTTTTCTGCAGTTATCAAGCCATTCACACATGCCTGGGCTCCATGTGGCTAACATGTGGGGAGAATGGAAAACCTGTGAATGTTTCCCCTTTTGATGTGCCCTGTCCTCAGAGCCATAATAATCATAGTGACTACAGTAGATGCTGGGACACGCTGCCCACATTCCCCTGCAGTGCAGAGGCACTGGTCCCCCAGCTGCTGGGAGAGTTAGCTGCGGAAAGCTCCCAGCTGCATCTGTACTCAGGCCCAGGCCTCGGCTGAAGGGAGCCACCCTGCCCAAGGTCACACCCATCTACTCCAAAGAGCAGTGGACATACAGTGATTGGTGAGGGATCCAAAGGCCCGCACAACTCTAAAAGGCCACTCCAGCTACTTGGAGAATCGGCCGAGGCCTTCCATTGCAACTGTCTTGTATTTCAACTTCTCCCTCTGTCCAATCTTGTGTTCTTAGTTCACAGGTGTTGATCCTGTGAATACTCTCTCTCTCTCTGCTTCCTGGGTGAGCAGGTAAGAGACTGACCAGGGACAGAGCAACCTGTGACAGGTCAGGCACTTCATATGCTTTGTGCCTAATTCATGCAACATTACTACCAAGAGGGTATTATTAATTTCATTTTATAGGTGATAAAACTGAGGCTCAGAGAGGTTGTGTTCTTTGCCTAAAATCACACAGCAAGTGAGCCGTAAGTCAACATTATCACCAGGCCTTTAACCTTAAATTCCACACAATTTACTGCATGCTAGGCTCCAGTGATTCTAATCATAGATATTTTTATGAAGTGTAACTTTCATTAACATAAAAAAAATATATTTTAAAGATGAGTGGAGTATAACTAGAAAGGGGTAGCATGAGCAAGTTTCTTTGGGGTGAGAATAAACGAGGTCTGCAGTTTAGTTAGTAGTCTTGCACTAATAATGTCAACTTCCTGGCTTTGCACACTGTGGTTACATAAGATGTTATTATTGGGGGAAGCTGGGTGACAGGTATAGAGGAACTTACTCATTGAACTATTTCTGCACCTTCTTCTGAGCCTAAAATTATTTCAAAATAATATGCATAAAGATTTCTAAAGCCAAGAAACAATGAGACATAAGAGTTTCTGATGTCTTAAGAAAAATATTCCTCAAAAGGGAATTTAAAATATATTTCACAAATTGTTAAAGAGTAATATTAATTAGCTATCAATAAGAACTTAATATTTATAGTCATGGGATGTGGAGTACAGCATAGGGAATAGAATCAGTGGTATTGTAACAGCTATATACGATGCCAGAGGGGTAGTAAATTGGAGGAGGGGGGTTATCACTTTGTGAGGGGTGTAAATGTCTATGACATTGTTTTCTAGGCCTAAAACTAATTTTAAAAAAACTTAATATTCATACTTTTTTATGATTTACTGAGGGCTGAGAGAGTCTTTTCCCCCTTTGAACTAATGATGTGCGTTTACTGTGAGCCCTGAGTTCCCTTCCTAATTGTGGCTTCAAATAAAACAACACGCCTGACAATAAACCCTCTCCCCAAAGAAAGTGGAAGAGAATGTACCTATTACACCTCCTCTTTTCACAATGGGTTTCCAACATGCACTTCCAGGCAGAAACAAGGTTGTGCTCTTAGGGGCCCTGTAAGGCGGGCCTGTCCCCACTGTTCTCCCATCAGCCCTCCAGGATGCCAGCCTTCCCACACTCGGGTGGCTTTGGCCTCCCACCATTAGAATCCAAACCCCTCCTAGACCCCAAATGAAGGGATGGCCCCACCAGCAGGTGGTGTCTCCCCAAGACTGTGATCCCCAGGAAGTTGTCCTGGAACTCAGCCCAGCTCCTCCTCCCAGGTGAATTAATCTGTCTAATCTGTAGTGGTACTGAGACATAAGGGGTGAAGTACAGGGTGGTAACTGGAGAAGAGGAAGGTGATGGGTGTAGGTACTGGGAGTTGGACTGCCACCATCTGGAGAGGGGGAGGCACTAGTAAAGAATGATTCTGGCTTATTCCCATTCATTCATATCTCCTCAGATTTCTCCAGGAAAGTCTTTAAGTTGTGGGAAATTGTTACGTTTATGATACCTGTTTTCTAAAATTCTAATTTTTACTGCAACCTTCAAATTTTATCTTTGGCAACAAGTACTGACAGTTATTTTCCTTAATATACAGCCTCTTTTTAATTCATTTTCAAGAAAATGTCTGCCAGATATCCAAATATGAATGACCACAGTCTGTCTGGCACTTACTCTCTCAAGTTAAAATAGTGTTCCATGGGAAAAGCAGGTAATTCAGCCTGCAACTCTTTGCACAAGTGTGTTTCCTTGAGACAGCCATCCTACTTCAGTGTGCTTAAGAAGTGCTTTCTGCATATTTTCCATTTGGTCACATAGAAACTTTAAAAAATACATGCATTTAAGGGTCAAAATTAACAATTTTCACTGCCGTACCAAAGGCATTCTTAAGAAACTGGATTTTTTCTTTCTATTTTTTTTTTTTTCAGCATTGGGAAATTGGGGAATGGGAACAGACAAGTTGCTGTCTTTTTCGTTCTTCAGTCTAGTTGCAGAGGACATTGCTTCACTGGCCCATGTTGGTGTCGTCATTGTGCTCTTCCCAGCTGAGGCAGATAGGTTGCCAGCCTCTGGATGTCGCTCACTACGGCTATTGGCAGCTCACGCTGGCTGCCGGCCACTCACTGTAGCCTATGGCAGCCCACTGCAGCAGGGGCTGCAGCCTACACCGCCGCTGCTGGGGCTCGCACAGCCCAGCTCCAGGTGGAGCTGTTGTTAGCTGTAGAGGGCAGTGTCACTGGCCCTCATATGTTGGATCCGAACCGGGGCCGCTGGCATCCCAAACCAGCTCTTAACCACCACGCCACTCGGTCAGCCCTGGATTTTTTCTTTTTTAATGAGTATTTGGTGATAAAGAACCCAATATCTAGTAGTATAGTTTTGTGTCACTGCCTCAGTTTATGTGAAAGCAGCTACAGTTTCACTAACCATGGCTTTGTACCATCAGTGCAAACATTAGCACAATCTAAAATTGAAAGAATGTCATTGGAGGATATCCCAACCCAGGCGTTTGCAGACCACACATTGATACCTGCTGTGGTACCATGATGGAGGCAGGGATGGTGATGGCGTTTTATAAGAAAAAAATAGGTACAGTGGACCTTTTGGGCTGAGACATGAAAGAGGGATGGAAGTTTATGTGAGAATAAAAAGATGATAGGTAAGAAGAAGGAACAGCATGTGCAAAGGCTCAGAGGCATAATAGACATGGTACAAGCAGAGCACCTCCAGTAACTCAGTGTTTGCACTGCAGGCAGCTTAGTGGTCACCACGGCCTTTACATCTTTACAGTTCACAATCCAAGAATTAAAAATCCACCAACTAGCATTTAATAGGTATCTGGAATAGTTCTAAGTGTTCACTTAATCTTTGAAAGAATTCTGTGAGATCAGTGCTATTATTATTAGCCACATTTACAGATTAGGAAACTAAGATGGGAAATGAAGAGGTAAAATAACTCATACCAGATCCCACAGCTACTAAGTGACACAGCCAGGACTAAGCACCGATGGCCTGACTCGAGAGCCTGCAATGATATACAGCTTCTCATGAGGAGAGAGATACCATTTGCTTCCAACTTGGGAAATCCCAATTGGCCGACCTAAGTCACATGCCCATCCCTGGGACCAATCCGGTCAGGGCACACACACCCACCTCCACTGGCGATGTCTCCAATTACAAAGGACCACACAATGGATACTATACATCAATAAGAAAGGATGACCTACAGCGAGGTTCAATAATATGAATGATGAGCCTTCCTATCATAATATTAGACCAAGGTAGACCCAAAGAGCATATCCTGTGTGATTCCATTTGAATAAAGCTCAAAAACAAGCAAAATAATTCGGTGCTGTTATAAGCCAGGATGGTGCTCACCCTTATGGGGTGGTTGGTGACTAAAGACGGTGTGTGTGGGGGGGTGGGGTGGGGGGGGGATGGTAATCTTCTACATATTTCTTGATTAATCACATTCACTTTGTAGCAATTCATTAAACCATTCGCTAGTGCACTTTTCTGCAAGTATATTTTTTCAGTTTTATTAACTTTTAAATTTGTATTAAGTCTAGTGTAAATAAAATTAAAACTAGGGAAAAAGATCCACGAAGGAGTTTCATTTAGCCAGCGTGGCAAATGGACTTCTCAGAATGAACAAACAATCTATGCTCCACATCCTAAAGGATAGTGAAAACCAGGGATGAAGGGGCTTCGTGTTTCAAATGGTTTTAACACACATTTGTTCAAGCTTCACTCATTAGCATTATAAAGCGAAAGGAAGGGTCCAGAACACAGAAGCACCCTGTACCTGTGCCAGCTTTTCTCCAATTAGGCCCACTGGGAGGGCTGCGGGGCTCCACCCACCCACTGCCACAGTGGGGATCGTGGGGATGGGCGGGCACTTGGCAGGGGAGGCAGGAGGTGCTGAGTGCCATGCCTCCCTGTGAGTTTGGCTGCATTTTATAGGTTATAGATGGTTTCTCAACTTTTTTTTTTTTTTTTTTTGAGGGCAGTGTCATTGACCCTCATATGTGGGACCGAACCGGGGCCGCTGGCTTCCCAAGCCAGCGCTTAACCACCGCGCCACTCGGCCGGCCCGTTTCTCAACTTTTTAAACCCTGCTCCCTTCTTTAGTAGATGTAAATATCTCACACTTTCCTTTAATGTTATTTGAAATTTCAAAATTAATTAAATATTATGACATAAAGCAAAGCGAAGCCACAGGACACAGTGCTGCTTTGTTTTCAAGCCGCCTGCGCAGCCTCCACGAAGCCCCAGAGTGCGTGCTCCGCCCTCCCCTCTGCTCCCCTCACCCCCTTGAGAAGAATCGGTTTATAAATTACAAGCCTTTTCATTTCCTCCCAGGTTTTTGATGAGAGATTTGGGGATGCGGCCACCAGGTGGACGCCACGTTCGGCATTTACGAGCTAGCTGTCTGGCTTCCCAGAGGGATGAGGGACTCAGAAGCAGACGGGCTGACTTGGTTTCTAATAAAACCCACAACTCCTTACTTATTAAATAAGCATAATTTAATGGTAATAGCTCATATTTATTGGGTGCTTCCCCTGTGCCACACACAGTGTGAAGTGTTCCCCATGCATTCCGTCACTCAGCTCTTACCACAACCCCAGGAGAAGGGGAGTAGCATCATTTCTGCTTTATGGCCGAGGACACCTAGGCTCAGAGTGACCTGTGACCTGCCCAGGGTCTGACAATGAGGAAGACAAGGATTTGGAACGTAGATCCCAGCAGGTCTGGCCACAGCATGCATGCCCCACCGGCAGGCCATGTACTATTTGGCAGAGCAGGGATTTGAATCCTTGCTGTTGAACTCCAGAAACTCCATGTGTGCATCTCTAATTGTTAGAGTAATGGATGATTGTTTGGGCCCAACTCCTGATCAATGGGTGAAAATAACACCAAAGAATCCCCCGACTAGAAGGTACTCATTATGAGAGACGGGGAGACCAGACAGGTGACCCCTGACCCCAGTTCTGTGCCAGGACCTCGGCTGTCTGGGGAGGAACTGTGATAGGGACCCATATGGTGGGGCCTCTGAGCAGTGCAGCTGGCCCTCGGATATTAATGGCCTATATGAGTAAAAACCAAATGGCTGCAACAGTGCTGGGGCCAGGCCTGGAGGAGTAGCTGTCTACTGTCCCTTTCCCCTCCACCCTGGGAAGCTGCCACTGTCCAGTAGGGCCTCACAGCCACATCATGCAAAGCCACTGGATAAGGCAAAAATCCCGTGTGACAGCGACGCTGACCCACCAGCTCCCTGCCTGCAGTTACGGAACACCTGGATGATGCTTTGGCCAGACAACACTGGGCGTGGGCTGTGCACAGGGACCACAAGCCCCACTGTCTAGGGCAGTGCCCAGTCCTTCTGCAGGCTCGCTGGGTCCTGCCAGAGCTCTGGCTTCAGAGGTGAGACGAGGAGGCTGTCCCAGGGGAGGAAAGAAGGTCATACTAAAATGGCCCAAGTTAGTGGATGGTGGTTCAGAATCCTACTAATCTGATTATTAAGAGAAATATGACCTTCTCTGTGGCCTAAAATAATGACAGGAGATAAACTGTTACCCTATATTTATAAGTGGATCTCTCAAAGGTATTAATGGGCATGTGCACACCCTTGTCCAGCTCCGCAAAGAGAAGCTCCGAGTCAGCTCTCCTGCGTCACACGGAGGCCAGAAGGGCTGGCGGGAGGCTGCAGCTGCTCCCCTATGACGAATGGCCTCACGCAGGAACGGGCGAGGAGCTGGGGCACTCCTCGGGTCCTGAGGAGCATCTCCACAGGCAGGGAGCCCATCAGCCTGCGTGGGCCCACCCCAAAGTGTTGCTGCCTTTCACTGCCATTTTGGTCGATGACCCGCGACCAAGCCACCTTGAGGTTGACAGCAGGCTGTGAACTGACTGCAGGACACTGGGTCTGGGTGAGCCCATGGATCTGCTACCTCTGGATCTTCGTTCCCTTGCCGTCTCCTCCTTTGGACTGCAAATACAGAAGGGAGGCTTCTGGAACAACAGACAAGCCCACTTCCCGAACCTAGGGCAGCCATGTGGATTATCTAGAAGGGTCACTCACAGCCAGGTACTCTCCTTTGTGACCCCCAAAAGGCCTTCTCCCCTGGGAAGAGGACCACAGTTTGCATGCATCACGCTACAGCCTAAAAACCAAACACAATTGAACCATGTGCCAGCTTCTTGACACATTTGGAAGGAGATTTAAAGAAATAAACAATCACAGAAACAACTGTGTCACACTCTCACAGATTTTCAGCTGGTATAAATCGTTGCCTACAGCTAGCAAAGGTGAGTCATTCTAGCTCCCTCATACTCAGAGAGTGGTCCTTCGACCAAGAACACGCACGAATTTGTGAGACATACCAAATCGTGAGCTCTGCCCAGACCTACACAGACAGAATCCACGTTTTCACAAGATCCCCATGTGGTTTGCGTACACATTAAAGTTTGAGAAGTGCTGCTCTAACTCACACAGAGTCCTTTTTGCTGGCCAGTGTTTTGCGAGACTGACACCACACACATTGTCAGAGGCCAGATCCCTGCCCCACATGGCCCCAGGTTTCCACGGACAATCCTCCATGTCCTGCACAGGGGCCTGTTTCCTGCTCACCACGGAAGGTGCCACCTACTTTCCGAGTTCCCTGTGTTCCTCTTGTTTGTCCCATGCCTTCCCTGCCCACCCCCATTATACTCATGATGCCACATTAGCCCTTCTGATCATGGCCCCCAAGCTGAATATTCAGATTCATCCCACCCTCACTGCCTGAACATCACAGGGACGTCCAATCTCCCTGGTCTGAGACTTCCAGATTGATTTATTATTCCCACTTCATCGCACTGTACTTCTCTCCCACACTCTGAACTCCTTTGTCCTTCTTGGCAGATTTTGGCTGACCCATTTTGACTGTCTTCAACACCCTACAACACACTCTTGATCTTCCACAGCTTTGGCATCCTTCATCATTGGCTAAATGCTTCCTTGGGGGCCCTTCCAGCTCAGCATACGCTGCTGCGATGAACTGCTCAGTCCGTGTTCTCTTCCTTGTCGCACTTGCCCCTTTCCACCTTCTATTACAGTTATTGGTGTATATGCCTCCCGTCCCCTGCTACTCCTGAACCCATTAAGCAGGATTCATGCCCTTAATCATCTTTGCACCTAACAAACATGTTAACACACAGCTGAGGTGATCAGATAGCCAAACCTTAAACATGGAACATATAATTGAACCCCCTCTTTGTTTCCCTAATTTGTATATTTATAAGAACCTCAAATATGACCATATTTAATATACAGTTAATAAGTTGCCTTTATGGAAAATATGAGAATGTCTCTGAATAGGGTTATCTTGGAAAATCTAGACTATCTGACCCCTGAACAGACATTCAATAAATGGTTGTTGAATCATGTATGAATGAGAACAAATTATTTATCCCCAGGATAGTGATGCGTTAATCCTTAGGCCTCCACTCTTTATAAGCTAAACACTGCATTTGGAGATGAGACAAGCATGTAGTGTAAGACTAATGGCCTGATGAAAGCGGGAAATAAGAAGTTTCCACCTCAGGGAGACCCTGTGAAGTGACTGTGAAGCAGTGAACTGTCCCCCGGCATGGCTGATGGAACCCTTGTGTGGCTGTGGAGTCACACGCATTCCCATCATACCTCAGAAGTGAATGTGCTGACTGGGGGCTCCGTTCCCCAGACTGATTAAAGCTCTGCCAACATCAAAACTGCCACTGACAACTTACAGGCAGCAAAGTGAGGATGAAGGAGGCACACCTACCAGATTCAGCTGCGAGAAGTGGAGGGTGGTGGAGATAGGAGAATATATGACTTCATCTTTTTTTTTTTTTTTTTAAAAAGAGATTCTTAAGATGCTTACTTCTCTTTTCAAACGATGCTGTAAAACTTTAGTCTTCTCTTCGCAGCAGATCTCCTGGGAAGAGCCAATAAACAAAACGCCCTGGATATTTTGTCATTGGAAATTCAGCTAGAAAAACAAAACTCAAGCAGTTGTAGTGTTTGGTCACTGAATAGACTCTGGTTTTGATTATAAACACCAGCAGTTTCAAAGATCTGTTTCTAGATGCCAAACGTATCCAGAGCTGGGCCGGGAGCCCTGGCATAGTTTGCTTTAAGAAGCACGGTGAGTGAACTGGGGTGCACCTCCTACTATAACCAGCCACTAGCAAATGAAGGTTCTGGTTAATTAGCGAGGAACTATTTCCGTCAAAACCTTAATAGAATTCAAATCAGCTACATTAACAGCCAGAGAAACATCCACAACTAAATTACATTCCACTGTTTCCAATTAAGTTGGAAAACTTGGGTGCGGTAACCACCAACACTACAAATTAGAAATCTTTGCCAAAAATGAACTCCTTTAAGGTTTCTCAGACCATCAACAAACTTTGCTAATAGAATTAATTCACTGAATGTGTGCACAACAATAGAGTTAAGCAAGCCACTTAAAGACGTTAATTTATTCATTGAAACATTTCGTACTGAAGGCTGAGCCAGGTATAGGTAAGACTTGAAATAGGGGTTCAGATGGGAGACCACCACATAAGAAGAAAGCAATGTCTCTTGTTTATGGTTTCCATTGCCAACACACTTAAGGAATCATTGGCTGTCTGAAATCAAAGAGAAGAACTATCAGACTGGCCAATCACATTGAACCCTCTGGCTCCTCTGCCATTGCTGGTAGCTTTGGGTCGCTGAGGTCAAGACAGCTATGATGTCAATATTTATAAAGCAGATTGCAAAGGCTCTTATGTGCTCCACTCTCTAAGAGAAGCATCATCTTTCAGGAAAAGGATACAATCTCTGTCCTGTAGTAAGTGTAATTTGAGTGTCCATTAAGAGGTTATCAACAGCCAACACACTGCAGAATGAACTTGTGATTTTAGGGGCTCTGGGAAGGCCCCCAAATCTATTCCTTTCCTGCTGGTACTTGTCCAAAATTGTGCTATGATAGCTTTGTGGCTTTGAACTGAAGTTCCTATTAAAGACCCCCTTGAGGGGAGACGCTGGCTATTATTATCTGAAAGGACTTAAGCAGACCCCAGATACTATGGAAACTTAAAAAGTGACTAAGGTAAGTTTTCTGACTCAGATCTTGCCATCAGCCTTCAATAAAGTTCCTTTCTTCCCACCTTGAGTGACAAATCTGACACATCTCCTTTTATCACATCATTAAAGATCACATCTCCCAGGTCCTTAGTTTGTACTACGATGGAAATGGCTGATATAAATTGAATGTGTTACTTCTTCAAGAAACTTTTGTATTTACTAAGATTCAAAGCCCAAACATGGAAAAGCTCCAGCCAAAGGAGTTTCAGGAAGCAATCCGCGATGTGTCAAAAATCGTCTGATCTTTTGCACAAGGTGGACTTTGGTAGCTGGTCCCCAAAGATGATTCCCCAATAAATACCTGGTGTTCTCACTCTTATGTAGTCCCACAGTCTGGCCTGTGATTTGGAAGTTTATGAAGACTTGGTATTAATTCTTTTTTAAATGTTTGGTAGAATTCAGCAGTGAAGCTATCTAGGCCTGGGCTTTTATTTGTGGGAAGTTGTTTATTATTATTATTATTATTACTACTACTACTATTACTAATTCAGTATCTGCTTGTTGTAGGTCTATTCAGATTTTCTATTTCTGCTTGACTCAGTTTCAGTAGTTTACGTCTTTCTAGGAATCTCCCCATTTCATCTAAGTTACCTAATTTATTGGCATAAGTTGTTCATTGTATTTCCTTATAATCCTTTTTATTTATGTAAGGTTATTTATTACATATTCTGGAAAATGTTCTACGAGCACTTGAGAAGGGTGTATTCTGATATAGTTAGGTGGAATGTTCTATACATGTATGTTAAATCTAATAGGTTTATAGTGTAGTTCAAGTTATCTATTTCCAAATTGGTCTTCTGTCTAGTTGTTCTGGCCCATGATTTGATTTAATCAATAGAAGATGTAATGGCTACTTTTATAAAACAACTTGACTAGGCCACAGGGTATTCAGATATTTGGTCAAGCTTTCCTCTGAGTGTGTCTGTGAGGGTGTTTCTGGATGGGATTAGTAATTGAGTTGCTAGAGTAACTGAGTAAAGCTGATTGCCTTCTCTGGTGGGTGAACCTTATCCAGTCAGTTGAAGATCTGAATAGAACAAAAAGGCTGAGTAAGAGGGAACTCCTTCTACCTGACTATTTGAGCTGGGACATTGATATTTTCCTGTCTTTGGACTCAAACTGAAACATTGGCACCTCTTGGGTCTCAATCCTGTCAACTTTTGGACGGGAACTTACATGACCAGCACTCCTGGTTCTTAAGTCCTTTGGATTCCGTTGGAACTTACACCATCTCCTCTGTTGGTTCTCAGACCTTCAAACTCAGAGTGGAACCACATCATTGGCTTTCCTGTATTTCCAGCTCATCAACTATAGATCTTGGGACTTCTCAGACTTCATAATCACATAAGCCAATTCCATATATACATATAAAATGCAGGTCGTGGAAGCCATCTTACCACCAAGTAGTTAAAGCCTCTCTGAGAAAGGAGCCAACGTAGAGGAATAAGGAGGAGAAAAACTAGGCCCTGATGACTTCCCTGAGCCCCTGGATCCAAATGAGCTAACACTTTATGTCTGGGCTTTAGAGTGTCATGAACCTTCCCCACCAACCACATGGATACACAGATACATTTTTTCTTTCCTTAAACAATATTAGTTGGGTTTTCTTTAACTTGCCACCAAAAGTCTTGCTCCTAAAAGGCTTGAGTTATTTTGAAATTTTTCTGGTTGAATAGACTGTATTCTATTTAACTGTGGCTTCACTCTGGAACTGAACCAGGCAGGTCATGGCTTTAAAATCCTTACAATAACTTTATGAGCACCTGCTCAAGACATATACTGGCTTTAACCCCAACAGAAAAAGCCCTACAAGGTAAATATCTGTTTCATATGTGGACATGAACATTTGCTTGTAGGAATTTTATTGGGGAGTGGTCTCTGAAGCACCACTTGTTAGACAGTGAGGGCACAGGATGGGGCAGTGGGAGAGGAGGAAAATGGAGGCAGTCACAGCAAAGGCCACAGCGGATGTCATGGCAGCTCTGGAGCTGGAATCCCTTCAGAACTGCCCTGAACTCAGGTAAGAACCCTGGGCCTATGAGCTGCGGAATCAGTCCAGGCCATTTTAAGAGAGGTAAAACTTCATTCTTTCAGCCATAGCAACAACTAAGACGGGGCTTGGCTGTGACGCATCAGCAGTTGGGGGGATAAACAGCTTGGTCAGGAAAGGGGAAATGGATGCAACCACTACCGCCTCCATCCCAGTCCTTACTCACTGCCTGGGGTCCAATCCTAATCTTTCTAGCTCCCAAGTCCTGGTCATCTCCAGTGCATGTCCCCGTTCCCACCACTGTCAGGCTGGTGATGAATCCTGGGAAAGCCAAGGCCCTGCTCCTGTGACCACCTTCCATGGCAAATATGCTCCCATCACACTCAGAGCTGGAGTTCATCTTTGGAAGACATACACTCCCAAGTAAAAAGATGTAGCTGGTACTGATAAATATGATAACCTCTCACATTTCCCAGGTAGCCTATTAAGAAAGGCTTCATGTTGGGTAGAAATTTATGGGCCAAATGATGAGGGGCAAAAAAGCTTCATAGGAATCCTAGCTATGCCAAGCACAAATAAACAGTACGTGTGTTTACACTTTACCAACTAGCTCAGACTGAATTGAAGGAGAAAAAGTTATTAGTTAAGGTTGAAAGAAAATTGGCAAGAAGTGTATATGGCCTGAGGCATCCTTGCTCAAGAGTAGAAATGAAAGTCCTTCCAATGAAGCACACTTATGCTACAGATGCCCCTTTCCCCAACTCCTCAGCCCTACCCTGACATTTTCTGTTTCTCTTTCCTCCTTCTCCCCTAGCTCATGCATACTTAGAATGTGGCATCTGGCTCGGTGCCATGCTGGACATCTACGGCTGTGTCTGCTCTGCTCGGTCCTTTATCCTGGGACCTGCTCCTCCCTCCACTCCCAGTGAGGGATGGGGTGCTTGTCTTCAGAGGTACTCACTTGACCTAGTCCTTCTCTAGGACATTTTGGTTTGGAACCAACGAAAAGAGACAGCTCGTCTTTAATAGTAGAGTCAGACACAAAGCCAGGCCTCTCAGTGGCTATGTTTTCTGCTGTGTGAAAAACAAAAACAAAAATCTGAAACCAGCACACAGAAAAACGGAGAGGAGACGTAGAGTGCTGGTGGCACCCCCTGGTCGCAGGGGTCTCCATACCAACCACACTCTTGGCCCACTGGGGATTGGTTATGTGAGTCCTACATTTGATCTTTTGCCTAGCCTAGCCAGAGTTATGTCCCTAGAGTTCTAGTACATCACAGATTCATAAAAATAGGCGGGCCTTTAAGGGGATATCTGGTATAGACCTCTGTCTCCGGGCAAGAGTTTCCTTAAAGTGGCTCGCATACTTAAGACTCCCCAAGGCAAGAAACCCCACTTTTTCTTTCATACCCTTTATTCAATAGTTAATTAACTTTAAGATGAAGTTTTTTGTGTTCTGTTTTTTTTCTCTTAGCCACCATGTCTTTCAAGCTTCTTTTCTCGAATGGAACCCTGATTCTCTGTCACCTGAGGTCACCAGATAGGCTCAGGTAATACCACTGAAAGCTGACAGACGCTCGTTTGCATGGGTCATGGAGGTAAATCTGTTCCTCTCATTCGTCTCCAGAGCTGAACTCTCAGGATCTTCCCTTAGAAGACATTCTGCCTATACTGCCCTAGCTAGAACCTCATGGGAGACTGGCAATAAAATCATTTAATTATCTGATAATAGGAAACAGATCAGCACTGTTTGTATAAACAACCTTCTTTTACTTAAACAGAGATTTCATTGTCCGGTGGCTTTCTTCCAAATACATTTAAACATTCTGCATAAGACCTAATTCCATCCTTTCTTTTCATACTGTTTCCACCACCCCCCTTCTTTTTGGGATCTCTTTGGATAGTTTCATCTTTCTCGAAATGTAGAGCCCAAACCTCAAAATGATATGTGGGAGAGGCCTTGAGCCATGCCAAGGGGAGTGGGGAGTTATTTCTCAACTCCCATATGCCAGGCCATTAATACATGCCAGTATCAAGTTGGAGTTTAAAATAACATGGTGACCTTTCCCTCTATTCTCCTAGGACTTTCTGAGTCAAAACACGTGCCTAGGGTTCCCTGACAAGGCCTCAGGAGATGAATGCCATCTTGTTCATAAAATGGACATCACAGCTCTGAGCCCATACCCAATACAGTTCTCATGTCTCCCATGCTAGGACAAGGGATCAGACTAGGACCAACGACGCTGCCACTCTTCTGGAGGTCCACCTAAGGCCCAGGGCTCCTCTGGGACCGCTTTGATTTTTGAGGAGATATGCTGGGAGCCTCTGACAGGTTCATTTGAGGGGGACTAGCCAGAGTCGGAACAGACCTGTTTGGACAGCTGTGATCCCAGGGACATTAATTCATAACTTCCATTTGCTTGGGAAATTTTGATACATCTTTCGGTATCTTTTCTATGCCAAGAACAGGCCATTCCTTGTTTCAAGGATGGAAGGCTTGGGAAGCATGAAAACGATGCAGGTATCCACAATCCTCCCATCACCTACTGGTTTCCTCCACCCATGTGCATGAGAAGGAGCACAGCTGTCAAGAAGCTAAACGAGATGGCACAACCAGGAAGGTTGCGAGCAGCTTTTGGCTTAGGCAGCAAGCTGATTATTATAGGACCTAATCCTGGGAAGTGAAGTCAGCAGAGAATCAGGGGTGGTTTTAGTTTGTTTGGTTCAATGGTCAGGGTAAAAGTGCCCGAGGCATATGTGTATTTGACAACTACTAACAAATCTACAACAACACACCCCTTTCGGGACACGAGAGAAAAAGAACAATATGACCAGTGACATTCTCAACCTCCGAAACAGTCCTAGTCCAGAAGGGCTGGGAGCCAGGCAATCTATTTTAGGGGGGTTGTGGATGACTTTTTCATAAAAGTAATACATTTGCTTTCCCACTTAGATTATTTATCTAAAGAACCCTGGGTAGGTGCGGATATGAAACCTCGGTAGCACATTAGCTATGGAAGGCAGTGTGGGATGTTGGGCCCTGCGAAATGGGACTACCTTCTCCCTCCTCACGCTGACCCCTGCTCTGCTGCCGCCAAGGTCTATGAGCCCTCATCGTTTATTATGTGAGTTTTCTAAATTTGGGAACACTTTGG
Organism: Aselliscus stoliczkanus; assembly: GCA_033961575.1. Classification (NCBI taxonomy): domain Eukaryota; kingdom Metazoa; phylum Chordata; class Mammalia; order Chiroptera; family Hipposideridae; genus Aselliscus; species Aselliscus stoliczkanus. The sequence goes on along the minus strand of CM066730.1, from coordinate 50,378,688 downwards.
GGGGCAATTTTCCACACTTAGAAAGTCATTAACTCTGAGTCTTTAATACACACATTCTTCCATGCCCTTGCTTTATGCATTGAAAGATTTATTGTTGAAAATGTTCACTCAATGCAGTGGAACTAAGGAGACAGAGGGACAGTCCCCTCGCCCCAGAGGTTCTGGTCCCTGATGTGAAGAAGGTGCTCAATGCAGACCCAAGGGAGGCTCTCCAGCTCTATTGCAAGTGGCTCACTCTGCCCCTCTTGTAGGTCATCACTTGTCACTTTTGGAGGGTGGGATGGAGATGGGGGGTGGGCAGCCTTTTCAGAGGTGGAGTACGTGTTCTCCATGCTTCCACAATTAGGAGCTTGGACCAGGCTTTGGAAGGTTTCTATCCTTCTCTCCCCGTGGCCAGGAAAGTGCAAGTTGTATAAGCAAGTCATGCAAGCAAGTCAAAGGGTTTTTTTAAAGTTTCTTATGTATTTCTCATGACAAAAGTAAGACATGTTAGGAACAAAAAGCCAAGAAAGGAAAAAAAAGATAAGGAAAAAGCAAAGGCCCCCCCAGAATTCCCTCATCTTAGAGAAATCACTATTAGTAGCTATGAAGGTGTACATCTTCCCAAAACTGCACCTGTGCCCAAAGATTAACGAAAGTAATAACTTACTTAGGGCCCAGGTGCTGGGTTGCGTGGTTTATATCCATGTACTCTGCACAAGTCTACTGGTCACTCCACGGTGTCCCAGCATGGCACTTGTTCGGAGGGTAGGCTCCCGAGCCAGACCACTGAGGTGCCGAGTCCTGCTCTGCTACGCACAGGCTGTGTGATCTCCAGCAAGTCGGTTAGTGAGCTGCGCTCTGGTCTGCACCTGTCAAATGAGGACAATAATAGTTCCAGCATCATGTGGGCTGTCCAGATGATTACCTGAGTCAACACGTGTGAAACATTTACTCCTTGCTACCTGTGAATGCCCAGCTCAGTGGAATCATCCACGACCTCCGTTTTAGAGAAATGGAAATGTGTTCAGAGAAGTCAGCGACTTGGCCCCGATCCCACAGGTATTAAGTGACAAAGCCAGGTGTGAAATTTAAATCTCTTCTGGCTCCAGGTTTTTTATGATATCATATACGTGTGTGTGTGTGTGTGTGTGTGTGTGTGTGTGTGTGTGAGAGAGAGAAAGACAGAGAGACGGCGGGGGGGGATTTCCCCTCACTGAACTCTACTGTAAACATCTTTAGGTTACTGTAAAATAAATACTCGAGCACCTGGATGTGCCCTGGACACAGCCTTAGTGGGTGAGTACAGTCTCGGGGAGCTGGCAAAAGCCTGGCTTCATTCAGAGCTGTGCCACCCACGCTGTAACTGCACAGGACTCCCCAGAGCTCTAGTTAACATGCAGATTCTGAGTCCAGGGGTCGAGTCGGGGCTTGAGACTCTGCATTGCCACCAAGTTCCCAAGTGAGGTTGGCTGCTGCTGGTCTGGGAGCCACACTGCAGCGAGGCTGTCAAGAACTTCGGCCAGTGAGTCTGTCTGCTTTACCCTCCTCCTTCCTCCTGCCGACTCTTGTATACACACGTCATCTCCAGTCTCCCAGCACGTCCTGAGGGTGAGAGTCTGAGTCCACCTCCATTGCTCGCCACAACCCCAGAGCTCCTGCGGAGGAGGGTCCCCCCGCTGGAGCACGGGTGGGTCTCCCTGGGAATGCTGAGTCCTGATGTTCCCAGTCAACAGTCTCAACCCTGGGGGGCTCTGCACAAACACTGCTGGGGCCGCTGCTGAGCTGCATTGTCAGAAACACCTCAGGGGCACGCTTGTGTTTACGAATCCAAAGAAAACACATGTTCACTGTGGAGCCAAGCGCAAGGGGTGGTAGGAAGCGGAGGGCTGTGGGAGGCACAGCTTGAGGAAGGGATCGTGTTCCGCCCACCAACAGGCCCTGGAGGCACTGTCCATTGGAAAACCTCTGCATTTCCCATGTCATCTCCATGCCCACAGCAAGTCAAATCACTGTTCTCCCGAGTTTCCATCAGGAGCCCTCTGGAAGCCCATCGGTCAGACAGGATGTCCCTCAGAATGTAAAGAGGAAGCTACACTTGACCCCTCTGTGGAAATTCCAGATAGAGGTCAGACAGTGTGAGAGAAAGTAGGAACTCTGGGTGTGGCGATGCCAAGTAGGTGTTTGTTTGTGGGACTGGAGCAATCTGAACCACCGAAACCCCAAACATAAAGGAAAATTCTGTCTTAAAAATTCTTTCAGGCTGGCTGAGTGGTGCATTGTTTAAGACCTGGCTTGGGACGCCAGCTGCCCTGGTTCGAATCCCACATGTGAGGGCCAGTGACACTGCCCTCTACGGCTAACAACAGCTCCACCTGGAGAGGGGCTGCGCTAGTCCCAACGACGGTGTAGACTGCAGCCCCTGCTGCCATGGGCTGCCATAGGCTCCAGTGAGTGGCCGGCAGCCAGTGTGAGCTGCCAATAGCCGCGGTGAGCGGCCATCCAGAGGCCGGAGACGAATCTGCCTCACCCAGGAAGAGCGCAATGACGATACCAACATGGGCCAGTGAAGCAACGTCCTCCGCAACTAGACTGAGAACCAAAAGACAGCAAAGTCTGTTTCCCTTCCTCGATTCCCCAATTAAAAAAAAAAAAAATCTAAAAAAAAAAAAAATTCTTTCACTGTGATGTTTCCCTGATGTGACCAGCTTTGCACTCAGTAGTTCATCCCAGCAGATACCAGGTAGGTCCTGACAAAATCAGAAATGTGGGGTGTGATACCCTGAGAATTAGGAATTTCTATATCCTTTCTTCCCCAGGACACCCTTTGTTTCCACAGCAGGCGATACCTGCGGGTGCTGGTTGAATTTGCTGCTGTTTTCACCACTTTACAACCAGCTCTCTCTCTACTGGGAATTTTCCATGGTGACATAAACCTCTGAGCCTCATACTAGCAAAGTGCACTGCTCATTGTTGCCTCAATTAGAACAAGAACTCCTTGGAAACTCCCATGGCCTCTGCCAAGACCTTAATGGGGTGGGTCTTAAAAGTTCCGGATTCCCATCTTTCCATGCCAGCCAAAGGCACCTTTCCCTGGCACAACATCATACACCCCTCAAAATCTAAGTCCCCTGGGTGGGAGGCCCCTAGAAGGCTGCCCATTTAGGCCTTGAACTTAGCACAAGAAGATTCAATGTACGAAAATCAGCAGAGCAGCAAGGTTATTTATTAAGCTACGCATGCCAGCGTTGGGGAAATTTCCTGTTATCAGATATCTGAGAATGGCGTCAGGCCCGTGAGCAGGACACTGACTCAGAATCAGGAATCTGACCGCCGGGCAGTGCCTGTGCAGTCGGAAGAGGACAGCTAGGAGTCAAACTCAGACTTAATGACAGGTCTGCCCCTCCTGGCTGTGTGGCCTCTCTGAATCAATGTTTCTTTCAAATGGGGGTAATGATACCTCCCCTACTTATTCTTGTAAGAGAACATATTTGAAAGGGATTTCAAGGCTGTCTAGTGTCACTACATGCATAAAATCTGGGCTTATTATAAATGAGAATATATAAACACACACACAGTTGTGTTCCAGTAAATGTTTAACGACTGGCTTTCTAGAGAGAAATATACCCGGATTTTTAGCATTTGCCAATTTCTGTGGTGTAAACATTCCCACCATGGCTGATTTCAAAGTACCAGTGTGATGTTACAGAATGTCAAGTTGAGAAGAAATCAGTTGACTCCTGTGAGTGGGGCTGAGCCTGCTCGAGCATGCCACTGGTTATATATTTCAGCCCCTCAGACGTGAAGCACTGAGCACAAAGCCTGGAAAACAGGAGCGCTGACCCTCATCCTCGCCCTGCTCATTATTCAGGAGCCAGGGGTTCTCGGTGGGGAAATGGCAGCCATGCTATCTACTGAATTGGAACCATTGGATGGTGAGTGTCTCAATCTACCAGGCAATTCTGATAAGCTGCCCTGCTTAGGAAGCCCAGCACTACACTGAGAACTCCTTTTTATCCCCAGTTCCAGAACAGGGCCTGACCATTGGATCCTCCTCTAAATGAAGTGATAGCAGTTCATTATCTGTAGCCAAAATGATCCAGAAAGAGGTCAGACTGGCAGGGATGTGTGGGAGAGATCCCTTGTCTACTGATTTACAATTGTCCCTCTGGGTTTCTCTCCCGTCTCCAGCATGTCATCCCTGCTGACCCAGCTTCATTAAGTGCTGCCCGTGTGACCCCATCCCCACCACCCATCCTGGCTCTGCTGATTCCCTTCTCAGTCCTGTGGGGCCTGTGTCCACTCAGCACACTGCTGGGTTATCCCCTGGGGACCCTCCGGCCCCAGGGCCCTTCCCTTCTCCCTGTGCTGAGAGCCCCTTAGGATAGATGTGCCAAACTCAGACAAGGAGCAGGGAGTGTGAGCACATGCGTGCTATCTCTCCATGGCCTTCTGCATCGGCCTGCTTTGGCAGCTCTGTCCCGAGGACAGTGTATGTCTAGAATGCGGCCTCTGTAAAGGGTCTTTGAATTAAAGAAAAAAAAAAGTTACTGGGACAGAACTACAGGAAAGGAGGAGAGGAAGGCACGCCAGGTGAATTGATTACTCCAGGAAAGACCTGAAGTAATTGGTGCTTCCTTGGCTTGAGTATAATAGCAAAGGAAAATTGATTTTTAAGCCAAAAACGTTCACATCTCCCTCCATCCATCACTGAAGTTATGTCCCACTTATTTTTATGGTGTTTCTCTGAATCCTGCATGCCAATATAAACTATCAACTCACTTGTCTTTCTCAAGGTAACCTGGAGAAAAATGAGAAGGTGGAATTCTCCAAGAATGGAACAAAAATTTCCAAATCACCTGCTTTAGGCACAAATACAATGACCAAAATTTTCTTAAGCCAAATAGAATAGGTTCCTAGGTATAACTTGCACTTACTGGAAGGAGGGAACAGCCTACTTGTCACCAAGGTCATCGTAGAAAAATCCAGCCCTAAAAGATACAATAAATGGTCAAGATGGCTGAACTCCTGAGCTGAAAATTCCATGTTTCTTATACACTCAAAGCAAGTGTGACTTCCCTGATTTAAAGGAGAAGAGGGAGAGAATTAGCATTTATTAAGTACCTAGTGCTGCATAGTTTTATGAAGGTAGTGTACTTAGCACATAAGTACCAATCTGCACCCAGCCCTATGAGGTATATCTTTTTACCCCATTTTAGAGATGTGGTAAACACGCACACAACCTAAGGAAATGCATCCAAGGACACACCATGAATGAGCAGCCGTCTTGGACATAGATTCCACATTTAGCTATTGCTATCACTTTCCTGTAGGTCCTCCAAAATTAACCCCAGGAAGAGAGTCATCAAGACCACAAAGGAGGGGCACCCTCCTCCATTTCCTTCCTTCCAATGGCCGCTTCATGGTCATGAAGCCTGAGGAGAGAGCGAAAGGTGGATCAGTGTTTTAAGGCAGGGAGGAGGGAACCAGTAACCAGACAGAAATTCTTAAATTCACAGCTGTTAGGACTTTGAAGGTCTGGTCTGTAGTGGCAATTCGTTGTGCTATCCTTGGATTCTCTGAGTCCCCATTCCTTAGTCCCTGTGAGCCTCAGCTGACCTCTGCCCTGCCATCCCCAGCTAAGGGCCCGCAAGGAAGGGAGTGTGCCTCATTCATCTTAGAACGCTTAAGCCCTAGTAGACAGAGTTGCTGGCAGAGAGGGAGTGTTAAAAAAACAAATCTTGTTGCAATGGACTTTCTTTTTCCACCTTTGTTCCCAGGGTAAACTTTTGGCATCTTTCAGCTGTCATGCGGAGCCTCCCTCCTTGAGGCTCAGTGTCTCCACCAGCATCTCCCCACCCCTTTTGCTTATGTACTCATGCATAACAGGGTTGCAGCACTCACAGAATTACAGTATGAGAATCTGTTTTGTTCTGAGCCTGACCACACAATCTTTAGAGCAGGAACCATTTATTATCGAGTTTTATATCCTAAGCATCTAGCATAGTGCCTGACCTGCAGGAAATGCTTATTAAACATCTATTAATTAAGACTGACTCTGGCAAAGGTTGGTGAAAAAGTTGAGTTACAAACATCTGAAATGTTTAAATACGATCTCTGCAACTTTGAGTAGAAAGTCCCATGAGGACAAGCGTCAAGTCAATGTAGTTATCAAACACAGAGTAGGCGGCTTAACTCCTACACTAGGACTTGTGTGTGTTTAGGCATTGAGTAGCCATTCAGAGCATCACTGAGAACCTCTGGAATCCCCTGTGACTAAACAAGGGGAATGAATATAAACTATGTGATACGATAAATTCACAGCCTTACCAAGAGAAAAACCAACTAGCTGCATCCACTGTGAGGTGAGCTCTGGACCCTGAAGATGTGTGTCTAAGCTGCTTCCCAACCTCCTTCCCAAATCACAGCATTACAGAAGACAGAGCTGGGACTGGGGCAGCCGTTTCTTTACTGCAAGACTTCTTAGAGACTTTCACCACCTAATAATGTCCATGGGGGCTCCTTGTGAAGGGATAGGGCACGTCTTGTTTCCCATAGAGTTTTTCCTTAGTAGAATTTCTATTAACACCCTCTGGGTAAGGCTGCACCACACCTGGGCCTGCTCTTCACTATGTTCGATTCCACAGACATCGTGGACCACCTCCTCACTGTGCCCAAGGTGGGGTTCAGGGTGCAGGCAGGCCACCCAGAGAACAAGGGACAGTCTCTGCCTTATGGTCCTCTTGGTCTCACAGAAGATCAGAGAAGGCAGAATCAGAAGGGGCAGAAAGCAAACCAGGAAGAAGGTCAGAACATGACAAGTACCCTACTCAAGGTCAGAGTGGTGTGGGGGTAGAAAGCGGGGAGACAGGGCACCCGGCTTAGGGATGGACGTGGGACCTGGGAGAACTTCATGGAGAAGGTCGGCTTTCCACAGGCAGCCATGAGGTGGTGGAAGGAGGGAGAGCTCTGTGAAGGGCAGTAGGAGAGAAGACAGGCAGACATAGCGAGGGCTCCAGGGCGTTGTGTCGTGGGGAGAAAGCCTGGGAAGGTGGTTTGGGGTCACACAGAGAGTTTGTATTTCATGCGGAACTCCAGAAGGTCTTCAAGCAGAGGAGTGACATAACTACAGCCACATTTTAGGCCACAGAGGCTTCTTTTTTTTTAAATTTTTTTAAAAATTAGTTTCAGGTGTACAACACAGTGCAATAGTTATACTTTTTACCCCTCAAAGTGATAACCCCCTTCCCCCAATCCGCCACCCCACTCCCCCCCATATCATACATATCTATTATAATTCCATGGACTCCACTCCCCACAATATACTCTGCATCCCATGACTATCTATATATTCAATTATAGTTGGCATAAAATATTATACAACATCAGCTTCAGGTGCACAGACAGTGATCAAGCCTCTACCCCTTCCATGAAGTGGTCTCCCTAACAAGACATGTGACCATCTGACACCTTACAAAATATTTACAACATTATTAATTATATTCCCTGAACTGTCTTTCATATCCCTGTGGCAATATTGTAGTAACCTATTTATGCTGTCTAATCCCTTCCCCTTCTCCCTCATCCCCACCCCCCTCTCCCAACTAGCAACCATCAGTTTTTCCCCACAGAGGCTTCTTCATGTTTACCCCTATACAACCGTTTTTTTTTGTTGTTGTTGTTTTTTTAAATGGAAGTACACACATTTTAATTTATTCTGAACAACTTATTTATATTTTAAAATCAGGACATGTATACATGTGACTAGACAATCTTTTAATTCACAAATAACTCTCTAAAGAGATGAGTGATGCTGACACAATATGGTATACAGTGAGAGCACATTGAGTTTAACTTGTATGTCATTCTACCATCTCAGAAATAACAGTGGAAAAATTTCTAAAGAAGACATATTTTGTAATTATTAGTGAATAGTACAGATTTATGTTATGAAAAGGAAGATGACACTTGAAATCTGTGTTAGTTATCTGTCGCTGCATAAAAAATGACTAAGATAAACTTAGCAACTTAAAGCACAAACATACTATGTCACAGTTTTTGTGAGACAGGAGTCCAGGGACAGCTGAGCTAAGTCCTGTGCTTTAGGGTCTCCCACCAAACTGGACTCAAGGAGTTGGCCAGGGGTAGGGTCGCATCTGAAGGCTCAAGTGAGGTAGGACATGCTTTCAAGATCAAGTATTTTTGTCAGAATTCAGTTTCTTGAGTGCTGCTGGACTGAAGGACTTCCTCAGATCCTTAGTTCCTTTAGGGCTTTGCTACCTGTTGGCCCAAGGCTACCCTCAAATTCCTGACCACAGGCCCCTCTCCAACATGGCAGCCTCCTGTATCAAAGCCAGCAAGGGAGAGAGTCCTAGTCAGACAGAAACCACTATTTTAGGTAACCTAATCGTGCAAGTGACAGCCCTTCAATGTTGTCAATATTTTATTGGTTAGAAACAAATCACTCAAGAGAAGGAGATTATAGAATGCCAATACCAGGAGGCAAAGAGCACTGGGGGCCATCACAGTGTCAGCCTGACTCACCTATAGTTCACTAAATCCCTAGCACAGAGACAGCTTATGAGAAACTCATAACATTTTAATAATTATATCCCAAATGAACCTATAGAACTTGAGATCAGTTTGGGAAATAATTTACTTTTGTGGACTGTCACAGTCAAGGATAAATAACCCTGTGTCCATTACTGACCCCTTTGCAAGTTGGGATTCTATTATACGAATAACCGTGGAGGACAGAAAGTGAATCCCTTACCTTAGGGGACCCCTCTCCCCACCAGCCATGTCTCTGTCAGGACCAAGCTCAGCCAGTCTGCTTTCATTCAAGTCCTCAGACTCATGTGGGCTCTGAAAAAGGGAAAACACTCTTTTGTTCTGTGCAGATGAAATAAGATACTCTGCCTTCTGTCTGGCTCATACCCCTTGCTAGGATTGCCTCTTTCACATAAAGAATGTACCAGCTACATTTCTGAAGATGAGAAACCCAACGCTGTCAGGGATGATTTGTGATTCTTGTGATTCTCGGAGGAAGAAAGGAAAGAGACGGGAGGCTTCATCTGGATGTATGTAACAGTGAGAGAAGGACAGTAGGATTGGCCGGGGCAGGAGACGGCTAATAAAATACAGCGTCTTTGATCTGTAGGTCACCAGTTTATTTAGGGTTGCCCTGAGACATTCCCTTGAAATATGTGTTTTTGGAATTCTTCCAGAGAAGCTTAAAACCCTGGGTTATCTTTTTCTTTTTTCTAGGGGGCTGGATTTTGATTTATCATTCCCTATGAAGTCGTGGGTGAGATTTCACCTTTATTTGTTCAAAAATCATCCAGGCACACATTAGTGCTCCGCCTGAGAGTGGTGGTATGGGGAGCCTGCCAAGATGTAGCTATCAGGATTCCGATTACAACCTCAAGGGAAATCACCAGCCCAGCCAGAGCTGTGAAGCGGAGGGCCTCAAAGCCCTGCTATTCAACTTGGCCATCAGACATCAACAGGGACTTTTTCCATCAAACTACGGAGCCCAGCGGAAATGCCACAGGATATTAAACATGTCAACACCATGCTTTTCAAGAAGAAATGTGAGAAGCTGGCTTTGGTCACCAAGATGGCCGCACTCTATCAATGACTCAGTGCTGGCCAAGTTCCCTTCGGTTAGTACCCCACAATTTATCCAGACAGCAATGTGGAAAGGCACAGGATCTTAACTGTTAGACAAAGGAAATAAAGGTTTAGAATATAACGTCAAGTTACCCACACTTTTGTCTTAGAGTTGTAACATGTTATGTTTTGTTTAAGGAGGTGTTTGGTGAAGAGGAGGTGGATGGAGAGTTCAAGTTACATGGGGTTCAGTTTGGATTTGCAATGCAAAGTTTCACCTCAAAAGGCAGTATGTTTTCTCAAAAGCCAATTGCATGATTTGCAAGGAAAATTACTTGAGCAGCCAGGTCTCCTCAAAAAGGAGAGGCCAAAGAGGTAGAAAAGTGTAAAGTTCCGGAAAGGGGAAAGCAGACAGGTTCACATGAAGAGCGGCTGCACTGTTCCTAATATTTTAAAGCTCTTTAGTAAGAACTATAATAAACACACATTCAGAAAAACGTGCGAAACAAAAATGTATAGCTCAAGGATTTGGCACCAGAACACTGTTAATCATGACCCGAGTTCATAAATGATATTGCCAACTGCCCAGAGGCCCTTCATACACCCTTCCAGTCATCACCCCTGTATATCTACAAAAGTAATCATTGTCATGTCTTTTGTGGTGATCCTGGCTTTCCTTTATAGCTTTGACACCCAAGTAATATAGTTTAATTTCATCTGCTTTTTGAACTTTGTATTACATACATGGAAACATGCAGCATGCATTTTTTTTTTTTCCATGTCTGGGTTTCTCTGCTCAACACAATGTTTGAGAGATTCACTGATGTTGTTGCTGTGGGGTGGCTGCGGTAAATTCATTTCCGCTGATGCAGATTACTCCTTTGCATGGTTATTCCACCACTTATGTATCCATTTTTTACCACTGGTAGACATTTGGATTGATTCCACTGGGGGCTGTTATGGCTAATGCTGCTCTAAGCATTCTTGTGTGCAAGTTTTGGTGCATGTGTGCATGGGTACATTTGTTCATCAATGGGTAAAATTGTTAGGTCATAGGGTGTGTTTTCCAGAACATTTGTATCAATTTATATTCCTATCAGCAATGTTTAAGAGTTGCTGTAAGTCCATATCCTCACTGATACTTGGTCTGCAGTCATTTCAATATTAGCAATTTTGTTGAGTATGTGGTTATCTCATTGTGACTTTAATTTACATTTCTCTGATGACTGAGCATATTTTGTAGTTTTATTAGCCATTTGGTTATCCTCTTTTGTGAAATGCTCAGTTTTTTAGTTGGGTTTTTTCCTTAATTTATAATTTGTATTTATTTATTTTTACATATTCTAAACACACATCTTTGTTTTGGCTTATGTATTGCAAATATCTACTTTTTGCAATACATAATATCCCACCTTTTAGCTTTCATTCTCCTTATCATGTCTTTTGATGAACAGAACTCCTAATTTTAATGTAGTCCAACATTAAAAACAAATTTTCCAATGGGATTAGTGCTTTTGTGTCCCATTAAAGAAATCTTTACCTCTCACAATGTCACAAAGATATTTTTGTGTGCTACCTACTAGAATTTTCATTGTTTCACATTTTGGCCTACAACTCAGAATTGATTTTTATGCATGGTATGAGGTAAGGGGTCAAGATTCACTTTTTTTCTCTATGGGTAGCTAAATCACAGCACCATTTATTGAAACGATTATCCCTTCTCACTGCTTGGCAATACCATCTCTGTCATAAATCAATTGTCTGTGTTTGAGTATTTTTGGATTCTATAGTCTGTTTCATTTCATCTATTTCTCCTTACAGTCTTAATTACTGTTGCATTGTAAGTCTTGGTATCTGGTGGTATAAGTCTTCAACTTAGTTCTTCAAAATTGTTTTGTCATTCTCAGCCCTTAAATATCCATATTCATTTTAGAATCAGATTTTTAATTGCCACAAAAACACCTACTAGAATTTTGATTCTATATTGAATCTACGGATTAACTTAGGGAGAAACAACATCTTTACTGTGTTTTTTGCAATTCATGAGCATAGTATTACCCACCAGTTATTTTCTGAGAACTTCTTTAATTATCCTGAAAAAGTTTTGTCTGTTGAGGTATTTACTATCTTTAAAAATATGATTTCTTAAGTATTTGAATTTTTGTGCTATTACAAATGGTATCATTTAATTTTTTTCCTTTTCAAAATCCCTGCAGATTTGTGTTTGTGTAAATTGAGCAGTTGACTTTAGAATCTGTATGGAAATTCTAAATTTCAGAATAATTTTCATCAATTCTGAAGAATTTTCAGCTGTTAACTCTTGAAATGCCTCTTCCCCATTCTCTTTCATAGTCTTCTGAAATTTTGATTAGATGCATTTTTCTGGAAATCTAATCTCCATTTCTCCTAATTTCTCCCTTTCTGATATGAATTTGCTGTGCTATATCCAGAGCTATCCTTCCCTTCAGTAATTCTCTAATTCTCTTTTCAACTCTAATCTGTAATCAGTATAATCAGTGGTTCTCAAGAGGGCAATTTCCACTACCATCTCCCCGCCCAGGAGACACTTAACAATGCGCAAAAACATTCTTTTTTGTTGTAACTGGGAGTGGCATGCTACTGGTATCTAGTGGGTAGACATGCTGGTAAACATTTTTTTTAAAGTACCTTTTGTACATTCTGTATCTAATAATTCTAGCATCTGTGGCCTTTGCTAATCTTATTCTGTTGTTTCTTTGAACTGATTCTTACCCATAGTGCCATATCTACTGACGTTTCTGATTTTTTATTGTGAATTCATATTTCTTGGAATCTTACGGGAGCAACGAATGCCTTGAGGTCTGTGTTCAAAGTGCATTCCTCCACAGAGGTTTATTCTATCAATATCTGGTGGCAGATCAATCTGGATGTACCACATATACATTTTGGCTTTAGGCCACACAGGGACTGTGAATTCCAATATAAGAGCAGCCTTATAGTTAGGAATTATCAGAGACTTTTCTTTTTCCCTTTTTCCCCCTTAACCCAGAGCCTCATCTGAGACAAATACCCCATGAACATCCCCCTTTGAAGTGGGGTTTTTGCTGTATTTGTTCCACTTTTCATGGAGGATTTCCCTGGATACAGAGAGTCCCAAGCCAATCTACCGCCCTGCTGGATGCTGGGCTTCCTTCCCCATCCCAGGCCCAGCCCATTAATACCTAAGTTTACCCACCAGGGATTAATAGGTGATTTCAAGGCACACAACCACCTTTAGCATTCATTTACCTCTCTTGATTCATGCTGTATGGCCACCAAGAATTTCCCTATTTCAGGGCCCGCCAAGTGGCACAGTGGTGAAGCGCTGGCTTGGGAAGCCAGTGGCCCCGGTTTGGGTCCCACATATGAGGGCCAGTGACACTGCCCTCAAAAAAAAAAAAAAAGAATTTCCCTATTTCTCCACCAATTCATCTATTCATTTAAAAGGAAAACATTTTTAAGTGTTTTATCCAATATATTTAGTTGGGCATATGGATTTCTCTAAATGTCTAGTCAGATTGCTGGTAATTGAAATTGACATTTTGCTCCAAACATATTTTTAAAATTATTATAGTAATTAATAATGCTAGATAATTATTCATAATAAAAGTAACAATAATTTATATAGAGACTTTTAGTATTCAGTGCATTATTTTCATTAATCCTTATTTTCAGTCTATGAAAAAGTGATACAGAAATTATTTCCATTTTATAAAGCTCAATTATGGTTTAATTCTCAAACACAGATAAGTATCAGAATCACCTTTGGAACTTTAAAAAATACATTTGCTCAGGCCTAGTGGGTCTGAATCTTCAGGGTTTAAAACAAGATCTTTGTTTTGGGTTTTTTTCTTTTGTTGTTTTTTTTTGTAGTAAAATTATTTAGATGGTTCTGATTCATAGCCATGGTTCAAAATCCACCAGACCTTAAAAAAAAAAAAAATCCACTAGATGACTCAATGAACATAGCTAGGGCTTGAATCCAAGAATGCTAACTAATCACTCTCCTCTCCCCTGTCTGAACTAATTTTGAAACCAGTGAAGATACAGACACTGGACTCCGACTGATAGAAATCAAAATTTATTTTATTATTTTCATGTTATCATATTTGAGCCCTCTGATACTTCTCCTGAAGCCTAGCTCTTGGATTAATCCATAACGGAAGGCTTTGTGACTACAGAGCGGATGCATATCTAACCCAGAATTACTGCCCCATTTCAGAGAAGGGGGGTGGGGAGCATCTCTTAGATGAGCCTGGGCCTTGACTCACCTGTTCTTCATGGAGAGCCGTAGTGGAAAGAGAATGCAACCTCAAGGGATCGAGGGGCCATGTTCGCCGAGACCTGGACTACCCCACCTTGCAGACCATGCTCAGGCAGCCGGGACCCCGAGTCCCCTGCTCAAAGGCCCAAAGCCTGCGTCATGGGACTGTGTGGCCTCTTCCACAGACCGGTATTTCGGGGGCAATTCTGATCTAGGTCAGAGGGGTAGCTTATAGCTGTTGGTGGTGGGGTGACAGACCTGACAGTCGCGTTGTGGTGTATACACAGGAACACACTGGGCCCTGCAGAGCAGGGTGGAGTGAGGGAGGGCTGCTCTGCAGCCCTGCTTCCGGCCTGGAATGCTGAGGTTCTGAGAATTCTAAATTAAAATGTGGCCTTCCCAGTCAGTATAAAAGAATTTTTGTCAAGATCAAAGCATCAAACGCATTTTACTGAACAGTCTCTTAGCTTGATTTATAACTTTTAATAGTTAGATACATGGCATGTGGGCCTCCATTTGTCCTCTGGCTCTGAGTCCCACCGGGTTAGGACAGACCTCCGCCTATGTGCTTTATTGGAAAGCTTAATTACGTTTTTTAAAAAGCCTCTCTCTCTCTCTCTCTCTCTCTCTCATATATATATATATATATATATATATATATATATATATATATATATATGTATCTCATAGTCTAGAAGGATTTGCAGAAAAATGTTAACATGTTTATCTTCTCCAGGGGTGGGATTTGGGGTGATTTAATTTTCTCGCCTTGCTTATTAATATTTTCTAACTTTTTGGCAATGAACACAGGTGGAACTTGTGTAATGGTTTAAAGGGGGAAAGTGAACATTAATCAGGGCATACCTACCCACCCCCCAAATACCTGTGTCCTACTGATTATGGATAAACTTAGTATGTGGAGCAGACTCCAGCTCTGTTGCTGATACCTATATTTTTTTGTGTGTGAAAAAGAACTACTCAGGCATAAACAGGTCTTCTAGCCAGACAGCTGTAAAAATGCCAACATGGCTTTTATCAGCCCTGGCACCAGACAGCCTATAGGCCAAACTGATTTCAGTAAAGAGTGATGAAGGGCACAGAGGAGACTGGGGAGAAGTCTGCAGCACTGTTTCTCAAACCACAGGATGGGACTCCACGGGGATGATGGAAGCTGAAGCCAAGTTGCTAGATGCCCCCATCCAGGGACTCCACCCTGGGACCCGAAAGACCATCCACAGTGCCCTTTACTCGTGATCATAACAAGAACTAATGTGCACAGTTGCTCACAAAATACTTCACACACATCAACGGAGAGGACCCCCCCACAGCAATTCTGTCTGATCCGGGGGGTGGCCATTTGCATTTTATAACTGAGGAAATTGAGGCTCAAAGAAGTTCAGGGGCTCTGGTGCGGTCATGGCTACAAAGTGGTGAGGCTGGACCTTACATCCGGGTCTTCTAACTAGGAGTTCATCCTAGTCGGTCAATTCCCCATTTCATCATTTATCTTTCTGTTTCCTAGTACTAACCTGAGAAATTCTGATGATAGGAACTTGATTTTCTTCCTCCTTCCCTTCATAAAAGTCCATCACATTCTTTCCTTCATCCCTTCCCCAATCGGCACTGGCAGCCCAGAAATGGGGAAAGGTTGCTGCCGAAAGAAATGCTGAGAGTCACGCCACTCTGGCCCAGCAGCACTGAACCCGCCATCAAGCTCCCGACTGGAGAACAGATGAGGTTGTGTCAGTGCCTGTTATCCAGTGGTTTCTAAGACACCCTTACTCTTTTTTCCATTAAACCTTTTTATTTTCAAAGCACTTTTACATACGTCTTCCTGATTGACCTTGTTGTAACATCTCTGTCATACGGATCATTGACAGGCTACAGAGGTTAAGGACTTCCCCAAGTCCTACAGTAATAGAGTCTTCAAGGAACACTTCTCTGTCTGTGAACAGCATGGTACAGTAATTCCTGTGTGCCTATAGATACTGGTGTTCCTCCGAGCCCTATGTCTGGAAAAAGTTAGTGACGCATGGGTTCGTTCCTTAACGATGTTAACATGATTTCCCACCCTACCCTCCACCTCCTTCTGGCAATAAGACCACAAAATGTTCAAAAATGGCTGACACTTACCGTTCAGAACACCACTTTTATATCAGTTTTCTGCCTCGCAGTCCTTGGCAGGAGTCTCTTTTCATAGATCACAATGTTGGCGCAGGGCCAAGAGATGGTGTGTTGGCTCACAGGTCACTGCAGTTTATAAGAAGTCAGAATAATAAAAAGGAAAGCAGATCTGACATCACTGGCAAGGGAAAAATTTTAGTGTTGTGCAAACGAACTAATTACAGCTGAATAATGTGGGAGGAGTAAAGACCTTGCTGAACAAAGCCAAGCCCCAAGAAGAAAATGGCCACATAAAAAGTCCAACCACTCTACCAAGAGTCTGCAGATCTTCTCAAAATTGACATTAACTTGTTATTTATCCTAAAGTCAAAGGAAAAAACAAAATCTGCTCAAGTGAACTCTTTATTAACCACTTTATTAACCAGGGTGAAAGAGGAGGTGCTTTATGATAAAGTAATGAGAACACACACACAAATGCACCACGTAATTGGCTTCTAAATTGGCTTGCGGCAAGCTGCGTATCCAGAGTAAAAAGTACCTCTTTGTCCACTAAGCTACTGCAAGTTAAAAAAAGAAAAAAAAATTTCAAGATAAGCTCAGCTTTATAGTTCACTTGGTGAAAACCTAACGCAGCTACAATTATTCTTAGGCCTTGGTCTGTGAAAGACTCAAGAGTTAAAAGAAAGCCAGCACTACCTTTAGCCCATAAGGGATTACTCTTTTATTAGTATAGTCTTGGGATTAGTGGAAATGTCTGTCTAATGAATGCAGCTACTATATTTGAGCACATGCCTGAATAAGCTACTTGTTGATTGAAACCTATCTATTTATAAGCACTTCTGCACGTTGTGAAAAATCCATCTGTATCACCACAGCATGGCGCCCACCGTTTGAATAAAGGCTCTTTGCCGTTTCACTGTAAGGCCTGTTGAATGAACAGGCAGAAAGGAAGTGTGTTGCATCCACTTAACAGGTTTTATTCCTCACTCTTGGCCAGTAAAGTAGAGCTACCTTATCTAAACAGTGATTTAGATTGATGTGGATGTTATAAAAACAGAAATGGAAAAAAGGAATACTTTTGTTCGGACTCACCCAGGGTTTTAACCTAGTACTTACTATAATTTGGAAAAATGGTCACAAATAACCCAGACTAGCCATACCTCTGCTATGTCACAATCTCTGAATGTAGTCTGGAAAGTAGGTGGATTTACTACACATACAGGGTATCACTGCTTTACATTTCTGCTTATGAATAGCACACTAATAGCATGTCCAACAGAAACAAGAACAGCACAAAGAAAAGAGCGTTCATACACAAATAAGTCAATGCTTTCAATGTTTGGGGTCCTCATTACCGTACTGAGGCTCTATCTGAGGTAAGGCCAAGCTCTCCAGCCCTGACTCGGTATTTCAAAGCCCATTCCAGGATTCCGTAGTTCTGAACCCCACCACTCTACTCACCGGCCCTTGATACACGCCCCATGGCTCTGCTTGTCAGACTCAGCACCAACTCTCTGAGCTTCCTGAATTTGGGGTTTGGGTGTAGAGAAGGGATTTCTTATTATCCATTGGGGTTTAACTCTTCTGCAGTTAGGGTACCTACTTAATATGCTGTTTCTTTGGGAAAAGGCTAGCAAAAAAATTTATTAAAATTTTTAAAAAGACAAACAGACCACAAGCTATTATTCACTGAGACCTCACAGCCTTTCTCTCCTTGAAGAACTTTATGAACAATGACAGGCAAACTTTCCAGGTAGAGTAATACCTTGGTTTGCAAGCATAATTTGTTCAGGAAACAAACTACTCATATTGCAAGACATTGCTCATTTACCAAGTTAAAATGTGTTAGAAATGTCTGCTCGTCTTGCAAACACTCACAAACCAAGTTACTTGCAATCCAAGGTTTTACTGTATCCCATTGTTAGAAAGAGGGAACTGACATGACCTGATCACTCGAGGCTTTTTCTAGGCCTGACATAACAAGCAGAAAGACAGCAAGCTTTAACAGTCTTTGAATTCTGGCTATTTCTCTATCTAGAGTTTGTGATCTTTGGTTTCCTGATGATTGAATTATTAGTCAATAAAGATAAGAGGATCACATCTTTTATATTTTTCTAGGTGATGAAACAAAAAAGTAATTCTGAAAAAAAATATCAATACTAGAAAACCAAAGTTGAAATTTATAAAAGATAAGGCATTTGGAAGTGGCAAATACTTAAATCATAATATAGCAATATGAAGCACCAAAGACCCTATAGTAAATGACATATAACTGTTTAAACAGATACTGTGTGACTGACTTTGAAGCTGGGTGAAGTGCTATTAAGAGATATTAAGAATTTGATGGAAGATACTGTTATCGCCACTCATTTTACAAATAAAGAAATCAAATGATGTGAATGTTAAGTATTAAGTGTTAGGAGGTGGTAGAGATGAGGTTTTGATAAAACCCAAACTTTTTCTACTTCACCATATATTTTCTTCAATTATGTTAAATATTCACATAGGTAAGGTTACTAAAAATAACTAATAAGTCTATGTCTTAAAAAGAAGCCATCTAAAAGCTCTCTCCTTTGTAAGATATTTCCAAGATAAACGGGCATAGGGCAGCATCCTGGAGACTTATGGTCCAGCATAGCACCTGAGAACAGGACTGGAAGGGGATAATCCTTTTGTGACTTGGTTTGTGACAACTCACACTCACCGATGCCTTTCTACCTTGAACCCAAAGGAGAGCAAACTTACAACCAAAAACTTCTAAAACTTGGAAACTCTTCTTCAATCACTTGATTCCTGAAATTTTTACACTTTTCAGTATTTGTCTGTTTTCTCTTAAGGTTCACAGGTAGGTAATGATAAAGAGTTAATCTTAAAACCTCGCTCGCTCCATCCATCCATCCATCCATCCATCCATCCATCCATCCATCCTCCATCCATTTACCCACATATTCCCCAATGGCTTCCATAAAAGATTTGAGTGGACATTTAATGTTAACTCATGTTACTACCTAATTTTCTTGGTCCTTCTCATAGTTAGTGTGTTTCCTGTACAAGAACATCATCTTTTTTCATGCTAGTATGATACTAGGAAAGAGAAGCAGGTGGTTTAGGAATGGAAGCATTGATAAGCAATCATAACCAAAATTCATGATGAAAGTTTTTAAAGACTTTTCGTGTTTTTAATGTTCAGAATACTTATATTTATGGATTATGCATTTTTAAATTTCCAAAGGCAGTTGAAACAAAGAAACAAGGAATAGAAATTATACATTTTATAAATAACATGGAAAAAAGCAAGGATCAAATGACTTATGCATGAACCCAAAATTTGGCAACCCAAGCCAGGACTTAGAATTCCTCGCTGTGACTTTTCTAGTAAGATTATTAGGCTCAGCTGCTGCCTTCAACATTTGTTTCCACGGACATTACTAAGGAAGCATTTTACTTTGGCATTTTTGTAATATGGCACCATTTATAGCTGTCTTCACTCATAATAACCTTATTAAACAACCTTCTTTGGGCTGGCAGTCCACATAATGAGGAGGTCAGCCTGGACTGGTTACTAGTGGCTAATGATTGAAACACAATTTGAGTCATGTCATTTTTTTCTTGCATTTTCTTGATTTAGAAGTTAAACCATGCCCACATTTCTAATTTAGCCAAGCCTGTATCTTTCTGACACAAATACAAACTCCCCAGAAGTGTAAAGGTTTCCATCACCAAATCTACTCTTTTATCAGTTTTGGATAAAAGCAGCCAATCAAATGATTCCACAAACATGTACTGTGTGATTTTTCTTTCCTGTTTAGACTAATTTTTTCCGACGAATGATCTAATTCATTTTAGGCTGAGAGACTAAACTTTATGCTAAAAAGAAAACTCTTTTTGCTGAAATGTCTCAAGAATAGTAAAAATACTGAATTCAACTGTAACTAATTTTAAAGAAATAGGGAAGTTTTTATTTAATGTACTTTAGGAAGTTCAAACATTTGGAAAATTCACAAAAACAAGAATGTTAGCCATAAAAGTGAAATTTATTTAAAAAAAATCAGTATCTTGTGTTTCAGATACACAGGTATAAGAGAAATTCCAGGAGGTGGAAGCACCTTTTTCAGAAACTGTTCCCCAGGCAGTCAATACTGATTTCGAAATTGGTTGCTTAGGTCTTGGAGCTCAATTACTAGGGCGTCCATAGCTGCTATTTCATCAGCTAACTCGCTGGAAATTTCTCCACTTGCCACATCTGTATAATGTTGCTGCAATATAAAGAACAAAGCAGAACTATCAAAACAATGAAAATCTCTTTAAAATAATATAGAAAAAGAGTATTGAATTAAAATTCCTTTTGCATTGGGCTGGCCGAGTGGCTCAGTTGGTTAAGAGTTGGCTTAGAGCACGTGCTCTGAGCAACGGGGTCGCCGGTTCGATTCCTACATGGGCCAGTGAAAGCTGCGCCTTAGCTGAGCTGTCGCTAAGCTGCCAACAGGTGGCAGAATGGCTCAGCTAGTGTACCAACAAGATTGCCTGTTCAATGGTGGGCTATGCCCACCCGCAACTAAAGATTGAACTAGGCACCTTGAGCGGAGCTGCCGCCTGGATGGCTGAGTGGATAGGGCGTGCGCTCTTAACAACAAGGCTGCCGGGTGTGACTCCCGCATGGGATGGTGACTATGCCCACCTGTAACTAAGACTGAGCTCGGCACTTTGAGCTGGGCTGCCGCCCGGATGGCTCAGAGGATAGAGCGTGTGCTCTTAACAAGGCTGCTGGGTTCGACTCCCGCATGGGATGGTGGCTATGCCCACCCACAACTAAGATTGAACACAGCACCTTGAGCTTAGAGGTCACAAGCTGCCGATGGGAAACCAGATGGCGACTGGTGCCCTCCACAACTAAGATTGAAGAACAACAACTTGGCTGGTCCCCTCCCCTAATTCCCCAACACTGTTCCCCTCTGCCAATTCCCCAATAAAATCTTTAAAAAAAAAAAATTCCTTTTGCATAATAATACCATAACATTGTAGTAACAATGGCAGTATTTGTTCTGTTCACGAACCTGGAAATGTACAAGCTGCAACAATTAAAGGATGAATCAAACGACATGCCTGAACTTATAAATTCAAATGAGCTCTGCTCTTCAAAATGGTGCCTTGAAAATTGATTTTTCATTTCAATGTCATAGGATGGTTTTTGGACGAATACATATTATTCATCCAAACCAAACAAGTCTATTCACTGTGTACATAATCAAAACAAATATATTTTTTATTTAAGTTCATATATATCATACCTTTTATGCTTTTTTTTGAAAATTATTTAGGGCTTAGGACTCAGAGCCACAAAGATTAAGATTTGGTAAAAGCAAAATGCCCAGCAAAATAAAATAAAACTAAATGAGCTCTCCTCCAGTAAAAGGAAATGCCTCCTATAAAAGGCATAGAGCAATGTGCTTCAATAATGCTACCACAGCTGAAACATTTCGGAATGCCTCTCTAGGAACTGCCTGCAGAGTCCCGGAATCCAGTCTTCAAAAAGTCCCCTTGCTGATTCGCAGGCACCACCCCCAGCACTGGTCCACAGGTTGGAAATGTGTGAACTGATGGTATATGTTTTCATTGTCAAACCAAAGTCACCCATCTACCTTAACAATTTTTGTCAAATCCATATACAACCTACTTAATATTTTTTCTGTAAATCAATTTTTTACATAATAAATCTTTTTAAAAGGAAATGCTTCTCACTACTGTAAATGAAAAGTATGCAGTAACATTCACAAAATTTAGGTCTGATGTGCTAGTTAAACTTTTTCTAATATGCACCGAAATAAATATAAAATCAAAAGCTTACCCAAGTGCTACCAGTGGCATATATGCCATGGTTTGGGGAAAGTGATAATAAATAGTGGAGCACTGCTTTAATTTAAAGAAAACATTAAGGGCTGGACTGTAAATATTAATTTCTGAGACTCCTAAGTTGCCCACATTTAGGATGCTCTCGACACTGCGTCAATAACATCTTCACCAGGACAATTAGCTACCCGGAGGCTAATATCTATAAAATGTAAAGTGGCCCTAAAATTACCCCTGATGTAAAACAAGATTTAAAAGCAGTTAGCTGATGATAAAAACCTTTCTCTATATGACGTTTCTAACTAATTAACATTTCATTCTCACCTTTGCTTTAGATAACAAGCCCTGTAAATTGAGTCGAACTGAAGACAGCACTTGCACAGCTTCTTGGGGACTAGATTTGTTTTTACTGCATTTCATAGCCACTGGAAGATAAATATGGGGAAAAACATCTATAAAAATTGTAGCGATAATTCACAGGTACAAAAGAACCCAATTACTTAATTAAGACTTTATAGTAACAGAGTAGAAATATTTCTCCATGGCAAGATTTTTTTTTTGGAAAAAAAGATAATACTCATGTGCATAATTCTCCCTTTTTTCTCCTTCTTTAAGATAAAAAGAGAATTTTGAGGAAACTATTTGGTGAGTTACAGATCGTTGTGAAGAGACACCCTTCCCCCATTCCCCCTTCACATGCACAAACAAATGAGATTAGGCAAAGAGAGAACAGCTCATTGACCACAAAGTACCCACAGAAGGCAAAAACAGACACAGTACATCTGAATGTGGCCTCCCACAGTACCGAGTCCCTAATGGGAACTCACAGTTGCTGATGACATTAGCCCAAGAAAGTGACATGATGGATATCTACAGCTCAGTTCTTACTGCATTTTCACGTTCAGGGTTTGCGTCACCATCGGGAAGAACTGATATCAACAAGCCATGTGCTGCACTGGGGGAACGTGACCGCCACCAGGCTCTCAGGGGCTGAGCCTCACTTAGCATCAGCAGGGACACTGAAGTCACTCATCTCCAATGAGTCTGCCTCCAGCATTCTGGGGAGCCCACTTTCCTAACATTTGAAATTATGAAGGACTATAACCCTCCCTGGCAGAAGGCCCAGCTATTAACACTTTATAAGAATAAGCGAAGAGCTTTATAAAAATAGAACACCTGGTATTTTTCTACTGATTTGTTCTTGTTTTTGTTCCTCTAAATTAAGCTGAGTACAAACAGAACAACAATCAGATCACATCTGAAAACTAGACTACAGGCTGTACCGTTAATGTCTACTTAGTGCCCTGGATCCTAGGCCAGGGATAGAAAATAGATTCCTTTCTGCACATAAACTCTGATCAACTGGTAGAGGTTGCTGTGCCTGGCAAAAGAGCTTTGTCATTCGTTAACAAAATCTTCCATGGCTGGCAAGAACTAGGTTTG
This sequence comes from Aselliscus stoliczkanus, assembly GCA_033961575.1. Classification (NCBI taxonomy): domain Eukaryota; kingdom Metazoa; phylum Chordata; class Mammalia; order Chiroptera; family Hipposideridae; genus Aselliscus; species Aselliscus stoliczkanus. Next base: position 50,355,401 of record CM066730.1, on the reverse strand, counting down.
ACATTCCTATTTCAGAATAATAATTAGACTTGACATTTTTCAGCTATGGATTGAAAAGAAGCCTGGTAATAACAATGGTAAATTCATTTTCAAAGGGCACAGTTAACCCGGAGATGGCGAGGCTGTGACATCTGTGTCCCTAGTAAAGTTGTAACTACCATGCGGAGGTATTTGGGCTGTTTTACACCTAGTAACTATGTCAGCAACAGCTGTGATTCTTTCTTCAATCCTTTCTTGTCATTGTGAAAGAAACAAAATTAGGGCACAAAACAAACATACACTGTATTAGTCCCCTTCCTCAATTCCATTTCCAAAAGGCATTTGAGACTGAGTTACCTAGCTATTGGGTCTTTGGAAAAGTCATGATGCATGTTTGCAACAGATGGCACTGGTTCATTTTGGAAGTACTAGAGTCATTTGCATCTATGTTATTGCTAAGTCATTTGACAGCTGACAGTTCTAGCTTCACTCTAATAAAACACTGAACGATTTGGTGGAGTTGTGGAGATTTTACAACAAGTTGAAGATGGAAGACCAAACTATGCATTTTTGCCATATTTTACTGTTTTACTTTCATAAAGGGAAGAACACACATCAAGCTTGCGAAAAGTTGCGTAAAGTTTACGGTGACAATGCTCTACAAGAATGTCAGTGCCAACGATGGTTCACGAAATTCCGTGCTGGTGATTTTGATCTCAACGATGCTTCTCGGTCAGGGAGCCCCACTGAGGTCGATGACTACAAAATAAAGGCATTGATCAAGTCAATCCCACGTTACACGACACGACAGATTGCAGAAACATTGATCATCCATCATTCAAGCCTTCACAACCAACTGAAGAAGCTGGGATACCTAAACAAGCTCGATATTTGGGCTCCGCATGAACTCAAAGAAGTTCATTTGACAGTGCGTATAAACATCTGCAATATGCTCATTAAATGTGAGGAAAATGATCCCTTTTGAAGCGACTGACAACTGCTGATGAGAAGTGGATTGTTTACAACAGTGTGGTGTGCAAAGCGTCTTGGTCCCGACATGATGATTCGCCTCAAATGACATCGAAAACAGACATTCATCAGAGGAAGGTTATGCTCTCAGTGTGGTGGGATTTTAAAGGGGTCGTGTTTTTCGAGCTCCTACCAAGGAACCAATCAATTCGAATGTGTACCGTCGGCAATTGGACAGTTTGAATGAATCCATCATTCAGAAACGCCCAGAGCTTGTTAATTGTAAAAGAGTTGTGTTCCAGTGTGACAAAGTGAGATCACACACAAGTTTGATCACCCGTCAAAAATTATTGGAGCTGGGATGGGATATATTGCCACACCCACCATACTTGCACGGTCAGACTTCCACTTGTTTTGCTCTCTTCAAAACTCCTTGCATGGTATATAATGTTCAATTCAGATGAGGCTATAAATTAGCACCTTGTTCAGTTTTTCGCAAATAAAGACAGGTCCTCCTATGAATGAGGAATTATGAAGCTCGCTGAAAGATGGCAAAAGGTTATCGAAAAAAACGGGCAATATATCATTGATTGATCTTTGTTCTTTATATAAATAAATGACCTTTGAAAAACATAGACAAAATATGTCATGAATTTTCCTAAGACCCAATAGATAATGAGAGAGAGAAATAAACTCTGTTTCAAATCATCCAGAAATTCTAAAGAGCAGTGTTTCTTCCATACAGATTGCAGTTAAAGTGCATAACTATTATTTTAAAAGTTCCTGGATGGCAAAGAAGGAACGAACTTTTGCCCCCCCCCCCCTTTACCCAGAAAACAGAATAGCTGAGATTGAAAATGAATACCCTACAGTGGAAACAAATGGGTACACTGACAAGGTTATTATAGAAAGGTCTTAAACAGTATGTAGAGACTGCAATGCCTTATCAAGCTTTCTGAAGTACGTGGCTACTCTTAAAAATAGCAATTCAATAGGGAGTAAATCACGAGATTTTTTTTTTTTTTTAATATTTCCATTTTAGAATTGGGTGAGGTGGAGAGTAGTGTGAGGGAGAGGATTAAAAAAGAAAAGAGAGTAACAGAGAAATCCAGTTCACCCTTCCACTGAGCACTGGTACACAAAAGCAACAAGGAAAAAGTTAAGATTTATCTTTATAAATCTAAAATATCACTAGAAATTAAAGCTGAGCACCCACTCAAATATGCTTATAATATTTCAGGGGCAGCAACACATAATTCAGTCAAGTCAAAGGGGAAGTAAAGAGAATAGATACTTGTTTTTCTCCAAGTATTATCCTGATGAAAAAATGGTGCCAAAAAATAGTTTAAAACCAATCTTAAGAAGCAAAATGAAGCTTTTCCCTAAAGTACTTCTTTAACCTACATATTTATATTTGATAGGTTGAATCCCATTAGTGATTACAGAAAAGAAATCTTGGTTTGGACCATTATCCAGCCAGCTGTTCACAGAAATGTTTAAGGTTAGCAGGCTGAAGTAGATAAGATAAATTCTTCTTAGTAAATCACATCCTGCTACAGTTATGCACAGAATACACCTTGGCATGGGTTCCACCAAATATAGTACTGTATCCACAAAGGCCAAAGGCATTAGGACTGAACTCCATCGTGAGTCCACCCACCAGGAGGTGGACATAGCCACATAATTCTAGCTACCTGCCCATCCTCCCACTGTTATCTCAATCTTTTCTACAATGAATTTCAGCTCTCCAGAGTTTAGCACTTCTGCCTTATCTGTCAAAAAGTAGGTGTCCTGGGAAATTGGATATTTATATATTTTTTTATCAATGATCTCAAAGGCTGTAAGTAGAATTATTAACTCTAAGCCTATTTCTAACTTGTTTGAATGTTCTGTTACTTCTCTAACGGCAAGTTAAACTTTATCCTTGTACTTCAGTTTTCTCTTTTTAGTTATGAGTCCCTTATCATAAAGCTCAGATCTTCTACCTCAGAAGGGACAGGGTGGGGGCAGAAAGACAAGGGGGTTAACGTTTAAACCATGAGTAAGATACTGTTAAGTATTTTTAAAAGATCATATATATATTTTTTTTAAGCTGAGCCATCCTGCCACCTGGTGGCAGCTCAGTGGCAGCTCAGCTCGGGCCGGGCATCGAACTGCTGTTGCTCAGAGCTCAGCTCGCACTCTTCAGCGAGCTCTTAACCAACTGAGCCACTCGGCTGCACCCCCCCCCCAAAAAAAAAAAAAGATCATATTTTTAAATTTATGTTTTCATTGATGTTTGTTTGCATTTATTCTTTATAACTACAATAAGTAGGTATATATCCCATTTTACCCATGAGAGAACTAAATGAGGCTCAGAGAAGTTACTAGTTGCAGAAGAATTTAGAGGAGGACTTTAGAAGGGGTTCTCGGCCTTTGTGATTCAGATAATACGGCGTCTTCATGATTTTATCTGAACTGTAATCCCAGGGCATCACACTCACATTCAAATATAAAATAAAAATGCATTACTAAATTTAACTGGTATATGTTTCATTAATGCAAATAATTAAAAGCAGCCTTTATCTGGAATACCGTTACCCAGCAGGCATACAACTTTTTGTGTAAGGGTACCCATCTCTCAAATATCACCCACTAAACTTCCCAAAGATAGGGATTTGATTATATTTTTTATTTCTTTTGCATATGCCACAGCTCTTTATATATTTCTATGTACTCCAGATATCTATGTATTTTGATGAACAAATATTTTCACTTATAAAGAAAGAATATGAATCAGGAAAAGTTAACAGATATACTTAGTACTTCAATGCACATAGCCTGTGTAAAGTGATGGTTAAATACCATTGTAAAGGTATTTCATATCTCTAAAGTCTTGTACTTTGATGAATACTTTCTCTTATCAGTAAAGATACATTAAAATACGCCATGGATATCAATCATTATATCAAATACCATGTGCAAGTCCTAAGGCTCTCCGAACCACTTCCTTGAATGATGTAATATCTTTCTCCCAACTACTGGACTGTGTGTCACATTTGTATGCCTTGGAGAGATACTGGAATGCCTGAGGAAGAAAAACAATAACATTCAGAACAACAAGCATAATACAATTCCCATGTCAAGCTCTTTTTCCTGGAAATCATAGGAACAAATCCCAGCTTGAAAAATAGCATCTGTGTTATACAGGACAGTCTTATTCTCATCAAAGAAGGGACACAGATGCACATCTGACAGCAATAAGCGATCAGAAGAAATCAAATGGATGTATCTGGATCAGGACACTTCCCTCTGAACAGAAAAATATAAAAATCTGGTTTGGAAATCCAAAAGAAGTGTACACATTTCCTTACCATTTGCAGCTATTGGCTTAAGAGACCAGTTTAGCGAAAGAGGTGTGAACTTGGTGAAACCATGGGATTACTGGTAGGTGTGTAAACTCACAGAAGTTTAAAACACCATCTTTCACAATCCTATCCGTTTGGATTCTTGAGGGAGAAGTCAGATCAGAGAATTCAGGGTACCCTTAATTCTGTATAGGCAAGACAGCAAGAATTCCAGAAGAAATGGAAGGACAGAGAATAGGAGTGTGCACGTGTGCGCGTGTGTTCTCGGGGCTGCCAAGGCATTGGCGGAAGCCGGCTGGGAACTGAGAGAGGAGAGAACAGCTAAGGGTCCCAAGGAGTCGCTGTACCGACGCCAATGGCAAACTCACATAAGGAGTACATTTGATTTGTTGTGGATGTTTTGAAAAGAACCCAAAACAATTATTCCAACCTTGAAACTTCTGGAGGCTCCTTCAAGTTCTATGATAAGAGGCTAAAGGCATAACTGGAGTGTAACTGATGCTGTGCACTTGTAAGGCGCAGCGCACCCTGTCAAGCACTGTGCATCCAGGCTTTAAAAGCTCTTCTCCAGTAATCTTACCTAGTTCCATTTTATTTTTTATTTATTTTTATTTTTTAAATTAAATTTATTCAGGTGACAATGGTTAGTAAAATAGGTTTCAAGTGTATAATTCTGTAATACATCTCTATATAACACATTGTAGGCTCACCACCCAGAGTCAGTTCTCCTTCCATCACCATATTTTTTTTTTTTAGCTGAGCCATCCTGCCACCTGTTGGCAGCTCAACGGCAACTCAGCTCGGGCTGGCATCGAACCGCCGTTGCTCAGAGCTCAGCTCGCACTCTTGAGCGAGCTCTTAACCAACTGAGCCACTCGGCCGGCCCCCATCACCATATATTTGACCCCATTTACCCTCTTCTACCACCCCCCTCCCCGCTTACCCTCTGGTAACCACTAAACTGTTGTCTGTGCCTATGCAGTTTTGTTTCTTTATTTGTTTGCCTTGTTCCTTTGTTGCTTTCAGTTTTATATTCCATACATATGTGAACACTTATCTGTAAAGATATATGTACCCTGATGTTCACTGCAGCACTATTCATGGTGGCCAAGACACAGAAATAGCCAAAGTGTCCTTTGATAAATGACCGGATAAAGAACATGTGGTATATACACACAATAGAATACTATTCTGCCATAAGAAAAGATGAAGCCATTTGGGACAACATGGATGGATCTTGAGATTATAATGCTAGGTGAAATCAATCAATCAGAAAGTCGAGAACCATATGACTTCCCTCGTATATGGGCTATCTAGTTCCTTTTTCTCTTTGCCTTTCATAGTCCCCCCTTTTGTCCTTGTATCCCATCTACCTTAGTCCTTAGCAATGAGCCTGCAGAAAGGGGTGCAGAGTAACGAGGGCCAGCTGTTTGCCACAGTTCCAGCAGGGGTGCAGGTTAGAGAGACCCTCTTGTAGGAAACAGAACAATTTTATAAAAAAAAATTCATGGCGAGAATAAAGACGAATGCTTGCACGTCGTAACCTGCCCACAACTCAAAGTGCTTATGTTAAAGACTGAATCAAAGCTGAAAACTTCAGCACATTAATCTTATCTTTCAAATTATCAAACTTTCCCTCCAACCATCAAAAAGCAGGCCACTACACACACGTGTTCAAACAAAAGGCAAGAGCCAGGAGGAGTGAAGGACTTACCTTTTCGTTTTCATCAGGCTTTTCGCTCTGCCCGCTGCCATAGACTTGGGCATACAGCCTCCAGATTTCTCCATCATTTGTCACTCTTGAAGTTACTCTGCCAAGTAACTCCTGCAGCTTTCCTTTGAGACTGGTTGCGACATCCCCACTTCTGTCAGTCATCCCATCCATCACTGCCCTCACGAGGATTTTAAGAACCTTAAAAAATGCACAGAAGAAACGGGCAAGCTAGAAACCACCAAACAATAACAAAAAAACAAAGGGTTCCCATCACAATCGTCAGCAGTGATGGCAATGAGAAACCTTGTGAGACCTGTTAGAATATCACCCTTACACTTTTTTTTTTTTTTACATTTTTTTTTTTTTTTTTTGAGGGCAGTGTCACTAGCCCTCATATGTGGGACCGAACCGGGGCCGCTGGCTTCCAAGGCCAGTGCTTAACCACCACACCACTCGGGCGGCCCTCACCCTTACACTTTTTAAAAATAAAAGCCAAGCCATCCTGAACCACCAGCTCCGGAATCACACGCTGTGCGCTCCCTTTCCAGGCTCCCTGCGGGCTCCGGTCTCACAGGACCCTGTGCTCAGGGCTGTCCCGATGCTCTCAGGGCTCTCTCGGAACGAGCGGACCCACACCTGCGGCTTCATGTGTATTACCAGGTCTGCTCTCAGTGCCGGTGCAGCTCCAGACAGGCTCCTCTCTGGAGCTCCAGGGCCGTGCACCTCAGTACCCACCAGATATGTACCCAACATGTCACACTGCATCTATCCAAGAGTGCAGCACAGGTCCTGGGTCCCTCTTCCTTCTCTACTCTCAGAGCCAACAGTCTCAGCATCAACCTAGACCCGCTGCTCTCCCATTTCAGCCACGGATACCAGATTTGAATCAGCATCCTAAGGAGTCCTAAATCCAGCCTCCCCCGCCTTAGATTGGGCCGCACTGTTTTCCACCGGGGGGCGGCGGTGGTAACATTCTAACTGCTCAAAGAGGTCCTGGCCCTTCCTGACTGTGGAAAAACAAATGGCTTACGCATTTGCACTAGGCATGTGGGGTACCCGGAAAGTCTCTCTTGTCCTTCCAAGGACCCCAGGTCCATTCAACACTCGGCAACTTCTTGGCAATCTTGCTTTCATTAGTCTTTAAACTTCCTACCCCAGGTGCTTTGAACGTTGATCACAGCAGCTTTTGTTGTCATGACAAGGCGCATCTGTCCTATCTATATTAGACCATGTATCTCAAGGCAGCTTCCTGGAAGCATAGAAAGTGCACCCTCAATCACCCACTCCTTTGATGGGGGGACAGCAAAGACCCCAGGGCCCACCTAAAGAACCAGCATGATGAGAGCGCTCTAAGACCCTGCCCGGGGGCCGACGCATTGCACCACCCAGCGGCCTGTTAGAAATGCTGAATCCTGGAAGGAGATGCTGCTCCACCTTGGACGGAGATTCTGCATTTCTAACGAACTCCCAGGTGGTGAGGGTATGACGGTCCGCAGACCACACCTTGAGTTGCAAGGTTCCAAGAGACAGGGTGTCCACATCTTTCTTCTTACTCTCAACGTCAGGGAGAAGGTCACATTTCATCATTGTGTATCACCAGGATCTAACACAGTGCCTGGCACACAGCAATACATACTTGTGCCTGAAAGAAAGGCTGAGTGAACACACCTCTGTTAGGAAGCGGCGCTGAAAGAAATGCAGTCAGTGTGGCACATTGTTTGTGCATTCTGGTCCCTGCGTGAGACGTGGCCGAGGCCGGGAGGCCCCCTGGACCGTGAACACTCAGGAATGTGAGCTCGGACTCAAGGGCCTAATTATGCACAGTGATAAAAGTGGGCAGGAGAACACTCAGTTGTGCTTTTTCTCTCTGGTTTGGATAAGGTACATTATCTCTGCCTATAAATTCACATTACAACCCCACATATGTAGTTTTCAATCTGAAAGTCATGAAATTCACATTACACCCTCACTCATGGTTTTAAGTCTGAAAGTAACAGTACAGAAGAAAGTGTCTGAACGGGGACTACTTGTTTCAAGTGATCATTCTATAAACATTTCAAGAATTAACATGTTTTGAAAGGGATGGTCTGCTAAAACAGTTACTAACATGTACAAATAAAGCATACTAAATTAGTAAAATACTTTGTTGTTTTTTTCTTGGGATCTCACTGTTTTTCTTGGGATCCCAACATCCCCTCACTGTTGCCTTCATGAAGAGACAATGGGGGAGAGAAAACTTTTGGCCCTCTTGCCAATAAATGTGGAGAGCAGCATTCTGGTGTTGACAGAGAAAAAGCTGGTGAGGTGTGTGTGTGTGTGTGTGTGTGTGTGTGAGAGAGAGAGAGAGAGAGAGAGAGAGAGAGAGAGAGAGAGAGAGAGAGAGATTGGGTTGTATGAAGGGAACTGTGGAAGGGCAGGGAGTAGGGTGTCTGTCTGTTATGGGGGCAGGATAATGGCAAAGGGAGCTGCAGGGGGCAGACACTAAATACCTAACTAATTCACATGAGGCTCCCACAGAAAATGGGGCCTTGAAAAGGAGGGGAAGCAATGACCAATTTGTTCAATGGCCAGCTGAATTTGGAGCTTAGGAGAGAATTCTATTTGGAGACATAGATGACAGAAGTCATTCACTGCCGCAGCAGATGTTGCCTAGAGGGACTGTGCAGGGTAAGAATCTGACTGATAGAATCTTAAGAAAACATTAAGAGGAGGGAAGAAGAACAGAGGCCTGAGCACTGCAGAGACTAAATAAGACAGCGCAGAGAGGCGGGAGAAAGCGATGTCACAGAAACTAGGGAAGCAGGGAATAACAAGGAGACTACATCTACAAAAGATCAGGATTGCCAAACCCCTGGGTTTGGCAATTAGAAGGGTTAGTGGCTCTCCAGAGCTAAAGCCAGACAGAACAAGGAGGACAGGAGAGGTTATGGTTTTAGACAAGAGGTTTACAAAGGAAAAGAAAATATAAAAGCAAGACCATTATTCACATCATAAGAAAACAGAAAGCAAGAAAAAACCCCAATCATAGTATCCTTGTAATACCCACTTTGAATATTATTTGTATAGGCATAGAATGTTAATAAAAAATATTCATTTAACAAAAAAAATTAATATAATATTGGGGAGAAAAAGGGAAGTGTCGGAAATACTGGCATAAAACAGTTAAGTCCTCATGTACTAAATAGGAAGTCAACTGATAAATATCTAAGTTTGGTTAATAAAAAATAGCAATATATAGCTATTATGAAATACGAAAACGTGCAAATGGAAAACGAAACACCAAAGGGTTTCTCCCATTTGGGGAGAAGGATCTTGAAATGTGGAAAGAGGTAGACCAGGAAATTGCTATATTTTGTTAGAAGCCTTTCTCTGCTACTTAACTTGTAAAACTGTACGTATGTGTTATTTTAATAAAATAAAAATTTAATTTAAAATAGAAGGCAAGAATAAATACATTCAAAGACTGGCAAAAATGAAATAAAAATGGTAACATGAATATTCATTTATTCGATATTACTTTAAAATTAAATCCTTGGCATATGTGGGTGGAGGGGTAGGGGGTGGGGAGGGCTTTGGGGGAGCTGGAATGATCCGACTCTTGCTCTGGGGGTTGGTTACACAGGTGTGTTCCCTTAGTGAAAACTCATATGTTCTGTACACTTTTCTATATGTACATATTTTAATAAAAAGTTAATTAAAAAGTTATTTCCTGCAATTAAGAAAGCTCCATGAACTGGAGGAAAAAAATAGAGTTATTAAAACAGATGGAGCTAATATGTAATCTTAAAAAGCGCTTTTAGAGCGATAACAGAATTATTTTTAAAAACCAGTGATTTTATAATTTACTGGCTAATATCACCATTTTCTTCCCACTAACTAGTAAGTGAGAAAAATCACTTTCTAGTTATCTAGACTGATTAAAAAAACAATCACTTTTAACACATATTTAACTCTTATTTAGGAAATAGGTATTTGTAACTTCAGAGGAACAAAGGATGCTGCAGTAGAATTTCTTTGACTAAATGAAGCACCATGCAGTACAATTTCCTCTTGGGCAGTCCACAAAGTTTTCCCACATCACATACTCCTTTGCATCATCAAAAATGAAAAAAAAATTTAAACAGGCCATTGGAAATTGGGTAAAAATGGATAAATTGCTATGATTATTGAACTGAGCAGTAAATACTTAAAGCTATAAATTACTAAGTATGTAATAAGTAGCTGAAAGGTAGAATATTGAAGTTGAAGAATTTACAGATGGAACAATTCTTGGGGAAACAGGATCCAAGACGTGGCCACTTGAAGGGGTTGCTCAGCCAGAATAAGCTAAGGACAGAGACCGCTGTCCAAGGTGTTGGACGGAATACCTGGACCATCACCAGGTATTCAAGATCGGCCAGATCCAGGGTGCAGTCAGGTGCTGAACTCCACCACGAATACGGGGCAGTGGCTGGGAAGCAGGTAAGGAGTCGTAATGAGGACAGATATCACACAACTGTTATTTCAGGAGTCAACATGCACATAAAGAGCTTTGAAAACTGTAAAGCAATACAGACCTATAAACTATTATGATTATCATTGACCCTCAACTTCCCTACTCTATTGAAGTAGACAGCAAAACCCATCACTGGCCCACTCATTAGGCGCTCCTACGTTTCCTTAGGGTTCAAAACAGACCTAAGGAAAAACAGAATCCACCACATGATAATCAGCCCTTGATGATAACTCCCCAAAATGGGCATGGCTAGGGTGGGAAGCAGACAGCCAGAGATCTAGGAGGCCTGGCTGGCCCACCTTTGTGAGTTCTCACCATGTGACCCTGACTTCACTTAGTTTTCACACTAACCCTAGGAAGCAGGTACTTTATTACCCCACTTTACAAATAAATGGAGGCACGAAAAGTAAATGAACTTCTCATGGTTACATAGCAAATGAGTGTGGGACTGGGTTTTGAATACCAGTGATCCTTGAATCCCGAGCTTAATGAGGATGTTGAGAAGACAACAATGATGGTAGATAGCATGCACACATATCTATCTTCCCATGAGCCAGGGGCTATATGAACACACTTAGTCCTCCTAACAATCCTATGAGGAAGGTACTCTTGTTATTTGCATTCTGCAGATGAAGAAAGTGGAACACAGAGAAGTAACTTGTCTATGGTCACACACCCCAGGAAGGAGGTGTTAGATTTGAACCAGCAGCCCAGGTCCTAGATCTAGCCCTCAAGCATTTGCTACATTAATTTAGAAAATACAGCTCCTTACTCTTCTGTTATTTCTTTCTTGCTGACAATAAGTTCTTTTATATTGGAAGGATTTCTCTTTTATGAAATATGTGTGCTAGTAATTTTGATCATTTCATTATCATTTGTGTACCAAGTTTTGAATCAACCAAACTCAGACAGCCTTTTGTAGATTTTTTTTTTTTAATTAAAAATTTCCGGGCCGGCCCAGTGGCGCAGAGGTTAAGCGCTGGCTTGGGAAGCTAGCGGTCCCGGTTCGGGCCCCACATATGAGGGCCAGTGACACTGCCCTCAAAAAAACCAAAAAAATTCCCCCAAGACATTAGAGCTAATAAAAAACAGAAAGGGAAAATAAAATCCCCAAACACAAGCACTACTAACACTGCAGTAAATTTCCATCTAATCTTTTTACTATGTGTAAATTTTTTGACATAATACTATGTAAACTGTTTTATCTCACCTTTTTCACTTAACATTATATCATAGAAATTTTTCATGCTTTCATATATTCTTTAAATAGATCATTTTAATAGGTGCAAAATATTCCACTGGGTTGATAGACCATGGTCTATTTAAAAATTCCCCTGCACTTAGACAGGTAGGTGTTTCCATGTGCTGCCACTATTATTATTACTGCTACTATAAATAACACTTCAATGAATTTCTTTGTACCTGCTGAAGTTTTCCTTAGGTTAGAATACCAGGAACAGAATTATGGAATCAAGGGAAATAAACATTTTAAGACTTTAGAGATAAGTTTGATACTTTCTAAAGGGCTAAATCAAATTAAATGCCCATCAGTCATACGTGTATATGAAAATGTGTCATTTCACTGAGTATTACCAGCACTGGGTGTGTTATTATTTTTTAAAATCTTCTATGTTTTATTCTATTAAAGGCATATGCAACTATTACTCTGCATTTTATTTCTTTTATTATTAGTGAACTAAATCTCTTTCCAAATGTTTGTCGAGCAAATATCTTTCCTTTTTAAGATATTCATTTTTTTTCTTAATTTGAATTGAACTCATTATTTTTCTAATGTCAAACAGTTTTATTGTTAATCTTCATTATGGAGATTATATAGCACACAAGCTGATGGACTAACACACATCACTAGCTTCTTTTCCTGAACTTCAACTCTGTGTACTGCTTGAAAAAAGAGACAGTTGATAACTGAGAAAGTAACAGTAAACACCTGAGAAACCCTGGGAGACAGAAGCTGGCTGGGTCCACTATGGTGGAGAATGGGGGTCCGGGGGGGAAAGTGCTAGGTGACAACGTTCACAGATGGGCTGACAGAAGCTTTTTGGTTGTGCCTTTTTTCCTTCTACACGCTTCTCTCCATGCCACTTGCTCTCAGCATGAGAGAAGGAGACTCAACAGTGCTAGTCCGGTGCAGGCCATCAGGGCAAAAGGCCTGGCTAGGGCGGGAAGCAGGTAGCAACAGATCCAGGAGGCCTGGCTGGCCCCCAAGCGTTGCCTCCTAGCTTGCCCCCCACGTGCTGAGGTTAGATGACTACTCAGGAAGATGGGTAATGGAAGGGCATGGTGCCTGGCAGAGATAAGGGAGGGGTCCTGAGGAGCAGGGCCACTTGGCGGTGGTGGGAGGGAGCAGAGGCAAAGTGTGCCTGAGGGGTGAGCTCCCCCTATGGCCCGAACTCCCCAGGAAGGGCACAAGTTCGGTCCTGGGCTTTGCGTCAGTCCCTCCCACCAAGCGCACATTAGCACAAGAACCAATATCCCCTTGGGAGTATGAGCCAACAGCGACCAAGTTACAGAAGTGCAACCATAATGAAATAAAAAAACTGAAGAGCCTACAAAACAGAAAAGGCCATATAGAGGGAAACTTTTAACTTGTTTTCATATTACATATCTTCAGGAAGATAAGAAGAAAAACCAAAGGAATGGTGAGATACCCCGGGGTTGGAGTACATGTGGGGGAAAAAAAATGGTGTGAGGACTGAGCCTGGCGTCACTGTCATGTAGAAGGAAAGGGGCGGCCGATTCTGCAAAGGAGACAAGGAAGCCGCAGCTGGGAAGGTAAGAGGTGTGAAATCCTGGAAGCCATGTGAGGAAGCCACGTGAGCCACCTGTTTCCAGAAGGAAGGAGAGATCAGCTATGTGAAATAAGCTGACAGGCTGAGTAGCCTGCGGACTTCCTCCTGGAGGTGGCATCACAGGCCCTGACAAGAGCACTTCCGGTTCATCCAGTGGTGGAGATAAAGCTCAAGGGTGTGGATCCAAAGAGGACAGAGCAGGGAGGGAGAGACCAGGAGGGAAGGTGCCTCTCCGGGTGAGTTGGTGCTAAAGAGCAGCAGAGAAGTGGGGCGGTGACTGACTGGGAAGGTGGTGACTGGGAGGGACATGGGCATGCACAGATTACTTATACAGTTTGAAGACACAGAATTTTCAAAAACTACAGCAATAGATAAATGCATTCAGTGATATTTTCCCATTTATAATATAACACAAATTATAGAAGTAAATTTTAATCCATAGTGATTATAAGGGAAGGGCCACTTACCTTTTTATTAGAAACTAATCCTAGCAGTCTTACATAGAATCCCCAAAATTCTTTGACCTGTGTTTATTTTCTTGGGTTTCTGGACACCCACGTGGATCAAATGAGAGTTTTGAACCCTCTTTTCCAGAATATGTACATATCCACACACACCTTTTGTACTTGGTATTTCAGATATCACAATCTCCTGAAGCCTAATAATAGAACCTTCTTAGAAATCCCAACTTGTTCATCCTGGCTTGGGGTTCTAGTCTTATCTCTCAATACTGTATTTGACTAAGTTTCTCTCTTCGAAAAGCTCTATAAATTTTCTATCAACTCCCTCCCCATCCTTACTATCTCTTCCATCACTTCCAGATGTTCAAACCCCTAGTGCTGTCTGCTAAGGGCATAACCTTCTTATGATTAGTCAAAGTCTCTCTGGCCACCCTTTGTGTACCTGTGTGCATGTCACCTCTGCTCCCACTACAGCTACAAATGAGGGGTGTGTAGGACCCACTTTCCTACCACTACGAATCCACTACTCTCAAAGTCATTGCTTTCTCCCTGAAAAGGATCATGGCAGTTGTGGTGGGTTGCAGAGTGCCCTCCCCTCAAAAAAAAATTTGATGTCCATATAGAACCTCAAAATGTGATCTTACTTGGAAATAGGGTCTTTGCAGATACAGTTAAGTTGAGGTCATACTAAATTAGGGTGGGCTCTAAATCCAATGACTAATGTTCTTGTAATAAGAGAAAAGGACACACAGAGAGACATAGAGAAGGAGGTGAAACAGGTGAAGAGGGAGTGATGCTGCCACAAGCCAAGGAATGCCAGGAATCACTGGGAGCTAGAAGAGGCAAGGAAGGATTCTTCCCTGGAGCCTTCACAAGGAGCAATGGCCCAGTCAAGACCTTGATTTCAGAATTCTGGCCTCCAGAACTAAATGGAGAGAACAAATTTCTATTGTTTGAAGGCACCAGTTTGTGATCATTTGTTATAGCAGCCCCAGGAAACTTAAGTAGAAAGATCAAAACCACATTGAAAACACTGAAACAAACTCTCCCAAGGGCACTTACCCGGCTTCTATTATACTAATGGTCTTCCAGCTTCAGTTAAGGAAGCACTAAATGAATGGCTGTCACATCACAGCCTAGGCCTATTAAGAATGGTGACCTCCAGGGCTGGCCGAGTGGCACAGTGGTTAAGCGCTGGCTTGGGAAGCCAGCAGCCCCGGTTTGGGTCCTACATTGACAGCCAGTGACACTGCCCTCAAAAAAAAAAAAAAAGAATGGTGACCTCCAGCACCCCACACACTGGTCAGAAGTCATTCATTCCTCATGTGTAAACGTTTTAAATATCAAATCTCTTGATCTTTTCTTTAATGGAGTATGGCTTTGTGGCATGATTAAAAATGTTTTCTCGGGCTGACCAAGTGGCACATTGGTTAGGAGTTGGCTTGCAATGCCAGCTCTGAGCAGCAGGGCCCTGGTTCAGATCTCACATGAGGGCCAGTGACGCTGCATCTTCTACAGCTAAGATGGTGAACAACAGCTCGACTTGGAGCTGGGCTGCCACAAGTTGCCAGTGACTGCGTAGGCTGCAGTGGGGCTGACCAGTAGCAGGCGTGCGCTTTCATGAGCAGCCAGCCAATGGCTGGCGACCGACTGCCTCACCCAGGAAGAGTACAATGATCAAATATCAATATCAACATGGGCCAGTGAAGCAACGTCCTCCACAACTAGACTGAAGAACAAAAGGACAGCAACTTGTCTGTTCCCTTTCCCTGATTCCCCAATGCTGTTCACCTCCCCCAATTCTCCAATAAAATCTTCTAAAAATATATAAATAAATAAAAAATAAAAATGTTTTCTCCACTCCCCAACTTACAAAAATATTTACCATACTTTTAGTACCTTTATGGTTTCACTTTTTCACTAATGATGATAGCAGCTACACTTAACCAGCACTTGTATGTGCCAGGTACTATTCCGTGCCCTTTACATATTATGTAAATTACATCTCATGTAATTATCACAACAATCCTGTGAGGCCGATACTACTATCATCCTCATTTTATGAAACTAAAGAACAAAGTGGTTAAGATAACTTGTCCAAGGTCATACAACTAGTGATTGGCAGAGGTAGGCTGCCTAACCCTAGAGTCTATACGCTTACCTACAACAGAATCCTGCTTCTCAAGGCATTTCAATTTGAGTGTTTTACCCATTTGCATTTATTTTAATTTAAGGAGTGAAGCAGGGTTTCAATTTTGGGGTCCAACTGCTTGGCCAACTATTCCAATACATATTGAATATTCTATTTTTGTCCCACAGATTTAAAATGCCATCCTGATCATGTACTAAATTCTCATACCTACTTGAGTCTGTTTCTGAATCTTTTATTCTGTCACATTTCATTTCTAGCAGATGCTAACTCTTTATATAATAATGACATTATTATACTTTTATATTCCTATTTGTTACAAATATTTTTGTCACATATTTTTTTTAATGAAGTCATAAAAATTCCTTTAAGCTTTCTTTTCTTGTTTCAAAGTTCAGGAAATTTGGTCCATATCCACTTCTATTCCTAATTATTCTATGAGATGAAAAAATATGTAGCATATATTTAGTCCATTTGGAATTCATTTGGTGTATCTTAAAATAACCTAAGTATATTTTTTGAGCCTGGAGCTTGGAGGGATTTCATTTTCATCAGTAGAAACAGCTCTGTAGTTCTTCACACCATGCCTAAACCAAAGCCATGCCACTGAGTCCACGAAATGACTTCTAATCCCTAACCTGCCCCTCTAGTTCATTTCAGGGACATGGAACCTGATTCATTCTCTACCCTCAGCCTATGTCTCACCTCCATCATGGGCCATGCTTAGGGGCTTCAGCAAGCAGAGAATGATGGCATGGAACCACCACTAGCCACTGAAGATAGCTGAAGTTTGCTCACATGTAGGAGCAGCAGTTCCAATATAAATGCTGAAGAATCACCGCAAAGAGAGAAGTATAGCTATCCTCTTCCCCAACACAACCCTTGAAGTCCTTGGCCAAGTCTCACCAAAATCTTGGCTGGAAGCACAAGGCGTTGGCCCTTTGAATGCTGGAGGTCTTCAAAGCAGGAGAGAATAGGATTGCCCTAGGTCCCGATACAAAATCTTCCGGGAGGGCTCCAGGCCAGGAATGAAGCCATTTCTGCCTCCCCAGCTTGGCTAACACCCTGCTCTACTTGGACCTCTTCAAAGAACTTGCTTTCCTTGTCTGATAACCCTGACCCTTAGTTTCCTCAAACCTCGGTGATCAGAGTGAGGTAGGCCATTTTTTACTTCTTCAGGAAAAAAAAAAAAATGGTAAGAGTGTGGAAAAGGCATACACAGGCTTTAGGTTAAATAGGCCAGACTCCAGACTTCAAGGCTTGGCTTTCCTACTGCCTAGCTGTGAAATGTCAGCCTTGTTAGTTCATGTTGCTGAGTCTCAGATACTTGAGCAGCAAATGGAGATAACACTTGCTTTACAGAGATGTAACTTGTATCAAACATATCCATCCCCTCCCCTCTTTTCTTTCAGGTAACTCAGCCACCATTTGTTTCAGATCCTCATTTTGGGTGATGACCTGCCCCACTGCATACCACCACCAGCTCCCTCCTTCCCCCAAGAAAACCCCAAAGAGAAATCCGCGCAGAGAACAACATCAACATAAAAGAAGACATAGCGCATGATTGTATTCATATGACATTCAAGAACAGCAAAACTGAACTGTGGTGACAGAAATCAAACAATAGCTGCCTGGTTGAGTGGGGAAGGATGGTGGTTCGATTGACTAGAAAGGGGCATGAGAGAACTTTCTGTGGGGATAAAAATGTTCCATATCTGTTCTGGAAGTGGTTGTATAAGAATATGTAATCGTCAAAATCCATCAAACTTACACTTAAATCTGTGCATTTTATTATGTGTAAGTTATACACCAATCTGGAAACTAAACTTTTATTACCTATAGTTCACATGCACAGTAATATGATGGGGAAATGTGCTTTTTAACATAAATCTTCCCACAGACTTCAAATCAACACAAAGAAGAAAAGAGGCAAGCCTACATGTGATTCCTTCTTCGATTCCTACCAGCTACATGACAGGTCAAGTTATATAACCTCCCTGGGTCTCATAGTCATCTACCATAATATAAAGTGAGGAATATTTAGTATCCCTCCTCAGATACTGTATGCCCTATAAAAGGTTATCCAGTAAGCACTCAGTATGTGTTAATCCCCTTCCTCTTCCATTTATGAACAGCAAATGCAATATAACAATGCAATATTTTAATTCTTTTCCCAAAATGCCAAGTTATCAAAGGAGGAAGGTGCTGGAAGTGCCAAGTGAAGTGTGCGCATTTTTGATAACTGTGTATTTCTGGTGACTACAGTGTGAAATAGCATTTTTTATCAAGTTTTATGCAAGCACAAAATTTTGTTTTACTATTTTTTAAAAGCTCTGTTGTTGGCACATAGAACGCTTCATTGTTGTTTTTGGGGTAAGGACATATATTACTAATAAAATGTCTCCAGAGCTGGATTGACGTGGGGGAAAACACCCTTCCCCTCCAGTTCAGACACTTCCTCTTGGTTCCTGGGAGGCGGGATCCTTGGTACTGACACACATTCACCACATTGGCACAAACACCGACAGTGGAAAACCTCAAATTCATTTTTATGTCCTTTTCTCCCTGCAGCATAGACTTGACTCCCTTAAACCCAGAGACTGGTTGGGATCTGACCTCCCAAAATTGGTTACCAGTACGTAAGGCAATGCGGACATTCTAGTGTCACCATTGAGATGACATCCCTCAAAAGAGCAGCAGTTCCCTTTTTTTTTTAGATTGTGGATCTACAGGATTAATAATTCTGCCATTTTTATTTCACTTCCTGAAAGTCAGGCTTGTGAAAAGCTGCTAAACAACATGTTTAATGGGAAATGTGAATCCTCACTCTAAACTCTCCCTGTTTAGAGTATCAGACGAAGACTTCGTTGGGTTTCATAGTGGCTTTCTGATTTTGGTAGTCCACTGAAAAAGGGAGTTTGAAAGTTGTTGTGTACTGTTGATAGTTATCTGCCCATGTCCTGCCTGAAATACCATGGCTGTTTATGAAAAGTATCTTTAATAAAACTGGGTACAGTTTGGCTTGGGGAAAAAAAAAAAGAAATGAACAATTCAATGTTAGAATTTACCATGAAGAAAGAAGCATAAAAAACGCAGGGATTTGTCTACAAGAATATTCATGGCATTAACCACAATAGTAGAAACCTGGAAAATTGAACAGGCACTAATTATGCGGGAATATGAAAATTAGTTTTACGGTACATTAATAAAAGTATGTATAATTCAGACATGAATATAAATATGTACTATTATAAAAAATCATTCCTGAGTTATACTAATCTATGCATTCATCAAAATTAGGACACAGAGAAAAGACAGGACATGAAAAATGTAGTATATCCACTCATTCTCTTATTACCAATAGTGAAAAATAATTTGTAAACAATAATTTGTAGCTAATTTACCCTGTGTCTGTATTAAAGTGAGTGAATACACACACATACATACACACATAGACTAGAAAAAAATTAAAATGACAATCACATCTATAAAGAAGTGAAAAAGAATAAATAAAAAGAGAATTTTAAAGCAAACTAAAATAAAATGGGGTCAGGTAGTGTCACACATAAGGATATCAGAGTTTTTTGGAAAGACACCTGTTGCAGAACTTATACAGTCAAATTAAGTTAAATTTTTTTAGCCAAAATAAAAATATTCCAGACAATCTATCACTTGTCTCAGTCCACAGTGACTACTTGTAATAAAGCATGATGACAAAGAGAAGTATGCAATGAAGCTGAATGTGACTGAGTCCATCACTAGCCATCAAGGCTTTCTTTCAATGATGATTTAACCACTACGTAGTGATTCTACCCACACCTGCCAGAGACTAAGGAGTGCCATCAGCAGTCTATGATACTTCTAAAGAGAGCTATTAAGTAAAGAGGACCTCGTATAAACTGAAAATTATCTCACTGTGGCTGTTTCTCCATCTGAATACCGGGAAGTTCTCCATTATAAAGGTGGTAATTTGTCCTGAGCAAGTCACTGGTTATCTAGTCGTTATGTTCTCAGTTATAGTTTCCCAAAACTAAATATAAAAATTAAGCTAATAGCCATAATATCTGACACCTTTAGAGCAAATCATGTTTCTCGGAGTGCTTTGTCTATGAGCACTATTTCTCAGAACAGGCGCAGTTCTCGGTGTTGTTTCCAGCGGCTGCAGGGGGAAGTCTCAAGGTTCCAAATGCCACCATTGATTGTTTCTAAAAATACTAAACTTTAAAACGATTTTTTAATTATAAAATAAAAATACTAAATTTTTCTAGAAACTAATTCATCAAATTCATCAAAATATCCATGCTCACATGAATATTGTACAAAAGAAGGTTTGTTTCATAGTCTGAATCTGAGGAACAAAGAAAGAATTAGAGGAAAAAAGAGATTAAATATTTGCTAGTCATGAAATGAAAATAAATCCTACTAATTTTCTCTAGGAAACAATTAAATTTTCATTTACGTTCAGAATGATTTGGGACTTTCTTTTCTCTTTTGCAAGAAATGTTCAAAAATGCATCTCTATGCATTCAGAACTGAGGCTGGATAAATTGAAAAAAAAATGTAATTTTATTCTATAGGTTCATTCTTTACATTCACTAATCCTTGTTTCCTTTTTAGTTCATCATTAAAAACTTAAGAAAAATATGTTGTTACTTGAAAATGAATTATATTGACGGAGAATTGCCCAGAATTCCTCAGAATAAAAATCATTATTTGAGTTCCTTTATTCTTTCTTAGACAAGGCCCCTAAAAGATTTCTAGGCATGTGTTCTTATAATTTCAATGAATTTGATTTGGTATACAACATGCCAAATCAACAACTGAAAGTTTTATCTTTAGAATCAACTAATTATACTCAGCTTATTTTTGCTGGAGTTATCTCCTTGGTACCTACCACTATAAATACCAATATACTGGGTTGTCAGAAAAGTCACGACGTATTTCTTTTACGTTTTTCATCGCAAAAATGACTTTTCCAACAACCCAATATTGTTCTAAATGTCACCTGTCTCCCCATACATTTACAGATACTCATATACAGCAGTATTATTCTAAACATTTGCCAGAACTTTTTTCATCCTTAGAATGAATGAGACACCTAAGCTAGGGATGGTGGGGGAGTGGTAAGAACAAAGGAAAATCTTACGTAAACTGCTCCAATACATTTTCAGCTATTGTAATTGAAGGAGACAGGAATGATCAAAGCTGAACCTATTTCATTAAAAATCATCATCTTCAGTAAAGCAACTGTTTCATTTTGTCTTGCCTTTCTTCTGGAATATATACCTCTCAGATACGAGTTTGCAAGACAATCTGGCATACTTAATATACCATCCAAGGTAACTGAAATTACCAATACCTTGATGAATTTATAACTATGATGTAGAAACAACAGCTTTTCAAAAATAAACTTTGAACAGTTATCATGTTTCATATCATTAATTTCCATAAAACAAGGGTGGAATATACATACACCCATTCTGGAGTCAGGCACAGTTTATGATCATACAAATCTATCTCACAGAGCTGTGGTGAGAATTAATTGAGTTAATACATGTCAAGTGCTTGGAACAGTGAGTGTCTGGCACACAGCAAGCCCTCACTAAATAGTAATTATTATTACTTTACCATGTCTCACTCTGACCTGCTTTATGTGCCTTGGGAAGTAGAAGAGAATACATGAGAGTAAGATAGAAAAGTCCCCTTCCTTTGATAATTATATAATATAACCCACAAAATTCCATATTTTATAGGAGTGGGGCCTAGACCCAGTCCCTGGGTTCTTTTCAAGTGTAAAATTGGTATATATTACCAATGTAAATTATTTCCATTCTCCCTGAGATTTTAGGAGCAGGCTTCAGAATGCTTTCTTGGTAAAATCACAGTTGAAATAAATGAGAGATAAGCACTCTGGAATCTCTGCCCCATCCTTAGTAGTTCAGCAACACATTGAGATCTGTTCACAGAGCCTCATCAGTGCCCTAAGCCAAGGGATTAAGTGTAGAAGAAAGAACCACCTCAATGGAGAATTTCAGCTCTGGAAACATGACAAGTGCTAGATTGCCAGAGGACTGTGCAAGTAGATTTTCTGGGGCTATCTAGGATATAAGAGTCTACTATGTCTCCATTCATGTTTTAACTGATCTTCATATTATATAATTCATATTATATAAGTCCTTTCTTTCTATAATGGATGGTCAATGTATAATATTTAGAAAGGACAAAAAAAATATAAGAAAAAGAAAAGTAATTGAAGGGGTCAATATAGTTCCTACAAGTATTAATAGGTATATGGTGTTACTTTAAGACACAGATCTTTCAAGTGAATTGCCCAGAACCTGTGTCTTAAAGTAACCTGGCCAATTATATGGCTGGATTTGCACGACCATACAGGTCAAGGGCTGGGACTATAACACAGGGCCCAGATAAGGTAAACTTTGGAATCGCTGGAGAACAGAGAATCACAATGAGGTATTATACATTGGATGTTGTTTCTATTTTTTCATAACCCCAAATTCACCATTTTAAATAGCATATATTGGTAACTGCAAATAAAGTGTTACATTTTCATGACCTGACTTTGTAACTGATTTCCTGCACATCCTGTCTTTGTACACTATCTTCAACCACAGTTAGGCCCACTTGTATATTTAATTCTATTCAATGACAAAACAATTCCTTAAAGTCTCCCATGTTTTCTGAAAGGATATAGTATTTTTAGTACTGTGTTAGACTCAACTAAGAAGACCATCTCATTAAATATTACAAAGAAAATGTTAGTCTTCATTTCTATGTTGTTCAAACAGTCAGTGTGCAGTAAATGCTTGTTCAACGAGTGAATACATATGTATGGAATTTATTCCAGCTCTAAACATCATTCTATTTAGTATCTGCAAGCAAACCACATACCAGATTTTCATAACTGAGTCACCGTAATATTCAATTTATAATTACACAAACATATTTCACATTGGAATGCTAGAATTACTATGTAACTAGGAATAATCAACTACAGGAAAAACACTCTTTTTACATATTAACATGTGTTTAACAAAATTTTCCTATGTATAGTCAAGGAAACAATTTATATCGTGCAATCAAGTATCAATATCAAATACAAACTGAAATAACAAAATATGAATATCCTACCTGAATATCTTTGTATTTGTCTCGTAAGTCCAAGAGACGGTGATAAGCTTTAATGGCTTCTGAAAATTCCCCAACGTCAGTGCTAGTAAGAATGTAGTTTTCCCAGATCTGCCAGTGTTCATAGTTGCACTTGAGGGCTTCTTGTAAAGTTCTAAAAGCTTTTACTCTATTGAAGGTCAAATTTGAAAGAGAACAGTAATGAATAAATAAACCATAGCTAAATGTATAAAATGCTGATGTGGATTTTCTGTCAGTCCTTAATCATTCATATTAATAAACAGAATTAAAAGCCCAAATAACCCCAAACCACATCAAATCTACCTACAAATTTTTTAAAAATTTAAAAGGCGCAAGAAATTACAAAACAAAAACAGGTAGAAATGAAACAAGAACAAGGAGATGTGAATAAAGACCAACACAAAATTTTGGAATTGAAAGAGACATTAAAACAAACAAACAAACAAAACCTCAATAGGTGACAAAAAGTACATTGCATACAGTCAAAGGAGAGAACTGATGAACTGGAAGATAATAGTGAGAAATTCACACAGAATTTAGATTTTAAAAAAAAGTAATAAAGACACAAAGGACAGAATGAGCGGTAAGGCTCAAACATACATTTCATAGACATTCCAGAGTAAACAATGGCAGGCCACTATATTATCCTAAAAAGATGATAGCTAAGCATTTTGCAGAACTGAACAAAGATCTAAATTCTTTGATCAAAAGTATATTTTGCGGGCCGGCCGAGTGGCGCATTGGTTAAGAGCTGGTTTTGGGATGCCAGCGGTCCCGGTTCGGATCCCACATGAGGGCCAGTGACACTGCCCCCCACAGCTAACAACAGCTCCACCTGGAGCTGGGCTGTGTGAGCCCTGGCTATGGTGTAGGCTGCAGCCCCTGCTGCAGTGGGCTGCCATAGGCTACAGTGAGTGGCTGGCAGCCAGTGTGAGCTGCCAATAGCCGCGGTGAGCGACCATCCAGAGGCCGGAGACCCATCTGCCTCATCAGGGAAGAGCGCAATGACGATACCAACATGGGCCAGTGAAGCAATGTTCCTCTACAACTAGATTGAAGAACAAAAGGACAGCAAGTTGTCTGTTCCCCTCCCCCAATTCCCCAACGCTGTTCCCCTCCCCTAATTCCCCAATAAAATCTTAAAAAAAAAAAACCAGAGTAAATGTAAAAATCAAACATTTTCAGATGTGCATAGACTAAGAAAGTTTACCACTTACTGAAAGAACTACTATAGGATGCCCTCTTGCAAAAATAAAAGGGAATTCAAAGAGAAGGGAAAGAATACAAGATACCATCAATGGTGAGAAGAGAAATTGGTGAGATATGTCAGTAAATTTAAATAATTATTGAGAACAAATATGATTATGAGTTATCTGTTTTTCAAAAAACTAAAAATAAATAGACTGTAATTTCTTAAATAAGAAATAATAGTAAATAGACAATTTTAAAAATAAGTGCCTAGAAACTTAAAAATGTACTCTTTTTTTTTTTAAAAAGATTTTACTGGGGCATTGGGGGAGGGGAACAGCATTGGGGAAGCAGGGAAGAGGAACAGACAAGTTGCTGTCCTTTTGTTCTTCAGTCTAGTTGCGGAGGACATTGCTTCACTGGCCCATGTTGGTATCATCACTGCGCTCTTCTCGGGTGAGGCAGATCAGTCACCGGCCTCTGGATGGTCGTTCACAGAGGCCGCTCACCGTGGCTATTGGCAGCTCACGCTGGCTGCCAGCCACTCACTGTAGCCTATAGCAGCCCACTGCAGCAGGGACTGCAGCCCACACCATCGCTGGGGCTCGCACAGCCCAGCTCCAGGTGGAGCTGTTGTTAGCTGTGGAGGGTAGTGTCACTGGCGATCATATGTGGGATCCGAACCGGGGCCACTGGCGTCCCAAAACCAGCTCTTAACCAACGTGCGACTCGGCCGGCCCAAAATGTACTATTAAAAGAAAAACTACAGTGGGGGGAAAAAAAAATTCATATTAGAAAGTATAAGGTATTTTAGAAATTAACCAAATATATTACCATCTGTAGGTTATGGCTGAAGCAGTACTTAGAAGGAAATTTATGATTTTATATGCATTGATTATAAGATATAAAAGATTGAAAATAAATAAGTTAAAAGATTCAACTTAATTTGGTATAAGAGGAACACCAAATAAATTTAAGAAAGAAAGAATAGGGTTGGGCTGGCCGAGTTGCTCGGTTGGTTAAGAGTTGACTTGGGAGCGTGACCTCTGAGCAGCAGGGCTGCTGGTTCAGATCCCACATGGGCCAGTAACGCTGTGCCCTCTACAGCTTAGATATGAACAACAGCTCAACTTGGAGCTGGGCTTCTGTGAGCTACCATGAGTGACCGGCAGCCAGTGGGAGCGGCCAGCAGCTGGCAAGAACTGCCATGAGCTGCTGTGAGCCGCCGTGAGGGGCCATCCAATAGCTAGCGACCAAGTGCCTCATCCGGGCAGAGCACATTAATCATGATACCAACATGGGCCAGTGAAGCAACGTCCTCCACAAATAGACTGAAGAACAAAAGGACAGCAACTTGTCTGTTCTCTTCCCAAAAGTCCCCAATAAAAATCTTTAGAAAAAAAAGAAAAGAAAAAAAAGAAAAGAATACGGTGAAGAAATAAAATATAATTAAAGAATACAAATGATCAAGAAAATCAAAAGATGGCTCTTTGAAAAAAAAAAACTAATGAAACAGACAAATATCTAACTAAATTCCATTCAGAATAAAAGAAATAGGACACAAATAAGATTAGTAATTTTTTATAAAATCATAAAACAGCACCATGAACAAATTACACAAAATGAGCTAAAGAAATAGAAAGCCAAATGAATCAACAAAAATTAAAAGAAGGCTAGGTAGTTTTACAGGAAAGGTTTACCAAACCATCACAGAATCCTTGTCTTACACAATGGACTTCAGAAAATAGAGAAACACTATTGAAAACTTGTTATCGACGAGGAAATCAGTAGAACTTCATGATACCTATTCTAAAAGTTAAACAAACAAAAAGTCAGCAAACAAAAAGATTCTTAATGCTTTACTCTGCTAGCTGGACAAAGACTACAGTTCCTTCATAGATCATACATGTTTTACTGGGCAATTATAGTAACCTTTTTCAAATGTATGCTGTCAATCTCCCGTTCCAATAGTCATTTTGGGTTTGCTTACCTAACACTACAAGGTCCACCTTCCTTCTTCTGCTGAGCCTCACGGTGTTTACACACCATTCCTCCTTGCTGACAAGGAAAATTTTGGAGGGGATGATTGGGGTTCTTTGGGTCTCCCCAAGACCTTCCTCTGCCAGTCACCCCTTTAAGCATTTCAAAAGAAGTGTGTCCCTGTCATCAGCAACTTTCCCCATGGGTCACTGAACACACAAATCATTTGCTCAATCTCTAATATATCTATGATATCGAACAAAATAACTTCCTTACAATTAAATCCTTTCAGTCTTTCCATAACAGCCAATTCACTACAGTTTAATTTTTTATTCTCCTCATGAAACAATTTACCTAAAGTTGTTATGGAATGTACTGATTCATTTTCCCCTTAGCCCACCATCCTCTATACTGAAACAGAAAGTACCCTTAACTCTACCACTTCTTCAAATTCATCTATGAACTATTTCAATGGGACTTTTTTTCTTCTTTTTTCCTTTTTCTACTCCACTCCCTGTGCCCACCTTCCATGTAATAGCAACTATTTCAACAGCAGGAACTGAGACCCTCTAGTCCTCCCGTCCACATAGGGGGTGGGGATAAAGTTATGCTACTGGAAAAGAACGCAATAAGCAGCAATCCATACCAGGAGGATTCTCTATTTTCCTGTATATCCTCCCATCCTCTAATCACAATTTCCTGGACTCAAAATTTCTGCAATGAAGTTCTTTTTTGGTAAGTATGGCTTCTTTATAAGGAACTTCAATTCAGGATTCACTTAAAACCCACAAAGGTAGTGATACTACACTATGAAAATTATATAGGAAAATGGAAAATTTCCCCAAGGGACTGGTAGGGATATAATGTCAAGGGGAATCAGATACAACAGTGAAAAAACACTATAGGGAAGAACCTTGTGATGGAAAAGGGGTAGACGAGCCAATTTAAAGGGTCACTTTAAGGCATGGATAGGATTCTTTTGCAAGGAGCAGTAGTAATTAAACCCTGAAGTAACAATCTCATAAGTCAAAAATTAGCTTCTGGAGAAGCAGCAAAGAAGGAAAGAGTAAAAAGGCAAGAAAAAGGACTAATTTACCTCTGGCTTTACAGCCCCATTTTATACAAAAACCTATTCATGGAATTGCAGAAAGACAAGAAAGTATCACGAGAAGTTGAGGAACAATATGCAAGAACCCCTTAAGACAGACAGCACACTTCTCAGGATAACTGGGCTGGAAGGCAAAACAGAGTATCAGGAGACTCACTACATATAAAGTTATCAGGGTTAACAGAAAAACCCACTGAGATCATTCTACAACTATGACAGGGATTTCCCCTTCTCTTGTTTTAAATCAATAGGTTCTTTAGTGAGTTTTAACACAATCGGTTGCAATCAAGAACATAATATCATTTTCTGAAGAGAATGGTAGAATAAACAATACTGTATTTATGTGGACTGTCATTCAAGAGCAGCGGAAGTGTGTCATGATCTCAATGGAATGAGGATTGAATGATATCTTCAGCCATATCGTGTGGATCCACAAAGAAAAATTAAATTAGGTTTGAAAATAAGGTCAAATAAAAACGGAACTATATCCATCCTTTAATTCATTTATTAAAACTCTGGCAACAGCAATCCCTGTCCCTTCCTTTCCTTCGTTTTCTGTAGCCAGTCAATAAACCCAGCCGACTGTCCCCTTTGTAAACTGGCATCGGTCCCTTCTTTTTCCAGCCTAGTTAGTTATCTCCTGCCTGGATTGTTACAACAGCTGTCTCTTAACTGGTTTCTCAGGCCCCCCCAGTTTCCTCTCTAGTCTGTCTCACACACTGCCACTAGATAAATCTTCCTAAAAAGCTTCTTTCTTCATAATATTATCCTCACTAAGATCTCTGGCTTCCTATTGCCAGCAGAATAGTCTCAGCTTGTTAGATAATTGGAACACATTGCAATTTGACCTCAACCTACCTTTCCAATCTTATCTCTCATTCTAGATCTCACTATAGTTCACAGCTGGACTCTTTTACTTTCTATCTCCTGAAGTGCTGTGTTCACTCCTATCACTCTACCTTTGGTCAAATTCCCCTTGCCTGATAGGCCTCCTTCTATCCCTCTAACCATTCTTCAACTTTTAGCATGGGTCCAACATTCTCTCAGAACCATTTCTGAACAAGGGTCATAGACCTTCTCTCTTCTGGGATCCTCACAGGACCACATGAGTGTCTGGCACAGAGTAAGTGTCCTACAAATGTCACTAACCATTCTTTTTTTTTTTGAGGGCAGTGTCACTGGCCCTCACATGTGGGACCAAACTGGGGCCGCTGGCTTCCCAAGCCAGCGCTTAACCACAGCGCCACTCGGCCGGCCCAAATGTCACTAACTATTACTATAGCCCTCTGTATTTCTCACTTAATATTTACCACTTACTGCTTACATTACTAATCAATTTTTTAAATAATATGGTATAATATTTTATTTTTAAATCTACACTCCCTCAAGACATTGTTTCCTGTATTTCTCAATAATATCTAGTACAAAGCAAGCAATCAATAAGAATCTATCAACTGAGTTGACCAACTAAAGGCATGCTTGCTTCTATTATGTAGTGAAACAGAATGTACAACTTTGGTAGCAAATAAATATTTCAAATAATATTTCTTATCTTATTACATATTAAATGTTTTTAAAAAATAGACTACATTTTGAATTCAAATGGCTACATTAAGTCATTCTAACATAAAGATATGGGTGAACAAAGGGAAAAAGATAAAGAGCAAGATACAATGTTTCAGTGTTCAGTGGCGTAGAAGAAAATCTCATTTGTTTACTTTGGAAGCAAAGTTCTTCATATCTGTCTGCTATACTTACTTTTGTTTTAATCGGATATAGGAAGTTGATAAATTGTTCCAAGCTTCAGCATTCTGAAATGACAGAGGACCTAGTTATAGACTATTCTCATTAAGGTAAAATAATTGCTACAACCAAAAATATAATTTCCTCATCCAACATGTGCTCTTTATAATCACAATTTTCAATAGGATATGTCCAAAAATGTATGAGAAAATGAAATAAATTAAACTTTTATAATTTAGAATGAAAAAGTCACAAAAACAGTTAACAAATCGATTTAACTATTAAAGTACTAATTTGGAATTTAGTTAAGATGTTATTTCCAAATTTAGATGTACAAAATAGTTGGACAATTTACAACATAATTTACACAACATGTAGATTTATTACAAAGCCAGGACAATGGAGAGTATTGTTTTTCCTATCTTAAAAGGCTTTGCTATTTTACCATCATCCTCCATCAGTTGGGATAAAACAAAGGAGAATGTGTTCTCCAGTGTTATTCCTAAGTATAATATTTTATCAATCAAACATATTTCTCTACCTATTCCTCTATACAATGACAAAAATAAATTAAAGCTTTTATGTAAACGTTGATTCTAACAAGAAAAATATGAATTATGTTTGTTTCTCTTTGTCCTGCTTTTTATAAAATATAGAGTGTATGGTTCTCATACATATGATTTAAAAATTAAGTGGTAATGGGTCTCTGCTTGCAGACATAATACAGTTAGTACCAGGTTAGCCTTATTGCCATAAAAAGCTACAAACTGGACAAAACTTAGGAAACAACTGTTTCTGAGAAGTTGGACAACAGGCAGCACAGGACTGTGACCCCTGAGACAGGGTAAGCAACTGAGGTGTCTAACAATCACCCTAGGCTTCTAACTAAAGGCACTTTCTGGGCTGGAGCACAGAGAGGTAGAAACCAAACAAAGCATAGTAGTCCTACTGAGATGAAGAAGAGACAGGAGCTCAGGGCTGAAAATGTAGCTCGAGTTTTCAGGGCATAATACCAGGCAAGAGAGATCTGTGCAGAGAATGAGCTCCAGAAATCAAAGTAAGCATCTCCTTGAGTCCTCGGCTATACTTGTGCAGGGCAAAGCTTCTTGAGGTCAGACAGAGAATAACTACCAGAGAGCTACGAGCTTAATGGAGATTTTGGAGGTCACACACAGAGGTAGCAGTTATTCAAGTTCCAACCAACCAGCATGGAGAATTCTTATTGATCACACATGGCATTAAGTTCCACCCAAAAAAAGTTATGCCTTAAGAGATGTGTGATTGCAACACTAGAATAAGGACAACTACAGAGCCGTCCTACCAAAGCTAACCAAATGTCAAAAAAAGACCTCAGTCTTCCAAAGGAAGACAACAAAGCCCTCAGTAACAAAACACGCGTGCGCGCACAACACACATAAATTGGTAGACATGCATGCAAACAAGCAGGAAAGGGCATCTATAACCAAAGAAAAAATCAGTTAATAGAAACAGACACAGAAATGAAAGAGATGTCAGAATAAGCACACAAAGACTTCAAAGCAGTTGTTAGAAACATGATTAAAGATATGAAGAAAACATGAACATAATAATAGAACATAACTGGGGAATCATAGTCAAAATATAAAAACTGTAAAAAATGAAAATTCTTTAACTAAAAAAATACATTATCTAAAATTATATTTAGTTTTTTCTAAGTGATATATAATTGATATATAACACTGTATTAGTTTTAGGTGTACAACATAATGATTTGATAGAAGTATATATTGTGAAATAATTATTACAAGTTTAATTAACACCCACCACCACACATAGTGTGATAAATTTAATAGGCAGGTTTAACAGCAAATTGCACACAAATGGAAGAGCTAAAACAATAAAACTCTTAGAAAAAAATAGATAGGTGTAAATTTTCATGGCCTTGGATTTGGTGATAATACCAGATTCTTAGATATGACACTAAAAACATGAGCAATGTTAGAAAAATGGATAAGCTGGACCTCATCAAAATTTAAAACTTTCGCACCTCAAAAGAGACTATCAAGAAAGTGAAAAACAACTTACAGAATGGGAGAAAATATTTGCAAATCACATATCTGATATGGAACTTGTATCTAGGATATAGAAAGAGCTCTTACAACTCAACAATAAAAAGACAAATAACCCAATGAAAAATGGGCAAAGGATGTAAATAAATATTTCTCCAAAGATGATACACAAGTGACCAACAAATACATGGAAAGATGCTCAAAATCATTAGCCATCAAGGAAATGCAAACTGAAACCACAAAGAGATACTACCTACTAGGAATGTACATACATATATATGTATATACACACACACACACACACACGATAAAAAAAGACAGAAAATATTAAGTGTTGACCAAGAGGCTGAGAAATTGGGAGCCTAATACATTGTTGGTGGGACTCTAAAATGGTGCGTTAGAAAACAGTCTCATAGTTTCTCAAAGTTTTGAACATAGAGCTAACATATGACACAGTAACTCTATTACTAGGTATATACCCAAGAGAAACAGAAACATATGTCCACACAAAAATGTGTAAATGAATGTTCATAGCAGCATAATTCATAACAGTGAAAAAGTGGAAACAGTCTAAATGTCCATCTACTGAACAGATAAGTAACATGATATGCCCACCCAATGGAATATTACTTGGCCACCAAAAGGAATGAAGTACTGATACATGTGACATGGATGAACCATAAAAACATAACCTAAGTGAAACAAGCCAGGCAAAAAAGACCATGTAGTGTCCATTTATATGAAGTGTCCAAAATAGGCAAATCTATAGAGATAGAATGTACATTAGTGGTTTCCTGGGGCTGGGGTCAGGGGTTAAGGGATTGGAGGTGGGGAAATGGGGAGTGATTGCTAACGGATACAGAGGTTTTCTTTTTATGATAATAAAAATGTTCTAAAATTGATTGTGGTGATGGTCGCACAATTTTGAATATATGATAAATCATTGAATTGTACACTTTAAGTACATGTCTATACGGTATGTGAATTATTTACCATATCAGTAAAGCTGTTAAATATTAAAAGACTGTTAACTAAAAGAATTTTCTAATAATGTAATTAGCATAGGCAGCACACGTCAGTGAACAATGAAACACATGTAAAACTATGCTGTATATTTCAGCAAAGTGTGTTTGTTACTAAAAAACTGTTTTAACAAAATTATTTTCTAGATGAAACCATGAACAACTTAGCTATTATGAGAAGAAATTTGCTTCTCAGTTTATGTATCATGTACCTTCTGTCAGGTCCTCCAACACAAAAGGAATTGTTATTTTTTAAATATAAAATAGAAAATTGTGGGCCGGCCAAGTGGCGCATTGGTTAAGCGCTGGTTTTGGGATGCCAGCGGCCCCGGTTCGGATCCCACATGAGGGCCAGTGACACTGCCCTCTACAGCTAACAACAGCTCCACCTGGAGCTGGGCTGTGCGAGCCCCGGTGATGGTGTAGGCTGCAGTCCCTGCTGCAGTGGGCTGCCATAGGCTACAGTGAGTGGCCCGCAGCCAGCGGGAGCGGCTGGCAGCGAAGCGTGAGCTGCCAATAGCTGCGGTGAGCGACATCCAGAGGCCAGCGACCGATCTGCCTCATCCGGGAAGAGCGCAATGACGGTACCAACAGTGAAGCAACATCCTCCGCAACTAAACTGAAGAACAAAAAGACAGCAACTTGTCTGTTCCCCTTCCCCGATTCCCCAACGCTGTTTCCCTCCACCAATTCCCCAATAAAATCTTTAAAAAAAAAAATAAAAAAAAAAGAAAATTGAATTTTTTTTGCCTTCTTTTGGCTCTGTTTTTCAAAATTTTGATAGGAACACGTAACATGAGATCTACCCTCTTTAAGTGCATGATACAGCAGTTAACTTGAGGTGCAACATTGTACAGCAGCTCTCTAGCACTTCCGCAGCCTGCATCACTGAAACTATACACCCATAGGAAGTACTGTTCTGAACGACAGGACAATTCAAATTACTTAGAAATATCAAAGAGCTGTAATAAGGAAAGAAGGCCAGACCAACTCACATCGGGTTCGAGAGTCACACACCGCTGAAACGCCTTCGCGGAGCCTCCATAATCTTCCAAGGCCAGGTAGGCACAGCCGAGAGAAAACCATACCCCGAGCTGTGAAGACCAAAAGTCAGTCAATCAAACACACAGAGACATTTATGGGATGTCATCTGAAAATCATTTAAGATCCTATCAACAAACACACTACTCTAAAGAACGCAGAGCTACACAATAAACACTTGCCTTACATTTTATAGCAGCTTAAATTTACCTTACACTTTATATTAGCTTAAATGGAGGAAATTTAGCAATGGGAATACATTTTTCTGTATAATTTTCAAAGCTAATATGACAATGAAAGCACGTGCAATATCATAGGACCTCTTTGGCTGAGCAAGACCATTCTTTGTGTTAAGCAAACAACATCAATGCAATGGAGAGCTCTGTTTATAAGCCTTGATATTGTAAACATGGGAATAATCTAACATTTTTACTGAGCATCAAAGTACCAGCAGATTCACAACTGATGAGTGTATCACAAACTTGAGAAGAAAAACGTCTGCTTTCATCTTCAAGTTAGACCACAAGTACTTCTGCGGTGTTAATCAAGAGCCAAACTGCCCTATCACGTATCTGCTGAGGCATGCCTGAAAATAATTTATAAAAAGCTGGCTCAGAATCTGGATTACCGCACAGTCTTCAAAATGGAAAGCCTGACTTAAGTCAATAAGATCAGTAAACAGAGAGATTTAGAAAACAGGTAAATTAGAAGTAGCTTTCCAAAGTACAAAAGAATTCTTTACTTCACAGGGTTTCTTTAAAACTCAATAGCCTCTATCAAAAGAAAGATAAGCCTGATAAAAATTCAATGAAATTAGTCAGAAATGCAGCAGATACAGTCAAGTTTGTTTTCCTTTCAGATACAGTCAGCAGGGCAGGCCAGCAGGAGAATGCTGGGAAATTTGTTCCTGACACAGGCGGTGAGCTAGCAGGTAGGTGAGGCTGAACACTTTAGGGGGGCAAGGAAACGAGGTGCTCTGTTATCTGTCCACAGCCTTCCATATCCTACATCCCTCCTCCCCCTGAAACTTGTAAACTGTAAAACTTGTTCCATATGGCTAGTTGAAGCCTGAAAGTTCTTTAAGCAGATAAAGATTTTTAGCCAATAATTAGAGATAAGGCTTAGAAAGCAAACATCCTTGGGCAGTTTATAACACTTTGCTTCAAATTCACAAGAGGCTATAAATAACTGCTATCAGGAGTTTATGGAGAACAGATTTTGTTACTGGGAAAGGTAATAGCTGAAAAGGGGATGATTGCAAGTTTGCTTGGGAGGAAGCAGAAGCAGAGGTACCAGCAAAAGTTAGAAAGTCACTTCCAGCAACTTAAAAATTAGCTCATTACACTTTGCTTTTGTCTGGTTATTTATAGAATCAAATGAAAAGAGCTCCAATGCACCGAACTACACTTACTAAAAAATATGAGAGCTACATCCTGAGAGGGCCTAACGTCTGATGCTAACTTACAAAACTATAAAACAAGCTTTCTAACTTCTAACCAACTTGAAAATTTCAAATTCTGTATTATATTTTATCAGTTATGAGGTGCACTTTTCTTCAACATTTAACATCTCTAAAACAGATGCATCTAAATAACCAATAAATAGCTTGTGAGAGTTTTATTGGCAGCATTAAGGTGGCACTTCGAATAAATGTGCCTCTTAGAATGGATGGCATCTTATGGCCCATGAATTACAGTAGCAAGTTTATTTGGAGCGAGGGGTACTTCATTCTGGGACTAAATCAAGAACAATGAGAACTGTCCTGAAAGTTCTCAAAATGCATGTGCCCTGCTTGCTTTCTGCATCAGCAAAGAACAAACTTCTCACAAAACCATTTCACCTGTTATAAAAAAGAGTGTAAGTTCAAGATGTCAATAAAGAATTTTATTTTTCAATCCAACTGATAAGACAAAGGTTACAAACATCTAAAATTAACAATTATCTATGGCTCTAAAACAAGCTGGAGATGAGGTTATTTACCTTTAAGTTTTTGAAGCAAGTCAATGTTTTGCAACCAGTGTCACAAAACCAAAATAAATTTAATAAAAATCAGGCAGATGACTTAAACACAGTATTACAGTTCTCTGTTCTTTTTACTCATCATTTGTGTTATTGTTTTAATAATTTGCATCTGAAGAAAAATTCTAGGATCACAAACTGCTAGTAGATTTGCATTTAGTATTGATAACATATAATTATGAGGAAAGATGGCTTTGTACACACCCTGTTCTTTCAAGTTATGAAATGGCTTTAAAACAAATAAACAAACAAACTCTAGGATCTTCTAATTGCTTGTGGCTGACACAGTTAACCATAAATAATGCATTCATACCTTGCTTCTCAATTGAGAGCCTCAGAATTTGGGTGACCAAGGAAAATACTTCATGCCTCTTTTACTTTTTTCATTTTAAACTATTACTTAAACTATTATTACTAATAGTCAGTGGCATCTTGATTCACAATGGTCATGCTCTCAAGACCACAATATCATAAAAGAAAAACAAAAGACGTCTAAAAATAACTCACACATGATTCCCCAAATTAGTTATACATACTTGAGTAGCAAAGAACTCTACCTTTGGTCTAATGCTATCAGACATAAATATGTGAAATCCATTTTAATAATATATTTCCTTTGATGCTACATATCCAAAACATTATCATTTCAACATGTCATCAACAGACAAACATTACTGAGATATCTTATATTCATTTTTCATACTATATACAGTTTCTCATCTTTGAAATCTGACATGTACCCTATACTTATAGCACATCTCAGTTGGACTAGCGACTCTTCAAGAGCTCAGCTACCACAGGTGGCCAGTGGGTACCATATTGGGCAGCACAGTTGTACACAATTCCTCTGAAACACTGACACAGACCCGGGCATACCTTGCATCCCTCCCTTCTTTCTCGAGTAAAGAAAAAAATCTAGCTCCTCTGGTGGAGACCCTCTCTTGGGCTCCCACCTTTCATATACTATAGTCACCCCTGTTCCTCCCTATACAGTAGCAACCACAATAAGTAGCACTTAATGAGCACCTACTATGTGTGCCAAGCACTGACACATTACCTCATTTATTCCTCACAGCAGCCTTTCAAGGTAGAAACTTTTACCCTCATTAGAGAGATGAGGACGGGTCACAGTCAGTCAGCGATAGAGGAGAGATTTGACCAGTCTATTCGACTCGAGGGCATTGCCTCCATGGGGCCACATGGCCTCCCTCTATGCCCTTCTGTCCCCACAGCCATGATTTATGGCAATGCCATCCTCATCACTGATAAAAAGGGGAGGAGTACAGTGAATATGTGCTGGGAAAACCCATAATATCAAGTTTTTTAAGAGCCAGAGCATATCTACTTTCCCCCACAAAGGCTGTTTCGAGGAGGCATGTGGACAAAGATGAAGCAGATGAATCAAAAGCCTTAGAAATCAACAATGTTTAGCTGGAAGGAAGAGCTAAACGGCAAACCTCTTATCAAAGGGACTGAGCAGCAACGGAGAAAGAACATCTGATGGAGAGGCTTTGATTGAGATTTCGATAGGACTCGTTTCCAGGGCAAACTGTGAAGGCAGGATAGTTATTCCAGGCAGGGCAATGAGTTTTATAAGCTGACAGTCTAGCTTTTGTCTCTGAGGGAGGCAACGCGAAACACAAAACCACAAAAGCAGGCCAACTATTAATTTGAATGTGATGAAATATATACTTAAAGCATGGTTTTAAATTATTCGAAAAATAATTAACAAAGAACAGGAATGGTTGAGAACATGGTCTCTCTTTGACCTTCCCTCATAAAACCCCCTCGAGAAACACTGGAATGGGAACATAGATGCCTGGATTCAAGAGGTTTTGCATAACTGTATGACCTTGGCCATATCACTTAACCTCTGAGTCTCAGCTCCCCAGTTGTTAAATGGGAGTTGGATTAAGCAAAAAGTCCAAGGCTTCTTCAGACCCCATTCTGAAAACCCTGAGGTGACAGGGTTCAAAGGTACATTAGTACCATCTAGTGGCAATACAAGTATACTGACAGTACACATAGAAGAGTATAACCAGCAGGTTTGAGGAGCTAGGAGGGAAATCAGCTCAATTAGAGGCCTTTAGAAATCAATTCAAAAGAGACCAATAGAAAAAACGAGGCCTAGAAAGGAAGCAATTTGCCTAAAGCCACACAACGGTTCCTGGTTTCCTGGTGTGCAGTATGTGTGATGAAAAGAGTGTCTGCTGTACTTATTAAGCCTCAATAATAAAAATGGAAATTAAACAGTTTGCTACTCTGAGGGCTAACGACAGCTAAGCAGCACTAGACAATGGGCATGGATTACTTTTACAATTAAAAAGTTAATTTTCACAAGGGTATTTACAGCACATCTGCAATAGGTACCATTTGCTTACACATCACAATTTTCTTTTTTAAATTATGAGCCTACTACTTTTCTTCCTCCTTCAAGGTCTCTGCAAAATGAATAATTTTCCTTACAGGATTGACTGTTCTAATTTTTCTGATGTCACATATAATAAGGTTTAGCATATCGAATCCTAAAGCTACCTACAAGTTCCTCTCTCTCCTTTCTCCATCCCTGACTCGATCCCATGACTCCAAATGTAGTTAAGTTGGTGAAGTGGTTTCATGAAACAGGAAATGACCCAAGCCAAATCCAAGAGTGACATCAATGTTTTTTCATAGTGGCTTTTCCAAAAGTGATGTGTGGTGCTCATATTTTAAAAAAATGTATACCACCAACTCTTCTGTAACCAAATTTCTCATTTAGCAAGTTCTAAGCTCTTCTCCCTAAGGAGACACAAGTCTTAACCTGCCAGCTTCTCTCTCTCTAATGGAATACTGTCCGCTATTTCAGTGTCACCCTTTATAAACTAAAGGATCAACAAAATTTTATACGCTTTTTTTCTTTTACTAGGCTATTAAATTGTTTAATGCCCTCCTCATATTCCTTCCTAGATTTGGTTATTATATTATATCCATGGTTGTTATATTTGCCTGTTCTTTGCAGAGAATTCACAATGTGAGGTAATATAGGTGTTTATGCATCATCTGCACTTAAGACTCTTCTATCAGATATATCTCCCTATTTTTAGGCTACAGATAACGAGACAACAGTGATTTCCTACCACCATTACCACCACACTGCAACAGGCAGGATAGAAATAAATATCACCATGTAACATCTATGACTGAGAAGTTACTATGAGCCAGGAAATATGTTAGATACTTGACATATATTAGCTCTAATTTTCCCAGCAGCAAATTGAGATAGGAATTATAATCTCCACTTTACGAATGAGGGAACCGGAGCCCAGAAAGATGAAGCGATTTAGTTATGTCATATTCCCTGGGATTGCTGGGCTTCGGCATCAGGTCCAGGGCAGCAGAGCTTTTGCCCTCCCCAAAACCCCAGACAGCTACAGCCCAGATGTGATCCCAGAGCCTGTGTTTCTTGGCAGCTATGCACATCAGACCTTAAGAGTTTCATCTTTTATTGCTTACCAATATGAGAAAGGAAGAACAAAAAAGAATCTCTTTTTTTCTCTACATATTATTTGCATATGTTCATCATGTCTTCTCCACTGAAATGTAAGCTCCAATTTCTTTGAGTCTTCCCACCACAACTAACTCAAGGTCACAACAGAAACTCTGTAACTCTATTTTAAATAAAACATTTTCTTCTTTCAAACACTACAATGAAAGAGAAGGTTAACCCCTATAAATCAAGGAAGAATATAAGCTTCCAGGATAATTAAAATCACAGAGTATTAGACTGTGGAAGTCTGGTCTTATGTATAGAATGGGCTGGGAAGGGTGCCTCAGTTTCTCTAAAATCGCCCTGTCTTACAGAGACTCACTCACTGGCATGTGCAGGATCATCCCCAAACCCTCAAAGTTACAACATCACTTTGCTCCTGATGAAAGCCCCAATGGTTCTTCATCAAAAGAAGAAAAAAGTTCAACCCTGACAGTCTTGTACTCAAGGCTTTCCATAACTTCTAACTTGACCGCAACCAAATCCACCATTGCTGCTAACTAACATAAAGACAGTATCTTTCAGGGGCAAACAAGAGGACTTGCTCTGGAACCAGAAAGCCCAGGTTCAGTCCCAGCTCCTCACTTCAGAAACAGTAGGATCTGGTACAAATTACTTAACAGTCTCTTTCTGCATCTGTGAAACAAGGGTAAAAATAGTAAGTAGCTCAGGGATGGCGCTGAGGATTAAAAACACAGGAAAAATGCTTACAACAGTCCCTGGCACTTAGTAAATACTCAATGTTAGCTGCTATTGTTATTATCACAACTGAATAAAAAAATACACAGTCAAAACCCAGAGTTACCAAGAAACC
This sequence comes from Aselliscus stoliczkanus, assembly GCA_033961575.1. NCBI lineage: Eukaryota > Metazoa > Chordata > Mammalia > Chiroptera > Hipposideridae > Aselliscus > Aselliscus stoliczkanus. The sequence continues at coordinate 50,315,821 of CM066730.1, read as the reverse complement.
TTTGCTCGCTACGTGGTTGGTTTTTCCATCTGCTAGTCTACTTTCCTGAGACATGTTTTCCCCATTTTTTTCTCCTCTCCCAATCCCAACCACTCTTCCCAGTTCAAAACATCTCCATAAGGCCATCTCTGACCACTAAATCCACATGCATATCACCATCACAAGCCAGCATGTTGTCTATTTACTCTAATGCTTAGTCATGCGGTTACCTCTGCCTCCTCTCTTCATTTAGCCCATGTAAACCACAGGAAGGCAAGAGGACAATTCTTTTGTCCCCGCCTCAATACCTCAAAATGGTTTATAGAGTTTACACGTATATTCTAGCTTAGACTATAGAAGATGCTTAATAAATAGACACTGCAATTACAATACTGATGCTCTCCTCTTCTGTCCAGTCTCATTAGAAACACAGAGAGTGCCAAAAAAAAAAAAAGTCCTTAAAATGTGTATATAATTTTTTGGCACCCCCAGTATTACTCCTGTTTCCAGAGCTAATACCATCATCCCTTCTCCTCATTCCACTCTTCCGTAGAAAGATATTCCCAAGTGACCTTCCCTCTCTCTTTATAACATTCACTTTTTCCTTCGTCCACTGGATTCATTTTCTCCTTTATCCACTGGACAACCATGTACAGGTGTCCAGCATGTTGAAAGCTTTACTTGACTCTTTTGTTCCCTCAGGAAAATACTCCACATTTTGACTCTCACCTCTATGACATGCTCTTAAAATGAATGGTCTATAGATGCTGGACCCATTTTCTCACCTGCAGCTCACTCTACAATCTCCTGAAGGTGGTTTTTAGGTCATTAGTGAGCTCCAAATCCAATGTCCTCTTCTTAGCCTTCTTTGGACTTTTCACTACATGTGACACTCCTCACTGACACATTCTTCCTTTAGTTTCCATGAATCCCTTCCTTTGGGTTTCCCTCTGATCAAAACTCTTTTTTGCTTGAGTATTTTGCTTGAATCGTATTTAACTGGTGCTACTTCTACCTTCCTCCAACTGCTAGTGATGCTGAAAGTTCAGAATTTTGCCTGGTGTTTTCCAACAAGTCTTCTATAAAGAATTCATTCATTTGCATGGTTTCACCTTACTTCCACCGAAGAGCCCCAGTCTGCAAACTCAGTTCTGACCTCACTACTGGCCTTCGGGCTTTTGTGTCCAATCTCTACTTAGATACAGCAACATCTCTTCATATTCAACATCTAAAATCACATCACCTTTCGCTGCAGAAGATAATTTCCATTCCTCCTGCATGCCCTATATCTATCAACAAGGACATTTTTCTTTTTAATCAGACAATTGAGAAAACTGGCATCCTCTTGGAGTCCCTCAATCTTGCCAGTCCAATAAGCAAGTCCCAGAAAATTTTCCTTTATAATGAGGCTTCAACCTGTTCTATCTTTCTAACCTCACTGCTAAAGCTACCGATCACTCATCAATGACACTCACTCCTTATTTAAACTTCCTATAATACCACTTTTGTAATATCACTCTTTTATTCAAAAACCACAACAGATTTCCACATCTATAGGTTAGATAATACTGAAAAAAGGCATTCCAGGCCCTTCGTACACTAGTTTTATCCATATCACTTCCCAGCGGAAACTATGCTCTCTGCTGATAGGCTGACACCGCCAAATTAATCCCCATATCTATGGCTGGTACACAGGATCTCGATAATGCTTGTTTAGACAACCACATAATGTTCTGCTCAAACTGCCCTATTTTTTAAAGTGAAACAGAACATTAAAATATAATTTAATGAACATACAATACGATATATGGATGATGTATTACAAATTGTACACTTGAAACCTATGTAACTTTACTAACCATTGTCACCCCAATAAACTTTAATTAAAAAAAAAATAATAATTTAAAATACCTTATTTATTGGCCAACAAATTGTTAATCAACAAATTGCTTTTACCATATCAGGGATTATAAGATCATTCTATTCGAAAATCATTTTTAAAAGTATATTAGGGGGCCAGCCGAGTGGCCCAGTTGGTTAAGAGTTGGCTTAGAGCGCGTGCTCTGAGCAACAGGGCTGCTGGTTTGATTCCCACATGGGCCAGTGAACGTTGCGCGCTAGCTGAGCTGTCGCTGAGCTGCTAACAGGTGGCAGGATGGCTCAGCTGGTATAACAACAAGATGCCTGTTCAATGATGGGCTATGCCCACCCGCAACTAAAAAAAAGATTGAAGTTGGCACCTTGAGCTGAGCTGCAACCTGGATGGCTCAGTGGATAGGGCGTGCGCTCTTAACAAGGTTGCCAGTTCGACTCCCACATGGGATGGTGGCTACACCCACCCGCAACTACGACTGAACACAGCACCTTGAGCTTAGAGGCCATGAGCTGCCGACGGGAAGCCAAATGGCGACTGGCACCCTCCACAACGAAGCTTGCACAACAACAACTTGGCTGGTCCCCTTCTCCAATTCCCCAACACTGTTCCCCTCCCCGAATTCCCCAATAAAAATCTTTAAAAAAAAAAAAAAAGTAAAATTAGTTTTGAAAACTAAAAATATATTTAAAAAATTTAAATGCTGATTATCTGAACATTTAAAAATAACAAAAGAAATATTAATCAAGCTATACATTTATGACATTTGCACATTTCCGCACTACATTAGATTTTAAATTATTTTAATTTGTCTTAGTATTCACATATTTTAATCAGGTCCTTAGTCATATCTAATTCTAATACTATGTCGTCAATATTTTTCTGATGAATTTCTAAGTGAATGATAGCTAGCAACCTCAAAAGCACAAATGTCAATGATACACACATCTTCTGATTCTCTAACAAATGCACCACAGACTATGCATTTAGTTTTGCAGACCATCCTGATATAAAACCAAACACTTCTATTTTTATACCAATTTGATTTCAGAAAGTCATTATAATGCACAAAAGCCATTCAAATATCACTCTTATTTTGCCTAAATTTTGTTACTAAACCTAATTGTATGGACATGTGTGAAAAAAAGAGAATACAATGTTTTAAATTCCACTTTCCTATTTTCCTTTTATTCCAGGACTTATTTAAGGGAAACAATAGCATGAGGGAGCTCTCCCTCTTCAGAGACAGTTCAAAGTTGATCAGTTATAACGAGTCCATGGTGTTCAAGTTTGCATCTTGCAGTAGTTCTGTACAACTGTAGCATCAAATGCCTGCATATTTTGGCATGGCTTATGTAACCTGCCTGAATTGGATCCATATGACAAACCACAGATTATCCTACATAACATCTGTGCTGTGACGATGCTTTGGACAATTGCCATTTTTTGTCTCGCTACGTAATTAATTCAAAATTATATAATGAGATCATTAAGTCCTGTCAAGTTGTCCCTTGCAAATTTCCTCATATCCATCCCTTCTTTTCTACTGCCCCTTCCACACTGATACCTGTCATGCTGGTTGCCACAGTCCCCTAAACCTGCCTACATCTCCTGTCTCCCATGGCCATAGTGTGGACAAAACAACATTCCTAAATTACCTCCATGCACACCGCATTCCTTCGTCCAACACAAAGCCAAACACAGATAAACCCCTCAATGGCTCCCATCTGCCAAATAACAGCCAGAGGTTTAGTTTCCCATTTAAGACCATTCATAATCTGGCTCCAGTCTAACTTTCCCACTGGACGTGCCCTATTCCCTTTCACTGTGAGAAACTGGCCTATTCACTACCCCTTTGTGCCGCCCCCCTGCCCCCCACACACACACCCCGTCTCCTTCTGTGTCTAAGGCTTTGCTCATACTGTTCACCTGCCTGAAATGCCCTCACCACTGCCCTTCCCTTGGCCTATTCAAGTATGATTTGTCCTCCAAGCCAAATTCAACATCCGCCCCAATCTCTACCAAAGGCAGCAATCTTCTCTGTGGCCTCTGTATAACTAGAGCTTTACAAATAACTCACTTGGTATTTCTTTGATGCCTCCTAGTATAGGCCAGTTTTGTCTGTGTTCATCTCACTAGATTGCACCAGAGTATAAACCGAGCTATCTGGTCATTTGCGGCTACTGCTTCATCCTTTGGCTCCGTGCTATGTGCACAGCAATTAGTACACATTTGACTGAATAATGGTTAAAAGATATTATTTATTCACTCATTCAACAAATATTTATTAAATACTCACTATGTGCTAGGCACAGTTACAGCACTAGGAAAATATAAATGAACCTCAGAGATAAAAATTTCTGCCTTCAAGTTTTATTGTCTTTGGTCTTAGAGTTACATCTGTAATCCTGAGTTAATTTTTGTTTCTGGTGTTAGGTGAGGGTCCAGTGTCCTTCCACAACCATTAAATGGTCTTGGCACCCTCGTCAAAAATCATTTGACCAAAAATGTGAGGGTTTATTTCTGGGTGCTCTATTCTATTCCCCTGGTCTGTCGGTCTGTCTGTCTGTCTGTCTTTCTGTCTTTATGCCAGTACCACACAGTTTTGATTACTGTAGCTTTGTAGTCAGTTGAAATCAGGAAGTGGGAGTCCTCCAGATGTGCTTTTGTTTTTTTCGTGACTGTTTTGGCTGTTTGGGATCCCTTAAGATTCAATGTGGAAATTAGGAGAGGCTTTTCTTTTTTTTTTTTTTTTTTTTAAATTTTATTTTATTTTTAATTAGTTTCAGGTGTACAACACAGTGCAATAGTTATACATTTTACCCCTCAAAGTGACAAACCCCCCACCCCCAATACACCCCCCCATATCATATATATCCATCACTCTTCCTCTGACTCTCTTCCACAGTATAATCCACATCCCGTGACTATCTATATATACTCAATTACAGTAGGTATACCACCTCCACTTTAGTAATACGGTGCAGTGATCAAACCTCTACTCCATCCATGAAATGGTCTCCCTAACAAGACCTATGATCATCTGACATTCCACAGAATATTTACAACATTATTAATTATATTCCCCAAACTGTTTTTCCTATCCCAGTAGCAATATTGTAGTTGCCTATTTTTGCTGTCTAATCCCTTCCCCTTCTCCCTCATCCCCATTCCTCTCCATATTAACCCTTATTTTTCCTCTATATCTATGAGACAGTTTCTGTTTACTTTGCTCATTCATACAGTTTTTCATATTCCACATATAAGTGAGATCATATGGTATTTGTCCTTCTCTGACTGACTTATTTCACTCAACATTATAGTCTCTAGGTCCATCCATATCATTGCAAATGGCACGATTTCATTCTTCTTTATAGCAGAGTAATACTCCATTGTATAAATATACCACAGTTTCTTAATCCAGTCATCTACTGACGGGCATTTTGGTTGTTTCCAAGTCTTAGCTATTGTAAATTGTGCTGCTATGAACATCGGGGTGCATAACTTTTTTTGAATAAGTGTCTTGGTTTTTTCAGGATAAATACCTAGGAGTGGAATTGCTGGGTCAAACGGTAGCTCTATTTCCAGTTCTTTGAGATACCTCCATACTGACTTCCATAGTGGCTGCACCAATCTGCAGTCCCACCAACAGTGCAGCAGGGTCCCCTTTTCCCCACAGCCCCGCCAGCACTTGTTGTTTGTTGATTTGTTGATGATAGCCATTCTGACTGGAGTGAGGTGGTATCTCATGGTGGTTTTTATTTGCATTTCCCTAATGACCAGTGAGGTTGAACTTTTTTTCATATGCCTGTTGGCCATCTGTATGTCCTCTTTAGAGAAATGTCTCTTCATATCTTCTGCCCATTTTTTAATTGGGTTGTTTGTTTTTTTGGTGTTGAGTTTCATGAGTGTTTTATAAATTTTGGATATTAACCCCTTATCAGATATATCGTTGGCAAATATATTCTCCCATTCAGTAGGCTTCCTTTTTGTTTTATTAATGGTTTCCTTTGTTGTGAAAAAACTTTTAAGTCTGATATAATCCCATACGTTCATTTTTTCTTTTACTTCCCTTGCCCGTAGGGATGTATCAGTAAAAATATTGCTCCGGGTAATGTCTGCAAATGTACTCCCTATATTTTCATTTAGGATTTTTATGGTTTCAGGTCTTACATTTAAGTCTTTAATCCATTTTGAATTTCTTGTATAAGGCGTAAGGAGATGATCCAGTTTCATTTTTTTGCATGTGTCAGTCCAATTTTCCCAGCACCATTTATTGAATAGACTACCTTTACTCCAGTGTAAATTCTTGCTTCCCTTGTCATAGATTAACTGTCCGTAAATGCTTGGATTTATTTCTGGGCTAGGAGAGGCTTTTCTATATCTACTAAAAATGTCATTGGGATTTTGATAGGATTGCATTGAATCTATAGAGCACTTTCAGTAGTACTGACATTTTAACAATATTAAGTCTCTTAAACTCTGAACATTTAATCTTTAATTTCTTTCAGACACATTTTGTAGTTTTCATTGTGCAAGCCTTTCACTTTCACCTCCTTGGTTTTATTCTTATTTTGAGCTGTTTTGAATAGAATTTTTTCATAAAAAAAAAAAAAATTCTGCCTTCATAGGACTTACATTCTAGTGGAGGAGAGGCAGAATTTTCTTTAAGTAAGCAATATTATTGTATATTATTGTATTATATACATATTATATATTATTAATAGAAGGTGCTACGTGCTATGGAGAAAAATAAAGTAGGGAAGGAAATTATGGAGTGTAGGTGGGAATGTGCTTTAAAATAGAATGATCACAGAAGGCCTCTGTGAGAAGTGACAATTGAGCAAAGGCTTGAATGAAGGTACGGAGTAAGGTGTGCAGCTATCTGGAAGAACATTCCAGGCAAAGGAAAAGCAAGTGTGAAAAGCCTGAAATATTCAGGGAAGTGCAAAGAGGCTGATGTGGGGAGAGTGAGGGTGAGAATGGGGGGAGCCAGGCTGGGGAAAGCCTCGACAGCCATTAAGGGACTCTGGCTATTGTCACTAGGCGATAGGGCAGAGGAAAGACACATCTGACTCACATCTGAAAGGATGGATTTGGGTGCTCATTGAGAATAGGCAGGTGGAGACAGAGCTGGAAGACCAGTAAGGAGAGAATATATGTTAATTAGGTGAGAGATAACAGGGATCTGAGCCCGAATGGCGGCAGGTGGTAAGAAGTCATCGGATTCTAGGTATATTTTGAAGGTAGCTATGCTAGGATTTACTGATGGATTAGATGTGGGGTAGAAGAGAAAGAGGAATCAAGGGAGACTCTAAGACCAGATGGGGCAGACCTTGGTAGGCAAGGGTTTAAGGAGGGAGAGAACAGTATTTCAGATATTGCAAATAGTGAGTCAGAGTACCAAACAGGGAGATGGAGGAGGCAGTTAGATACAGGCGTCTAGAGTTCAGGGGAGAAGAGCAGCCTGAAAATAAACCTTTGGGAGTTGTCAGTAGACAGGCGGTATTAAAAGCTATGGGACTAGGTGAAATCAAGGAAGCGGGTGTAGACAAAGATGAGGAACAGGCACTGAGTCCCAGGGCAGCCCTAGGAAACCAGCAAAGAAGAGCAGGAAGGAGCAGCCAGTGAGGCAGGAGGAAAACGGGAATGCTAAGATGCGGAGAAGAGACTGTCCCTGAGAAAACAATTCACGTTAATGAGGTGCCTTGCACTGATTTGACTTAGGCTCTGGGAGGCGAAGGCAATGGATTTATTTTCCCCACTCTATATTGCAGCTGTGGTTAGGTAAACTCTAGGCAGAGGCTACCAAGGTATGCAAGGATACGATACAGTTTTCCATAAAAGTAAAAGTAAAATTTTAATAACACAATATTGAGTTCTGCTTTCTACCACAAAGTGTCTAGTGATAATCAGCTTAGTGCAGGATTTCTCAATCTTGGAACTATAGACATTTTAGGCTGGACAATTCTTTATCGTGGGGAGCTGCCCCATGCATTCTAGGATGTTTAGCAGCATCCACTAGAGACAAGAAGTATATCGCCCTCTAGTGCTAAATGTCCCCTGGGGGCAAAATCATCCCTGTTGAGAACACTGACTTAGCACAAGCTGTCAACAAAACCCAGCTCCTAAGTATACGCATCCTTGCTGCCAAATGCAACTGTTCATTTCTGCTGATATTGTGTACTTACACCTGCCCCACTCTCTCCTCCAGGCTTTTTACCAGGCTGCAGATTCGGGAGGTTCTCACTGTACTCACTACTCACAGTACAGAAAGTAACCAATTCGCTTAACCTGTCATAAAAAATGTACTTTTGGGTTTTTTTTTCCCAATGTTAAAGACATGCCCTGTGTCTACCCAGTTCAAAAATAACCACTTCTGTACACTCATGTTCATAGCGGCCTTATTCACAATAGCCAAGAAGTGGAAGCAACCTCAGTGTCCACTGACAGATGAAAAAAATGTGGTCTATCCATACAATGGAATATTATTCAGCCTTAAAAAAGAAGGAAAGTCTGCCACAGGCTACAGGATGGATGAACCTCGAGGACATTACACTAAGTATTGTAAAATATGCCAGTCAGAAAAGAAAACATACTATGTAATTCCACTCCTATGAGGCACTTAGAGTAGTCAGATTCAGAGACAGCAAGTGAAATGGTTGCCAGGGACTAGAGGGAGGGGGAATAAGGGAGTTACCGTTTAATGGGTATAGACTATAAGCTTTGCAAGATGAAAAAAGTGGTGGAGATGGAGGGTGGTGTTGGTTGCACAGCAATGTGAATGTACTTAACACCACTGAACACCCTTAGAAATGGATCAGATGGTAAATTTTATGTGATATGCTTTTTACCACACACACAAAAAAAGGGTGCAGGCTCCAGAGTCAGACCATCTGGGTTGAAATAGTGGCAAAATGCCCAATAAGGTACTTGGATCCTACTAAATGCCTGGTAAACACTAGTTGCTGATTATAAATTCGCATTCTAACTAGAATTAAACAAAGTCAGTTTACATGTTTGTCAAGAGCCATGGTTGACAGTTATGTGTGCCTTTGGTGAAAATGGGAAAGCAGTTATAAAGAAAGTTTGGTTAAATGACAAAAAGACTATTTTTGAGAATAAAAGCATTTTAATAAATGAATATCATTAAGTACAAAATAAGGTTGATCTCCTTCTCCTGAAAATTAGATTCTCTCCTGTGGGTTTATCTTGTCACTGATTTTAAAGATCCAAACGCTTTTTGCATTATTTTTTCAAACCTTTAAAAAGATGTCTTAACATTTAAAAATTTTGAGTGCATGTAATATAAACACTTTTTCTTAAAATAACCGCCAATCCATTCTATATGTTACCTTACTTACATAAAAGCTTTTCTTTCACTATTGACTTTAGCGATCACTTGCTGAGTCCTACGCTGTCTATAATTTTGACTCTCATTCATTTCCTTCCTCACTTACCTTTTCAAAATGGAACCTAATGGTTTTATTTGCCTTAAGGACAGTTAACAGAAAGAAATGGCAAAATGAAACAGAAAAGCCAATAGGAGAAACACAACAGAAATTAGATAAGCGGAAACCTACCTGTCCACTTTGCATGACAAGCAAGATGTGCATCGGAAACTAACTTCTTAGCTCTCAAAGACAAGCTCACCAGTCATTAGGACAGAAAAAAGGTACTCATTCAGGAAGAATCCAAATCAAAGACTAACGTCAGTGCCAAGGGCAGATGGGGTTTAGGAGCTGTCTGACCTGCATGGGATTAATCTTCACCGAGCGTTCAAAGCACTCCACGCATTCCTTGAACTCCTTGCTGCGCAGGTGAAGGAGGCCTTTGGAGCGCTGAGCGCGGGCGCTGCGGTGCTGGGACAGCTCCCAGGCCTTGTCATAGGCGGCGTGGTCTCGGAGGACATCCCCAAGCAGGCAGTACAGGCTCGGAGTCTCTTTCTTCTCCAGCTCTTGCCTGAGGATTTTTTCTGCCTAGAAAGAACAACAGAAATAACTAAATTGTTCTTTTCTAGGATATATAAGTCTTTTATCCCACATGATCCAAGATTTTATTTTCCAAGTTTGGGATGGCCTGGCTATTTCAGCCATCTAGGACACAGGCTGAGTAAGAAGGGAGGAACAGAAAATAAATACAGGACAAGTAGAAGCGAGGAACAAAGAGTAAGAGGTAAACACTGCTTTCCTGGCATCAGGACTCCTTAAGAAAGACACCAAGGAGAGGCCTGCTTCATGGGATTGGGGGGTGGCTCCTGTAGCTCCCCACTCTGGCTGTCACGACTGCGACCACAGCACCTTAATTCACCTCTACCCATGTCAAGGAAGAGTATGTTTCCCCCTTTTTAAAAATGGCATCTCAGGGAGCCTGGGACTGTTGACATGTTTATAAAAGAAGGAAGAGGTTATAATTTAATAGGCAGTATTAAACACCTACCTCATAACCAAACTGCATCTTACCTCACAGATAACACTTGCCAACACAAGACCTACCTGCTTCCAACAGTCCATTCACTTTAGAAATTAAAGGCCATACAGTGCCCAGGCACGGGTATTATTTTCATGTAGCCACAGTTCAGAGTCACCTCGTCACCCAAGCTAACTGTGTACTTGTTACCACTGCTACTCTATTTCACCCACCATGTCCGTTACCCCATTTCTGATAAATTTCACTATTTCTGAGCAAGCATTGTCATCCCACCCTCACACACAGACACCTTCACATACACAGCAGTGGCGTCGCCAAGACGCCAAGACAGCCAAGGTCACAGGAAGTAGATATCCAGGAAGCCATCCTTTGGTAGGCGAAAAGACACTTCAGATTCCCTTAAGCAGTTGACAATCTTAAAGTCTATACATTTGATTTTCTTTAGGTTGGACATACCTATAATTCTTAAGCAGTCTAATTTTTAAGAAGTCTTTTAAAAGATTGCTGTGCTCCCCAAAGTATCTTTGGATGCTGGATCTTTTGCATTTCTGATACAGCATGGGTTATGGAGGCTTTGTACGCCTCCTCTGAAAATTGAAACAGTATTTCTAAAACAGATCCTAAAGGGAAAACAATCCTAAGCCCTAAATAGCCAAAATAAACATGAAGTTTGAAAATATAATCCATATAATTCATCTATTCACAGATAATATAATAGTTATTAATGTATCTAACCCTAACTCTGTAAGGACATCTACATAAATATTCAATATATGTATTTTTACATATACATATATGCATATGTATTCAACCAAATTATGGATATCAGACTGTAGCCACCCAGGAGTTTTGCTGAAATGATCTCACAGCATAGTTGATGGCATGGTGCTGAAACTTGATAACCACATCCTCCCAGAAATTCTGGAGGCTGATTCACTTAATAAACTCCTTTCTGTTTTAACTGGTTAGAGTAGATTCTATGATCATTAAATAATGACCATAATAGTACCTGGGTACTGGAGTAATTGTAGGCAACCTCACCCTGCAGAAAATGAACATTTATGATTGGTTATCTGCCTGGGTTGGATCTGAAGACAATGAGGATCCAGAGATTATGAGTGGGTAAAACAGTTAGTCCATGATATCCAGTGATGAAAGAATGACTTAAATTATTACCTGTGGTAACTTAGCATCTACCTAATGAAGGCTTTTGTGCACTAAGTGATAGGACAATGGGAGAGAATACAAAATTGTGAGGTAGCCTGGACAGCTCAAAAAAGGGAAATGACACTCTGTATTTTAAATCTTCAAGGTCAGAGAACCAGGGAATTCCTATGATTACCTAAAAGAATTTTTCCCTGGTAACTGCCATGCTGACACAGTCAAAAATCAAATGTAGACGCTGGTCCTGTAGGATTGCTGAATTACTACAGGAGGGATGAATTCAGTTCCACCAGTTCTGTGTGAAAGTGAAGGCATTTGATTGGGTTAATCAGTATGTTTTAGTCATTTGTCTCATTTCCACTACTGCCTTTAGTGACACATCATTTTATTATTTTTTAGTAATTGTTCCTCACCGGCATCTTCAGTTTGTCAAAGTTCATTTAGAGTTAATATTGTATCACCTCACCTTTTTCACATCACAAGTGGCCCAGTCAAGCCCTTCCTAAATGTATGTTCCACAGAAACAATCAGCGATAAACAAATGCCTGCTGTTGTTTTAAGCCACCTAAGTTCTGACGTGGTTGGTTACTCAGCAATAACAACTGCAATGGTTGTTTAAAGCAAGAGGGTTACTCCAGTACCAGGTAGTTCATTGTGGCTAGGCGGAGAAGCAGACATGGATTCTGAAAGAGTGAGACCCAAGAATTTAAATGGGGACATTTGGGATGATTCAGGTAACAGAAATCCCTAAACCCTAATGAGTTTCCTAGACTGGCCTCCACTGTCTGATAAGACTAGTGCTACCTTGCTTAAAGATAATACAATGGCTGCAGCTCAGGGAGTTACCTTGCAAGAGAAAGCCAATTCTCTTCATACCTGACCCCTTTGACCCCTCACTGCCTCCAGACATATAAATAGACTTACACACAAAAAGAACTGCAAGACGTCGTTAATTATTCTAGAGAGAAAACCTTGGGACCACATGGAAAAAGAGAGTCGAGGAGTGCTAGACTGCAGGCAAAGAGGATCATAATTTTAAATCAGCTGAATTTAGATGCTCATCAGAATTTTTTGATTCACAGTGCTAACTAAAGTATCTGGGGATGGTTCTAAATTATTTGCTCAATTGCTTGACTCAAACATGGCCAAAACTAAAGTTGAGATGCCAGAAATTCCTTGGTGTAATGTAAAGAATCCGACAACTTAGAAGGAAAGGCTGTTGTTAATTTATCATTTGCGACCTATTCATCCACCCTTAACTACGTCCCCCATGAGGACCTGGGGATACTCCTTTCACCTTGGCTTTGAGAACTGTGTTGTATGTGGGAGGACCAGCATCCTTGAAAAGTGCTGGTAGATGTCCTGCGTAAGCTGAGGGGAGAGTCTGGAGAGGGACAACCTGCCTTATTTCAATAGGGGCGATTACAACACAAGGCAATAGAGATGGACTGACAGCACTTAATCCCTGGAGCAAGATGAGCATATTTACTTGAAATAAGCACAGCCAGAGTGATAATTAGAATAGGGTGACTAGGATGGTTCTCAGGTGATGGATGATTGATCAAGAAGACTTAGGACCAGAGAGAGAGACTTAGGACCAGAGAGAGAGAGAGAGAGAGAGAGAGAGAGAGAGAGAGAGAGAGAGATCTGTGGAAAGCTGTTGTATATATGATGTAGCTGCCAGCTCTGTGGGTCCACAGTGAAGTGTCTGATGGTGGGCCTGGGGTTGCTGTTGGTTGGCATGGCCAGCAGTGGGGAAGATAAGCTGGACACACAGAGCAAGGACAAGCTGGGACCTTCAGGGCATCTCTGCATCTTTTTTTTCTGTTTTTTTTTTTGTTGTTGTTTTTTTTGAGGGCAGTGTTACTGGCCCTCAAATATGGGATCTGAACTGGGGCCGCTGGCTTCCCAAGCCAGTGATTAACCACCACGTCACTCGGCTGGCCCTCTCTGCATCTTTTTTGACACCGTGGTTAACCACAACAACCTTTGTAAAGTGTCCAGGTACGAACAGGGGGAGAGGGGGAGAGGGGGAGAGGGGGAGACGGGGAGAGGGGGAGAGGGAGAGAGGGAGAGAGGGAGGGGGGGAGGGGGAGAGAGAGAAGGAGAGAGAGAAGGAGAGAGAGGGAGAGGGGGGGAGAGAGAGAGAGAGAGAGAGAGAGAGAGAGAGAGAGAGAGAGAGAGAGAGCCTCTAAAAAAAAAAAAAAGTAAATAAAGAAGCTAATACCATAATTCTTCTTCCCCAAAGAAATCATTGTAGCCATTTACCAGGTAATTGTATCTTGGGGAAAAGAAGTAGCCTCGTCTTTTCCAGATTGATTAGCTCTTAGTTAATGTTAATCCTCTGGGACCAGAACATCACCGTGTTAGTCCACCCACGGAAGGCCTGGTAAGCCTCTGAACCCACTGGGCAGTTACTTCCCTCATTCTTACATACAGAGGTGAATTAGAGCCCTCAGTGAGTCCTACTACTGAATAAAGGGCCAAGTGAAAGCCCTTAAAGCTTTGTCTTCCCATTAAAAGAGAAAACCCAAAGCCACTGCTTATCTATGCAAATCACAGAAATGTCATTATAGAAAGCTTGAAAGATACCGTGAAGTATGTGTACGTATATGGGTGTATGGACAGTTTAACCTACCCATTTAAATTGAGCAGAACACAGATGGATTCTGGAAAATGTCATAGATTATTATTAACTTAATGTAATGGTGGCTCTAATTATAGCTACTGTTCCAGACATGACCTCTTTACTAGAGCAAATCATCACAGCCCGACACTTATTAAGCAGGCACTCACACAGCAAATAGATTTTTCTCTATCCCAAAACCAGACAACATCAGATGCAGAGGGCTTTCACTAGCACCAAGAGAAGTACACATTTGGGGCTGGCCAAGTGGCTCAGTTGGTTAAGAGCTCGCTCAAGAATGCGAGCTCTGAGCAACAGGGTTGCCGGTTGGATTCCCAGCCTGTTATAAGCAGCCACTGAGCTGCCAAAAGGTAGCAGGATGGCTCAGCTAAAAAAAGAAAAAAAGACAAGTACACATTCCTGCGTTGCCTCAGAATCACATGGACTTGCTGATATAATTTAGTCTGCAAAGGCGCTGACTGCCTCACCAGTCTATGACTTTGATGACAGCATGGTATAATAATAAAACTCAAGAACCTAAGATAAAGCAATTGTGTGCCAATGTTAATCAAAAACCAATTAGAAATTATCATATTCTTGATACTGTAACTTGTTATTAGAAAACTGTTTAATTTATAAAAATTTCTTTGATACATTACCTCTAAGGAACTAATAAATACAGCAAGATACGTAAAATAAATGTTTATGTGTTACTAGTTATTTTTGGTCTTACATGCTCTAGGAATGCTTCAATATCTAAACCTCTTTGGGAGAAACTGTAAGTTTTCCTAAATCAGAAACTCTTCTTCATGGCACACAATCTATACAGTACTCTGTACCTGTTCGTAGTTTGACACTTTACAAATAAGTAAAGTCCCAAGTTAAAGGGCTGAACCACTCACTGCATGGCCACATATCCTGGATTATGCTGTCAACTTGCTCAGGCAGCAAACTGTGTTTCCTAAAATCCCTCTCCCTTCCAGTTTCATGCTAAAGTGGCCAGAAGGGGAGCTTGTTAGGGGATGAAAGGTAGAAGCTAAGCAACAGCCTTCACTCTTGGAAGGTTGTTGTGGTTAACCACGGTGTCAAAAAAGATGCAGAGATGCCCTGAAGGTCCCAGCTTACCTTGCTCTGTGTGTCCAGCTTATCTTCCCCACTGCTGGCCATGCCAACCAACAGCAACCCCAGGCCCACCATCAGACACTTCACTGTGGACCCACAGGGCTGGCAGCTACATCATATATACAACAGCTTTCCACAGATCTCACCGTGAGTTCCTCCTTCATGTTGCCATTTCAACGGCTGGAAGTACTTGCCTTCTCAGATTCTGCTGTCTTACCCACTTGTGTTGATGCTTCAAAGGGACTGGTAAATGATTTTTACCCTGATCCACGTGACTCCCTCTTCCACACCTTCATTTGCCCAGCTCTTCTTGCCACATCTGTGTTAGACCTAATTCCTTTATAAGCCCCTTATTCCCAAAAATACTCACAGTAGGTCTGCCTCCATAAATAAAACCTGAATGATACAATCATTTTTTCAAATTTGCCGTTTAAACTCCTTATGTGTCCTTTCATTTGATAATGATTTACAGATTAGTTTTTATCCACTACATTATTAAATGCATTATCTCAGTCCCCACAATAATTCCAAGAGGTAGATAATGACATGCCCATTTTTAAGACAAAAAAGTAAAAGTTTAGATTCCTCAGTCAACTGGTCAGCCCCAAACCAAAAGGTACTAAACTGAAAAACAGGGCCTTGATTTTGGGTTCAATACTTGTCCTATATTCCATAGGTCACCAGCAAAAATGATGGCACCAGGAACCACCACTCTGAAAATTCCCTGCTCCATAAAAGCAACAAGGAAACTGACAAAAAGTGTTAGAATCAACTTTTTTGGAACTCTGGAAATCAACCAAAGACTTGAAATAATCCAAGGAGTCTTTATTCAAGAAAAATGCCAAAATCTTGGTACAAACAATAAACTTTGTATCATGTAAACCTGCACCATTCCAATGCCCTGTTCTTTGCTCTGCAGTAGCCTGGTAAACAAACAGCAGACAATCATGGTGAAAATTAGCAGCCTGGGTGCCACCAGGGGAACAGAATGGATTTGGAGCTCCTCTAAAGTCTCATTCTCAGAAAACTGTCATTATGTGACTAGTCTGGTGGTTCCCTGGAAGAGCCCACTTGCAAGGATGTCTTTATTTAACCTAACTCTGAGCTTATCTGGTGAAAAGCCTTTGTCAGAGGAAAAAACAAACAAACCAGCAACAACTGATTAATTTTGCAGCTGCCTTAGGTGGTGAATAACAGCTGGGGCAAAAACAGGCTAACCAAAGAAATGGAATGAGATACACATGAAGGCTTTGAAAACTCCATCCTAGTCATGGGAATCTAGAAAACCATGCATAGATAGGGCTATGCATTCAGGAAAGACCCAAGAAGGCCCTAACCTCTTACCTCAGGCTGACCTGGAGGCTCTGTGTAAGCTATCAGTGAGAGCTAAGGCAGGGCTATTAGCTCCTGGCTGAGTGCCCCAACACACGCCCACACAGAGCCCATCAGCAAAGGCCAGGGGACTTGCTGACTTAGGTATTTAAGGAATTTTTTGTCCCATCATTAACTGACCGTTAAGATAACCAACCCGAGGGCCAGCCGAGTGGCGCATTGGTTAAGCACTGGCTTGGGACACCAGCAGCCCCAGTTCGGGGCCCACATATGAGAGCCAGTGACACTGCCCTCAAAAAAAAAAAAAAGACAACTAACCTGAGGCTTCAGTGGCCATATAGGACAAAGAATATAGATTTTACATAATTAGTCAAGAAATACTATCAAACAAACAAGCAACAACACAAACAGCAACCACTTGATTTCCAGAGCTGCCACATTCTTTTATTTTAAATGTTTAATTTTCAACCAAAAATTACAAAAACATGCAAAGAAACAAGAAAGTCTGGCACTCACATGGGAAAAAAGAAATCATTAGAAACTGGCTCTGAGGATACCCACATGACAGATTTAACAGATACTTAAAATCTGCTACTTTAATCCCTAGTCCATTAAGCCAAAAAGAAGGTAGTAACAGGAAAATAAAAAAGACATAAGACATAGAAAACAAATAATAAAATGACCAACATACATCTTACATGATCAGTAATTACATTAAATGTAAAGGGATTAAACACTCCAATCAAACATAGATTGGCAGAATAGATTTTTAAAATGCTCCAACTAAATGCTGTCTCCAAGAAACACATTTTAGATTCAGACACACAAACAGGTTGAAAGTGAAAAAAAAAAAAAAATTGGGAGAAGCTATATCATTTAAACAGAAACCAAAAGAGAGCTTGAGTGGCTATACTAATATTAGACAAAGTACACCTTAAGACAAAAATCGTTAATAGAACAAAGAAAGGCATATTTTAATGATAAATGTTCACTCCATCAAGAAAATATAATGATCACTTAACACAGAGCCCCAAATTACATAAAGCAAAACCCAACGGATCTAAAGGGAGAAATCCAGAATTCAACAATATTTGGAGACTTCTATATTCCACTTTCAATAATGGGTAGAACAACTATACAGAAGACGGAAATAGAAGACTTGAACAATGCTATAAACCAAGTAGGGGCCACCAGTTAGCTTAGTTGGTTACAGTGCAGTGCTCACAACACCAAGGTTGCCGGTTCGATCCCCACATGGGTCGCTGAGCTGCACCCTCTACAACTAGATTGAAACAATTACTTGACTTGGAGCTGATGGGTCCTGGGAAACCACACTGTTCCTCAATTTAAAAAAAAATTTAAAACCAAGTAGACTAAAGAACACGCCAACCAACAATAGCAGAATACACGTTCTTCTCAAGTGTACACAGAACACTCTCCAGGATACAATATATGTAAGGCTGTAAAACAAGTCTGAATAAATTTAAAAGGACTGAAGTATACAAAGTATATTCTCCAACCACAATGGGATGAAATTAAAAATCAATAACCAAAAGAAATGTGGGAAAGTTACCTATGTGGCAATTGAACAACACACTCCTAAAGAAGCAAAAAGAAATCACAAGAAAATTAAAAACACTTGAAGATAAATAAAAATATATATGTATATAATATGCTAAAACTTATGGGATGCAGTGAAAGTGGTGCTTACAGGGAAATTTATAACTATAAATGCCTATATTGAAAAAGAAAAAAGATTTTAAAATAATGATTTAATATTCTACCTCCATAACAAACTAGAAAGAAAAGAGTAAACTAAACCCAAAGAAGCAAAAGGAAGGAACTAATAAAGATTAGGGTGTAAAGAAATAAAACAGAGACTAGAAAAACAAAAGAAAAAATAAACAAACCAAAAGTTGGTTCTTTAGACTCAAACTACTAAAATCAGAAATGAGGGCTGGCAGAGTGGCTCAGTTGGTTAACAGCTTGCTCAAGAGTGCGAGCTGAGCTCTGAGCAACAGCAGTTCGATGCCAGCCCGAGCTGAGCTGCCATTGAGCTGCCAACAGGTGGCAGGATGGCTCAAGTTAAAAAAAAAAAAAAAAAAAGAAATGAAAGAGGAGAAATTATTACCAAACTTACAGAAGTAAAAAAGGATTATATGGAAAGACTATAGTCCACAGGAATACTACACTGAAGATGGGATCGAAGACTCAGAATGTTAAATCATACCCTTAAAGCACCTGCAGGATCAAAAAATTCTCAGGGCTGGCTGATACAAATATTTATACTAATTGGACTGTATTATAGACCATGAAAATTCACCAGAGTCTAAAGACATACCCATATAACACAGACCTAATGTTTGCAATCGTTGCAAATACAAAAAATCCAAATGAAAGGTTAAATAGCAATCAGGGGAACCTTCATATTTGGAAATGCTAAGGTACTGTGGATTTCAAACACCTCCTCAAACAGCTCAGACCTACCTCAGCTCTTGTAAGAATGAGGAAAATGGAGAGTGGGTGGTATGTAACTTCTTGTTACCAAACAAAATGAATTCTAGGTATTTTATCCACTGGAAGATGGGTCTGGAGAGCCAGAGGGGGGCAGCTTCTAGAGAAGGTAGGAAACATGAAGTGTGGTCTGAAACATCCCGTTTGGTCTGAACTGGCCTCTTCTTTCCACAAATTCCTCTTCCATATTTTTCTGTTAAAAGTCAATTATTTCTCCCTGAGATCTTACACCTCTTTGTCCTGCCAACAGAATTATCTTTCCCGAGGGCAATGCTTGCAGGACATATATCTCCTTTCAATTAGTCACACTGCATTCCTCAGTCTTCTTCAGTCTCTCCAAAATGTTCTCCTACATTCTCCACTTACTTACCACTCAATTTACATAGTTTATTATCCAATAAAGAACTACAAAAGATATGGCCAGTGAACATAAATAAAGCACAAGGGTTTGTAATATCACTTTTGTAATATTACAATATGGGTGGCCAGAAATCTTCACAGAATGCAAAAGCTGTGGTATTTCTGGCGATGGGTTGTGACTTCCCTAAGGGAAAATACAGATGCCTAGCCTTATAGGATACAAGAAATTTGTCATCTAAATATGCATTAAATAGGATAAAAATATACTCCAAACACGCAGTCGTATCTAAATGGGTGACTGGCTACAATGAACAGAAGGTGCTGTAAGAATCATGTCAGCTGCAAACCCCGAAGGCCACTGCCCTACCCACACATATGGACATATCTTATATATCTACCCTGTTTAAATAATCTGTTTTACTTTGTAATTGTGCACAATTTTTATTCTTAATACAATTTTGTGGCAATGACTACATATAGTGAATCTAAGTATAAAATTAAGTCAGCCACAACTTAAGCAGAACCTATAGTGTGGCTGGAATAAAGCTTTTTTTACACTCATTTTACCTGAGAAACCTGCACTGCTCACAGCAGGGTCACTCATTCAAATGCCCAGAGACTCTTGCCAATTATTGAGAATGAATGAAGTAGGCCGGCAAGGAGCCACTGATCAACTCCAACCAATTAGTAAATAATGTAGGAATTTGGCCCAGTGTTTCCACATCATTTGATTTTTGAAAAGAAGCCAAGAAATCTAGATTTTTAGATGAAATCACCTGAAAATATTTATTCTAAATTTTTTCCAAAATACCGTGTAAGCCAAACAAAATATCTCTTGCAACTTCAGACTTAGAGCATTAAACTCCCATCCTACAGTGGACAGCAGCTGCTCTTTTTCCTGTTCAGCATCCCTTCCCTGATCTTCCCTTCCCTTCCACCTGGTTCAGGTGGGGCCTATCAGAGGCGAGGGCACATGACTCAGGCCCTTCCACCTTTCCTAGAACCCTTTTGTTAGAGCCATGAAACTGACCATACTTTCCCACTAGTATTACTAAATTTGGGCTTCCTGGGGCCATCTTGTCTGCCTCATGGAGAGAGTTATAAAGTCATGACGACACCAATCCAACCCCTGGATGCAGCTATCATAACAAGTCTACCAGAAGTTTCAGTTGCATGAACCAATCAATTCCTTTTTTTGCCTAAGCTAGTACATGTTGGTTCTCTTTCAACCAAGAGTAATAACACATCCCTAGAAAATTGTGTTACACAATCCATTCTATAGACTTTCAACTATAAGATCTGTGAGGATGTAGGTCCTTTAGTCAGAAAGGCAGTTCAAATGCCAGTTCTACCACTTACTAAATGTATGACCGTGAGCAAGTTAACTAACATGTTGAGTCTCTTCTTCATTTCTACCTTACCTAAAGGAATTAGATGTGAAATGTACCTAGCATTTTGTTAGGCACACAGCGAGCCCTAGATTAACATTTGTGTTCTTTCTCAATTCCCTCTACTGGAAAGTAAGATGCTTGAGGTTTCACTACTGGAAAGAAGGAAAGGAATTTAAAACAGTTTCCAGGAATACTAAAATTTTCTATAAATAATCGCACCAGTCAACTTTGTACAGTTTCTGCAAAGATGTAAGAATTGCTGTTGTCAACTACTAAACAGATGATTATGCAACTCAGCCAACAGGACTGGAGAAAGTGAGGTCAAATGGAAAAACTACTGATATTACAAGGTTAAAGCTCAATTTTTCCATATGTGGTTAATTTTAACCAAGGAAAGTGTGTAGAGTTACAGGAGAAGATCCCAGGTTCTCAGAGGAGTACCCAAGGTACAAACCGAGTGGACTATTGCTTTAGAGAAGGGAAGTAAAAACAGAAATGTTTATCTGTACATCTGATGGCCAAACAGAATTTGGAATCTTCCCCGACTTCCATCTTAGCATCAGTCATACTAATTAAAATATTCTGCTTGTGTGTCTCTATCAGACTATAAGCTCCTTGGAAGTAAATTTCGTCTCTTACTCTCTTTGGAATAGCATTGCCCAGCACACAGTAGGCACTCTATAAATGTTGGATGAATTCAACTGAAACTCACAAAGGGCTCTTGGGGTTTGCTGAGGGTCTTCAGATGCTAGCTAGAGACACAAAAGATTCTCCCCACTGGGAACAAGGAAGCATTCCTTTAGGGGACATGCTCTTGCTGATATCGACATTGAAGATAACTAAATGAGGACCTAACAACAATGTCATCCTAGTAAGTGGAGAGATCATCTGGCAGAATCTGAATTTCACAGGCTCTTCTAACCCAAGTGATCACACCTAGGATGTGACTCTTGTTATGACCAAAAACTGAGGAGCAGGACTGATGGCCTGAAAGGACATGTGCGTACCTGAGTCCCCTACCTGGCCGACATCCCCTATGAGCAAATGGTCCAGCGCTGAGACGTAACTGAGAACTTCAGATACATGCAGCAAAGGGGTTAATATACGAAAACATATGCCACATTGCGACTCATTTATATTTATGATGGTATTTTTTTCCTGCAAGTTGTATTACAATTTGAGGCTTGAAGGAGGGAAGACCCGACCTAAGCACCACTGGGATTCCAGGCAGCACCCTGTTTGGGACAAGAACCTGGGTTTTGGGTAATGAATGTGGGTGAAAGTTCATGTCAGTCTCTGGTGAAAAGGGAGATAAAACTACTCAGGAAGCTATTCATACTTGAGTCAGAGAAATTATCAAGTCAAACTGCCTTTCTTGGTTATAATCTGTGCCTTGATTTTTGTGAATTAGCAGGAGGAATTAAAATTTTTAATGTGTGCTAAGAGTGGCCCTCATCTGACATTGCATCTGGTCAGTACATAGAAACAGGGAATTGGCACACTAAAAACTATAAGGAGCCCTCCTGGCAAAGAATGAAGGTGGGGAATTGAGCTCTAGACCCAGAGATGGTACTAACTATAAAGAATGTCTTTGAGGACTATAGAAATGACAGAATTAGGCTTAACAGTCAGAGATTTGTTCCAAGGAGATGGAAAAGCAGGCAAGCTTAGAATTTAACAGCACACTAGTAGTCAGATTCGGTGACCTGACAATAGCTTTAGGCTTAAAAAAAAAGTGTGTGAGAAAAAGTCGAGAACCATATGATTTCACTGATATGTGGGATATAAAACTGAAATCAACGAAGGAACAAGACAAATGGAGAAACAAAAACTCACAGACACAGACAATAATTTAGTGGTTACGGGGGAGGGAGGTGGTAGATGAGGATAAAAGGGATCAAATATATGGTGACGGAGGAAGAACTGACTCTGGGTGGTGAGCCTACAATGTGATATATAGACGATGTATTGCATAATCGACACCTTAAATCTATGTAACTTTACTAACATTGTCACCCAACAAACTTCAACTAAAAAAAACAAAGAAACAGCGAGCATGCACGTGTGTGAGTGTGTGTTTGTGTGTGAGTCAAATAACTTTGAGCATAATTTAATTCCAGTCTTCTTTCCTGAAGCAGAAAGCAAAAATAGATTCTGATTTTTGCTACTGTAGAGGATGGTTCTCAAAGGCAGGGAGGTTGACCACTGGAAAGGTGCTCTATTTACCATCCTTACTACAGCAAATAATGACAAGGCAGAGCTAACAGAGCAAAAAGCACCTTCTACTCTCATGGCTGCCAGGGACAATCCTTCTAGCAGAAAGACAGTTGACTCCTGGTCTCAATTCTTGTTCTATGAGCAGCAACTAAGGGGTGAAAAAGTACAAACCACTTCATCCCAGCCAGGTTGGTCACTCCCAGCTACGCTTCCGCTGTGTGGTGGTGGCGGGTCCTATTCAAGCTCTCACTGAGCCAACTGTTCACTAACTGCTTTTTACATTAATGTGTGTGACGATACCACATTCTGGGGCTTGATTTTTCAAAGGGTGATGGCCAACATAAATAATCCAGGTTCAAGATAAAAGAGAATAATTAAAAACAGGCCTAGTTATCCAATTAGCTGATCATCTATTTAGATTACCAAATTACAGAGTATTCTCAGTTATTTTCTCTCTTTTTCTCATTCAACTGAGCACAACAGGCTTTATCTTACAAATGGGACATCTAATTTTTAAGGGATTAACAGCCATGATGAAAGGCAGGTTTGGGGAAAGGAGGGTGAGCTTTAGAAAAAAGGAAGAGCTGAGCTCGGATTCCAAAATCTGCCACTTACTAAGGCAAAAGCAATTCTTTGTAGGTGGTTGTAAATATTATATGACAATGACAAAGTAATTATATAAAATTGTAGTGCATAAGAGGCATGACGTAATAACAGCATGCTCAGAATACCGTTAGCATCTGCTGAAAGCGGCTCCCATTTCTTTCCTAATGTTAAAAGGTTAAAGTGGGAAGGAGAGAGCTCATAATTTGTTACTGGAGAGAGAATATGGGGAGGTACTTCACTGCACCTAAAGTCCATAATGGAGATTTAGAGATTTGCTTCAGTGCAATAGCTATTCAGTGCACACCTACCAGTCACTCAGCAGATACTTTTAAGTACTTACTATGTGGCAGGCCTGTGCTAGGTGTTGGGGAGACAGCTGTAAATAACACAGACACAAGTCTGGATCTTAAACAGCCTATGGGGTTTAGTAGCTGAGGTAAGCCAGGGGTCTTAGAGTAGTGCTGGGCTCAGAGGAGCACCCCCAAATCTAGGAGGGAGGGAGCAGGGACAGCTCACAGTAGAAAGTAGTCACCGAAGAGAAGCCTAAAGAATCAGTAGTTGACTGGAAGAGGACGAGTTCTAGACAGACAAAAGCATATACAAAGATCCTGAGGTAGGGTCGGCCGAGTGGCACGGTGGTTAAGCGCTAGCTTGGGAAGCCAGCAGCCCCGGTTCGGTCCCACATGTGAGGGCCAGTGGCACTGCCCTCAAAAAAAAAAACAAAAAAAACAAAGATCCTGAGGTAAAACAATGCTGCAAAATCCAGATATCACAAGTAGTTTAGTCCTGCTGAAGCTTTGGGCACAGCCTGGATGAACAAGTAAAAAGGATGGGTTGGGGGCGAGGGCGGGCGCAGCAGGGATACAAAAGCAGGGGACAAGGCAGTGTGCAATGTAAGTAGGACTCAGGTCATGACATGGTGTGCGTTATTTGCTGCATAAAAGACTCTCATTCACACTAAAGAGTTCCAGCTTCATCCTGGAGACAAAGGGAAGATCTTTCTGTTAGGGAGATCACTCCGGCTGTGGGGTGGGAAAAGAACTTGTGGGAAATCTTTTAAATCCTATAAAGGAATTATCTCAGAAGAAAAAAATAATCAAAAACCCAAACCAACTGCTAAAAGAATCTCAGCTGTTAGAAATGTTAACTGTTAAAAACATTTACTTGCAATTTAAAAGGAAAACTCTTTTAAGAGCCCATGGCTACAATGATCTGCAACTGTCACAAAATGAAAGGGAAGGCTATGTAATCTCAGGATATCCTTGTTTCCTAGAAACAAGAGAAAACAAGAGAGGTCCCAACCCTTCTCCCTCCTTTCCAGTCACCCCCGCCCCTTTCAGGTGCCTTATGCCAGCTCGGTCTCTGTCCTTCATTTAGGGACGAAATTTGCTCAACCAAATAGGAATGTGTCCATACATTTGGGGAAACTGCTATAGTGTGCCAGATAACTTTTAAAAATTAAATGCTAACAGATGAGAGTCAGGTCTGATCTTAAATGGTCAATAAATAATGAAAATTTCTGTTGGTAGTTTCTAAATTAGAAAATCCGAGGCCCTGCAATAGTGGGGTGCAAACATGAGCACCAGAACACAATGATTAGAATTAGATACTTTTCCGAATATGCCTTTTAAACATAAATTATGCCATTAAGAACTAAATGCAATGATTAAAATTTCACAAATTTCTAGTGATGTCAAACTGTGGTGACAACTATTGGCACATGACCAAATCCTAAAAGAATCTCAGCTGTTTTAGAAATAAAACATTCATTTCCAACTTGAAGCAAAATTTTTTAGGGTCTATAACGGATTTGCAAATATAGCATAAGAAAAACAAGTAAAGCAAGTCTTTCAGGTGGCAAATAAAATGCTAAAAAGCAACCTTTAAAATCAAGATTTTGAGGGATGTTTGGCTATAACTCACAAAAGATTAAGACAAGTAACTATACACTCCTAAAAATTAAAATATACACATTTTATAGAGTAATTATAAACATGGAAATTTACCATTATTGTAAGACATTTCTTACAAGGGCATGTATAAATTTAAAAAATAATAATACCACAATTACTTTGGGGGATATAGTCAAATCTATTATCTAAAAGGGATGGATTCATTAGATTTATTTCTTCTGCAGTTAGAGAAAGTCTCTACTTTCCATAGTTTCTAAAAGTAATTAAATAAACTTACATGCTTTGGGTTATTTGTAATTCACCAACTTGCTTAATTATTTAAAAAATCACTATGTCAAAAACTACCATGTTTTTATACACAGTTGTTATTTATCTGTTTACCCACCAATGTAAAAGACTGGCACAGTGTAGAATGATGTCATGGGAACTACATCAGACTGGGGGTCAAGATATTCATTCATCCATTCTTTCCTTGTTAAATAAACATTTGAGTACTACCTTAGTGCCAGACAATGGGCCCTAAATTTCTTTAAGTCCCTGAAGAAACATACTATATTTCATCAAATTTGAGACGCCATCAATTGTAAGACTAACTCTTAACTAATAAAGAAAAAATGCTTTCAGTTAAATTATGACATAATGCCTTGAATGGATCACAGCAGCCTCTCATTGTTTTGATATTTTTTTCAATCTATTCAAAAAAATTTGGCATTTTTTCCTGCCTTCAATACATTACTTGACATTTTCAATGGCAACCTTTCTTTACATGCCTCAATACAAAACACAGCTTCATCTACTTTGGAGTGTCTTCCTTTCTTGGCTCCTACAAAGCTCTTAGTTGTTATTTTTAAAGACAAGTAAATGGAAATGTGATGATTTCTCCAATAGCAAATGTTTACTTTGCTAATATCAAATTTACATTCCTCTACTTTGTTTCTGTCCTTTTCTGTATGTTCAGTAACTTTTTTGTTCCGAGGCCAAATCGTAAAAGAATCTCTTTGAAGATATTGTAAATAGCAATTGCATCCAACATATGTAATGTTGACATCGTGTACATAACTCAGTCAAAATAATGACATTAAATATGGCTATAATTAAGCTTGTACAGGCACAGGTAACAACAACCTGGCCAGACGGCCACCTGACTGATAGCAACTGGAAGGAGCCATCAAGTGTTAGATACATTCTAGAGATGTTAACATGTGAAAAAAATGTCTTACAATCACAGCAGTAATAGCAGCAAACACTCATGTAGCAGCCTGAGGAAAGCACCATTCTATGTACTTTACATACATTATGTCACGAAACCCTGTAAGGTGGTAGATTATGTGCATCTAGATGAGAAAACGGAGGTATTGGGGCGGGGGGTGAGTAACCAGCCTGATATCACAAAGCTAGCATGCACCAAGGCTAGCATTTCAATCCAGGCAGCCTAGGTCTAGAGGCTATGCTTTTAACCACTATGCCATGCAGCCTCTCAAGCTAATAATAACTGGCTTTTTGACCTGAGGCAAATCATTAGAGACTCCTTTCCTTATTTGGAAAAGAAGGGGACTGGATTGGATAATTATGACACTCTTTCCCAGGATGAACATATTATAATATATAATCTCCTACAGTAAAATTTTATTCCCAAACTAGTTTCTCCTTAAGCTGATATAATTCAAACACCTTCACTGCCATTAGTGATTAGTGAAAGGAATGTAGCTTTTACTACTAGTCTAAAACAGACATCCTTAAGAAACAGACACACATGTACCTGTACCACTATTTCTCTTTTTATGTTGATGTAAAAGGTTGACTGTGGACACAGTTCTGACAATTAAGTTCGCAAACTCATTCTAGAAAAAGTGCTACAAACCTTATTGCTAAATATCACTATGGTCACCTTGGAAGTACTCCCCTTGGGAAGCTGTGCACCAACGCCAGCGCCTAGTCCACTCTTCAAAGCAATTTTGCAAGTCTTTTTCTGGAATGGTCATCACAACTGTCCTATTACCCTTGA
This sequence comes from Aselliscus stoliczkanus, assembly GCA_033961575.1. Lineage (NCBI taxonomy): Eukaryota > Metazoa > Chordata > Mammalia > Chiroptera > Hipposideridae > Aselliscus > Aselliscus stoliczkanus. The sequence continues at coordinate 50,288,289 of CM066730.1, read as the reverse complement.
TGTCTTGAATGTCATCAAAATGTCTTCCTTTCAATATTTCCTTTATCTTCAGGTAAAGAAAGAAGTCATTGGGGGCCAGATGAGGTGAGTAGGGAAGGTGTTCCAATACAGTTATTTGTGTACTGGCTAAAATCTCCCTCACAAACAGTGCCGTGTGAGCTGGTGCATTGTTGTGATGCAAGGGCCATGAATTGTTGGTGAAAAGTTCAGGTCATCTAACTTTTTCATGCAGACTTTTCATCATTTCCAAATAGTAAACTTGGTTAACTGTTTGTCCAGTTGGTATAAATTAATAATGAATAATCCCTCTGATATCAAAAAAGATTAGCAACATCATTGCAACAAGTTTGTGAACTTGTCAGACCTCGTATAAATGATCCAATTTGTGGGTTTTATTCTACTTATGTACTATACTTTTGATAGATTAAAATGTTAATCGAAAATTAACATATATTTTCAATGAGTCAAGTTTTAATAGATATTCACAATGTAGAGTCCCTTACTCCCTTTAAAATTTTGTTCATTTATGAGGGGGGAAAACAACAGATTACTAACAGATGCAAATATTGCAACATTTCCCCTCTTGACCCAATTTCAAGTGGACTTAAATGTGTGTTACCCTTGCCAACCTTCTGCCCCAACGCAGGGTCATCACACCCTGTAGATTTTCGTCCGCAGATCTAGCCGGCCTGCTGCTCTCCTTCCCAGGGAACCTTCCCAGGCCACCCAGTGATGCTTAAGATAATTCCTAATAATGCACTTTAAAGTTGTCCTACAGGAGGACAGTTAGCAAAGGAAAGAGATCAAAATCAAAATGTGCAGTGTCTTTAAAGTTTTCATTATTCATTCTTAAACATCAAATACATATCAATTTTGGCCCACTTTTCTCTTTTATATATATGCAGGTATAAAATAATCTGCTCCAACAAAAATTAAAGAAAACATTTAAGATTTATGGCAGGGAGGGTGGAGAAGTGAAAACAAAAAATGAATAAAAGTGAACTGTTGGCAAAAGTAGGCTTAAAAAACAAAACAAGTGAGAAGATGATGAAAGACTGAAGGCTCTCATCAGTACACAGAACGTTGCTATTACATACCTTCCCGTGCTGCCGAGCTCTTTCATAACAAATGACAACATCTTCCCACATTTCTAGCTTCTCAAATATCTGAAGGGCTGAACTGGTACATCCCAACTCAAAGAGTAAACTTGCAAGTTGGCGCTAGAAAAATCGAGTTAAAATAATGAACATTTCTTGACGCAAAGACAGACTCCTATTTCACATGCACGTATATACAATCTGCCAATATAGAGGTCTGTTTATTGTAATGAATGCATACTTTACACAAGTCGACCTCAACTAATTAGGAATTTGCAACGATTCAGTAATTACCTTTACTTTAGTTAGCAAGCTTCTTTATGGGGGGGTGAGAAATTTAAAAATATAGAAACTGTTCAAGTTTCTATATATCAATTTTTCCTCAAGAACTCAGGAGAACTTAAAAAGCAAAATCAGTATTTCTCTCTTACCCAGAGATTCTATATATGACAATCTCGCATTTGTAAAGCTGAGATCCAATAAATCAATTTTAAAAGGTATCAGAAAGGTTTAAAAGTTGAGGTGAGTTTTTTGTTGTTTTTTTTCCAGCTGAGCCATCCTGCCACCTGTTGGCAGCTCAGCTCGGCTGGGCATTGAACTGCTGTTGCTCAGAGCTCAGCTCGCACTCTTTATTTTATTTATTTATTTTTGAGGGCAGTGTCACTGGCCCTCATCTGTGGGACCGAACCGGGGCCACTGGCTGCCCAAGCCAGCGCTTAACCACCACGCCACTTGGCCGGCCCCTCAGCTCGCACTCTTGAGCGAGCTCTTAAGCAACTGAGTCACTCAGCCGGCCCCAAAGTGAGGTTCTTGAGTAAGGTGTGGTCTCAAAACAGTAAGAACCGCATTTTCTCTTACACACACTTTTGCTACTCTTTCAAAATTCAATAGATATTAAGAGTTAAGAAGCAATGGGGAGGGCCGGCCGAGTGGCGCGGTGGTTAAGCGCTGGCCTAGGAAGCCAGCAGCCCCGGTTTGGTCCCACATATGAGGGCCAGTGATACTGCCCTCAAAAAAAAGAAGCAATGGATGTGGAAAATCCAGAACTAACAAAATTGGAAAGTAAAATGAAATATACCTGAAAATTATAAGTTAATATATTATCAAAATAAATAAAGGGGATGGTCCAATTCTTTTGTATCCGATGAAATATAGGAGAATTGGGCTATTTTAGGATATTTGGATATTTCAAGAAATGAACATAGCATGTAGGAGCTGGAATAAATCTTAGTGCTCATGTAGTATATACAGTTCAACAGATTAATCTTTTGATTTAATAGATGACGGAAGTTATGGCATCTAAGCATATGGCTGGGTAGCAGCAAAGACTAATTCTCTTTTTATAATAAACTATGCTGTTCTTTCTTGATCTTTAAAAATAATACATAAAGATATGGACACTCTCCATAATGAAAAGAAAAAAAAATGATTTAATTTCTTAATGAAAGAGGATGTTTACCTAACTGCCTAAAAATCCTAAAATGCACCGCTTCCTAAGCAGATAAAATAAACATGTAGCCTGAATTCTATTTGAATAGTATTTAGTTTTCCCAATGCTTCTCTTCAGAAACAGATTAAAAGCTACATTTACCTGCCACAAACCACACAGTACAAAGCACTTCAGAAATTTCACAGATCAGGGTCAACAATGTGGCAAAACTTGCAGTTGTTAAACTTTCTTGATGAAGAAGCTACTCTTTTGAGATCAAATAACAAAGCTTTTTAGGTGCCTACGTTTTAATTGAGACTCCTTCATTAGATAACGTGAATTCCAATGCGTAATAGATCCCCTAGCTTCTCCTGTGCTTAAGAATATAAACGGCTCTAAGAAATCTTACAATGGGGATTCTCAATCACTGAATGGTCGAGTGGCATTTATAATTCTAAATCACTACCTATGTGCATAATCCATGAGGGAGATGACAGGAAGCTGGCTAAAATGACAACAGTTACTAAATGATCCAGAAATTTCTGGCTGGCACCATTTGATTCCACCTAATTTCTTTGCACCATAGCTTCCACACCTGTAAAATGGGGACATTTCACAAAATTGCTGCAATAAAATAATGTGTGAAATGCAAACGAAACACATGCCTCATACTAAGTAAGGGTGCAGTAAATTTGATTGTTATTGGGGGCTGTAATTACAACCCAATGAAGAGATAAAGAAAAGAGGTAAACTAGACTAAAAGTTGGAAGAGTAAACATATAGTTTATGAACAGGTGTGTGATCAACATTGGAGAAGTATACTTAATTGTACTGGGCCTCAAGTTTTCTTCTCTGTAAAATTAACAAACTGGTACAGTTGTCTAAACTGTCTTCAGTGCTAAACATTTTACAGGGCCAGCCGAGTGGCGCGTTGGTTAAGAGCTGGCTTGGGATGCCAGCAGCCCCATTTTGGATCCCACATATGAGGGCCAGTGACACTGCCCTCTACAGCTAACAACAGCTCCACCTGGAGCTGGGCTGTGCAAGCCCCGGGAAGGTGTAGGCTGCAACCCCTGCTGCAGTGGGCTGCCATAGGCTACAGTGAGTGGCCGGCAGCCAGCGTGAGCGGCCGGCAGCCAGTGTGAGCTGCCAATAGCCACTGTGAGCAGCCGTCCAGAGACTGACGACCGATCTGCCTCATCCGGGAAGAGCGCAATGATGATGCCAGCATGGGCCAGGGAAGCAATGTCTTCCATGGCTAGACTGAGGAATAAAAGGACAGCAACTTCTCTGTTCCCCTTCCCCAGTTCCCCAATGCTGTTCCCCTCCCCCAATTCCCCAATAAATATCTTTTAAATAAATAAATAAATAAATAAACATTTTACAAAATAGGGGAACCACACCTATAACATGGTGAACCATGGGACGGGGGCCAGAGTCTTCACCCCAACATGGGGCCTTAAGAGCTACACTAGGTAGTCTCAGATCCCCAGAAAGAGGAGCGAAGTTAAGGGTATGTCACAATATAGAGTATCAAAAAAATGCTTTCTTTTACTGTTTGTAAATCACTTGGTTAAAAGGTTCATTCTTTGGCAAAAAGTCCTTAAAGCGCTTTCAAATATAAAAACTTATTTTGAAAATGAAAGCTTCTGTGGTTCTATTATTTAATTTCAAGGATTCTATTTAGTATTAAATTCTTTTGAAAATGGTTTAAAAGTCTAATGTCACCTTCATCAAAATAGCTATTTGAAATAACTGACAATCCCCAGCTACTTCTTTTCATTTAAAAATTTGAAAACAAACATAAATCGAAAATTATTCTTTTGTAATGCTTTTATCTTTCAAATGCAAAGTATTTTCCATACCCAATGACAAACAACAACAAAAATACCTGAATGGCCCAGTGAGGTGGTACTTGACAGCAATAGAAAATCTTCAGACGTTCCAATACAGGCGTAGTCTTATCTTCAAATTGGTCTGCAAGAGCCTAAAAACACATATAATCAAATTAAATCTTGTTTAATCTAAACAAGATTTTTATTGTAAAAGTTATACAAATGGACATGTAATCAATAAAAAAAACAAGTCATTTTGATGAGATAATGGGATGCATAAAGTTTTTCTTGAATTTTTAAATGTTAAAAAAACCTTAGTCAACATTTATGTAAACATGTACATTAAAATTTTATCAAGAAAAGGGTTCTTAAAACTAAGATTTCCTATAATAGTTCCTTCAAAGAACTGTCCTTATTAATCAGCCTTTTTACTTTTTCTAAGAAAAACTTCTTTAGTGTATCTACTTCACAACCTTAATATTACTTTGACCACGGCACTTTCTAAATATAAATCAGAGAAAAATTATATGAAGAACGTCATTTAGGACTATTTTCTCAAGAATAAGATGAAAGCGAAAGGCGGATCGGTTTGATCCAGAGAGTGAGTTCTCTTATTCTTCAGCAACAGAGCTGTTAGGCTGGACATTCACTCGTGCAAGACCATCCATAAGGTACAGTGGACAGCGGCTGTTGCAAGCACTGAAGAAGCCCTCTGCTATACTGAAATACCAACTCTGGAGCTGAGTAACTGCACTCCCAGAAGCTACATCAGGAAGCTGACTCAGAGAAAAGGTACCAGGGCCAACCGCAGAGTCGAAGGCTGGTACTACCCTGTGGTCAAGTGATCAGCCATCAGAAGCGCATGCATGGTGAATGCAGACATGCTCTGGAGCCCCTAAGCAGATAATGGGCAGCAGCCCGCTATGCTCATCTTCACCTGCCTCTTAATGTGTCATTCAGTTTACAGGAAGCATACATATTTTCTCTGATACACATTTGGACCTTCTCTCAACTATGACCGTTTTTGCATAATACAGTAGTCAAGAATTTTCCCTTTTTTGCCAGTTGACTCATTTTCACAGGCCTGTCTTGTGAGGATGAGATAGTAACAATACGTCAATGATAGTTTTCTGGTGCCACTGCAAGTACTGTGGTTCTAGAGAAAAATGGCCTTCCATGTGAGGACACTGAGCCATGTTGGCAACGTACTCTCTAATTCTTCAATACAAAAGACAGTTGTAGGGCCGGCCGAGTGGCGCGGTGGTTAAGCACTGGCCTAGGAAGCCAGCGGCCCCGGTTCGGGTCCCACATATGAGGGCCAGTGACACTGCCCTCAAAAAAAACAAAAAAAACAAAAGACAGTTGTACTGTACATGTAGCTTTTCTGTAAGTTTGAAATTGTTTCAAGTTTTTACAAAATTAAATTTTAAAACTGAAAATCTCCAAAAAAAAGTATGAGGAAGCAAGTCCAAACTTACTAAGAAAGAAAATGACAAGAATCTAACAAAACCCAAGAAAAACCCAAGACAAGAAGACCACTTTCTGAGTGAGGAAACTGGTCCCAAATTGGGGGATTATATGAGGTGGGAAATGTATTTGTTAGCCTAAGAATATTCTGTAGAATGAGAGGACACTCATTACATCACTTCTTTGACAATCCAAGATGTTATTCAATCAAGTCAAAACAAATTGAGACATAACCACACTCTTAAACCATCTTAGTCAAAATATTTTTAAATCTTCTGGCCTTACTTCAGAGAAACTTAATAGCAAAAAGGTTGCATGCTTCTGCCCAAAGCTGTTTAGTTATAAGAAGGAGAAAAGAGAAGAAAAACTTCTCGCTGAATACATATGGTTACAATACATAAATAAAAGAATGACTGAATTACTTCATCAAAAGGGGGGGCAAATTTTTTTCATCAATTTTTTTTTTCTTTCTCTGGGAGGAAAAAAATAACTAATGCTTAGTTGATAATAATAAAAAAAAGCCAAAATCAACATCACGACGTATACTTTTATGAAGTCCTCATTACATGTAAAACACTTTATTTTCAAACAAAAACTTGTGTTATTTGCTGTATAGTTACTGCGTCTAGCTAAAACATATTAAGCGCTCAGTAAATATTTCCTGATTAATAAACAGATTTATTATGTACAATAATACCTCGGTTTGCAAGCATAATTCATTCCGGAAATAAACTACTCAAACAAACAAAAACCACTATTACTTTTGCACCAACCTAATAGAAATTTTTGCTCGTCTTGCGGAACACTCGCAAACCAAGTTACTCGCAATCCAAGGTTTTACTGTATTTCAGATAGTTTTAGATGATCTCAGAGTAAGTGTCTTTGATACTCTCAGATACTCTCCAAAATGACAAAGGCCACGGGAGAGAGCAGAGAGCCAGCGCCTATTTGAGCCAGAGCCCATGAATAAACCCTGTACAAGTTCAGCCATGCTTCACAAACACTTGATTAGGGCATATGTGTGATAAAGATAAAAATTAAACAGAGAATTCTAACATATTTTCACTCCTGCACAGAATATACTTCTTTGCACATTAAGCAAGACAACCACCTAAATAAGATTTCCCTACCAATAAAACTAGGAACATTCAATGAATATACAAAAGAAAGGGATGATGATGTGCTGTTACGTACCTACTTCCCTTACTGGATTCAAAGTATTCTTTCTATTTGCTAAGTCACTATAAATACAGGGACATGGTTACGGTACATCTCTAGAGTTTTCAGAGTAGGTTTATTTCTCGCAACTCATTCTGAAATAATGCCATTATATTCCAACAAACTCACATGATAAATAATTTCACAAGATACAAATAAACTGTAGTCCTTATAGAAAAAAACAGTGCTGATAAGTGAAGTGGCTTGGATTCTGTTCTAAGTTTATCTCCAACAAGCAAGTCACTGTCCCACAATGGCGCTCAGCTATGGGATGACATTCTAAATGATCTTTGCATTTCCAACATTCTATGAGTATATGGCTTTATCAAAAGAGTATTTTATTTCAAGCATTTGAGGAGGTTTGTTGGTTGGTTTTAGGTACCATCAACTGAACACAAGTATCATGTATATTCATTAGGGGCAAACCGAGTACCCAAATGGTCTGGAAGACAATGGTAGGATGGTAAGTACTAGGAGAATGGGACTGAATGGAAGTGAAGCCTCAATTACTACGAACATGGAGATAAACAATGTGCTCAGGGAGAAACTGGCACTTTGCAAGCTTACACACATTCCCAGAAATTTAGGAAAATGGCCTCCAAACCAGTGTCCTACCCTTTCATTTGCCATTTTCTCTTTCCAGTTTTTAAATTTCATGAATTTCACATCTGAAAGTCATGGGCACTTGGTCATAGTTAAAGCTGGAGGTGGTCTTTAAGGAAAGATGGGGGAGAGGGAGAGGGAGAGGGACAGGGGGGGGAGGGGGAGAGAGAGAGAGAGAGAGAGAGAGAGAGAGAGAGAGAGAGAGAGAGAGAGAGAGATACCCTAAATCAATTATTAAGAACTGAAAGCAAGGCAGAGTGTACTCTAGGAGGGTGACAGAAGAGATGTGGCTAAATGGGAAAGAGGACAAGTCGACAGGGAGGAATCGTCTCAGGCTCAGTCCAGAGGCGGGGCAGAGCCAGGTGAAAATCGTCAGCCATAGCGGGCAGACAGCCTTTGGACGGGAGTCTGCCATCCTCCCAGCATGCAGGCATTTTGAATAAACCTGTTTTTCTTTCCCCCAAAAAAAGTCAGGCATAACTACTGGGACGCACCAAAGACAACATCATACTGTACAGACTACTGTGATATAAGACTGTTTTCAAGTTTTAAGATCCTCTCTTAATGCTGTTTTCTCCCCAAACCCTACCTCCAGGCACTTATACTTCGAGCGCCCTTTGAGCAAATGTCCCAGTGTGTACACGGATTCCCTAGCCCCATGCAGTAACAGCTTTCAGACCTTCCTGGAGCCACAGCACCACTGTCAGGGGCTATCTCTGTCGAACGGGGAATTAAAGAACAAACCCCCAGAAAGCAAAGATGTGTCCTCTCTCTTCAGTGCTCTGTTTTCAGTGGAGAAAGAACTTCCCCCAAAAAAACCTAAAGATCAAGACTATGTTTTTTGTTGTTTTTTTCAAAGACAATTCAGCTCCTAAGACTATGTTTTAAAATTAGCACGTGGAGAATGATTTAATATAGAAGGACAATTCTGAACAAGGTCTGGTATGATTTAGACAACTTATGTGCTCATATCTGAAAATATGGCACATATATCTTCAAAAGAACAGAGCTAGTCCCTCAGGACCTACCCTTTCACTGAGGGCTATTCATTCTTGCTAGTATCATATCCAAGTATTTATCAGCTTTCTGAAGAGCCAAGTACAAATTAGCTGATAATCTAAAAGGTATGACTGATCATATGCCAAATCACCTTGCTTCACTGTACAATCTGTGTGTGTGTGTGTGTGTGTGTGTGTGCGCGCGCGTGCACGCGCAAGCGTGTGGAACAGGGGGAAGGAAGGTGGGATATGTTATAAAAACATGAACTTAAATATACGCAACAATTGGGCTAAGCAGCTTTCTTTAACAGAAGTCTGCAGTCACTCAGACTGTACTTACAAACAGAGTAAGCAGTCAAGCTAACCACCACCTCAAACCCAAGCCCAAGAAAATTTCTAATAGGAACAACGGGGATCAGAATTAACCTATTAACATACCTACTAAATATCAACAACACAATGAAACCTGTTGTTCACCCAGTTTTACCTCATGTATAGGAAATTTATTGCAGAAAAATAAAAAGGACTTGACCAAAGTCGTAAAGCTATGAGTCTCTCTGGTCCCAAAGACCAAGTTGATAGCTTCATTAAATCCTAACCTCATAACTATGTGGACAACTATCAGATCTGTGAAAATAAAAAAGCAGTTACTTATGGGAACAATACTGAGAATTCTATTTAACTGGCTTTTGTCTCTACCTAAATCCCATAACGCAGGAGTCAGCATGTGGTCTGGTCAAGGAGATCTTCAATTACTGCTTCCCATTCCAGACACAGAAAAGATTAGTGTGTGGGCTGAAGCGGGGGAGACCTGGGTCTACTAATGGGGCTTAGGAGAACCTAGATGTCTTTTTTATGATTCCAGAACAATGAGATGAACACAAAGAGGCAGTCCTCAAAAGCCGGACAGCTATGTTGAAACATTCCTCTTAGTAGAATCTTAGGGCAGTAGTTCTTAAACGTTTTGGTTTCAGGATCTCCTTAAACTCTTATAAATTACTATGGGACTCCGAAGAGCTTTTGTTTCTGTGGGCTATAACCTATCAATACTTATCATATTAGAAATTAAAACTGAGAAAAATTTAAATATGCATTAATCCATTTTAAAATAATAAATATATTACATTAACATAAATAACATGTTTTTACAAAAAGTAACTATATACATTTCTTAAAGTCTGGAAAAGACTTGCCGTGTCTTACATTTTTGCATATTTGTTTAATGTCTGGCCTCATAGATGACAGCTGGATTCTCATATTTGCTTCTACAGTCAATCTGTTGCGATATGATATTTCAGCTGAAGTAATGAAGAAAATTTAGTTTCATACAAATATGTAGTTGGAAAAGGGAGGAGTATGTTAAGAGCTTCTTCAGTTAACTATGGCTATTATTCTTTGACACTACATCAAAATTCAACATGTGGTGGCTTCTTAGAGTTACTTGAAATGTGGAATTTGAAATCCTATCAATGAACTTTTCTCTGTTACATTAAATACTCTGTTATCACTAGTCTAAAAAAAAAAAAAATACTCGGGCCGGCCAAGTGGCTCAGTTGGTTGGGAGTTGGCTTAGAGCGTGGGTTCTGAGCAACAGCACCGCCGGTTCGAGTCCCACATGGGCCAGTGAACGCTGTGCCCTAGCTGAGCTGTCGCTGAGCTGCCAACAGGTGGCAGGATGGCTCAGCTGGTGTAACAACAAGATTGCCTGTTCCCCTTCCCCAATTCCCCAACACTGTTGCCCTCCCCCAATTCCCCAATAAAATCTTTGAAAAAAACAAAACAAAACAAACCACTCTCTGGTGTGTCCTCAACTTTGAATGGATCTTTTATCCATGCTTGATGTTTGTAACATCACGCATTTGACATTTGGAAAATGCATAGATCGCCCAAATACTGACATATTTCACATGTTATTTTTAAATCATGTACATTCTGACCACCAATAATCTTATCAGCAAACTCTCAACCTAACAATTGAAGTACTGCGAAGCTGTCAAGTTCATAGTGGCAGATACAAGTTTTCAAAAACTCTCATATTTTTTCTTGAAAGCTTAAAATTTTATCACTGGTAATAAATACTGTCAATTATTTTCCTTGAAGTGATGAGCTCACTTCATTCACTTTTGAGAAAATTTCTGCCAAATGCCCAAGTCTGAATGCCCAAAATTTGCCAGTACTTCTTTCAAGTAAAAATGTTCCATGGGAAAAGCAGCTCCTCCTGAGTTTTCTTGAGACAGCCACTGTACATGCTACACAAGTGTATTGCGAGTACTTCCCATTCCATCACATAGACTATTGAAAAGGCTTTGTCAAGATTTAACAAAATAATAAGTGCTGCTTTATCAAAGACATTCATACATAAAACTGTCTTTTTAGGGCCGGCCAAGTGGCGTGTTGGTTAAGTGTTGGCTTGGGACACCACCTCTGAGTAGCAAGGCCCAGGTTTGGACCCCACATGAGGACCAGTGACGCTGAGCCCTCTACAGCTAAGATGGTGAACAACAGCTCCACCTGGAGCTGGGCTGCCATGAGTCACCGGCGACAGCGTAGGCTGCAGTGGAGATGGGCAGCAGCTGGAGTGAGCTTTCATGAGCCACCATGAGCGGCCATCTAATGGCAGCCAAGCGACTGCCTCACCCAGGAAGAGCGCAATGATGATACCAACATGGGCCAGTGAACCGATGTCCTCCACAACTAGACTGAAGGACAAAAGGACAGCAACTTGTCTGTTCTCCTTCCATGATTCCCCAATGCTGTTCCCTCCCCCAATTCCCCAATAAAATCTTAAAAACAAAACAAAACTGTGTTTTTAAAAAAACTACTGTTAAAAAAAAGAGACAAAAGGCCCCAAATGGAGTCTCTTGTGTTAAACCCAAGTCATCAAACTGAGACTTAATACCTACCTAATAGCAGTTTCAGCCTCTCCCTGGAATGTAATCTTAATCAGTCAATCTGGAATTTCCTGGTCAGCAGTAGCGAGGTAATCGGCCTGAGAGACCCCTCGCCCTTCTCCAAGGAAAGTGACCTTGTCTGAAATAATCCACTGTTTGCTAGAAACTTCTTGCCCCACCTCCCACAGAGCCCCTCTCCCTACAAAGCCTTCCATTTTGTACAGCTCCTCGGAGCTCCTCTCTGTTTGTTATGTAGGATGCTGCTCCACTCATGAATTGTTGAATAAAGCCAATTTGATCTTTAAATGTACTCAGCTGAATTCTGTGTTTTGTTTTGTTTTGTTTTAAAGATCTTATTGGGGAATTGGGGGAGGGGAACAGCGTTGGGGAATTGGGGAAGGGGAACAGACAAGTTGCTGTCTTTTTGTTCTTCAGTCTAGTTGCAGAGGACGTTGCTTCACTGGCCCATGTTGGTATCGTCATTGCGCTCTTCCCGGATGAGGCAGATCGGTCGCCGGCCTCTGGATGGTCGCTCACTGCGGCTATTGGCAGCTCACGCTGGCTGCCGGCCACTCACTGTAGCCTATGGCAGTCCACTGCAGCCGGGGCTGCAGCCTACACCGTCGCCGGGGCTCGCACAGCCCAGCTCCAGCTGGAGCTGTTGTTAGCTGTAGAGGGCAGTGTCACCTGGCCCTCATATGTGGGATCCGAACTGGGGCCGCTGGCATCCCAAAACCAGCTCTTAACCAATGCGCCACTCGGCTGGCCCTGAATTCTGTTTTTTAACACTATGAATGTGTGATGGTGAAGCATATGGTGACTACTAGCACAGTTTGGTGCCCCTAGAATCAGCTGAAGGACCAGCTGCTTAACTCCGTTTCTTCTGCTTCAATAACCACAGTGAAAGGTAAATAATAGCTCAGTACCGTTAGGAAGGGAGTTTTGACCTGTGGACACAGAAAGGTCTGAGGACACCCGCCACGTACCCACCCTCGCCTCCGGGCTCCACAAATCACTCTCTGAGAACTGCTGCCTTAGGATTAGTAGATGTACAACCTCTCATGCCTTCTCCACACCCTACCCACCTCCAACTTTTTCCCAGAATTTCTCTGGGACCTTGCTTAGTGTTTAAGGAAATACTTAGTAGTTATTTTTGCATTATCCTGTCTTCAAAGATTAGGAAATGAGAGTACAAGTCAGCCTGTTTACAATCTGCAAGTATCATGAGTGCGAAGAAGAACGAATATTATTAAAACCTGACTAAATGTTTTATAATATATCCCTACAACGGTGTTATCCTAAAAAAAAGTTAAGGTAGTTAAGTCTAATAATAATTTTGCCCTATTCCGTGAGTAGGTCACTGTCAGATTCACCTGTCCTTCAGAGCGCTCAACCTCACCTGGGCCCAGGCTCCGCAGCCCTAAGGAACTCACCTCGGGCGTTCCTTCTGGCTCTCCGTCCCCTGTGAAACCACAGCATGGGCTTCGGACCCTGTAAATGCCTTTTCAGCCTCCATTCTCTATGCACTTGGGCAGGAGATGAAAAAACACTGGGAGCTACTGAAGATGAACAGCCTATCTCTGCCCAGGGCAATCTTTCCCAAAAGCACCCACAATCACCACCACCACCTGGACCCAGTCTCTGAGGGCTGGAGAGCTGTATTTTAATAAGCACCTTGAACATGGTTCATATGCTTGGGAAATGCTGCAGAAGGCTGTTAAAAGAGGGTTGCCTAATAGCTGCAGCCCCTGCTGCAGTGGGCTGCCATAGGCTACAGTGAGTGGCCGGCAGCCAGCGTGAGCTGCCAATAGCCGCGGTGAGCGACCATCCAGAGGCCGGCGACTGGTCTGCCTCATCCAGGAAAAGTGCAATGGTGATACCAACATGGACCAGTGTAGCAACATCCTCCACAACTAGACTGAAGAACAAAAAGACAGCAACTTGTCTGTTCCCCTTCCCTGATTCCCCAATGCTGTTCCCCTCCCCCAATTCCCCAATAAAATCTTTTTTAAAAAAAAGAGGGTTGCCTAGGGTGTTATCCCAGGGAAATCTGATGTGTCGGTTTGTTCTACATAATCTGACTCAGTCCAAAGAATTTCAGTGTGCCCCTCCCTGACTGGAATCTGACTGAAGTTATCATTTAGTGCCTTGAGAAGTGTGCTTTAAGTGGGTGCTTTACTCCATCCCATTAGTAAACTTGTTGTCTATTACTTTTTTTTTTTACTTTTCTATACTATAACTTTCTAGGTTTTAAAAAACTTTTTTACTATCAATAATAAAGTTTGTGTTGTACATCACCTGTCCTACTCTTACCCCATTTATCTATGAACAAATCATTGCCTATATTTTACTAATCTATTACCATGAAACTCACATCCTGGATTCAGCCTATCAGCATCCTTCCAGGCAGCCCCCTTTCTTGGCTCCTTAGCAGAAGCCAATTTCACTCAACCATTTGCATGTTCTTTTCCCACACAGCACTGTATCCTGATGCTGTGTGCGTTCCATCTCCCTCCCCATTCACCAACATGGAAAGCCTTAAATGCTCAGGTCTGCAACCCAAACCTTACTCACAAAAGCCTCTATTCACTTCTTCCTGCCTGTGCTCATTCAACCCTTTCCTCCAGGTGATACCAAGTCTTATACTGATATCTTTCCTATTTTGTAAGCAAGTTTGTATAGCTTCCTTGGAATAGCGCAGCATGGTAGATAAAAGCATGGACTTTAAAATCCAAGGTAGAACTGGTCTGAATTCTAGCCCAGCTATAAGATCACGGGTAAGTCACCTGCATTTTCTGTCCTTCAGTTTCTTCATCAGTAAAAATATGGATAATACCTACTTACTAGGATTGCTTAGCACCCGGCATATGAGTGTTCAGTAAACAGCAGTAACTATACATAGTTCTGAATAAACAGTAGTAACTATAATTATCCTGACAAATAAAAGCACAGCTACAGTCACATGAGCAAATACCATGTACACCTTTCAATACTCTCAAATGCTGCACATGCATCAATGCAGGTGAAGTACAGAGCTAGAATGGCAGGCACATTTTCATATCTCGGATATCTGAACAGCTCAATGACATGACTCAGCATACTATGAAGCCTTATAATTATCCCAACATTTTCAGATTGCCCATGCCCATGTAATAATGATTGCTTTTAATGATTTATGAAGGATTGGGCAGTTTTAGTTTTTTGTACCCAAACTTTCCCTCCTATAAAGTGAGGATAATAACAACAGGCAACATTTATAGGGGGTTTACTATGTGTTAGGAACTATTCTAAGTGTTTCACAGACATTAACTCATGTAAGCCCTGAACATCTGTGTGAGGTAGACAGGACAGCTGTCTCCACTGTGTAGATAAGGGAGGTGAGGAGGCTGGGGGTTTAACCTTGACCACACCACACGGTCTCTCTTGCACTTGGTGTGTGAGGTTTATGGACAACAAAATCCGGTGCTTTTCCAACAACAGACATTCCAATACTGAAGCAGACAGAGAAAAGCAGAGGCATGAGAATGAGGGTAAGAAAAGAGGGCAAGAAAAAAACCTGATGATCTGTTTGAGCCCCTGAATCCAGCTTTCGCTAAGACTGGAACATCCCTAGGTTTCCCACTTATAATAGCCAATACGTTTCCTTTTTTACAGCTAGTTTGAGTTGGGTTTCTGTTCCTTACAACTAAAAGATTCTTTACTGAGATCTGTTCTTATATCTTACTGAAGTAGAAGTATAGAGTCTTAAAAAGCTCTAAAGTTCAATCGGTCCATTATAAGCACCTTATGTTTAGGATAATAATATTTAAGGTAAGTTTAAAAATCAAATGCAGTTTCTCCAATTTTGAAGCCATATGCATTCCATAGGCAAGCCAAGGACAGCCAAGGTCAACTTGAATTACTAGGTTACTAGGTCGTGTGCTCCACTCCACCTCCTGGTCCGTCTTCAGTGCCTTCTTCATGGGAGCAGTATATTCTCCATTCACAGATATAATCACACATCAAGGCCAATACCAAGCCTGCCAAGTATAATGCATGTGAATCTCCTTTTATGAAGAAATCAGGTGAAAATATAATAGAGCACATGCATATTCTGAGACACTACAATATGGGACAGAGGTCTTTAAGTAGAACAAATAATCAGTTTGTAATATGGAGGAAAAGCTGTTTTCTGGTATGTTGAGACATACAGAGTGAACATATTTCCAGTTAAGTAGTTAATTCATGAATTCCAGTCTCTTATCACTTCTAATAACCTCCAAGGGTCACGATTTATGTGCATACTTCATTATTTTTTAGGAAACCTTGTAAGGGAAATAAAACCTTACATTCCTTTATCTCTTCTCCGCGCCACTTGAAAAAATACAACCAATCAAACTGTTAATTACCACCCTGGGGAACTCTGCATTAATTGACCTCGGTGTGACCACAGTGACAGCTCTGTTCCTGTTGGCCTTGGCACTGGGGTTAAGGATTTGGACTGGAATGGTATCAAAAGGTCTGGCCTCTACAGCTCTCAGATTCCTAAAGTGCCAGAAGAAAACATAATCTTTACGTTATTAGCTAACTCTTAATGAGTCCTGCTAATAAGTAGGTAATTCAAAATGGATTTTTTTTTCAAATTCACCGTTCAGCAAACATTCATTGAGAGTCTTGTCTGAGAATACAAAAATGAATAAAATATAGAATCCGACCCCTCAGGAAGCTCACATTTTAGCAGTGAAGACAGAAAGGTTTTCCAATAAAGTATGATACAATCTAGTAAATGCTAAAATACAGCTATCACACACATAGGGTCAGGTGATTTTTCAACAAAGGAACCAACCAGTCAGTGGTGAGGAGAAAGGTTAAGTACTTTACAACAGTCTACATGAGAAATGATGAAGAATTTAAAGTAGCACAATTCATGTGTTAGCTATGGGATAAAACTGAACTTCAGAAAGCCTGCACTCATAATACTTAGAAAGAAGCCTAGGTCTGCTGAGACTAACCTCCCCTCATGATCAATATCTGGCTGGGGGATGGAAGGGGGCAGATGCACATACACTAGCCCTCACCCCTCCCCACCAAGGGGAGCTTCTGGCACTGGCACAGCACGGGATGGCAGCTTCTGTAGCCGGGCATCTTCCTGGGACACCGGGGTGCTGGGGAGTCCTTACCTGCATCTCAGAACATGCGTGCTGTCACCAGCTTAGTGTAGCTAAATACTGAGTCCTATAGTTGGGCCATTAGCTTCTTTCTTGCAGTCATGTCCCCATGCCCTTCTGACATTTGGTTTGCACACACTTAACATAATTATTCTGAAGTTGAGATGATCCTCATAACTCTTTGTCCCAAACTACTGTACCCCCGCCAAGTGTTCACATGCAGAGGGCAAGTCTGATGTGGTGCCTTGACCTGAGGTCTGGCTCTGGTTTAAGGGCATAAAAGGAGGCCCTGTGTTAATACATCTGATGTAGAGCTAATGCAAGTTTTATATATTATCAGTCTCTATACCTATTATTTGGACTGTTGGATCATTTTTCTGACCCTACTATCCCATCCTTTAAACACGTCAACATTTTTCATGATGGATAGATGCATCTCCTAAACACTCTAAACCTTTTCAATCTTTTGCAGTCTCCCTGCGTTCAATGACATAAGAATACCTCACAGATTGTTTAGTTCACTATTCTATACATACCTCATCTGCTGGGTTGTCACTCTGGTAAGATTTTAATTAACAGTGTGCAAAGAAATAAAATGAAATATTGCATATATAAAAGGAAAGTCTATCAGGAAAAAGAATAAGCAGAAATACACAGACTTTCTGGAAATTAAAAATAATCATCAAAAAAAAATATTACATGGGTGGACTGAAAAAAACATTAGGAATTGGGCTAATAATCAAAACTAATGCTATAGGGTGGCAGGATGGCTCAGCTGGTTAGAGCGCATGCTCTTAACAACAAGGTTGTTGGTTCAACTCCCACATGGGATAGTGGGTAAAAAAAACAAAACAAAACAAAAAACTAATGCTATAGAAGAAAAGGTTCAAGAAATCTCCCACAACACCAAGCAAAAAAGACTAAGAAATAGAAAGCATGAGAAAAAGTTACGAGGCATACAGGATAGATCCAGGAAGTTTCACATACACTACTAAAATTCCAGTTGCAGACTGAATTAGAAAAAAGAAGCTTAAAAGAGATGAAGTATAATTAAAGAAATAATAGAAGAGGGCCGGCTGAGTGGTGCGGTGGTTAAGAGCTGGCTTGGGACACCAGCAGCCCGGGTTCGGATCCCACATATGAGGGCCAGTGACACTGCCCTCAACCCAGCAAGTACTCCATCAAGAGAAACAACAATAGTTATGACAACTAACATTTATTAAGCACTTCCTACCTGAAACTGCACTAAATATTAACTCATATCATCCTCTTAATAATTATGTTTATCCCACTATACACATGAGGAGACAGAGAGGCTAGATAACTTGTCTGAGGCACAGGCAGTTATTACATAGTAGAGCTAGAATCTGAAAGCAGGTAGCATGACTCCTGAACCTGTGCTCACATTTAGATATATTCAGTATTCTAAGAATGGAGAGAAAATTCTAAAAATTTCCAAAGGAGAAGAAAAAGAAATACAACCTAAAATGGAAGAAGAATCAGGCTGCCAAACTTACCAACAAACCAGGATACCAGAAGAATTAAAGAAATAACCTCATTTAAAGTCCTAAGGAAAGATGATTTTGAAACGAGAATTCTATACTCAGCCAAACAATCAAATTATGATGGAAAAATACTTTTGCAAAGATAAATTTTACTATCTATGTCTTTCATATAGAAAAGTTACATGAAAAGGTAATACAGAAAGACAATACGGAAAATAGAAATGATAACACCTCAGATAAAAGAAACAGTAGTAGCTGACTATGTTCTAGAATGAGTAAAAAAATAAAAAAAGTAGAGAATCCCCTGAACTTTGATTCCTGTGACAGGCTTTTTCAAATAGCAAAAGATCGGAGACAAAACACTGAATTTCCTCTTTGGAGAATGTCTATTCAGGTCTTTTGCTCATGTTTTTTGGTGTTAAATTGTATGAGTTCCTTATATATTTTGGATATTAACCCTTTATTGGATGTAACATTGGTGAATATCTTTCCCAAGTTATCTGTTCATTTTGTTGATGGGTATTTAACCAAGGAAATCCAAAACACTAATCTGAAAAGATAAATGAACCTCTATATTCATTGAAGTGTTATTTATAATAGCCAAGATATGGAAGCAACCTAAGTATTACTCAAGAAACAATTAGATAATGAAGATGTGGTACATATATAAAATGGAATATTACTCAGCCATAAAAAGAATGAAATCTTACCATTTGCAACAACATGGATAGATCCAGAAGGTATTATATTATGCTAAGTGAAATAAGTCAGACATAAAAACACAAATACCATATGATTTCACTTATATATGGAATCTAAAAGAATTAAATAAATGAATAAACAAAACAGAAACAGATTCATAATCACAGAAAACAAACTGATGGTTGCCAGGTGGGAGGGGAGTTGTGGGGCTGGGTGAGAGAGATGAAGGGATTAAGAAGTACAAACGGTTAGTTATAAAACAGTCAAATGAGAGGAAGAACAGCAGATAGTCAGTAATAACGTAATAAATACGTATGGTGCCAGATGGGTACTAGGTTTATCAGGAGAATCACTTTGCAAGTTATATAAATGTCTAATCATTACTCTGTACACCTGAAACTAGCATAATATTGATTGTCAACTGTAATTAAAAGGTTACTGAGATTATTTTAATAGTAAACAAAATAATCTCACATTAACCCTCAATGACTGAGATGAGTTTATCAAACACTAGGTTAAAACAGTTAATATGACAGAAGGCAATGATGACACTTGGTTTGCACAATTTTGTTTGGTTTGGACACAAGATGATCCCTTTGAACGTTTGTGGTTTCAATTAATCTGCATCGTATTTGGTTTATACGTATAATATACACTGCTTTCACCATACTAAAGGAAAGAAGAAAAAGATGTGATCTTACGATAAAGAAAATGTTGATTATATGTATTTGGATCAGAGAGGGAGGAGGAAGCTGAATGACAGGAGAGAATACAACTTTATACTTCACTGGTAAAAAGCAGGGTAGAAATAAATATTAGAGAATATAATCTTATTTTAATTCAAGCTGCTTCTGAATCATAACCATTAAAATAAGTTATCTTTCCATAAACATTATTTTCTTCATCACCACCACCATCGTCTTAGCTCTGAACACACAAGAATTAAAGAACTATAGCCTAGAATAACTTCCATGAGATAGGGTGTTTTTAATGGATTACCCACAACTAGAATTCCTTCTTCCTCTGTGGATCTTATAACTTTGATTTATTTACCTTTAGGTGTGATGCACTGTTTTCTTTTTAATTTTGGCATGTCTCACTTAGAAATCCCTTCCAAACCTGCCATCTTTTGGACCTGTCACTGGATCCTTCCATGTAACTAATGCCTGTCACTGTGTAAGTTATAGTCCAAACTCTATCATTAATTATCCAGGGAAATTGGGGCAAGCCACCTGACTTCATCACAATCGCATTTCCTGAACTTGTAATATGACAAGATTAAGCTTTTCCCTAAGAGCTCCTGCTAGCTTATTTTTCTTTCCGCTTTAACAATTTATTATTTCACCACTTTATATAGCTAGGAAGAGAAAAGATCTTCACAGAAACTAAAATGGAAAAAATTTTAAAACATTGTTTTATATATACATAGATTTTAAATCATTTTCCTCTTATCCTTCAGGGATGCAGTAACTTCAACAAACACAGTAATATCAAACTCTCAATCAGAGAAATTGGTAAAAGTTGAGATTATGAGGTAAAGAGCTGAACAAGAGATCAAAAATTGGACAAATTTTACTTCATCTTGTGACATGACCCAGCTAATTTCCAAGATTTCTGGTTTGGGGAGTGAAAAGATTTTCTTTGAGGTACTACCCTGTAAAGGCAGAAAGAACAACTCCCTCATTCTGTCCTATAAGTAGAGAGGTACACAGCTCCCTTCATAACACAGCATTTGGATGGCAAGATGAAGAGACTCCAGATATAGAAAGGCCAAGACGGGGGCAAAATGCTGGAGCACAGTGACGTGGCTCTTTCTTTAAATCCATTTTCCCCAGACAAAGCACCTCCTTGTTATTTGATCACGAAAACCATGATGTGCACAATTCAGAGAATGATGCAGGTTTCGAATTGAAAAGGTATGCTATACACTTGTAAACAAATGTACTTCTATACTTTCTTAGTTTAATTGCCACTACAAAGGAAAAATGAATGTGATGACGTGGTTATTTTATATGCCACAGTTAATGGAATAGATGATACAAAGCAAATCATTGCTAGATCAAAATGTCCTTCATTCATAAATGAATATATTCTTGTATTATTTGTATTCAGAAAGCCAAAACTTCAAAAAAGACATTTAAACTGTTCCCCAAAATGAAAACTACAGCCTCTCCAACACCACTTATTTCTTTTTTTATTTTTTTATTTTATTTTATTATTTTTTTTATTTTTAGCTGAGCCATCCTGCTACCTGTTGGCAGCTCAACGGCAACTCAGCTCAGGCTGGCATCAAACCGCCATTGCTCAGCACTTATTTCTTGTCTTATTGATAACAGCCATTCTAACAGGTGTTTCCATGTCTTGGGTATCCTGTATAATGCTGCAATGAACACAGGGATACATATATCTTCATGAATAAATGTTTTCAAAATTTTGGGGTAGGTATGCAGAAATCTGGGTCATATGGCAAATATTCTTGATTTTTTTGAGGAACTGCCATATTGTTTTCCATAGTGACTGTACCAGTTTACATTCCCAGCAGCAGTGTCTGAGTAAAGTGTGTTTCCCTGAGCTCTATGAGCCATTCTAGCAAATTATCAACCTTGAGGAGGGGGGTCATGAGAACCCTTGATCTATAGCCAGTCAGAAGTACCCAGACTTGCAAGTGACATCTGAAGTGAGAGGCAGCCCTGTGGGACTGAGCCCTCAGCCTGAGGGGTTTGCACTAACTCCAGTGTCAGAGTTGAGTTAGATTATAGGACACCCAGTTGACACACAAAGGGA
The DNA here is from genome assembly GCA_033961575.1 of Aselliscus stoliczkanus. Lineage (NCBI taxonomy): Eukaryota > Metazoa > Chordata > Mammalia > Chiroptera > Hipposideridae > Aselliscus > Aselliscus stoliczkanus. Next base: position 50,266,613 of record CM066730.1, on the reverse strand, counting down.
AGTGGAAAAATCCCTCGGCATGGGAGACCCACACATTTGTATCAGAAGTGTTATGAGGAAAGGAACAGTCTTCCTTCACAGAGGTAAATGCTATGGTCGCAGAGCTGCTAAGTAGAGTTGGGCTTTGAAGCCAAGCAATTCAATTATAAAAACCATACTCTACATAATAAAGTGTTTGAGTAAAATGAAAATCATCACATTCTTTTAGATTCATAACATACATGTATGCTTACTGAGAGCAATAAACAGTTGGAAGAAAAACAAAAATTGCCATATGAATCCCTACCTGTGTCTGCCTCAGCGCCCGTTCCACGCGGCGTGTGCTTCCTCGCTCGAGTTTTGTCCGGAGGATCAAGGCTGATGTCTGAATGGCCCAGAACTTTGGTTGTGAAAGCAAACACTGATGGAAGAGAAAATAAAATTAAATAAAAACCACATAAAGAAGGGAGAAGCTGGGTGATCCCACACAAATGGAACAAAACTAATTCTTCCAAAAATATCAGGATACAGCTGAAGGCAGATCTGAAAATGTCAGTGAAAAATAATAAAACATGTGCTTTTAAATATTCTTATAAAAACTGTGGTCATCTGAGTAGAGTCATTAATTAAACTAGTTGACTGATTCTACTGAATAAGTCATTTAAAGAATGAATCAGAATCTTTCTAGATAATCAAAACAGTAAGAAGAATATATCACACCATACATGAATAAATCTTTTTATCTCACAGATAACAATATATGTGAGAACAGAAACCACAGAAAAATACAGGGCATTTTTCTCAAATTTGAAATAAATTTTTTTAAATCACCCAAATCCAAAAATGAAAACAATTAGAAATCTGATACCTATTCATTTAAAAAAATTCCTAATTCACAGATGCAAATGCAATTTAAACTTTAACCCTCCGTGGGGCACAAATGATCTCACAGATTGATTTGAATTTCTGTTGATTTTTATACTGAATTTATGTAATAAACATATATTGTTTTTACTTTGTGGCAAATTAAAATTTCATTCTGAAAAAAATAATAAGCACACTTAAACGTTATTTTCATTCATTTTCAATTTAAATAAATAAATGTCATACACACATCTAGTAGATGCATTGCACCCGAACTTGTAACTTGCATTGCGCCCGACGGAGGATTAAGTACACAAAATGCCCCCAAAGGGCCCAGCTGAGTGGCTTAGCTGGTTAAGAACTCGCTCAAGAGTGTGAGCTCTGAGCAACAGGGTCGCCGGTTTGATTCCCGGCCCGAGCTGAGCTGCTGCTGAGCTGCCAACAGGTAGCAGGATGGCTCAGCTAAAAACAAACAAACAAAAAAATGACAAAATGCCCCCCAAATTAAGTATTTGTTCACTTAAAAATTAAAGGCTTAAGATCTTTTTTTCTATTTGTATTATAGAAAACCATTTTTAAATGCATGCAAATGCTTTCTGACCTTGGTTAGGGTAAGGAATCTCCAATTTTAGTTAACATACTTTCCTAGAGGAGGCATCTTAAGAAAGACTGGCCTTGAATATGTAGATACAGAATCCTAATGCCAGAGGAAACTGACTGCCATTAGTTCAGAGAATGTACTAGAAACCACTGAACATCTGTAACCCATGACAACAGGATGGAAGGGCACAGAGGACAGAGCTCTGTGAGACACGGGGGAAAGTCCCCAAGTCAGGGGGAGCTTGCTTAGAATTCCAGCTGTGACACTGGGGATCTTTCTGACCTCCCTGGGTCTCCCTTCCCTCCTCTGTAAACAGCCGTTCCCCTCTCTCACAGAGCTGCTGGGATTCAGAAGAGGGTGACCAGCTGAAGCCTCACTAAACTGAGTGCCTAAACAAAGCCCACGTGGCCCCTCCCAGGTCTCTCCTATAATGCTTTGTCTCACCTTTAACAGAAAATCACCTCCAGAGTGGGCATGGGGATGGCACTAACCTCTGATGGGGTTCAGGACACACGACTCCCAAAATACGGTACCTTGGCATATGGAATACTTTAAGCTGGAGGAGTCTGAGAAAGCAGATGCAGGAAGATTGCTCTGACCCCCGCCCTGCCCCCAGCCTTCTCCCCTGAAGCAGGTCATAAAACCCTCCTGTGAGAGCTGTCCTCACTGTACCCAGCGGAAAGGGGCATCTTTATCTCCAAAGACAAAGGGATGCTGAGAAGAATCCAAACATACAGGCCTGACTAAGTACCCGCCTACTAGGCGCCCCTCAGACGTTTTGACAGGTCCTATTCCTCCTCGGCTTCCCACCCTTCATCAAACCCAGCGTAAAAATACTCAGGATTAACTATTTCTTCAGGTCTTCATTCCCTTATGCAGGCTCCCATGTCGTGCAAAACGATATTAAATAAATGTGCATGCTTTTCTCCTGTTGCTCTGTCTTGGTGAGTTTAATTCTCAGACGCAGCCAGGGACCCTGAGAGAGAGGAGAAATTTCCTCCCGGTCGCACTGATCACTTTACCAATAACACTGCAGTACACAGATCAACTCGGGCTTGTCCAACTTAAAACCCAGCTTTCAGAAGGTCTGCACACCAAAGAAAGGAGATATTTTCCTCGGAAAAACAACAAAGTCAGACTGTTTTCTATGCTGGCATGAGAACAAGAGTTTGCCTGAGACTTTTATGTGAAGGTCAAGTAAAACATTCTCACTAAGCACTAGAAGTAAAATGCAATCTGGCAAGTAGATATTTGAAAAGCTTTAAAGAAAGAACTGATTGGATAATGACATCACTGAAGAATGCATTTATCTTATATCCATTTGGCCGGGGGATTTAAAGACTTGGGAAAGTCTTTCTGAAAGGAGGTAACTGCAGATAGGCTATATTTAATGTATTTTATAAAACACTGCTGCTCACAGGCATCAATCATAATAGGGGATATTGGGAAAAGAAGAAGAAAAATGAACAAGAGATATATGCTCTAATGCTTTACTGACTTATGAAGAAATGATATATTTTAAAAATGCCCAAACTGCTCAGCAAGCAAAGCCAATGGCGAGAGCACCAACCTGGCTACCCGACTCGGCAGCTTGAGGTCTCAAGCTGTCACCTGTCCAGATGGAGCAGGGGAGTTAGTCCAATGTCTCTACTGTGTCCCCAATGAGGGTTACGGCTCTTAACTCCAATTTTGGGCCTGAGAATGACCACCCCACTGCTTTCTGCTGGCTCTGTCTCACGCTTCAGATCCCAGCTTAAATGCCATCTCCTCAGAGAGCCTTTCTCAACCACCTACCTAAGTGACACCATCTCTCCCCAGTGATTGTCTATCACTGCTTCCAGTTTGGAATATGACGCAGCCTTGTAAAGGAAGGAGGTTCTGGTACACATGGATGCATCCTGAAGACGCTATGCTAAGCCAGACACAAAAGGAAAAATATTCTATGATTCCACTTAAATCAGGAACCGAGAATACTGAAACTCAGAGACAGAAAGTAGAATGGGGGTCGCCAGGGGCTGGGGGAGGGGTCATGAGAGTTACTGTTTAATGGGGACTGAGTTTCAGGTTGGGATGATAAAAGAGTCCTGGAGATGGATGGTGGTGATGACTGCACAACACTGTGAATGTCCTTAATACCACTGAACACTTAAAAATTGTTAAAATGGTTAATTTTATGTTATGCATATTTTACCATAACAAAAAAAGTGGCATGAATATTACAATACAAAATCATTACTGACAAAGTCCTTAAAAAGACAGAACAATCTTACAGTCAAGCTCAGTGCTGCTAAAGAGTTAAAACAGAAAACAGAAGATAAAATATAGCTGTGCCCAAACTAATAGTTCATTGTATTTTAAAGCCACTAATGATATTTTGGATGAAACATCCTGAACATATGTTCAACATCTACCAAATTTCAGAATTTGTTTCCCAAAGGCTGGGTTATTTCAGTGCATGAGAAGGTTCTGATATATTTTTAGGTAATTAAATTAGAGTGAGCACTATTTTTCATCATCTCATCTTCTATTTCCCCCAAAGAATACATTTTTTACGAAGATTTACAGTACTGCATGTTGCTAATTCTTATAACTTATCATTTGCTTCTCATAATTCACTCATTTCTCAAAAGTACTCTATAAATTTCTGAATATTGTACTCTAGACTGATCCTAAATAACAGAAATTACTAAAAGGCTGCTAACTGGAGAATTAACTTCTTGTTCCAAGGGAAATACGGTAACTACTCAATTGCAAAAGCCTCTACAACAGTGGTTCTTAACCAGGATATTATTCACCCTCCTCCCTGCAGGGGAGCAAGCTGCCATCTTTCTCAAGACAAAGATAAGCCAACTACCCTCAGAAGGCAAATTACCCAAAACACAAATTAAGCTGTGAACACTCCACCTAAGATACAATATTATAGCAGTGCTCACTCCACCTGCCAGCACATGGCTTAGCGACCCGCAAACGGACAAGTACTGATGTTAGTTATCTTAGTCTAAAATGCCTAATACTAGCTAGCTATTGCACGCCATCCTGCCACCTGTTGGCAGCTCAGCAGCAACTCAGCTCGGGCTGGGCATCGAACTGCTGTTGCTCAGAGCTCAGATTGCACTCTTGAGCGAGCTCTTAACCAGCTGAGCCACTTGGCCGGCCCTAACATCTTTTGATAAAATGAAGTACTTCATGTTAATATAGTCCAGTTTATCATATTTTTATTTTGTTTTATGGTTAGAGCTTTATATTCCTGACTGTCCTAAAGTCTCAAAGATGTTCTCCTAAATTTACTGCTAAAAGCCTGACAGTTTTGTTTTTCACTTTTACATAATCAATCTGGAATTGATTTTTGCATAGACGGAGTGTGATCAAACAATACAGTGAACGTTTAAATTAAAAAAAAAAAATTTGTTAAGGGCCAGCCGAGTGGCGCATTGGTTGAGCACTGGCTTAGGACGCCAGCGCCCCCGGTTCAGGTCCAACATATGAGGGCCAGTGACACTGCCCTCAAAAAAAAAAAAAAAGTTACAGTAAGAGGCACTGCCATTAATTGCCAAAATACTTCCCCTTACTTGGAACAGACTATCCCATTGTTCTTGCCACTTTCTGAAGCAGTTCTGGAAGTCCTCTTTCGTGAGTGTCTTTAGTTGCGCTGTTGTGGCTGCCTTGATGTCCTGAACCATTCTGACTTTGGGGAAGAGCCAGAAGTCACACGGTGCCAGATCTGGTGACTAAGGTGGATAAGGACACACCATAAAGTTTTTATTTGACAGAAATTGCCATCTATCAGAAGCGATGTGTGACATGGAGCATTGTCATGATGGAGGATGATTTATGGCACACTTTAAAACACACCTTTTCTCAACTGTAGCTCACCCCGACTGACTGCACCAAACAAGATGAACCTTGTCACACACTGTTACTAAGGTTCGACACACCACTTCCCATATCGAAGATCCCTGCCTTTCTGTTGGATAGCACTCAGAAGCAGCATTCACTGTATTTCTTGATCACAAAGGAAAGGCTGTATGTCACACATCACTGCTGGTATGGCAATTTCTGTCAAATAAAAAATTATGGTGTGTCCTCATCCACCTGATTCACCGGATCTGGCACCATGGGACTTGTGGCTCTTCCCCACAGTCAAAATGATCATGAAAAGGTAAACATTTTGAATTGATTCAGGGCATCAAGGCAGCCATGACAACACAACTAAAGATGCTCACGAAAGAGGATTTCCAGAACTGCTTTAGAAAGTGGTAAGAACGATGGGATAAGTGTGTTCGAAGGGAAGGAGAGTATTTCAAGGGGGATTAATGGTAATGTGTCTCGTGATAAATTTTTTTTTAAACATCCACCATATATTTTGATCACACCTTGTATAGTATGAGTTAGGGGGTAAGATAGCTTTCTTCCATATGGATATAAATCATCTAGCACTGTTTACTGACAGCCCTAGCCAATCCCCATCGTACTGCAGTGCCAACCCTGTCATAAGTCAGATGAACCATGTATGTATGGATGTTTCTAGACTCTCTATCTGCTCCACTTGTTGGTTTGTATTTCCTTATGTCAAAATATCTTAATTCAGTATTTCTCAAACTTTAAAGTACATATGAATAACCTAGAGAGATTGTTAAAACAGACTCCTTGGCCCCAACCCCGGAGATCCTTATTCAATTAGGGTTGAAGTGGAGCCAGAGAAATTCCATTTCTCACAAGCTCCCAGGAGATGCTGATGCTGCCAGTCCAAGGAACCCAGTGTGCTGAGCACTATCTTAACTAATATACACGTAGTTTTACTACACCTGGCAGGGTACGTACTCCACTCTGTGCTTCTCCAGCACTGCCATAGCTATTCTTAGGCCTCTGCATTTCCATATGAATTTTAAAGTCAGCTTGAGTTCCCCAAAACCAAAAAACAACAGCAACAACAACCAAAAATATCAAACTGCTGGGACTGTGTTAGGTTCTGCATTGATTATGCAGGTTAATTTGAGGAGACTTGACATTTTAAAATATTGAATCCTTCATGAACACAGCGTATCCCTAAATCCCGTACTTAGTTCTCCATTAATTTATCTTAACAATGTTTTATAGAATTTAGTATGGAGGTCTTATAAATCTCTTGATAGATTTATTCCCAGGAATTTGATGGGGCTTTTTTTGCATTATTGCAGGTGCTATCTTTTTTTCTCTTCTTAATTTCTTTTAATTGTGGTAAAATACATACAACATAAAATGTACCATCTTAACCATCTGAAGTGTATAGTTCAGTTATGTTAAGTACATTCACACTGCTGTGCAATCAATCTCTAAAATTCTTTCATCTTGCAACTGAAACTCTATACCAGTTCAACAACAATTCCCCATTATCCCTACTGCCAGCCCCCTGCAACCACCATGCTACTTTATTTCTATGAATTTGACTACTCCAGGTACCTCATATAAGTAGAATCATAGGGTTACAAACGCTAGGCTTTTTTAAGTGCATTAATTTTTACCTAGAGTCCTATTAACTAAAGTAATTTGATAAAATATCAGCTCACTAAATTATGAGTCTGGCTAAAAATCCAGTACAAAACAGAAGTTTAAGAAATTTGGTGTGTTCAGCTAGCAGCACTTTGAGAATTAGGACAATAATAAAGAACACTGCACCGTTTGCAACCATATACTTGTATATGAGATGGAATTCCCACCATATCAGGGCAGAGACCAGAAACCACCTAAAGGGAGTGATAACATTTATTTGGCTGTTTTAAGAAAAGTTCGCTCATTTCTCAAATCTCATTGACCCAATTCTATGAAAGGTGACTCATTGAATTAGTAGGATTTTACACGTATATAATTTTTCTATACTCTTCAATATTTCTATCATTGTGAATGTTTATAAATTATAGTTATATCTTTTATTTATAGTGGCAATGTTTCATAAGTTAAAGAATCAATCCACTTCAGCATTGTTGATAAGGAGTGTAAGAAGATATTTTGAGAGCAAAAGGAAGTCTGCTCTGCACGCCACAGTCAGAGCTTATCGCTTTAAGATATGCCACCTGAACTGGCACGAGGACTCACACTAAAAAAGAAACTGTAATAATCTAACATCTGAGGAAACTTTGATAACTGCTTGAAATGAGAAAGTCAGTGAATACCACTTTACCTCACACTAAAAATTAAATTTTAATATTATGACACACTATATAGGCATTATTTTACTTAGCTGTTTCCCACTATATCCAACATAACTCGCATTCCCAGAAAAGTAGCAAAGAAAATTTTGTAACGCCATCAAAGAGGATCTGGAACGTTGTTTCTATTGAAAACAAATTTCCTTTCATTCTTATCCCATTTCAAATAATCTTCTTCCAGAGGTCACTCGGATCCTGTACATGACAGACAGCCAGTCTGCCCCTTTAAACATGGAGCTTTCAGATACTGTTTTTCCACACATAAATCGGACGGTGCCCACCCAGGTCAGGCTGACCTTATAAAGCAAGGAACAAAGGCATACTATAAAAAGCAGCACCATTCCCCTTTCTTAATATCTATTTAAAAGAGCATTCATTAGGTTTAAATTCCAAATTTAGTCAATACATTACTCTCCATAAGGTAAGGTAGAACTGCAGTCTAAATTCCGTCTCCTTGCTCTGTAGACCATTTAAAATCTGTCTCAAATCTATTTTCCCCAAGACGCAGTACCGCCCTAAACAAATCTTCCAGCACAGCTCGCTGGACCCAGTGAGCTCATTCTTTCCCATCTCCTTCCTTTGCTCACACTTATCTCTCCATCTAAACCCCAGCTGTCTTTAGGGGCCGGCCAAGTGACGCAGGGGTTAAGTGCTGGCTTGGAAAGCCAGCGGCCCCGGTTCGGGTCCCACATCTGAGGGCCAGTGACACTGCCCTCCAAAAAAAAAATAAATAAACTCAGCTGTCCTTCAAGGCCTGACTCAAATCCCCCGTTAGTGAACAAGGCCTTCTGTGACTGTTCCATCCTAAATATTTTCTTCTTTTCGGAGCAGTTAGGGGATTTATCTGTTTTTATTTATTTATGTATCTATTTTATTTGTAGTTTAAACCGCCTGGTATTGCTCATTACATTTCCATAAGTTTATCTGATCTTGGCTAAATTAAAAATTCCATGAAGGCAAGTCCTATGTTTAACACCTTTATTTTTTCTACCATATCTAGTCGCATGCTTGGCAAATCATGAGACTCTGGATCTCCTGCTATTACAATGCTTTCAAAGCTCTTTTCTATGCTCTGCAAATTTTCCTAGAAAGCAGACACCAGAGAGAGCAAGCTGTTGGTCATTTGGCTGCTCAGGAAAGAGAGCTCTGCCGTCTGGGGATGTCAGCTCATTAGCACTACTGGGTACACGCTTCACACTGTCATGAAGTACAGACCTATTTAAAACAAATACATTATTTTCAAACTGAACTTTTCATCGTTTAACACCATATTCCTTCATGTCAAAAAGCCTAAGAGCTTTAGCTCTGATGAGAGCCAAAAGCAGAAGTACAAAACCATGAGTTTGAAATGATGCCTTAATACCAAACATTTTACACCATTTAGCTGTACATTCTATATATTTCTCCTATCTGGGGAGCATAAGCCCCACTAAGGGGCTTTTCTTTCTTAAGGTTTTTGCCCTATACCTTATACTAAGGCTTCCCATCATTACTGATTCTACTGCTCACCAGCCTAATGAATGACAAGATTCACTCTGAAAGTAAAATGTATGCATTGAAATCAGTACAGCTTATTCTTTTTTTTTTTTTTTTTTTTTTGAGGGCAGTGTCACTGGCCCTCATATGTGGGATCCTAACCGGGGCCGCTGGCATCCCAAGCCAGCGCTTAACCTCCGCGCCACTCGGCCGGCCCAGTACAGCTTATTCTTTAAAATGGTCTATCAAATAACATTTAGTGAATCTAGCCATTGCTCAAAATCGTTTTTAGATTTTATTTTTTTATTATTCGATATATACAGAGGATTAGAGTAACTAAAAGTTAAGTTAAAAAGTATAATAATATAAACACCTGTGAGTCTGGGACTGGTGTTTGTTATTTTTTTAATTGTTTTTAGCGGAGCCATCCTGCCACCTGTTGGCAGCTCAGCAGCAGCTCAGCTCGGGCTGGGCATTGTGGGACTGGTTTTTTAACTTATCATTACATTTATAAAACTCATTCTTCTTGTTGCTCATAGCTATAGTTCATTTATTTTCACTTCACTATTGTATATTTCAAAAGGGTGATATATGACAATTTATTTATCGATTCTCCTGTCAACAAACTTCTAACTTGTTTCCAGTTTCTTTGCCATTACAAACATTGCTAGTATTAAACATTCTTATACGTGTCTACTGATGCTGATGCAAGAGTTTCTTAAGTATACTTCTAAGACAAGAATTTCTGGAATACCTGTTATACACAATTTCTTGTGGTGGTCTAGAACTAAATTCTTTAGATATCCGAGGTATGCCTATATATGACTTTCATACATTTTGGGAAAGTTTTAACCACTATTTCTTGAAATATTTTTTTTCTATCCCATTCTCTTTCTCCTTCTGGCACTCCGATTTCATGTGTGTTGGGCCTTCTGATTCTGCCTCACATGTCCAGGAGGCAATGCTCATTATTTTTACTTTTTTTGTCTCTCTGTTCTTCAGACTGGACAGTTTCTATTGCTCTATCTTCAAGTTCTTGAACTCTTTCTTTATCATCTCCACTCAATAGTTAATCTCATCCAGAGAATTTTTACTTCACATATTGTATGCTCATTTTTAAGACTTCTATGTGGTTCTTTTTTTTTTAAAGATTTTATTGGGGACTCGGGAAAGGGGAACAGACAAGTTGCTGTCCTTTTGTTCTTCAGTCTAGTTGAGGAGGATGTCGCTTCACCAGCCAATGTTGATATTGTGATCATTGCACTCTTCCCAGCTGATGCAGATTGGTCACCGACCCTTGCACGGCCGCTCACGGTGGCTCACGGCTGCTCATTCTGGCTGCCAGCCACTGATGGCAGCTTACAGCAGCCCACTGCAGCCCCACTGCGGCCTATGCAGCAACATTGCCAGCAATGGCGAATCACAGCAGCCCAACTCCAGGTCGAGCTGTTGTTCACCATCTTAGCTGTAGAGGGCGCAGTGTCACTGGCCTATGTGGGATCCAAACCAGTGGCCTTGCTGCTCAGAACTGGTGTCCTCTTAACCAACGTGCCACTCGGCAGGTCCTATGTGGTTCTTTTTTTTTTTTAAGCTGAGCCATCCTGCCACCTGTTGGCAGCTGGCAGCTCAGCTCGGGCTGGGCATCGAACTGCTGCTGCTCAGAGCTCAGCTCGCACTTTTGAGCGAGCTCTTAACCAACTGAGCCTCTCGGCCGGCCCTATGTGGTTCTTTTTTATAGTTTCTATCTTTCTGTACAAATTCCCTTCTTCATGACTATAATGAGCATTTTTCCTTTGTGTCACTGAGTTTAATTAAAAGGGCTTTTTTCTTTCATCCTTATCTGCTAATTCCAATATATAGGTCATGTTGCAGTCAAATCTCCATTGACTGTCTTTACTTTAGTGAATGGTTCACATTTTCTTCATTCTTCATTTGCTGAGTAATTTTGAATAGTAGCCTACTTATTGTGAATGTTATACTGTTGAGTGTGATTTGGGTTATATTGTTCCAAAGTGTTAGGCTTTTATGTTTTAACACATAACTTAGTTTGACTAAACCTGCACACAATCTCTTGAGTGACTGCTCAACCTGCATCTGAGTTCCTTCATTCTTTGCTGAGTTACTTGGAGTACACCCTATACATGTGTAGCTCAGGGGTGAGACACACTTGGACAAAGTTTATATGCAGGATGTAAGAATCCTCATCTATGACTCTCAGCTTTATGAAACGCCCACTCCCTCCACCCACCATTCCAGCAGCCATGGTTGCCAACTGACAAACTGTTGAATTGCTACTGAAATTTTTAGCTGCCTTGCATTTAAGATTCTAAAATTTAGCCACAGGATAGAAACAATGAAAGCAAGAAAACCACCCAAAGTCATTTCCTTCTTCCAAGCAAAAAAGTCATCTCCAGAATCTTTCTTGCTTTAGTTATTCCTGAGTGTCATCAATATGTTTTTGCATTTGTCCATAGTTTGTAATTTTAATCTGCAGAAGGATGGTTCTAATCAGAGCTTACTTGGTCACCATAGAAGCTGAAGTCCTCCCAATAAATTTTAGAATAAGCTTATTAATCTCTACAAAGAAAAAAAAGCCTACTGGGTTTCCGAATGCTATTTGATTTAATTTATAGCTCAATTGTGGTAGGATTGTCAATTCAATGATACTAAGCATTCTAATCCATGAACATTATAATCTCTCATTTATTTAGATAATTCTAAATTTCTGTCAGTATTATTTGGCATTTTTGGTATACAGGTCTTATACTTCAGTTAAGTTTGTTCACTAAACATTTGATATTTTATGCTATCATAAATGGTTTTAAAATGCCTTTCCAATTATTCATTGCTAGTAATATACTGGGTTGTCGGAAAAGTCATGACGCATTTTTGCAATGAAAAACATAGAAAAATATGTCATGACATTTCCCACAGCCCAATATAAACATACTTTTTTTTTTTTTTAAGGTTTTATTGGGGAATTGGCGGAGGGGAACAGCGTTGGGGAATTGGGGAAAGGGAACAGACAAGTTGCTGTCTTTTTGTTCTTCAGTTTAGTTGCGGAGGATGTTGCTTCACTGTTGGTATCGCCATTGCGCCCTTCCCGGATGAGGCAGATCGGTCACTGGCCTCTGGATGTCGCTCACTGCGGCTATTGGCAGCTCACGCTGGCTGCCAGCCGCTCACGCTGGCTGCCGGCCACTCACTGTAGCCTATGGCAGCCCACTGCAGCAGGAGCTGCAGCCCACACCATCACCGGGGCTCACTCAGCCCAGCTCCAGGTGGAGCTGTTGTTAGCTGTAGAGGGCAGTGTCACTGGCCCTCATTTGGGATCCGAACCGGGGCCGCTGGCATCCCAAAACCAGCGCTTAATCAACGCACCACTCGGCCGGCCCAAACATACTTTTTAATACCGACCTTGTATTTTCAGACCTTGGTTATTAGTTTCAGTAGATTTCATTTCAATTCTTTAGGATTTCCTATGTATACAATTGTATTGTCTACGCAAAATGATAGTTTCATATCTTCCTTTCTAATCTGCATACCTTTTGTATCTTCTTCATATCTTACTGTACTATCTGGCATTTCCAGTTCAATGGCGAATAGAAGTGACTTTTTCCTGATTTTAGGGGGGAAAGACTGTTTTTCATCAATAATGATTTTAACTATAGATTTTTTTTTTTCTTTTTAGCTGAGCCATGCTGCCACCTGTTGGCAGCTCAATGGCAACTCAGCTCAGGCTGGGCATCGAACTGCTGTTGCTCAGAGCTCAGCTCGCACTCTTGAGCGAGCTCTTAACCAACTGAGCCACTCGGCCGGCCCAACTATAGATTTTTCATAGATGCCTTTTATCAGGTTGATAATCCCTCTATCCATGACTAAGAATTTTCATAATAAAAGCCTGTTGAATTTTTTCAAATGCTTTTTTGTTTCTATTGAGATAATCATGTGACTTTTCTCCTTTACTACACTAATAAGATGAATTGCATTGTTTCATATTAAATTAACTTTGCATTCCTGAGATGAACACTATTTGGTCATGACTATTATCCTTTATACATTGCTATTTCATATTGTTTATCCAGTATTGTAGATGTTTACAATGAATTCAAATTTAGTACCAGTTACTTCACCCACAAATAAACATTAACCTTAGGCCACGGTTAACTGGAAGAAAGAAGTAGCAGTTTCCAAAGTAGAGAGTGGGAAGAAGAGTCTTGTACAATCCCACAAGTCCTATTCATTCTGTTCCTGAAATAAGATATTTATAAGTAACTCAGTTCAACTCCAATTAAAAAATATTTATTAAGGAGCTGGCCGAGTGTCGCTCTGGTTGGGAGCTGGCTTGGGACGCCAGAAGCCCCGGTTCAGATCCCACATGAAGGCCAGTGACACTGCCCTCTACAGCTAAGATGGTGAACAACAGCTCCACCTGGAGATGGGCTGCTGTGAGTCCCCGAGACGGCATAGCAGCAGCCCCTGCTGCAGTGGGCTGCCATAGGCTACAGTGAGTGGCCGGCAGCCAGCGTGAGCAGCTGGCAGCTGGAGTGAGCTGCCAATAGCCGCAGTGAACAGCCATCCAGAGACCGGCAACAGATCTGCCTCATCCGAGCGCAAAAGAGCGCAATGATGATGCCAACATGGGCTAGTGAAGCATGGTCCTCCACAGCTAGACTGAAAAACAAAAGGACAGCAACTTGTCGGTTCCCCTTCCCCAGTTCCCCAACGCTATTCCCCTCCCCCAATTCCCCAATAGAATCTTTAAAAAAAAAAAAAATTATTAAGCCATTGCTTTTTTTAACAGTTGATGCTCAAGCTGATACAAAAAATAACATACACCCGTATCCTGTTTCTTTAAAAGTTACCAAGTTATAACCCAGAGATAGCTACAAGGCTCGTTATCAATGAATGCCTATTAAATTAAAATGTACAGAGTGACATTTTGGGAGACAAGTATTCACACCAGAAAGAAAATAAAAATCCTGAGCTATCATACTTAATATAGAACATATCATAATGTAATGCTAACACAAACTATCAGAAGTATCTCGCAAAGTTATATCACCTACCTTAAAAAATTAAGAAATGAGTATGCCCTAGAAGAAATATAGGTGATCATTTTAATCTGTAAAAATGGTTAACAAATTATTTTATGTTCATAAATAAGTATTTATTAAATAGCTTTAAAATTAATACCAGAAAGAGAAAATACATACAATATAATGTGTAACTTCCAAAGGTCTTTTTCCATTTTTCATTTACAGAGACCTTGGGGTTTCAGACAGACAGTCAGAGGGCAGGCTGCCAACATCAATTCACACTTAAGCAAAATTTTTGCCAATTAAAACTGAGACACCTGTCTGAGTTAACTAAATTGTTCCCATTTTCAACAATGAAAGGAAATTATAAGCATTACTGACTTGGCTCATCGGAAAGGAAATAACGTAGGTACCACAGCTAATTTTAAATTATCAGGCTGATACAACATAAAGGTTCTCTAAAACAATATGGGTTATTTTTACTATGACTCATTCAGCTTTCCTGAGACGTGAGGATATAATATCTCAGAAACAGCACTACATAATGACCACTTTTAAAAAAGTAAAGTATTCCTTTTAGGACAAACTTCTGACATTACTGAATGAAAACATTTTCCCAACATATCTCACATATATTTCAACATTCTACACCAACATGAAAACACTGGTAAAGTTTTCTGCAAAAAAAGAGATTTCACCATCATTTTAGTAACCTTTAGGACAGTTCATTAAAATTAAATGAAACTCAGGACCAATAAACCATTCATTTGTTTGCTCAATAACTATTTATCAAATGTCCAATAACCATGGTCCCTGTCCCTCCAAGAGCTCGCAGCCTTCTGGTAGGAGCATTAAGGCTTCTACTGTACTTGCTCTTCGATCAGCAAAGGAAGCCACCTCATAGGCTCGGCACTTCACAACCCCAGTCCTGGGCCACCAGCACAGGGACAGGGCAGGGAAATGGATGCCCAGCCAGACAGAGCAGGCTGCTTCCTTCCTCCCTGCTCCTTCTCTCCCACATCTATTGTATACAGCCAATTCAAACGGGTCTTATCCACTTAAAAAAATCCGATTCCGTGAAAACAGGAATGCTTCCCTACAAGCCAGTGAGTGACCAGATGGCCCGGCTTTTCATTGAACGCTGTGAGTACCCCAGCCTCTACCTTCTCTGAAGGTGGGCACTCTGTACTCTGATCCTCGAAACGAGTTTTCTGTGCTGAGGGAGGGGCACATCATTCCTTCTGCCATTTTACAGAAAAGAGGAGGAACTAAGTGCTTACCCTTGCCACTAAGTAAGGATATCCAAGGTGGTACACAAACCAGGTTAAAGTAATGCTACCTAAATTACAGATCTAAGGGGAGCAACGCAGCACCACGCTGTAGGACAGAAATAAATCCTGTTCGGGCTTCTAGCCTATTTCATTCATTCTTATTCTGCGTACATCTGAGCAACAGATACAAGTAAAGCATTGAAGCATGGTACCAACCCTTGCAGAAGACCCAAAGAACAGAGCCCAGCCCCTAAAACTGGGAGTTCAAAGGCTTATGGGGAAGAGAAGACACACACATAAATAGTTATAAGCCCAAATATGATTCTTGTTCAAAAAGAAGCACAGACAAAAGTTCAAGCGTTCAGAAGTGGGGTAGCAGCTAAGGGTGTTCCCCCTTGCCTCAAATATTCTTTTGGAATTATGTAGGTTACAAGTAAAGGATATTTATGTACAGGGTATAGAGTTACACAGGATATCAATTCCAATGAAATTCTTCATTAAAACCAGGGGCCACTTCTACTTCATCGTATTCTCTGGTTGAGAATCATGCACAAAGAAGGGCTAGAGGAAGGACTGGTAAATGAGAGGAAGAGCTGAAGAGGGCTGACTGGGGGTTTTCTGGTGTATTCTGTATGCTTCCTTTGGGATTAGAAAAAATGGGGCGGTACAGAGCCCAACATGCACACGAGGCTCCTAACAGTCCCTCCTCACATGTAAACTCCTTGCCCTGTTTCTCACCAATGAAAGCTTTCCTTGAGATTAAAAAACCCATCTCTTTAGCAGGGTTAGGCTGAGCACTATGAAGCACTGTCATCAAACAGCTCCTCTCCAAAAGGAGAGCCACTCTCAGGTCAGTTCTCATTTGGAAGAGAGCTAGAGGAGGAGAGAGGGCAAAACAATTGTGTATTATAAAGCCCTTGGGGGGAAAGTATAAAACATGAATTTATGACCTTCATTGCAAGTGAGGAGGGATGAGTTAACTACCACCAGAAGTTATCAGAGTTAATTACAACACAGGGAAACAAGAATGGGAAAAGAAATTTGAAAAAAGAAAAGAATTAGAAAAGAAACAGGAAAAGAAAGGTTTAAAAAAAGGAAGCTATATATCCCCACTTGTAAAAAAAGCTTAAAAAAATGAACTGTTTGAATGTAAATGAGTATTTTAGTGCTGGCTCAGGATAACTGTGGATAACATACATCCCATAATAAACTGCTTATGAGACCAGTCCCAAGAAGATGTTACTACTGACCCATGGGAGGTCAGGAGGCACACTTCCTATCATGCGCTACATTTGTTTACCTCCATCACCAGAAGAAACCCAAGCATCCATCATTTATCCTAGAGACACTTGTCCCCATCCAGCTCTGTGCTTCCCTACACTGATGCAAGCTCACCACCATTCCAGATCCCCACATCCTTCCCTGTGCCTTACTTCATGCAGACCTGAGTTCAAGGTCACCTTGTCTAAAACAGCCATTTCAGTCCCCATTCTTATTACCTTACCCTGCTTTACACTGCTCCTGAGCACTTCTATTAAATGCCTATTTCTCTAGGGCCGGCCGAGTGGCTCAGTTGGTTAAGAGCTCGCTCAAGAGTGCGAGCTGAGCTCTGAGCAACAGCTGTTCAAGGCCAGCCCGAGCTGAGTTGCCGTTGAGCTGCCAACGGATGGCTCAGCTAAAAAAAAAAAAAAAAAAAAAGCCTATTTCTCTCTTTGTCCCCTGTATGCTTCCCCCACAAAAATGTAAATTAATGAAAACTCCAAGAGGGAAAAGACTGTTTAATGCTATATTCCCAATGACCGACCAGCACATGTCTGGTATATATTAAGTATTCAACAGGTATTAGTTGCATGAATAAATGGGAGGTACAATGTATATTTTTAAAAATGTAACATTTTACTTGTTGAATTCCTGATAGCATACGTAACGAATAAATAGGGACATTTCTACATAGTGACCTAAACACAGATATGCTATAATGATAATCACGAAAGATTTCTAAGAAGTGGGGAAAAAAAAGAGGCACCCAGAGTACCCAAAGGATTAACATCCAACCAATTCCAAAATGCTATGTAGAAAACAGTAACTTGCAAAATGTATATTATGGTACAAAGAAAGCAAGGTTTTCTTTCTACCAGATAAAAGTACTTTATTTTTGCGTTATCTGAAAAATAACCAAGGAAGAAAACATCAGAATTCTAACTTGATTCCTAAACACGATATAAAAATGCCTTAGGAAAAATGATGTATCTTAAGCAACTTGTGTTCATTGAAGATATATGTGTATCTTCTTTTTCTCCATAAAGCTACAAAGATGCTGACTGACCCTTGCTCCGTGACCTTGCTCTTTGTGAACAGTCTTCTTTGATCTCGAACCCTCAAACATCTAATGCTCTCTTTCCTTTTTCACTGCCATTCTTTTCCAACTGTGATCTTTATCAACTTTATTTTCTTACATCCTAGTCCGTCCTGAATTCTTTGTAATGAGGTGACTACCCAGATATTGCACGGAAACTGTCCTAGAGATAAGCACGGTGCTTCTAATTATCAAAGCCCACAGCCTTCTCTCCTGACCACTCTATGCTGCTGACAGCTGACAAGCACCCTCACGCTCTTGACACCACCTCCGTCTCAGAACTCATGCCCCTGGTTTCACTCCCAGCTCCCTGAAGTCCTGTACTCATCACATTCACGTGGCTATCAGTTTTTCAAGAGTTGCATAACTTTGTTGGCTTTGAAGTAAAGATATAACTTTTTCTCTGTCACTTCATTTACTCATTCACCATTTACTGAGCACCTATGATGTGTGATGCCCTGGAAACAATGAACAGGAAATACTTAGTCACTGCCCTCAAATCCAAGCAAGTACAAAGAAAACATAATACTTACGTTTAAATCAGCAGCAAGGTAGATGTAGTTTGCAAACTAAAATGCGTTCTTGTTCCCTTAATTTTCTTAAGTGGCAGTGTTTCAACACGACCAATCTGATGCAAGAATATACCAGAGGCAAAAAAATTTATAAGGAAAAAAAAATGAAAATAGAAAGAAAGAAGATATTACTCACTGATGTAAATGCCAGCAGCTCCTCTTCAGTTAACTTATGCACTGGGTTATTCTTTTGGAAATTTGTGCTTTAAAAGGAAAAAATTTTAAAAAGTAAATTACTTCTAAAATGTATGTTGTATCTAATGAGATATCATTTTTAAAAGGCAAAGTAAATTCATTTTATACATTTGAAAGCACATATTTTAATATGATTGCATTATATACAAATGCAGATATGAGTTTGCCAAAGATATGTACAAAGTAATAAAACGCTGACAAAATATGGCTGCTGTCAACATAATTAACTTAGTAGAAAAAAAGAAATCCAATCTGTGCCACTCCACAAAGAAAATGAAAAGAATATGGCGTCAACTCCTATGTATTAATCTCACGCCAAAAAAAAAAAAAATGTTATTATAACCATTTGACAACTACTAATTTTGGCCTAAGAGGCAGAACAATGGAAATTCTTAAATCCTGCTGATCCAAGTATGATTTAGTAGCACAATTTTGGAAAACAATTTAACACTATCTTGTAAAGTGAACACTCACATAGCCTGAACTCAGTAATTCCACGCTAGCTACTAGAGCCCAGAGAAATTCTTGAATGGGTATAACAGGAATTATATATACAATATCCATAGTAATATTGTGTGTAATAGGAAAGATCTGTTAACAATACAAATATCCAAAGGAGACTAATAGATCATGAAATTTTATCCAATGGGATGCTCCACTGCAAAGTAAATTGCAGCTACATATAAAACATGAATGACTCATAGAAACTCAATGAGAGAAAAAAGCAAATCACAGAAGATTATGTATAATAAGATACCACCGTTATAAAGCTCAAAAAGGAGCAAAATGAAGCATTTGACTTTAGAGGTATACAAAGTGTGAGTAAATACATTTTTTGAAAAGGCAAGGACATGACAGAATTCAAGAAAGTGGCTACCTTTTGAGGAGGCAGGAGGAGGAGATGGGCAAGAAGCACACAGATTAGGCTAATGAATTTGTAATCCTCTAGTTCTTATACTGGGTGGTGGATACATTTTATTATTACACTATGTAACTTACATTTATATATTATATAAATTATTTTCTAGGTAAACATTACTAATACTAAGAATGAAAAGAAATTACCACCCCACAAAATAGTACATACACTACCTTGTAATTTTCAATATTGTTTGGGGATTTTATAACGAGCATAAATACATATATAATAATTTTTAAATAAACCTATTTTTATTGTTGGTAAGAAAAAAAAATGAATGAGAGAAGAATTATGAAATCATTTTGTTTAAAATTACACCACACACACACATACATATTTAGACATTTCTAGTTTGACTGCACAAAGGAATTATGTATCAGTTGGCAAAATGATCCACCAATTAACTTCTAAGGTCCTTTCAGTTCTAAGACTGAGGAGTGAACAGGAGCATAAAAGCCTGTCCAAGATAAAAACCTCATCCAAAATTGATCAACATTCAACTCTCACATTCAAAATTCCAGTCCCTAATTCACTGCATTCACTGCATAAAGTATACAGCTAAAGTGAAATGCTACAGGCTCATTACAAATAATTACGACATAATCATTGAATCAGGCCACCATTCTTCACCAGAATTTACTGATTTAGGCTTAGGATAGATTACTATGCATGCCTGATAATCAAACTGTTAATTTTTAAAGAAATAACTTTCCCCTCTCTGGTAGTCTGAATTACTGATGAATTGCTGTGTTTAAAGGAATTCTTCCCACAATTACTTTACATAAAAGCAATCAGGTATAAAAGACATGGGGCAAGAAGGTCCAACATGTAGTATTCAGGTAAAATCAAACTCAAGCAGGAGGCCCGAAACGGGCAGGAGGCACAAAAAGGGTCAAAGAGAAGGGGCAAGAAGCTAGCCGCACTGTTTCACCAACCTACCATCTATAAGATTTCACCTTCTCTGTCTCCTTTCCAAACCAAACCATCCTGCCACTGTGTCCAAGTCACCTATTCATAAGGGTTAGCAACGGCCACAGGAATCAGCAGAGAACAGGCGATGTAACAAAATCACTGTTTACAACCTCCATAGTGCTCAGTTCCTACAAATCATCAACTCACTGATGTTCTAAGCCAGAGGATTATAAATTGTACCAGATGCTTCAAGATTTAGAATATAATCAAGTTGTTTTTACCAAACAGTGGAGATTTACATTGCTTATGAAACCTATTCAGCACTTTTCGCTGTTCTCTATACTGAGATTCAACCAAGATCGTATTTGGGGGAAAAATAGTATTTGAAGACAAGCATTTTCTTGGTTTTTTTAGTCCCCTCTCAACTGTGAAGTCTAACTCAATATAGATAAAGCTCAACTGACAGAATATTTGGTGTGATTTAATTTCATGATGAATCGACCATTATGAATTTGCCAAAATAATATTCTAAGAGCATAAAGGAGAACTTGGAATTTGGGATCGGTAAAGCCTGGATTCAAGCTCTAATTGCTGCTTTGTAATTCTGAGCAGGTCATTTAGTGATTTGAACCCTGATTTCCCATTTGAAAAATGGAAAAAATAACAACTTCTAGGGTTGTTAGAACATTATTGAGGAGTAATGTGCAAGTACGTGGTATAATTCCATGTACATAATATTGGGTTGCTACTTATTTTGTTCACATACTAAGTATCATTATGAATTGAACAAATGGTTTTTCAATAGCATAAAAACTGTCACTGGAATCAAATAATGTGATAGGACAGTGGATCTGGATATAGAAACAGAATTCTATATGTGTGATCCCTTTTAAACAAAAGGGGACTGTAGCAATGAATTCAATTTTTTTTTTTAAGATTTTTTTTTTTTTTTAATTGGGGGAATTTGGTGAGGGGACCAGCCAAGTTGTTGTTCTTCAGTCTTCGTTATGGAGGGTTCCAGTCGCCATCTGGCTTCCCGTCGGCAGCTCGTGGTCTCTAAGCTCGAGGTGCTGAGTTCAGTCTTAGTTGCGGGTGGGGGTAGCCACCATCCTATGCGGGAGTCAAACCAGCAGCCTTGTTGAATTCAACTTTTTTATAAGTGAAAACCTACTGTTAGTGTAAAGGAGATAAAATGCTATGAAATGAACACAAAAGGGTAAGCTCTACTGTGTAAAAAGACAATTTTTTTTTATAACTGCTCACTTTTTTAAATTGCCTATTACTAACGTAACTGGCCTCAATATAGAAATGGTGAAATATACTATTTTGAGCATTACTAAATTCCCAAATGAGAAATGGGATACTGGGCCGGCCGAGTGGCGCATTGGTTAAGCGGTGGTTTTGGGATGCTAGCGGCCCCGGTTCGGATCCCACATGAGGGCCAGTGACACTGCCCTCTACAGCTAACAACAGCTCCACCTGGAGCTGGGCTGTGCGAGCCCCGGTGACGGAGTAGGCTGCAGCCCCTGCTGCAGTGGGCTGCCATAGGCTACAGTGAGTGGCCCGCAGCCAGCGTGAGCGGCTGGCAGCCAAGCGTGAGCTGCCAATAGCCGCGGTGAGCGACATCCAGAGGCCAGCGAACGATCTGCCTCATCCGGGAAGAGCACAATGACGATACCAACAGTGAAGCAACATCCTCCGCAACTAAACTGAAGAACAAAAAGACAGCAACTTGTCTGTTCCCCTTCCCCGATTCCCCAACGCTGTTCCCCTCCACCAATTCCCCAATAAAATCTTTAAAAAAAAAAAAAAAAAAGAAATGGGATATTTATATAGTCTAAGAGTACCTTCCTAAAAAATTTTAGTTACAAATTAAAGATGACGAGCTCTGCAAGGGAGAAGCCTAGCAAACACCACTTGAATCGTGTGATCACAGTTAGCATTACCAGGAGTGGGACAAATCAAAATTGTGCTCTACCTGTTAGGATGCAGTAAGAACCACAAAACTTCCCTTCTCCAATATCCCTGCTAATGATGCATAATGTGAATCTAATCACAATTTTTTTTTTTTAAATCAGACAAATTCAAACTAATGGAAAGTCTACAAAATACCTGGGTTTAAAGCTTCAAAAGTGTCAAGATCATGAAAGTCAAGCAAAACAGAGTCACTATTCCAGAGTGACAGAAACTAAAGAGACGTGATAACTAAATATAACACATATTCTAGAGTGTTTCCTGTGCTACAAAGGAGATTATTGGGAGAGCTGGCAAAACTTGAATGGAGTCTGAGTGTTAAATGATAGTCAAGTATGAATGTTGTAGCTATGTACAGAAATATCCTGCACGGGCAGGCAGAGTGTCGCGTTGGTTAAGAGCTGGTTTGGGACACCAGAAGCCCCGGTTCAGATCCCACATATGAGGGCCAGTGACACTGCCCTTTACAGCTAAGATGGTGAACAACAGCTCCACCTGGAGCTGGGCTGCTGTGAGTTCCCAGGACGGCATAGCTGCAGCCCCTGCTGCAGTGGGCTGCCATAGGCTACAGTGAGTGACCGGCAGCCAGCATGAGTGGCTGGCACAGCCGGTGTGAGCTACCAAGAGCCGCTGTGAGCAGCCGTCCAGGGGTCAGCGACCGATTTGCCTCACCCGGGAAGAGTGCAATGACGATACCAACAGTGAAGCAACATCCTCCGCAACTAAACTGAAGAACAAGAAGACAGCAACTTGTCTGTTCCCCTTCCCCGATTCCCCAACGCTGTTCCCCTCCACCAATTCCCCAATAAAATCTTTAAAAAAAATAAAATAAAATAAAATAAAATAAAATAACATAACATAACATAAAACAAACAAAAAAAGGGCCGGCCGAGTGGCGCATTGGTTAAGCGCTGGTTTGGGGATGCCAGCGGCCCCGGTTCGGATCCCACATGAGGGCCAGTGACACTGCCCTCTACAGCTAACAACAGCTCCACCTGGAGCTGGGCTGTGCGAGCCCTGGCGACGGTGTGGGCTGCAGCCCCTGCTGCAGTGGGCTGCCATAGGCTACAGTGAGTGGCCCGCAGCCAGCGTGAGCGGCTGGCAGCCAAGCGTGAGCTGCCAATAGCCGCAGTGAGCGACATCCAGAGGCCAGCGACCGATCTGCCTCATCCGGGAAGAGCGCAATGACAATACCAACAGTGAAGCAACATCCTCCGCAACTAAACTGAAGAACAAAAAGACAGCAACTTGTCTGTTCCCCTTCCCCGATTCCCCAATGCTGTTCCCCTCCGCCAATTCCCCAATAAAATCTTAAAAAAAAGAAAAAAAAAAAAGAAGTTCTGCTTCTGGTAGAAAGGGAAGGATAAGGATCCCAACTCGCAGGAGATTCCTGAGATTCCTAATCGCTAACTAATTGGTTGTCCAACTCTTCCCAAACTTCCTAAGCGGTACATGATAACCTAATCATTCAGAACGCTGGGGACCTCTTGAATAAAGATTTCCCCAACACAAGAGAACCAACACACAAGGTGTTCAAAGTATACAAATCAGTCAGCTCACCAGATTCCAAGGATAACAGCAAGCTCTTCAGCACACAGGTCAGGCATCTGAAACTCTTCACAATCTGCTAACTTTATCTCATTTAGAACAGTATCATCATTGAGCTCAAGATTCTGGTGGAATACAAAAGAAAATATTTAGATCAAAATTTAAATTTAATTCATTCAATAGACTGTATGCACCTGACTGCTAGGGAGGAATAAGTTACTTTTTTGTTTAAGATTATACACTGTTTGCACGTGGTCAATAGGCTTTCTTGTGAAACACGTATTTGGGGGCAATATACTGTGTAGAAATGGAGGACATGCTATCTGTACCTCAGGAATGTACTGACAATTTCAATAATAAGGAATAACAGTTACCACTGACTGAGTCTACTATGCCAAAGCCCCTTTGCTGACGCATCAGGATTCAAAACCACGTTTTTCTACTCTGCCTCTAAATTCTAATCTAAAACATCAACTCCCAACGCTGTTTCTCAACAGGATCTGAATAGCCAATACAATTTGAAAAAGAATAAAATCTGAGGACGTGGAGGACCAGATAGAATACTTGTTTTTAAGAATAACTACAAATCCAAGACAGTGTGGTATATGGTAGTGGCATGAAGACAGACATATAGATGAAGGAAAGAGTAGAGCCCAAAACTTCAGACCGACATTATGTGGTCAACTGCTTGTCAACAAAGATGCATAGGTGATTCAACAAAAGAAAGTCTTTTCAAGAAATGATTTTGAAACAACTGAATATCCATTGAGAAAAAAAAATGACTCTCACCCCATCTCATACCATATACAAAAATTAAATCAAAATTAATCACAGATCTTAACAGTAAAGAAAAACTTCTAGAAAAAATCCTATAAGAAAAGCCTTGCAACTTCGGGGTAGGCAGACAGTCCTTAACTAGGACACAAAAAAAATCTGAGCCATCAGAGAAAAACTTCATAAATTGGACTTCATCAGATTAAAAACTTCCTCTTTGAAAACACTGTTAAGAACATGAAAAGCCAAACTATAGGCTCAGAGAATATATTTACAAAACAAATATCTGAAAAGGGGCTTGTATCAGAATATGGAGAATTCTTACAACTCAATAATAAGAGGATAAACCCAATATAAAAATGGACAAAAGATTTGTACAGACACTTCATGAAAGAAAATATATAAACAGCCAACCAGAAAATATATAAATAGCCAACCAGCACACAAAAACTCCTGGACAAAGGTAGTCAACAGGGACATAATAATTAAAATTTAAAAGACTGACAATATTCAATGTTGACAAGAGTCTGGTAGAAATGTCAAATGGTACCACCACAGAAAACAGTTTGCCAGTTTGTTACAATAAACATGTATTTATCATGTGAGCTATCCACGCCACTCATCCACACCCATGAGAAATGAAAACATATGTCTCCACAAAGACATGTATATAAATGTTCATTTATATACAGCTTTATCTGTAATAGCCTCAAACTGGAAACAATCCAATGTCTATCGATAGATAGATAGATAGATAGATAGATAGATAGATAGATAGATAGATAGATATAGGTATATTCATCCAATGAAATTCTAATCAGCAATAAAAACTATTGACACATGCAACCACATAGATAAATTCTGAGCAAAAGAGACCAAAGAGTACACTGTATGATTCCATTCATATGAAATTCTAGAAAAGGCAGACTTTCTGTAGTCACAGAAAGCAGATCAATAATTGCGTAGGGCCGGGGGGCAGGGGGAGATGGATTAACTACAAGGGGGCATGGTGGAACTTTCTTAGAGTAATGGCTATATCTTGACTATAATGGTTGGATGTGTATATTTGTCAAGTCTCATCAACCTGTACAATTAAATGGTTCAGTTTTTCTACATATAAGTTAAATTTCAATAAAATTGTTTTTTAATGAAGTATTAAAAAATAAATCACAACGAGATACCACTACAAACACACTCACTAGAATGGCAAAATTAAAAAGACTGACAATATCAAGCATTGGCAAGGAGGTACAGCAACAGTGCACAGACGGTGGGGATGTGACAAGGTACGTCCACTTTGGAAAACAGTCTAGCAGTTTCTCACATGCTAAAAATACACTTACCACATAACCCAGCCTTTCCATCCCTAGATATTTACCCATGAGAATTAAAAACAGATGTTCACACAAAGACTTACACACAACTGCTCCAAGCAGCTTTATTCATAATAGCCAAAAACTAGAAGCAGCTCAACTGTCCACCAACAGGTGAATGGATAAACACACTGTGGTATTAACTTAGCAATAAACAGGAGCCAACTATTGGTATCAAAAATTGATGAATTTCAAAACATTATGCTAAGTGAAAGAAACCAGACACGAAAGAGTCATACTATATGATTCTATTTATTTGAAATTCTAGAAAAGAAACAGCTCTAATCTGTGACAGAAAGCAGATCAGTGGGAGGGAAACTGATTGCCAAGGAGTATGTGTGGACTTGTGGGCGTAATGGAAATGGTTCTATATTTTGATTACGGTGGGAGTTACATGGGTCTATCAAAACTCACCAAACTACACTTAAAATGGGTGCCATTTATTTTATGTAAATTTTTCCTCAAAAAACTTGCCTTACATTTTTTTTCTAATTCGATAAAAGAAACTAAAACAAGCAAGACTTCAGGAGTCAAAAGGAGTTGGGCAGAGCTCCCGCCCCGTTAGGCTTCAGAAGGCTGGAAATTACAGTGACTGAAAGGTCAACCTCTTCACTGGTCATCCCTTAGCTGGTAAATAGTCATCTGCCAGAAGGAACAGCTTTCCTTGTGTATGCTCAAACTCACCCTAAGTGTAGGTCCACCTCTATCTGCGTGGTTTCAAGAAACAGCACAACCTCCCACAACCGCTGTTGGGAGCAACACAAAACTTGGGGCCTCCATTGAAACCCCCTCCTCCCGGACCCGACGCCCTTCAAAGGCTGGGCGGGCGGGCGCACGGCGCCCCCTACCGGCCATCCACAATCCACTGTCAACATGGGCCTTTTGTAATTTAAAAAATAGACATACAATGCTAAATTTTCTAATAGCTACACTTAAAAAAGTAAAAAACAAAAACAAAAAAGATTAAATAACTTCACCTAATACATCAAAAATATTATCTTTGTAACATGGGTAGCATACTGGACAGGTCAGCCCTAGAGTATCCCAGAACTCTCACATTTGTACATCCAGATAGCATTGTACCAGCCTGTTTGTTAATACCCAATGATTAGTAATACATTTGTAGAGTGCCTTTACGATTGCTTTTAACGCAGTGTAATGTGGTTTTGAAAAAGAAATGAGGAAAGAATATAATAACTTTCCCAGGTTCTCACCCAGGCTAGGCAATAATGATGTGATAGGAACCCCAGTCTCTTCCTCCCAGCCCAGGACTCCTGTTTCTCCATCACAGGAGCTCTGAGACACGTCGATGTTAGCAACAGGGCATTAATTATTTGGCAGTGAGAAGCAGGTGATCAAAACAGTTCTGATCTTCATTCAAGATTCTCTACGTTCTTATTCAGCTCTTACTGAAATCAAAATACGTCTACTGCTGTACCAACATATACAACTTATACAAATTCAAAATCTTCTTCTACTTCAGTCTCACTGAACCTGATAATATTCTAATGAATCAAGAAATTAGCAACTCTTTCAGAACTATTCAAGTAATACTTAAAACATTGTTACTATGTATGTTGGTAGGTTTCTTTTTTTAGTGTTGTCCTTGCTGCTAATAATCTAGTTTACCTAGCAAAAGCCTGAAACTTCACTAGCAAGGCTGAAACTTCACTAGCATGGACTTTGGGAGAGAGTGTTTTTGCATATAACCTTGTACAGTCTTGCAACAGAGGCCAACCACATAAGACATATATCTGGCCTCACTTGTTATTATAGAATTATAGAATTTTTATAGAATTTTTCTTGTTCTGAATATCCCTGATATTATAGCTGACAAAAACAAAAACTGGTATTTCAGATCTGTTTCCTGAAATCTTTTAAGCTAGAATCACATGAAAGAATTAACTTTGCATCTACTAATTTTGACACATTTTAGGCCTGTCTGAAAGTATGTTGTGTTGAAGCAGCAAACCAATGAGTGTTACATTTTGGATATTTGGCTCTATCTTTAACACCATCCTGGTGTATTCATTTATACCATCAAATATATGACATTGTTGTAGTATGTGTAATTTTGTCATCTTTATTGCCCTTTGTATTCCTTTTAAGCACTGAAATAAATTGCTGTATTATGCTTAACATAAAAAAAAGAAATTAGCACATAATTTATCTCCAACATGTGGGACACACAATACTCAGCATTCAAAGTATATTTCTTTTCAGTCATGCTGATCACATATGTATTTGTGTTTTCTGGGAATACATAATTTTATTTTATTTATTTTTTTTTTTTTGAGGGCAGTGTCACTGGCTGTCATATGTGGGATCCGAACCGGGGCCACTGGCTTCCCAAGCCAGCGCTTAACCACCGCACCACTTGGCCGGCCCGGAATATATAATTTTAATCTATTCTCCTTCCTCACCTCCCCAACACAATTGACAATAAAGAACAAAGGCTTTGCTTCTGATTTGCACATTGGGGTTGCTCATAATTAACTGTTGACTATTAAACCCTGAAATGCAATAGCTTTAGTCCATGTAATTCCCCATGATAACAGATTAAAAATCTAGGATGGTCCAAGGGAAATACTATTTTTCCTCACTGGCAATAAAATTACTGAATTTCCTCAATTCTAAGATATATGTTTTTACACTGTAACATTTCTAACGAACATATATTTTATAATCACTATAATTGGTTATAATTGGTATAATAGTGCTCCTTTCTTTCCTGGTGAGTGATTATTAAACAGAGGCTGTATTTTATAATCTAATAGTGCCTTTGACATAAGGAAATATCATATATAACTAATTAAATAAGCGATTCTATCTTCCATCCATGAGTATAAACTGTTTCTATATAATCCATACCTACCTGTATCACATAATTCGTAATTCTACCTTAAAGTGGTAATTAACAAAAACCATAACATTATCTAAATGTATTTTATTTCAAACATGAAAGAGTAAAAAATTCTGTATTAAAATGTACATCATTTTTATACATTTCTCATAATTGTCATATCATGTTTATCATCACAGGAGACAGTTTTCAATAGGATAACTCCACAAAAAAGACAACAAACAACAATGGATTAAAGAATTAAATGTTTAGAATTGCAGAATTAAATCTCTTTTCATTAATGCTGTGTATAGCCTAAAAATCAGGCTTATGACAGGTCAATCTAAGACTTAGGGAGGAACTTGGGTTACATCAAAACGCTTACGAAAGAGGGTCCAGTATATTTAAAAAGGAAATGGAGGATAGAAGCAGTTATCAGCCCAATTTCCTGACCAGCATCAACACAGCAGTACAAACATTCATACAACAATGGCTCTACCAACTTCAGGAAGTGTAGGCTATACCTGTGTAGTCTTATCCCTAAGTTTCTACATTTTTCCTTCCCTCCTTCCCTCTCACAAACTTCCCCTTCCTTCCTTCTCCCCTTAGAATTAATAGCTGTTCCTCCCCAAAGTTATCATAAAGCAAACAGAAGGCTTGGAGCAAGCCCGGGAGGTATGTAACATCCCATCGAAGGCCTTTTCCCGAGCTCCTGACTGCTGCCATCCCTAGCCCCTACCCTTGGCATTATTTTCATTTGGAATAGAACTCAGCGTCCAATGTACCCCAGGTAAATTTGTTTGCAAGCTCTGTAATGAAGAGTAGCAAGACACAGGCTTCAAAGACAGCAACTCAACCAAAGAACAACCAAAAATGTTGGTTTAGGGTCTTTGGAATAGAAAAGTATAAATACGAACGGTCTTCATGGAAGCAGATGGCAAGGTCTGTAAGTAGGTAAATTGACCAAAAGCTGTAAATTCAAATTACGGGAAGAGAAAGCATCAGCCAGATCAAGGAAAACATACTAAGACAGGAGCTAGCCCAATAAAGACAGAGTAACAAGACAGACCAGAGAACTAGTAAAAATGATTTCTGATTGTCTGTTTATATATTTGGAAGAAGCTCAAGAAATTTTAAGTCTCTTAATGTTCAAAAATATCCACAGACGGCAAAAGTAAGACAACGAATACAGTAGCAGCTAGAAAAATTATTCTTTACCCAGTCTGCCCTTTGGATTTCTTCAAGGTGTATGGGGGGTGAGGGTGGGGACACATAATTAACTGCATGATTAACTCACATTTACTGAAGACTAGAAGACCACCATCATTTTACCTCTATATAAGGGTAAAAAGTCTTAAACATGAGGGTTTTCCACCCCCAGCTGCCTTGAAAAAGCTCAAGAAGGGACAAAATGAAGCCTCTTCCCACCCCTTTCAATGTTCCTATGAAACTCACCTATGGAAACTGTTAGACTTAGGTGCTTATTTACGTAACACACGATCCTACTCACCCTGGTTAAATGTTCCTGAGGAGTCGGGGCTGGACTGAATTCAAAACTTGGAGAAACAGCCCCTTCCCTTCTCACATCTAGAATAAGCTGTGCCACATAATTCTCCTGAAACCGTGTCCTTTTTCCCAACGCACCTGAAAAACACATACAAGTCCAGTAATTGATTTGTCAATCAGATCTGCTGTACAGTCATAAAGAGCATATTTTCAGGGTGCTTAAGAATTTGTAAGGTGTTTTCTCCCTTTCATATAAGAGAAATCTGATGATTTTTAAATGACTTATAAAAGTTATAGAGCCAGTGAGCTATGGGGCCAGAGCTCAAATCCAGGATTCCTGCCACTAGATTCCATATGCTTTCTTTTGCATCACATTACCTATTTCCTCAAAAGAGAAACTCATTAAGTGTCATAGGTATAAGAAATATTATCATCTCCACACAACAGACGAAAAAACGGAGGTTCTGAGTTACAGTGACTTGCTCAAGATCACAGGGCTTCTCAGTACCAGAGCTGAAAGACAGAGCTGCCATCACACGATCTGGCTTCATGTCACACCACAGTGTTTTTCATTTTGTATCTAAAATAACGTGTTACGGAATAACTTTAAGAGAAGCAAAAGTTCTAACATCCATTCTCTCGCAAGAGTCAGATTACAAAGACCCTTGATTACAAAGACCAGCCTAAGAGGTCTGGATTTTATCCTGGGTGGTTCTGGCTCCATGTTATATACATCAACCTTTTAAACATGTTACGCTAAAAATAGCTACTGAGATAGTCTAACACAGCTTACTTTTTTTATAGTAAGACTACAGCTGAATGGAAAAAACTAATCTGATTCTCATTTTATATTTATGAACACCACATTTGTATTTTTAAGTTCTTCACTCTTAACTTGGAAAATTAGTTAGAACTAGCTAGTACATAGATACACAAACAGTTAAAGCTGACCATACAGATTACTGTGCTGTTAGTTTTTTAAGTAGTCCAAAAAAGTCTCCCAGGAGGATTACAACATTCAAAAACATAATCTCTGAAACTAACCTCACAAGATATATTATTTATAACTATATTTTCAAATACAGACAAGACTCTTACTACACGTGGCCATTGTTACAAAAGCTGTAAGCTGGATATTTAGTAATTTTTCCTACACAAACAATAGAATAAAAGATAGCTAAGATCCTAGACCAGGCCACAAAGTCATATTTAACTCATACTATCTCTGAAGGACTTTATTATATAACTCAATAAGAAACACGGAGTTTGGGGGCTAAGAAAGTGCCTTAGAGATAATCGAGACCTCTCCTGGGGAGGACATACAGGTTCAATCATTTCAACACTCACAGACTGGCAGTCACAGTCTGGAATGCTGAACTCGGGTTCAACAGGTATAAATGGTGTGACCAATTGATGATGTCTGACTTTCATTAATGGATTCACTATTGAATGCCAATTAGATTGTAAAACACTAGGGACAGAGCAATACATAAAAACAAAGCATTGCTGGCCTAGTGGCGCGGTGGTTAAGCGCTGGCTTGGGAAGTCAGAGGCCCCGGTTCGGTCCCACAAGAGGGCCAGTGACACTGCCCTCAAGGAAAAGAAAAAAAAAAAAAAAATCTATTTACAACTACAATATTGCCACAGGGATATGAAACACAGTTCGGAGAATATAATAATGTTGTAAAAATTTTGTGGCGTGTCAGATAGTCACATGTCTTGTTAGGGAGACCACTTCATGGATGGAGTAGAGGCTTGATCACTGCACTGTACACCTGAAGCTGATGTTGTATAGTATTGTATGCCAACCGCAACTGAATATGTGGATGGTCATGGGATGTGGAGTATACTGTGGAGGGGAGTCAGGGGCGTTGTGATGGATATGTATGATATGGCGGGGGAGTGGGGTGGCGAACTGGGGGAGGGGGGTTTTCACTTTGGGAGATAAAGAGTATAACTATTGCATTGTGTTGTACATCTGAATCTAATAAAAAAAAAGAATAAAAAAAAAAAGGAAGGAGATTCTGACACATACTACAACATGAATGAACACTGAGGATATTATATAAGTGAAATAAAAAACCTGTCACAAAAGGAAAAAAAAGAAAGCATTGTTTCTTATTTGGTACTCAGAAGAAACACAGGTTTTAGGAGACATTTTGTAATTTATTTCTTCACTTAACAAACGTTTACTAAGTACCTACTATATGTCAGATAGTGTTCTAAGGCATTGAGGGACATCTAAACAAAGCAATCAAAAATTTCTGTTCTGAAGGAATACAAAAACGGCAGGATGGAAGCCATGATGGGTATTTATAAGAGAAGGCAATGTAGAAAGGCCAAACTAAATTTGGGAATCCAGAGGGTTCTTAAGAGGCCCACATCCATAACCAAATGTTCAGAAGTTCACTCGGGTACTGCCAGGCTGCTATACACTATTAACACGTGTTTAACTAAATTAAAAAATAAATGGGCATTTCCATGAATAAAGAAACTATCGTTTCGAATTTGTTGTAAAACTAAATTGTTAAAATAAAATCTTTAAAATCTAGTTTTGTAAAGAACAGGACATAGAAAATCAAATATAACCAAACAATACAGCCAAACTGCCAATGTATGTATTAGTTTTATCATAAAAATAAATCAATTATCCACAAAAGGTAAAAAAAAAAAAAATCTTACCTGTCAAATCAATGTGTAACTTGCTGATATCTTTAGCAATACTGAACTGATCTTTTGCTCTTTTATATTCATAATAATATAAAAATACATATGCACATTCCAGGTGGAACTGAATAGCCAAATATTGACCTGAGTCATCTGCAAACAGGTTCTCTAGCTTTGTCACTGCAAGACAAAAGATGAAGAGTTAAAACTATGGTGAGATAAAATTATATTAACAAGTAAAACGTTGACTGCGAAATCTGGGAAGTACAGGGTACACTGACCCTGCTCTTAAAGAATTTTAACTGTGGAAGATGAACACACACATAGTAACAGTTCTCAGTTAGCATTCTCTGAGCATTTATATATTCCAAGCACGAAGCTAAGGACATTATATACATTACCTCCCTTATTCCACACAATCCTAGGAAACATGATTTATAACCCTGCTCTTTCATATTTTAGAGTACTTGTCTGAATTATGCTGTAAAAAAAAATGGCAGCACAATATGTCGATACAAAGTACCAAATGAATCTACAAAGAATTAAACAATATAGAAAATCTGATGACGCGAACAGCTTACAATTTCTCTCATAAAGAATGTTGACTTTCTCCCTTAAAAGAAAAGGAGAAACAGATAAATATCCATCGTATGTCTAAGGCAATATAAGTATCAAATAGATAATGAATGAATATTGGCTTGGCAATCAGATTCTAATTTATTTCTCTAAATACATAAAATGAAAAGATGGAGAATAATAACCTAGTATCACAGCATCTGAAATAAAATGATTGTCAAAATTAATTATATGTAATGTCTAACCACTATGCTATATACCTGAAACTAATATACAATAATACTGAATGTCAACAATAATTGAAAAAAAAAATTGTAATTAATTATATGTAATAAAGAGGCTATGCACCAAGTTACAGGGAGTGTCTAACAGGTCACCTCTACAATAGCCTGACAAACAATCCCTCACGTGTTTCCAGCAATGGATTTACCAGCACTTCACGAAGCAGGCCACAAGAATAAATGTCTAATGAATGAATAGAAAACGAACTTCCGAGGTCTAAAGACTGAGAATCCGTTTTCTATCCTTCAAGCTGAAAGGGAAGTAAAAGTTACTGAACACCTACACTGCCTAGCAATAGGCACTTTACATACTGTCTTATCTAATTCTCACAATGGCCTCTTTGAGGTTGGCACTGTCCCCATCTAACTCATTAGAAAGCTGAACTCAGACAGCTTACTGACTAATCACCTCAGTTATTAAGTGGCAAAGTCAGGATTTGAATCCAAGCTCGCTGGACAAATTGGGGGAGGGAGTTGGCAGAGGAAGGACTAAGGTCAAAGGCATAGAGATGACTTTACAAAACCTAATCGGCATTATCACCTAGTAATATGGCAAAAACACCTATAGCTAAGAAACAGACGCCCTTTGTCTTACTGTGACCTATATTAAAATAAGTCTGAAAAAGAAAGACGGTGTTTGTCTATATAATACCAGACCATTAAAGAGGTTCTCTGGACTCAAATAAAGAGAGTAAGTCAAGACGTACATGTCTTACAGCAAAAGGCAGATAGGCATGCAAAGAGGGACTTCTCACAGTGAAAATCCTTCAGTAGGTTTCCTCCACACAACCCAAACTCAAGGCGAGCTGGATCTCATGATACTCAATGCTCTTAATGAGCATTCTTACATTACACTCTTAATGCAATACATTCTAAGGGCAAGGAGAGCTACAAAGAAATCTTGAGCCTTAGTCAGTGGTCTTCATTGTTAGTAGAAATAGTGGTACTGTTTTGAAAATTTTTATATATGAGTATGCTATAAAGCAAGGAATTTTGTTTATATTTGTTTATATTTTTAGGAACGAAATTTCCAGTTTAAGAAAAGAACAATACAAATATAAAATCAAAGATATAAACATATTGTAAGGTTAAATTTTTTTAAAGGCTTTATTGAGCTAACTCACAATGTGTGTACAATCAATGGCTTTTAGTATATTCAAAGAAAAGTGCAACTATTACCAGTCCATTTTAGAACATTTTCATGACCTCAAAAATCAATCCCACACCCTCTAGCTATCACTCTCCTCTGGCCTTACACAACTACTAATCTGCTTTCTAACAGATGGTGTATTTTATAATCTAATATAAATTTGATATAAGGAAACTTGATCTATAACTTATTAAATAAGCAATTCTATTTTCCATCCATGAGTATAAACTGTTTCTATATAATCCATACCTACCTTTATCACATGATTTGTAATTCTACCTTTAAGTTGTAATTAATGAAATGAAATCATATATGTTTTCAAGATTTATCTGTGCTGTAGTATGGATCAGTACTTCATTCCTTTTTCTGGCTAACTAATATTACTATGGAATCTGTTACATGGATTTACAACAAATTGTTTCCATCTTTTCGCTATCATGAATAATGCTGCTATCAACATTCAATATACAAGTTTTCGTGTGGACCTGTTTTCATTTCTGTTAGGCATATATACCTAGAGTTGAACTGCTACGTCATATGGTAATTCTGTCCTTAACTGTTGAAGGAACTGCCAAGCTGTCTTCCAAAGTGGCAATACCATTTTCCATTTCCACCTGTAGTGTATGAGGGTTCCAATTTCCCCATATCCTCAATAACACTTGTCATTATCTGGCTTTTTAATTTATAGCCATCCTTCGGGGTGTGAACTGCCATATCATTGTGGTTTTGATTTCTCTAATAACTAATGATATCAAACATCTTTTCATGTGCTTATTGTTCATTTCAATCTTCTTTAGAGAAATGTCCATTGAAATACTTGGCCCATTTATCAATTGGGTCATTTGTCTTTTTAATTACTGTGTTATCAGAGATCTTTATATATTCTAGATATAAGTCCCTTATTAGACATGTGATTTGCAAATATGTTCTCCCAATCTGTGGATTGTCTTTTCATTTTCTTGAAAGTATCTTTTAAAACCCAAGTTTTTTAATTTTGATGAAGTCTAATTTATCTATTTTTTTTCTTTCGTTGCTCATGCTTTTGGTGTTGTACCTAAGCATCCGTTGCCAAATGAGGTCATGAAGACTGACCCCTATATTTTCTCCTAAGAATCTTATAGTTTTAGCTCTTACCTTTAGGTGTCTGACCTATTTCAATTTAACTTTTGTGTATGTAGCCCCAGCACTATTTGTTGAAAAGGCTATTCTTTCCCCATTGACACATTTCATATGTAGAATAAAGCAATTAATTACATTAACATTAGGAATAAGATTTTCCATTTGAGAAAAAAAGGGTACGAATATCAATCAAGGATTGCAAGGTTACATTTTAATTACAGCTCCTTGGTGAGGGTCAGGGGCTTCAGGCATGTTTGCTGGGGCCTGGTCCTGGCTATCCTGGCTAGAGAGTCAACCAGTGTGTTTGCCAGAAACGAAGTCTCAAAAGGGGCCTCATCTGGGGTGCTTGCAGAGTATGGGGACACAAGCTATGCGTTCACCAAAACCAGGACTGGTGGCTTGACAGAGCCTCACCCAGCATGTCTGCAAAGCCCGGGGCTCACCCAGAGGTTTGCTAGGGCTGGGGGTCAGTCAGGGACTAGACCAGGATGTTTGGGGTTAAGGTTTCAACTGGTGTGTTTGACAGGCCAGGGACTTGCCGAGCATCCGACAGAGCCAGGTCAAAGACTAAGCTGTGTGTTCCATGAGGCCAGAAGGGAGAAGCCTACAGAGTTGAGGTAGAGTGGAGGAAACAGTCTACCTGGCTGGGAGACTGATTACACGTGGGAAGATTGTACATCTATTGAGGATAATGGAAGCCTGGTTTCTCACTGTCAGAGAAGGGAGTTAGAAATTTGGAAAAGAGAAGACTAGAATAAACCCTGTGATAATGGGCTAGAATTGAAGATGATGTAAATTCATGGTTTTAATATATAAATATAGAAATGGACACAGATGTATATATGTATGTCTGTATGCACATATACATACTTTCCAGCTATGTCTGTTGAAAGGCCTTGAAAGAAACCAGAGCTCCTTGGAGAAATTACTGAGTCCAGGGCTGGAGTAAGGAAATAAAAAATGAGGCTAAAACATCTTGCGGCAGAAAATGAGGAAGTGCTCCAAAATGTGTCAAAAGAGCACAGAAGCCAGCTTGAACAACCTCCCACTCGCCAAATTTGGAATAATGTGAGCATCAAAATAATGATAGTAACAAGTTATAATACATTGAATGGATTAGCAATCCATGAGTCCATACTAATATCAATATGTAAGTACATAAATTCAAAGTTAGGTAAAGAATAGGAGACTTCTCTGAGCACCCCACCATATAACACTAATTAATTATAAAGAGTAATAGCCAAAAACTAGAAGTAATCCAAATTTCTGTCAAGGAATGAATGGATAAACAAACTGTGCTATTTCTATGTAATGGAACAGTACTCAGCAATTAAAAGGAATAAATTATTGTTATGTGTCACTATAGAATCGAAATAATTATGTTGAGAGAAAGAAGCCAGGATAAAACAAAAGTGTACAGGCTCTATGAATCCATTTTCATAAAATTCTAGGAAATGCAAACTAATGTACAGTGATGGACAGATCAGCAGTTGCCTGAGGAGTCTGGAGAGGAGATCAGGAAGGGGCACAAGGAAGCTTTTGGGAACAAAGGATATGCTCCATACCTCCACTGTGGTGATGCTTTCGTGGATATGACCTATGTCCAAACTTTGCAAATTGTACACTACGTATGTCTATTTTACTGTACATTGATTACAGCTTAATAAAGCTGTTTAAAAATTTTTTTAACTTAAAGAGCAGATGGATAACTCTACAGTGAAGAAGACTGGCAAATACCACCTTAATCGAGTGACCAAAGTTAATATCATCAGTAATGGGAAAAAATGAAATTGTGTCCCATCAGATAGTATGTAATGAGAAAAACAACATGACTTCTGTGATATTTCCAGATTGAAAGAGACTAAAGGGGGAAAGAAAAGAAAAAAGACAGTAAAGGGATATGACAACTAAGTGTAAACTTGATACTGGATTGGATCATTCTAGAGATTTTTGGGACAACTAGCAAATCTTAAATGGTAGTAATAAAATAGTGGTAATGTGTCACTGCTAATTTCCTAATTTGGATCGTTAATTTCCTAATCTGGATGGTTGTATTGTGGTTGTGTAGGAAAATGTCTTCGTAGGAAAAACACACTAAAGTATGCAAGAGTGATGGAGCATCATGTCAGCCATTTATTTTAAATGGTTCAGGGCAGGGAGTTCTTATACTGCCCTTGCAACTATCAAGAAGTGTTTGTGAGTGTTTCCATTTTTTTAATCCTAAACTATTAGCAATTAAAGAAAAATAATTAAGTATATTGCCTTTCTTGCCTGAAGTATATTTTAGGGTTATCAAATAGCTTTGCTTGATGAGGATGAATTCTTCTTTAAAAAATAATTCCAGGGCGGAAAAGTAGAAGAAATAACTGAATTATAAAATTGGTAGGTAGGGCCGACCAAGTGGCGCATTGGTTAAGAGTTGGCTTGGGATGCCAGCTCTGAGCAGCAGGGCCCCAGTTCGGATCCCACATGAGGGCCAGTGACACTGCGCCCTCTACAGCTAAGATGGTGAACAACATCTCGACCTGGAGCTGGGCTGCCGTGAGCTGCCATGAGCAGCAGTCCAATGGCCGGCGACTGATCTGCCTCACCCAGGAAGAGTGCAATGATCACAAAACCAACATGGGCCAGTAAAGCGATGTCCTCCACAACTAGACTGAAGAACAAAAGGACAGCAACTTGTCTGTTCCCCTTCCCTGATTCCCCAACACTGTTCACCTCCCCCAATTCCCCAATAAAATCTTAAAAAAAAAAAAAAGTACCAGGTAAACACTTAAGATTAATAAGAAGATTGTGCTTTCTTGGCCAAATGTAACCTGGTGTCCTAAGTAAAATGCCAACCAAATGCAAATTTCATAAAATCCTTGCTAGGTGGGTGGGGAGTATCTAATATCTAATACAAGCCAGAAAGACCAGAAAGGCACATAGTCCATCAAGTCTAAACAGGAAAGTGTTAGCCAACTCCAACTCATTTCCCCTGGAAAAAACCCTCTTCTCCCCCATACTTCTCAAGCTTTGTTTCCTACTGCTGCCCTCTGGTTTTTCGAGCCTTCTTCTCCTTCTCTCCCCTTCCCAGCTATTTCCCACTCTTCCACCCCATAACTTTTAATCAGTTATCTATTGAATGAATATATAGTCTTAGAATTGTGCTAGATCCTACAGACAACAAGGTTTAGGCCCTGCTCTCTCCTTAAAAGGGGATGGAGAGTGGGGAGAGAAGCTACACAGAAAAGGCACATAATCATTAGTCAATACACAGTTAATTTGATTTTAAATTGTATAGTATTGGACACAAGTACCAAAGAGGGGAAATCCATAAGGGTAGGATGATTGGATAAACACTGCCAGAAGGGCTGGGCCTTGAAAGATGGGTAGAATTTGGCTACAACTTCATCTCTAGACTGTGAGGTTCACACACACAGAAAGATTCCACATGTGTCTTGTTCACTGCTGTATGCCTAGCACCTATCACAGTTGGTGCACCATAAATATCCTTGGAGGGAGCAGATATTTAACAACCCTTTGATGGCTCTCACCAACAAGATGGAAATCCTGTGTCCTAGTGATCTAGCTATTCTCTCCCCTTTCAGCCTAACACACAGCTCCTTACACTCTGCCCCAGCCATTCCCAATGACTGCAATTTCCAGACACACAAAGATGCTTCACATCTCTGTGCTCCTCTCTCTGTACATGATATATGCCCCTTCCAACTTCTCCACCTCATAAATTCTTACTCAATCTGCAAAAGTCAGTGCAAGCATCAGCCACTTTGTGAAGCCTTTGCTGACCTCTCAAGTTTAAACTAATCACATCCTTTCCTTCATCTCTTCCTCTTTACACTCTTTTTTCCAACCTGTATCTTAGCCCCTATCCCACTGAGTTCACCGACATCTCCAGTCCCTGGCACAGTGACTCGAACACGGCAAGCATCCAAAACAATTTTTTTTTTTATTAAATATCAAATTCGGAAGGAAATAGAAAGTCAAAGATAAAACTGGGAATAATTAAAGATTTTTCCTAGTGAAAAAAAATGACATCACGAAATTGATATTTAGAAAAACCAATCCAGTACTGATGTACAGGGAGAAGGAACAAAGAGCAAGAAAGAGCCCACAAGCGAGGTGCAACCCTTCAGACGTGAAGTGATAATGATGGCAGCCTTAAAGGCTGACCACGCAGAAGGAAGTCGTTCAAGAGCAGTGCTGTCCAATAAAACGTTCTGTGAGGAGGTAAGTTGCTACAGCTGCACTGTCCAAATGGCAGCCATTAATTGCACATGGCTTCTGAGCACCTGAAACGTGGCTAGTGAAACTGAAGTTTTCATTTCATTTATTTTACTTTATTGAAATTTAAATAGTCACATGTGCCTAGTGGTCCCTCTACTGGATAAGCAGCTCTAGCTAGCAACTGTGGCAGAACAACAGACGCTTTTAATTAATAAAAGGAATCATTTTATAGCAATTATGGATCCTAACATGGAATGAGCTCCCTCTCAAAATCATCTCAGAAACAGCTCAAAGAAGGAGGAGGTAACATTTTTGGGTGGAAAAATGGCCTACAAAGGATCACATTATTTTATACCTGGAAAGTATTCAAAGATCATTTTTACACGGAAGAGAAGCTTGGTTTGGAAGTTAGATAAGTTACCTGAGGAAACACAGGGAGTAAATAACAGAATAGGAACTAAATGACAGATCGTAAAACACTATGGTCTGTTAATTGTCTTGATTGTAATAATTTCACGTGTGCATGCATATGTAAAATGTCATCAATTGTACACTTTATTTTTTTTTTTTATTTTTTATTTTTTTAGCTGAGCCATCCTGCCACCTGTTGGCAGCTCAATGGCAACTCAGCTCGGGCTGGCCTTGAACCGCTGTTGCTCAGAGCTCAGCTTGCACTCTTGAGCGAGCTCTTAACCAACTGAGCCATTCGGCTGGCCCTCAATTGTACACTTTAAACAGGTCTTAATGTAGGTTAATTATACTTCAAAAAAGCTATTATTTTTTTTAAAGATTTTATTGGAGAATTGAGGGAGGGCAACAGCGTTGGGGAATCAGGGAAGAGGAACAGACAAGTTGCCGTCCCTTTGTTCTTCAGTCTAGTTGTGGAGGACTGGCCCATGTTGGTATCGTCATTGCGCTCTTCCCAGATGAGGCAGATCGGTCGCCGGCCTCTGGATGATCGCTCACCGTGGCTATTGGCAGCTCACGCTGGCTGCCAGCCGCTCACTGTAGCCTATGGCAGCCCTCTGCAGCAGGGGCTGCAGCCCACATCGTCGCCAGGGCTCGCACAGCCCAGCTCCAGGTGGAGCTGTAGTTAGCTGTAGAGGGCAGTGTCACTGGCCCTCACATGCGGGATCCAAACCGGAGCGCTGGCATCCCAAAACCAGCTCTTAACCAATGCACCACTTGGCCGGCCCCAAAAAAGCTATTTTTAAAAAAGCACATTATGTCAACTCTTTAGTTGCATCTCATAAGAGTAATTATGAGGATTAAGTTCATTAACATATTTAAAGATTTACAGCAGTGCTTGGTATGGGGTAAGCACTATAGAAATGTTAACATTATTATTATTATTATTATTATTACTATTATTAGATACTTGAATTCTGCCCTACTGACCAGTTTGGAGAAATGTAATGGAAAGAAGAGTGAACAGGATTTGGAGTCAGAAACTCCAGATCAAAGTTCTGGCTCTTGAGCAATTGCTCTGATTCTCAATTCTTTGAAAATAAAATAGCTGGACAAGATAATCTCCACAGGGCCTTCCAAGCTGAGGATTTCAGAAGTGGACTAGGATGAGAGTTGTGGGAATCAAAAAGAAGGATGGGTCTGGGGACCCTAGAGAGGAACTAGTAAGATTTAAGAACTGGCTAGACATGCAGAATGATGGAAACCAATGAATCAGCTATGAACACAAAGGTCTGGGCTTTGGATGACTCAAGGTTTCAATAAAAAGAGGAGCATGTTGACCCAATAAAAGTACATTTATTATTTTAACAAATCAGCAGGTACTCTATGGAAATGCATATTCATGACCTCTGGATCAAAATGTCAGCATTTAAAACATATGCTAAAATCAAAATCTCTTCTCATGAGGTTATGTTAATGCTATGTTAAAACGAATACGGATAATTATAATTATATCATCATATTTAGCATATTTAATAACTTTCACTCCAAAGTAGCAAATTATCAAAAAAAAGAATCAGTGCAGACATCAGTCACCAAAAGGCTGAGCTCCTGAACAACTCTTTCGATGTGGAAACGATCTAACCTAGTCAAAGAGATGCCGGTAGATGTTACAATGGAGCTCAGACAAAGCACGTGAACCTGTTTTCTCTTAGACGGTGACTTCTTCATGAGCTTATCTTCAAATAGCCATTGTAAACCACAATATTATATCTCACGCACTACATAAACACATTTTCAGGATAGGACCCTACGGGAAATGGTCGTGTGCCCTGATGCAGTAATTA
Source organism: Aselliscus stoliczkanus (assembly GCA_033961575.1). Classification (NCBI taxonomy): domain Eukaryota; kingdom Metazoa; phylum Chordata; class Mammalia; order Chiroptera; family Hipposideridae; genus Aselliscus; species Aselliscus stoliczkanus. Next base: position 50,223,952 of record CM066730.1, on the reverse strand, counting down.
CAGAATCACACTTTCGTGACTGTGGCATCCAGAAGTGTGCCTTACATGGTGCTGAGGGACAACATACTTTTCAAGATGCTACCTTACTCCTTTCATAGATGTGATCAGTCCAGCAAAGTTATGCTGACATTCTGATGGGCTCTATGCCACTACACTGTACCGATGTACAATTCCTGGACCCAAATACAAAGATCACAGTTGTTCATAAAAGCCTTGCTCTGTTTCATAGACTAAAAAAAAAAAAAAACAATCCTGCCAACTTTTTGATGATCCTTCAAGGGCAACATTTCAAATATAATATTCTTCTCTGGACATTGAACAGTATTTCGGTTATAACTGACTAACTGACTGCTTGGTCATCATTTGGGTCAAATCCCAGAACAAAATTTTTTTTTTAATTAAATTGCTTATGAAATGTTGCAGTTTAAGGCTATCTGCAGACCTATTTAGACATAGCCAAAATGCACCAATTTATGACTAGATAAAATAAAAAATGTCGTCGATTAGCCTAGAACAGCAACATAAAAAATTCTTAGTTGCAAGGCAAAGCAAATGCTAAGCTGAAAGACACTGCAGAAAGGCACTGAGGCCACTGGGGGAATGAGTCACTTAGAGCCACATTTTCCAGATATCTTAGTTTACCCTTCCTGTGTGGAAACTTAATTTTACCTCTTTGAATAGAATTCTCTCTAACACATGCCATTATGGACCCTACCTTTTAAAATAGCACATAAGGATGGTATTTGTTTCTTTTCATAATAAAAGGTCATCATTATGAACATCAGACAGAGATGTGGTAAAGATGTAACCATTAGGGGCCGGCCGAGTGGCGCATTGGTTAAGCGCTGGTTTTGGGATGCCAGCGGCCCCGGTTCGGATCCCACATGAGGGCCAGTGACACTGCCCTCTACAGCTAACAACAGCTCCACCTGGAGCTGGGCTGTGCGAACCCCGGTGATGGTGTGGGCTGCAGCCCCTGCTGCAGTGGGCTGCCATAGGCGACAGTGAGTGGCCCGCAGCCAGCGTGAGCGGCCAATAGCCGCGGTGAGCGACATCCAGAGGCCAGCGACCAATCTGCCTCATCCGGGAAGAGCGCAATGACAATACCAACAGTGAAGCAACATCCTCCGCAACTAAAACTGAAGAACAAAAAAAAAAGACAGCAACTTGTCTGTTCCCCTACCCCGATTCCCCAACGCTGTTCCCCTCCGCCAATTCCCCAATAAAATCTTTAAAAAAAAAAAAAAATAAAGATGTAACCATTAATGCAAATTTATATAATATGGTATAAAGGGAAAAAAAGATGACTTATAGCTCTTGCATCAAGCTTGATTTCCTTAAAATAAATAAATAAACTCCTAGTGACGCCTTGTTGTTTGTTCATTTACCAATTTTCCATAAAACTATAATGAAGTATAGGAAACTGTATATTATATGCAGTATAATGTAATTTACTTTTTTCAAAATTAAACAGTGGGCTAAATCCTGATGCCATCCTCCTACAAATGCTTTCATTATCCTCTGGAAAAATCACCTTTTCCCCCCACTACTATCAATAGCGTTCAGCTCATTCCCAGATTTCAAAACTTGAGTCAATTTCATAAACTAGCTTATCCCCACTCTTCTTTCTCCCTTGCACTAAATTTGTTTGTAGAGTGTATCTCACTTAATTTCAAATATACCGGGGTTGCCAAAAAAATATTATATACACACAACTTGTGTTCATCTTCTGTTATCGGTATATAGTGACTATTACAGTTTTAATACAGTTTTTTCCTTTACTGAAAATGTGTAAACATTTTTTGGCACCCTCTGTATGCAACGGCATGAATAGGAAAAGATTCAGTATACACACTTTTCATTTCACTGAAAATAGAAAGAGGACAAGCCATGTCTGCTAAACGGGGCATCAGGTCTTAATTTTCTCCAGCCCCACTTTATATTTCATTTTGCAGAGAACTCTACACCTCATCAATGCTATTACGAGATGATTCAAAGTCCCATATGGTGTCTGGGTAGAATCAATTTCCTCATAACTTCTACAATATTTCACTTTCTGAAAAACGCTTATACAGGAATTAGCTCAGATAAAAATTGCAATCAAGGAAGGAGTTCCACATAACTTCTTCCCTAAAAAGTACATGCAGAAGGGGTTCAGTAAACATTAGTTACATTTAAAAAAAAAAAAAAAAAAAAAAAAAAAAAAGGGCCAGCCAAGTGGTTCGGTGGTTAAGAGCTGGCTTGGGAAGCCAGCGGCCCCGGTTCGGATCTCACATATGAGGGCCAGTGACACTGCCCTCAAAAAAAAAAAAATTATTAAAAAAAACAAAACATTAGTTACAAATTAGCTACTAGTCAACAAATATGCATTAACTATTTACTATTTTCTAGGTACTGTGGTAAGTAGAAACAAGTTTAAAAAAAAACAAAATCAGCCCTCCAGAAGCTCACAACCTAGAGAGATGCTTATAGGCTAAGTGAAAACATAGATGGTTCAGTAGCTAAATTTGCTCATAAAAAACTTTTGTAATTGAAAAGCATTAAGCCAAAGACTCCTGCAGCAAAAAGATAGACTGTTTTTCAGTTCTGTTACTTAGGAAAGATCACTGTATACAAAAGTAATATTCTTTTAATAGGAAAATTAAATTTAGTACACTTAATAAAACTAACTGATCTACTATTATATATAAATAGGTTTAAATTCCATGGCAAAATAATTTTTTTTTTAATATCCAAAGTTGAAGGTCAGAATAAATTTCTTTATACATACAAAGTTCAGTCTAAAATGCCCTTGCTTGTTCCACAGTCTTAAGTTATCTAAAATCCTGAAAAAATATAAATTAAGTCCTAATATAAACAAGATAAATGATTCAACTATTATACTGACTGAATATTTTTCTTCCTTTCTCTTTGGAATCATGTATAGATGTTCATTTTATCTAAGTTAGCAAATGTTTATGTATTTCTGTTCTACAATGAAATAAATATTGATCAGTCGAAATAAATAGTTTCGACTGATCACCTAGCTGAGTAATTTTATTACTGCACAAATTAAAGTCCTCTCTGGTGTACTCAGACCTACCTTGATACTATACAGATGAAGCCTTGAAGGAAACGGACTCCAAAAAGATGTAGGAGCTTCTCACAATTGCATAAGGGCACACAAAAGAGTTATTTTATGTCTGTATGAATGTGTTACCTCCATCAAGTTCCGATCACCGCTTCTTCACCCCGAGCGATGGTAACCACCACTCCCCGCAACTCCTACATATGCGCGTGCGTGCGCGCGCGCGCGCACACACACACACACACACAGTCACTCTGTACTCTTGTATGTGAAAGGAGTGTGGGCCTTGAAACGGATACACCTAAAGTCAAATCCCTTCTCTGTAAGTCAGAAGCTCATTACCAAGTTCAAGTTCATTTGTGTTCAACTATTTCTTCACTACAAAAGAATTTGGTTTTATTTTGTTTGGCAACTTTTGCCAAGAAAAATTGTTCCAGAAGCCCAGGGAACTGTCAAGGCACCCATAGTTTCCCCTCTTCTTCCAAATGCTTCCTTTGGAAACACAAAGGGCATCTGCAACAAAGGCAGCAGGAGGCATTGATATGGGTGTGTGGTTTACAATTATTTGGCAAACTTTTCTTTTATATTTTAGGCACTTTCCTATTTGTACATTATATGTTACAATAAAAAATAATAAAACAAAATGTAAAAATGTCTCTCTAATCATTATTATCCTCGGTAAAATGTATTTTCTACTAAACGTTTAAAAATACAAAGGCTTTCTTCATGTTTTTAATAGGATGCAGGATAAGTAATTTCTATTCTGTGTGTAATTTGGCACAGCTTACTTCAGCTCAAGTTAGTTAAGGACTTTTTTTAATAAAGGGAGTTTATTTTTGCTTCCAATGAGGCTTGTTAGATTAAAAAACATAAATATTAAAATACCTTTAAGCAATTTGTGATAAAATCATGGTGACCTGCATAGAACAAATCATTCTTTCTAAGTAGGTAATATAAATAAATGACTGCGGTTTCTTTTTTAAAAACTCCAAAGTAAAAAGAATTTCTATAATCTGACATCCTAATAATTTGTGACATTTTACCTCCAGAAAAAAAAAAGAGAAACAGCCTCAAAAAAAGTCACTATTATCTATCAAAGAATAAGCTAAAAAGAAATGTGTCAGCCAAGAAATTAAAATGGAGCTACATGCCCCATCAAACAAAAACCTGCCACGTACCTTGATCAATACAATCTTCAGCAAGAGCAAAAAGCTGAGGTGAGCGTTCCTCAAGCAATTGCTGATGAATATTCACACATCTCAAAGTCCACCATGGCAAGCTCTAGAAAAGAAAGCACAATGTAAGTTGAAATAAAAGTTGAAAAAGAATTTTACATGAATTGAAATTACTTTTTACAATTTGTTTTACACTAGTGAAATTGAACTTACTCCATCAGCTTACCCATTCACTACTATGTTTTCAGTAATAATCTCCAAATCCACTTCTGTCTTCCACAAGAATAATCCCTCTCCTGTATTCTCTCAAAGTCTGTCTTGCTAGCCCATGGGGCTCCCTGATGCCATTTTGAACTCACCATCTTCTTTAAAATGTCTCCTGCAATCTCCCTGCTCTGCTGCGGCACTGTCAGCACCAGGACCTGAGTACCAACCATTTTAAGAGGCCTCCCACGAGAAGCTCCTGTGGGGGTGCCAGTCCCCTCATCTGCACTTCCAGCACGTTATCTGGCCCTCCCTTTGCAAACACATTCCACTGTAGTCATGTATGTCACCCCCAGCTTTCAGTGTTATCTGCCATCCATCCAACAAGATGAAAAATCACGTCTTACTCATCTCTGCATCCTCCTGAAAGCAATGTATTTTGCACAAACTACAAAATAAGAAATGCCCTTGGATTCAGATATTCCCCCAAACTGGGAAGATCGCTTCCACACGTCTGTGAAACCTCTTCCATGAAGCCTGGTCCCACTACAGCAGCACCCACTGCTCTACACTGCTCTTAGAAGTCAGCACCGAATTGGATGGCTCTTGCTTTTCAGGTCTCTCACTATCTGGTCCATTCCTTTTTTGAGCGAAAAGACTGCATGGCCTTGGTGAACACACGGGCTGAGGACACAGTCCCTTTTTCTTTCTTCTCTGATGCCTGTTCTTACCTGTTCAACACATCCTTATTTAAATAGAGAAAAACAATGAATAACAAGCTCGTACAAAAGCAAACCATGAAAAGTCTCCCTCCTGCTGCCTCAAGGCTGTCCTCCTTCCCCAGAAAACTCCAGGACAAAGGTTCATATTCTCCTAACTCTTCCTCTATGCGTGTGCGTGTATGTACAGTTACAATAAGCATTTTGATTGACTCATTAAAATATCAAGTACGATCATGCATTGGATCATCTAAGTTAATTAAAACTAGGTTATGTTGAATTATATTGCATAAAGGTATGAGGAATTAATTTTTCTTTTTTTTTTTAAAGCAATCCCTACAAATAGAAGATCACATTTAATTACCAAAAGCATTATTTTAATTCAACTTCTGCATTTGATTAAGGGGTAAAACTGCCTGGTTCCCTTCTAAAGTTCTACACACACCTGCCCCAACAATGATGCAATCACAAATGAATTTTGACTCTATGACAAAACCCTTTCTAATTATTAATGCTGTTTCCTCAGTCCATGTAAGTAAAGGTAGAATTATCTAACAGAAAGAAGTTTCACATCATTTTGAATTTAATTCCCTGAGGTGTTGGCTCATTCTTTTCCTATCAGTAAAGCTAATGAAGTCAGTCTACATATCAATTATCTGCCCCTTATCTGCTGTCAGCAATAAATGAGTCAGGTTTGGCAGTGTATTCTTTCCTTTTCTAGACATGGGAATTTAGATAGATCCAAAGAGATTGCCTTTTTAAGAAAGCATACGAAGTAAGATGCTGAACTCTTAAAAATTAGATCCGTAAACTAACTCTTAACTCAAAGTCCTTCAATAGAAGGGGGAGTGTGAAACAAATAAAGCATAGCCTATTTTCTGCTAGAAAATAAAAGCATCTTTTTCTATCTACCAAGAATTGCTTAATAGAAAATTTGAGGCATCAGTGAAAAACAAAAGGAAACTTGCAGCCTGGTTTTCGATGGTCCCTACTGAATCCTGCCTCCTGATTGGAGGACTTATTACAGACTGTCCTGATTGAGAAGTCTCACTAGTCAACAACCTCCTAGAAGGCGAGAAGCATTGTTTACTCACAGGGCACCCAATAAATGCTTGCCAACTTACGCCATTTTATAAATAGGGAAACCGGTATTCAAGAAATTAACTAGCATAAGGTCACACAGATGCTCAGTAGCCAGACAGACTCTGGTCTGATTTGAAAGCCAAGGCTCTTTTCACTCAACATTTATATTACTAATACTAGTCTTCATACTTCACAGATCAGAGGGTAGAGGGAAATCATTGTTTACAGTCCCATGAAAATAATATCATGATAAACAACTTGATACATTTCTTAGGAGCCAACTTATTCAAAATTAATTTAAAAGACTGAAATTAACTTGGATAAGTGTGTGGTGCTTCATCATTTTATCTTCACTTATCAAAGAAGTCATTTTAACATCATCATTTAGAAATTGACATATTCAAGACCCAAAGGGAAAAACTTTAATGTTTCAATTAAAAGGCAAGATTTCAGCAAAGAATGATCTTTGTGTGGTGATGTACAACAAGCAAACAGGGTTTTAAGCTGAAGTCAAAAGTTGTTTAGCATCTACCGAGAATTTCAGGTAACTATCTCTCCAACCCTGCCAAGGATGACTTCCACAACCTGCAGTTCACAGCTTAATTTGTTCTCCTAAACTGCTGATAATACATGTGTGTCTTTATTCAAATGACACTTAACAAACTTGTTGATGAAAGTCTTTCACCAGCAAAACTTAAAATTGTTATCACTTACTCATTGACGACCATTAGTCTCACCAGAAAGAAAATAAAGCCATCTGGCAGCCTCATGCCTTGGTGATACTTTCTTTAAAGCCAAGAATGAGTTAGTCTATAGGACCATTTAACTCAGTTCAACTTGGGGAAATTTTTTAATTCAAATTAATGTCATTAAAAAATCAAAGAGAAGACTTTAGATCTGCTAGTACATGTTGAAACCCAGCTACTAAAAACCCTCTAGTGCAACTGAATCCAGATAAATCCCGTCTATCACGAGAGTCGCTGATACAGACATCACTTCTCTTCACTTATCTTCTTCCTCTTCTCTGTCTAAATTTAAATGCTTATGAAAGAAGCCCTCATACAGCACAAACCAAACCTATATTTTTCCCATAGAAATATTGTGTTTCTTAAAATTTTTCACCCAACACTTAGAAACTGGGAGATTCACATGAAATTTATTTTATTTTATTTTTTTTTTGAGGGCAGTGTCACTGGCCATCACATGTGGGACCGAACCGGGGCCGCTGGCTTCCCAAACCAGCACTTAACCATCGCGCCACTTGGCCGGCCCTAGATTCACAAGAAATTTAGATGTGCTTTGGCAAAATAGGGTCTGTGTCCCCAAGATGCAACAATCAGAACAGGAATAAGCAAGCTACATCATCGGTCAACTCCAACCTGCCACCTGTTTTTGTATAGCCCAAGAAGTACAAATAGTTTTTCACATTTTTAAATCATTTAAAAAAAAAAATTTTGTGATATGTGAAAAGTATATGAAATTAAAATTTCAGTGTTCATAAATAAAGCTTTATTGGTACAACAGTCACACCCATTCCTTCACATAAGATCTACAGCTGCGTTCACACCACAATGCAGGCTTAAGAGTTACAGAGAGTAGTTAGAACAGACTGCACAAAGCACCGCTGACACCTCTATCAAACCCCCAAAGACTGCCATTGTCTCTCTCTCTCTCTCTCTCTCTCTCTCTCTCTCTCTCTCTCTCTCTCTCTCGTGGTTTTTGTCACCTCCTACTGCCTATTAGCTTTCTGTGAGGATGTGTGCTTCTTGTCACTAATTTACATGTGCCCTAAAGAAACCATGTAACAGATACTCAACAAATGCTCTACTTAATCCAACCCAAATAATGAATTCACAAAGTCAGAAATGAGCCAGGAAACAGTAATTAAGATCCACTGCAACAGTGCTAAGTTTGCTTCCTGCTCATTATCCTTATATGAAATTCATAAAAGACTATGAAGGATGTTTTTATACCTATGTTTAAGATTCAGAGAACGAACACGTATACACACGCACACACACATATGCACATATATTCAATCCTATTAAAGACACACAACAGAATCTCATTTTATAACAGATGAATCTCATGAGAGGAGAAAAGTTTTGCTTACTGTCATCAGATTTTTAGAATTTAATACCAGGAAGACAACTTAGAGAACGAAAGTATCCAGATATTGTATCGATCGCACAAGATATTATCTGATGCTCATCACCACAAAAGCCACACCTGGGTGTGACTCTCCGGGCGCCTGTTCGTCCCTCACCGGAAGAGCTGTCAGTTTGTGCTTTACAGTCACTAGGATAACTCGTGCCAACAGCAGCAGTGCAGGCTTCACGGTCAGGCTGTAGATCGATTCTCCATCTAGAGTGAGCAGACTCAGAACAACTGCATCCAATCCTTTGGCCTGAAAACCAAAACAAAATCGTAAGCTCTGAGATGATATAATTTAACAAAATAGTATTAATCTTTATATGTCTCATAATAATACATATTTTCCAGTTACTCCAGCTTTGAACAAAGACACCCATCTCTTACACAGCAATTGGCGCTGGACAGAACTCATAACATTATAAATGCCCTTTGGGATCTACAAATTCAGCCTGCCCTGACAGATCACCACCCATCTGCTTGTACTTTAGAGAAGAGGGAACTCAAGAAAACGCTAGTATTGAAGAGGGATCGTGACTTTAGAGATTTACTTACAAATATCGTCTCAATAAAAAGCATCCCTCTGCTAAAGTATTTATGTTAAACACCGACACCTCACAAATGCTTCAATAGTTGGCAAATGTCATTACAAAACATGTCTGCTCCTAATGACTATCAGGGCCAAACAACAAGGTCTTATATGTCACATGCTGAGTAGGCACACACCATGGAACAGAGGGAACGCTGCAAAACAAGGATGCCTGTGAAAAATCCACTCCTTGACTAAACAGAGATTTTATATGCTGTACAAGGCAACTGCGTTTCTAAAATGTGGACTGCATCATCTTGACAGCTGCCACAGAAGAGACAGCGGGAATGCTTAGCTGTTAGGAAAATGGGCTCTCATCTCACAAACACGGGATGGTGTCGTTTTTCTGCTTCTCATTAGTTTGTGGGCATAGATAAATTTTGTGCCTGAAGTCTCAGTTTCATCAATTATAAAATGAAATATTGAGTTGTCGGAAAAGTCATGATGCATTTTTGCAACGAAAAACAGAAAAGATACGTCATGACTTTTCCAACAACCCAATAGTAGAATCTATACCTCACAGAGTTCTTATAAGAATTAAATTAAACTTAGAAGTGTAACAGAGGAATAAAGACTTAACATGAATGATCACTAGCAAACCACACATCAAGTTTACTATTATCTCCTATCTTCGCCATGGGCAGATTTTAAAAAAAAGAAGAAAAAAATTCAATAATTAAGGAACTATTTTGAAGTGATTACAACTGCCTCAATTTTAGAAGTGTGGAAAAAAGTTCATCACAATGAAGTTAGTGTGTGAACAGAGTTTATAGCCCAAGTTTTCTGACTGCTAAACCAATGTTCTTTCTATCTCCCCTTGCTGCCTGCCCCTCAGCAAGGTCGGCGCTGTGCTGAGCACTGGGAAGGCCTGAGGACTGGGCCAGGGCCACTTCTAGCCTTCCCGCTGACACACGATACTGTGCTGGTGTGGCTAAGTGACATACAGACACCAGAAGAGGGCCTGGTTTGGAGAACCTCACCCTGAGCTCAGCCTTGGACACAAAGAGTCAGGTATCTTGTACGTAAGACCTCCAAATGGAGGGACTGAGGACACACGTGAATATACTGACTTCAGAACTCGAGAGAAGAACCCGCCTAATATGCCCAAATGGACCTGCAGCCCTCGTTGAATCATCTGGTCACTGGGATGAGTATAACAATCTTTATTTCTTAAACTCCAGATATGACATGCCTTTAAGGAAAAGAATTCTTATTCTAATCACGCTGAGAAATATGCACAAACTTCAATCATTATCTTCTAAATTAACTCCCTAAAGATAAACAGCAAACAAGTTAGTAGGGCAAAAAATTATACAAAGTTAGCCCATAATATACTACCTGAAAATTATCACCTCTGATAGTCAAAGCCAGGGCTTGGTTACTAAACCTCCTCTTCTTCAACTCAAAGCTAGATGGCGATGGTATTACCAAGGCAAATAATAATAAATAAGTGACTAAACAAATAAACCAGTAAATACATCAATTTCCTAGTGTTGCTCTTGCACCTTCATGAAAAAAATTAAATGCTTTTCTAGCTCTGCTTTTAAATCAGCCTCTGCCTACCCCTGTCATATAACACTGGTTTCACTGAGTTCTAAATGTGCTTCCAGAGGTTTTGGAAATGATCCATTTTTAAAGAGGACTGTTTATATTTTCAATAAAAACTGACAAAGCAAATGTTACAACTCCCTGAAGAACAATTCCTCAGTCAAGAGAGCCTAAGACATACAAAAACACATATTTAACAGCATAATGGTGAAAAAATTCAACCTCTGGAAGCCTGAGATAAACTTAATATAAAACCAGGTTACCAAGGGATCACCCTTTATGTGTGAGAGGTGACCTACTTACTCCTCAGACATGGCCCCTCAGTGCTATTCCTCTGGGGCTGATTAGCACCAGGGGTCACAAAACAGTGCTGACAATGACAAGGCCTTAAGTGAGAGGCAGGGAAACTTAATTTGGCTTTGGTGACTATACTCCATGACCATAAATATCTGTGCATCACAAGAACCAAGAAAGATGAATCAGCATAGGAAAATGAAAACTAGAAAAGATTCCCGTTTAAAAACTTCCACTCCATCTGCCAAATCCTCAGATTGCTGCTAAAGAGTATAAATTGTATAATTCTTTTAAAAACAACCCCACATTACCAAGCGAAGGTGAGCATGCATGCACCCTGGGGCACAGCAACTCTGCTCACACATATAACTACCGCAGAGCTTCCCCACTTGATGCTGGAAGGGTTTACAAGTGTGTCGAAATACTGATCCCCTCAGCCCTCAGGGGGCCCAACTATATTCTGGGGCCAGTAAAAACGGCCTCCTCCATTTAGTGCACTGCACAAACAAATACTATCATTTTTTAAACATGCTGTGCTTTGAAACTCTTGTAATCATTTCCAGAAGATGTGTTCCTAATAGCATTGTATGTAATATATTGCAACAAAAATGGAAACAATCCACATGGCCATCAAGAGTAGAACAGATAAATGAATTGTTGTATAGCCATACAATTGGAATACTATGCAACAGTAAAAATGAATAATGGTACAATTTCAAAAATATACCATCAAGTAAAGCAAATCACAGAAGACTACATAATTTGTTTCATTTACATAAAGTTCGAAAACTGGCAGAATACTATGTTTTCTAGGGATACACACAGTGGTGCTAAAAGTATGGAGAAAAGCAATGGAAGACTGATTCATGAGAGAGGCGGCCTGGGGATGCTACCAGGAAGCACACACCGGGGACCTCTGAAAGCAGAATTTCCCAACCCTTTCGAAGTCAGAGCACTGTAGAAAATGGTATGATTTGGAGTGCACTCCAGGTAACTCGAGGAGGCTGCTACATCAGAAGAGACCAGTTCAAGGCTCTCAGCAGCCCCGGCCCCACACAGCCACCGCAGTGCCAGGGGTTCAACATCCGGGGAACAGCAGTCAAGGAGCTCTGTTCCACATGCCTGGTATTTTTCTCTCTCAAGGGAGATAGTGGAAACACAAGATTTTATTATTTAACTGTACACATTTTATGTGCTTTTTATGAATGTCTGAGGTAGTTCTAATTAAAAAAACAAAACAAAACTTAACACACCAAGGCCTTAGTCAAAGTTTTCTACAATGTGGCCTGAATCCCATCAAGTCTGACCTTTTACTGCTATTCCAACAGGCTCAAAGCATCCCTTTCCCACAAACACCACACTCTTCTGCCCTCTGAACTTCTGCTCACATGGCTGCACCTGGAATTCTATTTCCTCCTTTCCTCTGCCTCTCCATCTCCTCATCATTCTGCGGGTTCTGGAGCAAGGTCCACTCTCAACTAAGTGGTCTTCTCTGACAAAGTTCATGTCCCACAAATCTTCTTCTTAATTTCAATATTTCTGAGTCTCTCATTAACCAATGTCTGTACTCTTCTGGATTGTTACCTGACTTTACAGGTGCTTCTAAACTAGAATAGCAGAAAGAGTACTGGATTTGGACCCAGAAAATATGGATTCCAATGCCCCAGCTTTGGACCAGTTTCTTTCACTATTTTGAGCTTCAGTCTTCTCATCTACAGAATCCCTCCAAGCAATTAGTGCTCAGTAAATATTGACTTTGATTATTTAGTGGATTTCTAAGCTACACTACAGCGCCGTAGAAACCAGAAACTGTTTCATACACATAGGAGAGGGAATGAGATGTTTCAGATAATTTCTGCATAACTGAAGCATATCTCTTTAAGTACCATAATCTTTGGGATTTTATTTTCACTATTTTGCATGAAAACCTTTGCAAAGTATAGATTAAATCCCTTCTTAGCCATAATATACAGAAGATTTTATGACCTGATTTAGGGTCAGTGTTATGAATTTCAATTATTCTATTGTGATAAAATATAGTCATTCACTAAACTGATGATTACAGAGCCTATTTGTCTGGCTTTCAGATTATGGCTGCTTTTGTACTTCTTCCCTTTCCACCCTATCACCAAATTATTAACACTTGTTTCTAATGACTCCATTCCCCTTTCATTTGCTATCTCCAATTCTGAGAAACCAGGTAACAGTAAATAGGTCTCTTTGATTGCATAAGCTTTGGATGCTATGGGGCGCTTTTTCTAGGCTGAGTGATTAATATCTACATACAGGACCTGTGAGGTAGCTAGATACATCAGTTTTCATACCTCTTTTTAGAACATGTCTTTTCTACTTACCAAGCCCTATGCTATGTGCTTCAAAAATTATTGAGGAATTCAAGCTGTAAGCTCACTGATGATGTACTGATGCAGGTCAATAATGTTATCTTCATATATGGATAAAGAGAAGTATTATCACCATAGAGAGCTCTGGCCAGACACATTTGTAGGCTGGCTGAGTGGCACATTCGTTAAGAGCTGGCTTGGGATGCCAGCGGTCCCGGTTTGGATCCCACATATGAGGGCCAGTGACATTGCCCTCCACAGCCAAGATGGTGAACAACAGTTCCACCTGGAGCTGGGCTGCTGTGAGTCCCCAGGGATGGCATGACTGCAGCCCCTTCTGCAGTGGGCTGCCATAGGCTACAGTGAGTGGCCAGCAGTCAGCGTGAGCGGCTGGCAGCAGGTGTGAGCTGCTGCCAAGAGCCACTGTGAGTGGCCATCCAGAAGCCGGCGACCGATCTGCTTCACTCAGGAAGAGTGCAATGATAGTGTCAACATGGGCCAGTGAAGTGACATCCTCCACAACTAGACTGAAGAACAAAAAGGACAGCAACTTGTCTGTTCCCCTTCCCCAGTTCCCCAATGCTGTTCCCCTCCCCCAATTCCCCAATTTAAAAAAAAAAAAGCATTTGTAATATAAAGGAAATCACCCCTGGGAACTGTTCTTAAGCACAACAGCAAAACTTACCTGCAACAAAATTAAACAGATTTCCAGACTTGCTGCTTTGCCAGAGAAGATCTTTATGTAACTGTGGTGATATATGCAACTGAATGAAATGTACAGCTACCTGTCCTTTTTTTAAAAAAAAAGAGCAGGAAAGCAGGTCACAGAGCTCCATAAAATGGAGGTGTCTGAAGAGGAGATTCGGACTGGCAACGCAAGTTCTAGGAATATTTGAAAATTTGAAAATTTGATCAAGGAATAGCATTCTTAGTAGGTTTTATAGAAGCTATAAAGTCATGTTTCTATCCTACCACTATTAATTCCAATTTGTAAAGATCAGTTCTTAGAGAACAAATAACACAATGATAACTACATATGACGTTTCTAAGAAGCATACCTCATTGAATCGCTGGAACAAAACAGATGGCAAAAAATCCTGGGGATGTAAATCAACGCAAGGTCCCGTCCAGTTACTCTGAACAAAAAGCTGCAAACTGCTCACTCCAATTAGGAATACCAGCTGCTGTCTGCACAAGAACAGTTAAAGAAATAAACATGATCCACTCTCACTGCATAACCACAAACATACTATTTCACTTCAGTTTTATTAAGAAAAATGTTAAGCTATCAACCAACATTTACTGAGATTATCCGAGAGTATAACAAAAAAACTTTCTGAAACCTAACTAATTTAGGTCTGCAATGTCCAACATTATAATCATGAGCCATGTACGGCTTTTTAAAATTTAAATTAATTAGAATTAAACAAAATTTCCAATTCAGTCCCTTAGTCACAACTGTCCACATTTCAAGTGCTCAAGAGCCAAACGTGACTAATGGCCACCGTACTGGTCATTTCCCTCATCACAGAAAGTTCTCTTGAACAGTGCTAGTTCAGATCCTGATCAGGCACCCGTAACTTCTCTTGCATTCTTTTAACAGTTCTGACATTGCCAAAAGACATATGTTAAACAAAAGAAAACTGACAACAACAGGCCAAGAGGCATGTTGGTTCAGAGTTGGCTTGGGATGCCATCTCTGAGCACCAGGGCCCCAGTTCGGATCCCACATAGAGGGGTAGTGACGCTGCGCCCTCTACAGCTAAGATGGTGAACAACAGCTCGACCTGGAGCTGTGCTGCCAGGTGTCGCCAGCAATGGTGTAGACTGCATTGGGGCTGCAATGGGTTGCTATAAGTTACCATGAGTGGCTGGCAGCAAGCGTGAGTGGCTGGCAGCTGGCATGAGCTTTTGTGAGCTGCCGTGAGTGGCCATGCAATGGCTGGCAAGAGACTGCCTCACCCAGGGAGAAGGCGCAATGATAATACCAACATGGGACAGTGAAGTGATGTCCTCCACAACTAGACTGAAGAACAAAAGGACAGCGACTTGTCTGTTCCCCTTCCCCAACACTGTTCCCCTCCTCTAATTCCTCAATAAAATCTTTTAAAAAAAGGAAAAAACTTGTCAAACAACATGTTACTAAAGCTGTACTACCATGTATTATAACAAAAAGACCCCAAGAAATTTCACTTGAACTTATTTTTTTCAATCCTGATTTGGCTTAAGACAAGGGGGTGAGTAAAGTTTTTCTATAAAGGGACAGATATTAAATACTTTAGGTTTTTGCGGGTCACATGTATTTCTTTTTTTAAATTCTTTTAAAATGTAAACACCATTCTTAGCCACTTTGCCCCACCAACCATAATTTGCCAAGCCCTGAATTAAGACAAAAATAGGTGGGGATTCAACTCTAACAAATAACAGCCAGAGACTCTTGAAGTTTCATGAAAAAAAGTAAAAGTTTTCTTCTTTCTATGTCCCCTATGCCCTACCTAAAAAGGAAGATTCTTCAAGGAAAACAATAAATTAATTAATTAAACCTATAAACCTTTGATAGCCAGAATATAAAGCTCTGGATGCAGCACAACTGAGCAGAGAAAAAAATAAGCAGGGCCGGCCGAGTGGCGCGGTGGTTAAGCGCTGGCTTGGGAAGCCAGCGGCCCCGGATCGGGACCCACATATGAGGGCCAGTGACACTGCCCTCAAAAAATAAATAAATAAATAAATAAATAAATAAATAAATAAATAAATAAAAGAATAAGCAGCACTAGAGAAAACAGGTTATAATGAGCCTGTTTGGAGTTAGAAGTTAGGAAACTTGGGAAGAACACTTGTGGAGCAAGATCTTAAGCCTTAATATAACTGTCACAACTAAAAACCAAAATCCTTAAGGTGAATTGCAAATACATTTCATTTTCAAATTCCTCAAAATGAGGGCCGGCCGAGTGGTTAAGAGCTCACTCAAGAGTGCGAGCTGAGCTCTGAGCAACAGCAGTTCAATGCCCGGCCCGAGCTGAGCTGAGCTGCCGCTGAGCTGCCAACAGGTGACAGGATGGCTCAGTCGGAAAAAAAAAAAAAAAAAAAAAAAAAAAGGTGATAATCAAATTCCTCAAAATGAGGCAACTAGAATATCTCTTCTCAGCACTATGCAACAAGCTGGAATTCTGTTCAGCCAGAAAATAACACATTTGTGTGTATATGTGTGTTCGAATGGACACTACAAAAGCTAGTTGCTATGATACCACACAAACTTCAGACAGCAAAATAAGAATCAGGACTGACTCTGTAGGAATGTAAACTACTAATAAACCAGAAAAATGAAAAGGAATGATACTGATTTTCAAAATAAAATAAAATGCGTACAGTAACATTCTTTCGTGAACTCCTTATGGATACGAATTGTGTCTTATTCCTCTTCACAACATCAACATCTAGTAAGTAGTTTATTTGTTGAAGAACTACATGAAGCCATTCCCTTGAAAAAACACTAAATCAAAATTTCATGCATTTTAAAGACAGTTAAAACTTAACAAGAGGGCCGGCCGAGTGGCACGTTGGTTAGAAGCTGGCTTGGGATGCCAGAGGTCCTGGTTCAGATCCCACATATGAGGGCCAGTGACACTGCCCTCTACAGCTAAGATGGTGAACAACAGCTCCACCTGGTTGCCTCTATAGCTAAGATGGCCAGCAACGGTGTAGGCTGCGGCCCCTGCTGCAGTGGGCTGCCATAGGTTACAGTGAGTGGCAGGCAGCCAGCGTGAGCAGCCGGCAGCCAGAGTGAGCTGCCAAGAGCTACAGTCAGTGGCCACCCAGAAACCGGCGACTGATCTGCCTCACCCAGGGAGAGCAGTGATGATACCAACATGGGCCAGTGAAGCAACGTCCTCCACAACTAGACTGAAGAAAAGTACCGTAACTTGTCTGTTCCCCTCTCCTAACTCCCCAGTAAAATCTTTAAAAAAGAACAAAAAAATCTTAACATGGATGTCACAGTTAGTAGAGGAAGAAGTTTATTAACAAATTGACAACAAAATATAAACTATTAAAAGACTTAAGGGCCGGCCAAGTGGCGCGGTGGTTAAGAGCTGGCTTGGGATGCCAGCAGCCCCGGTTCAGATCCCACATAAGAGGCCCAGTGACACTGCCCTCTAAAAAAATTAAAAAAAAAAGATACCCTAATGTTTTAAGGGCCGGCTGAGTGGCGCATTGGTTAAGAGCTGGCTTGGGACGCCAGTGGCCCCAGTTTGGATCCCACATATGAGGGCTAGTGACACTGCTCTCTACAGCTAACAACAGCTCCACCTGGAGCTGGCTGCGAGCCCCGGCGACTGTGTAGGCTGCAGTCCCTGCTGCAGTGGGCTGCCATAGGCTACAGTGAGTAGTCGGCAGCCAGCAGGAGCTGCCAATAGCAATGGTGAGCGACCATCCAGAGGCCAGCGACCAATGTGCCTCATCCGGGAAGAGCGCAATGACGTTACCAATATGGGCCAGTGAAGCAATGTCCTCCCCAACTAGACTGAAGAAAAAGACAGCAACTTGTCTGTTCCCCCTTTCCCGATTCCCCAACGCTGTTCCCCTCCCCAAATTCCCCAATAAAATCATAAAAAAAAAAAAAAAAAGATTTAGGATTCACTACTGCGTAACTATGCATTATACTTAATCCTACAAAATTACACAAACTTTAATGGAAGAACATAAATCAAGGGTTCCATAATAAAACCATTAAGCTCTCTGATTACTAGACAACAATCTAAACCATAATAAAAGTAGTTGCAAGTATTCCTCAACAATCTAGAAATAGCAAGATGGATAGGTTATGCTTTCCAGTTAAAGCGAAATAAGGTCTAAAGTTCTTACCTATGGCTAAAAACTATCAGACCTAAGCATTTGGAAGCTCAGTGGGTTAGCAGTTACCACTCAATTATATGCTAGTTTCATACATAAAGTCCTTATATCCTACACCACTGTACTTTATCATTTTGATGGTCCTTTAGACAGAAGTTCTTACATGGATTATATGGTACACCATGAGTCCTGAATAAATGTGAAACCAGGTTTTTCAACAACTGTTAAAATCAGTGTCTTACACTGTCAAGGCACTATTAAACATAGTCAGAGTCTGTTTCTTTATGAAAACTTCAAATAAAATTTCTACCTTTTGATTTTGTCCAAATCTGTTGAGTGATCCAGGAATGTTAATATCTGCTTCTCTAGGTAGCTGTCAATCTTTTCTTCAGTCGTCATTGTTGAATTAAAAATATTTTGAGTCAATGAATTCAAGAATATGGCCTCATAGTTCCCTTCTAGCAGCAACTGTAGGAAAGATCCAGTCTCTGTAATATAAAAAATTAGTAAAATAATCTAAAAGAACAAATTTTTTTCATACTGTAAAGGATAACACTATTAGGTAAATCTATCATTTTAGTATGTAAAAAAAAAGTATATACTTAGAACGCTTGCTGAACAAACTCCCATCACTGCTAGAATTAGCACTATATCCGTACCATGAACAGTAAGGTAGTAGTTATACCCAGGAATGATATTCCCCATTACTAAGTAGTCTCACCCTTCTGCTGGGAATTCAAAAACATTCCTACTGACAACAGAAAAGCCTCTGTAGTCAGGATTTTAAGACTTTTCGCAGTCGGGCTCTTCCTATCCCCACTATACTCCCTGAGAAAAGCTGGTTTGCTCATTGTTCCCCTAATATCCCATGCACATTCCATGAAACTTTTCCATACCACCAGACTTCAGAAACTACCTCCTGAAGTTCCTATTGTGTGTATGTACACACACACACACACACACACACACACTTACAGCACTTATATACTGTCCTAAATTATAATTTCTCTTCCGGGCCCAGCTTAAATCCCATAACCAGATACCCCAATAGCAAATGTGCCTTTTCATTTTCTTCCTGGTGAATGTGTAATGCTCACAAGAATTACATTTTTATTGCCTCGTTTCAGCTTTTCTGCTTACCAACTGTGCAACCCTGAATAAATTACTGAACCAATCAGTACTGAAATGTCTTCATCTGCCAAATGGGATTAAAAGTAGCATCTACCTTAAGTGTCTATTGTGAGGATTAAACGACTAAATATATGTGAAGGGCTTAGAAAAGTAACTGCCATTGTTATTATTACTAACTCAGGCCCGTGAGAAGTTTGGAGTAAGGACAAGCAAGGAGCCTGAGGAGCACACCCAGCATGTCAAGGATACAACAACACAAAGGCTTAAGAAATCAGCAAGATTTGGGTAGAAAAAAACAACAACAAAAGAACAACAAGGCGAGATGAAAGCCCAGCCGCTGCCACCCCTTCTCCTCCGCCCTCGCGCTGGCCTGAATCCCTGGCAGGTGCGCCTCCCTCACCTGAGTCTGTGACTCCCTCCTGCTTCCATTGCTGCCGCTCCGTCTCAGTGGGGAAGCCCCGCAAAACGGCCAGCTCCAGGGTCCACATCGCCCCGGTCATCGCCCCAGGCAAAACGAGTTGCCAAGAGGATCAACAAAATAAAGTGAAAGGAGGAGGGTCCAAGACGCCCACATCTAGGGGATCCACCCCCAGCTCTAGAACCCCATGTGCGGATGTCAGCCATGGGGGGCGGCCATGACAGCAGCGCTGAGCACCCTGGGAAAAGCGCCGCGCTCTGGTTTCCCTCTAGGCAGCCAATCCAAGGGCTTGGCACCGAGCATGCGCAGTGAAGATTGCCCCGCCCCGAACGGGGGAGCACGGGATTGGAGCGCGCGGCGGACCAGACCTGCCCACAGGGGGGCGCTGCCGCGAGTTGGGAGACGAGGCGGAGGGCGTGGGGTGCTTGTGTTTCGCCCGCCCGCGACTTGGGGGAAGGTGCTGCTCCAAGCGGCGCCATACTTGAGGTCTCCTTGGAGAGCCTGCCGCTTTGATTTGTAAACTTCTTGTGGGTCAGAGCCCGCCTGACCGCCTGGGGAAAGCCGCGGTCCTTCCCGCAGCATGCACGTGCGCCCTTACCACCACCCTTTGGCTAGGTGCCATGTCGGGAAGCTAGGGGCCCTCGGCGGCAGCATCCCTGAACCCCAGGTTCAGGGCATACGTCTTTATTCTGTGAATGAACCAAAGCGTAAGTAAAATATCTGTTTCGGACGCTGCCGCCACGTAAATCGTGACCCAGGGGAACACCCGGCCTGGCCGCTGATGCTGGGAGGATTGTGCAGAATGGGCTGAACGCTGCCGAAAAGGGCCGCCCTGCGCGCACGCGGCTGCGCCCAGCGCGCACGCGGCTGCGCCCAGCGCTAGGGCCTTCTTCGCACGTCCTGGAATCTAGAGCAGCACTCCGAGGTGGAAACCAAGAGTCTGGGGCCCAGGACAGGCCAGGGCGGGAATCCCCTGCGTCCCCCTGGGGCCTGGAAGCCTGCACTGCGAGGATGGAAAAGGCTGCAGGGTGACACTGACCACACAGGATTCTTGAAGGAATGAAGAGCCAGAGATTTCTGGAAGAGCTTAGCCCAGGACCCAGCTCCAACGAGGAAGCGAACCGTCCTTAATTCACTTTCTTCCTCAGTCCTCAGAGCCATTCCAGACTAGGGAGGAAAGGCTCATCTGGGTCTCTACCATCAAAAGCCAGAGGAAGCCAGACCTGAGCTGCGAGGCAAGAGGCCCTAGGATGTCTTCTCATTGAGAACTAATTCAGTGCTATTTGTGCAGGGAATCATATTGGATCAGTATGTGTCCATTTGGTTGTTAAGCACAAAATTCAGCACCGTGGAAACTATTTGACAGTTATTAAAGATAAACAGTTGTAGGGGGTGACCGGTTAGTTCAGTTGGTCAGAGCGCAGTGCTGATAACACCAAGGTTGCCGATTCAACCCCGCATGGGCCACTGTGAGCTGCACCCTCCCTAAAAGAGTCAACTATGCCATTGTAGCATGAAAGCAATGTGTAACCAACAACCATGGGTGTTCCCCCAAAATTTATATATATATATGATAAACACTTGTAAAACACACTGACCACTGAGACCAAGTTCCTTATTTGCCTGTAGAGCTCCATGGACCCACATGGTAAACGATGCTTTCCCTATATTTCAAGATTTGTTTTGTTTTAAAGGTATGCTGAACGATATTAATTAAGTCTATTAATTTCCCTTCTGGCAAAATGGAATCCAGTCATAAAATGGGGAGAAAAAAAAAATGCTCTCAATTGAAAAAAAAAATGGTTAGTGACAACTGAGCTAGTGAATGAGAGATGTCTACTTTAAGATCAGTGTAGAATGCCTAGGGTGGGCAGTCTGTTGGGAACCCTGAGGTCACTATCTGTAAGTCTTTTTTCTTGGATGCTCATATTTCTCAGAAAAACTCTTTAAATCTACCTAGTGCTGAGGGTCTGGTTGCCTGAGTTCCAGAGCCAAGTGAAATAAAGCCAGGAGTATCAGCATTCAAGACCCAGTCTGTATACGAGGTCTCACAGTTAAGTTCACAACCTCATCCTAGAAAAAGTGCTACATGCCTTATTGCTGAAATCAGTAGTCACCTTCGAAGTACTCTCCTTGAGAAGCTATACATTGACACCAGTGCCTAGTCCACCCTTTAAAGCAATTTTGGAACTTTTTCTGGAATGGCCATCAGAGCTGTCATCCCTTGATGTCCTGAATGCCATGAAAATGTCTTCCTTTCAATATTTCCTTTATCTTTGGGTAAAGAAAGAAGTCATTGGGGGCCAGATCAGGTGAGTAGGGAGGGTGTTTCAATACAGTTGTGTACTGGCTAGAAACTCCCTCACAGACAGTGCCGTGTGAGCCTGTGCATTGTCGTGATGCAAGAGCCATGAATTGTTGGGAAAAAGTTCAGGTCATCTAACTTTTCTATGCAGCCTTTTCAGCACTTCCAAATAGTAAACTTGGTTCACTGTCCAGCTGTTACAAATTTATAATGAGTAATCCCTCTGATACCAAAGAAGGTTAGCGACATGGTTGCAACAAGTTCGGGAACTTATTTGTCAGACCTCGTATATCTATAAGTAAAATATGCAGCCTTAGGAGGTATAAAATAGTAGGCTCTTCCGTAAGCCTTTAAACGTGTTCAATCAATGACAACCCACCTCACTGAACATACTTTTGCAAGCCATCCACCAGTGTCAGCGCCTTGCTTCTGAAACAGCCTGTCAGGGATGGACTCTCTACGAAATGTGTCTGCCAACAACGAACAAGAGCATCACCCAGGCAGTCATACTTCAGCTGATGTCAATTCCTTATTCCACTGAAAATCTGCCATCTCCTTAACACCACACTGCCCCCAAACCCTATGTAAGGTCAACACTCTGCTCGGCTGGGAGACGGCCTGACCAACAATTTTCCTTCTTAGAGTATGTCATGGGCTGAATGTGTCTCCACTCTTCATCCCCCAAATTCATATACTGGAGTCCTGACTTCAGGACCCCTCAAAATGTGATGTGATAGGGTCTTTAAAGAGGTAATCAAGGTCAATAAGGCATTAAGGCAAACCCTAATTCAATGTGACTGGGATCTTTATAAGAAGTGGACATTGGAAAGAAAAAAAAATTAGGGCACAGATGTGTACAGAGAGACCATGAGAACACAGGGAGAAAACAGCCACCTACATGGCAAGGAAAGAAGTCCAAGAAGAAACCAACCCTGCCAAAACACCTTGATCTTAAATGTGTAAGCCTCTGTCTGTGGTACTTTGTTATGGCAGCCCTAGTGAATTACTATGCTACAGTAAGCAATAAATTCAGCTTTATCTTTTCAAAATTTCAGATATTAAGTAGTGGTCTCATCATCCTTTGACAAACCTGGCAGTTGTACCAAGAAAGACCATTTTGAAGGCCATTGTAGGCAGCATTCCAGAGAACCCTCAGACCAGCACTGACCCCTTGAGCCCAGAGTGCATTTGTCCTTCAACTCAGCTGCCCGGTGAGTTCATCTCAACAATATGAGATGTAACCAATTTCATTGTGTTCCCCCTACTGAATTTATTCTTTTATCTTTAGATTTTTTAAAATTACTATTAGTTACAGATGTACAACACAATGCAATAGTTATTTTTCAACCCTTACCAAGTGACTCCCCCTTTCCCCCTCCCCTTATCTTTAGATTTTTAATGGGGTAGGTTTTGTACAATGTTATTGGGCCTGGTCCTTTGTTTTAAGAAATTAGCCCTTTTGGTAGAGGTCCAGCATTTCACCATCTGATCTATGTCTCTTTTAAGATCATTAGGCTTTCTGTTTGGAAGGTCTAGCACTTGATAAGTATTTGTGCCATACCCTGCCTATAATTGAATAGTTGACCAATGCTGTGTAACAAATCACCACAAAACACAGCAGCTTCAAACAACAAACACCGGTTCTGTCACAATTGTGAGGCCCAGGAATCTGGGTGCAGGTTGGCTGTGTGCCTCAGGCTCAAGCTCTCTCCCCCCGAGAGGCTACGACATACAAGGTTCAAACAGGAGAGGCACTTCTTCCATGCTTGTCATGTAGCAGGCCTTAAGTTCCTACGGGCTGTGGGCCAAAGACATCAGTCCTTCCCACATAGCCTCCGTGTAGGGAAGCTCACAGCAGGGCAGAGGGCTTCTCTCAGAGGGAAACCCAATACAGAGGCTACAAGGTTTATGTATCCTAATCTCAGAAGTATCCCTTCACTTCTACCATATTGTTTGTGAAAATGAAATCTGTAAATCCAGTGCACATGTGAGGGGAGGGAGGCAGGTATCACTGGGTTCATCTTAGAGCTGCCTACCACACTGCAAATTATTGTGCTAGCTTTGTTTTTGCTGACATTTGTCTATATGTACAAAGGCTTGCTTCATGTGTTTTTATTTTGTCTGGAATTGTCTTTTTCTGTAGAATGTATAAAGGAGTGTTCCATAGGAAATGTATGGAAACACAGGCCCAGTAAGTCTCCAATCCAATCCAGGCTGGCCATGAGGTATGTTAGGTTGAGAACCAATTTGTGAAAAGCAATTAGTCAAGCTTACATTGGGTCCCCTGTAAAACCTTCATGAGGGCACCTCCTGCCTTATCAGTTTGCGAAAGAAGATCATTTTGTTTAATCTCAATTCTAGGGTCAGTTAACTATTGGGGCCATTGGTCATACAGTCCATCACTAACTGGCCTCCAATCAGTTGGGGAATTTGAGATACTGTTACAAGCACATAGTTAACTACCTGTACTGGCCTCTTTCTTGATGTGTTATAGGTTTGTGTACATCAAAATCTAAACTGCTTCCTGGAAGAACTTCTGCCTCTTATATAAAGCCAAACCATAATCCCAACTCTGGCTAAATGGAAAAATTACATTTAAAAAAAACTTTTTTTTTTAAAAAACTTAGAATAACAGTGGCCATTATGGGAAGTTTTTGACAGAAAAAATGTTTAAGGGGTATTCTAAAAAGAATTTGGAGATCACACAGCCAATAAAAAGTCACCTTCTTTAATTGGAAAAGTGAGGACTCAAAAAAACAAACAAAAAACACAACCTGTAATTCCCAGGTAGTCTCCAAGACTTTGTAAACCTTCTGAATCCTATCCTCAGGTTCCTCTCGTTTTACTTAGCTTTACCTGATTTTCCAGTTGAACTCTTTTCCCTAGTTTTCATAGAACAGACAGGCAGCTTTAGTAGATCAATCAATTCTGTAAGTGGCAAGAATAAAAATGTCGATTCCTGCAGAATAAAGGTATAGAGGCGGATAAACCACAAAGCTAATGAAACTTAAGGATCAGGGCCACTTCCTCACAGGCTCCTGCAATGTAGTCACCTGATCATAAGATTGTGTAAAAACTGCAAAAGAAACAAAGTAGATTAATGATTGCTTAGCTGTGGTGGGGGAACAAGGGGAGAGAAGAATGATAGCAAGACATTTTCATGTCAATCGGTTAACTCTACTTCTCCAATCAGGTGACACTGGAGTGGCTGTGGTGATTTGGGGAATGCAGGAAGTTGAGTTGTGCACAAGCTGCAGTGGGGCTGGCCAGCAGCTGACATGCGCTTTAGTGAGCTGCCCTGAGAGGCTTCCAATGGCCAGCGAGCTATTGCCTCACCTGGGAGGAGCGCAACGATAATACCAACATGGGTCAGTGAAGCGACTTCCTCCACAACTAGACCGAAGAACAAAAGGACAGCAACTTGTCTGTTCCCCTTCCCCGACTCTCCAGTGCTGTTCCCCTCGCCCAATTCCCCAATAAATCTTCTAAACAAATAAAAAGTATGTTTGATGATGATGATAGGTAAAAATACCAGATTAAAAAACTATCATCCCCAGTGCTGGCCAGGGCATGGCCTCATTAACTGATTCGGGAAGTGTGAATCAATACTACATGTCTGGGAAGCATTATAGTCATATATCAAAACCTTTGATCTAGTAATTCTAGTTCTATGATTTTTTTTTTTTTTTTTTTTTTTTTGAGGGCAGTGTCACTGGCCCTCACATGTGGGATCCAAACCGGGGCCGCTGGCTTCCGAGGCCAGCGCTTAACCACCGCGCCACTCGGCCTGCCCTCTAGTTCTATGATTTATCGTAAGGAAATAATTGAAGATATACACCATGTTCATTAGAACATTACTGATAACTAGAACAGAAATAACCTAAATATCCAATAGTAAGAAATTAGTTAAGTATATCAGACATTCATTTGCTTATATAAAATGCACAACATACTGTTAAAAAGCTGATAAAATTATATTTACAGCAAACCAATTATACAGTTATAATAGAGGGAAAGATACCAGAAAATTAAGTGTTTAATTTTGTATTGTTTAGTATTTTTCCAATTTTCCATAAGCTATAAATTATAATAAAAAGAAATTCAGTATTACTGAGACCAAATCAACCTGAGACCCTGCCACATTCTGACCACCTTGCCCTAGACTGAAGCCCCAGGACAGTAGCTTGGTCCAGACTCCTCATTCCAGTCCTCTCAGATCCAGGCTGTCTGGTCCTGCTCTGAGCCTATCTAACTCCCCAAGGTCTGTTCGTGTGTCTAGGTGGACCCAGTGGGCATGTGTGTGTTTCCATCTTGGAATCTTTAGGCGTAACCAGCCTCATCATTTTCCAAGGTCTGAAGCTGTGTTTCAGCAAATTGATAATATTCCAGCACCTATACAAGGGCATAACCAGAGTATTAACTTTAAATTACTGAAAAGTATATAGAATGGTGAAAAAATGCAAATATAGAAATTTGTCTACTTCATAATCAGCTTTGGTTAAAGGAATCAATAGGGCCTTAGTAATCGCTGCCTGAGGACCGCCCCTCACTTGAGCTGTTGAGCACAGTGCCGTTCAAGTCAGGCTCCACAGGTTGCTACCAGTCAGTCACGGGCTTTGAAAGGGCGAGGAAGCAGTGTGAAGATGCTGCAACATTTTCAGTGAATTTTACAAAACATTGGTCTTGACTGGGGAGGAGGGGTAACCAAAAACCTTGGCTCTTCGCCAATTAAAGACACACTAACTGGAACATCTCACCTTACCCATCTATCCTACACAAGCCAAATTATAGGACATCAAATAAAAATATATTTACAGTATTTCTATATTTGTCTGACTTTGCAGATACTGGTCTTAATGCTAGATTATTAGCTAAGCCACTTTTTTTGTACTTTAAGATAACACCTCCACAGTGCATAGTTTCATGAACAATTGGCTTTCCCGTTTCTGAGTTTCTTCATCTCCTGTGCGTGCTCTGGGGCCTAGGCCATCCTGTCTGCGGTCTCTGCTCCACCCTTTTCCAAGGCCTGCACACTCACCCTTCCTCCCCTGGCTCCTCAGTACATTAACACACTGAAGTTCTTCTCATACCAAAAAGTATGTATTTCCCCAACTTCTGTCCATTGGCTCTTCCTCTCCAATCCTTGAATTGTTCCAGTTTATGACCTGGACTCTCGAGTGGGCTCTTAATGGACCTCCTTGACTCCTAATAGTCGGCAGAAGGATCCTCCTGAAACACAATCTGACCAGGTTGCTCCCCCAGTGAAAACCCCTTGAGAGCTCTTTATCAGGATGATGTCAAAGCTCCTTAATAGAACACAGTCTCCCATGACCCAACCCCTCCTCCTCCTAACGCTACAGCCAACATCCAGTTTGACTATCCCCACTTTGTCTCTTAAAATCCAGTAATATCTCACGTGGTGCCATTAACTCGAGCTCTCTTTTTGCTTTCTTGTCTGGAATAGCTTCTTTCTGCCTGGCTAACTGGTTTATCTTCACCCTTCCAGACTCAGGATCTCTTTCTTTAGGAAGCTTTCCCTGACCGTATCACCTCAGCGCCTACTCTGTGCTCCCAACAGTCTGTAAATAACCCTGTCAGAGACCCAAATTGCACTGACATGTTCTCATATTTGTCATTCAACTCTCAAGTGTGGGAGCCTGTTTTCATAGTGCAAAGCGCGTGCTCAAATGTTTGCTGGCATCAAGTCTGGATCCCAGATGGAACCATTTTAATGTAACTGGTGTAAATTTAGACATGTAGACCTTGGTTTTTTAAAAACATGAATTGGACTTTAAAGTACTGGTGTTGTTACTTTCCTTTTATAAAATAACATTCTAAGGACTAAAGGTGTGGGATAGGGGAAATGACTGACCGAACCTTATTTTATTTATTTATTTATTTATTTATTTATTTATTTATTTATTTATTTATTTATTTTTGAGGGCAGTGTCACTGGCCCTCATATGTGGGACCTGAACCTTATTTTAATGATTAAAAATAAAATTGAAAATGGGAGGGAAACAATATACTTGATAACAGCTTTTATCATCCATCCTGATGGGACCCTGACAGACCAAAAAAACAAAAAGAAAGCAGGATTGATCACTGTCCTTTTACTTTTTATTTCCAATAATTTTTTTTTTTTTTTGAGGCAGTGTCACTGGCCCTCCTATGTGGGACCCGAACCAGGGCTGCTGGTGTCCCAAGCCAGCTCTTAACCACCGCGCCACTCGGCCAGCCTTTTTTTTTTTAATAGCTGAGCCATCCTGCCGCCTGTTGTCAGCTCAGCTCGGGCTAGGCATCAAACTGCTGTTGCTCAGAGCTCAGCTCACACTCTTGAGCGAGCTCTTAACCAACTGAGCTACTAGGCCGGATTGCCAATAATTTTATACTTAGATTTTAGCTAGCATGTCTATAGGTCACATTTGGCTCCTTTCTCATAAATGGGCCATTTTTCATTCTTGGTGTATGTCACTACCCAGCAGACCTCACACTGTGTTTGAAAACCTTTGATTTCCTGGTCACACACAGTTTATCCCTTCCTTACCCAGGTGTAAGGAGTTCCCCTTTTTCTTCATGGAGTAACCCACTACTCAGAACACAGCTTCTCCTGCTGGTCTGCTCCAGATTCAGGGGTCCCATGCATCACTTTATATAAATACTGTAGAGAATCACCTTAGCTTTTCCTTTGTGATAACTGGTCTTGGAAAAACCTCCTTTCCTTTCCCATGCTTAGGTCTTGAAAATGTCCAATTCTTTATAGAAATAGCACTTCACACGTGGCAAACTGTTTTAAAAATAAGACATACTAATACGCCTAAGTATTTATTTATTTGGCTCTAGAATTTGCATGAAAACGAGCCCATATGGCAGGTACAGCACGTACTGGAACAGCACCAGAGAGGGATTTCCTCTCTGCTCTACAGAACCTCAGTGTTCAATACATACATGTGACTTTAGTAAGAAACCAGAGTCCAGGAAAAAGGAGCCCTTGAGGAAAACATCAGTTTAAGAGTGACTTTTCAAATTGACCATTCCTTCAATTCAAATAACGGATACATTCACAAGCCCAATGTTGGCATAGAATAAAATCATGTTCATTTATTTTTTTCTGCATTTTAGAATTAGAAGGCATAAAATTAAATATGTTGATGTAATAAATTCATCCATACAAGTGCAAGTCTCCAGCTATAATGCATTTTATGGCAGATTTATCATTTTAAAAATGTACCACTAAATCAAAAAATAGGGAGGATGTCCATTGAACTTTTATTGAAGTGTATGTAGGAGGTCTTCAGAAATCAAATAGCATGAAGATATGGCCAAACATAAAATCTATCAAATTCAGTGAAAAGTTGCTGACTTTTAAATAGTAGTTGTAAGAATGACCAATATATATTCTTTGTTAACAACCTCTCACTCTACAGTAAAAATAAAATAAAATAAACATTCAGTAAACATCCTTTCCTAAGGTAGTTTCCCTTATATATCAGTGATTTACCCATTTCTTTGTATACACAAATTTGTTCAACATACCAATCAGTGGTTCTCACAATTGAAAAATAAAAGCACAAAAAATTTTACACTCTTGTACAGGTAAATAAAAGATCACCTTGAATTAAACTGGATCTCCTTAAGGGCATAGTATAGTTTCAGTTTCATTATCTATTACATAATTAGTTTCTTACATACAAATATTGACATATTTGGCTTGTGCTTCAAAGCCCGTGTCTATGGAGTCCATGTCAACGCAGCTCATAATTTGAAGTCACTGGGGAGTTCTTTGCTGCTGCTGGCTTTGACCTGATCGTGCATGAGCGTGTCCTCGGCGCTGGCTGGGGCACTGCACAGCTCCGAGGCAGCGTCGGCTTCCGGGTCCAAGCCTTCAGGGCAGGGAAGTTTGAGCAGCTCTTCCCGGAGCTGAGCAGTGTGACGCTACATAGGGGAAAATAAATGGGGTGAGAAGTGTAAACCCAGGGATTCTAACACAACATCACTTGAGGGAGGAATCAAGTTTAAATTAAAATCCGAATCATATGCCTACAAATATCTATTGAGCACCTTCCTCATGCTAACAACTGTCACAGAGAGTGACATACTTGCAAAAATCTCTCTCAAAATACTTGATGTTGAAAATCAATGTTGTGGGAAAGCCCTGAGTAGCCGCCTGCAAACCCTACTCCTGCCCCCACACCGTGTGTATAGTAAGAGCATTACTGATGGCTTATAGGACACATTCATTTGCTACACAGTCTCTTGTAAATTACAGAGGAACCTTCTGACTGGTAGTACATGCGCCTCTGGCTAAACATTTTTGATAGAAAAACAAGTCAATCAATTAAAATAAACCCGTTACTATTTTAGTGAATGAAAGCAAGTATTTACCAGTTATTAGGCCCTATGTAGAATCTTTACAAAATGTTTCACACTAATTGTCTCACTTAACGCTCAGAACAAGGCTTAGAAATAATTTTATCATCAGAATTTTTTTTAAACTCAAGCAAATGAGAAAGCTCTAGAGAGATTACATATTATGTAACTTTTTAGTACCCTAGAATGTCATTTAGGAAAGGATATAACAGAGAGTAACTGGTTGTCTATAAACATTTAATTTTGGTTTATAATGTTCTAGTGGGAGAGAAATGGCCTCAAATATCACACCAATCAATGGCTTTCAAAATTAGTTGTGTCAATATCTACCTTTGAAAATGAACTAACCAACATTTACAGAACAATTTTTATGTACCAAGCACTGTGTTCAACACTGATAATGTAAAAGCAATGAATAGAATACGGGAAGATGTGACCTCTGACCCCACAGAGCCTAAATTTTGTTTGGAGGTCTAGGGCAACAAGGTAATTACACAATTGCAGCCACTTGTAAAGTTTCAAAGGGGGAGGGATTAAGAAGTACAAATTGGTTGTTACACAGTAGTCAGGGGGATGTGGGGTATAGCATAAGGAATATAGTCAATAATACCATAACAACCAGGTATGGTGTCAGATAGGTATAAGATCTATCACAGTGATAGAGGGAAATGGGGTTGGGGGCAGGGTGAAAAGGTGAAGCTGTTCAGAAACACAAATTGGTAGTTAATCCAGTATGGAGAATATAATCAACAATGTCGTAAAGATCACGTAAAGTGCTAGGTGGGCACTTGACTTATCAGGGGGATCACTTCAGAGACTGGGTCCAATGCGCTATGCATCTGAAGCTGAAGTAGAATAATACTGAATGTCAACTACAACTAAATATATAGGTATATACAGTCACGGGATGTGGAGTACAACATAGGGAAGATAATGAATGGTATTGTTATGTAGCAGCTATATAAGTTGTCAGAAGGATAGCAGCTTAGAGGGTGGGTTATCACTTTATGAGGGGTTTAAATGTCTATTACATAGCTTTGTACACCTGAACCTGATAATAAATAAATAAACAAACAAATAAATAAATAAATAAATGTACAATAGAAAAAACAAACATTACACTAGTATTATGAGTGTTGTTTTTTTTCAGGGCAGTGTCACTGGCCCTCATATGTGGGACCCGAACAGAGGCCGCTGGCGTCCCAAACCAGCGCTTAACCACCGCGCCACTCAGCCGGCCCTAGTATTATGACTGTTTTAATAGGTAGGGATAGGGTGTTATAAAAGCTTATATTGAAGTCATCTAATTTAAAAGTCATGGCAGGCTTCTGTGACATGAAATTTAAGCTGAAAATTGAGAGGAAGTGAGCTAGTAGAGTAAGTGAAAAGTAAGTACTTGTAAAGCCCTGGAGAGGAGAGAGAGGAGTAAACAGAAAGGTGAGCCAGGGTCACTGGTTTTGAGAACTGGAGGGTGGGGTAACTCTGGTAGAATGGAAGTTAAACTGCAAAAGGTTAGTTAGTGAGAGGGTGGTTTTATAATGGAAGTGGAAGTATTAGTTGCTGTAGTTTGATAGTAAAAGAAGAGACAGAATTTTATAACAATTGTCGCAAAATAAAATTAGCTTGGGGCATGCAAATGCTGAAGAAGAAAATAATTTTCAAGAATTTTAAAATAAAAATTTCAAACATAAACAATACTGGGCAGAATATAAACTTTCATGTATATCTATTACCTAGCTTCAACAATTATCAACTCATAGCTAGTCTAGTTTCATCTCTATCACACTACTTGACCCTTCTCTTTTTATTTTGAAGCAAATCCCAGACATCATGTGGTTTTTCATTGAAAAATATTCCTGTATGGAACCCGAAATGATAGGGTCATTTTTGAAACCGCACATAAAAAGCGAATAAATCCTTCTTATCATCATCTAATCATTTTAAGTGACGATGGTTTCAAAGCTGGAAGGAAAAGAACCAGTAGATATGGAAAAAATTGAAGGTAGGAAGAGGAAAACTAATTGGTGGAGTATAAACAGAGGCAGGAAAAATAGGGTGGGTTAAGGAAGGAATGAGTACCACATAGAAAAAAAAACAAAAACCTCTAAAACCATCCTATTTTGCATTTCCATTTCATGAATGACCAAATGAAAATCACCCACCTCTCCCCCCAAACAAGATTTGTATCACAGACACTTCCACTAATCGATTGTTGCAGGCTCTACAGCTACCAAGTCCTTAAGAAAATTCTGGAAGGTAAGAGGCCTAGGGAAAAGCTAAAGGAATAAAAAATTTGCAGAGCACATTTGGTTATCATCACTCTCAAGCAACTATATACAATAAAACTGTTGGTTCAGCCCCTGTACCGATTTTTAATTTTACAAACTCTCAATTCATTGACAAAATGGACTTACCTTTTCTATAGACTTTTGGGTATCAATTTAGAACTAAAAAATAAACTTTATGTTCCTTTTATTTCCTCCCACCGTTTACCACCTGGTGACCACGGTCCTGTCCATGAACAGACATCCTCTTCTGAAGCACCAACAGGGCTCCTGTGAGGAGGCGAACTCACCTTGAGAGCTGCTGCATGGTGAGACATGGTCCTGCCTACCCGCTTATCACTGCTGTATTGCTGGATGTCGGCAATCCACTCCTCACACTGGGCCATGATCTCCACTCTTTTCAAGTAAAAATGTTTGTGTATAACCTTAAGAATAAAACAAGCAAGGAGTCAAAATGTGTTCAGGTCAGAAATTAAAAGACAAAGTATGTGGCATTACAAGGAAATGAAATTTAAAGGACAGTGCAATGTTTTTCTCTCCATAAAACTCACTTTAGTGAACTCTACACTATTAACAGGGAAGAATCAGGTTTATAACATCAGATGACGTGTTGAAATACCCACATCTATAGCAGAAAATAATGCCCAACCCTAACCAGATATTCAAATAGTTAACCCTATCCAGAGAGAATGAGGCATATATAATGCAATATATTCAGAAGGTGAATGTAAATGAACAAATAAATGACCAGGAGAAAAGAATTAGAAAAGTATGGACAACAGAAAAATCTGTCAAAATGTGTACCTTTAAAAGAGAACTCAAAGAACACCTAGATAAACTAAAGACACACCAAATGTCAAAGGCATCAGAATGGAGCCCTAAAAAAGGCACTATTATTACTTTCTTAATTGTATCTTCTGGTTAATTTATGGATAGGATTTTATAAAATTAAATTTCCTTCTAATAATTGTAGTTTACAGTTGGGTTTTAAAAAAAATCTGAAAAACTGAGTAAAATTTCCTCCTATGTAAGTAGTAGGAGTCTGTTTCTGACAAATTTAACTGAGAAAATAGATCACTTTGGAAATATTATTAAAATCAATTTGGAAATATTATTCTGTATTCTGCTCAAGCTACCATGTTGTCAAACGAGCTTATCTCCCCTAAAGAAAAGGAATTAATACCTACAAGGAAAAATCATTAGGAAATCCTGGGAACGGATATAAAACACCAGTAAGATCTTAATACATTTAACAGTTACTGCATTTGATGCCTACAGGGAAAAAAGTGAGGAAGACATAGCCTGACATGAAGAATCACGATAACCACAGAAGAGATGGGAGAGGAGTACAACAGAAAAAATACTTAAAATACAATCAAAAAAATCTCACGGGTTTCAAAGGGGAGCAAGTCACATCTGACAGGGAGAATTAGGAAAGGATAAAGAATGTCCCCTTTAATGCAAGCTAGGTTCTCAAGGATGAGAACGACTGTTGTTTCAAATTACACTTATTTGTTTATTGTAAAAGCCATACCTCAACTTGAGTTCCTTGTATTAAATTTATTCTTCTTCCAGAAAAAAAATATTTTTATGAGCAAACCTACAAATTATACATTGACCACGTGTATGGACCTATAAATTTTTCCAATACATTTTTCTATATTTATTTATTTATTTTTTTGAGGGCAGTGTCACTGGCCCTCTATGTGTGTGGGACCCGAACCGGGGCCGCTGGCTTCCTAAGCCAGCACTTAACCACCGCGCCACTCGGCCGGCTCTCAATACTATCTATCTAATCTATTTTATCTATCTATCTATCTATCTATCTATCTATCTATCTATCTATCTATCTATTTTTGAGGGCAGTGTCACTGGCCCTCCTATGTGGGACCGAACAGGGGCCGCTGGCTTCCCAAGCCAGCGCTTAACCACCGCGCCACTCAGCCAGCCCAGTACATTTTTAAATTCAAGTTTAGCATATACAAAAAAGTGCAGAAGTCACATGTGTACATTGGACACCTGTTCCCACGGTGAATACGCCAGTGTGAGTTCTAACGGATAAGACACGGAACATTACCAGGCCTGCCAGAAGACCCCCTCGGCTCCCTCTCTGCAGGAATCCTCTTTCAAAGGAATAACGATCCTGGCCTCTTTAAAGCATTAAGTTACTTTTACTCATTTCTGAACTGTTTGTAAATGGAATCATGTGGAAAGTACTCTTTTGTGCCTGGCTTCTTATGCTCTCTATTGTGTTTATGTTATTTGTCCACACTAATGTGTGCAACAGTTTATTCATTTACATTACTGTATTCCATTTTATGAATACTCCATAATTTATCTATTCATTATGTTGATGGGAAATTGGACTGTTTCCAATTTCTAGCCATATGAATAATGCTATGAACATTCTGTATACCCAATGTGTACACAATTTCTATTGAAAATATACCAAGGAGTAGAATTGCTAGTCATAGGGCATATATTCAGCTTCAGATCCTGTCAAAAAGTATTCCAAAAAGCCTATACCTATTTGTATTCCCATCAGAAGTGTATCAGCTTGAAATCTATGTAATTTTACTAACCATTGTCACCCTAATAAATATTAATTAAAAGTAAAAAGAAGTTGGACCGGCCAAGTGGCGCAGTTGTTAAGAGGTGGCTTGGGACGCCAGCGGCCCTGGTTCAGATCCCAATTATGAGGGCCAGTGACACTGTCCTCAGAAAAAAAAAAAAAAAAAAAAGTAAAAAGAAGTATATCACAGTTCCAACTGCTCCACATCCTAATATTTGGTATCAAAGCCTTGAAACTCGTAGAGAAGCTGAAGAGTAAGCAGGCCAGGGCCACACTTTAGGGCGTTGTGGGCCACAGTAAGGACTTCGGGGTTTCCTCTTCCTACAGTGGGGAGTCACTGGAGTGAGCTGATCTGAGTACGTGTGCAGAATCATTGGAGAAAGACAAAAGTGGAAGCAGGGAAACCGGTTAGGGAATGACTTTTACAGTTTAAGCAAGAGGTGGTGACTTGAAATCGCCTGGCCACAGTGAAGATGCTTTTACTAACAAATTTTGATTATGTTTTGAAGGATGGAGCCAACAGGATTTGTCAAGTTATTGAATGTGGTATGTGAAAATAAGAATGAAGTCATGATTGGTTAGAGTTTTAGATGTGGATGATGATGGTGCTATTTTGAGAGAGGGAAGGAAGAATCTAGAATTTTTACAGTGTTAAGTCTGAGATGACTATTATACATTCTAGTGGATTTGTCAAGTAGTTTAGTTTATATATCTGGATTGATTACTGGAGCCTTAAGGACACTTCAAAATTATTTTAGGGCCAGCTGAGTGGCGCAGTGATTCCAAGCCAGCGGCCCCGGTTCGGGTCCCACATATGAGGGTCAGTGACAGTGCCCTCAAAAAAAAAAAAAAAATTATTTTATGATACCAACGGGAGGAAAATAAGTTTTTCAAGGGCAAAAGCTGGGTTTCATTTATCCTTGAGTTCTGAGTACATTAAATGCAGTGTCAAATAACAGCTGACATTCAATATGATTGGAAAATATATTAAATAACTGAAGCTCGAAGAGAGAATATTATGCTTAAGAGCACAAATAGATGTATGTTTGTATTTTCTTTAATGTTAAGAAGAGATTTTTCCATACCATTTCAAGGTAAAATGCATGCCTTTCCAAAAATAAAATGCCCAACTTTGTCATTCAAAGAGTAAATTCATTTAGAAATAACAAAAAATATTCTTTTTATATTCCTTCAAAGTATATTCATCAATAATATTTTATGAAGAGAGCTTCATCTATGATGCTACATCTTGTAGTTACACAAAGTATTTGCTTATCTATATTAAAGATCAATTTTAAGTCAGGTAAGCATGCCAATTATTCCTCTAAACCGCTGAGTTTCTGGCACAGTTTAAGAAACTGATGATTAAAGAAAACAATTTTAACTACTAAAAAAAAGTTTCATGGGCCGGCCAAGTGGCTCTTTGGTTAAGAGCTGGCTTGGGACGCCAGCGGCCCCGGTTCGGATCCCACATATGAGGGCCAGTGACACTGCCCTCTACAGCTAAGATGGTGAACAACAGGTCCACCTGGAGCTGGGCTGCTGTGAGACCCCGGAACGGCATAGCTGCAGCCCCTACTGCAGTGGGCTGCCATAGGCTACAGTGAGTGGCCAACAGCCAGCGTGAGCAGCCGGCAGCCGGTGGGAGCTGCCAAGAGCCACTGAGAGCAGCCGTCCAGAGACCGGCGACCGATTTGCCTCACCCGAGAAGAGCGCAATGATGATATCAACATGGGCCAGTGAAGCAATGTCTTCCACAACTAGACTGAAGAACAAAAAGGACAGCAACTTGTCGGTTTCGGTTCCCCAGTTCCCCAGCGCTGTTCCCCTCCCCAAATTCCTCAATAAAGTTCTTTAAGGGCCGGCCGAGTGGTGCAGTGGTTGAGCACTGGTTTGGGAGGCCGACGGCCTCAGTTCGGGTCCCGCATGTGAGGGCCAGTGACACTGCCCTCAAAAAAAAAAAAAAAAAAAAAAAAAGTCTTTAAAAACAAATTTCATGACACAGTTAAAGTAAGATGTGAGGAAGAAATATGATACGTCAGGTGAAACATACAATCATGTTTTCGGCAGACTATGGAGAGACAACTAACCACAGAAAGAGTCATACTTCAGGATGTGGTGAAATAAAAGCACTTGAGAATATCAAGACAGATTTCAGAAACTCACTAGTCTAAATGTCTTTTTGTCAATGTTCACACACAGCTCTTAATACAAGAGCAAAGTTTCTATTTACAAGACAACTTTAGAAAGTATCTTGTCTCCAGAAAATTAACTCGAAGACATGGAAATATGTGACTTAAATGACAGAGAATTCAATTTTAGAAAGTATCTTGACTTTAATAAAAAATAAAATTTTAAGAGGACTATTTTAGTAACATATCTAGACAGCTGCTAGTAAAATGATGACTATTAAAAAATAAAGAATAAAACTGTCCCAAAATATAGTCATGCCTTCTAGGAGGTAGGTGGTTTTAAAATTCATCTGTTACATGATTACTGATTTTTTAATAATTATGATTAAAAACTATAAAGTTTAGTATACTGCAGATACTCTAAATATAAAGGCAAGTCCAATACTAATACGTTATATTTTAATAAAGTGTTTCATTAATTTTAATGAACATACCTCTTTAAAGCATGGTGAAGGGTTTCTGATTTGTTCTAGCATTGCCCACTTAACCGTTGCTTGTCGAATGTTTCCATCATATTCTCGAGAGCTCTGTGTGCCACTGGGAGTGCCTCTAGACCGTTCATATCCTGGTTCATTAAAATAAGGCTCAGCTACTAATATAAGGGACTGAACAGATACTAATACCTAAAGAACAAAAAAATAAAGAATAGTTAAAATGGGACATTTTTACTACCAGTAAACCAGTAAAACTTGCTTTATCGACTAGGAGTCCCTTTTAATATGTGCTTCCACCTGTTTTTATCACAACATTCATGCTAATAATTATAACATTGAAATATTTTAAATTCTTAGAGAGTATAAAGCTAATCATGCACTTTTAATAATACTCACTTGTAAAGAAAACTATGCATTAGGCAGTCTTTATCTTTATCCCAAGGAAAATTAACTTCCACAATATCACAAAAACCTCATTCCTGGAAATTCTCATTGGCAAGATGACATAGTTCGAAGACCACCTCTGATCCCCATTTATAAAACAGAAGGCTTATTTCTTCGGATGTAATAAATAGAGTTTATTTGTAGCTAATAGAATACTGCTAGCTAATATACCTATAGAACTAGCAAATATAACATCTCTGGAGGTAGGAGAACATTAAATTCCATCTGCCTGTTTCATAAGTCAGAAAGGATTAACAGCAATTGGACTTCCATTAGGAAAGAGGATTAAACAATGTCATGGGATATATTTTCTTAGAAAATTAATAAAAGGGGAACTTGAACTTGAAAAATATGATCTAATCCAACAGATTAGGTTAAACGTGACCTGGAGTGACCATGTTTTTGAGGACAATGGCAACTACAGAAAAGAAATTTAACCTGCATAACTCTGAGGCTAGAATCTCATTTTTTTAATTTTATTTTTGAGGACAGTGTCACTGGCCCACATATGTGGGATCCGAACCAGGGCCGCTGGCATCCCAAGCCAGCTCCCAACCACACCACTTGGCCGGCCCATAGAATCTCATATTTTTTAAAACTTTCTAAAACTAAATATATCATTGAAAGAAAGTGACTTTCTTTTGGCTATATACACATTCACCTTTAGGACAGAGTTATTAGTTCCTTTCCCGTTCCCTTTTAAATAATCTTCTACTTCCTTTAATATGAGTAGGACATAATCTCCATTGTTCGACCCATTGTGAAAAACAATTTAAATTAAAAACTCATCATAAATCTATAACACAGGACTCATTTATTTAACCTCACCTCCTTTGAGACAAAAACAGTTTTTTAAAATTTCAGGCAGTTGTTGACTCAAACAATTTAAATTCCAGATTCATAGCATATTTGGTTTAAAACAGCTAAACCAAATAAAGGAAATTTAAAGAATAGATGTTTTGTATATAGACCACACAAAATTACATTTGAAAATAAATTTGGGTATAACTTTATGTATTAATAAAACAAAAAGAAATACACTGGACTGTAAAGTTTTCATTTGGTAACAACAAAATACCAACATTCCTTGGAATTAAATTCAAAGAACAATTTGTACCATGGGTTCTTTTATCATTGGGTGACATTATCTTGTATTTACTTTTTAAAGGAATTTTCTATGTAATATTTAAACATGTTATTTTTATGGAGGCATATAAACACTGCTTTATTTTTCTTCAGTGAAATCAACTATTTATAATATTGATTTTATGGAATTTCTGCAGCCTTGATTATCAGACCTGTTGAGTCATTTTATTTTATAGCACACTTTATTGTAGCCAATAAAACACTGGGCATGAAAAAACAGTAAATTAATAAAATCCTTGGAAGGAAAGATTTTTATTTTTAAAAAAGATTTGAGAGGGGCAGGCGATTGTTCAGTTGGTTAAGAGGGCGAGTTCTGAGCAACAGGGTTGCCAGTTCGATTCCCACATGGGCCAGTGAGCTGCATCCAAGCTGAGCTGCTACTGGGCTGCCAACAGGTGGCAGGATGGCTCAGTTGTTGAGAGCACATGCTCCTAACAACAAGGTTGTGGGTTGGACTCCCGAGTAGGATGGTGGATTATGCCAACCCACAACTAAGACTGAACACACAGCACACTGAGCTGAGTAGCTCAGATGGCGACTGGACTTGGCGCTGAGCTAGCTGCGCCCTCCACAATTAAGACTCAAGGACAACTTGGATGTTCCTCTTCTCCAATTCCCTAACAATGTCCCCTTTCCTCATTTCACCAATAAAATCTTAAAAAAAAAAAAAAAAAAAAAAAAATTTGAGTTTCAATATTAAAAACAATAGGATTTATCTAGCTCTAAGAAATAGTATATATGTGAACTCATAGGCCACAGTAGGCAGAGTAATATCCCCTGAGAACTTTTTTTCTGGTCATCTATAACATGGGGTAATATCTATTTATACTACAGGATGACTGAAAAAATTAAACTTTTCTTTTACGGGGGGTGTAAAGTAGTAGTGCTCATAAGTAAGTTTAATACACAGAAGCTATTCTTTCTTGGAGTAAAAACGACAGCATGCATCCACAAGATAATAAAAGGCAAAACAAAATCACTTCTATTCTAAAAATAAAATATTTTTACCTATGTAATAGGGGCATGCAAAAAAGCAGCCAGTATGAGTTCCATTTTGATCAACAAAACTTAATTAAAAGAGCTACCTGGATTCAAACAAAAAATATTTATCATAGCTACATCTGGCTAAAGAGTTTTGTTAGAATATGAGTTGAAAATGATGTGACAATTAGTCACAAAATATCTACTACATTCCATAGTATATGACATACATATGGTTATATTTAGCTTAATAATAAACAATGTATTTTCATTCCATAATATAGGATCACTGGTTCTTAGTCAATTCTTTGATATTTTTATAAAGTCGAGAATAGACTTTTACTCATATGCTGAATTTACTGTCCCTCTCCTCTTTAGCTTCATATTAGCATCCACAAAGCTGCAAGAAGTTCTCTAATTTGTTTTAAGTACTAAATCAAGAACCATATAATAGCTTCCTTTCACTATCTGTCAAAACAAAAATTTTAACCCTTTTGTATGGTCTACCAGGCCACTCAGCTGGTTGGCAATCTTGTCTCCTAAAATTTTATACATTCATGCAATTTTATACATTCCTACCACTTATCCATTCTTGCAACTTATTCTTATCTTTAGAATATTCATCATTTTGCCATATTCCTACTCCTACCCCGACTCCTGTTAGGAATTAACTTTCAATTTCTTTTATTTTCATGTTATGTCTTGATCAGGATTTCATTCTTTGATTTGGTTCAATATATTAGATATTTCAAAAAAAGGAAAGTACAGAGGATACAATCAAAAATATTAATTTTCAGTAAGAAAGTATATTATATGAAATAATAATATCTTTGGGGTAAAGAAAAGACACACCCTTAATTAGTAAAATGCTTTAAACCTTTCAAAACAGTAGTTACCTACCTGCCTCTATGGGAAAATTATGCTATTGAGTAGGACTGTAACCAGTGGCTGATTTCCAGAACTTGCCATTTTAAGAAAACTGGTAGCATATGTTTATCATTTATAACCATTTATAAATAATTATCTGAACCATTAAATATGTTTAATTTCTCTTTCATATGGCGTCTTTATTAACATCCAATTGGATCAAAATATTCACAATTAATAGGAATTTGAGGTACATTATAGTAACATTTAAAAACAGTTACATAAGTAATGCCAAAATTTGGTGTTACAAATAAAATGCAATAATTCTTGATGACAATTCTAATGAATAATATGACTGTTGATTTTAAATTACGTAAACACTCGGGCCGGCCGAGTGGTGCGGTGGTTAAGCGCTGGCTTGGGAAGCCAGCGGCCCCGGTTCGGTCCCACATATGAGGGCCAGTGACACTGCCCTCAAAAAAAAAAAAAAATTATGTAAACACGCAAGACCTACTAAGTTGCTGCTAAATATGAGACTTATGGCATGAGACTAAAAAATGTGATATTGTGATACAAATAAATATCTTTTTTTTTTTTTTTTTTTTGAGGGCAGTGTCACTGGCCTTCACATGTGGGACCTGAACCGGGGCCGCTGGCTTCTGAGGCCAGCGCTTAACCACCGCGCCACTCGGCGGGCCCAAATAAATATCTTTTTAAGAGTCTCACTACTAAGAAACTAAGCAATTCTAATAATGCTTGTCACTATTCAAAATATTTTTGGAATCTTTTAAATTGTATATAACCCTCAGAAGTTTTTGTGGAAGATTTTCAATCTGTGAAAAGTACTTTGATCTTCTGTGCACATGTGATGAATAAAAGTATACAACATCTTTGGATCTAAAATAAATTAATTTTTCCTGTGACTCTGTAGTCCACTTTGAAAGTTTCAAATTCATGATAAAAATATGTAACAAATGAGGAGTGGAGGAGAATGTACTCAACATGATAAACAGAATTTATGAGAAACCCACAGCTAATATCATACTAAATGGAAAAAGAATGAAAGATTTTTCCCAAAGATCTGGAGGAAGACAAGGCTATTTATTATTCACTCTTGCCACAGAAAAGAGCTAGCCTCCTTCTCTTGCCCATGAGCAAGTCAAATTCATCCCAAATATGGGAACGTAGATTCAGGAAACTATATAAAATATAACAGTATTATTTATAAAAGTAAAAAAATTAGAACTGAAATTAGTCAATAATGGAGAAATAGTTTGATTATGGTATAAAACTCAAAAGATTATTATATATAGCAATTAGAAATTATAAAAATATAATTCAAAAATGGATATATGCTCTAATGTTAAGTGAACAGAGTAGTATACAAATAATTTATCTATTATATTAATTATAATTATGTGAATTATGTATATGACAAAATCTTTAAAGGGAATATATAGAAAATATCATTTCTATGTATAGATAGTTAAATTTCCATACTTGTGAAATTTAAACCCTGCATATAGGTTTCTTTATTTCACACAATTTGGGGTATATAATATAGATACCCAGGCAATATAAAAGTTAAAAGCAAATCAAACTTTAAACTAAAAAAACTGAAAATTAATTCTAAATTTATTTTTAAAACTGCATATATTCAACAAAAAACTCAAAAATTGATTCCAATTCTCAGGTAAGTCTAATGTACTTTATGAGAAATAGGGTTATCTCTGTGTTTCCTTTCATAGTTAAACTCGTCATTAATTTAGTTCATGTTGACGAGTAACACACATGTAAAATATATATATATATATACACACACACACACATATATATACACACATACACACACACACACACACACACACACACACACACACACACATTTTTTTTTTTTTTTTGAGGGCAGTGTCACTGGCCCTCATATGTGGGCCCCGAACCGGGGCCGCTGGCTTCCCAAGCCAGTGTTTAACCACCATGCCACTCGGCCGGCCCTAAAAAATATATTTTAAGGTTTTTTGGGAATAGAATTGACACAATTATTTCTAAAATGAAGAAGTAGTTACTTGGAGGACTATACTTGTAACTTGCTTAGCTACTCTGAGTATATATAACCTTTTTTCTTGGTCTCCATATTAGGAAAAAGGAAAAAACTAACTTATAGTACTATTTCTCTAATTTGTAGGATGCTGCAAGGTCTTTTCAGAGAAACAAAAATAGAGTGACATCCTAAAAAATTATTTTTCATATCCACTGTCACTTAATGCAAAATAAAGATGTAGGAAAAGAATTCTTTCAGGGTAGTTCAACTTTAATAGGCTTACCTGGGGATAATTTATGGAGGTCATTCTTCAAATCAATACTAAACTATAAATGTGAGTTTAAATTATGTAGCAACAATAATTTGTTTCTGCTTCCTTAATAACAAGCAATGAAGTTAATTCATTTTATTAATATGCTTACTTTTCCATTTCTTTGCTGGGATTCTGAACTATTAAGGTAAGGCATCAGCAAAAAATACTTGATGGGATAAAACATATTGTGTTTTATGTGCTCAAGTGTTCTATGGAAATTAACTTATAAAACTTGAGGCTTATAAAGTGTTTGCCAGTTGTTCTGCAAAATAAGAACTACAAATTCCACGTTTTTTTAATTCCAGGACAGTACTTCTAAGCCTCAAATGAATCCCATTAGTAACCAGATTACAGAAGAACTCCATCATATGTGAAGAGACAGGTAATATGAGTAGACTATTAAGTTCCACTGACAGGAATTTTGGCCCTATAATGACGGAGATGGGATACTCTGTCTTGTCTTGCATCCATAATGTAACCTTAAGTGCAACTTAGGTATTTCTTAAAAGGCAATTTTGACAAAATGCAGTTTTTTCTTATGCCCTAACTTAAGATTCTAAATTCCAGATTAGACTCTACTGTATTAACTGCTCACCTATAAGCTATTTAAGATGTATTTCCTATCAATCTATCTTTTGATGGGGGGAGGAGGGCTATTATGTTTATGCTTGGTCACACAAAAAAATTTTTTTTAAACACAGATAATTCTTCATTTTCGAAGTGAAAAGGTCAGAGAAATTTGTTTACTTGCAAAAAGCTTGAGGTCTGAGGATTCCACTTCTCTTCTGGTCTTCCATGCCATGTATTTAAGATGCTTAAACAAACCTGAGGAATATGGGGAAAACCACAAACAGAATTGAAAGATGTGCTTTTTAAATCAAATTGTCACAGGCAGAAGTAAAAATGAATGTTATTA
The DNA here is from genome assembly GCA_033961575.1 of Aselliscus stoliczkanus. Taxonomy (NCBI): domain Eukaryota; kingdom Metazoa; phylum Chordata; class Mammalia; order Chiroptera; family Hipposideridae; genus Aselliscus; species Aselliscus stoliczkanus. Next base: position 50,179,517 of record CM066730.1, on the reverse strand, counting down.
CTCAAAGTATCTCAGTTTTATGTACCCAAACAAATCCCTAAGGGTCAGTCTGTTAAAACAAACTGGCTTCTTCAGATGTGATCCAAATCTGTGTGACATTACAATTTTGTCATAATGAAAATCAATTCAGTATATATTACACATTAATACAAATAACATTTTTAAATAAAAAATAACTGCTTTGCAAACAAAAAATTTTTACTGAGAAAAAAAGTGGTACTATTTTTCATTTTTAAAAATCTTTCAAAATTTTATAAATTTTGAAAACTTGATGTAACCTAATAGAAGAGATCTTGACTTTGTATCTGCCTCTACATTCAATCTGTTTTGGTTGAAGTATGTGAATATATTGTTTTGGTTGAAGTATGTGAATAAAATCTGTCTCCACACAAACGTGACATTGGAAAGGGGAGGACCTCACAGATTCCTGGGAAGGCTCTTGAGGATTCCCAGGGTTCCTTGGAATAAACTTTAAGACACATTAGATACTAGTTCACTCAGACAGAAAGAATGTACTCAAACTATCAGCCAAACACAGGTCAACTGGTCACTCTGGGAAATAGAACCAGGGACATTTTATCTGATCTTATAAACTAAATTTCATGCAATAGGCAAAAAATTTGGAAAATAAACAGTTTTTAATAAAACAGAGAAATCCATCTGCCTCCTATTCGTTCAGTGCTCTGTGAAAGCAATCATACAAAATACATTGACTGATTTAGCAGGTAATTTCATTAATAATTTGAAAAGTCTTGTTATCTGAACCACTTTGTGTATTATTATTTAAAATACTGTCAGACATATCATCCCATCTGGTTTTTTAGAGCATCCCTTCGTTACCAATGGTAGGTATTCTTATCCCTACCTACCGATTGGGAACCCAAGGCAAAATGTTGCTACTGGTATGTAATAGAACAAAAACTATGTAATTCAGGATACTAGACTCTCAGGCCCTTGACCCTTTTCCCTATATGAGTAAGCCTTAAAGTAATTTCTTGAGTAAATTTTAACATTTTACACTTGAACTCTATTCAGGTTCCAGTCGCTCTTTCAGTAAAGTCAACACTATTTCCTCTTCTCTGCTCAGTTATGGAAGACCTGTTTCTTTGCTCTCCCAAGAAAGTAGGTCTACCTCTGGTTAAATTTCCTACAATAAACACAGAAAACAAATTCCAGTTTTATGACCTGAGCTTATGATAAAGACAAAAGGAAACTTGCAAGCATAGCTATGAGGCAGGCTGCACCTTTTGAAAGTAGGAAGGGAAAACCAAGGGAAAATTCGGGCCATCTTTAATGTACTAGACCAACTTCAAGCATCATAAAAGTGTCTGCTTGTGAAGTCTACAAATTTCTTTTGAACTTCTAGTGATTTTTAAACATTAAACACTGTTAGCATGGCATTTACTGTTGAAATTCCATCAAACTGTCCAAAATTACTTTGAAAAGTGATGACTGTTCTTTTAAATCAAATTTTAAAAGGTTTACCGTTATATGAAATATAACGTGATAGGGTGATAGGAATGCATCTTCTATTGATAAGAAAATATTTTAACATAAAGTTCACAATAATATGTATCATGAAAAATATGAATAGTTATGATAGTAAAAAAAAGTTATGATATGAACAAAAGGAACATACAATTGACAGTACCATGCTATTGCCATTCCTCTATCTTCAGGCACTTGTGAGAAAAGAGAACTGGAAATGGAGATACAGAAAGTAAAGAAAGGTGAGAGGCAGAGACAGACACCTGGCCCTACCATCTCCACAGTGAAGAAGCGCTCAACAGGCCAAGGAATGTGTTAAGTAAGTTCATCCCTCAGTAATTTCCTAAGACTCTAAGTGCTTCTTAACATTGTTGTGTTTCTGCCCTTTTCGGTTCCTTTTCTCTCATTCTTCAGGCTAATCTTTGCATATAGGGAAGAGAAGTATAAAGAAAGCTATGTATTCTGGAAATAAGATAACTAAAACAAAATTTTGATTCAAATTACAAAGATCCTTTGGCTATAATACTTTGGCATTAGAAACAAAAGACTGTAATTACATTACCTTGCCATCATTATAAAGGTTTGGATTGAATCGCACGCTATGACCACCAGTTGTCTCTAGATTCACAAGAGGGGGTGAATTGGGATAATCTTGAGGAAAATATACATCAAACTCAAAGCAGCCATTTGCATAAGGGGTGTCAGCTGGACCAGTTATCAGAACCTAGTATACAGATACAGACACACAAAAGCCAATGTTACTATTCCTAAGACAGCTCCTAAGAAAAACACAATCCAACATGAAATAAGAACAATCTTCTTACATCATATGTGTGTGTGTATATATATATATATATATGTATATTTTAGATTAGAATTTAAATGATTTTAGTAAAAATGGGCTATGAAAAGAGAGGTGCCTTAATGGAATCAGGGAAGCTTAACTGAACATCAAATACCTTTTTGATATATTAAGGTACTTTTTTTTTTGAGAGCTTTCTTTCATAATGTTCTCTACAGTATTTTTAACAATTTGAGATTCTAGGTATATTGGTTATAGTATCTCAAAGGTATGTTAATTTTCTGCTTTAAATCTTCAGGTAAGTCAATGTTTTAAAAAAAATAACTTGCTTTTGAATATCTTTTTCTGGGATGAGACAAGGATAACAGGCATTAAAGTTCTCATGTGAAACCTCATGACAAAAAGCTTTTGAGATTAAAGCAATTGTTTCCCTTGGGCTTTTTGGTAGTCTAAAAACACAGCAGAGAACCCAACAGTGAGTGTCAGAATTATTTAACAAACTTCGTTTGAGTCAGCTGACAGCTATATGTGTGTAAAGCATGAGAAGCAAAGCCGCTCGTCCCGAACAGCTGTGTGCAGACGCAAGTGGCACTAGAGTCTCCATGTGTGACAACTCTGATTTATTCTTTAGGACTCCATGTTGGGATCCTTTATGTTAGGTATACTTAATGCTTACCAGAGAAAAAGTCACAAGTTTGAACTTATGTGGTTTATTTAGTGATAAAATACTTCCCTAGGCAATCATTCTATAATTGGCTCTATTGTTTGTAACAAGGAACAGGTAAGAGTGTGGCCAAATAGGCAAAGTCTATGAGATATCTAGTGAAAAATTATCCACGGAGCAAAATAAAACTGCAGACAAATGAAAGAACCTTCCTCAAATCAATGGGTCAATAGTTTCTGCTGTGTGTCTAAGGACAACAGATTATTTAACCTATGAATTAAATCATAAATGTAGACAGAGCCCCACTTCTCACTGTCCTGGGTTTCAAATCTTCAAAATTTTTGTGCTGCAACAATCTCTTGGAATTTAAGACCAAATCACCAGTGTTAAAATATAAGTATGCATGTTATTTATTATTGTACCACCATTACTTAACTCATAGATCTTATGGAACTGTAAATATATAAATTTCCTAGAAAATAAAATACAGAATGATTTTTGAGGACTGATTGTGTAAATACGAAAGATGTATCTTAGATGACAAGGAAGAAATCCTGTAACTTTTTTCCTACTGATCGTCATTAAACCCTTTGATACCATGCCCTAAAATCGTTATGGGCTGCATATAGCCTTTGCTCAAGGAAGGCATTTTGATATTTTCTTCTAAATCTTTGTTTTGAACAGCCATCGCATCCACATACTCTGAACTAACATAAGAAAAGGAGGCCTTTCACTGATGTTCAAATGATCAACAGAATTTTTATTGAATTTATTAAAATTCATGCTATTTCTAGTGCTTTGTATGAATAGTCAATTAAGATTAACCAAGGAGAGGGGGAAAGTTTTTTGTACCTTCATGATATCAAGTCGCTCCTCATCACAGCGCACAAACACACTCGAGGATGACGACAGAGGCAGTGAGGTTGAGAGTGTCACCGCTTCCTGAGCAAGGCGGCGAGCTCTGGCAGCACTGTTTGCATCGTTTGCATTTTTCACCTGAGACATGTAGTGGTAATTTACTTTAAAACCCAATTTCCCATCTTCATCTTCAGAAACCATCTCAAACGTATCTAAAAAAGAAAAAGAAAAAACATTGAGAAAAATAAAAACCAGAATGGAGAATAGTTGTTGTAATGACAAAAATCACAAATAAATCACTAGCCTTTCTTCCACCCAAAATGGAGAGGAATGCAATGTGAAAGAATAGCAAACTGTAAATGTTTATGAAACGCCTACTACTAGATGGATGAGATATGTAATGGAAGCAAAAAACAAGAAATTATTTTTAATCTACAGTGTGGACATGCTAGTAGATTATATTCTATCAAGCAGCTAAATAGCAATATAAAAAGTAGATACTTTTTCTTAAGAGTGGCATACAATATTTTTGCCAAAACAATTCAGAATACAAAATGCCAAAAAGTATTCTCATTTTATTTCTTTTTTTTTTCTCTTTTAAAGCAGTGCTGCCCTCACTTTCCGTTCATTGGACAGTAGCGCAACCCCAAGAAAAGGATGGTTTTATTTCATTTTTAAAAAAAACAGAATAAATTTTATATATTTGTACTGAGTTGGACTCAATAAACAGAAATGTCAGGCTGAAATTTACTCTTGCATTACTTTTGGATTTAAGTTAGTAGAATAAAAAAGTTTAGAGTAACCTTCTAAGTACTTTGACAAAATATAATTAATGGGCTAATTCTTAACCATTTATTTAGGCAGATTTGGAAGGACATAAGGTTATTCTTTACTTATAAGCTATATATACGATAGGAAGAAAAAGGAGGATTTGAACTTTTATCTGTAATTCAGATTAACCCCACCCCACCAATGGATTAAAACAAAGATACTGAAATAAATTATAACATTAAATCAAAACTACCTACTAGGGCAAATCCTGTCACTAGAAGTAATAACAACTTTTGGTCTTGTGTTCATACAATTCTAAATACATGGAAAAACAATAATGTTACATTATAATTAGCATTACTGCAGTAAATTTTACCAAGAACTTACTAAGTAAGTGCAAGGTTCTAGGCTAGGCTGTTTGGGTTAAATGATAAATGGGAAACTGCATCTGCCTTCAAAGATCTTATAATCTAGAAAATAAGAGAAGACATATGAACAGTGCCATAGGTTTGTGCATTATAGTATTTAAAATAGGAGTGCCACAATCTTTATTTAACAAATCTTTCAGCGAGAACAAAGAACTTTTGGTTCATTTCTTGTAGAAACTACCATCAATTCTGTACAATTAGAATCTAGGGCCGGCCAAGTGGCACAGGGGTTAAGCGCTGGCTTGGAAAGCCAGTGGCCCCGGTTCAGGTCCCACATATGAGGGCCAGTGACACTGCCCTCAAAAAAAAAAAAAAAAAAAAAAAAGATCTAATTTAAGAAGCAATGTTGAAAGTTTACTTGATCACATAGTATATACAAGTATAACTGTTACAGATTAAATGTATTCTGTCTACTGATTAGTTTCTAGTAGTAAACTGACAAGCAGGAGCTATTTCAGCTGTCCAGTTCTGATGCTTGTCACATACTACACAGGTAAATTTCCTTTCAATTTTATAAACAGCAACCTATCAGACACAAACACAAGCCCATTCCTATGCCTGGAGGAAAACCTGTATCATGTATCCATAAGAGAATTGGGTCTACTAATATCAAAATTTTATTAACATAATGGCTAGTTATCTTGTGCAAACAACTGTGTGGAAGAATATATCCAATATTTAATTGTAATACAATGCTATCACCAACTCTTGACATATCTCCAGTCTACTTCGAACGCTTTATTCTACAAAATATAGTGAATTTTGTTTCAAAAAAGATTTGCAACAACAAAATACACTAATCAAATTTTCATCAAAAAAGTTTTGAGACATTTTACAAATGAAGTTTAAGCTCTAAGCATACTTTTCCTGAAAACTATGAGGTTGAGTGTGGCCTTCCCTGATAATTCTGTTTATTCATTTATATGATGTCCCTCTTGAACATGTCTGTTTCATTTCTGTTATTTGTTTAGTATTTGTTCTTAGTGTTTTGTACTTTTAGACTATAGCAGACAACATTTTGTTACTTTGGTAATCATTTATAGTTATTAACATAGTATTGAATGAAGTTGAGGATTGTTACATTTTCCTGAATTCGTGTTTATTAAACAAAATGGTCGCGATCTATCAATGGCTGGCACGAAAATCTATGTTGTTTTGACTCCTACTTTAGTGTTATTTTTCATACAGTCAAAAGTCTTTTGGGCTGGTTCTCAAGGATGGAAAAGCAGTCAAGACAATAACAGTTAATAATGGTCATCGAATTTGGAATTCTAGTGTTTATTTCTTGGCCAGTACCATGTAAGCAGTGTTGATATGATCTTTTCATCAGTACTTAATTGCCAACAGTTTTGAAATGGGAAAGGCTACACGTGAAGAACTATCTGCAACTACAGTTTCTAAAAGTAAACCTCATGGAATTCCAAAATGGAACAGCAACATACTTAAAGTCTCAGGTCTTGGAATCCTCCAGGTCAGGATACACAGAAACAGAGCAGTAAAGAAAGAAAACAACGTTCTGCTTGCTTGTCAGACATTTGGATTTGTTTTTCCTAGGTTTCTACTGAATCATGATTTCTAAATATAACTATAAATATACATATATATGAATTCAAAGAGATAAAATTGATAAAAAAAGGTGTGTATGTGTTGTGGGGAGGGAGGGAAAGAAGGAGGAAGAGGAAGGGGGAGGGAGGGAGGGGCAAAGAGGGAGGGAGAAGAGAAAGGGGGAGGGAAGGAGAGAGAATATATGAATGAATAGGAATAATTCATGGTATAAGGAAGTTTTAAAATCTTTAATTTACCAGACACATTTCAATAGCACTATTAAGAAATATAAAATGAGATCTAATGAAATGAAGATTAAAACTGCAACTTACCAAACTGTAATTTCTTCATAACAGCCACATATTTTTCTTCGAGCGATTTCAACACTGATAAAGGTTTGGGCTTCATAGCCACCTTCTTTGAGTATTCACCTAGTTTTTTTTCTGTTATTTAATATTTCAAGATAAACAATGTAAGTATACATTTTAGAAGATTAAAACAAAAAGCAATTAACTTCCAGAGTTCAAATTTTGAATTCCAAAAAACTACCACTCTTTACAATCAATTCCTATGTATCATTTGAAGAATAAAAGACATTTTTCTACTTCATAAACATAACTAATAGATCTAAAAACCTTATCAACTTTAACACTTAATTCTTAAGCTGTTAATCAGCTTTCATACATTCAGGCAAAAACAGCAGAAGTGAAACAACAGAATTTGCGGAAGTATTTGTATTTTCTGTTGTTATTACATGAAAATACCAGTTTTCACTCAATTCTGTGTACTTTTTCAATCTAATGATGAACTTGCTTGAACATCATTAACATACAGGGAAGAGAAAGGGACTTTTCAGTAAGTAAATGGAACATCTTTCAATCAAAAGAAAAGTAGCATAAAAGGAAGAGAATTGTACCTTGATTTGCTTGCTGCAAATTGGTTGTGGCAGCGTAAACGATCTCAGCAGTCTTTTGGATGTCTGGTACCAAAAGGGTGAGTCCTTCTGGTTCTTGATCAGATGCATCTGGTTTTACTCCTGTTTTAACATTTTCCCTTTTAGATCTGAAAAAAAAAAATTTAATATGGAAAGAAATGGGTGGAAAATTAAGATTGTAGAATTGAAAAATAAATATACCTCTGTAAGTCAGTAACAGTGGTTAAAGATCAAAATACTAGTATGCATTTCATTTGATATACACATGGTATAATCAGGGGTAGTTTGGATTCATTGTTGCTTTTGAAGCTATAAGATGCCTAGCTAGCATAATAAATAAGGTTTTGGGTAGGTTTTCCTCTCAAATGCAAAAACAAATAACAGATAAACAATGTAGAAATGTCACACTGTAAAAAGGCCCAGATACCTGATATGTCCTTGGATACACAACTTTAAAAAACACACTTATAGTCATTGTAGGTGCTATACTTTTTTTTTTTTTTTTTTTTTTTGAGGGCAGTGTCACTGGCCCTCATATGTGGGACCCGAACCGGGGCCGCTGGCTTCCCAAGCCAGCGCTTAACCACTGCGCCACTCGGCGGGCCCTTATAGTCCTTGTAAATACCTAGAAATAGAGAAATCATTTCTATATCTACAAGTGACAAGTGTCTATTTCCGTCTTTAAAGATTTGGAAATCAAAGGACCATATGTAGTTTTAAATTTTTATTCTACTTACATTTTACTCAGAGTATATTATTCCAAGGGGAAAAAAAGACAAATATTCCAGAGTAAAATGTGGGTTCACTGTTACGTATCTTAACACAATACGCTTCTATACACTGAAACTTAAACATCAAGTTTTAGGGCATACTTATTTTAAAGATATTCTTCTGTTATTACCTATTCAGGGTCTAAAATGTAACCAACTGTATATCAAATCGTGTATCATAACAGGATGTGTTACAGCAATGTTTCAGTGTATAAGGCATAAAAATGTTTCTTTAAATTTTCTAGATGAAAGCAATAGTATTTACTATTAGATTCATTGAAAAATAACTAAAAATCAATTCTTTTTTTTCTATTTCAATTTTCAGCACATTATTCACATAATAAACCTCATTATGCTACTGCTTAGATACAAAAAATCCACATCTGTTAATTCATTAAATAATTTAAACTGAAATCATATATAAATAAATACGTTTAAAATATGCTAAAGTATGATCTAAACTACACATCACTTATTTTTCCAGCTGTGTACCTACCAATAAAAGGACTTGGCTATTATATTAAAACAATGTTTCACAAAGTGAGCATGGAGCCTTAAGAGAACTATATAAAAGACTAACAGGAGATAGAAGAGTTGTTAGCAAAATAATACTATTATGTTATCTATGTACAAATGAACTGTTCTTTATCACAAAGACAGAAGTCTGCTCAGAAATAAAAGGTAAATTAAGAAAAGCCACTCAGTGGGGAGAAAGGGTAGATGGATACTCCAGTATTATGCATGAATTATGCAATCGCTCCCATGGTGTGTGAAAAAACTAGTACCCACAGCTATTATTAACTATAGGATATATACTACCTCACCTGGCAAGATGACTTAATTGAAAAGGCAAAATGTGTCACTGGGTTTATTGCTTTTTCTCCTATGCTCTCTTTTTATCTTCCCTGAAGTATAAGAAGTCACAGAGAACACAGCCAACTTTCCTTTGCCCATGGTTCACTTAGGAATCATGTTGTCAGTGTTATACTGTATACCACTTGAGTCACCAGCTTTTGTGTGTGCAGGTGTATGTGAATATATATATATATATATATATATATATATATATATATGTATATGTATATGTAAGGAGAATATAGTGAATGTTCTAAGACTGAAACAATCAGATATTTTTTACTGCTAAAATCAAATAAGATAGTGTGTCTTTTATAGCTATGAAATAAAGTTGAGACTAGTTTAATAAATAGTGCATCTAACAATTTTCTTAAGATATGATTCTTGTAGACAAGATCAACCAGATCTGCAGCTTCTGCATTTACCAGTGGCTACTCACAATCTGTATCAACCACTGAGAGTCAGGGGATGGTAAAAGTTGCCTGACAGTACCCCCTTTGAATTCATAAGGACTCCCGCTCCCCAGTTATAAATAACTCTCTACCTTATACCAGGGCTTAAAAACTTCTTCAGTAATAGGGCCACTGACACATAACAGGAAAACAACAGGAAGCAGTTTGAGAAAGAGTTACGGTTATAGCTGTAAAAGATCGTTTCCTAAAATCTGTCATCAATCAGTTGATCCACTGTATTCTCAAATAAAGATTTTACTTAAAGAAACACACTTTACCAAGTAGATAAGGAAGATATGGGAATGAAGCACATTTTTCCAGAATTAAGGTATTTTCACCATGAAGAAACAAGAACCTCTGGCGTGAAGAGTAAACTGCATCAATGCGATTTAGAGCAAGTTACCCTGCAACACTACTGATTCTACATTTCAAGCCCTACATATGAATGCCCATTTCCCAACTCCAGCTTCTAAAAGATTAGCAGTGCAAATAGTTAGGGTGGTAAATTTTATATTTTTGACAGCAGAATAAAAAAGGAAAAAGTGCAGGGCCAGCCGAGTGGCTCAGTTGGTTAAGAGCTCGCTCAAGAGTGCGAGCTGAGCTCTGAGCAACAGCAGTTCGATGCCCAGCCCGAGCTGAACAGCCGCTTAGCTGCCAACAGGTGGCAGGATGGCTCAGCCAAAAAAAAAAAAAAGGTGCAAATATCCACAGAAGTTTAAAAATACTATATTTTACATCAAATGTGTAAAAGAAACGATCATGTACATCTCACATCAAAGACAATGGTTCAATCAGAAAGCAGATATATCATAGACCTTTACACCAGGTTCTAATGAGAAATTTTTACGTGGATAGTCTTTTTGACAAAAGCATATGGAGGGCGGGGAGGAAGGATAATCTCAAAAAGGTGAGAGAGCTTCAAATATATGAAGAACACACACTATCTGCCTAATGAGGGCTATGACTAGTCATTGTCTGACATTAAACTATAGCCAGCAGTCTCTTTCCTATGCAAGTTGCAGGTTACTGTCAACCCATATGTAGGCCCAGCTCATGAAAAAAGGCCATACCTTAGCTCACATCCTGAAGTCTGTGTGATAAGCTATTTGAGTTCAAGGCACCTAGCTGGAAGTAGGTCTTTGAGACTGACAATGGATCCAACATGGTAAAAGCAATCAGCGACGGCCGCTACCATGGTATCCGCTGCTTTGTGCATACGTTGAATCTGGTTGTGATCAATGCCCTGAAGAAATACGAGGAATCAACTGAAGTTTCTACTATTGCACAGAATTATCTGCAAACATTTTCCACTATGCTGTGAATTTCAACTAAACAGCTAACAAATTAAGCAAATCTTGGCTCTGTGACATATAATCTGAACCAGGATGTGAACAAAATGGGCAAATCTTTTTCGTGAAAACAAAGAAAAAAACCCAGAACTCAACATTCAGTTATATTGAACTGTCTCTACTAATACTACCACCCAAATTAAGTTGGATATTTGTAAGATTAAATACAAAATATCACAATTATGTTGTTTTATAGTCTATAAACTGAAAACAGCTTAATGTAGCTATTTTCTCAGTAGAACATTTAAAAGGACCACTTCAGGGCTGGCCGAGTGGCACATTGGTTAACAGCTGGTTTGGGGATGCCAGCAGCCCCGGTTAGGATCCCACATATGAGGGCCAGGACACTGCCCTCTACAGCTAACAACAGCTCCACCTGGAGCTGGGCTGTGCGAGCCCCGACGACAGTGTAGGCTGCAGCCCCTGCTGCGGTGGGCTGCCATAGGCTACAGTGAGTGGCTGGCAGCCAGCGTGAGCGGCTGACAGCCAGCATGAGCTGCCAATAGCCGCAGTGAGCGACCATCCAGAGTCTGGCGACTGATCTGCCTCATCCGGGAAGAACGGAATGATGATACCAACATGAGCCAGTGAAGCAACGTCCTCCACAACTAGACTGAAGAACAAAAAGACAGCAACTGGTCTGTTCCCCTTCCCCGACCCCCAACGCTGTTCCCCTCCCTGAATTCCCCAATAAAATCTTGAAAAAAAAGAGACCACTTCAACCCCTGCTTTCCTAATTCTAAAGTCAAAACTATCACACAGTTGAAATAAACATTTAAAAAGCAGAGCCATGTTGAAAAAGTAATATAAGCCTACATGCTAAAATGTCTAGATTCTGAATTATTAAGAATTGGCATAAAGGGTTGATATCTAAAATTTATAAAACACTCATGCAACTCAACACCAAAAAAACACACCCAATTAAAAAATGGGCAGAGGATATGAGGAGGCATTTTTCTAAAGAGGACAAACAGATGGCCAACAGGCACATGAAAAAATGTTCAACCTCATTAATCATCAGAGAAATGCAAATAAAAACCAAAATGAGATACCACCTCACTCCAGTCAGAATGTCTATCATCAACAAATCAACAAACAACAAGTGCTGGCGAGGGTGTGGAGAAAAGGGAACTCTGGTGCACTGTTGGTGGGACTGCAAATTGGTGTAGCCATTATGCAAATCAGTAGGGAGGTATCTCAAAAAACTGGAAATGGAACTGCTGTATGACCCAGCAATTCCACTCTTGGGAATCTACCCAGAGGAATCCAAGATGCTAATTCGAAAAAATATATGCACCCCTATATTTATTGCAGCGTTATTTACAATAGCCAAGACTTGGAAACAACCGAAATGCCCATTGGTAGATGACTGGATTAAGAAACTGTGGTACATTTATACAATGGAGTATTACGCCGCTATAAAGAAGAATGAAATCGTACCATTTGCAACTATATGGATGGACCTAGAGACTATTATATTAAGTGAAATAAGTCAGTCGGAGAAAGACAAATACCATATGATCTCACTTATATGTGGAATCTGAAAAACTGAATGAATGAGCAAAGTAAACAGAAACTGTCTCATAGATATAGAGGAAAACCAGGGTTGCTAGTTGGGAGGGGGGTGGGGATGAGGGAGAAGGGGAAGGGATTAGACAGCATAGATAGGTAACTACAGTATTGTCACAGGGATATGAAAGACAGCTCGGGGAATACAATGTTGTTAAAATTTTGTGGGGTGTCAGATGGTCACATGTTTTGTTAGGGAGACCACTTCATGGATGGAGTATAGGCTTGATCAATGCACTGTGTACCTGAAACTGATGTTGTACAATATTGTATGCCAACTGTAATTGAATATATAGATAGTCACGGAATGTGGATTATACGGTGGAAGGGAGTCAAAGGAATTGTAATAGATATGTATGATATGGGGGGGGAGGGGGGTAAGAATTGGGGGAGGGGAGTTGTCACTTTGAGGGGTAAAAAGTATAACTATTGCACTTTGTTGTACACCTGAAGCTAATTTAAATACATAAATAAATAAATAAATAAATAAATAAATAAATAAATATCCCCCCCCACCAAAAAAAGAATTGGCATCTTAGAGAAAGATTCTAAAACTATAGGAGAATGAAACTTCTACATTTATTTATAAAACAATGTGTCATATCATACTCCACAGTTCTAAAAGCTCTTCGCTAGGAATTATAGTTTAAAACAAATTAAGATTAAAAGTAGCAGATAAGATTTTTCAAAAATATTACTATGGAAGATTATTTGCTTCTAATTAGTCTCCAGAAAACATGAAAATGATTCTTGAAATGCACATGTAAATGGGACAAAGATCTCTGTAAGAAGAATGTTTTCTGTGATTAGTTTAAAGCTTAGTTTTTTTATTCTAGATTCGCTTTTCTTTGTACTTAAACTCTTTGAAAATAAAATCTCCCTTGTCTTAGGAAGCATAAATGAACAGCATGAGAGAAGAAAATATTCAAAGCAGAGGTATAAGGAGCCTTTAAAAATAAAACCTTGATTTCTAGATTAGTTCAACATACAATAATTTTTAGGTCAGACTAAACATCAGAAGACACAATGAAGGGACTGTGTGCTATTGTGGAACAGTTGCCTCAAATAATATGCTTCACCAAGGGGCAATCCAACTGAGGCAGAGAAGACATTAAAATAAATGTTGGCATTGCTGTTTCCATCACCAAATGTCGATGAGCAACTACTGATCTTGTTGTTCAAGGTCACCAAAAAAAGAACTTAAAAAAATATATAAGTGGTTATAATAAATGCTTCTTGGCTAAGAAATCGGGCCATTTTCATTTTGTAGGTTTGAAAAGCAGAGGGAAAAGGAGAAACCAAGATATGTTTTTCCAACGGAAACCAAGTAGGAGGACTGGAGCCGCTACTCTGTGACTGAGTGGAGCCTTAGAGGAACAAGCTTAAGGAGCCAAAATAGGAGAGTTTGATGGAAAATATGCCTTTTAAGAAGTAGGTCAACTAATCGTATGACTTAGTCAGATAAGAAGGAATTGGCTATTTTTACAAGAGCATTCTGTTATTTTAACATACGATGAATTTCTTTGCACCAGGAAGATGCTTCAAGTTTGCTAAGGCAATAGAGAATATTTGCTTTAATGCTGTTAAAGAGAATTTAAATGTCCAGAATACTTTACACTCAACACAGTCATTTGTGTCATGCCCTTATTACCAATTAAGACTATTTGACTGACAGCAAGTTCTTCTTTCAAATTTTTGGTGAAACTGTCAAATACAATACGCTAAATATGATTATTTGCCTACTAGAGTTCATCAAGGTAAGTCTGCAGGAAAGATCGAAGTAAAATAATTGCCTTTGTTCCAGCTCCAAGGAAGCTATGACGTGTCACATTTATTCAAAAGTGAAGTCCAGCTACTATGACTGTAGTTTGACTTCATTTTGAGATAACACAAGTTGGAATGGCCAGCAGATGAATTTCACCAAGGCTTCTACATAAAAGCTAAGGGGTTGTACCTTTTCAGTGTGATTATTTTGTGGGCAACAGAATGAATTTTCACATTAGATATTACATTTCAATTCAAGTAGAAACCATATATATGTAAAAATCTAAAGTATTCTGTTATGTTACCCATGCCACAAATTATTTTAATAATGGAGTAACTGAGAGTTACTTTCAAGTTTTTTTTCTCTATTAAGAGTCTAAAATAAAATATTCATTAATAACTGGTCATAAATAGAGGTACTTTTGCTTATTCACTAAATATCAAGTAGTATTGGTATAGAAACTCTAATTTCTTCCTGATAAGGGAGTTAAAGATAATAGAAATATAAGGTTTATTAAGATAACAATAAAAGCAGAAGATGAAAAACAATAGGGTATGTAGGGGGTCGGGAGAGGCTTCTTTTAGCAGCAGTAAAGAAAACAATTTTATCACCAATACATTGCCGTCATCTATGCAGTTAGGTACCAAATTAGCTTGAAAAGACAGTAGAGGAAAAACACATCAATAAGTAAGGAATCGTCAGAGGAATGGTTTTTTAAATTCTTTTGAGCAAGAAAACAATCAAATGGGCAGGACAGAAATGACTTACTTCTCATTTAAGTGATTAAACTGCCACCTGCTCGACAGTCCACAAACCACAGTGAAGTTTAGTTTACTGTAGCAATCCACTAATTATTACTTAGGCACAACTCAAAAGCTATGTACACCTAATGAAATATGTTGCTTTTTAATATCCTATCATAGTACTAACTTAAAAATTATTCAGGGGAATGAAAGAAGAAGAGTCCAAGGAAGTAGAAAAAAGTCAGTAGAACCTGCATTATTGTATATATACTTACATAATTATCAAAAGCAAATCTTTCATTTAAAAATTTTTCTTCATTATAAACATTTAAAAATGTTTTTATATATCCTAAATATGCAAAGCTAGCTAAGAAACAGGTCCACCTCCCACATTTCTAATTATTAATTGATGTACAAATCAAATTGCTTTTTGGAAGTAAAGTTTAATTTAGTGGATAAATAAATATACGTGGTTGAAACATCAGGAAATCTGAGTTCTTATCATAGTTCTGTCACTAAGCATCAGAGAATGGAACAAATCACAGTATTTATGATCCTTGTTTTTCTCACTTATAAAGAGAGAGATCTGAACTACCTGAACTTTAAAGAGTGTCCCGACAGCTCTAAAAATCTATAGATATAATAATATGGGACACATTACCTATTATGATGTGTCCAGAACGATTCGTTATAAACGAAATCTTACTTAGCAATGAAGATTGCTTGAGATTTTATCTGAGGTAATAAAGAGAGTGGAAATTTTCTGAAACATAAAGCTCATATGATGCAATCTGGTAAGGAATAATCATTTTATATTGATATGTTATGCTACTGAGGTACAAATATTAGGTCAATTTATAATTTTTTATAAATTTTCTGTTCATTACGCACTTAAGTAATAGAATACGTTGTATTTTGGCATTTGATCAGCATTTTTCAGGAACTAGCTAGAAAAACTCAAGTCCAGCCATTTCATAAGCATGAAATCTATAAATGACCAATGAACTATTTTGTATTTTGGTAAGAGGCAGCAATTGTGTATAAAAACAGAAGTATCTGGACCATGCGTTACAACAACTTGTCTGCTGTTTTGAATAATAAGAATCATAGGCATCAGGAAACTGGGGAGCTAAAGCCTAGATTTTTTACCTATTAGTAAGTTTTAAATGCTAAACTCTAAAAAACAGGTTTATTCTGTCAAATAAAGATAATAAATATTTTCTTGCCTACTACATAGAGCAAGAAAAATTGACTATGTATCAAAGAAATTTTGAGGGGGATGGAGATGAGGGAGAAGGGGAAGGGATTAGACAGCAAAAATAGGCAACTACAATATTGCCACTGGGATATGAAAAACAATTTGGGGAATATAATTAATAATGTTGTAAATATTTTGTGGAATGTCAGAGGGTCATAGGTCTTGTTAGGGAGACCATTTCATGGATGGAGTAGAGGTTTGATCACTGCACTGTATCACTAAAGCGGAGGTGGTATACCTACTGAAATTGAATATATATAGATAGTCACGGGATGTGGATTATACTGTGGAAGAGAGTCAGAGGAAGAGTAATAGACATATATGATATGGGTGGGGAGAGTGGGGTGGTGAATTGGGGCTGGGGGGTTGTCACTTTGAGGGGTAAAATGTATAACTATTGCACTGTGTTGTACACCAGAAGCTAATTAAAAATAAATAAATAAATTATATAAAAAAATAAAAAATAAAAAAAAATTTTGAAACTGTGTATCCTACACAATAATGAAGGTTGTAATATTATCTCCTTGTACCTTCTATATAACTATATTCTACTATGTACTTATTATAACTTATGCATAATTTAAAATAGTTTGAGTTATTCTCAAGAAACAAGAAGGGAAATCAATGAAAACAAAGAGGTTGAAACATAAATACTTATCGAAATTATTTCAAATTGGCAGAACAAAAAGACATGCAGGAAATACTTGTCTTCTATCTGCCTAAGTCATCAATCTCAGTTATGAAAATTCATTTTAACCAGATGTTGAACCTTCATAATGCGTATAAAACGAAGTGGTAGTGACCTTGGACTAATGCATCAATAAACATCTAATCAGAGGCTGTCTTACACCTTATATACAGTCTTTACCTCCTACATTTGATATCATGCTTTCTCATTCCTACATGCATTCCCTCCTCTATCTGTTTACCTCTCTCTTTTGGCCCCTATCGAACTATTTCTTTCCACTGCTTGTAGGCCTAAAAATTAAAAGTATTAAACACAAAAATCATTAAGTTATAAAACTAAAGAAAAAAGCCACAAATTAAGACTGTTTGATAAAATAAATGAGACACTGGTAACAAAAGTTTTCAAAGACTAGCCAAGAAAATGAATTCCACTTAGAGGATAAGTCCTCTGTGGGTGAATATTAAACTTTTTGTTCTTCATAAATGCCTAGTAGGGAGGCAGACAAGCAAAAGAAATAAGAAGAGGCTTTTATTCTTTTGGAAGTCTTTTGATCTTTCTGTTGAAGTGGATTACTAAGGTGGCTTTTGAATAATTTATCTGAAATAAACAAACCACTTAATAGTACTGAGGCAAATGAAACTTAAATAGAATCAATATTTATGGTTTACTCAACTATTTCACCATTTTTGTTCAAACTTTTATGAAACATTTTCAATTGAACAAGAAAAAAGTAAAAAATTTCCTGATGATAGCATGCTGAAACACTCAAAATCTTTTTAGGTTTTAAGTGACAGGTGATGGCAGAAAATGACCTAAGTAGAAATTTACATTTAACCTTACAGGTACAGTTAAGGTATGCTTTCAAATGCTATGACTAATGCACAAACATGTCATATATATCTTTTAAAGATTTCAAAAAACAAATCCGGACAATTGTCTGTTTCAGACAAAAGTTAGAAAGTGTTGAATGAAAAATTCTCTATTTTGAAGTAATACACTTTTGCCTAGCCTTTTGTGCTTCCAAAAGGAATGTTATCCATGATTTATCTTAATCTAAATGCTTACTAATGCTCCAGCCAACAGCAACATTAGTTTGTCTAATTTAGATCTTAGATTCAAATTAACTCTACGCAGTTATTACTAGTTGTTAATCTTGAAAGGATAGGAGAGGTGATGGACAATAAAAACATAGAATCACGAATAAAATAATATTATAGTATTATCATCTTTGTGACAATATGGATGGAGCTAGAGGGTATTATGCCAAGTGAACTAAGTCAGACAGAGAGAGACAAATATCACATGATCTCACTTATATGTGGAATTTATACATATAAATTCACAGACTCATAGATGCAGAAAACAAACTGATGGTTGCCATCGGGGGCTAGGTGAATAAAGTGAAATGATTAAGAAGTACAAATTGGTAGTTACAAAATAGTCATGGGGATATAAAGTACAGCATAGTCAATAATATTGTAATAACTATGTATGGTGCATGGTGGGTACTAGACTAATTGGGGGATCATTTTATAATGGGTATCCACTATGCTGCACACCTGAAATTAATATAAAATAATATTGAATGTCAACTGTAATTGAAAAATAAAAAATAAAGTATTAAAAAACATCCTCTTTAGGAAGTTCGTACTGCAATTAGTAAATATTTAACAACTGCTTAAAGAACTGTCAACTTTTTTTTTTAAATAGTCTGTATTATATATATATATAATATGCATTTTTTTAAGATTTTATTGGGGAATTGGGGAAGGGGAACAGACAGTTGCTGTCCTTTTGTTCTTCAGTCTAGTTGTGGAGGACATTGCTTCACAGGTCCATGTTGGTATTATCATTAAGCTCTTCCCAGGTGAGGTAGATCGGTCGCCGGCCTCTGGATGGTGACCCCGGAAACTCACAGCAGTCCAGCTCCAGGTGGAGCTGTTGTTCGCCATCTTAGCTGTAGAGGGCAGTGTCACTGGCCCTCATATGTGGGATCCGAACCAGGGCCGCTGGTGTCCCAAGCCAGCTCTTAACCAACGTGCCACTTGGCCAGCCCAGAACTGTCAACTTTTAAAAGACAGACTAAATCAAGTAAAAACCAGTTGCCATGTCAACTGGTTAATTTACCAGATGAACCGGGAAAGATGAATATAAACTAGAAGTACGTTCATTCCTGGAGTAATTGTCTAGTTTACACGAAATACCAACACTATCAGAGTACTACAATTATCAGTCATTAAACTAATCCTCACCAATAAGAGGTAATCATTTCATTATTAAGGTATAATTATAATTGAAGGAAATAAAAAATGCCCTAGAGTCTTTACTTTAAAAATTAAAATTCAGAAGCTACTTTTCAGATATATGTGTGTTCATTGATGTATACATGTATGTATAATTATACATCACATATATTATTATACATAATAGCAAAAACTCAGTAGTAATTACAGAACTAACAGGCATAAAAAGGCATTCCCAGGGTGTCATTGCCACTGTGCCAACTCCAGTTCTTCCTTTAAGCAGTCATTCTTCCTGAAGCCTTTGGATGCATAGAAAGTTTGTAATAATAATATGGCTGCAATACTGATTATACCTGTCTACTCCCCGGCAGACCACCTAAAACGGAGTATGGTATAGAAGGCAACCCAACTAATATATCTCCTATGGGCTCCTTTACCAGGAATTATCTGAGTTATCCTTCATTAAAATGTAGGTACCCCATTGAAAGGTTAAAGGGTCATGTCCTTTACATAAATTATAATAATCCATATTCAGGGAAGTATTCTAAAATAAGACGGCTGTCTTGAAGAAAAAGGGCAAAATCCTGGGACAGCAGGACAAACCTGGTTATTAACAGAAGAAGCTTCAGCTAGGCAAGGGGCTTGAAGAAGGCACTGTGTTATCTTAGTGAGCAGGGAGGTAGAAAATAAAAAGGAAGAGAAACATGGCAAGCTAAAATTCAACTATTTTTTGTAAAGCTTTTTAGGTGTCGATAAGAACCACAATTCTACTTTATATTATAGCCATATGTAAACACAAAAGCTAGGCTAGTTTGGCTGATTGCTAACTTTATTTTTTTCCCAATTAAGCACAGATTAAAAGGGAGAGTATGATGGATCATGAACATCTTCCTATTCTTTTTCTATTTTGTTAGTTTATATTTGTAGAACACACCTAACCTATGGTTAGAGGACTTGTAGTGTATTCTATTAAACAGTGTTTTCCAAAGTGTAAGAAGACTTTAAGTGGTAATTAGGTATCCTATTAGATAACTGAATTTGCAGAGTAAGAAAGCCAGTCCTTTTCCAATGAAAAGAAAGGTCTCAGTATGTCTTTGGTAATTCTTTAGCCTTTGCTAAATCATCCTTCTTAAAACAAAAAACAGGTCTGGAGTCTGAGACTATTTTTATTTGGATTTATTCACTTTTACACTTATCATGTGTTTATGGGAAATAATACCGGTTCTTCTGATATGGCAGGATTTTGAAGTTTCTTCTTTAACCCTCCGTCGGGCGCAACTGATTCTCACAGATTCATTGCATACAAATTTTCAAATATCTAACAGTTAACTTAAGTATCGTGACTCATCGCTTCCGTATCTTCCCCCTCTACCACAACCTATTGCCAGTCATGTTTGTGAATTAGTGGATCAGTTGTGCCAGATGGAGGGTTAAGTAAGACTTTTTTTTTTAATGTCAGTTGATCTAAAAAAGATTCTAATAATAGCATAAGTGGGATAAGATCTGAAAATTCTTCCTCATAAATACTGAGGCCCTACATGCTAACAAGGAATTTCCACCAAGAAAAATTTCCTTCAGTTCCCAATCAGGAAAGCTGTTTGGCATATTTGATCAGATTAATAAAATCCCATTATTACATGAGCACTCTTTTTAGATTTGGATGAATTCTAAAACAATAAAGATGGAAGTCTCCAGAAAAAATGTATCTAAAACCTACTTACTATTATACAAGTTTTCCATATCTACAACTTTCACTGGGTAACGGCTTTTATAAAATCGTGAAGGAATCTATGAATTCCAATGTAGTCTCACACTGTCATTCCTGAACTTGAACATACGAGACTCTCTGGCTAATGACTCCAAGCCTCTGTTAAGCCAACAGATGATAGTTTTCTGTCTAACTGGGCTCGTAAAATAACCTAGTAGGATTCGTTTTGGAAAACTTCTGCCTGGGATTACAGACTTCAGATTCATATATGTGCACAGAGGAAACCATGCTCCCAGAACCACATGTGCTACAGCAATGGCATGTACTCTATTGGAGACATCTGGCATAAATCTGCAGTTGCCAATGTTAACACACTGGCAGACTAATGTAGCTAATAAGTGATTTAACATTTGAGTTACGGGGTTGCTTTTTTAAGTCAAACGTCTGGAACATTGAATGTATTTGTACCTAGGAACTAACTTTCTAATAAGTCCAAATACGAGAGAAAGAACGCTAATGACTTAACATCCTCAGTTCTCAGAAATGGCAGGATGGGGAGAGGACACATACAGATCTACTGCTGAGATGGAAAGGATGAAAATCTCTTACATGGCAGTTTAGTCTTGTTCCAACTCCCACCTCAAACTAACCTTGCAGCTACACTGCAAGACCATCTTTTTTAAGGCCAACCTGATCAACCTCTGCTGAAACCTCCCAGTGATTTACACCATATTTAAGAGTCAGTAACTGTAATACAACCTGCTTCCTCCTCTAGCCCCTCAATTCCTTCCTCTCCAGTCCCATCTCCCACCCACATTATACCCAGGCAGGTTTCCCTATGTGACACTTCCTTTCACAGCTAACATGATTCCCACAGCCTGGTATACCAGCTCCCTGCCCACTTCATGGAGCTAATTCATACTTAATCCTTAGGCCTCCAAGTCTGGGTTGATTCTCCTGTAATGTCTTATACTTTTAATATACCACATACTATGCTATTAAAACTTTCTAGTTATTGTTTCCATTTGTCAGTGTCTTAAAAAAAGGATCCTATTTTCTTATTATGCTCCCACGGACATTCAATAAATATCTGTTAAATGAACAAATCAGTCATGTTTTTGTGACCAGGCCAGATGTCACCAACTAAATGTAATTATAAATTTCTAATGCACAAATTAAATAAAAGCAGGAAACATGATCTGCCTTTTTAGCTTCTTAACAATAGCTTTTTACTTCCTCTTACAGAAGGTTTCAGGCTTGGGGGAGAGTCAGGTATCCTTCATTCTTTGAATTCTGAGATCCAAGTTAGTTGGGTTTAGTCACTGGCCTCAAGATAAGATAATTTCAATTGGGTTATTCCCACCAGCAAAAGTAAACTTCCTCTTTGTACTTGGGCAAAACATTCTAATGTCTCTCATCCATAGGAGGAGGAAAAATTGTAAATATAACATACACAGAAGAAATAATTTCAATGAAAATCATTATACAACCACCATCATCACAGAGATCTGCAGAGTACATAGCTAACCTATTTTTCTTTAATCAAAGATGACCAGGGAGTTAAATATATTAAACTTTATTTGAAGTGAAAAAAATTGCATCCTTTTTGTGTCTGCTTGGTTAAGGGAGAAAAAAAGTAACTAATGAGAAATGAGACATATGTTAATATGAGGGAAAAATAATGCAATAAGGTATATAAACATAATTAGTAAATTAGACTTGCTCTGTCTTACTTAAAAAAAAAAAATCCCTACACTAAATAGATGTACTTTATTTAATACCCTTACAATTCTTACCAAGAGTGCGGAGACAAAAAAAAAAAAAGTAAAAATGTTCTGAGCTTGGGTACACCTACAAGTTATTTTTAAACAATAACTCCAAACCCTGATAATTCTTTAAGTGATATATTAAACAGAACATGCTTGTCTTGACCATTCTCTTCTCAGAGTATCTTGGGGTTTTTAAAAAATACAGTTGGAAATGGGGTAGGTAGGTGGAGGGAGGGAGAATCTTTGTTCTTTGTATCAGTGTTAAAATTAAACTTAGGCCAATATCTGTGGGTATAAACTCTATAGGAAATTAGACTATATTGTTCACTTTATTAGAGTTCTTTCTGTTATAATGGAAACATGAAAAGAAATATATCTTAAGTCTTGACAGGCTGCAAAAGAATAGATTTTACCCCCTCTCTGTGAGGTGGAAAATGAATTCTCAACGTGCCAAACCTTGAAAGGAAGGTAGGGATGTTATATCATGTATGTCTTTGCTGGTTTCTTTTTCTAACAGAAAAAGAGATATCCTAAGGGATCTCGACTAAACATATTCAAATCCTAATACAACTCATTAGTAGTGTTTCTTCATCAATAAATTATTAAAAATAGTTACTGCACAGCATCACTGTAAAGAATTCTATGTACAGTCATTATGATATTTACATGTTTTGTTGGTACAGAATTTCTAAATCTGAAGTGTCAATTTCTTCTTACTCTAATACGGAAATCTGAAGAATACTTTTTCCAGGTAACCAAGTAGAAAAATAAAGAGCTCCAGTTAAATGAAACTTATTCTCTATATGAAACTAAATTTTTGTAGTAAATAATACATTTATACAGAAGTGAAGTTTATTTTTTAAAGAATTATGCTGTATATGTTATGGGAACAGGAAATACATTCACTTAAGAAAAGCAATGAAAAAGGGCACTCAAGGTGCAAAAATTCCATTTTCTGCAATAAGCATCTTCTATTACTTCAGAATTCAATATAACAGAGCTACATTTTTGTAGGATCCCATAGAAACTATAACATAAGGAAATACGTAATAAAAGAAAGTTATTCTTATTTTAATGGGCTTATTTTGACATTTATAACACTACAACTTTGTGATATTATTTTAACCAAAGCAGTAATTATAATAACATTCCAAATCTTTATAAAATTTTTAATCTAAGAAATACACCTGGGGGGAAAAACACTCAACGTTTCCTAAATTTTCAATTTTTCATTACAAACTAGTACAACGTATCTCAAAACACAGACACATAAGGTACATGAGTTCCCCTAAAAATACATGAAAGCAATCACAAAGCTATCCACATTTTCCATTATTGCTTTGTCAAAACTGTTTATCAGAGTAAGAAACACAAATGGCCAGGACGGCGAATGGCATGTTCAATTAGACATGTCTCAATGACACCTTAGCTCAGTCAGAAAAGCAGACTTTCAGTCCACTCTTTCAATATAATTATGTTGGCTGCCTAAATTACCACTTAGAAAGATGTTTTGGTCACAATGATGGATGGGACTAAATATAATATTATTCATTTCTCTATAACAGAAAAAAACAAACAAAAACTCACACCATCAAAGAAAATACACCTTTACATTTTCCTCCCCTGGTAAAATAGTATGAACCTACAGCTTTTTATGCCTCTACCAGTGGCTCTTC
Source organism: Aselliscus stoliczkanus (assembly GCA_033961575.1). NCBI lineage: Eukaryota > Metazoa > Chordata > Mammalia > Chiroptera > Hipposideridae > Aselliscus > Aselliscus stoliczkanus. The sequence goes on along the minus strand of CM066730.1, from coordinate 50,155,182 downwards.
TTTAATCTCTTCTCTAATTCAGGAGTCTCACTGCCTGGTAGTGAGCCACTAGTTTTTAAAGTGATAATGACAGTATCATAAGCTAATGGAGTCAGGATTATCTAAGAAGTTGATTTCTTCCTGAAAGGTGAAGACTGACAAACACTATTCCTCCCGTGAGCACTTAGTTCTATGCCATTATTTGACAAACATTATATACTGTGTTTCTCAAACTCTAGGTTCTTAAAAAATAAGTGAGAATAGGTACAACGAATATATTACAATCATGGTAAAGACCATTAATTGACTAAAAAGACCCCTGACAAAGGAATAAACTTCCACTGGAAGTATAAATGCTTTAAAAATCAGAATTAGGCCATCTTTTAAGTAAAGCTGACAACCACTGAACAGATTCTGCTAAGAGAAAGGAAAAGGTTTACGAAGTTTTTTTAAGAGTATTTGAAAACAGAACTCATCATCTCAGTCTAGTGAGGTATAAACTTACATCAAAGATTCACTTAAAAATGCAATTTTCCATGAAGATTAATATAATGACAAAAAATAAATACTGAATACTCTGACTTCTAACAGAGATTATAGCATGAATTATAAACTACGTATCAAAATGAAACAGGGGTAAATCCATAAACCCAACAATTCCACTTCTATGAATCTACTTTGTAGAAATTTCTACAAGCCCCAAAAGATGTACGTCTGAGGTTGTTATAAATTGGAAATAACCAAAACGTCCACTAATAGATGCTTATATAAAACACAGCATCTATATACAATGCACAATTAGAAGTATGTATTTATTGACAATGAAAAGTATCGATGACCTCAGTACTGAGTGAAACTAGCATCTACCTGTATAACACGCACAGTGTGCCGGTACTTAAGAAAAACTCCATACCTATAGTTGTACGGTCACACAGGGAGATGTTGGATAAGCCAGTGTGAATAAACCTGAGTATACGGATTTGGTGGATACTTGTTCTTTGTAGTTTTATATATTGTTTGTATTTGTGTTAGATTAGCATATTATTATTATTTTTTTTAAAAAAAACCCTCAAAGCTATTTTAAAAAGACTGAGGCAAGGACAAGAGAAATGAACTACCAAGTATAGTACCTTAAACGGTTGGTGTAGGTATCAACACAGGTCTTCATTTTGGCTAATAATGTACCAACGGAAGTTTGACACTCTGACTGCTCTTCCTCCTCTTCACCATTCTCTGTAGAAAGAGGCAGCAATAGAGGCACCATGGAAGTACACGAAGCAATGGCTCGGAGCAATTCCAGCAGAGCTCGATACAGTGGCACATGTCTTGCCATGTCGAGAACTGAAAGAAGGAAGAGTGGGAAAGCATAAGATGAGAAAATGTGCAATATAAAAATAAGTCCACAGCAACGTAGCTTCTACTTGGAGCTAAACAGCGATTGGTTAGTTGGTAAATGGACTAATATCGATTTTATGAAGCACCAACATACAAAGTATAATAATAGGCATGCACTTCTAGGGAACAAAAAATGAGTTGGGGAGAGAGCAATAAATGTAATTAAATAACGATCTAGTTATATAAAACATGAAAATGAGTGAATAGCCCAGATAGTACATTAAGGCAATAAATACATTTACTAATATGAAGTGGAAATGTATTTTAAAAATTAAATTGAAATGATGAAGCTATTGTATCATATATAAAATAGAATGATGACCACAGTTCATCAATAGTGTTTCAACAAATTAACTTGTTAGAAAAAAGTTGACTATGCTTTTATGAGCTACAAGTCAAATGAAATTTTTTTTTCTTAAAACCACATGCCTCTTAAGAATGGATTCCGACTCTAAGAACATAATTGCTTCTAAAGATATTTTGTGGCTTCCCTCCAACCAGAATTTACTTTTGTGAATCACATGAGATAAGGACCTAACAACTTTTTTCCAATGCCAGCTATTGAGTAGTTATTCCATAAATATTTGTAATGTTAGTTATTTCATAAATATTCACTGAAAACCTGCTCGACAGGCTGAAAACATAGTATTGAAGAAAACAAACAAAAATCCCTTCCCTCATGTACCTTACATCCCAGAAAAGAACAAATGAATAAAAATTTTCTGATGCTAGTAAGTAACTGTGAAGGGTGAAACGGGGAGGGAGAACTGGGGGAGTACATGCTGGAGGCAGGAATTGCCTCCATGCCCACAGACTACACAGAGATTAGCGTATGGGGGTGGGGATGAGGAATCCTGGACTTAATGTGGCAACTGTTTTAAAAGCATAAAGGGTTTAATAAAATTAGTTCTAATGATTTGACGGCAAATTGTGAGACTGTTCAGAGTGATGGAGGAGTAGGCTGAAGAACACCAGGACAACAACTTGTCTGTTCCCCATCCCCAATTCCCCAATAAAATCTTAAAAAAAAAAAGCAATAAAAAAAATGTAAAAACAAATTTAAAATTCTGATCCTTAATTGCACTAGCCACATTTCAAGTGACCAAGAGCCACACGAGTACATAATAGACAGCACAGATACACAATGTTTCAATCACAGCAAAAAATCCTTGGGGATAATACCACATGTGAGAGACAAACTCCCTATATTCTGCTTATACACACAAACCATGAGAAGTATGTGGCTATGGGCTCTATTAGGAGATCTGATGTTAATAGATTAGAAGATTCAATACTGTTAAGAACTCAATTCTCTCCAAATTGATATACAGATTGAATGCAATTCCAATCAAATTCCTAATAGGTTTTGGTTGGGGGGCGGGGGTGTAACTAAAAAGATGATTCTAATATGTGTATGAAAATGCAAAGGACCAAAAGTGTCACAACAAGTACAGCTGAATTTGCCATAACATTACAAATTTTACAATGAATGTACCTAAAGAATAAGAAAACTATAGATATTAACTGGTCAAATGCTTGCCTTTTCGACTAGTAGGACAAAGGAACAAGAAAAACAAACAAACAAAAAATCTATATTGATACTTTCACTAATAAAAGCCCCAAGAGCAGAAATCCTCTTGGTAAAAACAACAACAAATATCTTCATAAATCATTCAAAGCCTATTTGGCTCAATAGCTCCTATCACAAACAAAAACATTTCCACGTACAATTCCTATTTATTCCAGCACACATTCAAGTTATAAGGGCTTAGCTATATAAAAACCCCGATGCCCCAACACCAGCCTCTCCTCTCCATTTTTGGTATTATAGAAATAGCAAATCTGTTTAAGTTCCAAATATTTTCATACTTTTTTTCCCTAAAGATTTTATCGGGGAATTGGGGGAGGGGAACAGCGTTGAGGAATTGGGGAAGGGAACAGACAAGTTGATGTCTTTTTTTGTTGTTCTTCAGTCTAGTTGCCAAGGACGTTGCTTCACTGGTCCATGTTGGTATCGTCATTGCGCTCTTCCTGCATGAAGCAGATCGGATGAGGCAGATCGGTCGAAGGCCTCTGGATGGTCGCTCACTGCGGCTATTGGCAGCTCATGCTGGCTGCCGGCCACTCACTGTAGCCTATGGCAGCCCACTGCAGCAGGGGCTGCAGCCTACACCATCGCTGGGGCTCGCAGCCCAGCTCCCAGTGGAGCTATTGTTAGCTGTAGAGGGCAGTGTCACTGGCCCTCACATGTGGGATCCAAACCAGGGCCGCTGGCATCCCAAACCAGCTCTTAACCAATGTGCCACTCGGTCAGCCCCATACTCTTTTTCTTCTTCTCCCATTACCAGTTTGTTCATACTTCTAGCTATACATAACACACACACACGCATGCGCTGGAGTGCATGTGTGTTTGGAAAGCATTGGGTGACGACACAAATACAAAGTATGGCCGTGTATTTATCACTGATAAAGCTACGTGATGGAGCTCATGGGGATTCATCATGCTACAATCACTAGCTTTACATATTTTGGTCTTCTCCATAATAAAAGATTTAATTAAATTGTCTGGTCACAAAGGACAAAAATCTGAGGAATGTTCCAGACTGAAGATGAAGGAGGTTACAAAATATAACATGTATTTCTAGATTAAATTTTAGACAAATACCAATTCTTTTCTTTGCATATCGAGGACAAGATTGGGACAACAGATGATATAAGAATGGTATCTGTGGATTAAATGATTATATCAATGTTAACTTTCTGATTCTGATTACTGTTAATTTTCTGATTTTTGATTTAGACTGCCTTTGTCTTTTAGGAAATAAACCCTAACATGCTTAGGGGTAAAACAGGGCTATCATATCTGCAATGTCTCACAATTGGTGAGAAACAATTAGTGTGTAAGTATAAAATTTATATATTTGTATGCATATATAGATAAAAGGAAAGAAGTTGGCATCAAACTTTTATATACGTGTGGGGAAACAGCCACTCAACACTACTTATATACCCCTTCAACCAGCAATTCTCAATAAATCTGAAGATTAATCCTATAGATAAAATAATCAAGTCACCAAAATTAGTCACCGCAGCATTCTTTACAACAGCAAAAGAATCAATTTATGTTTATCAGTATGGAACTGCTTTAATTACTAAATATCAATTATGCTATCATAAAAATGAAGATGCTTTCTGTTACATTGGAGTCAATTCCAAAGTATGTAATTTGGAAGTGAGGGAAACAAGGAATAGAAACGGGGTTGTAGGTTATACTGCATTTTGGAGAAATATTAAAAAACCTCAACCAGAAAGATAAGGAAGGAGAATATGTATTTGTACTTACTTGTTACAGATACACAGGATCTCTATAAAAATATTAAAAAGTACTACTATTGGTTATCTCTAGGGAGCTGAGCTGGCTGGCTTATAAGACAGGGGCAGGAATACAACTCCTTATTGAAGACCATCTTAAAGTTTCTGAATTTTGAAACAAGTGAAGACTGTAATACCTGGGTAAAGTTAACATGTAATTTAATATTTAATAAAATTGATTAATATTACAAGGAAAAAGCACATGATAGTGTACATTTAGGGATGCTGAATTTTTACTTTTAAGAAATGAATGGAGGGCCAGACGAGTGGTGCAGTGGTTGGGCGCTGGCTTGGGAGGCCAGCGGCCCCGGTTCGGGTCCCACTTATGAGGGCCAGTGACACTGCCCTCAAAAAAAAAAAAAAAAAAAATTAATGGATCCAATATATCCCACCGTAAGGATATAGAATATTTAATTAATAAGAAAGCTTAACATTTTTTACTAGGTTTATGAAGCCTTAATTTATTTTGTATTGACCTGCATGACAGCATGACTTCAGTGGACTTGGTCCCCAAGAAAACTGATAAAAATTATTTTAAACAATCACCACTTAGAGTCTATAGAAATGGTCCTAAGAGCATTCAACAAACTGAGAAAACATTTATTCAAGAAAATCTACTAAAACTCAGTAAGAAAAGCAAGTGTGTGGCATCTGAACCAAGTTCTTGCTCCCACCCTGTTCTCAGCTCAGCAAGAAAGAAAATCCACTCTGGACTGGTTGGTATAACCAGGGCTCCTTCTCCTCCTCGCTCAAGTTGGGAGGACTGTCTTCCAAGAAGAGGTAAGATTTCAGCACTTCTCATCCTACCACCAGCTACTTGCTACTGTGGTTAAATTCCAGGTAAGTATGGCTGAGAGGTAGATGCTTCCTTCTGCCCAGGCCCAACACATGGGACAGAGGATCTGAACAGATAATTCTCCAAAGAAGATCTACACATGAAAAGATGCTCAACAGTATTAGTCATCAGGTAAATGCAAATCAAAACCACAACGAGACACCTACCACCTCCTATCCACCAAGATGGCTGTTTAATTAGAAAGTCAGGTAATAATAACTCATTACCACATGAACCAGCATTTCCACTCCTAGGTATATACCCAAAGGAATTAAAAGGAGAGAAGAAAACAGGTAACTGTATGCCCCCGTTCACTGAAGCATTATTAGAATAGCCAGAAGATGCACACGACTCAAACATTCATCAAATGCAATACCAAATCCACACAATGGAGTATTCAGGCATAAAAAGGAATCAGGTACTAATACATGCAACAATATCAATGAACCCTGAAAGCATTATACCAAGTTACAAAAGACTACGTTATAGGATCCCATTTATACGAAATCTTCACAATGGGCAACTCTACATAGAGAAAAAGTAGATGAGTGGTTGCTTAGGGCTGGAGGGTGGTGGTGAGAGAATAGAGGGATGATAGCTAAAAGGTATATGGTTTCTTTTCTACAGTGACGAAAATGTCCTAAATTTGACTGTGGTGATGGTTGCACATGTGTGTGAATGCCAAAAATCAATGATTGTGCACGTTAAGTGGGTAAATTGTAAGGTAAGTTAATTATCTCTCAATAAAGTTATTAAAATTTTGTTTTTCTTTTTAATTAAGTATTCAAATACCATTTGCTCCTTTTTCTTCTGGAATGTTTATTTTCTTCAATTGCTTTATAGCATCACTTTGTATATGAGGAAAAGAACATAGTAAGTTTCACAATTATTTTTCCTAATATGTTATTTTAATTTTCAAATATATGAAAATATAGAGGTAAATACATACTCATAGAGCCGCTTTCAACTTGAGATCAGCAAAAGACCCCAGCAAGTTATTTAGTGGATATCAACCAACCGATTCTAAAATTTACATGGAAAGGCAAAATTTATATGTTCTTCTTCTACTGAAGAACAACCAAGTCAAAGGATTCATACTACCAGTCTTTAAAACTCACTATTGAGATCCAATAATCAAGACAATGAAGCACTGGCAAAAGAATAGACACACAGACCAGTGAAACAAAATGGTTAACAAAAATCTGGGCATGAAGGCTTCCCGCAGCTTTATCATAACTGCCAAAAACTGGCAGCAACCAAAAACGAATGGATAAACTGTTGTTACATCCATACAACATTACTCCATGATAAAATGAGCTATCAAGCCACAAAAAGGCTGAAGAAAAAAGTAAATGCCTACTGCTTAAAGAAGTAAATTTGAAAAGGTTATATACTGTATGATTCCAACTAACTGACACTCTGGAAAAGGAAAAACTATGGAGCCAGTAAAAAGATCAGGGGTTACTAAAGGTTTCAGGGGGGAGAAAAGGAGTGTGGATGAATAGGTGGAGCACAGGACATTTCTTAGGGCAGTGGAACTACCCTGTATGGTATTGGAATGATAAAATGCATTTCACTATGCATCTGTGAAAACCCACAAAACTGTACAATGCAAAGAGTGAACCCTAATGTAAACTATTGACATTAGTTAAAAATAATGTATCACTCATTATTCGTTCATTAACAGTACCACATACCACACTAATTCAAGATGTGACTAGTAGGGGGATGCTATGAGTGGAAGAGAAGGGGAATATGGGAACTCCGTATTATCTGCTCAATTGTCTGTAAACCTAAAGCTGCTTTAAAAAATAAAATCTATTAATTAAAAAACCATATAAAATTATAATAGGTAAAATTATACAAGAATATAAGTAATTCAAGATATGAGATATGGCAAATTCGCAAGCACATGTATGGTTGATAATTTAAAAATTTTAATCTGGAAAAAAATGGACAGAAAATATGAAAGGTCTTCAAAAACAAATGAAACATCATATTGCCTTTTATTCTATTGGTATTTATTTTATTCAGTTAAGTTGGCAGTGGGTAGGGCCAACTGGGATATTAGATTACACAAACTGAAGATACTCTCTTCGTACCAGGAAAGGATGGAAGCAAAAGCTGTGAGACAGGGAAATAAGCAATGGATCAGGAGACTGAAAATAGTCCAGTGTGAGACATAAAGGTATGGGTTTTATTTACAAAGAACTTTAAATAAATTTCATAACTGCATCATTTCTTATGATATGCATTTAAACTTATAAGTTTTTTTGTAAGTCTGCATTTTTCTTGAGAATTAGTTACATAAAAAAGTGCTCATTTTAACATCAAATTAATGTATCTGGAAATATATGTTTCCGTCTGGAGCCTGGAAGACAAGTATTTATATCTAATGTGAGATAATTCGTGTGTATTTTTTGTTTTATTTTATTTATTTATTTTTTTTGAGGGCAGTATCACTGGCCCTCATATGTGGGACCCGAACCGGGGCCACTGACTTCCGAAGCCAGCGCTTAACCACGGCGCCACTCGGCTGGCCCCTCATGTGTATTTTTAAAGATTTATTTCTGAATATCCCCTGAGAAGTCAGTTTGGAAAACTAAGGGAGAAGCTAATTCATACTCCGTTTTTCAGACAGGCATTTTTAAACTAACATGTATGGGTGGTCGGTGAACAAAAGGAGTCAATAAATATAACAAACTTACTGAAAATGTGCCTGTTAAAGTACAAAACAGACCAACTGTTTCATCTTGAATTCCTTAATCCTATTTATTGCCATGAAGTAAACCCTTAGGTAGCTTTCAATTTAGCTCCTTTTCACACAGCACACTTCCTTATTATTACCAGATTTAATGCGACCAGCCTCACAAAGGAAGAGCAAAGGCACAAAACTGTTACGCAACACCCTTTCTGCAGCAGTACCTTGCAGCTCCTTTACTCAGCAAGTGGCAAGTGCATGTTCAATGCTACTGCTTACTGCTACACAAGCAAAGTCATTATCCTTCGGATCCTCAGATGTGCCTGGCTGCTGAAATATGCAATGCTTGAAAATTACCTTGGAATTATCACCAACTACAGATACAGGTCTGTGGCATTAGTATAATTAATCCAGTTTAAGAGAAATTTTCTAATTTGCAAGTAATAGCTAATACTAAATAAAATCTTATTTCCTGTATTTGAAACTACATTTCAATGAGAAAAAGAATATTCAAATAGCTGAAAAGAAACAGAATAGTTAAAAGGTTCATGAGACAGAAAAGCATGCATCACCAAAAACATTAGCATTTTTTGTGAAATACATGATCCAGCATGCATAACAACTAAAAATAATTCTAAGACAAAAATGGAACACATTTACCATTTGACTTATTCCTAGCAGAGGCTATCAATTTATACCAAAGAGTCCGGTGAAATTTACCATGAATTACTAATGGAGAGGCCAGGCCCATCCCTTCAGGAGAACTGAAAACATCTGCCTGTTCAATATGCAGCGTGTCCAAGCTTTGTTCACTTCTTTTCTGAGTGTAACAGAAGCTCTCATGAAGAGGAAAGGTTCATCACTACTGTGGACTAAATCAGGATCCCTGATAACACTTTATTCCCGATGCAATGTAGGGTAAGGAACGTCTCTTTTAATGTTTTTAAAACTCTGATACTTAGTAACTTCATTATTTTAGGCTAACATATGCAGTGATTATACATACATATCAGACAAACTATAGCTCACATTAAATACATCAACTTAGATATACATAGAAAATTTTTAAATATATTTACAGCTACTAAATACAGAAGCATATAAATTGCAGAATCTAATGTGTGCCTTTTCATTATATTTTCTATTATTCTGTCCAACTGTTAGAACGCTAATAGATTATGTGAAATTCTACTAAATACATTGTCTATCATTTTCCACCATGTTAACAGACTAAAATAGGACATGGAAAATTACGTAAGAAAAAGAAATACAGTAAACTTATTTACTAATTCTCTGTATAGTGAAAGGTACCGTTCCAAGGGATTTGTTTCATAAACATTTGCTTTTTCTCTAGACCAAGAGATTGTCTGGGAAAATGGGTACTTCTGTTATCACTATTGCAGGAGATGTAAACAAGCAAAAAGAGAAAACAAAAAAGGAACCTATTTTGGCCATGTTAGCCATAACTGGGACAGTAGGCAACCTCTTGGTAATTGTTTTCATATCTACCTAACCTATTTCACATCCTAATAGTCTCTTTCATGCGGCTGCATTCAGGACAAAACCCTGCTCCTGAAAAGAATGATTTCTAAGACCACCCTTTAAAAGTACATATCCAGAAGATTTATACACATATTCCAGTGTGAGTGCCTTGCTTTAACGCACAGAAACCAGGGAAAGTGGCGTGCTCTAAGCACAGCAATGAATATGGACAATAAAGATTTACTACCAGAAAACATATAAGATCTGGTATGCTTTCAAAACATACCAGATATGTTTTCAAAGCAAAACCACCACATACATTTTTCTAAAGAGTACATATTGAGGGCCGGCCGAGTGGCGCGGTGGTTAAGCGCTGGTTTGGGAAGCCAGCAGCCCCGGTTCGGTCCCACATATGAGGGCCAGTGACACTGCCCTAAAAAAAAAAACAAAAAAAACACAAAACAAAACAAAAAAAAAACAAAAAAAAAAAATAAAGAGTACATATTGAATATACATTATTTACAATCAAAATGCATTTAAATTTATGTTTTTTTCCACCTCCAAGTAATCTATCTACTAGGGAAGGGAAATGTAGTCAGTTAAGGGAAAGAAAACTAATAAAATGTACAGGAAAGTAGAATTTTAGTTAACATTATTAAATGCTGAATGTTTTCAAAATTACTCTTCCATTGGATTTACATTTAATTTCAAAAAGAAATGAAAATTCTTGAATTTTTTAGTAGTTAAGCAACTACAAGTACAAGATTACATAAAAAATAAACACTATACAGAAAAAGCATCTTGTTTTCTTTCTGATGTATCTTCAGTATGTGTCAACTTTTCTGATGAATTTCAGTAACACAAAATAGGAGAAGCCCACCTAAAGGATAAAAACCTTAACTCAATCTAATATTATTATTTGTTTATGGAACATTCATTTGAATGGCCTAAAAAGCTGGTGTGAAAATCAAATAAATTCATTATTCAAATATTTTTCAATTAAAGAATTTATCCATTCTTACTTTGCCTAACTTGAAATAGAGTAATCACCCTATGGAAGCAAGGCAACCAGAAATCTTAAATTATTTCTCTGTAAATTATAAATCCTTTCAAGTAGTTAAATACTAAAAACTCAATACATAATTATTTGAAATCAATACCCCTATATGGTTAATGTGCATACGTTAAAAGATAATCCTATAACAAAAAAAATTTTTCCCTGGTAAACTAATTAATTCAAGAGTTCAAGTTTTTAGGGCCGGCCGAGTGGCTCAGTTGGTTAAGAGCTCGCTCAAGAATGCAAGCTGAGCTCTGAGCAACAGCAGTTCGATGCCCAGCCCAAACTGAGCTGCCTTTGAGCTGCCAACAGGTGGCAGGATGGCTCAGCTAGGGAAAAAAAAAAAAAAAAAAGGGTTCAATTTTTTAATACTGACCTATTAATTTGGCAGTTACAATCCTTCCTGACGTTATATTTTTTTCCTCTAACAAATAGTTGTAGAAATTATATATGAACAAAATAGTTTTTTTTGTGAGTAGAGAAATACCAAATTTTTGCACCTAAAATAATCTTGAACTCTGATATTAACTCAATAAACTAAACTACTCTTAGATACTATACATTTCAAAAACAAAAACCCATGATTCTTCAATTAAATCTTTGCAAATGAGATAACTGAAAGTATATCTTAAGTGAGCATATCTCATCAAGAATATTTGTCCATTAATGTTAGTCAGAAGTTGTTTTACTACACAGCTTTGAATATGTAATCAACGGTAATTCTACCACATGTAAGTGCTGTAAGGGAAACATCAATGAGTTTTATACAAACACTTTGAGAAAAATCACTTCCATATCTAATAATTCATATAAAATTATTCATCTTCCTCTCAATTTTTCCATTATTTAACTTATTGAATTTATATTCCTCAACCGAGCCTTAGCCAACAAATTGCTTTAGGGATTCATGTCAACCCTAGATATGCTGAACCTTGGCTCAAGTTAGCAGTTAAGTCAGCCACTAGCCCAAAAGAATGAAGTACATGGAAGCCCACATAAAAGAGTCAAAGATTTCTGGCAAAGAATTAAAATAATAAATTTTTTTTACACCCTTGCTCTACACAGCTGGAAGGGTATTACACTGGGAGAGAAAAAGGTGTGTGTGTGTGTGTGTGCGCGAGTGCACACACGCAGTCTTTTAGTTTCTCATGTAAACCCAATTCAATGACTGTTTTAGCCAAACCCTTTTTTATGGGTTCTTTTATAAAGCATTCCACTGATTTCTCATATAAACAGTTAGTTTATATAATATTTAATTATGTAATGGCAATACAACTGGCATTAAGTAAATCTAAAAACAAAAACAACTACTCATAGGCTTACAATTTAATTAGTTGGAAAAGAAATATACGTATATCTCCAATACATAAGGGGCACAAATCGAGTTGTTTATAGAAGAAATGGAGAGTTATGGTTAATATTGCAGATTGGTTAGGTGAAATTTTATTAAGGAAGTTTATATAGCATAACTGGGCTACAATGTGAGAAGTGAAAATATAAGCATTAGGTACACCTAATTAGGTATCACTAATAGAGAGGGAAGAACCACTCTATCTGGGGTAATCAAGGGAGGTATCTCTGAAGTGTTGCAGATATTTTACCCTTACGAATCTATGCAAATCAAATCAATTGGTAACATCTAAAATGTAAACAACCTCTCTCCTCCCTTATAAAACTCACCAGTATAATTCCTCAACAGATAGAGTGATATATTATTTTATACCAAAAATATTTCCATATAGGATGCCCTTGACAAATCTGAGAATTCTGAACAAAAGGAACTAACATTTGTTCATGAACGCCTATGTGCCAGACACTCAGAGTGGCCACTAACATACTCAAAATATTAGCGCTATGTACTCTCTTACCGGGGATGAAATGGCACACAGGACCTGACAGTATCTTGTTTTTGAGTCATATGTAGAAATAAATACATTAAATATAGCAGCTGTTCCAAGTTTTATTTGTACTCAGAAATTTTCAAAACAAAGTGGCATAGGGCCGGCCAAGTGGCTCAGTTGGTTAAGAGCTCGCTCAAGAGTGCGAGCAGAGCTCTGAGCACCAGCAGTTCGATGCCCAGCCCGAGCTGAGCAGCCGCTGTGCTGCCAACAGGTGACAGGATGGCTCAGCTAAAAACAAAAACAAAAACAAAGTGGCATGTAACTCCACTTAGCAGAAGAATCTTCAAATTTTCACCCATTTCTAACATTCTTTAAAACAATGGAAAAAAAGGGGCATATTACAATACAATACAACTCAAAAGTTTCAAATTATCAAAACTATATAGATATGAAGTTAAGTACTATGCATTATGACAGCTCAATAATTTTTAATAATTTGTTTCTCAAAATTGTTTCTTGGCATGTATATCAAGCAAAATAACTATTTGCATAAATGATGATAAAATTACATATTTGCTGCTGGTACCAAACCAGTATCATTTCATGTAATAGCACTAACACAATTTCTAAGTCCGCAAAGAACAAAAGCTCTCTTGGTGCCCTGAGGCCTAAAAAGACAGGTAGGTTTCCAACTGTACCTTTATTTTGAAGTAAACTTTTAGTAATAACCTTTGAATTTAAAGAATGTTATCATATTTAAATTAACACACATGCCATAACAACAAAATTAACTTTATTCTCAAATAGTATACTCATGAAATTAAACTGAAATCCCAACTTTGTAAGGAATTTAACCAAAGATGAGATATAATAAGAACTTCAGACACACAAAATCCATTGTGAGGATAATCAGATGGTATAAAAAAGCTTGCAATTATGGGTTTTGTTCCACTATAGCTAATTATGGAAATACAAAACCAATACTTTAAAAATGAGAAAATGTTAACACTAGTATAATACCATCATTTAGCTAAGATAAACAGCCAAATCAATAATTTATAATGTTCCCAATAAAACTGTTGTGCTTATCCTTTCATTTCTATGTTCCTCTATAACATAAGTTTATTCTTTAGTCATTTCCATATTGACAAAATCCATTTATATCTTACTTTTGAATTTGAAAATATGTAAGTTTAACAATGGTCATATTACTGCTATTCAGTTAAACTTGGCCAAATGAATAAATTTCTCTGGATTTCATCTGTCTCATTTTTTTCTTTCCAAATCTGTAATTTGAAAGGGATACATCTGGGTAACTCTAATTTTCCTTTCTACTCTGAAATATTCATATTTACCTACATACTATGAAACAGGCACTCTAAAGATACAGATTTTTATAATACTCTGGTAAGGATATTTAGCATGTTTCACTAAATTAATGACAAGTAATTTAATGTGCTCAGTGCTGTTGTTTTCTGAAAATAGGAAAATGTCATTTTCAAAACTGGGAGTGAGATCAGGTGAGGGTAAGGAACTGTATAACATTCAACCTCTTAACTCACATTCATACATTTTTTGAAGCTGTGTCCAGCAAAGAAAGAGTATCTCCATCTAGTGGCCAGTAGGGTATCTGCAGGCTTACTAAATAGCAAAATCTAAGTGACAGTAGCTAGAGAAAAAATTATCCTTGTTCACAATGCAACTTCCAGAATATGGCTATGACAAATGAAAGTCAGTTTGTTGAGAAAAATTAAAATGAAAACATCCTTTATACAAGGAGTTTCCTATCCTAAGAACTCCTTCATTAAAATAACTACTTTTTCTCTTTAAAGGTTATCATTGCTTTAAAGAATATTGGAGCTAAAATATTCTAACGTAAATGTATAATTCACTTGTGTCCAGTTACCCACCTTGAAACTATGACTTCAAATTTACAGTTTTATAATTTTTCTAACAACTCTCTTAATTATACTTAAGTTCTTTTTAGAAAAATTTTTAAAATGATATATATATAAATTTTTTTTTTTTAAGTAAGATTTTATTGGGGAATTGGGGGAGGGGGAACAGCAGTGGGGAATCAGGGAAAGGGAACAGACAAGTTGCTTTCCTTGTTGTTCTTCAGTCTAGTTGCGGAGGACTTTGCTTCACTGGCCCATGTTTGTATGTCATTGCACTCTCTTCCCGGATGAGGCAGATGGGTCGCCAGCCAATGGATGGTCACTCACCGCAGCTATTGGCAGCTCACAACGGCTGCCAGCCGCTCATGCTGGCTGCCAGCCACTCACTGTAGCCTATGGCAGCCCACTGCAGCAGGGGCTGCAGCCTACACCATCGCCGGGGCTCGTGCAGCGCAGCTCCAGGTGGCACTGTTGTTAGCTGTAGAGAGCAGTGTCACTGGCCCTCATATGTGGGATCCGAACCAGGGCTGCTGGCGTCCCAAGCCAGCTCTTAACCAATGCGCCACTTGGCAGGCCCTTATTTATGTTTTTTAAATTACTAAGTTTGTTACACATAGTTGGCCAACAGAGTTATGTTATGTTACTGATTTCATGTTAATCTAATGTGCTAAAACTAAATAAGAACACTAAGAGACATCTTTTATTTTATTCTGTGTTCTAGGACAACAGGACTATACAGTGTTAAATTAGGGGCTCCCAGAAACAAGTATTTCCAGAATACTTTTGAACAAATAAGTTGATCAAACATATACCTACATCTATGGGGAGAAAATAATATCAAATATTTAAACTGGAACTTATTATTTAAACGATATTATAAAATAAGTATACAAAAGTATTCATCCACAAAGATATTTTTGAAGACTAATCACAGTGTGATTTACCTGAATCATTTCGTAGATAAGATGACATGGCTGGGATGAGGCAGGACTGACTAAGAAGTTCTAGAAGTACAGAAGGAAGAGCATTACTGTTGTGTCCTCTGCTCTCGTGAGATGACTGAGCTTCTCCGTTTACCACACCACTCACAGGATTTATATAACTTGCAAGAACCTGGAAAAAATTGTTGGATTTAAACTTCACATACTTCAAAAGCCCTTATTTTGTTAGATATCCAGTCTTAATACCAAAAATATATATTTTCAACTCAATCTATGTCTTGTACCATATGCTTTAAAAATGAGACAGTTTTTCTTTAGATTTTCAAAAAAGAAGAAAGGATATGTTCTGCATGGTGAGGAACCATATATTACTAGACATATAGAAGCAATCCACGTACAAACACAAATTTAAAACCTTAGTGGCAATTCTGATATTATTTGTTCTACTGAATAAGTTTAAGTTTACATGTTGGGAGTGATGGACTCTTAGAAGTTTATACTAAAATGAGCCTATCATTCTAGAACTGATGAAAATGAATGCTTAAAGAGTTGGCCAATTTTAATCATTTAGCTGATCAGGAGCTAAAGCTAATCTTTAAGCACCTCTCTTTCTTATTTCTGTGGGACTTTCTAGACTAGTTCAACTTGCATGATTCTAGAAAAGTCACAGAACAGTGTGAGAAATAAAGATATAATTTTTTAATAGTCCAGATTCAGCTCTTTAGATGAGAAGATGACTAGAAGAAAGGTTTTCCAGGTATTGAATAATTTCATCCTTGTCACTTTCTTCCCAGTAAAGAAGCTAATTGAGAGGGAAGAAATTTAAGAGTTACGAGTAGGGAAGAGCAATTTCCGTTAAGTGATATCATAAATTTATTGACAGCAAGGAGCATAACGGGCTTTTTTAAAGTAGCTGAAGATGACCTGGATAGTCATCAATACTTAAAAGTTAATACAAATACAAAAAATAATTTACCTACTTTAGTATTATTGACAATATCAACTTTGCAAATATATACCTGGAGGAGACAGGTAACATGTTCCTCTTCCAGCCTCTGTTTAGTTAAGGCTTGTTCCACATCCCATCCCGAGGCTGTGGAGCCTGTTCCAAAGCCAGTCCCTTTGGCCCAATACAGCTGCTGTTCTTCTGTTGATGTAGGGTTATGAGAACTTGATACCTGAGGCTTAAAACAAAAAAAAAACATTTTTTACTATTTGGTTTTAATAATCCTCAAAAATATTTCTCAGTAGAAATATATATAGTTCAGCTTCCATGGGAAAAAGAGTCTGAAGGTTCCTCAAAAAAATAAACAAAGAATTACTATGTGACCCAGGAATCCCACTCCTACGTAGGTATACATCCAAAGAAGTAAAAACTGATACTCAAACAAATATACATATACACACATGTTCATAGCAAGACTATTCACAACAGCCAAAAAGTAGAAACAACCCAAACACCCATCAATAAGTACACAGATAAACAAGCTGGCATATAAATACAATGGAATATTATTCAGCCATATGAAGTACTGATACAGGGTATGTGGATGAACCTCTAAAGCAAAGACAGGCACAAAAGGTAACTAACATATTGTACAATTCCATTTATATGAAATATCCAGAGTAGGAAAGTACACAAAGACAAAATACAGATTTTTGATAGTTGTCAAGGGTTAAAGGTTAGGGAAAATGAAGAAATGCTTGTATTTAAAAAATAAAAATGTTAAAATATTTATCAAGAAAAGATGGGGTAAAGCACCTTAGGGCCTGAAGAGTCAATGATTCAAAATTAGAAATAGTACAGGAATAGGAATATAAGCCAGACCTTTTAAGATGAAACTAATAAAAGTATATTATCAGGAGAACTCTGTGATGGTGTCATATATTTTCAATCACAGTGAGCAAAATTATTTCTGTTTCTAGAAGGAGTGATTGCTAATCTCTTTCTTGTTCAGACTGTAATGTGTAGAAAAATCTTTTTTTGGGAATAGAAAACGTATTAAAAATGTAAATGGTGTAGAGGGAGAAAAAGTATCTGAGAACCATTGGTTTTTAGAAATAACCTGAAACTCTGTAAAGGTCAATTCCTTCTTACTATTTTTGTGGATTACAAAATTAATTCTATAACAACAACCCTCCTTTAAAGAACTTTCATTAAATTTAACATACTATTGGTGTTAATGTCTATTACATTGTTTTGTATACCTGAAACTAAAAAATAAATTAAAAAAATAAAACAAACAAACATACTATGTATACTAAAAACATCTGCAATTATTAGTTTAAAAGCTAACTTGCAAGTAATACTAATGTTTTGTGTCTCCTTTAATGGAAACATTTTCTAAGGAACAATATTACATATAAACAATATTTTCATAAGTTCATTTGCAATATAATTTTATGGTTTTAAGACTGAGGAATTCCATCTTTTTCATTTTGTAAGATAAACTTAAACGAAATCATGAAAATCTTATTACCATATAAACAACTACCATTAGAATAATTAAGGTAATTGATAAAAACAGCATTTTTAAAAAATATTTCTAAATGTGATGTATAACAAATACAGAAAGAACACAAAACAAAGAGATCAACTTCAATTAACTGCAAGTACTTATTTAACCATGTAGGTCAAGAATTGGATCACTGCACATAAAAAACTGCCCTCATTCCATCTCCTATTCGTCACACCTTAATCTCTACAAAGCTAATTATAATCCTGATTTTTATACTCACTACTTACTTATTCTTGTGTATAATTTTACTACCTAAGTGTGAAACCCCATTACTCTAGTTTCATTTTGTGTAATTTTTTAACATTATATAAGTGGAATCATGTTGCATATATTCCTTCATGTCTGGCATTTTAGTTGTACTTGTGAAATTCATCAATGCTGTTATGTGCAGTTGGCTGTATCTGCTTTCTTTCATCACCTTACAATATTCCATTACACAGTAGACTACAATTTATTTCTCCATTCTATTATTTTTACATTATTTATTTCATCCATTCTACTATCTTTACATTATTACAAACGATGGGACAATATTTGTGTTTTTATAATTTTACACATTTTGATGGGTGGGTAGTTTCAGAATATTAGTTTCCATTTGTACTTTTCTGATAACCAATGAAACAGATCATCTTTTCACATTATTTGGAGATTTAGATAGCCTCTTTTGTGAATTGCCCATTCTAGCTTTTCACTTATTTTCCTATTGTTTTCTGCCTTTTTCTTTTGGAATTTTTGAAGTTCTCTGAATATTCTGGACAAAAGTTCTTTATCAGGTATACACAAACACAGTGTATTAGTCTATGGCTTTCATTTTTATTCCCTTAGTAGTGTTTTTAATGAAAAGAAGTTTGTAATTAAGTGTTTCTTTTAAAAATTTTCATATTTTATATAAAAAGGTCTTGCACATATTTTTTCAGATTTATTCATGTTTTCTATTTTTGCTGCATTTCTAAATAGGCTCATTTTATGTTGTTGCTGGAATAAAGACTTTCTTTTTACTTATTGTACTTGTATACTATATCCTCATTAAATTCACTTATACCATTAACTATTTTGGCTTTTCTATAAGTGTAACATCATCCTGAAATAATCAAGAGCTATTTTTGTTGTTGTTCTTTTTTCTCTTCTCTTAGTATAGTGGCAAGAACCTACCATTCAAAATTATGATTCTCTAAAGCTCAACAAAGGAAAGGAAGAGGAATCACAGTGTAAATTCAGCATATCCTGGTAAATGGGAAAGCCTGTTAAGCTATTAAATCTGCTTTGTTTTTCACGTAGACAGGTTAACTTCTGGTTTTCTGAAAGAGCCTAACAGAGAACACCTAGTTTCTTTTTTAAATATTCTTTGCTTTCGGGGCAAAAAAGAACACACAAATTTCTGAAATATTAGTTATTTCAGAAAAAAACGAATTTGTGTACTTAATCATAATCTAAAGAATCAAACCTGAACTTACCTCTGCCTGATTGAGGCTCGAGTTTGGAACTCGTGGCGCATGGTGGCTCAGAGCAGAGAGACAGACAAGTATGAGGTGCAGTGCTCCAATTTCCAATGCCATCCGCCTGAGAAGCACACCATCATCAGTTGTCAAAGGTGTAGTGCTAAACAAGCTACGAAGGACATGGAAAGGAAGCGTCGGAAGCACGTTGGCTGATGGAGATTGCAGAATATGACCTAGGTCAAAAAGAGAACTCAAAATTAAAAATATTTGAAAAAAAAACCTAAGGAACAATACACAGGACCACAAATAAATAATGATAATGTAGAGCCGGCCGAGTGGCTCAGTTGGTTACGAGCTTGCTCAAGAGTGTGAGCTGAGCTCTGAGCAACAGCAGTTCGATGCCCAGCCCGAGCTGAGCTGCTGCTGAGCTGCCAACAGGTGGCAGGATGGCTAGCAAAAATAAAATAAAATAAAATAATGATAATGTATTAGACAATTATATCATTTATTAGAAAACAAGCCAAATACACAAATATAATAGTAACATCTTAAAATTTACCATAAATACTGTCCGGAAAAGCTCTGTAGACAGCATATGTATAAACTCCAAAAGAAAGTTGAAATATATTCACATGACAATAAACAGTTATAGACTATGTCAAATGTATTATAAACTAGATTTTAAACTAAAGCCTAACAATTAAAAAGGAAGCCTTAAAAGTATTTTACTACAGTATGAAAATAACTGCTTATCTTGGGAGCAGTTTCAATCATGAATGGATAATGAAACAATAAAACTACTTTATACTGTTTGCAATATAGCTTTATACTATATTGTAGCTTTCCACTACACTCTAGAAAGAAGTATTAAGTGCAAAAACAAACAAGAAACTATTGCCACATGAATTTGTGGATGAGATAATCATTGCAGAAAAGGATTCTCAGAATTATTCTTTATAACAGACATTCATTGTATATTCACTAAAAATAGTATGAAATGCATAAAGGCAATTCTTTCCTATCTGTTTAGGGTTATATCTGCTGTCTAATTATAGTAAGTACTAAAATACAATGGTTCTTACCCCTCTATCTACTTAAAAAATCAGATCAAGGAATTAGAAATTCCTGATCTACTAAAATAAATATATAAAACTTATATATGAAACCAAACAACCAGGGCTATTCAGTACGTAGAAGCTGAAATTTAATAAAAAATATTACAAAAACATTGAAAACAGTCAACATTTTTAAACAATTCCATTAATATCAAAATACAAAAGAAAAAAATGTACTTTGAATATTCAACACCATAAGAATTACAGAATCCACAAATAAATTCATAGTTTTATTAGACTAAATACACTTGGTGGTACAGGGTCTAACAGCGTATTCTTTCTAAATAAATGGCATGTGAAAGCTATCACCTCTAACTGAAACCATGTGACTTTAAAATTTAAAAAATATATATTAATTTTCAAGAAGATTAAATGAAGAATTAGAGGTTAAGGGCCAGCCGAGTGGCGCGGTGGTTAAGCGCTGTCCTTGGAAGCCAGCGGCCCCGGTTCAGTCCCACATATGAGGGCCAGTGACACTGCCCTCAAAAAAAAAAAAAAAAAATTAGAGGTTAAACCAAATGAAAAAGATTACAATAAGTGGAGCTGGCCAAGCAGCACGTTGGTTAGGAGCTGGCTTGGGATGCCAGAGGCCACAGTTCAGATCCCAAATATGAGGGCCAGTGACACTGCCCTCTACAGCTAAGATGGTGAACAACAGCTCCACCTGGAGCTGGGCTGCTGTGAGTCCCCAGGAATGCAGAGCTGCAGCCCCTGTTGCAATGGCCTGCCATAGGCTACAGTGAGTGGCCGGCACCAGTGTGAGTGGCTGGCAGCCGGTGAGAGCTGCCAAGAGCCACTGAGAGCAGCCGTCCAGAGACCGGCGACCGATCTGCCTCACCCGAGAAGAGCGCAATGACGATACCAACATGGGCCAGTGAAGCAATGTCCTCCACAACCAGACTGAAGAACAAAAGGACAGCAACTTGTCTGTTCCCCTTCCCCTCCCCCAATTCCCCAATAAAAAATCTTTTAAAAAAATTAAAAGATTACAATTAAGTATGATTTTTCTTTGTTTTCTTCTATTAAATAAAATTGCCAACCCAACTGAAAAAAAATCACCCTAGTTTTCTATTATTATTCTATTATCAAATATACGATCATGTAATATTTTATTGTTATTTTCCCCATTCTGTTCTCTTAAATCTAAATATTGCTACCAGATTCACTTTCTTAAAAAGATTCTCATCACATCACTACTTCTCATGTTGTTTTTTGTTGTTCTTTTTAAGATTTTATTGGGGAGTTGGGGAAGGGAACAGACAAGTTGCTGTCCTTTTGTTCTTCAGTCTAGTTGTGGAAAATGTCGCTTCACTAGCCCATGTTGGTATTATCATTGCGCTCTTCCCGGGTGAGGCAGTTGCTCGGCCAGCCATTGGATGACCTCTCGCAGTTGCTCACGCTGGCTGCCAGCCACTCACAGTAACTCAAAGCAGCCCACTGCAGCCTCATTGCAGCCTCATCACCGGCAACTCAGGGCAGCCATTGTTCACCATATTAGCTGTAGAGGGTGCAGTGTCACTGGCCCTCATGTGGGATCCAAACTGGGACCCTGCTGCTCAGAGCTGGCGCTCCCAAGCCAACTCTTAACTAACGCGCCACTTGGCCGGCCAAACTTAACAAGTTTTAATAAATCTTCACTGCTATTCAGAATAAAATCTGAAGTTCTTAATAAACCTTTCCATGATGTTACCAATACCAGCTTTTACAATAAGCTCTCAGTGCTGCGTTTTATGCAAATATTCATCTGTCAACTTATCACTCCTTATATATTTTAAGCATACAAATACCGCTCAAACTATTCCTTCTTTCCGAAATAACTCATCTCAACCTCAGTTGACTCTATCCTTCATGGACCCCTTAAGAACTGCTATGCCACTTTATTCACATCCCTGGGTATTAAGAAAATCCCCTCGCACCTACAATTCTCCATCATGTTGCACCTCTCTCAAGGCTTTTGTAACTTTGAAACTCTGCATGTTTACACTTGTATATATTCCTCATTGCTATTGCTGGAAGACACTGGCCACTTGAGGATCCAAATACCTGCTTCACCTTTAAATCCCTCCAGTGGTGCCCAGCAGTTTTGTAAACACTCAGTAAATAGCTTTTGAATTTATTATGGCTATTATTGGAACTAAGTTGCCAACAACAAATCATCTAGTAATTGAACTAGGAAAGAAATAAACCATGATGAATGATAGGCAATGATCTGGTTTATTTATACAACCTACCTATGTAAAGTTTCATTAATAACACTGAACACTTACTTCCTTCTCCATCATCTGTCACTCCCAATACCAATCGAAGGAGGCACTGGGCGTGTTTTCTCTCCTTTAGTAGCACTTCAGCATAGCCCGGAAGACGAAGAAATAATCCAAAAGCAGCCAAAGAATGGGCAGGGATGGGAGACATGGTCTGTACTGCTGACTTGATAGGTGGAGGTTCAGCTGCAATGGTTTCTGGTGCTTCATAAACTAATTCCCCTGATTGTTCAATGGTCACCCATTCAAACTGATCACTATCCTTTGGCTTTTCCTGAGTGGTAGATGTTACAACTGGGGCACTCACCTAAAAAAGAAAAAAAGCTTGTTTGACTATATGCATGTTTCAACATCAGGTTCAAATTAAGACCTAATTTCAAATTATCTCTTTAAAATACAGGCATGTAAATATCAAGAGACTTGTTTTGTTTAAAAAAAAAAAAAGAGTTCTCAAACACAGGAGTTACATGATATCATGAGTATGGTGGTATCTGCAAGTATCTCTACTGTATTTTTTTTATTTTATTTTTTTTTGAGGGCAGTGTCACTGGCCCTCATATGTGGGACCCGAAACGGGGCCGCTGGCGTCCTAAGCCAGCGCTTAACCACCACGCCACTCGGCCGGCTCCAAGTATCTCTACTTTAAAGTTACCATTTTGTCCTTTGTAATAAATTAAGTATCTGTAGACAGATTTTTTGAGACTATATAAAAATTTTGTTTCTCACCAAATTTTGATCCATTAGAACTACCATTTTTATAATTCTAGCCTAAAATAGTAATTACTACAGTGGTTGCTAAATGATGACCGTTTAATCCTATCATTCCTTCTACATTTATTAGTTGACAAGGAATTGTAACGAAAAACACACCTTCTTCCTCATCTATTTATTCATTCATTTATTAATTTATATCAGTATGGATTCTAATTTTATTCTGTAGGTATAATCTATTACTGTATTATTTTGTTTGATGCCCAAATAGAATTAGACTTGGTTAGTGGGACCCCTAAAAGCAGGTGTCTGTACCTAAGCTGATCTTACATATTCCCTGCCCCAATCCCAGAATTTTTCCAAGCGGCCCAGGACTTGAGAATATAACCCTAATTGGAAATAGGGTCTTTGTAGATGTAACCAGGTTAAAATGATGTCCTACTGGATTAGGGTAGACCCTAAATCCAATGACTGGTGTTCTGACAAGGAGAGATACAGATACAAATATGCAAGATGACTATGTGAAAACATAGGCAGAAATTGGAGTGATGCAGCTGTAAGCCAATGAATGCCATTCAGTGCCAGCAACCATCAGAAGATAAGAGGTAAGGAAGAATTCTGCTCTAGAGCTATCACAAGGAGCATGTCTATGATGACACTTGATTTTGGATTTATAGCAGCCTATACCAGTTTGTAGTAATTTGTTACAACAGCCCTAGGAAACTAATGCAGGCACATATATACTAAATACATGAAATCAGACAGAATAATTCCCCTACCTTATTCAACAACTCTCCATGCACCACACGTCCCCCCACTGACAAAAGAAAACTGAATGTACACACATCAATAACAGAAACATTAATGAGCAAGTGAACAGGTTTAAGTAATGTTTTTTAAACTACCTAAAGCAGAAATGGCACCTAAAAGAGGAAAAAAAGTTAAGTAAAAGACATGGCATATTCAGGTATAAATATACACTACTATTTTACTCTATTTACAGTAATGTCCAAAATATCACATCTAAAGAAGCACAGAAACAAAAATATTACAGTGTGACATTCATAAAATCAAGGTAAATGCTACAGTGTAATGAGCTTGGCACATGTACTCTGTCTTCAATGTTTCTTCAGTACCTGCCTACTAATTCACACCAAGTATAGGTGGATCTTTGAGATTTATACAACACTAAAAAACTGTTAGGTGAAGGGGTACTTCCAAAAGATTAATGTAAGTTAAAAAGCAAACAAAATATGTCTCAAAACAAACTGAGGAAAAAACTTGTAAAAGAAAAAACAAACAAAAAGAACAAAGGGCTCTGCTGTGGAATGATATAGTCTATTAAGAATCTTTTCCTACCTGTTGAATTACTTCTGGATAGAGCATAGGAAGTCTTTCTGCAATAAGAGCCAGTCCACCCATTCCTGCAAAAACTTGTAAAGGTGACTGAATGGGACAGGTTTCAAGTAAAGATTCATCCAATATCCCATCCATACATTCATCACTTGGAGTGAGAGCCTCATCTTCTGGACAGCTACCAAGTAAATCTCCATGATCTAGAACAATAAATTACAAATAACAGAGCAGAAAAAATCTTTTATAATACTCTTCCATTTTCAAAGCAGATATTGTTGTCATCTCTCAAATTAACAGAAGAGCATAAATATCTTAAGTTATTCAGATATAGCTGTATGAAGGCCAGATGCTATAAAAATGTTTAAATTAAATGACTTTTTTTTTTTTTTTTAAGCTGACTCATCCTGCCACCTGTTGGCAGCTCAGCTCAGGCTGGGCATCCAACTGCTGTTGCTCAGAGCTCAGCTCCCACTCTTGAGCGAACTCTTAAAGCAACTGAGCCACTCAGCCGGCCTTAAATTAAATGACTTTTGATGTTGCCTCTTATCACTGGCATCCCCTGAGACCTTTTAAAATGTAGAATCTCTTAAGGCCGGCCGAATGGCTCAGTTGGTTAAGAGCTCGCTCAAGAGTGCAAGCTGGGCTCTGAGCAACAGCCGTTCAAGGCCAGCCTGAGGTGAGTTGCCCTTGAGCTGCCAACAGGTGGCAGGATGGCTCAGCTAAAAAAAAATAAATAAATAAAAAAAAAAGTGTAGAATCTCAGGTCCCACCCTAGACCTACTAAACAAGAATCTGCATTTTAACAATATTGTGCAATTCATAAGCATATTGAAGTTTGAGAAGCATTGTGATTTGGAGCATAGCTATACATTACATTCTAGGTAAAAATAAGTCCTCAGAGAGTCACAGAAAATATTAATATATACACATGCTATGCTCTAAAGAATCCAATTAGAAAAAACTGAATAATGACAAAGACTTCTTACTGAAAACTAAAAATTATACCATGGTTGGTTTAACTTTGAATCACAAAAAAGGTTAGGATACTCACATATAACCAGACCATATAAACATTAAAAAAGACAATCCTGCTGAAACTTTGGGTACAGGAAGTGTTTTACAATTTACTAAGGAAAACAAAAAGCTAATAATAATTAAGTATTGAACTTCCATAAGAAAAATTGAAGGTAAAGTAAGATGGTACCATATATACACTAAAAATCATTGCTTAAATAGCATTTCTTTCTGGTCGGGAAAATTGAAAACCATCAGAATGTTTCAACAACTGAGGAACAGATCGATTCTGTTATATTCATATAAAAAAACAGGCAATAAAAATGCACATTTAAACTATCTAATGGAAAATATAAGTAAAAATTAAAATGTAAGAAAATATATATATGATCCCAGTTCTGTTTGAGGGGGAAATGTTAATGAGCATAAATACCACTCTATATAAAGTATCAGTAAATTGAAAATTCTGAAATGTGGTTCTCACTTTGATTATAAAATGATAAACAATTCACACGGCACGTAGAAAAATAATGTAAAAATTGAAGCACATGTGCTTATAAAATAAGTGAGAAGAAAGGAATTAAGCTTAATTTCCAATGTAAATAATAGCAATTATTTTTACATTTACAAATAACTGAGTCATAAAGAAAAATATCTTTACCTTAAGTTAATGTAAGAAAAAGAGGTAAATTAAGTCATCAGCTATAGAAATTCTTGCCTCCTCAGATTACTGACTGTAACTCTAAAGGAATATCATACACATACCTTTTTCAGGGTGTAGTCTTTTAAAAGAATCTGTTTTTGACAGACTTGGGTCTGTGATAACTCTTGATCCTAATTTAACAGACAGATCTATGGAGCGGTAACCCTGAGGGAGTTTTCGGTCATATAGGAGAGTTAAAAGCTGGGCAAGGGTCATTTCAGCTGGCAATGGCTGGCCTAAAAATGACAGAATTAAGTTAAACTTTGAATCCAAGAGGGAGACATTTATTTGATTCAATTTACTCAATTACTTAATGCTTTAACTGAACTATAGGTAGAGGAGTTTAATTCTAACCCCAAATTTAAAACAATTTAAAATCAGCCCATGGCAAGTTTACAAAAATTAAATCTTTCAGACACGTGAAAGTAATGTCTGTAGAAGTTAATTAGTCACTAACCAAATCTCACCAAGATCTGAGCCACAGCAAATAGAAACAAAGAAACAGATATTCCTATAAACCTGGGCCTGGCAAATCTTTTTTCACAAAAGGCCAAATAATATTTCAAGCTATGGAGGCCATTAAGTCTCTGATGCAACTACTAACTCTACCACTGTAGCATGAAAACAGCTATGGACAATACATAAATAAATGGGCATAGCTGTATGTGAATCAAAAAAATTTTTTTTATAAAGAGGCATCCAATCCAACAGCCATAGTTTGCTGACCTCTGCTAGATTTAAATCAATGTAAATCCAAGAAAGAAAACCCATTCAAAGTTAGTTAGAAATCAAATTATAATAATATAGTACAAAAATGGAGATAAAATGGATATCACCTTGACTAATGGAAAGTATATTGGTCAAAGAATATGTTTTAGCTGAGGAGAAAATATTGCTTAACCATCAGTGATACATACATCTAAGAGTTCTGTTAGAACTGGTTATTTAAAATTTGCCTCATCATATTTTCTATACAACTTGTTATGAACTGTGCAAAACATTAATTTTATTGATAATTTTATGGTACATTGACAGCAAAATTTAGAAAGCTAGTAGAGCATAAATATGCAACATTATAGTGTTAAAAAGGATAAGTAACAGGCTACTCCCTTTTTTGTTTTCACTCCCCTTGTAACTGTATAGACGAAGTCAGTAACTCATTTATTTCATCAACAGCATCTGACTAAATATGATTCTGGTGATTACACATCTGATTTACACAGTTGTAAGATTATAGTAATTTCTTAGACATTTTATCACTGTGAACATTACCTGCCAAGAGTTTATGGAACAGGTGAAACACTGGGACAGTAATTATTTTGTTGGCAGTCTCTGCTCCTGAGGAAACACTTCCTATTTTATCAGGCATTGTCCTCCCCCTCCTGGATGGTGGGCGAGGTGGTGTAGCTGACACAGCACGTTTAGATTGAGATTTCAGACCTAAAAGTAAAAAAATCAGTAAGATTCTATACAGCCAACACACTAATGAAGTGAAAGTGTATTTCTATGATATTTTAATAAAGCACCAGATTCCTAACACTGAAAGATAAATGTTTCTTCTGCTCTAATAACTGATTTCTTGATCTGTTTGTCCTTCATGACATTCCAACAAATTATTTTGGCTGCATTTGTTAACTATTTTCCAAGGAAGTAAAAAATATTGCTAACTACTACAATCTGAGATACACATGACCCTCTTTTACTAGAAAGTACTTTTGTGTAGAATGTGTAGGAAATCCTGCGTTCCCAATTTTTCTGAGATAGAACAGATTAAACGAATACAGGTCTACCACTGGAGGAGTAAGATAATGCCGGCTGAGCTTTCTCTTTTGAACTAAAATCATAGCACTTACATCAAGGAATATATCCTCCAAAATTACCAGTTATCTTGGCCATCTTATATCTCCTTCCTGCACCTAATAGTAAAAACTCATTTTTCAACCAATTTTATTTTAATTATTTTTATTTCCAATTTTATGTAATGAACACTCAGAAATGAAAACTAGTGAATACTTTTTCATTTTGCTTTTTTAAAACAGGGAGCTTATGTAAATATTCCTTAACACTTAGTGGATTTGTAATAGTATTAAGTCTCTGTACAGTGTCAACTTGAAATGTAATACCTAAACGATTCACACAAATTCAAGATCTGATGAAATACAGTACGCTTTGGACACAAAATGAGTTTAATAGCTCCATGGCCAAAGACTGACAAATTTCTGGTATAATAGTTTTATATCTAGTATTAAGACATCATTATAAATTAGCTTTCTACATTAATACTTGTTATTACAGAAAGTTCCTATAAATGTACACTGTTGTATTTTAGAGAAAACCAAACAAAATCAAGATTAGAGAAAATAGAAAACATACCTGAAGCAACTACAACACTGTAATTGTCCTGAAATCCATTTTCCGCCTTAACTTTTTCTTTCTCTTCGTGGTTTTTCTTTTCTTTGTCATCTTTTTGTTCACTAATTAATTTAGCAGTAATACTTGGTGTATCTGTAAGAATATATTATGTAAAATACATTGCTTTTCAAAATCATTAAGAAGGGAAGTGATAAACATCCCGGGAAGAATTATACAAAATTATATTATCACTAATATATATGCAATGTAAATGGATTTAGAAGAAAATATTATGAGGCAAACACTGATGTTCAATCCTGCTGATATCAATGAAAGGGAATCACCACTATTCTTAAATTAGGATACTTAAAATCCAATCTCTGGAAAATATTACATATTACAATAGTACCATCTCTGGAGGAAATGAAAATCATTACCGTGAAATTTGCTTTATTTTAGGCATAGTTCAATCTGCTTGCCATCTAAATCTAATTTGTTCCTCACAATATGTGTATCAAGAATACTACTTTCAAATTAAGGGAACAGCCTTAGCAAGGTTACTGATAATCTGTAAATGGCAAATATGGAATTCAAGTTCAGGATTCACTCTAAAGCATTACATTAGACTTCTATTTATACTACAAATGGGAGTACAAAGGAACAAATTTCAGTAACAGAGATTTCTTGTTCTGATACTTTTATTTAGTTAGGAATCTTACAACAAAGTAATATGTTTTACTAGTACTTTAGAAATGAAATCTAAGGACTTCTAAAAACTGTTATTATTCCCTGAATTAACATTTTCTTTCATTACTTTGGAATATGGCATACTACTGAAAATCATGAAAGAAATGGAGACCATATACAGTGATCTGATTTAGCCATTAAGAAATCCAAAAAGCTTGATGAACTTTTGTTATTTAAAATGGTTTTCAGTAAGTGGATATGGTTGAT
Organism: Aselliscus stoliczkanus; assembly: GCA_033961575.1. Taxonomy (NCBI): domain Eukaryota; kingdom Metazoa; phylum Chordata; class Mammalia; order Chiroptera; family Hipposideridae; genus Aselliscus; species Aselliscus stoliczkanus. The sequence goes on along the minus strand of CM066730.1, from coordinate 50,125,257 downwards.
ACAAATTTTCTTTTTACTATTCTAACTTAACACAATTATGATCCAATGATTTATTATAAAGTTAAAATGTTGAAATAATCATATGATAAAACAGCATCTTTTGTATTATCCTCTATTTTACAGTCTTCTTTAAGTACTGAAAAATGTCCCAGTGATCTCAATTTTTAGAGCTTCTTCCTAACTGATGATTGCCTTTTGACAGTTTCTGCTCTGGTGAAATTTTAAAAATCTTATGAACACCATAAATAATAAATACATTAATGCAACAATACATTTATCTTTCTCACAAAAACAACCAAGTAACCCAAAATGACAAAAATAGTTACAAAAGTCAGAGAGAAATATTTAAGTAATTAAAAACTCACAAAATTAATTCATAGCATAATCAGGCAGGAAAACATGTAAGAATTTATTTGCTGTTACCTCAATAAATGCTATTCAAACACTAAAAGATATCAGTAAGAAAAAGTTTTATCAACTTCCTGTTTAAAATTGTTCTGGTTTGGATTTCTATTCTGGCCAGGATAAAAGAACAAACCCAGATTTATTTCGCCGACCAGAAATAACTAAAAATTAGGAAAATATGTGAAAAAGCAGCTTTTAGACACTAGGTATCAGGAAGGCAGGACAGTGATATCTGGGTGAATGCAATCAAATGAGGTTAGCCCTAGGACTGGCCCCGTTTATTGCCTGGAGTTTCCCAGACCACAGCTCAGCACAACAAGGGGTCACCTATGGTGCAGATAAGAGCTGGGAGTCCAGGAATACAAAAGCTGGCTTGTTTGCAGGGCACAATACCAAGATAGAAAGATAATAGTATGATATAAATTATCCAAATTTTAAAATAGAGGGCACAAAAACACAGGGAAGAAAATGGAACAGAGCTTCAATGAGATGTGACACAACTTCGAGGACTAGTAAATGTGGAATTGGAATCACCAAAAGAGAGAGACACTGGCAGAGAGAAAATATTTGAGAAAACAATGATCAAAATATTTTCAAATTTGGTGAGATCAGACAGATTCAAGAAAGTACACAAAGTTAAATCATAAGAAACATGGAAAACACTGCAAGTCACATAGTACTCAAGTTGCTTAAAACCAATGATAAAAATTTGTAAAAGCAAAAATACTAACACATAACCTTCACTATTTGAAAGCACTATTGTCAAAAGCTATAGGAAGTAAGTAAAATTCCTTATTAAATAATTTTCAATTACTTATTTTTATACATGTTGATAAAATATATACACACATGTAACTGTATCATAAAATATATTGGCTACAGACCATTAACACACTTTTACAGGACCAAAATATTGGTAAATAAAGGCTAAATTCAGCTTTCTTTTTTTTTTTTTGCTCAGGACAACTCTTTGTTGACTTTCTACTGGGATGTAGTGTTCTTCCAAAGCAATCAGTTTATTTTTCTAAAATTTTAGGTAATAAAGGGAACTTATCTGTAAAATATTCTAAATAATATAGCATTTTAGAAAATAGCATTCTTTTACAGCAAAGATAAACAAAAATTTTTAAATTTCCAGTTACTTTGTAATGTAACATCTATCCTTGTCCATTATCAAGTTAAAGGTATGAAATCTCAGGAACTGAATTTCAACATTCGTTTCCACCTCCTTCCTTCATTTAATTAATTAATTTTTCATTTTTTTCTACATCATGTAAAAGAGACCATTTTAGGGCTATGTTAGAAAATATCTGTAAAATCCTATTTTCAGAAAAACACCTGCAACAGATATGGTGGACATTTTTAAATAAGAAAATAAGTTATATATACATTTATATAGTATTCTGCCGTTTTATTGTGTAACTTGTAAAAAGGTAAGAGTTACAGTTCTATGAACACTTGTATCAAATGCAGCAAATAAAACTGGAAAAGAATCATTTCTAACTTATCTTCTCAGGGTGATCATATCCATTCACATAGTTCAACTTACTGTTTGCATATGGTAAAAACTGCCAAATCTCTTCAACCCAGTCCTTTATTATAAACTTAAGATTTGTATTTACAACTAATAAATAGACATCTCCAGCTTTTTTTTATAGAAAATCCTAACTTTCCTCGGTTCTAACATATACAGATAGAAACATATTTACGTTAAAATGCAAACAGGGGGCTGGCTGAGTGGCTCAGTTGGTTAGAGCGTGAGCTCTGAGCAACAGGGTCGCCGGTTCGATTCCCACATGGACCAGTGAGCTGCGCCTGAGCTGAGATACCACTGAGCTAGTGAGAGAGCATGCGCTCTTGACAGCAAGGTTGCTGATTCTATACCCATATGGGATGGTGGGCTGTGCCCACCTGCAACTAAAATTGAACATGGCACCTTCAGCTGAGCAGCCATGAGCTGCCAACAGGTGGTCGGATGGAGACTGGACCTGGGAGCTGAAGTGGCTGCGCCCTCCACAACTAAGATTGAAGGACAACTTGGTTGTTCTCCTTCCCCAATTCACCAACACTGTTCCACTTACCCAATTCCCCAATAAAAACTTTAAAAAAAAAAATGCAAACAATTAAATCTCCAGCTTGTTTTTTAATCTGACGACATACATAAGATCATAAATACTCTGAAGGGAAGCATATGTGTCTGGCTCACTTTTACATCCCGAGGACAAATTACGGTGCTTACAAATAGCAGCTACTCAAATTTATTCACTGATTAGGATTTCTGAGAGGCAATAAACTCAAACCATCCAGTCGATTTGCATTTTGCCATCAAACACTATATGTTTTTAAATACAATAATAACCTGTATGTTGTTTAAAGACATCATTTGAGAGCTTTTGAAATATAGGCAAGAAAAGTAGGGGAAAAGCTCTCCTGCTTTCTTCAATGGCAATTATAAACAATAAGGTCACCAATAAATTCTACCTACTTATTTTCATCTTTTAACCACTCATTTATTTATTCCCTAGATTTAGTAAATATTTTATTACTTAAACTCCTGTCACCCAACCTAATACCCTGGAATTCATCTTCTATAAAACAGCCAGAGGGTTTACTGTAAGAAAATTCCATTAATGCTGGGCTTTCTCCAACAGCTTGTCAACATTTCCAGCTACCCATTCCGTAATAACTACACCAAATAAACTACAGGTGCTGGCATACACTGTACATTTTCTCTTCATTAGCTACTTACTCATCATTCAAAATGTGAAGATATCCTGATCTTTTCTAGCCATTAAACAAGTGAATAATGCAATAAAATCGTTATAAAAGTAATGAAATTCCATGTACATCTAATATAAGGTTAAAGAAAAATTACTACTTAAATCTGACTTGCCTGACACTCTGTCAAGAACTTCTGATAATGTTGTTGAGACTGGCAGATGAAGTGTGCGGAACTTGTGCCCTGCTCCATACATCGGATGCTGGATGACATGGCTAGTAGCATTGATTCTACCTTTGTACAGCTGAAAATCAATTCAAAAGAAATCAAAACATGATTTTTTGAAATACATATGATTACGAAAAGCTTCAAAAGCAAAAAAGAATAAAATATTCAATAATGCATACAAAATATAAAGGGCTTCTTTCCTATGTTTCTTTAAATGTGGCACATTTGCCACGTGATCTGTTGGACAATTTTTGCTTTAGCACTTTTGTACATAATATTATGTCATTTTCCCTCAAATCAAATTACAATATTCAAGGAAAGGTATAATTAGGTTACATTAGGCAGGCAAGGTTATCCAGAAGAGATTTTTAAGTCCCATCATGAAGTATGAAAGATATTTAGTTTCAGTTTGCTATATTAGAAATTAGACCATAGGGGTAACTACAAGCTCTGATGTGAAATTATGAAATATCTTTACACACAGCTAATCATTACAGATATAATTTAACTGTTAAAAACTCACTGGACAGGGAGATTGAAGAAACATTGTCACTTTCTCATCCTCTAGCATCAACTGCAAAAATAATCTACGTATAAACCCTGAAATGTTCCCTGACGTTGGAAGGTTCCCTCTTTGAGGAGAGGTCTGAAATAGTTCACAGAGAACCTGGCAAAGCAAGAGATTCAAAAGTTAAACACAGTATTTATTTGCAGCTTTGTACTTTAAAGAATAAAGAGGAAATTAAGAATGTGAATTAAATATATCTGAATACATCAAATCACAATTAAAGAATGCAGTATTTCATCTTAAAATATATGAAAACAGGGTCGGCCGAGTGGCGAAGTGGTTAAGAGCTGGCTTGGGACGCCAGCGGCCCTGGTTCGGATCCCACATATCTTTCTAGATATTAATAAAGTTTGATATGAATAAGTATTAACAAGTCAGAAGGTCAAAAGAAGCTGATATTTATTCATGTCTACCATGTCTCAGGCAGAATCTATGCTAGGTACTTTGTATACATTACAATATTTAATCTTCTCCAAAAAATCATTGAAGTAATTTTAGAAACCCCATTTTATATGTTAAACACCTTTTTGAAGCTAGAAATAATAGCTAGAAAGGATCAGAACCTGGCCAAAAGTAACTATAATTATTCTTGAAATAATTCTAGCTTTCAAGATTTTTAACCCCATAGACTTAATACAGTAAAATCATCTTTCACTTTTCTTTCTTTCTTTTTTTTTTTTTAAGCTGAGCCATCCTGCTACCTGTTGGCAGCTCAGTGGCTGCTCAGCTTGGGCTGGGTTTCAAACTGCTGTTGCTAAGAGCTCAGGTGGCACTCTTGAGTGAGCTCGTAACCAACTGAGCCACTCAGCAGGCCCCTTTCACATTTTTAATGTGATTTGTCAGGCGTCTCCCATCTAAAACCTACTCTAGTATCTGCTTCATTAGAACCAAATCAACACTTGCAGCCATCTGGTTACAACAAAACGCAATGCCTCAATGTAAATGAGGCACTCAAAGACAACCATCAAGTCCCTTCTGTTCCAGCAGCTGAAGTATTGTTATTTGGGTGTGTTCTTTTTATTTGGGGGAGTTTTTAAAAAGGCGTACTGTGATCCATAGCTAGAATCTTGGTGAATTTGCTCATTATATCATCAACGAGAATAACCGATTTATGTGACAGCTGAGAGGAGGAGGGAGGAGTTATCAGTACGATATTTTAATTATGGTTTAAATTCAGATCCTTAAACGCATCCATTCTAAACTTTACCATCACGTGGCCTTCATACATGCCCCTTTCTTAACTAATTTCACTACTGCTATTCGACAACATATTAAAATAATGAGACACCTAAGTCATAAGCCAGTTTTTCTGCTCTTTACCTGTGCCATCAGCTTTTGATTATTAGGGTGGCATGAAATGCACTGCAGAAAAAATGCAACAGTAGCATTCTCAATTGCTGTCCTCTGTTGAGTGGTCAATCCTGTTGTAGCAGCTGAAGAAAGAGAAGCTGATCTTGCACTGGTTTGCTGCGCACCTAAATGATGTCCTCCAGAAGTGGACCCAGAGTGACACAATAAAAACAGAAGTGCTGTCCATAGTGGATTGACTTCAGATCCACCGAGCCAGTCTTTCATAATATGGCTATTGCCCACTTCTGTCAAAAACCGAAGAATAGGAGCGACCAGGTCTGCTGTCACAGGCATCTTACTACATTGCTGTGAAACGTGATGCCGCCTGAGTTTGTCCTGGGAAGCATCTATTGACTGAGCAATGTTTTCTGAGTAAGAAATGTGGCTAAAGCAGAAACTAGCCAGACTCCGCACAAGAAGAGAAGGCAGACCTGAGTCCAATAATTGTTTGATAGCTTCTGGAGACTGAGAAGAGGAAGCAAGGGTTGCCAAATGTGATTCCGTTAGTGCAAGAGGCGCTTGTGCGTTTTTAGAGTCATCTGTTAAAGATGAACTGAGATCTTGCTTTTTGCTATCATCTGTCATGGACAGTCTGTGGTGACACTGCATTGGAGGAGGGGTAATTCCCATCCAGCCCATGAGCAAAGAAAAATAACTTGGGTGTATGTGACACATTGAGCAAAGCAAACTGTCAACAGCTTTCTTCAAAACCATATTGCAGGGAAGAGACATGGACCAATTAAAAAGCAACCTAGGGGAGTAAAAGGTATCATGTTAACAATGCATATATACACATACACATATTTTTTTTAGAAAGACTTTACTATTACAAATATTTCTATTAGACAGCAATCTATGCTCTGATGAAAATTATACAGTTTAATTAACATAAATATTACTACATTATAAGATTTCAGAAAGAATGGTTGTGGTACACATATATTATTTCCGCATTTAGGTAAATTAGAAGCTAGATTACACTTACAAAATGAGTACAGAAAACCAAGAGATCTATATTAAAATGCTTCTACCATTCTCTATGTGACCTCAGAAAAGGTATATTAAAGAAACAATGAAAAATTATACCATGGAAATGTTTAGATCGAATATGACATGATTAATGGATTAAATTCATGTTTGCAAATCTAAAACTATTAATGAGTTTTACTAATTAGTCATGGATTACAGCAACTGGTAGGGCCAAGTATGAAAATGACACAGTAGAGGACAAAAGGCCAATGTTTTACGAGTAATGGAATTCTTCGTAAATAAATATAACATTCTGCTACAGACATAGCAGCTGGCAGGCAAGAAGTTCAGTAAAGCCTTAGCTGAGTATGATGAAGACATGTGGGTTGTGGGAACTATTCATCAGAAGAACAATTATCACTGCAGAGGTCTACAAAGTAGTAAAAACAACTAATCATAAAAATGGGTCTGAAATATTGAGTCTTTCAAAATTTCTAACCATACTTTTCCTCCACAGTTGCATATTAAAGAAAAAGAATCTGAAGGGTAAATTTGCTAATAAGATAAACACTATGAATTGTAGGAGCATATATGTTAAACATTCCTATTTTAAGTAGGTAAAGCAGGCAATGACTAATAATATATCCAAAATCATGAAGATAAATGAAATTTTTATAGCATCTCATTCCAAAATTATAACTAATTAAACTACTACTTTCAAAGTATTATTTTTATCTCAATAAACATATAAAATACTATTTCATCAAGTGAAAACCCAAGTAACCTAGTACTTGGGGAAAAAAAGATTTCACAAATTGTACTTACTCAAACAACTCTCGGTCTAGAAGTGCTGGTAAATCATACTCCACAAGCAGTTCATAACTATGCCATAGAATTGCTGCCACACAGTGCAAATGAGAAGGAGATGGCATTAGAAGACCGTATTCTATAGCTGAAGAGTTAGGACACACGTAGCTTGTCCTGCCACTTCTTTTCACAGCAGCGACTCTTGCAGAATCACTGACCCATTTTAACAAGGCCTGAATTCTTAAAAGAAGAAAATGAATTCAACTAACCAATTATAACCATGACTGACATTTAATGTGGATAAACTTCACATTGCATATAAGCAATGTATTTTTTAGAATAATATACTAATTGTTCTTGACAATTTTAATCTAAAATAGGAGGGAAATGGAATTATATAGTACTTCTAATTTTCCAATAACCATACCAATCTTAACCAATAAGTGTTTGAGATAACACAACTATAATTCAACAAATAAACATTAATTCTTACCTCATTCATAACAATATTTATAAATATCTAGAATTACAGGATACATAGCTTAACAAACTTATTACCCTCTCTTATAATTTTCTCTCATAACAAATCCATACAACCTAGAGCAGTAATCTGGGGTTAATTTTTCCTTATGCAGAACCTCATGCAATCAATACAGCATGCTTCATGCCTCTGTCACCCACCCATTAAATATACTGGTACCAGCCCCAGACCTTCCTTCACTCTGACAACAGCACATAGCCCCAACATATGTACTTTTTGAAGTGCCACCTTACCCTCAATCCACCCAAGCTGGAAACCACTGACAGCAAAAGAATTTTTAAAGCAATAATGCTTTGGAGTTTATTACAAAAAAGAAAACAGGATAAGAATCATAGTAAAGTTCTTAAAACACTGTTTATATTTGCTTTGGTTTCCTCTCAAATTTGTATTTTAAACCACCAGATGCTTTGCTTCCAGGTAAAATAAATGGGGATAGGAAAATAGGAAGGTACATAATACTACTTAATTCCTCTCTCTACGCTGAAAGACAGCAGGATAAGGATGTTTAAATTTCGTATGATAGGAAATAAAAGCAAGTCAAAGAAAGAGAAAGGAGATGAGAAAATTAAAGTAGCATTTTTCTCAGTCAATAGAAGCCAACAATCTTGTCATTAATTTCAGTTCTGACACACTCTAAAACATTTACATTTTAAAAAGTATAACACAGGAAAAATAGTTTTATTAAGTGTAATTTTCTTTTTATGATAAAAATAAAACAATTAAAACTTGAATAATCCTGAGATTTCAAGAAACATATTCTAGAAAAATATTTAACACTAATTTTTTAATGTATTTTTTACCCTATTAACCATTATGATTCAACTTTGGTACACATTCCTGTTTATTTTGTTAAAAAATAGTCCAAAACATATTTAAATATAATATATACTCATTATATAGCTTACATAAAGCAAAAAGCTTAATGAAAAAGTCAGTCTATTGATCATTTTGAAGCTATCATGCTGAAATTAAATTTACTTTGTTAAATGTCATTTAAAAATTTTTAATCAAAAGAAGATGAAAGAAACTAGCCTAAAATACGTGAAAGTACATTATTAGTGATTAACAATTTTTTCCAGGTGATTTCCCTGCCTGGTACTCTCTCTATTCCATTCCCCCAAGTCTGACCTATATAAATCTTCCCCTATGAGACTGCTGTTTCCCCAACCCTGAAGACAAAAAGCCAAACTCATTTAAAAGTTGGTCTCTCCAGTATCTTGCCCAGTGCCAGGCATACAGCAGTTACTCAGTAAATACCTATAAAATGAGTTAAGTATCCACTAAAAAATTAAACTTTTAATTTATCAAGAAATTAACAAAATATCAAATGATTTCATTTTAAATATAAATTAATCAAAACATTAAAGGATAACATAACTCAGGAAATAATTTCTAGCACAGTGATTACTTAGTCCTACTCTATAAATATGCTCTAAAACAGATGATATACATAAAACTGGAGCATGCCAAACCATCTCTAAAAAATTTATAATCTGGGCTGGCCGAGTGGCTCAGTTGGTTAAGAGCTCGCTCAAAAGTGCGAGCTGAGCTCTAAGCAATGACGGTTTGATGCCAGCCCGAGCTGAGTTGCCGTTGAGCTGCCAACAGGTGGCAGGATGGCTCAGCTAAACAAAAAAAATTTATAATCTAAGTATGAGTTCTTATTAATTTGGAGGTAGAAGACATTAAGGAAGAACTACACTGGTAAAAGTCATCTGAAATAACCTATACTGAAGGAGCATTAAATATTTAGGTAAAAAGTTTGGATGTTATTCATTTGGTAAGGCAGTGTTTGACTTTGGGGTAAGAAGCAAAAGAGGGTAAAGAATCTAATAAAAAGCTATCAATGAATATTATGAATAATCAATAACAAGTAATGAAACAAAACAAACATTACCATTATCAGAATAGTCCAAGTACCTAATATAGACATAATATTCCTATAATCGTATACATTTAAAATAGAACCTAAGATAGTATAGTTATAATACCATCAATTTAGAAAGACCGCATCAAAACATGTTTCACAGAAAAATATTTAAGTTTGATATTTTATTCTAATCCATTCCATTCCTCAAAAGCAGTATTGAATAAGAAGTCTACTTGAATTCAGATTTGCTTAAATTATGTCCAAATACATGAAAATTTATGTTCAATGCTCACAAAAAAAATCTCTAGAAATTGCATTACATAAAACATACACGTAAATATACAATATAATAAACAGTCTTAACTTTTATGAAATGATCTAAGGAGAAAATATTACAAGTAGCATTCACTACATGTGATTTTGTGTATGTGTTACCTTAATTTAAAAATGAGACCATTATATACCTGTCTTTTGTTCCAGGATCCTGAGTGGTTCCAAGCTGGTAAAGAATATCTATTGTAGAGTCAGAAGAAAGTCCATTCAGTCTTCCAAAAAGTAAAGGGCTATTCAAATCTTGCAACAAAGAATCAAAAGAAAAAGTTTTCTAAATAAGCAAATGAAATGAGGAGATTTGCTCAACTTAATTTTAAATTAGTCATTAAAAATAACTCTTCTGTAAATTCTGAAGACGATAAAAAAACAAACTCCAAAAACATTGAAGCTATAATGGAATTTCAGAAGCAGAATTTATCACAAATATTACATCATTCAACTATAAAAATTAAAATGCTCAGGGTTGGCTGAGTGGTGCTGTGGTTAAGCGCTGGCTTGGGCAGCCAGCAGCCCCGGTTCAGGTCCCACATATGTGGGCCAGTGACACTACCCTCAAAAAAAAAAAAAAAATTTAAATAATGGAAGTTAATTGTCACCTGTAGGATCACTGCCTGATGCTGCACAATTTCTCAGTAGAATGTCAATAAGCTTCAGGCCAATTCGAGTAGACTGTAGTCCTATCTTTACTAGCACGACCTCGATGTTTGGTGAATGCATTCCACAGTATGGGGACATCAATAAGGCAGCACAAGTCTGTAGCAGATTGGCAGTAGGTGCGGCTGCACTTGCCATCATTCCTTCCAGATCACTTATGTGAGTAAGGCAGTGATGTAATAACCGTAACCATCCAATACTAAAATACACAACACAAAGTGGCTTATGTGGTAAATTTAAGTAGCTCAAATTATTTCGGGATAAACGAAATCTTCTTAAAGGTTATCATGCTGTGTTTCATAAATAGCATCAATCTATGTAAAATGAAGTTTTAGAATACTGTAATATCAGAAAAGAATTGAACAAACAATAAGTTTCCCCTATGACATAGTAAATAATAATACTTATATGCTAAGAGCATTTAGGAACTGTGTGCTTGCCTTTTATTAATTAGTCAGGACATGTTTTCATAAATACACATATTTATATGTATAAATACAAACTGCACAGAATTATAGACTTCCAAAAATGCGAACTCTTGGCAGCTTCAGAATAAAAAAGAAATCCTAAATATTTATCAGTCAAAACTTCAATGAAACAAGTCTATAAAATTTTCAGGCAGTAAAATCTCAGAAGAATGTAAATTAAAGAATATATTCAGGTTCTTGTTTGTTTGTTTGGGTGGTTTGTATGGTTCAAATGTAACCTCCTGCTGCCTGGCATTTAGGAATCACCGTACAAGACTAAATAAGTCCCTGGTCTGTACGGTCAGTTTGTATAGTTCAGATATACTCCTGGTGATAGACATTTGGATATTCTTACATTAGACTATAATCCAAAGAACTGGAATCTACATCCAAATATACCACATTGTAGATCATCTCAAGGATTAAACACACGTAAATCTCCATTATTTAGCCAGCCGCACGGTTCTGCTTCTACAGAACTGTCTCTATTATACTTAATAAAATTACGATACTATATAGATACCTAAGGAACAAAAAACTCCCTAAACTCTAAAAAAGAAACCACGGGATAATTTCACCGAAAACATTTTTTGAAGAGTAAGAAGTAAACATACCTTGTTTTAGATACCTGATCTTCAGATGGAAGAAAGGGATTATTAACCGTTGCTGAAGAAGTGGTTCCAAAAGCGGTGAGGCCCAGTAACTTAATTTGGGAAAGGCCTAATGTGCTGGCATCTCGTGGACGATGAAGTCTAAGGCAGACAGCAGACGCTACTTCAGCTTTCACAAGCTGAATTTTGATGTAGGTGAGACCACTTGTGACAACTGGAGTGGACAAAGGGAGCATATTTACTCCATCTGCACTTACTTCAACAGACACTGAAGAGGGGCAGGCTGTAGGAAGAAAAAATTAAACAATCACTAAAGAAAAAGTAATTAGACTTATGTTAGTGGAAATCCCAGTATAAGGGCAGCTTTCAGTTATATTCATTATGAACTTATTTAAAAAAAAAAAGACTTACACACCAAATCTTACTTTGTCACTAATTCTCACCATAATTGATTTTGGAGCTATTTTTCCAACATAAAACATGAAATTCACAATATAATAATAGTTGTATTTAAAAGGTTCTAATTGCTTCTCAACCTTTTGGCTAAGATCAAGTGTAAAAAATTCTAATATTCACCTGAAAAAAAAGAGTAACTGAAGTTATGCAAACCACATGTATACGATTTTCTCCAAGGAAAAGAAAAGTCAAATAGGCACTCTATTACTTCTATTTTATTCAGAATTATCACCAACAATATGGGAAATCTGATTAACATATTCACTGTTGTAAATAATTTGGGAAGAATGTAATTTCTTAAAAGTGCTTTTGCACCAACTCATTTCACTACTACCACATTGTAATGATCCTAAACATAGATGAGTTTAGAAATTGCTTTCACCTCTAATCTTTTATTTCCCTTTCAAAATTGAAGCAAACACCCAGAAGATTTTTTTCAAAAATCATTTTCTGCTAATATTTAAGCAAGCCCAATGAAGTAACATAACAACTGGCAACTGCTATGGGAAAACTATTTTTTTCTTACATAACATGGAAGCCCATAATAAATATATCTATCAACTATAACAAACTTTGAACTTTGATTTTAAATTTAACTTCCATTGTAAAATTAGGAAGTAACTTTTATTGTATGCCAGTTACATGTCAGGTTTACACTGAGAACTAGACAAATCACATGAATTTCAAAATTTAATCTTCATAATCTTTTGTGATAAGTATTAAATCTACATTTACACAAATTGACAGTCAAAAAGATTAAGTAATCCAAACTCAAATGTGCACATTTTATATTCAAGCCCATGGTTGATTAAAGACTATGTTATTTCCAATAGAACACAATACATCTTCAATTTCTGCTCCACACCAATAATAAAATCAAAATGTTTTATTAAGCACATTTATAGTAGGGAACATCTAACTTGTTGATTTTAGGTAAAGAACAGAGTTCTGCTTTGTAACATTCTTCCTACCTCAATTCCTGTGGAGACAGGTATGGCAAATTCAAACCATACCTGAAAGCACCATTTACATGAACCACTCTTTCTCCTTCCAAAGGAAGGCAATTTCTTCTTCATCTTGAATTATTCTCTCAGCCTTATACTTTATAATGTAATATAGTTACTTTTTGACTTGCTAAAACACTGTGGATTCGTGTATTTTCCTCCTGCCCTTGTTATTTATTACATCCGTTTTTTTCTAAGAAGTGTGGATTCCACAACTATATTAAGGTATAATAATAGTCTAATCTTGCAAATAAGTTGGAAATTTAATCATATATGCCCGAGATCTACAAAATTTCCCAATTCTTCATCCAATTTATATTAAGTGACATTGAGAGCAACAGGAATCAATCAATGAACATAAAAAAGAACGTAATAATTTCAGTAATTCTGTAAAAATTATATTTATACTGAAAGAATTTGGGGGCCATCATGAATGCCAGGGTATTTCCCATTCCTCTATGAATACTTGAAAGAGTTCCTGCTTCTGAAAATATAACATGTTTTCTAAAAATTTCTTTTGAATTATTTACTTTGCTAAGTTATAATATTGGGTTGTCGGAAAAGTCATGATGCATTTTTGCAACAAAAACATAGAAAAAATATGTCATGACTTTTCCAACAAACCAATAAAATATTCAATTAAAAAGCATCCAGATGAATGATAAAATATTACAAACAAAAAAATTCACAAACATTTAAAATATTATACTCAAAATAAAGTTTAAAAATTCTTTCACATAGAATTATTTTACAACGCAAGGGAGAAGGTGGAGCACGCAAATAAAGATATTAATTTCATATTACATGGCCAGTACTGAAGACCAGGTTAGAAAAACTAAGATTGCTATCTACAGGTGTGTAAACTAACTCACTTCAAGTTACTGCTATAGTTTAATAAATTTCAGGGAAGAGGGAAGGCAAAATAGTATTAATTGGAATATATTTGTTTGGATTTCATCAAACGTTCTATTTGTTTGAGGGGAATAGCCATGTCAGTTCATTTCATGGGAATTTTGTTGGTAATATTAAATATTGTATTAAAACCTTCAAAGTTAAGCAATCTGGAAATCATATCTCAGTGTAAAGCTGTTTGCTAAATATTTTTCTCATTTATAAATGTTTCTACATTAAAGTTTATTTTCCTGATGCTTCTTTTATAAAAACTATTACTCACTTGCAAGAGATGCCAGGTGAGGTTGGATATGTATTTCTTTAAGAAGCACTGCTGCAGGAAGGTGAATGGTAAGGTCACACCAAGCCTCCTCTGGCAGAAAGATGTAGGACCAGGCAGCAGAGCGAGCTCTTCTGTGGGGCGGTGTGGCCTGCAATAGCACCTCAGCTGGCTGGGCAGTAGGACTGCTAGATGTGATGGATCCTACAGAAGAGATTTTCAATAAAACAAAAGAAACCCAATAAAGCATCAAGAACTATTTAAATCATAATTACACTAGAACTTAATTAAAAACATGAAGATCTGATACTATTAATATAGTTGATACACTTAACAAGATTTGTCACAATATTCACAAAATTCTAGGACATGCAGTCAACGGGCAAGGTGACAAGTTCATTTTACCTACTGCCTGATTTATTTAGATTCACATGTCAAATGAAAACTATAACAACAAATACAGTATAATAATTCTCAAATGATTCAAGTAAAAAACAATGTCCAATGCAGCCTTCAACTTGAAAATATTCACCTTTATTCTAAGTTGTCAATGTACATGAGTTAGAAATAGGAAAAGAAAACCATTAAAAGAAACTATGTAAACTGGAAAAGAATCTAAATCTGAAGCTTCTTAAAAAGAAAACGCCACTCAAAATACGAACAAGTTCTTCAAAAATAATTAACGTTTACAGTGAAAACTGACATGATCTGCTATTTAGTTTCCTGAATTGTACTTTTAAACTCAAAAACAAATTTTACTGCTACAGAACTATTAAAAACTTCCTTCTAATCAGTACAATGTTTCAAAACCATTACCTTTAAATCAATTAAATGGTAATATAACAAGATCAACTAACTTCAACAACTATCTTTGCTTCATTACAAACTAGTCAAGTATATAAATCCATACCAGTAAGATTTAATAACTCTTCTTACCCAAGGGTGCAAAGTTATGGATCCCTTCTGCATTGTCAGGCTCAGAAGCTAGTATTCTTGTTTTCAAAGTACTGTCAACAGCTTTATTTGGACCAGAGTCAAGAAATTTCATAATAGTGGACACCATGCTTCTTGCAGTGTTTACAATAGCCCTTGTACTAGTAACCATATTGTTGCAAATGAGCTGAACTCCACCTAAATTTACAAAGAATACTAAATGAAAATTATCTTAAAATAAATGGTTTGACATCAAGTCAACTTTCACAGACAGAAGACTACAAAAATCAGAACATAACGTGGTATCAAATGATTCTATGTAAATTATCATTTTTAGTGTTTTATCTTACCCATATCATGGAATGCTTTCAAGGCGTCACTAGTATCCAATACTCTCAAAATGAACCATAATAATGGTTCAGATAACTGGCAAGTAGCAAGAGAGCCCTTAAAAAAAAAAAAAAAAATTAAAAAAATTGTATATTGTAATTTTAAAAGTGATTACTAATTTCCTATGAATTAGGACAATAGAACTGCATATTAAATGTAATATTCTTTTATAAATAATTATTTTTAAATGACAACCTTAACCTAAGCCACTAAATACAAAAATATCTGCCAAAATACATCAGAAATCTTACCTAATTCAAAAAGGAAGTGTACAGTCTCTCCTCTTTGAACCCAGAGCACTTTAAGCTTTTCTACCTTAATGTGCATTGATTTTGTTTTCTACTAAACACTAATTGCATTTAAAAAGTCATCCTTCTCAAATGTCTGTGTATCTTCCAATGGGAATATATATATATATATATACACACACGCAATAAATATTTAAGAAAATGATAATTATACATTGACATAAAAATTCCTTTAAAATTATGTTTTAGAATCCTCATTTGAAAAAATGGTAAATAGACTAAATGTTAAAACAAGCACATTGAATTCTTAAAAGTTCATTTTTTAAAAGGTAAATATAAAAAGCAGTAAAGTCTAACATTTCTTTTTATTGTAAATTACCCTAATCCTTTTTAATTGAAAGGAAACTATGTATGCAACATAAGCTTGAAAAAAATAATAGTTAAGTTTCATATGAACATAGACAGACAACATTTTGGTATTCAACTATGCTGTTTTTAGGGAAATGGAAAGAACTAGCTGGGACAATAGGGAAAAAAAAGTCAAAAATTTAAGAATATGTGCAATGTTTTATTCTTATATCACTGTGCTCCTCTTTTACAATATCACTTTACTCTCCAACTTCTATTAATAATCTCTATTCTCATCTGCTGATGTTCACTTTTTAATATATAGAACATAAATGCTCTAAAAGTTTCTGTTCTATCAATAATTCTCTACTCCCATTACTAAAAACTACTTATATCACTGCAACTGTTGCTGGATTGAACTTACTTGTCTGCCCATATATCCACAGGCCATGTAGGTTAAAATTGGCTGCAGCATCATGTGGACTGTAGAAGCTTTTTTACTAAGGGTTGTCAATATGGTAAATAATCCATCCCCAACTGATATGGCATCTAACCCACCATGAAAGTTTTCATGTTTGGTGAGATGTAATCCACTTGCCCCTAGTTTAAATAAAAAGATTACACATTTTTTAAAAAGTATATCCTTAAAAATCAATAACAATTAAAATAGGCTTAAAAGGCATTTTAATGAAACCACTGAAGGATGGGTACATTGATTAACAGGTGTGTATCTGTGTGTGTGTGTGTGTGTGTGTGTGTGTGTGTGTGTCTATGCATATACCTAGAAATTAAAATATCTGATAGCATTCAGTAGAGCATGTTTTTTGGTTATCTGAGATATATACCAGGGCTGTCAAAAAAATTTATACAATTGGACACTTTGGTCAGCATTGTTCAAGCAGTAGTTCGCCGTAATCAGAAGTGTCTGGATGCTGACAGTAACCACTTTGAGCACCTCTTGTAATTGCAGAAGTCAAACGTGTCTTGTATGCATCTTTTGTTATCAGTATATACTATTAAAATTTGAATACAGTTGTTCTTGCTTAAAATGTGTATATATTTTTTGGTGCTCTCTGTACATATGCCTCTACTGTTAGTAACAATAAAAGGAAGTTGCTCTATTACATGATCAAGAAACATAACTCTGTATTAGCTATATATCAAAAAGGAAGAAAATGGGGAGAAAAATAACTGGTATTATTATGTGACAGCACTTCCAAATATCTAATAAAAAAAAAGTTATGATTGTTTCCCTTATACAAAGAAAACAATACCAATAAACAAAAATATGGCGGGAATGAAATTTATGACAATTTACAAAAGTTCAATTATTTAAAAAACACCAGTGTATTAGTTTTCAAATAGGTAGGAAGGTTAAACAACAATATATAAATTTTACATTGATATATGTGTCATAGAAACTGTTACACTTTGAATAAAATTCTGTATATCACTTTTTAAGAAAATGTGAACAAGTCTTACTGGTTCCCTAAATCAAAATTTGATTGAAATTCTTCATCTTTAAAACGTCAGTGATAAATGGCTATAAGTTATGGTACCTGATTTATGATACTGATATTTTTTCATAATTTAATTGACGTTGTTCGTATTTTCTAATATTTTAAAAATTCACATTAAATTTTTCAGTATTTCAATTCCATTTATTGATGGAAAGCACTCTATACAAGTGTTTTCTAATAAAAATCAGTCATACTAAGAAGTTTACCATAAAGTAAGTCTACACTGTAAAGTAAAATGAAATCATATATTGCAAAAGAAAAGAGATACAGTACCAGAAACAAGTAAAAAATTAATGTTCACAATACGTACCAATTATCATCGCCATGGCACTACTATTACAGAGGCCCAGCGCAGACAAAATCTGGCTCATAATCTGTTGGTTGGCTAACACTAAGTCAGCGACATACGCAGGTGATCCTTGAATACTACTACTGCTTCCATTACCATCTTTGCCTCCTGAGACTTTTTCTTCATCTGAAACACTGTCTGTTGTATTAGTAGTCACAGACACTCTTGCACTGTATTCCCTATTGCCCGAAAGAGGCAGCTGTACTAAAATGTTAACCAGTTTTAACAAATCAAACATGAGTTGATCTCTTGTCATTTCTCCACAAACTGCTTTTGCATCACCTGGACGAATGAGGTTGGCAAAGAGTCCTCCAAAGCATGCTCGAGCACCCACTGAGCTATCTGATCCACTTCGAGACATCACTTTGTCAGAGCAAGTGATATAGTGGTGTACTAAGAAGGTGACAGACTCTATCACAGCAGAAATAGTACTAACTGAAACGACTTCAAAATTCTGCTCCAGAGTAAATTCTAAGAGCTTTACTTGAGCATCAAGAGGTCCCTGGCCTGTCTGGAAGGCACCCCTGCAAAAAAAAGAAAATTAAAACTTAATCCATTTAAAAATCTTTTGAAAGAAGTAATCACCAGAATACAAGAAAGCTAAACAATAATTAAATTCTTGGTATTCACTATTTCATTTTGTAACAATGGGTTCCATTTCTTCCTGAATTTATTCTTGTTCTTGCCTCTACTTTACGCAAAATCAAATATGACTTCTCTTCCAAATAGAAAACTAAAGGACAACTAAATCAATGAGATGATTCTGAAGCTACAGACTAAAATATTAAAAGATCACAAGGCATCCTCATAATGAAATGAGCTTTGTTTTGTTACATCCTCAAATGTTGCTATTTTAAAACATTCCCTACTGATTTTGATTTTCAAAAGTTAAGTCAATGAAATAATTTTTTGCATCAAAATGAAATTCTCTCAACGTCTGCTTATGCCTAAGATATAGAAAGCTGGAACGATCATCAACCCCAACCTAACAAAATGAAAGCCAAATAATTTTTCTTGAACCCACCAGACCGCTAAGATCAAAGGGTACCAAAAGGCCTGAAATCCATGAAAGCACAGGCACCTCCAAGCAGACAGAACATGAGCATTGACTTTCCTGTGGCAGAATTTAGTAAAAAGAGGTGCTGGCACTATATGGGAATGGGTAATAAGAATCCCATTAGAATATTTAACATATTGCTAAACAAAGGGTATGCAAGGGCGATAACAGAATGCTTGGAGGTCACAATGATTCACGGGCATTCTCCCTCACTACCTCCCCCAACACTTTGCCCTATGCATCAATTCCATTTGGCTGTTCCTGAGTTATATACTTTAAAATAAACCAGTGAACTTAAGTAAAGTGTTTTTCCTGAATTCTGTGAGTGCTATAGGATTATCAAACCTGAGCAGAGGCTTGAGAGAAGCCCCGAATTTGTAGTGAAATTGGAGATCAGTGTGGGTAGCCGAGGGACCTGGGCATTGCAAATGGACTCTGCATTGAGAGTAGTCATGTGGGACTGAGCAGATATAATAATATTTGAAGGTAGACTGTGATGAACTAAAGATGTATTTTGTAAACCTAGGGAAACCACTATAATAAAAAACTGTTATTTAGTTATAAATAATAAGCAACAGTGGAAACGAAATGATCCAAAAAATTAGTAACCCAAAAGTAGGCAGAAAAATATATTTTTAAAGGGAACAAAAAATAGATTAAATTAAGACAACTGGTAAAGTGATTTATTTTTGTCACTGTATCAATAATTACATTCAATGTAAAGTGGTCTGAACAGATCAATTAAGAGACAGATGTTATCAAATACTTATATGGGAAAAGATCAAAAAAAGTACAGCTAATAGTATTTCTACTTGTGAAAGACTGAATGTTTCCCTGTAAGAGAAAAAAACAAGGAGAGCAAATTTCACTCTTTCAAGTGAACATCACATTGGAGATCCTAACCAGAACAACTGGGTGGGTGGGGTATACCTACAATGGAAAGAAATAAGACTGTATTTTCACTGATCACATAATGGTATACAAAGATAAAATCACAAAGAGGCTATAAAATTCTTCACAAATTGATACTTAGACTTACTTATTCTCAATCAAAATCCAGCATTGAGGGGGGAGAATCAATAAGCTGATTTTAAAATTTATATAAAAAAGCAAAGGAATTAGAATAGCCAGGACAATTTTGAAAAAACAAAAAGTTGGAAAATCCACAGTACCAAATTTCAAAAAAGAAAAGTACCCAAACAGTGTGGTATTGGAAAAGAACGGACACAAATATCCAGTCTACAGAAAAGTCCAGAAATTGTGCAAAACATATATGGTCAACTGATTTTTGAAAAGGGTACAATGAGAATTCAATGACAAAAACAATAGTCTTTTTCACAAACAATATAGGAAAAATTGGATATCCATAGGCAAAAAAGAAAAAGAATTTCGAACCAAATGTAAAATCTAACTCAACATAAACCTAGATGTAAAACATAAAACTATAAAATTCCTAATGAAGTAAAAGTAAACAAACCTTTAAAAAAAAAAAACCTACTTTTTAAAAGATACTGCTAAGAAAATGAAAACATAGGGCTGGCCAAGTGGCTCAGAGCACGTGCTCTGAACAACAGGGCCACAAGTTCGATTCCCACATGGGCCAGTGAAAGCTGCGCACTAGCTGAGCGGTCACTGAGCTGCCAATAGGTGGCAGGATGGCTCTGCTGCTGTAACAACAAGATTGCCTGTTCAATGGTGGGCTGTGCCCACCTGCAACTAAAGTATTGAGCTAGGCACCTTCAGCTGTGCTGACGCCAGGATGGCTCAGTGGATAGGGCGTGCGCTCTTAACAACAAGGCTGCCGGATTCGATTCCCACATGGGATGGTGGCCACGTCCACCCGCAACTAAGGCTGAACTCAGCACCTTGAGCTGAGCTGCCACCCGGATGGCTCTGACGATAGAGCTGGCGCTCTTAACAACAAGGCTGCCATGCTCAACTCCCACGTGGGATGGTGGCCACGCCGACCCGCAGCAAAGACTCAACATAGCACCTTGAGCTAAGAGGCCACGAGCTGCCAACGGGCAGCCAGATGGCGACTGGCGCCCTCCACACTGAAGATTGAATAACAACTACTTGGCTGGTCCCCAATCCCAAAACACTGTTCCCCTCCCCCAATTCCCCAATAAAATCTTCAAAACAAAACAAAAAACTTGAAGAAAAAAAAAATGAAAATAAAATCCACAGAGCAATAGTAAATATCTGGTAAACATTCATCCAATAAAACTGAATGCCCTCTTTATATTGACTGTATATTTTGTATTATTACCTTAACAGAAGAGTTGCTGACTAATTTATCAGATTCCAGAAACTGTTAAAAACATACAAAACTGAGTATTCTTGGGGCAGAACCTTATGGATACAATTTAAACAAAGTGCTAGAAAATTTACAGAATGTATATAAGATGGAAGGGGGTGGAAGAATAGCTGAAGAAAATAACCTAATTCGTTTGGAAGAATGTAAACCTATAAATATAACCAGTTTAAAAAGATAGTATGTAACTACACTAAAAACAGCAAAATATATTAAGAGTCAATGTACTGAATTTTCATGAAGACCTTTCCACTCTACATGGACAGAAATATACTAAATCTTGTATCTAATGAGTATGTTTAGAGGTCTCATGTACCTTTTTTTAAAAGCCTAGTTGAAATAAATGCTGACCGATTTTTGCTTGTCAGCTGATTTTATTTATACCATCCAAAATCTCACAAAATCCTCATGTTCGTTTTCCAAATACATGAATGAATAATATAACGAATCCCAGGGTTTTGTGAATCTACACCTTCTTGCCCCCAACCTTCATTGTGTATATACTATAAAAAAGCTGAACTACAACCACATTAGAGTTTTAAAGTAGTTATAAAGGAGGAAGAATACACAAATGAGGAAAGTAGATAAGAGATAAAATTTTCTGCAGCTATGAAAGCATATCGTCATATAAATTCTGCACATTAATTTTTGTGCTAGCTATGAGGCATTTTGCTGTTTTATAAAAAATAACTGTCATGAATAAATTATTATTACATTAAATTTTATAAAGTACACCTTTTGGTCTAATTTCTAAAATTTGAAATTCATTTTTAAAGAAAAGAATCATGTAATCTACAAATGAGTTTAACGTTCCCTAATATACATATTTTTAAAATTTTAAATTCACTGGCATTTTCAGAATGAAATTATATAATAAAGATAAGACAGCACCTTTAACTTGTTCCCGATATGAATGGGAATTCTTAAACAAACATATAAGAGTTTCATTTGTTCATCATCTAGGTTTTTTTTTTTTAACTTTAAATAAGATGGCACTATTTAAGAAGCAACCCATCATGGTCAAAATTTATTCTTTTAATATATTGCCTGATTTTGTTAATGAACTTATTTAGGATTTCTATATGAGATTAGTATGTCATTTTTTCAAGCTGTTTTCAGGTTTTCTTATCATACATACACTGGCTTCAAATGAAATCATTTGATAGCTTTAATTCTTTATGTGTATCAGAGAACAATTTAAACAGCTTCAGTCAATTTCGCCTAGATTAATAATAACTAATTTATGAAATCAGTAAAATCAAGCAAGGATTTGACACACTGTATTCTTTCATAATAGAGAGAGTTCAGAATCTGTTAGAGCCATAGTGAAATAAAATGAAACACATCTGGAAACACACCAATTAACCCTTCCTCCTTAATCCTAATATCCTTCTACTTATCTGTTCCAAATATGCCCCCAAACAATGGTGAGGCAAAATTTGGAGGGTTATATATTTATATAATGTAATATTATATATTTATATGATACTTATACCTCAGGAATATATGGGTACACTGAAATTTACCTTTCTGTTGAAAGTATATGAATTAGCTTGAGCAAAAATTCACTGAATATCTGAGGACATGTTGAAGAAAGATGCACTTGCAATCTGGTAAGAAATTCTTGCATAGCCTGTGTGGCAGTTGGACCAACCTGAAGAGAAAAAGCTGCTTACTAACACCAATTACAGAATTATTCATTTAAAAAGTATAAAGTAGTAAATCATATGCTATATTATTGTAAATTTTCAAATGAACAAAAATATTAACAGTGATAGCAGGAAACCAATTAATTTTTTAAGTCTTGATGCTTATTTTAAATTTAATATAACAGATTCCATCATTAATAATTTTTTTCCTTATGGATTAAAACAACTTATATCGGGCCGGCCGAGTGGCGCATTGGTTAAGCGCTGGTTTTGGGATGCCAGCGGCCCCGGTTCGGATCCCACATGAGGGCCAGTGACACTGCCCTCTACAGCTAACAACAGCTCCACCTGGAGCTGGGCTGTGCGAGCCCCGGTGATGGTGTGGGCTGCAGCCCCTGCTGCAGTGGGCTGCCATAGGCTACAGTGAGTGGCCCGCAGCCAGCGTGAGCGGCTGGCAGCCAAGAGTGAGCTGCCAATAGCCGCGGTGAGCGACATCCAGAGGCCAGCGACCGATCTGCCTCATCCGGGAAGAGCGCAATGACGATACCAACAGTGAAGCAACATCCTCCGCAACTAAACTGAAGAACAAAAAGAGAGCAACTTGTCTGTTCCCCTTCCCCGATTTCCCAACGCTGTTCCCCTCCGACAATTCCCCAATAAAATCTTTAAAAAAAAAAAAAAAAAAAAAAAAAAAAAACTTATATCAGGATTTTTTTTTACTTAATACAAAAAAGATTCACTTGAATGACACTAGAAATATCTTTGCAACACTTACAAAAGAACGTTATGTATTAATTTTCACAAACCACCTTATTAATTATCCCATTTCAAAATAAAAGAACTCAGACTCAGAGGTTAAGTAATCCACAAAAAGTTATGCCTCTAATGACTAGCAGAACAAATGTTAAAGTGAATGAAAAAAAGAAACAGGGCCGGCCGAGTGGCGCGGTGGTTAAGCGCTGGCTTGTGAAGCCAGCGGCCCTGGTTCGGGTCCCACATATGAGGGCCAGTGACACTGCCCTCAAAAAGAAAAAAGAAAAAAAGAAACAAACAACACCCCCAAAAAACCAGAAAGCTAAAAACAAACCTGTACCAATTCATTAAAAACTGCTTTCCCCAACTTCTATCTAACCAATGAAAGAAGAGATAGTGACAACTAAGTAACTGACGTAAGTTTTGGAATGTTTTGTAACACTGCTACACATTATTTTATTCCATCCCAACTTGGTCTGATCACAAAACACTGGTGGAGTTTTGAAAAAATAAAATGCAATTTAATTCTCCAAAGTACTGCAGGGTTAGATAAAACTGAAATACAGAGCATATAAATCATAACATTCATTAACCGAACTTTCTTTATTAAGTCAAGATATACGGACGAAGTTTATCCTTTAATAACTTATTTTGCTTTCAAAATTAAGAAAAAAAAAAAGGAAAAAAAACACTATTTTATATAGTGGTATGTTCCCTGACACCTAGCTCTACCACTAACTAGTTGTATAATTGAGGTCAATACAAATAATGTTGTGTTTTTCTCACATGTAAAATAATGGAAGTTGGACCCAGTGATCCCAAGAATCTTCACATTTCAAGTTCATGCAATCTTTATGTATAATAATCGCTAGATAACCTATTTGTCTCCCCACCCAAATTCTGGTCCAATCTACATGTAGTTCCTTCTTTCTCACTTTGTTTTCCTTGTCTCATTTATTTTATTATAATCTACAAAATTGAAGTACATTCAGTATGAAAGTATTGACCAAATGTATCCACAAGAATTGAAGCTCCAAGAAAGCACACTTGGTCTTATATCAAACTTACATCGCTAGCACCTAGAACACTACCTAGACCTCGCACATAGCTACGAATTAAGAGATGATAACCTTGTAAAATAATCTTGAATAACTTCCCTTAAAAAGATGGTATGAGGGGAGGCCGGTCAGGTGGCACGGTGGTTAAGCGCCGCTGCCTTGGGAAGCCAGAGGCCCCAGTTCGGGTCCCACATATGAGGGTCAGTGACACTGCCCTCAAAAAAAAAAAAAAGATGTTATGGGGCCAGCCCAATGGAGCGTTGGTTAAAAGTTGGCTTGGGACGCTAGTTCTTAGCAGCAGGACCCCACATGAGGGCCAGTCACGCTGCACCCTCAAAGCTAAGATTGTGAACAATAGCTCAACCTGGAGCTGGGCTGCCATGAGTCGCCAGCGAAGGCGCAGGCTGCAGTGGGCTGCCATAAGCTACCATGAGTGGCCAGCAGCCAGCATGAGCTGCCAAGAGCCGCCATGAGCGGCCATCCAGAGGCCAGCAACTGATCAGCTTCACCTGGGAAGAGCGCAATGATCTCAATACCAACATAGGCCAGTGAAGCAACGTCCTCCACAATTAGACTGAAGAACAAAAGGACATCAACTTGTCTGTTCCTCTTTGCCGATTCCCCAATGCTGTTCCATCCCCCAATTACCCAATAAAATCTTTTAAAAAAAAAAGATGTTATGAACACTAAATATACTTTTATATGAAGATAAATATAATGAAGTAGAAATATTTTAGAAAGTGGTACAACAAGAAATTAAAATGATCTAAAGAATACCGATAATAAAACTATGAAAAATGTTTATAAACTCGGATACACTTTAATTTTTTGTTAAATATTTAATATTATAAAATAAATAAGTTAAATGAATTGTCAATCCTAATAATAGAGGTCATTAAACATGATACATTATTTTAAAAAGCTTTTTTAATTCCAAAATTACTGAAATGCTTCTTTGACTTTCAGTTTAGTATTTACTCAGAATATTTAATAGAAAATCAATGCCAAAATCCAAGCAAAAACTTACTACCTATTGTAATTCAGTTTCAGTATAGCTACTATTATTATAAATACTTCAAAAGATTTAATTACACTGATACATAAAAGGCATCATTTAATACTTTGGAAATAACAATTTTATATATTTAGATACATTAAAATTTTTCTTTACAAACATGTTTTCTGTATAGTCTGGACCCATCTCTGGTTTTCAAGTCAGATTACCTGTGGACTGTGTTGGTTTGTTCCATGTGGGCTGGTGCCAGAAAGAAATTTCACTAAAACATGAATCAGGTTTGGATCTGAAACCAACAGATGGGCAGTACTCTCCTGAGTTCCAATGGCACCGCTAGAACCAGCTACAAAACATTTTTAAAAGTGTTTTTAGAAAATGGACCCCAAAACGATAAAAAAAAGTAGTACTTAAAGTATCTTTCAGTTTCAAGGAAAACTCACATATTCCTTGGTGTTACAGTTTATTAAAAGAGTCTGACTCTCTACAGTATTGACTGAGTTGGAACCATTCTCTATTGTCATCTACTGCAGATCTCTTGCATCTATCCTGCTTCACTTGGGAAAGTAAAGTACCTAGTTTTATGTGTATTTTACTCAGCACACAGTCAAAGTGGAAATGAAATAAGTAAATGCTTACTGTTCTTTTGGTGAACCAGAGATCTACTTTTCAGATAAATTTTAACCCAGTTTTCTAAGATAAACTGAAGCAAAAAGTATACATTTTTAGATATGAGTTGATAAAGGTTGCACACTGTTAACTGATATACAGGCAACACATCAGTTTTCTGAAATAAATAAAATATCCTTTGAATTAAATCTATCTTCTGTATTATTTAATAATGCTTTTGAATGTACATTTGGAAAGTATATTCTAAATTAAAAATGGAATTTTGATGCTAAGCAATGATTTAAATTAATATCATCATCAATGTCACAGAGCTTTCTATTTAATGAAATTAAGTCCAAACAGAATGGGAATGAAATCCACCCACCTGTTATCACAACGTACAAGTGGAATGACGATTTCAATTGACCAATGTCTAGTCCTTGCTCTCTAATATGAACTTTAATCCCTAATTCACAACAACCTCAAGAATGCCAGATAAAATCTAGACCTAAACATGACACTAAGCACTATCAAAGATAATGTAGGAGCAATAATGTAGGAGAGTATGGTCATGACTTTCAGATAAGCAAAACACTAAATATTCCTTTCTGAGAAGGTTCAGAAATTATTTTACTATCTTAACTTAAATGGGAAAAATGGGGGTGGGCTGAGGAAAGGAAAAAAACTTAAAATTTAACAAGAAGTTAGAATCTGAGAAAAAGTAATTATGTTCAGTGAATATAGGTTTTAGGCGTGAAAAAAAATAACCCAAGGAATCTAGTTAAATACGCTCATTAATATTATAATGAATAAGTCATTTTTAAATGCAAAGGTACTTTGAAAAAGAATAACCAACCTAAAACATAGATTAGTATTAAATATTTCACTTTGTACTCTAAAGGTAATCAATTTTGATAACTATTAAGCTTTTAGAAGGTAAAAATATGATTTGAACTTGTAATGGTAGATATGAATCTATATTATCAAATTAATATATATAAGGGCCGGCCGAGTGGCTTAGCTGGTTAAGAGTTGGCTTAAGAGAGCGAGCTCTAAGCGACAGGGCCACCGGTTTGGTTTCCACGTGGGCCAGTTGACGTTGTGCCTGAGATGAGCTGTCACTGAGCTGCCAACAGGTGGCAGGATGGCTCGGCTGGTGAGAGCACGTGCTCCTAACAAAACTGTCTGTTCAATGGGGAGCTATGCCAGCCCGCAACTAAAACTGAATGCAGCACCTTGACCTGAGCTGCCGCCCAGATGGCTCAGTGGATAGGGCATGCACTCTTAACAACAAGGCTGCTGGGTTCAATTCCCACATGGGATGGTGGCCACGCCCTGCAACTAAGACTGAACTCAGCACCTTGAGATTAGAGGCCACGAGCTGCTGACGGGAAGCCAGATGGCAACTGGTGCCCTCCACAATGAAGACTGAAGATCTACTTGGCTGGTACCCTTCCCCAATTCCCCAAAACTGTTCCCCTCCCCCAATTCCCCAATAAAATCTTTAAAAAAAAAGATAATAATATATATAAGATAAAGGATACAATGTAGAAGACCAAATTCAGAAGAAACATTCAAATAATAAAATCAATCATTTTCAAAACTATATCACTTGTTAAAAAAAAATTTTAAAGAATCTGATAGCAAGAATAATATGGTATATTTCAGAGATTTAAAAGAATACATAGATTTAAAAGGATAAATTTTTTGAACTTACAATTAAGCTGCATGTTTGTCATGAGCGTCAGACTATGAAGCACAAGGCACCATGTCCGGAGCAAAGTATTGGGATACCAAGCTAATACTGTGAGAAAGCTAGTTATTGACGCTATGTAGAGAAAAAAAGGGGGGAAATTTTTACTCAGAAAAAGAAAATGTTTACTAAAGAATTGAAAACAATGAATTAAAAAATGTCATTATTTCTTTAAATCAACTTATTACCTAATGTCCTCAAAACACACAAATGAAAAGCACTGCACATTAATTATAACAAAAGCATTAACAGTTAATAACATTTTATGGTCAAGTTTAAAGCTCAGCCCATGAGACATAAATTAATGTGTTATCATTATAAATTTGTTTTCCTTCCCAAACTACAGGCATTTTTACTGCAAAACAATCTGTGTTTTACTAAAAATTCTCATATTCTGCAAAACCCCAAATTGAGAATAATAGGACATATTGGAAAAAAAAACAGGGATTGGGTAGACCAATCAAAACCAATGTTGGGCCGGACGAGTGGCGCAGTGGTTGGGCTCTGACTTAGGAGGCCAGCAGCCCCGGTTCGGGTCCCACATGTGAGGGCCACTGACACTGCCCTCAAAAAAAACAAAACAAAACAAAAAAACAAAAGAAAAAACCAATGTTAACTTCACAACAAAAGCAGAAATGAAAACAGTAATTAGGTCACTTGCAGGGCCCAGATAATAGCACATGAAAGGACCCTTCTCTTTATGAAAGTATATCAGCTAATAAATAAGGAGTGACAGAATTAGGATATCATCATTTTGAAACCTCTAGTGAACTGTTAATTAGTCTAGGGCATATAAGCCTGGTAATATCATAAAGAAAGACAACAAATGACATTGCCTTTAAAAAAAAACAAAACAAAAAAACCCTCAAATCAGATAAGCTCCGATTTACTCTAATTTACAACTACTGATCTATAAGAAATACAGCACATCATGGAGATATAATCCCTCATAGCAGGGCCCTGGGATTCCTGGAAAACACAACCAAACTTCTTTGACAAATGATTTTGCAAGGGTTATGATAAAAAAAAGTCATGGGGGGAACTTGTACAGATTAAAAGGGATTTAAGAAACATACTACAATGTGCAGACCTTATATGGACTCTATTACAAATAAAAACAAAATTTTGTAAGAGTTGAGACAATTAGAAATTGAATACTGACCAGAGATATATGATGATAGTAAGGAATAATTTACTTTTCTATCAACTATTGTTTAATGTTTTCCACAATACCAAAGTTAAAAATAGCAATGGAAACAAAATTTATTATAAGAATTATTAATGCAGTGGCAGAGATGGGAACTGACTAAAGTTTGGCTGGTTCTTAGTGAAACAATTTGATGTAATTGAGACCATGAACCAGTGTTGCTGTCATTCAGGCTGGAAGACAAGCCAGGAGAGAGCCATGCAAGATATTAGATGCCCCTGTCTAGGGAGCAAGTACCAGGAATAAATAATTTTCACTTTTCTTAAAATATAACTAAAATAGATTCATGTAGCCAGACCTGAAGGCTAGTCCTATTCCTTTGGGGATGTTCTAGTCTCCCTACTCCCATATTCTTGCATTTGCCAAGAAAGAACTGAGCCAAAACAACTTCTACAGGAAATTAAGATCCTCTTGAATTTACAATTCCCCTAGAAGCAAATGCACATTTTTGAAAAACACTAATTGCAACAAAACAGCCTGTGGACAATACCTTAAGGAAATACAATGTAAGGGTTAACAGAACATTGTCCACTTTGGTTACACAGGTAAGTCATCACAATACACATCACAAAGTAAGGGTTTTCTATTCTTTCCTGCTAATTAAGTCAGTGTATTAAAAAAAAAATTTTTTTCACTATAACATTATAACCCTTATGACAAAGATTAGTAAGTATATTAACCTAACCATTATATTTTTATGCTATATTAATTTTCCTTCTAATAAATCTTACCTTGATTTAATGAAATGACAGGTATTCGATTAGCATTATATAAAAAAATGTCTGCTCCATTCTCTTTGCTTCCAGATGAACTAGAATTCAGGCTCAATGTGAGCCACAATTGAAGAAGTGATTCCAACTGAAAAAGAATGAAAATTGGAAGGAAAAAAATGTACCTATTATATTATGAAATATTATTTAAACAAAATCATATGTATGAATCCTTATGATTACAACCTGGACTGGACTTGGAGCTGAGCTAACTGTGCCCTCCACAACTAAGATTCAATGACAACAAATTGGCTGTTCACCTTCCCCAATTCCCAATAAAATATTTAAAAAAAAAAAAAATTCTAATTTACCTAATATAAAAGTTTGTCTAACTTATTAAAAGAGTCTTTAAATACAGATATATTTTAAATACAGATGTACTTTAAATACAGATGTACTTTAACTATAATATATATAGTTGACCCTTGAACAACACGGGTTTGAACTGTGCAGGTCCCGTTATACAGGAATATTTTTCAATAAATATATACAGTACTGTATATGTAGTTTCTCTTCTTTATGATTTTAATAATAGTTTTTTCTTTAGCTTACTTTGTTGTAAGAATATAGTATTTAATACACATAATATACAAAATGTGTTAATCGACTATTTACGTTATCGGTAAGGCTTCTGGTCCACAGTAGGCATTTAGTAGTTTAGTTTTTGGGTTGTCAGCAGCTTTAGGAGAATTTTAACTGTGCAGAGATTCGGCACCCTTAACCCCCGAGTTGTTCAAGGGTCAACTGCAGCTGGACGTAAAGCAGTCAAGCTTAAACTCCTAAAAATTACATATGACTGAGGAGCTGTGGTTATCGAAGTTCTCCCCACTAATTTTCCATCGGAGCATGATCAAGAAATCATCCCCATCAGGTTGCAGATGGTCTCCCCAGCTATTGTCATCTTTTGTTAGACTGGAAACAATGTCGAAAAATACACCATTTCTCCTGAACTCATACCTGAACATGATGGACTTGAAGCATGGAAAAAAGTTTGTTGAAACAAACATTTAACATTGGGACAGATGACGACTGTATAATAAGCTGGCTGGATTGGTTTGCCGCTTGCAAACCCCCAAGAAGTGAATCATCTGTTCCAGCAGGAGACTGTGATACTGAAAATGAAACACAATCATGATTTTATACACAAAACAGCAACAGAAATGTTAACTAGCTTTTACTACATATAGTAAGTGAAGATCATTTTTACAAAAATTAAAATTACATTCTTTAAAATTTTTCATTATTATTTGGAAACTTACTTTCACCACATTTTTGAAAGTCAAAAAATAATTGACAGAGAGAAGCTCCCAAATGCACAGGACTTGCCCACCAAGAAAAAAGAGACCTTACTTTCTAGCCATTTTTACTTTCACTATTTTCCTAATAAGAGAGAAATAAAAGGAAGAAAAAGAAAAATCTTGACTAATTCTTAAGAAGGTAGATTTAGAATAATCCAGACTCTAGTCCATTGATTCTTAACCCCAATTATACATTAAGTTATCTGGGAAGCACTGAAAAATCCGCATGCCCAGGTCACACACTAAACTAATTAAGTATAATTCATGGGGAGCAAGAGGAATATAGGGATTCTAAGAATAGTTTTTCATATATTTAGAAAGTTATTATAGTAAAAGGGGGAAATATATTGGGTTGTCAGAAAAGCAATGACACACTTTTGCAATGAAAAACAGAGAAGAAATACATTATGACTTTTCAGACAACCCAACATTTAGAAAGTTGTATTACAAAGGTGGACATAATTCTGTACAGAACAATAATCAAAAGACAAGATATATTAAGAAGAGTATATACAAATTACCAAAGATTCTTTTAATAAATGATTTTTTTTAAAAATGGCTAACAAAGAAAAGGGCTACTTTAGGCGGTACTGAGCTGTCTGTGGTCATGGAAAGGTTGAACCACCAAATGGGATCCCCGTATTACATAGGAGATAAGATGCAACAATATTAGTGTACCAATACTAAGATTATACAACACTAGACCATTTCTTCTACTTTTTTTCCTTTCTTCTATATCTCCTAAGGCAAGAAATAAAGATTGCAAACTTTTGAAAGAGTTCGATTTAACATAGGAAGATCTAAAAGCCCCAATTTCTCTACTGAAATGGATTGTGAAAAAGGACATGAGGCTCTTCCTAGGTCCTAACTAGGATCTCCACCCTGTGAATCACCAGGCCCCAGAGAAGGTGAACTGATTCGTAAGTCTATGGAAAATAAAAAGATCACCATTTTCTCAGCACAACCCTTCAATGTTGACCTTTGATAGACAAGCTCCTATCTAAACTGTACTCACCTGACAGGGTATCTATCCAGGTGTAGCACTATACACGAGGGGTCACAAACCATGGCCTGGTGCCTAAATCTGGCAGGCCACCTGATTCTGTAACACGGTTTCTGGAACAGCCATGCCTCTTCATTTAAATATCGCCTATGGCTGCTGTACTGCTACAAAATCAGAGTGGTATAGTTGCAACTCACACCACATGGCCCAGAAAGCCTAGAATACTTAGTACCTGGTCCTCTATTATATAAAAAGTTTGCCTTTGCTGTAAATAATTAGGTAGAAAATCTTTTCAATTCTGCACTTCAATTAGGCCCATTTGGCTGTCATCCTTACCTAGGTCATCTAGCCAAGTTTCTAAGGATAATAAAGATGTTAACTATTTAAAGAAACCCACTTTATCAGAAATTTGGATATAACACAATGCACTTGAGGGCAGCTAGCAACACAGCCTTCCCTAGGAATTCCATCACACCACAATAACAAACACATGGCTTGGGTTTTCCGATTGAATTTAACATTTTCACAGCAATGTTCATCTAAGTCACACGATATTTCCATGCCGCTGACTACAGTGTTTGATATTACCCCATGAGCTTAGTGTTCCAGAAAGGAATTTTAGGAAAGTAGAAGTATATTTTTCCATATTTTTGTGTTTTTTCAAGAATGAATAAATATAGGAAATTTTTATACTTTAATCATTTAGGGAGGACTTTTTTTTTTTTTGAGGGCAGTGTCACTGGCCCTCATATGTGGGACCGAACCGGGGCCGCTGGCTTCCCAAGCCAGCGCTTAACCACCGCGCCACTCGGCCGGCCCTACTTTAATCATTTAGATT
Source organism: Aselliscus stoliczkanus (assembly GCA_033961575.1). NCBI lineage: Eukaryota > Metazoa > Chordata > Mammalia > Chiroptera > Hipposideridae > Aselliscus > Aselliscus stoliczkanus. Next base: position 50,091,995 of record CM066730.1, on the reverse strand, counting down.
GCTGGCCGAGTGGCTCAGTTGGTTAAGAGCTCGCTCAAGAGTGCAAGCTGAGCTTTGAGCAACAGCAGTTCAATGCCCAGCCCGAGCTAAGCTGCCATTAAGCTGCCAACAGGTGGCAGGATGGCTCAGCTAAATAAATAAATAAATAAATAAATAAATAAATAAATAAATAAATAAATAAATAAATAAAGTAATCATTTATTTTAATAAAATGTAGCATCTTAACTGTATTTACTTACAAATATAAATACTGTAATTATTTTCTGTGGATTTTTGACACATTTTGCAGAACAAATTTGAAATCAATTAAAGTAGTGAAAAGGTTAAAGCACTATGTAGAGGTATTTCATTCCCCTTCACTCTCCCAGTTTGTTAATCTTTTGTCTTATTCCTCAACTTGCTACTAATTTAGTAAAGGACAGATGCTATATGCTTAGCCCACTCAAACTCACACAATAAAATTTAAAAATCTGTCCTTGCTGAATACACCTTAAAATAATCAAGAGATAGGTTATTTATTGCAATACTCTAAGAATGATTTTACTTACATGTAGGAGATGTATTCGTTAATGCCTGTAAAATGGAATCTGCTTCGAGAGTAGACATCATTTTCAACATAAGTTCTGCTTGCTGTTCAAGTCCAACTTCAAGGCGAGCATCTAGGGCTACAAAAAGCAATTAAGAGATAAAAAAGCTATTTGATCATTATTACCCAGTCCTACTTCCTACAATAAAAATGCTGACATCCAACCCAAAACAGGGTGAGGAATGTGTCCTTGTGTAAGAACAACCTGACACGAGGTATCAGAGCCACACCAGGTAAGTACACCTGTGCAAAAGGAGGCGAGAGGCGGGAGAATAGATATATGGAGAGATATGGATCAAATAAGTAATGATAATGGAAATAAATAAATTAAAATAATGAGAACCAGGTTTCTTGCTGTTAGAGAAAAAAAGATACAACAATGCAGACATAGAAAACCAAAACGAAACCTATGGAGTTTAGATTAAATTACAGATAGATTAACATATCGATGTGTGAACTCATAGCATCTAGACAGACAGCTATAGAAATGAATATGAATGCAACTGTGTGTGGATACATATTCTCTCTCTCTCTCTCTCTCTCTCTCTCTCTCTCTCTCTCTCTCCCCCTCCCTCCCTCCCTCCCTCCCTCCCTCCCCCCCCCCCACATTGTCCACCAACAGGGCAGGGCCCTAAAAATAGCAGTAAGTGTATCTCGCACCCAAATTTGGTTTTTGCTTTTTTTGTTTTTGTTTTTTTTAAATCCCTATTATTTTTTTATTTCTTGTTGGGGGCAGTGTCACTGGCCCTCACATGTGGGACCCGAACCGGGGCCGCTGGCTTCCCAAGCCAGCGCTCAACGGCCACACCACTCAGTCGGCCCCACATTTTGGTTTCTTAACCGTACTTCTCCACAGAGGAGTTCTAAAATACCCTTCTATTCACTGAAGTAGCTACTTCCCAGTCTGGGGAAGGGAATGTAAATAATGAACCCGAGTCAACTTGTTGCTCCAGAAAACAAGGAAGTATTCAAAGAAAGATGAGGACATGTCAAAAAGATGAGAGACCAATTTAAAAAATATCCCACCGGTCAAATCTAGGACAATTTGAACATCAAAATAAATAATTACAACACTGTGAATGTACTTAATCTCATGGATCTGTATGCTTAAAAATGGCTACAATGGTAAATTTTGTTATTTATATTTTACCTCAATAAAAACTAGCAAACAAATAAATAAATAATGATAAAAACAAATTATAACCCATTGACTAAAAGAGGAAGCCACAGGTCTATTCAAACTAACTAAATTGTTTTTTTTTAAAGAATAGTTGCAAAGTAACACTCTGCCACCACTCCCCAAAAACTTTTACAAATAAGAAACGAGTTAACGGGCCGGCCGAGTGGCGCATTGGTTAAGCGCTGGTTTTGGGATGCCAGCGGCCCCGGTTCGGATCCCACATGAGGGCCAGTGACACTGCCCTCTACAGCTAACAACAGCTCCATCTGGAGCTGGGCTGTGTGAGCCCCGGTGATGGTGTGGGCTGCAGCCCCTGCTGCAGTGGGCTGCCATAGGCTACAGTGAGTGGCCCGCAGCCAGCGTGAGCGGCTGGCAGCCAGCGTGAGCTGCCAATAGCCGCAGTGAGCGACATCCAGAGGCCAGCGACCCATCTGCCTCATCCGGGAAGAGCGCAATGACGATACCAACAGTGAAGCAACACCCTCCGCAACTAAACTGAAGAACAAAAAGACAGCAACTTGTCTGTTCCCCTTCCCCGATTCCCCAACGCTGTTCCCCTCCGCCAATTCCCCAATAAAATCTTTAAAAAAAAAAAAAAAAAAAAAAAAAAAAAGAAACGAGTTAACTACCATGGACAGGGCTGGCAGACACAGCCTAATCAAGTAAATAAACTTAAAACCACAGTACTGGGATTTAATTAAAATTAAAATCATGAGGCATGTAATGGGGTGCAGTAAGAAAACCTGGACATTATGTTTTTTGTGCTACTTCACAATCAACAGGAAATAGCATATAAACTGAAAGGGAGGGACACTATACAAAATAACTGGCCTGTAATCTTCAAAAGCATCAAGGTCATGGAAGTTAACCCTAAGGAAGTGTGGCTGAATAAAATGAGGCTGAATAAAACTGAGGAGATGTAACAACTAAGTACAACACATGATTCTGCACTGGATCCTTTTGCATGAAGGACATTATTCAGACACAACTGCTAAAACCTGAGTGTGATCTGGCTGTTAGTTCTAATGTTAATTTCCTGTTTTTGATTAAATGGCTTTGTGATGTGTTTACTTAGAATACCCTGCTTTGTAAAATAAATGAAATTAAACAAAAATAACAGATTAGCAACTTACTCCCAAATGGGTCAGAATAACAAATGTTCTCAGTATGGAACTTGCAACTTTCTGGTAAATAAATGATTATTTCAAACTTTAAGACAAGATTTTACTTTCAAAATTCTGATATATTCTATGCAACTAGAAGAGTGCAAAAACAATATTCAATGTGCTTTCATTCTGTTTACAAATAAAATACATTTGTTATTAACAAAAAAAGAAATTTTAAGCACAATTAATTAAAATCACTGGCAAACTCACACAATTCATGAATATAGTTTGCAAGGGGCTATTTTGAGAAACAAAATTTGGATCATAAATGTAAGCTCCACCAAACTGACATACAGCTCTGAGTACCTCATGGCACACCTGTGATATTAAATTCACTCAGCATAATTTCTCTCAATTTCTAGAGAAAAAATGCATACATTTGGGGCTTGCTTTAAAAATAGCATATATCTTAAAATACAAACACACACTTACCCTGAGACACTGAAACACTAACTGTCTGTGATCCATTCTTCTCTGTATTTGCGGGTGGTTTTGCTACAGGAATTCCAAGACCTCCAATGTAAGGGTTGTAATTGTAAGTGCCATAATCAGCACCCCAATAGTCATACCATGTACTGCTTATTGGCTTAAAAAAAACGCAAAACAATTGTGGTTTATTTTTGTCTCTTCACAAAGAATGACATTATTATTTACATTGTCTAAACTCAAACAGGGCTACAAAATAAACATTCTCCCCACCCTTTAAATTCCCCAAAAGATACTTATAATCTTAATGATCTATAGGAATGGTTCAATAATATTCTGTTCATTTTATACCAAAGTCTAAAAATAGCTTATTTATTTAGAATCTGAGCGATAACTACCATCCTAAATGAAATCTCTTACACACAAAAAGAACCAATATAAAGTATTAGGGGTGTATCTCTTTTAGAAAAAGTTGAGGCTAATATAGAATCTGCAATGAACTCATCTTGTATCTGCTTAACTGCTGCTTGAAATGTTTGTAATCCAAAAATATACTTCCCCATGCTAATTAGTGGTTCTTATATAAGATATTAGTGCCTATATTGACAAAATGGTACACGTTTTCCTTGTATTATTCATTTGGTATATACTACAGTACCCAGAGAAATTTAATGTATTTTGGGTACATTAAATAATGGGTTACATTTGGTAATAAATATGTACACTTTCCTCTTTTAAGTAACGAATATACCGAAAGTTTAAGATGAAAGATTTTATTTGCAAAGAATACTCTAGGGTATCATACCTTAAAAACTTTGGCTGCAAGAGGATCTTTTTCCAAATCAATATCTAAAGGATCAATGTCAACTTCCATTAGATCTTGAAGAAGCTCAAGATCAATTTCTTTATCTTTTTCCAAAGAGGAAAGAGGAGGTGCACCTTCAAATAATTGAATGTGATTTTACTGGTAGAGTATATAACGGATAATTTAACCAATATATTGCTTTTGATTACAGAAAAAGTTATAGTATTTGTATGTAGCATATGTTTCTACTGCTATAAAAAATCTCTAAATTTTTATACCTGACAATTAGGCATTATTAAGTATGCAAACTCTATAACACCAATTAAAAACAGCAATGCAATAATATTTGATTTCCTAGGGGAAAAGACCATGAGATTTACCCTTGTTGAATCAAGTTGCATAAACTATGAATAGTATTAATTTTATTACTTCCACTATTTCAGGAAATGTTACCCAGTATTAAAGTGAAAAGCAAAGAAGATTTAAATTACAAGACTGTCATTCACCTCATTTTTCTATTATGAATTAGAATTTATTTTGCTCTCATGTCTCCAAATTCTTAGCTAACATCTCTATGCCTTACAACTCTTATCCTCTCATCCTTCCCGCCCTCTTATTCAACATATATTTATAGAATGCCTAGTAAATGCCAGCATGTATTAAGGTTTGAGTATATAAAGATTAATAAAACAAATTTCCATCCTCCAAGAAATTAACAGAGGCTCAGAGGTGACAGTACACTATGAACATTAAGCCAACTACATCATAGTAAGTGTTACAATGGCAGTCTCCAAAACCAAGGGTGATGATGGAAAAAACTTCTTGGAGAAAAGCATGTTTTCTATGAATCTTAGGTAAGCAGTTCAACATGCAAACAAGAGGAGAAAGTAACCAAATAAAGGGAATACTGGATAGAAAGGATAAAATCATGAGAGAATAGAAGATAAGGGAATGACACATGGTTGAAATGACCACAGCATCTGGCCTATACAGTGTAGTAAGTAAAACAGAGTCTTGAAAAGTAGGGAGTATGCCACAAAGGACTGTGCAGACTAAAATACACATACTTTCTAAAGGGCAGGAGAGAAAACAAAGGAAGAAAAAAAAAGAGAAAATATAACCCAAAAAGTGACTCTTTAAGAACAAGAGCCTTTAACCTTGTTTTCTTCACCACTGAGTATCTTTAACAGTTTTCTGCGTTGTAATTTCTTCAACATAGCCAAAGAAGACCATATCAAAGTAATTAGGACATTATGAAAGGGTAGCATTTTATTATAACAAGCTTTCAGAGAACCAAAGCAAAACATATTTATCAGGAAAATAACTGATAAGGTTACCAAGGCCAAAGACCTAATAGAAAAATAAAAAATTAGTTATTAACTTCACTAACATTCTTAATTTTGAAACATTTTCATTTAAAAAAACAGCTAAAGTATATTTTAAATAAAACATAATTCAAAGAATGTACCCGTTATATCCTGTGTCAAAGGCTCGTCTATAGTTTCTAGCAATTGAGCTGAAGACTGTTGAAGGCAATCATCCGAGTCGGCCGCTGCGGCCCCCACATCATCGCCCACTGTTCCTTCCTCTATGGCTTCTGCAGCTACAGGAGCCAGCAGTTCTCCTGTATGTAATGAGACAGTTCTAACTGCTTTAATAATTTCTAAATAGACATCCAAAACACATTAAAGCATCATTTTTCCTCCAGTATAGAAAATGATAGCATATGTATTCTTCCAAATATAAAAGATTCTAAGGCAAATGAGACCTCACCTACCTAAGGAAATTCATTACTCATTGTATTACCTTCAAATGCTAGAAACAAATAACTAGTAGAAAACAAAATGTGTTCTGTGAACAAGGAATTATTATAATCACATATGTTAACTCCCTTCTTCTTCAAAACAACTTTATAAGGATGGTACTTTTATTATCCTTATTTTACAATATATAATAAATTTTTATTTATGAAAAGACGGAGTCTCAGAGAGTGCCTTAGTCCTTAAGGCCACATAAAGAACTAGTAAGCAACCCACTGCTGGTGTTAATGATGACGCCCACTTGCTCCAATATCCCTGCATTTTAACAACGTACTTCCTCCATACCATAAAGACTTATATTTATCACAACAGTCAACATAATTAAATACAAAAGTCCTTCTAAATGGTTGCTCCTTCTATAATATTAAAGAGACCTTTTATATGTTTGGGGGTTAGTTTCCTTTAAAGATTACGCAGTCAAGCAATGACAAGCTAATTTTCACATACCCTATGAAAAATAAATCCTGACAAACCTGCTAAAATATCCTGTAGCATACAAGTTAAGGAATATTGAGCCCAAGCACCACCCCAAGATATATCTCCTCTATTGAAGTCAGTTCCAACCAAAAGTAATAGCAGTCTTTCCAGTTGGGGTTCATTCACAATCTCACACAGATGTATAGTTGGCCTCGTGGCATTCGCAATGCGTGCAAGAACCTGTAATACATTTTATAAAATCATACACTTAAATACCAATTACATATGTTTTCTCCAAAAATAAAGGATTGGAGTAGTTTCCAATAATGAAACATGGTTTTGGTGTCAAAACAACTGACATAGAATGCAAAAGAAATGTAATTTCATGAGTCAAATATTAAAATCTTGTTAAAAATCTGGGATGAATAGTGAAAAATAATTTCTATAAACAATGAATATGCTACAGGAAAGCCTTCCGGGCATTAAAACCCTTTCATTACTATCATTTGACGTCTGTTTACTTCCTACTTTAATAAATAGAAAAAAGGTAGGTTCAAACAAGACATAACCAAATTACATACATTTCAAATCTATATTAATCTAATTTTAACTATCTTAAAATATAAATCAGGTCTCCTGAGAAATAAGTGATAAAATATTTTTTTAAATCTTTCAAGGCACAATAAAACTAAACTGCATAAAAAGAAAACCAGTAAAAGCACTATTATTTCTCTTAATCAAAAATCAATTCAAGACTTCATTCATTCTAATTCTTATTTTAATCTATAAATCTCTAATTATAAATTATGCCTATTAGTTTACTTACCTTACAAACAAATAATAAGAGATCCGCATGACACGTAAAATCCATGGAGAGGAGAAACAGAACAAGTTTCTGGACTACTGAAATACAACGTTCATGGGCCAAAGTAAATGGAAGTGGTTCTATCTCTGGACTTTCTTTTGTTGTCGTAACTTCTGTGTCTAAATTAGAACGGGACCATTCTGCTGTCCGGCGTAACCGAATTAAATCCTTAAAGTGCTACATACAGAAATGTATAATATTTAAATCAATATTTATTGAACAAAAATTCTTTCAGTACAAATTTATGTATAGGATGAAAATACTCAGAAAACTTATGATTTCTAAAGAACAAAATTTTTAGGTATACCATAAGCTTCAAAAAGTAAGATTTTTAAAGGCTTTACTGACCAATAATACCTAATTTTCTATTTTAGAATAAGGTATAGGATACATGACACAATTACAAAAAGGTAAAATTCTACAGGATGGCTACATTAGGTCAAATACAAACTCATAAACATTACCAAAGCATCTTAAACATAATTCATAAAAGGTGGATGGCAAAGTAACGTATATAACTTCAAGTACAGAGTATTAATTAAAGTTATTTCAAAATCTGAGGGAATAATTATAATTTCATATTTACAAAAACACAATCACAAACTTGGTTGCTACAAATAAAGCGTTATATCCCCCCAAATTTAAAAATACATATCAAGTTTTTTTTTAATTTTATCTACAAATCATTGCACTTAATTTTAACTTAGAAAGGACAGACAAGGAAAGTCTTTTATCTTCAATATCCTGGAACAGAATCCACTTTCAAGGAAAGACACTACACACGGTCCCCAACTTAGGATGGTTCAACATACAATTTTTCCACTTTACGATGATGCGAAAGCAATAAGCACTGAGCTTTCCTCAGGCCAGCGACATGCAGTACCACATACTCCCCTATGCTTCTGGGCAGGGGCAGCGAGCCACAGCTCCATCAGGCACGCCATCACGGCAACTACCCATACTCTACAGCATACTCTGCTGCCAGCGTTTTATTGGATGTTCTGTTCTAAGCACATTGAAGGTAGGCTACGCTAGGTTAAGCTATGATGTTTGGGAGTTTAGCTGTATTAAATGCATTTTCAACTTAATATTTTCAATTTATGATCGGTTTATCAGGATGTAACCCCATTGTAAGGCGAGGAGCATCTGCAGAGAAATACTTTAAGTCTGTGTTTATCATGTATTTCCTTAACAGCTACCTCCTCCCCAAAAAGTGTTTAGATTTTTCTGTTGATAAGCAGGATAACATATATTTAAGTGTCCTGATAGTTATTAAAGATACTTAACTACTCAAATAATACTAAAAGGGAAAGTGACTATTCTAAAACAATTACATTAAAAAGTAAAAGTCATACCTTTGAAGTAGCCTGCTTTAGTTTTGCTTGCTCTACCAGAAGTTTATACGATGATCCTTTGTTACTTTGTATTTTTTCTTTTTCCATCTGTTCCACTAAAGCCTTCTGTTTTGCTTTTAGTAGGTTAAGTTGCTTAAAAATACATAAATAAATCTTATAGCCAACAATATTAAAAACAAAGAAATAAATTATTATACTCCTCACAGAATTCATACATCAAACTAATGAAGAACAATCGGTCCTCCCTATATGCTGGTTCCCCCAAGCTCAGATTCAAATTTTACTTTCTGCTGACATGTACTATGTAGTTAGGCTCAACAACCATAGTTGCCTCTGTACTAAACATGTATAGAATTTTACTCTTGTCATTATTCCCTAAACAATATAGAACTTATTCACATAGCATTTATACTGTATTAGGTATTATAAGTAATTAGGTATTGCAAGTAATTTAGACGAATGTACAGGAGGATATACGTAGATTATAAATAAATACTATTCCATTTTATCTAAGGGATTTGAGTGTGCAGATTTTGGTATCTGTAGGGTCCCGGAACCAATCCCCCATGGATATGGAGGGATGACTGAAATTCTCTGAAAGATCTAGTTCTGTGTTGCTGAGTAAAACTAAAAAATCATTTCTAAATCCCAATAACAAGATCTTTCCATGTTATATTTCAAATTAATCAATTCCTTACCACATGGGAGAAGGGAAATAACTAGAAAATTTTCTGATGTAAGCCTGTAATGAGACTGACATGTTTTCAAACAGTGGGAAAGAATTATTTTTAAATATATAGGGATTTTTTTTTTTTTTAAAGATTTTATCGGAGAACTAAGGAAGGGGAACAGCGTTGGACAATCGGGGAAGGGGAACAGACAAATCGCTGTCCTTTCGTTCTTCAGTCTAGTTGTGGGGGATGTAGCTTCACTGGCCCGTGTTGTTATCATCACTTCGGGGGTGAGGCAGTCGCTCGCCGGCCTTCAGACGGCCGCTCACTGTGGCTCAAGGCAGCTCAGGAAAGCGCAAGTCAGCTGCGGTCACTGGTGACTCACAGCAGCCCCGCTCTAGGTCGAGCTGTTGTTCACCATTTAGCTGTAGAGGGCGCAGCATCAGTGGCCCTCATGTGGGATGCGAACAGGGGCCCTGCTGCTCAGTGCTGGTGTCCCAAGCAAACTCTTAACCAACGAGCCACTTGGTCGGCCCTGGGGAAAATATTTTACCGCACAATACTCTTAGCTTTGCTTTTCTGGGAATCTCCCTTTAGAGTATTACATTTTTTGGTATACTTATGTTTTTTATTAATAAAATTTTAAATTTGATAACAGTGAATTCATATACAACTATAAGAAATAATAGAGATCTCTTGAATACTGTACTCTATTTCCCCCAATGACAACATTTTGTAAAACTATAGTTTAATACATATAATAGGATAATAATATTGTTGTAATTCCCCAATCTTAGCTTTCCTCAGTTTCACCTGAACTCATTTGTGTGCGTGTGTTTCTGTACTACAGCTGTATGCACTTCTAGAAATGTATTGGTTCACGTACCTCCTTACCACTACAGTTAACAGTGAACAGTTCCATCACCACAACATTCCCTCACGTTGTCCTTTTATGTTACCTGCCCACTTCCCTCCTATCCCATCTGCCCCATCCCTCACTTCTGGCAACCACTAGTCAGAACACAGTCCAAAAGGGGGGGAAATCTCTGCCCAGAAAGACCTTAAAAATCTCTTGAATGACTCAACCACTTTTCCATACAGCCATATATGCAGAACACTTCTAAATAGAAAGTCACTACAAAGTTATAGCCATAATTATAAATAATTTAGTTACAAACTTATTAAGCTACCTTTTCAAGGAATATTTCCTAATTTCTACTATTGACACATATATTTCTTACCAGGAAAAAATACTTTCATAGTATATTATAAAGAAATACTAACTTGGCTGTTATCTCCATATATGAAAAAATGCAACCTAAATTAAAACCAGCATGTACATGTATCAAGTAGTAAATATATGTTATGTGAATGTAAGAACTATTAAAAGTCAGTGTTTTCAGAAAATTATTTCAAAAGTTTTATTGTTAACATACAATTAAATCAAGAAAAAGATAATTTTTACTTTATTTTGAAAGAACCACAATCTTAATAATGTAAATTTTTATACAAAGACATTTTTTCCCTAACCTATTAGAAAATAAGTTGGTAACTTGATGACCAATCAACCATGAATACTTTATTGTGTATTTCCTAGGAACAAGAACCTTCTCATACAAACCAAAATACAACTATCAAAATCAGAGAAGTAACACTGAGCCACTATTAGAAGCCATTCCCTAAATCCCATTTTAAGTTTTGCTAACTGTCCCAATAATGTCCTTCATGATAAAGAATAAAATAAAGTAGTAATATTTTACTAAGAAAAATGCACTGGGTTAAGCTCTAGATTTGTTTTCCATCTTCATCTCCTAAGTTAAATACTGCAAGCATGAACATTAAGTGCCCAATAAATTTTAGATGGACTTGAAAGGATGCAAATTAGTACCACCAAACATTAGTCAAGAATCTCAAAAAGAAAAGGAGCTGAGGCAAAAGCTTCACAGTACTTTTCTTGCAAAAGATCAAATAATTAGCTCATAGTTAAAAAACTCAGAAGTGAAAATAAACAATTTAGTGCTAAGTCATGTTGTGAAAAAAGCCCAAAGCTTTCACAAATTTGCCAGATCCAAAGGGGTTTCACATAAAATCTCATTTCATTTTAAATCAGTTACACAAATATTTATTGACAGTACACTCGGCTCTATACTAAGTTCAAGGATACAGTACATACTATAAGAGAAAAAGGGAGACACTTCAAAGTAATTATAAGAAAATACTGGCTCACAAGAATCTGCAGTCAGGTGTAAGTTCACTTCCACAGAGTGAGAGGCACACCGAATAAATTTTATGTGTAATTTCAAAAGAGATCATGGAACTAATTGAGAAAAAAACCAGAAGAATCCACAGATGTTCTACAATAAAATCACACCCTAATATATGACCTTCAATGGAAGAAACAGTGAGTGTGTGTGTATACAGCACGCATTTGCACATTGGAGACGAGGGGAATGTTTATGTATATCTGTTTATATTTCAAAAAGAAAGAATTAAAGAATAAGCCAAATACTGAAGGGCTCATAAACAGGAAAATGAATAAACAGAATCTGGAACATTCAAATAATGGAATAGTGCTCGGGAACAAAAAAAGAACCACGAATATACTCAATAATATGGATGAATCTCAAAAGTATCATTTTGAGCAAAAGAAGGCAAGCATAAAAGAGCACTCACTCTGTATGATTGCTAATACTTTAAGAAATCATTTACTCACAATGAAATGCACAAATCTCATGTTAACAACAACAATAAAGAAATCCCTACGACAAATTATGATGAATATAATAAAAGGAAAAATATAAGATACGAGAGGAGCATATTGTATGGGGTTTCTAAACTATCATAATTTAGAAACCACGGAAGAGCTCTTTGAACTAATGCCAGGAAAATATGTTAGGTTATCCAAGCAAAATAGTAAAGCATGTGGTTGAGAGAAAAACAAAAACAAAAACATAGCACGCACAAAAATCCTGGATGAGAAATTTGGTGTAGGTGGTCCAGGAACTCAAATTCAATGTGGCTAGACCAAAATTCAAACCTGAAAGTCAGACAGAGGGGTACATACAGATAACACAAAGCCATATTAAGGAGTCTGACCTTCATCCAAAAATCAACTGGAAGCCACTAAGAATTTGGAGGAGGAGTGATGTGACTTGAGTTTGTATTTAAAAACAACTCCATAGGAGCAGGATGAAAAATGGATTGGATTGAGAAAGAACAAAGGCAGAGACTAGACAAAGGATAATGGTGGCTCAGTTCGAATGGTAATAATAGAGATGTAAGGAGGTAGTCAGTAGAGGACAGCACCAAAACTCTGTACCTATAGATGCTGCCTTTTAACAAATAAGGAAATTCAATCCCAAAAGTGCTAAATAATTTCCCTAAGGGGCTCATAAAATGTAACATCTAAGATCTGATGGCAAGTCTCTCATGCAACCTCCAAAGCATTTTTCTCAAACATTAAAATTAAAATAGCATTAAAAATTACCTGTTTATGATGAACTAGCTGCTTTCTGATTTTCCTGGAATATAATCTATCAAGGCTACTGCTGCCTTTGGAAGACCTATTTACGTTCTGAGTGTGTAGACTATTGTTAATAAAACTCCACTGGTTACCTATAGACCAAGGAAAAGTGTCATTATTAAGTCTGTCATATATGATTTTAAAGTATTTTTAATATGCAGTAAATACAAAATTATAAATGAGCCAATTATAACAAAGTAGTTCTAAAGAAAACTATTGAAAAAATATTGGTAAGATTTGACCCTAGGAAGGTTAACCTTGATCCTAAATGACTTTAAGACCAGAGTTCTGTCTTCAATCTTTCCTTTAAAAGCCATCTTTCTTCACAATTGTTTAAGTTTAATTTTCGTACAATTTTGATAATGTCACTCGATTCTAACAAATGCTCAATATTGACTGTATTTCAAACTCGTGTGCTTTTGTGTAGGTACTCAGAAAAGTGATACTCAATAATTGGACTAAATGATGTCAAAAATCAGGTTGAATAGTTAAAAAGCCATACTGTGCAGCTCTACTTATGCTCACTTTTGGAATGTACCTAGGCTATTCTTTAAGTGTCATTTTTTGACTCAATTCAGGCTTAATACCAAAGTTTTCCCATCTCCAATTATTTGTTCATATCTGTTTAACCTAAAGACATTTTTTTTTCTCTATTACCTATTCGCAAAGTCAGGTCAAATTCTTCAAACCCTAAAAAAATTGTCTTCCACCAATGCGTTTCCATAGTATCTGAATGATATAAATAAAAAGTAAGACCTCCAATACTGTTATATTCCAACTTTACATAGTAGTTGTATTTAATTGTATGTCTTAGCTCTATATTCTATAACTGAGTACACTGATCAATGACTTAGTGTTTGTTCAAAAATAAATTTAAGACAAACTCCCTGTACATGAAAAGAATTCCTCATCCGTTTCCCAAATATAATATATACCATAAACAACTGATATACTATTGGGCTGTCAGAAAAATCATGACATATTTTTCTGTTTTTCATTGCAAAATGAGTCATGACTTTCTCAACAACCCAATATAAAACATCTCAAGGGATCTTTTTTTGAACTAGAATCCTGACAATATTTAAAATTCCAAGTTTTATAGTACTGATTGGTTGTATTTACATATTAGATGTAGCTATTTCCAATCCTTTATGAAGAGTCTTACGAGAGGGGAAGAAAGCAACTTGGCTTGCAGTATGATTTACTTTAATTTTTAAATTTTTTTGTGCCTCTAGTTTATGGAGAAAAATTCTAACTCAAACAAAATCTGGGGATTTCTGTACCTAAGGATAAAAGCCACTTGTAATTAATGAGTAGAACTATTTTGTAACGGTAAATGGAATGAAACACTATACTAAAATAACATAAAGCTATAGGAACTATTCACAGATTTCCTTTTCATAACTTCAGTTAAATGTATGCTATTATTATAAAGTATTTAAATGAACATGGGGGAAAACCTCATGAAACATGATTGTATTTAGAAACCAAGTCATGTTCAGACAGGAGCTTCTACATAAAGTCCTTTAAAAATAAACTCTATCCTTCAACAGATTCTTGGGCAAGTTAGTTCATTATTTTACATAAATTACATGCAGCTGGAATCTCAAGGCCAATCGCCAATTATGGAACAACTGTGAGTCTCTCAAAATCCCCACCAACAGATTATTATGAACTTTTGATACCTGTCAGAAACCTCTCCCTGTCTTTACCATTCAAAGGTTTCTTTGCAGCTGCTGCTTCATCTTCAACAGTTGACACATAATCCAGCAACCTGGACACCAGCATGACAACCCAACTGATCATGGGAATATCTAGTACTCCTAGACAGAGATGGGTGGCAGAGAGGAGAATAATCAGATAACTCTCAAAGTACTAATGAAGTCTGATAAAATAATTATTAGATAAAACATTTTATCAATCCATAGTACACTATATCGTTACTAACACTAATATTTATTTATAATAAGCCTCAAAACTGGAATGTACGGTCACATATCAAGTAACACACTGAATCTAATGGAAGACCAATGCTTCATGGTATGAAAATAGATTCTTAAGTGTCAAACGAATCCAACAGATAACTTATAAACTAGAAAACAAGGTATGAGATGCTAATCTTAGACTCACAGGTGACTGAAATAAAATATCTAACACTCAGTTTATAATCAGATAATCTAACACAATGTTCTAAGGATTTCATTCCAATAACAATTGTCTTGTTCAAATGAACTCATTAACAATGACCAGGGCCGGCCGAGTGGCTCGGTTGGTTAAGAGCTCACTCAAGAGTGCGAGCTGAGTTCTGAGCAACAGCAGTTCAATGCCCAGCCCGAGCTGAGATGCCGCTGAGCTGCCAACAGGTGGCAGGATGGCTCAACTTAAAAAAAAAAAAATGACCAGAACAGGAACAGTGCCTTAAAGCTTAAACTTAAATAAGATATTTTGATTTTAGTTAAGACAGTATAAAAGAAACATATTAGAACAACTTCCAACTTCAAAATTCAAACCATGAAAAGGTAACATTTAAAAAGCTGTAACTATATGACATGAATCACATGAAGGCTGATCATCCTTAAAAGTCTACATCATAAAACAGGTAACGAATTGTGCAATAGATATTTTAAAAAGTATTTCAGACTAGCCATTTAATAAAAGCAGAATTTAAAAGAATCTGATGTTTCTTCCAAAGATAACTCTTAAAATGATACCTTCTGTCCTCCGATGCATGGGTAACTGTGGCTGAAGAGGTGACAACAAATTATCCAACAGATTAAGTAAGCTTTCTAATACTCCACTATTACTAAGTGATCTTTGACCAATGCAGGAAAGTAACATGAAGACCCTAAAAAAAAGGATATAAATAAAAATTTATTATAAATCAATATAATCATTTATTTAAAAAATAATTTACACTGGGGTTCTGGTCAATATAGAGGGGTAGGTAAATGCTGTGCTTGGCTCCTTCCATGATCACATGAAAATTACAACTAAATTATAAAACAATCATCTGGAGAACCATCTGAGACTAGCTGAACAGAAAGAAGTCCTACAACTAAGGATATAAAGAAGAACCACCTCAAGACTGGTAGGAGAAGCAGAGATGCAGATACAGGTTAGTCCCATACCCGTACATAGCGGTTGAGAAGCAAGAGGGATATCTCAGCAGCAGAGATGCCCCCTGAGGAGCAAGGGGTCCCAGCCCCACACCAGTTTCCCCAGCCTGAAGCAATAGTCTCAGGAAGAGGAGCTCCCACAGCATCTTGCTAAGAAAATCAGCAGAGATTCCATTCATCCGGGTAAGACAGAAGTCTGCTGGAAACCCAGGCATCCTCTAAAAGGGGCTACACAGACTCTACTGCTCCCAGGCACTCACCCTGGTGTGGCCTCACAGCAGCCTCACCGTTTGCCTCCCTGCATTCGCCCATAACAGCAGGGCCTCACAGGACAGGATATTCACTATGTTTATGGCAAAACCCCATGGGACCCTAAAAGAGAGGGCGGGTCAGCCAATGACAGGCAAGACCCTAAATATGCCCATTAGGGCAGCCAATCACAGGCTCCGTTGGATAGGGCCCCTGGGAGGAATCAAGGAGGTGAAGCATGTGGGGCCTAATGGCCTATTAACCCTTATCTACAGAGCTAACATCCTGCAGGAGAAGATAGAAATCTTCCCAAGAAGATAACAGCAGTCCTCCTTGCATTCTTGCCTCTAAGTGTCATAGTAAATCATTCACTGTTCCCGTAGGAGGCAATGTTGTATTGGTCAAGGGTCTTTCGGCTGAGGTGGTCTGTGAGACATAGGGAGATGTGGCTAAATTCTTGGGTGACGCATGTGATTTACAGAATTTGGAAAGAACAAAGCCCCTTCCCTGTTTGTACTCAATAAAAGCTGCAAGATGACCAGACTCAGGGCTCTTGTCCATCAGACAGAGTCCCCTGGCTCACATTGCTTTTTAAACTATCCCTGTCTCTTGCTCTTTATTTCTTTTTCTGAGTCCCCGCCAGTCCTCTCGAAGAAGCTAGACCCAGCTGCACAGAGACGCGATACCCTGGGCTCCTGCAAAGGGGTGGTGGTTCAGGAAGCACTACAGACATACTAGAGACTGAATTGTGTGGCTTCAAGACAGAGACTAAAGGGATAGCTGCCACTGTCTCTGTGTTGAGCACTCCCCGCACGGCCAAATCTGAACTTGCATTGGCCAGGTGAACTCTGCTCACTCAACCTTGAGGACTCCATGTGACCCCGCCATACCTAACGCACCACTGGAGGCTTTCTGTAGTGAGCAGCCAGCATTAGCCGCACTGCAGTCTTTCATGGACAATTCTTGGGGATTTGCAGGAACCAAGCAATCAGCGACTGGCCTCACTGTGCTCTGTGCCTTTTGCTGAGTGATCCCAGGCTCATAATGACACCAAATCTGAAACTGCAAGAGCCTGGTGAACACCACTCGATCCACCCATGGCTCACTAAAATCCAGCCTCACTCAACTCATGTACCGCACAAGGCTCTTTCAGTGGGTGATCCTTACAGGTAAGTGGTAGGCAAAAGCAAGCCTCAGGATGCCCTGGGCCTTTTGCTGAGCTACCCCAGGCATGGTACTGGTGGCAGCCGGCCTAGGTTTGCAGCATACCCTCTTCTATGCATGTCCTGATCCAGCACAGGCAGGAAGCAACTGCAGATCGGCTGACTTTGGCCTTCATGGGAGCCACCCCAAAGAGTCCCCAGAACCAACTCAATGGCTGGCTTCAGACCACAACAGAGTACCACCCAGTAGTCCCACAAGCTGCAGGCCCAAAAGGTGGTCTCAGAAGACATGAGAGTCCACTTGGGCAAATCCCATTCCAGAGGATCAGCCCTCCCACAGCAGCTCATATGCTATGGTTGTGGTGAACTGTACAGTCAGTTAGCCTGAGGGCCAATCCCATCTACTGACAAGACAACAGCAAGCAAGGGTCAACTACAATAGGAGTGCACACACGACCCAAACAAGGGACATTCCTGGAGCACTGACTCAGATGAGGCAGACTACAACACTGGGCCCCACAGGACACCTACTATATAAGACCACCCTGCCAAGACTGGGAGATGTAACAAATCGACCTAATACACAGAAACCAACACAGAGATGCAGCTGAAATGAGGTGACAAAGAAACATGTCCCAAATGAAAGAACAGGAGAAACGCAAGAAAAAGAACTAAATGAAATGGAAGCAAGCATCTACCAGACAAAGAGATCAAAACACTGGTTATAAGGATGCTCAGGGAACTACTTTGGTAAGAGCTTCAGCAAGGAGACAGCAAGCATAAAAAGAGACAGCAAGCACAAAAGAACAGGTCAGAAATGAAAACTACTATAACTGAAATGAAGAATACAGAGAAGCAATCAATAGCAGGTTAGGTGAAGCAGAGGACTGAATCAGCAATTTGAAAGATAAGGTACCAAAAAGTACCCAATCGGAACAGCAAAAAGAAAAAGAATCCAAAACAAAA
Organism: Aselliscus stoliczkanus; assembly: GCA_033961575.1. Taxonomy (NCBI): domain Eukaryota; kingdom Metazoa; phylum Chordata; class Mammalia; order Chiroptera; family Hipposideridae; genus Aselliscus; species Aselliscus stoliczkanus. The sequence goes on along the minus strand of CM066730.1, from coordinate 50,073,687 downwards.
AAATTAAAAATAAGGATAGCTTCAGGAACCTCTGGGACAATATCAAGCATACCAACATTCGTATCCTAGATATACCAGCGTCCACCAAAAACCTATTAGAATTGATAAATGAATTCATTAAAGTAGCAGGATACAAAATTAATATTCAGAAACCGGTTGTGTTTTTATATACCAATAATAAACTACCAGAAAAATTAAGAAAACAATCCTTACAATTGTATCAAAAAAAAAAGTACCTGTGAGTAAATTTAACCAAGGAAGTAAAAGACCTGTATTCAGAAAATTATAAGATATTAAAGAATGAAACTGAAGACACAAATAAATGTAAGCATATACCATGATCAAAGATAGGAAGAATCAACATCATTAAAATGTACATACTACCCAAAGCAACCTATAGATTCAAAGCAACCCTTTTCAAAATTCCAATGGTATTTTTCACAGAACTAGAACAAATAATCTTAAATTTTATATGGAAACACAAAAAATCTCCAATAACCACAGCAACTTTGAGAAAGAACAAAGTTGGAGATATCATGCTACCTAATATAAAGCAATAATACAAGATTATAGTGATCAAAACAGCATGGTACTGGCATAAATACAGAAACATAGATCAATGGAACAGAATAGAGAGCCCAAATAAATCCATGCCTATATGGTCAATTAACCTATGACAAAGGAGGCAAGAATATACAATGGGGTAAAGACAGTCTGTTCAATAAATGGTGTTGGGAAAACTGGACAAATAACATGCAGAAAAATGAAACTAGATCACCTTCTTACACCATATATAAGAATAAGCTCAAAATGGGTTAAAGGGTTAAATATAACACCTGAAACCATAAATCTCCTAGAAGCAAATACTGGCAAAAAAAATCTGACACAGTAATATGTTTTAGTAATATTTTTTCTGATATTATCTCCTCAGGCTAGGCAAACAAAACAAAACACAAAAATTAACAAATGGGGGACCGGCTAAGTGGCGCGGTGGTTAAGCGCTGGTTTGGGAAGCCAGAGGCTCAGGTTCAGGTCCCGCATGTGAGGGACCTGACAAAAAACAAAAAACAAAAAAACAAAAAAAACAAAAAACAAAAAACAAAACAAAACAAAAAAAAAAAAAAAAAAACAAATGGGAATATACCAAACTAAAAAGATTTTGCACAGCAAAGGAACCCTTCATCAAAACAAAAAGAAAACCTACTGAACTGGTGAGGGTATTTGCCAATGGCACATCCAATAAAGGGTTAACATGCAAAATTTATAAAGAATTCATATAACTCAACATCAAAAAAAACAACAATCCAATTTAAAAAGGGGCAGAGGACCTGAACAAACATTTCTCCAAAGAGGACATACAGATGGCCAATAGACAAATGAAAAGGTGCTCAACATCACTAATAATCAGAAAAGTGCAAATTAAAACCAAAATGAGGTATATCACCGCACACCTGTCAAAATGGCTAGCATGAATAAATCAAAAACCTAGTGTTGGAGAGGGTGTGGAGAAAAGGGAGCCTTCGTGCACTGTTGGAGGGATTGCAAATTGGTGCAGCCACCTTGGAAAACAGTATAGAGGTTCCTCAAAAAATTAAAAATAGAACTACACTATGTTCCAATAATTCTGTTTTTGAGTTATTTATCCAAAGAAATCCAAAACACTAATTCGAAAACATATATGCAGCCCTATGTTCACTGCAGCCTTATTTACAATAGCCAAGATATGGAAGTAACCTAAGTGTCGATCAATAGAAGACGAGATAAGAAAGTGGTACATGTATACAATGGACAATTACTCAGCCATAAAAAAGTGGAATCTTACCATTTGCAACAACATGGTGGACATTCTGCTAAGTGAAATAATTCATACAGAGAAAGATAAATACCATAATCTCACTTATATATGGAATCAAAAGAACAAAATAAACAAAACAGAAATAGACTTATTGATACAGAGAACAGATGGTTGCCAGATAGGACGGATGTAGGGGGCTGGGTGCAGGAACTAAGAAATATAAATTGATAGTTACAAAGTATTCATAGGGATGGATGTAAAGTACAGCACAGGGAATATAGACATTGATATTGTATTAACTATATATATAAAGCCAGGTGGGTAACTAGACTAATTGGGGTGATCATTTCATACATTGCATAAATGTCTAACCCTTATGCTATATACCTGAACCTAATATAATATACTGAATGTCAACTGTAATTGGAAAAAAAAAAAAAAAAAAGAGTGGAAAAGTCATGTGAAGACACAAAGGGAAATCAACTATCTACAAGTCAAGAAGAGAAACCAACCCTGCTAACACTTGATCTCTAATTTGTAACATCCACAACTGTGAGAAATAAATTTATTCAAAATAAATGAATAAAATATTTTTAAAATAAATTAGTGAGGAAAGAAATAATTTACATTGAAATTTAATACAGTGATGGGAGACTTTGGTTTTTATCAAGATATCTGGAGGTATGATGTTAAAATTAGCTCTTTTTCGAGCTATTGGTTGTATTTTCTAACTTTATCTACAAAAAATCAGGTAGAGAGAACTTTATCACAGCCTCAAAAAAATACGTTTAACGCATAAAATAACACAATCTGATATAAAATACTTGTAAACAGAGCTGTATAAATGCCACAGATCCAATTAGGAAACTAAAGAATCAGTCTAGTTGTATCATGCCTAACCAATCTTCTTCAATATGCCATTCACTGGGCATTCCCCAAACTCTGACAAACATGCTTCATTTTTCCACCCTCAGTCTACGTATACAGAAGATTCAAAATCTGAACATTGACTCTGATTAAGTATAAATCGTTAATAACACCTAAGTGCAATATTTTCTGACTTACCTATCCTGTGGAAAGATGAGAAGCTGCTCCGAATTGTACAATTCCTGAAGAACATTAGAGAGAAACTGACCCCACCATCTTTCACCACCACAGAGCTGAACAAGTAGAAGTCCAGTATGTAACCGTATCTTTGGGGTCCCACTGATGCACAAGTGTTTAAAAAGCTCTTCACAGGCCTGGGCATGAAATGTGCTCTGCAAAACTGCAGGAACAGAGTGTCCTATTACAAGAAAGAAAACAGTAAAATTTCCTATTTAAGTGTAATTATCAAAATCAGCATGCCTAGGTATGTTTTTTTCTTTACCAGCTATCAGTATACAATTACATTCCATTTATTTTGCTATTCATTTACTTACTCCTCGCATACAGAATGTTAATTGCTAATTATTTAAGAGAAGAGTTAGCACTTAAATCCATTATATTTCTTGTATGTCCAGTTGGGTATATCAGAAAGCTCTATGAGTATATGTATTTGTATGCACATATGTAATACTGGCTAGAAAATGACAACTCTATATTACATTAATAATTATTAACAGTTTTCACTGTTGCACTTTCAAACAATATTTATTATTTTGCCAGTAACACAATGATGTGGCTTATCAACAGCAGAAAATCAAAAAAAGAAACAATGAGGGCCGGCCAAGTGGCGCATTGGTTAAGCGCTGGTTTTGGGATGCCAGCAGCCCCGGTTCAGATCCCACATGAGGGCCAGTGACACTGCCCTCTACAGTTAACAACAGCTCCACCTGGAGCTGGGCTGTGCGAGCCCCGGTGATGGTGTGGGCTGCAGCCCCTGCTGCAGTGGGCTGCCATAGGCTACAGTGAGTGGCCCGCAGCCAGCGTGAGCGGCTGGCAGCCAAGCGTGAGCTGCCAATAGCCGCGGTGAGCGACATCCAGAGGCCAGCGACCGATCTGCCTCATCCGGGAAGAGCCCAATGACTATACCAACAGTGAGGCAACATCCTCCGCAACTAAACTGAAGAACAAAAAGACAGCAACTTGTCTATTCCCCTTCCCAGATTCCCCAACGCTGTTCCCCTCCGCCAATTCCCCAATAAAATCTTTAAAAAAAAAAAAAAAAAAAAGAAACAATGAAACATTCACTTATGAAAAACAAAAATATGAGGAAAAAATGAGCTAACCTCAACACATTAGAAGGGCTATCAAAATTAACACTACCCAGGAAATATCAACACAAGAACAAAATACACAACAAGATCACATGAAATATAATCCCAGTCTTTAAAGCATGTAAGCCAAATACAAACCATTGGAAGAGTGAAGAAGGCTGAGCAAGGTGTCCAACAAGTATCTGATGATAGTGCGTAACTGCTCTGTGGAAGACGTCTGAATTAAGTCTTTTGGATCTGATGTATCATTCAACATCTTCCTACTTACACCAAGAGCTACTTTGAGCCTCTGCACTGCATTATGAGCCAAGTTTAGTTGAAGCTGTAGCTGAATACAATCCTGATAGGAGGAAAAAACTCTACTGTCTTCCTCAACTGCCTTGTCTGGCTTCCGCAAAAAGTACTGTGCATTGTTAGCACTGTTCAGAGGAGGAAGATCGATACTTTGCAAGAGAGTTTCCAGTCGATGACAAGCTAAGTTATACCTATAGGTAAAAAAATAAAATAAAACAATTCCTGTAATGTTCTTTGATATACATGTACAAATATACACTAAAAATTAAATTTCTAAAACATGATAACACAAACATTAAAAAGAATTAATCATTTGGTAAGTACTAAATTTAAGAAGCCAATTATTTAATCACAATATATTAAAAATAGTAAATATTGTAACATGCTAGTGTACTACTTCCTTCTGTTCTTTTGTATATGTTTATGAAAAGACATTTCTTGATAAATAGATGCAAGACATTATAAAAAACAAAGGGTTTCAATAAGATTAAAATATACTGCAATTTTCTACCAACCTGCACTGTATATCCTCTTGTAGAGCAACCATCATTGCTAAATGCTGGTCAATTTCTGGCTGGTTTGCAGATTCTCCCTCTCCCCTTAGAGGGTCGTGCATTAACTTCAGTTCACTCTCCCAAGGCAAGATATAAGTATGACCATAATAAAATCCTAAGGGGATTTTGGCTCTGGCATTTGTACTTCCATAACGTCCAATGACAGTGATCTGAAATAAAAAATTATAAATATATATACACACCCATCTGCAGCCATAAAAATCCCAGTAATGTATTTAAAAAGGTAGTTAAATACTTTTTAAATTATGTGTATTTAAATTATCTGAATATTTTTCATAACTTGTCAGAAACATGGAAAGCAGATGAATTCATTTTCTTGCAGTTCTTTACCTTCATGAATCTGCACACAGGAGGTGGTATCAGGTCATGAAGAATTAGTGAATGGGTGCTTATATCAGTTGCCACTACCAATCGCCTCCCATCCACTTCTTCTCCTAATGTCCAAATGTCAATTGACAGAGAGGCCAAGTCTCCACAAGTGGGAATCAATACATCTGTCAACAGTATTGGTCTGCCAAAATCCAAGGTCACAAACCTCCTTGCTCCTATGAGAGGGTAAGCAACAGTTGACCAAAAATACCATATATCAATTAACCAAAAGATATACTTAAAAAGTTAGGAACACTCATCTTAAAATTTCTGAAACATCAATCTACGTTAGCTTGAACTCCAAGACTTCAGTAAAAAACACACAATCATAACTTTGTTACTATAAAGGCAATCAACTGTATATATATGCTTAACTTATAACATTAGGAGAAACAATTAAATCAGCAAAAATAGTATATAGATTAATTCTATAAAATACCTATCTACTCTTCTTTCAGCCACGTGGTCTTTCTTTTCTTCATTGCACAACTAGACACATTAATACCAAAATGTGTTACTTGATTTTAGTTTTCTTAAGTCTTGTTTCACTTCTCATGAAGTTGCATTTTACAGTGGCGTTCAAATGCAAAGTAAAAGCATAAGGCTAAAATAACATATCATTCTAGCACTAAAAAATCCCCTAGGGAGGTTCTCCAAAGAAGACAGATACAGCTTATCTCAATGTTTTCTCCCAGTACTGACACATCATTGTTTCCTTAGCTTGGAACCATATAAAGCAAGTGGCTTACTCTTATGGGCCACACTAAAGAGGTAGCATGTCTTTTTTGTGTAAGCACTAAATCACACTCAGCATGGTTAAGTTGCTCACACTAAGGAAAGGCAAGGATGACCTGAGAAGAATGGAAGACAGAGCAAATTTGCACCTCTCATTTCATACACATTTGAGAAATAAGCTCGATTAGTGAAACACAGTAAACAGAATCATTAATAATAACTTAATTCTTTTTTTTTATTGGGTTAGGCTGAGGGGTAGCTAGTAACCTTATCATCTATAATTTACAGTGAAGGAACCCAACTAAGCTAAACTTCCAGGACTAGCACTATTCTTGATGGAGGATAGTTTAAAAGAAAACCAGCAGTTACCAATACTTTCCTGAACAGAAAGGCTATTAAGCAAGAAATAATATAATTCTCCTCTTTAGAGGGCTGATGAGCTACAGTCAATTCCATAAATTAAATATATATATATATATATATATATATATATATATATATATATATCAGAGTGTAAATAAACAACTACTCCCATTTCATAAGAGTGCACAACAAATTTCACTTTCAAAGGGCCAACAGACTCAGCAAGAAAAATACTTTAAGGAAGTCAAAGATTACCTGAATGCATTCGCTCTATAATAATGGACTGGTGAGGTGGAGGTTGAAGAAAATGTGAAGCATGAGAAATTGCAAGGGCTAGACCAGAACCAAGTGGATTCTAGAAAAGAAAAAAGTATAACTCCACATTGATATTACTCTTGCACTATAAAAACTAGTAACCATAATATCAAATTAACAAGTCTCATTTCGTATGGACATTCTGTAGTATTTTATAAAACAAAATAATTGAATTTAATCTATCAAGTTGGTATAACAAAATTTTGCCTTCTAAAGTTAGCGTGTACTACAAATTATTTTTAAATATCTAAGCGAATGCCTATTTAAAATGTAATCATTTACCATTCTGGACTTGTTGGAATTTTTGTTATGTGCAGCAAGATTGACTGTTGGGGGATCAATAACTGAGCCTGGGAAAAGCTGTGCAAGTTCAGCATTAATCACAACCGACACTGCTTCGTTGGGTGGTGTGAGTGGTGGAGTCATAAAAAGTGGTGTTGTTTTTGGAGTGGGTGGAATAACGTCAGATGGATGAATGAAGAATCCAGGGGCTGCCACTGGGTTGGAAGGCACAGAGTTGTGAACAGGACCTACTGCTGATGCTGCTGACGCTGCTGACGCGGCTGCAGCTGCTGCAGCTGTTGTCTGATGTAACTTGGCTTCCAGCTTTGCTTTCTGTAAAAGAAGTAAAAGCAACAAATATAGACTAACCCTGCCTACCTCAATTGTGGGGAACTACATGGGTATATATTATAAAGATAAGCATGATTAACTGGATCTTAGTTAAATAAAAATGAAACTAAATACAAAATGGACAACACGAATGGGTTATTTTTTTGCTATACATACTTCTTTAAATTTCTGATATAAAATTTCCTGAGTATTCAGGGAACTAGGACTTTCTCAAAACAAAGGTAGGAGAACAATTAAACGTAAATAAGAAAACAAAGCTCTCTTTAAAACAAAGCAGTAACTGGAAGTGCACTCTCACGTTTCCTGACCTGATACAACTTGTCACCTAGAATTGCGTAAATTGCATTAAGACCACAATGAAATCTCCAAAACTTGTCCTTATTACTAAATTTTAATTCACATTAATTAACAGATCTTTAAAATGTTGTTTTAGGTTATTCAATCAATAACAATAGTTAACATGTAACAGTAATGTTTGACCAAGAGTGTTTAAACATAGTAAGAATGGGTTCTACTTAAAGATTGCAAAAAAAGTACCAATTATATTCTCTAAGTTCTGTATAAAAAAAATGCATTTAACTATTTAAATATATCACAAAGACGTTACCTCAATTTTTGTAGAAAATGATTAGCTCGATCGATCAACCTACTTTCCTTTACGAAAATAATGATCATTTTACAGTACTTTTTCAGCTTTTGAAGTTTAGAGACAGCATGAACAAAGAGCCAAATAGTCTCCAACCTGTTGCTGAAGCTTCAAAAGCTGCTGCTGTTTCTCTTGCAGCACCTGCAGCTGTTGCTCGGCTGAAGCCATTGCATGAGAGAGAGACTGCAAAGCTACCTGGGCTGCTGAACTCAGGGCTGTCGAAGCTTCCCCAACTGTCCCAGATGTTAGTCCACCTACTGCAGGAGTAACCCCGAAGGAACTCACTGGCATAAGGGGGGGAAAAACACAGGACAAAGAAGAATAGTCAAAGTACTGCTATAGTATTTTGACACTAAAACTAATTTTCATTTTGAAAGAAACAAATCTAGAGTATAAATAAGGGAATCTTAACAGTAAAAGTATATTGAGAATAACAGTATTCAAGTTTAACGGATCCAGGAATGACTTCTACAGCAAAGGAAACTTAGTATACTTTTAAGTTTAAAAATATTTTTAGCATAGAAATTGCATTTAATATGACCAAAATAAAAACACAAAATGAGAGTAATCCTATCATACAATTTGAGAATAAGAAATAAACAAATTTGCTTTACGAAGATTTCTTACAAGCAACACTTCCTTCTCCCGCCCCCAAAAAACTCAAAAAAAAAAATCTTTAATTATAAGAACATCATTTTAAAAGCTTGGTAACACTTATTTCCTCATTTCAAAGCATAACTTAAACAGAGAGGTTGGCCCACATAGAATATATAAAGAGGTTTCCTACCATATGCTCCCCAGAACACTAACATGGAGAGAAGAGTGTCCCATGCACAGACAAATAAGCCCAGCACATAATGCTTACCTATGAATATTATCATTAAAGGTCTATAAAATCCTACAAGTTAAAAAATTCCTTTGACTTTCCTTTTCAATTTTAGTCAATCAAACATCATAAAAGAACTCTATTCCCATTAAGTATTTACCAATTATTTGTGCAAAACATTCTGGAAAAGGCTGAGCTGAAAACTATGTCACAACTCAATCAAACGGATCAATACAAAACAAGAAGTAGAGGCTGCTAAATCTAACAGCATTAACACTTACAACAGGCCTTCACTAGAAAGTTATATAGGGTAAAGATACCCGCTACTGTAATAGCAAATGTTTAGGGTGCATCACCAGATGACACTGCCTTAGTTAAGTACTACATTCAACAGATGAACAGCCCTGAAGGGCAGGCACTATGAAGCTATTTTTTAGTTAAGTACAGAATGGCTCAGAGATGACACCCTGGAGAGCTGAGCATGGTAAAACTAGGATTACTGTGTTTCCCCAAAAATAAGATCAGTTCTTATATTAATTTTCGATCCAACAACCTACATTTATTCATTTATTCATGTACAAAAATCTACATTTATTCAAACAGTCATGTCTGGCTGATGATCTTAACTGGGGCTTATGTTTGGGCTACGGCATAATTTAACGAGCATCCTGAAAAATCATGCTAGGACTTATTTTCCAGTTAGGTCTTATTTTCGGAGAAACACGGTATAACCAAGGACAATATGAAACCAAAGCCAATGTGAAGCACAGTACTAAAAATGGAACTTACATAAACTCATTTAATCTTTGCATTGGCGTATAGGTAGGTATTATGATTATGCATTTTATAGAAAATGAATCTAAAGTTGTAAAGAAGAAATTTGCTCAGATACTTGAAAAGAGAAAAAAGAACAGGTAATCTGACAGCCTGTCTTAATTGCTAGATTAAGCTAGTATTCAAATAAACTATAAAAAAATTAAGTTGCATTCAACAAGATAGCATTAACAACAACACTGTGCATAACCATTTACAATTAAAAATTTCCTCAACTTGGGCCAGCTGAGTGGCAAGTTGGTTAGGAGCTAGCATGGAACGCCAGCTCTGAGCAGCAGGGCCCTGGTTCGGATCCCACTTATGAGGGCCAAAGACACTGCCCTCTACAGCTAAGGTGGTGAACAACAGCTCCACCTGGTTGCCTCTATAGCTAAGATGATGAACGTTGCCTCTATAGCTAAGATGCCCGGGCGACAGTGTGGGCTGCAGCAAATGCTGCAGTGGGCTGCCATAGGTAGACTACAGTGAGTGGCTGGCAGCCAGCGTGAGTGGCTGTCAGCCAGCGTGAGCTGCCAAGAGGCACCGGGAGCAGCCGGCCAGAGGCTGGCGACCGATCTGCCTAACCCAGGAAGAGCACAATGACAATACCAAGATGGGCCAATGAAGCAACGTCCTCCACAACTACACTGAAGAACAGAAGGACAGCAAACTGTCTGTTCCCCTCCCCCAATTTCCCAATAAAATTTAACAAAAAAAAAGATGCTATGTACTCTACTGGCTCCCTGATCCCAGTAGAAAAGATCGGATAATGTACCAGATGGAACGTGTCATGATTTAAAAAAAAAAAGTGATATGTCCATATAATGAAATATTATTCAGCCATAAAAAGCAATGATGTACTGATAAATGCTAAATGGATGGAACTTGAAACATTATACTAAGTGAAAGAAGCCAGACAAAAAGTCCAGATATTGTATGATTCCACATTTACATGACATTTCCAGGGTAAGCCAATCCACAGAGACACACAATGGATTAATGATTGCCAGGTAGGTGATGAGAGGACAGGCACAGGAACAGAGTGAATACTAATGGTTATGGAGTTTCTTTTTGGAGTGATGGAAATATTCTGGAATTAGACAGTAGCAATGACTACCTCCCACTGTGAAAACTTTATAACAGTATTCTACATGTACCCAAAACAAAAGGAAAATCAAAGATGATAAGCTTATACTAACAAATTTAAAGACTTGATAGAAAATTACAATAATTAAGACAATGAGATGTTGGCATAAGGCTAGACAAACTAACCAATGAAAGAGAAACAGATCCACACAAATAGCAGACACATAACTTTTAACAAAAGCAACAAACACTGCAGTAGAGAAAAGGGGGTAGGTTTTTTTCCCATAAATGATTACATAGCAAAAGAGATATTAGTAAACTAAGATGAATTATAAGATAATAGGAAAAGGAAAAATTAAAAAATTGAAACTTATACCAGTTATAGTGATGAGATGTCACATATATGAAATTGGAGACACAAAGACAAGATAGAAAATGAAGCAAAGCAATGTTTCAAAAACTACTGGCTGAGATTTTTCTCTAGCTGATGGAAGGTTATCAAGTAAGTATTCAAGAAGCCCTATAAGGGCCCACCGAGGTAGCGCACTGGTTAAGAGTTGGCTTGGAAGGCCAGCTCTGTGCAACAGGGCCCCGGTTCGGATCCCACATAGATGGCCAGTGACTCTGCGCCCTCTACAGCTAAGATGGTGAACAACAGCTCAACCTGGAGCTAGGAGGCCGTGAGTCACCGGCGAAGACATAAGCGGCAGTAGGGCTGGCTGGCAGCTGGCGAATGCATTCGTGAGTGCTGTGAGCTGCCGCAAGTGGCTGTCCAATGGCTGGCAAGCGACTGCCTCACCTGGGAAGAGCGCAATGATAATACCAACATGGGCCAATGAAGCAGCGTCCCACAACTAGACTGAAGAACAATAGAACAGCAACTTGTCTGTTCCCCTTCCCCTATTCCCCGGTGCTATTCCATTCCCCCAATTCCCCAATAAAAGAAAAAAAAAAAAAAAAAAAAGGACCAGCTGACTGGCGTGGTACTTAAGCACTGGCTTGGGAAGCCAGCGGCCCCAGTTCGAGTCTCACTTTTGAGGGCCAGTGACACTGCCCTAAAAAAAAAAAAAAGAATCCCTGTGAATCACAAGTAGGGCAGAAAGAATAGGAATGAACAGCTTAGGTACTCACAGTGACCTTAAAAGAGGAATAATTAGACTGACAGGTGATGTCTAACAAAAATATTGTGTAAGATAAAAAACAAGGGAAGATTATCTCTAAATCACTAGAAGAAAAAACAACTAACTTAGAATTCTATACTGTGAAAATATACTTCAAGAATGAAAATAACACCTCTTGACCCAAATAAACCAAATATAAAGTTATTGTGATAATCAGATAAATTTAATTACGTATTGAAAATTAGATGATATCATCAGATTATGCTAATTTAGTTTATAAAAATGCATCATAGTCATAACTTAGACATTTATGAAAAATCATCAGTAATTAAAAATAATATTCATACTGTTTAAGGTATTTATGTGTTATATATAGAGAGGTAAAAGTGATACAATATCTAGTATTTGTTTTGAGATACTTCAGCACAGAAAAGTGATAAAAGAAATGTGGAAAAATATCAATACTATTGGAATCTGGATAATGGCTATGTGGTTTGCTCATCTAATTATTAAAAAAATATTTGAAAATTTTCCAAGAAAGCTGTTAATTCATCAGTATACAAATACAAATAAAACATCTTGGAGGATAGTTTTCAGATATAAACAAAATTATACCAAATAAAAGCTCCAAAGCAAAGAAAGGAATAAAGAGGAATGAAATGGAATTATGAGATAATTATTAGAGAAATCAAAATACACTGAAAATTAAGGTATAAAATCACAATGTCATATAAATTGGAAGGGTGATTAAAACATGTTCAGGCCGGCCAAGTGGCTCACTTGGTTAAGTATTGGTTTAAAGCACGTGCTCTGAGCAATGGGGCCGCAGGTCTGATTCCCACATGGGCCAGTGAATGCTGCATCCTAGCTGAGCTGTCCACTGAGCTGCCAACAGGTGGCAGGATGCCTCAGCTGGTGTAACAACAAGATTGCCTGTTCAATGGTGGGCTATGCCCACCTGCAACTAAAGATTGAACTTGGCACCTTGAGCTGAACTGCCGCCTGGATGGCTCAGTGGATAGGGCATGAGCTCTTAACAACAAGGTTGCCTGTTCGACTCCCTCATGGGATGGTAGATATGCCCACCTGCAACTAAGAATGAACTCAGCACCTTGAGCTGAGCTGCCGCCCAGATGGCTCAGAGGATGGAGCGTGTGCTCTTAACGACAAGGCTGCTGGTTCAACTCCCGCATGGGATGGTGGCTATACTGTGCCCATCCGCAACTAAGAGTGAACACAGCACCTTGATCTTAGAGGACATGAGCTGCCAACTGGAAGCCAGACGGCAACTGGTGCTTCTCCACAACGAAGACTGAAAAACAACAACTTGGATGATCCCTTTCCCCAATTCCCCAACACTGTTCCACGCCCACAATTCCCCAGTAAAATCTTTCAATAAATAAATGTTCAAGATATTTGACCTGTATGGTAAAAATAGCAACTAGACTCCTAGATGTCAAAGATATGTGTATATTATTCTCTAGGATAAATGCTAAAATCAGTAAAAAGTAGAAACATAGACCAATAAAAATATAAGCACCAAAGGAAAAAAAAACAGAAAAAGAAGTTCTGGCAAGATGAGAAATCTAATAGAATATATAAAAAACACAGTAGATTTAAAGACAAATGCATAATTACACTAAATGTAGACTGAATATTGCAATTGAAAGTAAAAGTATTAGAGTAGATTAAAAAAGGAAACTACATGCTGCCTTTAAATGCATGTATGTCTAAAATGAGGAGACACTGAAAAGGTGAAAGTAAAAAGAAAGAAAAACATACTAGTCACCAGAAATTTGTGCTAAGTATATAAATATAACACAAAATACTTTTAGGGAAAATAGCAATCAAAGACAAAAATATAATTCCTAAAGAGATTCTATTCATAAGAAAGATAGAACTATTCTAAATTCGTATGGTAGTTTCAAAATGTATGAAATAAAAACTGATGAAACTAAAATAGACAAATCCACGGGTACAGTGACAAAAATTTAACACATTTTATTAGCTGAAAAAACTAAGTAGATGAAGCAATCAATAAGTAATTAGCAAACTGCCCAAATAGATATATAGAATACACTTCACCAACAAGTGCTGAGTAAACATTACTGTGAAACATTCATGGAATATTTATAAAAACTGACCCACTGCAATTCCTAACGTATTTTGGAAGATTGATAATCAGAGTATATCTTTTGACCCCACAGCAATTTAAATAGGAATCAATAACAAGATAACCAGTAATTGCTCATATATTGGAAATTAAGAAGTGCATGTCTTTAATGTTACTTACTAAAATTGAATATATGTATGACAACCCTATGAAGCAGCAAAACAACTTCCACATTCAAATCCAAGAGAACAATGTATCCATTAGTACTAATAGTGCCACAAGGGAAAAACCTAAATGTCTAACAACAGTATACTAAATAGTAGGTACAGAAATTTTATTTTATTCAGACAACAGAACTTAAACAGCAGTGAAAAAGAAGCAACTATCTACATGTATGCAATGGTATGAATTTAACAATAACTGATGGCAGACCAAAAATATATAAATGCAACTGTATATTATACAGACCCTACTCAACCAGTGCTCAGAAATGCATAATTAAGTGATTATACAAAGAAGCAAAAACCAAGAAATGATTACTCAAAAAGTTAGGACAATGTTGACCTTTTGGAGAGAGCGAGGGAGAGATAAAGGGAAGGGGGCATGAAGACACACCACACCTTTTAGAATACTGGAAATATTTTTTGATTTGGTAGACAGCTTGTGTTTTGGTAAACTGCTGGGCTATATAACTGTTTTCTGCACTTTTCTCTATTGGGCATAATATTTCACAATTAACATGTTTCAAAATTTAATAAAAAACTAAACAAGAAGTTGAAAGACCACAGTCATCTTCTAGCACCTTATGATCACTAGTCCAGAGTTTGCTTTAACGTTTAATAAAAATCCCTCTGTTGCTGATGATTTCAGTCTCGGTGGAATACAGAGGTGACTACTTGTACAGGCATAGACTACCTTTGGAAACACAAAAAAATTGGATCCATTGTTTACTTTGCAGGATGGGATATGGGTGGGGAATGTGAAGGAATACTTTTCTTTTTAAAGCCTCATTCTTTATGTTTTTAATTTTATACCTACTGAAAGCATTACTTATTCAAACACATAAATTTTCTTAAAATAAAAATCTTAGATCCTTCTTTTTATGAGAGTCCTAAGAAAGAGTCTAATTTATAACTAAAGAGTTCTCTGAAAATTCAATGTCTTATCATAGCATGTCTATTCTAGTATAAACACGTACGTTTCTACAAAAATGACTAGAATCGTCCAAGAAAGCAAACACAAATATATTTTGATCCTTCTGACATTTCCACATTAAAGAAATACTAGATTTTTAATTTCATTTTAAGCTGAAACTCTCATCATAACTATACAAGCTATGAATTTCATTCAGTGGTCGCTCCCACAATTGGGAGATAGAAGATGATTATGAATAAAAAATGAAGAACTGCTAAGATCTTTTTAAGCATTTTTGCCATTCTGAAGCCAAGGGCAAGACTAAATTTCTCATGACTTCTCCAGTAAACTTTTCGTACTTTCTGTGGAAATGTTAAAGACAGGTATACAAAATAAGACTTCCCACTGATTATCCATTTAAAACATCAACACCACCACATACTCAACATACTCAAATATTGGTTTATGTATCAAAAGTTGCTTTAAACTACCTGGAAAAATGGTATTCCCTCTTTATTCATCTCACCCTTCTCAAAGACACTGCACCAAATATAGTTTTAACTTTAAATACAAGAAATAAACATTATGATGCTAAAACTGTGCACAAGAATGGTCATCAATTGATGATTACTGAAGCTGAGCCATGGAAATATAGAAAGTAGAGGTACTCTTTCCTCTACTTTCATTAAGTTCAATATTTTATAAATTAAAAGGCTTCTAAAAATACACACACATACAAAAGAAAGATTTAAAATAGTGCACCAGAGGGTAGGGATAAAAAACCTATAAATAGACTTAGAAAATAATATAAAACTACTAATGATTTTTTCCCAAAATGTCCTTCCTATTTATAAGTTTCTACTTAACATGACAGTAATAGAACTTACATATACTATAAGCTGATATTTAAGTACTTACATGTCACTTTATATTTATTACAGCATATAATATATAATTTAAAAAGTGAATATAATAAAAGATGGTATATACCAGTAAACGTACTTGCATCATCCCTTTCTATTCTGGTTCCATCACTAGTTGACACACAAGTAAAGTGTAGGGGTTCAACTTCCAGAAGTCCAGTGAGAGACGTGAAACTACCTTCGGCAGCTGTGCAACTACTGACCTTTCCATTTCCTAATACAGAAGAGAGACAAGAGTTATAATATGTAAATTAATCTTTAAAAGATAATAGTCATATTAAGAATTATAGTGCTATTCCAATTTTAATTAGCGAAGAGGTATAAACACACAACCCTCACCTCACACAGGGTATCACCAATGGATATGGTACTAAGAAAACTCACAAACAGGAGATACTAGTTTCCTTGCTACAAAAGCAGAGTTGCATACAAGCAACTTAGTGTCCATTCACATTAACAAGAAACAATAACAAGTAATTTAGATTTTAAAAAGGAAAAAAATAATAAACCAACTACTTACATTAGCTATTGCCCAACCTGTTAAGTATGCATAAAATCATAATACATTCTATGACATCAACTGTATAAATATGACACTAAATAAAAGCTAAACATTCCAAAATATTAACAAGATTTATCTATATTTATTTATAATTTATATATATTATCAATTTTCTAGAATGAGGCATACTACTTTATAATGACACGAATCAATTAAGTTGCATATGTAGCAGTAAAAAAAAAAAATGGGATAGTCACAACTAAGTGACTAAAACTAAGTGAATACAGCTGGAAGACTGTACCAACAAACACAAAAGAATTAAAAATGTATATGGTATGGGGGGAAGGGGTTACTTTTAGTACTTTCCAATTTTTCTGGAGTCAGCACTACTTCAAACAAAATTAATAGGGCCGGCCGAGTGGTGCAATGGTTAAGTGCTGGATTTGGGAGGCCGGCGGCCCCGGTTCGGGTCCCACATATGAGGGCCAGTGACGCTGCCCTCAAAAAAAAAAAACTAAAAATAAACAAAAACAAACAAACAAAAAAAACAAGCAAAATTAACAGATAAAATACAACAGAAACTCAAGATGGAAAGAATGAGGAGGTATAAAAACTGTCATCAACATCTGAAAGACTAACTTAAAAGCAAGACTAAACATCCATAACCGGGGCCAGCCAAGTGGCTCAGTTGATTAAGAGTTGGCTTGGGACACCATCTCTGAGCAGCAGGGCACCGGTTCAGATCACATGAGGGCCAGTGATGCTGCGCCCTCTACAGCTAAGATGGTGAACAACAGCTCAACCAGGATCTGGGCTGCCATGAGTCGACTGCGACCGTGTAGGCTGCAGTCCCTGCTGCAGTTGGCTGCAGTGAACTACTATGAGTGGCTGGCAGCCAGCAAGAGCTGCCGTGAGCCTCCGTGAGCGGCCATCCAATGGCCAGTGAGCAACTGCCTCACCCAGGAAGAGCACAATGATAATACCAACATAGGCCAGTGAAGCGACCTCCTCCACTACTAGACTAAATAACAAAGAGGACAGCAACTTGTCTGTTATCCTTCCCCAATTCCCCCAAAAAATCTTTAAATAATAATAATAATAATAATAATAATAATAATAATAATAATAAACAGCCATAACCTTGGTTTCCAACATCCCAGTGGTGCCCAGCACTGGGTCTGACACAAGAGTCAAAAAAATATTTAATAAGCATTTAATACAAGACGTGGGAAATATAAGAGTAAAAGAATAGGCCCCTGTTCTCATGAAACACATATTCTGTGTTACAGGTTACTAGGCGTTAAACACCACAACTGAACTTTAAAGAAAGTGCTGTTTTACTTAAGAGAAGTTCAAAGGACTGGTAAGAGGAAATCAGTCTAAAGGGTAATAAAATACTTCCACGATGAGGTGATGAGATTTATGAGAATAAGAGATTTTTATGTATTTATTCCATTAGGGCAGGAGAGTCCAAGCAAAAGAAATGACATGAATGAAATTTCTTCACTAGGAAGGAACATGGTACATTAGAAGAACTGAAAGAAAAATGTGGTCAGAGGAACATTTTCAATCCTAAAATCACATATATACTGGTTGTATCTATATCTATATATCTACATAAATCTACACATCGATATATAGATATATAGATCTATGTAGATATAGATATTTATCACAGAAATTTGAAGATGAGAAATTTGAAATATTAATTCACTTAACAGTAATAAACTCATTAGATATAAAAATAAATGGAGGGGCCCAGGTGAGTGGCTCAGTTGGTAAAGAGCTGGCTTAGAGTGCGTACTCTGAGCAACAGGGTTTCAAGCCGTCGGTTTGATTCCCACATGGGCCAGTGAACACTGTTACTGCACTGTGGTTGAGCTGTCGATGAGCTGCCAATAGGTGGCAGGATGGCTCAGCTTGATGTAACAACAAGATTGCCTGTTCAATGGTGGGCTATGCCCAGCTGCAACTAAAGATGGAACTTGGCACCTTGAGCTGAGCTGCTGCCCGGATGGCTCACTGGATAGGGCGTGCACTCTTAACAACAGAGCTGCTGATTTGACTCCCACATGGAATGGTGGCTATGCCCACCCGCAACCAAGACTGAACACAGTACCTTGAACTTAGAGGCCACGAGCTGCCGAAGGGAAGCCAGATGCCAACTGGTGCCCTCCACAGCAACGATTGAAGAACAACTTGGCTGGTCTCCTCCCCCAATTCCCCAACAATGTTCCCCTCCCCCAATTCCCCAATAAAATCATTTTTAAATAAATAAATACAATAAATGGAAACTCTGAAGAAAAATAACTGTCTTCTAAAACAAAAATAATGAGAAGAGTGGCAATGTTTTATATTTTGCAAATCTCTACAATCTGGCTTATCAGAGGGTAGCTGGATTTTTCCATCTCCCTCTGTATATAATGTGTTGCAATATGGTGTTTCTGTATAAGTGTATGAAAAACCCAACCCAACACAAATATGTAGTTGGAAAAGGAAGGAAGATTTTAATAACCCTACATTTTTGAAAACTTGACAAGTGGCAGTATTCTTAAAGATTAATTGCCATATGATATTTAGTATCTTATTAGTAAACGTCTCAAACTCTACTGCACTAAGATTAATTGGCCTATCATGTACTTTTAAAGAATCTTTTATCCTGCATGATGTCATCATGCACTGATCATTTAGAAAATATTGGTTGACCACTATATACAGATCTTCCTAATAGTAACACATTTCATTATATAATATCACGAAATGAGACTCACTAACATCATAGTCCATCAGAAAAACAAAAACCTTTAGGTATTTATTGGGAGGCTGCCAAGGTCAGTGTGGGGGATACACGTTTTCCAAAATGCTAATTTTTGCTTAAAAACTGTATTTTTAACATTGGCAACAAATACTATCAATTGGATAGATCCCGACAGCTTTTTTCTATAAATTTTTTGAGAAAACATGTGACAAATAATCAAGTCTGAATGAATTTATTTTGCCTGTCACTAATTCTTGCAAATAAAAATGGATTCCATGAAATAAGAAATTAGTTCAGCTTGTAATTCAAACAACTATGCAAGTGTGTTTCCTTTGAAACAGCCATGGTTCTACAGTATGTAGAATTGCTTCATGTATACTTCCATTTCATCATGGACTATTTAAAAAATGAGAGCTTCTGGATTTATAATTTAATAAAATTACCAATTCGTACAACTTCATCAAGGACATTTGTAAGTAAAAGTGACACTGGTATATTTTTTATCGCAAGTGCCGAGTGAAGAACATCAGGCTTTTTGCACCATCAGCACAAAAGTAAATGCAATGAAAAATGCAAATAATATAGTTCTATCATGAAAACAGCTGACTCATGGATTCCCTGAAAGGATCTCAGGAATCCTGAGGGGGCTGATGGACCACACTCTGAGAATCACTGGGCCAGAGAAAGGAGACTAAAAACAGCGAGTGAAAGAGCCAGATCATATAAGACTTTATATGTTATATTAAAAACTTGGGACTACAGAGTAATGGGAAGACATGAAAAGTGTTTTAAGGAGAGAGGTAAAGTGATCAGGTTTGCACACAAAAATTATCATATTCATTGCCAATACGGAGAATGTACCAATTAAAAAGCTATTATTATTGTAGTCCAGGTTCAAGCTAACTGCTATGGCTTGGACTGTCATCAGGTGATCACGGGAGGTCAGAGAGTAGGCAGATTTGAAATACACATTGGTGGAAAAATAGCATAGGATCTAGTGATAGCCTCAATGTGGAGGGTTAGAAAGACAGGTATCAAGTATGACATTCAGATTTGTTTTGTGGCACTGATGCCATTAACTAAGAAGAGGAACACTGCAGAAGGACTAATGGTGAGGAATAAAATGATGAGAATATGGGACACATGACACAGAAGTCCCTTCTCCTGGGTCTCCTACACTGAATGCAGCTAGTCTTGTATATTTAACTCCCGGTTTGGCCTGAGCTTTATGGTCTTCTCCTTACACTCTCTCCATAACGGATCTCATTCTGTCCTAATGTATACAGAAGGCATCTCCTACCAAGTTCTACCCTCTCCTCTGAGTTTCATCCATAACTTAATGTGTTACTTCAGTAGAGACAAACTCATGATTAATGCGAAACAGAAGCATATACCCAAGGCAGCATAAGTCATTAAAAGGCAAGTGACAGGCCAGTAAGTGGTAACCTACGAGTGGCGAGATTGGAGTTGAGGGACTTTAGACTTTATTTATAGTTCTATATTTCATTTTTCTGTTTTTTACTTATACTTAAGGTGGTAATTAATATGTTTACAAATAAATTTTCTAACATTTTTGGTTTTCTAACAACACTTTTAATAAGTTCAGCAAGACAGAAGCAAATAAGAAATTAAATGGTCATTGTTTTATGTGACAAAACTAAACAAAACCAAATTCTAGCACTCGATAATACAAAGAACATTATACATTCAATCCTAAAAGCCAATTCTTCAGAAATGTATACAAGGATACATGTAACACTGTGGACAACAAAGTTTGCCTCAGAAGAGTTTGGTAGTAAATGGAGAAAATTATTTTTCTTTCTTCATCTTTGGTTATTACAATAAGTATATATTAATTTTATTTTTTGAATTATGAAACAACATGTTCTTTGATTTTATGGACAGCAAAGACACACCAAATAAAACTGAAAAGACTACAACAAATAATCAAATTTTAAACACTCTCATGAGTATCAGTCATACTCACATGCAATAAAGCAAACAAAAAACAAAAATTCACATCTCTTTCAATAATAACCTAAATATTTTTGAGGAGGAAGTTAAAAAATAAAGGCAAATAGTTTAATGATTCACACATTTTAAGGTAAGGTTCTAAAGTTAGGTTTTAAAGACAGAACGTAGTATCTACAATCTATTAAGCCAATGGTAGCTTAAATCCAAGATATGAAATTATAAATTCCTTTAATAAAAGAAGTTACTACCTGAAAGGACATCTGATAAATCAATTTCATCTGATTGGACACCAATGCTGCTGTTATATACGTTTTTACAAGAAGAGCCACTCATTTCCAAATCAAAGAGAACTGGATCAAATGGTGAGCTATATAGTCCATATCTGAAAAATAAAATAATATCCTAATAATTTTCCTGTCAGCCATCTAATTAACAAATTAACTACTTACTTAGTTTACAAGAAGTTTGACACTGGGAAGGAAGGGACACTAACCAGTTTCAACCAATTAAATTCAGTGAATTTAATTCAACTGTGTACCGGATAAACCCATACCACAGAACACATGGTACAGAGACTCAATAAATGTGATTCCAGCAAGCTGATAGCTAATGAACCCACCCTGAATCTTCATCTGCAGATTGAAGCCCGGAAGAGCGATAGGAGGCAGCCTCCTTCCCTCAATCACTACACTGACTCAACAGAAAGTACAAAGGCTTTGAGTTTTAGTACAATTTCATCAAAATCAAAATTTCAATCTAAGAAGATTACAAAATCATTGCACTAAATAAAAGATTACTTCAAATACTGAAGATTGAGCAAGAACTCGAATCTAATCTTTATTTTGTTGTTTAATTTTTAGATAATCAATTGACAGATGAAGAATACTAGCTAAGGGCTGTAAGTGACTTACAAAAGGCCACCTACAAAGTTTTAACAACAGAAACAAATTATCTTAAATGCCACCCATTAGCAACTATTTTAATATAACTAGCCCTCTGTAACCATCTTCAGGACTTCATAATTCTTAAACAGGAATCATTACAGAAAAAACAGGGGGAAAGGAAACCTTAAGCTAATATCATTTGGGAAAAGGTGAAGTATAAATTAAATATATTTTTGCAAGAAAAACAGTTTTCAAGAAGTTCTGTGCAAAGGTGGTTATCATGTCCCGAAAAGCCCATTCTTAGCCATTACACATATTAAATACCTCGTCTGAAGTAAAGCCTCCATTGGCGTCAGCCTGTCCTGTAACTGTCTGGACACAGCAGTAAGCAACGATGCACAAGCTGTACTGCACCCAGCCAAATCTTCATCTTTTACATAGTTCAGTAAGACAAAATACCAATACACAGAACCTGAAGACAACAAAAATCAGTGTTTCTTTGCCTCATTTTTCTCTAACACAGAAAACTTCAGATTATATATGTATCAGTGTGTCCGCATTTCCTAGAAAGACTTTCTTACAACTTGCAACTTACAAAGAAGGACCAACTCCTCGGAAGACTCTAGGAGAACAATGACTATGAATTTCAAACTTGTTTTTTGAGAAGTATATCAAGCCCATTAGTCATTTAGGTTGTTAATAACATAAGATGACTGTGAGGGACACTTTACAATAGTTGGAAAAGTGGACAGCTGTCCGGGCCTTCAAGACATCCTTCCTGAAATAGTGTTTCTCTGTTCTAAAATTTTCAAAATCAATGGATGGCATTAAGCTATAAATAACATACTTTAGCAAGTGAATACAGCATAATTATTCTATGCTGCCAGTTAGATACAGACCAACATGACTTAGAATATAATCATGTTAATGTGTTTTAAGACTAGTGAAATCTGAGGTGTCTAACTACGTATACACCAGAATTTAAGCATCCTATCTCTGAGTATCTTCAAGAAATTGTTTTAAACACAGAAGAATATTAATGTGAGCAACCAAGTCCAAAACATCCTACTCTATATCACAGAGTTAACAGTTTAGTCGAAAATATGTTCACGGTAAATATAAACAGACTCTATCGAAACTAAGATACTGATATAATACCCATTCACTAACTAACTTCGAGAAAGCTTTTTTACTGGTATACCACAAAGATCAAATCTTTGTAAAATATATTTATTTCATTGAGATAACCTATTGAATGGGTTAGTTATTTTTAAGACAAATGATAGAAATGTCTACCCAAAAATAACATTTTAAAGGGCAAATCAGTAGCCCTGCAAATTAACAGCATGAAATAGCAAAAGACATGGAAAACATCTTTTTTAACATTTATTTATTTATTTTAGGTGACTGCTTTGTAAATTCCTACTTGAGAACCACATTTATTCTGGAATGGTATTTCTAAACTCCTCCAGTGCTGAAAAAAAAACGTGGCCCTTTTCAGAGAATTCCAGTTGGCTATAGTCCCTACCAATGACACACAATAAATGTATGGACTATTGTCCTATTTATGTCATCTCTTTGCTACTTACTGGCATTTTAGTTTGTGATATTTGATGTACAGTTATTAAACAACCGAACAACTTGACGGTTTTAAGGAAATACAGAAAAATATGCATTAAGATAACTTGGTATTTATACTTAATTCTCCCACTTTTTCCTAGCAGTATTAAGAAATACTGATTACCTGCCCAATAAGAATATAGCAACCCTTTAAAAAAGATAAGCTACAGAAGAAAAGGAGAATTGAGAAAAAATAATTACTAAATAATTCTATGTATATCGTGAAATATTTCCTATGACTACAGTTATTAGTGATTAAACCAATTTCACATACCACCAGTTGCAGCTGCAGGTAAAAATGACATATTATCAAGTAAGGCCTTCAACAGAACAGATCCAAATCCTGGTTGACATGGGTCACATTTGCCATTACTGAAATTTTTAAAGAAAAATTTTAAATACATTGATACTCAAGGTCCAAATTCAACCTAAACAGGTTCCGTACTTTTAAAAACCTTTAAAATGTATTCATACTGATTACAAGACAAATCTGCCTTAAAACCCTAAGGAAATGCCAAAAGATAGTAGAAACTGATTACACTAAGGGTCTTTGTAATTGTTTTTTTATGCAATGGTCGATTCTCCTTACCGAAGGGTTAACAAGCAGGTACAGTCAATGCTGACTATTGGCTTTTAACCAATTCCTAGATAGTTTGAGTCTCAAGGTCCAGGAAAAATGATTTGGAATATCTTATAAATAAGCCCGGTAAGACTGTCATATAACAGGGAACAAACAAGGTCTCAGGTGAAGGATCCAAAGACAACCATGGAGAGCAGGGGTGAAGATGGGGAAAGAGTTGCTCTTAACAAACTCCCTAAACTGCTGCTAGTAGGAAGAGAAGCCTAGTAGGCGTCTCTTATTAACAGACTTATTGAACATGACATATTCCCCCTAAAGACCCAAAATTATTTCTCAGAATCTCAATAACCCTCATTAACTTTCGAAAATTTGCATAAGTTATACAAACGTTCAACAAGGATCATATAAAACTAGTGACAAAATGTCATCTGCCAAACTGCAGGTGCACCTAACAAAGTATACTTTCAACTAAAAGAAAAAAACCAAAAAACACCAACCTAATGCATAAGGCTAGGAATCGGGCACACTTATGGGCTATGCTTCGTCCTGCCTCAAAGAAGCAAACACGCACGATGTCTGAGAGACATTTTCGTGTTTTTGAAAGCAGGCTCTCGTTTCCTTCCTTTGAGCTGCAAAACAATAGCAGATGTTTAGATTCATCTTGACCATCCAACCATAACAGTGGTAAGTAAAATCTTTTAATTATTAACCTTCCAGGTCCATTTGAATGCACTCCAGCTAACCAACAAAGAGTGTCCAACACAAGGCTCTGGGCATGTTCTGTGATTTGGCCATCGTCTGATTTTCTACAAAGGGTGTTCAGAAGCTTCTCATGAAATTCTGAAAACTGCAACATTGCACATCGCTGCACTCTACAAAAAAGAAAATATAAATACATTAAAAAAGCAAAATGAAACAGACTAAAACTATCATAACCTGATTGGTCATATAATATTTTGTTTAAATCATGAATATCACAATTAAAAAAACTTTTGAAAATTATATATATTACAATGAAATGTTTGTCTCTGAATTTAATGTTATGGTATTAAAAGATTTAACATAGTATGTAAGAAATGTCTGGCTTGTAGAAAGTTTTAAAAAGAAATGAATTTTACAAAAATGTATTATATTCACAAAGTAAAACTTCAAATTACTATATTTCTTTCTTCATGCTACAAATATTGTATTGGTATATACCAAGTAGTATATAGACACCAGAGATAAACCAATTAAGTAGAAAGACAACTCATATCCTCACTGAGATTATAAATTCTTAACAGCAATGAAAGGCAAACAAAAATTTTCAAGTAATAGTTAGAGTTAAAAATATTATGTGTGTGTCAGTATGTTTACTGGAAGTCTTCCTTTGTATGTACTTTAAGTGCTATAAGAATAACAGGAAAAGGGAATGGGGTTACCTTTCCTTAGAAATTGAAGTTTTCTTAAATCTTCGAATTGTGACTGAAACTTCCTGAAGTAAGTCACAGCCCCGGAGGTTTTCAGATTTACGAGCACCACTTGCATTTTCATTCTTAACATTAGATGATTTTTCCTAAATATACAAAAATAAATAACTGAATGAACAAATGATACTAAAAATTACTTACTATTAAAGTTTTCAAATAAAGAACAGTAATTATGACTGTCAAAACAAATCTCAAATTAAAATGATAGCTTTTATCCTATATTCAGTAAATTCCTCCAGAACTGTGCAAGAAGAAAAAAAAAGAGTTACTATTTTAAAGGCAATAACCCAATGAATAGATTATGAAGCCAAAGTCCTGAGTCCAAGTCCCAGCTATAACACTTACAAGTTATATGGGATAATGCCAGCTCCCCAATCTCTAAGGTTCACTAACTTTCAATATGAAAAATAGAGATGTTAATTACACTTGCTCTGCCTACCTCACAGTTATTTTGAGAATTAAATCAGATAAAGTACACAGAAGTCCTTGAAAAACTGGAAGACCTTGGGGGCCGGCCAAGTGGCACGGTGCTTAAACACTGGCTTGGGAAGCCGGCGGCCCCCATTCGGGTCCCACATATGAGCCAGTGACACTGCCCGCAAAAAAAAAAAGAAAAAAGAAACATTGGAAGACCTATATAAGATGATTGGTGTTACTGATATTGCTATTGTTAATTATGAATAATGATGACAGAGAAACAAAATCTCCAGAGTTCAGGAAAATCCAAGATCAGTCAATTATGATCTGTAGAAAATCTGGTACACAGGTACTGTAGAAAATCAATCAAGAAAATTATGGTTTGTCTCCAAAATCACTTCCTAATTTCTCTTCTTGTACCCGCCCAAATGTTTATCCAAAAAAAAAAAAAAAAAGTGGTGAGGGCACAGAAACAAACTCATACACTTAAGTAGAAGTTTGAAGGTAGCCTAAAATAATTATGAAGGTAGCACCCACTAACAATTACTCCATACTGAATATACTTTATAAATGTTATATAGTTTGCTTAATTTTAATTCAAAATATTTTCTTCTTAATTACATTTTTTAAGTCACTATAAAGAAAAAATACACACAGCCAAAAGTTATTGAAAAATCAACAAAGGGTGATACCACTTCCAATAGTGTGTCAAATCTCATCCACAATATTTAAACCAGCATTGTTAAAGTTCAAAATAACACTGTTTCATACCTTGCCTGCTGCAACTTTTGCCAAAAGTGAAGCAAGTGAATACCCCTTGTTACTCTGGTGTTTCAGGGATGGAAGCCTTACTACAGGACGTATGCCACCATTACAGAGCTCATCTGTTCCTCTTTCATTCACGGCCTTGACATGGATTAGAAACGAACGATATTTTCCTCCTGCCATACCTAGAGGGGCAGTGCAGAGTCGGATAAATAACTAAGTCACCAAAAGAGCAAATTGTTTTTCCTCTTCATAGAGTAAATTCAATCAAACTCCACACACCTGTTCCGAATTTTTTCAGATTATACTGTTTGAATATAATGTGGCTGTATAACCATCACATGTTGGTAGTAAAAGAACAAAAAGCTACCGGGATTACACAAACAGCATAAAACAGAAAATTTTGACTAATTATTATAAACGTCTGGCATATTTTCCCCAGTCAAGTTATTCATTTTAACAGAAATATTGTGAACTACAGAAACACACAATGAAAAAAAAACTGTCATTAAGATATCCAGAGGTATCATGTGTACCCATCCAGTCTTTTTATGCATATGTGCACGTATACTAAGCATTATAATATTAAGAGTTGAAAAAGCACATGCTTTAGAGTCATTATCTAGTTTTGAAAAATGGCTCTGCCATTTATTAGGCATATGACAAATTAACCTCTGTGGTTCAGTTCCTTCAAATATAAAATGAGAAAAATAGTATCTACTTCAAAAGTAACTAAAACACTTTTAACTTTGCATGTCACAAAGGAAGCAATCAGTAAATACTGGTTGCTATTATCATCAGTGTATGTTTTATTTTAACTAAACTGAGGTTGTACTATAAAATTTGTATGTAAAACATATTGCAAAAATACCCTTAAATTAAATACACCCACCAGCAAACCGTCAGCCTACTGCTGCTTCAACAGTAATCTTTCTGTGATTAAAAAGGCTATCTTTGGGGCCAGCCAAGTGGCACACTGGTTAAGAGCTAGCTTAGGACGCCAGCACCCCCGGTTCGGATCCCACATATGAGGGCCAGTGACACTGCCCTCTACAGCTAAGATGGTGAACAACAGCTACACCTGGAGCTGGGCTGCTGTGAGTCCCGAGGACGACATAGCTGCAGCCACTGCTGCAGTGGGCTGCCACAGGCTACAGTGAGTGGCCGGCAGCCAGCGTGAGCTGCCAAGAGCCGCTGTGAGAGGCCGTCCAGAGGCAGGCGACCGATCTGCCTCGCCCGAGAAGAGCACAATAATGATACCAACATGGGCCAGTGAAGCAATGTCCTCCACAACTAAACTGAAGAACAAAAGGACAGCAACTTGTCTGTTCTCCTTCTCTGATTCCCCAATGCTGTTCCCCTCCCGCAATTCCCCAATAAAATCTTTATAAAAAAAAAGCTATCTTTGTTGTTTTTGACCGATCTGCCTGCGTGCTGTGCTAGTACTTCACCGTTACACTCTTCTTATTGCTCTATTATCCTATATTCTATAGCTGACAAGACCTTCCCTTTCAGTCTTCTTTTTCCAAATTTAGTTGACACATAGCATCCTTTTTCCTTCCACACAAATTTAGCAATCATTTTTTCCAGTTCCAAATATTTTTCTGGAAATTTCGTGAGAAAAAGAATCATTCCTATAAATTCTAAGAAAATTAGCAATTTTAAAAGATAGGCTTTCGAAATGTGTCACATAATTGCATCCTCCTATTTTTTCAAAGCCAACATTTTTTTTTCACATAAAAATTTAAGTTTCACACTCTCACTCAACAAAAGTAACTTATAATCTCAGCAATATGAAAGATTTTATTAGTTTTGCTCACTACTGTATCCAAACAGGTGACCTATATCACATCACAGGGTCTCAGAAACTTAATGAATGAATGGGATGCAGTCAAAATAGCATATTAAAACTTGTATCTTTACCAACCAAAGGTAAATGTGTGAATGTGGACAAACATTATGAAAAAAATGTACACAAGTTAAAATAATTGTTACTGATATTATTCTTGGTTTGGGGAAGGATCTCCACAGCAGACGCCACCTCCAAATTTACTTTAATAATCCAGCGAGGTGTTTTCTTCATTGGCTTTTTTTATTCACCTCTGGGATACAAAAGTTGAAACAAAAGTCGTATTCTTGCACTATCTATTCTATGTACACTGTAGCCAATTATTTTAAAATATACATTATGTCTCACACTCAAATCATTACGTCTATGCTATCAAACTTCTTCTATAAAAACCCTCTTAAGAGAAGGTAAAACAATATACAATAAACAATCCAAAGACACAGGGCTCTAAATTGATGGGAAAGGCAAACATGCCACACACATTGTGTTCACTTTACGCTTTTTCAAAAAGCACTGAGATTTCCAGGACAAAAAAACGTCTAGAATCAGAAATGTCACATCACAACACAGCCCTGTATGAGAGGAAATCACCTCGGCTACTAGGAAACTGATGGAGTTGCTAATAAAAATCCTAAACAAAGCAGTATCTTATTTTTTTGAGATCAGCTTTTTTTTTTTTTGAGGGCAGTGTCACTGACTCTCATATGTGAGACCCGAACCAGGGCCGCTGGATTCCCCATCCAGCGCTTAACCACCAGGCCACTTGGCCGGCCCGAGATCAGTTTTCTTTTTAATCTGCTTTTACAACTGTGGCTTTATTCTACTTTTCTAAAATATGTTACTTTACCTTTCACAAGTTTGGGGCTTGTTAACGTCAACATCCCAGCATGCCCTGATAGATCAAGGCCACTAGCAAGCCATACTGGCCCACACAGAATGTCTTCTTTATGATCTTCTAAAAATGGACATAATCTAAGACCTAAAAGGAAAAATATACATTTTCTTTTAAATTAGTTTGTAATTTAAAATGTAGCATTTAATAAGCAAATACCCATCCCGCTTACATATAATGCCATCTCACAAAATACCATACTTAGAATGAGTTCAAGTTTAAAAATTCACTGTCATGTTAAGGAACTATAATCAATTATCTGATATACTGTTTTCCATTCCCATTTTATTTACATTCACCTTGATTTTCAAAAAAATAGTAAAACCATGACATGATTTCAAATCCCAAGATATTAAAAAACAAGAAGTGCAAGTATTAGCGCAGCTGTGTTCACAAAGATGAGCTGAAAGTTAAAGCATATTGCCAAAGCAGAATTATAGGTTATTCTTTAATCATGTTCTTAAAACCAAGTTTTTGCAAGCCATAAGGAAATCTTTGCCCAACATGATGCATATGGATCACTACTCCTTTGACTGTCATGGACAACAGCTCTGTAATTTCACTCACACTGTGATTCCTCTACATCCATGGGCTGCATTTCTTCATTCAAATCAACCAGGGACGGTTTCCCATTTTGTTCCACTTCAATGTTAAGAGCTGGAGACAAAGGAAAGGTGATCTGCCTATCTACTGCTGTTTCTAGAGGATAAAAATATTGGTAAACTTAATTTTGCTTAATATCAATGACTTATGTGCCTAAAATTCTAAAATTTTCTGTTAAACTGGGAACTGCTGTGATTTTCATCACAGATGCTATAAAATGGTTGTCAGGAGGGAGAAAATTAGATTCAATTAATTGTTTCATACCCTCTTCTCCCCTAATGGTACTAAAACATTCACCTAAAGAAATAATTCGCTGGTAGCTACACTCAAATTCTTAGCCCAGGTTGCTGAATACAAGCATCTGCAATTTTAGAAGTACCAATGCCTACTTCCTAGACTCTATTAAATCAGAATCTGTCATGTTTCAAAGGATACACACAGACAAAAGGTCACACATGTACACATATATGTGTTCTGGAAACAGGGAAATTTTCAGGTTTCAGTGTTTTTACCCCTGGTGTGAAGTAGCCATTTTACTCTCTAATAATTTCCTGCCTTTTAAATTAATCTATTAAGGAGAAAGTACTGAGAAGTAACATATATTGGGTCATGGGGAAAGTCATGACGTATTTTTTTCTGTTTTTCAATGCAAAAATGAGTCATGACTTTCCCGACAACCCACTAGTTCCCAATATGCTAAATGTGTCCAATTTATTTTAATAACTCAATATATCAAATGCTGAACTTTTAAGAAAGATAAATTAAGATGGGTAACTTCTGGCATTCCATGAGAGACTGAGTTTCACTAATAACCTTAAAAGAATATGTGATTTCAATTCCCAATCAAGTCTCCTATTAGGAAGAGTAATGCTAAATTACTCCTATTAAGAAGGGTAATGCTAAATTAAGTCTAGTAATGCTAGAAGTGTAATTAATTCACAAAGGAACTAATTGTATTTTCAAAAAAAAAAAGCACAATTAAATTATTCAAATTTATGCAATTCTGAATAATACTGAGTTACTGAAAAGCTCTAAAATATTCTCAGGATTAATTCTTTTCTCTAAAACTACTAAAAGAAGAGCAGGAAAACAGTGGGGGTGGAGGTGGGGCGGAGCAGGTAGGAAAGGAGGGTAAAACCATCAAATGTAAACAGCCAAGTTGAAAATTAGTTTTTTTAAGAAACCAACTACAAAATAAAATCTTCAAATATAAATTTTGATTCATTCTTACCATTGACTTTCCCTAAGCCTGGAGCTTTATTTTTCAGCAGTGTCACTTGTATCTGTGGAATATTGGTGATGTTTGAGTTCAAAACGAATTTGAAGCCCACATGTCCAACCATACACGCTTTAGGGAGAACCAATTCAAAGACATGTTCATCCCAGCTGTTGCTGTCAAATAAGGGGGAAATGCAAATAAAGCAAAAATCTTTCTTCGGCCATGTTATCATTAATATAGCTTTTCACACTTTGATTTTTAGCCTCCAATAAAGCAATGTTTCTTAATGGCATCAGAAGAGAAGGTAAGCAGTTCCCAACAGAAGTTAAACTTAGGGCAACTGAATGATCTTACCTTAGAAATCGACAGCTGCCTTGGGAACTATATATTATAATAAATCTTTGTTTCTTACAGTGTGGACTATTAATGCATCAGAATTATAAGCAGATTCCTGGGCCCCACCGTAAATCTATGAGTAAGGTCCCAGGAATCTGCAATTTTAAAATAAGAACTTCTTATATTTTCTTATATATGTCCATTCTAATTTAAATTTTATATACATATATATAAATAAATAAATCTCCAAACCACACTCCACCAGTAAATTCTAGACTCACATCCAAATGTCTACCAGCCATCTCAAGTTTATCATAAATAAATCCAAATTCCATGATTACCCACTCCAATCTCAGTAAACAGGAATTCCACTTTCAACTAGCTCAATCCAAAACCTTAGCGTCATCCCTGACTCGTCTCTCTCATATCAGATGTTCAATACGTCAGATGTCAGCAAATACTGTTCCTTCTATTGTCCAAATTATATCTAGAATCTGACCGCTCTTTTCACTGCCTCTATCAACTATTATCGTAGTCCAAGCTACCATTACCCTTTCACATAGATTACCTCAGTAGCATCCAAATTAGAATCCTTGCTTCCATCACTGTCTCCCTAACATACACACCACAACCACTCATAATCTGCTGTCAACACAGTAGTCCTACCATATCCTTCTAATATATTGGGTTGTCGGAAAAGTCATGATGTATTTTTTCTGTTTTTCATTGCAAAATTGCATCATGACTTTTCCTACAACCCAATATAAATTATATCATATCACTCCTATACTCAAAACCCTCTAACATCTTCCCATGTCATTCAGCATA
The DNA here is from genome assembly GCA_033961575.1 of Aselliscus stoliczkanus. Lineage (NCBI taxonomy): Eukaryota > Metazoa > Chordata > Mammalia > Chiroptera > Hipposideridae > Aselliscus > Aselliscus stoliczkanus. The sequence goes on along the minus strand of CM066730.1, from coordinate 50,041,052 downwards.
AACGTCTCATTATGGTCTATGAAGACATTCATAGTCTGGTTACCAGCTACCTCTTCTAACCTCGCCTCCTACCACCCTCCCCTACATTCACTGCACTCCAACAACAGTGGTCTTCTTGCTCTTCCTGGAATTCATAAAATAGACTCCTCTGGGTCTTTGTACTTGGTATGGCCTCTGAATTAAAAGTCGTCATGGAGGACTTTCTTAGGGCCCTTATATTAAAAATATCATACACATTTTCTCTCTCGCTCTCACACATGTACACACTTAACAACTACTCTATAATCATACTGTTTTAACATATTTCATAGCTTTTATGACCATGACTTTTCCAACAACCCAACAGAATGTAAATTCCATGACTGTCATAGTACTGGTGCCTACAAGAGTACCTGCACAAAACATGCATTTAAACATCTATTCAGTAAATCTGTGGACCAAGTGACCAAACTATTTGCAATGATGGATGACTCTCACTACTTTATCCTACAACTAAGAATATAGCAATTCCCAAAATTAAGGTGAAAAATGAAAAGAACACTATTAATATAAAGAAGTTGTGAGAAACAGTAATGAATCGTAGAGTTCTCTGTTGCTTCTAACAAAGGTATAACATGGACTTAACATGCAATACAGTGGAAGGAGGTTTTACCTGTCAGTCTGTAGTTTCCAAGTTCTGGTATGCTGAGCAGCATCTCCGTGGTGCTGCTGATGCAGATGCTGAGGATGCCTCCTTTGCTGCTGTTCTTGTTGAACTTCGACCCAGCATGGAGGAACAGTAGCTGAAAACCGTGGAGTCAAAGTCTCAAAGCGGGTTAGCTCCACTAAAGACGTCAAGATGTCAAGGGTGAATGGCTGGTCCACCAATAAATCAACTCCTTAACAACAGTGAACGTAGAATTTGAGGTAGGTTTAAAAAAAAAAAAAAAAAAGTAGTCATCTTATTTATACTTTTGTCTACTCAACTGCAGCACTTACCAAATATCCTGCAAGTTAATAATGTGGGCTAGATATCTATGCGACTAAAGTAACTAGCAGTGACTACATTACAGGCATAAGAAAAATCCATCTTGAATATTTTAAATTATAGAGAGGGTATTCATCACTGGAGAAACTTGTTAGAAGACTCCTAACTAAACTAGCACGAAATTAATAATGGCGACAAAAGTAATAGTTCTTACTATGCATGCCAAACTTATATCAGATCAATAATTAATTTTTAGACTGTCATTTACAAAACAAAATTGCTAAACATTAGCAAGTACATAACAACTGCCCTTTTGAACAGTATTTTTTCCACTTTTGCATTAGTTAAAAATACATTATACCAACATTATAAGAACAACAACCGGCTTGAGAGAGATTAGTTTTCTGTTATAAATACATGTATTCACATTGGTGTACTGTCTAACATTAGAAAAAGATGAAAGGCTGTTGTCCTTGTTCCAATTAACAAAAATAGGTTTACAATATTTTCACAAAGAAAATTTACACAAAGTTTTATAAAATTATTACAAGTATACTTCAACCCACATTTTTTCTCAAAGCTTAGAACTTTATAAAGCTGACTGACATTGTATTAAATTGTAAATATTAACAGCATGTCAATGACCCTTCTTTACATTATAGTCAGGCACCACGTAACAACAGGATACAGTCTAAGAAATGCCTAGGTGATTTCGCGTTGTGCGAACATCAGAGTGCACTTATACAAGCCTAGATGGGATAGACACTACATACCTAGGCTATATGGTATGGCCTACTGCTCCTAGGCTACAAGCCTGTATGGCATGTTACTGTATAAAAGAACATGAGATTAAATCAAACACAAGAGAAAATGATGGAATCATGAGACACAGTAAACATGAGATGTTATGAGGCTGCTGCTGGTGTAACATGGCATACTGTTTTACGGAAAACTTTTTTTTATCTTTTTTTTATAAGTAGAAAGAATACACTTTAATGATAAAAAAGCATAATATAGTAAATACATAAACCAGTATCATATTCATTTATTATCAAGTATTAGGTACTGTACATAATTGTATGTGCTACACTTTTATATGACTGGCAGCAGTTGTTTTGTTTGCACCAGCATCACCACAAACACCTGAATTACACATTGTGCTACAATATTACGACGACTAAGACATCACTAGGCAATAGGAATTTTTCAGCTCCATTATAATCATATGGAACCACCATCATATATGCGGTCCATCATTGACCGAGATGTCGTTAGGCAGCGCATGACTGTATCTCCTTCTTTATAACCTAATTCATGGCTTTTCTACTAAATAGCATTTTTATGAACTCTATATGAAAAGTCTTCTCCATTATACCAATAACCTATAAAATATGAAAACATTCAACATGTTAGCTTTTTAAACCAAGTTGTACAGTGCATCAAGACAATCAAGTCTTGACTAATTATAGCAAGAGACAAGAGTCAGTGTATCTCAAGTAGGGCACAATCTTGCCTCCCAAGGACCATTTGAATGGGGGCAATTGTGTGTGCTACTAGAATCTAGTAGATAGAAGCCAGAGATGCTGCTACACAGCACAGGACTGTCCTCCCACAGGAAAGGATTATCTAGTCCAAGATGTCAATATGCAGAGATAGAGAAGCCCTGACATATAAGGTCATGAAGACTGCCATGTATTACAGAAATAATCATTCAAGTTAACGTGTATTACACCAATCATCACTAAAAGTTTCCCTTTGGTGCAAAGAAGAATGATGAAGTGTTCACTAAGATCAAATACCAACTTTAAATATTATTTGTATTTTGAATATGTTTAGAGTTTAAACACACTTTTCATTAAAGATTTATTAAACTTCTTTTAAATGCCATATTTGGGGGGATAAAATGTGGTGCTAAAAGTAATACATAACAGTATGATGGAAGTACAAAAAGACTAACAGTAGGCAAAAAGGTTTGGGAAAGAGCTTTGTGTAACATGTGAAGAGCATGAAACTGAATCACACAATTAAGAAATCATGGAAAAAGCTTACTGCAACTAAACACTGAGAAAAAGAATAGTTACTTCATAAAAGTCCACAAAGCAAAGGTTTTTAAGCAGGAGAAACAAGCTAGCATCACTTCTTTTGAAAAAATACTTCTAGAAGGCAACGTAGAACAAGGATGGAAGAAAAGGCAAAAACAGCAAACGAATAAAAACAAACCTATCTAAAGTTTCATAATGGAGCAACAAGGGTCAGGTTATACTATCCCAAGAGAATATTTTTTCAGCTTTTCAATTCCAGTAGTAATGTTAGTAATATTGGCCATTCCCTGATTTTATGTTTACTTAATGAACTCTTCTCTTTTCATGTTTTTTTTTTTCCTAACTAGAACAAAAGCTCCTTAGTAGCCAATATGTTTTTACCTATTAGGTGAATTCACGAATATTGGTCAACCTACCATAGAATGAAAACCATTTCTTATTTTAATGTTTACGACATTTTCCAACTACTGTAAAAATAATGATACAATAACAATCCTGGTCAAAGAATGTCAATAGGGAAATGAAATACCTCAACAAAGAAACCAAGAGTTGACTATACAAACTGAAATAATGTTTAACATGATATAAGAAAGACGCAAAAAACTTTGAAATCACAAGAACTTGCATTTTCTAAGATATCATTTAAAAGCTTAACATCATACCTGTAATGCCAGGACTTGAAGGATTTGATAAAGGTTTGGAACCTTCTGAGGATGGTTCTATTCCTTTAGAAAGAGATCCATCCACTAGAATATCAGCTTCATCAATATCATCACAGGTTCCTCCAATTTGGAGAAAATGAAGCTCACCACCTACAATGTAGTAAAATTTCATCAACACAGGCACACGGAAAATGGGTGAACATACAAATGAATATTACTTGGTTAAGAAACTTATTTTAATATCCCTCAATACTCAAATACAGAGGCGTACTAAAGTGATTTATCTCCAAGAATTTAGAAATTCAATTACCAAGGAGCTGAAAACTGAAAATTAAACTGGATTAAGAAAATGGCAAATACATACTCATATGTGAAAATAGTTATTTACCTAGTACTTACTATGTGTAAAACACTATTTTAAATGCTTAAATTAATTCATGAAGTCTTCACAAAAAACACTAAGATAAGGACAATTATTGTGGCCACTTTTACAGATGAGGAAACTGATGCACTATCTATACTGGGATCCACAGCACAATCCCTTAATTCCAGCAGTAACGAAACAGAACAACAAAGATTCTTAATTTTTTGAAGCACTCACAAATAAATGAAATCAAATCAAATTTCTATTTTTCATATCTCTATCACAGAAAAAACTGAAAGTGAACTTAGCAAATTTTTAAGACAAAAATTAATGAATAAAAGTATATTCTAAGAAGATTATTCAGAGATTCACTCCCAGAATTACAGATTAAAGATGATACATCCTCTTTGTGAAAAGGAACTTTATATAAGCCTGGACAAAACTGTCATTCAACCAGGATGGGGCAAGCCACGAAAACCAGGACACTGCTACGGCCAGAGGGGTCTCACTGGATTTCGAGAGCTATTAGTTTCAAGTGCCTCAGTGGCAATAAAAAGGAGGCCCATCAACTCTGCTACCTAAAGTCAGCATCTTGTTTGGGGCAAGCAAAGCACTAGAAATAACAAGGGATGTAACAGCGATTAAAAGAAATGAGAGAGGGCCGGCCGAGTGGCGCATTGGTTATGCGCTGGTTTTGGGATGCCGGCAGCCCTGGTTCGGATCCCACATGAAGGCCAGTGACACTGCCCTCTGCAGCTAACAACAGCTCCACCTGGAGCTGGGCTGTGCGAGCCCCGGTGATGGTGTGGGCTGCAGCCCCTGCTGAGTGGGCTGCCATAGACTACAGTGAGTGGCCAGCAGCCAGCGTGAGCGGCTGGCAGCCAGCGTGAGCGGCTGGCAGCCAGCGTGAGCTACCAATAGGCGCGGTGCGCGACATCCAGAGGCCAGCGACCGATCTGCCTCGTCCGGGAAGAGCTCAATGAGGATACCAACAGTGAAGCAACATCCTCCGCAACTAGACTGAAGAACAAAAAGACAGCACCTTGTCTGTTCCCCTTCCCCGATTCCCCAACGCTGTTCCCCTCCGCCAATTCCCCAATAAAATCTTTAAAAAAAAAAGAAATGAGAGAAACATCAGGGGATTGGTAAGATCTCCACATATCCCACATTGATCAGAGGTTGTACACATGTGTAGCAAAGACTAGATAGGGCCCAAGCCATCAACACATTCCCAGTCAACTAAGCCCCACGCCTATGCGGAAAAGACCTGAGAGGGCACAACAGATAATAAAAATAAAGAAAATAAAGCCAGGGCACACTTGAACCCAGCCTGACCAGCAAAGGTATTTGGGCACAACCATTTATCAAAATCTTTGGCCTGAATACTATGTGGAAACAGAGGCAACAGTAATAAACAAGGCTTAAAAATTAAAAAATTATAGGGCCGGCCGAGTGGCGCATTGGTTAAGCGCTGGTTTTGGGATGCCAGCGGCCCCGGTTTGGATCCCACATCAGGGCCAGTGACACTGCCCTCTACAGCTAACAACAGCTCCACCTGGAGCTGGGCTGTGCGAGCCCCGGTGATGATGTGGGCTGCAGCTCCTGCTGCAGTGGGCTGCCATAGGCTACAGTGAGTGGCCCGCAGCCAGCGTGAGCGGCTGGCAGCCAAGCGTGAGCTGCCAATAGCCGCAGTGAGCGACATCCAGAGGCCAGCGACCGATCTGCCTCATCCGGGAAGAGCGCAATGACGATACCAACAGTGAAGCAACATCCTCCGCAACTAAACTGAAGAACAAAAAGACAACAACTTGTCTGTTCCCCTTCCCCGATTCCCCAACACTGTTCCCCTCCGCCAATTCCCCAATAAAATCTTAAAAAAAAAAAAAAAAAATTAAAAAATTATAAAAGAAAATAAAAAATGAGAGACATTAGCAGCTGCACATCGCAAAAGAAACGTATTTCAGGCCAGCCGAGTGGCGCAGTGGTTAAGTGCTGGCTTGGGAAGCCAGCGGCCCTGGTTCGGTCCCACATGTGAGGGCTAGTGACACTGCCCTCAAAAAAAAAAAGAAACGTATTTCACAGATTTACTCAAAATGAGTTACCAAATAAACAAAGCAATAATGACCTCCAAAGGGGGTAACATCAGAATCCAGAGTTTCTACAATGTTATTTAAAATATCCAGTATTAAATTAAAAATTATAAGACATGGAAAGAAAAAACGACCCATGCTTAACTAAAACAAAATGTAAGAGAAATATCTTAGTGCCCAGATTTAGATGTGGCAGACAAAGGCTGCAAAAGATGCTACTGCAAATATTTCCACAGAATAAGGGGAAACCAGGTATGGAGAATTAAGGGAACAAATGGTGAAAACAACTCAACAAATAAAGAATCTCAACAAAGAAAAAAATTATTCTAAAAGAACAAAGGGGAAATTCTGGAATTGAAAACTAAAATAACTAAAATGAAAAGTTAGGGCCGGCCGAGTGGCGTGATGGTTAAGCGCTGGCTTGGGAAGCCAGCGGCCCCGGTTCAGTCCCACATATAAGGGCCAGTGACACTGCCCTCAAAAACCAACAAACCAACAAACAAAAAACAAAAAATAAAAAAAATAAAATAAAAACTTAACTTGAGAGGCTCAAAGCAGATTTGAGATGGCAGAAGAAACCAGTAAAATTAAAATAGAGAACAATAGAAAATAACCAATCTAAATAAAAGAACAGATTGTTTTGTTTTGTTTTAATGAAAAACATCTCAGAAACCTATGGGTCAGATAAAATGTAAGAGTATATGTATAAAGTGAAAATTCCAGAAAAGGGCATAGAAAAAAATGTCATGAAATAATGGACAAAAGCTCCCCAGATTTGATAAAAAACATGAAACTACAAAATTCAATCAATTCAATGAGCCTTAAGCAGGATAAATAATACCAAGAGATCCACAGATACGTGTGAGTGTGTGCGCGCGCACGCACACACACACACCTTATAGTCAAGCTGCTGAAAGTCAAAGTCAATGAGAAAATCCGGAAAGCAGCAAGTTAAAAATAACTCTCTACAGAGGACCAGACAAGTAGCTCACTTGGTAAAGAGCTCGCTCAAGAGTGCGAGCTGAACTCTGAGCAACAGCAGTTTGACGCCCAGCCCAAGCTGATCTGCCATTAAGCTGCCAACAGATGGCAGGGTGGCTCAGTAAAAAAAAAAAAAAAAAAACCTCTCTACACACATGGAAACTGCAATAGAAATTAACAGCCAACTTATCAGAAACAATGCAAGCTAGAAGGCATTAGAATGACGTGCAGAAACAGTCAACCAATAATTCTATATACAGCAGTATTCTTCAAAAATGAATGTGGGGGCCAGCCAAGTGGCACATTGGCACATTGGTTGGGAGTTGGCTTGGGACGCCAGCTCTGAGCAGCAGGGCTGCAGTTCACATCCCACATGAGGGCCAGTGACGCTGAGCCCTATACAACTAAGATGGTGAAGAACAGCTCGACCTGGAGCTGGGCTGCCTTGAGATACCAGCAACGGCATAGGCTGCAGTGGGGCTGGCAGGCAGTAGGCATGAGCTTTCGTGAGCTGCCATAAGCCACCATGAACGGCCATCCAATGGCCAGCGAGCGACTGCCTCAGCAGGGAAGAGCGCAATGATCACAATACCAACATGGGCCAGTAAAGCAAAGTCCTCTGCAACTAGACTGAAGAACAAAAGGACAGCAACTTGTCCGTTTCCTTTCCCCGATTCCCCAACACTGTTCCCCTCCCCCAATTCCCCAATAAAATCTTTAAAAAAAAAGAATGTGAAATAGACATTTCCAGATAAACAAAGACAGAATTTTTTGCTAGCAGACCTGCCTTTCATTAAGCACTGAAGAAAGTCCTTCAAGACGAAAGAAAGCAACACCAAATTCACATGAAAAAAATAAGCCCTAGAAATAATAATTAGTTGAACGTAATATTTTTTCTCATTTGTTAATATATTAAAAAGAAAAAGATTTTGGGCCAGCCGAGTGGCGCAGTGGTTAAGAGCTGGTTTTGGGATGTCAGCAGCCGGTTCAGATCCCACATATGACGGTCAGTGACACTGCCCTCTACAGCTAACAACAGCTCCACCTGGAGCTGGGCTGTGTGAGCCCTGGTGACGGAGTAGGCTGCATCCCCTGCTGCAGTGGGCTGCCATAGGCTCTAGTGAGCGGCTGGCAGCCAGTGTGAGCTGCCAATAGCTGCAGTGAGCGACCATCCAGAGGCCGGCGACCGATCTGCCTCATCAGGGAAGAACGCAATGACGATACCAACATGGGCCAGTGAAGCAGTGTCCTCCACAACTAGACTGAAGAACAAAAGGACAGCAACTTGTCCGTTCCCCTTCCCTGATTCCCCAACCTTGTTCCCCTCCCCCTATTTCCCAATAAAATCTTTAAAACAAAAAAGAGAAAGAGTTTACAAAATAACTACCAGTTTTTAGTTGGGTTTATAACTTACCTAAATGTAATATATAAGACAACATTAACACAAAGATAGGGGAGAAAAAAGTTTCCATATTTTACTAGAATCAAGTTAGTATTATTCTGAAGTAGATGTGGTAAGTTAAACCACTAAGGATCTAAGTCCAAAAAGAAGTATGATGCTCCTCAATTTATGATGAGGTTACTTCTCAACAGACAATCCTAAATTGAAAATATCGTTAGGTTAAAAATGCATTTAATATACAAAACCTACCAAACATCACAGCTTAGCCTAGCTGGTTTTTACTGAATGTATATAGCTTTTGCACGTCATAAAATCAAAAAATCGTAAGTCAAACAACCTTAAGTTGGGGGCCGTCTTATGTATTTTTAAAAGAGATCAACAGAGGCACTAGTGACATCATGCCAAATGGCAAAGTAGAAACTTCTAGGTAGAAGGCTCTATACGTCAGTACCTCCATCAAAGCAACAGCTGCACTAGAGAAAGTGATTGGAACTCTGGAACCTACCATAACAGAATAACCAGGGAAGCGGCCTGCAGAAACCATCTGCCACCCCTTCCTCAGCTGCTGGGAAAGTGGCCCACATTTCTGCAGTGGCTGGCTGGTGCCAGGGTGGGCGGAAAGGACCTTGTTTTATATGTACATATATGTATATGTGTGTCAGAATATACTACTTCTAAATATTAATCAAAGACATCTTCATCAAATCTACTGTTTAGTATATTAATACTAATTAACTTACATTTATTAATTGTAGATTTTTATCAAAAGACTCAATTCTCCACAAGAAAAAGTTTTATACTATTTGAATACACTCTTATACGATGATATCAAGTCCATTTCATTTGGTCTGCAATGTTTTTAAAAATCTTACATCTATTTTATGAGCTGTCACACACACATTTTAAAACATCTACTTTTTTCTCCTCTTTATTGTTATTAATCTAATCTTTTCAAACGCATCTTGATCAGTCAATCCATGAGGAACTGGGGGATAATTTTCTAAGTAGTTAACTTCTCAGGTTTTTTGTTACACTCCAATTCATTTGAATAAATTCCTTATCACGGGAGATCATTTCCTAGAACTTTTCACTGTCCAAACTCCAAGAACACATTAATCTATTTTACAGCTTAAAAACTATTTTTCCTAAATCACCATAAACATATTTCATTAAATAGTAATTTAAATCATTAAAACCCTGATTGCATTTCTGGAAAATACTACTGGTATCTTACAAAGATGTGCCCTGAAGTCTGGCCCTCCGATTCTAAACCCAGCTCCATTTTGGATGGACAATGATAAATTAAATTTTCATTTTTTAAATCTTTTAGATTAAGATTCAAAAAAAAAAGTCAATTTATGAGTCTCCTGGTTTGTCACATTCTGGCAGTCTAATGTAGTTAATCACTCTGATGACAGACTGCCAGGTTTGAACGCTGACGCTGTTAGTTGCTCTGTGACGTAGGCCAAGTCACTCAGCCTCTCTTTCCCTCAGTTTTCTTATCTGCAAAATGGAGATGATAGCACACACCTCCTTAAGTTGGTGTGATGGCTAAAAAAATGAACAGAGGTAAAGCTCTCACAACAATGAACTGGCACATACATGATCAATAAATTCAAATTACACTTCATACCATATAGAATTTCAATGCTTTTGCTGAACTTTATCAACTCTAACTCAAAGTTTTATTCGTCTAAAGTTATTCTGCATTGCTCATTTTTTCAAATTAATCTAGCTCGGGTTTACGTTATTTGAAGATTTTTTTCCCCATTTTATTTCACTTGATGTATCTCAAAGAAGGCAATCTGAACCACTACATTCACTATTATCCTTCTTAGCTAAACTCTTGAAATCATTTTAAAAAGATGAAAACAGGTTAATTCCAACCAGAGCCACATGAGATATTAACTCTTCTCAAACACAATTCCTCTGCTAAGTATTGGCTCTAGTTACCTGGGCTTCAAATATCTCCTGGCCCTCAAGTCCTACTAAACTATTATTAGGACTATTCATTTTGCCTGATATTGTCAATAATCTTTTTCAAAAATCCCTCCAATTTAAAATACATATGAAGTAGAAAAGATTGCACACTACGTGTTAATCTACATGAGCCTCAGATGTTGCAAAACTGATTCACTATCAGCCAATAGCTAGAAGTAAATCAAACAAAAAAAGCAAATTTATTTGGCAAAAGTAATAATTATTTGCTAAATATTTTTATTTCATTAGAAAATAAGGACTAATACCTGTGCCAGAAATTTTACATACATACTTTTATTTAATTCTAACAAGCCTGGAAATAGGCCATCTTATCCAAGTTTACAAATAAAGAAACAAAGGTTTACTGAGTTTAAAGTAACTTGCCCAAGGCCACAAAACTGAGCAGATGCAGAGTCAGGACTCACAGAAACAATAGCAGGTTATTTACTTGAGGTTTAAGCAGAGGAGATACTTTCTGAGAGACTTAATAACTTATTTACAATTAAAATCTTTACCTAGGGCAGCAGAAAAAAGTTTTAAAAAGTTAAAACAGTAGGAAGATTTACCACTTCTGGATATAAAATTCATACTAGGTATACACATCAACAAACGCCATGTACAGTAATTTTGTAAGATTTGTAGAAGAACCAAACCCCTTACCTTTGGTGCATGCACACAGCCTGTCTGTGCCCGAGCAGTAAATGACAGAAACAAACGAGTCCTGTTCCTCAGTGCCCTCCTTTTTGGGAGGTTCCACTTTGGCCAAAATTTCAAAGTTTGAAAGATCTAATATTTTTACATATCCTCCCTGAGTGGTTATTACCAGGTGTCCAAGAGTAGAAATATCAGACTTTTTTTCTCTCTCAACGCCATTCTTTGAGGTTAACTGCATTTCCTCAACAGGTTCCTCACAGTCATCCTCTCGATTATCCAATATATCTGGTGGAAGCAAAATAAGCGAGGTAATTGTGTCCTGGGGATCTTTGATATGTTGGATTTTTATTGGCTCCTCTTCTAAAGTCACTATCCGAGTGGCATAATTCATTTTATAAAGTATTAAATATCCACCACTAACATGCCTCTGCTCAGGATGAATTATCAAAGGAGTCTGTACATCTGCTGGTGATTCGTGTTGGATTACACTAATATTTGCACCATTCACTACAGGAAGACTGGATTCCAGCTCACCTTTCCGTCTATTACATAGTGCAGAGTTTAGTTTATTTAAATTATTCAAGGCCTCTACTTGATTTATTGCACTCAAGGATTCAACAGGGCATGTCCGCAGTCCTACCAACAAATGAATTCCATCAGCACAAGGAGTTATTGAGTCTATACAAAGGTTCTCCTCCTCTGCAAACTTTGGCAGCCTCAAGCACTGGACCAAAGTCCCAGGCTTGGGGGACACAGAGTTCCACTTCTCAGAATCTGGAGAGGTAAGGCTGGCTGCTGCATCCGCAAACTGCTGAATGTAACTCACAGGAGGATCCTGCAACAACAACTGCTCCTGACTATCCAGTTCCATTTCAATAATCTGTGGAACTGTAAAACCATCATCATGCAAACTTTTACTCATTATATTGTTCATCTGTGAAAAGATTTTTCCTGCTTTCTCATCAGACTCCTTGATGCTATAAAGAAGCAAAATGGGTAAAGTCCTCCTTACCAGAGGAGAATTTAATTCTGAATTAGTGCAGGATTCATTGTCAGTTGACCCCTGTTCTGATATACTTTCACCCTGAGTTCTGCTTAAACCATCCAGTGACCTGTGAGAATTACTACTAATGGGTGAGGTAGCAGGAGACTTATATGTTAATAAACCTCCAGCTAATAAACATGGAAAAGGAATGTTGTGTTGTTCCTGGTGCTTTTCCTTTGTCTTTTCACTCTTAGAGTTTGTTAAGCAAGGATTTGCCCCAAGTTCTTCAAGATCCTTAACGGTATCTTCAAGCACATTTGCAACGATCTCCCACTGAAGTTTCTCTGGCTGCTGGAGAACGCTGAGCGCTGTGATATCCAGGCCCACTTCCACGGCTTCCTTCTGCGACGGATGCCCTTCGAAAGGAACAATATTGATTAGCAATCGTAGTGTGAATGCAAATCAAAATCTGTACTATATATAATGTTTCCATTTCTACTCATCTAGTCGGTAAACTATAATTATATAAGTGGAGGAACTTAAAAAATTGTAAAGGAAATTTAATCAAAGCTGAGATGAAGCTACCCAGAAAAACCAAGAGACTCAAAATCATTTTAAGTGCAGAATATATGCATTCACCTGGTAATCTGAGAGCAAAACCTTTTTAAATTAGGAGAATAAAAGGATTAAAGAATGAAGACATCATTAATATCAAAATAATAGGAACCCTACCATTTAATTCTAAACCAAAAAATAACACTATTTATGCATCTGTCATTTATGCACTCTGCAGAACACCATGAAACAGTACTGTAATCTCAGTTCCCTATCCTTTATCATTTACAGGAGTCGCCTGTAAATGGAGCATCATCTCCTCTCTCCTACCCCACCATGTTTATTATCAGTTGATTGTCACAGCATGCGATGTCATCCTAACCTCAGCTCACAAAACTGTAATAACTAGAAAGAAAAAAGTTCCCAAAATTTGTCATTTCTAAAATGAAACATAAGGGCTGGCCGAGTGGCACGTTGGTTAAGAGCTGGCTTGGGACGCCAGCGGCCCTGGTTCAGATCCCACATATGAGGGCCAGTGACACTGCCCTCTAAAAGAAAAGAAAATGCAGTAGTTTGGGCCGGCCGAGTGGCGCGGTGGTTAAGCGCTGGCTTGGGATGCCAGCGGCCCTGGTTCAGATCCCACATATGAGGGCCAGTGACACTGCCCTCTAAAAGAAAAGAAAATGCGGTAGTTTGGGCCGGCCGAGTGGCGCGGTGGTTAAGCGCTGGCTTGGGAAGCCAGCCAGCGGCCCCAGTTCGGTCCCACATGAGGGTCAGTGACACTGCCCTCAAAAACAAACAAACAAACTAAAATGAAACATAAGTGTCTTCTGTATTATCTAAGTTTTAGTTCATTTTAGTTCATTTCAAGTCAACTACAGTTTTTCAAGCTGTCCCCTTACAGTCATTTCTCAGTCCCAACGCTCCAAACATGCCATCTCCATCTACACAAAACCCTGCAACAGTTATCAGTCAACCCCTGTACCAGATATAATCTCGATACCAACGTTTCAATACTGAAAGTTTAAACCATTTTATCTTTTTCTGAATAGCACAAAAACTATCGCTCAAGCTACGACAGTATTAGTGACAATAATGCAAAGATAACTCTAGGTAACTTGGAAATACAAAAAAAAAAAAAAATGCTGGAATTTACAATTTTAGGTAAGAATACAGAAAAGTAAAGGAAATAAATATAAAATAACTCAAGATGATTGCATGAAAGTTTTTGAAAACTTCCCAAGTAATGGAATCAGCAAGAAAGATTCATGGAACATCAAACATTTAAGATATATTGAAAGTTCTCTTTAATACCATTTTTGTTAACTACTGGGTTGTCAGAAAAGTCATGACTCATTTTTTCAACAAAAAACATAGAAAAAATACATCATGACTTTTCCAACAACCCAATATTTCATTAGCAATATCTTCAAAATCGTCACTGGCTCGATTACTTAAGAATTTCACATTTTCAGAGGATAACCTTTATACTTCACATACTGTCACTATTATCATCTAGAACCGAAACCACTTCTAGCTAAGCAGTTTATATTAGTTATAAACTCAACAATTTAATTTTCTTAATGAAGCTGTTCATTTGTTTAAGAACCACTCATTTGGCTCGTTCACATGCAGTCTGTGTCTGCCAAGCAATATTTATATATATTTACTCTGCTAATTTACTAATCTAGATTGAAATTAAATATTGACAGGGAGATTTTCATAACATGTAGTATATACTAATGTAAGTCTTGAGGATGTTCAGTGATTAGACTAAACTGAAACTTACTTAAATGATTTTATTAAAGTTATGGTAGGAAATTGCCAAGAAAAAGCTATTTTATTCTATATACAGTATAATATTAAAAAATAAATTAACCATAAATTACATATTATTAATACACATTTAAGGTAATATTCAAAGTAAATGAAATATAAGATGAAACTGTCCATTAGAAAGGAAAATTTAACAAGTGGCATCACTACTTTGTTCTTCCCAACTATTTAATCAACATCTGGGCAACAGCATATGCCATACATTCTACTACAGACGACTAACAAAGCATAATGCCGACTATCAAATACTGCAGTGGGATACTTGCTGTCTTTACTTATCTCAGTATTTCTCAAACCCACCATACCACAAAATAAATTTTTATATAATATACCTACAGACATCCTGCACTATAATATTCTTCAGATAATCATTTTGGAAAACCCCTCTCTCTTCTGCTTACTCAAGTAGTGTCAACCTACAATTCTGCCAGCCAAACTTCATGAGGTTAGCAATTTGGTTTTATCCAGGCACTTTTCTAAGACCATCAAATTTCAATTTGAACAGTCCTTCAATCTCCTGACAAACATTCTTCCTGCTCTTCACAAGAAGCAATATATCCTTATTCAGATATATGGCCCCATAACCAAACTTTTCTCTCTGATATCATCTACTTTCAAAAGTCATAACCTTCAACTGAAAAACCAGATAAAAATCTTAGCCTGCACTCACATTTTTGAAATTAAAATATATATTCTATAATTCTTCAGACCACATCATTCAATTTGATGAGAATCACCTAGAGTTAGTAAACATACGGTTCAAATAAAATCTATTACTTATTTTACATTATTCAGGAAGAGAACACGGTTCCCATTAATATGACAAGCCTCCAGAGCCACTTATAATCTTTCAATATATCAGCTTAGAATATAATATATAATTATATTCTAAATTTACATATATTTATATCAATAATTAGCTCAGAAGATACATATTTTACTACAAATGAATGAAGTACTTACAAATCCCAAAAGGAGGCAATTAAAATTTCTGAACTAGAATTTTGTTTTTCTTACTATTGCTACCATTTAATTCTACATAAGGACAATACTCCCAATGCTAAATGAAGTATCACAGAGAGGGTCAACAAAAATATTAATATATGGTAATTTTCTTTAGATACTGGGAAGTGAACAGAACTACAGTACCTATAGGAAGTATAGAAGATCAACCAGGCACAGATGAGAAAGATACAGGTAGAAAGGCATAAGGATATGGACCAAAGATAGATATTATAATTACAAAAATCCCTACTGAGATCCTTTGACCCAGAGAAACGGGCAAAGCTATTGCATACAAAGGGAAGGTTACAGTTAAGAGCAAAAAAAAACTAAGAGCAGAAAAGGAACATTTAGTTCAAATACTTCACTTTACAAATGAAAAACTGAGGCCCAGAAAGTTTAAGTGACTTGATAAAACCAAAGAGCTATTTTGTAAAGATCAGTCAAGCTCTAACCAGATCTTCAGGTGATGAGTGAATTATTCTTCATCAGATTAAGAATATGCAATAGTAGCCCTTTTCTGTTATTGCAAAAGGACAACAAAGAGGGAAAACAGCATTATCTTCTAAATTTTTTTTAATGAAATCTTTATTTTTCTGGAGCTAATTACATAAATTTACATCATTCAGGGCATTTTCCTACTTTTCTGTTGATGTTTTCATTTCTAAGAACTACCTCAAAAGACAACTAAGAGTTATCCCAAATTCAGTCCAGTATTCTTTTCTTTGGTGGCTTTAAAAAGGATTTTGTAACAAATTAGAATTTAGAGAGTACTTGCTACTCTATACTTACTATAACTTTTGACAACTACACTATACACAACCATGTCTCTTCTAGAGATATAACAAATTATTGGGTTGTCAGAAAAGTCATGACGTATTTTTTCTATGTTTTTCATTGTAAAAATATGTCATGATTTTTCCGACAACCCAATATATACATTATGTGCTCAGTTCATGAGATCTGACATTATAAAATAGCCACAGTTTAAAAATGGTCACTTTTAAAAAACACTGGCTACTTCTCAGGTACTATGCTTTGCATATTTTTAGCTTAGTCCCCAAAATTCTAATTAACAAAAGTCAAAATATTTTCTATGTTAGAAAATGCTATCAGTCTATAATTCAGTGACAGTACTTGAATTTTGCAATCATAAAACTATTTTCAGATGCACTAATAACCTTGCTTATACTATAACTACATTAAAATATGAAGCATACTCTTTTACCTTAATATTTCATAAGATAATGAGTAAGGCAGCATTTAGCTGATTGCTTTAATGTCTAGGATTTTATACTTAAAAATTTATTTTATATTCGCATTTTTGGGTGAGAATAAAGAAACTTAAATATTTTTATTTAACAAGAGAATACATTATGGATGTAAACTGAACTCATTCTGAAGAGCCAACTTCCTGACATCTGTGACAAAAATTTGATAAAACTGTCCCTTTTACTTCCTTTGGTTGAAATAGTTAACATTTAAAATTTAAGTACACAATGCTACATACTATTAATTCAAGATCTCTGATATATAAGATTCGAGTTTAAATTTAGAGTTTGTATTAACTAAGAAATACATTTAGAATTAAGTGATATCTAGCTTTATCTACAACTGTGTAAATGCAAAGCTTTCAAAAACATATTATCTACCTTCTTTTACATACCTGTCACAGAATCTGATCTGGAATGCTCTTCACTGTCTGAATCCTCCAGTAAATCATCACTTAAAAGTCAAAGTAAAAAAAAAATAATTTGAATTTTAAAAAACTATATACATAATATGAGACAGGAAAAAAAAAATACAATGTTACAACAACCACTGCTTTACATCTGGAATATAAACTTCACAAACACTATTAAAACTAGATTAAATGATATATAAGTAATCTGAGATCATTACTGATTAACAATGCTGATAATGAATCTTAAATCATTAAATAAAAATCTCCATGAAATAAGATGCAAAAACCTCTAAGGAGCTATAACAGAATTTGTAAAAATTAGAAGACTGTTAAGGTGTGACTGGGTATATATAGTTTGGGTAAATAAAGATAAAAAAGAGAGGGGCAGTTAATAAAATCAAGCACAAGATTCCAGTAGTAAAATTTTAAAACTATTCTTCTACTAAATTCAGGCAAGATACCCTAAAAACCAAACAGGGGAGTATGTACATGTGAGTGTGTACATATACTCACACACGCATTTCATTTGTATTTTGTATTTGATTTGTTTTGGAAGGGCTGTTAAGAACTCATTGAAGAAAACTATTACAACCCAGAAGTTAGGAGTTAAGACAACATGACAATATTCCCTCTTTTACTCTGCACTTAGATGGTCAAGAAACTGCTCGTTTCCCTCTTTGCGTCCAACTTTATCCTCACTTTCCACTGTTAGCAGACTAATTACAGATCACTCCAGCACAATATGAGGCTGTTTCTGTACACTAATAATCAGCACTTCTACAGCAGTTCTAAAATTCTAATAACCTCAATTACAAAAATAAAAAGATGCATTTTGCAGGAAGAAAAAGTATGTCTCCCTTTTTAAAACAATGTACTGCACTTGCATCTGAAATATCCATGCAATTATGGTGTTTTAAATGAAATGTTAAGTTAGTAATCTCTGTTAAAAAAATGTTTGCAATTTTGAGGGAGAGAAACTTACTTAGATATTTGACAAATTTTCTGTTTTAGTTTTCTCAAGTGGTGATAATTGTCTATAAACCAATTTTGTGCTATAATTTAAAACAACAAAAAGGCAAAAAGTTTCAGATCAGCTGCTAATTGATTCAAGCAATTTAAACACTAATTGGCTGACTTCAGGGGGCAAAAAAGATACCTGGAAAAATAAATACCAAGAGGGGAATGTTAAGGAATGAAAATTATCCAGAATGAAGTCCAAATCAAGAAGACAGAGTAAGTTTCAAATACAGAAGGGCCTTTACATTAAGAAAAATAACTAAATATTACTCAGCTGTACTGAGATAAAAAGTTAAACAAAGTAGTAGTATTTTTTTTTTTTTTTGAGGGCAGTGTCACTGGCCCTCATATGTGGGACCCGAACTGGGCTGCTGGTTTCCCAAGCCAGCGCTTAACCACCGCGCCACTTGGCCAGCCCAGTAGTAGCATATTTTTAAAGAAGGCATTTAGGTATCTCAAAAAGAAGCTACAAGGGCCATCCGAGTGGCTCCGTTGGTTAAAGGCTCGCTCAAGAGTGCGAGCTGAGCACTGAGCAACAGCAATTGGAAGCCCAGCACGAGCTGAGCAGCTGCTGAGCTGCCAACAGGTAGCAGGATGGCTCAATTTAAAAACAAAAACAAAAAACAAAAAAACAAAAAAACAAAAAGAAAAAAAAGGCTTTTTCTGAAGGTCTTATGAATTTTATTTTATGGCGGAAAAGTTCTCATAATTTTTATATGATAAAATCGTAAGAGTAAAATCAATGAATGGTATGCTCAAAGGGCGAATTTTATGATATGTAATTGTATCTCAATAAAGCATTTAAAAATTCACATGAGTTAAAAAATATATACAAATACACATAAAGGATAACAAATGGATGCTGTGATTATGGGTTTTATACATTTCAAGTTACTTCTCTGTATTTTCCAATTTTTCTACAATAAGTATGCATTACTTATACAGATTTACTAAAGCCTTTTACATGATATAAAATCTTTTGCAAAGTAAGAAACATGTAAAATAAGTTAAGATATTATAAGTTTTAAATGTTTACTTAAGACTACATGTGTTTTGAAAACTAAATATACTCATATTATAGGGGTACCTTAGTTCTGATATACCAAAACTATAAATAACTTCAAAGTTAATTCAGGAAATGTTCGCCAATTTGAAAAACATAACATACAAATGACAAAATGTTAATTCATTAAAATTACATGTGTTCCCAAATAAATATTCTTCCTTGAATAAATTCAAAACAAAGACAAATGTTACCTTCCAAGCAGAAATGGTCAAAAACAATTCCTAAGCAAGCTACATAAGCTAATTACTTTCTACTTCTTGGCTAAGCTTTAATTTCCTAAATTAATATATTATTCTTCAAGCTAATGAAACTCACATGGAGTATTTTAAAAACAAATATATTGTATCTTGTACCACAAAGTCTGAGGCAGTTCAGTTCATTATATATTCACTACTGATCCAACAAGAATCTTGCTACCTGGGGGGTGGAGGGGAGGGCCAGAAAGGGAGGGGGCAGCCAGGGGCTTGAGGGGAGGAAGTTCTACCTCTTCAGCTTCCTCCTACTATCCCAACTTCAGAGTCAATTTCTGTGTGATTCATCTCACACTTTATTGGGAGTCAAGGGTCCTTCTATCCTAGATAGACTTAAGTCTCTTAAAACCAGCCAGAGAGATTTTTATCTCAACTTGAGCCCACATAATACCTGTCCAGCAGAATACTGGATACGTGTTTACCTAAAATGCACATTTTACCTAAGGGTGTGTCACAGTGTATGTGCTATGTGTGTACACATGTATGCAATCTTAAAAGTGTATCTTGATTCGATTTTTAATTCCAAAATTACAAAACTCCAAGACAAAAGTTCTAATTAAAATCAGTGTTCATTTCAAAAAACATACCAATTTCATTATCTTCTATTAATTTTCCACTGACTTCTAAGAAAATCACAGAGAACCAGCACGCTTACTTTCCAGTCCCATTGGCAATCGAAGACAAAACCTCCATGGCCCAGGTGCTTTCCCATCAAGCTCTCACTGGGATTTATCACTGAGAACAGCCATGAAGCTTTAATTCAGTCTATTACAGAATTCAGACTGCAGTCATTTATTTACCTACCTGTAATTTATACCTATCATTACCAAGAGGGCCTAGACAGAGGTAACTTTCCCAACTTGTATGCTGTAAATTTTCCATTAATTACCTCAATAAAATCATTTCCATTAATCAGCTTTTATATTAGTTCTTAAGGAAACTGCAAGCCACCAAAGGGGTTGTGAAGTAAAATAGTAAATCACTGGAGTAACAGAAGTCACACCTCAGTACCATAAGCCCCTGCAAGTGAAATAATAGATGTCTGCGTATCAGGACATCTGGTCACAGTTAAATAGGCTCCATTTCACGCTGCTACCTTCAGAATCTTAAAAAGAGGTAGCTGCTAACGCTTAAGACAAGTGGAGTGGTTTGTGGAACCCTTCATTCTGCCTACTTGAGGACCCTGCAAGTATCGCTCAGTACAGCTACAACTGCAGTTTCTTGGGAAACAAGTGAGTGAAATGGGATTATACTTTGACTCTCCTGCCCCCACAAAAGACCAAATACAGCTACAGAAATCAGGAATCTTTCAGAAAAGCTGAATGGAAGAGAATCCAGCACAGAAATTTTACCAAAATGTTTCTATAGCAATAATTATCATGCCTCAGCTCACACCAGTTAATACTAAATTGTTTTAAATAATTAGGTCATCCTCCCCAGCCACAGGATATATCACTCATTAGCACGTCTATAATTTGAGGTGCTAATGAAAAAAGGGGAAACTGAAATCATTTGGTTCCACTACTCTATGAAAAGATTTAGTAGAAGGTGAAATTACAAGTCTAATCCAAGCATTTCATTTCATTAGACTATTTTTCAACGCAGCAATTATGTCTAATTGGCATAGACTGAGATAGAAAATAAAGTACATTTTACAGACTATGGCATTTCTGAGTGAAATTTCTTTTCAAGAATCACACAGCTCTTTCAGATTTCCAACCAAACATTTCTCTAATGTCCTGACCTAATCATTTTTTCTGCCTTTTCAATTAGAATTAAGAGAATATAAAAGTTAGAAAACGAGAGCATTATAACTTCTATAAATACCACTAAACAAATTCACATACCTATCTCCTTCCAATTTTGGTATGTCTGAGCAACTAGAAGAGTCTTCCAGCCACGTCAAAGTTGGTCTCCTTGACTCGACTGCTGAGCTTGGTTCTCCCGACAGAATAAGCTGTTGTACAATGGCTGGATCATATGCATTAATTTCAAACTTTAAATGGACCTAAACAAATGAAAAGCCTAAGTTCACAACTGATTTTTTTCCTCAATTACTAATCTGTTACTTCAAAATTAAAACACACCTTCATAAGTTTGGAAACATCCCATATGCAGATCTTTCCTCGTTTTGTTGCAGCAGCTAGAAAATGAGGGCAGCTCCCAGACCCAAAGCAAGATATTCTGTCAGTTCCATCCGTGCAAGGAAACTGCGCAGGGCTTGTTGCAAGAGTGACTGACAATGGCACATTCTGTGTGTGCTCGCCTTTCACAAATGGGCAGTTTGGGGAATGTCTCTCGTGTTCAGACCTTACATAGATTAAGGAAAGACAAGTTTAATGAACAAAGCTGTTCAGTTTGTACATTAAAACAGAACTCCAGGATCATGTTTCCTTTTTAAAAAAAATAATCTGTTGAACTTGAAGTATTCCTTATTTAAAAGACTCAAATACCAAATCATTCAGTTTTATCAAGATCACTCCAACATATCCAACTATTCACTTTATAACAGCAGTTGTTATTCACTTTAACTGATTACAAATACAGTTTCAGATAAAACTAAGAAATAAATGTCATAGTACAATTTCTGCTATATTAACATACTGATAAAATTTTTTATGTTCTGGTATTTCCTCACACTGGTTTCCTACAACTTAAAATGAGTAACTATTTTACATCAGTTTAAAATTCTCCATGTATGTATATATAGTACAGTGACAATAATTAATACTGTACTATATACTCGTATTTGAAATTTGCAAAGAAAATATATCTTAAATCTTCTCACCACACACACAAAATGGAATTATATAGAGGTGATGGATTATGGTGATCTCTTCACAATGTGTATATATCAATATCAAATTGTACACCTTAAAATATACAATTTTTAAAGGTCAAAGGTAAATTTAAAAAGCTGTTTTTGTAAATTAATTACAAATAATTATACATATTATATATAGATATTTATCCGTGGCCCCAACTATAAATGACATAATATAGTAAAACCTCAATAAATGCCCTTCAAATCACAAAAAACTTTTTAGTAATGTCTGAAAGCAAAAAAAAAACTGTATTAAGAACATAGTAATACACCCTATACATTCACTACAGGACCCAATCAAACAAATAACTTCTAAACAAAATTTCTTTTCAAAGAAACTTAGATAATGTTCACAGATTATCCATTATTTCTTTCAAATGAATGCTTCTGTGGTGAAAAGAAATGTTAAATTAGTTTAATAGAAAACCCTAACATTTTTATAAAAATAAAATACTAGGACCTAAGATCAAGACTGACATAATGACTAAGAATTTTCTGAAATATCGAAAGCAGGATGAACTTTAACACTTAAACTATCTGTCCAACTTTGTGCCTACTTTCTTTGTGGTTACTTTTTTTGTTGTTCTAATCACAAGGCATTGGTTGAAATGTCAGGATGCTGCTACCAAAAAAGAACTCTTTTTTTCAAAGCCATTTTTACATTTCCATAGCAAAAAAGGAACATTATACTTATAAAATATGCTATTACTTAGGTGTACATATTTCTTTCTGCATTGCTCCTACAAACTACCTATATCCATATATAAATCCTAGACAATTTGCAATATGCAAATGTCATACATAAATGCTTTTACATGGCTTCCCTAAGCAGATATTTTGACTGGATTCCATCCCAGCTAAGTCCTTGGTTTGTTTTCCCCTTTCCATTTTTCTCTCTAACCTGAGGCGTTTTAACTTATTAAAATTTTATTTACACAAGTGATAAATGACTACATAATGTAAAGCTAAAGACCCACTTCAATTCTAATATCCAATCCCAGTAATTTCCTATTCTACATGCAGGTAACCACTTTTATGAATTTAAGTGGTATACTTCTAAAATATTTTTATAAGTTCATATACATATATGTACATATAGAAAATAGAGGTTTTCCTTTAAATAGACAGTATCACTGTATGAATCATTCCACACCTTTGTTGATACAATAACATATCTACAATTTAGTGATGGTGATATAATAGAATTTAGTGATGGTGATATAATAGAAAGCTAAATATTCATTCCTTTTAATTGTTAGATCATAGTCGATTATATGAATATACTACATTTTATTTGGCTATTCCCTCCTGATAGGCATTTAACATGCTTTCAGTTTTTCAATGCAGTGACCATCCATTTTACACCTCATGCATACAAAAGCAATTAATTCCCTAGGGTAAATAAGTAGAAGCGGAATTGCCAGATAATACGGTGTGCCGCTTATCCATTTGGAGCATTGTGCCCAAGTCCTCAGAGACTCTACCAACTGCTCAAGCTTGAGGAATCCTGAATCCTGGAGGCAAAAAAGAGGTAGAATCCTTGATTCCCTGACCATGTCAAGAAACTGGGTTTTGAACTGGCCAAGTTGGAAATCTGAACCAACTTCCCCATAGAAAAATCTTTTTATACATATGTGTACAAAACACACACACACACACACACACACACACACGCACGCATACAGTTTCCAGAGGAAAAGACTGAGTGCCAAACAGAACCCTAAATCTGAAAATTGCTCATATTCAACTCAGTCTGCAGATAGATGCAATTCCAATTTTTATTTTCATACAGTATTTCCCACTGTAACCTGGAATCCATATGTATACTCCAGTGGGCTTTATCAAGTTCATCCCATTCCCACCTGCTGATTAACATTCAGAGACCTCAAACTAATTTGAGTACAATGTTAAGTGATATATTTTAAAACCAAACCCTGCCTCCATAACTTAATAGCCATATGCCCCTTCAGCAAATACTATTTTATTAAAATGGGATAGTAATTCCTATCTCACTGAGTGACTATAACGATTAAATTGAAGGATATGCCCTCCTATAAAACAAAGACGATAATACCTACTTCATAGGGCTAACGTGAGAAAGAAATCAGGTAAAAATATAAAGTGCTTTAGGATGGTACCTGGTAAATAGTTTTATATAAATATTTGCAATTATTATTACTATTTCTGTTAATAGAACCCCAGAGTAGTTATTTGTAAAAATGAGGTTTCAACACATGATCTCTAATATTTAACCAAATTCTAAACGTTCATGCCCTAGAATCAAAATCACCACAGGCTCCCTAAAATTACTTCAAAATTAAAAATGTAAATGATAAGGCCCTCCTCTATGGATTCTCTAATGACAGCCTGTCCTCAAAAGACAAAGATTAAACTGCTGAAGTTTACCATGCTATTTTATCATAGCCTTCTGGTTTTCAGAGCCTGATTGATTCTGTTCTTTGGCACTTCTCCCACATACAGATTTTAGGAAGTCCAAGACCTCAGAGACATTGTATGCCAAGTGATGTGACAGTATAGACAACATGACCTCATTTCATTCTCTTAGGATAAAGGCAAAAATAGAGATGGCAGAAAGGCACGAATATCACTATAGTTAGATCATTAAAGTAAAATTTGGAAGCACATTTACAGGATTCACTTAGCCTATTATGTCCAGAAAAATCAAGACTCACCAGGGTTCATCTGTAGGTTCCCAACAAACGAGACACACACTACAAGTAAAACACATGGCTCTATCATCTCCAGATGAGGCAGGCTACAAATTTATAAAGAATACAGAAAAAGTTAACAATATTAAAATAGCTTTCAAATAAAAACTCTTCTAAAACAGTTAATAAATTTAAGTAAAATTCTATATTAAGGACAAGAAAATTGGCATATACTATTAAGTTCCAGCAACACACTGGATCCCCAAATGTTTATAAATCTGCTTCCTTATTTGAAAAATCATTTCATCAGAAAATGACCAATAAATCAAACACTCAACCTCTGATCCAGCGTCTTTTAACTGTATTATTAAAGTATTTGAAATACAGTTAAGTATATAAAGAAATAGTCTATGGGCCAGCCGAGTGGCGTGGTGGTTAGGAGCTGGCTTGGGACGCCAACGGCCCTGGTTCAATCCCACATATGCAGGCCAGTGACACTGCCCTCAAAAAAAAAAAAAAAATAGTCTAACATGCTTATTACTAAAAAATGAATCATGCACAACCACACAAGAAAGGGCAAGGAAAAAGGAAAAGCAAACCAGTAAACCTAACTCATGTAATATTCAAGACACATGGGACAAAATGCTACATATTGGGTTGTCGGAAAAGTCATAACGTTATTTTTGCAACGAAAAACAGAAAAATTACATCATGACTTTTCCGACAACCCAATATATATAAAATAATATATCAAAACCTGAATTGAAATATACCACAGAAAACCATTACTATTATTTTGGGGCATTTAACTCTAGTTAGCATTTACTATGTCTACAGATTAAAATTTATTATATATTTTACAAGATTAAAAATAATGAGCTCCTAACACAGGCAGTCTTCAAATAAATCTCTCTTTAATTGGAAGTCTGAAAAACTTTGAATGAAATATTCAAATGTATGGTATTATGATTTAACTTTAGTTAAGATATTCAGAACACTTCAAGAAAACCAAGGAACCATCACTCCAGATTCTTTATGATGACAGTAACTTCAATATACTTCAAAGTTCAGTTGAATTCTAAAATTAAATAAGCCAGCTTTATGTAAACTGTCACGTATTAGATTTCTTAGATTCTTTAGCAGTGGTAAGCCAGTCTACGCAACTCCGTTGGAAGTTTCTTTTTATTAGTCATTAATATAATATAGGTCATTAAAAAAACCAAACCCCACAAATGCCTATCCGAACTCATTTTTCTTACCTCCCTCTACTTTAGCTCAGTGAAACTCTCCATAATATCCCATTCTCATGTTTTTGTAACTCTAATCCTTATACTGTACACCCTCTTTTCCTACATAAAACTATGACGATTTTTCTTGATTAATTATTCCTCTTTCTGTACAATTTCTTAATCAGTTCTTCAATACATTATGTATTCAGGTAGCATTTCACTCCCATAACGCTGCTACTTTAGTATATGGGTACTTTATATCCCAAATAAAATTAGAATTTCAGGAGTAACTGTAACGTGTTCTTTTATTGCATTACCCTACGTATCTATTACTGTATGAATATATAAGTCAAAACATGAAAATAAACACACATCCAAAAAGAACAATTTTCAAAAAGTAAATCTGAAGAATACTGTCTATTTCTAAAAGAAAATAGTTATGAAGCATTAATTGTGTTGTTACTTTTAACAAATATTTTTTTTCTATTCATACACAATACATGATACACGAAATAGCCAGTCAGTATTATGATCAAAGGTTTAAGAACAAAACCCACATAAATTCACACAAGTACACACAAGGGAACAAAGGCATGCTAAAAAAGGTTTTTATTAATAGTCTTTTTTACCTGATGATAAAATCCAGCTTGAGCCATGGGATCTGGTTGTGCCCATCTATAGCCTACATGAGGCCATGAGGTAAACGTCTCCCGTCTGTTAGCTTCACTATACATTAATGATCTAAAAGTAAACATACTTTATGTAATAGACATTAGACATCAAATTATAGTGACATTCCTATTTCATACTAAAAAAACAAAAATTTATTGGATTATCTACAAAAGATTGAAATGACCTAATGACCAAGTTCAAATTTTTTTTTAAACTAAAAACAATCACTTTTAGAAATTTCTCTTACAGAATAGAGAAAAAGAAACCTGATTGTTGCCACAAATGATAAACAATTCCAGGGGTAGATTAAATTAACCATGTTGCATAATTACCAAGCAGAGAACACAAAATCTAGAAATGTAGAGGCAGAGAGCTATATGCTTTCAGCATGTGCCAAGTTTTGGACAATAAACAGATAAAACCAAAGAAAGAGTGGTGTTATCTCAATTATATTGAGTAAATATTTTCTATTTCTTTCCTTTTTTTAAAAGCAGAAGGCAGTTTTCTGTTCTTTCTCCAGAGAAATCTTTTTCCAGGAAAGCTATACTCTCCAGGGAATTATCAAAAAAGGAAATCTTCCCATTTGCATATTAAAATATTTTAGCTCACTGAGACTGAAGCTGTAACAGAGGGCTAGAGTACTTTTTTAAAGGAACATACCAAAATTAGAAAGTCCAAACACCTTCAAGAAATGACTAGTAAGAAAAGCTTACTCTTCCTAACACAAAAGTGTAACTAATAACAGGAAGGACAAACAAAAAGAGAGAGACAGAGTGGTAAAGGTCATCACAATGAGATGAGAAAAATATTTTTCTTTAAATTCTTCCCTAAATTGGTACATGATTTCCCATACTATTGCTAGTGATCTTAGGTTTCACTTAGAGTTGTATTCTGGTTTTAAAATCACATCATTTGGTTAGAAAAGTCTTATCCTTTACAGGTTTCAAATGTCTTCAGAATCTGTGTCAGTCTTAGAACAGAAAACTGGCCACTTAGTTATATTACCAAAAAGAACAGCAATGGCATCTAATACACCCGGGGTTGGAAAACTGCAGCTCTTTGGGTATATACATGTGGCTCTGAAGTAAAATTGAAAATGAAAATAAAACTATCATAAGTTTCATTTATAAAATTTTTAAAGGAGATTATTCACATAATGGTGATTTCATTTGTTTTATGGCTCTCGAATAATTTTTAAATTGTTGTGAAGGGCAGGATTGACTCTTCTGTCTCAAAAGTTTGCCGACCCCTGTAATAGACCCTAACTCAAACCTCCAAAAGACTTGAATTCATCAAGGTCCTCATCAGGTTCCTACGATTCATTTTTAGTGAAACGAACGCCACAGACTACATTAAAATTAATATTCTGAAACATTTTAACACCTCCGGAAACACTGAATACACTATCCAATGAATGCATTTCCCAAAATAAAACATTTACCACAGTTTGCACTGATTCTTTTTAGAAACTCTGCTGCTTTTTGCAAAGAAAATAGCTCTGAAGGGTTGTTTTTATAATCTTAAGATAGGCACAGCTCTCAGGTAAAAAACATTTATTCAAAATACATTATTTCTTTTTTCACCTGATTCCAGGTATCTTCCGAAGAATATTTTAATGACAGCCACAGCACACATCACCTGATAGTTATTCAGATTAAAAATTATAATCTCTACATTTTGCCCAAAAGATAAAGATAGCAATATTGCCATGGAATATAAAAATTCTTCACAAATGTTAACACAACCAACAGAAGGTTACCTATATAATCATAAAATCATTTAACAAAAACAAAGGGAATTGATTAAGCAAAGTCTCAGTTTACCAAGAGATAAACTAATAGACATTGCAAACTAATATAAAAGCCATGCTTAAGATAACGGAAGTTAAAAGTTAATTCACTCAGTAGTACCTCTGCTAACATCAGCATGTACTATTTATAAAAGTATTTCAGAAAAAAAGCATAGAAAGTTTCAATTCACATCAATGAAGATGTAAAAACATAAATACTACATACATGTGAAGAAAAATGTTAACTGAACAAAACTGTTACATTTAATATTTCAGTATAGCACTTTGAAACTTCAGTACTTTCAATAAGAATCTGATAACTGTTATTTCAAATAAAAAATCATGTAAGTTTTTAAATCAATGTATGCATTACTGGCTTTTTAATTAATTTATACAAAGCAGAACCTCAGTAAATCTCTACTGAAGAAAATAATGGTTGAGGTGTGATTTTTATAATACTCTGTTTACATCCAGAGCACGCAGCATAAAAATCTTAATTCAAAATTGTCCTAATTAATTTTGTAACTCTTTTCATTTTTCAGTAGGAAATACTGGGTTGTTGGAAAACTCATGACGCATTTTTTCTATGGTTTCTGTTGCAAAAATACATCATTACTTTTCCGACAACCCAATAATTTATGGCTCTTACACTTAGTCTCTGACATGTTTTTTCATACATCAAAATTTATATCAAAGGTCACAAATTTCAACAAGGCAAAACAATTCTTATAAATTGAATAATTATAATATTTTTAAGTTAACTCAAATATTTACTAAGTAAGAATGAAGCTGGAATTTTCAAAATATAACTTTATGATCCCTTTAAATACTTCGCAGGCACCAAAAGAAATAGCAAGTCAAGTGGCAATTTACTTCACTTCAGTTATTTTGATAAAAATGAGAATTTGAATGGATTTTTAAAATATTCTGAAACATCTTTTTAATCATCATCCAACTGTTTTTCTTGGTTAAGCCAAAAAAATAATCAATTTCATTTCAGTATCACATCTCTTCATAAGCAAGGTTATACCTGTCCACAGAACGGCCTGGCCCCACTCCGAGTTCTGGACGTGCACTAGGTAAGAGGTAAGACAATCTGTCCATCACTGAGGACGCCACAGGTAAGGCAGCAACATTTTGATTTATTTTCTTGAGTTCATTCACAATGGCACTGGCAATGGACTTTAACACATGATGAGGAAGATGAAATGTAACTGTGGCCCACTGAAAGAAAATGGGTAGTGTAAGCAAAGAAAAATGGACTCAACAGTTTTAAGCAAAAACCATACCTTACACATTATATTGTACAATAAAGAACTATGTGTCTCAAGTCAGTTCACTGCATTCCTTCATCGTTTAAAGCAGGAACTTGCAATTACATAAAAAATGAAATCTCAACTAATCACTGTGAAAGAGACAGTTTAGAACCAGATGATAGCACACCTTACATTCCCATCCACAATTAAAGATAATTAAAATCATGTGTCATTTTTCATATTTCTCCAGCACATATACAATGTTAAGCACAAATAAGGCACTCAAATATCTCCATTCATAAGAACACAGTTGTACCATGTATCACTACTGGGGTAGATGGGAAATTATTTTGGCTTAGCAGATTCTTATGTATTTATTGTTATTGTCACCATAATCCAGTAAAAGTAACTAAAAGTATTGATCCTGTAGTCACAGACTTGGATTCAAACCCCTCTTCACCATCAACCTGCTTCTGTGAAATGGGGAAAAACAAATACCTATTCACCTAATGTTATAA
The DNA here is from genome assembly GCA_033961575.1 of Aselliscus stoliczkanus. Taxonomy (NCBI): domain Eukaryota; kingdom Metazoa; phylum Chordata; class Mammalia; order Chiroptera; family Hipposideridae; genus Aselliscus; species Aselliscus stoliczkanus. The sequence continues at coordinate 50,010,557 of CM066730.1, read as the reverse complement.
GAATTCAAGTGAGGACTGTTACAGTGTTTAACAAAGTAGACATTCAATAAATGTTAACCACAATTATTTAATACTAAATAATTACTTAAGAAGTTAGACTGCAAAAATGCTATGTATGATTTTCCCAGAAAAGTCTATAAAGTCATTTCATGTTTGTGTCTTGTTCCTGTTCACCTATGAATCAATAAAGCTGGAAAAACTTAGGGCCAGAAACATGACTTGAATTGCTAAAAAACAACAAAACAAAAAACACGGAGAGAGAATCAAAGCCTCTTACTCTGTTTCTAGACCTAACCTGTTCATATAACCTGAGCCTCTTGATTGAAAGAGAGGGTGAATCCCCTTGAGAAAAAAATCCTACAACAATACCCCAACTATACAATGTAAATCTTATTCCAAGCCTTTTTCAAAGGCACCTGTAGACATTCACTAGTCACTGTGCTCTGGTGAACAGAAAATAATGTGATGTTTCGGGCATTACAAGACAGTAGCATTGAAGTGACCTAAAACATCACAGTGAAAGTGGGCGCTTACGACGGTCAAGTGAGTAAGACTTTTAACCCAAAACTGCCTCGGTGAAAAATAGGGTCCCCAGACCTATCTTCTTGTCATTATTAGTTCCTAAATGCAACTAGAAGAGATATAGAATAGGCAAACAGAAAACTTCCTACATTGTTTATGTTTCTCTGATCCTCTCTGAGAACTATTAAAGCAAGAAGGGTCAAGTGAAATCCCTAAAACTTTCATTCTCTACAACCACACTACCCAAAGTAATATCACATTCCTGAAAAAATTTCTGAGACTGATGCCACTATAAGAGACCTGAAAGACAGAGGAGTAATCAAACTATCTCACCTCCATTTAACTGGCCTGTTTGGCATATGCAGAATATAAACAGATATTAAAGAACGAATGTGGACTGTAAACTATCAAGTGGTGACTTGAATTGCAGCTACTGTTCCAGATGAGGTGTCCTTAATTAAAGGAGATCAACAAATCCCTTGATATCTGGCAGGCAATTACAATTCTGTCAAATACTATTTTCTCTCAACTAACTTGTAAGGACCACCCAAAAGTAGACTGCTTTTATCTGGCCATAACAATAAATCTTCAGTGTTACCACATGTTCTTTACCATAATCTAGTTCTGTAGAAATCCTGATCAATCTAACATCCTGCAGATCGCCAGACTGGTCCACTACATCAACATCACACTCGTTGGTCCATATAAGGAGGAAGTAGCAAGGAACTTAAATGCCTTAATAAGACACATGCAAGCCAGACAGAATCAGTACGAAGCTCCTGGCTTCTTAGCAGTCCCTAATAGAAATTAATGCCTATCCATTCAGACAAATGTTTATGCAATCAAGCTAACCTACCCATGAAGAACTAGGTGTTATCTGACATGCGAAACGATAATATTGGGCACAAGATACAAGCATCCTTCATCAAGTGGTTTATAAGAGGTCAGTCTTGAGAAAGCCCAAAAGGCAAGTTGAATAAGCAACTACCTGGGACTTCTACAATACGTACTCTTGTCAAAATGCCACTTTCTCCTTTCACACTGAACTCCCTATGATGCGAAAACCGAGGAAGAAAACCTTTGGCTCTGATTTACAGGTGGTTCTGCACATTATGCCAGTACCACCCCAACATGGATGACAGCAGCATTCAGCCCCAGGCAGGACAGTGGTAAAGCTAAATCTTCTCAGTGGGCAGAAGTTCAACCAGTACATTTGGCTGTTGTCTTTGTCTGGATTGAGAGTTGGTCAGAAGTAAAGATCCTCACTGATTAATGGGATAGAAGCTAATGTTGTGATTGGAGAGTCAGGCATTTGGGAAGATCAGGACTGGAAGACTGTTAACAAGGAAGCGTAAAGGTCTATGGATAGACTTCTCAAAATAAAACCGGAGTGTGAAAATATTTGTGAGATACATGAATGCTCATCAAATGACATCCATCCATTCCAGAGGAATGGACAAATTACATACGCTATGAATGTCACTCACCCTCTCTCCACAGCCATTCCAGTGCTTGCTCAATGCATCTATATGCAAAAAGACATGGCAAGAAAGATGGAGGGTATGTACAGGCTGAACAACATGAATTTCCCCCCTCACCAAGACTAACCAGGCGACAGCTCTTGCCAATTACCTAATCTGCCAATGCACATACCAAAGATGAGTCACCAATATGACACCATTTTCCAGGAAGAAGAGCCAGCTATCTGATTATAGGCTAATTATACTGAATTCCTTCAGTCAAGGATTAGGCAGCAACTTGTCTTCACAGTAATAGATATGTATTCTGGATATGCATTTACCTGTTCTGCCCACAATGCTGCTGCCATATTACATCACTGCCTGTGGACTAATAGAATGGCTTACGCACCATCATGGTTTTCCACACAATTCTTTGCTTCTGACCAAGAAATCACTTCAAAGGATAAAAAAATATGCAACAATGGGCTCTTGCCCATGAAATTGACTTGTGCAACACTGGTATCATTCAGAAGGAGATGGCCTGACCGAAAAAAAATAAAAAATAAGTGTAATGCCCTATTAAACAATCATTTTAACTAACTGGGAGAAGTGCCTGAAAGCTTGGAGTTGTACCTTACAGAATTATATATATGTTTTGAATCAACCAAAAATATATCATAGCTTCTCCCAGCAGGGTCACTATTATACTTAGCAACCCATTCAGAAACTTTAAGCTTTATGCTCTGGAAATCTTATGTCCCAAAGAAGGACTGTTCCACCAGGGTACACCAATGGTTCCAGAGTTATGTGCTGACACTGCTATGCAGCATCAGGGAAAGGAGGTCAGTCTACTAGGTGGTATGATTAAAACTGATAAGGGAAAAGGGATTGATGCTAAATAAAAGGGGCAAGGAGAACTTAATTGGAATCCAGGAGATTCTCTAGGGTGCCTCTAAGTCCTTCTATGTCCAATAGTAAAAGTGAATGAATGATTACAACTTAAACACAGCACCACTAGAATCTGGATCCTGCAAGAGTGAAGACATGGGTCACTCCACCATGTAAAGACACTGACTTCTTGATGTGCTAGCTGAGGACAAACGGAATATGGAATAGGCAGAAGAAGGTTATAAATACCAACTATATCCTCTTGACCATTATAAAATTGAGGGACAGAGCAGCTATGCATATTTTCTTCCCTTATTACGTAAATGATGGATGGATAAACGTTTAGATATAGACTTATTTTATGCAAGAATTTTTGGTTATAGTTAATTTAGTCTTTAGACAACAAAGTTCTGTTAGCTAAACAGCTGAAACATAACTGAATTTTAGGATTGGTTAATATTACCTAGGGATGGATACAATACCTGCTGGAACTTCTTAGTAGTCCCTAATAGGAATTAATACCTATCCGTGAGACAAATGTTTATGCAACTTTCTCTCTCCATCTCCTTCGTGGGGATGGGGAGAGAGTCTTCCTATGTAAAAAGGAAAAATGCCTCTTGTTAAGAGCATATTTTTATTGTATTAAAGTTCAAATACATAAAAATAGTATGTATGGAGATGCTGAGTAGGTAAAGGGTGGACTGTGCCAGTCACTAAACTATTGTCTCTGATCTCCAAACCTACCCTCTACTTCTCTTCCGTGTCGTGTTGGGCCTGGGACTCTACAAACTATAGTTCTTCTTTGCCAACCAGTTTCCTGGCTGTTGGGTTCTGATAAAAGGAACACAGGATGGAAATTGGAAAGCATGATGAGGAGGGGAGAAAATCTAACTCTTAGCTATTACTTGTCATTGCTGCCAACATTGCTTCAACAAAAGACCTGGCAGCAGCAGATGATTCTTCCAGCAGTTTTTTGTTGTTTTCTTAGCAGTCTCAGAACTAGTCTCACAGAGTTCCCTCAGAGGCACTACCATCAGCAAGCAGCACCACTCTTCAGAGATGTGAGTCGCACTTCCACAAGCTCCAAGCTCCTCGGGTACAAGCTGGGCAGCAGCTCCTCCTCAGAACTCTGAGTCCCAGACCCATGAGGCCCATTCTCTAAGTTTGTAGGGTCAGATAACCTCTTGCTCCTGCAGGCGTAGGTGAGACCCACTTCCTGTAGTTACCATCTGTGTGTCACCTCAGTGTTTTCTCTTTACTTTTTCAGTTCTTAATTACATGTTAAGTCAATTCCTTACAATAAATTCTCTGTTGGAATGCAGCAAATAGTTTCTGTTTTACTAAATAAAATGCCCCATCAATAGAATAAGGGTTAATAAAAATCATCGTAAATCTATAGAATAAAATTCAGTATAATTATCAGAAAAAACAGATGATTTGAGAAATGATATGAAAAGATACTCAAAATACATTAAGTGAAAACAAGGCATATGCTAGAATTTGAATGTTTTGTGTCCCCCCAAAATCCATTTGTTGAAACCCTAACCACCAAAGATGATGGTATTAGTAGACAGGGCCTCTGGGAGACACTTAAGTCATGAGGGTAGAGCCCTCATAAATGGAATTAGTGTCTTTATACCAAAGGCTCCAGAGAGATGATTTGCCCTTTTCCACCATATGAGGACATAGCAAGCAGGCACCAGGTATGAACCAGGAAGAAGGCCTTCACCAGAAGTGCTGACACCTTGATCTTGGATTTCCTGGACTCCACAACTATAAGCAATTTCTATTGTTTATAAGCTACCCAGTAGAGGCACTCTGTTTCAACAGCCCGAACAGACTAGACAGTATATCACAGTATTTTAGTGTAATTACAACTGTACTTGAGAAAAAAATATTTATAAATGCAAAAGTTATTTTTAGGAAAATAGTTTTTACCTTCTACTTTATATCCTCTGGCATGGAAATTTTACATGTATTACAATTTTAACTTACAAAAGACCGTAAAAGAAAAACGCAGAAGAAATTAACTATAGCCAAGGATTTAATTCAAAGCACCATCTCCCACAGACATCCTAATCAGGCAAAAATAATTTTTTTAAATTTCAAAGCCTAAAATGGCCCATTTCCAAAGACATATTCCATTTCTTATGGAAGCTTATAACCTGACAGGAAAATCTCTTTCATCAGCCTCTCGACCAATACAGGGTCATCAAGCATAGAAGCTTTAGGAACAAAGTAAGCAAAACAGTTCCCACAAACTGAAGTTAAACTTCAGTAAAAATAGTTTCAACATTGAGATGACTTAGAATGACTTGGTTTTTTTAAAAGAGAAAAATCTAGAATTGGAATATTTCCAAAGGGGATAGGGGTGAGGGGAAGGACAGAGAAAGGCGGAAGTATAGAGGTGTATTTTCTATTATAACCCCAAACAAGGTAACTTTTTTAACTTCTTACCTTAGCAACTTTGTGGTTTGCTGCAGTCTCATGAGATGTACTTTTTAAACCATCTTTAAGCTGTGTGATGAACAAATCATAACCCTCCGTACTAGAAATATCTATCTTTTCTAAACATGCTGATAAGAGCTGTTGTGCCTAAATGGAAAAGATGATCACAGAAAATTAACACAATAAAAATGATAAATTCAGATCCCTATTCAAATATTTTAATTTGTAATGATTCTGATAGGTACTATACTAATGCTTACCTACTTTTACTTTAATAAACTTAATCAAATAATGATTTGAAGGGCTATTACAAAATTAAATGAAGAAATGTATTTAGTGTATTACCACATAGTAAAGTTTTAATACGCAGAAACTATTATGAACCAAAGCAAGATAGAAAAAACTGGGAAAGCTGAAACAATTAACAAAAACAATAGAGGGAAAATTTAAAGATAAATGTAAAGTTCTTCAATGAGCTTTAAATAAACTATGCAAAACCATAAGAGGGGACATTCACTAAGTCAGCAGATAATATAAAAAAGCCCTTTGCATTGTTACCGAATGTTCAATATGAACTACTTTAACCAAGATATATGGTCAATACATGGAGAAGAATACATCCGCACTGATCCATCCAAACCTAGGACCTCGTACTTTAGGCAGGGCAGTGACAAACTAATGTGGTGCAGTAAAGGATGCCTGGGATGTTGGAAAGCCTACAAACAACATTACGTGAACAATAGAGTTGTAATTATTTAGGTAAAAAGAGAGAAAGCCAGCAAGATGTTAAGAGTGAGCAAAATCGGGGAGGTGGTAGACGCCAGCTAATATGTAGCATTTCAGTTAGTGCAGTAGGAAAAATGTTGACTTGAGGGTTATTTCACACAAATGTTCAAATAATTTACTGTGATTTTTGTTGTTCTTTTTAAAACCAGAACAGTTTGATATCATCTTTCAGTGTAAACATAATATAGATACTTTATTAAGATACTGGCGTTATTAACATATCACGTCATCTAAATTCCTTAAATTAAGAGGGGAAAATGTTCAAAACAAATAGAATTAATTAATTCTCTGTCCAAAGATTTTAGACATGCCCCTACATCCAGATATTGTAATGACAAAAAGATGGCTACTTTGTTTACAGGACTCAAATTTCCAGCCACATGCTTTCAATATTAATATATAATAGACGATTGTGATATGACATTAAATGTGAAATCTAAGTGGATATATGTTGGTATTCTTTTTTAAAAATACCATCGAGATAAAAAGTATAACTATTCTTGGGAAGCCAGTGGCCCCGGTTCGGTCAAACATATGAGGGCCAGTAACACGGCCCTCAAAAAAAGTATAACTATCGCACTGTGTTGTACACCTGAAACTAATTTAAAAAAACATGTTTATTTCACAAGATTTAAAAGTAATAAATAAATAAATAATACCTTCCAGAGAATAAAAACATGTACATTGCACATTGACACTTTTCATGTCCTAAAAATAGGAAATATACTATATTGCTTTTATCAACTAACTATATCAATCTCCGAATGTAAATTTAATAATTAACAGCTTGTATGATGGTAGAAATAATATCTCACTATTTCAGGAAGCACATTATAATTTTTTATTGTATATTCTATTTAAGATGATTTTAAGTCCAAAAAAAAATTTTATACGTACTTTCAAATTACATGGTATGAACATCGATGCAGACAAAAAAGTTTAAGTTAGGATACAATACAAATTAAGTAATGAATATGTAACACTACAGAAAAATGAATATGGCTGAAATTTCAAATTAGGATTGTTAAGAGACATTATACATAGCAAAGATTACTAGCTGTCCACTAATATTTATTCCTCCCCTTTTCTTAATACTTAAATAAACCACATCTTTCCCAATCTTCTCTGCCTGATGTGGCCATGTGACTCAATTCTGGTCAATGGGGTAAATATGAAAAGGGCATTTGTAAGAGAGTTTGTGAAAGAGAACAAGAAGGAATGAAGGAGAGACAGAGAGAGGAGGGAGAGAGAAACACAGGAAAGGGAGGAAGAGAAGAAAGGGTTTGAGTGTCACTGCGGCCCTGGCCTTTTGCCCTCCCTTTCATTATGACTGTGAAATAGTGAGACTCGGAGGGGCTGTCTTGGACTCACAAGATAAAAAACAAGTATTAAAGTAAGCAAAGTTGCCCCTACACTTAGCCCCGTTACTGGAAAGAAACAATAGTTTAAGTCCTTGTATTTTGGGGTCTCTGTTACAGTGGTTTAACCTGTACAGCTCACACTTAAATACCATTTCAATAAGCATCAATTAATTGTGCACGGGAAAGACAAGTATTTAAACAAAGTTGTGATCAATACGTTAATTCTTTTGTTTTTATAGGGCTACATATATGTCCTCAAATGACAATCTATTTTCATTTAACAGCTAAAAGGTATGAGGTTACATTAAGTAGAAAAAGTACATTGATACGTATTTCAACTTACCTCTGTAACAGGTAATTCAAGCTGAACCACATCATCCTGCTTTGAAACTGGAGTCTGCAGAGCAGTGTCTAACAACAGGATTCCATTAAGGTCCTTCCTACACCCTACTGCATAGTCATCCACAAATATAACTTTATCCACGGCAGAAATATACTGACACTTCACCTGTCCACCTGGTTTAGCTGTTAAAAGAACAAAAAATTCAACACTTAAGATTTTAACACCAATAGCCCATTAAAAATAAATGTTTACATGGCAACTAAATACAATACATAATCCTGGACTGGAAACAATTGCTCTAAAGCACATTATGAAAACTGATTAGATGGCACTATATACTGTAGATCAGATAGAAGTGTGAAATTATCAACTTAACAAGTACATTGCTGTAATAAAAGAGAATGTCATTGTTCTTAGAAATAAATAGTAAGGGGTAGAGAGCATGATTATGCAACTCACTCTCAACAGAAGTAATATGAATGTATATGGGGGGAATGATAAGCAGCTGTGGTAATGTATTTAAAATTATAATTAGTAGAACTAGGTAAAGGGTATATACCAAACTCATTCAAAATTAAAGTGTTCATAACAAAATTTTAAAATATTCAGTTTTGAACCGGCCGAGTGGCGTGGTAGTTAAGTGCTGGCTTGGGAAGCCAGCGGCCCCGGTTCGGGTCCCACATATGAGGGCCAGTGACACTGCCCTCAAAAAAGCTAAAAAATTAAAAATACATAAAATATTCAGTTTTTTTGGTTCTTTTGGGTTTTGTTTTGTTTTTTTCAAAACTCAACAAGCATAAAGTCAGCATGGATAATTTCTAGGTAGTTACCTCAAAAGTTCTTGAGGGCTTTTATATGTGAAATAGAATTACGCAAAATGTTTATAACCTAAGTTAAGAGAACCAGTAAAGCCTAGGTTCAACTACCACTAAAAAAACAGGCAACTAACACAGAAAATCAATGTTCCCTGAAGTTTCTGCTGAGTCAATGTCAGAACACAAATGGACACTCCGTGAATACATTAACCATAAAATTTCTCAGAATAAGTTAAAATAGAATTTCAAGAACTCCTACAAAAGACAATACCAGATAGGCACACGCTTTAAATATAACACCAAAATAATGTTTGAAAAAGATAACATCGGACTCTACATTTAAATGTATAAAGAAGTATATAGATTATGGTTAAGAGTTTCTGCCACAAATTCAGTCTCTATAAAAAGACTTTAAGGGGGCCAGTCGAGTGGCTCAGTTGGTTAAGAGCACGAGCTCTGAGCAACAGGGTTGCCAGTTCGATTCCCACATGGGACAGTTAGCTGTGCCCAAGCTGAGCTGCTGCTGAACTGCCAACAGGTGGCAGGATGGCTCAGCCGGTGAGAGCATGTGCTCCTAACAACAAGGTTACCAGTTGGACTCCTGCATGGGATGGTGGGCTATGCCGACCAGCAACTAAGATTAAACACAGCACCTTGTGCTGAGCGGCCATGAGCTACTGGTGGGCGGCCTGGTGACTGGACTCGGGAGCTGAGCTAGCTGCACCCTCCACAACTAAGATTGATGGAAAACAACTTGGCTGTTTCCCTCCCCCAATTTCCCAACACTGTTCCCTTTCTCCAATTCCCCAATAAAATCTTTAAACACAAAAAATTTAAGATGATCAACTGTAAAATTTTACGGCATTAAAGAAACTTCTCTGCAGGCAAACAATCCTGCTACTAGTATAACTCATTCTAAATTTCTACCACAACTCCATTGAACATCTGTTATTAGTACTGCTATTGCTTAATAATACAAAGCAGAAAGCAGAAACATGGAAATGAATCAGGGTTCTATACATCAACCTCTAGGATAACTATAAAACATGTTATAATCAATGAATATTAGGGTTGGCTTTCTTAATCCCAGATTAAGAAACAGCTTGGAGGCATTACAAAATTGATTAGGAACTCATTCATTATCTATATAAAACAAAGAAAAAATTCATGCCATTTTATGGTTCAGTCCCAGATTTGGTGTTTCAAAATGTGTTAGAATAAAGGAAAATAATCTCTGTAATACCATAAAACAGGTATATATACTTAGCACTTCTGATCTCTAGGTGGAAACCACAGGAAACAATGCAAATTAGAGGAACTCAGAGAAAAATTATATAAGAACTTGTTTCAAAACTCATTAACAATAATTTTCTTAAAAAACAGACTTTTTTGTTTGTTTGTTTTGTTTTGAGGGCAGTGTCACTGGCCCTCATATGTGGGACCCGAACCAGGGCTGCTGGAATTCCAAGCCAGCGCTTAACCACCGCGCCACTTGGCCGGCCCAGACTATTCTTCTTTTTAAAAGAGCAGTTTTAGGTTTAAAGTAAAATTAAGTTGAAAGCAAAGAGATTTCCTTATATGTGTCTGCGTCCCCATAACAGTAATTTTTTAAAAACCAAACTACAAAGTCTGCATTATTGTTTTAGGGATGTGTAATTAGGTAAGAAACTATAAAAATGGGCCGGCCGAGTGGCGCATTGGTTAAGCGCTGGTTTTGGGATGCCAGCAGCCCCGGTTCGGATCCCACATGAGGGCCAGTGACACTGCCCTCTACAGCTAACAACTCCACCTGGAGCTGGGCTGTGCAAGCCCCGGCGATGGTGTAGGCTGCAGCCCCTGCTGCAGTGAGCTGCCGTAAGCTACAGTAAGTGGCCCGCAGCCAGCGTGAGCTGCCAATAGCCGTGATGAGCGACATCCAGAGGCCAGCGACCGATCTGCCTCATCCGGGAAGAGCGCAATGAGGATACCAACAGTGAAGCAACATCCTCCGCAACTAAACTGAAGAACAAGAAGACAGCAACTTGTCTGTTCCCCTTCCCCGATTCCCCAACGCTGTTCCCCTCCACCAAATCCCCAATAAAATCTTTAAAAAAAAAATTAAAAAAATAAAAAATAAGTAAATAAATAAATAAATAAAAAAGAAACTATAAAAATCATAATTTTGTTAAAATTTTCCCAGAGAGCTATAATGTGAAAAGGTACACCAAAGTCTTCAACTGCGTTTCCATGCAACCCCAGGATTCCATGTAACGTCTGAGGAGATTCCTCAAGGATCATTAACTGTAAAAAGTCATCAATGGATTTTGAACTTCTTACAGTATGCAGTATTAGCACTCAAAGAAATGCACAGTGATCAGTCCTGTTGGCAACTTCTTCTAAAGTCTTTCAGGCCAATCCACATAGCAGCATGCAACAGGACCAAGTTCATTCGGATCAGTCCATTTTCAGCTTTTGACCCAAGCTAAGAAAGCCCATTCCTAAGCGATAAGTGCTATTATACACAGCAGGGATGACAGTAGGTTGGTATCAGCCATACTCCCTCGAAGGCTCTTCCTACTTGTATGATCTCATCTTAACTAATTACATCTGAAAAGACCATATTTCCAAATAAGGTCACATTCTGAGGTTCTCCGTGGATATGAATTTTGAGGGAAGAATATTCAACCCATTACCAACCTTTTCTCTGAATCTTACTCAGCCTGAGAACTTTAAAAGCGATAGAGCTTTGTTAACCTAGTCTGATAGTACACTCAAGATGAGATGTGCCCCTAGACAAGTCCTGAATTTCTCTGAAGGAAAAATATCCTGCAATGAACAAAGAATATTTTGTGGAACATTCTACCTTCTTACATGTTTGAGCAAACCTTTTCTTATTTAACAAACAACAAGCCCAAAGACAGAAATTCTTATTTCAGTTAAAAATGAATTCCATGTGTGCTTAGTTTGACCCAGAATCAGCTGTTTGTAAAGCAAACAAGTTTCACAATGAGAGGTAAATTTCATCATTTATTTTTAGTTTATAAGAATAACAATTTTAAAGCAAATAAGATCCATAAAAAAGATGAAGAAACCAAGAAACCTATAATGGAGCCTGATTGTGTCATTCAGTAAAAAAATATCTTTTCAAACTCTTGTACAATATGTTATCTTAAGTTATACTTTTATATTTACATTGCCTAGGTTCATAGTTTTAATATCACTACTATTCAACACAGTCAGTAAATTTTAATGTTACAAACAACATTAACAAACTTACAACCTACTTAAATCTCCCATGCTTATCTTTGAAAAATTAAATACCTATTAAAAAAAAAAAATTGGTGGGCCGGCTGAGTGGCGCATTGGTTAAGAGCTGGTTTTGGGATGCCAGCGGCCCCAGTTCGGATCCCACGTAAGAGGGCCAGTGACACTGCCCTCTACAGCTAACAACAGCTCCACCTGGAGCTGGGCTGTGTGAGCCCCAGGGATGATGTAGGCTGCAGCCCCTGCTGCAGTGGGCTGCCATAGGCTACAGTGAGTGGCCGGCAGCCAGCGTGAGCTGCCAATAGCCAAGGTGAGCGACCATCCAGAGGCCAGCAACCGATCTGCCTCATCTGGGAAGAGCGCAATGACAATACCAACATGGGCTAGTGAAGCAACATCCTCCGCAACTAGACTGAAGAACAAAAAGACAGCAACTTGTCTGTTCCCCTTCCCTGATTCCCCAACGCTGTTCCCCTCCCCCAATTCCTCAATAAAAATCTTTAAAAAAAAAAAAATTGGTGTACCAGCCGAATGGAGTGCTGGTTAAGAGTTGGTAGGGACACCAGTTCTGAGCAGCAGGGCCCCGGTTAGGATCCCACATGTGGACAAGTGATGCTGCGCCCTCCACAGCTAAGATCGTGAACAACAGCTCAACCTGGAGCTGGGCTGCCATGAGTTGTTGGGGACGGCGGAGGCTGCAGTGGGCTGCCAAGAGCCGCAATGAGCGGCCATCCAGTGGCCGGCGAGCTACTGCCTCACCCAGGAAGAGCAAAATGATGATACCAACATGGGCCAGTGAAGCGACGGCCTCCACAACTAGAGTGAAGAACAGAAGGACATCAACTTGTCTGTTCCCTTTCCCTGATTCCCCAACACTGTTTCCGTCCCCCAATTCCCCAATAAAATCTTTAAAAAGAAAAAAAAATTGGCATAAACCAGTTATTTAACAGAAACTTATTTTGCTTACCTCATGAGTTTACAATGTCTGAAAAATAAATTTCCCAAAGAAAGGTGTTATGCTCAATTAATGTTATTTCTTCAAGAAAAGTGGGCTAAAACTTATTTTGGGTTTTTAAGTAGGGGAAAACATTCCTGCACAAACCCTATACAACCTACTGTACTGTATTACAATTTTATACAGAGATATTTGTAAAGGCTTTTAAATCTACAAGTAAAGAAATTTTTTTTCAAGAGGAAATTTCAGTAGAGAAAAAAACTCAAATGTCCTCTCATCTATACCAGATACCAGCAAACGTCTTATAAAAGGGTCAGACAGTAAATTATTTTAAACTTCAAGGCACACATGGTCTCTCTCACAAAACTCAACTCTGCTTCTGTACCATAAAGTAGACATCGAGAGTATGTAAATAAATGGGTGGGGACATGTTCTCATAATACTTTAGTTACAAAATCAGTAGATGGCCTGAGAGTCACAGAGGTGGCGGCAGGCCTTAGTTTGCAGACCCTTGGTTGACAATAATGACTTTTATTAGTGCAGATATTCTTTCTGGGCAGGGGAAACTTTACAAAAATAGGTTAAAAATTCAAAGCCAGACTCAACAATGTGATGAAAACTAACAAAGAAAAATCTTGAAAGCAGCTAGTGAAAAGCATGTTGCTTACAAAGAAGTAATAATTAACAATAAAAGCACTTTTACCATTAGAAAACATGGGTTCCTTAGGAAGTGGACCATTTTTTATATACTGAAAGAAGAAATTCTATATCCAACAAAAATATCCTTCATGAATGAAGGTGGAAATAAAGACATTCTCAGATGAGGGAATACTAAAGAGAAATTTTGCCAGCAAAGCTGTTCAAAAGAACTGCAAGACTAAGTTCATCGAACAGAAAGGAAATGATTTTGGCAGTAAACTCAGAACAGCAGGGATGAGGGAAGAACAACAGAAATGGTAAATATCTGGGCAAATATAACCATGATTCTTCATCTCAGTTCTTTAAAATATTTCTGGCAATTGAAAGTAAAAGTCATTACTTTGTCTGACAGGATTTTCAACGTATATAGGGCACAATATGATGGAAAGGTTTGTACATTCCATGCAAAATGATAAAATTCTAAATAGATTCTAAACAGATTGTGAAAAGTATATATACTGTAATCCCTCGAGTAACTACAAAAAAATATATAAATGAGTCAAAAAATTGCCAAATTAAAACAAAATATTTTAAAGGTCAAATAACCAAGAAAGCATAAAAGTAAAACAAATGAAAAAAAGAGGATAAATAAATAATAAAATGAAATATTTAAACCAAAATATCAATTACATGAAATGACCTAAATGTGCCAATTAAGTGACAGATTGTCAGAATGAATTTAAACATACACACACAATCCAAGTCTATGATGTATACAAGAAACTGTTACCCTTCTAAAAGCATAAAAAAGGATGGAAAAAAGATACATCATGCAAACGTTCATCAAAAAAGGATGGAATAGGGCCCGCCAAGTGGTGCAGTGGTTAAGCACTGGCTTGGGAAGCCAGCAAGCCCGGTTCGGGTCCCACATGAGGGCCAGTGACACTGCGCTCAAACCAAAAAAAAAGGATGGAATGTCTATATTCAAAGCAAAGAAAATCACAAGGATAAAAGACATTACATGACAAAAGAGTCAATTCACAAAGAAGGAAAAGCAATCCAAAATATATACCTAAAAGAAGCAAAAACTAACATAACTAAAATGAGAAACAGGCATCCATAATTATAGCTGGAGACTCAACATTCCTCTGGCAGTAACTGATAGAACTAGTAGACAAAAAACTGGCAAAATATAGAGACTGAACACAATGACATTCATAGAATATCCCATCTATCAACAGTTGAATTCGCATTCTTTTCAAGTGCTCAGAGAACATCCATCAAGACAGATCACATCCTGGGTCATAAAACAGACCTCAACAAAAATAAACATAAAGGGCCGGCCGAGTGGCGCATTGGTTAAGCGCTGGTTTTGGGATGCCAGCGGCACTGGTTCGGATCCCACATGAGGGCCAGTGACACTGCCCTCTACAGCTGACAACAGCTCCACCTGGAGCTGGGCTGTGCAAGCCCCGGTGATGGTGTGGGCTGCAGCCCCTGCTGCAGTGGGCTGCCATAGGCTACAGTGAGTGGCCCGCAGCCAGCGTGGGCGGCTGGCAGCCAAGCGTGAGCTGCCAATAGCCGCGATGAGCGACATCCAGAGACCAATCTGCTTCATCCGGGAAGAGCGCAATGACGATACCAACAGTGAAGCAACATCCTCCGCAACCAAAACTGAAGAACAAGAAGACACCAACTTGTCTGTTCCCCTTCCCCGATTCCCCAACGCTGTTCCCCTCCACCAATTCCCCAATAAAATCTTTAAAAAAATAAAAAAATAGAAAATAAATAAATAAATAAACGTAAAGTTAAAAGTATGTTATCTATCCATAATGGATTTAAGTAGAAATCAAGAACAGAAATATAATGGGAAAACTCTAAATACTTGAAATTAAACAACATACTTCTAAATAACTCAAAGGTCAATGAATAAGTCTCAGTTTAAATTACAGAAAATGTTTAAATTACAATGAAAATATAACATCAAAATGTGTCATATGCAACTAAAGCAATACCTACAGTGAAGTTTATAGGAATTAAATCCTTATATTAGGATGGCGAAAAAGGTATCAAATCAATAATATAAGCTTTCTACTTTAAAAAAGCTAAAAAAAAAAAAAAAAGAGCAAAATGAAACCAAAACAAGAAAAATAGCACCACTCAATGAAACTGAAAATAGAAAAATAACAGAGAAAATTAATATAAGCAAAACATAGTTCTTTGAAAATATCAATGAAATTGATAAACCTCGAGCAAGACTGGCAGAGAAAAAAAGAGAAGAAACAAATTACCGATATCAGGAATATAAGAGGAGATAAACTCCAGATCCTGCAGACATTAAAAAATAAGAAAAAGCTATGACTAACTCCATGCACATAAATTTGTCAACTTAGGTTGTCAGAATAAATGTGACACTATAGATGTTAAAAAGATAACGGGTGAATAATACAGATAAGATCTACACACGTAAATTTGACAATATAGACGAAATGTACCAATTCCTTGAAAATCACAAAGAAAACATCAAAAATGAAACAGATAATGGAAGTAAGGAAATTGAATTCAATGTTAAAAACCTTCTAAAGAAACCTCGAGGCCTACCAAATTTTACTGGAGGAATCTATCAAACATACAGTAAAAAGTAACAATTCCACACAATCTCTTCCAGAAAATGGAAGAGGGAACACTTCTACATCCTTTTATGAAGCCAGCATTAACCTGACACCAAAACTAGAAATTGACAGTGCAAAAAAACTACATGCCATTATCTCTCAAGCAGTCAGATCCAAAAATCCTGAACAAAATAAAACCAAATGGAGGGCCGGCTGAGTGGCACATTGGTTAAGAGCTGGCTTGGGACACCAGCTCTGAGCAGCAGGGCCCCGGTTCGGATCCCACATATGAGGGCCAGTGACACTGCGCCCTCTACAGCTAAGATGGTGAACAACAGCTCCACCTGGAGCTGGGCTGTCATGAGTTGCCGGTGACAGAATAGACTGCATCCACTACTGCAGTGGGCTGCCATAGGCTACAGTGAGTGGCTGGCAGCCAGCGTGAACGGCTGGCAGTTGGTGTGAGCTGCCAAGAGCTGCTTTGAGCGGCCATCCAAAGGCCAGCGACCGATCTGCCTCACCCGAGAATGGCGCAATGATAATACCAGCATGGGCCAGTGAAGCGGTGTCCTCCACAACTAGATTGAAGAACGAAAGGACAGCAACTTGTCTGTACCCCTCCCCCAATTCCCCAATAAAATCTTTAAAAACAAAAAAAGCAAATGGAACTTAGCAGTATATAAAAAGAATATACCAAGACCAAGTAGCATTATCCCAGGAATGCAAAACTGGTTCAATATTCAAAAATCAGTCATTGTAAACCACCGTATTAACAGCTTAAAGAAGAACTGCATACCCAAGTCAGTAGATACATTTGGCAAAATGCAACTTTATTAAAAAAAAAAACAAAAAAAAAACCTAGCAAACAGAAATAAAAGGGAATTTCCTCAACATGATAAGGGACAACTACAAAAATCCTACTATCACCCTACTCAGTGGTAACAAACTGAATGAACACTTTCCTGCTAAGATCGGGAACAAGGCAAGGATGTACACTCTACACCACTCCTATTCAATATCATACTGGTAGATTTAGCCGCCTCAATAAGGAATGAGGATTTAAAAGCCATACAGATTAGAAAAGAAATTAAACTGTCCCTGTTAACATGACAACATGATTACCTCTGTAGAAAATCCCCAAGAATCTAAAACAAAAACAAAATCGAGCTAATAAACGAGTTTAACAAGGTTGCAGTAAACAAAATCAATATGCAAAAATCAATTATATTTCTATATACTAGCAATGATCAATTTGAAACTGAAGTTTACAAAAACAGTAACAATTTACAATAGCTCTAAAACAAAATAAAATACTTAAGATATATACCTAAGGTGTACAGGATACGTATGATGAAAAGTACAAAAGGCTGATGAAAGAAATCAAAGACCTAAAAAAACCACGGTCATGGACTGGAAGAATCATCATAGTAGAGATGTCAATAATCCCCAAATTGCTCCATAGATTTAATGAATTTATAGAATTATATTATAGATATAATTTCAATCAAAGTCCCAGCAGGATTTTTTTAGATATAAATTGATTCTAAGATTTATCTGAAAAGGCAAATGAATTGGAACAGTCAAAAAGAATTTTGATAAAGAATAAAATTGGACAAAACACATTATTGGATTTTAAGACCTATTAAAAAGAAAGTATGGTACTGGCAAACAGACATATAGACCCATGGAACAAAACAGAATCCAGAGACAGACCCACATAAACATGGCCATTTGATTTTAATTTTTAAATGTGACAAATTATACATAACATAAAATGCTCCATTTTAACCATTTTTCAGTGTACAGTTCAGTGGCATTAAGTACATTGACAATGACTCACAATCATCAGTACCATCCATCCACAGAACTCTTTTCATCTTACAAAACTGAAACTCTAACCGTCAGGCATTAACTCTCTCTTCCAACTTCCATCCCCCCAGCTCCTGCCAACCACTAGTACACTTTCAGTCTCTATGAAATTGACAACTCTGAGTACCTCATGTAAGTGAAATCACACAGTATTTGTTCTGTGACTGGCTTATTTCCCTTAGCATAATTGTAATATCTTCAAGATTCACCCATGTTGCAGCATGTGTCAGAATTTCCTTTTTAAGGCTAAAATTATTTTGTATACATGCAACACCATATTTTGTTTATCTCTTCATCTGTCTATGGACACTTGGGTTGCTACTTTTTTGACTACTGCGAATAATGCTGCTATCAATATGGTGTGCAAATACTTCAGAGCCTTGCTTTCCATTCTTTTGAGTATACATATATCCAGATGTGGAATTACAGGATCATATAATAATTTTATTTTTAATTTTTTGAGGAATTGCCAATACTGTTTTCCAAAGCAACTGAACTATTTTATATTTCCATCAAAAGTACACAAGGATTCCAATTTCTCCACATCCTCAAACCACTTTTTTTTTTTTTAACAACAGCCATTCTAATGTGTGGATGAGATATCTCACTGTGATTTTTGACTTCCATTTCCCTAATGTTAACAGCTTAAAGGAGAAAATACAGATGAAATGTGCCATCTTTTGAGCATCTATTCACAGGCTTTTTGCCTACTTGCACATCTTCTTTGGAGAAATGTTTATTCAAGTCCTTTGCCCATTCTTGGGTTGTTTTTGTTGTTCGGTTCTAGTACTTCTCTATATATTCTGGATATTATTCTATGTACCTGAATATGTGATTTGCAAGTATTTTCTCCTGTTATGTGGCCTGCCTTTTTACTCTGTTCAGCATCCTTCCATGTGCAAAAGTTTTTCATTTTCATGGGAGTTCAATTTTGTCTATTTTTTCTTTAGCTGTCTATGCCTTTGGTGTCATATCTAAGAAATCACTTCTAAATCCAATGTCATGTAGCTTTTTTTCCCTTTGGTTTCTTCTAAGAGTTTTATATGTATAGCTATTATTTTTAATATTTACTATTTAATATTTACTATTTAATATTAAATATTTAATATTTAACTTTGATCCATTTTGAGTTAATTTTTATATATGATGTAAGGTAAGAGTCCAACCTCATTTTTTTGCATATGGATATCCACTCTTCTGAGCACCATTTTTAAAAGAGACTGTCTTTTTCACCACAGAATGGTTTGGGCCTCCTTACTGAAAATGATTTGACCACATACGAGTATGTGAAGGTTTATTTCTGTGCCCTCTATTCCATCAGTCTATATTATTGTCTATGCCAGTACCACAGCAGTAAATTTTGAAATAAAAAAAGATGAGTCATACAACTTTGTTCTTTTTCAAGAATGCTTTGGCTATCTGGGGTCCCTTAAGATTCCATATGAATTTTAGGATGCATTTTTCTACTTCTGCAAAAAAACATCATGGGGATTTTGATAGAGATTGCATTGAACCTGTAAACTTCTTTAAGTAGTAGTGACTTCTTATTTTTTTTTTAGTAGTGACTTCTTAGTAATACAGAATACCAAGCACTGATAAAGATGTAGAATAAGTGGAACTCATACAAATCTTTTTATTCGTTTTAAAATTTTTATTAAATTTACTGGGGTGACATTGTTAAATATAACTACATAGGTTTTAAGTTGACAATTCTATATTGCACTGTATGTTCGCCACCCAAAGTCAAATCCCCTTCTGTCACCTTGTATTTGACCCCCTTTACCCTTTTCTACCTCCCTCCAACACCTTTTTCCTCTGGTAACCACCATACTGTTGTTTGTGTCTATGAGTTTTTGTCTTGTTTGTTGCTTTCAATTTTATATCCCACATATGAATGAAATCATATGGTTTGACTTTTCCATCTGAGTCATTTCACTTAGCATGATATTCTCAAGATCCATCAATGTTGTTGCAAACAGCAGTGTTTCATCATGGCCAACGTGAATAATGTTGCAATGAACACAGGGGTACACATATCTTTACAGATAAAAGTTTTCAGGTTTTGGGGGTAGATACCCAGAAGAGGGACTGCTGAGTCATATGGTAATTCTATTCTTAACTTGTTGAGGAACCTCCACACTGTTTTCCATAGCGGCTGTACCAATTTATACTCCTACCAGCAGTGTATAAGCCTCTCCAACGCTTGTTATTACTTGTCTTGTTGACAACAGTCAATCTAACAGGTGTGAGGTGGTGTGGTTTTCATTTGCATTTCCCTAATAGCTAGTGAAGTTGAACATCTTTACATGTCTGTTGGCCACTTGTATGTCTTCTTGGAAAGGGTCTGTTCAGATCCTCTGCCCATTTTCTAATTGGATGTTTTGTGTTTTTGGTGTTGAATTGTATGAGGAACTCATACATTTCTAATGGAAATGCACAGCGGTACAGCCACACTACTTTGACAGTTTCTTACGAAGTTAAACATATACTTACCAAATGGCCCTGTCCTACTTCTATGTCTTTACCCTAAAGACATAAAACCTTATATTCACACAAAAACCAGTATACTCAAATGTTTACAGTAGCTCTATTCATCATCACCAAAAACTGATAACATTCAAATGTCATTCAACGAGTGATGGCTAAACAAGTGGTGATACATCAATTTGAAAGAATACTACTTAGCAATAAAAAGGAATGAACCACTGATACAAGCAACAAGTTGAGTAAATCTCAAAGGCATTTTGCTAAGTGCAAGCAATCAGTATCAGAAAGTTACATACTGGAGGGTTCCATTTCCGTAACATTCTAGAACAGGAGTCGGCAAACTTTTGAAACGGGAGAGCCACCACAGATCAGCAAACTGCGGCTCTTCGGGTACATTCATGTGGCTCTGAAGTAAAATTGAAAATGAAAATAGAACTATCATAGTTTCACTTATAAAATTTTCAAAGGATATTATTCACATAATAGTGATTTCATTTGTTTTATGGCTCTCAAATAATTTTTAAATTGTTGTGAGGGTCAGGATTGGCTCTTCAAGGGGTGGGCACAGTTTTGAGTCTGAACATACCCAAAGAGCAGCAGGTGGCTTGCGAGCCGCAGTTTACCGATCCCTGTTCTAGAAAAAGCAAAACTAACAATATGGAGAAGAAATCAATGATTGCCAAAGATTAGTGGAGGTGATGACTACAAAGGGACACCACAGGGAACTTTTCAGGTGTTTAAACTGCTCTGTATTCTGATTGTGGTAGTGATTACAAAAATCTATGCATGAGTAACTAGTACACAAAAAATAGGCCATTTTACTAAATAGTCATTAAACAGAATTCACTTTAATATAATGACATGGAAAAATATTCACAATATACTATTAACTAAGTAAAGGAGGAAAAGTATTTCTTACCATATCATTACAATCTAAATTCTATAAAGATTAATATGTCTTTATTATTTAATATAACAATAGAAGAAAGCAAAAAGAAATAGTTCCACACCACATGCAAACAATGGCCATCTCTAGGTAATGAAATCATGGGTGATTACTCTTTTCCTTAGTCTGTCTGGTATCCTATAGTAAGGTAAGTTACTTTTAAAACAAAAAATTTCAGGGGTGGGACAGCCAGTTAGCTCAGTTGGTTAGAGCACAGTGCTCAAAACACCAAAGGTGCCAGTTCGATCCCTGCATGGGCCACTGAGCTACGCCCTCCACAACTAGATTGAAACAACTACTTGACTTGGAGCTGATGGGTCCTGGAAAAGCACACTGTTTCCCAATTTAAAAAAAAAATTTAAAAAAAATCCATGGCTGACCAGCTAGCTCAGTTGGTTAGAGCATGGTGCTGATAGCACCAAGGTTGCCAGTTCAATCCCCGCATGGGCCACTGTGAGCTGCGCCCTCCCTAAAAGAATCACCTGTGCCATTGCAGCATGAAAGCAATGTGTAACCAATGAACATCAATGTTCCCCAATAAAAAATTTAAAAAAAAAAATTTTTTTTCGAAGGAAGGAAATTGTTTTTTAAAATCGGTTATCAGTTTTGGGGTTTTTTTAGATTTTTTTTTTTTATTGGGGAATCGGGGAAAGGGAACAGACAAGTTGCTGTCCTTTTGTTCTTCAGTCTAGTTGTGGAGGACATTGCTTCACTGGCCCATGTTGGTATAGTCATTGCGCTCTTCCCAGATGAGGCAGGTCAGTCGCCAGCCTCTGGATGGTCGCTCACCGTGGCCACTGGCAGCTCACGCTGGCTGCAGGCCGCTCACACCAGCTGCTGGCCACTTACTGTAGCCTATGGCAGCCCACTGCAGAAAGGGCTGCAGCCTACACCGTCGCCAGGGCTTGCAACCCCCTTCCAGGTGGAGCTGTTGTTAGCTGTAGAAGGCAGTGTCACTGGCCCTCATATGTGGGATCTGAACCGGGGCCGCTGGTGTCCCAAGCCAGCTCTTAACCAACGTGCCACTCGGCCAGCCCAAAATCAGTTATCAGTTTTAATACCTACTTTAAGAAAGCCAACTCCTTATCAATGCACTATCCATGTGCATTTCTATAAAACTTGCAAAACTATCATCAGAAATATATTATCTCTGCAAACTAACATAACACATTGTACAATTCCATTTCCACTAACGTCAGACTTCAATGTTTAAAATAGTCTACTATAACATACTACTCATATATACCACCATCAAAGTCAATAAAGAGGCTGCAAAATTGTTAGGTTTTTATAAAGCTTTTAAAATATAATTAAAGTAACCAAAAATAAAATCATTTAACAAAAGCTGTTAGTACACTATGTTATTCAAAGCCAAACTGAGTATTCCTGTGAAATAGAATTTGGTGCAAAGCAAGTTTAAGCAAGTTCACTAGCTAGGCCATGAAGAACCAAAAGATAAAATACAATTCACAGTACTGTTCCAGGCAGGAGAACCAACATCTACCCAAGCATCAAAGAGATTCTCCAAAAGTTGGCAAATTATTCCTCACACAGCCTACACTTTAAGTCAGTCGAAGTCAAATTCCATCCAAATATGATGAAAATCCATCTAAACTGTTTTTGCATATTACAATAAAAGACAAGCCAACATAAAATTCCCTTGGATATCTGCCTTGCTCACATCATTGTGATCTTTCATCAATCGAGTGCCATCTCAGAGACACCTCCCAGACCTCCACACAGCACAAATTTGCCCACCATCATTTCAAACCAGCTCTAATTCTTATGGGCTTTATCACTACCTGTATAGCCAGTGTTTGACACACTATTAATGGTTTTAAATAAATGTATATCAAAACTAAGCTGTAATGTGGTAAAATGCAGTATTCTTGGGGTTTTTTTTTCAATACAACATGAAACTAAGATATTTTAGACATGAAACTAAGTGACCTGGTATAGATAACCCTAGGCATCTTCTACCTTCCCTCGCCCCTTTTTCCTCTCCTTTCTCCTGCCCCCAGTATGAGGTCACTGCCCTAGACTGTAGTGGCATTTTGGTGGAAAATTATCAGAGCACTAAATTGGCTCAAAAAAAAACCAAAGTGAACCCAAACTGAATTACAACAGAAAAGGAAAAAAATGGAAAGCAACAGAAATTGGGCCCTTGATATATCCCTGCTCTTACAAGCATTACTTCATTATACATTCACTAAATACAACTTAAAATAGAATGAGGTAGGTTTATTAGCGGACAAACTAACTTGGGAGATTTTCCTTACCAAAAAAATTCTAAGACAAAATAGTTATTATTCAATTCATATGAAACCTGTTTCTCATTTATCCCAGGCATATCAAATAAACTTGCTTGTCTAAGGTCCTACTTAAAGTTTGAACCTCTAAACTTAGCTGCACATTAGAATCACCTGGCATGCTTTATAAAAAAAAATTATGCCTGGGCTCCACTCAGACCACTTACGTCAGACTACTGGGGTCTAAACAGTGTATTTTTTTTAAAAGCTGCCCTGATGATTCTAATGAGCAACCAAGGCTGAGAACCGCTGTCCAGGGCCATCTCCCCAGTCTTACTTTTCTCTCTCCTACTCCACAAATCAAAATAAAAGTACAAAAACAAATCATGAAGATTTAAATTCCTGGTGCCCACAGTAAACCTCAAAGACAACATTCCTACCTCCTTCACTCGAATATTTCTGCCATTTCCTCTAAAAAGTAAGCATAATATTTATCTCCTCTATACTACATCCCTGATTTAACATACTCAAACTAGACCATACTACTTTATTTTGGAACACTGCCCTTGTCATAAACTGTTCTATCTAACAATTACTTTATGTTTTTTGTTTTTTGTACATCCGTTATCTCCTCTCTATATTTCTTTCTGTTATTTGTACCTCTATTATCTCCTCTTCTATACTCAAGGAGTTTAATATTTTTGTATCCCTCACATTTCAAGTGCTAACAATTCACAAAGAATTTCTACCTTCGTTATCTTATCAGATGATGAAGTGGGCCAGAGTTGCTAGCCCATTTAAAGACGGGAAGACACGAGAGTAAGACCTTGAGCAAAACAATGTGCATATCAGAGCAGTACCTCCCACCCGCCTCCCCACTTCTTCTTACATACATTACAGAAATCTGTTACTGTTTGTATTCTATCTACCGTTAGAGCCAACATTCCTAAGTACAGTGACAAATAATAACTTAAGTACAGTTACAACTACAGAATTCCAGTTAAACAAGGATATAGTAAGACAGGCACATTTACCTGTGCTCCCTCCCAAGTTCCCACTGGAAAGAGTAAAGAAACAGAGCGCACAACGACAAAAAGAATAGGTGAGGAGATGATAACATCAAAATTTTTGAAGTTGGAAGGCAGATGGAAGAGTGTTAACTGACTTGTTCCTCCCATAAATATCTCAAAGCTAAGCCAGCCAGCAGGGAGGAAAGCCCAAAGTATGTGTGTTGTAGTAGTTTTCAAATTACATACTTGTAGATAATAAGTCTAAAATAAAAATTATTTAAAGTTAGTAGCTTTGGCAGTATTTTCTTAATTAACGGATACTAAAATTGTACCTCCTATGGTAACAGGGCCCTAGATATTTTTACCTTAAACTGGGAGTTCTTGCACTACTTAAAAAATGGGAGCCTAGGCATAAAAACAGGCACATCGATCAGTGGAACAGAACAGAGAGCCCAGAAATAAATCCAAGCATTTACGGACAGTTAATCTATGACAAGGGAAGCAAGAATTTACACTGGAGTAAAGATAGTCTATTCAATAAATGGTGCTGGGAAAATTGGACTGACACATGCAAAAAAATGAAACTGGATCATCTCCTTACGCCTTATACAAGAACAAATTCAAAATGGATTAAAGACTTAAATGTAAGACCTGAAACCATAAAAATCTTAAATGAAAATATAGGGAGTACATTTGCAGACATTACCCGGAGCAATATTTTTACTGATACATCCCTACGGGCAAGGGAAGTAAAAGAAAAAATGAACATATGGGATTATATCAGACTTAAAAGTTTTTTCACAACAAAGGAAACCATTAATAAAACAAAAAGGAAGCCTACTGAATGGGAGAATATATTTGCCAACAATATATCTGATAAGGGGTTAATATCCAAAATTTATAAAACACTCATGAAACTCAACACCAAAAAAACAAACAACCCAATTAAAAAATGGGCAGAAGATATGAAGAGACATTTCTCTAAAGAGGACATACAGATGGCCAACAGGCATATGAAAAAAAGTTCAACCTCACTGGTCATTAGGGAAATGCAAATAAAAACCACCATGAGATACCACCTCACTCCAGTCAGAATGGCTATCATCAACAAATCAACAAACAACAAGTGCTGGCGAGGCTGTGGGGAAAAGGGGACCCTGCTGCACTGTTGGTGGGACTGCAGATTGGTGCAGCCACTATGGAAGTCAGTATGGAGGTATCTCAAAGATCTGGAAATAGAGCTACCTTTTGACCCAGCAATTCCACTCCTAGGTATTTATCCTGAAAAAACCAAGACACTTATTCAAAAAAAGTTATGCACCCCGATGTTCATAGCAGCACAATTTACAATAGCTAAGACTTGGAAACAACCAAAATGCCCGTCAGTAGATGACTGGATTAAGAAACTGTGGTATATTTATACAATGGAGTATTACTCCGCTATAAAGAAGAATGAAATCGTGCCATTTGCAATGATATGGATGGACCTAGAGACTATAATGTTGAGTGAAGTAAGTCAGTCAGAGAAGGACAAATACCATATGATCTCACTTATATGTGGAATATGAAAAACTGTATGAATGAGCAAACTAAACAGAAACTGTCTCATAGATATAGAGGAAAAATCAGGGTTGCTAATTTGGAGAGGAATGGGAATGAGGGAGAAGGGGAAGGGATTAGACAGCAAAAATAGGCAACTACAATATTGCTACTGGGATAGGAAAAACAGTTTGGGGAATATAATTAATAATGTTGTAAATATTCTGTGGAATGTCAGATGATCATAGGTCTTGTTAGGGAGACCATTTCATGGATGGAGTAGAGGTTTGATCACTGTACTGTATTACTAAAGTGGAGGTGGTATACCTACTGTAATTGAATATATATATATAGTCACGGGATGTGGATTATACTGTGGAAGAGAGTCAGAGGAAGAGTAATAGATATATATGATATGGGGGTGTGTGGGGTGGTGTATTGGGGGTGGGGGGTTTGTCACTTTGAGGGGTAAAATGTATAACTATTACACTGTGTTGTACACCTGAAACTAATTAAAAAAAAAATAAAATAAAATAAAATAAAATAAAAAATGGGAGCCTAGGAAGATGACATATTAACTACCTCATGCCTTTACTCCTGCTCGTGCTGTTCCCTCTGACTAACTTAACTCCTTCTCTTTCAAGTATCAGCTGAGGTGTCACCCCTTTCAGAATTTGGAGGGAGGGGTAGATTTCAAATTCATCTTACTATCTCCATACAACAAACACTTGTTGAACTGAGCTATATAATTAAAAGCACCAATACAGAAAGTAACATTTATTGAATGCTATGATGGTTCATATTTATCAGTTATCTAAATTTTTCCAATAACCCAATGAGGTAGGTAGGTATTAACTATCAAATGCAGAGAGAGATTAAGCATCTTACGGAAGGGCATGGCTACTAAGAGGCGAATCGTCGGCTGGAACTAAGTCTGGCTTCAGAGCCAATGTCCTTCATCACTAGACTAGGCTTTCTATCTATAAATGCCTATGCCTTACAAATCTGTATTCCCAAATTTTCAGGCTTCAACCCTGAATTTCCAAATGCCTTCTGGACATCTCTAATTGGATGTCCTTTAAGCACCTCAAAATTAACATGACTGAAATCACTATCTCCCTCTTGCTCCCCAGCCTTTTCCAACAAAAGCTACTTACCACACCTTCTTGTACAGCAGCCCCCACCCCCATCTGAGGGATACGTTCTAAGATCCCGAGGGGATGCTTGAAACGACGCAGAGTACCTAACCCTATATAGACGGTTTATTTCCTATGCATACATACCTATGATAGCTTAATTTATAAATTAGGCACAGAAAGCATCAGCAACAATAACTAATAATAAAACAGAACAATTATACTAATACACTGTAATGAAAGTCATGTGAATGTGGTGTCTCTCTCAGCAAACTAGCACAAATTTTTTCCTTCTTCACAATTTCAGACAGATTTGTTCTTACCATAGATCTTAGCAACTTCAGGCATACAATTATTTATTTCTTAGTAGAGAATTTTCACCTTTACACTTAAAGAAAGCACTTTATGGCTTCTCTTTGGCCTATTCAAATTGCCAGCATCACTACTCTTGTGCTTTGGAGCGATTGTTAAGAAAACTAAGGTTACTTGAACACAAGTACTCCAATACCCTGACAGTTGATCTGGTAACACAGAAGGCTACTAACTAGGGGTGGGTAGCATATATAGCATGGGCTAGGGTAGGCAAAGGGATGACTACCGTCCAGGGCAGGATGTAGAGGGACAGCTTGAGGTTTCATCACACTACTCAGAACAGCGCACATTTTAAAACTTATGCATTCTTTATTTCTGGAGTTTTCCATTTAATATTTTCAGACCATGGTTGACACAGGTGACTGCAACCACAGAAAGCAAAACCATGGATAAGGGGGAACTACTGTATTACTTATTCAGGTTACTGAACACCATTCAATGCTCGAAGTAGGAACCTAAGCATGAATAATATTCACCTTGTCAATCTCTCATCCCCACATTCACCAAATTATGATGTTCCTACCACTAAATCTAACTTAATGATGCTTCTCACACCTGGGCATTAACTCCAACTTTTTCTAAAAACAAACTTCATCATGTCATAACCTACAATGGCTCCCTCCCATTGATAAAGTCCAAACTTGTTAGCAAAACATATTAGGATCTTGTCCGTGCCTATTTCTCAGCTTCAACTCTAACCATCCCCACACATACACTAAACCCCAAACACTGTCTCCCCAAAATTTCTTCCATGAATTCACCATGTCTTTAAAGATCAACGTCTCTACACAAGCCAAGGACCTTGGCTTAAGATGATCATGCCTGTAACATTCTCCCCCACTATCTCATCTTTCAAAACCAATCATAGGTCCAGCAGAGTGGCACACTGCTTAGGAGCTGGCTTGGGATGCCAGCTCTGAGCAGCAGGGCCCCTGTTCGGATTCCACATGAGGGCCAGCGACACTGTGCCCTCTACCGCTACTGAAGAACAAAAAGGACTATTCCCCTTCCCCAATTCCCCAATAAAATCTTTAAGAAAAAAAAAAAATCATAAAGGCAACCTCCTTTGAAAAGCCTGCTCTATTTACCTCCATTTGAAGACACTCCTTCCTCTGTACTCACACAGCATTCCTCACATCTATATTATAGAACTTATGACATTATGCTAAAATGACTTACTTAAAATCATCACCAAGCATGCAAAGGCCAAAATGTTGCCTTAATTATTTTGTCCCCCCATGCCCAGCACACATTCAATAACTGTTTAAACATCCAACCAACCAGCTCTTCTTATCACCTTGGTCTTTTAACAATTTCAAGTCCAAAATCAATTAACTTAACTTACAGTTTATACCTCTCCTAGAATACAAAAATTATTGCTCTTATCTCTATTAGATTTCACCGAGTCACATTCCTACATGCATGGAAAACAGGACGAAAATACTGCAATTTCAGTAGAATATCTGTAAGAAAAATGTCTACTACACTCAGCCAGCTTTCAAACAGCCACTGCTATCACAAGAATAAAAAAATAATAAAATACAAGCACTTACAGAGCACATACTAAATGACAGGCACTGTTATACATATTTTACAATATATTAACTCATTTTAATTCTCACAATCACCTGATGAAGTAGATATTATTATCCTCATTTGATAGATGAACGTCAAGATCAAACAGAACCAAGACTTAAGCTCAAGCTGTTTGGATCCAGAGTCTGATCTCCTATATTGCCTCTCATTAATAAATCTGAAATTATTAAAACAAAGACTAGGATAAACTTTCTAGTAGAGCAAAACTACTTTGAGCACTCAATATGAAAACCTGGAAGATAAATGTAAAACTCTGGATAACTACAGAGGATCTTAAAAACATAGCAAAATATTTATAAATTTTAAATTCACTCATTAATTACAGAAAAAATAATTTGCTAAAAAACAGCAAATCTTTGACATAAGATAGGTCATCATGTAGCATTACGGAAACAGAGCCAATGTACATGCTCATAGCCCACAAAGAGATTTGCTGAATTCAGTTTTTATAAAGAACTCAGATGCATCCAGAAGCCAACTATCTAGGCCTATTGAAATCCCAACTCTTACTGTGTTTATTACTTTCATACAAGACTAATTGACTAGGAAGGATAAACGTACCAAGATGAGTCAGGAAATAGGAAGTGATATGAATCATTTACAATTTCGAAAGTGGAAACCTACAGAAAGCTTTTGCATTTTATCCAAATTAATGTATGCCCAATTCAGAAGTAATAAGAAAAGTGTTTTACACCTCTAACAAAGTGATGAGTTTTATTCATAAAATGTATTTCTTGAGGACTATGCAGGCTAAATTTTTTATATTTCAATACTTCTTGGAACAGGCAACTTTAAGTCTGAACAAGAAGTTGTCCTATCAATTAATCAATCAATAAGAATTCACTGACTCTAAACTTCACTGCAACTGGAGTAGAGTACAATCACATTTTCTCATGTATGACCATTGTACAAACTTCTCAAATCAAATCAAAGTCTACGCCTGTTTAGGAAAAGGATAGAGGGAGATATTAATAAAGAAATGTAAAACTGGGGTGTTAATCCAAAAACAATGAGCAACTATAGTTTCCTTTTTCGCTATGACAAAGACCTGAAACCTACATCAGAAACTGAAGAGACATGACTTCCTCTTACACATACTACAATATCCACTGATTAATACCCACACATATCTTCATTTACTTATACATGTATACTACATCAACAATCTATGTATACACATAACTAATAACACAACAGACTTAACTTCACTGACATTTAGCTACACCAATACACTGAAAGGTATTTATCCAAATATAGATAACATTTGTTACCAACATTAATATTTCCATCTACATGTGAATGATATCTATCTATCCTTTGCCTACAAACGCTTAGTCAGTGAACATTTTTAAAAAAGTGAGGAGCATGGCAATATCAAGCACCCATGAGACTTGAATTCACTGTGTGCCTACTATACATATGCCAGGAAGTTAGACACTTTAAATGTTTACCACTGAATCTGCACGATCACCCTGTTAAATGTTAATCTTTATTTACAAATGAAGATGCTGAAGTTTAGATAGTGAGTTAAGTCAGCTAAAATTCAAAATTCAGGACAACCTAAAACCATAAAGTCTATTTTCTCTCCAATGCTCTCAAAAAAGCTTATAAAAACAAAAAACAAAATATACTACATTTAGGAAAGGAGGAGAGCTCTTTCAAAACAGAAAACAGCAGCACCAGTAATTAAATAAGAAAATACTGAACAAATTAACAACACCTTACTCTTATATCAAAGCAAAAACTAGATGGATTCTGCACAGTAGTGAAAGGTGGTAAATCAGAAAAAATTCCTAATAAGTCCACATTTGGGATTAAGTTCAAAAACTTTAACAGACAATATCAAAAAGGTTTAAGTAAAAAAGCAAAAAAGGGTATTTATTTACAGAGATTCACAAGTAAATAAGAACATTTTTTGAGCACTTTATATGTATTCACACATAATCTTAACAGTTAGTACAATTATCATCCCCATTCTGCTAAAGGGAAAACTAGAACCGAAATGTTAAGTAATTTAGTCAAGGCTACAGAGTTAAACTGAAAACAAAAAAAAAAACACCCAGGAACTGGGATCTTACCCTAAGCCATCTGTATCCCAAATCAAGCTCCTTCCTAACTATTATGTTAAATTGCATGACTAAACAATAGTTACAAAGAGAGACATATCTAGTAATAGAAACAATATGGTCCTTGGTGGATGGAGAGCTATTTTGATTTTTTTAAACCAAAGTCCACAAATAAGCATATGAAAAGATGTTCAACATCATGTTATTAGGTAACTGCAAATTAAAACAATGGATAGCACTACATACATATGAAATGGCCACAATTCCAACACTGGACAATAGCAAATGCTGATGAGGATATGGAGCAACAGGAACTCTCATTCACTGCTGCTGCTGCAATACCATATAGTAAAGCAGCTTTGCAAGACAGCTTGGCAGCTTTCTACAAAAATTAAACATCAGTCATGCTCCTTGGTATTTACACAAATGAATCGAAAACTTACGTCCAAGCAAAAAAACTGCAAACAAATGTTTATAGTAGCTTTATTCAAAACTGCCGCAACCTGGAAGCAACTAAGGTGTCCTTCAGTAGGTGAATGGATAAACAAACTGTGGTCTATCCAGACAATGAAATATTACTTAGTTCTAAAAAGAAGTGAGCTATCAAGCTATGAAAAGACATGGGGGAAACTTCAATGCATATTACTAAGTGAAAGAAGCCAACCTGAAAAGGGTACATAATGTGTGATTCCAACTATATGACGTTTTAGAAAATGCAAAACTATGGAGAGTAAAAAGATCAGTGGTAGGCTGGCCAAGTGGCGCATTGGTTAAGAGCTGGTTTTGGGATGCCAGCGGCGCCGGTTCGAATCCCACATATGAGGGTCAGTGACACTGCCCTCTACAGCTAACAACAGCTCCACCTGGAGCTGGGCTGCGAGCCCCGGCGACGGTGTAGGCTGCAGCCCCTGCCGCAGTGGGCTGCCATAGGCTACAGTGAGTGGCCGGCAGCCAGTGTGAGCGGCTGGCAGCCAGCGTGAGCTGCCAATAGCTGCGGTGAGCGACCATCCAGAGGCCGGCGACTGATCTGCCTCATCCAGGAAGAGCGCAATGACAATACCAACATGGGCCAGTGAAGCAATGTCCTCCGCAACTAGACTGAAGAACAAAAAGACAGCAACTTGTCTGTTCCCCTTCCGCGGTTCCCCAACGCTGTTCCCCTCCCCCAATTCCCCAATAAAATCTTTTAAAAAAAAAACCACAAAACAGTGGTTGCCAAGGGGAAGGAAAGAGGGAAGGGTGAACAGGCAAAGCAGAGGATTTTTAGGGCAGTGAAACTCTTCTGTATAACATGTCATATACATTTATCAGGATTCATCGAAATGTACACCACCAAGAGTGAACCCTAACATTAACTATGGACTATGGATGATGATGATGATGTGTTAATTCAGGTTCACTGATTGTAACAAACATACCACTGTGGTGCCAGATGTTTATAGTGAGGGAGGCTGTGTGTTCCCATGGGGTCAGGGCATATATAGAAACTCAAGTCTTTTCTGCTAAATTTTACTATGAATCTAAAACTGCTCTAAAAATAATAAAAATAAAGAAATAATCTAAGGAAAGAAAAAAGCCAAGAAAATGTTTTATTTAACAGTTAGTATGTAAGGAAGCATCCATTTACCATACTCATTAGTTTACACCAACTCAAAAATATTTATTAATATTTTGTACTAGGCATCCTGGGAAAGGGATATTGACAAGCAGACAAGGTTCCTTTCACAAAGAGTTTGAAATACGGTTAAACAGGCATCACACATATTCACAAGAAGCTAAATAAAATGGAACTTACGAGAGCTGGCAATTAAGTTCGCGAACTTGCCACCATGCACTTACATTGGTAGCACTGTACAAACAGTTCGGTTAGGTTTCATAACCTTGGTGTATCAGTGTCTCACGGCTGTGTTCGTGTCAACATGTGGCGGTGTCTTGCTGAGTGGCGTTCATTATTGTTGTTGTGTGTTTTTGTGTGCAGTCACAAGAATGTCTGAGCCTGAATTAGAGCAACGAACAAACATTAAATTTCTTGTTAAACTTGGCAAGAATGGAAGTGATATCAGGGACATGTTAGTCCAAGTTTTATGGGGATAATGCCATGAAGAAAATGGCAGTGTACAAATGGATTAAATGTTTTTCTGAGGGGAGAAAACATGTCACTGATGAAGAAAGGTCAGGGCAGCCATTAAAGAGCAGAACTGATGAAAACATTGCAAAAGCTCTTCAAATTGTGCGTCAAAATCATCAGCTGACTGTGAGAAGCATTGCAGACCAAGTAAACATCGATAGAGAAACAGTTAGGAAAAGCTTAACTGAAAATCAGCATGAGAAAGGTGTGCAAAAATGGTCCAGAAGGAGCTCACTGATGAACAAAAGCAAAGGAGAGTCGAAGTTGCCAAGACCTTTTTGGAGAGGCAAGATGATGTTTTGGGCTGTGTTATCACTGATGATGAAACATGGGTGTTACCAATAAGACCCTGAAACAAAGTGTCAAAGTGCACAATGGAAGTCAGCCAATTCCCCACAACCAAAAAAGTTCCGCCAGTCAAAATCAAGAGTCAAAACGATGCTGCTACCCTTTTTAGATATCAGAAGAATTATTCATTATGAATTTGTACCAACTAGACAAACAGGTAAACAAGTTTACTATTTGGAAGTACTGAAAAGGCTGGGTGAAAAAGTTAAGACGAAAACAACTTGGACTTTTCACCAACAATTCAGGGCTCTTGCATCACAATGAGGCACCAGCTTACATGGCACACTGTCTGTGAGGGTAGTTTATAGCCAGTAAACAAATAACTGTGTTGGAACTGGCCTCCCATTGGGCCCCTGATCTGGCCCCCATTGACTTCCTTCTTTAATGGAAGATAAAGGAAATATTGAAACGAAGACGTTTTGATGATGTTCAGGATATCAAGGGTAATACGACAACAGCTCTGATGGCCATTCCAGAAAAAGAGCTCCAAAATTCCTTTGAAGAGTGGATTAGGCATCAGCGCAAAGCTTCCCAAGGGGAGTCCTTCGAAGGTGACCGGTGACCGTAGTGATATTCAGCAATGAAGTATGTAGCACTTTTTCTAGGATGAGTTCGTGAACTTAACTGTTAGACCTCGTAAATAGTTCAAGCCAGAAAATATACCACAAACATTAAATTGCCAAATTATTAACCTAAAATAGACATTCATAGGACAATATGTGCTTAGGGGTTCAGTGGATTACATCAGACTAAAAGAATAAGAAGTTAATATATGATCTAAGTTTTGAAAAATGGTAAGATTTGTCTAATTGTCTGGGGGGACTTGGTGCATTCCAAGAAAGAACAAAAGTACTGGAGTTGGGAAAGGAAATTAAATGAACCAGTTTCACAAAACAAAACAAAGAAACAAGACTACAGACAAGTAAAGGCCAGATCATGGAGGTCCTAATTCCAGACCAAGGCATCAGCGTAAGGACTCAGAAATCTAAACTCTTTAACACTAACAGAGTAAAGACTTGCCTAACCTACATATATACATATATAACTCCTTAATCTAATGAAAGAGTATTTATAAACATTTTATGTCACATAATGTAAGGTATATAATAGTAGACATAGTTAAAAATTCACCATTTTTGCCACCCTATTGAATACATATACATGCATTACATCCTGTAATTGCCAAACTACACTAATTAGGCTACCCATAACTGAACCCATCCATCCAACACACTACTCTATTGCCCAATAAAACTCTATGATTCTGGTTACACCACTCTTTATTCCCTCAAACAAAGATATCTTTCCTCTGGGGTAGAAAAGAAGGTGGCTCATTGTCCATTAACTGGAAAGAGGGGTCATGTTAGGACCATGGTCACTACTGGCACCTTCTCCCCTTCTATTTATAGGACTCTTACCCTCTATTAATCATTAAAAGCAAACCTACCAAATACTTACATAGTCCAGGCAAAATATAAAATGCAGCACTCCCTACACAATCATCAATAGATGAAATATACATGACCCTATACAATGTCTGGTAACTATTAGTAATAAATTGCTTTTCTCATATATGAAAACATTTCAGAATTTGTCCACTGTTACTTTCAAACTTTTCCTGTAATCCTTTTATTTTGCTTGCCATAAGTCTTCTATATATTTTTAATCACATTCAATCCTCAAAGCATGGGCATCTGTAATTGTATCTTAATCCCATACTTTTCTAATTAACAGATGCCCCCAACAAATCCCAACTAAGTTATCGCAAATCAAGACTAGGGTTTATGCATCTACCTTTATTTACACTTATATTAAGCACCTAAAACCCTCCCTTTTGGTAATCTACCATTAAAGTTATTTTTTTTTTCTTTCATAAACAGGCACATACATATACGTCCAATTTCCCCAAAGATTTATAACAAACTCTAGCATATATTTTTCTCAGACATGGCCTCCAGATAAAAACACCCCATGAGACTCTTTTTACTGAAGACATTTTTAAACTTTTGTTAATATGGCTTTTTATAGAAATCCAAATACCTATCCTATGATACCATTTATTCAAAGTTTAAAATCATGAAAGATAGTATCAAATACTGTTTATAGATACAAGCATATACTAAAAAACATAAAAGACACATATGAAAATGATAAAACCAAATTAAAGCTAATGCTCAGGGGAGAGGAAGGGCTGGAGGGATGCAATCCAGAAGGGACAAAAACGAGGCTTCCACTCTATCTGTAATGTTTTATTTCTTAAACTAACTCAGGGGTACATTATCATAATTATTCTATATACCTTTCTATATGAAATATTTTTAAGTGAGTTTAAGAAGATACTCAATTACTAATGAGCATCTCCTTCCCATACAAGCTATTATTTCCAAGCTGCAGTAACTGCTCACTGCTACTTCTGGGACACCCTTCCTGCCCTTTACTTAGGCCAGGAAAAAAAAAAAAATTACAAGCCTACAACCCAAAATGTTCTCTTACACATATTGTAGAGATGCTCCAGATTTATAATCTACAGCTATATACAATGTATTTCTTTCACAACTCTCACATCAAAAAAAAAAAATTAAATCCCTTATTTTATCTTTGTAGCCCTAAATTGCGATTTACTTAAATTGCCTTATTACTCAGACAGTAAACTAGAATAACCACCTTTCCTTACTTGTCTATGTTAAAATACAAGGGACTTGGGAGACCCCATCACTACTTCCCCAGGGCTAAATGCAGACAGTAGTATCTATTATAAATCTGTGCATGAGTTACTCACTCCTGGCCTCACTTTTCAATCTCAGTTTATAACATCTAAACGAAGCCACTCCTCATTAAACTGCGAAAGATATGTCATCTCGGCCAAATGTAACTTGGCCGGGACGATTCCAAAAACACTCGGGCCCACTGAGCGCTCACTTCATAGAGCCCACGGAAAGTCGCGTCCCTGGACCAAGTGCTACACCGCCCGGAACAGCTCTGCTCCGCGGGTGAGACTCACACATGCACTCTCCCAACTTTCGGCTCACGGCGGCAAAACACGTAGAGAAGGCCTGAAGTTTCACCCCATTACGAACCCAAAAGAGATCTCCATTTCGTACACCGCAGGTCCCGAGTTTCTCGTCACTGGGAATGGAGAGGGACTAGAAATTGGAAGCCCCGAGCGAGAGGACAAGGTCTAGCCTTCCGTGGAGTCCGCCAAAGTCCTCGAGTTGTCGCCAGCAACGTGCAGGCAGCTAGCCCGCCTGCTTCCCTCCCCACCCCCGACGCCGGGCCACCCCACCTCCCTCCCCAGCCCACCTCCCTCCCCAGCCCACCTCCCTCGCCGGGCCACTCCCCCACCCCAGACGCCGGGACACCCCACCCCCCTCCCCACCCCCCGCCGGGCCGCCCCCCTCCCTCCCCAGCCCCGACGCCGGGCCACCCCACCCCGCTCCCCAGCCCCCCTCCCTCCCCACCCCCCCACGACGGACCACCCCACCGCCCTCCCCAGCCCCCCGCCCTCCCGACCCCCCCCGCCGGCCTACCCCCCCTCCCTACCCCCGACGCCGGGCCACCCCCCCTCCCTCCCCAGCCCGGCCCCGGGCGCGAACCCGCGGAACATCCCAGCACCTGCGGGTCCCGGGAACGGCCGAGGATCCACAGGGCTTGGATGCCGGCTCGGACACGCTCGCCTCAGGCCACAGCCTCGCACGTCGGGACCGACCCCTGCCCCCCTTTCGCTCTGGGATCCAGCAGACGGCAGTGCCGACACCGCCTCCTCTGCGACCTACCCAGGCGCCTGGCCTTCTCCGGGGCCGCCTCCTCTCCCGCAGGACCCACCTACACCGGACGGTCAAGGCCCGACGAGCAGCGCTCCCCGCCTCGCCGGCCTGTCCTGGCCGGCCACGGCCGCTGAGAAAGCCCAGCCCTGCGGCGCCTCCGTCAGTGTCCGGGCCCCGCTCCCCGGCGGGCCTGAGCCCCTGCCCCCGCCGGCCCGCTCCCCTCACGGCCCCGGGGCAGGGCGGCTTCCTGGCCCGCTCACCCGGCCCGGTCCCCGCCCCGGCCTGCCGCACACTCACCGCTGAGCGCCGAGGCCTGCAGGGTGGCCCCCGAGGTGCCGTCGATGACTTTGATGGTCCCGCGACTGGTGACGGCCAGGATGGCGTTGAGCGCCGGGTGGTAGGAGAGGCTGTGCAGCCCGTCGGCGTCGCAGCGCATGCAGCCGTCCCGCAGCACCAGCCACTCCGAGCCCCCGGCCGCCCCCGCCCCCGCCGCCGAGGAGCAGCCCGAGCCCGAGGCCGCCGCAGCCGCAGCCGCCATCTTCCGGCCTGTGCTCAGCACAATCACACTGGGAAGCGGCTCAGTGACAGTCCCGGGAGGTGCAACCCCAGCGCCAGTCACCATCCGGGGCCAGGGGGCAAGCGGCGCGCGTGAGCCGGAAGTGAAGTCAGGCGCCCGCACGCACGCGGCACGTCGGCCCTGCGCCCAGCGGGGCCCAGCGCGCCGGACGCCTGCGGAGGCGGGGGGCCGAGAGCGAGAGAGACGGGGCGGGCGCGGGAGGCCGGAAACTGGAGCATGCGCGGCAGGGCTCGCTCGTGCCACGCGCCTCGGTCTGGCCGGCGCTGCGTCCGCAACGTCCCAGTTTCCTTCTCCGAGGCCTGGGCGTGGCTGCTGCCAGGGCCCCGCCCCACACCTGGGCTCCTGGGCTCCTGCGCGGGGGAGGGGCGGCTCCCGAGTATTTCTGCCGGGAAGGGCCGCGGGGCCGCGCTACCTGTCCCAGATGCCCAGAGGACGTTTGCTGCGGCAGTTGTTTGGCGGTGGCCAGAAGGAGACCTCAAGGTCTGCGCCACGGCTCTCATCTGAGAAGGAATAGTCTGGAAAACTTTTCGTCTGGGTTTGGAGACACCGAACGCCCCCCCCCCCAAACCCGTGCCTATTAACAACGTTACCACCCCAGTCCCCGAATCTTAGTTGAACGAAAAGTGCCAGATACGAAGTGCTGGAAGCATATAAAAACTCTAGTTGATCAGCATTCCGAACTCAGGATATGTGAATGGTTAATAGGGCACTCGCGTCAAGCAAATTGATTAATCATCCCCCTTTAGAAAATAACTGCATGTTTTCAACTGTGAATTTGAAAAAATGACTAGACTCAAAGTTAGCTGCACATATAGGACAGACGTCTGTGGTCGGCCCCCCCCCTCCCAAACCCATAACCCTCGTCTATGGGAAAAACATGGGACAGACCTGGACTAAAAGACATTCCCTAGAATCCCTGACCAGGACTTCTCTGAGGATAAAACACAAGTCCAATTTACCCAGTTTCCCCCCACAGTTACCTATTGCATAATTTTAGTACAATATCAAAAGCAGGGGTTTGACATTTATATGATGTGTGTTTCGTTCCATGTCATTTTATCACATGTAGATTCCTGCGGTACAATCAAGATACTATATTCTATATATTTGGAGATCTTATTATCTTGGGAAGCCTCATTTCCTTTTCCTTAAAACCTAATCAAAAAAATACCTAGTCAAAGTGCTGTTGTGAAACTAATCATTTGTAAAATGTGTAGAATAGCATCTGACATTCGAGTATAATAGGTGCTCAATAAAAGTTATGAAAGTTAATTGCCTTCCCACGTTCCTGCAGACTTTCTTCAAGAAATCTTCATGGATTATTCCAGCTACGTCTTCAGCCTGGTTATTAATATACAAAGTTGTACTTATATATTCTATACATGACATTTTGGAATGACAATAAGGCATTTTTGTCTGATGTTGGGAGGCAATATATAATAAAGTGATAAAATACCCAAGTATTAAAGTCTAAATGAATAGATCTGATTTTGAGTCACTGGCTTCATTTATCAGCTTTATTTGTGAACTTGGGCAAGTCACATATTCTAAGACTGTTTCACCAAGTGTTAAAGATAATAACTTTATCATTACTTGGCCTGCTTAGGTTTGTACTTGTAAACTATAAAACTAGAAACACAAAGAGGTTAAATGGCTTGTTCAAGGTCTCACAGCTTGTGAGGAGACGATGACAAGCTAGAGTTTGAATTTAGAGTTTGACTCTAGATGCCAGACTCCTAATTTAACCCTCACATGCAAAACTTCAGTGCCCTGAGGTAAACAAGTACAAATAATCAAATCTAAATGTAACAGGGAGTATCTAAAATTAAATTGTTTTTTAAATCTCAGGACATAAGCAGAAACTAAAAACTGCCATTTCAAAGTATTTTTTCTCTCAAGACCCATGTGGGCCAAACTTGAACATTAATCTGAAAAGCTCCCAAATGCAAATCAAGCCCCCCATCTGATTGATAGAGAAAACAAACAAGTAACCTGAACTCTAAATTTAAACTTACTTTAATGTTGACTATATTGAAAGACTTGAGGCATATATTTGTGTCAGCATGTGTTACATTCTTTGTTTGTTTTTTTGATTGGGGAAGAATTTCTGTGCTTTCACCTATAAATCAGCATTCTCCAAAACTAATTACCCGGAAAATGTTCTGAAATAAAACACATACTCAAAGAATTTTGGGAAACAACTCCCCCTGTATTTCCCCTCTTGGGAGATTTATAATACACATTAGCATATCAAAAGCTCTGAGCCCTCTATGGTGAAGAATCCTGTTTAACCTCTTAACCAACTCATGATGATACAATCCTTCAAAACAAGTGTTTCAAAGAGCACTCTTTAATGTAACTCCTTGCTTGTTTTTGTAAATATGTATTTTTGTTTGAGCACTTGCTTAGATTTCAAAGACTGCAGTTAAGTGTTTCAGGACCCAGGTGAAGTTTCCTTGATTTAAAATGACCATAAAAATGAAACTGGGCAAGACTGGCTGAAGTTCAACATTAACTGTGTTGTGGATGTCTTTCTGCACATGGAGTTGAGAGCAAATACTCCGGACATTGAAAACAAACTGATTTTCATGGCTTGTGTATTTTGAAGTGATGGCCTTTTGAGGGCCTCCAGCCAAATTGTTTCAGGGCTAGGAAATGATCACTATAAAGGAAGCAGAAAGTCCCACTGACAATCATTCTGAAAAGAGGAATTTGCTGGAATCAGTAATGTGGACTTAGAAAGCAGGGCTGATTGACACAGAAAAAGCATTTGACAAAATCCAACATCCATTCAAAGAGAAAAAACTCTCAGCCAACAAAAATAGAGGGAAATTTCCTCACCTTGACACAAAAAAAAAAAAAAAAAAACCAACAAAAAAAACCAACCTACAACCAACAGCACCTTATGGTAAAAACCTAAATGATTTCCCTCTAAAAT
Source organism: Aselliscus stoliczkanus (assembly GCA_033961575.1). Classification (NCBI taxonomy): domain Eukaryota; kingdom Metazoa; phylum Chordata; class Mammalia; order Chiroptera; family Hipposideridae; genus Aselliscus; species Aselliscus stoliczkanus. Next base: position 49,969,460 of record CM066730.1, on the reverse strand, counting down.
CAGGCACAAGTCAAGGATTTCCACTTTCACTACTCCTTTCCAAACACAGTCCTAGAAGTTCTGGAACTGAATGGAAGTCACTGATTCAAGGAAAGAAAAAAAAAAGAGAGAAAGTTTCTCATTCCATTCCCACCCCTCTTTCCTTTGTGCTGCCACTGGTGGTAGGAAACCAGTGTTTTAAGTGGACAAGAGGCTGAAACCTAAAAGAGACTAGCTACTCAAAAACTGCAGATGTTGATTGGCAGAACAGTAAGCAGGGGCTCTGGCTGAGTGGATGCCTGTACAGCTGCACAGAAGCAGAGAGAGAGGCAAAACTGATTATGGAGTTTACAGACTAAACACTATCCCTAATGATTCCCTGGTAAATGCTAGGGGGACCCTGAATGGGTGGCTGAGTTCACGCCATGAGAGCTAGAATCTGGACACACAACACACTCTAATAACCACCCTCCCCCCACACACACACAAAATTGAGCCATATACAAACATTACATAAAGCAAATGCTTGATATAATAAGGGAATCTAAATGTAGAAAAAAAACACTTTGATGTCAATGAAGGAATCTCTAAACTAAAAAAAATTAGAAATCATCACCCTAATGTCCAGTTAATTAACCTCTCTACTGAAGTAGACAGGCAAACTTGCTTTTTTCCCAAAGCAAATCTGATGAAGTTCTAATGATTTCTAATGAAAAGGCGGATTTCCTAGGAATTCCTTCTATCTGACCTAATATTGATAGCCAATAAGTGTATCATTAAAATTTACTCTAAGGACAAAATAACAATGAGATACCATATCACACTCTTTAGGATGGCTACTAGCAAAAACAAAAATGGAAAATAAGTGTTGGCAAGGATGTGGAAAAGTTCGAACCCTTGTGCACTGTTTGTGGGAATATAATATGGTACGGCTGCTGTGGAAAACAATATAACAGTTCCTCAAAAAATTAGGAATAGAATTACCATATGAGCCAGCACTTCCACTTCTGAGTCTATACTCGAAAGATTGAAAACAGGGTCTCAAATTTTTTTTTTTTTTTGAGGGCAGTGTCACTCGCCCTCATACGTGGGACCAAACTGGGGCCGCTGGCTTCCCAAGCCAGCGCTTAACCACCGCGCCACTCGGCCGGCCCTCAAATATATTTTTACACCCATATTCATAGCAGTATTATTCACAATAGCTAAAATGCGGCAGGAACCGAGTGTCCATAAACAGCAGAAGAATGGATAAATAATAATGGAATATTATTCAGTCTGAAAAAGAAAGGAAATTCTGACTTACAGTACAACAAAGAGGAAGCTTGAGGACATTATGCTAAGTGAAATAAGCCAGTCACAAAAAGATAAATACGGTATGATTCTACTTACATGAGATACTTAAGAGTACTCAAATTCATAGAGATGGAAAGTATAATGGTGGTAGCCAGGGGCTGAGAAGTGGGGAGAATGGAGAGTTACTGCTTGATAGGTACTGAGTTTCAATTTTGCAAGATGAAAAGAATTCTGGAGTTGGATGATGGTGATATCAGCACAGTATTTATACAACTGAATGGTATACTTAAAATGGTTAAGATGGAAAATTTTATGTTATGTATATTTTACCACAAAAAAAAAATTGGGGAAAAATGAAAGAAACCATTTTTTTTTGAGATGATTAATGGGTTTCTGTTTATTGGGTATCAACATAGAATTGTACAGTTCGTAATATTTATCTCTATAACACCAACTAATAGCACTGAATAACTGTGTTCAGTTGACTACAGTAGGACTTGCATGATTTTTTTTATTTAAAACTACTATATGCAAGTAAATTGTAAAGCAATCAGCTATATATTCATACAGCTGATTCTGTCATTAACATAATTTAAATTTGTAGATTTTGAAATAACTTTGTGTTTATTATTAAACAAAGTTCATACAATTTACTAAAATGCCTGTTGAAATTCTGATCTCAGATTGTATATACACATTGTTTTTATATTTCCTCACCAAAATGAATCCTTCCTGAATACAAATTCCTTGAGAGAAAGAAGTATACTCATATATACTTATATCCATTAGAAACATACATTATAATGTCCAGCACACAGAAGCTGCTAAAAAATAAGGGAATGAAAATTCACACTATGGTCCTTCCCTGTCACAGCTGAAACACATTTGCACCATTAAAATTAATTATAATGATAAAAAACAACTACTTCCCAAATGTCTGAGGTATTTTAGCAAATTGGAAATCTCCTCAGTTATTTTATTCTTAAAATAAAGTGTGAGAAAGAAAATACTTCTATGTGTGTGTTTTAGGATGGAAATTCTGACACATGCTACAACATAAATGAACCGGAGGATATTACAGTAAATGAAATAAGCCAGTCACAAAAGGACAATTACTGTATGATTCCACTTATATGAGGTACTTGGGTAACCAAATTCATACAGATATAAAGAATTTGGTTGCCAGGAGCTGGGAAGGAAGAGGGAATGGGGAGTTATTGTTTGATAGGTACAGAGTTTCAGTTTTGTTAGATAAAAAGTTCTGGAGATGGATGGCAACACAACAGTGAGAATGTATTTAATGCCACTGAACTGTGCTCTTAAAAATGGGTAAGATGGGGGTCGGACGAGTGGCACATTGGTTAAGAGTTGGCTTGGGAAGCCAGCGGCCCTGGTTCGGGTCCCACATATGAGGGCCAGTGACACTACCTTCAAAAAAAAAAAAAAAAGAGTTGGCTTGGGAAACCAGCTCTGAGCAGCAGGACCCGGATTCGGATCCCACATATGAGGGCCAGTGACACTCCCCTCTGCAACTAAGAAGGTGAACAACAGCTCCACCTGGAGATGGACTGCTGTGAGTCGCTGGCAAAGGTGTGGGCTGCAGCCCCTGCTGCAGTGGGCTGCCATAGGCTACAGTAAGTGGCCAGCAGCCAGTGTGAGCAGCTGGCAGCCAGCATGAGCTGCCAAGAGCCACCGTGAGCAGCCATCCAGAGGCCAGCGACCGATCTGCCTCACCCGGGAAAAGCGCAAAGACAATACCAACATGGGCCAGTGAAGCAATGTCCTCCACAACTAGACTGTAGAACAAAAGGACAGCAACTTGTCTGTTCCCCTCCCCCGATTCCCCAACGCTGTTCCCCTCCACCAATTCCCCAATAAAATCTTAAAATAAAATTTAAAAAAATGGGTAATATGGTACCACTATACATCTATTAAAATTGCTAAAATCTAAAAAACAGACACTACCAAATGCTGGTAAGGATATGAAGCAACAGGAACTCTTCTTCATTGCTGGTAAAAATGCAAAATGGTAAAACCCCTTTGGCAGACAGTTTGGCAGGTTCTCCCAAAGCTAAACATAGTTTTACCGAATGATCCAGCAATGACATACCCAGTTATGTCTACACAAAACCTGTACACAAATATTTACAGCAGCTTTATTCATAATCACAAAAACCTAGAAGCAACTAATGAGTTTTTGGAAAAGTCATGACGTATTTTTTTTATGTTTTCCGTTGCAAAAATGAGTCATGACTTTTCCAACAACCCAATAAGATGTTGTCCAATAAGTGAATGGATAAATACATTGTGGTACATCCATACAAGGGATCATTGTTCAGTGATGAAAAGAAATACACTATCAAGCTGTGAAATATGTGGAAGAACCTTAAGCGCTTGTTATGATGTGAAAGAAGCCAGTCTGAAAGACTGTATACTGGATGATTCCAACTACATCACATTCTGGAAGAGATAAAACTATGGAAAACAGTAAAAAGATTAGTGGTTTCCAGTGATTTGTGGGAGGAGGGAGGGATGAACACGTGGAGGGTGGGATTTTTAGGGCAATGAAACTATTCTGTGTGATACTGTAATGGTGGATACATGACATTATGCACTTATCAAAACCTACACAATATACAACACAAACAGAGAACCTAAATATAAACTATAGACTCTAGTTAATAACAATGTATCAGTACTGGTTCATTTACTATAACAAATATGCCATACAAACGCAGGGAAAGGGGTATATGGCAATTCTCTGTACCATCTGCTCAATTTCTCTGTAAATCTAAAACTGTTCTAAAAACTAAAGTCTATGAATTTTTAAGAAATGGCTAAAATGGTAAATTTTGTCACAATTTTTTTTTAAAGATTAGAAAAACTCACTGTCAGGATGAAACCAGAGCAAAGTCCCCATTTGTTTCTCTTCATTGAGAAGCAATCAGAGTCCCCTCAAGTTTTTCCAGATACAGTTTTGTTTCATACCAGTGGTATCCTGCTGTTCTGGAAAGAGGCCAGATCTAGGGCTGTTTCAGGATGTGTGTAGTTGGGATGTGAGTAAGATGATTAATAGGAGGGAAATGCTGTCAAGGAACAATAGCATGTTAGCTCCAAATAGTGCATCTAGTGCCAAAGATCAGACTTCTTGAAGTGAATACATATTTAGAAGGTACTGTTTTTTAAAAACAACTCTCCATAGTAATTTGCATAAACTTACTAGGTTTGTGTGAGTTTTTCTGTGCTTCAAAAACTGGAGTTAATCATCTTTAAACGTGCCAATGTTTCTTGCTTTTTCTCCTTAACATGTTTTTACTGTTTTTCTCACTTCTGCTATCCTCATGGTTTTCTTGCCCTTCCTCTGGAAAGTGTGTGATACAGTATAAAGATGAGAAATCAAACAGTTGATCTCATATGCATGATGCAGTGTTTGGGAGAATGTACTGATGTGTGCAATTTACTTTGAAATACATCAAAAAAATGTACTATAGGGCCTGCCGAGTGGTGCATTGGTTAAGGGCTGGTTTGGGACTCCAGCAGCCCTGGTTCAGATCCCACATATGAGGGCCAGTGACACTGCCCTCTAGCAGCTAACAGTAGCTCCACCTGGAGCTGGGCTGTGTGATCCCCAGCAACGGTGTAAGCTGCAGCCCCTGCTGCAGTGGGCTGTCATAGGCTACAGTGAGTGGCCAGCAGCCAGCGTGAGCTGCCAATAGCCGCGGTGAGCGACCATCCAGAGGCCGGCGACCGAACTGCCTCATCTGGGAAGAGCGCAATGACGATACCAACATGGGCCAGTGAAGCAACATCCTCCGCAACTAGACTGAAGATCAAGAAGACAGCAACTTGTCTGTTCCCCTTCCCCGATTCCCCAATAAAATCTTTTAAAAAAACCAAACACATACCAGAATGAAAATATAAAATTAAACACTTACAGTCTCCCTCCACTTCTCTCCAAAAGAATTCTTTTCCAGTGCAGCTTTGTCACTATCTAGTGACTATGAACAAGCTGCTAAAGCTTCCTAACTCAGTCATCTCCTGTGTTAAATTATAAAACTGGACAAAATCCGCAGTTTCCAAATGTCATGTTATATGTTGGCAGCATCAGAGTCATTCTGGAGCCCCACTTTAGATCTATAAAATTAGAATCTCATGGAATCTATATTTTACATAAGAACCTCATGGGGTTTGACACCAGCCAGGGTTAGAATCCCTTGGACTAAAGTCTTTTCTCATTCTGAAATGAGAACCTGTTTATTCCAAACACTTCTTAGAAACACGGTCTTAAATGTATCAAGGCCTAGGGATCTTGTTAAAATATAGATTCTGGGGTCAGGGTCTTAGATTCTGCGTTTAACAAGTCCCCAGCTCTGAAGGCAATGCTGCTGATGCCTAGACCATATTTCAGGAAGCAAAGAGCTAGGAGACCAGAAGCAAAAGTAAGGGGAACCCACTATACTTTCATGGACTCAGTCTTCCTTCTTGGCTGAACCACACTCACGGGAAGTAAAGTATGTTGAACATCTTCTATTTTTCTGAATTTCATATAGAATAATCATAGGGAAAAGCCTAGTGTGTTTTTGGTGTGAGCAACCATTATTTATGGAGAAAAGTTCAGTGTGGCATTTGATTGATAGGATACCTGATCCACTTACCTTTGACACTTACAGACAATGATGTGTTCTGGACTAAAGATATACACTTTCAAAAGCTTGATATGATAAGGGGATTGTAGCCTGAGATTAAAGAAAAAACCATTGGGCCCCTCCGAGTGGCTCAGCTGGTTAAGAGCTTGCTGCAAGCAGAGCTCTGAGCATCAGCAGTTTGATGCCCAGCCTGAGCTGAGCTGCTGCTGAGCTGCCAATAGGTGGCAGGATGCTCAGGTAAAAAAAAAAAAAACTGTGATTTTTTTCCACCATTTTTTTTTTGGCATGTATTTTGATGTTTTAAATATTTCATTAAAATATGATTTATCATGATTACAGAGGCTTTTGGTACCCCCTTACATTTTGCACCTCAGGCAAGTGCCTCACTTGCCTTATCCTTCAAGAAAAGAAATAGGAAGACCAACTAGGAGGTCCGTCATCTATTCATTTCATTCAGCAATGCCAGACACTGTTCTCCATTGTATGGGTGCACAGTGAAAGGATCAATTATAGTGTGTACTCCCATGAGGTCTATATTCTAATGTAATATAAACAACCAAATAAACAAGATGATTTTAGATTTTGTCAAGTGCAATTAAGGAAATGAAAGACAGAATTTGATGTAAAAGAGGGTGGCATAAGAGAGTGTGGCCAGGGAAGACCAATGGAGCTAAAATCTGAATGGTGAGAAGGTCCCAGGTAGAGGAAATGTCTAAGGAAGGTAGAGAAAAATTCAGGAGATAAAAGGCAGTGGCTTAAACTGGCATAAGTGGCAAAGAAGCAGAAAGCAGTAAGACCTTTAAAAGTAGAATCTAGTATGACATCTTTTTTTTTTTTTTTGAGGGCAGTGTCACTGGCCCTCATATGTGGGACCGAACCGGAGCCGCTGGCTTCCCAAGCCAGCGCTTAACCACTGCGCCACTCCGCCGGCTCAGTTGACTCTACTTTTAAAAGATGTCATACTAGGCCGAGTGGCGCAGTGGTTAAGCGCTGGCTTGTGACGCCAGCGGCCCCGGTTCGGTCCCACATATGAGGGCCAGTGACACTGCCCTCAAAAAAAATAAAACTAAATAAAAATAAATTTTAAAAAAAGTAGAATCAAGAATACTTGGTTCAACAATACTGGGGTGAGAGAGAGAGGGAGAGGTCAAGGAAGACTTCCCATTTTCTGACCGCACAGTGGGTTGAATGAAGGAAAAGGGAGACAGTCAATGCTTTGACTGTCATAGTGTTTCAGTCCAGCAGAACTTATGATTCAGAGGAATGAGGACATCAACACAGCTCCTGACCACTTGTCCTAGAATCAGTACATTGACCTTACACAAATACCAGCTCAAATGCCAATAGCCCCATTGGGTTAAGGAGCATCCATGTCTCTAAGAGATGCACTCCAAGTTTCCTGAATATAAAATAAGATGACATGTAAGAGGTGTGCTGTTCATCTCAGGACCCTCCTCTAGGCTAGCATGGTCTGTCCTGGGTGGCTGACATGTTTCTGTGGCTGTGACCTCTCCCGTCTAATTGAAAGGTACCTTCCTTCATGCCCACCTTTTTTTCTTTGGGTATCTTTCCCCATTTCTGATCTGCTATATGGTGCCAGAATACTTAATATTCTTATGGTTCCCTGGTCATAATGCAGAGCAGCCCTTCTGATGAGCAGTGTCTCACATGAGGGAGCAGCTTCAGTGAACTTTTCAATACGTAGGTCAGCAGTTGGGCTGTACACAGTTTGAGAAGACTAAAGGAGGAACATTACCTTGGGCATACCGTTCACCGATCCTAAAGTCCAAAATGTTTTTCCTGTTTCATGCATGATGCTTCAGAAGTCCTAGGAAGTTAAGGAACCAGTTAAACAAATAACAAAGATCATACATTAGTAGGTGCAGAAATTAGAGTTAAAACTTTGAACCCCCATCTGACTTCATTGCCTGTACTTTCAGCCACTATAACTGAACCTCCTGCTAAAGTGTATAATTTTATTCATTTGATATTAATGCTCAGAGGGAGCATGGTGTAGTGAGAGGAATGCTCCAGCCTGAGGACCTGGGTTCTAATCCTGACTTTCCCAGGAGTCCCTCACTCTATCCCCATAAGCAACATTCCCTAAAGACCTCTAGAAGAACTTCCTTGTGACACAACAGGCCTGAGTTGGAATCGTTGCCATGTAGGAATGCAGGCTCAGTGTAGACAGATTGATTCTTTTAAACAAAGCTGTCAATTTGGATTTTTTTTCAATGTGAAGTCTCTCAATTTTTTCATGTTGGGAAGGAATTCACAACTGTTTTTTTTAAAAAAACAAAAATGATTCTGTGTGGACAAATGAAATGTCTGGGCTTAACTTTGCTGGGCCTCTGTTTTAAGAAAGTCTGTCTATAGAATCTTTCTCCTGAGGAGAATATAATTTACTTAAAAACATATCTTAATTTAAAAAAAAAAAAATCAGGGCTGGCCAAGTGGCTTAGTTGGTTAAGAGCTCGCTCAAGAGTGCGAGCTGAGCTCTGGAAAATAGCAGTTCGATTCCCAGCCCAAGCTGAGTTGCCCCTGAGCTGCCAACAGGTGGCAGGATGGCTCAGCTTAAAAAAAAATTAATAAAAAAAAAATCAACAAGACTGAAAATCAAAAATGAAATCTAAATTACAACAAATGAATTTAGCTGTATTATAAATTAATAACATATGCACATTAAAGGGAATGGAGCACAAAAGAACTAACCTAAGTAACTTTGGAAAACAGTTATTTTGACTGTATACTGTAAGGTAAAAAAAGAAAAGGACTATACCAAGCACTTTAGTAAATTTGTTTCTCACAGGCATATGTATTAGCTATTCTGAAACTACTTTACATATTAGCATCATGTACCCGCAATATGACATACTGGGAAAAATATCACCTTGAAGTTTTTTGGTAAAATTGCATATCCTCAATCTAATCATGAGAAAAATATCAGACATACCCAAACTTAGGGACATTCTACAAAACAACTTTTTCTGGATGAAAAAGATGAAAGGACTAAGAAGTACAATTTGTAGTAGTTATAATATAGTCATGGGGATGTTAAGTACAGCTTAGGGAATATAGTCAATAATATCGTAATAAATATGTATAGTGGGTACTAGACTTATTGGGGGGAATCACTTTATAAATTATATATATGTCTAACCACTATGTGGTACACCTGAAATTAATATAATATTGAATGTCAGAAAATTTAAAAAAGAAAAAAAAGAACTGTACTTGTTATAAGTTTCAGTACTCTTCAAAAATTTCAAGGTCATGGTGACAAGGAAAGCCTGAGGAAGCAGAGAGGACTGGAGAAGACTTAAGGAGACAGGATTTAAATGCAATGTGGGATCCAGAAAAGTGCAGTAATAGAAAATCTGATGAAATCCAAATAAAGTCTGTCATTTAGTTAACAATATTCTTCTGATATTAATTTCCTGGTTTTGATAAATGTGCTATGGTTACACCACATGTAAATATTAGGGAAAACTGGGTGATTGGTATTCAGGAACGTTACATATCATTTTTGCAACGTTAGTGTAAATCTAAAATTATTTCAAAATAAAAAGTTCACACACACACACACACACACACACACACACACACACCTTAAAGGCTGGTTTTCGTTGGTTGAGGCCCTCTACAATGGACTGAGATGCAAAAAAGAGAGCCAAAGAAATTGCCTAAAAAATTTAGAGGAATTTTGGGAGACATACTAGAGGACAGGAGAGACTGTCAAACAGGAGATAAGTACCCAGCTCCAAGGCTCTTTGTGGAGAAGCAATCATAAGGAGGGAATGGCTGAGGAATTTTAAAGAATAGGATTCAAGTTGAGGTTGTTTCTTGGGCCATAATGTGCCTCCTTGAGTAAAAGTGTGCCACATACAGCCTGTGGTGATGTTTTTGGAATTGAACAAATCAGAATGATGCACAGCTGTGACACAGGACTGCAAAGGGACACCACCACATGGGAGAGAAAACAGCAGACGAGAAAGAAAAGTCAGCAGAAGCAAGAACTCAAAGACAGAAGCAACTAGCAAATATATGGGTACCACAGGAATTTCTACAGATTTTGGAGGAATGTTGGGTTTTCCAGTATATTGTCCTTCTGGGCTTTTTTACTTAAAATTTATTTTATTTTATACGTAGTCTTAAAAAAATCAATCCTCCCTCTCCTTCTCCCTTCTTCCCCTTCCCCTCCTTTCTCCCCTCTTTCTGTCTTCCATTTGCTGGCTTTTCCTCCCCCTTCCACTAACAGTTAACCACTGTTGTTAGTTTTGTATATATCATTCTAGAAATTTTTAAACATTAATTTATAATTAAATATAAATATATATGTCCTCCTCTTTATTATTACACAATTCGAAGCATACTACATACAAGCATCTTGCTTCTTTTGCTTAATGATATTTCTAGATCTTTCCATATTAGTTCACAAAGAGCTCCCTCATTCTTTATACAACTAACAGTAAGCCAGTGACCCTAGGAACCATAATGTTTTTTAACCAGACAGAAGCTATTGCTACATATTATGGCAATTCTAGTGGAATTTCTGGGTGAACTGTACATGTATTTTTTATTTTGATAGATATTGCTAATCTGTCCTTTGAAGGGAAATTTTACTTAATTAATTTTACTTTAATTTTAAAGGACAAGTTCATCATAATAAACTGGAGGGTTAAGGGGCAAGCATGCAAGTGAAACCTGGTTTTCACAAGGTCCTAATGAAAGTCCTAGAGGATACACCATAAGATGACCCAAATCTAAGCACATTAGGGTGACTTTCCTCTGGAGAAGTATCTTAATGCCACTGTGTCTTCCTCATCATTCCTCGTCCATGTTCTTTTTTAAATTATGAAAATACCAGTAATTCCACATCTAGGAATACTCTATGGAAATGCCTGCAGGCTTGTTAAATCGCATGTGTACAAGATTATTTCTTGAAGCATTATTTGTAATAGCAAAAGAAATCTAAACATTTATCAATAGGGGATTTGTTAAATAAATTATGGTATGTAATCATACAATGGAACAGTAGACATTTATAAATAAGAATGGGGAGGCTATTTGGTGGTGATATAATCTCTAAAATCTATTGGGAAGTGAAAAACATATGTATTGTAGAATGCCGAGCAGTTTGCATAAAAGCCATCACTGTGTAAAAAGGGAGGAGAGAACATGATACATATAGACTTGTATGTACATAAAATACCTCAAGAAAAATATAGATATTTGGTTGTTTACTTCTAAGGACAATATCTGACTGCTGAGTCACTGGAAAGCCCTATGAACCTTTCAAATTTTGAGCCATATGAATGCATTAACTATTCACAAAATAAGTTTTCTGAAAGGAGAAAAGATTAATAAGGGACTAACTGTTAGCAAATCAAAGCCATAGTGATTGTAAACACCATAGAAAAATATTTGATCTTGAATTCAGCATCCCTGCACAGCATGTGGCCTCTAGTTGACACCTTCAGTCCTCCTTCCTGTTCCCACTCAGCGTATTTCTTGGTACTTTAAAACTGGTGTGCCATTGGGCCTGCTGAGTGGCACCTTGGTTAAGAGTTGGCTTGGGACGCCAATGGCCCCAGTTCAGATCCCACATATGAGGGCCAGAGACACTGCCCTCTACAGCTAACATGGTGAACAACAGCTCCATCTGGAGCTGGGCTGCTGTGAGACCCCAGGGACGGCACAGCTGTAGCCTCTGCTGCAGTGGGCTGCCATAGGCTACAGTGAGTGGCTGGCAGCCAGCGTGAGTGGCTGGCAACTGGTGTGAGCTGCCAAGAGCCGCTGTGAGTGGCCGTCCAGAGGCCAGCGACTGATCTGCCTCACCCAAGAAGAACACAATGATGACACCAACATGGGCCAGTGAAGCAATGTCCTCCACAACTAGACTGAAGAACCAAAGGACAGCAACTTGTCTGTTCCCCTTCCCTGGTTCCCCAACACTGTTCCCCTCCCCCAATTTCCCAATAAAATCTTAAAAAATAAATAAATAAAACTGGTGTGCCATTTTCATGGATAATGTGGACTGGGTCACTCAACCTTCATTCTACCCTCCTCCAGTCCAGGACACCTTCCTCTACTGGAGAGACTAGAACACTAAAATCTACAGTTCTGGCTCCATTGCAGGTACAGTGCTGGATGCAAATTAGCTTCCACCAATTATATACATTTGAGTGAAATTTGGTAGGCATTTTTCAGCTGCTAGTTACTTCCCTGTTTCTCGTGCGTATTTTTATGCTGCAGGCAAGGTCATGGAAATCTGAGGTTTTATTTATTACAGTGGCACCTTCAGTGCTCCCTCTGTAACTTCCTGGGGATTGGGATGTCATTACTGTGGCCAACAGGAGCCATGTTGGATTCTCGCACGGTGGAAGGCGTCCATGGTATTGTGGTCTTGAATTCAGTCATTCCAAGTTGTGGCGTCAGAAAACAGTTCCCTGCTGAGTCAGTTCTGTATTGTTCCAGAAGTTATTCCTGAAGTCCCAGTCTAGAACCTACTGCTTCAGCCCTTTCAAAAATTTTCTAAGCACATAAATGTGCATAATTTATGCTTAAAATATTTTCAATGGTTTGTTTCCTACACCCAACCTCGGTTAGTACAATCAGTAATATTTCAGAGAAAAATAACATAGTAAAATGTTCTGCTGTTTTAATCCAGATTATTCTAACTACCAACACCTCAAACGCCCTTTCCACACATCCCTTCCCCTCTTGACCCCAGGCTAATAAGATATGCTGAGCTCATATTCAGTAGCCCTCTGGCTTTGCTGCTTATCCTGACCGGAACTTTTTACTCAGCCCATGGCATAACCTCGCCTTTGGAGCTGAGTTTCTACAATTGTGACTCAGCTTCTGAAGAATGGGATTTTTGAAGCTGAGTTCCCACATAGATGGTTAGGACATTATCTAGATCTCTGATTCCTGCAATCACTCCAGGTTGGAGACCAACTCAAGAGAGCCAGGTCTGACAACCAGCATGGCAGTACAGGTGGTTAAGATACTCAAACACCCACTATCCTAAACACGCCAGTGCTCTCTGACATTTCCCCTCTAACCTGGGGCCGGCCACCTGGGCCCTCCCTACAGTACATCCACTGAAGATGTCCTCCAGGCGCTAGTTCCAGAGCCATAGTCAGCCTCATTCTTTTTTTTTTTTTAATTGTTTTTTTTGTTTTTTGCAGGCAGTGTCACTGGTCCTCATATGTGGGACCGAACCGGGGCCGCTGGCTTCCCAAGCCAGCGCTTAACCACCGCGCCACTCGGCCAGCCCTCAGCCTCTTTCTAATTACTCCTTGACTGTTCCCTAATGGTTGTCAATACTTTGAAGACCATGTCTTTGCTGACTGGGTGGACCTCTTCACCTCTATTGTTTGTCTGGAGTTTTGAAATGGCTTTCCATTTATTCCATGCATCTTCACTGCTTAGCTATGGTGACTGTTATTATCCAACTCTTGGTTTTAGATTCTATTGGGTTGTCGAGGAAGTATTTTTTCTATGTTTTTCATTGCAAAACTGCGTCATGACTTTTCTGACACCCAATAGTTTCCATTGACGTCCAGGACGTTTCTATTATCTATCACATCCTTCTGATAGATCTCTTAGGTCTGATCAGCCTCACTACCTCCTGTCTTAGCGTGGAAAAGATTCCTGGGATTATGGATCCCTTTGAATAGCCTCAACCTTTACTTGCCTTTAGTCCCAGACTCCTACATCAAGCCTATTCTAAGCTATATTTATAAGAAATATTTAACATGCTAAGAAACAGTATTGTAAAAACATTTTTGGCATTAAAATATGCTTAAATTCTTTAGGCTAAATAACAGTTTATCTCACATCCATTATTAAAAGACAAAATTTTTGGTTATAATTCAGATCTTTTCTTTGCAAAGCTACAATGATTTTACCCATACCCTTAAATTCAGTTCATCTATGTTACTGGAAAATACTGTTAAAGGCAATTTGACAAAATCAGACTCACACTGAATCTCTATAAAAGCTTTTTATGCTACAAAATACAGATCAGGTTTTTCCATTTTATTTGGATTATTATTCCACCACATAGAGAACCAATGGTTGCTCTAAGTTACAAAATTCACAGTACGCCTACCTGTTAAAGAAGAATATTGGTGCTTTTCTTGCAAGGAATATAAGAAGTTGGAAGATAACTAGAAGAAATTCAGGTGGGTGCATATCACTTAATTTTTTCTTCGGAAAGGAGAATCAAGGACATGATCTAAATCAGAAAACAAGAAGTCCTTGTGAAATTGTATTGATGTATACCAGCAAAATTAGTGCAAAAAATCAAGAAAAGGCCAGCTGACTGGCGCATTGGTTAGAAGCTGGCTTGGGACGCCAGCTCTGAGCAGCAGGACCCTGGTTGGGATCCCACATATGAGGACCGGTGACGCTGCCCTCTACAGCTAAGATGGTGAACAACAGCTCCACCTGGAGCTGGGCTACTGGGAGTAGCCAGCGACAGTGTAGGCTGCAGCCCCTGCTGCAGTGGGCTGCCATAGGCTACAGTGAGTGGCTGGCAGCCAGCATGAGCGGCTGGCAGTCATCATGAGCTGCTAATAGCCGCGATGAGCGACCATCCAGAGGCCGGCAACTGATCTGACTCATCCAGAAGAGCACAATGACGATACCAACATGGGCCAGTGAAGCAACGTCCTCCGCAACTAGACTGAAGAACAAAAGGACAGCAACTTGTCTGTTCCCCTCCCCCGATTCCCCAACACTGTTCCCCTCCCCCAATTCCCCAATAAAATCTTTAAAAAAAAAAAAAAAGTGGACCCATAAAAGAGGAACTGTCCTGGTACCTCTCTCTGCACTGAATAATATTTACATAGTGATAATAAAGCAAATGTTGCTTACTGCTGTTCACAGTTCACAATCAGTTATAGAGAAAACATTGACTATTATAGCTACAGAACAGTGTAATCATCCTTAACCTTGATGTCATAAAATTGAAAGACCGAAAGCAAAAGTGAAGCTGACAGAGGTTAGGTGAAAGAACAGGAGAGAAGAAAAGGAGGGTGTGATAATGACTTCATCTTATATCAGGTAGACAAGAGCTACTATAAAATAAAAAATGCTGTATGATATTGTGGGGGAGGCAGTAGATGGGGGAGGGGAGTTGTCACTTTGTAAGGGGTGAAAAGGACAACTATTGCATTGTTTTGTACACCTGAAAATAATAATAATAATAGCCTGATGAACAAGAAACAGGAATTTATCTTATTTTAAGTTATAAAGACTTTCAATAGAATACCTAAGATAATATAACTACCAAGACTGGAGAGGAGGGAAAATAGCTTAAGTAGTAAATCCTTAACATTTCAAAGGTAGGAGTAAATGTCTACAACTGATACATCAAGAAATAATAATATAGGAATATTATTCCAAGTTATAAAGACAACTACCTAAAAAACAAATAGAGCTGTATCTGAGAAGTAGTACTGGAATGAATGGAGCATGAATGGCGCTGGCGCTATGGCATTTCATTACAAATCCTCTAGACTGAGGGCTAATTTTTCTTTAACTAAGTATTAATTTAATTTCTTATAACTAATAAAAATAAAAGAACTAAGTTGGCTTGAACTTAGATATAAGTTTTTTTTGTCCTTAGCATATCAAACATATGGAGAAATATTGTTAGATCTAGGATGTTTTAGAATATAATAACCAACTAAATAACCATCATAATAAAATAAATACAAATAATAAATTTGATAAGTTTCTAAAGAATATTAATACTTTGGTTTTTCTTTAACCACTGTATTCCCTAAATAATTATCCCCTTATTTCGCACTTCAGAGATTTCTAGATAGATGATGTAGTCTTTGAATATCACACATTAAACATGGTTTTCAAACCAATCAGATGACCTGAGTTTTCGTCACAGATTCATGAAAGTTTTGTTGGACAATTCCTTTGCTAGAGAGACATAAAACAAGTGGTGTAGAGGAGCCCTGGGCAGTTCATATCATCTCCCCTTTAACAGGGGTCATGGGTTCACCTTCAAGCCTGACACTCCTTGGGGAATGAAGCAATAGTAACTTCCCTCCCCATCATTTTCCTCAAGCACAAAATACCCCAGAGAAATGGCAAGATACTTATCTTCTCCACGTTTGCCAGGATAAGATAGTGATGGCCTGAACAGCTTTAGAGATTTGAACTGTGTGAGCCCTTGAAGGGCTGAATTCGTATTCACGTTTAGAATGCCATTTGCATTTTTTGTTTCTTAATGAGATTTTCTAATGAATATATATATATTTTTTTTGAGAGCAGTGTTACCGTCCCTCATATGTGGGACAGAACCAGGGCCGCTGGCTTCCCAGGCCAGTGCTTAACCACCGCGCCACTCAGCCGGCCCCTCCTAATGAATATCTTTATCACATTTAAAATTCATTATACTAGAAGCCACACAAATTGATTCTCTTTCATATCCAATCTCTAGCTAATATTGGCTTTTCTCCACTTTTCTGTAACCTAGTTTATCTACAATCCTGTATAAAAATCTCACTCTTTTTATATTATGAGATGAGGGTGGGATATTTATGAGGCAGGTTAGTAAGACGTTCTGGTCCAATTTTACTGCATATATAAATGAAGGAAAAGCCATAAAAATAGTCATAGAATAAGAGCAGCACAAAGTTTTGATTGATTAAACAAATACATATTGAGTGTATATTATGTACAGGAACTAGGTTAGCTGATAACATCGTATATTACGACAGGACAGGAAGCATGTATTCCATCCCTATAAGCACTTTAACTGCTTGAAGTTTTAGAAACTATGTTCATTTAGTAAAGGATTTCTCAACTTTGGCATTAGTGACATTTTGGACCAGATAATTTTTTGTTGTGGGGGGCTGCCCCTGCATTGTAGAATATTTAGCAGCATCCCAGGTGGGTTCCTACTAATAGATGCCAGAAACATGCCCTCCCCCTCCTCCACTCCCAGTAGTGACAACCAAAAATGTCTCCATACTTTGCAAAATATCCCCTGGGGGCAAAATTGTTTCTGGTTGAGAATCATTGAATGTGCTTATATTTTTAAAGAAAACTTAATTTTAGAGATACGACTACTGTGCCAACCTAGCCTATTTCCCATGTGATGAACTTGTCTTGCACACCTTTGAACATTCAAACTTGAGAAATATAAACCACAATGGACTGATTCTTAGACAAGATAAATGGGATCTTTGGCACTGCAGATGAGTGGCATTTTCAAGTAACTCATGAACAGCAAAACAAGTATGACTTGATATTTTTAGCTTAGGGGGCTATCTTAAAACATGCAAGGCTGGTAAAAATGTGAAATCGAAGCTCTTAGGATTTCTCTTGAGTTAACCAGATGGTGTGCTTATGATCTGCCTACAAAATCTTTCCACTCTTTTCAAACAAAAGGCTATTTTTTTACTTTCCACTTAAAGATCATATGCTTTTAGATTCTTTCCAAGTGAAAAAAATAATCCAGACTACATGAGACACTAAAATAAATGATCACAAGTCCTGGAAATCCTGGGACTTGGGTCTCTAAGGAAAATGTCACCTACCTTCATGTTCTTTACCATCACCTTCATGTATCTTCACATCACCTAGTCTTCTCATCTATCCAATAATAACAGCAAATACACAGATACACCTTACTATGTGTCAGGCACCGTTCTAAGCTCTTTTACATATATCTAAATTTTCCCCACTTAATTGATATACAGAAAACTGTACATATTTAATGTATACAACTTGATGAATTTACATATATGCATACATCCATGAAACCATCACCACAATCAAGATATTCTTTGACAAAAATACCAAAGAAGTGATGCTGAGTTCTTGTTAGTGCTTCCAGAGGCACATCATATTGGTTTGTCCCATTATGAGTGATATTATCCTTGACATTGATTGAGGTGGTCTTGGCCAGGTTTCTCCATTGTCAAGTTATTAGTTTACTCTTTGTACTTACTAGGAATCTTGTTATTTCTCAAACTTGTACCCACTAGTTTTAGCATCCATAATTATTACCATGATGGTTGCCAAATGATTTTCTAATTCCATTATTTCTTCTACATGGCTTTCTACTTTAAAGATTATCTATCTATCTATCTATCTATCTATCTATCTATATCATTGTGTTCCTGTTCCTTACTCAATAGTTTATATTCCTTTGTTTCATTTTTTATTTTGATGTTCACACTGTTACAGATTGGGTAAAGGAAAGCTCCTTCAAACAGATTTCTGTGACTTTGATATAGCACAAAAAGATATCCCAGGCTAATCTTGTATTTTTCCTGCCCCAGTCCTGGAGTCAACCATTTCTTCAAGAAATCTTGGTGGGTTTTTTTTAATGGTGAATGGGATTTAGAAACCAACATCCAGAGACTATGTGTGCTCATTGTTACTGGGCTCTATGAACAGACATTTGGGAATATATATATACACACACAGAGGGTACCAAAAAAATGTATATACATATTAAGAAAGGAAAAAACTGTATTACAATTATAATAATATATACCAATAACAAAAGATGAATACAAATCATGTATGTTTTTTTTGGCACCCCTGACATGTATGTATGTATATATATATGTGTGTGTGTATATATACATATATATATATCTTTTATACTTGTGTTAATATACATACATACATATACATACATTAACATTCAATCATCATTACAGTCTTTTGAAATAGCTACTACTTTTATTATTTTCATTTTGAAGAAACTGAGGCTAAGAAGTGAAATAACTCACCAAAGGTCTCCCAGTTAAGCGACACATCCAAGACGAACCTGGGCAGTCTGGCTCCAGGCCTATACTCTTAGCATAAATATTTAAAGATATAAGTGTTCCCAGGGTTGAGAAGGAAGATTTTCCAATATGATCTAAAATTTTTATTGAGTTTTTGACTTCAAAGTCATATCCTGTTTTCTCCCTGGGAATCGGAGAGTAGGAAATGTATTGACCTGGGAATCAAATCCAAATAACAGACTTGACACACAATTGCTTCTTCCCTCAGAAAACGAGAGGTTTGCAACTACACCAACCTTGCTGTACCTGGTACTCTGTTCCCTAAGGATGAATCTAGTCCTTCAAGGATTTTCAGGCCCTCGTGGAAACAGGCTCTGCTGATTCTGCCCAGCAATCCAGTAGATGTCCTCAGATTTCACTGGTGCTCGACTTCACTGTTAATCAGGGAGGTTAAAACCACGATGAGCTTTTCCCTTTTGTGGCCATCGCTGAGGCACCGGCGGCCAAAATGAAGTTCAAGCCCTTTGTGACTTCTGACCGGAGCAAGAACCATAAAAGACATTTCAATGCACCTTCCCAAGTTCGCAGGAAGATTATGGCTTCTTCTCTTTCCAAAGAGCTGAGACAGAAGTACAATGTTCGATCCATGCCCATCCGAAAGGATGATGAAGTTCAGGTTGTCTGAGGACATTGCAAAGGGGCAGCAAATTGGCCAAGTAGTCCAGGGTTACAGGAAGAAATATTTCATCTACATTGAACGAGGGCAGCGGGAAAAGGCTAACGGCACAACAGTTCATGTGGGCCTTCACCCCAGAAAGGGGGTTATCACCAGGCTAAAGCTGGACAAAGACCGCAAAAAGATTCTTGAACGCAAAGTCAAATCTCGTCAAGTAGGGAAAGGAAAAGGGCAAATATAAGGAAGAAACAATTGAGAAGTAATCTTATATACAACAGTTTTCATTAAAAACTGTTAATGAAAAAAAAAACACCCCACAATGATATACAATTAGATTGGCAAAAGCTAAGAATTCTGAGAACGTTGAGCATTAGTAAAGATGTGAAACAAAGGCACAGTTCTGGTAAGAGGGCATGTTGGTTTACCTACTTTGGAGAGCAATTTGGCAGCTTATATTGATTGAGGTAGAAGATATACATGACCTAGGACCCAGTAATTCTACTCCAAGGTAAAATTTCCTTTAGAGAAATGTTACATGTGTGCACAAGGCACTACGAGAAAGAATGTTCATAGATACATTGTATGTAACAGCAAATATTTGGTAACAACCTAAATGCCCCATCCACTGGAGAACTGATAAATAACATGTCCTCTATTCATTCAAGGAAAATTCTCTACAGCCGTGGAAATGAATAAATTTACAGCTATCTGTATCCCCACAGATGAAGCGGGATGCAGAAGAATACATGCAGAAAAATACCATTGACGTACAAATTTAAAACATACAAAACAATCCAACATATATTGCTTGAGGATATATACGTTAATAGTAAAATTGTAACAAAATGCATGGAAATGACAAGCACCGACTTTACCAGTGTCATCATTCTGGTTAGGGGAAAGTAAGAAAAATGTAATCATGGAGTACAAACTGTTAGTAACACTTTATTTCTTAGCTGTTTACTTTTTCATGCAGGTGCTGAGTAATCTGCATATCTTTTTTTTTTTTTTTTTGAGCTGAGCCCTCCTGTTACCTGTTGGCAGCTCAACGGCAACTAAGCTCGGGCTGGCATCAAACTGCCATTGCTCAGAGCTCAGCCTGCACTCTTGAGTGAGCTCTTAACCAACCGAGCCGCTCGGCCGGCCCTGCATATCTTTTTATAAGTCTGAAATGTGTCATAGTTAAAAGAAAAATCACCTTGGGCCTATTTTCCTGACTATAGGTTCATCATGATAGAAATGTATTTCCATATCGTGATAAAGAGGTTATTACCCCTTACCCCTTTTCCAATTAAGCTTTTATGTTCTAGAATTTGGGTTCTTCTCCACTGGTGTATGTGTGTAGGAGAATAAGGGGTGGGGTCATAGCTCCTTAGTATTTCAGTGGATGTCATGGAAAAAAAATTCTTCCCGTCCATTGAGGTAAAGGAATTAACCTGGTGCTGAGGATGGCATATGGATGTGAAAAATGCTGGTGCTTTGGATGGCAAAAAGAGTAGCCTGATCAGAGAAAAAGGAGGCCTGGGGGCTGAGATTGTTGGGTTTGGGGGGGGTCATAAGAGGTTTAGATGTATCTCTCTTATGTGGCTATGTCCCGGTGGTCAAGGTTAAGTGCAGGGGCCTTGGGAACCAAACAAACGTCTGTGCTGTAGCAGCCTGTTGTTGGGGGGAAGAAACCAGTGAGGGCATCTTGCTGACCTGTAGAGCAACAGGGCCTACTAGATGGAGGAGGGCCATCCCCCAGCAACAGCACTCTCTAGAAGGGGCAGTGGACACAACAGAAACTCAACGCACCACACCCCATCCCTGTCATCTGTGAAGGCCAGGGTTGCTTTTAGGAGCCAATGAAGGGCTTAGGGAAACCAATTTTCCACCCATACTGGAAGTTCTTTTAGCCAGGCCTAAGGAAGCTCAGATTAGATTTAATTTAGAAAAACAGAAATATGTTTCTTACACCTGAATGATTACACGTTGAACTGTGAGATGGCAAAGGCCAGGGACTATTAGGAGCAGGTTCAAATACAGAGAAGATAACACGTCGTTAGTAGGTAACTGGAAGGAACCAGACTAGGAGTTTCTTTTTTCCTACCTTCCCAAGGGAGGAATATAACCTCCAAACCAATGAGTCAGACCAACAGTAAAACAAGGAAACTTAGGTTCCCAAATCAGGGGCTTTGTAAAACAGAGGCATCAGATGAACCTAATAAGCTGGGCCATCAGTGTGATTAAGTTGCCAAGAAAATATACCCTACAGCAGACTGAATTGACCAACTTACAGGTTCAGACCAGGAGATGGAGAAAAACCCCATGGGCTATGAGATCACATCCAGGTCTGAGGAATAGTGACTAGTCAAAAAGCACTCAGAAGTTAGTGAAGATGAGCTTTCAGGTATCCATATTCTGTAACAAGCTGTTCACAAGTATGCTGACCCACTTCCAGAAAGCCTTGCATTCCCTGCGCTTTAAAAATGTAAATATCATATAACCATTTTCTCTTACACAGGTTTCTGAAAAATCAATGAGCACTGAAATATACTTAAGAGAAAAAGATAATGAATAATGTTTGACCAAATATCTGGGCACTACATGGCCCAGTCAAGTATACACATCAAATTAACCACCACAGAAAGGAATATATCAAAATTCCTGATGAGACAATTTATTAGATAATACATTTCCTCTGATTACAAAATAAAATGTCTGTGTTTTCAGGCTATGGATAGCGGGGGGAAAGAAAAACATGTACTACTTTTCTCCAGAGAAACAACCAATAGGAAATATAATATATATATGCCAAGAGATTTATTATAAGGAGTTAGCTCACATGATGATTATGGAGGCTGATAAGTTCCAAGATATGCATGTAGGGTGAGTAGGCAAGCTAGAGTAGTTTCAGTCCAAAGGCCTGCAGGCTAGAGATCCAAGAGTCAGAGGCAGGAAAATGGTGTCCCAGCTTGAACGCAGTCTGTCTGGAGGAATTCTCCTACTGGAGGGGAGGATCGGGTGGTTACAGGGTCAGCTTTTTCCTTCTATTCAGGCCTTTTACTAATTGGTTGAGGTCCATCCACCTTAAGGAGAGTCATCTGTTTTACTCAGTCTACCTACTTAAGTGTTAATCTCATCCAAAAACTCTCACAGAAACACCCAAAATAATGTTTGACCAAGTATCTGGGCACCACATGGCCCAGTCAAATTTACACATCAAATTAACCACCACAGAAAGGAATATATCAAAATTCCTGATGAGACAATTTATTAGATAATACATTTCCCTTGAATTAGTCCTCTAGTTTATTTCAAATGGCATATTGTATTTCCTTAAATAATTCCTGCTTCTTTTTCATGCTTTTAGTTTTATATGTTCAATCACTTTCAGTTCTTGTCCAATTAATTTATTAACCTTAACTGTTAAAACACTGATCTCTGGAAAACCTAAACAAAGAATAGATATCTTCAGTAAATAATTTTTTCCCCCCAAGATTTTATTGGGGAATTGGGGGAGGGGAACAGCATTGGGGAATCGAGGAAGGGGAACAGACAAGTTGCTGTCCTTGTTCTTCAGTCTAGTTGCAGAGGGCATTGCTTCACTGGCCCATGTTGGTATCGTCATTGCGCTCTTCATGGATGAGACAGATCGGTCGCCAGCCTCTGGATGGTTGCTCACGTTGGCTGCCTGCCGCTCACTGTAGCCCATGGCAGCCCACTGCAGCAGGCGCTGCAGCCTACACCATCGCTGGAGCTCGCACAGCTCAGCTCCAGGTAGAGCTGCTGTTAGCTGTAGAGGGCAGCATCACTGGCCCTCATATGTGGGATCCGAACCTAACCGGGGCTGCTGGCATCCCAAACCAGCTCTTAATCAATGTACCACTTGGCCGGCCCCACTAAATAATTTTAATAAGACCAAATTTCCAAAAATATTTTCATATTCTAAATGTTTGCTCTGATTTCAAAATTTCTAATGAAGTATGTATACAAAGCTTAACTTATGATTTCCAAATTACTTCTATAGTTCAAGCACTATAAGCTGCCTTTGAAGACAAAATATAATTTCAATTATTATCACAAATCTGAGTGCTTCAGGTAATATTATTTAACTTTCTCAGAAAAGTTTTATCATAAATTTATGATAGTAAATATTCAATTTATTGGGAAAATACTTAAAAGTGATTCATTTATTTACATATTTATTGCATCATTTGGAGAGATTCAGATTTAGTGACTGTGCCAAATTAAAACATCTATAAATCTTTCTAAAACTTTGGCTAAAATTCCAGATTTCTTCCATAGTATTCCATAGTATTGTCTGTTCAACACCCAATAAAGTTTTCATATAGTTCTTATAGGAATCATTTTCCTGAACACCTATAGTAAAGTTTGATATTTTCCCCAGATGTTACCTTTAGCTCCACAGCATCACTGAAAGCAGATAAACTATTTTGAATTGTGGTATTTTGCCTTTTAATTAAGACACTTACATGTGTAACAATTAAAACTTTGCAGTAATGACTGAATATTTTCTTTCATGTTTTTGTCAGATGTTTTACAAGTTAGACCATAAATCTAAATTGCAATAAATCTGTATTTACACATTTTATTAAATATTTCATGCCTAAAAATCCTTGATTGTACTAACAATACAGTACATGGTGTTAACAATTTGAATGGTCCTTTTAAAATATTTTTTTGTTTGATCAATTGAAACTCTTAGGTGAAATATATAGAAGTCGTTATCTAAAATTATTTATTGTTCAAAGTGATTGATGATATCCTCTTAATTTTGTCACTGATAATTACAAATCTTTGAACCATAAGCTTTAAGTGAACATGGTTGCTTTTTGGATGAAACATGAGTTTAGCACTTTCAACTTCCAACACTACAGTTTTTATCATTGTTTGTATTCAATAGTCATATAACTTACAATAAGTTGTTTTCATTTCAGAAACAAAAATCATTTATTTTACATTAATTCTTGCCCAGTATCAAAAGACACTTCAGGATGTTTCAAGAACTGTCCAAAGCTATAGATTATTATCAGTTTTAGGATATGAATACTTATGACAGTTAAAAGTAACGTTAGGAAGCTCATTAACACTTTGTTGACACTTCATTCTGGGTGTTTTTTCTCTCCAATTTACAACTTTTAATTCAAACACAATTATCTTTACAGAAAGATGTACATGTTACAAGTTTACAGCTTGACAGATTTTCACAAACTGAATACCACCATATATTTAGTACCCAGGTGAAGAAATAGGACATACCAGCATCCTAAAAGCCCCAATCCTGGTACCCTCTTGCAATTACTTCCTTCCCAGTCAAGAGTAACCAACATCCTGTTTTTGTACTTTACAGAGTCATAAAGGACGTATTCTTTTGTGTCTAGCTTCTTTTGACATTAGGTTTTTGAGATCACCCATCATCTTACATGGTTATAGATCTTTCAATCTTATTGTATCCTATTGTGTGGCAACATCATATAATTTATCTGTTTGGGTTGTTTCCAATTTTTGATATTATTAATAATGCTGCTATGAGCACTCACTGTTCTGATCAATATGGTAGCTTCTAGTCACATGTGGTTCAGTTTAAATTAAATTAAACTGAAATCAATTCCTCAGTTGCACTAACCACATTTCAAGTGCTCAATAGCCATGCGGCTAGTAGCTACTGTATGGATAGCACAGAATATAGGGTATTCCCATCATTGCAGAAATTTCCATTGCACAGTGCTGAATTCATGTCTATCAGCTAAATATCGTATCTGTTTATGATCCCAACTAACACTGGATATTATCAGACTTTTAAAGTTTTGGCAATCTGAGAGGCCAGTTCTTTTAACTGTACTGAATCACGAATGAATTTGTGCATCTGTACTTATATTTGTTCCTTTTATCATTTCTCTCTTAAGTTGCTCATTTATACTCCTCGCCCATTTTTAATTGATTTATATTCTTTTAGTATTATATGATATCCATGTATATTCTTTGCCCCTTTTCAATTACCAATTTATGTCCTCTTAAGAAAATCAGTCCTTTGTCTACATAAGACTTACAAATATTTCCCAATTTGTAGTTTTTCTCCACAGAATTATTTTAAATGATATGCTTTTTTGGCCTTGTGTTTTATGTCATGGTTTGGAAGCCCTAACTTCTCATAATGTGTAAAAAATTAATTTTTTGCCTGATTTTTGTTTTAAAAATATCTGTAATTTACCTAGGTGTAAGAAGTGAAATAGAGATCCAGCCTCATATACTTACCTGGCACCCATTTTTCCTTACTAACAACTGTGACTTTGTTTGGGGTAGTAATGTCCACTTTAAAATACTTTCCCAGACTCTCCTACAGCAAGGGTTGGTCAAATGATTCAGTCTGTACTGAGACATAGGGGGAAGTCAGATTTTAAATAAGGGCAACTTTGGCCTCATAGCCGTGACCTTTCTTCCTGCTTGGAACCCAGTGGTAATATTTAGGGGCGAAGCAGCTCTCTTGAGATGCAGATAAAAGCCACCCACCAAAAATGGGAGTAGAAAAATTAAAGGAGCCTGAGTCCTTTATGACATTAAGCAGCCATATTAGCCCTGGATTATAGACCCTGGATTTATTATGTGAGAAAAACACAACTGTTATTTAGTGAAGTCACTGATGATAGGGTTTCTTGCAACCAAGTATGTTCCTATCTGATGTAGTATCCCCACTAATTTAACAATCCATCTTTTTATACCAATTTGAAATGCTACCTCTATAACATAATAACTTCCCATATAATTGTGTATATTTCTGGAAACCCTCTTGCTTCCTCAATCTAAGTGACTTCAGTTTAATAGCCAGAGATGATAGCTAACGTTTACTGAATACTAGGACAATTCTGCTTTAGATTAACTAGTTTGATTAATCCGTTTGATTAATCCTCACAACAGCCCTTTGAGACTTAGTGATTTATTATGTGGAATACTTGCAAGCCTAAAACTAACAGTGGATTTTAAAAGTGGAACAGAAAGGGGCCAGCCAAGTGGCTCAGTTGGTTAAGAGTTCGCTCAAGAGTGCGGGCTGAGCTCTGAGCAACAGCAGTTCAATGCCCAGCCCGAGCTGAGCTGCCATTGAGCTGCCAACAGGTGGCAGGATGGCTCAGCTAAAAATAATTTAAAAAAAGTGGAATAGAAAGAATTAAAAAGGATAGAGAAGGTAAGATATTCAATTATGTGATGGATTATGGTAGAAGGCAACTGCCTATGTTGCTAATTGGTCACGCTGTTCCATGTTTTAATGGAAAGAGCACCAGACTGGGGTTTAAAGACTTAAGTCATTTCCAGAGGTATTACAGTGTTTGCAGGTCGACAGTGTTACTTTAGGCAACGGTTCCTTAGGCCTTAGGTTCCTTATCTGTATAAAGAGGTATGATTATACTCCTGAGATGATCTTTAAGATTTTGTCTAACTTTAACACTCTATGAAAGATGAATATTAAGGCTATTAATTTTGAAATTTACTGGATCTGGATTTGAATTCAGGATTTAGTGATCAGGTTCATATATTCATTCAACAGAAGTACTTGGGGAGGCCGGCCGAGTGGCGCATTGGTTAAGCGCTGGTTTTGGGATGCCAGCGGCCCCGGTTCGGATCCCACATGAGGGCCAGTGACACTGCCGTCTACAGATAACAACAGCTCCACCTGGAGCTGGGCTGTGCGAGCCCCGGTGATGGTGTGGGCTGCAGCCCCTGCTGCAGTGGGCTGCCATAGGCTACAGTGAGTGGCCCGCAGCCAGCGTGAGCAGCTGGCAGCCAAGCGTGAGCTGCCAATAGCCGCAGTGAGCGACATCCAGAGGCCAGCAACCGATCTGCCTCATCCGGGAAGAGCGCAATGACGATACCAACAGTGAAGCAACATCCTCCGCAACTAAACTGAAGAACAAAAAGACAGCAACTTGTCTGTTCCCCTTCCCTGATTCCCCAACGCTGTTCCCCTCCGCCAATTCCCCAATAAAATCTTTAAAAAAAAAAAAAAAAAAGTACTTGGGGGTATATTGATGAACGTGTCAGAAAAAGTCCCTGCTCCAGTGGAGCTTGAATTATAGTGGAGGAATTAAAAAAAGAAAAAGGAAAAAAGAAAAAATCTAGACACTCACAGGGAGTAGTAGTGCTATGAATGAAATAAGCAATGAAGTAACAGACATTACCTGGGACAGAGTTGGATAGAGGATTCAGAAGAGTTCTCTGAAGAGGTGATCATGAAGTTTGTCTAACAAACGACAGCTATGGCATAATAATACATGAAAAGAGTAAGATGTGAAGTGGTAATTTAACTATGTTAAATGTGTAATCTGCCTAAAATAATTTTTAAAAAATTTTGAGGCACTGTTATACATACACAGCAAAGTAGGTAAAACATATAGCTTAATGAATTATTACACACCAAACGCCCATGAAAGAAGTCTTCCTCAAGACTCTTTCCAAATACAACCGTTCTTCCTCCCCATTAATGGTAACCACTAACCTGACTTTTACAGTGGTCACTTTGTTTTTTATAAAAATGACTTTGCCAGTTGGATTTTGGTGATGGTTGTACAACTGCACAAATTTATTAAAAATTATCAAAGTAGGGCCGGCCGAGTGGCGCAGTGGTTAAAGCACTGGTTTGGGATGCCAGCGGCCCTGGTTCTGGTCCCACATATGAGGGCCAGTGACACTGCCCTCAAAAAAAAAAAAATTATCAAACTATACACCAGTAAATTTGTTAAAGCCATCTAAAAAAAGACTTTGCTCCTCCATATGTATCCCTAAACACGACAGCTTCATTTTGCCTGTTTGAACTTCATATAAATAAGAGTAACACAGCACAATTTCTTTGGTAGACACTTTTTTCATTTAACGTAATACCTGAGAAATTCTCCATGTTTTGCATGTGGTTCTAGCCATTCATTTTCATTGCATTGGATTCCACCTCTATGTTGATGGACATGCTGTTTCCAATTTGGGGCTACTGTTAAGAGACACATGCCACATGTCTCTCATAGCACATGTACATGCATTTACATTGGGTACTGCATTATCTTGGCCTTTAGTATTAAAAGCACATGTTTCTGATATTTGTAATCAAAAGCTCTGACAAAACATGGTTCAGAATGTCAGGTATGGCATGGTGCCAACTTACCTGTTCAATTTCATAGCCTAAACTTCGGCCAAATGGGTTTTCATTTCCTTCTACTCACCTGCTATTCCCTCTGTCTGGAATAGTCTTCCCTGACCTCTCTGCCTATTTAACTTGTACTTATCCCTAAGATTTCAGTTTAGTCATTATTGCCTCAGGGAAGGTTTTTCTCATCCTATTCCTCCATTATGCACTCTTTTGCCACCAGGCCTCCCTTTCTCCATTTTTTGCACCAGTTGCACAATTTGTGAAACAAACTGGCTGTCTCTCCAACAATACTGGCTCATTAAGGTTAGGGTGGTTTTTTTTTTTTTTTTTGAGGGCAGTATCACTGGCCCTCACATGTGGGACCGAACCAGGGCCGCTGGCTTCCCAAGCCAGCGCTTAACCCCCGCGCCCCTCAGCCGGTCCAAGGGTGGCCTTTTTTTGCATATCACTGCACCTAGCACAGTACCTGGCACAGAGGAAGAGGTCAATAAATAATTGATGAATATTTATTCTCTCTTTACATTCAGGGTACCCAACTCAAATGCTGTTTGTTCTCAATGTTTCACTCTAAGGCCATCACCAGTACCATCCTTTGAAGACAAATCTGTATTAGGCAAGATATTTTCCTAAGTCCCATTTGGCAAAGAAGATTGAATATGAGGGATTTAGCATCTAAACCCACCATCATGAACAAGAGTATTTATACTGTTTTCTGTGGAGAGACTATAATTATCGTATTACAAAACATATGCGTTGTTCCACTATCAAATGGTTAGCACTATTTAAATGATACTCTACATAGCAACTAATAAATTCCACAAAAGCAAATAGGAACATTACAAAATCAAGCAAAAATGTAAAATTTCAGGGCTTGCTGTGTGGCTCAGCTGGTTAGAGCGTGAGCTCTGAGCAGCAGGGTTGCGTCTCTATTCCCGCATCGATCAGTGAGCTGCACCAGAGCTGAGCTGCCAATCGGCAGCCGGATGCCCTCAGCTGGTTAGAGCATGTGCTCTTAATAAGGTTGCCAGTTCAACTCCCTCATGGGATGGTGGGCTGTGTCATCCCCCCACCCCTGCAACTAGATTGAAAGCAGCAACTGGACTTGGAGCTGAGTTTGCGCATTCCACAACTAAGACTGAAGGACAACAACTTGACTTGGAGCTGATGGGTCCTGGAAAAACACAATGTTCCCCTTCCCCAATAAAAATCTTAAAAAAAAAAAAAAGTAAAATTTCAATTATTTATCTTTACCAAGGAATGGTTATGTGAATAGCAGCAAACCACTTTTATATTATTTTCTCTTTATCACTAGATGACAGATTTTTCCCATAATCAGTCATTCTATGTAATCTCACTTGATCCTGTGTGTAAA
The DNA here is from genome assembly GCA_033961575.1 of Aselliscus stoliczkanus. Lineage (NCBI taxonomy): Eukaryota > Metazoa > Chordata > Mammalia > Chiroptera > Hipposideridae > Aselliscus > Aselliscus stoliczkanus. The sequence continues at coordinate 49,939,585 of CM066730.1, read as the reverse complement.
TACTTTGGGAAGCTTTTTTCTGTTTGGTTTTTAATAAAAATTGCTCAGTGACAATTATTATGAAAAAAACAAGGTTTCTATTCGCAATAAATCTAATTTACTTATATTTCAAGTGTTCATATAACAAAATTATTACAGGTAGGAAAGCTTAACCACCTCCACCAAGTATTATTAATCTATATATGTTCCAATAAAAGTTAAATTCAAAACATTTTATAAAAAATACTTTTTCATATTAATATTTATACAAAATTTCAGTGATAGCATCAGCATTCTACTGAACTGTTCAGAAGGGATGTTTAAGGAATGTTTTTCAAGAACTTGCAAACTATAAACTAAATACCGCTGAAGTAAAAACTTATGGGTATCTTGGTGAAAACTAGAAAAGTTGAAACCAGGGTAACTACCAATATAAAATGTATGTAGGGAATTATTTTACTAATGCCATCTTAATCATCCTGACATTCCCTAAAATAGCCTTCAAAGTGCAACCTCAGCACATCAACAGAATTTCAAATTAGAAACCTAACCTTAAGCTTTAAGTTTAATAATATATGCCTTGTACAAGGAATATTTTCTTAACCATTTCTTTTCAGACCACTATACCCCATAAAGACACAGCAGGGTCGAAAATTTATACCAATTTGTTATAAAGAATATATATTCACAGGTGCAACTTTCTTCAGAAAATATCATGAGTTCAAAAGCAAAGATACAAGAATGTCTAGTCTTTACTGATGTCAGAATCATATTTTGGGATATATATTTAAAAAGTGGCAACGGGGGGGGGCCTGTTAGCTCAGGTGTTTAGAGCACAGGCCCATAACACCAAGGTTGCTGGTTCGATTCCCACATGGGCTGCAGAGCTGCGCCCTCCACAACTAGATTGAAGAGAACTACTTGACTTGGAGCTGATGGGTCCTGGAAAAACATACTGTTCCCCAATAAAATCCTTTAAAAAAATAAATAAGTAAATAAAAAATTAAAAGTGTCCACAGATTTTCCAACTACTACCAGGAAATTGTACAAATGAAGAACAGACCACTTGTAATTCAGTTTCTAAAGGGAAATTAAAATGTAATAAATACAAGGATAAGATGTAATACACGGTTCAATTAAAGAAGCTATCTATGAAAAAGGATAGTAAGACACTATTATTTTATGTGACTAAGATATCAGGGCAGAGAACTGCTGAGTGTGAGAGGGTGATTTTTAGCTCTGTTAAGACTTACTTCAGACTGCCATGCCATGCAATCAGAAAGAATTGTATTAACACAAGCTTAAATCATATAATAGGTCCTTTTTAACACTCTGAGACACCTATGGCTCCCCATGTCTGTTGTTCTTTGTTGCAAAGAACAAAATAGTAAACACAACTTGTTCAACTAAAAAAAAAAAAAAAAAAAAAAAAAAAGACTTGTATGGAAGATATTTTAACAAACCTTAACAAATGTGCCACCATTCCCTAAATTTTAAAACTGACTAAAATATGCCTTAATAAAGTAAAGGTAAATAACAATTATCTTAAAATATTCACTTATTTTTGATGAATATGAAAAATATTCTGTTTTTATTAGTTTGTAGAAGCATTATTTTATTCAATGTTTTATTACATCGAAAATTTAAAACAGAAAATGACTAAATTTTAAACAATACTTAAACAAAAATATCTACCTCATTTTAAGTCAATGCAAATTTTTACTAATTTAGAACTCTCTTATTAGTATATTAACATTTGGGGAATTTTTGGAAACAGATACATTATTAAACTGTCTTATAGACCTTAGAAGTAAGCAAATTCAATAATGGTTCATAAAACTTTACAAATCTTCCTAAACTGTTTTTTAATACAATGAAAATTATATATAGACTTTGATTTTTAATCAAAATTTAAATGATTTTACAATCAATTTGAAACAGAAGTATGTCTCAATCCTTTTTCTGAGGGTTAAAGTTCATCAGGATTACTGTAACTGATAACACACACACACACACACAAAACTAAGAAAGATTATCTGGCTAGTTGCTTTAAAAATACTAATGAACTAATAATTAGGTTGGAAATCATCATTTAAAAATCAATATGATTTAGAAAATATTATATAAAAATTCAAGAAGAGAACATTGTTATGGTCAGCTTGCCATTATTAGCTGTAGCAGTACTATATCTTGTACACATTTACAAATCATGTTTTCAATCTGAATCTGTCTTAACTGCTTTGCTCATTAGCATATGAAGATGTTAGCTGAGCCTAAAACATTGTAAATTATATTTATATATACCCTAAACAGGGCAGTTCCCAAGATTAAATGCTGTTATTTTTAAATAACTCTTTGAACACAAATATCCCATATTATCTTCTATCATTATGAATAAACATAGCTTAAAAAAATTAACCATTTTTTGATCTAGTTGGTTTTAAAGTGCCTTGACTTATTGCTTAGTAAAATTCTACCCCCTAGCATGGACCCCTAAGCTTTTTGGAAAAGACTCCAGGATCAATACTATGAACATCAAATGTAAGAATCCACTGTAACAAAGTATTGACCGCAGGAACTGCTTAAGTGTGCCAAATGTTTATTTTATAGTTACTGCTTCTATAGCTGTAGATTTTTCCTCGCTACTACTTTGTATTAGTTTAGGTTCCAAAAGTTCTATCCGTCTGGTGCTTCTGATCTATTTTCCTAAACTTGTTTTAAAAAATCAGCATATGCAATTTTCCACATTATTCTGGCTCACTGGTAGCTCCACACTTTTCCTGGAGCTTAAAATAAGATTTCCCTTTTTTTTTAGGAGGGGAGAGGGTAAACGGAACAGAGATGGGGCTTGCCATCTTCCTAATTTAATTTGTAGGCTTGCTTCAGAGTTGCTGGATATTTCCTGATGGATAAGGTTGCTAAAGGAATTATGCACCAGAGATGGCCACATTGAGGACAGCAGTTAACTCTTCAGCTGAGACCAGAAAGGATAATACAATAATTTGCTACTAGTTATTAGGCATTTGCTGTTTTATGAATGTAAATATTTTATCTACTTTACAAAGTAATAGTAATTAAAGGTACATATATAGTCACTGAAATTATCTTCAACAAAAATTTTACTAGCTACAATTTCTTCCTATTTCCCTTAAAATACTGTACATTTGTTAGAGTACTTGATACTTGTTAAAATATCAAGTAATACAGGACAAGGTGTTATAAAACAAAACACACAGCTGGGAAGAATTTATTTTTTTCTACTTCATATAACATTGTTCAGGACCACAAGATTTTAAAGGTCTCTTTCCAGCAACTTTTATGACTTAGGAGTACCACTTAAAAACATTTACTGATGCTATAAATATTACTGCTTTTCTACATATTGACAATTTTAATGAATCCATTATACCTTTTGCTCCTTTGATCAGAAAGATAAACAGAACTTTAAATTAGATGCTTAGATATTCAAAAATGGTTTTTAAAAGTACACCCAAACAAACTAAATCTACATCAGCAACTGTTAAAACTAGTATTAGCTGTTAAGAATTCTTAACAAAGACATATTGAAGTATGTGTAAGATTTTAAAAATTATATACAATTTAAAAAACAAATTTAAATTTATAAATAAGGTTAATGGCCAAATTAAAGAAAGTTTAAGCATCAGATTTAAAATACCTTAATTTTTCGGCTATTCATAAATATATTTTGTGAATAATAAGAATATTTCATAAATATATATGTATAAATATAAATATACATCTACAGGATCTGTAATGCAGGAGAAAACCCTTTAAAGAAAAAAAACTGCACTTTTAGATTATCAGGATGTTGTCATTTTTTTACGCTTTAAGTGAAGTATAATTACCATTCCAAGTGCTTTTGGCACAAGTATTTAGATGAATATTAACACAATCTTAAAAACACAATGCTTTTATATTTTATTTACTGGAATATGAAGAATCAAACAGAATTTAGAATTCTGACCAAAAAAATCCAGAAAACTGCAATTGCTTAAATACAAAAAATATTGTTTTTTAAAAAAAACCTTAAACCTGTCATTATGTCTGGAACATGTAAAATTTTATCAGCAATGAATTTTCTTTAATCCCTTCAGCAAGAATTCCCAGCCTTCACACAAATGTAACATTGTCTTTTTCTACTCACATATTACTTAGATCACACCCCCGTATATAAGGACAAAAAATAAATGTATAATAAAAAGATTGGATAAATCAGAAGAGGCTTTTTGGTCTTGAATTCTTCACCTACTAACAATGAAGCAGCACTGTAGGCAGCCCAAAAGACACCAAACAGCTTTAAAAAAACAAACAAAAAAGACAAAGGACAGCATATTAGCAAGTTAATTAACATTCTGTGTATCAAAGAATAAAAATAATATTTACAATATTCTTTAAAACAACCAATTGTGGTACACAGTACAAAAACTTATTGAGAATGTTTAAAGCTTATGAAGAACATTACTTTTTGCTCTGCTTCTTCACTTCTGCAAATGAAGTGTTTTGTTATCAAACTTCTCTAATCAAAAGAATCACCTGGGGTGCCTATTAAAAAGAGAATTCTGGGGTTCACTCTAGTTTTGATTAATCAGAATTTCTAAGAAAAGGGTTTAGTTAATAATCTTTTTAACAAGTGTTCCTAGTGATTTAAGATAAGCCAACTTTTGGAAAAACTATTATTGGGCCAAACTGCTGAAAAAAATTTGATTGCTGAAGGAAAACTACTTGATTCTTATATAGTAGAAATGTTTTCCTTTACTGTCTTCTAAGTAGGAAAACAAATTAAGTAAAAATTTGACACAATGTTTATTAAGTAACACAGCACTTTCCCAGTAATAGATACAAGTATAGAGTTAAATAAAAAGAGGAAAACACGTAACACTTTGGTCAAGAGTTTAAAAAAATACACTGTGGTTTTCTGATTATACGCATTCCTAAATTTAAATTATTTCCACTGGAAATTTATGTAAGTACTTACTGATATAGTCACTGAAGCCATTTTACAGAATAAAATGAAAGGAAGACCTTCAAGGGTAGAAATCAGGGAAATTATGACAGAAACAGACTTGGCAAGAGCAGTATTTCTCAATTTGCACTATTGACATTTGGGGTTGGATAATTGTGAGAAGCTGTCCTATGCATTGTAGGATGTTTAGCAGTCCTCCTGGCCTCTACCCACTAATACTAGTAACACCTCCAATTTGTGACACCCAAAAAAGTCTCCAGATATTGCCAAACGCCTTTGAGGGGTTGCAAAACTGCCCTAGGTTGAAAGCCATGAATATAAAGGTAAAAAGCAAATATTGACAAACTGGTTGAAAATGTATTCGAGATGGTCCAACCTTCTACCATGCTTTTTAAACTAAGAAAACAAAAACCAAAAAAAATACTCTACAAAGTATTTTAAGCCTACAGAAAAGTATATGGAAATATATGTAATAAAATTACAATCAAATTGCATTTGTATGTCATGATTCAATTTTTTTGTTGTAAATAAATGGTTAAAGATTAGTAAGAATTATAGATTTTTTTTTTTTTTGAGGGCGGTGTCACTGGCCCTCATATGTGGGACCCAAACCGGGGCCAGCACTTAACCACTGCGCCACTTGGCCAGCTCAAGAATTATAGATTTAATGTTTAAGAAATTAATGGTTGTAGATTAAACTGTATTCTAGTGCTAGAGTTAAAATGATAAGTTATGCAATATATTCTCAACAAACAAACCTTGGACCGAAACAAGAAACATGTATAACAGTTCACTATACACAGAAGATTAAGTGATTAGGAAAAAATTTTGGCAAAAAACACCTGACGCTTAAAAACAATATCATCCACTCGCTCAACAGTGCGAGCTGAGCTCTGAGCAACAGCAGTTCGATGCCTAGCATGAGCTGAGCTGCCGCTGAGCTGCCAAAAGGTGGCAGGATGGCTCAGCTAAAAGAAAACAAAACGAAAAACAATTTCATCCTGAATTTTTAATAATATAAATAAGACTTTTCCATTTTATTATAATACATTCATATGTTGCATAAAGAATACTGAAGACCAATTTCCAGTTGAACTCGATGACTAAAGATGATTACAGGACACAGTTTTGGCAATTCTGGGTGTAGTCTCAGTAGTACTCAAACAGGCTTTAACCCAAGTTAAAAACAAACAAATAAACAAACAAAAAAAAATCACATAAGCAGGATGTGATCCTGAATGATTCTGTAAAGTGATATGTTCACTAAGGCTAGGTAATGAAACGCCAGCATGGGGCTAGCTCCTGCACTGCAAGACTTTTAAACTGTTAATAACACCGATAAAAAATTTTTTAGGATTAGAATGTGGAGGAAAGAAAGTATTAGGTTGTCAGAAAAGTCATGGCGCATTTTTGCAACAATTTTCCAACAACCCAATAGTTGTCGCTGAGATTCCCATTTTGAAGAGGAGGGCAAGAAATCTCCCCAAGGCAGACAGTAAGTTAAGTGGCAGAACTAGGATTTCAATCCAGAACTGTCTGGTTCTAAAATGCACATTCTTCTTAATACCCAATGCTCATATGTCAGGATTAGCCCAATTCTAAATGGAATCATGTCTTTTATACTGGAATAACACTGAACTTAAAAAAAAACCCAAATGTCATAAAAATTAAACGGCTCTACTTAAAAACATCTTTTTATTTATTTCTGTATTTTTTTTGAGGGCAGTGTCACTGGCCCTCATATGTGGGACTGAAGCGGGGCCGCTGGCTTCTGAAGCCAGCGCTTAATCACCGCGCCACTCGGCCTGCCCTAAAACAAATACTTTAGTGTGGAAGCTACAGAGTGGTAGTTCTGAAAGTGTTCGTCTCAAAAAGTTCCATTTTCCATAAAGAAAAAAAAAATTACATTTAGTATGTAACATACATATACATGCTAAAGCCGTCATTTATTTCCCAAAGTTGTTCAAAATTAGTAAACACAAGATTTAAGTTATATTACTCCTGATTATTAATACTTAATATTATCAGTAATTATTTTAAATGGGGACAAATGTTAATGTAAATTTAACACAGCATAAAGAAGTCCTTACCTCTGCAATATAAAAAAGCCAATTTATTAGAACCATGTCTATCATATTTGAGTTAATTATTCAAATAGGAGTAAGTTATTAAATAAATGTCCAGTGGACTTCTATATAAATATTTCCCATAAATCTAAGTCAGATAAATTTGTATTTTAAGCAGAGAGAAGAAAAATTCAACATTCAGAAAAATATCTGGAGACCTGATTCGCTCTTAGTTCTTTATTCATCCCTATACATACATTATTATCTCTGGTGAATAAAAGGGGAAAAAAAAAAAAAATTGGTAAAATCAGTGTGTAAGGTCATTGCTCCAAAATTCTACCAATTTTTGACAAATAGTTATAGACTACAATATTCTTAACCAGAGGACTAGTATACTTTTGTTACTGGAAGACAGTTAACTACTTTTTATAATATACACTACTTACTTTTATAAGTGTAGACACCACTTCAAATGATCCAACCACCAAAAGTATAGGGGCTATTACAATGAGAGGAAGTAATGAATATCCTATAACTCCAAGAACTTGGCCATATGCAACCTGTGAATTTTCAAATTTAAAAATAAATATCATAGAAATCAAGATATTCATTTTGATTACTATTTAATATCATAAATTCTTTGTTGTAGTTAAATAAATGTGACAATAGAGAAATCATAATGTATTATACCCCTTATATTTCAAATTGTCATATACCTATACTACGTTTTTCCTATATATACATGCAATGATAAAGTTTTATTTATAAATTAGGTAAAAGATTAACAATAGTAACCATTATAATAATAAAATTGGACAATTATAATAATATACTGTAATGAAAGTTATATGAATGTGGTCTCTCTGATAACTGATCTGATAACCTAGAGTGCTACTAAGTGACTAATAGGTAGGTGTATACTTAGCATGGATACTAAACAAAGGGATGAATCACATCCTGCACAGGATGGAACAATATTTCATCATACTACTTAGAATGGCAAACATTTTAAAACTTATGCATTGTTTATTTCTGGAATTTTCCATTTAATATTTTTGGATGGTGGTTAATCACAGGTAACTGAAACTGTAGAAAGCGAAATCTCAGATAAGGGGGATCTACTTGCAAAACGTAAAACAATGCCCTTCTTCTTAGTAATTTTTTTGTTTTGAAAACAATTTTTCTTTAAAATGTATTATTTATGTTCAAATGTATTTGGTTTTTTAGTTTTAAATGAATATATACTTAAAATTTTTACTTTAATTTCTAACATGGTAAATATTGGTAATTATAACCCACATAAAGAAATCCTTTTGGGGACTCTCAAAAGTTTGAGAATTGCTGTAACAGAGAATAAATTGTATGCTTCCCTAAAAAGCTGTAAACTACTTATGAGTGGGATGGGATCTTTTCTTTCTGCTTCATTCCTTACATTTACTGACTATGAACAGTACTACTATGTTGATCATCTTAAAGAAAGTAGGGTAACATAAGAGCAATTCTAGGACAAGAAACAATTATGATGAATATAGCTACTGATGATATCTGCAGTATCAAAAATAAAGCTTACCATAAAAGACAAAGGCTATTCTCAAAATTAACCACTTACTTCTCCACCAAGAACTCTGGCCAGTAAGAAAATTGTTAGTGAACCAAATATCCAAATAGTTATAATCCATGAGACCACCTTAAGAGAAAAAAAATTTCATGCAGTTAATATCTTTGTACCAAATAAGCTGGTAATTTTTCAGGAACTCAATTCTCTGCCATATAAGATACTTTGGTATACTCAATTTCAGGTCATAAAGAGTTTGTTTGGGTTCCCAGGTATCTTTCCAAAACTTAATAAGAACACAATGTAATGTAATTTTATATCCAAAATGAACATTTAGCAATGATCAATTGCCTAAGGAAACCTCAGTATTTCGAGATCTGATTATGTAAAAAGAGAACAAAGGTGGTGAACACACAATGTGATATATAGATGATGTGTTACAGAATTGTACACCTGAAATTTATGTAACTTTGCTAATAATTGTTACCCCAATAAACTTTAATTAAAAAATAAAAAAGACAGAACAAAGTGTTTACTCTCAATCCCCTGGTTTACAGCATCCTGCAAGGAAAATTTATCCCCAAAACAAGCTACCAGTCTTCTTAGGAGATCTTTAAAATTTATATTAATTATACATTTATCCAAGTAATAGAATATGGGAGACATGTCAGATAACTTAACTTCTGAGACTTAGTGTCATAATGATACATGCATATATTTCCAAGTTCTATCTGCTTGAAGGGTATCTATGATGATGCCCCAGCAGTTACATAAGCATACAAATTGCCCAGGTTCTGGTTTCTAAATATCATTCTCCAATAAAAGGAATTAGGATTCCTTAGGCAAATGGTTGATTCCAGGGCTGAGGCAGTTTAAAATAAAAGATAAGCCCAGAAAATTTTTTGGCATCAGAGGGAAAGGAAGTGCTAAAAAAAGGATGGGGATATGTCGAAAGGATACAGAAGCTAACCTGAAGGAGTTCCCATGGCTAAAGCTGCAACCATCTGAGCAATAAAATAAGTAATAATAGTATTGGGTTATAATTCAGAAAATAAAATAAATATCCATGAGTCCATACGGACATAAATAAATGAATGATTAAGTAAAGGCAAGGAAGGGACAGATGTGTCATCGAGATGCCAATTAATACATGTAGAAGAAATGAGGAAAATAGAAAATCATCATTCAGTAAACAATATATTAATTATTGTTGCATGTAAAATCCATCAATAGATGTTAAAATTGGTGGGGAAAAATTTTATGAGAAACAGGATGTTTGCATAGTCACAGAATATCTCTGTTAAGATATTTATTACTTGAAAAGGTAAAAACAGCAACCTCACAGTGGGGAAGTTGGGCAGACACTATCACCTAACCAAGTAATCAACATTACCAGTAATTAACAGTACCAGTAATAAGACATCAATATCATGTAATCACTGATTGCATGTAGAGAAGGGCACAATATCACTTCTGGGTTATTCTTAATAAAAATGCCACAGAAATATTCTTGACCCCAATCCAGTCATAAGAAAACATCAAGCAAAGCCAAACTGAGCAACATTCTATGGAGGTAGTAATCTACTGTTTTTAGCCTTAAAACCCTTTTTTCAAATGAAAGATTATACAAAATAAATAAAATCAGAGATATTCTAGAAGAAGGATTGGTAGGAAATCAGAGATCCCATGCAACTTCCTCAATGGTCCTTCCTTCCTTACCTTTTCAACAGAACACCTGATATAAACTACTGAGCTAAAATAAATACAAATAGAATAGGATCTTGCTACGGGGAGATTACTTTGGATTATCTGGGTGAGCACTACATGTAATCAAACTGTGGTTAAAAAAAGGAGGCAGAGGGAGATTTGACTATAGTAGAGAAGAAGGCAATGTGACCATGAAAACAGAGACTGCAGTGATGCAGCCAGAAGCGAAGGAATGCTGGCAACCTCTAGACATGGAAAGAAGGCAAGCGACAGTTTCTTCCCTAGAGCCTCCAAGGAACCAACCCTGCTGACATTTTGATCTTAGCCTTTTCATACTGATTTTGGATTTCTGACTTCCAGAAATGCAAAATAATCAATTTGCATTATTTTAAGCCACTAAACTTGTGTAAATATGTTGCAGCATTAACAGGAAACTAATTATATTCCAAATTACTCTGTGGTAGTTATTTTTTACTCCCCTAAAGCCTTAAACTATTGACGAGGAAGTGATGTGTGTATGTTGTGTTTTGATGATAAAGACCCTGAGAGTAGGACAAAAGTGTTATATGAAAACTAACATTAATGGAATCCTTGTTATTTATTAAAATGTTTATTATAAAAAACAGAACTAAAAAGGAATAAAAGGTAAGAACATGGCTATGAGTTTTGTGTTTCAAACTCTCCATTCCTTGGGAAAATCAAAAAGGGCATGGGCAGCCTTTCGGTCACTTCTCGTCAACTGGGAGAAGTTCCAACCATTTACCCTAGTTGCTATACAAATATTAATACTTTCTTTGTGAATGATGATATGGAAAATTTTGGAAAGCATTAATCTAAGGCATTCCCCCACATATTTCATTAATAGTTCCAGGGATGAACAAGTGAGAAATAATGGATAAGGGTAAAGCATTTCTCAAATGTAACGCAGTATTATAGTTAATATTTGGCTACCTTTAATTTTAAAACTCTTAAAATATTTAGAATTTGTATAAAGTAAAATATACTTACCCTGAACTGTCCATATAACGATATCATAGAAAAGAAAAGAACAACAGCCAGAGGACCCCAAAAGTCAGGATTGTCTCTCACCACTTGTCTATTAAAACCAAGTGATGGCATTGGCATCAAAACACATCGGATTTTGTAGTAAATATCCTTTAGATCGATATCCAATTCCTCCCTATAATTGTAAAATAAAAATTCTTAAAAGAAACACAACACTTCTGAATACTGAGACAGCTGCAGTAGAATTTAAGTTTCAATATAATGGTAAAAACCTCCATAAGTCAACAAAACATTTGCATTTGATGTACTGTATTTCACGGATTCCAAGGTACACAATTTCAATATTTCAACATCTCTAAAGTTGGGCAGCGTCTCACAATTGCTGGTGTCTTACAATTGTTGTCAGCTTGGAGTGAAGCCAAGTGCTTCCAAGGTCTGCCTTTTCTTTTGCCAGTCTCCTGGAGGCACAACCAATTTGGGAAAACTTTAAATAAAATTCTCTGCTTGAGACTTTTTTGGACCATATTGATAATTTAGACTACAATCCTGTATGAGCATTTGTGTGGCATTTACATTGTCGGGGGAAATTTTTCTTCCAACACCCCACCTAGTGCCAAGTTGAGACAAGTAAATTTCCCTGGTGTCTCTTTTTGTATGGTGGGTAATTTATCACTTATCCTTACACTAAGGAGATAGCCCTTTGATGTCCTAGTTTTAAGCTGTCTTAAGCATTTTTTCTTTCTTATTGATAAATGTAAAATAAATGCATCTTATAATCCATAGTGTTTTGGATTTGATGAAATATGGTATATTAACATAGAAATAGGATGCTTTAGCACTTTATCTACCAATAATTAGTACAGAGAATAACTTGGTAATACCTTGATTTTACAAAGCTCTAGGTTTTTCTTTCTAAAATTGTTAAATTCTTTACTTTTTTCCCCCCAAGTGATATATTGTCACTTAAAAAAAAATGAAAGTCTCCCTACAATCCTTTCAGTGATAGCTCTAGAATTTCTATATGAGAGAGACTGTGGAGTAGTAATGTTTTTGGAAGTCTTGACTTGTCTTAAACTGAATTCCCACAGCAAGTACCCAAACACTCTACTTTTTTGGGTTGCATGTTTACTTGAGGTAAACCCTAACAGTTTGAACAGTTTGGGGGATGGAGTGTGTGTATGTGTACGTGTGCGCATTTTCTTTTAATTTTTGCATTTAATAGGTTAAAATATTCTCTCATTATTTCAGCTTTCTAAATTACTAGTAAAATTGAAAATAGCTAAAACTTTTGACCAAAAAGGTTAAGATTTTCCAAACTTATCTTTAAATAACAATGAAAAATTGTAATGATCCCACAGACTAGCTTGAAAAACCAGAAATTACACGTAACTATTTTTACATACAAGAGGGGCTTGTTATCGTCAGGATCATCATCTTCAACTTCCAACAACCAGCCATATCCTCTCTGCCTCAGAAATGTAGTCGCTGTAGATTCTTTGATAAAATCTCCACCAAGGTTTAATTTGACATCTGGGGCTCCTATTGAACCACTGAGCTCTGAGGAGAAAAAAGGACAAAACTATAAACCAAGGTAAAATGTGTGAATCTTAACCAATATGAGTATATATTCAACTAAGACAATTATCATTTGGAGATCTTGTATTGCATATAGTCTTCGTATTTTAAAATTAGAGGCATATAAATACTATCTTTTATTTTACAACAAGAAAAGGAAAGATGAGAGAGGTGAAGACATACGAAAAGTTTCACAGCTAATTAGCTGGACTGGTACCAGAATCTAGACTGATTAACAATAACTTTAAATCTTAAATAGAAGATACATACAAAATAATTACATGATATCATTTTGGACTCCCTTCAGTATTATGTATGTTGTGTGCTTCATAACAATGTAATTGTGTAAATTCTTTTTAAAGACACTACACAGTATATATAAAAACCACTAGACATAAGGAAAACTAAAAGAAACTAAAGGAAAACTATACATAACTTTACTTTCTAATGTATTTATTCACATATTCTTTCATTTAAATCACCAAATATCTATGCTAAATCCTTCATATATGAATGCTTACCTTTAGATAAATGTGTCTATTAAGAGTTCCCTGCTATTTCAGCTAATTCTTTTCTTTATATAATTACATCATTCATCTTTAGTTTTGGCAAAAATAATAAGGTTTTTTTTTTAGGTCAGCTCTAAAGATGGAGATTCAGTTACCCACATTACAAAATAAATTCTATTCATAGCCTGTACAGTAGCTTAAGTTTACAGAGAATCACAATAGTACAAATGTCACATTTTCTGTCAAAAAAATTGGGAATAGTGAAGGACTTGCTTCACTATCAAGTCATACAGGAATTAAGAAGAAAAAATACACTTGCAGGACTAGACAACATGCACTAGTAAACAACCTTGATTTTATGTGGTTAACTAGAAGTCGCATGATTGGAGTGGTAATTTAGAAAATCATTTTGGCAACAGCAAACCAGAACATTCTTAACACACATATTTTCTCTGGAAATCACATAGAGTATAAAGGAATCCTATTTTTAACCTAAATTTTAGGTTTAGCTTTTGAGAACAGTCATTAAAATGTTGGCTTAAACTTCAATCAATGAGTGTGGATCAATTATGAGTCACATCTTGCTCTGGTTGTGACAACTTCTGCAATTAATTATAACAAAGTGTGCATTCTGAAGCCAAGTCCTAACTTAGCTACTAATTAATACAGTGAGAATAATTAATGTCTTCTGCTCTCCAGTTTCCTATTCAAAATTCTTTCCAGGCTTAACATTATATGATTCTAAAAAGTTTTTATAAAGGAGTTTACTCAGCTAGGGATAAAATGCAAGTACTTCAAGTTTAAAAATAGTCCCTGTAGATGCTGTCATAGAATCTTGGAATTAAAACAGTCTCTCAAAATTACTTTCTGCTTCTTTGTCTTAACCTCAGTTGAAATTTCACTAAAATTCCATTTCCAACAGGTAAACACAGTGCTTTTCTTGATTTAAGAACAGGAAGACTTAGATCGGGAAGTCATTAGTGCAGCAGTGACATTAAAGGTTTTGGAATTATGAGGCAGGAAAGGACCTTAACCACTGTTTCCTGACCTGTAAAAAGGACTACACTTCAAGTGCTTAATCTAAACCAAAAAAGGCTATAGAAATTATAGTGCTAAGGAATGCTGTGATAAAGACTTGTTCATGTTTAGCAGTTTGTCATAGCACAGATGGCCGAACCTCAAAAAGGCACGTTTAGCTTACAATTTCGTAGGAATGCCAGGAACAGCAGTTTGACACATCCCCCAATATGCCCCTTCAAGACACAATTAGGTGTGGGTACAAAAAAAACAACCAAAAAGTCCAAAAAATTGGTAACCTCTTGTTAGCAACCTAACAAATAAAGCATGTGAAAAAAACAAGGAGAAAGATTCCACGTCACTCCAGGCGCACAGCTGTCTTAAGTTAAATCAGGGTAAAGAACCAGCTGGCTTGGTTGTCAACTCTTAGGTATCCAGAATTAAAAAAAAACACTAACTTTAAATTAATTCCTTCTTACTACACTATGTATAATATTGTCATTTTCTAAGTAAGAAAAATGTAAAGATAAATATAAACAGATTTAAGAGGAAATAATCTTTGGAAAAAATAATATATTTGTGTGATTACTTGGTTAATGTCTATAAGTTCTATAGTGGCAGGAACTAAGTGTTTTTGTTGTAGTTTTGTTTTGAACATATATCCCAAGTACTTATAATAGTCTGGTCCCCAGTAGGCAACCAAAAAATATGTGCTGGTTGAAAGAATTAATTATGGAAGGGCAAATAGCTCCATATAGCTTAAATCAAGAAGTGATATTAGGGCCGGCCGAGTGGCGTGGTGGTTAAGAGTTGGCTTGGGATACCAGCAGCCCGGGTTCAGATCCCACATATGAGGGCCAGTGACACTGCCCTCTTAAAAAAAAAAAAAAAAAGAAGTGATATTAACAACTTTTAATAAAGCAAATATACAAAATTAGCCTTGAATTTTGGAAACAATCTTAGCTGCACAGGAGGATTGACTTAAGAGGGGAGAAATTTGAGCAGGGAGTGTGGTCGGGAGGCAACAGTAAAGAGTACAGATGAGAAATGGTAAGGACTTGAACAAGGCAGTGTCAGTAGAGAGGGAAGAATAATTATATAGTTATTCCGGAGCTATTCTGAAATAATTGTATTGGCCAACTAACTGAATATGAGAACTTATGGGAGAGACTAGAGTCAAGTTTCTAGCCTTTGGTAAGAGGAACTATATCACAAACATTAAGTAATTTTCACTTGAGTACCTCCCTCATTTTCAACATTAATCAAGTAAACATCCATCAAGTAAATAAATATTGATGATTACTTATTTCTATAATGCCAAGTGATATAAAGAAGTGAGATACTTTGAGGAGTTTAAAATCTAATTGATAGTATATTTAAACAATGAATATTATTCAGTCAGAAAAGGAATGAGTTACTGATTCATGCTGCAATATGGATGAACCTTGAAAACACGCTGAGCAAGCACAAAAGGTCACATACGGTATTACCCCATTTGTATGAAATACCCAGAACAGGCAAGTCTATAGAGCTGTGAATTAGTGGGAGGTAAGTGGGGGAAATGGAGAGTGACTGAAAATGGGTACATGATTATGGAATTTCTTTTTAGAGTGATGAAAATGTTCTAGGATTAGATAATGGTAATGACTGCACAACTTTGTGAATAAACCAAAAACCACTGTATTGTATGCTTTAAAAAGGTGAAGTTCATGGTATATGAATTTATCTCAATAAAAAGAATCGAAGAGAAGATGTGACACAAAATCCTATTAGTACTGGAAAACACTCTTCTGTAGGTAAACAATGCATATTTCCAACCGGTCATAGGTGCCATAGGAGTAGACGCCTAAGCAATCAAGAGAGGTGGTCAGGAATGTTACGTGGAGGTAGAACCTGAATTTGGTTATGAGGGATAGCTGGCTGAGCAGAGAAGAAATGAGAAGTCATTTTGAAGAAAAGAAATGGCAGGGACAAAGGCATGGAAGCACAAGACTTATGATAGTCACAGATTTCATCTCCAAAAGTTGTGGAAGATAGGTTGGGGACAAACTGTTAAGAGGGCTAAACATCAGGACAAAAAACCCCACTTGTCTTTTATTTTATAGGCAAGTGTTTGTTTATGCATGTTCTGTGCAATCTGGATCCTACCAGATGCCCTCCACAGAAGACTTTAAATGTTCACTAAGTTTGGAAAATCTGCATACTACAATACTGCTACAATACCCACTTGGAGTTTCAGAACTAATATTGGCATGTTAAAGACTCTGGGTATTCTGCATTAGGGAAACTGGTTTAACTTAGCTTAAACATTATTTACCAAACTTAAGTTGTCATGGAACCTTTCCCTTTTGGGAAAACACTGCTCAAGATACTTCTGTAGATGATAGAAAGCAAGTGAAGTTCCAGCAGAGTGGTAGAGATTGCTGGATGCTGAGGAAACAGGAAATAACAGAGATAGTTTAGTTGTGAAAATAAGGAAAAAGTAAAGTAATAGATTTAATTAAAAATTCTGTCCATTAGGAGGGACCTGTGAATGATAGCAGAGATGAAAAAAACCAGAGGAGAAAATGCTAGAGAGAAAAATGGAGAAAAGAAAGGTTCCAAATGAAGCAGATAGATACAGAAATAAGAGTAAAAACACTGGTAGAGGCTTATCCTAGAAAAGGAAGGAAGAAAATTTTCCTTTAAGATTTGTAGGAAAAATGAGTGTTCCAATATAGATACAAAGATATTTAGAGGTAGAAAAATAGGAGGATGGGAAATGGCTATTGGGTGGTTTAGATAATCTTTCTTGCTTAGTTGTCTCTGTGCATGCCCTTTCCAACTGTTGCATTTCTGTTAAATTATTGTTGGCTTCAGTTCTAGTAGCACAACACCTTTATCTTAATCAAAAAGTATCATGTAGTCATTCATTCAATAAACATTTACTGAGTTCCTGATATATGCCAGGCTCTGTTTCAGGCAGTGGGTATAATAATGGGAATAAAGCAGACCAAAAGAGCTCATGGTCTAAATCAGCATTGTTTTAGGTCTGTGAAAACTGAGAAGTATAAGCTACAGGGACTGCCTCCACCAATTATTTTACTTGCATAGTTCTTAAGTGAATGTTCTTCTAGTTTTCAATCTGAAGAACTCCTATTTATCCTTTAAAACATATCTTATCTGTCCCTGAAGACTTCCTTGAACCATACTTTTATTACATACAATGAAATTTTTACATACAATTAACCACTTCCTCCTTTGAACCATACTTTTATTACATACAATGAAATTTTTAAATCTTTTTTTTTTTTTTTTTTTTAAGCTGGGCCATCTTGCTACCTGTTGGCAGCTCAGCTGCTGCTCAGCTCGGGCTGGGAGATCAATTGCTCACCCTCTTAAGCGAGCTCTTAACCAACTGAGCCACTTGGCCGGCCCTAAATCTCTCTTACTAAGTCATTTTTTGGGGTCAGGAACTTCCTCATATGCAGTCCGTTGCACATGGAGGTACTCCCTCCAGCCTACATATACAAAATGTTATTTATCCTTCAAAGTTTGGCAAAATATCACCTCCATCAAATTGTCCTTGATCTCCCAGCTAAAAAAAATTTCCTCCTCTTCTGATCTTTCATCATTCTAAATCAGTGCTTGTCTCAAGTTTTAATGTGCATATGAATCACTGAAGGATCTTGTTAAAATGCAAATTATGACTAAGGCAGATTCTGTATTACTAAATGCCCAGGTAAACCCAATGCTGACTGAAGGTCTGTGGGCATAAACCAAGCAAATAATTACTGTTTGTCTGATAGAAAATAAATACAAAGGATTGCTTTAAAGACTTCTATACTACACTTTACATATATTGGGTTGTCGGAAAACTCATGATGTATTTTTTCTATGGTTTTTGTTGCAAAAATGCATCCTGACATACATTTCATCACTGCTTTTCAATGTAGTTTTATACCATAGACTTGAATATTTGGTCTGGATTTCACTATTCATTTATTTATTCATTTATAATCTTATCCACACATAGCTCATTATTCTTTCAACTGTACTTATGGACCCTGCTTTTATACATCTTAACTAATTCTCACAATATTCTTAAAAGCGGTGTGCTTTTCATTTTATAGGTGACAAAAACGGACATTTATAGAAGCTACATAACTTACCCAGTATCACATAGCTACTATAAGAGTTGGAGCTTTGGGGCGGCTGGTTAGCTCAGTTGGTTAGAGCACAGCACTCATAACACAAAGGTTGCCTGTTTGATCCCTACGGGTCACTGAGCTGCGGCCTCCACACTAGACTAAAACAACTACTTGACTTGGAGTTGATGGGTCATGGAAAAACACAGTTCCCCAATTAAAAAAACAAACAAAACAAAACAAAAAAATGAGTCGGGGCTTTAACTGAAGTCTTCTGGCACTAAATCAAATAATTTTTTAGTTATACCATCCAAAATGTGCTAAGTTTTGTAGTCCGAAGTATCAATGTCACATGAGATAAAAGACAGCAGAAATCATTTATTTCTGTAACAATTATTTTGTGATGTTTCTATTCTGGGTTCTGTGGTAGGTGCTGGGATATAGAAAAGATTAGAGAAGTTTCTGTTTCTCACAAAGAAGGAGCATTTGAGTTCAGTCTTAAGTTTCAACTTGGGATAAGGAGGAGAGGAAAGGCATTTTAAGCATGAGACCCAGGATATGCATAGATATGGAGACGAAATATCAAGGCAGATTTTTGGACAAAGGATATGTGTGGTCAAATAGTTAGGACAGGTATCATTAAGAAAGAGAGACGAGCACAGAATCTAGAAAGAAGGTATACACCGAAAATATCCATAAGCCAAAAACATTCATGGTTAGAGAAACAGCATAAAAAGAGAGAAGCAAGGATTTTCATGATATGCTTAGAAGCCAAGGAAAAAACTTGGACAAGTTGCAGTCACGTTGGAGAAAATAGAAGTGTGGGGCCAATTAATACTGAAATCCACACTGCCGCCTCACTGCTAACATGTATTGAGCACTTAACTCTAGCAGATATAGTATTAAGTGCTTTGCATGTGCAACATATTTGAGCACTTGGGTATTATTATTATTCCCTTTTTTTTTATATAAAAATACTGAGGTTAAGTGAAGCTAAGTAACCTGTTCAGTATCACATAGATAGTAACTGGTAAAGCCAGGATGTAAACCCAAGACTCTAACACTACACTTCAGATACACTATTCGATTTATAAAAATATAACAAAGAGGCCTCATGCTTTAGTGGAAAGAAATCTGAAGAGATAGCACACTCGATCTCAATTACAGATCCTTCATTTGAATGTCACTGAACTTCTCTTAAGCCTGTTTTATTATAAAATACAGGAATAATAAAACTCAGCAAGAATTCTTATAAAGACCAAACAAGATATTTGCTTAAATTACTCTGTAAATTTCAGCTGTACAAAGTTATACACATGAGGGTGCTATTCTACATATATATCCTTGGATATAAGGGGAGTCTATACATCCTTGAAGGCTATATGGAGAAGTCTGAATAAACCTTACGGATTTTATTTATTCCAGGTTTCTTGGTTAGTATATACTCAGTGGGTTAGCTCATTACATTATTCTGTCAAATTTCTTAGATGTATTTAAGAAAGGTAATTCCTAGGGGAAGGGAGGATATGAAAACTATATACACAGATACAGGAATCTGAACAAATATCAGGTTCTGATACTCAATGGTGGACATTATTTTTTTTTAAGTCTGGGAAATTGAAGTTGTTATTCCTCTCGAAGCCCTATGCTACCAAATGTAGATGAAACCAATAGAAACAGTCTGGTTGGCTCTATGTCACCAAATACTCATATTCCATTTAAAAGCGATGTATCAGTTCTTTATATAGGAACATTTGTATTTTACATTTTAAATTGTCACCCAAACGACAGTACTATTTTTAAAAAACAATACCACTCCAAAAAGCAAAATAAGACAAAACAAAAAAGGGAAAACGAACTGCACTGATGGGAAACCGGATTTCTGCGGAAACACTACGTTCTTCTCCAGCCTGAAATTTCTATAGCTACGTATACTTTATTTTTCCTATGAGGCAGGAAGTCTGGTCCCTGGAAAAGCAATAGTGTACCAAGTCTAATAAAAGTTAAATGTGAACCTAACTAGCGGAGAAAGATTCCAAAGAGCCTGGTAAGGGACAGTGAAAAGGAGGAAAAGCAATTTTCCTGGGCTGTCATCTTCGTCCCAACAGCGCAAGGACATCTGTAGACGCTGCTGGGAACACCCAGCTGGATTACACCCAGGTTGGAATACGCCTGGGTCTGCTTCTCTGAATACCGACGTCAAACGCTAAAAACCGAGGAGAGCGGGACGTGGGCACGGCGTCCAATTCCCTGTCCGCGCGGCGCCGCGCGCGGCCCCAGCGGAAGTTGCCGACTGTGAGTGACAGGGGCGCCGCTCCCCTTCCTCCTCCTCCTCGGACACCTACCCTGGACACACAGCCGTCTTTCTCAGTAACAAGTCATTTCACTTAATTTTTTTTTTTTTTTGAGGGCAGCGTCACTGGCCCCTCATGTGGGACCCGAACCGGGGCCGCTGGCGTCCCAAGCCAGCGCTTCACCACCGCGCCACCTGGCCGGCCCAGTAACAAGTCATTTGAGAGTTAAAATCCTCGGGTTCCGTGGACCCACGTTAGATGGGCAAGTCACCCCGACGCAGCGGGGAAGCCAGAGCTGACCCGGAGAACGTGGGAGGCCCCCCCCCCCTCGGCCGAGGCCCCGCGGCGCGGAGGGCTCGAGTCACCGGTCAGCCGGCCGCCCCGGCACCGGCCAGACCCCGCCGACCGGGCCCGCCGGGGGGCACTCAGTCTCACCTTCTGCATCCGCGGAGGATACAAACGTGAAGTCCCCGTGAGCGGGGGCGTACGCCGGGGGCGGGCCCGGCGGCTGCATCTCGCGGCCCCTCGCAGCCGGCGGCGGGGGAGGAGGAGGCTGCAGCAGGGCCCAGGCCCCAAGGCGGCCGCGGCGCCTCCCCTTACGCGCGCCCTGCGGTGCGGCCCGCGGGCCGGGAGGGGCCGGCCGGAAGCGAGGCCCGCAACGAGCGCAGCGGGCCGCGGGGCTGCCCCCAACACTGCCCCGCCGGAGTCCTCTCGGTGGCGACCGCCCAAGCACCGCGACGCCGGCGCCCTGACAGGACCATAACAGTGACAGCGCCGCTGCGATTGGCTCTTTGTAATGTGCTCTCCCATTGGCTCCCGGAGAGAGGTTCTGATTGGGTCGCCCTGTTGTTGATTCCGGAAGTTCACCCGGGACTGAAAGTTCTGGTCTAATTCGTGGACCAGTCTGACTTCCACCTCCGTGTTGGCTGTGTTGTTTTCTTTGAGTCTCGCCTCCTGGCTCACCCCCCCCACCCCCATATATTTCCTCCGTTTTTGTTAACTGGGTGGGTCGAGAATTTTAGAACTAGGAACCTTTCTAGAAGTTAGCCCCAGTTTAGGATCCCAAGAGTCTAGGATCCAAAGATTTTGTTTGGGGATGGGGATAAAACAAGTGAAAATACCACGAAATTTCCTACCATTTTGAAAGTAGCTTTTTCTTGATAGGATATACCTATGGCTGCTGTAGACTTTTATTTCCCAGAACTCCTATACTATGAAGTTATTTCTGCCAGTTTCAGCTTGTTTTTTGTTATTTCCTTGGGGAAAATGCGGGTTTGGAGCTTCCTTGTGAGTCATTTTGCTGACATGATTTTAAGCCTGATTTCCGAGGAGTTACCCCTTTGGTCACAGTAGCTTATTGCTCAGGAAATATTTGGTCGTAGGTTGTGTTTAAGCCATTTATGCCAGGGAGGCTTTCATCCTGTGTTGATGGGTTTGTGTATGGGTTTTAAATCTACTCCACGGCTGGCTCTGATTGCTCCTGAGTGGGTGCAAATTAATGTGCACACAGCTTCCCAGATCCCCAGAGTTAACTGTGACCTCGGAGGACTCCCGAATGTCCCTTTCCCTAGTTCTTCCATTAACCTTCTGGCTAGTAGTTGGTAACCTCTTATTGCTCTCCATCAAGATGTCTGTCGTTTCAACCATGGTCTTAGGTATTCTTCTGAATAAAGTCAGTCCTTTCTCTGCAGAGTTATGGAGCTTTTTGTCTTTATGACCCGCCTTTCTGCCTAGACAGACTGCACCAGGCTGCAGGCAGAAACCTGCTGTTCTCATGGTGACACCCCTGCTTTTTTATGAATGGGCACTAGGTATGTGGCAGTCCCTTTTAACTTGAGCAGAGTCCACCATTTACAGTCAATGTAGTTATTGATACATTGGATTTATTTCTTTCATCTTATTTTGTTTGTTTTTTCTATTCTGCCTTTTAAATTTAATTTTTGTTTTGTTTTCTTATTTTACATTGATTATTCTCTCATTTTTCCTTTTACTAATTTAGAAATTATACCCTCTATTTCTATTTTCTTATCAGTTACAATGAACTTTTAATGTGTTTAACTTACCAGAGCCTAAAGTTAATATCTTCACTCTCTCCCAGAACCCTAAAACATGCTAACTTTGATAAGCACCCAAACAACTTAGAAACTATTGTTGTTATATATTTTAGTTTTGGCTCATGCTTCTTTTTTACCCCACAGAAATTGGTATTATGTTTTATATAGTCACTTTTTGTTCACATTTTCCAAAAACTTTAAACTTTCTTTGTTCATCTTTATTCTTTCATATCTGATTTTCTACTTCTTTCTGCTTAAAGTACATCCTTTTTTTTTTTTTTTTTTTTTGAGGGCAGTGTCACTGGCCCTCACATGTGGGACCCGAACCGGGGCCGCTGGCCTCCCAAGCCAGCTTCCAACCACCGCACCACTTGGCAGAAAAGTACATCCTTTAAGATTTCATTTAGTAAGGATCTGTTGGTAGAAAAATCTGTCAGTTTTATCTACAAATAGATAAAATTTGCTTCTGTTTTAAAAATATATTTGTACTGAGAATATCATTTTTGGTCAATGGTTATTTTCAGCACATTGAAAATATTCTACTGTCTTTTGTTTTTTTTTTGT
Organism: Aselliscus stoliczkanus; assembly: GCA_033961575.1. NCBI lineage: Eukaryota > Metazoa > Chordata > Mammalia > Chiroptera > Hipposideridae > Aselliscus > Aselliscus stoliczkanus. Next base: position 49,916,149 of record CM066730.1, on the reverse strand, counting down.
TTTTTTTTAAAGATTTTATTGGGGAATTGGTGGAGGGGAACAGCGTTGGGGAATCGGGGAAGGGGAACAGACAAGTTGCGTCTTCTTGTTCTTCAGTTTAGTTGCGGAGGATGTTGCTTCACTGTTGGTATCGTCATTGCGCTCTTCCCGGATGAGGCAGATCGGTCGCTGGCCTCTGGATGTCGCTCATCGCGGCTATTGGCAGCTCACGCTTGGCTGCCAGCCGCTCACGCTGGCTGCGGGCCACTCACTGCAGCCTATGGCAGCCCACTGCAGCAGGGGCTGCAGTCCACACCATCACCGGGGCTCGCACAGCCCAGCTCCAGGTGGAGCTGTTGTTAGCTATAGAGGGCAGTGTCACTGGCCCTCATGTGGGATCCGAACCGGGGCCGCTGGCATCCCAAAACCAGCGCTTAACCGATGCGCCACTCGGCCGGCCCTACTGTCTTTTGTTTTCCAGTTGCTATTGAAAAATTAAATTCATTGCTTTGAAAATGATTTCTCTGTTTTCTTTGGTTGCCTTTAATATGTTTTTGCTTTTCTATGTGCTGAGGATGGACACTGAAACGAATATGGTATACATTTCTTTAATTTATATTGCTTGGAATATATTGGATAACCTGAACCTCAAGATTGTTATCTTCAGTTCTTGAAATTTTCAGTTACTATCTCTTCGAATATTGCTGCTATTCTATTCTCTCCTCTCCTGAAGCTCCAATTAAGTATATAACAGTAATAGGTAACACCAAATAATTCTTATGGCTGTTTCTTGGTACTTATTATGTAACAACTATTGTAAATGTTTTACATAAATCATTTAATCCTCATTACAACCTCACCAAGTAGGTACTCTTATTTTCCCCATCTTACAAATAAGGAATATTAGGCAGAGAAAAAATTAATCACTTGCCAAAGATCACGGAGATACTAAGTGGTAGGATCTGAAGTGAACCCTGATAATCTGACTCCAGAGTCCCAACCACAGTGCTCTGAAACAATATTTGTTTTTTTTTCTATTCTTCAGGGTTCATTAATCCCCTTAGATGCTTAAGTTTTTTTGTTCTTTGTTTTGGTTTTTTTGGGGCTCTATTCAAGTCAGTGGGTCACTTCACATAGCTCTGGTTGTCAACTGAATTTGACACCTTAAGCAATCAACTTGCAGCAATCATAACAAAATTTAAAAGAGTAGATTTTTTATGTGGTTTCACAGGTGCAGCTACACTCTCATAACCATTTTGTCAATAAGGATATAATTCTAATAAGTTGTAGACATCCATTTCTCCAAGCCAGACTTTGGGCAGCTGAGGTCGGAGTATTTTCAGACTATATTCTTGTTTCCGGAATTCATGTCCTGTTTTTGGTTCTTCAAATAATAGGTTGTTGACCTCCCAGCAGGGGTGCAAATGCTGTGTTTAAATTACTGATCTGTCTTCATGTTTTAAAAATTGCTTAAGAGTGCTAGTTTACTCAGAGTAAGAAACTTTATGCTATTCATCGAAACTTCCTCAAACCTGAGTGGGAAACCCATAGCTTATTGTTTATTTTTGTGTTTATAATTTTTTGTTTTGTTTTGTTTTGTTTTTGAGGGCAGTGTCACTGGCCCTCATATGTGGGACCGAACCGGGGCCGCTGGCTTCCCAAGCCAGCGCTTAACCACCAGTACCACTTGGCCGGCCCCTATAATTTTTTTCTTATCTTAAAATTAATACATATTTATTGGAGAAAGTAGAAAACAAAAATCACCCTATTACCTATAGAGGTAACCACAATTAACATCTTGGTGTAAATCCTTACAATACTTTTTCTAAGCATTTTATATGTAAAATATTCCACACATGTTGCTTTATAACATTAACATTTTCCAATGTCCCCATATATTTTTCTACATTTTTAATGTTGCTTTTTCTTTTATTAATGGATATTTTATAGTTTCTTAAAACTTACTCCCTACATTTTGGTCATTGGATTTATTTCCAAATTTTCATAATTATAAACAGCACCATGATAAACAGCCTTGTTTGTGTACCTTTATAGATATTCATGAATATTTCCTTAGGATAAATTTTTAAGAGGAATAACTGAGGTCAAAAGGGTAAAAATGTCTAAAGTTTTAAATACATACTGCTAACTTGTCTTCCAAGAGGTAGCAATAAGGCATACCTCTATTGGCAGAATATAAGAGTACTCTTTTCCTTATCCCTATCTCCATTATCAACACTGGATATAATATTTTTTTAAAAAACATGCCAGTTTGATGGGTGATGTATATTTTGTTGTTTCAATTTTCATTTCATTGATTTCAATTAACTTATGATACTTCTAAGTACACTTGGCCATTCATTTGTACTGCACGGGTCCACTTACATGTGGATTTTTTTCAATAAATACTGTAAATGTGTTTTCCTTATGATTTCTTTTTTTTTTTTTAAAGATTTTATTGGGGAATTGGTGGAGGGGAACAGCGTTGGGGAATCGGGGAAGGGGAACAGACAAGTTGCTGTCTTTTTGTTCTTCAGTTTAGTTGCGGAGGATGTTGCTTCACTGTTGGTATCGTCATTGCGCTCTTCCCGGATGAGGCAGATCGGTCGCTGGCCTCTGGATGTCGCTCACCGCGGCTCTTGGCAGCTCATGCTTGGCTGCCAGCCGCTCATGCTGGCTGCGGGCCACTCACTGTAGCCTATGGCAGCCCACTGGAGCTGGGGCTGCAGCCCACACCATCACCGGGGCTCGCACAGCCCAGCTCCAGGTGGAGCTGGTGTTAGCTGTAGAGGGCAGTGTCACTGGCCCTCATGTGGGATCTGAACCGGGGCCTCTGGCATCCCAAAACCAGCGCTTAACCAATGCGCCACTCGGCTGGCCCTCCTTATGATTTCTTAACATTTTCTTTTCTCTAGCTCACTTTATTGTAAGAATATAGTATGTAATACATATAACATACAAATATGTGTTAATCAACTATTTATGTTATTAGTAAGGCTTCCAGTCAACAGTAGACTATGAGTAGTTAAGTTTTGGAAAATTGCTTACAAATACATAGGCTTGAGGGAAGGTTTTGGGGCAATGGAAATGTTCTGTATTATGTTTGGGGTGGTCTTTATCAAAACTCACTCAACTGTACAACTTTAAATGGGTGTATTTCCACGTGTGTAACCTATAATCCAATATAGTTGATTTATAAAGAAAGAAGAGGCAAATATCTTGAGGCAATTTGTACAATAAAGACTCAGAATTGCCAGGACATTTGTGATTGCATTTAGGACCACCCAGATAATCCACAATGATCGCCCCATCTCAAGATTCTTAATTTAACCACAGCTACAAAGATACAACATTTACAGGTTCTAGGGATTAAGACCTGATAAAGTTAGGAGGCCCGCTAAAACCACATTTCTACATTTTCCCTTTTTATCCTGTATTACATCATTGGTTATTACAAAAATAATAGGTGTTTGTGATAGAAAATTAGAATATACAGATACGTAAAAAAAACGAAATTTAAAATTACCCATAATCCTACCCCCAGAGATAAGTGCTGTTAATATTTTGGTACCTATCTTTACAGTTTTTTCTCTATGAACATACATTTACATATAAGGCTCATTAAAGTTTTAAAAATCCAGCTGATATCACATTCCTTGATCTCACTTCAGAGAAGCCCACTTCACAAATTGGGAAACACTACTGTTTTCTCCATAGAAAACCTGAAACGTAGGAACTTATTTATGGGAAAACTTTGATATGCCTCTATGTCAGATCTAAGTTAATGTCAGAATGTTCTTTTTGAAATAAGAAGTTATATAACAAAAAGCTTGTAGTCATTTATGTAAAGATAGGGGAAAGAGTATGCTAGAATGTTGTTCTCAGAAGTATCCACTTTGTAAATTATACAAATATCTAATCACTACATTGTACACCTAAAACTAATATAATATTGTATATCAACTGTAATTGAAAAAAAGGTTAAGCTGTCAATGCTCCCTAATAGTATATAAATAGTGAAAAGAAAATTCTAAAAAAAAAAAAACGAGAAGTACGAAATTTCGCCATTTCCATAGTTTGGTGTAAACTGGCTTCCTGGAGTTTGTTACCACCTCTTTGAAACTGTGTGTGCCAGTGGGAGTCTGTAGCTCTTTGTAGTCAGAAGAATGCACCATGCATCGTAAGTGGAGTGAACTGACAGTGGTGATCCATCTGCTGTGTGCCAACCTTAGCCAGGACTCTAGTGACCGAGAGTATGCATGTGCTAGAAGTCTGCCAGGATCCAAGATACAGGTGGTAAGCATGACTTTGACTGCAGTAGCAATATGCTTTAAACAACCAAACCAGCTCATTTCATTGCTCTCTCTCTTAATCATAAAAATAATATGAAGTTCAAAATATTTTGTTTCATTTAAAGTTGTAGAATAAATAAACCAACAGCAATAGGATTCCTATGTAGAGAACAAATAGGAAACAAATGAGTAATTCCTTTCCGAATGTAAATTTCTACCTTTTGCATCTTTAAGTCTCAAGTTATACTTCTTTCTCTGCCTACTGCTACTTACACTCATCTTCCCTTTCTGAATAGGTAGTACTTGTGTCCAAACTATTCTTACTATGCTTTGAAAAAAAAATTAAAAAAAAGACTTTCAGTGTTTGCGCTTCTCTTATAATGCCTGGCCACAAAAAAGGAAGACCTCAGATCTATGTGACACTAGGCCTCACTCTGAAACCAAAAGCAAATGAAAAGAAACTTAATTTTAAAAGTGTCTTCTGATCCACCAAGAAGAGGGTAACTGGATTGCTCAGCCAGGTACTGTGGGGGGAGAGAATGGGTTTTTTTGTTTGTTTGTTTGTTTTTAAAGATTTTATTGGGGAATTGGGGGAGGTAAAAAGTGTTGGGGAACCGGGAAGGGGAACAACAAGTTGCTGTCCTTTTGTTCTTCAGTCTAGTTGTGGAGGACATTCCTTCACTGGCCCATGTTGGTATCATCATTGCACTCTTCTTGGTTGAGGCCGATCGGTGGCCGGCCTCTGGATGGCCGCTCACCGTGACTCTGGGCAGCTCACACCAGCTGCCAGCTGTTCACGCTGACTGCTGGTCACTCACTGTAGCCTATGGCAGCCCACTGTAGCAGGGGCTGCAGCTATGCCGTCCCGGGAACTCACAGCAGCCCAGCTCCAGGTGGAGCTGTTGTTCACCATCTTAGCTGTAGAGGGCACAGTGTTACTGGCCCTTGTGGGATCCGAACCGGGGACCTGCTGCTCAGAGCCGGTGTCCCAAGCCAGCTCTTAACCAATGCACCACTCGGCCAGCCGAGAATGGGGTTTTAAGTAGGTTTTGGAACCAAATATTAAAATTTGGGTTTATATTCCTTTAAAGCTTGTGTCTGGCAGGTATAAAAGCCTTAACACTGAAGACTGTGGTTTTGTATGGCTGGTTGGATTTGCCTGCAGGGAAAATTGTAGGGGTGGTCAGTCTGGCTTAGTGGGGTTTCATTATGTTCCTTAGAATTGATGTTTAAATGTACATTCAGAGGAGTGGATTTGTGTTTACTGTGAGACAAAGTGAGAGAAAGGACTTTGAAAATACATGTTGGGCTTATGGGAAGGAAACCTACTCTTGTTCCTAAAGCTGTTGTTAGAATCACAGACATGGAGGAACTACTCAGTCCATCCAATCCCCTGAATTACAGGTGAAAAACCCGGTATCTGGAGAGAGAAGTGAAGGAAGTTACTGTTTACAGGATACCTATTGTTAATCAGGTCTTTATATACTTTATCTCAATTAACCCTACAACCCTGGTTTAGAGGGATGGAAAATGGGGTGACGAGGGGCCAGGCAGGTCACTATCTATAGAACTAGGCTAGAACCTGTCTCCTGTCATTGCTCCCTTATCAGTTCAGCACACTTCTGTAATACTAACTGTATTTAGTATGCTTGGGCTGCCATAACAAAATGCCACAAACTGCTGGCTTAATCAACAGAAAGTTATTTTCTCACAGTTCTGCAGGCTAGAAGTCCAAGATCAAAGTGTTGACAGATTTGATTTTTCCTGAGGCTGCCTCCTGCGGCTGCTCTCCTTGGCCTGCAGATGGCTGCCTTCTCACTGTGTCCTCACATGGTCTCTCCTCTGAGCATGCATCTCTGGAGTATCTGTGTGTACAAATCTCATCGTCTTGTAAAGGACACCAGTCAGATTGGATTACGACCCACCCTTACAACCTCATTTTAACCTAATTACCTCTTTAAAGGCCCTGTCTCCAAATACAGTCCTGTCCTAAGGGGTCTAAGGCATCAACATATGGATTTTGGGGACCACTAATATTAACAATAATATGTGAGATTTCTGGAGTCTGTAGAAGATCTAAGAACATTCTAGTCGAGAGCTTTTTTACTTGAAAGGAAGCAGATAACACCTACTGATCACTTCTGTCCCAATCACTTTCCCATTTAATCTTCGCAACAGTCTGAGGAGATACACATTATGTTGGTGTTTCAGAAAAAATAAGTAAGACTCAGTAAGGGAGGGGTACTTATCTAATACCGCAGAGTGAGGATCTGAATTCAGGACTGCAGTGCCAAAGTTCACAGACACTTTCCACTTCCATGTGCCACTTCTCTGTTCCTATTATATATGACTTTTCCATCATTTCATCTATAAGCTGTGGGATCGAATCCATAGATGTGGGTTATATGGCTCTAGAGGAACTTCATTCAGTTCTCTAAGGAGCTCATGTAACCATCAGGAAGAAAATGTCCATTTTTAGAATTACTGTAGTTCTAAATATTATTGTCCAAAGTACAAATGTAGGAAAACGACTTCTTCCATGTAATTCATTTATTTGCTGGGCAGCTTGCTTAAGGAGGTGGGGACGTGTTCACAGCCACAATCCAGGGGAGCAAACTGGTCATAACCCTGTCCTTTATGTCAGTGAGAGTGGACTACCTGAGCTTCAGACTATAGGTTGATTTTATTCTCAAGAACAATTAATAACTAACTAGTCAATTGTCTTTGACTTGGTTCCCTGATCTGGTCACAGACTTTCTGTGGGCAGGCAGAATACTACCAGTATCCAAACTGAATATGAATTTTTAGCATGTTCAAAATTAGCTAAGGTTCCTCCCTGATGATCCATATAGCAATTTTTATCGATTGTTTTAGCGGACAAAGTGACTACATGACCAACTCTAGGACTAGTTTATTCTCTACAAGAGAGAATTATATTACAAGAGAATACAAGGAACTGCTTGGCTCCTTCCCCTATCTTCTTCCTCTTTTCTCTGTTGTCACTTAAACTTTGACCCAGTCAGTGGAGGTCTGGTTCTTCTCAGACTCACTCCTTTTTGGGGCATAGAAAGGGAGGGAAAAATCTATAGTAGCTGCTATTTACTGAGCCCTTTATGTGTACCAGTCGCATACTCCCAGCTTATGAGTGGTAGAACTGAAATTTGAACTCAATGCTGACATCAAAATATGCCCTTGTTCACAACAGATGCTGTCTGTCCCAAATCCTGGTGTTCAGACTCTTTCCCTATGCTGTGTCCTCTGCCTAGAAGTAGACTTTCCCACCAAAATTCTTGGTGAACTTTGAGTTCTTTCAAAAACAACTCAAAAGTCACCTGTTCCAGGCAGAATTAAATATCCCTCCATGGGGTTGCCCTAGAACAGGGGTCGGCAAACTTTTGAGACAGAAGAGCCAATCCTGTCCCTCACAATTTAAAAATTATTCGAGAGCCATCAAACAAATGCAACCACCATTATGTGAATAATATCCTTTAAAAATTTTATAGATGAGGGCCAGCCGAGTGGCGCGGTGGTTAAGAGCTGGCTTGGGAAGCCAGCGGCCCCGGTTCGGGTCCCACATATGAGGGCCAGTGACACTGCCCTCAAAAAAAAAAAAATAAAAGTAAAAATTTTATAGATGAAATTATGATAGTTTTATTTTCATTTTCAATTTTACTTCAGAGCCACATGTAAGTACCCAAAGGGCTGCATGTGGCTCTCGAGCCACAGTTTGCCAACCCCTGCCCTAGAACACTGACCTTCAAACTTTTATTGATCTTGAGTCACAACAAGAAATACGTCTACATCACTACACAGTGGCAGAATATATAAATAACTGAAACAAAACTTTCATGAAAAAATACAGTGCATTCTGATGTTTTAATTTATTTCATTTTTTAAAATATGCTAATTTTACCCCACTTAAGTTGATGTCATGACCCACTAATGACTTGGCCAGTTTGAAAACCTGACTTACCAGACATTCTGTCTTCCTTTGACAGCTTTTGTTTCTTTCCTCTTTGAAAGTCTCAGATCCTTTGGCTCTTCACACAGATGCACTGAAGCCCAGTTCTTTGGTGCCCCATCCAACATGAAGTTCCATTTTGATCTTAATTTATTTTTCCAGTGATGAAAAGTTGGCCTTAAGAGCATGACTATTTGTGTCTTGGCTGGATGTACCTAGTATATTCGACATTTAAACAAATCATTTAAAAACCCTTCTCCTTTATACAATGTTATTTTCAATAATAATCATATAACAAAATTAATGATAGTAATTAATTTTTTTTTAATTGTGGTATAATACACATAACAAAATTTACTGTCTCAGACATTTTAAGTGTACAGCTCAGTACTGTTATGTGTATTCTCATTGTTGTACAATCAACCTCCAGAACTTTTGCTTCTTGCAAAATTGAAACTCTGTATCCATTAAACCACTGCTCCCTATTTTCCCCTCCCCCAAACCTCTGGCAACCACCATACTACTTTTCTGTCTCCATGAATTTGACTGACTACTCAAGGTACTGCATATAAATGGAATCAAACAGTATTCATCCTTTTGTGACTAGCTTGTTTCATTGGACATAATGCCCTTAGGTTAATCCACATTGTAGCTTGTGACAGGATTTCCTTCCTTTTTAAGGCTGAATGAGATCTATTTTATGTATATATCACATTTTATTTATCCATTCATCTGTTGGTTAACACTTGGGTTGATTCTACCTCTTGGCTCTCATGAATCATGCTGCTATGAATATGGGTGTGTGAATATCTCTTCAAGATCTTGCTTTCAATTTTTTAGTTATTCACCCAGAAGTGGAATTGCTGGATCATATGGTAATTCTATTTTTAATTTTTTGAAACTCTATACTGTTTTCCATGACAGCTGTACCATTTTATATTCCTACCAACAGTGCAAAAAAGTTCCGATTTCACCATATCCTGGCCAACACTTGTTATTTTCTATTTTGGTAGCCATTCTGTTGGGTTCATGGTGATATCTCATTGTGGGTTTGATTTGCATTTCCCTAGTGATTAATGATGTTGAACATTTTTTTATGTGGTTGTTGGCCATTTGTATATTGTCTTTGGAGAAATATTCTACTTAAGTTCTTTGCCCATTTTTAAATATCATTGTTTGTTGTTTTGTAGTGACAGTTTTCTTTTACATGTATAGAAACATGGCAGTAAAAATAAACAAACTAGAATAAATAGTGCAGTACAAAAAAAGGAAAAATGTATACCTAAATATTGGTCCAGCATAGTAATGAACAATAAAATCCCTTTTCAGCCTTACCTTTTGCAACTTTGTCAATGACTTTAGGAAATTGATCATTTTGCATATTTGTGTTCAATAGGCAGTACTGCCAGAATTGTCAATATATCTTTGCTCATAGTTGAATGAAGAACACTTTAAAAACTTTTTAGGGCTGGCCGAGTGGCGCGGTGGTTAAGCGCTGGCCTGGGAAGCCAGCGGCCCCGGTTCGGTCCCACATATGAGGGCCAGTGACACTGCCCTCAAAAAAAAAAAAAAACTTTTTAATTTTAAGAGCTTTCTTTCACATGAGGCAACAGGTAAAAAATAGTTATTAAAAGTCTTAAATGTAAGAATAAGTTTAGCAGAAATGTATAAATATTCTAGTTCACATTATATTCCAGAACTTTTCATGTTTTCCATGCTTTTGTTTCTTTGGGACTGATAGTAGTGACTTTTAAATGTCTCTGTAGTAAAATAAATAAAAAAAACTGTCCCCCCCATGTGTAAAGCTAGAGGAGGCTGCAGCTGGGTATTTCCTTCCCCTTACATCAGTTGGGTTCTGATAATATTCCAATAGGTGAGGCTCTGGTAAAGTAACTTATCTTGAGGGCAGGCCTTGTTAAGAAAAACAGAATGCTCTGCGTATATTTCAAAATGGTTTTTTCCCTTCCCTTGCTGAAAGCATGAGGGGATTTTTCTTTTTTTTCTTTTTTAAAGGTTTTATTGGGGAGTTGGGGGAGGGGAACAGTATTGGGGAATTGGGGAAGGGGAACAGACAAGTTGTTGTCCTTCAATCTTAGTTGTGGAGGGAACAGCAAGCTCAGCTCCAAGTCCAGTTGCACTGCTCAGCGCAAGGTGCTGGGTTCAATTAGTTGCGGGTGGGCATAGCCACCATCCCATGTGGTAATTGTATCAGCAGGCTTGTTGTTAAGACTGCGTGCTCTAGGGCCGGCCAAGTGGTGCATTGATTAAGAGCTGGCTTGGGAGGCCAGCAGCCCCGGTTCAGATCCCACATATGAGGGCCAGTGACACTGCCCTCTACAGCTAAGATGGTGAACAACAGCTCCACCTGGAGCTAGGCTGCTGTGAGTCCCCAGGGACGGCATAGCTGCAGCCCCTGCTGCAGTGGGCTGCCATAGGGCTGCAGTGAGTGGCTGGCAGCCAGCATGAGCGGCTGGTGTGAGCTGCCAAGAGCCACTGTGAATGGCCGTCCAGAGGCCGGCGACCGATTTGCCTCACCCAAGAAGAGCGCAATGATGATACCAACATGGGCCAGTGAAGCAATGTCCTCCACAACTAGACTGAAGAACAAAAGGACAGCAACTTGTCTGTTCCCCTTCCCCAATTCCCCAATAAAATGTTTAAAAAAAAAAAAAAAAGGGTGCGCGCCGTATCCCCCGAGCCACCCTGGTGGCAACTCAGCTCAACGTGCCCAGTTCAATCTTTATTTGTGGGCAGGCGTAGCCCACCTCTCGAACAGGCAACCTTGTTGTTAGGAGCACATGCTCTCACCAGCTGAGCCATCCTGCCACCTGTTGGCAGCTCAGCAGCAGCTCAGCTCAGTCGCAGCTCACTGGCCCATGTGGGAATTGAACCGGCAACCTCTTGCTTAGAGCTCGCACTCTTAAGCAGGCTCTTAACCAATGGAGCCACTTGGTCGACCCATGAGGGGACTGTTCTGATCTTCACTGTAATATCCTGGTGGGGCTTCCTGTGGTAAACCTCATAAAAGCATGGGGGCCCTCCTAAGACTGGCCCTTTCTGGAGTTTTTAAAACTCTCAGACTTGTCCACACTGAGCCTCTAGCAATTACTTAATTACAGGGTTACTTAATTAGGATTTCCTCCCCGCAATACTGGTTTCTCAGAGGTTTTTGCTCATGTTTCTGCAATTTGTAGTTTTCTGCTCCAGTAAGTTGTAATTATCTGTAACCACATGTCTTTCAAATTTTGGGGCTGCAATTTGCCCTGTGACCTCAATTCCCTGTCAGATCTAAAAAGAGTTGTTGATTTTCAGTTTATTCAGTTTTTTTTACTTGATGTTATGATGGAGTAATGTCTTCCCTATATGTCAACCCTGAAACCAGAATTTAAGAAGGCTTCTTTTAAAAATAGAAATCAATAAATTAATTTTAAAATTTATATGAAAATGTAAACAATTCTGATATAGAACAAAATTGAAAGCTTAAGCTACCTGATTTCAAGACTTATTATAAGGATACAATAATCAAGACAGTGTGATATTGGTATAAGGACAGGCATATAAATCAATGGAACAGAACAGAGTTCAGAAACAGACACAAATGCTATGAGTAAAGAATATTCTTTAAAGTAATTATGCTGGAAAAACTGGATATCTCTAAGGGAGAAAAATGAACCTCAACTCCTTCTCTCACATCATAAACAAAAATTATCTCAATGAACAAAAAGCTAAAAGTATAAAACCTAACAAAGAAACTTAGGTGAAAATTGGTGGCTCAGGATAACAGTGATTTTGTAGATAGGACACAAATAGCAGGATTCAAAGAAGAAAAAAATTAATAAGCTGGACTTCATAAAAATGAAAATGATTTGCTTTTCAAAAGATGTAAGAGGGACTTCCGGTAAAATGGCGCAATAGACAGACGCTGTGCTAACTGCCTCCCAGGATCACACCAAAATTACAAGCAAATTTACAGCATTCAACCCTGGAGGTCCCCGGAACACTGGAGGAACAGAACCACTAAACGAAGAACTTAAAGAGGAGGACACTTCGGGTCTGGTAGGACGGGCGGAGACGAGAGAGGGCGAGCCCCGTGAGGGAAGCCCCAGCCGTGGGAAGCTTGTCTGATTGGGGGAGAGACCCTCCGGCCGCACCCCAAGCTCACCAGCCCAGAGCTCCTTTGCCGGGAAGAGGAGTTCTAAGATAGCCGGCAATAAATTAGTAAGGACTCTCTTTCCTCAGCTCGGTGAGGCTAAGAGCGGCTGGAGAATCAGTGGGGCCGGCGCCCAGGCTTGCTCGCCGGTGAGCACTTACCTGGTTCCTGATGGAGGGAGTGGCTGTGTGAGCCGGGAGCCTGCGGGGACGGACTGAGCTGAGCACCTTTGGTGCAAAGGCTGGAGGTTTTTGGATTGTTGTTCCCGTGGTGCGGAGCTTGCACGCGAGTGGTGTAAGGAGGGCGCCATTCTGTCGGGCTTGGGCCCTCCCACGAAGGATCAGGTCCGAGACCCTGGTTGGTCTGGTGGAATTGGCGAAGTGCGTGTGTGCGTGCGTGCGTGCGCGCACGCGCGCCTGCGGCCTTGGATCCCCACCCTCCGCCCGGCTTATACTGCGTTGCCAGGGAAACATAGGGCGGTGCCCTCCGGCTCCTACGGCGGCTCACTGAGACCCGGGAGTGCGAGAGCCGCCTTGGATCCCCACCCTCTGCTCGGTTTGTGCTGTGTTGCCAGGGAAACGCCTAGTGGGAGTGATCCGACTCCAACAGGCTGCTCACTGAGACCCGGGAGCACGCAAGCCGCCTTGGGTCTCTGCTTTCCACACTGCGCTTGCAGAGTTGCCAGGCTGGTGATTGGTTGTCGGGCTGCTCGGCCTGATCTGCGAGCGGCTGATTGGAACAGGCTGAGACTGGGAGTTCTCCTGGGAGTGTTGGGCCGTGAGCTGTGTGCCTGCATGATCCAGCCAGGGCTCGCCTGGTGATCTATCTAATACATCAAAGCAATCCCAGAGCAACAGCCAGAATGGGGAAACAAAGAAACATGTCACAAGTAAAAGATCAGAAGAAACCTCCAGAAATGGAACCAAATGAAACAGAGGGATCCAACCTTTCAGAGACACAGTTTAGATCACTGATGATAAGAATGTTTAAGGAACTTAGCGAGGACATAAAGAAAGATAGGGAAACCATAAAAAACAACCTGTTAGAACTAAAGAATACAATAACTGAAATGAAGAACACACTCGAAGGAATCACCAGTAGAGTAGATGAAGCAGAGGAGCGGATCAGCGATTTGGAAGATAAAATAGCAGAACTCACCCAGTTGGCACAGCAAAAAGACCAAAGAATAAAAAACAATGAAAATAGTTTAAGAGCCCTATGGGACAAGATGAAGCGCAACCACCTTCGAATCATAGGGATACCAGAAGGAGAAGAGAAGAAGCAAGGGGTTGAAAAGGTATTTGAAAAAATAATGACTGAAAACTTCCCTACACTGGTAAAGGAAATCAACATACATGCCCAGGAAGTGCAGAGGGTTCCAAACAAGCTGAACCCAAACAGGTCCACACCAAGACACATCATAGTTAAAATGGCAAAGGTTAAAGACAGAGACAGAATCCTAGAGGCTGCAAGAGAAAGACAGCAGATTACATACAAAGGAACTCCTGTTAGACTAACAGCTGACTTGTCTACAGAAACTCTGCAGGCCAGAAGGGAGTGGCAGGAGATACTCAAAGTGACACAAAATAAAGGCCTACAACCAAGATTGCTCTATCCAGCACGGCTATCACTTAAAATTGAAGGAGAAATAAAGAGCTTCTCAGAAAAGAATAAGCTTAAGGAATTCATTACCACCAAGCCAGCATTGCAAGAAATGTTAAAAGGACTTTTTTAATCAAAAGAAAGGGGTAAACAAGCTAACCCAGAGAGACAATTTAAGAAGATTGATGTCATATCAAGCAGATATAAAGGAAAAACTGATGGTTGCTGATTGGGAGGGAGTGGGGAAGAGGGAAGAGGGAAGGTTTTGGACAGTGTTTGTGGGACTACAATGTTGCCGCAGGGTTATGGGGGCAGTTCTGGGAATGTAATTGGCAATGTTGTGAAGAGACTATTATGTTGTGAGAAATAAGTCAGTCGGAGAAGGACAGGTACCATGACCATGTGATCTCACTTGTGTGTGGAGTCTGAAGAACTGAGTGAATGATCAAAGTAAACAGACTCATAGATGTAGAGGAAAAACTGAGGGTTGCTAGTTGGGAGGGGGTGGGGTTGGGGTACGGGGAAGGGATTAGACAGCATAAATAGACAACTACAATATTGCCACAGGGATATGAAACACAGTTCGGGGAATATAATAATGTTGTAAAAATTTTGTGGCGTGTCAGATAGTCACATGTCTTGTTTTGGAGACCACTTCATGGATGGAGTAGAGGCTTGATCACTGCACTGTACACCTGAAGCTGATGTTGTATAGTATTGTATGCCAACTGCAACTGAATATGTGGGTGGTCACGGGATGTGGAGTATGCTGTGGAGGCGAGTCAGGGGAGTTGTGATGGATATGTATGATATGGGGGGGGGAGTGGGGTGGCGAACTGGGGGAGGGGGTTTTCACTTTGGGGGGTAAAGAGTATAACTATTGCATTGTGTTGTACACCGAAAACTAATAAAATAAAAATAAAAAAAAAAAAAAAAAAAAAAAAAAAGATGTAAGAGAATAAAGGAAAACCATTATATTAATCATGTTTGTTGTTTTCTGTATTTTATTATGCTTTGCTGGCTGAGAGAGACTGCCCTTCCCAGGGCTAGCTAACTCCTGGGGATAGCAGAAAACTTGCCTGGGAGTATGCCTTTCATGTGTAAACCATCCAATCCAAAGACCATATCCCTAAGCACCAACTTCATCCTAACTCACACACACCAGGCCAATATTTTCCCTGCCCCAAATCATTTCAGGGCAACCCATCTAGCTCAGAGTCTGCCAAATTATTCAAACTATGCAATCGTAAACTTGCTCTAACTTGCCTAGTTTGCCTCACCCGTTCCTTCCTGTGGAACCCATAAGAGATGCTCTGGGCTAAGCTTCCTCCTTTGCTCCTTCTGCCTCCTGGTCAACTTTGGGACTTCCCTGTCTGGCCCTGTGTGACCCTGTGTGATGTGGCGTACCCTCCTTCTCTTAGGAACTGTAAGTGATAAAACTTCTTTCATTGGCATTGGCCTCTTCATCTTGTCATTCAGTTATCTCTATAAATTAAATCCCAGGGCCGGCCGAGTGGCGTGGTGGTTAAGCGCTGGCTTGGGAAGCCAGCGGCCCCGGTTCGGGTCCCACATATGAGGGTCAGTGACACTGCCCTCAAAAAAAAACAACAACAACAAAAAAAAATTAAATCCCAGGTAAAATCAAAACAACCACAGATTAGAAGAAAATATTTTTTTTTTTTTATTGGGGAATTGGCGGAGGGGAACAGCGTTGGGGAATCGGGGAAGGGGAACAGACAAGTTGCTGTCTTTTTGTTCTTCAGTTTAGTTGCAGAGGATATTGCTTCACTGTTGGTATCGTCATTGCGCTCTTCCCGGATGAGGCAGATCAGTCGCTGGCCTCTGGATGTCGCTCACCGCAGCTATTGGCAGCTCACGCTTGGCTGCCAGCCGCTCACGCTGGCTGCGGGCCACTCACTGTAGCCTATGGCAGCCCACTGGAGCAGGGGCTGCAGCCCACACCATCACCAGGGCTCGCACAGCCCAGCTCCAGGTGGAGCTGTTGTTAGCTGTAGAGGGCAGTGTCACTGGCCCTCATGTGGGATCCGAACCGGGGCCGCTGGCATCCCAAAACCAGCGCTTAACCAATGCGCCACTCGGCCAGCCCAAGAAAATATTCATAATACATATATCTGACAAAAATTTGTATCCAGCATCTATGAAGAACTCTTAAAAGTCAATAAAAAAGACAACCCAGTTGGTAAAATGGGCAAAAGATTTGTACAGATACGATACTTCACGAAACATTTATAAATAAACAGCAAACGACCATGAAAACATACTCGACATCATTAATCATCAAAAACACTTAAAATTAAAACTACATAATGAGACACCACTACCCACTTACTAGAATGGCTAAAATTAAAAAGACAGGTAATGCCAAGTGCTAGTGAGGATTTGGAATGGTTAGAACTGTTGGTTTTACATGCTGGTTTTGTTGGTTTTACATGTTGGTTTTACATGGCATGTAAAATGGTACAGCCCCTTTGAAAAACAATTTGGCACTTTCTATAAAATTGACATACACTTAAGCATATGACCCAGAAATTCCACTTCTAGGTATTTATGCAAGAGAAATGAAAATGTATGTCCACAAACATACTTGTACATGCATGGTCATAACTTCATTCATAGTAGCCAAAAACTAGAAACAAACCAAAGCTCTATCAATAGAAAACTGATAAACTGACCTGTTCATAAAATGGAATACTGCTCAGCCATAAAAAGGACTGAACTACTGATACATGGAAACAAGGTGAATCTCAAAAACATGATGGTGAGTGAAAGGAGCTAGACACAAGAGTACTTACTACCTTTTTCCATTTATATCAATTTCTACAACAGGCAAAGCTAATTCATTGAAGAAATCAGATCGGTGGTTGTTTTGGTGGGAAATAGGAGAGATGCACTAGACAGGGGCACCAGCGCCCTTTCTGCAGTGATAGAAATATTCTAAATCTTACTTGGGGGATTACTGACTTGAGTGTGTACATCTGCCAAAGCTCCTTGCATTTCATTGCTTGTTAATTATAACTCAATGAGGTTGATTTTAAAAATTAGGCAGTTTAATACATAACTGATATGGAAAAGCCTCAAAAAATACAGTAAATGAAAAAAAATAGTCCTTATTTGGTGTGGAAAAAAAGAGCAAGCACGAAAGTGACAATGGTTGCTGCCTAACTGTTTCTGGTTCTGTTTTGTTACAGAATGAGGAGCAGTTTTACAGAAAGAAGAGGACAATACTGGGATCATCTTCGACCTGTCCATTTGGAAATAATACTGTCTACTGAGATATAGAAGGGTGGAAACCTTTTATTCAGAACCAGTATGTATACTAGAAATAAAATCTGCCTGGTTATATATTGTGCTACCAAAAACTGATGCTATTGAATGGAAAATCAATTCATGCCTTCCCCTGGCCAGTTATATGTGGAATTTCCAATAAATATTCTTCTGTGGTTTTGAGAATTCAGTTACAAACGTGACAGCCTGTAACAAATAGCAGAACCACAGATAGGATAGGACTTATGCAAACAACGACCAGGTGTATGTCTTAAAATATTGGTCCCTGGCCTCACCCATTGAGCCATATCTTCCCAGCCAGACAGCAGAGAGTTATACCTGTCAGGGTCATTGTGAAGAAACATGGTGTAAATCTAAGTGGCAACGAAAATGTAACTCTTTCCACTTTGATTATTGGATATAGACCTGTGCTA
Source organism: Aselliscus stoliczkanus (assembly GCA_033961575.1). Taxonomy (NCBI): domain Eukaryota; kingdom Metazoa; phylum Chordata; class Mammalia; order Chiroptera; family Hipposideridae; genus Aselliscus; species Aselliscus stoliczkanus. Next base: position 49,898,446 of record CM066730.1, on the reverse strand, counting down.
TCCAATGTATTGGCCACTTGCCATCTGTCTATTTAAATGTGAATTTAGATAAATAAAAATTAATAAAATTTAAAATTCAGTTGTACAGTCACACTAGCCACATTTGAAGTGCTCAATAGCCATGTTTGGCTAATGGCTACTCTATTGGACAGCACAGATCTAGAACATGTTTTTCATCTCAGAAAAGTCTACTGTACAGCACTGATTTAGACAAAGTTATTCTGATAAGAATGAATACTGAATGAATGAATGAATGAATGAGCAACATTGATAAGAGAGGAGTATGGTAGTCCATACCCAGGAAGATATACCATGATTAGTAATACGAGCAAGCCTCGTGGAGCTCTCTAGGTCTTTCTGAGGCGACATTTCTCCAGCTGTAAAATAAAGATCGTGACTAGATCCAGCCTTATGGGTCATCTGGAGCCAGTGGTGTACTGGAGCTGGTTCCTACTGTTTTGTGAGACCTGATAGGTGAAGTTTTATGATTTTTGTTAGCCAGTTGGCAAACTTTACTAGCTTCAAATCAGCATGGTTGGAATAATTTTAACAAGAAGATTGGTAAGTGCTGTGAATCAGGGCTTTTACCCCCAGAGAGCAAGGTGTTCAACACAGCAGCACAGCATTGACTAGGCTCCAAGAGGCTTAGCATCTTCCAAAGTTTACACAGGTGGTAGCAACTGGCATATCCGAGGCCAGTCTCATTACTCTAAAGCCCACTATGCCCTCACTGGGGACCCTCTTATATTGTGGGCTAAGATGGCTCACTTTACTTCATTACCCAACGACTCTGGGGTTAGGGATGAAAGACTTTGCAAAGCTTTTCTTTAGGGCCTGGAATTCAAGCATTAGGCATCTCCATAACTCAACATGGGTCCAAAGGAAAACAAATGCATGACCCTGATGCTCTGGCAACATGATGCTCATATACACATATTATGTACACACATAAATATGTATACTTCCCCCATCTCCTCAGTGAATTTCCTAAAGGAGAATAGTCAAGTCCTCATTCAAAGGATGGGAATGACTGTTATAAAGCAAGTCGTGGATGAGCTCTTTGTATGGAATGTTCTGAATTTTGAAGAAGTAAACATCATTTGCTGTGAGAAGGTGGAGCAGGACGCAGCGAGAGGGATTGTCCACATGATTTTGAAGAAGGGTCCAGAAGCCTGTAACCTCTTTCTGAAATCCCTTGAAAAGTGGAACTATCCTCTGTTTCAGGACTTGAATGGACAAAGTAAGTATCAGTTTGCTTGTATCTGTTCCACCAATAAGACTACACCATGACGAAGATCCATAAGCCCCACGACAGAGCCTCTGCTCGCCTCCCTCTTCATGTCACCAGGTGGTGGGCTTTGGTCATGCTCAAGAAAAGCACAGGCACACTCAGAAAAATCTATTAGATCACGTGATGAGGAAGCCAGTGAGTAACTCCAGGGTCAGGGAATAAATGACTTAGTGTACAGTCTCACTTCAAAATCGCGCTGGACAATAAAGGCACTGAAGTCCCTACAGTAGTGCTTCTTAACGTTCCTTAGTCTGATGAGGACTGTCTGTGGGCGGGTGGCCCAGCTGACTACCTGCTCCATGATCTATAGCCTGACTGAGCCGTAGGGAGCGTGATTCTGCTTTTCATAAAATAGTAATTTTGTTTTTTATTTCTTTAAATTGGTAAATTATTTTATGTCAGATTTTAATCGAGGTGAAGGCTTAATCTGCTGAAAGTTACCCCCAGCCACCATTCTCAGCCATCTCCTCACTATTCTCATGCACTTTGCTTAACTCAAACACAGCCTCCTTGCATTTCCACTCAGCTGCTCTATGATTTGGTGGTGGGAAGGACGAAACAGAAGGCAGAAGGGGAGGAAAGGTAAAGGGTGACAGGCAAAAGCAGGAGTAAATGCCTGGAACCCCTTGTGCCCGCCCAGAATTGGGGAAGGAAATTAAAATCCCCAGTGGAAGATTGTCAGTATTACCCCACCTTCATCCTCCTGAACTCTGGGGAGACATAGAACGGGGTTCTCTTTAATCTCCCCTCTTCTCTCACAGGTCTTTTTCATCAGATGTCGGAAGGAGACTTAGATGATTTGGCTCAGGATTTAAAGTATTTATACCATACCCCCTCTTTTCTGAACTTCTACCCCCTGGGTGAAGATATTGACATTATTTTCAATTTGAAAAGCACCTTCACAGAACCTGTTCTATGGAGGAAGGACCAACATCATCACCGTCTGGAGCAGCTGACCCTGAGTGGTCTGCTGGACACCCTTCAGAGCCCCTGCATCATTGAAGGGGAATCGGGCAAAGGGAAGTCCACTCTGCTACAGCGAGTGGCCATGCTCTGGGCCTCCGGAAACTGCGGGGCTCTGACGAAATTCAAATTAGTCTTCTTTCTCCGTCTGAGCAGGGCCCAGGGTGGACTCTTCGAAACTCTGTGTGACCAACTGGTGGACATACCTGACACGATCAGGAAACAGACTTTCATGGCCATGCTGCTAAAGCTACGGCAGAGGGTTCTTTTTCTACTGGATGGTTACAATGAATTCAGGGCCCAGAACTGCCCAGAAATCGAAGCCCTGATAAAGGAAAACCACCGCTTCAAGAATATGGTCATTGTCACCACCACCACTGAGTGCCTGAGGCACATCAGGCAGTTTGGTGCCCTGACTGCCGAGCTGGGGGATATGACGGAGGGGAGTGCCCAGGCTCTCATCCGGGAAGTGCTGATAAAGGAGCTTGCTGAAGGCTTGGTACTCCAAATTCAGAGATCCAGGTGCTTGAGGAATCTGATGAAGACCCCTCTCTTTGTGGTCATCACTTGTGCAATCCAGATGGGGGAAAGTGAGTTCCATTCTTACACACAAACAATACTGTTCCGTACCTTCTATGACTTGCTGATACATAAAAACAAGCACAAACGTAAAGGAGTGACTGCAAATGAGTTTACTCGGAGCTTGGATCACTGTGGAGACCTAGCTCTGGAGGGTGTGTTCTCCCACAGGTTTGATTTTGAACCGGAGGACGTGTCCAGCGTGAATGAGGATGTACTACTGATGACGGGACTTCTCTGCAAATACACAGCTCAACGGTTCAAGCCACAGTATAAATTCTTTCATAAGTCATTCCAGGAGTACGTAGCAGGACGCAGACTCAGTAGTTTACTGATGTCTCGAGAGCCAGAGGAGGTGACCAAGGGGAACAGTCACTTGCAGAAAATGGTTACCATTTCAGATATTACATCCAAGTACAGCAATCTGCTCCTGTATACGTGCGGGTCATCTGCCGAAGCCACCAAGGCTGTTCTGAATCATCTTGCAGCAGTGTATCAGCACGGCAGCCTCCTTGGGCTTTCCATCCCCAAGAGGCCTCTCTGGAGGCAGGAATCTATGCAAAATGAGAAAAGCACTGCTATGCAAGAGATTCTGAAAGCTGTAAACATCAATTCCTTTACAGAATGTGGCATCAATTTATTCCAGGAGAGTATATCCAAAGCAGCCCTGAGTGAAAACTTCGAAGCGTTCTTTCGTGGCAAAAGCTTATATATCAACTCAGAGAACATCCCTGATTACCTATTTGACTTCTTTGAACACTTGCCTAATTGTGCAAGTGCTCTGGATTTCATTAAACTGGACTTCTACGGGGGAGCCACAGCTTTGCGGGACAAGACCCCAGAGGACACAAGCAGGGCCCACACGGAAGGGTCCTCAGGAACCTACATTCCCAGCAGGGCCGTGTCTCTATTCTTCAACTGGAAGCAGGAATTCAAGACTCTGGAGGTCACACTCCGGGATTTCAGCAAATTGAATAAGCAAGATATCAAATATCTGGGAAAGATATTCAGCTCTGCTACGAGCCTCAGACTGTATGTTAAGAGATGTTCCGGCATGGCTGGCAGCCTCAGTTCTGTCCTCAGCACCTGTAAGAACATTCATTCCCTCATGGTGGAAGCCAGTCCTCTCACCATAGAAGATGAGCAGCACATCGCATCTGTGACAAACCTGAAAACCTTGAGTATTCACAACCTACAGACTCAACGGCTGCCAGGTATTGTAAACATCTGCAGTTGAAGCTATAATAGAGTCTGGCTAAGTACCACAGAAATACTAAATATCATATAATTTTGCTTCACATTTTCTAATAATTTCTACCAGGTGTCAGGAAGGGAAGGGAGGTGGAGGGCTGGGGAGAAAGGTCCATGTGGGGGGAAGGCGGTCAGATTGGGAAGCCCTAGGGAAGATTTCCAGAGCTGAAGTTTGATTGACTAGTTATATAGTTTATACAGTAAAGGGCGTGTGTGCGTGTGCATGTGTGTGTGCATTTAGTGGTTAAGCTTGTCTTCAGTGAACTCTCCCCTTTCTCAGCATCTCCATCTCCACCCAGCACCCACTGCTTCCTGGCCAGTGGCACCCCTCCCCCCTTCAAGTCTGGGAGGAAATCGAGCCAGTAAACTAGTCACCTACTGGAGCTAGTGGCTAATTGTGCTACTAGAGTCTCACCTGGGAAAACTGCAGAACAAACCCCAGCCCCAAGTACTGTTCATTTTGAAGAAAAAATTTGGGAACAGATTTTGTCTAACATGGTGAAATTTCAGACTTCAGACACACACATGTGGGGCAGTCTTTTTGGGTAAAGGAGAGTTTTCCCCAAATTCAAAATGACACTAAAGATGAGTGTCTGTCCTCCTGTCTAGATCATTCCTGTTGCTGGGAGCAGGGGCTGCTGTGTGGTGGGAAGAAGCTATGGCTGGCAGGACTCTTGCTTTACTGTAATCTAAGACTGGTTTTCAATCACAAGCAATTTTCCATTGTGCCCTGCCTCACTTGTCACCTGCAGAGAAAATTGTCTGTGAGTTAAGAATCTAGAATCTTTTGTACAGGTCATCTTTGCAACCTCCTACTCAATGCAGGAATCCCTTCTGGAAGATTCTGGAGAGTCACTCAGGCTCTATTAGACCTTCTATGTCAGGGAGCTCACTACCTCCTCTTGATGGTTATTCCTTTGTAAGGATCTTGCAAATTGGTCACCTACGTGCTGAATTTGGCCTGCATAGTGTTTAGAATTTTCTTTTTAATGTTTGGCAATATTTTATCTTAATTTTTAAAATTTAATTTACTTTTTAAAAATTTTTAAAAAATTCTTTTATTGTGAAATAAACATTTAAAAAAATTAGTTTCAGGTGTACAACACAGTGCAATAGTTATCCTTTTTACCCCTCAAAGTGACAACCCTCCCCCACAGCTCACCACCCCACTCCTCCCCCCCATATCATATATATCTATTACACTTCCTCTGACTCCCTTCCACAGTATACTCCACATCCCATGACTATCTATATATTCAATTACAGTTGGCATACAATGTTATACAACCTCAGCCTCAGGTGTACAGTGCAGTGATCAAGCCTCTACTCCATCCAAGAAGTGGTCTCCCTAACAAGACATGTGACCATCTGACACCCCACAAAATTTTTACAATATTATTATATTCCCCGAACTGTGTTTCATATCCCTGTGGCAATATTGTAGTTGCCTATTTATGCTGTGTAATCCCTTCCCCTTCTCCCTCATCCCCACCCCTCTCCCAACTAGCAACCCTCAGTTTTTCCTCTATATCTATGAGACTGTTTCTGTGTACTTAGCTCATTCATTCAGTTTTTCAGATTCCACATATAAGTGAGATCATATGGTATTTGTCTTTCTCTGAGAGACTTATTTCACTTAACGTAATAGTCTCTTCACAACATTATCAATTACATTCCCAGAACTGCCCCCATATCCCTGCGGCAACATTGCAGTCCCACCTACACTGTCCAAAACCTTTCCCCTCTCCCTCTTCCCCATTCCCGCCCAGCCAGCAACCATCAGTTTTCCCTTTATATCTGCTTGATATGACTTCAATCTTCTTAAATTTACTGAGACTTAACATGTGGTCTATCTTGGAAAATGTACCATGTGCACTTGAGAAGAATATATATTCTGTTGTTTCAGGGTGAAATGCTCTAAAAATATGGACGAAGTCCAGCTGGTCTAAAGTGTCATTTAAGGCCACTCTTTCTATGTTGATTTTCTGTCTAGAGGATCTGTCCATTGGTGACAATGGGGTGTTGAAGTCCCCTACTATGATAGTGTTACTGTTGATCTCTGTCTTTATGTCTGTCAAAATCTGTTATATATAATTAGGAGCTCCTATGTTGGGTGCATAGATGTTTGTTAGGGTTATAGTGCCCTTCTTTGTCTTTTATTGTAGTCTTCATTTTAAAGTCTATTTTGTCCAACATAAGTACTGCTACTCCAGCTTTTTTTTCTCATTTCCATTTGCATGAAATATCTTATTCCATCTGTAAACAGCATATACATGGGTCCTGTTTTCTTATCCACTCAGCCACTTTCTGTCTTTTGATTGGAGCATTTAGCCCATTCACATTTAAAGTGATTTTTTTTTTTAAAGATTTTATTGGGGAATTGGCGGAGGGGAACAGCGTTGGGGAATCGGGGAAGGGGAACAGACAAGTTGCTGTCTTTTTGTTCTTCAGTTTAGTTGCGGAGGATGTTGCTTCACTGTTGGTATCGTCATTGCGCTCTTCCCGGATGAGGCAGATCGGTCGCTGGCCTCTGGATGTCGCTCACCGCGGCTACTGGCAGCTCACGCTGGCTGCCAGCCGCTCACACTGGCTGTGGGCCACTCACTGCAACCCATGGCAGCCCACTGCAGCAGGGGCTGCAGCCCACACCATTACCGGGGCTCGCACAGCCCAGCTCCAGGTGGAGCTGTTGTCAGCTGCAGAGGGCAGTGTCACTGGCCCTCATGTGGGATCCGAACCGGGGCCTCTGGCATCCCAAAACCAGCGCTTAACCAATGCGCCACTTGGCCGGCCCTAAAGTGATTATTGATAGGTGCATATGTATTGCCATTTTGTTATTTGTATTCCTGGTCTTCCTAGGTTAGCTTGTTTACCCCTTTCTTTGGTTTAAAAAAGCCCTTTTAACATTTCTTGCAATGCTGGCTTGGTGGTGATGAATTCCTTAAGCTTATTCTTTTCTGAGAAGCTCTTTTTCTCCTTCAATTTTAAGTGATAGCCATGATGGGCAGAACAATCTTGGTTGTAGGCCTTTATTTTGTGTACCTTTGTCCAAAATCATTTGGCTATAATTATGTGGGTGTATTTCTGGACTCTCTTCTATTGACCGATCATTTGCCAATATCCTTTTCTACCTCTGGCCAATACTACATTGTCTTAGTAACTGTAGCTTTATAGTAAGTCATAAAATTGGATAGTGTTATTTCTCCAACTTTATTCCTTCTTTTTTTTTTTTTTAAAAGATTTTATTGGGGAATTGGGGGAGGTAAACAGCGTTGGGGAATCGGGGCAGGAGAACAGACAAGTTGCTGTCCTTTTGTTCTTCAGTCTAGCTGTGGAGGATCACTTCACTGGCCCATGTCGGTATTATCATTGCACTCTTCCCGGCTGAGGCCACTGGACGACCGCTCACATTGGCTCACGGAAGCTGCTGGCCAGCCCCACTGCAGCCTATGCCATCACTGGTGACTCAGGGCAGACCAGCTCCAGGTCGAGCTGTTGTTCACCATCTTAGCTGTAGAGGGCGCAGCATCACTAGTCCTAATGTGGGATCTGAACCGGGGCCCTGCTGCTCAGAGCTGGTGTGCAAAGCCAACACTGAACCAACACGCCATTCGGCCAGCGCTATAAATGGTATATTAAAACATTTTGGCTGCCTATTATTTATTGCTATTAGATAGAAATACAATTGGTTTTTGTGTGTTGATCTTGTATTCAGCACACCTTTGTTAAACTCACTTACTAGTTCTGGGAGTTTTGGGGGGATTTGCGTTTTTTTTGGTCGATTCCTTGAAATTTTTACCATAGACAATTATGTCACCTCCAAAAATAACAGTTTTGTTTCTGCCTTTTCAATTTGTTTTCCCTCTATTTCATTTTCTTGCCTTATTACACTGATTATGATTTGCAGTACAATGTTAAATGGCAAGGCGAGAGTGAACATGTGACTTTGTTCCTGAACTTAGGGAGAAAGTATTCAGACTTTCACCATTAAGTGTGATGTTAACTGTAATCTTTTTTGTAGATGCCTTTTATCAGGTTGAGGAAGTTTTCTTCTGTTCCTAGGTTGCTGAGAATACTTATCACAAATGGATGTTAGATTGTGTCAAATATTTTTTCTGCATCGGTTTATATGATCATGTAGTTTTTCTTCTTTAGATTATTAATATAGTGAGTTACATGGATTAAGTCCAAAATATTGCTTTGCATTCTTTGTATGAAGCCCATTTGGTGGTAGTATAATATTCTTTTTATATATGACTAGATTCCTTGGTAATATTTTGTTGAGGAGTTTTCCATCTATGTTCATTAGTGATATTGGCCTGAAATTTCCTTTGGCTTTATTCTCTTGGTCTGGGTTTCATATTGGGTAATGGTAGCTTCATAAAATGAGTTGGGAATTATTCCCTCTACTTCTATTTACTGTTAGTGATGTATATAATCGGTGTTATTTCTTTGAATGTTTGGTAGAATTTGCAAGTTAAATTATCTGTGCTTGCAGATTTCTTTTTTGGAAAATTGTAAACTACAAATTCAAATTTCTTAATAATTATATAGGACTATTCAGGTTACCAAAGTTATGTTGTGTGAGTTTTACTAGTTTGTGGTTTTCAAAAAATTGGGCAATTTTATCTATGTTGTCAAACTTATGAGCGTAGATTAGTTCACATTAGTCTCTATTCTTTTAACATCTGCAGTCTTTGTAGTGATATCCTCTTTCATTTCTGATAATTTGTTCTTCTTCTTTTCTTTGTCAGTATTGCTAGAATTTTATCAATTTTATTGATCTTTCCAAAGCTACACCCCTTTTCATTGATTTCTTCCTATTATTTATCTGTTTCCAATTTTTATTGCTTTCTACCCTCTTTATTATTGTCTTCCTTCTTCTAGCATTGGGTTTATTTTGCTCTTCTTTCTCTCATTTCTTAAGTAGTAAGGTGAGACCTTACCTCATTTGTAATATAAGCATTCAATAATGGAAACCACCCTCGAATCTGTCTATTAGTTGCAGATTTTGATATTTTTTTCTTTTTTTGAGGGTAGTGTCACTGGCCCTCACATGTGGGATACGAACCGGGGCTGCTGGTGTCCCAAGCGAGTTCCCAACCAACGCACCAATCGGCTGGCCCAGATTTTGATATATTTTTTAAATGTCTGTATTCTTCGAAATATTTTCTAATTTTCCTTGAGACTGCCTACTTGATTCATGCTTATTTCCAAGTGTTTGGAGATTTCCCTGTTATTTCTGTTAGTTTTTCCCAGTCTGATTCCATTATATTTAGAGAACATGCTTTTAGATAAGGAAGATGTCCATCTCTGACCAAAAACATACATTTTTGTGTCAATTTCATGGGCACTTCTTGTCGATAGTGACAACTAAAATCTTTTAACTGGTAACAAAAGTTTAGTAGATGACAGCTGAACACAGTCCAATTTCTTTTCTTTTGGCAGGTGGTCTAACTGACAGCTTGGGTAATTTGAAAAACCTCATGAAGCTTACACTGGATAACATTAAGATGAATGAGGAAGATGCTATAAAACTAGGTCAGATTTTTGTTTCCTCTATTTTATATCACAGTAAATTTGATAATAAGGAGAGTTAACTCAGGACTCTGATACTGGCTAAATCTATATAAGGCAAGAATGCCTTTATGTATTTGTGACTACATTGGTTTTCCTAGACAAGCATAGAAACAATGTAAAGTGTTTATACTGTGGGTTCATAATTAAATAAAACTTCATAAATTATTGACTATATTTGTATTTAACACATATAAACAATATAAAAAGTTTATACTGTGGTTTTATAATTAAATAAAACTTCAAAAATGGAATGGAGCATAAGGATGAATGTGGATCAAGAAAACTTCAGGAACACAAGCAGAACACATGATTTGTTTTCCACTTTAGGGAGGATGCCTGTTGAAACTTTTTCCCCCAATGTCCTTGCCTTTTTTGGTGGTGGTGGTGGGGTTGGGGGTGGTGAATAGGGCTCTTTTTCTTTATTTTATTTGCTCTTTATTTCCCCGTTTGAGCCCTCAGTTAAACGCTCCTCAGCCTTGTTTTTCTTTTCATTCTCCTTGCCTAAAGACAACCCTATCCTATAATTAAAACATGGCTGTCCTTTTTTTCATTATATAGCCTACCTCACAATAATAAAATTAATTCAGTGTTCAGTAAACATTTATTGCATGCCTATGAGTTACACAAATATCAGAGCTCAAAGGAGCCTGACAGCATCTAGTTTAACTCTCTTTTTACTGCCACTGGAAACTAGAAGTTTATTGACTTGCCTAAGTTCTCACCAATCAGTAGAAAGAATTCAAAAACACCTATCTGACGGGTGATTGGTTAGCTCAGTTGGTTAGAGCATGGTGCTGATAACACCAAGGTTGTTGGTTCGATCCCCACATGGGCCACTGTGAACTGCGCCCTCCTTAAAAATATAGTCAACTATGGCATTGTAGCATGAAAGCAATGTGTAACCAATGACTATGGCTGTTCCCCAATTTAAAAAATTAAAAAAAAAAACACCTATGAGACAATCTGGTTCTACTATTAAGGAATTGAAGTCTGGACTTGAATAAACTAGTCCAAATTGACTGTTTATTAAAGAAGTACTTGTGATAGATTAGACACTGTACTAGGCACTTACAAATTTCTTCTCATTGAATCCTTACAACAGTCCCACGGTTACACAATTATTAAGTACAGGATCCAGAAATCAAAATGACTTCAGGTCTCATGTTCACAACCTCTGAGCTACGTGTACTCCCAAGTCAATTAATATTAATTTACTATGTGCCAGGCATCATACTAAATACATTACCTACATTATCTGCAACTTTCCCAAAGTTCTGCAAGGTAGATATTATTAAAACGATATACTTCTTTCTTCTAGTTAGAGTACCATCAAGACAAAGAAACATTTTAATGACACAAAGGTATACCTAATCCATCCTGAGTCCACATCAACTTTACACTAAGAATGAGGGACATTGTGGAATGTTTTCAGTTGTACTATTGACATATAATCTTTCTCCTGGTGGAGCAGGCTGCATTGGGCATGGTCTTCATTGTAAAGGATCAGGCAGGCCTCATATCTTAACAGTCACAAGCAGGGCTCTTTTGAGGCCGTAAACAGTTACACTAGAAGCATACCTAGGAACTGCCCCTCTGAATTCAGCCTCTACCCCTTCTAAGATTTTTGAGGAGATTCTAAGGAGAGAGTGCTCATTTAGAAGACTTCATTCTATGAAAAAAGTTATGGTAAAGGTACCTGTTGATACCCATTAAAATACTACACATTTACTATAGTTTTTAATCATGCTACTAAGAGAATCATCTCCACATAAGTGATCTTTGTGTTGCCCAGGAGATTGGAAAGTGACAGTTGAAAGAAAAATCACTCTTTCTGGCTTTTTATAACTCAAGGTGTCGACAAAAAGAGCATGGCAAGGGCTCTGTGCAATTGTTCTTGATCTTCTTTTCAGCCCATTAATCTATGGTAAAATTGAAATAATTTGGTATCTTAATGCATTTCCTTTCCATCTTTTTGCAGCTGAAAGTCTGACAAACCTGAAGAATATGTGTTTGCTTCGTTTGACCCACTTGTCTGACATTGGGGAGGGAATGGATTATATAGTAAAGTCTCTGTCAGCCGAACCCTGTGACCTTGAAGAAATCCAATTAGTTTCCTGCTGCTTGTCGGCAAATGCTGTGAAAACCCTAGGTAACTATTGCCTGCATTAACCGAACAAGAACAGTGTAAGAACAGTGTAATGTGACACTTTTATAGTAATGCATGATACGTCTCTCAAGAGGAAATTTCAGTTTTAGAGAAACTGGAAAAGAAGATAAAGACTTCTAGGTAATATCTAGCCTGCTTTTAATGATTTTCTCCATGGGTGAAATGAAAATGTATTATAGATGGATAATAGAGAATTTCAGAACTGAAGATGTTATAATTTTAAGAGAAGGTGAAGAGGAAGAAAATAAGTAGGCACTTGAAACTTGGCACATATCCTGTTACATAATAATTGCTTAATAAATATTTGGATGAATGGATAAATAAATGATTGAGAAGCAGAGAGAAGAATTTCCTTAAATGTTCTCAGGCCTTCCAATTCTTACCCACGCCTATTAAGAGAGAGTTGGTGTGCGTTATTAATATAAGAGTTGAGTCTTTTGAGTTCCCCACAGGTATGCATACCAAGTATGGTAAGACCTTTGCATATTACTGGATCAACTCTAATAGATATGTTCAATTCAGATGTTTATTAAATTTAGATTTTGGGAAAAAAGATGGTATAATCCTTTTAAAAACAGAATATAAAACTGCTGGGAGTCTGTAAGGAAACTAAGATTATTTATAAGCTAACATGAACCAAAAGCTAGAGAAACCCATGATTAGAAAAGCACTGGGAGCCTGAGAATGACAAGCACACTCCTCCAGTACTTCTCTACTTGTCACTGGGGAGAGACGTGTTTAGAACTAAAAATAGCAAATGTACTCTTTTAAGAGGAGTTCTGTAGGTGTTTTATTTTAAAGCACCAACCCCTCAAAGATATTTTACTCTAAGAAAAGGATTCATATGATTGATTAAAAATAATAACAGCTAGGATTCTATTGTGGAAGGGAGTCAGAGGAAGTGTAATAGATATATATGATATGGGGGGGAGGAGTGGGGTGGCTAACTGGGGGAGGGGGGTTGTCACTTTGAGGGATAAAAAGTATAACTATTGCACTGTGTTGTACACCTGAAACTAATTAAAAATAAATAAATAAATTATAAAAAAATAATAATAACAGCTATATTATAACAAGAGTACATATTCATGAAAAACTTGACTCATTCTTTTTTAAAGGAGATTTTCCTAATCAACTTTGATACGAAAAACTTCAAGTAGATTAAGCAGCCATAATCAATACAGGTTTCCCCACTATCAGAAAGTAGAGCATTCCTATGAAAACTTTTGTAAGCTGAGATGGCATTAAGCAAAGAAGCAATCACTATTAACTTTTATGGGAAATATTTTAGTGTTCCCAGACCCAAAAAACATCACCTTTCTTAGGCTTTTCTGATACCTTAGGACACACTTGCTAACAGATGCACAAAATAAATTGAGATCAAGCACAGATACTCACCGACATAGTGCAAAATTCTGGCAGCTTCCTGCTGAGATGTGGAGTGTGGTACCCAGGAAGGAGCCTGGCGGGGCCACTCTCACTGCCTCTGAACGGCTCCCTGTAGAACAAACGGTGAACACTATTTTTGCTTTTTGCCTGTTTTGTAAAAGCAAAAATCCTCTTGAATTTCTTTCAGTTAGCGAAAACAGGTACTGATGTAGGTCCTTTGTAAAAGCGAAGTGGTTGTAACCTAATTTTGGCAAAGGGGAGACACCTGTCACCTGGAGTGAAGAATAGAACTAAGCAGTTCTTAGCTAGTGATGGCATTTTGATTCATGTTTTTATTATCTTATTGAATTTTTATTCTTAACATCGCAATTATGACATTAACAAAAACATCTAAACTGAGGTACACAAAGAACAGCTCATCGCATCTGTTTTTTGTCTCTTTGTTTCTACTGCATGATAAGGGCATTTAAGAATTGGAAGCAACCTCACAGTTTATCTAGTTCAACTTCCTCATTCTAAAGATGAAGACACTGTGCCTTAGAGAAATGGAGTGACTTTCCTCTAGTGATATAGCAACTATATTTCATGATGCTTTAGGCTTTATGTGAGCTGAAGTTTATTAGTCAGAACTTAGGACTAGGAAATATCTATCCATTTGGTCACAATCATGGAAGCTGGGGGTTAAACCTATCCAGAGACCTTTGGGAATAATTCAAAAATCAAATTAAATAATGAATTGTATACTATCAACAGACAAAGGCTCAGAATTTCTCTCAGGATATTCTATTTGATTTTTTAAAGATTTTATTGGGGAACTGGGGGAGGGGAACAGACAAGTTGCTGTCCTTTTGTTCTTCAGTCTAGTTGTGGAGGATGTCACCTCCCTGGCCCATGTTGGTATTATCATTGTGTTCTTCCTGGCTGAGGGGATATTTTAAAATGCACATATAGTTTCCTTTTAATTTTGGATTAAAATTTTTTTCCAGCTCAGAATCTTCACAATCTGGCCAAACTGAGGATTCTTGATTTATCTGAAAATCACTTGGAAAACGATGGAAATGAAGTTCTAGAGGAACTGAGTAAGAATGACAATTTTGCCTTATTAGATGCTCCTTAAGGAAGTCATGTCGCCATTTCTTGAACTGTCCTTAAGGAACACAGGCCTGTGGCTTTTTCAGTCGGCAGTTTTCACATACTCACTTCTAGGCAGCTAGTGTCTGAGAGTAAGTGATGTTTAAGACAAATTTGCTTAAGGAGTTTGTGATAAGATTTTTAAAGTGTGATAATGATATTGTGATTATGTTTTTTGAAAAAGAACTCATACTATCTGAAATTTGCTTTAAAATAATTTGGTGAAGATGCAGCAAGACTGTCCACGATTTGATGTTTGTTGAAAGTTGGCTTATTAGTATGTACAGTTTCATCACACTATCCTGAATGATGTTTGTATATCCTTGAGCACTTTCTGTAAAAATATTAACCAAAAAACAAGTCGATTCTCATTGCATATTGAGTAGGCTCCTGCATCCCTTTATCAGTTTTGAGATAGATCCAATTCCTGAACTACAGTCTCTGGTTTTTCAAGTTGGCAGGCTGCACTTCTTGGACAAGCTAACTGTGTTGATGCTGCCCTGGTGCAGTGATGTACGAGGCAGCCTGATGAGGCTTTTGGAGCAACTGGAGGGGGCCCCCCAACTCGTCAAATTTGGGCTGAAAAACTGGAGACTCACAGACGCAGAAATTAGAATTCTAGGTGGGTACACACACAGCATCGAGAGAAAAGAAGTTGGTCCTAACAAAGTTCTTAAGTTCACTTGCTTTTTCCTCCCTTCTTCCCTTACTCCCTCTCTTTCTCTCTCTCTCTCCCTCCCTCTCTCTCGCTCTTGCTCTCTCTCTTCCCCCCATTTCTTTCATGCCTTTGTTATTGGTTTTTTTTTGCCTCCTCTTTTTTTATACAAATACATTTAAAAAGAGTTCACATTTATTAAGGAGTAAAATGGTTTAATACACTGGCCTGCCTTCAGATTTTTAAGTATTTCAACAAATTTCACATAATCTGACAAGGTGTATTACGTTAGGAACCGCTCTTCCCAGCCTTAAGTGTCTGAAATTCAGCAGTGCAGCTCCAGAGTTGGGAAGTATATATATTTAATTAATTAATTAATTAATTTATTTATTTATTTTTAGCTGAGCCATCCTGCCACCTGTTGGCAGCTCAGCAGCAGCTCAGCTCGGGCTGGCATTGAACTGCTGTTGCTCAGAGCTCAGCTCACACTCTTGAGTGAGCTCTCAATCAACTGAACCATTCGGCCAGCCTCAGGAAATATTTATAAGTCACCTGTTGGGTATTCAAAACATATAAAGATAAATGCAACTTTACCTAAATGGGGTCACAGAATATCTTTAAGTACCTGTGATGTAATCCCAGGAACAAATTGAGATATATAAGTGATTGAAGACACCACCAGCCTCAGGCAATTAATGATGGGTCTTAATGCTATCTGTCTTAGTTAACAATTTCTGTGTAACAGATCACCCCAAAATGTAGTGGTTTAAAACTACTATAAAATATTATCTCACAGTTTCTGTACATCAGGAATTTGGGAGCGGCTTACCTGGATGGTGCTGGCTTCGACTCTGTCATGAAGCTGCAGTCCAGATGTCAGCTGGGGCTGCGGAAGGACCTGCTTCCAAGATGCCCTCACTTGCTTGGCAGGTGAATGCTGGCTGTTGACTGGAGGCACAGTGTCCCATCTCGGGACCTCTCCATAGGCTGCTTGCATGTTCTCACAACATGGTAGCTCATTTCCCCAAGAGAAAACCAGTTGGAAGCTTCAGCGTCTTTTAAGACCTAGTCTTGAAAGGTCATTACCGGTCATTTCTGCTGTATCCTATTAATTACCCAGGTCAGTGTAGAAGGGGATAAATCAGGGAAGTGAATACTAGGAGGTGAAGATCACTGGAGCCATCTTGATGGCTATTGTACTAAGGCAAAGGATTAGTGAAAACAACCTCGACTGCTTTCATTTCCCCCACAGGTTGTCTAGAAAACATTTATGGTATACATATTTTAAGTGTGTATACTTAAGTGTACACTTCTAGTGGCATTGAGTACATTCACATTCATTTGCAACCACCATCACCATCCATCTCTAGAACTTTTTCATCTTTCCTGACTAAAACTCCATATCCATTAAACACTAACTCCTCACCTGCTGCTCTTTTTAAAACTGTCTCAGAGATGCATATGCCTCTCATTCATTAGGCTTTCCAAGGGTTTTGCCTTCCCTACTGGTGCTTCAAGTTCTTGATCTTTTCTTCCCTAATTCCTAACTTCACTTCCATCTCCTGTACTCACTCCCTTAACTGATCATGCTGGGTGTCATTCTTTCAGGCCCCTTGTCTATTTTGAGTGATACTGGAGGCAGGTGGCTTCTATGACAGACTAATTAGTTAGCTAATAAATAACCCCTCTCAGGTAACCTCATACCTTAATTGAGTTGGAAAGGATGTGTCTTTTCAAGGAGGCCATTGGGGAATGTATAGAATTAGGATTATATCTGGGGGAATATTTTTAGGTAGAAATCTTTTAGCATCTTTCAGATCGTTAAGTAGATAGCTGCCTAAGTTGCGTACTCTGAGGATGGCCATTGAGACCAGTGAAGGAGATGGTGTGTTTAATGAAATAGGAACTGAGCTAGGCAGTAATTTGCCATTTTATTTTAATTGTCTAGTGCTTTAGAGCCTCCGTATGTAAATGAGAAAAATAAGCAAAAGAGGAGGCAGCTGACTCTTGGAAATTTAGCTGTAAAGATGTACGCTAAAATGCAAATTAAAAACAAAAAAAAAAACAAAAAAAATGAACAATTCAATAGTAGTAACTAATCTATTCTCCAAGTCTTTTAGGAAAGAATTTGTGGAATTGTCATTACACCTCTAATAAAAGATAACAATATTATCCTAGTTTTATAAAGAAGCAAACATGTATGAAGGTGGTCATGCTGAAGCAGGGAAAAGTGTTGGAGACAGAAGAGGAAGAGTTGATGAAATTGTCGAGAGAGAGTAGGTGCTGGCATTGCTCCTTTCCTCCACCTCCCAGAGGTATAAAAAGCAGTCTGCCTGTGCTTGAGGCAGAGCCAAATGTTCTCTGCCTTTGATCTTTAGCCAGGTGATGAGCCTCCTATCTGTCAGCCCCTCTAAAAGCTCCATCTTTATGAAATGGTTAGGTGCATTGGTTTTGGAGTCAGACAGCCTGCCTACCCCTTCCACCTGATAAATGTATGACCTGCAGCAACTCAGGTGAAGTCTCTGAGCCTCAGCCTGCTCATCTGTCAAATGAGGATAATTAGAATGCCTACCATATTAGTGATTATTGTGCTGATCAGTAACTGAGCTAATGCATATAAAGAATTTCAAGGGCTGGTCGAGTGGCGCGATGGTTGAGCGCTGGTTTCGGAAGCCAGCAGCCCCGGTTCGGGTCCCACATATGAGGGCCAGTGACACTGCCCTAAAAAAAAAAAAAAAAAAAAAGGAAGTTCAACACTGACCCCCTGTATATGCTCAATAAATGGTACTGTGATCATTATCCTCTGTGGACTTCAAGGGGGAACCAGACCAGGGTTATTTGGTTATCTTCCTTAAAAGAAAAAAAAAAAAGCTTCCTCAGCCTGCAAAATAAAAGTACAACCCGCTCATTTTTGATGTATGGACCCTTCGCAATGGAGTCTCAATTCACCGTCCTCTCCACCTTCATCATCTGTCTCACCTCCCCACCTACATGAAGTTCCACCCTCATGGACCTCCTGCTGTTCCCTGAAAATGCCTTTGAACATGATCTCCCTCTGGAAGGCCCTTCACTTTCTTCAACAGCCCCTTTAAGGCCTAACTTAAATATCTTTTTCCTGGTGAAATATTCTCCCTATATTCCCTCCTCTGCATCCCCTCGTGTAACCTAGATGTTTGCTTTAAGCCTCTTCTTATCTGGAGTCTTTCAAACTTTTTTTTTTGACTGTGAGTCACAGTTAAAAATACATTTTATCTCATGATCTAAAACATACATGCATACACATTTTAAAAGTTTCACAAAAAATGATTATATGTGTGATACACTTTGTTACTTTCTATTCATTCTATCCTATGTCACTTAAAGCAAATTGCTGATTGCAACCTATTACATTTATTTCATGTTCCACTAAAAGAGGGGATCCCTGCAGCTTAGGAAAAAGCACTGTCCTCATGCCTATCCCTCCCAGGGTGTCAGCCTAGATACAGGGCTCCTGTTTCTATGGTCACGTCTGGCTTTGAATGTCTGCTCCCATGGGTCTCTTGGTCTGTGTCATCTTGCCTCCTGCAGCACTTCCTTTCACTATTCTCCAAGTGTCTCGGATGGGGAGAACAGTCACTTATCCGTAATTATAGATGTAGCATATTTTACTGAGTGCTCGGGGGTAATTGTGAAAGATGTGATTACATGATAGTTCTGAGGAGCAGACTGATTAAATTTCATATTAGCACTTCCACATTTTCAAAGAGATGTTTGGGGTCATTTCTGCCTGTTCAGGCTCCCACTCCCTGTCAATTGCCATGTTCTCTTCCTATCTCCATCTCTTCCAGTCCCCCATGAAACTCTGACGGCCCCCGGTATCACGAGTCAATTTGGGCGATGACATTTAGTGATGGATATATGTGATGGATGCAATAGTGAAATGAAGACAGTGTAGTAAGAGACAGAGTCTCTAATTAAAGAATGACTACCTAATGAGATGCAGGGAGAAAAGGAGATGTGGATGTGAGGTATGAAATTAGATAACAAGAGTTGGGATGTGCTTTCTGGAAAAACTCCAAGCCTGGATTGGCCTTAATTTTACACTTTTTCTGTAGCTATACTCAGGCTACTGGGGAATATTACACAATTTGGCAGATAGATACACTACAAGTTCATAGTGACAAATTTCAACAAAAATATTGAGAGCGAAGTGGTAAGAAAATACTATATAGCAAATCTGTGGCATGCAGCAAAAGCAGGGCTTAAATAAGATTCTCATAGCCTTAAATACTTATGTTATTAAAATCAGAAAATCTGAAAATTAATGTTTCGAAGAAGCCAGGAAAAAACAAGAGTAAACCGCAAGATAATAAACGTAAGAGTACAGGCATACCTCATTATATTATTGCGCTCTCCTTTATTGTGCTTCACAGATGTTGAGTCTTTTACAAATTGATGGCAAGACCCTCCACCAGCAAAAAGATTACAACTCGCTTTATTGCAATGCTTGCTTGACTGTGATGGTCTGAAACCAAACCCGCAATATTTCCAACGTGTATCTGCATAAAACAGTGAAATAGTAAATAAAAATGAAAAAAGATCAATAAAGCTTAAAACTAGTTCTTTTCAAAGAGTAACAAAATAGATAAAAATCAAGCAAGACTGCTCAAGGAAAAAAGAGTAATATTAATTTCATTAATCAAAATGGAGACATAAGCACAGGTCTGTAGCTTTATTATCACCAAAAACTGGAAGCAGCTAAAATTTCCTTCAATAGCTGAGTGGATAAACAAACTGGGGTACAGATATACCTTTGTACATTATTCAGTTTTAAAAATAAATGAGCTATCAAGCCATGAAAAGATATAGAGGAAACTTAAATACTTATTGCTAAGTGAAAAAAGCAAGTTTGAAAAGGTTACAAAACGTGTAATTCCCATTATATGACATTCTGGAAAAGGTAAAACTATTGAGACAGTGGTTGTCAGGGCTTCAGGAGGCGGGAAGGGTTGAACAGATAGATGTAGCTCAGGGTTTTTGTTTGTTTCTTTGTAGTGCAGTGGAACTATTCTGTATGAAATTGCAATTGTACATACATGACACTATGCATTTGTTGAAACCCATAGAACTTTCTAGCACAAAAAGTGAACTTTAATGTATGCAAGCTAAAAAAAATCACTTAGGAGTTCTGGGAAACCTGAGGATGGAATGCAGAATGTGTAAAAATCTAACTATTACAAACTATGAAACAACCTCACTGCAGGGGATGTGGGGAAAAGAAATTGAATTAAATAACTTTGGAAGCGAGTGATCTGTAAAATTAAAGGCAAAATAAATGGTAACAACATAACCCCTGCACTGTAATTGATAAAGTTATATCCAATTGGGGTACAGGTTAACAATTCTGATACTGCTATACATTTATGCTGGAACTGAATAATTAAGATAATGGGAGCCTAGTTTCTCCATGTTGGGGTGGGAAGTTACAGCAAGAACAGGAGGCTAGAATGACCCATGGTAATGGCTTAGAATTGGAGACATCGGTATGAACGCATCTAAGTTTACCTTAATACAGATGTAGATGGTTACATATACATAAAGTTAAACAACCCAAAAGTCTATCACTAATGGATACACAAAATGTGGTATATCCATACTACAGAGTATTTTTCAGCCATAAAAAGGAATAAAGTATTTGAACATGCTACAACATGGATGAACCTTGAAAATATCAAGTGAAAGAAACTAGTCACAAGAGACCTTCTATTTATAAGAAATGTCCAAAATAGGCAAATCTATAGTGACAAAAAGTAGACTAGTGGTTTCCAGGGTCTGGGGAGGTTGCGGTGGGGATTGGAGTGACTGCTAATAACTACTGAATTTCTATTGTGGGGTGATTAAAATGTACTGCACACTTTTCAGAAGTGTTTAATTTACTCGATTCCTCTGCAGTTGACAATGAGCACTCCCTCTTTTTCAAAATATTCTCTTGACTTCCATGCCACCTTTATAGTGGCAATTCTACCTGTTAAATCCTTCCTATTTTCCTTAGCGCTTGGTTCCAGGCTCTCTCTTCTTCTTCCTTAGATATCTTCTAGCTTTGATTGCAGGGTTTTGATTATGACTCCCCCAATTTTTGTAGCCCATCAGAAATCTGGGACTACCAGACAGAAATTACTAGCTCAAGGATCTATTTCACATGTTCTAACAAAACCGTTTTTTAAATGGCATCTTTCAATTTAAATATTTGAGGCTGATCTCTATTATCCAGCCTGTTCTCAAAATAAGAGCCATCACATCTGAACTCTATTATCTAGTTTGTGCTCCAAAAAAAGGACCATCACAACCCTATCCATGTTCCAGGAGCTCTTTGGTAAATCCTGGACACAATCATTGTGCCACATGGATCCTGATATATTTTTATTTTCTAAGTGCTCTTTCTTGTTCCTCCAATTGTACTTTAAAAAAAAAAAAAGCATCTTATTTTTGTTGGGTAGATGCACAACCTTTTTAGGATCCCTGAAAAGTAAGGTTTTTGAAGCTTGTTTTTCCTGTTCTCATTGTTACCTAATTTCTTGGGAGTTTTTTGTTTGGCTTTTAGGCTGTTCTCAACTGTCTGGCACTCCTGTACTGTTGCCTTGACATTTTAGAGTGAGGCACAAGTTGATAAGAAGCTCCTTGTGCCTGAGGGAGGGTGACTGTTCAACTGG
Organism: Aselliscus stoliczkanus; assembly: GCA_033961575.1. Lineage (NCBI taxonomy): Eukaryota > Metazoa > Chordata > Mammalia > Chiroptera > Hipposideridae > Aselliscus > Aselliscus stoliczkanus. Next base: position 49,876,751 of record CM066730.1, on the reverse strand, counting down.
TCAGCTTCACTGAAGGTGATGAGGAACACAAAATGGTTCATCCTTTGTAGGGCCTTTTCTTGGAGGCAGCTGTTTCTCCTGAGAAGGATCCTTCAGTTTTCCTCCTGGAGCATATAAGCCCAATTGCCAGTGTTCTGGGAATAAAGTGGGGTAGGAAGGCCCATTGCCTTTGTGTGCTCCCAGGGCACACTGAGCTACATAGCACCTATCACCCATCTAATTACCTGATAATGTATGTTTTCAACATTATAATGTAAGCCCAGTGAGACAGGGACCATGTCTGTCCTTTTCACATGTCCCCAGTACCCTGAACAATACATGGTACATAGTAGACACTCAAATTTTTGCTGAAAGAAAAACTGGTAAGAGCTGTGGCAATACATACAAGGGTTTTGTTTAAGATACAGAAACCTTTCAAGGATCAGAATCCTTCTACCCAGAGCACTTGAGATTCTGCCTGGAATATGGATCAAACTGCTTGCACTGTCCCTAGCCCACATACAGCCCACAGCTCTAAATGTCAGATTCCATTTCCTCAGAACCAGTCTGCTCATCGTGATGACAGAAATCGCTGCAGATTAAATGAACAAAACGCATACCCTTGGATTATGTTGCTTCTTCTTGGTTCCTGTGCTTGCACACATTCTAATAATTATCCACGAAGCTCTTAAGTTAATATCACCCTTAAACCTTAGCAGATAACCTGTATAATTAGCTCACCTTCTGAATGCGGAATGGGCTTTAAATTGTTCTTTAAGTACCTTTTAGGTAGTGAAATCTGTTCTGCTAGTAGAGAAGGAGAAAAGAAATTGCTCTTTGGGGAAGGAGTCACATATATACAAGATGACCAGCATTTTGACCGAGTGTATGCCATGCTGGGAAATACATGAAAAAGAGGCAGAGGCAGAAAGGACATGAACATGAGGGTATAAGGGAGAACAGGAAGGATGCTACCTACCAATGAGGAATAAAGGGCTCCTTCCGGGAAGGAGGGAGAGAGGAGAAACAGAGGCCCTATGTATGAGTTAGGCTAGGCACGCACAGACTAAGCTTGTATAACAAACCCGATATAGAAGATAGAGCTGGATTTCTCTAACAGCCCAGAAGAGAGCAGTCCAAGCAGGTGGGGTGGCTTTGCGCTGTGCAGTCTTTCAGACCCAGAAACCTTTTTTTACTCCTCTATTCCTTAGCGTGTTATCTTTAACTTCATGGTCATGGCTAACACATCCACCTTCTCTTTGTAGGAGGTACTTTAGAGTGCCCTGGTCTGTAAGGAATGGAGGAAGTTCACAGAGAGTCTTGGGAGGATTAAAAACCAACCAACCCCAAACCCAAATCTTGAGATACTGGAGTCTCACTTACTCAAGTTTACAACTTGGAACATTCCAAACCCAAGAAACAATAGGTAGTGTTTGCTTCTCAGAAAAAATGACCTAAGACTGCCAAAGTTTGACTTCAGTTTTGAAAGCAAGTACTGAATATTTGATAGCATCTCTCACACCTCAGTTTTTAAGCAATCTTCCATTTCCTGGAAGAGTCAAGAAAATGGAAAAAATATGTAATTCATTTATATTGGTTTGCTAATATAAATTATACTAATTCAATCAATTCTATTTATATTATAAATCTTTGTTTTATTTTAAATATTTTACTATTTATTATAAATTAAATCAATTATAATTACATTAATTATACTGATTAAATACTAATTACTATTTATCAGATTCCCTTACACTTTAGGAAGACTATAATTTGTAAATACAATGGACCAGATTCACAATCACTACCCTATCTATAGAGAGTTTCTAAAGCAAAGCACTGGTCCAAACATGGCCATTTTTCTTTAAAAAAATTGTTTTGCTTCCAACTAACACACTAATTTTTATCTTTCTACCAGGTGCATTTTTTGAAAAGAACCCTCTGCAAAACTTCCAGCAGCTGGATTTGGCAGGAAACTGTGTGAGCAGTGATGGATGGCTTACCTTCATGGGTATATTTGAGACTCTTAAGCAATTAGTGTTTTTTGATTTCAGTACGAAAAAATTTTTACCTGATGCAGCATTAGTCAGAAAACTTAGCCATGTGTTATCTAAGTTAACTTTTTTGCAAGAAGCTAGGCTTGTTGGGTGGCAATTGGATGATGATGATATGAGTGTTATTAAAGGTACTTTTACACTAGTAACTGATTAAATAAAGGGCACCTTGAACCCATGAATGCTCTGGGGACTGCATTTCTTTCAGCCTGGTGATTTAAAAATCTTTGCTCATATCATCCAAGAGTCTGAAAGTATATGGCAATCTATTATAATCTATTATACACCCAAAAAATTATCGTTGTCAGTAGCGTCTGCCTAACTTGCCCTTCTAAACTCTCTTCTTTACTATCAGAATGATGTGTGACACCATCATCTCCTTAGCTGGCCTCTTCCATGGAAATCTACTTTCTTAGTTTCATCATTCAAGAAAGGAGGAAAAGAAAAAAATGCTAGGGAAATAAGGCCAAAAAGAAGAGGAAGTGCGAGGGAGTTTACTGATGACATGTGCAATAGTTCTATGTCTCATCACTCCTAGTAGGATTATCAGCTACTTGAAGGGAACTCTTTCTTGTTCATCCTTGTGTTCCCTTTGGTCTCAAGAATAGCAGGTCACAAAAATTTATATATTGTGTGCACATTTAGTTAGTACAGTGCCTAGCATGTACTAGATTCTCAACAAATATTTCCTGAATGATATAATTTAATTACCAATAAATAGCTACTGAATAAAGAAACAAGCCAAAATTACTTAAAATCAGAGAGAAAACTCCACGTATGTTCTTTATTTAAACAGTTTAATTCAAACAATTTGAAACGTAAAAAGCATTTTCTTATATAAGCAGACCGGACTCCCCAAAAAGATCGGCATCCTTTAGTCAAGCAAAAAATTGGCAGTTTTATGAACAACTAAATCAGAGGCTTGAAATTCAGGTCCTCTACAGTTGATGATACACGTATGTAATTCCAACTGTGACTTCAGAGATTAAGGAAGAAATAAAAATGTACCCCATTCTTTTGTATCCTATGGAAGCTGTCCTCTTCTTTTTCTCCAACATCCCCAAACAATCCTTCCCCACAAAGAAACAAGTCTAAGAAAAATCTGTTTCATCAGATTTAAGTTGAGGCAAGTCTGATATAAACAAAATCCTAAATGATTAACCTGCAGTTCATCTTCTATTTTTATGGCATCTCAAACTAATGGCTTGGGTGTTGATGTAGGTAACACATGGCCTGTATACTGAGGTAGTCATTGGAAAGAAATTCTGGGCACAGTATTCTGTTTAGCAAGTAGGCATATATTATAGATTTAGTCCTAAAATTTTAGAGCTGATAGTTAACAAATCACCTAATTCATTCCCTACCCTAAATTTACAGATGAGAAACCTCAGGGAAGTTAAATGGCTTACCTATGGTTACAATACTACTTACATAGTGGCAGCATCAGGATTGGAATCCAAATCTCATCTTCCAGTCCAATGTTTTTCCATTATAACACAGCCATTTCTCAAACAGCGTTAATCACACTTCATGAAGCTGGCTCTTAATCACAAGCCATAGGCCAGGTAGTTAATTTGAACTTTCTTTTCTGTCTAGCTTCAAGTGACTCTGTGGCAAGATTTACTACTAGTAAGGCTATTGTTTATAGGCCTATGCTGGTCAAATTTGTTTTCATATCCAGAAGCTGGCCAGAGCTTGGCTAATGAGACTTCTCTATATAATGTATGAACCAAAGTCACCTGCAGCAGTTGGCATTACTGAATTTCAGCATGTAGAGCTAATTCCTTCAGAATCCACAAGCAACTTGTCCAATAGTGTACGTGGGTATCAAAGCACCTTTGGTGGGACAACTGCACGGGTGCTGCTTGTGAATGGGTGTTGAGGAAGTAGGCACTCAACCTCACGCAGAACTATGTTTAGTACCTAGACACTTTAAAACGCCCACGAGGACGAGAAGATATGCATAGGTGGTAGCACATACCTCCTAATCATCACTCAGTACCTGACAGTTCTTCAGATTTCATGCATGACCCAAATTCACATTAGATGAGGTCAATGGAGGAAAAATTACCTGATACCAGTAAGTATAGAAATACTGGAGAACACAAGACAAAGGAAAGGAACAGGTTGCCTTATAACATTTTACAAAGTTTCCTTTTCCCCAGCAGTCAAGGTAGTGTGGGCTCTATTTCTTCAGCAGATCAAATGCCTGAACAGGACTGCAGATGTCAAGACAATGGGCAACTCCTCACCAAGCAAAAGTTATTTGGGACATGGTCACTTATCATCACAGGATAACTATGATACTCCTTGATAGAGATGGCTTCTTAGATGTTTGTGATTCCACTGTGAAAAAGTAGAATTTGGAAGTGTTGCTCATATTTCAAAGAGGATGAGTTGATTGAAGAAAGTGTTGCAAATTCTACAAATACAAAAATCTTCTCTAGAGAACTGGCTGATAGCTAGAAAACTCACAAATCTCTAGGAGTACTGGAATCCAGAAAAGTTGAATCCACTCTCAAAATCCCTTTTTAAAATTCTAATCATAAAACTCATGATAAAATGAAGACAACTTCAAAGGTAATTTGTGACTGCTACTCATTATACTTTTTATAAGTAATACTGGCCATGTTGGAAAGTCCTTAACATTTGCATTTGGAAATAATAAAAAAATAAAATAATCTCTATAATTCTCATAATCGCAGTTAACAATTCACTATGTTTAACAAAGCAAAACAAGAATAAGTTAGAAACTGCCTGTAGCAGATCTAAAAATACTATACGTTATAATCTAAAGTCCATTATGTTTTGGTAAAATTATATAATGTAAACTCAAATTGATTATGCAACTTTAAAAAGATATCAAACCCTATATTATGTATGGAATTCCATATATTTTGGTAATATATTCGATATATTTTGTCAATAAAATGAAAAATTAAAAGTCAACAAATGAAAAAGTGACTTTTTTGTCACTTTGATAAATTCCATCATTATGTCAGTATTTGATTAAATGTAAGAGAGAAAACCGGGATACCTTTATTGCACATCACCAAAGGATCTCGCATTCATTTCATCAGAAGAAAACACTCTGAGAGCCATGGATAATTTACAAATGTTTTCAAATTTTTAAATGAGAAAAATTATTAAAAAACTGATAATTAAAAATTTTAAATTATGTTAGGTAGTAGAATATGTTCTGAAATTTCTGATAAAAATTTTCACTTTTACTTTGCAAGACATAATTCAGGAGGCCCTCAAAGAAAAATGTAGCAAATAAGTTTAGAAAAGCTATAAAAGAGACTTTTATTTTTGAACGGATATTTTTTCCTTTCCTAAAATACGTATCATTATCCAAGAAGCAGGTTTATAAATTTCATTAAAGAAAATATTATGTTTGACATACTGTGATAGATCTATCCATCAAGTGGTTTTCTTATAAAGATAATCTCATATCACACTGTAGTCAGCTACAAAATCAAAGGTAGCAAAATTCAAATTTAGAGAAACATGCTTTCTAAAAGAAGCCTATTTAAAGCCTATAGCATTTAGAAGGTTTCAATGTCCTAAGTACATTTTACAGAAGTACGGTTTCATGGCATGTGAACTAGCCTACTATTTTCTAACATTTACAGTAAATGATTGAACAGTCAATGCAAAGTTGAATTACTAAATAAATTGGAAGGAGCCAATATTCCCCATACAAATAAATTAAGTTACAGTACATCATGGTTTTGGTTGTCCGATTCTATTGTTAGTTCCATATCTACTTGGTAGATTTGTAAAACCAGTCCTGAATCCTGAATCCAGGGTTGCTCCCAGCCCTGGAACTCCAAGTCCTTGAGTAAGCATGCTGCTATAAGGTACATGTCCATGATTAAGACCCAATCCATAAGGTCTCGTTTGTGTGTTTAGGATAACTGGGGTCACATTTTTTCCAGGGGTGTTAAACGAAAATTCTGGAGGTGGACTACTAGGTTTAGTAGGAGTCGATGTGACAGGGTTCAACTCATCAGTACCCTTTAAAGGAGGCATTGGAACTATGTGATGATCTGAAAAATTTAGGACATTGGCTGCAACAGGCCCAGACAGTAAGGCAGGCCTAATCCAATCATCCTTGAAAATTTGAACAGTCAGAGTAGACACTAGAGTGTACAGCCTGTTGGTCACATGAGCAAGAACCATTTGTTCATTTGCATCTCGTCGAATTCTTACATGCACTGATCCAGCCTAAAAGGGGCAAAATCATAAGAGACTGCTTAGAATTAAACTACTAAAAATTCCATTAGAAATGAACATTTTATTTATGAGTTTGTTGTAATAGTACTTGGTATTTTCTTCAAAACAAGAGAAAGCTTAATGTCTTCACATTCCTTAAAGACTACTTAGTACTGATTATCGAGGTAAAGTACTAATGAAATGATTTGTGACTTTAAATAAAACATGACCTTTTAAAATATATAAAAAAGAAAGAAGAGGAATCCATGCAGGAGAAAGACAGGCATGTTATATAACAAAGGAGAATATAAATGAAATACATGAAAAATGCAATGGAAGGGCAGAAAAAGAATTAATTCAAATTGAGGAAGATTTCAAAGGAAAATGGCATTTGATCTAGAGTTGATGGTTAAATGAAATTTCAAAAGGCGAAGCCAGGCTAAGGGAATAGCAATGAAAATGCAGGGCATGTTTGGGCAAGAATAAGCAATATCACTAATATATAAAGAAGTACAAATATTTCAGGGAATGGAAAAAGTATCAAAGAGAGAAGAAAAGAAGGAAGGAGGAAAGAATGAGACAGAGAAAGGGAGAGAGGGAGATGGAGAAAGGGAGAGACAAAGGAAGGGAGGGAGGGAAAAAGGAAGCTAAGTAGGTAATAAGGTTAAAAAGAGGCTAGCAAAGGGCTCTAACTATCATGGTAAGTTTTAACGGCAGCAAACAGCAATAAAATAATCACAGTTCAGAAAAATTATAGGTATGGATGATTGTTGATTATGTAGGAAATGACTGCAACAGTCTAGGTTAGAAATGAACATGGCTGAGATAGAATAAATATTGAGATCAGAAAGGGACAGATAGATTCATGATATTCCATGGGTTAGATATTCCACGGATTGACACCCAGCTGGGTGTAACAGATGAGGGAGATGGACTCATCAAAACAAAGATGACCTCAAGGTTCCCAGCCTAGGTTCCTAGGCATTATAATAAAGGTTAGAAGTATGTTTATTAACTTGAAAAGACTTTTTAAATACACTATGTTTTTAAAGTAGATAAGAAAATATATACAACAATGATCCTATTTTGGTTAAAATGCATACATACAGAAAATATCAAGAATGATAGCATTTATCTCTATATGGTAGAATTATGAAAGATTTTTATTTTCTCTTGTTTTTGACTTAGTTGTAACTTGTAATTTTTCTAATAATCAGGTACTGTTTGTATACTAAAAACTTAAAAAATATATATCATATCCAACAGATATTCCATCTTGATTTCTAGATAAACCTAGATTTTCAAAAAAGAAAAAAGTTATAACAAAGCATAAACTGCACATAAATTGGCCAGTTGGTTTAGTGACAATGTGTCTAAAACTATGGCTTGAACAGTCATAAGAGTTATTGCCAATCGTGAGACAGAGAAAATATCTATATTGCTTGAATTTGACTTCTGGTTTATTACTTTTAGAAAGACAAGCAATGTCTACAAATCAAGTCATCTTTGATTTCTCCTTTTTCTTTGCCACTACCATCACACAGGTATCACTATATAAAACTATAAGAGATACTGTATCATCTTTCAGTCTGATTTGGAAATCAAAGTAATTAAAATAAGTGAAAGCCATTTCTGAATATGAGCTTGAACTGAGTCTGCTATGATTATGGTATTTGCAATAATCCATGGCTTTGTGACAAAGTACTACATCAGTGCAGTTGTTAGTTGGCCAACTTCTGAATAGCTGAGATGATTGTATCCTTCATGGTTAAAAGCCACCAAGCTTAAAAAAACAACACTTGCCTAACTTACTGAATTAAAAGAATGATTAGAAATGAACTACATTACTGGGGGAATATAGATTGGTATGACCATTTTTGGAAAGTGATTTGACAATTGGTGTTTAAAGCCATAAAAAGTAGACTGTCCTTTGACTCACAAAACATTCTAAAAATTAATCTTAAGGAATAATCACAAGTACATGCAAAGATTGTTTCACAAAAATGTTCACCTGAGCCCTGTTGATAGAAGAAAAATGGAAAACAACTTGTCCAATAAGAAAATAATTACATAAATTATGGCATACTTATATAATATAAAACTCTGCAACCATTAAAATTTATGTTGGGATTCTTGGAAGATAGCAACAGCGGAGGCACTTTTTTAAATGCGCCAAATATCCCCATAAAAACATGGAAACTAAGGCAGCAAACCCAAAGACCTATGAACAACACATAGAAAAAACTAGCTAGCATGGTACTCCTAACACACCCCAAATACAAGCTACAAGACCCAAAAGAGGGCCGGCCGAGTGGCGCATTGGGTAAGCGCTGGTTTTGGGATGCCAGCGGCCCCGGTTCGGATCCCACATGAGGGCCAGTGACACTGCCCTCTACAGCTAACAACAGCTCCACCTGGAGCTGGGCTGTGCGAGCCCCGGTAATGGTGTGGGCTGCAGCCCCTGCTGCAGTGGGCTGCCATAGGCTACAGTGAGTGGCCCGCAGCCAGCGTGAGCGGCTGGCAGCCAAGGGTGAGCTGCCAATAGCCGCGGTGAGCGACATCCAGAGGCCAGCGACCGATCTGCCTCATCCGGGAAGAGCGCAATGACGATACCAACAGTGAAGCAACATCCTCTGCAACTAAACTGAAGAACAAAAAGACAGCAACTTGTCTGTTCCCCTTCCCCAATTCCCCAACGCTGTTCCCCTCCGCCAATTCCCCAATAAAATCTTTAAAAAAAAAAAAAAAAAAGACCCAAAAGATATCAGCATCTGTGGAGGAAGAAGCAATAAGGCATTTGACTGACCTAAAAACCCCAAAGCAGAGTAGAGACAAAGGATACAGAAGGTTCAGATACAAATGGGAGAGGAAAAGAGCCAGGAGAAAAAAAAAGTCTCACTTCACAAACTCAGCAGATGAGGGAACTCTAGAGCCATGAATTGAGACACATTACCCTAAACCACTCCTTATTTTAAAGCTTATGAAAAGTAATTTTACCTACAAAGGAGCAAGAGAAAAGGACTGAATCCAAATTCCACACAAAGTTATTATAAGAATAGAAAGGGAATACAAGGGGCCGGCCGAGTGGAGCAGTGGTTAAGCGCTGGCTTGGGAAGCCAGCGGCCCCGGTTCAGGTCCCACATATGAGGGCCAGTGACACTGCCCTCAAAAAAAAAAAAGAGACTACACAACAGATGAAAAGATCACCACAAAGATTTACCTACAAAACTGATGAGAAGTACATCCCACTTTATCAAAACAAGCCAAAAGATAAGAAACAAGAATATAAATCAAAATTAGAAAACCTCAGAAATGAGCTGATAGAAATATAAGGAAAAAACTACTTCAGAAATGAAGACTAAACTAGAAAGAATACAAAAGCAAATAAAATATACAAGTATACTGTAAGAGAGATTAAAGTTGAAAAGAAGGAAAGTTTTAAAAAGCAAAAGGAAATGCAGGGTCAGCTGAATGGTGCGTTGGTTAAGAGTTGGCTTGTGATACCAGCTCTGAGCAGCAGGGCCCGGGGTTCAGATCCCACATGCGGACCAGTGATGCTGAGCCCCTACAGCTAAGATGGTGAACAGCATCTCGACCTGGAGCTGGGCAGCAGTGAGTCGCCGGTGATGGTGTAGGCTGCAGTGGGGCTGGCCAGTAGCAAGCGTGTGCTTTCGTGAGCTGCTGTGAGCCACGGTAAGCTGCCATCGAATGGCTGGCCAGCGACTGCCCCACCCGGGAAGAGCATAATGATCACAATACCAACACAGGCCAGTGAAGCAATGTCCTCCACAACTAGACTGAAGAACAAAAGTACAGCAACTTGTCTGTTCCCCTTCCCCAATTCCCTAATGCTGGTCCCTTCCCCTAATTCCCCCAGTCTCAAAAAAGGAAATGCAGATAATAAGGAATTAAAAGAAAATAACAAATATTAAAAAAAGGCAAAGATCCAAAATGATTATAACAGAAGTTCCCAAAGAAGAAAATTAAAGCAAAGGAACAGAATAAATATTAACTATAATTCAAGAAAACTTTCCTGAAAATTAAAAAAAAATTGTTTTCTTATAAAGATTTTATTGGGAAATTGGGGAGGGGAACAGTGTTGGGGAATCAGGGAAGGGGAACAGACAAGTTGCTGTCCTTTTGTTCTTCAGTCTAGCTGTGGAGGACTTCACTTCACTGGCCCATGTTGGTATTATCATTGTGCTCTTCACAGCTGAGGCAGTCACTCGCCAGCTGTTGGACAGCTGCTCACAGCAGCTCACGGCAGCTCATGAAAGCACATGCCTGCTGCCAGCCAGCCCCACTGCAGCCTACACCATTGCCGGTGACTAACTGCAGCCCAGCTCCAGGTTGTGTGGGGAGCCAGCCTCCGCGAAGACCAGGGGTTCCCTCGGGTGGGACGGCATCGGCAAGGAAAAAGAAGGAGGGAGACACCAGAAGGAGGTTCACAGGAGTGTCACCCACACTTTATTATTAAAGCCTGGCCCCTTTTATAGGGGCTTCTGACCATTACCTCAATTGCAAGTTATGTTTTACATGATCAGGATGTTTTTCTCTTTCTCAGAGCTTTTACGTTTTTTGTAATTGTATCTTTCCAGGGTACACCGTTCAAAGACTTTACTTATCTGCTAAAGAGTGGTTACCATGACTACCTTACAGGGCATATACTTGAATTATTGCCAAGAGACTAGCAGTGGCTGAGTTTAGGGCAAAACCCATCTAAAGTCTATTTTTATGTGATTAATGATACTTAGTAGCAAAAGAAGTCTCAAACTTTTCCTATCCTAGGAAGAGCTGCATATTATTGCAATAGAGGGGAACATCTGTTTCTCAGTCAAAGCTTCAGTTTTTGTGCTACAGCAATGTACAAAGCAAAGAGTTAAAACAAGGCTGTTAATTAAAATACCTCATGGTCAGTAAGTTGTCCCTTATCAGAACTCTCATGGCCGAGAGATCTTGGTCTCCTGGTCTCCAAGGAAATCTTTCCCAGCTGCATAGGCAAGTAAGCTCAAGGTCGGATGACATCATCAGCTTTTCACAGACACTGTCGGTTTCTCACAGACAGGATTCGTCCATGCGACCAGAGGCCTGAGCCTCAGTTTCCAAGGGGCTTAAGTCCCCTATTTTCTCAGTCCTGGGGTGCCCTCGGACTGTAGCGTATCTTAGGGAGTTTCCTTTTTAGGAAATCTTGCCTCATCATTGACTTACACAGCCAGCTATCATCAGGGTACCCCAGGAACTTGCCATAAATGCAGTGAAAGTACTGTCTCCAATAGGATCTGATGTGGAGGAAAGGCACATGGGTTCATAGAGACAGGAGATATTACATGACCAACCATAAGGCAGCATCCCAGACATCCAGAGCTGAGCGTGGATCTTTATTTCAATGTGGCCTTGTCAGACACCAGGAGACTGTCGGTTCCCAACAAGGTTAAGCTGTTGTTCACCATCTTAGCTGTAGAGGGCACAGCGTCACTGGCCCTCATGTGGGATTTGAACTGGGGCCCTGATGCTCAGAGCTGGCGTTCTAAGCCAACTCCCAACCAATGCACCACTCGCCGGCCCAAAAAAATTGTTTTTGAAATACGGTTATTAAAAGAGTATACTGGGCCGGCCGAGTGGCGCATTGGTTAAGCGCTGGTTTTGGGATGCCAGCGGCCCCGGTTCGGATCCCACATGAGGGCCAGTGACACTGCCCTCTACAGCTAACAACAGCTCCACCTGGAGCTGGGCTGTGCGAGCCCCGGTGATGGTGTGGGCTGCAGCCCCTGCTGCAGTGGGCTGCCAAAAGCTGCAGTGAGTGGCCCGCAGCCAGCGTGAGCGGCTGGCAGCCAAGCGTGAGCTGCCAATAGCCGCGATGAGCGACATCCAGAGGCCAGCGACAGATCTGCCTCATCCGGGAAGAGCGCAATGACGATACCAACAGTGAAGCAACATCCTCCGCAACTAAACTGAAGAACAAGAAGACGGCAACTTGTCTGTTCCCCTTCCCCGATTCCCCAACGCTGTTCCCCTCCACCAATTCCCCAATAAAATCTTTAAAAAAAAAAAAAAAAGAGTATACTGTATGCCTGAAATTGACTCCGAATGACCAACACCAAGACATTTTAGTAAGATTAACAGACTTAAAAAAATAATAATAAAACTTTTGGGCATCCAGGCATAAAGATCCAGTCACATATTAAGAGGAATAAAATCAAAACCAACTATGAGTCATCAGGCTTTATTTCAGCAATGCCTTATGCCAGAGGTAAATGGAGTGATATATTTAAGAAACTCAAAGAAACAAAAACATGTGCTCAGGATTTTATATCCAGCCAAAATGATTTTCAAGTATAATGTCCACAACTCTTTCCAATATTCAATAACTTAGGTAATGATGTTCCCAAGTGTCCTTCATGAAGAATCTACTAGAGAATCAGTTTTTGATATCCTAAATGACTAGAGATAGGAAGGTAGAAATGAGACAGCCATTTTTCCACTAAAAGAGCATAAATCCCAAACTAAAGACTGCAAGGTGGATGATATGACTGAGCTGTTGGACCAGCCCTAATTGGTCTACTTCTGGAATTTGTATATGTTAGAACAATCAAATCTTATTATTATTTTTTTAAATTACAAGAGTAATATTTAGTGACATGAAAAACTGTTCATGGTATGTTGAATGAAGAGCAACTATAAAACAGCATGATCTCATTGTGTAAAGAGAGTAAATGTATAAGTATAAAAACCAAAATATCAATGACAGTTTTCTCTATTGGGTAGGATTATGGTGATTTAATTTTTTTTCTGGGTACTTTTCTGTATTTTCCTCATCATTCCTGATAAAAGAATGAAACCATGATAAAGTCTCTCTGATAATGAGGTCCAAATTGCATTAGAAAACATGGAATTTTATGCTGAAGCAAATTATTATCCCTAACATATTCAGCAAAATCTTCAAAATTAGAATTGCAATTAAAAAGAAAATAATTGTACTTTTTTCTTTTGCAACATTTTCATATTTAGAAATGTGTGACTATGAATTTGTCTTATCTGGGAAGTCCAGTATTAAGATCATTTGGTTTGAAAGAAAAAAAAAAGAAAAACAACTCTCAATCACAATTAGGTTACTGATTCCATCTACATTTTAGATTATTCAGCAGAAACAGGAATCAAAGGCTCTATAAAAATTTTAAAGAAGCATTTTTTTAGTTTTGAAAATTATAAACTATGCTTTAAATTATAACGAAAGTAACATGTAGAAAACATACCAATGAGCCAAAACCTAGGGTCCAAAAATGCTCATTTCGAACTTCCAAAACTCCATCCAAGGTAGATACCTGATCAAAAACATAGAAATAGGGTTGTTTGTATTTGACATACCCAACACAGTCCAGTCACACTACGTATGGAGTTGCTCTTAGCCTAGAAATGACATGGCTAAACCCTGCACGAGGACACTCATTAGCCAAGAGAAGTCTCAGACCACTCACTCAAGATACCATTTCTGCACATTCAGTATTGAGACATGGCCTTATTTTCCCAGTTTCTTCTCTGCTCCAAAGCTTCTAAAACCAGGTCTTTATACTCCCCCTTCCCCCAGTGTCACCCTGTTCAACAGTGCAAGGTAGTTTTCATTTTATCAATATGGCATATATTGATATCCAACACTTGTGGTGTCAGATTTTTTTTTTCTTCTTGATCATTTCTTCCTCTGAAATGAGGAAACGAATTTCCTATTAATACATCTCTGCACAAGAAAGGATGACACTTGGATGTGGGCCAAAATGAAATTCCAAGTGCAAATATATAGTGTGTGGCCCAGTGGTACAGTGGCACTTGCTCCACTAGCTGAGACAAATAGCCACCTATACTGGTAAAAGTGGCCTTTGTGATACTGACAACCAAGAGTTCAAAATACTCTCAACATCCAAATAATTCAATTATCTTATTCCTTCATCAGTTAACAGATGGTAATTTATGACAACACAAAATCTAAACCCACAGATCAAGATGTTAGGTGGTAAAGCAATCAACTTGTAAAATGGGGTCCTGACTTAATCAAAACCCTGGGTTTGAATACAAAAATCATAAAAATCACAGCATTTATATAGGTATTTGGGTGGTCTTTAGGTGGTCACCGTCCATGTTTATTTTAAGAGATTTGGCTTCCAGACTGAGCAATTCCTCAAATGTTTCCACTTTTATCACTGTTATGTCTCCTAATGTATTAAGAATACAAATTCCCCTAAAATAAAATTCCAGATGGGGTTGAATAAAGTATTATTTGTACCCATTTTTGCATTTTCTAGTTATAAATTAAAATGAATTTATTTACTATTCCATCTTACCTCTCTGATAAGTTTGTCCAACTGACCAATAACATGGGGTGGTGTAGTCTGGAGAAAAAATAAAATAAAATATGAATCTAGGGAGATAAAAGATTTTTGTAACAGTGGTCCTGAAGTTAAAAAGAACTGGGTTTTATACCAACCTTTGCTTTGCTTGACATGTGCCCTATTATGATTTAGGGAAGAGAGGTTTCAATGGGCCCCCCTAATGGGGCAGCATCAGGAATGAGATCACGTTCATTTTTTACCTCAGAAAGAAGCTGGAATCTCTAGAACCAAATAAGCTTTAAAGAACCAACCAAGCAACAAAAAATCTTTAAGAAAGTAACATTTTGTATAGGGCAAAGCACTATACAACTATTACCCTATTGTTACTACTGCTCCTAAAAATGGATATATTACCCATAAGTTTAAGAAAAGGCATGAGGGAAAGACAGAAGGAAAAGCAGTTCTTATAGACACATCCAGCCCTGGTAAACTACCTTTCGATTCAGGTGCTTGTCTATAGGTGTTTCTATTGCTTCAATAAATAATAATTTGTCATTTTTTATTTTAAGTTTGAAATTTAGAAGTCTCACTGATTCAATGACAGGAAAAAAGAAAACAATCATAATCAGATTATATAATAGCCAAAGCACATTTAGTAGGGGAAAATATGTGTGTGTGTGAGTGTGTATGTGTGTGTATATATATATATATATATATATTTTTTTTTTTTTTTAGCTGAGCCATCCTGCCACCTGTTAGCAGCTCAGCGGCAGCTCAGCTCGGGCTGGGCATTGAACTGCTGTTGCTCAGAGCTCAGCTCACACTCTTGAGCGAGCTCTTAACAAACTGAGCCACTCAGCCAGCCCTTAAATATTTTTTTTAAGTAACATTGTTTTCACTTGAAACATTATTAGAGGCAAAAAATATTTATGATTTTTATCTCATATTACAAATATAGGAAGATCTGTGCCTCTTTTATGGGCATATAATTTCATCTGTTTTTAGTATACAAATTTCAGAGATTATTGTTTGGTTTCTTTTTTTTTTTAGAGGGCAGTGTCACTGGCCCTCATATGTGGGATCCGAACCTGGGCCGCTGGCTTCCCAAGCCAGCTCAACCACTGCGCCACTCGGCCGGACCTGGTTTCATTTCTAATATGGCCATCCTATAGCTAAAAATTGTGCAATCTGATAGAAGAACACATACAATTTTATAATCTGGTAGAAGAACACAGTTAATATTAAGCATGCACATTGAAAGATCCTTACCTGGAGTAATACTTTCCCACTGTATACACTCATGGGATACATGGTACCAAATGTCATCAGAGCAATGGCTATGGCAGAGGCCGTGTCTACAGCAAAATAATTACTAAAAG
Source organism: Aselliscus stoliczkanus (assembly GCA_033961575.1). Taxonomy (NCBI): domain Eukaryota; kingdom Metazoa; phylum Chordata; class Mammalia; order Chiroptera; family Hipposideridae; genus Aselliscus; species Aselliscus stoliczkanus. The sequence continues at coordinate 49,860,800 of CM066730.1, read as the reverse complement.
GGAAAAACAATTCTAAAAATCTTAAATGTATGCCTCCCTCAGCTTCTTACAATTCAGAATCAGAATCTACCTAAGGATAATTACCTAAAGCAAAACAACTGTTTCTTCATAATTGGCCACTACTGGCAATGGGAGTGCCTCAAAGGTAATCAAAAAGCTTTCAGAATCCTTTCTCACCAAAATTTAGTGGAAAATGATTAGTAATTATGTTAATTAGTGTAAAGAGAGATGATGAAAGAAAAAGAGCATTTACCCACAGTGTATTTTCAGTTAGTCTACTTGTCAACTAGAAAGATTTCATATATATTCATTTGTTGTGATAAATAAAAACCTTCAACTAGTAATTTCTGATACATAGACACTAATGGACTTCATCAGTGATTCTATCAATTTTCCTGTAAAGAATAACTGCAATAATTACTGTTAAATTTTTTCAAAATTACCCAGGAATTTCACAAGGTGAGATCCCCGTTTCTTTTTCAGATGAAGACACTTGAGGACAACATGTGACCAAAGTTACATAGGTCAAAAGCAAATATGCTATAAGCTTAACCCTATCCTCCTGTCAATGCCCTTAAAAATCAGGCCCCAGGATTGGAAACACACTTGACAGAAATAAAAATACTTACTTAATCTCAATTAGCATATATGTAATACAAAGAGCAAATGCTCCAGCAAGATCAATCAAAACAAATGGATTCATTCGGGGAAGGAAGATACTGCTAAGTCCTGGAATAATTCCACACAAGCTATGAGAAAAACAAAGTATTCATTAGCAGAACTCATGTAATACTGATGAAAATCTTGTAAATGACTTGTATATTAGTATCATAAATCATTTAAAGAAAGCAAAAAGGATTTGGGAACAAAGCCCCCTCACTCATAAAGGTCTCTTTTGTATCATCAATTAAAAAGTAAAGGAAGGACCTGATCTGTGAGATTCATGTATTAACCTCAGCAATTAACCATGTAAGATCCCATGACAGCTGCATTTCTTGTGCATTCCTTAAAAATCCCATATATGATGAAATCTCATAACATCTTACCTTCGACTAAGATCTGCAACATGCTCTTGAAGCCAACTCGTACTAGCAGCTTTAAGAAGAAAATATTTATATTATCTACATAGAAGAATAAACTACCAGAAATACTTGCTTTCTTTAAATTAAAAAATAAGTGTGGCAATGACCTGCACATTACAAAAGGACACATTACTCCTCAATTACAGAATTTTTTCTTCTTTTATGCCTTTAGGATACTAAATCAAAAGCAGTTTCAACTACAATACATAGTAGACCTAAGGAATTAGTGAACTTATATATGTCATTATTACTGTTAATTTGACATTTTAAAGGCTATTTATACTGTTAAGTAGAGTTCCCTAACCAGTATGCTGAGAATGTTATAGGTATACCAATTATTAATTCCCACAGCACTCAATGGCCAGGTGGAGACCTGGCTACCTCCAAAGACACCTGCTAGTTACTGTCCCTTGAAAAGTGGCCTCCAGGTTTAAGCATCCTCTTACATTTATCCCAGAGTGCTACTTTATCCATTCATTTACTTATGTGTATTGACATAAATAAGATCAGCAAGTCTTACATAAAAGCAGCATAATAGAGCAGTTAACAGCAGCCTCTGATGTCAGAATACCTGGCTTCAAATTCCACCTTTCCCCTTAACTAGATGTGTGGCCTGGGACAAGTGACTTGATCTCTTAGTGCTTCAGTGTAAAATGGGTTTAATAAAATTATTTAACTTATATGGTTACAGGAAGAACTTAAGTGGAGTATTTTATATAAATCATTTAGCACAATGACGGCAGAGAACAGGCTCTCAATATTATTTTCTACACAAATTTCAACTGATGTCACAAATCTTGATGTTTTGGGGGACTTTCATTTCCAGCTGATGAAAAACAAGCTAGGTAACCTTTCTGGAAATAAATTCGGCAATATATATCAAAGTCTTTAAAAATATTGTATTTTTAACCCATTTATAATTTCTTCTCTGGGAATTTATCCTAAAGAATCAGAAATGCATATGTGAAATACAAAGCCGCTGATCAGAGTATTATTTGTAAAACAAAAAGTTGGAAATGTGTAAGAATAGACTAATGTTTAAAGATATTCATGTGACAAAATATTATGCAAGCATTCAAAAAACATTTTTTCAGAGTATTTAATGAGGCAATATTCAAGACATAATGTTGATTGATAAAAACCACTAAAATATAATAAAACTGTAAACACATATAATTCTAAGTATGTAAAGATATATATAAGTGCATATAAAATTGAAAGGGATAACATAGAAAGGTTTACAGATGTTATCTCTGGGTTGTGAGATTATCAGTATTTTCTTCTTCTATCCTGATCTTTACAGAATATAGTTTCAAAACCTTTGTACCTTTTTAAAATTTCTGGAGTGAGCAATATATTACTTTAATAATTTATAGTTTTTTCAAAATAATTATGGTCATCACAAGTATTTAATTTTCAAGTTCACACAGTAAATTCTTAAACTCATATAAATACAACTCATATTTCATAACACTCACCAAGTCATTTAAACTTGAATGGGCATGTCAGAAAGCTTTCTTCTCTTAATTGTACTGCTGCTCAAGTCAATGAGACCTAAAAAGACCCTCACCTATCTCTGCTTCAAAATGTAGGTCTGTGCACACAGTGCACTTTTATGTTTGTCTCACTTCTTCATCAATCAGTAGTTAACCCTTTGTGGGTTAGTGGGGTTCAAAAACATTACAATAATTTAGACCACTGACATAAAAAAAAAAGTCTGAATTTGTAAAGACTTGAAAATAAAACAATATTCCTAAAGAAAAAAAAGTTTTGCTACTTTCAAATATATGCCCACCCACCATTGCCAAAGAGAATTTCCTGGGAACTTATTAACAGAATTCAATTATTTGCAATGAGCATATCAACTATTCTAAGTGTCATGATGTTTCTAAAATGCTTGCAATAGACTTTTTGTAGGTAGATTATACATCTAAAATCTCATTCATGTTACTTCGTAAATGTAATTTTTCATCACATTTAATTTAATGTATGTCAGTCTTACCTGTTTTTAAGTAATGTTATTTTGTTTTATAATTCTCTGATTACAGAAGACTTAAGAACCTTTAGGGTAGTTCTCTCTTCTCTTCAGGATATGCTTTCTCATTGATTTATGAGATAATGAGACAAATAAAGCTTACTTTTATGAGATATTAATTGAATTTTTTATTAATGATAAATAAAAAACATACCTTCAGAGACATAAGCAAAAGGTTTATTCCGAATAGAAAGCATCGTGAACAGGTTGAAAGAAAGAGCCACAAAAGTACCAACTAACAATCTTCCTCTAAAAAAAAATAAAATAAATAATACCATTATTTTTTTTCTCGGTAATATCAATTTGTAATTTCAGCATGTAAATAGACTAAGCGATTGGGAAGGCAGAGTGGTCTGCTTCAATGGTTTGGTATTAGCAGGGCCAGAATCTGAACGCGGTTTCTAGTCCTATAACTCTTGTCCTGTCTATTGTTACTCCATCTTACACAGGACAAAAAAAGACTCTTAGCATTAACACTATCTTCTTACAGATAAATGCTGTTATAAATTTGTATAAATGCTAATGGTATTTGGTTGACTGCACACGGGACAAGTGAGACTGCCCTAAATTAAGCTGTCCAAAAGAGCTCAAGTCCATATAGTTGGCAACTATGTAATAGATAGTAACAATCCCATCTTTTTTAGGTGCTACTAAAAGATTTTGAGAATCAAATTTTAAATTAGAGAAGACCAGATGGGGCTGGCTTGGTGAGTTGGCCTGAATCTGGAAAACAATGAGGGACCTGAAGCCAGGATAGAGAGGTCTTCCTCTGTAGTATAAGGGCTTGGAACAGTTAAGGATGGAGAGAGGGAGTCTTGGTTTTTGGGGGATTTTGTTTGTGAAATATCAGTGAAATGTATGCTGCCACACTCTGAATCTGATATCAGCCAAAGTAATCGTTATTTAATAATATACCAATTAGTTGGGAATTAAACTTAATAGCAAATTATCATTTATGCCAAAAGCAAAATCTTACGTGTGTATCTCAGGCTGCTCCAAAAAGCGTTCTGCACTAAAAGAAAGAAATAATGTATTAAGTAAGCCCTATAAATTATAAAATTAAAAAGTTTTATTAAAAAACTTTAGGGCGGCCGGAGTCACGCGGTGGTTAAGTGCTGGCTTGGGAAGCCAGTGACCCCGGTTCGGTCCCACATATGAGGGCCAGTAACACTGCCTTCAAAAAAAAAAAAAAAAAAAACACAAAAAAAAACCAAAAAACAAAACAAACTTTAAAGGTTTAACTCAGTAAATTCACAACATTTTTTATTTTATTATTATTATTATTATTTAGTTACAGATGTACAAAACAATGCAATAGTTATTTTTTTCACCCGTTACAAAGTGACTCCCCTCTCCCTTACCCCCCCACATCCGATATCATACATATCTATTACAATTCCATTGACTCCATCCCTACACTATATTCCATACCCCATGACTATATATGGGTTAAATTATAGTTGACATATATTGTTCAGCGGCAGCTTCAGATGTACAGTGCAGTGGTAATGCCACTACACCATCCAGGAAGTGGTCTCCCTAAAAGGACATGCATCCATCTGTTCCCCTAAAAATAAATATTTACAACCTTATTGATTATATTCCCTAAACTGTCTCTTCTGTCTTTGCAGTAGTATTGTAGTTATCAGTTTATGTTGCCTTGTCCCTTTCCCTTCTCCCATCCTCACAACATTTTAAAATATGATAACCAACTGCTGATTAGTAGCAGTGATGAAGCAATGAGAGTCACAAATTATCCCCTATATGTAATGTCAATCTTTCTCTACCAAACCTGTTTCAATGGGGTTGTACTAAGCATCACAACATACCTGACTGAATACCTTCCTTTCATTTGCACCTATCTATGATTAGATTTAGACAGAAGGGAGAAAAGTCTGAAATATAAAGAAATTGGACTACTAAAACTCTATCACTGCTCATCTTAATACCCTTCAAATCAAATGTGTGTCTCACTGGATTGTTTATGTTCCTAAAGGTGGCATAGGTGGAATTTAGAATGACAGTAATATATACAAATGTACCTTTCTTTTAATATAAAGAGAGCTCCCAACTGTGCCAAGACTGTGGAGGCAAATACAGCCAGGACTTCTAACCTTTCGAATCTGAAATCAGAAAATTAATTAAGTCAGCATAAGTCTTTCAATTCACAAATCATTATACCGGTAGAACACATTTACATTCATTTACTTACTCACTCAATATACATATGTGCCTACTATTAAGTCCAACACTGTTAGAATAGACTAGAGTTTCTAGAATGATAATAAACTGAACATCACCGATTTTAAAAAGTGCCTATTTGTAAAACATATTCTCCAGACTCCATGGCTCTTATTTATCTAGAATAACCATTATTTAACTAAAGCTAACACTTAATTGAATCATCTTGTGTTAGTCAAAGTGCTAAACATATGAGGTCAGACAATTAAGTTCGCAAACTCGTCCTAGAAAAAGTGCTATATACCTCACTGCTAAAAAATCACTAAGGTTACCTTCCAAGTACTCCCCTTGGGAAGCTATGCACCGACACCAGCACCTAGTCCACCCTGCAAAGCAGTTTTGGAACTCTTTTTCTGGAATGGCTTTCAGAGCTGTCGTCGTTATTATCCTCGATATCCTGAACGTCATCAAATTGTCTTCCTTTCAATATTTCCTTTATCTTTGGATACAGAAAGAAGTCAATGGGGGCCAGATCAGGTGAGTAGGGAGGGTGTTCCAATAAAGTTATTTGTTTACTGGCTCAAGACTCCCTCACAGTGTCGTATCAGATGGTGCATTGTTGTGATGCAAGAGCCATGAATTGTTGTTGAAAAGTTCAGGTTGTCTAACTTTTTCACGCAGCCTTTTCAGCACTTCCAAATAGTAAACTTGGTTAACTGTTTGTCCAGTTGGTACAAATTCTAATGCATAATCCCCCTCTGATATCAAAAAAGATTAACAACAAGTTTGCGAACTTAATTGTCACACCTTGTATCACTACATCTAAACCTCCCAACCCCTTACTAAGGGTTACTTTATCCACTTAAAGAAAACAAAAAGAGATAAGGAACTAGAAACACACAGTGGAAAAGTTAACTGTTTAGAGCAGGGGTCGGCAAACCAGTTTGAGCCACATGAGGCTCTTTGGGTACCTTCTGTCTCAAAAGTTTGCCAACCCCTGCAAGAGCCAATCCTGTCACTCACAACAATTTAAAAATTATTTGAGAGCCATAAATATATTTTTATATAATCACCATTATGTGAATAATATCCTTTAAAAATTATATAAATGAAATTATGATAGTTTTATTTTCATTTTCAATTTTACTTCAGAGCCTGCGGCTCGCGAGCTGCAGTTTGCTGACCCCTGGCGGCTCTTCTGTTTCAAAAGTTTGCCAAGCCCTGGTTTAGTGTCAGAGAGCTAGTAAGTAGAGATGCCAGGACTTGGAACTCAGGTATTCTGGTTCCAGATTTCATAATTTTAATCACTTATTATACTGCTTCTCACTTATATGTATAATTGCAGTTAATTATGAGCATGTCTTATAATCCCTAAATTATCAGCTGGAGGTCAAGGGCTGGTTTTTTGGGTTTTTTTTTAAGATTTTATTGGGAAATTGGGGGAGGGGAGCAGTGTTGGGGAATTGGGGAAGGGGAGCAGCCAAGTTGTTGTTCTTCAATCTTCGTTGTGGAGGGCGCCAGTCACCATATGGCTTCCCGTCAGGACAGCAGCTCGTGGCCTCTAAGCTCAAGGTGCTGAGTTCAGTCTTAGTTGTGGGTGGGCGTAGCCACCATCCCATGCGGGAGTCGAACCAGCAGCCTTGTTGTTAAGTGTGCACGCCCTATCCATTGAGCCATCTGGGCAGCAGCTCAGCTCAAAGTGCCAAGTACAGTCTTAGTTGCAGGTGGGCATAGCCCACCATCGAACAGGCAATCTTGTTACATCAGCTGGCCATCCTTCCACCTGTTGGCAGCTCAGTGACAGCTCAGCTCAGGCGCAGCATCACTGGCCCATGTGGGAATCAAATCGGTGGCCCTGTTGCTCAGAGCTCACACTCTAAGCCAACACTTAACCAACTGAGCCACTCGGCCGGAGGGGCTATTGTTTTATTCATTTTAGTTTTTCCCACAACACATAGCTTAATGACATTCAATATTTGTGGTAAATAGAAATGCTTAAAATTTCTCAAAGAAATAATTATCTTCAGAAAAAAATAATAAAATAATTAAGGATGTTCATGCCATTCATTGCTGTTTATAAAGGAAAAATATTCAACAACAGAACATTCTGCATTATTAAAAATATAATAGAATGGGGCCGGCCGAGTGGCGCATTGGTTAATAGCTGGTTTTGGGATGCCAGCAGCCCCAGTTCGGATCCCACATATGAGGGCAAGTGACACTGCCCTCTACAGCTAACAACAGCTCCACCTGGAGCTGGACTGTGAGCCCTGGCGACAGTGTAGGCTGCAGCCCTTGCTGCAGTGGGCTGCCATAGGCTACAATAAGTGGCCAGCAGCCAGCGTGAGCAGCTGGCAGCCAGCGTGAGCTGCTGGCAGCCAGCGTGAGCTGCCAGTAGCCGCAGTGAGCGACCATCCAGAGGCCGGCCGGTGACCAATCTGCTTCATCCAGGAAGAGTGCAATGACGATACCAACATGGGCCAGTGAAGCAATGTCCTCCGCAACTAGACTGCAGAACAAAAAGACAGCAACTTGTCTGTTCCTCTTCCCCGATTCCCCAATTCCCCAATAAAATCTTAAAAAAAAAAAAAAAAAAGTAATAGAATGTATTTGACATGGAAAGATGTAAGTGAAAAAGTGGGTTATAAAAGTATAAAAAACTATGTAAATGCAGCAGTTGTCTTTGAAAATTGAAGAGCTGATATTAAAGTCTATATGGAAATGCAAAAGGTAAAGGGAAGCAAAAACAATCTGAATAACAATGCTTTAGATGATCAGATGTTAAGATTTGTTTCAAAACTACAGTAATTAACATAGTTTAGTACAGATATACCTCAGAAATATCACTACAATAAAGTGAGTGTCACAATGAAGTAAGTCATAATCTTTTTGCTGGCGGCGTATCTTGACTTCATTAAAAAAATAAAATCTGTGGAGCGCAATAAAGCGAAACACAATGAAACGAAGTATTCCCGTACTAACACAAGACAGAGAAATATATTTCATTGAACAGAAAAGAGAATCCAGAAATAGACCTACACATACACAGTCACCTGATTTATAAAAAGGTTGCACATTAAAGCAGTACAAAAAGGATGAATTTTTAAAAATAAATGATGTTACACCAATTGAACAGCTATATAGAAACAAACATGCACAAAGATATAATACAGAACAAGATATGGTTCCTGCTACCATGAAATTGATATTTTAAAGGGGCAGAAGGAATAATAAATTATAAGTTCTATTCAGAGAATTACACTAGTCTGATGTTACAAGAAGCTAGCTAGGTGATCTATTTTAGAATGTTTTAGATTGTCCCTAGTCACTTAATGACATTAGTATTTAGTGATCTGAATATTGGAATAAGATGGAGCTCATCTTGCAAAGATCAGCTGAAGAGCATTTCAAGCAGAGAATAGCTTGTACAAAGGCCTAATGGCAGGAGTGTTAGCTGTGTTCAAATTACAGAAAGAAAGTGTGGTATGGAAAGTATGAGAATGATAAGAGAAGTAGGCAGGGTCCAGCTCATATGAGGGCTTTGTAAATTAGGATAAGGAGTCAGGATTTTATTCTAAGTATGATGGGAAACAACAGATGTGGGTTTTTTTGTTTTGTTTTTCAACTTTATTGGGGAACAGCCATGGTCATTGGTTGCACATTGCTTTCATGCTATAATGGCAGAGTTGACTCTTTTTTTAGGGAGGGCACAGCTCATAGTGGACCATGTGGGGATAGAACTGGCAACCTTGGTGTTATCAGCACCATATTCTAAACAACTGAGATAACAGGTCGCCCCAATAATCAATGGTTTTAAGAAGAGTGACAGCATGATTTGGGTTTAAAAAAGAAAACAATCTGGATGATTTATGGAGAAATGAACTATAGTGGGAAGAGCAGAAACATGGGGAGCAGTTATAATGATGGTCACTGATTAAGGCAAGAAATAAAAGTAGCTTGATCAAGATGGTGGTAGTATCAACAGAAATGGGGGATGGAAGCATATTCTGCATGTATTTTTAGGTTACCTTGACATAATCTGCTGATGGATAAATGTGGGTAGAGAGAATAATCAAGGATAACACCTAGAATTTTTTGCTTGGGCAACTGAGTGGTGGTGTATTTACTGAGATGGGAAAAACAGCAGAGAAACAGGTTTCTGGGGAAGGAAACAAAAATTCTAGCTTAAGCTTTAAATACCAATTAGACATATCTGTGAAGGTGTCAAAAAGGTAATCTGAAATGAGAGATCTCGGAGCTGGAGAACTAGAGTTTGGAATTACTAAATATAGATATTTCCAGCTATGTGATTGATTGCAATTATATCTGAATGATTAATTTTATTGTTGAATTGCTTCCTCTTTTCCTGTTCACCCTAAGCAAGTGGGCCAAAAGGGAAGCTGTCATGTCCTTACTTAACCTTGTCTCCTGGCCATAGTAACTAATTTAAAGACTAACATCTGTTCCAACCTGAGATAATCAACAGTTCTTTGATGCTTTCCTGAACTAGAGCTGGGAAAGAGTCCTTTCCTCTCTAGGATGAAGGTAAGAAGGTATGAGTTAAGGTCTGACTAGGAGTTAACTATCATTGCAGGGTGGGAAGTGATCTGAGAAACTGAACCTGAAATGCAGAGGAACGCAAGCCTGAGCGGTAAGAGCCAGACAGCGTCCTGGGAGTTCTAGTCCCTATGCCAGTTACCTTAGTGTTTCCACATTTTGCTTATATAAATTACCAAGGTCCCCATTTTTCCGCACACACGCATTTGAGTTGGATGTCTGTCACTTAAAGTCTTGACTCAGAGTTGACATTTCCACATTACAGGTATCTATACCTTACAAATGATTATCATAGTAACAGTCCAACCCCATCAAATTTCAGTGACACTTATGAATATCTTCATTTTGCATTAACATTTTATGTTTACTTTGTCCCACTGTTAAAAAACAAACAAATGACAAAAAACCAACCTGATTTTGTTCAAAGAATATAATCCCAATGAATGGTATGGTAAAGAAGGATAAGTTTGGTCCAGGAGTTTCTTTACCAAAGTAAAATTCTTCTTCATGTTGTTTCCTTGCATTTGAAAGGAACTCATATTTTTCTAGTATATATTTTAAAAACCTCTAATATAAAAGATTTTCTTCCTAATTTCAGTAATTTCTAAAACTACAGAAACAGAAATCTCAAATTATTTATTAGTTCACTGCTACCAAAAAAATCCAATCTTAATTTAATTTGAACATTTTGTTAATATTTGTTTTATAAAACAGAAAAGAGCCTAATGCTATATTGAAAGAACATTTTATTTTAATATGACTTAAATTTAAACATTCATGTTTCTTATCTAGAAACCTCTTGGAAGATCCTTTGCTATCAACTTTTACTAGAATCATCATTCCACTACGCAGGCAGCATTTATTTTCTAGAAATACTCTACCCAGCCCATTACTGCCTAATATAACTACTTTTTTTTTTTGTTTTAAAGATTTTATTGGGGAATTAGGGGAGGGGAACAGCGTTGGAGAATCGAGGAAGGAGAACAGACAAGTTGCTGTCTTTTTGTTGTTGTTGTTCTTCAGTCTAGTTGCGGAGGACGTTGCTTCACTGGCCCATGTTGGTATCGTCATTGTGCTCCTCCCGGATGAGGCAGATCGGTGGCCAGCCCTGGATAGTCACTCACAGCGGCTACTGACAGCTCATGCTGGCTGCCGGCCACTCACTGTAGCCCATGGCAGCCACTGCAGCAGGGGCCGCAGCCCACACCATCACCGGGGCTCGCACAGCCCAGCTCCAGGTGGAGCTGTTGTTAACTGTAGAGGGCAGTTTCACAGGCCCCTACATGTGGGATCCAAACCAGGGCTGCTGGCATCCACAAAACAGCTCTTAACCAATGTGCCACTCGGCCGGCCCTATAACTACTTTTTTAATAACAATAAGTTAGCAGAAAATAAAATAATTTGAACTTACCCAAATGAATAGACAGGGCTAGGTTTCCTCATCATTACCCAGTAACTTATTAAACATGTCATTAAACTAAGTAAAATGAAAAATAAATTTAGCATTAGAACTACTGCTAGAAGACAACATGCAGAAAGAAATTAAGTTTTCACAGTTCCTAAGTTGCTGAAAGTTATCAGTACTTACACACACTAAATTAATAATAAGTTATGTAATAATTTATAATCTATTCACAATGAGCATTGGAACGTGACAGTTTTAACACATGGAGAAACTGAAAGAAGTTATGATACATCATTAAGTCAGTTAAATAGAATCTAAACCCATACTTTCTCTATCCAGTAAGTTATCTACCCTAAATGGTTTCTGTAATTGAGCATGCAAAAAATGACACAGTAATAATAGCAATATATTTCACTTTAGACACATACAATACATTTTTTTTTTTTTTGAGGGCAGTGTCATTGGCCCACATATGTGGGACCTGAACCAGGGCCGCTGGTCTCCCAAGTCAGCACCCAACCACTGCGCCACTCGGCTGGCCCAATACATTTTAACTTCGACAAATTTCATTTAATCTTCATTGAAAGTTAAAGTAAATATTAATAACACCTTGACAACATTCTGGATGGGATAAAACTATATTCATGTTTTGAAATATAATGGAGATTCACTCTACAACAACTTACTACATATGAAACTCAGGTAATTCAGTGTAGATTGTTTTGGACCAATCAAGTAGATTTGGTTACATGATTGATGAAAAGATATCCTGGGCCGGCCGAGTGGCGCGGTGGTTAAGTGCTGGATTGGGAAGCCAGCGGCCCGGGTTTGGGTCCCACATGTGAGGGTCAGTGACATGCCCTCAAAAAAAAAAGATATCCTTATAACATTCTCCTATGGCACAAAACTTGAAGATATCAAGGTCTAAATATTTTGCAATCCTTGTATGGAAATATGAAAGGCCCATGAAGCAGGGACAACAGGCTGTCTCCCTAGCTCACAATTACTCACTTGTCAGTTATTAACGCCTTTCAGTTTTTTCCTATCTACAGAGTTAAAGTGGGAACTGGTATATTGTTACATGAACCTGCTTTCTGGCCACAGCTGACTCCCCCACAGGTAGGCACCTGAAGCAGCTGACCTAATTCATGCTGGGGATTCTCTTTTCTGTCTATGTAAATAGAGTATTTTCCTCCAGTATATCTATTAATTTATTGTTTGTATATATGTTCTATGCTGATAATTTTACTTACTTCTTAGATTACTTTCCTTCAAGCAAAGAAAACCATAAATTTAGTGCAACAAATTCTGTATTAGCTTTACAACATCAGGAGATTTTTAAAAACTTACCTAAATAGGTCAAAAATGGTCAGATAAGTATAGGCAGTTAAAGCTGTAAAACACATTTATTAAAATGTTACTGAATCAAAAAAAAAGTTACTGAATGCATTGTTAGAAAATATAGCAAATCCCCGAAATTGTTCATACAGGAGTTTCCATTACCAAAGAAAAAAAAACAAAACTGAGTCATGGATTAACATATTATGTTGGCAATTATCCAGTAAATTTGATTAATATATGTAGCCAAAGTTAGTACAAAACCTTACTTTAGAACCTGATTTCTCCATCAGGGAGAATAAAGCAATATATGCTCAAAAGACCTGTGACCATGTATTTTTTGCCTTCTTCTGTCATCTGAGTACTATTTTAAATGTACTCTTTGATAACAGGATGAAAATAATGGTGCATAAAAATATAAGTGATAGAGACAATAAAATATTACAGATTTCCCTCATAAATCTCAAAACCCTATTTAAAAATGACATAAATTTAAGTACTAATCTATCATATTAAAACAGAATCTGTTTTAGAAAAAGATTTAAAGTTTTTTTCTTTAAAAATAAGCTCATTTAGGGCCAGGTGAGTGGTGCGGTGGTTAAGCACTGGCTTGGGAAGCCAGCAGCCCCGTTTCGGGTCCTACATATGAGGGCCAGTGACACTGCCCTCAAGGAGAAAAAAAAAAAAGCTCATTTAAAAAGATAATGCTGGCCTTCTTTTTTGAACCTTTTGAGCTTCCTTTGCTAGGCCCGCTCCAAACTCTTTGGAGTGTACTTTGTTTTCTAAGAATGGCCCTTGGGCCATTCTCTACTGTTTGGGCCTGCTTCTGCTTCTTTGAATATTTACTTGTATATTTACTTCTAATAAAATATCCTCTGCTACAAACTTTTAAAAATAAATAAATAAATAAATAAATAATGCTTAACAATTGAACCAAGCTCTATAGTTTACAAAGCACTTTTCAAATAGATTCTCTCATTTAAATATTTTTAGTTATATTGCAGAATAATATATTCTGTGTAAATAATATATGCCTTTATTTTAAATCAGAAAAATAACAGTGGAACTAATAATTAACTCCAGAAAATAAGAATGGCAACATACCTATACTGTTAGTAGAACTGCACCACATAAGCAGGAAGCCAGTACATGTTAAGTTTATTGCACCGAAAAGCAATATCTTCCAGGACTGTTAAAAAGAAAATAATTTTTATTTGCACAGTGCTGATAAACTTCACTGGGTTCAAGTTGCTGTAATTCATATTTTTGATATTCAAAGGAATAAGCACAACTTCTTTCAAAAAAGTCAGTATCACATTTTCTAAATTTACCAAAATTATCGTCAACCAAGTTGTTATTATAACATATAAATCTAAAAAGAATAATTCTAGATGGGAAATTATTCAAAAGAAAATAAACTCTGACACAGAAACTCAAATATCACGTTTCTATAAATTTGTACACAGAAACAATGATAAAGCAAATGGGGCAAAATGTAAGTAATTAGTGAATTTGACTAAAGAGCATAAAGGAGTTCCTTATATTAATCTTGTAACTTTTGTGTAAGCTTGAAATTATATAAAAATAAAGTTAGCTTCTCCACCCTCGCAAAACGCAGTACTTGGTTACTTAACAAATAAATTGTATGAAACAGGACCACAGAAGAGGGGAAGCTCTTCTATAGTTTAGAAGTTCATAGAAGAGGGAGGATCTGAGATATACCTTGAAAAATAGCTAGGATTTAGCAGAGGAAGGGCATTTTAAAAATAAAGAATGTATGTATTAAGTGAAGTGCTTTTTATTTTTGTTTTGCTCCACTTCCACTCCCTAAAGAAGAGCCTATGGTTGTTTGAAAGTAGAGGTGAAAAAAAATTAGTGAAAAGCAGTTATTTGGAGGTGTTAAAATTAAATAGATATAATTGCAAAGGTCAAATGTGGTATGGGATAAGATGGTTTTAGATTGCAGATGGAAGGTGTAATTTAGAAAGAAAGAACACCACCTCTGAGAAAGGTGAGGATAAAAAAGTAACTGAAAGGATAGAAAAATTGTGAGATAGAAAGAAGTGACTGTGAAGTAGTGTTCTAGAAAAGAAGCAAGGCCATTTTCTAAAATTAAGGGGCATGGTAAAGTAGAGCTGTAAACTTAAATCCAGAGGAAAATCCACAGAATAGCTGTTGTGGTGAGTACACTATTGAATCATCAAAGAGGAGAACAAGAATTACCAGCATGAACTTACAGTAAACTCCATTCTAGAATTTCCTCTACAGCCAGGAGCAAAACCAGAGACGCAGGTAGGTAGGGATGTCTGAGACGAAGAGCTGATATGACAGATTAATGGGACAAGGGACTCTAATACTAGTGAGGACATTAGTGAAATGAGTGGACATGGAGTCTAGTCAGGACAGGGATTCAAAAACAGTCAGGAACGGAGGATAAAGCATGCAATTTGAAAATGACACTCTCTGCAGCTCTACTCTTTTGTAACAGTCACTATTCTAAGGCACAAGAGGTACAGTAGTGAACTCAACATGGATCTTCCAATCCTGGTAGGGTGACGGACTAAGCAAATACAAAAGGTCAGGTGGTGATAAGTGCTAAGAAGAAAAACACAGCACAGTAAGAACACGGTAATGGGAGATGTGGAAGAGGTGCTCTTCCAGATAGGATGGTCAGAAAAGGCCTCTTGGGTAAGGTGACATGTGACCATATATCTGAAACAGGAAAAGGTGCTAAGCATGCAGATATCTGGGAGAGAAAATGGGAACCGTGGTGCAAATGCCCTGAGATGGAAGAGTACTTGGCTAAGATCAGCTAGTCAAGACAGGTGAGAGGGAGTCTGGGGCTACATCAATCAAGTAGTGTTTTGTTATGCCAAGAAAAGAATTGGTATCTATTCCAAATAAGATGGAAACTGACTTAGCTTTCATTTTAAAAAGATCATTCTGGCTTCTCTGTGTATAAATATACTGCACAGGGGTAAGGATGGAAGTAGGAAGATTATTTAGAATGAGATTGCAATAATGCATGTGAGAAATGATGGGGCTTTGTAGGTGGTAAGAAGGTATTAGAAGAGTCAGATTCTGGGTATTATATTGAAGATAGAACTAGCGAGATTTACTTACAAAGTAGACAGTGAGATGTAAGGGGAAGAGAGAGGTAGAATAACTCCAAGGTTTCTGGCCTGAACATCTGGAAGAATACAGCAGCCACTTAGTGAGGAAGAAATAGAAAATCAAAGTTCAGGTTTCATCATATTAAATTTGAGATGCCTATTAGACATCCAAGTGGAAATGGTGAGTAGGCCATCATATATCAGAATCTGGAGGTAGGGGAGAAGTTAGGGATTGAGATATAAATATGGGGTCATCAGCATGTGGTAGTGAAAGTGTCACCTAGATGAAATGAACATAACCAAGAGAAGCTGGAGCTCTCAGCCCTGGGAACTCCAAAATGTAGAGATCAGACAGACAAGAGGAAAGTGACAACAGAGACTGTAAAAAATAATAGCCAAGTAAATAGGAAGAAAACTAAGAGTGATGTTTCAGAATCCAAATGAATAAAGTGCTTTTAAGGAGGAAGTGATCGATTTTTGTCAAATACTGTTGGAGGTCAAGTAAGAAGGGAAATGGAAATGGCGAATGACTGTTGATGTTGGCAACATACAGGTTATTTTACCTTGTAAACCTGTTTCTGTGAATTAATGGGGACTAGAGCCAGACTGGTATGTGTCTAACCCTCCGTCGGGTGCAACTGATCTCAGATTCATTGCACACACAGATGCCACTATGAAATATGTCTTTACTGTACTAAGTCACAACACGACTGGCAATAGGTTACAGTAGAGGGTCCCGAAAGCCGACAGCTCCTCAGTGTCTGACAACGTCACATTGCCCTGCTCAGCACTGGATATTAGGGGTGCTGCCTTATGGTTGAACTCATGAACTCTATGAACTCATGTGCCTTTCCTCCTATAGGAGACAATGCACTCACTGCATTTGTGACAAGTTCTTGTGGTACCCTGATGATAGCTGGCGGTGTAAACCAACGATGGGGCAAGATTTCCTAAAGAAAAGGAAACTCCCTAAAACAGGCTACAGCCCGAGGGGACCCCTGAACTGAGATATTGGGGACTCAAGCCCCTTGGAAACTGAGGCACAGACCTTTGGCCACATAGGCCAAAAAGCCTGCCTGTGAGAAGCTGATGATAACAACAGTCTGTTGTTCTCACTTGCCTAAAGGCCCTGCTGTGAAAAGTCTTCTTGAAGACTAAAAGTCTTCAGGCCATGAGAGTTCCGGTAAGGGGCAGCTTGCTGACCATGGGGTATGTTAATCAACAGCCTTGTGTGAATTCTTTGCCTAGTGCCTTGTTGCAAACAGATACTGAAGCTTTGACTGAGAAACAGATGCTACCCTCTACTGTAAATATGTAGCCCTCAGTAGGATAAAAGATGTTTAAGACTCCCTTTAGCTACTAAGTATTGTATTTACATAGGAATAGATTTTAGATGCTTTTACCCTAAACTAAGCCATTGCTAGTCTTTTTAGTAATAGTTCAAGTATATGGCCTGTGAGTCTAGCTGCTGAAATTTGGGATAATGGCTAGTCATGGGAACCACTCTTTAGGCGATATATAGAGATAAGTGAATCCTTAACATAGAATAGGCCAGTGTACCCTGGAGAGAACAATTACAAGGAAGTAAAGACTACAAAAATCCTAAGAGGTGGAACTTAACTTGTGATCAAGGTAATGGTCAAAAATCCCTATGAAAAGAACATGGTCTGGAAACAAAGTGTGACACTTCTCGAAACTCCCCCGGTGTCTCCACTGTCTCCCTTCTTTCTTTTCTTCCCTCGCTGATGCCATCTCCACCTGAGGGAAACCCTGGACTAGTGGAGGCTGGTCCCCCGCAAGAGAGGGAAGATATGGAAGTGATGAGTCAAGATACTTAACTGTTAGATATTTGAAAATTTGTGTGCAATGAATCTGTGAGATCAGTTGTGTTCGACGGAGAGTGAATAGAGAAGAGAAAGTGAATAAAGAGAGTGAAGACAATTCTTCTAAGTAGTTTTGCTATAAAAGGAAGCAGAGAAATGGATTGGTAACTGAGAGTGGAATATATGACATGTAAGAAGGACGCAAGAGGGCCAGCCAAGTGGCACAGTGGTTAAGAGCTGGCTTGGGACACCAGCGGCCGCAGTTCGGATCCCACATATGAGGGCCAGGGACACTGCCCTCTAAGAAAAAAAAAAGAATGACCCAAGAAAGAAGAGAATGATGCAAAAAGGACCACTGATGCAAGAGACAGAAGGAACAATTACAGGAATATTGTTCTTAAGTAGGCAACAAGTGGAAAGACTGGGCTGATAGAGCAGAGCAGACAGCTCACGCTTAGAAAGCGGAGGGAAAGCAGGGCGCTGGTGGACGTGCTGATAGAAAGGTGCAAGTTTTCTCATTACTTCTTTCCCTTAGGGAAACAGGAAGGAAGATCAACAGGTTAGAGCGGCAATGAATAAGGTTTTGGAGTCTGAGGAAACGGTATGAAATAGTCATTTAGGAAAGGGGGAAACTGAAAGAACTAAGCTACTATGGGCAGCACAAATTTCATACTTGATTATGAATTTAGAGTGGGACCAGTCGTATGGTTTTGTGCTTCCTCAGGCTACATTCAGTTGCTTGAGTGCA
Source organism: Aselliscus stoliczkanus (assembly GCA_033961575.1). Taxonomy (NCBI): domain Eukaryota; kingdom Metazoa; phylum Chordata; class Mammalia; order Chiroptera; family Hipposideridae; genus Aselliscus; species Aselliscus stoliczkanus. The sequence continues at coordinate 49,842,518 of CM066730.1, read as the reverse complement.
GGCACAGGGTGAAAAAAAGTGAACTTAATGAGGTTAACAATTTGCCAGGGAAGTATGATAGGAAGTATGATATATGGAAGGGAGGCACAAAAGAGCTGAAGGCACATGCAAGAAAATGATGATAATGGACCATAGAATCTAAATTGGATAAGTAAGCAAATGAGGATGAGAGGTAAAAAATTGTGAAAATATGGCAGTCAATGGATTGGAGGTACTAGAAAAATTGAAGAATTTTTGGAGGTGGGGTAATAGGAGTTACCTAGAAAGACAAGAAATGGTGACTAATGAGTGAAATGCTTGAATTTGAGACAATGGGAGGACACAGTTATGATAAATGATAAGGTCTATGGTACGATCATAGGAATGGATGGCTGGGAGGGATGGAGGACAAGATTATTTTTGGTGACAGGGTGAGGAACTGAGATTACAAGGATCTTCCACATGAAATATGAAATCACCAAGAACTAAGACAGTAGTGGTGAAGAGACGAGCCAGGTATAGCTCTTAAAATTTAAATTATGATCAAGATTATCTACACAATTCTGGATTTCTACATCAATTTTATTCCTACTATATATTCTGCAGTATTTTGTACCTCAGTAATGTACACTGTTCACGAATTTCCTGTTTACTTTTGCAATACAGTTGCTTTCCATCAACATCATACAGCTATATCTATCTGTTCTCAAGAGATCATCCTAAATGGACTAGATACACAAGAAGCAGATGAATTCCATACACTTGGCTCTTGAAGTTTAACATTCAGAGCATGATATTTCCAAATACTAAAATTATTAAGTTCTAACTATATTCCAGTGTTTTAGAAACAGGAGATACAGTGGTAAAGAACAACGAAGTCTCTAATCTAATAGTATCACAATACATGGTCAATATCATTAGTATTGCTTATTATGTTTCATTGAAGCTGAGTTTATTTAAAATTCATCAAATATTTATTGGGTGCTTGTTTTCTAAAAAATGAGCAAAACAAACATAGTCAGTGCCCCCCAAGGAACTTATACTATAATTTAGATAATAACAAGAACAATGAAAACAGAACAATAATTAGAAAGTCAACATTGGTAACCCAAAAGGGTACCAATTATATCTTTTTATTTACAATCTCAAAGCATATTTTTCCTGCCTTACATTAAAAATGAGAAAATGGGCCGACCGAGTGGCGTGGTGGTTAAGAGCTGGCTTGGGAAGCCAGCGGCCCCGGTTCGGGTCCCACGTATGAGGGCCAGTGACACTGCCCTCAAAAAATAAAATAAAATAAAATAAGATAAAAATGAGAAAATATGGCTTCAGACTACATCCATTTCTTTTTTTAAAAAATTAATAACATGAGGCAGTCACAAAACAATTTTTCTTTAAAACTCTTTAGAATTAGAATAAGAACTAAATGAAGCCTAGCATCCTTCGAAGCAAAACTACTGTATGCCACAGTACTGTAATTTTACATTTAAAAAATTACTTATCCAACATAAAAAATGAAAACAGTGTGGTGGAATCAAGAGTGATTTCTATTTACAATGTTATAATGTTTGTGCCATAATTAAAATTAGGGTTAAGGAATAAATATAACTTACCCTTCGGTCAGCTGCTACAAGTCTAAATTCCTGTAATAACTTGCCAAAAAAAGACCTTTGTGGTTTTCGAAAGAGATGAATTGTCCCCTTTAAAACAAACAAAAATATACAAATCAACATTTAAGTATGTAAATTCCATTAGAGTGGGATTTGCTACTCAAGACCAGGAAACCATGTGATAAAGCCTTAGCATGAAGGAGAGTTAAAGCACATATGGGAAATTAGATTATGAATATCCAACATCCATGGGAGAAAACATGAGTCATTCAATAAATGTGTTCAGAAAAAGATAAAGCTAGATCCTCATTATACTCTTTACTCTAATTTATTATTTTGAAATTAAACTATAAAACTATAGACTACTTGAAGAAACTGTGAATGCATAATTTTACAATCTTGGAGTTGGAAAAACTTTTCTTAGTAGGACATAACACCAAGAATCTATGAAGAAAAAAATTGATAAATTTTACTATATACTTCCATGTTGGGAATATAATACCCTAAAAACAAAGAAACAAACGCACACCCTGGAAAGATAAACAGAAAAAAATTTGTTATTTCAAAAGCAAAGTAATTGTTTCTAGGGAAAGAAATTCTTCATAATTATCAATGGTCATACAAATAATTTGATTGCTACGTGCCATGTTCTTAAATATTTGGGTTTTAAGTTTGACAAAATATTTTCCTAGATGTTAAAGGTCACAATCACCATAACAACCATTTTATATTTCTCCCTCACTAAAGCTGGCAAATTTGCCTCAAACACTAAATGACGCTCAACAGAAAGCAGTGGAACTGGTTGTTAAAGGATTAAAAATATGAAAAAGGGCTGGCAGAGTGGCACATTGGTTGACAGTTGGCTTGGGAGGCCAGCTCTGAGCAGCAAGGCCCCGGTTTGGATTCCACATGAGGACCAGTGACACTGCCCTCTACAGCTAAGATGGTGAATAACAGCTCAACCTGGAGCTGGGCTGCTGTGAGTCGCTGGTGAAGACGTAGGCTGCAATGGGGCTGGCCGGCAGCTGGCGTGTGCTTTCATGGAGCTTACTACGGTTATCACTGGATATTTTCTAACTTCAGCCCACCTTAAATTATATAACTTGATTTAAGCTTCAAGTTAAGACAATCAATAAGGGGTTTCTTAAAGGCAGAGGGCCATTTCTGAAGCCATTCTGATATTGAACAAAAACACAAAAAAACAACGTTCATGTCACTCTTTCCAAAATTACATTGGCTCTCCATCACTATCAGGATCAACTCCAAATTTTACAATCTGAAATTCAAAGATTCCAATGACTTAGCCTTGGTTTCTTTCTAGTGTTATCTCTTGCTCCAGATAGATACCCTAAACTCCAACTAGATCAGTGTACCCGTGTCTCATGATCATATTACTCCAGAATGAAAAGGCCAGATTTGTCTAACCCAAGCTCTAATAGCTGTATAACACTTAGCAAGTTAGTTGGCCTCTCTGTATCCTCATCTAAATGAGAGTAATGAATAGTAGATTAAGAGTATTAGAGTAAGGCAGGAAGTACTCAATTGCATGTTTCACTCCCTACATGAAGCCTTCCTAGATTATTCCAAACTATAGTGCATTTTATGCCATTTACTTTGTATTTAACCATAGGATAGCCTTCATCTTTTTATCTTGTCTTGTAAGTTTTTAGAAACTTCACTAATGACAAGGGCTATAGATCCTTTACATTTTTTTAAGATAGCACTGTGCTTTGCACATAGCATGTTCTTAATAAATAATACATAATGGATGACTGATAAAACCTCTCTTCCCCAAAACTTAAAATAAACCTTAAATGCACAAAGAAACATGTTCCAGGTGAAAGAAAGAACAAAGCTCCAGAAAAAGAACTAAACATAATGGAGACAATAAATCTATCAGAAGCAGAGTTCAAAGCACTGGTTATAAGGATGTTCAATCATCTCAAGGACTTCAACAAAGAGATAGGAAATATAAAAATATAGAGAGAAAACATAAAAAAGAACCAGTCAAAATTGAAGAATACAATAACTGAATTGAAGAATACATTAGAGAGAATAAGCAGTAGATTAGATGAAGCAGAGGTTCATAAGTATGAATAATAAATTAGCAATAACTATGTATCTATCAACAATCACTTTAAATTTAAATGAATTAGGGCCAGCCTAGTGGCACACTGGTTAAGAGCTGGCTTGGGACGACAATGGCCCCGGTTTGGATCCCATATATGAGGGCCAGTGACACTGCCCTCTACAGCTAACAACACCTCCACCTGGGGCTGGGCTGCGTGAGTCCCAGCGACCGTGTAGGCTGCAGCCCGTGCTGCAGTGGGCTGCCATAGACTACAATGAGTGGCCGGCAGCCAGTGTGAGTGGCCTGCAGCCAGAATGAACTGTCAAAAAGCTGCTGTGAACGGCCGTCCAGAGGCCGGCGACTGGTCTGCCAGCCTGGGTGTCCATCAATGGATGAATGGATAAAAAAGAGGTGGTACGAATATACAATGGACAAATACTTAGCCATAAAAAGAATGAAATTTTGCAATCTGCAACAACATGAATGGACCTAGAGGGTATTTGAGAGAAGTTAGACAAAAACAAATGCCATATGATTCCACTTATATGTGGAATCTAAAGAACAAATGAAACAAATTCATAGATACAGAGAACATTTTGAACATTGCCAGATGGGAGAGGAGTTGGGAGGAATGGGTGAAAAAGGGAAAGGGATTAACAAGTACAAGTTGGTAGTTACAAAATAGTCATGGGGATGTAAAGTATAGCATAGGGATGTAAAGTATAACGATAATATTGTTATAACTATGTATGGTATTAGATGGGTGCTAGGTTTATGGATTGATCACTTTGTAAGTTATATAAATGTCTAATCACGGTTGTACACCTGAAACTGATATAATATTGTATGTCAACTGTAACTGAAAAAAAAATTTTTTTAATTAAACTGAAAAATCATTACCTAAAGCGCTACTATTTTTCAACATTACTATTTAAAATTTAGTGCCACAGTTATTTATTCAGTGTTTTATATAACAAATATTTATTGAAAACTTCCTCTGGGCCAGGCTGTATAAGGTTCTGGGAATACCAGTGAATACACGGGTCCTGCTCTCAAAGGGCTTACAGTCTAGTGAGTGAGAAAGACAAGTATTATTTTAACACAGTCTGGTAAGGGCTATAGATGCTATTAGTAAAAAGCACCAAATTATCATGTGAGCATAAAGAAGGCACCTAAAATAACTATAGCACTGTGTTGTACACCTGAAACTAATTTTTTAAAAAAAATGTTTATTTCACAATAAAAGTATTTAAAAAATAATAATAATAAATAACTTATGGAACATCTATTTAAAAAAGAAAAAAAAAGAAGGCACCTAACAGGATCTTGAGACATGGCAAAGGCTCATGAAAGAGACTAAAGGACATGTAAGAGTTATTATACTGATAAGGATGGGGGGGTAGGAGATGGAGAACAGAACAGCATGTACAAATTAGGTGCAAAGTCCTAATTCTTACAGCACAATCTACAAGCTGTTCCCTGTGGTTGGAATATGAATGTGTGTGTAAAAACAGGCTATAAAGGTAAGAAGGAGCTTCACTACGGATGGCTTTGTATGCCATGCTAAACAAGGTTGTCTTGAGGGCTACAGAAAAAAAATTGAAGCATTTTAAGGGTGTGGCATGTCAAATTTAAAAAATTTAACTCTAGCTACACAGTTGTCAATATTTTAAAGAAGAACGTAGCTGGAAGGTATTTGGTCAGCCAAAAAAATAAACTTTTATCCACTTTCTATAAGGAGGGATTACAGAAAATTTACAAAAGATAAGAGTATGTAAACAAGGCCTTTTTTTTAAAAAATTCATATCCATTCAAGGAAAAAACCCCAAGAAAACCCAAACTTAACAGTAACAATGGCTTAGGCACAGAAATGTGGTCCTTTTCTATGTAGGCTATCCATAAAAGATCCAAGAATTTTTCTGATAAAATGGTGTGTACCAGGCTGGCCAAGTGGATTGTTCGTCAAAAGTTGACTTGGAATGCCAGCTCTGAGCAGCAGGGCCTGGGTTCCGATCCCACCTGAGGAGCAGTGGTGCTGCGCCCCCTACAGCTAAGATGGTGAACAACAGCCTGACCTGGAGCTGGGCTGCGCTGAGACACCCGTGATGGAGTAGGCTGCAGTGGGGCTGGCCCGCAACTGCCAAGGGCCGACCTGAGCAGCTGTCCAATGGCCAGAGAGCGACAGCCTCAGCTGGAAAAAGCGCAATGACAACAACAACATGGGCCAGTGAAGCGATGCCCTCCACAGCTAGACTGAAGAGCTAGAGGACAGCAACTGTCTGTTCCCCTCCCCCAATAAAATCTTCAAAAATAAAAACAAATGGTGCGTACCTCTTTTAACACTGAAATCACAATCAATCAACTGCTTACGTTTATAAAGAATCAGAGAAATATATCCATGATTTATACAGGCATAAAATGGCCAATTCCTCTAACAAAATTTAGAGTTACCACATACCCCAAACCCTTAGGTATACTGAGTTCTACAGTCGCAGGGAAAAAGCTGCAATGAGATGCTTGACCAACATCGTGGCTTTCTGTAGTCACTGGCCTTCTGCAAGGCGCTGCCCTGTCAGACTTTCTGGCACTCAAGAAAGCCACCTTGCCGAGGGAGATGGGGTGGGTGCCCGCCTCGATATTCAGCTCGCAGCCCTCTTTATTGGCGCCAGCGTTACCATCGCTGCTGCAAGCATCACTATTACGGTCATCGCTGCGCGCTTGTTTTCAGATCGTTTGCGGGCTTTGTCGTCGCTGACGCTGGCAAAGGCTTATTTCTATAGAGAGGCAATCACGACAGCGGGAAGCCATAAACTCGCCAGGAGCTGAAAACTCGGCGTGGAATTTTCCACGCGGAATCTCGGGTGGCAAAGTAACGGGGGCGAGGCAGAGCGTGGGAATCGGAGCTCTGGGGGAAATCGTTCGCACGCCAGCCGCTTCTTCCGGGGGTACCCTCGCGCCGCTCTGACGCCTCTCCTGAGGGGAGCTCAGGTATTTCAAGACAGCTTTGGGATGACAGGTTATGAGGGATCACTCACGAGAGAAACCCTCACTCCCCAGACCAACTCACCATGATAACCAGCCGCACAGCTCCCGCCGGAAGCTGGGTGGTTTTTTTTTTTGTTTTTTGTTTTTTTTTTTGGCCCTCGAGCGGAAACGGTGGGGGCGTGAGAGGCGGATTGGCTGCAAGCGACGCGGGGGCGGAAGTGCATGCCCTGGCCTCCTCGTGCGGCCCCACCCCGTTCCCGACAGCCTCTGCGTTCTATCGAGGCGAAGCCAGTGGCTAGAGCGACTCCGAGCCTTCCGAGGAGTGGGTGGAGCGTGAAAGAGCGGCAGGAACTAATTCTAAATCATAAATTGTATTTAGTTGTCATTCTATTTAATTTCCTTCAATATGGAACAGTTAGTTTTATTTGACTTTCATGATCTGTTGAGGTTATATCTCAGTTATTTTGTAGAATGCTTATGGAGTAAATTCAGATTATGCATCTTTGACAGCAATATTACAAAAGTGATTACTGCATTTTTCTCTTTGACCCTATTATGTGAAATTTGACCCATGAATTAATGCTGATAACTTCCATTACTAGATTAAGGTGGCATTTACCAGGTTTTTCCACTACAAAGTAACTCTTTTCCCCTTTCTAGTTAATACTTTGTGGGGATGTACTTTGAAACCATGTCAATACTCTTCCTCACACTTTTGATTTGTCCTTTTATTTAGAGATTCACATTGGCTTACAACCGTTTCTTGTTTTATCTGATGGGTCGTAATCCATTGCTACAGTTAATTTTGATGTTCAGATTTGTTCAGGGAGAGCCGCTCCCATGATTCATCCTCATCAGTCTTTGAGCACTTTCTTCTTTTCTGGCACAAGATCTTCCAAGTTCATCATATATGTTCTATCCCCAACCCTCGAATGGGCCATTTCACCAAGGAACGCTGCTTCCTTTAGTGGATAGTATGGACTGAATATTTGTGTCCCCTTAGACATAAATTCATACGATGAAGCCCCTAAGTGATGGTATTTGGACATGGGATCTTCGGGAGATAATTAGGGTTAGATGAGGTCATAAGGGTGGGACCTTTATGACGGGGTTAGTGCCCTTAGAAGAAAAGACACCAGAGAGCTTGCTATCTCTGCCATGTGAGGGCACAGAAAGTGGCTGTTAGCACTCATGGTGAGAGCTCTCACCAGAAACCAAACAGACGCGCCTCTTGATCTTGGATTTGCCTACCCTCCAGAAGTGTAAAAATAAATTTCAGTTGTTTAAGCCACCCAGCCTATGGTTTTTTTGATTAGGGCAGCCCAAGTAGACTAAGACTTTGATATCAAGAAGTGAGGTGCTGCTTTAAAAATCACCTAAAAATGTGGCAGTTTTAGTAGACTAAGACAGTGAAGAACACAAGACATGGATGTTAATATATGCTCATTGCATTTGGGGGTGTAACTGCTCCTAGGTCTCTCAATGGAGAAAACTAGGAAATATATGTATGTTGATATATATATATATATATATATATATATATATATATATATATATTTACATCTACATTTCTTCATCTATTTTTACATAGCTTAAATCATGAATTCATCTTTTTTTTTTTTAGCTGAGTCTTAGTGCCACTGTGCCATGTGTTGGCAGCTCAGCTGCAGCTCAACTCGGGCTGGGCATTGAATTGTTATTGCTCAGAGCTCAGCTCACACTCTTGAGCAAGCTCTTAACCGAGCCACTCGGCTGGCCTATGAATTCATCCTCTTAAATCCTATTGCAAGCCAACCCCACAGGTTTCATTCTGGTTTTTGCCCTTTCTGTATCCATAACATTTCTGTATTTATAATTCACAACTTTCTCGAACAGTAGAAATATGGCTCCACTATAGTTAAGGTATTGACTTATTTGATCTGGTCTCCCGTATATAACCAATATGCCATTTTTGCTAACTAAGACCTTTGCCCCCAGACACTCTCCTCTCGACGCTTGAGTGCTTATTCCTCATTCCAGGTAGTCCTTGCTCACCATATGAGTAACTTCCTCACTCTGTCCCTAACACCCCTAACAAGCTGCCCATCATTGTAGACACCTCGTCCAACTTGATCTCCTGACACCCCACTTTGGGCCATCATATGTCCACTCTCCCCACTGTGACCATGTTTTGAAACACTGTGAAATAGGACTGAGACTTCTACCCTTAAAAGGGCCTGTTTGCAAGGTTGGTGCTTGGCTGGCATCTGGGAACATGGATTTGGGGAAAAGTTTCTTACCATTCCTTAACTAATAGTGGCTCACTGTTGCCTGACACAGGTCTAACACTTTCACACGTTATAACTTGATGCCAGAGGAATTAAGTCCACCCTGTGTAGTTCCATTGGGAGAGGTCTTGGAAGCTGGCACTTGGTTTCCTCTGGACTTTGTGCCATACCATTTTTCCCTTGCCTGGGTGAGAGATTACAATATGCATTCTTATTAGTCTACCTTATGTCAATATTATACCACTTTGTGTACAATGTAACTTATTTCAGTGTAATTCCATTTACTCCCCTCTCCTGTCCTTTTTGCTATTTTGTTCTCTATTTTACTTCTACATATATAATACCACATGCTGTAAATTGTTTTAAACAGCCAATAGAGAAATTAAGAAAAGATTATCATTCATATTTATTGACATAAGTATCATTTCCAAAGTTAATTTCTTTCAGGAGATAAAGAAAGGTTCCCACTGAGGATAATTTTCCGCCAGCCTAAAGAATTTCTTAAAGCATTTCCTACGTCAGTGTGCCAGCAACTTATTCTTTTACTGTTTTTGTTCATTTGGAACAGCTTTTGCTTTGCCTGAATATTTTAACTATAGAATTTTAGGCTTTCGTTAATTTTTTATACATTTTATACATGGCCTGGAATTTTTTCTTTTGTAGTCTTTTTCTTGTGGATTTTGTTATTTCTGATAAAGTTAGCCATCACTTTTACTGTTTATTTGAATGTAAAGTCATTTCCTTTCCCTGGCTGCTTTTAGGATTTTTTCCTGTTTCTTTTTGGCAATATGACGCACCTAGATGTGGTTTTTTGTGTTTTTTTTTTAGCTGAGCCATCGTGCCACCTGTTGGCAGCTCAGCTCGGGCTAGGCATCCAACTGCTGTTGCTCAGAGCTCAGCTTGCACTCTTGAGCGAGCTCTTAACCAACTGAACTGGCCAGCCCCCGAGATGTGATCTTTGTTGTATTTATTCTGCTTGGGGTTCACTGCGCTTCTTAAATATCTAAGTTGATCTTTCAATAATTTTGGGACATTTTCAGGCATTACTGTTTCAAGTATTTCTTTTGCCCCATTTTCTTCCTTTCCTCTCCTTTTGGACCTCAAATTAAAGGCATATTAAGTTGATATTGTTCCACAGGCCTCAAACCTCGCTATTCTCTCTCTGTGCTTGATAATTGTATTGGCTGTCTTCCGGTTGTCTTTCTTCTGCTGTGTCTAGTTTACTGTTAAGCTCATCCAGTAACTTTATTTCAGATACTGTATGCTTCATTTCAAGAGTTTTTATTTTTCATCACCAGACTTAGTTTGGTTTTTAGTTTTTAGTTCTTTGCTGAGAATCCCAATCATTTCATCCTTCACATTTTTTTCTGGTAAATTCTTTGACACTTTTAAAAGCTGTTTTTAAATAATTTTCTATTAATTCCAGTATATGCATCATCTGTGCATCTGCTTCAATATATTTTTTTGATTATGGTTCATGTATTTTCCCTGCATGCTTAGTAACTGTTTACTGTGTACTGGGCTTTGTGGTTGATATGTTGTGAGGACTCTAGATTCTGTCTTCTTCTAAAGACTGTTTAGTTCTGGCTAGATATTAAATCACTGATGGATGCTGTGAAAGCTTGATTTTACACTTTGTGATAGTGAATGTCCTTCCATTCTGCCCATAGTCCTACAGTACTGCCCTTAGTTCTAGGATGTTGTCCTTCCTCCTATGCATGGCCTGTTTGGGGTTTCAGTGGGAAACCTGAAGTATAAACCCATCCTAGTGGAATTGGAATTTTAAACTCTGTATTTATTCCCTCAGCAATTGCTGCCTCTGCTCCGCTCCTTAGACTTCAACTGCTGCTTTCTGCTGGATTCCTCTGAATAGCACACTGCACAGGTACAATTTGAAAGGAATTTGTAGGCAGATCTTGGGGCTTATATCTTTGAAGTTCTCTCCTTTCCAAGATTTCCCTCCTAATTACCAGCTATTCTAGAAGCCCCAAATGAGTCCTCAGCCCAGCAAGACTGTCACATTCTGCTTGAATTCTATTGCCAAGCACACTGCACAAACTGGAAATTGCCCTCAGGGTAAAAGCTAGTTAATGTGGATCTCTTCTAGTATGTGATTTTGTGCAATTTCTGCCTGGTTTGATTGCTCTCTAGTGTCTTCTAATAATTTTTATATTTTGTTCAGAGTTTACAATTGCTTTTGGCAAGAGTTAGTCCAATACAAGCTACTCCTTCATTACCAAACTGCAACATCTGAAATCTCAAAACGTTTCAAATTAAAAAATTAAAAAAAGACAAAATAAAGTTTATAATTTATTTCCAATCCATTAGGATAAAACCCACTTTATGCAGCTGAACCTTTTAGTTCATTTCTTCTGAAGAAAAGTACAAAAGACCAGATTAAAATTGAGACAAGCATTTAAAGGAAAATCCTTTGACTCAGAGTCCAAAACAAACTGTAAATGATTCATTCTACCAAAAGAATTAGTTTTTGTACAAAATATAAAGAATTTTACATTATAAACAAAGACCACTGTATATTTACTTAAATTAGAATTCTAGCATCTGCTTTTCCTCCGATTCCTCCCAAGCACAAAACATATTTGCAAGTCAGAAATATGGTAACCTCAATGGGCAAACTGTCTTAGAATAAGTTTTTACCTTTGACATATCTTGAAAGATAATATTGATTTTTTCCCTTGGCTTCGAGTTCAGTACATCAATAAGTTTGAATTTAGTTTATAAAACTCTGCCATATTAACATGAAGAGCACACTAAAATTTAATGTTTAAGCATTACCTTTTAGGAAGTAATATGATACAGAGCTCATTGCAAAATCTAAAAGTTTACAATCTAAGTCTAATATTAATTCAGAAAACCTCAGCAACTTCTATCTTTACTGGAAAAGACCAAACTAATCCCTTATGCCTCCTACTATATATCACTATCCTATTTTCATGGCTCTTCTATGAAAGAAACAGAGCTTAAAATAAAACTTTGTCATAGTAAGTCATAGAAAATAGGTCTCTAGCACTAAGCTCAACTTCAGATTTGATCAGGAAAGTAAAATAACTTCTACACATGGATGGATATTCATACAATAATATAATTCTCTGACTCAATGTTTATGACAATATTAACTTGACTTTTACATCTTTTAATATTTGAAATCTTTGTTATTTAAAAACTTTTCCAATAAAATAGTGAGCTACATTAAATTGCAGATAGAATTATGATAATTTGAGGTATTTTAAAAGTTGAGCTTGAAGCGCAGACTTTTACTATGACTAAACAGTTATCCAAAGATCAATAACATTAATCCTTTTCTAAATGAAAATACAAAATGAAATTTTATGAGCTTTATTGAAAATGTTTTAATCTGGGATGTTCCCAATTCTTGCCATCATGTATATTTATTTCATCATCACCTTTGTATATCTATATTTTGTACTGATGCATTACTATTTGAGACCTTAAAAAGATACTACTCATGACCTGAGAAATATGCGTGGTTCTGGCTTAAATCTTTTTTTAAATATTTATCTCAATCCTAATCCTAATCCTCATTTTTGTTATCCAGGGTGTTCTAAAGTCATGATTAAAAGAGACACGATTGGGCTGGCTGAGTGGCGCGGTGGTTAAGCACTGGCTTGGGAAGCCAGTGGCCCCAGTTCAGGTCCCACATATGAGGGCCAGTGACATTGCCCTCAAAAAAAACAAAAAAAAAAGAGACACGATTTAAGTTATGTCTACAAACTCCCTATGATGTTAAGAAATCATATATCTTGTATGTTCTTTAATAATAACAAGAGTAAAATTAAGAAGAATGTGTGTCTTCATTATAAAATTCTTATCTAATTGGGGCAAGGTTTTAACTTTCATTTGTTCTCTCAAAACCAAACTTATTTTTGCTAAATTAAAAAGCTTTGTTATGGGCTGGCTGAGTGGCGTGGTGGTTGGGAGCTGGTTTGGAAAGCCAGTGGCCCCGGTTCGGGTCCCACATGAGGGCCAGTGACACTGCCCTCAAAAAAAAAAAAAAATAGCTTTGTTGCTACTATAAAATTATTCTTTCCACCCATGACATTTCACACAAAAGCACCAAAAAAATTTCTGTAAACAAACTTTTAACCAGTAAATTAAGGGCAAATATCCATTTGCCTTTATTACAAAATTTAAAAGGCCATGATATGAGTCTCTACTTCCTAACAACATTTTTATAATAAAAATCCAGGCATACTTATACAAACAAGAAACAAAATTACTGTACATTTTGAGGGAACAAAAGGCAGATTAACAGACTACAACTTTTTTATTAACAAAGTGAGCACAAGAAACCTATAAAATGTATGCAATGTATAAAAATTCAATAAGTTTTTAAAGTTTCATTGAAGGGATTAACAATTAAGAATAAAAGATGTAGATCCACTGGCTTATCATTATCCTGTAAACAGTAAGAAAGTAATAAGCAATAAATTAGAAATCTCTTAGCTTCCAGTACTTCCCTTCTCTTGCACAGGGATCATTTTTACAACTGTTAAAATTGGCATTTTTAAATATTAGAGTAATAATAGCAGAAAATAAATTCCATTAGGAGTAAGTTAACAGTCTACAACGGATTTCTGACAAATATATTAGACAGAAAATACTGCAGGTCACATGAGGATTGATCTACATGTTGTATGACAGAGTGACTCAAAACTTCCAAGCCTCTCTATTTTACTAGATTTGTTTTGCTGCTATCATATTGCTTTCTAAATTGTTTGGTAGAAAGGTATGGAAAAATAAAAAGTAAAATTAAACACAACTGTTTAATGTCTGTAGATTTATGAAGAAAAAGCCTTCAAATCTTTTTTCCTATAACTATTACGCAGAAAAAAATTTCTTTTGGCACACAAGTTGTAAAAAGGGGAAAAAAAGGATCTTAAGAGTGCTTGACATTCCAATCACCCATAGTAAAGACAACAGTAGGAAAGGGAAATAGGAAAAATTACTATTTTAAGAAAAGATGTCAAAAGACAACCAGCCAACAGCTCTTGTGTCTTCTACTACTTACTGTCACTGGAGTACTTTCGTCTGCAACACAATATACAAGTTATTATTTACATTATGATTATGTTGGTAAAGAAGACCAGAATCAATTTCTGTTGTGCTCTAACTCACAGTACCCATCAGGATAACCATGACCATCAAGGCAAGAAGGCCTTAAACAAAATATTCCATTTGCATTGTATATTTTATTTAAATTTGTTTTATGGTTCATCTTCTGGGATGCACTAATAATTATAAGACTCTGAAAAATCCTGTAAACTTAGGCTGGGTTTCTGTAGCTGGTAACTATGCATTGAAGATGGCGTTTCTCTCTTAACATTTTCTGCAGGCTGACAAAGGTATTTCCTTAAACAGTGGTATCTCCAAAGTCCTTGTTCCAACGTATGTATGCTTCTAAGGTTTGAGGGCTCACACTGCGTTTTATCTTTTTCAAGGATTCAGTGAAGTCAGATAATCGAATATTTCTCATCTAGATTTTTAAAAAAGCATATGACAATACAAATGATGAATATATATACAGTAGTTGACCCATTAATGGGTTTACGCAAAGATGCTGTTTATTGATGTTATAAATATATACAGCTGTAATCTTAGAAAATCATGCCAATCATCTTATTTTACATATTATTATGTATTTGGCAAGGTTGTTATTAATATAAGAAATCTTACAAAAATGCGATACTAATATACTTTCATTACACGTGTTTAGTTTCTTAGGCATTAACATTTGAAATCACAATATGTTCCCATTATAAAAACAAACACACTCATAGAAAATTTGACAAAATATAGACAAGCAGAAAAAAGAAATTACTCACTCACAGTTCCACTCCTTATCTCCCTCTAATTTGTTTTTTCTGTTTATAGTTTCATGGAATTTTGCATTTTCAAGTCTTACTCACTACATACTCTAGGTAAAATTCATGCTAGGTTTATTAGAAAGGAAACGGAGGGGTTTTACAAGAAGCACATGGGACTTTTAAGAAAATATTGTCTTTACAACATGTACGATGCTTGAGGCTGAAATTTTCCAATATTAATATTGTTTATAAAGCATTTTTATATTAATTTGGCCTTATTACATGACATTGTAATTGTTTTTGAGCATGCAGAATACAACAAAACTGAGTTAATATCTATATTTACCCAAGGATTTTTAAAAGGCAACATGGAGTCTGGCACAAAATGACCAATATTAAAAATTGTCACTAGTAGATACATGTATATATTCCCCCCAAATAACAAGTTAAAGGAGAATTTGAGACAAAACTTCAACAAATGATATTTATCTATAATCTTTTTATTACTCTTATAAAACCCAGTCTAACTATCACTTCACATCTTCTCTGATATCTCCAAAAGCACAAGAAAATCACCTATACTTGTAACTTGTGTACAAGCCTAAGCTGAAAAGCTGTAGTCAAAAAGAAAAAGGACATACTGTTACCACATAATCACCATATGAGCCCTATATATTTCTTCTTTAATTGTAAAACATACACTGGCTCTTCCTAAAGCTCAGTGTAGAAGAATGATGAATGTAATGTGGGTGTTTTTTTATAATATTCCTGAATAAAATTTGTTATAAAAATGAAGGTTTTAAAAGCTTTTGATGAAATTCTAATTTAAGTGTCGAGTTTGGTGTATGTATACATAGGAAATTTATATATGGTAATTTAAAGTTAGTAAGGGATTAATGTATATAACAGGAAAAAACAACTGGTAGTTAGTTCAGCAAAGAGGGAAAATAAATTGCAAAGCTGTCTTATTAAAACGAAATAATAAAATATTTACTAAAGTTAAAAGTTAAATTGGGTACAGACTGCATGCTTTAAAAACAAAGTACATTAGGGCCGGCCGAGTGGCATGGTGGTTGGGCGCTGGCATGGGAAGCCAGCGGCCCCGGTTCGGATCCCACATATGAGGGTCAGTGACACAGCCCTCAAAAAAAAAAAAGAAAAAAAAGAAAAAAAAAAAAGTACATTATACCCTAAATTTATAATCAGTAATTTCCTAAACTACCTCTTAAAAATACAGGTTGAACACAATTACTTAAGTTTCTATTCTTTTAAAGACAAATGAGTATATCTCACTTAAATTGGTGTATAAACACCAGTACCTGACAATACACTTAGTTAATAAAATTGTATCAAATCATGACTGTACAAAATTCTAGTACACAATTTTATAATCCAAAGTACTTGTATTTTCCTCTCATCTCATAAATGTGACAGAATGAATTTCCTTAATCTCTATAATAAAATGTCATTATTTAGTATTTATGTTTTTAAAAATCATTTAATGAATACATATATTGTTCACTATTGCCAGACTGTTTTAAGTGCTTTATAAATATTAACTAAGTCAGGACTCACAGATAAAAACTACTACCAAATTATTAACAATAAAGCCATTATAGTAAAAATACTTAAACTGGATAAAAGTATACAGTGGAACCAGAAATTATAACACTGTAACCTGACTATACATAATTAGTGGAGTGGTACCAGTAATCTTATTTCTTGTAATTCATTCAGAAGTTTTAATTTGAGCATTTCTACCTGAAATTTAGTGTAAAATAATGTTTTGGCTTATATATTTCTAAAACAGTGGATACAATTATATTTTTAGGTGTGAAACTTTAAAAATCAAGTAGATATGCTATATTGTAATATTGGACCTCAGAACAGAATACAGCAAAAGTAATAGGATGTCACTTCCAGGATTAGGTAATAAAGACTATGACTTCCATCTTGCTGGCACCCTGTCTTCTTGGCTTGCTGGCTTTGATGAAGCAAATTACTATGTTGGAGAGGTTTATGTGGCAAGGAAGTAAAGGCAGACTACAGCTAATTGCCAGAGAAAACTGAGGGTCTCAGCCCAATAACTCAGGAGGAAATGAATTTAGCAAAGAATCACGTGAGTGAGTTCAGAAGCAGATCTTTCCCCAATTGAACCTTACAATGACTATAGCCCCAGCCAACCTCTTAATTCCAGCTTTTTGAGAGACCCTGGGAGAGAATTTGAAGCAGAGGACTCAGCTAAGTTGTGCCCATATTCCTGACTTGGTGAAAATGTGAAGTAATAAATATGTGTCATTTTCAGCTGCTAAGTTTTTGGGTAAATATTTGTTATACAGCAATAGATACCTATTGCAACAGAATTACCTTGTTTTTTAATCATGAGAATATAACAGTTGCATGTATGTTCTTTGGATGGGTAAAACATATCAAAGGGCCAGCCGAATGGCTCAGTTGGTTAAGAGCTCTCTCAAGAGTGAGAGCTGAGCTCTGAGCAACAGCAGTTCGATGCCCAGCCCGAGCTGAGCTGCCATTGAGCTTGAGCTGCCAACAGGTGGCAGGATGGCTCAGCTTAAAAAAAAAAAAACAACACCAAATAAACCATACCAAAGGTTAAGAGGGCCACTGCCAATGGAGAACAGGTCTCTTATCTCATGAAATAATGATGGGAAGATTCCTAAGAATTTCCACTATTCCCTCAGCAGCCACCTATTTGCTTTCACAAAATTATTATATTAATGAAAGTATATCAAAGCATTCCATTTAGAGGTACAAGGCAAGTGACCTTCCCAATGGATCTTCCCAAGAAATGCCATGGCCTAGGAGCTCGAGACAGAGTGAAGAATACTAGCAGATATGGAGCTGAGTAGATTTTGTCTGTTAAGTCAATTAAGAACTTGTAGATTGCTTCTTACTGAAATTTATTTGCCAGTTGGTGGTTTTAGCTCATTATTGCCTTGTTTGGTTCCTTTATTTTGTCTGGTCTTTCCAACAAACACAAAGGCCTAAAATGTCACCCAATGGGCCTTTCCTCAACTTTAGAGTGCCAAAGTATATGAGATGTCAAGTTTACCTGTTCCACATCCAAGTCAGGGGGAGTGATGTGTGGAGAAGAAATAATTCATGCATGGTACTTACTTTTTGGGTAGATAAGTACTATTAGATTTATGCTAAGTTTAAGAATATTAAACAGTTAATATATTTATGGGATATTGTTAATAAATTATACTTAAACTATTTTTAAAAAACCCATAAGACATTTTGGGAATACAAATTGTACATTATTGATATATTAAAAAAATAGAGGGCCGGCCGAGTGGCGCGGTGGTTAAGCGCTGGCTTGGGAAGCCGGCGGCCCTGGTTCAGGTCCCATATGTGAGGTCCAGTGACACTGCCCTCAAAAAAAACCAAAAAACAAAACAAAAAACAAAAACAAAACAAAAAAAAAAAAACCAGGTTTAAAAAAAAAAAAATAGAAAAATGTGCAATTCACTTTTTACAAGTTATTTCATGTCTAAAAATCTTTGTTTCCTACAGTTTTCTTGTTTAGTTTTCACATAATATAATTTGATAGAAAATGATATAATGATTGTGTATAATACTTTTTTGTCCATTACTAATGAACACCATAAGAGATTTTGATAGGCCTCCATATTATGAAATAAAACAAAGTTAATTTTTTCTAGTTTCTAATCAAATAAATTATAAAAATCCAGATAAAAGATATGTCTTACAATACGGAGTACCATAACAAAGAGAAAATAATTGTAGAATCGCATACCTCACTGGCAGACATATTCTTCACTTGTTCTGGTTTCAGTTCTGTAAAATATAAGTCAGCCACTTAAGAAAATTTTTTGAAGTTTAAATTGCTGAAGACTAAAATCAAGTACAATGACCTAAAAGCATGTATTCAATATGACCATTCTGTTAAGAGAGATATAAATCAATACTAAGAGCACATAATTTACAAATGTTGAGAATAATATTTTTTCTTAGGAGTAACTGGAAGACATTCAATTTCTTTGCATACTGCACAAGAACAACACATTTTTACAAATTTGAGACTAAACTTAAAAGAATGCAACTTGGTCTTTATTTTTTTTAACACAACAACTTTTGTCTGCTTCAGAAAATAGTTAAAAGATTCTTAAAAATACACGACTTATACATTAGTTGTTTCTTAGTCCACTATCGGAACAAAACTTCATGCCTCTGGCAGCAAGAAAGTTTGACTAAAATGCTTTTTACCCAGAGTTTCTATATTCTCAATTAGATTTATTATTCTCTCCAGAGCATCAGTTCTTAATCAGTACCCTGTTTCACTGTAGGAGATGTGTTCTGAAAGTTGCATATTTCATGTTCCTTTATATCATCATAGCCAATAAACTGATGCATACCTGAAAGCATCACCCATCCATTGCCTATGCTGGTTGTGGACAAGTAACTTAGAATATCTATTCTAAAGTGATACCATAGTGAGTTTACTAATCTCACCTAAAAGTCATCAGTTTGATATTTCAGAATCAATAAATTACCTTGAATTGAAATATAGCAATGAATGATATGTTTTGCTTTAATTCCTCAAAAGTTAACATATAATGATAAAAGTATAAATAGTGCTATAAGTTCTCTTAGACAACTTAATTTCAAATGATACTAGAATACTGAAATAAAGAGCACAAAAAGGTTAAGAACATTTTCCTTTTATTATTCTTTTTGGCTTGCTTAAAAAAAGTTTTCTTTTTTTGGCATTTTCTGCTGCTTATCTGGTGAAGAAGTGAAACCTGTTGTCTAGAACAGCGGTCATGGTCCAGGGAGCCATGGACTCTCTTTGTATGGTCTGTGAGCTAATAACGTTTTCACATTTTGGGGTTTTTTTTTTTTTGGTTAAAAAAAATAATATGCAATAGAGAGCATATGTGGCCCACAAGCCTAAAATATTCACTATCAGGCCCTTTACAGAAAAGTTTGCTGGCCCTTAGTCTAGAAACTATTTTGTATCAAGTTTTCCATTGATACAACTATACCGTTTTCCTACTTATCAGGATCTCTCAATAAGGGCCTCTTAAACTTCTTAACTGGCCTATTAAAGAGCTATAAATGCTTCAAGCTCTGTATACCTACCTCGGATAGGACCCAGCGCTGCATCTTTTGCCAAAGCTGTTAGATCACTTCCTGAGTATCCATCAGTCATTCTGAGAATGGGCAAAAAGAGCAAATTATTTTTATCTTTGCAGATTTAAAATCTCCATGTAATAAGTGGGCAAAACCTAGTTTGCCTTTGTCATCAAGCAGACTGCTAAGTGATTTGACTTTAAGGGCACAGAAAGGCCCACTTGCTAAAAACAAACAAAACAGTCTATTGTTGGCTCCTTATATATATATATATAATGCCTCAAATTTTCATCATTAGAACCATTCCTTTAGATTAAGGCAACTATATCTATTGGAAACTCCATTAAATTGCAAATATGTCCCCTGGAAGGTAACATCTATAAGTCATTGTTGGCCAACTGACGCATATCCACAATTGCTTCTCTGTAAGTTCATGAGTCTTTGTTTTCACAAAGAGCACTGCCTTGATGGAATGAGGGCCAATCGAAGTTGAGTTTTGTAAATGTAGAAGAGACATGTGAAGGAAGGGTCTGCTGCAGAAGAAACTGATAAAAATAGGCACAACTGAGTAGGATACCACAGAGGAGAATCTTGGGTAGCCAAGAGATTATCAAAGTGAACTAAGAACTAGAGAGGCAAAGGGGAAGAGGAAAATAAAACAGAAAAAGAAAGCATTTTCCTATCATATACTATGTTAAATAAGTACACAGAACAAACATTATTAGCAGAATTCTTTACTGGAATGACAAAGAAGGATCTCAATATTTCCAAGTATTGGATTTGTTCTTTTTTTCACAGTTATCTGGAAACTCAGTTTTCACTAAAATTACTGGCTACTCACATACTTGTTAAATATTTTAAATTACTTTATGAGATTTTTCAGTGACTAAAGTGCATCTCCACTTTATTCAGTTTCTATTTAAATATACTGCTCATAAAAAAAGTTGGAAGATGTAAAAATTATAAAAAATTATGTGTAAAGCAGAAGAACAAATTTATATAAAATATCTACGTTGGTGTGGGCAGATATGAGATTTAAATTTTTTTAAAATTACTTTAACACCACTTACAAGTTTTAATAAGTTTATAAAAGGAATATACTTTCATCATTAGATATTTAGGTCATGTCATATAAAGGATCTAGAAATTGAAATTAGAGACCATATATAAGACTAAGAGCTAAAGAGAATCAAAGGAAATAGGGGATGAGACAAAAAGTTTTCTGATACATTACTCATTTCATACTTGAGCTTAAACAAAACAGCAAAAGAATTATTTTTTTAAAAAGCTGTAAGATAGACCAAATCAAATTACTCACCTAGCAAGTTGCGCTAGTTCTTTTTGGGTCAATGGGCTTCCCTGTTTACATAATAGATTTTTAAGTAAAAGTAGTCGTGTCTGCAAAAGAAATATTAAAGAATTATTAGTCCTAAGAATTAGCTTAATAAAATAGCAGGAATCAGGTTCAAATTCTGACTCATTTAAGAACTGAGTGATCATTCTACCTCTTAGAGCCTCACTCATGTCTATTAGAAGTACCATTTTGTTACTGAGAGAGTTAAAGACAATCCAAATTAAGCACTAAGGATGTAGTTGCGGTTACTACCAAGGACAGTAAGGGTCTGAGGCAGATAACCACAATTAAAAAAAATATATATTTTTATAGAGGTATGAATTCATATAACATGAATCTCTCCCATCGTAATATATAATTCAATGACTTAATAAATTTAGAGATGTGCAATCATCACCATAAACCAGTTTAGAATATTTCTCTCATCCCAGAAAGTTTACTTTTTTTTGTTTACAGTTAATAGCCACTCCTACCCCTAGCTTTAGCAAACCATAAAGTGCTTTAAATTTCTAGAAATTTGCCTTTTCTGAACATTTCATATAAATGGAATCATATAACATGTAATCTTTTGCATCTGGTGTCAACTAGTATGTTTTTGAGGTTCATCCGTAATATAGCATGTAAAAGTAGCTCATTCCTTTTATTGCTAAACAGTCTTCCATTAAATGGATATATTTCATTTGTTTATCCATTTACCAATTGATGAGTATTTTAGATTCTTTGAAGTTCTGGGCTATTATTTATAATGCTGCTATGAAAATTCTTATACATGTTTTTGTGTAGACATATGTTTTCATTTCTCTTGGGTAGGTTCCTAGGAATGGAATTGGTGGATCTTATGGTTAAGTTTATGTTGATCTTTTTAAGAAACTGCCAAACTGTCTTCCAATGTGGCTGTGCCATCGATTGGAAGACTCAACACTGGCAACGTGGTAGTTCTTGTTTCTGCTTAAAAAAAAAAAATTCAAATATAGATACATACCTCCTCATTTGGCAAAGACACATATACCCGTTTGGTAAAACGCCTAAAAAAAGGATTCAAGCAATTCAGAAATATAGTTTTGAATTTAAAGGTAACTCAGTTCAAGTAGAAAATAATAAGAAAAAAACCTTCAAGTATAATGCTCAAGGCATTTGAATGCATTTTAGTAGTCTTAAGTGTAAAATGTTAATTTTAGGAGTTACTTTTTAAAAACTCTCTAGTTAATGTTAAAAAATGCTTAAATCAATATTGTCAGAATTAAATTAACCAATTATGTATGTGCATGTTTTAAACAGCAATAAAGCAAAATACTGAACAGCTTTAAAACAAAATAGATGACAGAAGCAATTTAATAAAGAGATCATTGCTGTCTTCTTGAAACTAAAAGCAACTAAAACCAATGAGGTCAACAGAAACAGAAAAGTAAACATCATCAAGAAATCAAGTAACATTTATGGAACTAAAATGTATGAAGAACAGCTGCCTAGGACAGTGAAAATTACACTGACAAAGGAGGATATACACAGGATCTGCCACTGCAGATTACAGACGTGTGTCAGGGCATAGAGTTTTCAAAGGAAACAGAGAAAGCACACTTTGAGGGGTAATAAAACCAGTCTCCCAACATTTAAATAAGCAGGTGAGGACTGGTTCCACAGATTCTGTGAACCCTCGCCAGGAGCAGGGTAACAGCAAGGGAAGCGAGGCTAAACACAGAAACTCAGACACATTGTCTTTTTAAGAAGACATCAGTCAGTCTGGCAAGATGACAAGCTGTCTTGCAGTGATCCATCTTTGTAAGTTGAAGAAGACACTAAATCAACCTAACCTATTGACACACACACACACACTTATCAGGCAGGGCTTTACTGTTGAATCAGGGAAACTGTTAATCAAGGGTACTCATAGGACAATGTAAAATATTTGCTTAGGATCTTACTTCTGTAGCTCTTCTCCTATAACATCATCCCAAAACTAGGTTTTCCAAGAAAACATTACTGATTCAAATAAAAATCATAAGCAAAACATGCAGCAACACAGGACTGATTTTTTAAAAAAGTATCAAAATAGAGGAGAACACAAAAAATATAACATAGATAAAATGAAGAACATGCACAAGAGGATTGTGCCATAAAGCAAATTAAAATTGTAACCAAATATCTTTCCATGAAATATAGTTCAATGAAAAAAAAGTCTTCTATGAAACAAGAGTTTTATGAGATATAATAAGGCCTTTCAAGGAAATGACATACACAAAGGCTCAAGGAAATGAGACAACAGAAGATGAAAAATGGGATCACAGAGATCAGAAAAGCAATGAAAAAGAAAACAAAACCACCACAGAAACAAAGGTTAAAAAGTAAAAGCAGGAAGGAGATTAGACACTAACCAGTAAGAAATAATGACAACAAATGGGAAAACAGACAAAACAAAATAAAGAAGACCTAAAGGTTAAAAAGAGTTACAGATATGGAAGAGAAAAAGATGCAACATAATGTATAAGTCGTACGTAGAAGAAAAAAATTTAAAAAAAAATGAATTAGGAAAAAAAAAAAAAAGATAATATTCAAAATAACTTTCCCAAAACAAAGGATGTTCTAAACTATCAATTTAAACAAACACCAAATCCCAGGAAAAATTAACACAATCAACATATTTTTCAAATAATTGGATTTCAATACTTGAAAACTGTATCCAGTAAGAAGAAAAAACACTAAGTTAATCCATAAGTGTGAATAAAAGCAGGCTGGCTTCAGACATTTATTTATTTATTTATTTATTTTTCAGCTGAGCCATACTGCCACCTGTTGGCAGCTCAGTGGCAACTCAGCTTGGGCTGGGCATCAAACAGCTGTTACTCAGAGCTCAGCTCACACTCCTGAGTGAGCTCTTAATCAACTGAGCCACTTGGCCAGCCCCTAGGCTTAGACTTTTATACGGCAGTATCCCATCATAGAAATAATAGGTCAATGGTATAGATTCCTCAGGGAAAAAAAAGGGAGGCCCAAGAATTTTATGCTGAGTCAAACTGTCCTCCCGTAGGAAGGGGACAAATTTGTTCAACAGACAACATCACAGAGTTCCCACGAACCCTGCTTTCATCAGCTTCTAATAAAGCCCAGTAAAAAAAGGGTAAGAATCAATTTTGGAGTTTTAAGATAATTCAATCCAACCCAAAAGAAATAACCGATTTGCCTAAAACCATAAAATGAAGAGTCATCTTCCTGATACACTGGCCCTGTCTTCAAAATCTTTATTTGGTAAACCAGAGGAGAGAAGATGGGTATAGGGAGGAAAATACTGAATTTAGCCTTCAACTCAAGAAGGAAGGAAATAAGAAATATGTGAAATGAACACATAAGTATATCTGTTGTAATAAACATGTGTGTTTCTATGTGCATCTCCCTACCTGAGAACAGCCTCATCAAGCTCTTGTGGCCTATTAGTAGCACCCATTACAAGTACTCTGTCATCTCCAGCAGACTGTACCTATAAGCCAAAAAGTTTTCTCAGTGCTTTTAGATAAAATAATAACAAAGAAAAACATAATAAAGATATCTGTATTTCTAATTTGGGTCATTTAATAGGAAAATACATACACTAAAATGCTTTCACATTAAAAATATCATAATACTTACACCATCAAATTCTATTAGAAACTCAGTTTTTAGACGTCTACTAGCATCATGTTCTCCTTCTCTTCTTTCACACAAAAGGCTATCAACTTCATCTAGAGAAAATACAAGGATAATACTTGAATCAAAAGCCAACCTACATGAGTCATCTGAGATTAATCTAGTTTACTATTTAAGTTATTAATGTAGTGGGTCCTACTCAACTCATTAGTTTTTAATTTTGTGTTTCTTATAACTTTTTCCTTCTGAATAATCTTTCCTACCATCCCTCTTATATTTGGAGAGGGGAATTAGTTTCACAAAGGTTCAACTGACTTAGCTGATAGACATGTTCTTACCTATAAAAATTATAGAAGGTTGAAGTTCTCGAGCCACAGCAAAAAGAGCTCTCACCAACTTCTCTCCTTCTCCCACCTAAAACAAGACATTATGTACATTATTATATATATAAAATGTAACATTATTCTAGCTTTTAAAATTTCATGGTTGAAAGTCTAGAATGTAGGAATTTAATTTCCTTTCTGTGCAACAACCAAAGATTGGTTTAAAGAATTGGGAAGGAGGGCAAGGAAGGTTACTGAAATATCTCTTATAATTTTGGAACATAGGCTATTTATTATTTAATACTGTCTGGTAAGTACTTTAAAAAATAAAATTTTTCTCCATTCCTAAGACCTGAGAATGAAATAGCTGTTTGTCAAAGGTATAACTAGTGGGACAAGAAAATACTAGCGGAGAGAAAGAAACGCTGTACGTATTACTTCAGCCCTACGTTGCAGGGAGTATTTATTGAAGGAGGTAAGTTAGAAAGTGCCCTCCTGAAAAAAGCTTGCTCTATTAAGAACACCTTGAAAACTCATTTTCACAGTATCACTCTCAATAAGTATCAAAATATTTCAAGGTAGTCCAGGAGGCCTAGGAACACTCCTTGAAACCCTATACTAAAACTATTCTATACACCAAAGCATTTAATGAAAGGGTCATGAAGTTTGAGGTAATTTACTGTAAAAATTCTTCTGTCCTCTAGGTGGCATCTGTTCTTTTTTTATTGAAAAAAAAGAATGGTTCCAGATTTAGCATCTTCAAAATAAGTATTATCAGAGCATGGAGGGAACCACAAGAGATCAACACTTTATAAATGAAGTAAGGTCTGAAATGATATTTTAAGGCCAGCTCACTATGTAAAAGTTAGGCTGGAGTCCCTATCTCCTAACTTCTAAGACAATGTTCTCCATTATACTATGTGCATAATGTGGATAAACCTACTCTAATAATTTTACTTATAAAAATTCACATAGGAAACAAGCAGTATCATTTGATATTTAACTTATAATTACAAAATTGGTAACCTTGTCAATACCTGAACTTGGACTTCTAACTTCTGAAACTATAAGACAATAAATTTCTGTTGTTTAAGCCAGCCAGTTTAAGGTACTCTGTTACACAGCCCTAACAAACTAATACAGTATTTGACAGCACAATTCTGATTTTTTTCCCCCCCTTTTTTTTTAAAAGATTTTATTGGGGAATTGGGGAGCATTGGGGAACTGACAAGTTGCTGTCCTTTTGTCCTTGAGTATAGTTGTGGAGGACATTGCTTCACTGGCCCATGTTGGTTTATCATTGCGCTCTTCCTGGGTGAGGCAGATCGGTCGCCAGCCTCTGGATGGCCGCTCACCATGGCTCTTGGCAGTTCACATCGGCTGCCAGCCACTCACTATAGCCTATGGCAGCCCACTGCAGCATGGGCTGCAGCTATGCCGTCCCAGGGACTCACAGCAGCCCATCTCTAGGTGGAGCTGTTGTTCACCCTCTTAGCTGTAGAGGGCAGTGTCACTGGCCCCCATATGTGGGATCCGAACTGGGGCCGCTGGCTTCCCAAGCCAGCATTCCAAGCCAACTCTTAACCAACGTGCCAGTAGGCCGGCCCAGCACAATTCTAATTTTAAATGAGCCTAACAAATGCACATGACTTTCTACTATGAAGAGTGATATTCATCATCTCTGAATAATAGATATAAAACTGATATACAAATATTTTTGTATAATGTTACTAACATTACTTAACATAGTAACTTTTTTTTTTTGGGGGGGGGCTGTATTTTAAATTTTTTTTTTTTTTTTTTTTTAGCTGAGCCCTTCTGCCACCTGTTGGCAGCTCAACGGCAACTCAGCTCGGGCTGGCATTGAACCGCTGTTGCTCAGAGCTCAGCTTGCACTCTTGAGCGAGCTCTTACCCAACTGAGCCACTTGGCCGGCCCTAAATTTTTTTTTATTATTAGTTTCAGGTGTATAAAACAATATAATAGTTACGCTTTCCACCTTTTCACCTCTCACACAGTGACAACCCCCTTCCCTCAACCCACCATCCCTCACCCCCCAATATCATACATATCTATTATAATTCCATTGACTTCACTCCCCACACTGTACTCCACATTCCGTGACTATATACACACACACACACACACACACACACACACACACACACACATATACACACACACACACACACATATATTATAGTTGCGATATAATTTTATTCAACGGTAGCTTCCGATGCACAGTGCAGTGGTCAGGCCTCTACACTGTCCATGAAGTGGTCTCCCTAAAAAGACATGAGTCCATCTGGCCTCCTAAAAAATATTTACAACATTATTGATTATATTCCCCAAACTGTCTTTCCTATCCCTGTAACAAAGTAACATTTTAACAGTAACTTAAAACATGACAATACTGGAAAAATCACTCACATATTTTGAAGTTAAACTTGCAGCACTTATATTAAAGAAGGTTGCATTCGATTCTGCAGCTACTGCTTTAGCCTTTAAAAAATTACAAAGGCAAATATTACATTAGGTCAATGTCTTGCTTTAAAAAGATAATCACATTTGATCAACTTAAGTATTAGGAAAGATTTTCTAAAAATATAAGGTATGACACAATTCCCAACACATGGCAATCAATGTGTTCCCTTCTCAGCAATGAGGAAAAGATCTAGGAAGAGCTGTGCTTCTTTCCACTCTCTTTTTTCCTAAGGGAGAATGGATAGGGAGAGATTAAAAAATAAGAGGGTATTATTCTCTTCCTAGTTTTAGAAAGATAACTGCTTAAAGAGAAAGATTAACAGCTAAGGGAAGAAGTTACTCTTTCCCTATTTTCTTTTTCCCTCTAGAAGAGCTATGCAGGAGAAAGAGGTATCCAGATCCCAGTTAAAAACTTTTGGCAAAAGGATACGGGGGGGGGGGGCACAGGAAATCTGTTGTATGTTAATTATACTTCAATTAAAAAAAAAAAAAAAGAAAAAATCTGTATCATGCTGATTATTTAAATAAAGCTGTTAAGATAGTAAAGATATCAAGGGTTAGGCAGGTATTCAATATTGTAAGGTAAGCTCTTCTAAAGTAAAAATTTTATTAGTTAACTTGGGAAAATAAAAACTACACTGTTAAATTTAACCAGCCCAAAACATATGACTGAAGATAACATATATAGTTTTCCATCTATTTTGTCATTGAAAACTAGTTTAAAAACTTAAGAGAAATATATTATAGCAAAAAAGCAAGTCATAAATAATAGACTCAGGGACAATGTAAAGTTTTTAAAATATATTATTGTCCCAAATATCTCAAAAGAACATTCAAATTTAAAAAGAATTCTTACCAGCATTGTTTTTCCATTTCCAGGTGGACCAAAGAGTAACAATCCTCTGGCAGGAGCTCTAAGCCCTGTGAACAACTTAAAAATATATACACAACTATAATTTTGGAGATACTTTTTTCCAGACATTTTAAGAATTATTTGTCATCTAAAAAGCACAATTTTTCAGTAGCATCCTCCCAAACAGAAGAGAACACATAATCAATATACTAGTATAATTATTAAAACAGAAGAAAACAAATGAAATAAAACCAAATCCTTATTCACCAAAAACAAAGCAGACTGGTTAAGCAGAAAATATTGAACATAGGCATGCTTCTCTACTTCCTTTAGAAATCTCACCAAAAGAACAGTAAATGAATAAAAAAAGATAAAAATCTTCCAAAGAGGAAGAATAGGAGAATAGGAAAGGAGACAACAGAGGACACAATGAATTTTTGTAGATGGAGAACTGATAAAGTGTGGTAAATGATTCAGCAGAGCTGCAGGAGCTGCTTGTGAAGGGATACCCAGATACAAGGAGCAAGCTGATGTGAACAAAAGACCCTGGAAAAGCTTAGGATGTGAAGGCATTGGGTACTGCAGAAAACAGCAGTAAGGTGGGCAGCCCAAACTGATTCCAAGTTTGTATGGGGAACAACTGAACCTATGTTCTTGCTGCCCCACAAGAGCACTAGGGCAAGTACTCCTCTTCCACAACCAAAGGAGGCAGACGTTTTATTTTAGAGAAATTAAACCAGAGTCTCCAGACTCAGGGACATCAGGAGTCGAGGATGAAGCACCAGACAGATAACACTTTGGTTAACAGTGAAGGTGCATGAAATTTTTTTTTAGCTGAGCCATCCTGCCACCTGTTGGCAGCTCAGCTCGGGCCAGGAATCGAAATGGCGACCCTGTTGCTCAGAGCTCACACACTTGAGCGAGCTCTTAAACAACTGACCTGCTTGGTTGGCTAAACTTTTCAGTTGAACCATTTGAAGTGGGTGATATTCAACTTTTGAAAAAACACTTTTTTTGAGTGGGGGAAGGGGAGGGTTAGGTTTACAAAAAATTGAATGGAAAGTATGGAGTTCCCATAAAACTCTTCACTTCCCCATTTTCATCTATTATTAACATTTTGCATTGGTGTGATACATTTATTACAACTGATGAACCAATATTGATACATTGTTATTAACTAAAGCCCATAGTTTATACTAGAGTTCACTGCTCCTATCATGTATCCACCATTACAGTCTCATTGCGCTAAAGAATGCCCTGTGCTCCATCTATTCATCACTCCCTCCTCCACCACCCCCACTCATGAACCACTAGCAACACTGATCCTTTTACTGTCTCCATAGTTTTGTCATTCCTGGATGTCATATAATTGGAATATACATTATTAGCCTTTTCAGGTTGACTTCTTTGATTTAGCAATATCCATTTAAGGTTCCTTTGTGTATTTTCGTGGTGTGATAGCTCATTTCTTTTTAGTGATAAATAATAATATTTCACTATAAGAATATACCTGTTTATCCATTTACCTATGAAAGATCATGTTGGTTGCTTCCAAGTGTGGGTGATTTCAAGTAAAGCTACTATAACATTTCTGTGCAGGTTTTTGTATGGACATACACTTTGACTCACTTGGGTAAATACTAAGGAGCATGATTGCCAGACAGCAGTAAGAGTATGTTTGATTTTGTAAGAATGTGCCACCAGCAATGAATGCGAGTTCCTGTTGCTGCATGTCATCACCAGTGTTTGGTACCATCAATGTTACATATTTTAGCCATTCTAATTAGTATGTAGTGGAATCTTACTGTTTAACTCGTAATTCCCTACTGATGAATGATGTCAAATATTTTTTTCACATGCATGTTTGTCATCTGTGTATCTTTTTCGGTGAGGTGTCTGTTCATATCTTTTGCCCATATTTTAATTGGGTTATTTGTTTTCCTATTGTTGGGTTTTAAAAGTTCTTTGTATAATTTGGATATCAGTCCTTTAACATACACAAGGTGTAATCAAAAATATGGTGAATGTTTAAATTTAAAAAAATGCATTACAGTAAAAGGCATATTGCCATTAATCCCCTTCAAAATACTCCCCCTCGAACACACTTACTCCATCGTTCTTGCCACTTTCTGAAATAGTTCTGGAAGTTCTCTTTTGTGAGTGTCTTTAGTTGTGCTGTCTCTTAATTTTAAATCCCTCTTACCTTGATATAAAAATTATGTCCTGTTACCTACTTTTCCTATAAATGTTAAAAATGGGTTGGAAATTAGGAATTCTTATAGTCATTCTCCTGTCTTATAGTAACTAGTCAACATCAATTGCCAGTGTTTTCACTTTTTTTAAAAAAGCATGATCTCTACTGTTATATGAATTAATCATTCTAATATAGCTCAAACATTTCTTTACTGATGCTACATTCAATAATGGATAATGTTATAGGAAAGTGATAATATCATCCTTACCTCAGGCCTCAGAGAAGGAAGAATGACAATTTCTTGCAACGCTTGTTTTGCCAATTCTTGACCAGCTATATCATCAAATTTAACAGCTGTTCCACTAAGAAACAGAATTTCAGTTAGCTCCACAATAGAAATGTACTTCAGTTATTACAATATGAAGTCTAATAAGCTCTATGAAACACAGTCATTTTTATGTTAACTTACCATGAAACTATAGTTAAGTCAGTAAAGCAACGGTTTTCTACATTTATAGTAACTGAAAACCAACATAAAACTTAAATATGTAAATTAGACAAGGTATTTATTATCTATTTCACAGATGATACATTTTATAAATAAAAGTGAAAAATAAAAACTGTAAAATACCTTAGATGGCAAAACTTACTTGTCCACAATTTCATTCATTATAAGGTTAGCAAGGTTGCTGTCCACATTCCTAAAATTCTTCATGTCTTTCTTTTTACGAGCAGCAGTTGTAGGGGTGGAAGGTTTATTTGTTCGATTTGTTTTTGGTGTACTCTTAAAGGACACAAAATTTTAGTGTGAAAATACAACCGAGCCTTTACACTTTTCACAAGTGAATTAGCCTTAAAGTTCACAGAATTAAACGTTTAAAACTAGGGAAAAAAATACAAAAAAACCCCAAATCTAAATTTACTTCAAGGTAAAATGTATTAACTATAGAACTACATTTGCTTTGAAGAGGGTTTATAGAGGATTTTGTCCAGAGGGATTTAGCTATTATAAAATAAAAAGGCTCTATGACAGTACAGCCATGTAATTTTGATCCTTGTTAGAATTGTATCAAAACTCCAGGTATGTTTAATGTCACAGAAAATTTACATAGATTTAAACAATTGTAAAAATAACAAATGTAAAATGAACTACATAGCATTATATAACAGATTAGCTACGCAAACTAACTATAAAAAAGCCTAATAGGTCCAAAAGGAGGTAAAATAAGATTTGCTTTTTTTAAAAAATTTTTTATTTTGTCGGGGAACAGTGTGTTTTTCCAGGACCCATCAGCTCTAAGTCGAGTAGTTGTTTAATTCATAGTTGTGGAGGGCACAACTCAGTGGCCCATGTGGGGATCAAACCAGCAGCCTTGGTGTTATGAGCACTGTGCTCTAACCAACTGAGCTAACTGGCTGCCCCAAGATTTGCTTTTTAACAGCAAGTTGCCCTTGTACATTTTAAAAAAAGAAAAATTACATTAGACTTTGTGGAAACTTATCAATTCTTTGAGGTATAATAAAGTACTTTGAAATAAACTTAAGTAGGCATGTCATGTTCAAAAGTTTCTGTATGCAAGGCAGAGCAATTAAATTCCGTCTCCAAATACCTTATGAGTGGCAGTTGCAGGACCAGGCCCCTGTCTCACTCCAGAAACCATGGATAAGCCACTGCAACTAGGTGCTCTGTGATGGCCGGAAAGGCTTGTGGATCCACCTTTTGTAATTGTTTTTGAACGAGGCAGTGAATTACTAGTGTGTGTTAAGGGATCTTTTCTTTTCGGAACTGCTCCACTTTCTATTAAGGAAATAGTAAAATCATCATGGTTAGAAAACTGTGGCTAAACATTATAAAAGTAATAATAAAGACCAATACAAATTTGCAAAATTAAGCTAATATGTTTTTCTACTTCAGCAATATTTCAAAATCAGACTTTAATCAGAATATATATACTAGGGTATGCATAGGGGTTGCCATTGGGTGACAAGATTATGGTTATTTAGGTTTTTCTTTCCTTGATGTATATTCTAATTTTCTTATTGTAGAGAGGGGAAAAAAATAGCACTGCATTACCTTGGTTCCAAACTTTTAAGACTATAAAATAGCATGAAAGTCCATGATCAGTGCCCATGAAAAGTTTTAAAAAATAATCAATTTCTAATATTGAGTGTCAACTATAATTATGTGTGTATGTGTGTGACTGTGTACACACACACACACACACATATATATGGTCACGAGATGTAAAGTACAGCATAAGGAATACAGTCAATGATATTGTGATAGCTAGGTACAATGTCAGGGGTGGTAGACTAAGGGGGTTATCACTTTGTGAGGGGTATAAATGTCTAATCATTATGTTGTTTTATAGACCTAAAACGAATTAAAAAAATCAATTTTTAAGTTAAGGGTATAAAGATACAGTCTTTAATGTCAAGTATTTTATGTGCTGTATATGTAAATAAATATGTATAGAACACCTTCTATTAAGTCTAAACGATTACCTGACTTACCTACAGTGTTCTTCTACATAAATTACAGGCTTTTAAATGTTCAAATCTCACTGCTTCCAAATAATATTTTTATAAACAATGTTTACTGTGAAGACAAATGTTAAAACAGTCAGCAAATTACAGTAGCCTAGAGAAAAAACAAAAGCCTTACTTTTGCTTTTGTTATCAACTCCCTTAATATGATTTAATGATACTCAAGGGAAATTTAGAGTAAGGTGATCAATAAGTTTTTCCAGTAAATAAATGTAAAGTTCTGAAACATATGTTCAAAAAACAGTTGATGGAGACCCTAAGGGAAGAAGCAGGAGGCAATCCAGAAAAGGGAATGACAATCAGCAAAAGCAAAGATGTAAATAAAAGCAAGATCTGTTCAGGGTGAAGATAAATATTCATTTCAGAGGAAAAAATGCCAACAGGAGAATCTCTTTAGACAGAAATATACAGTCCTAAGACTACAAATGGATAGAAATTTCCACATGGAACTATGAGAATAACAGCAGCCTTTCATAACAAAATAACGAAGTCAATAGGCAATGGAGTATATTCTAAATGCAGAGGAAAAGAAGTATTAACCTACATCAATTCTACATCCAGATGAGTTATCACATAAGAATGAGAGTTATTTTCAGACAATAGAAAGAGAGTTTACGATCTACAATCCCACATTAAAAGTACTAGTGGGCCGGACAACTGGTGTATTGGTTAGGAGCTGTCTTGGGATGCCATCTCTGAGCAGTGGGGCACCAGTTCGGATCCCACATATAAGGGCCAATGATGTTGCCCTCTACAGCTAAGGTGGTAAACAACAGTTCCACCTGGTTGCCTCTATAGCTAAGATGGTAAATATTGCCTCTATAGCTAAGATGGCCCGTGACAGTGTGGGCTGCAGCCCTGTTGCAGTGGGCTGCCACAGGATACAGTGAGTGGCCGGCAGCCAGTGTGAGGGGCTGGCAGGCAGTGTGAGCTGCCAAGAGCCGCCGTGAGCGACCGTCCAGAGGCCGGTGAGCGACTGCCTCATGCAGGAAGAGCGCAATGACGATACCAACATGGGCCAGTGAAGGAATGTCCTCCACAACTAGACTGAACAACTAAAAAGGACAGCAATTTGTCTGTTCCCTTACGCTGTTTCCCTCCCCCAATTCTCTAATAAAATCTTTAAAAAAAAAAAGTACTACTAATGGGGGCCGGCCAAGTGGCGCGTTGGTTAAGAGCTGGCTTGGGACACCAGCTCTGAGCAGCGGGGCCCCAGTTTGGATCCCACATATGATGGCCAGTGACAATGCCCTCTATAGCTAATATGGTGAACAATAGCTCCACCTGGAGCTGGGCTGTGAGTCTCTGGGGACGACATAGCTGCCAGTGGGCTGCCAGAGGCTACAGTGAGTGGCCCGCAGCCAGCGTGAGCAGCTGGCAGCCAGCGTGAGCTGCTAAGATCCTCTGTGAGAGGCCATCAGAGGCCAGTGACCGATTTGCCTCACCCGGAAAAAGTGCAATGATAATACCAACATGGGCCAGTGAAGCAATATCCTCCACAACTAAAGAACAAAACAGGAGACTAATTTGTCTGTTCCCCTTCCCCAATTCCCCAACGCTGTTCCCCTCCCCAATTCCCCAATAAAATCTTAAAAAAAAAAAAAAAAGTACTACTAATGGGGGTCTTTTTGTTAAAAGGCATATTAAACACAGAGAGGAGTAAAAAACCTGTAATATTGGGTCGGCTGAGTGGCGCACGGTGGTTAAGCGGCCCCGGTTTGGGTCCCACTGGCTTGGGAAGCCAGTGACACTGCCCTCAAAACAAAACAAGACAAAAAAACCTGTAATATAAAATTAGAGAACAAAAAAAAAAAATCACAAAATATGTGGGGAGAAACAAGTCAAAAAAGGAAGTATAATTAGAATAAACTATGTTGGTTTTGGGCAAATAATATTCACTAAGTCTTAACAGTGTTAAATATGATTTTAAAACATAACTAAATTAGCAATGTATATATTGGGAGACGAAGGGTGAAAGCATAAGAGAATTAAACCTTCTTCCACCTGAATAAGAAGTCAATACATATCAAAAACTGATAAATCAGGAATAGTATTTAAAAAGTACAATTTGATGAGTTTATAAAGATGTATATAATGGTGAAATAGCCACTAAAATCAAGATATGAAATATTTCCATCATACCCAAAAGTTTCCTTGTATCCATTTGCATAGCACTCCATCCCTCTTACTTTCCCTGGCCCTAGGCAAACACTAATCTGTTTTCTGACAATATAGGAATCATTTGACTTAGCAATTTCTATTTATCTGGGTTCAAGATCACTAAATCTTTCATTTTACATCTTCAGTTGCTGTTGAAACTATCTGGCATATTTTTATTTCAGCAACTGTACTTTTCAACTTTAGTATTTCCATTATTTTTAGTGTGTAGTTTATATTATTCATTTAGATTGAAGGTTCATTAACTGATACCATATTTTCTTTTACTTCTTTGAATATATAATAGCTGCTTTGAAGTCTTTTCTACTAATTCAACATCTGGGCCCAGTCAAGAGTCAGTTTCTTCTGATGTTTTTTTCTTGAATAAGGGTCGCGCTTTCCTATTTCTTTTCATGTCCAGCAATTCTGAGCAGAAAATTGGACACTGTAGATAATAATAGACTTTGGCATAACTATTTCCTAAAAAGATAAGCAACTCATCCCAGTGAAACTTCACAGACTATGGGCGACACTAATAAACTAGACTTCAGTGAGCCAACTCATTCATTAGTAACAAACACCAGTGCTGCATAAAACAGAATTACTAGAACAGAGAGATTATTAGGGATTTGAAATAAGATAGCTGAGTTTTTTTTAATGGATCCTAGAAAGTTGCTTTTTCAATTTTTTTTCATTTTAGAAAAATACAATGGGATCTCGCACGAGGAATGAAGAGAATCAGATAACATTGGAAAGGCATACCAGCTCTTCGAGGATAGAACGTTTTTGCAGTTTATCTGGGTAGGATTTAGAGGATTTCATATTTGTATTTTGGAAACTTGACTATTTATATTTGGTGCATTCTTACATTTCTTTTGTTTTTTCAAAAAGTTCTTTATGAAAATGTTAATTATTCACAGCCATACTAAAAGATATAGGCAAAATACTTATCTCCATACTTGAAATGGTATTTTAAATCAGGTATAGGAAGGAATGAGAAAAGGAATACAGCTACTGATGTGGGGTTTACACTGGCAGACCAAACCAAAGTGAGGACTCTTTTAAGGGATAGGTGAAGCCACACAGAAAGCGTTAGTGACAAACTGTCCATAGAAATCCACTTACTGTATCTCTTCTATACTGAAATCTTGAAAGTTTTGTATTACATATGAATATGTAATACTATAACACAGCTGTCTTATAGTATTAACTAAGGACTTTTTTTTTTCTTTGCTACAATTTAAATAAAGTCACATTTACTTCAATAAAATGTAAGCCCTGGACATGAAACTAATGCTGAAAAAGTCACCAATAAAACTGGCCAAGATGTCAGAGAACCTAAGAGGCAAAGATTCTCCCCACCAAACCAAACCAAATCAAACAACATTTAATGTTCTGTAAGAGTTGATATCCCAAAGTTAATGGAATACAAGCTTAACCCATAATAAATAATAGCATTCTAATGTTTCTTTTCACTATGTGAACTGAGCTTCAAATTATTTCTAATAAGTACTAAGAAAAATATTCATGTATAGAATATAGGAAAATTCATATGCAATGAAAATAAAACAAAGAAAGCTTAAAATTTCTGTCTTA
Source organism: Aselliscus stoliczkanus (assembly GCA_033961575.1). Lineage (NCBI taxonomy): Eukaryota > Metazoa > Chordata > Mammalia > Chiroptera > Hipposideridae > Aselliscus > Aselliscus stoliczkanus. Next base: position 49,805,516 of record CM066730.1, on the reverse strand, counting down.
AAAAACACTACTTCATAAAACCCTGGTATAGCTATCCATGAAATAAAAAAACCACAAAAGCTAAAAATGCAATAGAAAGAAAGTTTTAATAATTTAGGAAAATGAACCTTCATGTGTTATAATCTCAAAAATTAGAGGTTGCAAAATATGCAAATAAAACAAGTTGAGAATGGCTATATCTTACCATTACATTTTTATACACTATGAATGATAGGGATACTATGAATGACAGGGATGCTGTTATTTTCAACATGGCCCTGGGAAAACAAAAACCAATCACATCTCTCATTATAAAATCAAATCAGGTTAACATTATCAGGTTAAGTAGGACTTGACTTTGCATGCAAGCTTTATTATTTTATGTTAGTTAACCTGGACCCACCTGACTGGAGATGTCCATTGCGGCATGTCAAGTTAGTACTGTCATTATAGACGTCTGTTTGTGACTTGGAAAATTGCAAAACTGGTTGCAGCTTCTCTATGCAACAGAGGGGGTAAGAAAGAACAAAATAAACAAAAAGAAAAAAAATACATAATGAAAAAAAGATACATGTAAAAATGAAAAATGATTTTAAGTGTTACAAGGATGTTGTTACATGATGACGGGTTTTGCATTTATGTAAAATTCTCCTAAAATGAATAATTAGTAAAAACTCAAGACATTAAAATAGCAACAGAAATTAACAAGTGAATCCATATGTTAAAAATATGCCTTATTCAGGTTTGGTAAACTATTATCACCAGCAAATATTTTCTGAATATCTAGAATGCCCAAATCATTGTGTAGGAAGAGCAGGAGATTAATAAAATGAACATGGTCTCTACCACCCAGATACTTATTAAATATAACTGGCAACTTATAACACAATTTTTTTTTTTATAAAAAAGATTATTTAGCACAAAAGGAAGAGAACATTAAAAAAGGTTTTACAGAAAAAGTCAACTATGAGATGGGTAGGATTTGAAAAGATAAAAAGAAAGGACATTTCAGGAAAGGGGGAACAGTACTTAAAATGACACAGACAGAAACTATAAGGAGTGTCCAGGAAATGCCATGTTCACCTACATTAGCATATGTCAAGCAAAAGATAAAGGAAATAAAGCAGAATGGAATAAGCATGCTGCAAAACTGCGTATACAATACCCTATCATTTTTAACATACACATGTGCACACTTGTAGACAGTAGTCCCCCCTTATCAGCAGGGGATATGTTCCAAGACTCCCCCAGAGGATGCCTGAAACTGTAGATAGTATAGGACCTCACACACACATTTTTTTTAACAGACACACCTATAATAAAGTTTAACTTATAAATTAGGCACAGTGGGCCGGCAGAGTGGCTCAGTTGGTAAGAGAGCGAGCTCTGAACAACAGGGCTGCTGGTTCGATCTCCATGTGCCAGTAAGCTGTGCCCTCTACAGCTAAGGTGGTGATTAACAGCTTGACGTGGAGCTGGGCTGCAGTGAGTTGCCAGAGATGGCGTAGGCTGCAGTAGGCTGTGATGATACCTAAGTGGCCGGCGGCCAGTGTGAGTGGCCGGCGGCCAGTGTTGAGTGGCCGGCAGTCAGAGAGATGCCATAAGCAGCTGTCCAATGGTCAGCGACCGACTGGCTCTGCTGGGAAGAGTGCAATGATCACAATACCAACATGGGCCAATGAAGCGACGTCCTCCACAACTAGACTGAGAACAAAAGGACAGCAACTTGGCTGTTTCCCTCCCCCAATTCAATCTTAAAAATAAACAAATAAGGCACAGTAACATTAACAAACATAATAAGATAGAGCAATTATAATATACTGTAATAAAAGTTATGTGGTCTCTTTCTCTCTGATAACTAATCTGATAATGGAGATGGTTACTAAGTGATGAACTGGCACGTAGCGTACACAGCATGGATACGCTGGACAAAGGGATGATTCACATCCCAGATGGGATGGAGAGGGAAGGCGCGAGATTTCATCACGCTACTCAGAACAACATGCAATTTAGTTATAGATCATTTATTTCTGGAATTTTCCATTTAGTATATTTGACCACGGTTGACCGCGAGTATCTGAAACAGCAGAAACTAAAAACACTGGTAAGGGGAGGCTACGGTACAAGTGGATTATCTCTAAAAAGGACCCAGAGAAACTGGTAATAGCAGCTGCCTCTGGGGGGATGGGGGAAATGAGTGGCTGAGGCATAGTATGGGATGGATGCTTTTGATACCTATAACTTTAAAAATTTTGTGGCATATGCCTGTATCACCTATTTTAAAAATTAACAAAGGATTATTTCAACCCTACCTCCACTTCAAATTAACAACAACAAATCCTCTTATGATCTCGGTCTCTATATCTAGCACCTGAAGGCAAAGAGGGCAGCAATTTAAACTTTCTTCCATTCTGCATCACCGCTACATTCTTTTTTTCCCCATTCAACTAAATCCATATTGCTGGTTGGTAAACACCCTGCTCCACCACTACCTCACTAGAATGTACATGCTTTAGCTTCAGTTTTACGAATGTCTAAAGGATTAAATAAAATAATATACATGAAGTACTTGCTCTGTGCTTCATTCACAATAGGGGCTCAATTTTTACCACATTAATTTTCTTGAAATGTTCCAACTTGTTGTAACTGATTCTTTTCTTCGATACTAGAAAGTCAATGAATATAATAATAAATATAGCACATATATACTAACTCTCCTAAACTTTCATTTCTAAGCTCAGACAAGCAGGCGCCGTGCTTGGTTTATGGTACAACCACACATGCCTTTGGGACAGGTTAAATAGCAGCTACCCTTTTTGCACAAAGCACAAAGTACTGCACAGCTTTTGTATCCTAGAACTGGATGATACAATATACCCTGGAGCTGGGGTTTTTTGTTGTTAGTTAACAGGTAGGTCATCTGATTTTTCTCAATGATAATACTCTCAAATCACAATACTGAGAAAGAAACTATTTGTGTTGGCAAAAGACATAAATTAGAAAAAACACTGATTTATAAATGTCTTCTTTATCAATTAACACTCCCTTTAATGTGATGTAACAAAAAGTTCACATAAACATTCATTATATAATAAACAAATTAAATCCTTAGTTTTGATAATAGGAACAAAAGGCCATAGAATTTGTTTTTTAAGTGTGTAGGGTTTAGATTTATATGCATGGCAACACACATTCACAATAACAGTACACTGCTAATGTGAACCTGCTCAATTCATTTTTGTTAAAGAATGTAAACTTAGGGGCTGGCCAAGTGGTGCATTGGTTAAGAGCTGGTTTTAGGATGCCAGTGGCCCCGGTTTAGATCCCACATATGAGGGCCAGTGACACTGCCCTCTACAGCTAACAACAGCTCTACCTGGAGCTGGGCTGTGCAAGCCCCGGTAATGGTGTGGGCTGCAGCCCCTGCTGCAGTGGGCTGCCATAGGCTACAGTGAGTGGCCCGCAGCCAGCGTGAGCGGCAGGCAGCCAGTGTGAGCTGCCAATAGCCATGGTGAGCGACCATCGAGAGGCTGGCAACTGATCTGCCTCATCCGGGAAGAACGCAATGATGATACCAACATGGGCCAGTGAAAATATCCTCCGCAACTAGATTGAAGAAGAAAAAGACAGCAACTTGTCTGTTCCCCCTCCCTGATTCCCCAACGCTGTTCCCCTCCCCCAATTCCCCAATAAAATCTTTAAAAAAAAAAAAGTAAACTCAGTTTAATGCTTCTTTTTAGAATGACTAAACATTATGTAGATTAATCAATGACTTAAAATAACAGTTACTTTGCTGCTTGATCCCCTCACATACAAGCCCCACACGATCATCTATTTAAAAGGAAAATCTTACCACATAACTCTTCTGCCTAAAACCCTTTAGCAGTTTCCCACTACCCACAGATTAACACTCAGTTCCTTTATGTGATAAACCAATTTCCATCTCTACCAGCACCTTTCCTTACTTGCTATGCTGTTTCTGGCCCCTAGAGTCTTTGTTCATGCTGTTATTTCTTCCTGCACCGCCTTTAATAACTTTTATTTGTCTTTTTTAATACCCACTTTAGTTTTCACTTCTTCCAGGAAGATTTCTTAGACACCTATTTCCCCACCCCCACAACATATCTGTATATTCCATCCTGCAGTGATGAGTTATCTGTTTATGTATTTGCCTCCCCCATTATGAGAGCCTTTAAGAGAGGAACATTTTATCCATTCTATCAGTAAACCTGTTTGCTGAACCTTTAAATATAATGGCAATCCAAAAACTTGTTACTGTCTCCTGATATCATCCAAGTCCAAGCCTCCATGAATTTATTCCTAGCTTACTACTGTAGTGCTCCTACTTGCTCTCCCTGGTTCTACCTTAGAGTCTATAGACAACGTAGTAGCCAGGGTGACCCTTTTAAAATGTAAGTCAGATTATGTCATTCCTTTCCTAAAAATCCGTATAACTGCTTCCCGTTTCACAGGTGGTAAAAGCTCATCAAATCTTCACAGTGGCCTATAAGGCCCTGAGTGTTTTAACAATCCCCACTCCCCTTAGTTCTCTAACTTCATCTCTACTATACTCTCCTTGTTGGGGCACTTAGGCCTCTGCTACTTCTCAAACATACCAGGTGTGTTCTCTTAAGGCTTTGCATTGTGGCTCTTAACATCTTGCTGGACCCAGATACCTGCATGACTAACTCATGTCAACCTCCCAAAAGGCATACCTTGACCATCCAATTTAAAACTACAAACCAAACCAGATCTCATCTACCCCTAACCCCACTTACTGTGTTTTACTTTTTCTTTTTTCCATATATTTATCATCTTTGAACATACTGTATAATTTATTTATTTTTATGTTTATTTTCTACAGTCAATCTTCCCCTGCGGGAATACACTCATAAACTCTATGAAGGAGGGATCCTTGTCTATATCCTAAGCACCTAAAACATGGTAATCACCCAATAAATATTTGCTGAGTTGAGTTACTAAATCAAGCTAAGTAAAAGAAAAAAAGGGTGACCCCCAGGTAGACCAAGATGCTGATGCCAAAATTATCTTTTTATCTACAGCAGATTTTATGGTTAAGCTTTGATATAAATTTCACTATCACTAAATTGAAGATACATTAGTTCCCCCTTACCCAGTTTCACTTTCCAGTTTCAGTTACCACCGTCACCTGAGGGATAAAAATATTAAATGGAAAATTCCAGAAATAAAACAATTCATAAGTTTTCAATTGCACACCGAGTAGTGTGATGGAATTTCTCACTGACCAGCTCCATCCTAATTAGGACATGAATCATGACTTTGTCCAGCGTATCCATGCTATTTACGCTACCCACCCCTTAGTCACTAAGTAGCCGACTTGGTTATCAGGTAGCCCTTATTTTACTTAATAATGGCCCCCAACTGCAAGAGTAGTGATGCTGGCAATTCAGATATGCCAGAGAGAAGGAGTAAAGTGTTCCCTTTAAGTGGAAGTGTGAGTACAGTAACATAAGATATTTTGAGAGACCACATTCATTTAACTTTTATTACAGTATGTTGTCATAATTTTTCTATTATTAGTTACTATTGTTAGTCTCTTACTGTGCCTAATTTATAAATTAAACTTTATCATAGGTATGTATGTATAGGAAAAATATAGAGTATATAGGATTTTGTTCTATCTGTATCCACTGGGGATGGGTGCAATCCATTTGGAACGCATCTCCTGCCGATAAGAGGGAACTACTGTGTATGATATATATGAACTTTTAACAAATTTATCAGAGACTGCATCCTCTCAAATTTATCAGTGACTGTATGGAGAATTCCCAGTATCACTCTTTATTCTAATTAGATACCGATTGGGCATCCCACCTCTGACAAGTTCCATTTCTTAACCAGCACATAACACACAAATATGCTCAACTATGCACTTGCAGCTCTTTTTTTTTTTTTTACTGTCATTGGTATATATAATCCCAGACTATTTGAGCTCTGAGAAGACAGGAATATGTTGATGCATTCTATCCCACTCCCTATTTTTTAAAGTAACATCTTTCATGAATGGGTACATGGCACTTTTGAGCATGATAAGAGACAACAACATCCAAAATACTAATTCTTTTAATACCTAGCTTTTATGTCAATCAAAGCTCTACAAGTGTATACAACTGTCAATTACAGGGAAGACAGAAGAACATATTAAAAGATACCATGGAGATGCATGCAGCAAAAGTCAGACTGTAGGAACACTATGTGGCAAAGATCTGGTTCATTAACAAATAAACTCCAAGAAAAGAAAACCAGATAGACTTGTGTACTGAGAGACATGTTGTATGGCTCTTCTTTAGATCCTGATTCAAACAGTTAAATTAAAAAACTAGTAACTGATTAAGTTATGACAAACGGCTGGATATTATATTACATAGATTATAGATTATATATAAATTATATGTGGATACTGACCATTTTTTTGGTCACCATATTTAATATTTGAAAAAAATTACTGGTTATTTTTTAGGTGTGATGTGGTATTTTAGCGATTTTTAAAGCATCTTTATCCTTTAGAAATACTTATAAATGATATAAAGCATGTCAAAATTTGTTTCAAAATAATATGAAGTGGGGGAAAGTGGGCAGGGATATAAACTGGGGTTGGCAAACTTTTTCTGGAAATGGCCAGGTAGTAAATATTTAAATACTTTTAAAAGCTACATATTAAAAGGCTTTGAGAGCTGTATGATCTCTGTATCAACTATTCAACTCTGTCACGGTGCATGAAAGCAGCCAGACAATATATAAATGAGAGTAGCTGTGTGCCAATTTATAGAAATGGGCAGTGAACTGGATTTGCCCATGGGCTGTAGTTTTCAAGCCCTTGGTATAAATCAATCCAGGACTGGACATGAGTTGATAATTACTAAAGCTGAGTATTGTATAATTATCATTATACTCTTCCATTTTCTATATGTTAGAAATTTTCTGTAAGAAAAAAAAGTCTGGATCACATTTTCAAGGTCACTGGTCTATTTCCATCTGCATTTAAAGTATCATGGAACGCACATTTCAGATACATCTTATTCCAATTATACAATTCATTAATTGATACCTAGAAGTTGTAAACGTTCCTTGGCCATAACCAGATTAGTCATCATTTTAGCTTGAAGGCGTCTAGCTCTTTCACACTGTTCACCTGAAAGAACAGAGTAAAAAATAAAATTAAAAGATCTGCATTTCCCTACTAATATTGCTTCAAGATGAAACATCACCCCAACTAATCTCATGGGGAGTCACAGTCTTTATAAAGAAATTAAGAAAATATTATTTTCAAATAATAGCTTTTAAAAAATCAGTTACAGAGGCCAGCCAAGTGCCTCAGTTGGTTAAGAGTTGGTTTAAGAGCATGAGCTCTGAGCAAAAGGCCACTGGTTCGATTCCCACATGGGCCAGTGATGCTGCGCCCGAGCTGAGCTGTCAACAGGTGGCAGGATGGCTCAGCTGGCATAACAACAAGATGGCCTGTTCAATGGTGGGCTATGCCCACCTGCAACTAAGACTGAATTCGGGCACCTTGAGCTGAGCTGCCGCCTAGATGGCTCAGAGGATAGGGCGTGCGCTCCTAACAACAAGGCTGCTGGTTCGGCTCCCACATGGGATGGTGGCTACGCCCACCCGCAACTAAAACTGAACATAGCACCTTGAGCTTAGAGGCCACGAACTCTCTACGGGAAGCCATATGGTGACTGGCGCCCTCCACAACGAAGACTGAAGAACAACAATTTGGCTGGTTCCCTTTCCCAATTCTCCAACACTGTTCCCCTCCCTCAGTTCCCCAATAGAATCTTTAAAAAAGAAAAAAAACATCAGTTACGGTTCATGTTGGCTTCATATACTGTGGTTATTTCACGGATTTCATGAATTTTGAGACATTTTTTCCCCACATTTTAAAATCTTTGAAATCGGGATATATTTTACAACCACTGCCAACTTACTAATGTTATCAGCCAGGCTGCAATCATAACACAGTTTGTCACTGTCTGTGCATGTGCAACTTTGGTCATAGGTATGATATTAACACTGCGGTTATAGCTATGTCTAAATAAGGTCAGGGCAGCATATTTAATAAGGTTCAAAATTCAAATTCTAAGTAATAAGAAGACTATATGACATAGTTTACTTGACAATTGTTTTTTTCCTCCTACTGGTAGAATTGAAAGCATTTTTGATCCTTGAATATACTACTCTTCCTATAACCAACTCATTTTCTTTGAACTCTTCTTCTATGAAATTGACAAAGAACATAATTGTACATAATTCATAAAGTCATACTCATAAACTCATGAAAGTCTCAAATGCCTAATCCCATATTTACTTGTTCTATTCTGCTCTTTTATGCAGAAGATCAGTAGCTAGAGAAGTAGTCAGAATAAAAGAGGAGAGGAAAAACATGGTAAATATTGGACACAATGTAATTAGAAATATCTGCTTTGGTTTTAAAAAGTCAAGTGTGAATCAAACGAAGACATTTACAGTTCATATTCTAACATACAATCAAGCATTACCCATAAGTGCAAAGGGGAGTCTGTGGATTAACCACTTCTTCTCTGCCTCAACAATGAGGAAAAAAACAGGTTTGAAAAACATGGCTAAAAATGGGCTAAACCATCACCAACAGTGGGTCCAAGAAGGACACAATTAATATACTGTTTTTTGCCTGACTGCCAGAAGTAATCAAGTTTGAGCATATCTGGTTATAACTTCATTTTTAGCATAGCATTAACTATAAGTCTACAAACATTAACCATAACATTTAAAAATCTGTTAAATATTTTAAGATAAATGGATCTGAAATCAGAGCAATCATGTGAATATAATTTGGGATGGCTGCTAAACATATGTAAAATATAACCTTACCTTGTCCTATAACTATGACAGCTATTCCTTTTTCTAGTTCTTCAATACCCTTCTTATACCATTTCACAGCTTGATCCTTTTGTCCTGCTTTAAAATAGAAATAGTTATTAGTTTATATCACAAGTATAAAGAATACACTACACATATCCCAAAGCATGCTGTTATTATTAGGTGATACATGAAAAAGACAGTTGTGATCAAATAAGTCTGAGAAATATTATATGACTTCTTAGGATTTTCAATATCTTAATCTATATATGAATCTTCAAAAGAGGGATATAATAGACTTCAATGTTTCTTAAAATGTTTAGGCTGTGAGTTCTTTATTTAAATGATTTATCATCTATGATATTGATATTTATAAGCATTTTGAATGCTATACTAGGGAAAGAAATTTTATTTAGGGAGAATTTACTTTAAATAAATGGTTTTAAAAATATAAACATGAATTCAATAATAGTGAGAAAAACACTGTTTAAATGTATTCAAATTTGATGTAATATGTTAATTGTTGGGTGCCTCCTTTCTATAGTTTTTATTTTATTTTATTTATTTTTTAAAAGATTTTATTGGGGAATTGGGGGAGGGGAACAGCGTTTGGGGAATTAGGGAAGGGGAACAGACAAGTTGCTGTCTTTTTGTTCTTTAGTCTAGATGCGGAGGATGTTGCTTCACTGTTGGTATCGTCATTGCGCTCTTCCTGGATGAGGCAGATCGGTCGCCGGCCTCTTGATGTCGCTCACCGCGGCTACTGGAAGCTCACGCTGGCTGCCAGCCACTCACTGTAGCCTATGGCAGCCCATTGCAGCAGGGGCTGCAGCCTACACCGTCCCGGGGCTAGCACAGCCCAGCTCCAGGTGGAGCTGTTGTTAGCTGTAGAGGGCAGTGTCACTGGCCCTCACATGTGGGATCCGAACCGGGGCCGCTGGCATCCCAAAACTAGCTCTTAACCAATGCGCCACTCGGCCAGCCCCTATAGTTTTTATTTAACAAATGACTGCATCATGAGAATTGGTACATGAGATGACCGACAAGTGTGGCATTTAGTAACATATTTCTATTTTCTTTGAAACAAATGACTGGTTTATAACACTAATTCTTAATCTAAATTAAGCTTAGAAAGGATCTAAAAATTCAGTATATCAACATGTGTGTAGGATATTTCTGTAGTGATAACAATTATATGCAAATCTCGTTGTTTTTGAAAATTAATTTCTTAGTCCTTAGAATCTGCAAAGCCTCTAAGTGGGTAATACAGAGATATAGTCAAGTTATGGTAAGAATCATCTATTAGAACTGTGTGTATCATTTTTCCTCAACTCATGTCCCTATTTAATCAAACAAAAATTCCCATGTCCTTCATTATTTGAAATTTCAAAATCAATAAAATATCATGACTCTCTTGATAACATAAAGTCTTATTATAAATACCACACACAACTAAGAAATGCTGTCCCCTGGGCCGGCCGAGTGGCGCAGTGGTTAAGCGCTGGCCTTGGAAGCCAGCGGCCCCGGTTCGGTCCCACATATGAGGGCCAGTGACACTGCCGTCAAAAAAAAAAAAAAAGAAAAAAAAGAAATGCTGTCCCCTTACAAATGGGTACACCTTCCTCTCTACCACTTCCTCCATCCTAAAAATAAATCACTAACTAGACCCAGCCCTGGGACAGGGTAATTTCATATGTATTACAGCACCATTAGTATTTCACACAGTATCTGGTCCAGAGTAAGTGCTCAATAAGTACTTGATAGTAACACATAAATAAATTATTAATAATTTCTTGTAAATCAACTCAAATGATTTGGACCCTTACCTGCTTTATTTTTTTATAAAGAAAACATCTGTTTACGTTTTTTGTTTTTTTTTAATTTGAAAGAAAGGGAGAAATTAAGAAAATGGTAAAATACGCATTTGAATTCTAGTGGTCTAGTGGTAGGAATATTGCTAATAATGCCACATTTGCTTAAAATTTTTAAAAATAAAGTACAGACTAACAGATAAAAGAGGAGTTCCTTTATTTGTGCCTTTGCTCCTGCCTTTTACAAAAACCACTAATATGACTTCAGTGTATATATTTCTAGTACATCTTTTTCTGTTGTTTCTATTTTTTTTTTTTTTTTGAGGGCAGTGTCACTGGCCCTCATATGTGGGACCCGAACCGGGGCAGCTGGCTTCCCAAGAAAAGCGCTTAACAACCGCGCCACTCGGCCGGCCCTCTGTTGTTCCTATTTTATTTGTATTGTTTTATTTTAAAAATTTATATTGTTTGGGAGATTTTTGTTGCTGTATAGAGAACTAGTATAGTTCATTCATTCTGACTTCCATATAGTATCTTATATCATCCTATAATTTATTCAACAACTTAAATAAAAGGTATTTAGGTTGTTTCCAGTTTTTCGATATTTTAAATAATGCTACAATAAATGTTCATGTGCCTGTCCCCTTATGTAATGTGCCAGCTTATCTAGGGATATGCTTAAGAACTGGAGTTGAGGGCCGGCCGAGTGGCGCATTGGTTAAGCGCTGGTTTTGGGATGCCAGCGGCCCCGGTTCGGATCCCACATGAGGGCCAGTGACACTGCCCTCTACAGCTAACAACAGCTCCACCTGGAGCTGGGCTGTGCGAGCCCCGGTGATGGTGTGGGCTGCAGCCGGCTGCAGTGAGTGGCCCGCAGCCAGCGTGAGCAGCTGGCAGCCAAGCGTGAGCTGCCAATAGCCGCGATGAGCGACATTCAGAGGCCAGCGACCGATCTGCCTCATCCGGGAAGAGCGCAATGACGATACCAACAGTGAAGCAACATCCTCCGCAACTAAAACTGAAGAACAAGAAGACAGCAACTTGTCTGTTCCCCTTCCCCGATTCCCCAACGCTGTTCCCCTCCACCAATTCCCCAATAAAATCTTTAAAAAAAAAAAAAAAAAAAAAAAAAAGAACTGGAGTTGATGAATCACAGTCCACCAGATAGTATCCATTTACCAGAAACCTACAAACTGCTCTTTGAGAGTGCTTGTGCACTGTACCAATTCATACTCCTAACAGCAGTGTATGACAGTTCTCATTGGCAACATCTGAACAAAATGTTTTCAGGAGTTTAGTACATTACTGTAGGCAGATGAAATGACTGATTACAAATACATTCACAGCTCAATAATGATCAATTATCTAATATTCTTTGGTAACAGATAGTTGATTTACTGACTTATTTGAATCTGACAGGTCAGCATGATACAAAATGCATAGCTATTTCCTAGCGAACAGTAGAAGACTAGTGGAGAAAGGACAGACATATAGGCCAATGGAACAGAAGAGAAAATCCAGAATTAGATCTACATGTATATCACTGACTGATTTTCACAAAGATGAGCACGTCATTCAGTGGAGAAAGAAGAGTCTTTTCAAAAAATGATACTGGAGGGCCGGCCAAGTGGCTCAGTTGGTTAAGAGTTGGCTTAGAGCGCAAGCTCTGAGCAACAGGGCTGCTGGTATGATTCCCACATAGACCAGTGACACTGCGCCTGAGCTGAACTGGCGCTGAGCTGCCAACAGGTGGCAGGATGGCTCAACTGGTGTAACAACAAGATTGCCTGTTCAATGGTGGGCACCCACAACTAAGACTGAACTCAGCACCTTGAGCTGAGCTGCCGCCCAGATGGCTCAGAGGATGGAGCGTGCCAAGGCTACTGGTTTGACTCCCGCATGGGATGGTGGCTATGCCCACCCGCAACTATGACTGAACACAGCACCTTGAGCTTAGAGGCCACGAGCTGCCAATGGGAAGCCATATGGCGACTGGCGTCCTCCACAACGAAGACTGAAGAACAACTTGGTGGGGCCACTTCCCCAATTCCCCAGCACTGTTCTCCTCCCCCAGTTCCCCAATAAAATCTTTAAGAAAAAAAAAATGCTGGAATAATGAACACCCATATGCAAAAACCTTCACACGATATACAAAAATTTAATTGAAATGGATCACAGACCTAAATGTAAAACCTAAAACCATAAAATTTATAGAACAAAATACATATAGACAAAATCCTTTGTAATGTCGGCTTAGGTAGAGATCAGTGAAAACCATAAAAATTCATGAACATTAAGAGAAAAAACTAATAAACTAGACTTCATTAAAATTAAAAGCTCCTGTTCTTCAAAACACAGAGTTAAGACAATGAGAAGCCACAGATATACTGGGAGAAAATATTTGCAAAACAACACGTCTACTAAAGGACTTATAACCAGAAAAAATAAAGGACTCTTACAACACAATGATAAAAAAATAACTCATTGAAAAATAGTGGTCAAAAGATTGAAACATACACTTTACCAAAAAAGAGACACAAATGGCAAATAAACACAAAAGATGCTGAACATCCCTAGTCATTAGCAGACTACAAATTAAAACTACAAGATACCATTACTTACCTAATTTAGAATGGAAAAGAAACCACAAGATAAAGCATAAAATGGACCTCTCATATGTTTGCAGGTATAAACACAAAACGTACTGCCACTTTGGAAAAGAGTTTGGTAGTTTCTTATGACACTAACAGATATTCACAACATAACCCAGCAATCCATTCTTCTACATATTTACACAAAGAAATGAAAAGATTGAAGACCTGTACATGAATTTTTAAAGCAGTTTCATTCATAAGAGCTAAAAACTGGAAACAACCCAGATGTCCACTATTTAGTGAATGGGTTAACAAACTGTGGTACATCCATACATAGAACACTACTCGGTAATAAAAGGGAACAAGCTACTGATACATGTAGGAACATGGATGAATCTCAAAAACATGCTAAGTGAAAGAAGCTAGATACAAAACGCTGCTTACTATATGATTCCATTTATAGGACACTCAGTGAACACAAAACTATAGGGATATATCAGATCAGTGATTGCCAGGGGCTAAGGGGAAGGAGAGGGGACTGAAAACAAAGGGCACAAGGGAGCTTTTGGGGTGATAATATATTCAGTATATTGATTGTGGTGATGGTTACCGAACTGTTTGTCAAAATTCACTGAATTACATGCCCCTAAAAAGGGTAAATTTTACTATCTGTGATCTACCCTCATTTTTTTTTTCTTTTTTTTGAGGGCAGTGTTACTGGCCCTCATACGTGGGACCCGAACCGGGGCCACTGGCTTCCCAAGCCAGTGCTTAACCACCGCGCCACTTGGCTGGCCTTACCCTCATTTTTAAAAAGGGCAATATTCCAACATTTATGTACACAGATATTTGCTGTAGCTTGGATTGTAATACCAGAACTAAAATTTTGATTAGAGAGTAGGATTAGATTAGAAGAGAAAAGCTAGAAAAATATTTTTAAAAATATCTGTTTCAAGGATTGGAGTTTTCGAAACTGAAAATTACCGAAAAGTGGAAAGGAGAAAAACCAACAGAAGTGAGCCTGGCATTTAGGGCACTTTTCTCCTTGAAGCAATTGCCTGTTCTGAAAGCAAAAGTGATCAAGAAACTAAGCGAGGGCCGGACGTTGGTTAAGACTTGGCCTCTGAGCAGCAAGGCCCGGGTTCAGATCCCACGGGAGGGCCAGTGATGCTGCCCTCTACAGCTAAGATGGTAAACAACAGCTCGACCTGGAGCTGGGCTGCCGTGAGCTGCCAGCGACAGCGTAGGCTGTGGCCCCTGTGGCAGTGGGCTGCCATGAGCTACCGTGAGTTGCCGGCAGCTGGTGTGAGCTACCAAGAGCCGCCGTGAGCAGCCGTCCAATGGCCGGTGAGCAACTGCCTCACCCAGGAAGAGCGCAATGATGATACCAACATGGGCCGGTGAAGAGACGTCCTGCACATCTAGACTGAAGAACGAAAGGACAGCAACTTGTCTGTTCCCCTTCCCTGATTCCCAAATGCTGTTCCCCTCCCCCAATTCCATAATAAAATCTCTAAAAAAAAAAAAAAGCTAAGCAAAGGTTTCGCGAGGCTCATGGAACTAAGTTAACAAAAAATGAATTCCAGGGCATGCCCAGGAGAACTGGTGGCAAAGCTCCCAGGATTTCAGTTGGGACCCTGCATCATTGAAGAGTCCTGAACTAGGCCAGCCAGCATAAGGGGTGAAACCCATACTCAAATCACTTTAATCCCTCAAAATAAGGGAAAATACAGCCCATAACTTGCACTGATCACCCTTCTGACTACATTATAGCAGGGGAAAAAAAATCAAACCTTCCAATGGCCTAGCACAGAAAAGGCCTTCAAGATACTTTAAGGGTTCCTAATTTCCCTTATCATTTCCCTCTTACCCCTATGACTCCAAATAACACTCAAACTCTACTAACCAGACTACACCAAATCAAGAGAAGTTGGGGTGGCAGAAACTTACAATCACTCATCGTATTGAAATCATTAGCCAATAATTTGAACTACAAGTAAACTACATAATATAGGGCAAAAATGGCCCAAAGGTCAAATACAACCAGTTGCCTGTTTTTGAACATACAGCTTTACTAGATCACACTCACTGTATGACAGTATTAAGTAGTTGTGACAGAGAGCTTAAAATTTACTAAATAGCCCAACAAAAAAATCAATGTAAAATGCAAAAATGGGCAAAGAACCTGAACAGACATTTTCCCAAAGAAGATATACAAATGACCAATAAACACATGAAAAGGTACTCAACATCATAAATCATTAGGGAAATGCAAATCAAAACAATGATAAGATACCACTTCATATTAGGATAGCTATATTATTTTTTAAAAAAGAACCTTAAAACTAACAAATGTGTGGAGAAATTAGAAACCCTTGTGCACTGGTGGTGGGAATCTAAAAATGGTACAGTTGCAAGGGAAAACAGTTTGGCAGTCCCTCCCAAAATTAAACATAGAAATATCATATGATCCAGCAATTCAACTCCTAGGTAGGTATTCAAAAGTATTGAAAGCAGGGACTTAAACAGATACTTGTACATCAATGTTCATAGCAGCATTATTTATAATAGATGGAAACCCCAATGTCCATCAACAGATAAATGGGTAAACAAAATGTGATATATATATATATATATATATATATACACACACACACAATGGATTATTATTCAGCAAATTAAGAGACAGAAAGCAGAACAGATGTTATCAGGAACTGGTGGAGGGGAGAATCCAGAAGGGAAAATAGAGAGTTACTGTTTAGTGGCTATAGAGTTTCTGTTTGGGATGATGAAAAGTTATAGAAATGGATAGTGGTGATGGCTGCGCAATGCTTTGAATGTATTTAATGTCACTGAATCATACATTTTAAATGATTAAATTGGCACATTTTCTGTAATCTGTTTTACCACAATAAAAAAAAAATTACCAAATGATTAATTACAGGCAGTTTGCTGATCCCTGGTACACAGCAATGAAAATGAATAAACTACTGCCACATGCAACATCATGAATTAATCTGACAAACATAATGTTTAGCAAAAGAAGCCACGCACAAGAAGACCGTATATAATTTCATTTATAAAGTTCAAGATTAGGCAAAATTGATGTATGGTGTTAGAAGTTATAGATACTTCTGTGAAAGATGGGGAAAGGTAGTGAGTGGGAGGGATGAGAAAGGCAGGCTTCTGGAGTAATATTTTATTTCAATAATATTTCAGTTTCAAACTGCTGTGTGCAATTTGAAAATTCATTAAGCAATACATTAATTGTGCACTTTATGCGCATTTCAATAAAAATGTACTTAAAACTGAAAAAATAGAGGAAAGAGTTCCAATACATTAAGTGAAAAAGATTATAGATTAGTTTGTATGTAACATGTTTTTTCCCCTTCTAACGAATATTTATGTTTATGTAAGTAGACAAAGTCAGGAAACTTATTAGTAGTCATCTCTCTAAGGGTGAGATTACAGAAGATTTTCTCTTTTTATATTTGTTCATTATTTTAATTTTAAGTACGTGTTACTGTACAAGCAACAGAAATATTGACAATATCTACCTTTAAACAGATAAGTACAGTAGACTAATTTGTGAATTATCTACTGCATCTTTTCATTCATTAGTGGTACCTACAGAGAGATGTGTGCTTGCAAGTGAGTGAGTTAGAAGACAGACATTTAAGTCCTTGCTCCATGATTTAATAGTTGAATCATATTGGGAAAGTCAGTTATTATTTCTGAGCTCCAGTCTCCTTACTTAAAAACAAGATGACATTTCTTTCACCTAACTCTTGAGTTGTGGTAAAGATCAAATGAAAAGGGTATGTGGTAATACTTTAAATAATTAAGAGGTATGTAAACATTACTTTTATTATCTTTATCATACTCATATTTAGTAAATTTGTTAATTAATTTAAATGCTTCTACTCCTGAAGTGTATGAACAGTTACATGTTCCTGAATTTTGCTCATTTAAGCTATACAAAGCCCACTGGTTTCTTTTACTTATTTAATTTAGTCCTTAAATATCTGTCTACAAACAATTCCAGGAAGCAAATATATCCATTTTCCTACACAATTTTCTGCTAGCAACTTGGAAGTGTCACAATTAACAGAGCAACAGATATCTTTAAAGATCTTGCAGATTTGAATATGTACTAATCCCCAGGAAGCCACAAGGACCATGAAGCATCAGCCTAGCCCCTTGATTAATTCTCTCATAGTTTATTATCACAGAAAGGATGCTTTCTACTCAGCTAACGGACGTATGTGCTTCCATTTTCAAACTTCAAGGGTTATTTTTGAAGTAAAGATTTATTTCCTCATTTAATTGGGAAGGCTTTGAATCCCATGTAAAGAAATCATTTCAGTTTTGGATATTTTCTTTAAACTTTAAGAATGTTGATTAACTTATCTTCTTTAAAGTCTTTTGGATTTACTATGGGTGGTGGGTAATTTTAATTTTCTTCTGTGCATTTTCTGTATTTTCTAAATTCTTTACCAAGAGCTTGCATTATGTTCACATATGAGTACAAAAAATTCATTTTATCTCTTTTGTAATAAAAAGCTAGGATACTAAGTGAGAAGTTAGCAGGAAACTTCCATCTGTTTTTTTGTGAACTAAGGGTCACAATTAGCAAAAGTATTTTTACACTTTAAAAGTAGTTTTTCTTCTCCAAATCTCATTTATACAGCTGCCGTTTCCTAAAAAGGGTAATGTAAACTAGGCATCAAAGTTTAAGTGTTCCCAATAGAACCTCTAGAGGCTGTAATCTTAAAGGATTGTTGAATTAATAATAGTAGTTGCCATTTTCTGAGGACCTACTATGCACAGGCACTGAGCATTTTACAAACATTATCTCAGTGTTAAGTAACTTGCGTTAAGACCCTTTGTAGTCAGAATTCAAATATCAATTTGGATAAGAGGCACTACAAATTAAAAAGGATAAATTAGACCCTCAAAGCTGAGAAAGAGGAAAGCAGCCCTGACATCCAGGAGCTGGCCTATCAACTAGGGCCTGGTGTAACTAGGAGCTGACCTGGCATTACAGCTAGGCCTCTGTGTTCTGTTGAACATATTCTGTTGAACATAAACATATTCTGTTGAACACAAACACAACATCAACATCACACAGCGTCACTCTATGACCACAATAGATCAAGACAAAAACAAGACCACTCTATCATCATGTATAAACACAGACAAAACATGAACACTGTCCCAGTTATTAAATACCAAACATCCCCTTTTCTGGCTCAGGAGTGCTTCTTAACCAATTACAGCTTTAGCCTCACTCTAGTCTTACCTCTTTCTAGATCAGATTTATTAAGATACTTAATCATAGAATTATCCTCACTTCCTGACAGCATCAATCCAGAGGAAAACCCTGCTACCTTAAATCCTCTTCAAAATTACCTAACACAAGCCCAAATTCTTTGGGTTCTTTCCAGCACCCTTTTCCTGAGATACAATATACCACAGTTTCCCATAGTGTATGTTCTCCCTGGTTAAAATAAGTAAAATACGGTGGTTAAGCGCTGGCCTGGGAAGCCAGCGGCCCCGGTTCGGTCCCACATATGAGGGACAGTGACACTGCCCTCAAAAAAAAAAAAAAAATAAGTAAAATAAATCCCACTTGTTCACCACAGGTGTGTTCCTAATGATGGCTCACTGAAAGGCATTGGCAAAGCCCACTGAAGAACAACAGTTAATTCTCTCCCTCTTTATTGTAGCATAAAACACCTGCAGAACAATGGGAGATATATGTAAATAAATGTAGCTATATCTATGCCATATCTATATGTGTAGAGCTGTCAAACATATAATAGTCTCCAAGAAAATCATAGATTTTGACATTTTTCTTTCCTCATTTACCAGAATGAACAACTGCTGAGATGTGAGTATGCTCAAAGATGTTTTATTCTATAGGATGTCTAGCATGAGCAGCTGTAAGTCACACAGCAAAAGAAAAACAGGCTATATCAGCATATTACTACCTTCACTGGTGTTATATATAATAGGTCAAGGAGAGGAAAAATAGTAGAAAAGTAAAGAATCTACACTTGGCCAGAAGTAAAATATCCAAGTACAATTGGGTGAAGCAACTACTATTGGGGAATAAGATGGTGGAAAGAGGCAGAAAAGGTTAGGGAAGATCTTTCCTCAATAATTTAATATCCACTTACTATCTCTTGTCATTAGGATGACTAACAATAATCTTAGGCATCTAGTTAACAGATGAATTTTACAAGGTTTAACTGTAAATCTTGTAAATACATTAGGAAAAATATAAGTTGCATTAGGAAAAATATTCTACATTAGGAAAAATATAAACTGTAATAAACAAACAGCTAAAAACAGAACAAGAGATAAAGTTCCTGAGAATGGCTTCCTTTCTATCTCTTAGTGCAAATACCACCAAATATTCTTGAAGAGAGATGTGTAATGTTTATTGTGTACTTAATAAAAGGTAATGTTATTCTTTAGGAAAAGTGTATTATCTGAATGTGCACCCATCAGAATAATTCTTTCCTGGTTCTAATCATGGAAACTTTAAAGCTCAAGAAAATTGTCTGAAATCAATCCTTTCAAAATGGTGTCCAGTAGTTTTTAGGAGTAAAAGAAAGTATACCAAATCTGACACTTGTAATTTATACTCTCTATCTTCACCTTCTGAAAATAGACGTGAATAGAAAAGTATTTTGTGTGTGTTTAAATAAAATACAATGGCAAATAACAAGGAATGACAAAATTATATGGAATCAACTTTTTATAAATCCTGCTGTTTTCATACAAACTGACTAGGAATAAGTAGAAAAGGATTTTATTTAGACAATTTCTGTCCTTGATGCCAGATTCTTCAGTCTTCCAACATCCTGAGAAACTGGCTGTCTCTCATACAACATTCTGGGCCCTCAGTGTCACGTCCTACATACCTGACGTAATCCAACCACACCTAGAGAACCTGCACCGCTGTATTACCCAGAATGCCTCAGGCTTGTCTACCTGCAGGAGCTGTGTGAAACATGTTAGGTCATATTTTGGTTAATCCAAAGAACCACTATTACAACCTCCTCTTTGCTCCCAAGTATATAAGGGAATCTGCATTACAAAACAGAAAGCCTGCTTAGTATAAAACAAAAAGTATAAAATCATGAGTCTGTTCACCTAAATACTGTTCCTGGTTCTGTTACAGTGAATTTACTCTTTAAATTTCAGTTTCTTCATATATACGATAGATATCATGGGGTATCAGTTTTCCAAAGACGTTCAAAAATTTAAGAAAATATCCACAAAACTATTTAATCCTTGACAAAAAATGAGGGATGTATAATACACATGAAAATATATACACATTTATTAATCACATATGTGTATGTTGTTAGATCTCATTGGAGAGGAAGTGAGTTTTTCTCAAGGAGCATCTGGAATGCAGAGCTGTGCAAATTAACTGGTATCCAATAAATGTTTGCTTTAATGAATAGATTTCACAAAGCCTTATATTAGGTAAATAGATTTGCTGTGTTATTCTACTCTATTTAAGATAGTTTGGTTCAAGACAAACTTAGGCCTTTCTGAAAATTCAGTGTCAAAGTTGTGTATGCCATAAAAATGAATGAAATCCAAAATAAACATAGTCACCATGTTAACCTCATTTGTACACTATTTTATTAAAATAAGATTTGGCCTTCATTGTTTCAAAGCACCAAATGTTTCAATGAACAACACTGCAGTCTGAAATAACTCACTTTACGTGATGAAATAAAGTGGCTCTCAGTACATTTAGAAGCTAAGTCAAGTTGCTAAGGGAATGGCAGTGCATGACTTTGCATGACTTTACAAGCCCCTTAATGGTTTAACAGAATTAGAAAAACTTTGAAGACTGCCTATCCAGTTCATTTCTATTTGTTCACATATATTTTAGTGCAGTGTGAAAGAGGCAGAATGGAATTCTCTTGGAATTAAGTTCTGTATTGTCAAGGATAGCTAAGAGGCAAATAGGCTTCAAATGTGAACTCTTACAACTACTGGATTAAGGATAAAGTACAAAAATTTTCAATATGGTACTGGAAAAACGTAAGATAGAAGAGAACCATAATAATATAAACTCAGTTTTACTTCATTTTTACAGGAAAATGAATATATAACTAATTTGTTTCAGTTTGAATTTATTTTGGCATATGACGTATCAGTTGTAGAATTCCAACTAAAGAGTTATCATAGCCCACTCTGATGTCCACTTTAGAGACTAAAGCATAAATAAAACAAAAGCTTTTGAATAGAAACATTATCAGTAGAAACTGGGTGAAATAAGGGGTACACAGATTGCTGAAAATATTTATACCTAAGAGAATATTTTAAGAGGATTTAAACATAATAGATATAGGCATGTATGTGATACTCAAAGATAAGTCACCAGCATGAAACTCAAGGTTTGAATTCTACTGTCATGAATCCTCACACAGAACTGATTTTTCTTTAAATCTAGGAGCCTAGGGTCTTTTTTTTTTTTTTTTCGCCCATAGCTAGGTTTTCCTTGACTTCTCTTCTTATCCTACTTCTCAATTCCTATCATCTAGTGCTAATTAAAATTTTATTTTCTGGCATTCTCTTCCTAAACACAACAATTAATCTACCCTTAAACATATTTCCTCTATTAAAAAACATCTTTTGACCTAGATTAGTAAACTTCAGAGGACCCTACTGTAATAGGCTACTGCAATAAAACAGTGCTTCTCTAGGAAAGGATGATGGTACCCTTCTTCATCCTCTCCAAGAGATCCCTGCATGTTCCTAAGAGGTGGTGAAGAATGAAGCAGTTAACAAAACACTACCTTCCACAAATACATGGTATTTTTTCTTAAATGTATCTCTTTCCTTGAGCCCTCGTCACCTCCACTCTGTCCTTACACTCCAAAACCATGACTACGTGCCTTCTTCCTTAGATCCTACTTCTTATTACCTCGTCCCACAAAAGAAATGTTTCAACAAAACGGACATTCTAGAACAGTTTCTGTAGTTGGTAGTGGAGAAAGAGGCTACAAATGAAGTGCAGATTGACTTTTTACGTTTTTTTTAGTTTAACTCATGGATAATGCAAGTGAGTACTTAATTGAGGTGTGGTAGAAAAGTTGTTCTTTGGTAATTAGAGGAAAAAGGTCTCAGCATACTGGAATTGGGATGAAAACAAGGATTTTCAAAATGGGATTCCTGACTTCATTTATCATCTTCCATAAAAAAAATTTTCATTAGCAACTGATATGTTTGGAATGATCTGCTTTCATCTTTTGAGACTTAGTTTGTTCATCTGTAACATGCTGGCAGTAACAGTACCTTTACCTCACAGGGTAACTGGGAGGATTAAATAGATAATAGATGTAAAGCTAAGAGCACAGTGCCTGACACACAGAGAGACTAAAATACATTAGCTTAAAAGAAATCTGTGGGCCGGCCGAGTGGTGCGGTGGTTAAGCGCTGGCTTGGGACGCCAGCGGCCCCGGTTCGGTCCCACATATGAGGGCCAGTGACACTGCCCTCAAAAAAAAAAAAAAAATATCTGAAAGATGTGGTATCCTTGCTTTCGTGAAAAACCACAAATCTTTGTTTTAAGTTTTATTGTAAAATGATATGTATAAGTTTATCCTATTCATGCACTTCACATGTCAATTTAGAAACTCTGAGGCCGCCTTGGAAGACTGATTTCGATAAAAATCGAAGTAACCAGCGGCAAAAGCTTGATGCCAAAACAAAACTTGACTGAACAATACTTAGGAGTCCTTATACTGCTAGAATGACTGCCGTAAAACTTTTTTAAAAAAATGCAAATTCAGCTGTCATCATATGCAGCTGTTCTTTTCAAAATTAAGTCACCGTTTGTTCTTTTTTTTTTTCTAACGCTACAGTACTCTGCTTTCATGAAAAGCCTATAACAAGGCAGCGCTTCTTCGATATCAAAACCTGTTGGAAACCTGGCTCAAAGGGAGCCACACTGCTTACAGCGCTCGAAAGAATCTGGGTGGTCATTCTAGGACAAGTGTCACTGTCATCAGCACGTCTGGGTCTCTCACAGAGACTTGGGCCATGGGAAGCGAGGGGGAAGGCTGGCGTCTGCAACCAAGTGGACAGCCAGGGCGCCCTGAAAGGGGCGAGACTGTCACCGAGTCGTCGGGGCTGCGGGGCTGCCTGCAGGGAAGCAGTCTCACGGGGCGGGTGCGTTCCGGGGGCGCGCCGCCCGCGGCCGCAGGAGAGGGACGCACCCCCCTCCCCGCTTCTGCCTGGCGCCGCGGCCTCCGCCCCCCAAGCCCTCGCCGCTTTACCTTTCTCGTCTTCATCGATGCGCAGCGCCACGGAGATGTACTCGAAGGCCTGTTTGTGGAAGGCTCGGACGCGCTCAGCCTCCCCGCCCGGCACGGGCCCCGGGGGCGAGGCCGACGCCGGCGCGGCCGGGGAGCTCCTCTTGGCGGCCATGAGGGCGCGGGAGAAGCGCTGGCAGAGCCACACGAAGAGGAGCCCCAAGTGGAAAGCGACCAAACGCAGCAGCGCGAAGCCTGCGCACAGCGGGTAGGCGAGAGAGTGCAGGTTCCGCTTAGGCGGCGACTCCGGCGGAGGGGCCGGCCTGGGGGCGGGGAGCGCAGGCCTGGCGGGCACCTGGCTGCTGCGGCCGCCGCAGCCCTTTTTCTTTCCTCGTCCACCCGGAGAATTCATTCACAGCTCCCACGGCCGCCGTCGCCATAACCCGCCTCCCGCAGACCGACGGCGACCCAGCGACGGCAGCGGCCACGGGGACAAGGGCCACAGACCCCCCGCGCGCGCCGGCAGGTGCCCGGCCGGTCCCCAGAGCTCGGCACCGCCTCACGCGGCTCGCCCGCCCCGCCCCTTTCTCCTCTCAAGGCCCGGAGCACAGCCCCGTCTCCTCCTCCTGCGGTCGTGGGTTCCTGTCCCTCCCTCTCTCTCTCGCTCTCTCTCTGTCCTCTCCTCCGCCTCAGGTAGCTCCGAGTAGCCGCCGCGCGCGCCCGTGCTCGCTCTCTCTCGGGCGCGTGCGCGCACGCTGCCGTCTTTGTTGCCCTGAGCGCCTAGTGCGCGTGCGCAGCGCCCGCCCCTCGGTCGCTTCCCTGAGGAACTCAAGTTCCCAGCGTGCAGTTCGACTCAACGTCATCGTCTGGGGCCGTCGCTCTGCGGACATAACCGCCCCCTGGGAGTTCCTCAGCGGGGAACCTTGGTCATCAACTCACAGTGGGGACGGCAGCGGTTTGGGGGTCGCTTGGCTCAGGTGGCAGGGTTTCTGTATCGGAGTGTCGTCGTGTTCTTATACGTATTTATTTCGGCGTTTTTCTGCCAATCTTCCGCAAAGGATGATTAACCTGAGTTCTAGCTCAGAATCAGTGGGTACCAAATCTGGAAATTATCTGAGATGGGAGCAGTAGGAGAGAGAACAAATTGAAGGTCACTCAACGCACATGTTAGCTCAATGGCATGAAGTCAGCGATTCCAGCGGTTTAACTAAATTAGTATCTGTTTAGGTGAAGACTGAATTTGTTTCAATAAGGGAACCCTTTTAAACCTTGCACAGTAATCATCCCATAGTTTACTGAGGAATGCAGGTTGGACTTTTTTTTTTGGAAAAAAAAGAATTCTATTCGATTTACCTTCCTTTGGGGATCTACCTACACATGTCTGCTGCCAGTATTCTAACGAGCTGCAAGCACAGAACCCCACCTCCCAGATCACAGAGGTAGAAACACTAGGTCATTGATACTCTCCTAGAAACTGGCATCTTGGATGGAGATACCCTGGGATAGAAGGTAGTGGGAATTTAGTGCTCTAAAGAGCTGGTCTATGAGTTAATCTGAACTGAGATACGCAGAGATGCCAGGTTCCTAGACTGAACACTTGATAATGTAACCTAGTGAATGAACTATTCGGTTTATTTCTTTATGTGTTTCTCTTCTTCCTCTCTTTTTCTCCTTCCCTCCTCTCTCTCCATCCATCTTTCTATCTCTCATTTTTTCTCTCTTCTCTTTCTCTTTGTATATGGGTTAGTCATAATTGTTTGGGTTTTTTTTGTTACCTAAAACTAAGGAATGCTAACTAATAATAAAGTCCCCATGTTTACAGTGTGAGGTTTACAAATGCTTCATTCCAGCTTCCAAAAATCTCCACACTCTGGCCACGAAGTCATCTAATTTTTCCCCACCACTACTTTCCTACAAATATAGGCTACTGTAAAAAGATGACCACCTCCCTGTTTCTTTCCTGCTTTTCCTCTCCCTCACCCCTTTTCCTACCTCTGTTTTTTTCTGAAATGCCCTCTCTAACACCTGATTCATTTCATTTCTGACTTCTCTCTTTTGAACCCCACAGTACTTTTTGTTGTGTGAAATCTATTACATTTATACATATATCGTGTAAACAAGATTTATGTCACATGTATAATTTATATAAAGAAAAATAAACAGCATCCAGTTGAAGAAAAACTAATGCAACCAGATCCTTGAAGAACTCTATGAGCTCCTCCCTAATTTCAATCTCTTTTCTCCCCCTCTGGAGGAAGTCATTATCCTGAATTTTTTTACTCATCATTTCTTTGCCTTTCATTTTAGTTTTGCAATATATGTAGATATCTCTAAACAACATGTTGCATATCTTGCCTGATTTTGACACAATTATACTGCATGTTTTCTTCTTAATTAGCTTTTTCTGCTCAGTGTTTAAGTGTTAGAGATTCCTCCTTGTTTTGTATAGCTATAGTACTTTTATTTTCACTGCTATATTGCATTATATGAATTTACCACAATTAACTGTTGAGGGATTGATGGATATTCAGTTTGGTGCCAGGATGTTTTTTTCCTTATGTAACTAACTTTTTAACTTAAACATGGCCCAGTAGAGTGGTTCTGGAATCAGAATGGTTGCATTCAAATCCCTGCTCCATCACTTTCTGTGAGGTTGGATTAGTGACAGTTTCCACATCTATATTTTACCTTCTACATCTATTACATCATATCACAGTAATAGGCAATGAAGTTGTTGCTTATTTGTTGAATGAAGAATGGCTCTCCTGTAGCTACACATTTATTATATCCAACTAAAACTGCTAACAAGTGTCTGAGCATTCTTTTCTTTCTCTCAGGCCCATAGTTATCCTCATGTTGTTTTTCTTTCTCTTAGAATTGCTTCTCTTCCTACCTCCACTGTCAAAATCTTTCAAGGCTTAACTGTAATGTTATCTTGATTAATCCTTCCCTTATCCCCTCCAGCAGAAATGATCTTATTTTTTAATTCTTATGACAATATGGTTGTGTTACTCGATGGCTCTTCTAATATATTTCCTGGTGTAATAGTTACTTACATAGTTTATCACCTCTTGATATAGATTATGAACTTATTTCAAGTCAGTGGCCATACTTTACACAATTCATCTCACTTTATGCACCTAGCCTGATGCCTTGCTTTGGGTATTCATTTAATAAATATTAATAATTTGAAAAACAATTCAAACATGGTGATTGTTGTGGATATCTACTGTTGTGTAATAAGGCCCTCCAAAACTTACCAGTTTAAGGTAACAGTCATTTATTTACTCACAATTGTATGAGACAGCATTTTGGGCTGGGCTCAGCTGGATGGTTCTTATGCTAGCTTTGTCTAGTTATTCATGCGGATTAAGTCATCTGATGGCTTGACTGGGGCTGGGTGACCTATCTATCCTCACTTACATGTCCAGATGCTGGTGGTGGCTATTGGCTGGGGTATCCAGCAGGATATTCCAGACATTTTTATATGGCATCTGGCTTCCAAGACAGTGTGAGTGGAAGTTGTAAGGCCTCTTGAAGCCTAAGCTCTAAAGTTGCACATTGTCATTTCTGTTGCATTCTGTCGTGAAAGCAAATCACAAGGCCAACTCAATTTAAGAGATGGGGAAATAAATTCTACATCTTCATGGAGGAGTGGCAAAGTCATATTGTAAAGGGATATATATAATATATATAATATATTATATATATTTATATATATATAATATATATCCCTATAATTCCATATGTATAGAATTATTGGGGCATCTTTGTAATCTACCACCATGATTATATATAGAATTTCCTTTTACATCATGTTCACATTGCAGCTTAGGATGGATTGCTCATCTAAGAAAGCATTTCCCCATCATTTTTCTGAATTATAAAAACTTCCTTATTTTCAATCATGAGTTAAATTAAACTTAAGGAGACAACAACAACAATGCTGATGATAATGACTACCACTGCTAACATTTACTGAACCCATATTCTGGGCTAAGCAGTTTCACTTTTACTGTCTTAGGTAATCATCACTATTAGAATTAAGTGATACTGTTTATTTTTTTATTTATTTGAGGGCAGTGTCACTGGCCTTCATATGTGGGACCTGAACCGGAGCCACTGGCTTCCCAAGCCAGCTCTTAACCACCGCGCCACTTGGCCGGCCCTGTTTCCATTTTTTTAAGTTTTTTTTTTTTTTTTTTTTTTTTTTTTTTTTTGAGGGCAGTGTCACTGGCCCTCATATGTGGGACCGAACCAGGGCCGCTGGCTTCCCAAGCCAGCGCTTAACCACCGCGCCACTTGGCCGGCCCTGTTTCCATTTTTTTAAATAAGAAATTTGAGGTTCTAATAATTTGTTATTTGCCCAAGAGCATGTGTTAGTTAATGACACATCTACTTCATGCCTTTAGGTAAAAATCTAGGTTTCCAGAGAAAAACATTTTTATATTATCTGTTTATATTTTATTAATTATTAAATAAATACATTTTTAGCCCCTGGAGCAGGAGTGATCTTTCATTCCTGGTCATCCATGTGTTGAGTTTCTGGCCTCTGGCCTTCCACTTGCTAAGTCTCTGTTATCCAGTTGTACTTACTATTGACTATGCATTTCTGTTCCTTGGCCATTTTTTATTTTTTGTTATGGTAAAATTATGAAATTGAGAGTCAGAAAGACTGGGGTTGGTATTCTGGTTCTGCCACTTAGTTGTGTGATATAGAACAAGTTCTTTAGTTAACGCCTCTGTAAAATGAACTGAATAAGAATTAAATTACAAAATGAAAAAATAAATCTAAAGCCTCCAGCGTAAATCCTGTAACATAAGAAAGCTTAATCAATTTATTTGTTTTTGTCTCGTATTCCTACAATGCCAATTCAGAAAGCACTGGGATCTCAATTTTTAGTAATCTCAGCCCACATCTTCTGCCTCTTGGAATTATATCCCAGTCAAACCCATTTTCTGAATTAACATCTTTCTAAATTTATCTCAAGAAAAATAGTGCCTGAATGTTACCCTGGATTTATAATCTGCCTGGACTGAGGATCCTAACCCTCTCAGCCATTTAATCTACAGTGTGACAGCCTCCCAGTTTTCAGAATGGTAAGAACTTGCAGGACACTTAATCTTGAATGGAATCTGGGCCAGTGTCACCAGGACAAAAAGGAGGAGCTGAGTACTGTGCTAACTAATCCAGGACATTTGGTCACTTTATCACTTTAACCCATTAATCTATTTACTAAGTAACTACTACCAAATAGTTTTTTTGGGTATTGTAGCTCTACTTCTCTTTTAAGGAACTCCCTAAATCTTTAGCTTGAGATATGCTGTATTATTTGAGTAGGGACCAATGACAGATATTAAGGATCTCTTTTAAATTAAAAAAATAATAGTAAGTAAAATAAAACAGCACACCTAGAACCAAGAAATGAGATAATTTTGAAAAAAAGCAGAAAACTTAAAAGAAACAGAAGACATGGTTGAAGGTGAGGAATGGCAGGAATGGAGAAACAATTAGGGGATTATCATCCTATAGCTGTGTTAATAAGCAAAAACATAATTGTGAATAATTAGTCATTTTCCTGTATTGAGTTCACATTGTGGCAGATATCCACTCACTTGTTCAACAAATAGTTATTTAACTTAGACAACATGCCAGGCAGCAATGAGTAAGGTGTCAGGAATATAGTTGGGAATGAGATCAAGTTTATAGCCTAATGCAGTGGCCAGAAAACTAAAATAACAACTAGCAACAGTGGTCAGATGTGTGGGTGGTCAGATGAGTCCTATGTGTGGGTGTGAAATTAAAAAAATGCATATATGATGTGAATGATGGAGCGCATGAGACACTGGACAGTAGCGCCCCTTTTTTAGATGGGATAGCTGTTACTCAGCTAGCTCCAGCTGATTTTTGCCTTTCAGTATGGCCTACTGTTTCCAGTTTTTAAAAATATTTCAAGAGAAACAGAAACCAGAATTCTAATTTTTATGTGAAATCTATTGCCTAGGAGATATGGCTCAAAATTTAAAAACAAACACACCAAAACAAAACTGAGATACCAGTTTGAGATTCTCTAGTTACAGAGGATTTGTTACTCGTGAAAGTGTGAATGAGCTCATGGTTTTGAAATAGTAGTAGGTGTAAGAGCATATATTGTTACCTAACCTGCTCAACTTGATTTTAAAGCCATGATTCTATGGAAGCATAAGCAGAGTCAGTTAATATAGAATTTTAAATGAATGCCCTAGAATGGCAGTCTAGATTATCAGAGGGTATATTCAATCATCACCCTAAACAGAGAACTTGAGTATATAAATATAATATTACATTTCTATATTTATGGTGGGCAGGGCATGTTTACTCTAATGCACATGAAAAGCAGAGTAATGGGGATTGTTAGCACAGGCTGAAAGTTGGTGCACATAGAAGTTGTTTTCAAGGGTGGTTTCTACCAACTGCAGTAGTTTCAGAAGGCTTCTGTATCCTTGAGGTCCTCCTCATCTTGTCAGATAAAATCATTTCCTATATTCTTGTAAGGATATCTGAGTTTCTCCATTTACTCTGTGTTTCAGTCTATATTATGTTCTCCATGGCCCTTCCTCGCTTTGCTTAAGTACTTATTCTTTGTTTTATACTGATTCAAAGATATTAATAACTAGTTATGTTTATCTCAATCTTATATGAACTTCAGAATTTATGCTCTGTTATTCATCTAAAGCTTTAATCAGTAATTATCTAATATTGTCATTTACTCATACATGTATCACATATATCTATGTCTGCTCTTGTTGAACGAGCATACACATTTATGAGGGCAGGCACTGTTATTATTTTTATCTTAAACTCCCCAAGAGCTTAACAACCCCAGAATCACCTCCAGGTTTGGTGATTTGCTAGGACTCGCAGGACTCAGAATATAGTTATACGCATAGCTATGATTTATTAAAGCAAAGGGATACAAAGCAAAATCAGCAAAGGGAAAAGGCACGTGGCGCAAAGTCTGGAGGAAACAAGGTGCCAGATTCCAAGAGTCTTCTCTTAATGGAGTCACACGGGACACATTTAATTCCTCCAGCAATAAATTCTAACAACACATGTGAAATATTGTTTACCAGGGACACTCATCAGAAATTCAGTGCTTAGGTTTTTATTGGTGCTGATTATGTAGGCACCTTCTGTCTGAGACACACTAAAGTTCCAGACCACTAGAAGGAAAGCATGTGCTTAACATAAACCATATTGTCTGCGTAAAAGTTTAGGCACAGTGAACTACTCTCATCATTTAGGGAAAGTTTTGTCAGTATAGGGAGCTGTTTATCATTCAAATTCCCAGACATCAGCCAATCTTACAAGCAGGCCTTTCTAAGGATAGTAGTCTCAGGTCTGATATGTTAACTCTTTTCTACACACTCCCCATAAATACCTGAAGGAAGGGAAGAATGAACCGGAAGATTTTTCTTTTAATACTATCATACAATTGATCAGACTCATAACTTAGATAAATATTCTTTGCAATTATTACATTTGTTACATATATAAAAAAACTATTTCCCAATTAAAAATTTTTATCTAAATATTTTTACCCTTTTAATTTTAAAAAAAAAAACTATTCTGAATTCATTCCCTTTCTTATCCCTTTCTATCCATTCTAAGATTTTTCCTTGTGGAACCAATCCTTTTCCAGGGCATAGCAGTCATGCAATTTAGGTGGGATTAACTACCACCAGGTCATATCCTTGTCATTGTGTAGGGATGGGGAGTAATTCAGGTCTGTGTCACTGCGTACCGGCATTTACCTCATCAAAATAACAAGTTGGACAGATTGAAGTTCAGACTTCTGGTCCATCAGTAGACCTCTGAGAGGTGATGCTTTCTCTCCTTGAATGTAAAAAGAAAGCATGTAACCCTGAATACTAGCAAGCATCTCTCACTCATGAGAAAAGCAGCCTGAAGATTGAAGCTGATTATACACAGAACAGATGAAGGGAAAAAAAATCACAGAGAAATCGTATAGGAGCCATGACTAAACCTTGCTTGATGTCCACCTTACTACGGGGCTTTTCAGTTGTTAGCCAGAAAGTCTCCTTTATTGTTTGACAAATTTGAGTTGGGATTTCTGTAACTGGAAACCAAAAGCATACTAACCAATACATTTGTCCTTTATTTATGTACATCCAGGAGCACAACCCTTAGGACCTGGGTTGAAATTTCAACTATATAATTATGTAACATTATGTGACAATCTTTCTGAATCTATTTTGTCATCTAGAAGGCGGTAAAATTACCTTATTTAATGGGGATAATCATATCTACCTTGTAAGGGTATTAGAATATTATATGGTGGAATAAGTAAATTACTTCGCAAGGGTACCTGAACATTGTTGGACTTCTAATTAAATTATTTTCTGCTCTCCAATATGTGAATGCATTATCAATGCATTCTGATATTATAGAGAAATATATTAAAAAATAATCTTGTATTAAAATTAGGTGGCTTAACTATCCATTTCTATTTTACTGCCGAAGTCTGTTTTTAAGAAGTCAAATGGTTTCAACAGAAATTAACATGGAATGGCTCTGGATGTCTTAAAACTAAAAGATATGATAGTTATGTATTGTAACTATTACTTAATAACCTATGACCGATTTATAAACATGAATTTAAGTTACTTGGATTCAAAAAGAAAGTGAAGCATAAAATCAACTTTTAAAAATTGAGAATCATTTAGGAAATTTTAGAAAAAAGTCTAAATATAACCTGTTAGGAGAAATGGCAGGAATAATTGACAATTTAAAAATTAGTAAGCTTAGCCTTTTCTTCATTTTTATTACTTTCATTGCTGAGATCGTGTCTGTATCATAAAAATCAGAAGAACACACTGTATTTATGTCTTCTAAAAGCCCATCTGGACATCTGAAACTTATATAACTAACATAGTATCTTATACCAACTGTACTTAAATTATACCCCACTTCACACACCCAAAAAAGTCCATTTGGTACGTTCCTTGATATACCAACATTTCTGAGATGGGGATGGTGGTAAGGATGGTGCTTGGGTGTAGAATTGGTAATGGAGACAAGGGAGCTGTAGTCGAGTAGTTGTCTTCCTATTTGAGCTACCAAAAGATACTTCCTTGGAAAGTGATTTCCAAATCTGGAATATATATATATTTTTAGGTCATCTTGAGAGGTGGTTGGTGTCTCTCTCCACAAACTGTGCTCAGAGGGCCCATTTATACTTAATAAATTCTACATATTTCTCTGCACTCATATCTGTGTGTGTGTGTGTGTGTGTGTGTGTGCATGCGCAAGCGCGCTGAATCACGTTCTTTCTCTGAGCACTTTCTTATCCACAAATTTAAAAAATAAAAACTACGAAAAAGATTGAACATTATAACAAAGTAGTTAGGTATACATCAAATAGCTAACTTCACAAAGCAATTTCATCTATCTTATCTCATTTGATCCTATGAGTTAAGAATTGTTTCCTAATTTTATATGTCAAAAAACATGAAGGTCCAAAGAGTTAAACTACTTGCTTAATTCCACATGCCAAACAAGTGAAGAAACCAGGTTTTAATATTTATTCCCAAATCAAGTGTTTCACTACTACATATATTGTATTCTTCCTAAACAGGCTTTGCCTGTCTAATAGGTTAATGTTGTATAAATGGAATTGGCGCCAAGTCTTTAAAAAGGGGATCAACAGTTTTTCTTTATTATTCTAGATTCTAGAGCTCTAGTTCTAGAATCTATAACTACTATCTCCCTAAAATCCCAAGAAAGACAGGAAGTCTAGAGAGTAGAACTTTGGTGCAAGTCTTGCTTTCCCTATAGATTCACTCCTTTTGAAAATATATTTATTGAATATAAGAAACAAGCAAACACAAAGATGATTATAATAAGGTTTTTGCCTTTGAAGAGCTCAAAATCTAATTATGTTTAAAAAAAATATAAGGCAGAATGAGGTAAGTACCATAGGTCCTGAACAAAGTTTGATACTACAAGTTCAAATACGAGCTAAATGTTCTCATTTTTAAAATTTATTGCTCTCTAGACAGTACACATTATTAGAATTCATATCAAAACTCAGCATTCTGCACTATCTTCAATTCACTATACTTCCTATTACTTTGTTCATTCACTTATATCATTTCCAGCTGTCATTTTCTTTCTGCCCATCTCTCTGCTGCTATGGCTTGTTCTCTGAATCTTTCAATTCATAATGTGTAAATGTAAAAACTCTAGTGGAGCTTCTTTGTAAACCACACTGATAATTCTTCTCTAGATTGAGAGAAAGCGGGCTGATAGTTAATTTTTCTGTGCTGCTCCCTTCAGTAATTATTTTTATATTGTCTTTAGAAGTGTCAGTGTATACATTAATATCCAATTTTGACTATGGATCAACTCAATTAATGTTGTGCACCTCCAATGTACCAGGTACTGTGCGAAGTACAATGATGTATAAGACAAGGTTCCCTGCCCTGAAGAAGCTCAGTCTAGCTTCCTACATTACTAAAATTGTCAGTACTTAGAAAATGTAAATTAGCATCTCTCACTTTCTGGAATTTGGAAATATATATATATTAAGTGCTTATTATGTATTGGGAAATATATGGATATATGATAATATTACAATGCATATAACTATTCTCTTAAGTTTCCCAAATTATTCTCTGGCCTTACTTGCTGTTATTTCCCACTCCTGGAAAGTATTTGAGTGAATCTATGTATTAGTCAATTTCTATATCCTGTACATATGTATCCATTATCTTTGCATCAGTCTTACATGAAAAATCCTCAAAGTGCCATATGGTAGCTGTCACCAGTCACAATACTAATCAAGTATACATTATAAAATAAAACTTTAAAAATGTACCCATAAGTCTAGCTCCTAAACAAATTTCATTTACTTTAGATCTTTATCCATGCAGCTTTTAGAGTAGCAAAATGAAGTTATAGTCTACCTCTTTAAAAAACTCAATGTTGGGGCCGACCGAGTGGCATGGAGGTTAAGCGCTGGGAAGCCAGCGGCCCCGGTTCGGGTCCCACATATGAGGGCCAGTGATACTGCGCTCAAAAAAAAAACACAAAAAAACCCCTCAATGTTATAATCATAAATATTTCCGTTATTTCTAGAGTCATGTCTTTTAATGGTTTATACTCCATTATATTGATATGCCACAATTTAGTTTCCAAATAGTTGATGTGAAGCTTTCAAATTTTCATCAGGTGCAACTACAAATGGGATTATTTAATCAAAGGCAGGAACTTTAATAACTATCACTTATATTTACTTTAAAATTCCTGGAATTTACTGGAATTATAGCCATCTAATTTAGTAGATCTTGTTTGCTATTTACATATTTTGTATAGAAGGCAAATTATCCTTTTTTTTTTTTTTTTTACAAATACAACAGTATCAATAGTATCATGGTTTGGAAAGCCAGTTAGTTGCATTGCTCATCTTGATTAAACACGTAAGGCAGCATTAACATTATATCCACAGGTTTAAGGATATAGGCTTCCTACGAACCCCCCCAACACTGCTTCTTCCCCGTTCTCTGGCTCTAGGGTACAGCTTGACAATCTCTTAAAGACGGATGGTCTTGGGTCTGAGATTTTTCTAGTAAGAACTACCCAGCCAGTGGTTTCGGTTCCGCGAGGAAGAGCTTCAATAGAAGCAGCTTTCAGGCAGCCCCGAGGCCTGGCCGGGCCGAACCCCTGAAGGCTGGGCTAGTCACTGGGTCTGCAGCTGGGGTGGTGCTCTCCATGGCCGGGTGGATCGAGGAACGCCTGGCTGGTAGGCAAGGCGGCCAGACTCTGCCCGGCACCCAGCAAGCGCCGAGAGCACGGCCGGCTCACCCCGGGGCCGAACGCCTGCAAGCCCGAGGCCCGCTGGGGCGCTCTGCGCACGCGCGGCGGACGCGCGACAACAGCCGTCACTTACGGCGGAAGCGGTCCGTGCTGGGAGCTGGTGGCGCGGCGCCGGGCTCTTAGGGACGGACGTCTGGGCGCGGGTAATCGTCTTCCTCTCCCCGTTTGCCCACGCACTGTAGGTTCTGGGGCCCGTGGAGCGTTCGGGAGCGGATGCGGGCGCCCGGCCGTGTACTGTCCCACCCTGCTCTGCTGCTCAGGGCGCCCCCGCGCCCAGGTGGGGGTGAGGGGCGGGGTCGCAGGCTGGGCTGCACTCCATCCTGGCGCCTCCGTGTGGAAATCTCCTGGGTCACTCACGGCGCCTCTTGTTTTCCCAGACGGGTATCCGGGGACTGACGTGCAGGGCCCGCCATGGAGCCAGAGCAGATGCTGGAGGGACAGACGCAGGTACCCGCAGGCCTCGGATCCCGGGAGGCGGCGTGCAGCGAGCAGGAGCGGCTGGTGGCTCAGTGACCTGTGTTTTGTTTTCTAGGTGGCGGAAAATCCTCACTCTGAGTACGGCCTCACAGATAACGTCGAGGTAACACGCCCAGTTTCTCTATGCGTCTCTTTTAAGAGCTGGGGAGAACTCGGGATCCATTTTTTACTAACTTAACGTTGCTTTGTACAAGACAAAACTTTATCGTATACCAAATAGTATCAAATTACGAGCAGCTTGTTTCCTTAGTGGTACCTAACACTTCGTGATATACAGACGTACAATTTAGTGTTGGGCCAAGAGATTGACATTCTGAAAGTCATACCAAAACCCAAAACATACATTACTCATGGAGACTGTCAGATCATTTTGTTTGGTACCTGTGAATGCATCTGTTAGGAATATTGCTTTGGAAAAACTGCACGTTAAAATTAAGAAATGGGGGGCCGGCCGAGTGGCGCGGCGGTTAAGCCTGGGAAGCCAGCGATCCCAGTTTGGGTCCCACTTATGAGGGCCAGTAACACTGCCCTCAAAAAAAAAAAAAATTAAGAAATGGGTTTCATTGTCTTTGTAGCAGAAGTGTGTGTTGATGGAGTCAGCATTTAATAAATGGTGA
Organism: Aselliscus stoliczkanus; assembly: GCA_033961575.1. Taxonomy (NCBI): domain Eukaryota; kingdom Metazoa; phylum Chordata; class Mammalia; order Chiroptera; family Hipposideridae; genus Aselliscus; species Aselliscus stoliczkanus. The sequence continues at coordinate 49,768,988 of CM066730.1, read as the reverse complement.
TTTTGCAAAGTTCAGTAGTCAGGTGGAAGCCATAACATACACATAGGAGATAGACGTTTTTTATCTTATGTGGTAGAAGTTAGTTTGTAAATGAATGAGTAATCCATGGAACAAATGAATTAACCAGAGTTGGGTTCAATTGATAAGGAAAATAGAGGCTTCCTGAAGGAGATGTGTGCATTGTACTATAAAAGGAGACATTATTGGTGATTTAATTTTGGGTAAGTGAGGGCAGGAGCATTTCCAAGCAGAGTAATAATAGTAACAGCTGCTAATATTTCTTTCACCCTTCTGCTATGAGCCAGGCACACTCCTAAGTAATTTGTATATATATCTTAAGAGCTCTATAAGGCTCAGAGAAGTTGAGCAATTTGTCCAAGGTCACCAAGAGGTAAGTGGAGAGCTATGTGTTTAAACCTAGGCAAATTCACATTTTAAAAGTACAATTAAATTGTATTGCCTATCTTGACCAACTCCTAGAGTTTGCTGGCATGCGGAATGACTGTTCTGTGCCTATAAAATTGCTAGGAATGTTTATTGCTTTGATGCAGTATTAGGAAGAGAATTTGTCTCTTCATAATGCAGATTTTAGTTGAATGCTATGCTGAAACAGGTGAGGATATGCTACACCAGTTTGTGTTCTAGTAATTTAAGAGACCTCTTTTTAGGCATCAGCATAGTCTTTTTTTGATGGTCCTTGTATATGAAACCAGAGCTACGGTACTGTAGAACAGTGCTTCCCAAATGCTTTTTTTAAAACTGTCAGACCAATTTCCATGGTAAAGTGAGAAAAAAATAAGGAGAGTAGAGTGAATGTTTCATAGTAATACAGTATTTGGTGACTGGTCTTCCTGCTTTTATAATTTTAAAATGCTTGTTCTTTTATGAATTAATGGCTATAGTAAAGTAATAATTATGTTTATTTGTAAGTTTTTACTTGGTGAAATAGAATTAACAACCCAATGTTAGTTTCTTCATTCATTGTATTGTTTTATTTCTACTTTACTTGTTTGTGATATGTGAAAGTCTGGAAGCCACTATTCTATAGCTGCTGCTTTTTCTTTTATGATTATACTTTATTTCCTTTATTGGCTTTTTATGAATTTCTTGGGTTGTTTATTTAGAATCTGTAGTGTGCAAGTTTAACTTACCACAATTCACCATCAAGTGGTATTATATCTTAGGGCCGGCTGCGTGGCTCAGTTGGTTAAGAGCTTGCTCAAGAGTATGAACTGAGCTCTGAGCAACAGCAGTTCAATGCCCAGCCCTAGCTGAGCTGCTGCTAAGCTGCCAACAGGTAGCAGGATGGCTCAGCTAAAAAAAAAAAAAAAAAAAAATAGTAGTATTATATCTTCATGTAGAGCATAAGAACCTTACAACAGTAATCTTTCATTTCTTCTCTCCTGGCCTTTGTACTAATGTTATCATATATTTTACTTCTACATATGTTGTAAACCCTGCAATAGATTATTTGTATTTTTTCTTTAAAATGTCAGTTTTTTTTAAAGAGATTTAAACAATAGGAAAAAAGTGTATTTCACCTTTACCTATGTATTTACCATTTCTGGGTTCTTCATTCTTTTTAAAAAAGACTTTATTGGGGAATGGGGGGAGGGAACAGTGTTGGGGAGTCGAGGAAGGGGAACAAACAAGTTGCTGTCATTTTGTTCTTCAGTCTAGTTGTGGAGGACGTCGCTTCACTGGCCCATGTTGGTATTATCATTGTGCTCTTCCCGGATGAGGCAGTCAGTCGCTGGCCATTGGATCACTGCTTACGGCGGCTCACGCTGGCTTCCTGCCACTCACGGTATCTTACGGCCCCCCACTGCAGTCCCACTGCAGCCTATGCCGTCGCCTCATGGCAGCCCAGCTCCAGGTTGAGCTGTTGTTCACCATCTTAGCTATAGAGGACACACAGCGTCACTAGTCCATGTGGGATCCGAACCAGCAGCCCTGCTGCGCAGAGCTCGCACTCCCAAGCCAATTCTTAACCAACGAGCCACTGAACTGGCCTTGGTTTCTTCATTCTTTTGTGTAGATCCAAACTTCCATCTGTTACCATTTTCCTTCCACCTGACGGGCTTCCTTTAACACTTTTTTGTAAGGCAGGTCTGCTGCTAAAGAATTCTTTAAACTTCTGAATGTGTGAAAAGGTCATATATTTTGCCTTTGTTTTTGAGATATTTTTGCTGGATGTAGATTTGCTCCACTGTCTTCTGGCTGACATTGTTTCTGATGAGAAGTCTGCTATCATTCCTATCTTTGCTCCTTCATACTTCGTGTCTTTTCTCTTGGTGCTTTAGAATTTTTATTACAGATTTTAAATAATTTGATTATGATGTATCTTGGTGTACTCTTTAAAAGTTTTTGTTTCTTGTGCTTAGGATTCATAGAAGTTTTTAGATCTGTGGGTTTAGAGTTTTCATGAAATTCGAAAAAATTTCAGCTATTGCTTCAAATACTTTGAAGTATTGCGTTGTTGGAAAAGTCATGACACATTTTTGCAAGAAAAAACATAGAAAAATTACATCTTGACTTTTCTGACAACCCAGTATTTTGTTTAATTTGTTTGTACTTTCCTCTTTTTGGATGTATGGAATGTCTTATAATTGGTTTAATGGCATTGCCTTCTATCATTTGTATAATTTTTGGGTTTTTCTGTGGACTGGTTTTTCTCCTCATTATAAATAGTATTTTCCCGCTGCTTTGCTGCTTGGCAAATTCTTTTAGGAAGTTGGGCATTGTGAGTTTTACCTTGTTGAGTATTGGTGGTTTTTGTATTCCTTCAAACATTCTTGAGTTTTGTTCTAGGATGTAATTAAGTTACTTGGAAATAATTTGATCCTTTTGAGGTTGGAGCTTTAAGGTGGGAGTAAATCAGCCTTTTAGTTTAGGCCTCATTTCCTCCTCCTGTGTATTCTGTCCAGTGCTTCATATATTATGAGGTTTGCCCATTCTGGGTCACAGGAACATGAACTACTCCTGACTGACCTTGTGTGAGAGTACCAGGGTTGTGCCCCAACTTTTTTCAGGTGGTTTTTCCCTGGCCTTGAGTACTTCCCTCACACCCATGCTGGTAAATACTCACGAGAAGACTGGAAAGCAGTCTCTTTAGTGTCCTCTGTGCAACTCTGTCCTCTCCATGCAACTCTCTTCCCCCCAGCCCTCTGCCCTGCAAATTCTAGATGTCTTTTTTGATCTACCTCAATTTTTAACTCTTCTCAACTCAGGAAAACTGCTGGACTCTGCTTTGGTTCCCTCTCCCTGCATTGTATCTTGTAAGTTCTCCAGGAAGGAAGTAGTAAGCTTGGGTAATCACAGGGCTCACCTCATTTTTTTCTTTTTGTGATGACTGTTCTACACCGTCAACAGCTTATTATTTATTTTTTTGTAGTGGTTTAGATATATGTTTTTTAGATTAAATCAGAATATTGACTTAACTAAAATTAAGCACAGCAATTTGGCCTATAGTCTATATTCAGTAAATATTTGAATGAAACAAGTGAGGATTTGGTCAAGGAGTTTTTATAGGATCTGTATGAGTTGCTTAGGCATTGCTGTTTCTTATTGAAGGCATTGAAATGTCATGTAATTGACAAGGTTTTGTCATATAGATATTGTCTGTTGAAATTGACCAATGACCAATAAGTAATCCATGGGCAAATAGCTATTTCATACATTAATTATGTATAGAAAATTATTTTCTTACTAAGTCCCAAACATAGATTGAAAAATTATAAGCAAAACTAGAATAATTGCCTGCCATAGTTGTGGGAAGTATCTTTGAAAACCATGGTATACGTATAGGAATGCCATTAAAGTGTTTTCTCACTTTTTACAAAATAAAATTAAATCTAAAAAATATTAAATGTAGAAAAATGGTTTTTGTTGTTGATTCATTTATATTCAGTTTGAATATGTTTGGAGCAAAAGTTCATTTAGATAGAAGTGTTCTTAATAGTGTTTTGTGTTCTAGATAGCTGCGTATTCATAAATTTCTAAAATGGTAGATTTTCAAAAGAAGGCAAAGTTTTTCAATAAAGTAGTTTTTGCTATTCTGGATTTCAGATGAATCTATGTGAAAAGCCCAAAATTTGGGGTTTCTTAGGAGTAGAAAGTACAAGCCATTGCTTCCTAAATAGCATTTGAATATCTCATTAATTATCTTTTCCATATTAGTCATTTTCCCATTTTTTGGCTGTTATTTTCTTAACGTTTTTTCTTAAATCTAGTCACTCTTAAATCATGGATGCATTTCTGTAAAAAAAAAAAAAGACGGAACATAAATGGAAAAAGCATTTTCATTGTGATAGAGGGTAACTATAAAAATGAAAACAGTGAATACAAAACAGTGGTAATACATTTTAGCTGGATCCTGTTGCCAGACTTTGAGCCTGAAGCCTGCTTGCTCCAAGAAGAGAGTTTTGCAAGTGTTAGAGAAGTGTTGAAGACATATTAGTACCAAGCTGCGACTTAGTCCTTGATATTATCTGTGTTGAAAGAATTAAAGCAGGACTAGTTTTCTCACTGTGGTTCAGTGCTACTTAGCGTTCATTTCCAGATTTTTTGAACCACATTGTAAGAAGGTATTCTCATGAAAAAAAGAAACAGGACTTGTATTTACTTCTCAAAAGCCAGAGGAAAGGGAGAAAGAGTAAGATCTGGAGACATTACATTAAAAGAAGGAGATATTATGGTGCCTTCAGAGAGAAGAAGCTTGAATGAAATTAAGAGACGGGTCTGATTTTATTTTGTTAGATTGGCAGTTCAATACCAGTTTTCTAATCATTGACTTGCTTTTTCTATTAGCGTCACGTTTCCATTAATTTTTGTTTAGTACTCAAAATAATATAGCTGTTTTATAATAATTGTTTATAATGTTCGTGCGTGTTTTTTGAATTCACCAGAGAATAGTAGAAAATGAGAAGATTAATGCAGAAAAGTCATCAAAACAGAAAGTGGATCTTCAGTCTTTGCCAACTCGTGCCTACCTGGATCAGACAGTTGTGCCTATCTTATTACAGGGTCTTGCTGTGCTTGCAAAGGAAAGGTAAGATAATAGTGTCTGCAAAAGGAGTGACCAGAGAAAGCAAAATAAAACTTCCCTAATTGAAATGTCATTAGTTAATATAGTTTTTTTACTATACAAAGAATTTATGGATTTTAAAGATTTTTTTTTTGTCAGTCATAATTTCAGTTCAGACATTTTCATTTTCTTTTTACTAGTCTTAGATCATATGTATATTTATAAAGATTTGTAATCATGATATACATGCAGTTTTATATCTTCTTTTTACTTAATGTTATAAAACTTCTCCCATATTTCTGTATAGCCTTCATGATTATAATTTAAATTATAATAGTAATTACCACAATTAAGTCATTTTCTCATTGTTGAACATTTAGATCCAGTTTACTTTGTTATTCATCTTCACCAGGCAATTTATCTGTTTTCATTTCTTTTTTGTTTTTGTTTAATTACCTTCTTATGATAAATTCCCAAGAATTGGTTTGCTAGTTCAAAGGACATGACTGGTTTTATGGTGTTTGACACGTAGTACCATATTTATGTCCAAAAGTTTATTCTTAAAGTTCTTCTAATGTTGGGCTGGCTGAACAGCTCAGTTGGTTAAGAGCTCACTCAAGAGTGCGAACTGAGCTCTGAGCAACAGCAGTTCGATGCCCAGCCCAAGCTGAGCTGCCGTTGAGCAGCCAAGGAGTGGCAGGAGGGCTCAGCTTTAAAAAAAAAAAAAAAAAAAATTCTTCTAATGTTAACAGCCCCAACAGCATGAGTGGTTTTTTTGTTTTCTTTTTCCCAGCATGAGTGTTATAAACACTTTTTGCCAAGTTGTTTTAATTTACATTTATTTATTAACAAAATTGCAGTTTTTCTCTTTCCTGTACATGTTTTTTCCCCAGTAATTCTACCTAAATTCTTCGGTGTAACCAAATCCAATAAAAAAAATTTCTTTTTAAGTTACATTAGTCAACATTTATTATGTGTAGATTATGTTTTATTCAAAGAATAATAATGAACATTGTAGCAAGCTGACATAATGATAAAGAACTTGATGGAAATATGTCTTACAGTTAGGGTGAGTTATTGATTTAAAATAGATATATTAATTTTTTATGTAAAATTAAATGATAAACATTAAATATGTTATAGATTGCTATATTTACAAAACAGGATTCATTTATGACCATAGTATGTCTTGGCTTTACTACTGACAGTTGAAATATGGACATCTGTTATAATTTTTTGTTCTTTCTTTAAAGAAGGGTAATATGCTATGTTAGAAATGTAAATATTTAGGTACTGGAAGAAAAAATTTGAAGTAGTTTTTAAGTCACATGCTATTAGTAAATACAGTTTTTAAGTAAGGAGTCTGGTAAAATGATTCATGAAATTAATCTTGAAAAATGTTCTCTGTCTAGGCAGTTCAAAAGGCTGTTTAAAGGATTAATGGAATGTTTTAAAATCATTTTAAATCAGTTATCAGTATACCTTTTCCAGTAAGGTTTAAGTAGATGTTTCCCCCAGTTTTCATCTTTGGACTTGTTTTCTCAGCAAGAATAATTTATGTAAAAGTGGTAAATATGAAATAATATCCCTTAATTTTAAATGTTTAATTTCTCAGGTGTGCTGTGTGGTGGCAGTATTAGAACTATTATTGCTTTAAATTATTTGAAGAAAAATAGAAATGACTTCTTAAAAAGAAACGTAACAGGGGCCCGCCGAGTGGCATGCTTGTTAAGAGCTGGCCTGGGACGACAGCGGCCCCGGTTCGGATCCCACATATGAGGGCCAGTGACACTGCCCTCTAAAAAAAAAGAAGGAAAAAAGAAACATATCAGAAATTACTTGTTCAAATGAATACTGCTTTTTTCAATTTCTTTAAACTATATTTTTGGCTAACCTAATTGCCTATCTCATTTACTATATATTTACTACAAATGGCCTTTGGGTGTAAAAAGAAAATTAAGCTTTAAAATATGTATTATTATTATGGAACAGTACATTTAAATTAACACATCTAGAATATATAAATTTCTAAATTTTGGATTTCTTTTCCCTTACAGACCACCAAATCCCATTGAATTTCTAGCATCATATCTTTTAAAAAACAAGGCACAGTTTGAAGATCGAAACTGACTTATTGGGAAGAACAGAAAAAATTTGGTTTCTACTGTAGATTTACATGATTAAGAGGCAGCTTTAATTGCCATGATTTTTCCCCACCCCTTTTTGGAGTATAAGAACCTTCAGGACAACAACTCATTACTGGAGTTGCAGAAGAAAACATATTTCCTTTATTTTGATTTAATCACCATACTTATTTAATGAGTATTTTGTGCAATTTTTTCTCAGACTGTCTTTAAACTTTGTTTTTAAAATGAACTTCAAAATAAACTGTAAAAATGTCATTATTTTAAAAGTACTTTTTGTTCTATATGACAAATATGTGGGTCACTTGTTTTCATGAATTGCTTCTTGTGTCTTAGAATGTTTGAGTTTTATAACAGCATGCGAGTACATCAGAGTCAAGTATAATATTAAAAGAAATAAACAGATTTTTTCAGTGTTGTCCCTGTACCTGTACCTCTTGGAGTGTGAGATTGTCAGTGTTTAACAACTGTCACCGGTGATTCTGATTCACAATAAAGTTGAAGTTCTGGTATAAGCACTACAGAGAGTGTACAATATCCTCCCATGCTATCAACCTTTATGTTAATAATATAGCTATCATTGCAGGTTTACGTGTCAGGCACAGTATTATTTTACTTAAATTATCACTAATATAGCAGCTCTGCAAAGTAGATACCGTTATTCACGTTTTTGCGGATGAGGAAACAAATTTGGAGATGTGAAATGACTTGCTCAAGACCACACTGTTGGTAAGTGCTTGAACTGGCATTCAAACCCACTTCTACCAATGTGTTGCTTATAGCTAAATGAGAAGTATTGTGCTAGTTAACATCATTGCTTTTGCAATAAAACACAGCAGCCTGTCCTTTTTTTGGGTCTTTTCACTTTGTCCTGTATGAGGAAATGGAGATAATGCACTAAGAGAAAATGCACTAAGAGAGCTGGGAAGGAAAAACATTTATTAGAGCAGGAGCTGTTAACTGGGAGTGATTTGCCCCCCTCTCTCCAGAGGACATTTGACTATGTCTAGAAACATTTTGTTATCACAACTGGAGTAAGGTGGGGTTCTACTGGCATCTAGTGGGTAATGGCCAAGGATGCTGCTAAGTATCTTAGCAATGCACAGGACAGCATGTGCCCTTGCCATCTCTAAAATTATCCAGCTCAAAAATGTCAATAGTGCTGAGTTTGAGATACCCTGCTTTGGAAACATTTTAAAGACTTGTGTCCAAGCTAAACACATGCAGGCAAAGTTAGAAATTGAATGCTGATGAGGCATGTCTTACAGTTTTCTTTAATACCTGAAAAACTTATTTCAGTAGGAGTGATACTTGAATGGAGGTGATACGGTTTTGATTTACATCTACAGACCTATATATTTGAGTAAGAAAACCCAGGAAATATTGGAATCTACTTGTATAGTAGTTTTCAAAGCATGTCATCAAATTTATTTTGGTTATTTGGCTAACTCATGTTAATCTGCCTGTCTTGTTAGTGGTATTTCAACAGTTGAGTGAGTACAGTTGGGTAACCTTTAGTAAAGCATCAATAATTTTATCTTAATGGTAGTTCTTTAGCAATTTACATCATAGCCGCTTGGGGGAACTTTTAATATGTAAATATGTACATATACAAATATATAAAAAAGTCTATATAATATATTTCAGTATATATCTGGGCTCTGAAGAGCCTGATTCAATTGAGATAGAGCCTGGGATTTCTGAATCTGACAACTAAGACGTTCTGATATACACCTCTGGTTAACAGCCACTCAAGAAATGCAGTACTGCGTAGTGCTGCATTACTTGTAGTGTTATTTTGAATTATATTTGAGATAGGGCTTAAATTACTCGATTTTGAAATTGATACTTTTTTTAATAAAGGCTGAGAATAGGCATGTCTTGCTGGCAGTACATGGTAGTTAACATGTGCCAGGCATCATGCTAAAAATACTTTTCATGTGAATTGTCATTTATTCCTCAAAACCCTGTGAAGGAGGTTTAATTTTAATACCTCATTTTTATTTTTTTTTAATTTATTTTTTTTTTTGAGGGCAGTGTCACTGGCCCTCACATGTGGGACTGAACCCGGGCCGCTGGCTTCCCAAGCCAGCGCTTAACCACCGCGCCACTTGGCCGGCCCTTAATACCTCATTTTTAGATGAGGGAAGTGAAATTTGGTTAACTTGCTGAAGGTTACAGGGGAATTAAGTTTGGGGCAGGGAAACAAACCCCGCGCAATGCTATATTACCTCCCCTTAACGCTATATTACACTGCTATAATGTCAAGTGTGCTTACATTTTTTTTTTCTTTGGGGTGGCGGATCAATCTGACCTTATGCGTGTATAGCAGAAGCCCTTTTATCTTGATGGTAGATGAAATTTCAAGTGAGTCTCAGTAAGGAATCATAAATGACACTGGGATCTGTTTTCCTTAACCTAAAAATATCAATCTATGTTAAAATGGTAGTACAGTATTTTGATTTCCGTCTTTTCTCTGGGTATGGGTTCTTTGATTGGAATTCTGTATCATTTCTTCCATAAACCACTCCTATAAAGTATGGTCTACAAATTTCAGTTTCATACTTTTTTGAAAGTAGAGTAAGATTATAGACATTTAAGTAATTTGTAGAATCCTATTTTTTTTCTTTTTTTTCCAGTCTGTTATTTTGACAGTTGTTTTTATTGAGTTTTTCCAAAGCATTCCACCCAATTTTTATATGAACACCTTTTGCATTATATTTTTGTATTTCATTGATTTATGTAATATTTAATTAAATTATGTATTGACAACACTTAGTGTAACTGATATAAATAGGTTGGAGAACATGACCCTTGTTATGCACAGAAACCTAGGAGGAGAGTGCAATAGTGTGAGTTTCCTAAAAAGTGTAGTCTACCAGCTTCAAGCGATCAGCCAGTGGTGGGCATCGTTCATTATATTTTACTATGGGAGTGCAGTGTATCACTCACTCCAGTAAATTGGTTAAATAGAAATCAGTGAAGAAAGCTTCTACTATATTTTGATGAGGTGTTTTATGTGCAGCTGGCAATTATAGAAACAATTCCTACCCTTTGACTGCTTAATTTGATGGGGAAGATACTGTTTAGTAAAAAAATACAGAAATAGAGTAAGAAGCACGGTATCCTATAGAGTGAATTATGTTGCTAGGTGGGTTAGTGGGAGGACCAGAAGAGTATAATCAGGACTAGATTCCTGGAGGAAACAGGGACCTGGAATTGCAAAAAATGAAAAACAGTTTGGGTAGAAGGTGATCATCTACCTAATTCTGATGAAACTAGAGGAAGAATATTGAACGTTTGTTTAAATATCATTTAGAAGAAGTTATAATGGGATTTTAAGATTGATAACTTTGTTAGAAACATGATAGAATGGTTGTAGGGACAGCATAAAATATTGTAGCCAGATATTTTCCTGGACTGGATTCCATAAAGGCATTAACAAATTGGAGGCCTGATACATATCATCACACATTGTAGCAATGAGGGACAAAAGAAGAAAGCTCTAAGTGGCTATTACTGAGAATCCACTTTTTTAATCTCTGGATTTAAATTGGAAAGTAGGAAAAATATGTATTAGTGGAAAATGGGTCGCCAGAGATAAAAGACCAAGATAAAAGATGAATAAGAATTTTCTTTTTAAAAATTTTATCAGCCTTTAAAAAAACTAAATCTTTTGACTCAGTTCTATTTCATTTCTGGAAACCCTAAATAATATAAATAATAAATTGGAAAAAATGCTTTATGTACACAATTCCAAAAAATTGGAAACAAGTGTATTTTCATCTTATAAGAATCATAATATATGTAAAGTTCTTAGCCCTGTGTCAGGTACATAGTAAGTGTTTAATAAATGTTACTTACGAAGTTAGGTTTCTAAAGAAGAAAGGGGCAAAGTCAACTGATTCTGTTAGAGTACCAATTTTAATTGAAATCAAAAGAGTATCTTTATGCTAAACTCGTCTCAATTGATTTGTTCAAAACCTTGTGGTATCCTAAAATATCTTTCTGATATATATATAGTTTATGATATATATGATATCTATCTATCTATCTATCTATCTATATCTATCTGTCTATCTATCTATCTATCTATGGTTTTCAGTAATTAGGGGGCTCCTCAAGCTGTCAGCAGTTGTGGATAAGTAAAATCTAAAAATAGTCAATTTAATATTGCCATGTATTGTAGATTCCAAACATCAAGCTTAAAGATGTAAATAATTTTTGTATAGGATATATATATATATATATATGGCACAAAATTCAAAAGATACACAACGATGTACATTGAAAAGGTTAAATCTTTTTCCTGTCCTTTTCCCTCAGTTGCCCAAACAATTACTGTTAACAGTTTGAGTATCCTTTTACAAGTATTCCATATATATACTAGTGTATGAGAATATAAGTACTTATTTTACACAAATGGTAGCATACTTAACACATTGTTCTGCAATTTGCTTCATTTATTTATGTATTGAACACTTTCTATACCAGTATATGTAGTATCACCTCATTTCGTTTTAAAGGGTGAATAAGTATGGATACATCCCAATTTAACAACTCTTCTATTAATGGACATTGTAGTTGGTTGTGATCATTTGCTAGTACAGAATGCTGCAGTAAATATTTGACATGCTATTTCAGAAGATACGTTGGGTTATTAATGTTGGATTCTGGGACTAGTGGTGCCTTATTTATTGAAGGTCTGTGCTTCATAAAGACTCTATTAATGAAGATTTCCTTCTTGCCCTTTACTATGTTGTTTATGGAGTGTCAAACCCAAATCCCTGGTGGATATCATGGAAATTGTTAATAATAACATGGAACTTGTACAGTATTGCCCAACAGGCTTCTCCTGTACCAAGTCAGTATTTTTGCATTATATGGATCTTCCTTAATTTAGGGGAGGTGGGTAAGTGACTGGTTACAACTTATTTCTTTCAAGAGTCTATCCTTAAATAAAGTAGCCAGAATAAGATGAACAGGAGGAGTAATGATAGGATATACAGACTGTTCTAGAGATAATAGATCCTCTAACCTTTTACTTTGCTTGGCATTGTGGTCTTTGCTGAGTCTGACCAGTATGAAATGAGAAGCCTCCAACTGAGCATTTCAATAGGATGAAAGCTTAATTTTAAATTAGATAACTAGTTTGGAATGAGACCTAGGATTGTTGCTAGGAGCAGAGGATGATAACATTTACAAAGAACACTTTATAAATCGTGTCACAGACCTTATGTAATGATTCTTACAACAAGCTTGTGACTTAGATATTACTGCTGTTTGCATTTGATAGATGAGAAAACAGGCATGAAAAGGTTAGGTTACTAGATGCCCATGATCATAGTTAAGAGCCAGGACTCAAATCTGATTTTCTAATTTGACTTGCCTGAAATATGAAACTTTCTTAGTTCATTGTATCCACTGTCTTCTCCCCTCTTTTTTTTTTTTTTTTTGGCCATGGAAATAGAATCAGCAATAATTAACTTAAAGAGCTATCACTGTTACCATATCAACCATATCAACAGTTTCCTTTTCTTGAAATTTATAATGAAAAGTTTAACATTTCATCAGTTATCACTGAGTTTGGTACTCCAGTACCATGGTATCAGAGCCCCAGCTCTTTTTGTGTTAATCCCTAAATAACTACTTGGCATCTTTTTTTTTTTCCCGCCTGCATATCTTAGTATTTGGGCAGGTTAGCGATGAATTAAACACTAAGTAAAGAGGGTTAAACATTAAGTAAAGAAATATATAGATTCAATGGAGATGTTATCCTAATAACAGTGTAGAAAAGGTGTGCAAGTCGAATGGTCCAGTAATTAACCAGGCTTTAGGACAGGATAGCACCTTATTTTATTTTATTTTTTTAATATATGTTGTTCTGGCCCTAAGGAAATTTGAGTATTGGGCAGCCAGTTATGTGCTTTGGACTCTACCAAGGATCTATTTAGTGTGAAATTCTGATACAACATTTTATGGTTTTTGTTGTTATTGAGGGCAGTGTCACAGGCCCTCACATGTGGGACCCGAACCGGGTCTGCTGGCCTCCCAAGCCAGCGCCTCACCACCGCGCACTTGGCCGGCCCAAAGATTTTTATGGTTCTAACCCCAAATTTTTCAGTGAAGATACACAGCTGTCTCTTACTCTCTTCCCAGTTTTAAAATGATTTACTTCATAAAACTTCCTGGGAGGTCCAAGATATTCTACTTTCCTATGATTGCATAATTTTGAAGTAATTCTTTGTGTAACACTGGGATTGATACAATGATGCTGGGTTGGAAACAATGTTGTACGCCTACCCTGGTCAGGGCGCTACATTTATGAAGCCAATCTTAGGGGCATCCTTGGGTCTTGTCATCCCCATTTTAGAGATGAGACTAACTGAGGCTAACCATGTCACTTTCGTCTAGTGAGTGAGTAAAGAACGCACCTACATAAATATAACATGAAACGACAAATGTTTATATAGTGCCAAAGCCAACATTAGGTAGTAAGGGTGGCCCTGTGAAGCACAAACTAGCATTTGCTGCTGGACGCCAGGCACATTACGACGTGCCTGCTTCTACAAATGAACTTCCCAACGTGGCAACAGACTTGCGTCCCTACGAGTGAAACCCGGCGGGTGCGGACGCGCTCAGGATGCCAGTGTAGGACCGGGGTCCGAGCAGCCCAGGCAGAAAGCCGCGTCTGCGAGCCCTCGGCGCGCGGCACCGAAGGAAGTGGGCTGGGGGAGGGGGCTTGCCCTCCGGCTGCGTCCTGCCCCCTTGGCCCTCCCCCGCCCAGCCTCTGCTGCCTCTAAACCCCGGAGAGCGGAGCGAGCACGTTGCGATCCCACGGCGGGCCTGGCAGCGGCTGCTGGGCATGCTCAGTGGGCAGGACCCGTTAGAGTGGCGAGTAAGGAACCGTTGGCTCTTCCCCGGGTCTGTCTTCCCCGGTTCAGGCCCCGGCCCTGGGCTTTTGTGTGCGCCGCGGCCGCCGCTGCCTGCTCGCGGGGCCCTCCGACCCCAGCTGCCGTTCGGCCTGTCCGGTTTCCGCCGTTAACCTCGCGGCGCGGCCGGAGGAGGAGCGGGGCGGGGCGGGGCCGGCGGGCCGGCGGCCGGGCGGGCAGGAGGGCCCTGGCCCGGGGCGGGGTGGGTGCGGGGCGCCCCGCGGGGGGCGGGGGGAGGGGGCGGGCGCGCAGTCACGGGGGTGGGGTCACCGGCGGCGGCGCTGGGAGGCCCGCAGGGAGGGGAGGGGGCCGTGGGGGCGGCGCGGCTGCACCAGCCCCGGCCGGGGAGCGGCGGCGACTCCGGGGGCCGGGCCAGGGCTTTGCGGGCTCCGGCGAGGCCGCCGCGGGCCCCATCTTCCGGCGGTCGCCGGAGTTTGTGCTGATTGTTGCTGCCGCCGCCACCGCCCCGGCTGCCATCTCCTCCTCCTGGGCCGCCGCCACCGCCTCCTCTTCCTCCTCCTCCTCCTCCTGGGCCGGGCTGCCTCCCTCCCCGCCGCCGCCGCCGCCTCCTGGGCCGGGCCCGCGCTGTCTCGTCCCCTCGCGGAGCCGCTCCCGCCGCCGCCGCCGCCGCCGCCTCATTCATCCTCGTGCACCATAGGCGGCACGGGCTCCAAGATGTCCAACCGAGTGGTCTGCCGGGAAGCCAGTCACGCCGGGAGCTGGTACACGGCCTCAGGTAGGGCCCCAGGCCGGCGCGCAGAGCTCCGCGGCCCGGCCCCGCGCGCGGGCGGGGGGGGGCGGGGGGCCGCGGGGCGCGGGGAGGGCCGCGTGGGGCGGGCGCGGGGCGCGTGGGGCGGGCGCGGGGCCAGGCCGGCTCCCCCCCCGGGCGGCACCCCGCCGGCAGCCCGCCCGCGCGCGCGCCCCGGAGTTGGGCGAGAGGCAGCGCCGCCGCCCCGGGCCGCCTGCGCCGTCCCTGGGGACCTGGCGCGAGGCACGAAGGCGCCCCCTGGGCTCCTGGACCCGAGCCTGCCGGCCGCCTCCTCCCTCCGGCTGCCGGGCTGGGGGCGGCCGCGCTCTGCCGCCCCCGGGACGCAGATCGATGTGCCCGGCGACGCAGCCGGGCGACCCAGCGCGCTGCCCTCGCCGGCGGGGCGAGCCCCGGGGAGCTCTCGGAGGCTCGGTGCACGCCCGGCCCCGCGCGCCGTCTGCGGAGAGGAAGTCGCCCCGCTCCTCGGGCAGCTTAGAAGGGAGGCAGCGTGCCCCCCTCCCCTCGGAGGCGCTCAGCTGTCTTGCGGAGGGAAGGGGAGTACTTTCCCACGTTGCCAGACTGCAGACCAGGTCCCCGCGTGTGAGAGCTGGCCGAGGAGGAGGGCCTTTTCTGGGGTGTGCAGCTCCGGATGCTGGGGGTAGGGTGGAAGTGTGTCTCAGCAGAGGCTAGGGGTGGCCTCCCCGCTCTTTTGTCAGTGTGTGTGCATTGTTACTGTCATTCACGAGAGGGGCAGCTGGACACGGCATCAGCGCTTTCCCGGAGCGGCCTCGCCACCCAGCAGGTGCTGGGGCTACCTGACAAATGAGGTTGTGAGCGAATTTAGTCTTCTGTCGACACTGTTGAAAAAGGTTTTCGAGCTCTGTCAGGGTAGGTAGGGACTTTCCCTTTAATAAAGCTCTTGTTAGAATGACTGTTTTTTTGGGATGACTGTCAGGAGTCACGTTTCTGGTAAGTTCACAAAGAAAGTTCCACTGTGATTCCCAATAGTGTTCAGGCATTTGGTATTGGCTTATCGATGACTAGAACCTAACTTGAATGTCACTGGACCATGTTTCCCTTTGCAAAGAGTTGGATTGGATGGTGACACGGTTTGTGAGAAAACAAAGATGTGGAAGAAAATTTATCTCTCTGAGGTTGCTAAACTAGCTCGTTAAATACATGCACTTTACTGACTCACTGACGATTTGCTGCTAAGAAGACACACAAGAATCATGAGGATTGGATTTGCAAGCCTAACAGGTAGCTGCAGTTTTGTATTAAGCACATGACATTGGATGGTTACAGTGTCTCCCCTTCATGGTCCTAGAGTACTTCATAAACGTTTAATCGGTTCTCACAACTGTAGAATGTCAGTTAAGGTTTTCTTATCAACATAAGGAGACATGTCCAAGACGGAACTAAGCCAGTGGCAGAACAGAAATTGAGAAATGGGAGTCCCTGGTTCCTGGGTTTGTCCTCCAATTAGTGCATTATTAATATTAAATTTATCAATGAATAGTACTCATTTCAGGGTTGTAAATCACTAAGCTTTCTTCAGTGTATTTCGAAGAGTTAAAAAGTCAGTTATTCACTTTCATGTGAATAACTTCACATGAAAAAGAAAAAATTTCCTTTGGTTTTGTGTTCTATATCTTCCTATACATGTTTTAAATTTTTTTGCAATTTGCATTGAAATATGGACATATGATTATGGAGGACTATTTATAGATTCTTGAACATTCATTCTGTAATAAAATGAGGTATGTTTCACAGTTTGGACTTGAAAAAGACTTCAGTAATTTCAAGTAGTGGAAGAATCCTTTAATCCAGCTCAACACGTTCTGTGATTATAGCTATTTGTCAGTAGTGAACTAAAATTAGCTATTTTATTAACATTTAAAGATATTTTTTATTTCCCTAAATTCTGAATGAAATCAGTAATGCCATTTTGGTAATGTGAATTGTCACAGAGAATATTATTAAAAAAAAAAAAATTCAGACTGTGTGTGACCTGTGTGTGTACATGTGAGAGAGAGAGAGAGAGAGAGAGAGAGAGAGAGAGAGACTTCAAACGTGAGTAATAACGGTGAATTTAAAACAATTTAGTTGTAAAAGCTTATTTTGTATTTTAAAAATATAGGTAAGTAAACTTTGACTTGGTTTAGTAATTTCTTTCTTTTTTTAATTTTTTTTTTTTGAGGGCAGTGTCACTGGCCCTCATATGTGGGACCTGAACCGGGGCCGCTGGCTTCCCAAGCCAGCGCGCTTAGACCACCACGCCACTCGGCTGGCCCATTTCTTTCATATATATTACTTTTAGCCATACAAAACAGTGCAATAGACATTTACACCCTTGACAAAGTGATAACCCCCCTCCTCCAAGTAATTTCTTTAATATTATCCCAGTGTACCTATATTGATAACATTGACCATTGGAAAAATTCTAGCTATTATTGTTTCCCTAGTAAACTAGTCCTAAAATGTGTAATAGGAGAGCAGTGTTCTTGTGGATTGTTATTCTGTGGTTCCTACAGCATTCACATTGTGTCCATAAAGTTAAAGTGTTCAGTTACTGTTATAAATAAGGGTGAAATCACATTTGTTTCAGTTATATAGCTAGTTTAGAAAACAATGTATGTAGGTAACATATGAATATAACATACATTTATATGTTACATATACACACACACACATCTTAATTTTTGTTTACCCCTTGTTATATGCTAGATCCACTAATAGAAGTAAAATTATTCCCTGCCCTCAAGGAATTGACAGTTTATTTGAAGTAAGTAATAGTTGAAGACAGCAAATAAATCTCAGATAAATTGAGACAGTGCTCTTAGGAATTCTGAGGATGGTGGAATCACTTCAGTGTAGGATTTGAATTGTGCTTTGAAGGAAGGGTATTTGTGTAGGTTTGGAAAGGAGGGAAGAACATGGAGGAACACCACAAATATTCAGATGCAGGTAAATGTAAGTAGGTCAGTTTAATAAGGATGGAAGATTCATACAGGGTTGTAGCCTGGTTGGAGCTATAGTATAGATGTCTGTGAATGCTGGGCATCACAGGGATTTGTCTTATTCAGTGGGCAGTTAGGACCAATGGAGAAGTTTCTGAGTAGGGGACTAATGAGTGAGTAGCATTTTAGGAAAAGTAATCTCAGGAAGGTTAACCCTATACAGCAGGGATCAGCAAACTATGCTCACAAATCCAGCCTGCTGCCTTTTTCTTAAAGTTTATTAGCTAAGAATGGTTTTTAATTTTTGTGTTTTAAGATTTTTTATTGGG
The DNA here is from genome assembly GCA_033961575.1 of Aselliscus stoliczkanus. Classification (NCBI taxonomy): domain Eukaryota; kingdom Metazoa; phylum Chordata; class Mammalia; order Chiroptera; family Hipposideridae; genus Aselliscus; species Aselliscus stoliczkanus. The sequence continues at coordinate 49,750,849 of CM066730.1, read as the reverse complement.
AAACCAGGGAAGGGGAACAGACAAGTTGCTGTCTTCTTGTTCTTCAGTCTAGTTGTGGAGGCCATCGCTTCACTGGCCCATGTTGGTATTATCATTGCGCTCTTTCCTCGGTGAGGCAGATTGATCGCTGGCCTCTGGAAAGCCTCTCACAGTGGCTTTTGGCAGCTCACTCTGGCTGCAGGCCGCTCATGCTGGCTGCTGGCCACTCACTGTAGCCAGTGGCAGCCTACTGCAGCAGGGGCTGCAGCCTACACTGTCCTGGGGACTCACAGCAGCCCCGCTCCAGGTGGAGCTGTTCTTCACCGTCTTAGCTGCAGAGGGCAGTATCACTGGGCCTCATATGTGGGATCCGAACTGGGGCTACTGGCGTCCCAAGCCAGCTCTTAACCAATGTGCCACTTGGCTGGCCCTGGTTTTTAATTTTTTTTTTTTTTTTTGAAGATTTTATTGGGGAATTGGGGGAGGGGAACAGCGCTGGGGAATCGGGGAAGGGAAACAAAGTTGCTGTCTTTTTGTTCTTTAGTCTAGTTGCGGAGGACATCGCTTCACTGGCCCATGTTAGTATTATTAGTACGCTCTTCCTCGATGAGGCAGATCAGTTGCCGGCCTCTGGATGGTCGCTCACCGCAGCTATTGGCAGCTCACGCTGGCTGCCGGCCACTCACTGTAGCCAACGGCAGCCCACTGCAGCAGGGGCTGCAGCCTACACCATCGCCGGGGCTCGCGCAGCCCAGCTCTAGGTGGAGCTGTTGTTAGCTGTAGAGGGCAGTGTCACTGTCCCTCATATGTGGGATCCGAACCGGGGCCACTGGCATCCCAAGCCAGCTCTTAATCAATGGCGCCACTTGGCCGGCCCTGGTTTTTAATTTTTAAAGAGTTGAAAAACAAACAAAAACCGAGAAATGAAACAGAGACTGTGTGTGGCCTGTAAAGCCTGAAATCCTTACCATTCGGTCATTTACAGAAAAAATTTGCCAGTCCCTAGTGTAGGTTAGTGGCTTTCAAAGTGTGATCTGTAGACCGGCAGCATGTGTCTATACTCTGTATTTTCTCCACATTTGTTACGGCTTTCATTTCATTATTTCAGGTGCTTATCTTCTGGCAGGACAATTATAACTGCCTCCTAACCGTCCTTCTTTCTGTCAGCCTTACCCCCCCTAAATACACCTTCCACATGGCTCCCTGAATAAGCTATCTGACCACATAATTTCTTTACATCAATGTCACTGCCCCATCTTGCTGGTTGGATAAGGCCCAAGTTCCTTTGTGACTGGGCATCTTCCTATCTCTTTGGCCATTGCCCCCCACCCCCCACCCCCCACCCCAGTTCTTGCCTTTATCCTTCAGCAACAACTAGCAAGTGTTCAGTGTTTCTTTACACACACCATCCTGTTCCTTATCACTGTGCTTTTACTCAAAGCTGTTCCCTCTGTTGGAGTGCACTTTGCCAGGATAGCTCCTTCTTACCTTTTTTTTTTTTTTTTTAAAGATTTTTATTGGGGAATTGTGGGAGGGGAACAGTGTTGGGGAATTGGGGGAGGGGACCAGACAAGTTGTTGTTCTTCAGTCTTCGTTGTGGAGGGTTCCAGTCGCCACCTGGCTTCTTGTCTGCCGCTCGTGGCCTCTAAGCTCAAGGTACTGTGTTCAGCCTTAGTTGCGGGTGGGCGTAGACACCATCCCATGTGGGAGTCGAACCTGCAGCCTTGTTGAGAGAACACGGCTCTATCCACTGGGCCATCCTGGCGGCAGCTCAGCTCAAGGTGCCGAGTTCAATTTTTAGTTGCGGGTGGGCATAGCCCACCATTGAACAGGCAATCTTGTTACACCACCTGAGCCAGCCTGCCACCTGTTGACAGATCAGTGACAGCTCAGCTAGGGTGCAGTGTTCACTGGCCCATGTGGGAATGAAACCAGCAGTCCTGTTGCTCAGAGCACTCACTCTAAGCCAACTCTTAACCAACTGGGCTGCTCAGCTGGCCCCTCCTCTTTTCCTTTTTTTTTTTTTTTTTTTTTTGAGGGCAGTATCACCGGCCCTCATATGTGGGATCCGAACCGGGGCCGCTGGCGTCGCAAGCCAACACTTAACCACGGCGCCACTCAGCCAGCCCCCTCTTTTCCTTTTTTAAAGACTCAGTTGTTCACACCTCCTAGAGGCCTGCCCTGATGCTTTTACTCCTTTTGATATTTGTGTTCCCATAGTATCCTGTGCTTATTTCTGTATATTGACCTTGTTGTTTGTATATGTGGTCTTATATAAGATTAAGAGCCCCTTTAAGCCAGGGACCATGTCTTTTTCATTTTTTTGTACTCTAAGTACTCTGCACAGGTTTTGTACATAGTAGATATTCTGAATATTAAAGGGCTTGGCATATAGTAGATATGGACAGAGATATTGATGTTTAAGTTCTGAAGAGCAGTAGAAGTGATATAGGACTATTTCAGTTATGTCTCTGAGCACAGTATGGGTGAAGAATCTTGGTGATAGGAAAGGATTAGAAATTCCGAGCCACGAACTGGGGACCACGTTTAATGTAAGCGTTTTAAAGAAGTATGACTTACTTATAGAAAACTGTACAGCTAAATTTTCACAAAATAAGCACTTGTATGTAATCAGCACCTATCTCAAGAAACATTAGTACTGCACTTCTCACCCCCCACCCACCCTTGTGTTTCTTGTATTCTAACACTGTAGAAAAGTCTTGTCTGTTTTAAGTGGAATCGTAGACTGTTATGTCTTATGTGAGCTTCTTTTGTTCAACATTACAATTATGAGATTAATCCATGTGGAACTGTAGTTTCTTCATTCTCATGGCTGTATTCTAGTTTGTAAATATACACCACAGTTTGTCCATTCAACTCTAATGGACAGTTAGGTTGTTTTTTTGCTGCTGTGAACGTTTTTGTACTTTTTCCTCCCCTAATGAACATACATAATGCATTCTGTTGTGTATATACCTTCGAGTAGAATTATTAGGTCGTGCTTATAGTTATATGGTATGTTCATTTTTAGTAGATTCTACAAAAGTTTTTCAAAGTGGTTTTACAAATTTACACTCCCACCAACAGTGTATGAGAATTCCAGTTGTTCCTTTTTTTTGTCAATAGCTGGTATTGTCAGTCTTAATTTAGTTATTATGAAAGGGTGTGTAGTGTTATTGCGTTATAGTTTTAATTTTATTTTCCTGACGACTAATGAAGTTGAGCACCTTGACTTATTAGGGACACTATGTTTAATGGCCAATTCTGTTTTTTGAAGTGTTAAACCTTTTGCCCTTTTTCTATTAGGCTGTTTACTTTTTTCATGTTGATTTGTAGTTCTTTATATATTCTAGATACAGTCTTATTATATATATATATATATATATATATATATATATATATATATATATATATTGCAGGTATCTTCTATGCTGTAGCTAGCTAGCTCTTTCAGAATCTTGGTGGCCTAGTGGCAAAGTTCTTCATTTTAAAGAAGCCCAGGTTATCAATTGGTTTCCATTTATGAGATTTTTATCTACCTCAGTGTCAGGAAGTAACTTTCCTATGCTTTCTTTTAAAAGCTTTATTTTTTTTATCTTTGATATTTAGATCAGTAATTCATCTAGTTGATAGCTGTACCTGTATAAAGTGGTAGTACATTACATACTTTTTTGTTGTTGTTGAAGTAAATGTACATATAGAAAAAGTATACAAATCAAGTGTACACTTTGATGAATATTCACCAATTCAACATACTCTATGTAACCTAGATCAAAAAATAGAAATTTTCAGCACTCCAGAAAGATCCATTACATTTTATGTTTTCTGAAAGTGGTATGTTTTATATCTATGTGTATATTTAATGTGGGAAGGTTTTCCCCCCTGGAAAATGGTTATTGTATTGATGATACATCTTATCATTGCTGGTGTCATAGAACTGAGGAAATCTATCAAAATCTAATGATTTCAGGGCCAGCCTAGTGGTGCATTGGTTAAGAGCTGGCTTGGGAAGCCAGCGACCCTGGTTCGAATCCCACATATGAGGGCCATTGACACTGCCCTCTACAGCTAACAACAGCTCCACCTGGAGCTGGGCTGCCCGAGTCCCCGCAACGGTGTAGGTTGCAGCCCCTGCTGCAGTGGGCTGCCATAGGCTACAGTGAGTGGCCGGCAGCCAGCGTGAGCTGCCAAGAGCCGCTGTGAGCAGCCGTCCAGAGGCCGGCAGTCGATCTGCCTGACTCGAGAAGAGCACAATGATGATACCAACATGGGCCAGTGAAGCAATGTCCTCCACAACTAGAGCTCAGCTCGCACTCTTTTTTTTTTCTTTAAGATTTTATTGGGGAATTGGCGGAGGGGAACAGCGTTGGGGAATTGGGGAAGGGGAACAGACAAGTTGCTGTCTTTTTGTTCTTCAGTTTAGTTGCGGAGGATGTTGCTTCACTGTTGGTATCGTCGTTGCACTCTTCCCGGATGAGACAGATCAGTCGCTGGCCTCTGGATGTCGCTCACCGCGGCTTTTGGCAGCTCATGCTTGGCTGCCAGCTGCTCACGCTGGCTGCGGGCCACTCACTGTAGCCTATGGCAGCCCACTGCAGCAGGGGCTGCAGCCCACACCATCACCGGGGCTCGCACAGCCCAGCTCCAGGTGGAGCTGTTGTTAGCTGTAGAGGGCAGTGTCACTGGCCCTCGTGGGATCCGAACCGGGGCCGCTGGTATCCCAAAACCAGCGCTTAACCAATGCGCCACTCGGCCGGCCCTCAGCTCACACTCTTAAGCGAGCTCTTAACCAACAGAGCTACTCTGCTGGCCCTAATATTTAGTTTTGAACTGAACTTATTAGGTTACTAAATTTGTTTTTTTGTATGTTGATTTTTCTTTGCATCTCATCTTATTATTTTATCTTGGAGAAAGGCAAGAAGGAAAGAACAATTTTAATAGGCAACTATTGAAATTATTGTTTGATTACCTTTAGCTCTTTCTCACTTTCCTTCTTGTTCTTTCACAGGCAATTTCCAAGTCAAGTCATCTTCTCTATCTCTGTGGTATAGTTTATATTATCTGCTTTTGGGTTTTTCTCCATTTGAAAGAACAAGATAGCAACAAATAAAAGTGTTGTTCATTAAGCGTATCCCATAGGAACATTACATATACGTGTATATAATCTTGAATCTTCAAAAGGATGCTACAAGGTTAGTATTGTATCCATTTATGGATGTGGAAACAATGACTCAGAGCAGTTGAGTAACTTGTTTAAGGTTCAATAAGTAAGTGGAAGAGCCAGTCTGACTCCAAAACTAGAGTCTAGTGTTAAGGGGCAGGGAGGTATGGTGAGGCATGCTGCTCCCAACACTGAACTTTTCTGTTCCATTTCAGGTTTTCCCCAAATTACAGTATGGACATTTAACTCATGCTTGTTTATTATTTATTGTTTATGAAACATCTGCTCATACAGTTTTGATTTCCACAATAATATTATGATTAAGTATAGGATAGGTAAGGCAGGCAGGTCGCCAGTCCATCCCCACCTTGGTATTTTATTGATGAGAAAGTAAGACTTGGAGGAGGCTAAATTGCCTGAGTCATACTGCTGGTAAATGGTGGAGCTAAGATTTGAACCTCAACCTTCTAGCTGAGGCCTTCTGTCCTTTCTGTTGATAGTAATGCCAGAGTAAGTATGAAGTTGAACTATTTTGGAATAGTGAGCAATCTATAATTGTCAGGTAAATAATCAGATTATAAAATAATAAAATCATAACTAAAATACTTATGAATGTTGAATATTATTCATGTACCATAAATGCTGACAAAGGAATTGGTATATTTTAATTAGGTTAGTCCCAGAATTTGAATTGGGCCCAGCAAAACTTGGCACTTCTGGAGAGGTTTTGTTTAACATTCAATGATTTCAATATTGAACAAACTGAGTTCTGTGTGAAAGGTACTAGGTGTGTAGCTGGTGGTGAAATGGACAAAAATCACTAGAGTTTATATTCTATTTGGAGGAGACAGACAATAAATAAAGTAAATAAGTAAAATAGTAGTGTGTTTGATGGAGGAAGGTGCTATACAGAAAATTAAAAAGCAAATAAAGCAGAGCTGGTGCATAAGGAATGTGAAAGAATGAGAGAAGTTTGCGATTGTAAATAGTATGTACAGGGAAGACTTCACTGAGATGACATTTGAGTGAAGATCTGAAGTAGGTGGAAGAACAGGCTTGCATTCTAGATAATTTTAGGCCCGAGGACACATCAAGATCAAAAGTCCTGAGGTCTGAGCAAGCCTGGAGTATTTGAGAAACAGCAGGTAGCCCATTGCTGCTGGAATGAAGGGACCCGGGGCAGAGTAGTCTGATATGTGGTTAAGAGATAAATGCCTGAGCAGAGGCATAGAGATGTGGTCGATGATATTAGGTCTTGAAGACCATTGAAAGGACTTTTATTGGAGAGAGATAGCCATTGGGAGGTTTTGAGCAGTTGATGATGAGATCTAATTTAGATTTGCTAGAATCACTTGATGCTATGTTGAGAGTAGACTACAGTTGGGGAGTGGTGAGGGCCGTTCTGCAAGGGCAGAACCTGGGAAACCAGTTAAAAGGAAAGCAGTAATCCAAGTGAGAGATGATGATGGCTTGGATTGAGTAATAGCAGTGGAGGTGGGTAAGTGGTTGGTTACTGGATATATTTTAAAGGTAGAACTGAAAGGATTTGCTGACATACTGGAAGTTGGCTATGAGAAAGCAGAGTCATGGATATCTCTTTTTTTTTTTTTTTTTTTTTTTATTGGGGAATTGGGGGAGAGGAACAGCATTGGGGAACTGGGGAAGGGGAACAGACAAGTGGCTGTCCTTTTGTTCTTCAGTCTAGTTTTGGAGGACATTGCTTCACTGGCCCATGTTGGTATCATCATTGTGCTCTTCTCGGGTGAGGCAGCTGGGTTGCCGGCCTCTGGAAGGCCGCTCACAGCAGCTCTTGACAGCTCACACCAGCTGCCGGCAGCTCACACTGGCTGCCAGCCACTCACTGTAGCCTATGGCAGCCCACTGCAGGAGGGGCTGCAGCTATGCCGGCCTGGGGATTCACAGCAGCCCAGCTCTAGGTGGAGCTGTTGTTCACCATCTTAGCTGTGGAGGGCAGTGTCACTGGCCCTCATATGTGGGATCTGAACCAGGGCCACTGGCATCCTAAGCCAGCTCTTAACCAACGCACCACTGGGGCGGCCCACTCATGGATATCTCTTAAGGTTTATCCCTGAGCAATTGCAATAATAGGGTTGATATTATCTGTAGGAAAATTTAAGGGAAATAGGTTTGGAGGCGAAATGGTAGGAGCTCAATTTTGTTTTTTTTTTTAAGTTTGAGATATTTGCTATGTTGTCAAGTATGTACATGACTCTAGAGTTTAGGGGAAAGGTCTAGACTAGAGATGTAAAATTGGGAATTACCATTATATAGATGATATTCAAAGCCAAATGCCTTGATAAAATCACCATAGGAGTGAGAGTAGCTAGAAAAAGAGGTTCAATGACTTAAGCTTTAGAATATTTCCAACTTGAAAAGTTGTGGAGGTGAGGGTAATCATGTAAGGAAGACAGATTAAGCATCTCATGAGGAGGAGACTGAGATGTCCTATGATCCAGCTACAGAAAATGCTTTAAGGCATCTCAGTACAACTTATATAGATTTGCTTGGGCATTTTTTTTTTCTCACAAACACATTTAAGCCTGGTCTAAGCCACTCTGGTCTTAGCCATCTGCTGTGCTGCGGCCAAAGGTTCATAACTACTTGTCTACCTAGTTGTCATTCTCTGCTTTACACAGCAGCCTGAGAAATCCTTTAAAAATGTAAACATTCTTTTCTCAAAACCCTCCTATTATACTTACAATCATATGCATAATCCTTACCAAGACGTAGAAGGTCTTACGTGCTCTGACCTCTGTTTAACTTTCTGATTTCGTCTCTTTTCACTTATTCTTTACCTTATGCTGTTCCAGGCACTGTAGCCCCCTTGCTGTTCTCCAGATATGTCAAGCTTATTCCTGCCTTAGGACTTTTGCAAGTACTTCATAAGATTGGCTAATCCTAGCTGGGTAGTCTAGGAAAGGCTATTTTTATTGATTCCCTTATTTTGTTAGTGACAATTAGAAGGAGAAATAGTGAGAGGTTGAAAATGGGTAGCATAGCTTTTCCTAAATGTTCTGGGAAACTGTAGTGGTTGCAGAAGCCTTTGCAAATAGGGTTTATGGTCAAATAAGTTTAGGAAATGCTGTATCTGGTTTTCTCCCATGGGCCCCGAAAACTAACAATAGACTGTTTTATGGCTCATTACATGGTCTGTCCTCGTGAGTGTTCCCTGTTCATTTGAAAATAATGTATGTTTTCTGTAGTTGTGGGGTGGAATGCTTGTTAAATATGAATTAGGTTAAGGTGGATTATTGTATTTTAATCTCCTAAATTCCTATTAATTTTCTGTTTATTATCTTTGTCAATTCCTGAGAGCAGGGTTGAAATTTCCAACTGTAATTCTACAATTGTCCTTTAGTCTTTTAGTTTTTTTTTGCTCTGTTTCGTGTATTTTGAATCTCAGTTGATGGGCATGTTTGGGATTACGTTTTCTTGATGAATTGACTCTTTATCATTGTGGATATAATTTTTTTTTTTTTTTTTTGTGGGCAGTGTCACTGGCCCTCACATGTGGGACTGAACCGGGGCCGCTGGCTTCCCAAACCAACGCTTAACCGCTGCACCACTCGGCCAGCCCTGGATATAACTTTTTATTTCTAGTAATATTTCTTATTCTGAAATGGTTCTTATTTTAATATTAGTAAAGCCAATCTAGCTTTCTCATGGTTAATATTTACGTGGTAGATGCATTTTCATCTGCATCAAGGGTCACTAGACCACCTTCAGATTTGATGATTTCTTAGAAGGACTCACAGAACTCAGAAAAGCTGTTATACTTACATATGTGGTTTATTACTCAGAAAGGATACAGATTAAAGTTAGAAAAAGGTGCATACAGTGGAGTCCAGGAGAAGCCAGGTGCACTCGTCCAGCTGTCCTCCCTCAGTGGAGCTGTTTGGAGAGTGCCAATCTCTCATCAATGATACATGACAACAAGCGTGAAGAATTGCCAACTGGGGAAGCTCACCGAGGCCTTGGTTTCCAGGGTTTTTATTGTGGGTCAGTCACGTAGACATGGAACACCCTTATGGCTGACCTTAGCTCCTCAGTCTGCAGCCCTTCTCTCTCCTGCAGAGGTTCTATTGATGCAGTGTGGCCCAGGAGACACAGTAGGGTGCAAGGAGAACAAAAACAGTTCACCATAAATCATATTGTTAACATAAACTACCTGGCAAGGTTCCACATACACAGATACTTTTATGTGTGGTAATTGTACAATTTTACCAATTTATTTATTTTACCAATCTCTAAGACTACACTTCTATGGCATTAAGTAACATTCATATTATTTGCAACTGTCACCAACATCCATCTCTGTAATGTTTTCATCTTCCCCAAATGAAAGCCTGTACCCATTAACTGTTAACTCCGAGTTGACTCTTCCCAACCCCTGGAAAACACTGTTCTTTCTTTATCCCTGAATTTGCCTATTCTAGTTGCCTCATTTAAGTGGACTCATGGCAATGTTTGGCTTTTTATGTTTGGCCTATTTCACTTAGCATGATACATGTTGTAGCATGTATCAGAATTTCATTCCTTTTTAAGGCTGAATAAGACCCATTGTGTGTAAATACCATGGTTTATTTATTCATTCATCTGTTGATGGACATTTGGTTTTTTCTGCCTTTTGGGTTTTGTGAATAATACTGTTATGAGTGTTGGTGTACAAGTATCTGTTTGAGTCCCTGCTTTCAATTCTTTTGGGTATCTACCTTGGAGTGGAATTGCTGGGTCATATGGTAATTCTATGTTTAACTTTTTGAGGAACCACCAAACTGATTTCCACAGTAGCTACATCATTTTTCATTCCTACCAGCAATGCTCGAGGATTCTTTACATGGTTGCTAACACTTATTTTGATAATAGCCATTCCAACAAACTTATTTTATTTTATTTTTTTTGAAGACAATGTCACTGGCCTTCATATGTGGAACCCGAACCGGGGCCGCTGGCTTCCCAAATCAGCGCTTAACCACCGCGCCACTCGGCCAGCCCGATAGTAGCCATTCTAATGAGTGTAAAGTTGCATATTATGGTTTTGATTTGCATTTCAATAATGACTAATGGTGTTGAACATCATGTCATGTGCCTATTGGCTACTTGTATATCATCTTTGGAGAAATGTCTGTTCAGGTCTTTTGTCCATTTTTGAATCGGGTTGTTTGTGTTTTTGTTATTGAGTTGTAAGAGTTCTTGATATGTTCTGAAAATTAATCCCTTATCAGATACATGATTTGCAAGTATCTTCTCCCATTCTGTAGATTGTCTTTTTACTTTCTTGGTAGTATCCTTTCATGCACAAAAGTTGTAAATTTTGATGAAGTTCAAGTTGATTTGTTTTTTTCTTGTTACTCATGCTTTGATGGTACATCTAAGAAACTATTGGCAAAGCCAGGACAGGACCGTGAAAATTTGTCTCTGTGTTTTCTTCTAAGTTTTATAGTTTTAGCTTTTACACTTAGGTTGTTCCTTTTTTTTTTTCAAGATTTTATTGTGGAATTGAGGGAGGGGAACAGCGTTGGGGAATCGGGGAAGAGGAACAGACAAGTTGCTGTCCTTTTGTTCTTCAGTCTAGTTGTGGAGGACATTGCTTCACTGGCCCATGTTGGTATTGTCATTGCGCTCTTCCTGGGTGAGGCAGATGGGTCACCGGCCTCTGGACGTCCGCTCACAGCGGCTCTTGGCAGCTCACACCGACTGCCAGCTGCTCTCGCTGGCTGCCGGCCACTCACTGTAGCCTATGGCAGCCTACTGCAGCAGGAGCTGCAGCTATCCCATCCCCAGGAACTCACAGCAGCCCAGCTCCAGGTGGAGCTGTTGTTTACCATCTTAGCTGTAGAGGGCAGTGTCACTGGCCCTCATATGTGGGATCCGAACTGGGGCTGCTGGTGTCCCAAGTCAGCTCTTAACCAACGCGACACTCGGCCCGCCCTGTTGATCCATTTTGAGTTAAGTTTTATATATGGAGTGGGTTGGGGTCTAACTTCATTCTTTTTCTTGTGGATATCCAGTTGTCTCCGCACCATTTTGTTGAAGAGACTGTTTTTTCCCTATTGAATGTGCAAATCAAATGCACATAAATGTTTGGATTTATGATTTATTTCTGGACTCTCAGTTCTGTTCCGTTGGCCTATGTGTCTGTTTATCCTATGCCAGTACCACATAATTTTCATTATATCTCTATCTATATCTATATCTATATTATTTTTACCCCATTTTTGAAAGGTAATTCGGTAGGCATTGAATTTGGTAGCTACACTGACATTGCTTTTTTGTGTGTGTGTGTGTGTGTGTGGTTTTTTAGCCCTATAAAGGTTCCATTGTATTTGGCTTGCATGGTTTCTGAGAATTCTGTGATTTTTAAAATATTTGTTCTTCTGAATACAGTGTGTCAGTTTTCTTCTTGTTGCTTTAAGATTTTTTTGTTTTGTTTTGTTTCTTACCATTTCCCTGCTATTTTATTATCATGTGCCTTTGAATAATTTTCTTTGAGTGGATTATCCTGTTTGGGATTCACCAAGTTTCTTGAATCCATAGGCTATAGTTTGCAGCAAATTTGGAAAAATATTCTTTATTATTCCCTAAGATTTTTTTTTTTTTTTTCAGGGCAGTGTCACTGGCCCTCATATGTGGGACCCGAACCGGTGCCGCTGGCATCCCAAGCCAGCGCTTAACCACTGCGCCACTCGGCTGGCCCCCTAAGATATTTTTTTAACCTTCTTTTTTTTTCTAGATTCCAATTAAAAGTATGGTAGAGAGCTTAATATTGTCCTACAGTTCACTGAGAATTATTATTTTTTTCTTTCTTACTCTCTGCTTCCTTTGGATAATTTTTTTCGCTTTGTCTTCAAGTACATTTTTTTCTTCTTGTGCAGTATCTAATTTTACTTTTAATTCCACCAGTGACTTTCAAATATGAGTTAATATGCCAACTACTGTTTTCACCTGATTTTCAAAAATTAATTACTTTATTCATTACTATTTTGGTTTTCTTCAGATAACAGATTCATATATAGGTTTTTTGTTTGTTTGTTTGTTTGTTTTTAAAGATTTTATTGGGGAATTGGCGGAGGGGAACAGCGTTGGGGAATCGGGCAAGGGGAACAGACAAGTTGCTGTCTTTTTGTTCTTCAGTCTAGTTGCGGAGGACGTTGCTTCACTGTTGGTATCGTCATTGCGCTCTTCCCGAATGAGGCAGATCGGTCGCTGGCCTCTGGATGTCGCTCACCGCAGCTATTGGCAGCTCACGCTTGGCTGCCAGCCGCTCACGCTGGCTGCGAGCCACTCACTGTAGCCTATGGCAGCCCACTGCAGCAGGGGCTGCAGCCCACACCATCACCGGGGCTCGCACAGCCCAGCTCCAGGTGGAGCTGTTGTTAGCTGTAGAGGGCAGTGTCACTGGCCCTCATGTGGGATCCGAACCGGGGCCGCTGGCATCCCAAAACCAGCGCTTAACCAATGCGCCACTTGGCCGGCCCCATTTATAGGTTTAAAAAGCATTTCCCTCTTGTGTCCTAGAAATCAGATTGGCCAATGCTTATTATTCTGGTATAAGTATTTAGGTGTTAGCAATTCATTTTTGCCTCAGAGCCTATAAAAAGGGTAAGATTTTTTGTTTTTCTGAGATCAGAGTAACCTAGAAATTGAAACTATATTTGAGGAGCCGGCAGAGTGGCACGGTGGTTAAGCGCTGGCTTGAGATGCCAGCGGCCCTGGTTCGATTCCCACATGTGAAGGCCAGTGACACTGCCCTGGAAAATAAAACAAAACAAAACAAAAAAAAGAAAATACATTTGAATTATGACTCGATATTGGTTTAGGGTTTTTTTCTAAATAGATTATATTTAGAATCAATTAAATTGTAAATTAAAAAATTTTGAATATATTCATAGGTTTTAAACATTAAAGGTATTCATTCATTGAGAAGTGTCATCCCTGTTGTGTCCCTGTATATTCCATATTCCCCTTCCCTTACAGGTAGTTGCTTTTAACAATTTATTGAGTGTCTGCCCAGAGTTTTTGCATATGCAAGCACCATCATCATTTCCTTTCCCTTTTCAGCAAATAGTAGCTAGCATATTGTATAATTGTTTGTTTGCCTTTTTGTACTTAACAGATTTAATAATTGACGATTTTTTGGCATTGTAATAGAGAGTCATTATTCTACCCATCATACTCGGTTTTTGGTTATTGCTTATTCTTGTTCTTCAAAGAATGAGAGTTATGATGCATTCAGTAAGATGATCGGGAGTCGAAGATTATTGATAATTCCAAAGAGCTTTTGTTTATGTGTGTTCTGTCTATCAATGTCTATCCAATTAGAAACTAAAATTAAGAAACTTTAAAACTATTTACTTTTAATTCTTTTAAAATAACAATAATAAACCCATTACATATTAACATAAATAGCATTTTTAATGAATATTGTTGTCCCTTCCAGAATAAGGAAAATATGAGATTGGCATTTATTATATTTTTACTAAAGTCCAATTCCTATCTTAATGGAAAACAGCTGTGTTCTTTTTTTTTTTTTTTTTTTTTTTTAAAAGATTTTTATTGGGGAATTGGCGGAGGGGAACAGCGTTGGGGAATCGGGGAAGGGGAACAGACAAGTTGCTGTCTTCTTGTTCTTCAGTCTAGTTGCGGAGGATGTTGCTTCACTGTTGGTATCGTCATTGCGCTCTTCCCGGGTGAGGCAGATCGGTCGCTGGCCTCTGGATGTCGCTCACCGCGGCTATTGGCAGCTCACACTTGGCTGCCAGCCGCTCACGCTGGCTGCGGGCCACTCACTATAGCCTATGGCAGCCCACTGCAGCAGGGGCTGCAGCCCACACCATCACCAGGGCTCACACAGCCCAGCTCCAGGTGGAGCTGTTGTTAGCTGTAGAGGGCAGTGTCACTGGCCCTCATGTGGGATCCGAACCGGGGCCGCTGGCATCCCAAAACCAGCGCTTAACCAATGCGCCACTCGGCTGGCCCCTTTTTTTTTTTTAACTGATTTATTATTTTTATTGACAAGGTTTATAGGAACAAATTAAATATTTAAAAATCAAAGGCCAATTCTTAGGTCTCATTTAGTTTATTCATTTGTATTCTCTAATGTCTTTACAACTTCATCATGAAACAAGTCAAAACTGAAAATACCTGTTAACAATCAACATATTTCTGGTCTGTGATGCAAAGATTTTTATTTTAAACACTCTTATCAGAGGACTAATTCTTATTTATTTATTTATTTATTTTTAATTAGTTTCAGGTGTACAACACAGTGCAATAGTTATACATTTTACCCCTCAAAGTGACAACCCCCACCCCCAATTCGCCACCCCACTCCCCCCCCATATCATATATATCTATTACTGTTCCTCTGACTCGCTTCCACAGTATAATCCACATCCCGTGACTATCTATATATATTCAATTACAGTAGGTATACCACCTCCGCTTTAGTTATACAGTGCAGTGATCAAACCTCTACTCCATCCATGAAATGGTCTCCCTAACAAGACCTATGATCATCTGACATTCCACAGAATATTTACAACATTATTAATTATATTCCCGAAACTGTTTTTCATATCCCAGTGGTAATATTGTAGTTGCCTATTTTTGCTGTCTAATCCCTTCCCCTTCTCCCTCATCCCCATTCCTCTCCCGATTAGCAACCCTGATTTTTCCTCTATATCTATGAGACAGTTTCTGTTTACTTTGCTCTTTCATACAGTTTTTCAGATTCCACATATGAGTGAGATCATATGGTATTTGTCTTTCTCTGACTGACTTATTTCACTTAACATAATAGTCTCTAGGTCCATCCATATCATTGCAAATGGTACGATTTCATTCTTCTTTATAGTGGAGTAATACTCCATTGTATAAATATACCACAGTTTCTTAATCCAGTCATCTACTGATGGGCATTTTGGTTGTTTCCAAGTCTTAGCTATTGTAAATTGTGCTGCTATGAACATAGGGGTGCGTAACTTTTTTTGAATAAGTGTCTTGGTTTTTTCAGGATAAATATCTAGGGGTAGAATTGCTGGGTCAAACGGTAGCTCTATTTCCAGTTCTTTGAGATACCTCCATACTGACTTCCATAGTGGCTGCACCAATCTGCAATACCAGCAGGGTCCCCGTTTCCCCACAGCCCCGCCAGCACTTGTTGTTTGTTGATTTATTGATGATAGCCATTCTGACTGGAGTGAGGTGGTATCTCATGGTGGTTTTTATTTGCATTTCCCTAATGACCAGTGAGGTTGAACTTTTTTTCATATGCCTGTTGGCCATCTGTATGTCCTCTTTAGAGAAATGTCTCTTCATATCTTCTGCCCATTTTTTAATTGGGTTGTTTGTGTTTTTGGTGTTGAGTTTCATGAGTGTTTTATAAATTTTGGATATTAACCCCTTATCAAATATATCGTTGGCAAATACATTCTCCTATTCAGTAGGCTTCCTTTTTGTTTTATTAATGGTTTCCTTTGTTGTGAAAAAACTTTTAAGTCTGATATAATCCCATATGTTCATTTTTTTCTTTTACTTCCCTTGCCCGTAGGGATGTATCAGTAAAAATATTGCTCCGGGTAATGTCTGCAAATGTACTCCCTATATTTTCTTTTAGGATTTTTATGGTTTCAGGTCTTACATTTAAGTCTTTATTTTTTTTTTTTTTTTTTATTTTTTTTAGCTGAGCCATCCTGCCACCTGTTGGCAGCTCAACGGCAACTCAGCTCGGGCTGGCCTCGAACAGCTGTTGCTCAGAGCTCAGCTCGCACTCTTGAGCGAGCTCTTAACCAACTGAGCCACTTGGCCGGCCCACATTTAAGTCTTTAATCCATTTTGAATTTGTTCTTGTATAAGGCGTAAGGAGGTGGTCCAGTTCCATTTTTTTGCATGTGTCAGTCCAATTTTCCCAGCACCATTTATTGAATAGACTATCTTTACTCCTGTGTAAATTCTTGCTTCCCTTGTCATAGATTAACTGTCCATAAATGCCTGGATTTATTTCTGGGCTCTCTGTTCTGTTCCACTGATCGATGTGCCTGTTTTTATGCCAATACCAAACTGTCTTGATTACTGTAGCCTTGTAGTAGGTTTTGATGTCTGGTAGCGTGACCCCCCCGACTTTGTTCTTATTTCTCAGAATTGCCGAGGCTATTCTGGGTCTTTTATGATTCCATATAAATTTTAGGATTATATTTTCTATTTCTGTGAAAAATGCCCTTGGTAATTTGATAGGAATTGCATTGAATCTATACATTGCTTTAGGCAGTATGGACATTTTAACTACATTAATTCTTCCTATCCATGAGCATGGTAGGTGTTTCCATTTATTTGTATCTTCTGTGATTTCTTTCTTCAGTGTCTTATAATTTTCTGAGTACAGATCTTTCACTTCTTTGGTTAAATTTATTCTTAGGTATTTTATAGTTCTTGACGCAATTGTAAATGGGACAGTTTTCTTAATTTCTCTTTCCATTAGTTTATTATTGGTATATGCAAATGCCACTGATTTCTGAACGTTGATTTTATATCCTTCTACTTTACTGAATTCATCTATCAGTTCCAGTAGTTTTTGATGGAGTCTTTGGGGTTCTCTATATACAGTATCATGTCATCTGCATATAATGACAATTTTACTTCTTCCTTGCAGAGGCCTAATTCTTATAAGCAGCATGTTTTACTTTAAAATTTGTAATTATTTAATAAAACTGATTAAGACAGTCAATTTAAAAGACAAATTAGTCTCATTCAGGGGTGGTCCATATGTTGATCACCTAGAATCCTGATTGGCCAAAATTGAAAACCCAATAGCTCTAATTCCACAAATACATTAAATTTCCTTAATGTCAGCAATAAATCTGTTATCACTTTTGAGAAACACTTTTTCAGAGATACCTACTATTGCCTACACATTATCTTATGGCATTGCTCCTGGTACTTTCTGTCATAATTGTAAAGGTGGCCAGGTTCCCTGTAAATATTAGCATTTTATATGGGCAAAAGCAGAAAAAGCAGTCATTTATTATAAGCCAAATGTACTTGTACATAATCCCACTCTTCTGCAAAGTTTTGAAGTTTTGATGTATTGATTTTAGTCTATCCTTAATATAAAACATATCTATAAGACACTGTTGCAGAGTTAACACTAAAACTACAAATTGATGACACTTTCAAGGCAAAGCAGAGAGCTATGTTCCTTCAGTGTTTTCACTGAATTCTGACTTTTACTGCTCTGTGATAACGTCTGGGTGAACACTGACACTTCATAGTTTATAACTGTAAAGATACCTACCTACGAGTTTAAAAATTGATCTGCATAAAAGAAATAAAAAAACTTTATATACAACAAATTTTTAAAAAATACAAAAATAACATCTGTCACTTTGTCATGCTGACAATTTGATATATACACATGCAGGAGAAAACTTCCAATTTAGTCATCTGGACAGCTGAAGCTTGTATACTCTTAATAGGATGAACACATGGTCACTGAGTTTTTACACTGACAGAGATGTGTATTCAAAATGTTTTATATACTAAATACAGCAATAGTCTCTGCATGTATAAATGCCAGTCACAATAGTTTCTGTTCTACTTGATTGAAAGTATGTCTTAAGCTATTAAGTGCACTAAAAACTACAACAGTTCAAGAATCTATGATCTTATATAAAGAAATGCAAAATGTACAAAAGACAACTGTAAAAGCAAGGAACAATTACTGCCATGCAAAATTTTAAACTAAAAACTGCATAGAAATGCAATTTAAAATGTCAAACTCAAATTTACGTTAACACTCAAGATAAAAAAGTCAGCAGTAAGTTCTATCAACAATGCTTGCAAGGATTTAGAAAAAGAAATACATTCTCTTTGCTGGTATAATGGTATAAAACAGATCTTTAAATCCATGGAACAAGTCATCGGTCTCTGTCGTCTATCTCAAGAAACGAGCTCTTTAACAGTTGTTTTTATGAAACCCTTTCTTTCAGTTAAATCATAAGCAGGAAAATTTTCATATACTTTTTTACAAATCTGCTTCATTGTAACTTCCTCCAATTTAGCACTGGCTCATAACTTCTTTACTGTTTCCTTTAACTCTTCGACTGTAGGAGGTTTCTTCAATTTTTTAATTAAAGGTTCATCATGTGAACTATCCTCAGATTCACTTTCCTTTTTTGAACTGTTTTGATTCTTCTTGGTGGTGCTGCTATCTGTTTTCTTCAGTTTAGCAGTCTTCATAGATTTTTTTTACTTTTAGAAGTGGCTTTCTGTTTAGGTTTTTCTCTTTTAGATGTCTTTTTTGGTGGCTCCTCTTCATTTCTTTATCTTCATCCTCTGAAGTCTCTTCCTTGTTTTTCTTTTCATCTTCATCACTGCTAGATTCATCTGACAGAATTTCAGGACACTAGGTTCGTTTAGCTTTCCTTGTCATTTCAGAACTGTTCCTTTCCTTTTTGTTGCCTTTGCTAGAAGTTTTTTTAGATTTTGGCAATGGTTTGCCAGAAGGCTTTGGATGCATTAAGAAATTCAAGATCTCTTCACCAGTTCACTATTTACACCTGATCTCTCCAAATCAAGGTTCTTACAGATGCTCTTTAACATGGCATTTCTAAATTTTTTCAACATTTCTTCCTTTTTTTTTATACTGGGTACTTCCTTTTTCAAATGGAAAGCCACTGAACTGACCCACATTCTTCTTTAATGAGGACACTGTGCCTGGTCTGTTGTAAAGTAGTTTATGTAGATTTCTAAGTTCATCTGTTTTCTTCTTACTCAGAAAGAAATGTATCCTTTCAATTTCACAAAGTTTCTGCCCCTTTCCTTGTGCAATTGTAAATGGCTCTCTTTGTAAAGAAGAGACTTGCATTGTCAACCTCTCCACTTTTTTCTTTTCCCTCTTGCCTTCCACGATGAGACTCTTTTCTTTTTCTTCCTCCTCGTTGTCGTCCTTGTCATCGTCCTCCTCTTCACTTTCCTCTCTTGGGCCAGGAATTTCGGGTTCTTTCTCGGACGCGGGCTGGTCGGGGGTTCCCTTTCCCTCCGCAGCAGGGCTCGAGGAAGACATGCTGTCGACCTCAAATTTGCCTCCTCCGGCAGCTGGAACAGCGGTGCTCCCTCTCCAAGGTAGCGTCTTCCCTCCCGCTCTGTCCGCGGTCCGGGCATCTCCAAGGCGGGAACCCGCGGGGCCCAGCTGCCCCTCCCACAGCCCAGGCTGCCGGCCAAATGCCAGCTGTGTTATATCTGTTACTGTATGCCCTCTGCTGTGACAGGTTCTTTTACTTGAAGCACATGAAGAAAATCTTGCCTTGTACAGATATGTATTTGGAAAAGGGCAGAGTATTTTAATAGACTTTTCACATAATTGTGGGTATGCTTCTTTGATGCTATACTAAAATTGAAGTGGTAGTTAAAGAAAAACTCTTATTGAAATATAATTGACATAATAAGTTACACATATTTAACATATCTGGGAAACGGTCAACACCATCAAATGGTGTACCTTTAAAGGCAGTTTTGGAAAGATTAATTGTAGTGTGCAATGTGAAATCATAGCAGTGAAGTTTCCATACTCTTTTCATTAAGACCAGTTGGGCTAGCCTCTATTTTGAGTGGATCTTTCATCCATGTAAGATTTTTAACACAATGTATGAGTGATCTGGAAAATATTTGTTCCTTTGGTTATGCAGATCTTTCAAATGTTTACACATTTCATTATTCATTATCGAGGAATCACATTTATTGTCACCATTTCTTATTAAAATTTTTTGGTTTGGAAAGCTTTTAAGCTCATAAAGGTAGGAACAAGTTTTGCAAAATTTTCTCTAAACTTGTATTTTATAGTTAACAATTGATATTGACAATTTTTTTTTTGATGCGAGAGATGCACTGTTGATTTTCAAGGAAACAGCTGCTAAATATCCAAGATGAAGTAACCATCATTTGTCTGTCAGTCATTCTTTCAAAAAAAATGATTTTCCATAAAAAAGCAGTTAGGTTAGCTTGCTGTCAGTCATGTAAGTCATGTAAGCTTTCCCTTGAGACGACCATCTATACTTGCTCATTTCAGCACGCAGAATATTGAACAGTGTAGTGTGTTCTCAAGAGATAAGATTTAATAAGATGTGTAATATTTACTGCTGCAGTTACAATATATCAAAGACGTTCTTAAATGAAACTTGCTTTTTTTGTGTGTTTGGTGAATGTGTGGTAATGTAATGACTACTAGTATAGTTTGGTGCTACTGCTGATAAGATACCAGCAATTTTACCTACAGTCACTTTTGAACTGTCAAGGCAAATGCTAATACTGTGAAAGAAGCAAATAATGTGTTTAATATTATTATGAAAATGGTTTTGACCTGGTGGTCTTAGTGTTCCCCAGGAATCTGCAGATGTTACTTTGAGAACTGCTGGTTTGTAGAAATCCTTATTTCTTTTTGGGCTAAAAATAAACCCCACAAAACCCCAACAACTCTCCATTGTAGTGATTCTCAATCTTAATGTCTCTGCACACACCGACACCCTAGCACACCCCGCGCTATATTACATATTCCTGTCATCAATTACAGTGGCTTAGTTTAGTATGATTCTTAAAAGGACAATGGGGAGATGTGATTTTTAAATCATGAGTGATTTTGATACACTTCTTCCCTCACCTCTGTTTCTCCAAGTGCGTTGAGGAACTATTGGAAACGTATACATTAGAATTGCTGATAGGTGGGACCCAGGAATCTGTGTTTTTTGGTTTTTTTTTTTAAAGATTTTTATTGGGGAATTGGGGGAGGGGAACAGCATTGGGGAATCTGGGAAGGGGAACAGACAAGTTGCTGTCCTTTTGTTCCTCAGTCTAGTTGTGGAGGACATCTCTTCACTGACCCATGGTGGTATTATCATTGCTCTTCTCCATGGTGAGGTATCGCTCGCTGGCCATTGGACACCGCTCACTGCAACTCACAGCAACTCACAAAAGCACATGCCAGCTGTCAGCCAGCCCCGCTGCAGCCTACGCCATCGCCAGCGACTCACAGCAGCCCAGCTCCAGGTGGAGCTGTTGTTCACCGTCTTAGCTGTAGAGGGCGCAGCATCACTGGCCCTCATGTGGGATCTGAACCGGGGCCCTGCTGCTCAGAGCTGGCATCCCAAGCCAACTCTTAACCATGCACCACTCATCCGACCCAGGAATCTGCTTTTTTACCATTCATCAAAGGTGGTTCTAATACATAGCATGTAGTTAGAGAACCACTGTTTTGAGACTTTAGGAAGAAAACTGGGTTGCTCAGTAGAACATATAGCACCATTATCAGTTTTGTATTTATCGCTCAGAGTAAAAGGTGGTATCACCAGTATCACTTTGTATTTCCAGGACTCAAAGCAATGTCTGACACAGAGCAGGAGCTCACTAAATGCTTTATGAATGATTGAATGATTAATCTGACTAGATTATCATGTTATTGGTCTGCCACCAACTTGCCAAATACATGATGACAAAGTTAGCCTTAAATTATGTATTTAATTATATTTCTTAGTGTGCTTACTTTACAATTGTATGTTTTAGAACTAAACAAATATGTTAATCAGACAATGTACCGCTTCAATGATTATCTATTGTATTTGAGCTTCTCATTATAGATAGCCTACATGATTTGGCTTTTGCCTGTGTATCTTACCTAATACTTTGTCATTTTTCCCCCTGTTCACTATATTTTAGGATTCATGAACCTGGTCATTGTTCCGCCCGCTTTCTTTAACATGCTAAGCTAACCCCAGAGCCATCGTATACTTGCTGTTCTCTCTTCGTACCAATCTCTTCCCTCAGCTCCTTTCTTGGCTTGTCTTCTTATTCTTCAGGTCTCAGTATAATTGTTGCATGCTTGATTGAGGGGCATTTCCTGTGGCTTTTTTTTTTTTAAACTCCCTCTTTCTCTTCTGCACATACAATGGCCATGAAATAAATAGTTCTGTTTATTTCCTTCATAGTATTTATCACAACTTGAAGTTAACTTTCTTTGTTTACTTACTATCTGCCCTCACCCTCTAGAATATATGCTTCATGAGAACACAGACTTGCCTGTCTTATTTTTTGTCTCCCCAGCACCAGAAACAGCCTCGACATGTAATAGACATTTTGTAAACTTTATTAAATAGTTGAATGAATGAGTGAAAAGACTATATGGAAGACAATTATTTTGGTTACTCAATAAATATCTTAAACTTAATGATAAAAAGGTAATGGTTCGGGCGGCAGAATGGCGCATTCGTTAAGTGCCGGTTTTGGGATGCCAGTGGCCCCGGTTCGGATCCCAAATATGAGGGCCAGGGACACTGCCCTCTACAGCTAACAACAGCTCCACCTGGAGCTGGGCTGTTGTGAGTCCCGGCGACGGTGTAGGCTGCAGCCCCTGCTGCAGTGGGCTGCCATAGGCTACAGTGAGTGGCCGGCAGCCAGCGTGAGCTGCCAATAGCCGCGGTGAGCAACCAACCAGAGGCTGGCGACCTATCTGCCTCATGCGGGAAGAGCGCAATGACGATATCAACATGGGCCAGTGAAGCAATGTCCTCCACGATTAGACTGAAGAACAACAAGAAAAAAAGAAGACAGCAACTTGTCTGTTCGCCTTCCCTGGTTCCCCAACGCTGTTCCCCTGCCCCCAATTCCCTAATAAAATCTTAAAACAAAAAAAAAGGTAATGCTTCTATTTGTTAATAATTAAGGACTTTATATTAATAACTTTGTTCTACTAGAGTATTAAGTTAAACATTGCATACAGATAGGCTTCCTGGTTTTATAAAATTACCTGTGAAGTAGAAATTTTTTTTTTTTTTTTTTTTTTTTGAGGGCAGTGTTACTGGCCCTCATGTGGGACCGAACCGGGGCTGCTGGCTTCCCAAGCCAGTGCTTAACCACCACGCCACTCGGCCAGCCCGAAGTAGAAATTTTTATAAGTGAAGAAGTGTGATTCTGAACAGTTGCTAAGACCATTATCAGAGGAAAGAACAGTAATTTCTGGTGGAAAATAAGTATGTAAATAAGAAAACCTTTACTATTTATAACTGTGCAAGAAGGAGTCCTTTTGGATAAAGTATTTTCCATAAATTACCACTTTCAGCGTTATAGCTTTCATTTTAGGGATTTAGAATACATCTTCTATTAAAAAAAATAATGACATCGGCCAGCTGAGTGGCATGTTGATTAAGAGCTGGCTTGGGACACCAGCAGCCCTGGTTCGGATCCCACATATGAGGGCCAGTGACACTGCCCTCTACAGCTAAGATGGTGTACAACAGCTCCACCTGGAGCTGGGCTGCTGTGAGTCCCCAGGATGGCAGAGCTGCAGCCCCTGCTACAGTGGGCTGCCAT
The DNA here is from genome assembly GCA_033961575.1 of Aselliscus stoliczkanus. Lineage (NCBI taxonomy): Eukaryota > Metazoa > Chordata > Mammalia > Chiroptera > Hipposideridae > Aselliscus > Aselliscus stoliczkanus. The sequence continues at coordinate 49,727,334 of CM066730.1, read as the reverse complement.
AGGCTACAGTGAGTGGCCGGCAGCCAGCGTGAGCGGCTGGCAGTCGGTGTGAGCTACCAAGAGCTGCTGTGAGCGGCCATCCAGAGGCCCGCGACCGATCTGCCTCATCTGGGAAGAGTGCAATGATGATACCAACATGGGCCAGTGAAGCGCAGTGTCCTCCACAACTAGATTGAAGAACAAAAGGACAGCAACTTGTCTGTTCTCCTTCCCTGATTCCCCAATAAAATCTTTAAAATAAATAAATAATAATAATAATGACATACCTCCTTTTTTCAGCTTTATTGAGATATAACTGACGTATAACAGTGTGTAAGTTTAAAGTGTATAATGTGATGTTTTGATACCTTTATGTGTTGCAAAATGATTACCACAGAAAGATTCATTAAAAACCTCCACTATTAGGGCTGGCCAAGTGGCACGGTGGTTAAGTGCTGGCTTGGAAATCCAGTGGCCCTGGTTCGGGTCTCACATATGAGGGTTAGTGACACTGCCCTCAAAAAAAAACAAAAAACCTCCACTTCTTTACATAATTACCATTTCCTTTTTGTGGTAAGAACATTTAGGATCTACTCTCTTAGCAACTTTCAAGTATATAATACAGTATTGTTAACTACAGTCACTATGCTGTACGTTAGATCTTCAGAAATAACTCATTTCATAACTGAAAGTTTGTATCCTTTGATCGACTTCTTCCCGTTTCCTCCTCTCCCCAGCCCTGGGCAACCATCATTCCGCTGTTTCTATGAGTTTGATGTTTTTAGATTCCATATAGAAGTGAGATCACACAGTATTTGTTTCTATGTCTGGCTTATTTTACTTAACATAATGCCCTCACAGTCCATTAATGTGGTCATAAATGGCAAGATTTGCTTTTTTCTCATAGCTGAGTAATATTCCATTATGTATCTATGCCACATTATCTTTATCCTTTGATCCATCAGTGGACACTTAGGTTGTTTCCATATCCTGGCTCTTGTTCATAATGCTGCAGTGGAGAAATGGGCCTCTCTGGCAGCATCCTGTGCAGCTGGAGAAGCTGGGTGCTCACTCACTTCCTTTTATTTCCACTGTGGGAGAAATCACAGGTCAAGAAGTTTCTCTTGACCCTTGGCTGTGCTGCCTTGGATTACAAGTGACACGCATCCAAATTCGTATTTTTTTGCTCCAGTGGTATACTGGAGCCTCTCTTCGGACTCCTAAACTTCCACAAAGGCTCTCTCTCATCAAGGGGTTTTCTTACTGCTTTCAAGAGAGGCCGGAGCTGGTTCACTGGCCCTGCAGGGTCCACAGCTGGGACCGAGGTTTGTATGCCTATTACTCAACCCATTGGGGGGGGGGCGGGCAAGACTCCTTGCAGGTTTCTTTGCATGTAGCGTCGGATCCCACAGCTCCCATGAAGAAACTTTGTTCATGGATGGATGTCAAATTGTTGAGTGAGGACACAAGTGAGGGACAACTTGTGTTTTCTTAAACAACCAGTGACACTCTTAGGGTTGTTAGTAATTTGGTGATACTTGTCTCAAATCTCATGACCCCAGATTTCTGTGTTATTTGCGTTTATGTTGTTATTGTTAACCTTCTTACTTTGGAATAATTTTAGATTTTTCTGCAAAGTTGCAAAGATAGCATAGATTCTCTATATCCGTCACCCAGCTTTTCCCAATATTAACATACTGCCATGATACATTGTTAAAACTAAGAACAGTAATTGGTCAGTACTATTAACTAAACTCTAGCCTTTATTCAATTTCACCAATTTTTACACTAATGTCTTTTTTTATTGTTTGTTCCAAGATCCAATCCAAGGTACATTGCATTTATTTATCATATTTTTAGTCTCCTCTGGTCAGTGACAGATTCTTACTCTTAGTTTTGAGGAACATTTTCAGGATTTTGTAGAAAGTTCCTCAATTTGAGTTTGTCTGATTCCCCCCCCCCCCCCCCCATTATAAGACTTGAGTTATGGGTTTTGGGGAATGAATACTACAGAGATGAAATGACATCTTATCATATTGGGAGTACATATTAACCTTGGTGGTGTTAACCTTGATCATTTGGTTTAGGTAGTATTTGCCAGACTTCTCCACTGTAAACCCATTGTCTTCCCCTTTCCATGTTCTATTCTTTGGATATGTATGAGTCACTGAAGTCCAGCCCACATTTTGGGAGAGGGAAGTATCTATATACATTATTTGGAGTTCTTCTCTAAGGAATAGTTGTCCTTTTTCCCACTTATTGATTCAATCACTTATATCAATATGGACACATGTATATTTAGTTTATACTTTGGAGGGTAATCCAACCCCACACTATTTTTGTTGCACAAATTTTTCCAGGTTTACTGATTGGAAGCAGTTTTAAGTTGGCTCCTGCATCCCCTTGACATGCCCCATTCTTTTTATTTTTGAGGACTTCCTTCCTTTTACAAGATGCTCTGCTTATTTTGTATTCTTCCTGCCCCTGCCATAGAATGTGCCATTTCTTTAAGGATTCTTGCTTTCTATTATTGGGAAATGGTATTTAGAGGCTAAGATCTGGGCAGTGGATATTTTTATTCCCACCTGGAGTCACTGCTTCTAGACCCCATTTTTGCATAGAAACAGGAAATGTATTTATTTTTACTAACTCATGTACACACATATCTCTATTTATGTATCTATCCCTTTATGTATATTTAGCTAACCATTAAGTCGTGCTCATTTCTCCAACTCTGACCCATTAATTTACCTTTTTCCACTTGCTTATCTGTAATTTCCCTCTTTAATAGTAAGAAACCAGGCTCCTATCCACCATTTACCATCCATTTATTCATTTGTTCAACCCCAGTATATATGTAAAGCAGGCTTAGAATTGTTAACCTATACCTCTGTGTGAAACAGATTTACCAAGTAGAGTGTACATGTACAGTTCCCTGTGTCTTTAGTCTTATAATTCCTAATCAAAATATGATTCTTTAAAGTTAAGTAACTTTGCTAAATTTTATAGCTGCTTTTCCCCTACCCTCTTGGGTGAGGTGGTACCATATACACTTGTATTCGTTTTTCACTGTCTCTGTATCATCCTGAGATATCCTGACATACTGGTAAATTTTTGTTTGTTTGTTTAGCTTGCATACATTTAAGTTCTTTTTAATACTTTTTTTTTTTTTAGCTGAGCCATCCTTCCACCTGTTGGCAGTTCAGTGGCTGTTCAGCTCGGGCTGGGCATTGAACTGCTGTTGCTCAGAGCTCAGCTCGCACTCTTGAGTGAGTTCTTAACCAACTGAGCCACTCGGCCGGCCCTTTTAAGTTCTTTTTAAGTGATTTTAATTCTGTATAAAATCTATTTTTTTTAAAAAAGATTTTATTGGGGAATTGGGGGAGGGGAACAGCGTTGAGGAATAGGGGAAGGGGAACAGACAAGTTGCTGTCTTTTTTGTTCTTCAGTCTAGTTGTGGAGGACGTTGCTTCACTGGCCCATATTGATATTGTCATTACGCTCTTCCTGGATGAGGCAGATCGGTCACTGGCCTCTGGCTGGTCGCTGACGGCGGCTATTGGCAGCTCACACCGGCTGCCAGCCACTCACGCTGGCTTCCGGCCACTCACTGTAGCCTGTGGCAGCCCGCTGCAACAGGGGCTGCAGCCTACACTGTTGCCGGGGCTCGCACAGCCCAGCTCCAGGTGGAGCTGTTGTTAGCTGTAGAGGGCAGTGTCCTTGGCCCTCATATGTGGGATCCGAACCGGGGCCGCTGGCATCCCAAAACCAGCTCTTAACGAATGCGCCACTCGTCCGGCCCAAAATCTATTTTTAAGTGTGTGTGTGTGATTTTCTTTTCTTTTCTTTTTTTTTTTAAGATTTTATTGGAGAATTGGGGAAGGGTCACAAACAAGTTGCTGTCCTTTTATTCTTCAGTCTAGTTGTGGAGGACGTCACTTCACTGGTCTATGTTGGTCTTGTGATCATTGTGCTCTTCCAGGGTGAGGCAGTTGCTTCCCAGCCATCGGTCAGCGGCTCACGGTAGCTCTCGCCAGCTGCCAGCCACTTATGGTAGCTCATGGCAGCCCACTGCAGCAGGGGATGTATCCTACGCAGTTGCCGGCGATTTAGGACAACCCAACTACAGGTTGAGCTGTTGTTCACCATATTAGCTGTAGAGGGCACAGCATCACTGACCCTCATGTGGGATCTGAACCAGGGGCTCTGCTGTTCAGAGCTTGCATCCCAAGCCAACTCTCAATCAACACGCCACTCGGCCAGCCCTGTGTGATTTCTTGTAGATGTTATTGTGCCTGTTTCTAGCAGTCTGTCTTTTAACTCCCTTCCGAGTTCTTGTTTCTCATCTATTGGGTGGTTGGTATTAGCATACATTTTTTAGGATCAAATAAAATAAGCCTTGAATTGAAGGGAACTTTCCTGGGAGTAAAATGCATGAACTTCACATGTAGACTTACTCATACATAACCAGTTTTGTCAGTGCAGGTGCTTTCTCCTTTGATTCTTGTTTGTTGTTCCAGTTGGTAAAATATTTGAAGTTTGAGTACAAGACTGATAGGTTTCACAGTGTTTTGGAAAATTATACCAAATATGCAAGGAAGAACATCTATCTATCTGATGATTCTTAATATCTGGATTATATGGCTTTCACAGGGCAAGTGAGATTCTGTATTGTTCAGGTTATAAGCCAGAGAGATAGCTTTAGAATTCCTTAAGTAATGGAGATTTATTATGGGAAAGTAAGGGACACTGAAATCTAAATTGCTACATAGCAAGGTGTCAGGAAAGACAGAGAGGTTGAGGAAACAAGCATGTAGGACCCAGGGAGTTCTGACTACTGTCCATCTGGTTGACCTCTTCACAGACGGCATCCTCTGCTCAGTACCCAGGGATCTGTAAGCAGGCGATCTATGTCAGAATTGTCAGTAAGACCCTACACACCATCTTTGGAGTCAGGTGGATTCTTCTAGGGTTGGGGATCCTGGGCTTGTTCATTTTTTTAAATATCTGCAGATGATTCCAATGAATACTTTGTGCTTCGCCATTAGGTGATTCAGGGTCTGATTTTTTTGAATTGGTGTTATGGGTAACTCTAACTATGAGAAGAAGGGAGGGAACTGACTGTTTTGTTGGGCACCAACTGATTAGTTTATCTAGTCTCAATCTCTGCTTTGTGTAGAATTCCTTGACTCGTGAGGCTGCTTATCCGCTGTGGGCCAGCCTATAAATTGGCTCTTCTTGTGTTCAGACTGCCATGCCTCATCTAGGCCGTTGTGATCACATTGGAAGTAAGCCTTATAGTACTGTACTTGGTACTGCCTGTCTCTGTGTTTGCATATGGTGAAGAGGAAATACAGAAGTGACTAGGGGACAAATTACACAGGGACTCGAGGGGTCCTTTATGTGGAGGTAAAAATTACATTGAAATCCTGAATGCTGTGAAGTTCTCAGGGAGAGAGATTTTTTTGTTAGAAGGAATACATAGCTGAAATATAGTGAAGAATGTTGGAGAAGGCTAGTACTACATCAGGGCTGGTATAATGGGTGGGGTTTATTCTAATTATAATGGGAAGCCATGTGAAATGTCAGAGAGAACTCAAAAGAAAAAAGTTGGATCAAGCATTGCTATACTTACAATAAAACAGTTAGTGAATGAAGAACTGTGGCTTAAAAATCAGTGAAGTTCTTAAAATATTTAAAATTCCATTGCTAATGTGAATTTTAAATTTATATAATCTAATCATAAGTTTTCAATTAAAAAATTTTGAAGTGTTTTTAAATAATTGAGTTAAGACAGTTTGTGTTTTGGCCTTGGATAAGTCAGTCTACCAGTTTGTTCATGATCTGGTATAATAATAAATGGTTGGTTTCTACATATCAGTTAATCAGGAATATTTTGTAAATACACTAAGAATTTTGGGAAGTAGAAAACAAGTACAAAAAAACCCTCACCAAAATTCATATATGCCAACAGCTAGTAGGCATTTAATGGATTCTATTTAATGATTATAGCCAACGTTTATTGAGTTCGTATCTATCAGGCTTTTGCACTTGTATTTCTGTCTTAATACAACAACCACATGAAAAACCTGAGGCTTAGGTTGTTCAAGGTCACGAAGTTTGTGCTGGTGTTCCAGCCAGCTGACTCCACAGTTGGAGCTTTAACCACCACCGTGCCGTATTGCTTCCCATTCAAGGCTTTTCGTAAGTTTATTTTCTAGATTATTAAACATATATGTTTATTTGAAAATAAATGTTAGGAAATCATTTGACCTGTAAAACATTTTATTTTGTGAAGTTTCATAGTGTAAGATCAATAAAAGCAAGACAATCTTAAAAAATGTCCTAATTATATGTAAAGTTAAACTTTTTAGCCATGCATGTTGCATAAACGATACAGTGCACATGTTTCAATATGTTGCTGTTATAATTCAAACGTATTTTTAAACATAAGAACTTGGTGGCTCCCCATTGTCTGTCTGTTTAGAAAACAAGCAAACTCCAGGTCGCTTAATTCTAGTTCTCTGCTTCTCAACTCTTCAGGCTTTTGTTTCATGCAGCCGGAATTGTCATTTCCACCTCTGCTTTTGTTCAGAGTTTCCTTCTGTTTGGAAATACTCTGCCATCTTCTGCTTCTCTGGTTCTACTTTAAGATCTAATTTAATTTAAGTCCATTTTTCTTCCTAGCATGTTTCCTTCTGAACTCTGAAATCTTCCTCAGGCACTGTGTGTATCTTACCTTGTGTTGTTTAGCTGTTTCTCAGCTGTATAGATTAAGCCCTCTTGATGGAAATGGCTCTCCCTGATACCTTTTGTAATCAGTGCCGTACACACACAGAGGGCTCAAGAATTGCTTACTGTTGAAAAAGGGGATTAAAAGCCATATATGCATATCAGTTTTTTGATAAACATTTTCATTTTGTTCATGTTGTCTCATTATGAATCTTAAGTTTATAATCTAAAGATTTATTTTCTTGTGGAAGATTTTTGTGTTTAATTTCATCAGGAAATGAAAGGTTGGAACTCTAAAAGGAAAAAAAGGTGTGTTTTGTGTTGATATGTATAAATAGCAAGAATATGATCATCGTAATTAATATTGTGAGTTTTTAGACATGGATATTCCCTTGCCATTTTATATATTTAGTTATTCATACTTGAATATCTTATATTGGTTTTGAAAATATATTCTTGATAGGTTTGACTTATATTTCTTTCTGAATTTGGAATGTACATGGGGAGGCTTTTTTAAGCTCAGCTTGTTTGTGCTGTTTGAGAGTGCTTTTCTGCTTTCAACTATTTAAAAATTTTAAACTGAGAATTTGCTTGCCACTTTATGTTCTCCCTATTCAGTGTTAAGTTGAAGAGCATTAATTTCATAAGAAACATTTATTAAAAGTAATTAAAATTACCTATATTAAGAATTTGGAAGTTAAATTTACCTGTTCACAGTTTATGGGCCACTTGAAGAGAAAGTGATTTGTATGTGCCATCCAACTTTCTGGACATTGTGTGGTCTTTTTTTGTCCCTGTATTTTTAATATAGTGGTACTATATATTTTTAGTAACTTTTAGAAATGTGGCTTGTTAGCGACCACTAATGCTAAGTCATTACAATGTGTATATTTTGACATTTTCAGGATTTTTATTTTGCCACGTTTTAATGTGTTTGAGAGTGGAGACTTCTTTCTCTGCTCATCATAGCATTGTACTTCCTTTCCTTTCCTTTCAGTCTCTCTAGAAATAGTTTGTTTCTAGGTAAAGACACTTAGTTTTTTAGTACTCAGCCCACATGGGGGGTGGGGAAGAAATGAAACTAGGACACTACTATCTTTTTTAAGATACCCACCAAAGGATGTGTAAGCTAAGTACTCGAGATCTGGGTGGCATCGCCCATGTGCCTAGGTCGCAGGGCAGGGTATTTGGGTCCAGTAAAATCCTATTGTATGTGAGTCGCCTGCTGACTCCTGTCTCTGTCACACAGATCTGGAGATGAGAATTTTCCTCAAACCCCAGCTTTGTCTAGTTAAAGGAGTTTTGCCCCAGGAGAATGCATAATTGCCAAAGTGGTATTTATTTATTTTTAACATTTTAATTTTTTTTACATTAGTTACTTTCCTACTGGAACCTGTTTAAATGGGAAAAACTTTATTTTTTATGGTAGTCCTATTTTGACTGAAGAAAAAAATCAATGTATCCCCTTAGAACTTCCATGATTTCACTATTTGTTACTCATGACTGTTGTTTTATTTTTCTGTGTGGCATACAGTTAGAAACACAAGATTCAGTTGATAGATTTTGGATAGATGTTTCATAACTTTATTGGTGTTTTGTAGTTTAAAATGCTGGATTTTTCGGAGATGTTGAAGCCACGAGAAAACAAACTATGCATGTGCATATGTTTGGATTTTTACTTAGCCAACTTGAATCATTAGAAAAGTGCATACATAGCACCTTAAGTATCCATTCATAAGTCATTGTTAAAAGTTTGGAGTTTGGAATGCAAGGGTATGAAGTGGAGGGTAGTTTTGGAATTAAGGAGATAAAAAGTGAAAGAGGAGGACTCCTTTGTAATTAATTTGAGGCATTTCTTGGAGGATTTATCACTCTTCAATTTGGTCACTAACAGAACAAAGGCTTTCTAATAACTAGAAGGTTTGCTATGAGGAGATGGAAATCTGCTAATGCTGTTAGGATAATGCTGTTAAGCAGTGCAAGAGTTAGAGATTTCCAGGTCAGGAGATCAGCATGAGAATTCCTTAGCAGAGTTGGTGATGCCAGGTAGGAGCTGTTTACAGTCAGCCCTGTCTGGGTGTAGGCAGCCCTGGGCCCCTTGGTGTTAATTGAAGCCAGAAGGAGCTCAAGTCTGCGATTGCCAAGTGAGGCAGAATCAGATACTAGGATTACTTCACAAGACCAGATACCTGGAACTGTTTAAATGATGTGAGATGGGTTCATGGGTTGGCTAGGGGAAGATATTTAAGGTTTATAGGAAGAAATAAAATAATCTTTGGTAAATTGCTATTTGCCAGGTCCTGGCTCAATACTTTCGTACTCTGATTCAGTCTTTTTGGGTTAGGCTTTGGGGTCTGAATTTTTTATGAAGGGCACCAGCTGATTCTCCTTTCAATGTGGCTCTTACATCACAGATTGAGGCATAGAGGCAGGACTCCTGACTCTTGGTTGGCACTTGTGAATTTTGATTCCTATTGTCTTAAATATCCTGGTCAATCTCTTAGATGGCTCTTCAAGGTATATTTGAGAATAGAGGTCAGAGTAACTACTTTTGGAACTCTACATAAACAGCAAGTCAAAAATTTTAAATCTTCCACTATAAACTAATACACATTTTAAAAATCCATCAAGTTTTATTAAGTAATTATATTTCTATTAAAAATAGTTACTAATGATTGACTGCTAGATGATTTGGACTTACGAACATCTCTTACATAGCCATTATCATTTAGTGAAATTATAAAACAATTTAGTATTATTATTTCCATTTTCCTCTGTAGAATGAAGTCCTGTATTTTCCCATATTTAAAAATTTTTTCCCCATCATAAAAATACTTAGTTACTGTAGAAAAAATTAGAATATATAGAAATAGCCAAAATAAGCATGTATCCATAATTTGATATCCAAAGATACCCACTGACAGAATATCTGTTTTATACCATTTACAAGTGTGGCAACATCTACAATACTAAGTTAGATTGTTTTGCCTAAATACAGTATTTTTTCCAAAGATTTTTAATTTAAATTAAACATTTTAGCTAAAACAGCATATGTGAAATTCTTGAAATGCATGTAAACTAGCTCAAATGGCTTAGCTTTCTCTGGGGTGTGAATACCAGGCCTAGTAACTAACACTGGCTGATGGCTGGCAAGTTTGTAAAATTCTGTGCATCTTAAATAATTCTCCATTTAAGTATGGGGAGCACACAGTGTAACCTGTATAAACTGGGAACCTAGCTCATGTACTGGGAACCAAGGAGGCACGGTATTAGGACAGAGGAGCTAACTTCATGTAGACTTTGGAGGCTTTTCTTGAATTTTCTTACTTGTCAGATGAGATTGGGCTAATTCAGCTTGTGTTTCTTTAATATTTTAGAAAAGGGTAAAAAGAATTGGCAACATGTTTTTATATGTATTATTTAATACTAAACCACCCCATATGTGAGTATGTTAAGTGTTCTATTCTCATTTTTATAGATGAGGGAACTGAAACTCAAGAAAGGTTTTGCTCAGGTCACACTCTCAGGTACATCTGGCTTTGTCTCTGTTCCCTTCCCTCAGGTTCACCATGCTCTAATTTCTGAAGTTCATTCAAATTCTAAAATTCTGTGCTTTTACAGAAGTGGAGAGAATAGTATAATGAACTCCCATTTATGTATCACAGATCTACAAAATTATTAGTCCATTACTAGCTTGTTTCATCTGTTCCCCTTACAGTTGCCCCCACATTATTTTTCCCTCCACATTACTTTTTTTTAAATTTGTTTTTTAACTTTATTGAGGATTAATTGACAAATATTCTATATATTTAAAATGTATGTGATAATTTGACCTAGGTATACATTATAGAATGATGACCAGATCAAGATGATTAACACATCCATCACCTCATAGTTAACATTGTCAACTCCTTTTTTTTTTCCTTTTTGTCTGAAAATGCCTTTATTTCACCTTCATCTTAAAGGATATTTTTTCTGGTAACTCCTTTTTTTTTTTTTAAACATTAAATTTATTGAGGTAACATTGGTTAATAACCGCTCCCTATGTTACTTTGACATGTATCCCAACATATCATTTCACCTGTAAACATTTCAATATATAGATCTAAATGACAAATTATTTTTTAAAATTTAAAACATAACCACACTATTATCACTGTTTAAAAAAACCCATTAATCCCTTTTTTCAGTCTACAAATTCAAATGTTAATCTCATCCAGAAACACCCTCAGTGACACACCCAGAATAACCTTTGACCAAATGTCTGTGCATCCATAACTCAGTCAAAGTGACATATAAAGTATCATATCTGGCATAAGGTGTTCTAGGCTTATTTTTTTTTTTTTTTGAGGGCAGAGTCACTGGCCCTCATATATGGGACCCGAACCGGGACCGCTGGCGTCCCAAACCAGCGCTTAACCACCGCACCACTTGGCCGGCCCTAGGCTTATTTTTATATTTTCTGCCTCAGATGTGGAATCCACCATTTTCCCAAGGAGCCCTGATCTTTACTCTCTTAAAATCAAAATATCAAAGCCTTCTAAATAATGTTGGCAATTAATAGATGCCCTCTGATGATTCTTTTAATGATTAAAATACATTGAGATTCATAATTTTCAAAGCTTTAACATCAAAGGTTTGTTTTAAGATTTTATCTAAAGGTGTAATTTCTTAAGAGTCATTAAGTTGTCTCAGATAGTACATGATTTTCTTCTTTACTCACTTTTGGGAAAGAGGTCACTTCTATGTTGACTTTCTTAATTTCTCTTTAAAAACATATATATCTTAATTTTTCAGTTGCAGTTGACATACAATATTATATTAGTTTCAGGTATACAATAGAGGAATGAGACATTTATATAACTTATGAAATGATCATCCCATATTGACTTTCTTAGTTTCTGATGTAATACTTGAAAGCATAGAATGAAAGTTCATGGCAGAGCCGTACCTAGTAAAATTCATCCAAATGATTGATAATTATCTTCCTTAAGCATCAACCTAAATAATTTTACCTAGTATATTACAGTAGCCTAGAATTACAGACATAGTAGAGTTTACCCTCTTCATTTTACAAAAAAGGAAATTGAGGCCCAGATGTGTGGGAAAGCTAGACTATAACTTGGATCCCTTGCCTCTTAGAGTGGGCAGCATGTTGTGTGATAGGACAACCCACAGTTCAGAGACAGACCAGTGTGGCTCCATATCATGACCTTGCCATTTATTTGCTATATGACTTTGAGGAATCTTTGCTTTTTTTATTGTTTATGTGTTTATTTGTAAGCTAGAGATAATAACAACAATGTCATATGATCACTATGATAGTTAATGAAAAATAAGATTTTGAGGAACCCAGGACTGTGTATGTTACATACAGTGTAGGTATACTGTAAATTCTGTTTTTAACTGACCCCCTAGTTTGTAGTTCTTTGTGCCACATTATCACCTCCTTTTTGAATTGAACATCAAGTTTTCAGCTAAAGTAGCTGAAAACAATATACTTTTGTTGTGTTTAGTTACCTTGTTCATAGTATTCACATAACAAGTCATTTGTAGAATAAAAATACTTAGTCTGGTCCTTTTCTAAAGATTTCTGGATGATAGTTATTGAATTTAAGATCAAGAAGATTTTATTTTTTATTATGAAGTACTTTATCCTAAATAACTTTTGTTATTATATCCCCATTTATTGGAATTATTGAGTATTAATCACAAATATTTTACATTATATTTCTTGGGTCATCAGGATAGAATGTAATCATGCGCATGCTTGTATTGGCTGCAGCAAACAGGATAGTTTACAAAGGCCATAATTAACAGATGTTTAAATGTTGCTTTGAAGTCGTTAGGTGAAAGCTGTGCTACCGATACCAAATGCTCAGATTTTTAATTATCATTCTCTTTTATAACATGAAATACTGGCTTGAGTTCTATAGAGCTAGCTACAGGATTGTTAACCTATAATATATGTTTAATGTGACTGTGTAGAGAAAATCTTAGAAACGATCTTCCAAAAAATGCACTCTAATATTAAGGCTGTTTGCTATTCGGATTAAATTCCAAAAGCATACCTTCATGTTGATTTGCCCATTCTTTGTTGCAAGGTATAAAAAAAATGATTGCTAACGCCTAAGATAATATTTCATAAAGGGAATGAATCAATATATTTGAGGTGTCGGACACTTCACATTGGGAGACTTAAGAGGTGATGCAAAAGGAGGCACTGTTGCTTTCAGTTCTTCTTGGAGTAGTTTTCATTTGCTGTCTCCATTTTCTTGTAAGTCACCTTGTCTGTAACTACTTGTAAACTCATTTTTTGCCCTTAACCCCTGAAAACTAATCTCTCTAAGGTTACTGGTTGTTCATAATCATCAAATACATCGATAGGCATTTTTATTCTGTTCTCTTCATTACAGAGCACTGGATTCTGTTAATCTTCTTGAAGGTCTTGTCTCTTTGTCTTCCTTGCACTGTATTTTCCCCTCTGTCTTGCGCTATACCTCTTTTGTCTCCCTCATTGGCTCAACTTGTTAGTTGTATACTCAAGTATCTGTATCCTGTGACACAAATTTTTAACATTTGTGCTGTCATCATCAATTTGTACACATTCAGACAATTCTTATCCATTCTTTTGTCTTTCACCACCTTAATTAAATGACTCTGAAGTCTGTTCCTGTCCTCGATCCCTTTTTCTGCACTTAAGGCTCTTGTTCTTTACCAACTGGACATCTTTACTTGGTTGCCTTAGTGTCTCCTAAAACTTTCAGTGTGTCCAAGTCAAAGTCTTCATCTTAAAATAAACTTAATGGTTTTCCTTAATTCTGTCATTGGTACTGGTGTTATCAGTTTAGACATCATTGACTCTCTTACTGTCCTCCAATTTATTTAGGCACAAAGTTCTGTTAATTGTAGTTTTCCTTTTCTTTTTTTTTTTTTTGAGGGCAGTGTCACTGGCCCACATATGTGGGATCCAAACCGGGGCTGCTGGTGTCCCAAGCCAGTTCTTAACCACCGCGCCACTCAGCCGGCCCACAGTTGTAATTTTTCTTAATACAGTTTGGGAAATGCTGGCTTATAGAACTAAGATTGGTTGAGTGGTTATTTATCTGTCTATCCCTTTGCCTGTCTCTCTGTCTGTGTATGTATCTACCTACCTGTGTTACCTACCTATCAGATATTGAATTGGCCTAATTGTAGAGGGGTTTGAGAGGGAGTTTTTCTTTTTTAATAGATTTTTGTGTGTGGCTGCTGTGGTTTAAAGGAAGGTACCAGTGACAATTGTCTAAGGCCTCTTAAAGGTGCTAGTGCCTGAGAATGACTTTGGCTCACAGAACTTTTCTGGTATGATCTTTTGGGCATGGAAGAGGTCCATTTGGCTTTTAAGCCCAAGTAGTCATTAGGCAGCTTTTACATTAACACTGTTGATTCAGCATTCGGCAGTTCAGTGAAAACAGCCCAAAGGGATATGGAAAGGGTTTGACAGAATGGATACACACGTACAACTCAACTTCCATGTTAACTGTGTTCCTTAGTATCCAAACTTAGTTTCTCCTCTGAATTATCAGTTTCAGAACTCCTTGGAAAGCCTTTTGTATTGATGGCTATTATGCCTGACTACTTTTTTCTTTTGTGCATATCTAATACCTGGCATTCCCATTTCTCAGTCTACATTAGACATGTTTCTTGGATAGTTATCAAGGAAGAACTGCCTGAGCTTCCTTTTGTTTGCATTTATGGTTGCAAAATCAAAAACATAATTCTTTAGATGGATGAGCTGGCACATGTAACACCAGTGCTTAGGAAAGAAGGAAACTGTCCTCAAACATGCCACAACAAAAGTACAAAAACAAATTGCATTAGATTATAGTTAGTTGCTTCGGTTCTCTAGATTATCTGGTAAATGGTTGTTGAAGTCAGAGTGGAGAATAACTCAAGTCCTTGCTAGACAAAAGAGAAACAAATAACTCCCCCACCCCCCCAACACAAACTTTTGAAACTATTACATTTTATTCATTGGAGAAAATTATAAAGAAAGATATTAATAAGGCATTTTATGTCCTCTTTTCTAGATCATTCTTTTCTGGAATGTTTCTTTGATTTTTGATCCTATGTACCAGCAGTTCTATGATGGATATCTCCCCTATGGGAGTGAAGTAAAAAGGGGGAGATCCCTCCTTACTAATAGGGAAATCTTTCACATTGGTTCACATATATTCTAATACTCTATATATTACTGGTCAAATAGCAGTTGTCAGCAGTTTGGTTTCATTTATTTTAACCTGTATTGTGTTAGGTCTAACAATGGTTTGTTAGTTGGATTTAGCATTTATAAGATATTTTTCATGTCAGTAAACATGTCTGCAGCATCGCTGTTTATGACTTCATGGTATTATATGACGGCACCATCTTATAATGTTTGCATAGATAGTACATGTACATAGTGCAAAATACAAAAGATACAAAAGGGTGTGTAGTGAAAAGTAAAGTTTCCCTCTACTATTAGTTCCCTAGTGAGGATGCAATCACTGTTAGCCATTTCTTTTGTGTTTGTCCAGAGATATTCTACATAAATGTAAAGCAGTATATAATCATGTATGATATATAGGCACACACCAAAATGGCAATATGTTGCACCTTCTGCTCGTACCATGCTTTTTTTGCCTCAAGAGATCTTCCATAGAGGGCCAGCTGAGTGGCTCAGTTGGTTAAGAGCTCGCTCAAGAGTGCAAGCTGAGCTCTGAGCAACAGCAGTTCGATGCTCAGCCCGAGCTGAGCTGCCAGCTGCCAACAGGTGGCAGGATGGCTCAGCTTAAAAAAAAAAAAAAGAGATCTTCCATAGAGAGTCATAAAATTTTGTCTCATTGTTTTCTAGTTGCTGAATATTCTACTTTATGGATCTGCCATAATTTATTTAATCATTTTGATTTTTTGGTGGATGCTTAGATTGTTTTACATCCTCTGTTCTACCAGTTCACACATTTGCAGCCGTATTACATGTTTCATTTGGTGTAGTCTACTTGGCCTGATCCACTTTTCTGATCAAACTCTCTAAGCAGAAATTCTTAGAGAAGAAAATCTGTATTACACAGTATAGGGTGAGAATGTGATAATGTCTAAAATCTGTTTTGTGGTGAAAATATATGAAAAACGAAAATTCTAACTTTTCCTTTTATCTTAAGAAACTTTTATTTTTTAGCAATTGCCTGAGAAGTGTTACCTTGTGTGGGAGGTGTTATCCTAGTCCTGATTCTTTCCAACAAGACACACTTGTTTTATTTTTCCACAGATTATGTTTTGGATTTGGTACCAAATTATGTATATCCACTAGTATCAACTGGCTGATTGTAACCCAAAGGGAAAAAAAAACAAAAAACTTGCTAGCTGCAATTGGAAGAAAGTAATGATTCCTGGTTAGACATGCATTAAGGAAGTATTGCAGAGCCATCTTTAAGCATTTGACTTTAGGTGGTGGCCTTTTTGATCCGGGTTTGTATTTCCTTCTCCAAAGTACTTGATCCTGTGTTAGAAGATAAACATGCTGTTATCTTCTAGCCTCCATTTAACTTACTGATAGGAGTTTTGAAATGACTGTGGATATTGTATTGTGAGTCTACTATGTTCTTATGACATAATTTTTAGACTAAATCAAGATTTAAAAGAGAAATTTGAGTTTGTGTATCACTTAGTTTCTGTGAACCTGAGTTCATTTTCCTTTGTCATCAGGAATGAGTGGAAAAGCTAGGAAGACATTGATCAAAGTGAAAGGCTAAAAACACTTGTAAAAATAAACTTACATAAATTTTATAAAACAGTGTATCACTTATGGCTTCAAAGTAGTTTGGAGGTAAAAATTCATGCATTTATATATTGCTAACGTATAGATTATGTGATTTATTTATTGTAATGAAAAAATCTCAATTAATTGCTCCCATGGATTATATTCTGAACTATAGAGTTTAGGTAATAATGTAAATAAATTTTTACAATGTTTATATAAATTAGTGGATAGTAAGGAGTCCAAAATTCTTAAATTTGACCTAACCCCTTTGATATAAAGGAAACCTTGATATAAAGGAGAACAATCAATGTTCTTCACAGCAAGTGTTTTTGGTTTGATGCAGTACTGCTCTGGATGGGTTTTGGGTCAGATTCAGTATCATAGTTCTTGTGTTCCCAAGGGCATATTACTTTCTGTGTGAGGAGCCCTATCACAGACACATAAAAACAAGCAGCATCTCTTGAGATGTATCTAAAAACAAGATAGTAAGTTTTATAAATAGCATAGCAATAAATTCTAAGTATGTGGTCACAAAAGGGCATCAATAATGAAAGGATTTCAGGAGAACTGCTGAAATGTCATTTATTTTTAAAATAAATGAGATTACTATAGTTGGTAAGACTTCTCAGAAACACTTTTCATTGCAGTGAGAAGTAGTTCCTAAATGCTGGTCTTTGATGAATTTTTTACTGTTCTGTATTGAAATAAAATCCAGAACATTGTAGTGAGTGTGGTTTTCATAGTGCTACCGTATTTCATTGATTTTAAGATGTACATTTTCCCATATTTTAGCATTTTTGAAAATGAGATGATTTACAGTCAATTGCATATTAAAAATCATTGTCAGTAGTGAAATGGTTGTCACTCCCTACACGTCTGTGAACTCAATCATTAATCCTGCTGGTATGACTAGACAACTGCAACCCATTGATGTTTCAGTTAACAGACCATTTAAGGACCATTTATGGATTGTCTTCTAAAACCTTCTGTTAGTTACATCTTCTAGTGATGCCTTTTGGTAAGATCAAGAAAGGAATGACCTCGAGACTTGGACAATGTGTGTCAGTTGGCTTGGATGAGAGTCCCACAGGCAATAGAAGAACACTTCTTTTTTTTAAGGGTTTTTTTTTTTTTTTAAATTGGGAAATTGGGGAAGGGGAACAGCCAAGTTGGTGTTCCCCAATCCTAGTTGTGGGGGGGTGCAGCTAGCTCAGCTCCAAGTCTAATTTGCCATCCAGCTATCTGTTGGCAGTTCAGGGCAGCTCAGCTCAAGGTGCCGTGTTCAATCTTAGTTGCAGGTAGGCGTAGCCACCATCCCATGTTGGAGTCCAGCTGGCCACCTGGTTGTTAGGAGCTCAGACACAGCTCTCTGGCCCTTGTGGGAATTGAACCAGCAACGCTGTTGCTCAGAGCTCGTGCTCTTAACCAACTGAGACACTCAGCTGGCCCCAGAGGTACACTTTTTTTAAAAAAGATTTTATTGGGGGAATAGGAGGAGAGGAACAGACAAGTTGCTGTCTTTTTGTTCTTCAGTCTAGTTGTGGAGGATGTCGCATCACTGGCCCATGTTGGTATTATCATTGTGCTCTTCCCGGGTGAGGCAGTCGCTCGGCAGGCCATTGGATGGCCTCTCCCAGCAGCTCATGAAAGCACACGCCAGCTGCCTGCCAGCCCCACTGCAGCCTACATCATCGCTGGTGACTCACGGCAGCCCAGATCCACGTCGAGCTGTTGGTCACCATCTCAGCTGTAGATGGTGCAGCATGACTGGCCCTCCTATGGGATCCGAACCGGTGTCCTGCTGCTCAGAGCTGGCACTCCCAAACCAGCTCCTAACCAACACGCCACTCGGCCGGTCCCCCAGAGGAACACTTTAAGAGTAATATTACAGCACTAATTCTTTAAATGGTACAGAGGATGACATAATGGAAATACATCCTTAACCATTCCACATACGTTTTGGGCCTTCGGGTGTGCCCACCTTAATGTTAAGCATGCCACCATGTTCTTTTTGCCTCATGTTTTCCAGGCTAGGCTTTTGTTTCCCAGGATGAATTAGAGTGTGTTGGAAATGTAGAAGAGGAATTGCCCCAATTTGCAATTCTGGGTTTGCTGACTTAGGAGTAGGTAGTTTGATTCCAAACTCTAATTACTGGTTTCCTTGAACAATTTTTCTGTTTTCTTCAGGGGTCTTAAAAGGCTCAGTTAAATGATTTCGAGAAATCATGTAGCAGACTCATAAAACTTCTTGAGACCTAAATTCCTTTCCGCTCAAAAATCTTAAACCATCTATTTTGTATGTAGAGGTTGTTCAACTAAAGGATAAATGTCTTTAAACTAAAAAAGAAAAGAAACAAAAGAAAAAGGTCTAGTGATGACTGTGACTTAAAAGGAATTTAGATATTAAATTGTGAATATTAAGAAAATTTTAAGAATACCTCGAATTTATTTTGCTTTTCTTTTTTTATATAAACACAAATGTTATATGAAAAATCATGTCAAAATATGTTTAAAGGAGTTTTTTCAATAAGTGATAAGAAACCATATGTTCTAGTTTAATTGGAAGGTTTTGGGTTTTTTTCCTTTTTAGTGGTATATGAAATAATGATGTACCTTACTTACTATTGATGAGGTCAATAAAATTTGGTTAATTTATTCAGTTTAAGGGATTGAGATGATCTTAAAATTGTGCCCTTTTTACTTTTTGGTGTTGTTTATTTTATGAAATCATGGTGATCATAGATAAATGATTGATATGTTTTAAATGTCCATTCTTGGTATAATAAAAAATTGGCAACCCTATATTGGTTTTCCAAATTTCTTTTAAAATTTTATTGACCTGTGAAATTCAAGATCCATGAGCCACTGTTATAAAAAGTCTAGCGTATTAATCTTAATATTTGTATATTTTTCACCACACATCAGCATTTCTTAGTTTGATTTGAACAGATTTTACACAGTGATTAATATCAAAATACTACATGCCGAAGCCTACTTTTGATTGACTTTTTATTTTGGAGTTTGGCTTTACCCTTAGAATGCTTCTGAAAGAAATTAGATCTTTTACAGAAGGACTGATTTAAAAAGCTTGGTTCAGTGTGTAAAATCAGTTAACTTTGATTATGGTAGGGTGTTTGAATTAGAAGATATTATTTTCTTTGCTCTTAGCTGCTTTTCAATTTCTGTTTTGCAAACTTCCTGTAATATGGAAATATTTAGTGTGATGTGTATTTTTAAGTTAATAAGAAATTTATTAGGCAGCTAAAAATTTAATTTACTTTGAAAATAGGAACTATTTTTCCTTGAGTTAATATTGAGATTATTTCATGTTTTTGGTAATTGTTCTTAAATTTAAGTTTTAAATATAAATTGCATTGTTAGATTGCTGAATCAGAGTTATTTTGTACTACTTTGGCAATATACAGATGGACTCTCCATTTTAAACTTGACCTGTTTGTGAGTATAGTCCCAAACATATACAGAAGGATTTCCGAATCAGCAGATGATTAATCTCAATGGGTTTTGGGAAATTAGAAGAAAAAAGGAATGCCATTTCCTACCCATCAAATTGGCAAACATTAAAAATTATGAGAATTATCAAATATTGTAAAGATGTAGGGAAATGGTAAATTAATTTACCATTTTAACCATTACTGATGTTGGAGAAATAATTTAAACCAAAACCTTCTTCCATCTCATAAAATCTCTCTTCAAAGGCAGAAGAAAAAGAAAACAATTTTGTTTTTGAGTAAGCATTAATCTAGAATCTGTGCACATCATAGGCAATCTGCAAAGAGATTCCAAAGACCTAAAGAGAGCTCGCCTTTTTATATATTAATAGTTAAGCAGGTACAACTGATTACATACATGCTTTCAAGATAAATTATAAGAAAACTTGATGGCAACATTTGTCACACATAGTTCATCCTGAAGTCACTTGGTATTTGGGGTGACCATATTGTCTTTAGCTAATTGGCTTTATCCATAGGAAAAATAAACGTATCTTTATGACAGCGGGTAATTTTGCAGTTAGCTAGGTGACTGGCTCAAGTTTCGTCTCCCATCCTCCCACAGAAACTGGCAGAAAGGGGCACTATCTTTCTTGATGATCATATTTCAAAGAGATGGCTACCAGGTCCTTGAGAAAGACAGTCCTGGATTGCTGATTAGAAGCTTTTTAGCTTTTACAGACACTTATATACATTTCAAATGGGCAGAGAAAGAATTTACAATGAGAAGCTTTCTAATGAAAATGCTCTATGAGAATTTTGTGGTGAGTGTCTCTTCCTTATTTTTAACAGGAAGAATTAAATTTCTTATTTTTATTTGCCCTGACACTGATGGTTAAATTAATCTGGCTGCTTTAGTGGGCAGTTTAGCAACGTGCTAGTAGAGCTGGAGATGTGCATGCCCTATGATCCAGTACTTTTTACTTCTAGATAAATCCCAGAGAAACTCTTAATATATGTTTATAGTTAACAGTGAAACAATGGAAGCAACTAAAGTGTCAGTGAACAGGACGATGAAGAGATAGATAAATAAATCGAGGTATATTCATATATTACAATAGTATACAACATTGAAAATGAATGTATTAGAGCTACATATATCAACAGGAATATTTCTAAAAATAATGTTGGGTGACGGGAACAAGTTGCAGAAGGACATGTACAGTATGTTTATATAACACTTAAAAACATGGAGAACAAAATAATATACATATTATTCATGGATACATGTATTAGTAAAAGTATAATGCAGTGATGAACACCAAAATCAGAAAGCAGTTACCTCTAAGGAGGGAGGTGTATAAATGGAATCAGCAAGGGACTCAGTTGTGTTTTCAGTGTCTTCTTTCTTTTTTTTTAAAGTTGCAGAAAAGGAGTTTATTAGAAGTAAAAATACATTTCAAAGAAGCAGAAGCAGGTCCAAGCAGTAGAGAATGGCTCAAGGGCCATTAGAAAAGAAAGTACACTCCAAAAAGTTTGGAGCGGGCCGAGCAAAGGAAGCTCAAAGGCTCAAGGGGGCCCAGGGCCAGAGCCAGGGCTTCATTATTAGGAGAAAAAGTCCACTCCAAAGAGTTTGGAGCGACCCCGAGCACAGGCCAGGCTCAAAATGCTCAAAAGGCCTCAATTTCTTATTTCTTAGTAAAGGAAGATCTTAAGTAAATAAGATAGAATATTAAGATTTAATTTTGGGCGGGGGAGTGGGTTCATGGGTGTTTGTTTTTTATTATTATCTAGATTCTTTTGTGATTTTTAAATATGTTATGATTAAAAGTTTAAAAAGAGAGCCAGAGAAAAAGGGAAATGGGGGGTGGGGAATCAGTTTGCTAATATCGCATATTTGCATGCTAATAGTAATAATCTAGTAAAAAGGGACAGGTTAGTGGAGGAGCCTGGGACAGTTGTAAGAGCAGAGTCCTTGAATCAACGTATTTCTAGGAGTGAACTGGAAAGATAGGAAGTGAAGAGAGTGGGATGATTGACAGCGAGATTTTTGAGGTAATGTAGTTACAGGTTATTGATATGGTTGTGGGAGGAGAGAGCCGCAGTGGGTGGAAGAAAAGGTTTGGGTGTGGAAGTGATCAGTCCGTGGAAGTGATTTTAGTGATCAAGGCAGGTTTTGGTGCTCTAAGAAATATTCACTCAATTATTATCTTTCCACATACTAAAATCATGTTGTAGATTGTATTGTTGTTGTTCTGGAATAAGGATGGTTGTAAATAAATAAGCAAATAAAGGAAGTTTTATTTAATCAGAACTTGGCCTTACCGTATGGCTTGCTTGAGACTTTGTATGTAGTTGGTTAGATTTCAAAACATTAACTCTATACTGATGATCCAACCACCCACTAAGCTATTTTAGTCCCAGATAGGTTCAATGAGAGCTTTGTGTTATGTATGGTTATCTCTTGTACAGGACATTGCTTAGCCAATTCCAATTTCCCTCTTTCTCTTTTTATAGGGCCGCAGCTGAATGCACAGCTGGAAGGTTGGCTTTCACAAGTACAGTCTACAAAAAGACCTGCCAGGGCCATTATTGCCCCGTAAGTATTAAGGACTTCACCCAGAATCTCTCATATGTTCATATTAATAAAGAATGAATGTCTAGAGGTTGAACTAAAAAATCAAAAATCAGATGCTATGTTGAGCTGACAAAGTTCTGTAATTTTCAGGATTCCTGTGACTCACTTTAACTCAAGGATAAAAGAAATTGGCTACTGTATTTTTTCAGATGCAGTCATTTCAAAATGTATTTTTGGTAATAAAACTGACTTTTAAAGCAGAGGTTTGTTTACATTACGTAAACTTGGTACTTTCAGTAATGATTGGTATAAATGAATAAGTTCTGTTTCAAACATTAGAAAGACTACTTTAATCCAGATAATTTGTAACTTATAATTAAAAAGATGTATTAAGCATAATACAGTGCAGTATGGAGTAGCAACCAGAGTTTTGGGAGAGGAGTAGATCTTTAAAAATATTTCAGTGCTTATTATTCTTTAAAATTTTTCCGTTACAGTTAACATTCAATATTATTTTATATTAGTTTTGGGTGTACAGCCTACTGGTTAGACATTTACATAATTTACAAAGTGGTCCCCCCCATTAGTCTAGTACTCACCTGGCACCATATATAGTTATTACCATATTATTGACTATATTCTCTATGCTGTACTTTCCATCCTGTGGCTATTTTGTAACTACCAATTTGTACTTAACCCCTTCACCTTAAGAGTAGATTTTTTTTTTTTTTTTTTTTTTTGTAATGAAGAAAATCTGTGATAGCTTTGTCTCTGAATGCTAGAGGGCTTTTTAACTTTTTTTTTTGGCTGAGCCATCCTGCCACCTGTTGGCAGCTTAGTGGCAGCTCAGCTCGAGCTGGGCATCGAACTACTGTTGCTCAAAGCTCAGCTCATACTCTTGAGCGAGCTCTTAACCAACTGAGCCACTCGGCCAGCCCTTAGAGGGCTTTTTAGAACTACGAGTTAGCAAATATATCTTTAATGATGTGTTTATGTATGATAAGAATTCAGTTAATTTTGATTTGATTTCCAGTGCTAATCTTCAAAATACATTATTTTATGCACATGTTAACAGTTGTCTGAGAAGACTAAAGGTTGGAGTTTGTGCTATTTCTCTCATAGCAGCATGTTTTATGTGACTTCTATTAAGTTAAGGTTGGTACCCTGATAAATAATAGTGAAAATAATAATAGCAAACAATAATAGCAAACAGTATGAGAACTAAATGAGTAAATACACATAAAGAGCCTACATTAATGTTTGGCACATAAGTATTCCATAAATGTTAGGTGTTTTATGTGCCAAACATTTTGTTAAATATTCCATTTGTATCATTTAACAGATACAGGAGGCTGTCTTTACCACTTAGAAGCTTGGTGACATACAGATGATTTAATCACTTGTGCCTTTGTCTCATTGGTATAGTTGGAATAATAATAGTATCTTCATGTAGTTTTTTTTTTTTTGATGATTAAATGAGCTAATCTTTATAAAACTTTTTAGCACAATGACTTGCAATTTATTTAGTTAGCAAATGGGTACCAGGCTAAAGGCCAGGTGCTTTTCTTTGTGCTGGTTTTTGAATAAATCAAGTTGCTAGTCTCATAGTGCTTGCGTTTTAGTACTTGGGGAAGACAGACAAACAGTTAAATAATTATGTTCTGAGTCAGGTGCTGATGGGTGCTAATAAGAAAAATAAAGCAGAGTAAGAGGATTGAGAGTGACACTATGGATAGGGAGTTGCTAGTTTCAACAGGACAGTAAGAACAGGTCTCCCTGACAAGGTAACATCTGAGCCTAGATGATGTGAGAGAGAACGGATGCAGATACCCAGGGAAAGAGGGTTTCAAGTTGAGAAACAGCAAGCACAAAGGCTCTGGGGCAAAATATGCTTAATGTGTTTGAGAAGAAAGCAGAGAGACCAGTGTAGCTTGAGTGGCATGTGTGAGGAAATATCAGTGGATGAGATAGGTACACTGGCTTTGGAGAGGCTTTGTAGGCTGTCATAAAAACTTTGATTTTTATTCCAAGTGAAATGGCAAGTTATGAGAAGTTTTGAGCAGAAAAGTGACATGACCTGACTTAGGTTTGAAAAGGATTACTCTTGCCTACTCTATGGATGTTCTGTTTTATGGGACCAGGGGGTCCAGTGTAGGAGGCTTATTACAGTAGTACAGAAAAGAGATGATACAGTGGCTTTGACTGGGGGCCACTGGTGGAGGTGATGAGAAGCAGCATATTCTGGATATATTTCGAAGATAAGGACCAATAAAATAGAGGAAGAGTCAAGGATGAATGACTTCTTAAGTTTTGGCCTGTGAAACTGAAAGGATGGAATTGCTTTTATATTGGAAGGGGCAAACAGGTGGAGGTGGGGAGCAGAAGTGTTTATCTAGAATCTAGGATTTGACTTTGACCATATTAATGCTGAGATGCCTGTTAGGGAGATTTCAGATAGGCAGCTAGATATGTGAATTTGCAGTACAAGGAAGATGGGCCAGGTTGTGTTAGTGTATATATCACACTTAAAGCCTAAATGCGGGCCGGCCGAGTGGCGCGGTGGTTAAGCGCTGGCTTGGGAAGCCAGCGGCCCCGGTTCGGGTCCCACATATGAGGGTCAATGACACTGCCCTCAAAAAAAAACCAGCAAAACAAAACAAAATAAAAAAAATTAAAGCCTAAATGCTATAGTTGCCTAGGGAGTAAAATAAAGATAGAGGTTCAAGGACTAAGCCCTTAGGCAAGCCAGCTTTATTTAGAGGTCAGGATTAAGATGACATTTGTAAAGGAGAGAGTGAAGGAGAACCAGTGAGCAAGGAGGAAAACTAAGAGTGTGGTATCTCTGGGGGACAAAAGGATGAAAAACATGTCAGGGAGCAGAAAATGATTGGCTGTGTCAAGTTCTGACAATTGGTCAAATAAGGACTGAAAATTGATAATTGGATTTTGCAATGTGGAGATTTCTGATTACCTTGATAAGAACAATTTCTTTGGGATGGTGGGGTTCAAGAAAGAATCTGAAAGAGAAATGAACATAGTATAGATAGTGATTATTTAATGAATTTTGCTGTAAATGAAAGAAATACGGCAATGGGAAGGAACATGGTGTCAGGAGAGAATTTTTGTTCAAGGTGGGAAGTATTATAATGTTGATGAAATGGTCCAGTAGAAAAAGAAAATTTCACTCAGGGATAAGAGGGAAAGTTTATGTAAGTGAGATATATCATTGATTGGGTGAGAATAAATGGATCACTTTATAAGTAACTTCGGAGATAGGTTGTATTGTCTTTCCCATTGCTTTGCTGGTATTTGACTATTTGACTCTCATGGTGTACCTTCCTAGTTAAAACTTGTTCTGAATGTGGGAGCTGTGCTGAATCAACATATAATTAAGTTGAGGTTATTCATGAGAAAGTAGCTAGCTAGACTTGTTTCCTTCTTGTAGTAAGTTTAAAATTGAAATCATTAGCAGTGGTCTGGGAAATCAAATGTTTGAGTTCAAGTTAGAAATATGCTCGTATTGATTTGTAAAAGATTTCTGAGTTACCTTAAGTTTTAAAATGGATATTTGAAAATAGTTTTGGCTTTGGTGTGCATGTTTCTGCTATATAATGACTTCGTAGTTACGTTTATGCATATATAGGCAATTTCCATTTTGTTAACATATGGAAACTTTAAGTACAGTCATTTATCTTATATGGTTTCCAGAAGTAATGATTTTCCTTTCCAGAGTTAATTTTTTTTTAAGTAGAAAAGCAACAACAAATATTTTATTGCTATATAGGCACAAAAGGGTTTTTGTAAGAATATGTTTATATAGAAATTAGAAAATTTAAAATTTTAAGATTTCTATATTTTCAAATAAAGTCTATCAAAACATACTTTAAATTTTTTAAATTCTAGCTCTCTGGGATGAGCTTTTCATAGATTTTGCCTTGATAACTATAATTCATATCAGGGGTACCTTAAAAAACAAAAACAAACTCAGAACATAGATACACACTTTTGAAAATATTTAAACAGATTACTCATTTTTATATTGATGTATTATAAATTAAATAGAATGATGTCATTAAAAAATAAATATTGACCTGTAAATCTACTGTTGATCAATCTTAATGAATTCTAACCTCTGTAATACATAGGCTGGTACATTTGGGGGATTCCAAAGACTTTAGTTTGATTAAAAAATATCCTTTGTTTGAATTTAGAACTGCCTTAACTTATCTTGAGGCACAGAAGCTAGTATGTGGCCCAGGGATATATATTGAAATTATCTCATGAAGTAGGAGTTGCAAAGCCTTCCTACCATGACTGCCAGACACCTTGATGCCAGAATTGTTGTTTGTATTGCAGTATGCAGGAATATCTCAGCGACCTTTAGAATGGAGCTGTATAGGTATGCCTCACTTAAGAAACCTCTTGTTGAATACAGAATACAATCAGATAATTGGGGAAGGGGCTTATTTACATAATAAAATTACTCTTCACTATAACACAGATATTATGAATATTGAAGCCCCCCTCATACATTTAAAATAGATGTTTATTATTAAGTAAGAGTAATATGGAATAAATGGGATTTTCACGTTTCATGTTGTACCTTTCTTTATTGTTTGACTTTTTTACTGTGTATATGTATTACTTTTAATATTAAAACTACTTTAAAAGCTAAGAAACTTTTATACAGAAGACCTCTGTGTGTGTGTGTTTGTATAGTGAAGCATACCTGTAGAGGTCTACTACCAGTATATATCATGAGACAAAGAATCGTCATAAATTACAGTTTTTAAGTCACTAGAGATGGGCAACTTGTTTATTTCTCGTCTTTTTTATGTGAGCAGTAGGTTACTCATGGCAATATCTCAAATCCTATATATCCTAACAGTAAAAAAAGATCTATATGGGCCGGCCAAGTGGTGCGTTGGTTAAGAGTTGGCTTGGGATGCCAACTCCGAGCAGCAGGGCCCTGGTTCGGATCCCACATGAGGGCCAGTAAAGCTGCGCCCTCTACAGCTAAGATAGTGAACAAAAGCTCAACCTGAAGCTGGGCCTCCCTTGAGTCACCAGTGATGGCATAGGCTGCAGCCCCTGCTGCAGTGGGCTGCAGTAAGCTACCATGAATGGCTGGCAGCTGGCAAGAGCTGCCATGAGCCACCGTCCAATGGCCAGCAAGCGACTGCCTCACCTGGGAAGAGCGCAATGATAAAACAAACCATGGGCCAGTGAAGTGACGTCCTCCACAACTAGACAGAAGAACAAAAGGACAGCAACTTGTCTGTTCCCCTTCCCCAATTCCCTCATACTGTTCCCTTCCCCAATAAAATCTTTAAAAAAAAAAAAAAATCTGGATATGCAACATTGTGGTTAGTTTATTCTTAATCTGACTTGAATGACTTTAATAACTTTCCTTGGCTCACAGTATTGTTTACTTAATATTTGTGAGATTCCATTTTGTAAAAATAAAATATTCTGAATAATGGCTGTCTAACCTGGACATTAAAAAAAAAAATCATCTACTAATATTTTTTGTTGAAGCAGTGATTTTGAGGGCCATTGAGTAGTGCCTTTGAAAGTAAAGAATAAAAGGTAACGTGCTGCAAAATAAAACAGAGAAGCACTGTGGAGGCTGCTGTTTCTGCAAACTGTTTAGGGCCAGTTGTCATTCAGGTTGATTCCCATATGTTCACAGGTGTTTTTAAATTTAGTTTCTAGCTTTCTAGATCATACCTTAGCTTAAGTAGATCTAAAAAGACTTTTCTTATGCTGGAGATCTTATTTCATCTGGTCCAATCTTTTCATTTCATCTAGTCCAATCTTTTTATTTTGCATTTTTGCTGGTATTAAGTAGAACTAGGAGTATGAGAACCTGACTTTGTTGAATCCAAGTAAGAGTTCTTTTATTATTTTTTATATTCCCTTTGATGAAAAGATTTCTCTTAGAATGTGTGGTAGACTCTTCGCAGTCACAGTTTAAACTATTCACCTATAACCTTGAAGGTCTCAGAATGAAGGAGTGAAAGTCCTTGTCATGTAGTAATTGGAAATTTTCCTGACATAGGCATTTAAATCACAGCACACTGCAAGGTTGCTGTGTGGGAAACTGTCACTTAGCCAGTGAATGATAATGGACCATGGCCTTGCATCCTCCTTGTAATTGTAGCTCTGTGGGGGGCACAGAAATTCTGGAGGGTTAGGAGCTGGACTTACTGATGTTTAGGGTCTGCTGTGTAGGAGTAAAGGGAGAAGCAGAAGTACTCCTGTTAACAGAAGGATCCATTTTTAGAGGCATGGTTTAGCCCAATGACAAATCATAGGTATTAAAGTGTAATTTTGTATTTGCCTTAATGAAAAGTTACATTGGGAACCAGTGTGAACCTGGAAAAGCTAGCAGGGATGACTTTGTGTTCAGGATTTTAATAACTTTAAAAAAACTGACTGGGACATACTTTTATGATGCATATTCAAATTTCTGTAGAGCTCAGTTTTCATTGGTCTCCTGGCTATTGTGCACACACACAAAAAAACCTTAGATGTTCCCTTGGTGAAGCCTCCTTTATTAGGAGTGATGCTTTAAAGAAGCCCCATTTTTACATACATGTAGAATCATAGGTTTTATTAGCAAGAGAAGGGTGTAGGAACCGAGGATCAGTGGTAAGATTTGTTGATTATTACTTTGGCTTTCTTCATTACCATGTATCTGGGCCAGGGTAAAGGGAAGTACTAGAAATTCTTTTTGAAAATGATCTTGGTCCTTTTCATGAATTAGAATTCCTCATGATGGTGGTTAAGAGCGATGGTATAATTAATGATTTTTAAAAATACTTTGCAATGTGTTCTCTCTAAATTAAGACTCTATTTGCAACTATTTTGTCTTTACTTCAAGCAGACTTTTAAGTCTTCAACTTCAAAAAGACCATGAAATCTGAGTTCTATTATAAAACATATTTACCTCAATTATGGTTTCAAAACCACCTTCTTTTCCTGTAGTCTTATAGGATATATGGTTTTGTAAGTATTCTTCCAGGTTTTCAGCTTGTTGCTTTTCCTACTCCATGGACTTCTTCCTTTCTTCCTTCAACTATGTAAAGAGTTCTTTGGTGGTTAAAAATGGGTCCTGGAGCTCTGCTGCCTGACTTTAAGTCCTGGATTGGCTACTTAACCTGGAGCAAGTTTCTATTTTTCCTTTTTTTTTGAGGACAGTGTCACTGGCCCTCGTATGTGGGACCGAACCGGGGCCGCTGGCTTCCCCTGGAGCAAGTTTCTTAACCTTTCTGCTTTAGTTTCATCATCTACAAAATGAGAAAAATAATAATTGCCATCTCATAGGGTTGGTATGAAGATTAAATGAGTTCATGCTTTGAGTTACATAGAGGAGTGCCTGATACAGAGTAAGCACTCAGTAAATGTGAATTATTACCATTATCACAGCTACTCTCCTCATCCTCATATGCCTACTTGGTCACTAAGATATGTCAGTTTTTCTTTTTAGACTCGAGAGCATTCATTTCTCATTTCTCCCTGCTACTGACACCATTCTTGACCATGGCATTGCTACCTCATGCCACAATTTCAAAGAGAGCGTCCTGCTTCTAGTGTGTCCTTTCCGCTCATGTTTTTCAATACTAGACTAATAACAGTTCCAGGTTATCAGTCCTTTGCTCAAGAGGGTACAGCAGTTTTCCAGTAACTTGTGTTATGAAGCCCAAACTCCTGTCTGACTTGGCTTAGCATTACTTTCTTGTTCCACTCAGGCCAGCCTCGTATTTTCTCATCTACATCGTACACTTGGACATTTGTTCATGTTCTTTCTTCAGCCTGCATGCCCTTCCTTCGTGCCCTTGCCCTGCTACTTTTACTATTTCTGTCCTTCCCATACTTCAAGAATCCAACACTTTTAAGAGGCATTTCTAATTTTTAAGAACTGAGCTTGGGTGGGAACAGGATTGGTCAGACTGGGAGAGACTCAGACTAGAAAGACAGGTTGATTCAGAGACCAGAATATGGACTGGGGATCAAGGCCTTTAAATTCAAGAATGGGAAATAGGATCTAAAGTCTGAAAACCAAGTCGAAGGTGGAAGAACCAGTTTAGGGTATAAGGATGGGAAGTAGAGGGATGGAATATGAGTGAACTGAGAGCAAAGTAGTGTTGAAAATCTGAGATGTCATTTGGGTTTGAGACAGACAAGGGCATCCAGATGAATCAGATGGTTTTTAAGGTTCACGTGACCAGGCAAGATAGCATGTTTCTGAGTTGATGAGGGAGAGCCAGTAATGTTAAGATCAGGAGCAGATGTTAGGAATCTGAGGCAGTCGGTACTGGGGTCTTAGGTGCTAGAAGATTGGGGACATAAACAGATAAAAGAGAGCCCCTGGTAGAGTATCAAAATCAGTACAGGCTGACAGCAAACTTCTATGTGCTGAGCTGTAGAACTACATTTCCTTCTGGCTAAGATTAGAAATGTGTTGTGAGACTATTTCAATGTGGGACAACTTGAGAGACTCCCTTGGATAAGAGTGACCTCACTTAATCCTCCAGTAAAGCCCTCAGTGATTTCAATGTGCTTAGTGTATGTCCCATATGACTTAACTCCTTATTCAACACCCTACTATCTTGTATTGCTGTGATTGACTTATGTGAATCTCTTTTTCCCTCTCTTGCCTTAAGTTAGTTTAGAGCTTTATTGTGGTATGATTAACATACAGCTGCATATATGTAAAGTGTACAATTTGATAAGTTTGAAATATGTATACACCCATGAAACCATCTCCATAATTCAGATAATGAACATACTCATCATCTTCAAAAGTTTCTTGTACCCTTTTGTAATTCTCCTTCCTCACCCACTGATACACTTTCTGTCACTACAGATTAATTTTTATTTTCTAAAATTATTTGAATGGAATCATATAATATGAACTTTTTTTTGGTCTGGTTTCTTGCCCTCAGCATATTTCTTTATTGATTTTTACCGCTGTTTGTTTGTTTGTTTGTTTGTTTTACCGTAATTATTTTGAATGTGTCTGTAGTTTATATTGCTGACAAATATTTCATTGTATGGATAGACCACAATTTATTTTTCCATTCACCTTTTGAGAGTCTTTAGTTTCCAGTTTTGGGCTATTACAGATTGAACATTTGTGTACAAATCTTTGTGTGGACATATATGCTTTCTCCCTTCCCTTCTTCCTCTCTCCCTTGGAATGGAATAGCTTGGGTAACATAGCAAGAGTTTGTTTAACTTTTTTAAGAAACTGCCAAACTCTTTTCCAAAGTAGTTGCACTGTTTTACATTTCCACAAGTATATATTGAGTTTCAGTTTTACATCTTGCCACACTTGGTATGACCACTGTTTTTAATTTTAGCTATTCTAGTTGGTGTTTAGTGATAGATCATTTTAGTTTTAATTTGTCTTTCCTTAATGACTAATGATGTTAAGCATTCTTTCATATGCTTATTTGCAATCCCAGTGTATTCTTTGATGAAGTATCTGTTCACATCTTTTCCTATTTAAATTTTTTTAAATTGTGGTAAAATACACATAGCATAAAATTTACCATCTTAACCATTTTAAACCACTTATATAAACATTTCAGTACATTGTTAGCAACCAATCTTCATAACTTTTTGTCTTGCAAAAATGGTTGCCCATTTTTTTAAAGTATTGTGTTATTTTGACATTTTTAATGTATTCATATATAAATCCTTTGGCAGATATATGCTTTACAAATATTTTCTCCAAGTTTGTCTTTTTTTTTGGTTTTCTTAATTTACTGTGCATCTTGAAATTCACCATGGTGGGGATTGATTTATTCCATATTAATTGGCAAATGGCTACAAATCAGGGCTTTATTTATTTTTTGTTGATTTTCTGTACTGAACAAAGTAATGGGGAAAGGTTAATAATGCAAATTAAACTTAAAATTATGTTGTGTCTGTAGCCTTTATATTGTGAATAGTACAACGAAGTGAGGAAGGAAATACTCTTTCTAGTATATGAAAACTATTATCTAAACAGCAAAGAAGTCATTCAAGTCATTGTTGAATGAGTGATGTCTTCATTGTTTTATTCCTATTAGTTACAGCCATCATTTGGCTATGGATAGGATTTCAGCTAAAATCAGTGAAAGCTTTCTGTGACAGTCAATTGGCTATGTGGAATTTACATTAAAGAGTATTATTTATTTTTTCATTATTTGTAAATTGTGTGGTACGTATTTTAATTCAGTAATTTTATAATAAACTTATGTACAGCTGTATATGCATGTATACATTTGTATTCTGCACAGCTAGCTGGTAACCATTACCAACATACCACTGGCCACACACTAATAAGTAAGCACCATGGGAAACATTTCTAGACTCAAGTAACTTGAATGAGTCAAGTAAAAAAAATGTGTTCCAGAAACAGTCATTCTGTACATAATAAGAGACCCAATCTAATGCGGAGACCAGAGGATGAAAGAGATGAGTAGTGGAGAGAGAAAATGAAAGACATACACAGAGGCCAAGTCAATTATCTTACCACTAAAGACAGAGGGAAGTGAGTTGTTAGTTGTAGATTTTTGTTCTGGCCTGATTTGACTTGCTCTTAAACTTATTATTGTTATGTAATCGTTTGCTAATGGTATTGAAGAGGAATGTTAAAAACTCACATATTATTAGTATTACATCAGCAACTTCAGATAAGCCTTGGATATCTCCAAATCTAATTTTTCTTCAGACCGAAAAATTATAAAATGCTTTTTAAAATTGGAACGCAAAAGAATTGTTTCCTATTATTTTCTAGAAGTTGCATCTTTAGTTACATTGTTTTTAGCCTATACATTCAATTCTGTTGTTTACCATAGTTATATTTCTTTTGAAAGTTTTTTTCAGAATATCTTGATTTTGAATCTAATGAGTAAGTTTAAAAATTTTTTGTTTTGTAGCCATGCAGGATATACGTACTGTGGGTCTTGTGCTGCTCATGCTTACAAACAAGTGGATCCATCTATTACGTAAGTAATATAGCTAGAGACCATTTTGTTTATGGGAGAAGAAGGTTGGGAATTATAATTGCTTTGTTACTGACGTAATTTTTTTTGCGTGCTTATTGTTAATATATACTGTATTTCATCAGTAATTTGACTTTTTATAAATTTGGTTGTACTTTATATAGGTTATGGAAAGCGTTTATATATTTTTTATTGTCTAAACATTTAGTTTTTACCTCCCCTTTAGTTGGTAAAATGTTTAGTTCTTAGTTCTGGAAATGTTACAAAGTTAATGTGATATTGTGACTTACAAGAAATACATTTTGGTCATTTAAGTGATTTCTCATACATCTGGGTTGCCAAAGAAATGTATACACAGTTTAAGAGATATTATCTTAAAATGTGTATACATTTTTTTGGAGCCCACTGTATATTTGGCTCTAGTCCACAGTTCCTGACTCATAGGTCCCCAAACCCTTGGAATTTCCTAAGTGTTGAGTGTGACAAAGGTGTCTCTTGTTATAGAGAGGGGTAATGAGGTGACTTTTGGACCCCACCTAAGGATGGGGGCTTGTTGCCAGGAGAACCAACCATCTGATAAGAGGGATGGAACTTTTAGTCCCATTCCTGACTTCTGGGGAGTGGGGAGGTCCTGGACGTTGAATCAGTCACCAGTGTCCATTGATTTCATTAATCATGACTAATGAAGCCCCCACAAAGACTTAAAATGACAGGGTTCAGAGAGCTTCTGGGTTGGTGAACACATGGAGATTTGGGGGAGACGGACACCTCTAGAGGGCATGGAAGTTCCATGCCCTTTCCCCATTCCTTGCCCTGTGTATCTCTTCCATCTGGTGGTTCCTGAGTTATATCCTTTTATAACAAATCAGTGATCTTAGAAGAAAAATGTTTCTCTGAATTCTGTGAGCTGCTGTAGCAAATTAGTCATAACCATGGAGGGGGTCATTGGATCCTCTGATTTATAACCAGTCAGTCAGAAGTACAGCTAATAACCTGGACTTGTGATGGGAGTCTTGAATTAAAGTCTAAGTAAGGAATGGATCGTTGGAACCTCCAACCTATAGCTGGTCAGAAGCACAAGTAACAACCTGAACTTCCGATTGGCATCTGTAGGTGGGTGTATGGGGGTAGTCTTGTAGGACTGAACCCATAACCTGTGGAATCAGATACTGTCTCCAGGTAGATAGTGTGAGAATTGAATTGAATTCTTGGACACCCTGCTGGTGTTACAGAATTGCTTTGTTGGAGGTGTGGAGAATACCCGCCCCCCATGTTGAAATTGGGTATAGGAGCACTAACAGTTAAATATTTTGGTTTTTAAATTTTTCTGTGAAAACCTGGAGATGAACCTTTTTAAAGAAAAAATGCAAAGCCCTTTCTATTTTAACCACTTTGTAATTTAAAATTCTTTATTGTACTTGTTAACTTGTGGTTAATGAAAGAAGAATAATTTGTCATTGACAGGAATCTGAATTATTTTATAATCTAACAGTATCTCTCATATGGTGTTTGAAGCATATAACCTTTTAATAATTCAATCACAACTCTGAAATTAGCTTAAAAAATCCTTCTGGCAAATGAGACTGTGTAGTATGCTACTGTATAAAATGATAAACTTGTGAACTTTCAAAAGCTTAGTATACTACTCTCTAAAATAAGGAACTTGTGAACTTTCAAAAGCGTCTGCTGGAAATAGTCACCCAAATTACTTAATTTCCTGACCCGCATTTTATTTAAATAGTTAATTCACTACATGTGACCCAGTATCAAGGTCCAGTCAGTATTGCCAGTTGTACACACACTGTGTAAATAGATAAAATTGGTTGTCTAAATTCTGTCCTATGTTGATTGTTAAAGGTCAGACCTGTACTAACAGACATGAAGGATAATCATTCAAGAGAAGTAACTCATAACAGCCATGAGTTTCGAAAGAAAATCTCAGCCACAGCCTACTCCCTTGCCTTTGAGAAATTTGTTCAAAGTTTTAAAACAAAAAAGCTGCTCCTCTTTGTTTTTATGTAGTGTGCTCTGCACTTTGTATCATACCTTTGTTGAAAATTATTTTTAGTGAATTTTAAATAATAAAGTGATAATATTGCCAGACTAATGAGGCTTTGGTTCGCCCTGCCTCATTTATGAAGTTCTGAGGGACACCTTGAACAAATGTTTCGTGATACATATTTAGGCAATTTCTTTTTTTTTTTTTTTGAGGGCAATGTCACTGGCTCTTATATGTGGGACCAAACCGGGGCCGCTGGCTTCCCAAGCCAGCGCTTAACCACCGCACCACTGGGCCGGCCCTTCGTGATACATATTTAATACACAATTTTAACGAAACTGTTTCATAAATAATAGTAAGTAGAAATTAAATTGGAAAGATTTTCAGAAGCTTCCTTCATTTGACCCTGGGCCTATAAACCAGCTATAATTAAGGCTAGTTTATGTAACAGCTTTTTCTAAACTTTTTTCTATTTGGCAGAATTTTTGTTGATGTTATGGGCCAGAAGGTACCCCTGAATTAAATTTGGCCTTGGAACATATGGAGAGATATAGAGCCAGTATTGGTAGAAGTGTCAAGCATTTGTTAATTAGGTTGATGGAAAATGAGGCTGTAAGAAAATAGAAAAAGAATAAAAAGGGAATCGAGAGCCAAGGACTAAGAAGATAATAAAGGAGATCAGTAAAAAGAGAGACAGATGACGGATGGTGTTATAACCAGCTTTTATAATTAGTATATAATAATTGATTTCTGAATAAATAAATTTGAAGGTCTAAATGTTAAAAATAATAATTCACAGTCATAGTTATATTCTTTGGAAAGTGGCTGACCCTGAGATTTGCAGTCTCCAGAGTCCTTTGAGAAAACACAAAGAAATCCTTTTGGGAAACATGAGAAGTACAGAGAAAAAATAAGTCCATGAGAGGAGGTTAAATTCTATAGCACTAGTTTCCATCCTTGCCTTCCGCGCTAATCCATTGTCTACGTGCCAACCAGGATCACCTTGTGTACTATGCGGTCTTGCACTTTGAAGGGATCTTTTACCTTTGCATGATTTTTGTAACATCCTGCATGGAACATTTGGAAACTAACTTGTGTATTGCTTTAGGTAGATCTTTCAAATGTTTACATTTATCATACAATGTCAAAAAAATCACATTTGTTAATATCACTACCAATTTCATCAGAAAAACCTTTCATTATTGGGAAGCTGTCAGTCTCACAGTGATAGAAATTTTGCAAAAGTCTTATTTTCATTTAAAAGCTTCAGTGTTTTCTTTGAAGTGGCAGGCTCATTTTGTTCATCTTCTTAGGAAATTTCTGCTGAATACCTAAATCTGTCTAGTCATTTTTTTTTTTTTTTGAGGGTAGTGTGACTGGCCCTCATACGTGGGATCCGAACCAGGGCCTCTGGTGTCCCAAGCCAGCTCTCAACCACTGCGCCACTCGGCCGGCCCATCTAGTCATTTTTTTTTTAAGTAAAAATTTCATGCCATGAAAAAAATCCTAGTTTAGCTCACAACTCGAAGTGACACTAATTTTTTACCCTATGTAATGTCTTTATGTAACAGAAAGTGCTGTATACATTTAAAACCACAAATTGAATGCATTTTGTTATACCGAATATTTCTATAAAACTGTACTCCAAGTTCAAGATTTAATGAAATTAGGTAATACTGGCCTTTTAAAAAAACAACAACCGGGGGCCGACTGAGTGGCGCGGTGGTTAAGAGCTGGCTTGGGACACCATCAGCAGCCCTGGTTCGGATCCCACATACGAGGGCCGGTAACACTGCTCTCAAAAAAAAACAAACAAAAAACAAAAACCTGGTGTGGGTGAAGGTGAAGAATACATGACTACTGGTACACCTTGATCCCCTTACCTTGGTCATGGTTCTTAATGTGCCAGCAGTTTACCCATCCTCACTTTTGTACCATAAGTGCAGATGTCATCACAGTGAAAAAGGTACATACCTCGTTTGTATTGTTATGAAAATACTGTTGTATTAAGAAAATACTGTGAACTTCCTGAAAGGGTCTTGAGGAATCCACAGTTCATATTTTGAGAACTGCTGTGATACGAGGTTGTTTGGATTTAGATTGTAGATAAGGTGATTTAGGGGAAGAGGAATACAAGAAGGGGCTAGTTCATTTGAGACTTTAGAACCCATTTTAAAGATTTTGGATTGTATCCTCTGGTCATGAAGAGCATTGAAAGACTTTTTAAGCAGGGGAGCGATGTGATCTAATTTATGTTTCAAAAATAGTACTCTGGCTGTTAAAGAAAAATTTTAAATAATACATTTAGTTAAGTCCTTTTCCATATTTAAGTTGCAAAGTCTTTTCCTATTACTAAAACTTTAATTAAAAACTGGAACTCGGTATACTTAGACAGTAACTTGATTCATGTCTTTCAGGAAGTCTTGCAGGGCAGAAAAAGAGAGCAAAAGGAATCTTATTTGGGGCCATATGATATTTTATTCTTTAGTTAAAATATCTCCATTTGCCATGGGACACCTTTAAAAAATGACTGTGTTCCATTATTTAGAATAGGTAGTTGAATATTTATGAGGATAGACACTCAGGTAACTTATGTATTGGGTGCACAGACAACACTCATCACAGTAACTCCACAAATGTGACTTCTCTGGGGGTATCATATCTGAGCTACATTTATTCCTGAGAGAATGCCTACTTATTTTTCCCCATTTTTTCATATTAAAGGTTTCTTTTACATGTTTGATGATATGCTAATATTTAAAAGTCAACTTCTTTAAAGGCAAAGCACCTTGCAATTATTTCAGAAATAAATTGAGAGAAAGTGGCATTGCTTCCAATGCTTATATTACTCATTTCTCTTGAAAATATTTCCATGGCCTTTCTATGATGTTTATGGACCTAGCAATGAATCAAAAAGAAAAAAAAGTATTACCTTTTATTTACACTATTAATGTTCTTTTTGTTAGCATACAGCTAACAAAGAGACCTGTTTTGTGTTACTACTGGTTTAATATGCACTTTTTTTCCTTCTCTTCAGTGATACCTAGTTTTTTTTGTTTGTTCTTGGGTACATCACTTTTAAGGGTTTTATATTTATGGGGGACCTAAGCCTCTTTTTTCTAATTATCTCTCTTAACCAAATGTCTAACTTCATCCTGTTGCCTTTGGGAGAGTTTCTGCAAAACTAGAAAGAATCTGTTGGGTATACAGTTGGATAATTTAGACTGGAGGAAGCTCTTTTCCCCGGCATTCTTCATCTTTTCAGCCAGGTTGGACCTGACAAAAATGCAAGCAAAGAAAAGAGTCAGATAGTAGAGGAGGCTGTTAGGCTTTCCACGCCAACTTTCTTTATTTCCGGAGTAGTGCTCTTCTTTTGGCCACTGTGAGAACCTTGTTACACTTGCCATGAAATGTATCTATACCTTGAGTTTAGATTGATATTTAAAAAGACATTTCATATTTTAATTATCCTGGATTTCCCAGGAGTTTTCTGGTTAAATATTCTATCCCTCTTTCCATAGAAATGTATTCCTCAAACATAAAAATGCCTCTTTTTCATACTTGATTCTTGATTCATATAAATACCTGTCCTTAGGCACATCAGTTAAATACTCAAAGTTACCATGTATGTACTACATTAGACTTTAATTTTTAAAATTGTGATATTTAAGTGCTTTTAAGGTGGGAGAACATAGTGGTATCTCTTTTGTTCATTTAGGAATCTATAGGTTTGTTCTTTCTTTTTGAAATGGCTAACTAGAGTTAATCATAATGGTGATGACAAGACGTGAGTAGTTGGGGCGGGGAGGAGCAAGGAAAGATATGTTTCTGACTAGAAGTGGCCTGTGGATGAAGTCTTATATGTTTGCTATGTGTGATGTCCTGAAGGGGTTTTGGGACGCTAAACTGAGAATCAGTTTTTCCACATCTTTCTTATCCCCAACCTCCCTCCAAATAGCAGGTAACATATAGCAGACAATAGGTTAATTTTCTTAGCCATAATAGAATTTTATCAAAATAAATATATTGCTAAAGTACACATTCCTTGGTCTGCAAGTTTTTTTGTTTGTTGTTGTTGTTTTTTTAGAGGGCAGTGTCACTGGCCCTCATATGTGGGATCCGAACCGGGGCCGCTGGCATCCCAAGCCAGCTCTTAACCACCGCGCCACTCGGCCGCCCGATCTGCAAGTTTTTGATGTAAAAGAATTAGTTCATGTCTCAGTCTTTGTCCATTAGTCCAACAATGAGTAGTACTTAATTTTCTAGGTATATGGCCTATCATCTGTTTCCTTCTTTCTTAGAATTTTGGGTGTTTTTGGGGTCTGTGAGAGAGAGAGAGAGAGAGAGAGAGAAAGGAGAGAGAGAGAGAATTTCATTCATATGAATCTGGGAGAACAGAGAAAATGGATAGTTTTAGAATTTAGGTTGTATGGATGTTTGAGATAAAATGAAAGGAAGTTAATTTTACTCTTGCTGTCAGGGTCTAAAAGGATTATAAAAATTTCAGCTACAGTTAGGCCCAGTCCTTCTCTTTAGCCTACAGTACAAATATCACATAATCAAGTTTCTTTGTCTTTGAGAATGACTTCTACTTGGTTGGGAACAGAAAAAGCTTATTACACAGAATTCTTCTCAACAAGATGCCTTTTTTCTCTGCCATGGAAGAAATGTGGAAATAGCTTTATCAGAATGCTTCTTTGTAATGATGTTTTGTGTGGATTTTAGAATTTATACTATTATGTATTTTTATTAAAGTTGTAGTGGACCTTAAAAGGCTAGTTTAGAATGTTTTAGAATTTTGAGATTCTTATTTAATAGCTGAAATGTTTAAAGCTCAATTATTATAGCTATTGAAAACTTTCTATAAACTAGCCATTGTGATTACAGAGATGATTTTAAGCATAGCAGGATGGCTTACTGTAGATAATCAGTAAGTGATATTTCCAGGTGTTGAATGTGGTTCTTTTAAAGGCCTTTCAACAAAAAGACAGAGATAAAAGAAATGAACTTAATTAGCTGAGGAGGAAATCATTAGTAGGTATATTAGTTTGCTAGTGCTGCCATAACAAAATTACATGAACTAGGTGGCTGAAACAACAGAAGTTTATTTTCTCACTGTTCTGGAGAGATTAAAGTACTGGCAGGGTTGGTTTCTCCTGAGGCCTCTTTCCTTGGCTTTCAGATGGGTGTCCTCTTGTTGCTTCTTCATGTGGTCACCTCTATGTGTATGTGCTCCCCTGGTGTGTCTTCTTGTAAGGACACCAGTCATGTCGGATTCAGGCCTTACCCTAATGGCCTCATTTTAATTTAATCACCTCTTTAAAGACCTTTATCTCCAATATGGTTACAGTTTGAGATACTATGAATTTTAAGGGAACACAATTTAGGACCTAATAGTAGGCAATGAAACCAATCAAGGAAAACAGTACTACATGTAATTTTTAGAAGTTACTTATTTTTTTCCTTTTATTTAATAAGGTTTTGTGTAGACGTGCAATTGTTCTTTGTTTTTGTTGTATATCTCCTAGCCGGAGAATTTTCATCCTTGGGCCTTCTCATCATGTGCCCCTCTCTCGGTGTGCACTTTCCAGTGTGGATATATATAGGACACCTCTGTATGACCTTCGTATTGACCAAAAGAGTAAGTATATAGAAATCTTACAGCTTTTAAACAGGTAAAGGTTTTAAATAGGAATTCTAAGTTAATTAAAAAATTAAAAATTGAATATCCTAAGTAACACCTCAATTTTAAAAATAAAATTGGTTGTAACTAATCTACAAAAAATAAAAACAAAGAAAGAAAATCTTCTATTGCCTAAAAGACAACCACATGTTTTCTACCAGCCATGAAAATCTGTCAGATTCACTAGGCTCCACACTGTAGCGGCTGCATTTATATTCAGGGAATTACCATATACTCATTATACAATGAAACAAGAAATTAGTACCCACAACAACTTGATGAAAGATTCTGGGCATGTTAGTCCACCTCTATGTGTATTACTTTCCTCGTTGTAAATAGATAATGGTGATAATACCTTTATTTTCTCTCAAATGATTAATATGGGAAAATGAGACTGTAGCTGCGAAACTTGAAAGGTGCTGCATAAATTTAGGTGTATTTTATTTTTTAAAACTCAACTCTTATTTTGATTTTTTTTTCCATAGGCTTTCAAAAATCTTATTTTTTATTTAGTTGAGTCTCATTTTATATATTGAATGTGTAGAGTAGAACCTTTTGACTTTAAACACTATTTTTGGAGGCATGTGGAGCATAATTTAAGAAATACAGAATAGAGGGCCAGCCGAATGGCTCAGTTGGTTAAGAGCTTGCCCAAGAGTGTGAGCTGAGCTCTGAGCAACAGCAGTTCAATGCCCAGCCCGAGATGAGCTGCCGTTGAGCTGCCAACAGGTGGCAGGATGGCTTAGCTTAAAAAAAAGAAAAAGAAATACAGAATAGTACAGAGACTAGTAGTGTTATAAGTGTTCATGTACTCATCACCCACAATTGACTTAGAATTTTCCCCACATATAAACTCAATTTATATTCCCCAAAGTAATCACCTTTATGGATTTTGTGTGTATCCTTCCAGTTAATCAAATTATGTTTTAAGTATGTTGAGTTCTTATTGTTCCAAGAGATTTTACAAAAAATACTTCCGTAGGGGCAGCTGGTTAGTTCAGTTGGTAAGAGTGCATTGCTCACAACACCAAGGTTGCCGGTTCGATACCCACGTGGGCAGCTGAGCTGCGCCCTCCACAACTAGATTGAAACAACTACTTGACTTGGAGTTGATTGGTCCTGGAAAAATACTGTTCCCCAATTTAAAAAAACCCAAAAGTTTTGTAGAGTGAAAGAAGCCATTTACAAAGGAAATGATCACCTCTTTTTCCTTATTTTTTTGTGCCTAAATTTTCATAATTTGGATTACATATCATAAAGTTTTAGCAATTTGTTGTTAGAATATATCTTATAAATGAAGCTAGAGTATTACTAGCCTCACTCTCTGGAATGGTTTTAGGAGACACACTTCATTTTTAAAATTCGTTGGGGCATCCAGAAAATTTTGGTTTTGGATAGCCTGCCAATGAAGGAATGGAAAGTTTTTAATCAGGTATAGTTTTGTTGAAAACAGTCATAACACCATTTGTAGTTCTTTCTTTGAGATTGTATTGGTAAACCCATTCTTTGATGTAGTTATAAAAATGTTGGTTCTGTTCTATAAGACAAAAATACTCTCCATTTTATATATATATATTAAACTTCATTATTGTCTTGCTGTACAAAATCCAATTTTAAGCATAATTCATTAGAAGGGTATGAATAACTAGATCATTTTAATATCATTTATGGCATGGTACAGTGGTGAGTTTATATGTTCTAGTCTATCCCAAAGCTTTATTTTTAATTTTGAGGAATATAGCATTCTTAGTGGGAGTTTTCTGTTCTTACTATGGCAGAAACCTGAGGTGTGAGATAATAATCTTATACATTTTATTAAAGAACAAAACAAAATTCATAAACTATATTATTAACCTCGTGAGTAAGTAGACCAGTGGTTTTTCTAGTAGGTATTTCAGTAGGAGTTCTAATCAACTATGCTCTTGTTAGCATGCACTGATTAAAGTTAAGGAAATGCTTAGTCCTAGGGGTGATTTTAGAGATAATGAACTGATAAAAATTTAAATTATTTTTTTATATAACTATGTAACATATAAAAATGCCAAGTAAGTTATTACATGTGCTATTGTTTTATCTGGTATGTAAAAAACTAGTTTTTGTTTTGTTTTTTTCTTTTTCAAATAAAAATAGAGGAAAAATGAAGGAGAATATTATGTGGTACGTCTGTCTCTTACCAAAGCATGTAGTTTTGTGTTACTGGGTGTAGTCTCACAGGATAAGGATATACATTAATATATTTGTTTTACTATATTTTGAAATCTCTTTAGTTTACGGAGAACTATGGAAGACAGGAATGTTTGAACGCATGTCTCTGCAGACAGATGAAGATGAACACAGTATTGAAATGCATTTGCCTTATACAGCTAAAGCCATGGAAAGGTATATTGATTAATATAAGAAACCCCAGAGAAACAATAGATATTAATTTCTTTGAAATTATTTTAACTAGGGTAAGCTAATCATTAGAG
Source organism: Aselliscus stoliczkanus (assembly GCA_033961575.1). Lineage (NCBI taxonomy): Eukaryota > Metazoa > Chordata > Mammalia > Chiroptera > Hipposideridae > Aselliscus > Aselliscus stoliczkanus. Next base: position 49,683,668 of record CM066730.1, on the reverse strand, counting down.
TAAGGAGATTAAAATTTCTTTTTTTATTTGAAATGAAATAAAAATTTGAGGTTGGATTTTCTTAATGTTTATTGAAGTTGGTTTTGAGTAGTTCACCTATGAAGGCTGAACATATGAATTGACCTGGTTGTTGTATTAGGTGGTAATATAAAAAAACAAAGCACGTGTGTGTGTGTGTGTGTGTGTGTGTGTGTGTGTGTGTGTGTGTGTGTGTGTGTGTTGGTTTGCTTGGTATTTTACTCATTAGACATTTATTTCAAAGTTACAATTTCATTCTTTTATGGTATGGTGCTGTAAGTAATAATAACATTTTAGATTCGGGAGTAACAATGGAGATCATTTATTTCAGCCTTTTACAAAGTACATGAATCTCTTTTATAATATGCGTAACAGGTTATTATTAGGTATCTGTTCAAGGACCTCCAGTGATAGGGTGCTCAGTAGTCTGTAAGTAGAGTAAGGCCAGAGACGATCTCTATTTTGTTCTCCACTTATATATACCTCAGTGGCTAGCACAATGCCAGTCACACAGTAGTCATTAATTTATTTTGGTAAAACGAAAGAATTGTTTTAAAAGCTTTTTTTTTCTTTTAGGGTAGTATTTAAATTAGAAAGCCTTCCTTTTGTAAGTTACATTTCTCTCATTTTTTTCAACCATTTCCTTTATGTGGACATAATATTCCATATATGTTTAACTGGTTCTAAATATGGTGAGATTATTCCTTCTCTGGATCTCATCACTGTATTCTGTTCGTAAAGAATGTGGTACATTTTAGGTTCTCAGTAAATATTTGTTAGTTAATTATACTAATGAAGCTTGAGATTACATTAATATTTTTTATGTGGCTAATGTACTCTGGTCAGCTGTAAAACTAAGGTTATTTCATACTGTCAAGCTGGATTATTTTCTCCTCTTATACTTTTGTGGTTGGTTTCTTTTTAACCCTAAATATATGTCTCCTCAATTACTTCTGTTTAATTTTTTCTTGTTGGTTTTAGTTCATTATTACTGTCTTTTTGGATCATTTCTGTAATACTGCTATCAAAGTATTATTTACTTCATTTAGCTATCCATATCTGTTCACAGTGATAACTAGGAAGAGCTACATAAATCTGGAGAAGTTTCCAAAAATAAGTGTGATATTATAAACAGTATAATTTTAGGTTGTGTTTTAAAAATTCTAATTCTTCAGATATTGTTAAGCCTATATATAATGCTTATTTCTTGGCATACTCGTATAATCAGAACATTCTATTTTTTAACTACATAGGATAACAGAAAACTTTTGTTATTTGCTGAAATGTTTGCATATTTTCTCATTAGAAAATATATATTTTAGACTTATAGATTTCAATGCAATAGAACCAACCAGTTGCCAGTAATGTCCTTAAGAAGGTTTTAACAAAATGGCATTTTTTTTTTTTTTTGTTATTTCGAAAGTAAAACATGTACCTTGTGGAAAATTTAGAAAACTTGAAACCAACAAACAAAATTTCTGTTCATAATTCTCCCGATTAAATAATGTTAAATAACCACTGTTAAACATATCACTTCTCAAGAAAAACCTTCCCTATCTTGCAGATTACATTGGCATCCCTCATACTGAAAGTTCCCAATACTTTTCCTTTGTAGCCTTTGCTGTACTTACTACCTGTATCAGTTGTCCATCACTGGGTAACAAACTGCTCCAAAACTTAATGGCTTAAAAATCACAACTATTTTATTGCTCACAATTTTTGGGTCAGGAGTTTTGGCAGGGAGTACTTTACTATGGTCCCCAAGATGTTGACTGAGGTGGCTCAAATGGAGCTGGAAGATCCAAGATGGCCTTCATGGGGCCTTTTAGTTGAGACACCTCTTTTGTGTTTTATTTGGCCTGTTTGTTTATCAAACAGGGCTTTTCTCTCTTCTTGGCCTCTCTAGAAGGATTGCCTAGATTTTCATACATGGTGATTCAGGGTAACAAGAAGTTTCTTAACCTATTATGTCCTGAGCCTGCAACTAAACAGCATCATTTTCATTGCATTCTGTATTTCAAAGCAGAGCACAGTGTCAGCCAAGATTTAAGTGGAGGAGGAATCAATTCCATCTTTTGATGGGAGGAGCAGCATGCGGATACTGGAATAGGAGGAATTGTTGGTAGCCATCTTTGCAGGTGGACTGTCACGGTTCTTCCTCTGGTGGATAGTTCACATCTCTCCAACATTCAGTACACACTCCTAAAATGCCCAGAAATCTCATCCAGTTACGAGCTCAGGTTCAAAGTGTGTTATATTATGATCTGCATGTGGATGAGGCTCCTGGGTTATAGCTCTTCTTGATTTGGATACCTGTTAAGAAGACAAGTTACAGCATGCCCTCTCCTCCCTACCCCCATACACTTAATATATAATTTCGCGACAGGGACAGTTAACCACAGCAGATACTGCTATTAAAGAGTGAAAGAATGTGAAGCATGTAGTCCAAAGCATGTGGTTCAAAGCAGTTTTGAAATCTACCCAGGGAACAGATAATGTCCTAGATTATAGCTTGTTTCTGTCTTCGGCTAGTGACTTTCATAATTCATTATTTTTCTCAGCTCTTAGCTGAGTCCTTTGGGCTCTTGGTTCTTCTTCCTGAAATGAGCCTTATTTGTTACTGAGCAACAGTTTCAATCTGCTTTGTGTACGTGACAGTTTAAAAACCTAAAGGCCTCTTTTCATTTGGAACAGTATTTCCCCCCACCAAACTATAAAAACTCCATTAAACACTTTGTTGATTTTCTGTATATCAGATTACAAGTGCATTCTATTAGGCAAAAATCACATCCACATTCTTTCTGAGAGAGAATTCTCTCTACTTTGGATCCCAAGTTAGGGTCTCCTAAGTTTCTTAGAAGCCCATTTGCCTACCTGAGAGTATGTAAGTACTGCTTAAATCTTTCTGAGGTCTTAACAAAGGATCTTACAGATGGATTTTTGACTTGATGATGTGAGCCTATGTTTTATTGGCAGCACTCTGAATTTGATCTTTGAGCTCATGCGGTTTCTCTGACAATATTTTGCTACCAGTAGAGGCTAGTTATTAGAAACAGTTTCCAGCCAATCAACTCCTTAGAAATACAGTTGACCCTTGAACAATATGGGAGTGGGGTATGCCAAACCCATGGACAGCTGAAAACCTGTGTATAACTTTTGACTCTCCCCAAACTTAACCACTAATAGCTTACTTTTGACCAGAAGCCTTGCCAGTAACTAACAGTCAATTAACACATATTTTGTATGTTATATGTGTTATATACAGTATTCTTACAATAAAGTAAGCTAGAGAAAAAGTGTTATTAAGGAAATAATGTGGAAGAGAAAATACATTTACAGTACTGTGTATGTATTGAAAAAAATCCACATATAAGTGGACCTGCTTACTTTAAACCTGTGTTCAAGGGTCAACTTTATTTATTTTTTCAATTCTGCTTTTAATTCTTTAGCTCATGGTTTTGTTTGTTTGTTTATTTGTTTTTGTAACTACTTATCATGCTTGGCTATAAAGAAGACATTGACACTTTGAATATGTTGCCTGGAAATCTTTTCTAGATCTACAGGTCCACTAGGTATCTTTTTTAATCTTCTAAGTTATTCATGTGACAATTATACTAATTATTCTGCCAGTATATATTGTCTTCAGAGAAGTCATGACACATTTTTGCAACAGATGGCACTAGTTCACTAAGTACTAGAGTCATTTGCATCTATATTGTTATGTCATTTGACAGCTGACAGTTCTAGCCTCATTCTAAAAAATAAATTGAACAATTTGGTTGAGTTTTGGAGATTTTATAAAAGTTGAAGATGGAAGACCAAACTGTGCATTTTTGCCATATTTTACTGTTTTACTTCCATAAAGGGAAGAACGTGTATCAAGCTTGTGAAAAAGTTGCATAAAGTTTACAGTGACAATGCTCTACAAGAACGTCAGTGCCAACGATGGTTCATGAAATTCCGTGCTGGTGATTTTGACCTCAACGATGCTCCTTGGTCAGGGAGGCCCACTGAGGTCGATGATGACAAAATAAAGGCATTGATCCAGTCAATCCCACATTACACGACACAAGAGATTGAAGAAACATTGAACATGCATCATTCAAGTGTTCACGACCACCTGAAGAAGCTGGGATATGTAAGCAAGCTCGATATTTGGGTTCCTCATGAATCCAAAGTTCATTTGATGGCACGTATAAACATCTGTGATATGCTCGTTAAATATGAGGAAAACGACCCTTTTTTGAAGTGACTAATAACTGGTGATGAGAAGTGGATCGTTTACAACAATGTGGTGTGCAAAACAGTCTTGGTCCCGACGTGATGATTCACCTTAAACAGCATCGAAAGCAGACATTCATCAGAGGAAGGTTATGCTCTCAGTGTGGTGGGATTTTAAAGGTGTCACGTTTTTCAAGCTCCTAGCAAGGAACCAAGCAATCAATTGGAATATGTAATGTCAGCAATTGGGCAGTTTGAACGAATCCATCATCCAGAAACGTTCAGAGCTTGTTAATCGTAAAGGAGTTGTGTTCCATCACGACAGTGCGAGATCACACACAAGTTTGATCACCCATCAAAAAGTACTGAAGCTTGGATGGGATGTGTTGCCACACCCGCCATACTCACCTGACCTTGTGCCATTTGACTTCCACTTGTTTTGCTCTCTTCAAAACTTGTTTTGCTCTCTTCAAAACTCCTTGCGTGGTATAACATTCAATTCAGATGAATCTGTAAATCAGGTCCTTCTATGAACGAGGAATTATGAAGCTCAATGAAAGATGGCAAAAGGTTGTCGAACAAAACGGGCAATATATCGTTGATTGATCTTTGTTCTTTATATAAATAAATAACCTTTGAAAAACATAGAAAAAGTATGTCATGACTTTCATGACAACCCTATAATATGGGTCCCCCTTTTTAAGCCTCCTATAGTGGTTTCCTTACTATTTTTCCAGTTCCCAGTCTCCTTGTTACCCTTTTAGCTCTGCTGCCTGCCTCTATGTCCCAAAAGTCAATATTGTATCTTTTAGGTTTCTGTTACAGTAGTACCCTTTCAGGTACCTTTTTTTTTTTCTTTTTCAGTTATTGTAGCCTGAGAGATCACCTCAGTATGCTTATTTGTTTGTTTATGATTTTGTGGGCTAGACATTTGGTCGTGTGGTGTGACAACTCACCTTTTTCATCTGCCAGTTAAGGCAGGTTGACTAGGCTGAAGGTTCTAAGATGTGCTCACTTCCTGTCTGGGCCTGTGATGTTGGTTGTCTTCTGAGGTATCTGAGTTCTCATCTTGGTGCTATCTCCACCTGTTGTCACTCATACTTCAGGGTCTCTCTCTCTCTCTCTCTCTCTCTCTCTCTCTCTCTCTCCATAGTGTTCCTTGTGAGTAAGATAACCTTGGACTATCATGAAGTACATGGCAATTCCCGGTAGCAAGAAAGCAAAAGTAGAAATTTTCAGGTCTCTTACCACCTAGGCTTGGAACTGGCGCAGTATCACTTATGCCACATTGTGCTCATCAAAGCAAGTTACAGAGGATAGAGAAATAGACTCTACTTTTGCTGGGAGGAATGGCATGAGCATTCAGAGTAGGAGGAATTTCTGGTGATTATATATGCACACAGCCTACCACCTTACCACTACAGTTAATAGTTCTTTAGGTCTTATATATAATCCTCCCCCCCCCCATTTAAAAAGTTAGTTTCAGGTGTACAAAACAATGTAATAGTTAGACATTTACACCCCTCACAATGTGATAACCCCCTCCCCCAATCTTCTACCCCTCTGACATCGTATATAACTATTACAATTCCATTGACTCTATTCCCTGTGCTGCACTCCACATATATAAGTCTTATATATGTGTGTCTATTTCTCTTGTCTGGTAGTTAACCTATTCTGTTCAGTATCTGAAGGCAGCTGATTTACTCTGTATCTTCTGTACCCAGAACAGTACCTGGTACACAAAAGGACTTCAATAATTATTGAATGAGTTAATAATGATATTCCCATTTTTTGATACTTTCATTACATATTTTTCCAAAAATGAGGTCAAATGTTCTTTTTTGTTAACTGCTTTTCATATCATGAACGTATTTCCATGTCATTTTTGCCCCTTTTTGTTAGGTATTCATTAGACTTTCTAGTATATGTCTCTGTAATACTTTAATCAGTTGACCATTTAAATAACTTTTCCCTTTTTTCACTATTATAAATAATCATTACAGTTTTAAAAAGTTAAATATTTAAGGTATTTATAATTTTTTGTGTTATTTTAAACAGATTAAAAATGATATTCATTAGAGCTTTTTAAAAAATGAGTAGAATAAAAGTGAAAACATAAAATGACCCATAATCCCCTTACTCAGATAATCTTATTGACATTAAAAAAGTACATGTACATCGTTTGAAAAGGTACACAATATCAAGCAGTACAAACTGAACAGTGAAAGCCTCTCCGCTTCCCCTCCACCAGTGTTCACTGACAGTAAAAATTAGTATGCATATACTAACATATAGGGGTGCATATATATTTGTGTATATATATGATTTATACTTACATGTATTTATTTGTGTAAATTGAGACATGCAAAGAAGAGATTGTATCTTATGTACTTTATTCTGATCCTTTTTTCATATATTATCTTTACAATAGGAATTCATCATTTTTACTATTGCATATAATTGCATTTGAGAGAGTTAAGTTAAGATATGTAGAAACATCTATCTTGAAAAAAACTTGGAATCTTGAAACGAGCAACTTGGGATCCCAACCTCTCTTTTTCTTTGCATTTCACTATGTTGAATTACCTCTTCCTCTCCTTTATTCCTTTTCTATATCATCCTGATGCACTGTTTGTTTACAGTTTAAATTTTTAATTGATTTATTGGGGGTAATTTTCATACTGTAAAATGTGCTCTTTATGGCATAGAATTCTATGTGTATTTATAAATGCTGAGCTGTATATATCCAGTCAAGATACATAACTGTGCCTTTGCCCCAGTTTCACTGCTATTTGTTCAGAATAATGTACAGAGCAAATAGGATGCTTTAGTAACTTTGAAAGTGTTCTGTTGAGAAATATGGCACTGTGAAACTATTCATGTTTACTGTAGAAATACCCTTATCTTCTTAGCCATATAATACTTTTTGTTACTGCTAATATTTTGGAACACGGACAACTTAAAACACAGTACAGTGTATTTAAATTTGCTCCATCTTCTGCTTTAGGTTCTAGCCAATCTAACTAATTCATTTTGGTTAGGATTTGATAACTCTTAAATTACTTAGACTGTTATTTTAAAAAATCTTTACTTTGTGTAGTTTACCTGGATAGTTAAAACTAAGTCTTGTAATTCTTATGTTACTCAATTCTATTTTTTAGTTCCTTGAGTGAGAACACTACTATCAGATGCCTTTGTATGGTATCAAATACTGTTAACTAAACATTTTCCCTGTTCTTAACATCTTGCATTAAATGATACATTTGTTAAAATTGATGAACCAATATTGATGCATTATTATTAACTGAAGTTCATAGTTTAATTGTGGTTCACTTTTTGTGATGGATTCCCCTGAATGCCTGATGTCATGTATCTACCGTTCTAGTACCATACAGAATAGTTATACTGCCCTAAAAATCTGTGTTCTACCTATTCATTCCTTACCCCAACCCCACCCCTCCCCAATCCCTCGTAACCACTGATCTTTTAACTGTTGGCAGTCCTATAGTCATAGAGTTGGAATCATATTAGTATGTAGCCTTCTCAGGTTGGCTGCTTTAACTTAGTAATATACTTTCAAGATAGCTCGTGTCTTTCTGTGGTTTGGTAGCTTATTTCTCTTTATTGCTGAATAATATTCCATTTTATGGATGTATCACAGTTTATTCATTTACCTATTAAAAGATTATTGATGTAGTTGGATTAATATCTACCATATTTGTTACTGTTTTCTGTTCATTGCCCTTGTTTATTTCTTTTTTGTCTTCCTCTGTTTTTCTTCCTTCTCTGGTTTAATTAAGCACTTTATATGATTCCAGTTTTTTTTTGTATTCTAAAATAATAATAATAATAGTAATTCTCCTTGTTCTTGTCCTTGTTCTTATTGTTGACTTCTTCTCTCTTCTTCTTCCTCTTTCTTTACTTTTTTTGTGGTTGCCATAAATTTGCAACATACTTTTACAACTAATGTAAGTGTACTTTTAAATGACACTGTAATGCCTCACAGTACGAGTACCTTATAATACCGTATGCCCAATTTCTCCTTGTCCCTTATAACATTGCCGTCATTCATAAGCTTAATTATCAAACATATTGTTGCTGTTATTATTTTGAATGAAATGTTACCTATTAGATCAATAAAGAATAAGACAAATACAATAAAATAAAGATGTTATCCTACCTTCATGTATTCCTTTTCTAACATGCTTTCTTTCTCTATGTAGATCTGAGTTTCTGACCTATATCATTTCTCTGGGAAGGACTTTTTAGTCAGTTTATAGCTCTGACTTTATTGTTTAAAACTTGCTATTTTAGGTCAGAAAAATAATTTTTTTTACTTTTACCACCACCTCAGGAATACACAAAAGACTCCTTTTCTGATGTTTTTTTAAAAATAAAAAATTAACAATAATATATTTTATATACAGGGAGTAATTAAGTAGGCTAGTAAATAGAACTCATTTTGGCCCCCAAATGGTAATTTTTTTCCCCCTTAAGTTTTACTACTTAATTTATGTAAAAATTTTATTGTTTTTAAAATGACATTTACTCTAAAATTTACTCTTAAAATTTACTCTAAATTTTTATTAATCTGAATATTTCAAACATTATAGAGATACCTGATGGTACTAGTCTATGTGCATGGAATGATGGGGAATAGAAAAATAAGCAAATATTGTGTGTTTCTTCAGCATACAGCCTTGTAGGAGTGATAAGAAATGTATGTAAATAAAGGCAATATAATTCAAAATGTAATAAGTGCAATTGATGAGTTTATGGAAGCAGAAAAAAGGGATGTGTGAGCAAAGAGACAATAGCTGAGTTAGGGGAGCTCAGAGACAGCTTCATCTGAGTGGACTGTACGATGGCTCTAATTTTTACAAATGGGGCAGAAGGCTTTTGTGGGAAAGGCGGTACTGTAAACACAAAGTGTAGGAGTAGGAAAGCCAGGGCTTGTTTGACTTAACCCTGTGGGAGTTGCAGAAGGCTTGGGTAGTAACTGAGGCCTGTCTGTAGATGTTTTTTGTTTGGCCTGAATGGCTAGAAAACATTTTTCAGTATATATGAATGTTTAGTTGGATATTGGTTCTACCACTTCCTCTTATCTTATACCTTATCCAACTTTTCATACATATATGATATCATCCTGGGGCTGGAGGCATTTTGAGTAGGTGACCTGTATAGACATGGATGGAGTAAGAGGGACAGGAATAGAAAGTAGGAGCAGTAGTTTGGGACCAGATCGTGGAGGGCATTACATGTCATTTTAGGATATTTGTATTTCATTCCATGATTGGTATAGACCTCGCTAGAGTTCCTCAGCAAAGGAGGGAGGGAGATGATTAGAACTTGACTAAAAATATTACTCCTTGATGGTGTGATGGTACTGTGAAGAATGGATTAGAGTTGGGAGAGAGCAATAAAAATAGTTTAGTAAGAAACCATGGTGGCTTACAAGTAAGGTCGTGGTGGATGGAGTCGCAAACTGAGCTGATTATGGCACACATTTAAAGGTTGGGATCAGCAGAAGTTGGTAAATGTTTATATGTGTAAGATGATTTTAAGAGAATGTAAAAGTTTAAGGCCTAGTAGTATGCCATTATCAGAGAAGTTAAAGCCAGAAATGGGTGTAAGTTTAAAGGAGCATAGGATATGGAAATATTGACTTCTTTCTAACAAAATACCAGAATTTCACTGTGATTCTGACAACAAACTTTGCCAGTTTATGATGTTTTGTTTGTTTGTTTTGCTTCAAATGGTTGAGTTTACAAAATAAAGTTTAATATGGCTCTCGAGTATCAGAAATATGCCTGCCCTTGTAAAATCTTTCTTTTCAGCATTCCTGCTTGAATGGAAATTCAGAAAGATATAACCTTTGAAATTAATTTTGAGAATCTCACTAGAATCAGTTAAGATTCATTTAACTGATTAAACAGTAAAATTTTTAATACCGTAAATGTTAAGTTTAGTTGTCACTGACCGCTATCTTACCTTGCCTCTTTTCCTTCTCTCCTCCCCCTTCAGCCCAGTTCTTTGTCTCTGCCTGATGTTTTCTGCATCTCTTTAGTTTGTTCTTTCTCACAGTAAGAGTATTCTGCATAAAGTCTGCATGCATGTCACTGTGGTCTGAAGGTGAATTTCATCAAGAGGGAAAAAATGAGAGAAATTCCTCCTTATAGGGCTCCCTAAAAATGTGCAGTTATGATTCCTTTATGTCACTTTGTCTTTAACACCTGTTTCGAGGGCTCCACAGCGAGCCTCACATTTGAAGTCTCACTAGTACCATTCAGTTGTATTTATGACTATGGTTTATTAGGAACGATATGATACACAGCAAGACCACCAAGGGAAAAAGACACATTAGGCAGAATCCAGAGGAATCCAGGTGCATTCTTCCAACATTCCCCTTCCCATTGAGGTGGGCTGAATAGAATGTGCTTCCTCCAGGATTGTAACACATGTGTAATGTTTCTGGCCAGGAAATCCTGCTTTTAAGATTTAAAATCCAGGAGTTTTATTGGGGGATGGTCATGTAGGCTCTCTCTGCTTGCATAACTAGCCACAGTTTCTGAAATTCCAGATTCCCAAAAGGAAAACAGGTGTTAGCCATAATCACAATGTCTACAAACCATCTGGGCAAGCCAATGCAGTGTCCCCAGTGGGTAAAACAGCCTTAATCAACATAAGGAATATTATAAAAGACAGGTTTCCAGATGTTAGCCAAGGAAGTCTGAAGGCAGGCCCTTCTCAGGATTGCGCAGCAGTCCTACTATGTTAACTTTCCTGCAAAATACCCGCTCCTCTTTCTCAAGTCGAGACTGCCAGTTGCCATTCCAGCTTTCTGAATTTTTGACTCACTTACATGCCATCCTGGCCTTTATTATTATAGCTTAGGTTTGTACGAGATCTTAAGGTTTTACATTCCGATAATGGCCTCAATCAAGGTCTTCAAATATTAGAAATGGTTGGAGTAAAAAGATCTGTCCTTAGGGCCGGCCAAGTGTTGCAGTGGTTAAGCACTGGCTTGGGAAAAGATCTGTCCTTGTATAGTAGTCTTGAACAGATTAGAATGGCTCATCAGGGGACATACGAGGTGTGATCACAAAATACAGTGAATGTTTATTTCTTTTTATTTTATTTTTTTTGAGGGCAGTATCACTGGTCCTCATATGTGGGACCCGAACCGGGGCCGCTGGCGTCCCAAGTTAGTGCTTAACCGCCACGCCACTTGGCCGGCCCAACAGTGAATGTTTAAATAAAAAAAATTTGTTACAGTAAAAGACACATTGCCATTAATCCCTCAAAATACACCCCCTTGCTTTGAACACACTTATCCCATCGTTCTTGCCACTTTCTGAAGCAGTTCTGGAAGTCCTCTTTCATGAGTGTCTTTAGTTGCTCTGTTATGGCTGCCTCGATGTCCTGAACCATTCTGACTTTGGGGAAGAGCCAGAAATCGCCCGGTGCCAGATCCAGTGAATGAGGTGGATGAGGACACACTGTAATGTTTTTATTTGACAGAAATTGCCGTCTACCAGAAGCGATGTGTGACACAGAGTGTTGTCATGATGGAGGATGATTTATGGCACACTTTAACTGTATGCATGTTGTTAGGCCCAAGGGCCTCTTCCATCCTTGTCAAGGGGAGTGCTCACCTTCTCTCCTTTCATACAACACTACGGCACACTTTAAAACACACCTTTCAACTGTAGCTCACACCTGACTGACTGCACCAAACAAGTTGAACTTTGTCACACTCTGTTACTAAGGTTCGACACACCACTTCCTGTATTGAGGATCGCTGCCTTTCCATTGGCTGGCACTTGGTAGCAGCATTCACCGTATTGATCACAACGGAAAGGTTTTGTGTCACCCATCACTTCTGGTACTGTAATTTCTGTCAAATAAAAACATTTGTCAAATAAAAACGGTGTGTCCTCATCCACGTTATTCACCGGATCTGGCACTATCTATGCAACTGGCTCTTCCCTAAAGTTGAAATGATCGCGAAAGGTAAACATTTTGAATCAATTCAGGACATCGAGGCAGCCACGGCAACACAACTGAAGACACTCATGAAAGAGGACTTCCAGAACTGCTTCAGAAAGTGGCAAGAGTGATGGGATAAGTGTGTTCAAAGTGAGGGGGTGTGAGTGTGTTTTAAGGGGAATTAATGGCAGTGTGTCTTTTACTGTAATAAATTTTTAAAATTTAAACATTCACTATATTTTTTGGTCATACCTTATAGAAAGAAGTCAAGATTTTCTATATCTGTCCAGCTTAAATGTCAACCCAAGAACAGTGCCATTTTCAAATATGTTCTTATTCTGTGACTTTTATATTTAACAATTACTTGTGTATTTTTGCCTGTCTTGAAGTTAAATCTTTTTTTGTTGTCAGTTTTTAAGATTTTAGAACAAACATGGTTTTACTTTATATATTTTTGAGTTTTACTCTTTCATGAATGTTGATTCACTTTGAGTATTATCTGTACATCGGAAAGAGATTATTTATAATTATAGGATGAGCAAAAGGTAATGTGCGACATTTGAGATTAGAGTGTATTTTATTTTTATCAAGGTAAATTTTTTTGTATTTTATCTACATATGTTTTATCCTCTTTTTTCCCTATGAATATTTTCTTTCTAGAAGAGGAATGGAGAATAAATCATACAGTGATATGGGACAACAATAAAACTTCAGCACCTTTAGGGATAAGGAGAATTTTCCTTAGTTATGATTTTTAAAATTCTCACCATGAGAGGCTCTGGACTTCTTTGAAAATCTTTAGGAAATTGGAAGACTTCATATAGAAAAGAAAATTCTCGCATTCTTTAATGCTATTCAGGGGACAAATATCTAAATTAATTCCAGAGGAAGAATTAGCAAAATCTATTTGTATACAGTACTTCATCTAGTTTAAAATGTAATTATTTTTAAGATTTCAATTAATTATGCACCAGTATTTAAGTATAAAAACACTGGCAATTAAGTTATTTTCTTATCACTTAGAATAATTAAATTAGAATTCACGTTTCTTTTCTTGTGGTAAGGACTTTAAGATCTACTCTTATCAACTTTTAAATATGTGATACAGTATTGTTACCTGTAGAATTAACTGAGTATATTAACTGGAGAGTTCACATTTTTATATTAGAATTTTTACATTAGAATTTAGACTTTTCATGCTCTGCTATGAGGAGCATTTGCGATATAGTGGTACTGTTTGTTTTTAAAGAGAGCACTCTACTATTGGTTCTGGGATTTCAATTCTTTTTAGTCTGTTACACATCTTAGATGTATTTTATGCAGGGTGGTGTAAGGTATAGGACAGAAAAAGAAAGGATAAAACTTTGTATTACTAAAGGGCTCATAAGAGCCTTGTTAAGTATTATTAACTCTTTTTACGATGACAAAATTGATGCTTAGGATAGTTTTAAGGAACCTGCTGAAGTAACTTGTGCACAGTTTGCAAGTGGCCAAGATGGATTTTCTCCTTTTAAAAAAAAAAAAGTTTTATTGAAGTGTGATTTACATCCTATAAAGTTTACTTACAGATAGATGAGTACAACTCAGTGATATTTAGTAAATTTATAGAATTGTGCAACCACTCTCAGCTTTAGAACATGTTCATCACCCAAAAAGAAACCTTGTATCCATTTGAGGGCAAATTCTTGCTCCCACTCTTTGTTTGTTTGGTTTTTTTTTTTTTTTTTTTTTTTTTTTTGAGGGCAGTGTGACTGGCCCTCATATGTGGGACCGAACCGGGGCCGCTGGCTTCCCAAGCCAGCGCTTAACCACTGCACCACTCGGCCGGCCCTTGTTCCCACTCTTAACATGAGGCAACCATTTATCTGCTTTCTGTCTCTCTAGATTTACATTTTCTGGAAATTTCATATAAATAGGGTTCATACAAGATGTAGCCTTTTGTGTCTCCGTTTTCACTTGGCATACTGTTCTTGAGGTTCATTCATGGATTGTAGCATGGATTGATAGCTCATTCTTTTTTATTGCCAAATAGTTATTCCATTATATGAATATATTGCATTTTGTTTATCCATTCACCAGTTGGTGGACATTTGGGTCATTTCCATTTTTGACTATTTAGGAATAATGTTATAAACAATCTTGTGCAAGTCTTTATGTGAACATATGGTTTCATTTCTCTTAAATGGGTACTTAGTAATGGAATTGGTCGGTCATAGGATAAATCTATGTTTTAACTATTTCAGAAATTGCCAAACTGTTTTCCAAAGTGATGTTACGATTTTATATTCCAGGAGCAATGCATGAGGATTGCTCTACATTCTGGCCAATACCTGTTATCAATCTTTTTGATTGTAGGCATTCTGATAGATGTGCAGTGTAACCTCATTTTGGTGTTAATTTGCATCTCTCTTATGACTCATAATATTGAGCAACTTTTCATGTGATTATTTGTCATGTGTGTATCTTCTTTTGTGAAATGTCTATTAATGTATTTTGCGCTAGTTTTAATTTGATAATTTGTCTTTTTACTGTGTTGTAAGAGACTTTATATATTCTGGCTACAAGTTCTTTATTCATGTATAACTCACGAAGATTTTTCTCCCATTGTGTGACTTGTCTTTTCATTTTCTTAGTGGTGTCTATTGAAGAGTAACAGTTTTTGATGAATTCAGTTTATCATTTTTTTTTTCTTGTATGGATTCTGCTTTTGGTGTCATATATAAGAAATCTTTGTCTAACCCAGGGTCATAAGGATTTTATCTTCTTGAACAGGAATCAACAGCCTTCGGCATACAGGCCGCACCAGCCCCACAGCTTGTTATTATAAATGTTGTACTGGAATATAGTCACACCTATTCATTCACATGTTATCTGTGGCTGCTTTCTCTTTGTGATGACAGCTGAGTAGTTGCTACAGAGATTATATGGCTCAGACCTAAAGTATTTCCTTCATGGACCCTTTCAAAAGATGTTTGCTGACCCCTGTTCTAGAATTGTTTCAAATTTTAGCTCTTATTATGTCTATGATAACAATTTGAGTTTTTTGTGTATGGTATGAGGTGAAGGTCTCAGTTCACCTTTTTTCTCATATGGATGTGCAGTTATTCCAGTACTATTTGTTGAAAAGACTATCTGTAAGCAATGAGTCATTTTCCTTTTGATGTATACAAAATTTCCTCCTTGTCATTGGTTTTCATCAATTTAATTATGATATATCTAGGTGGGGATCTCTTTGCACTTATTATTCTAGTTGAGTTGTTGAGTTTCTTGGATCTGTAGATTAATGTTTTTCATGAAATTTGGAAAGTTTTCTTTTAATTCTTCTAATATTTATACTCTACTTTTACTGGGACTTCCTTTTTACGCATCCTAGTATATTTGATGTTGTTTACAAGTCTCCAATGCTGTGTTCATTTTTCTTCAATTTTTTTCTCTGTTCTTCAGATGAGATAATTTATTTTATCTTAATTTTTATGATTCTTTATGTAATATTGAATCTGCTCTTCAGACCATCTGGTGACTTTTGCATTTCAGCTATACTTTTAACTCTAAAATTTCGATTTGGTTCTTTTTAATAGTTTGCATTTCTTTGTTAATATTTACCATTTAGTCATTGTCATCATTCGTGTATATATATATATAAAACTCTAAGCATTGATTTCTTTGAACATATTTATAATAACTGTTTTCGAAGTCTTTGCTAAATCCAATATTTGGTCCTACTTGGATACAGCTTCTACTGGCGACTTCTTTTTTTTTTTTTTTAAGATTTTATTGGGGAATTGGGGGAGTGGAACAGCGTTGGGGAACCAGGGAAGGGGAACAGACACGTTGCTGTCCTTTTGTTCTTCAGTCTAGTTGTGGAGGACATTGCTTCACTGGCCCATGTTGGTATCATCATTGCACTCTTCCCGGGTGAGGCAGATTGGTCGCCGGCCTCTGGACGGCCACTCACAGCAGCTCTTGGCAGCTCACACCAGCTGCCAGCCGCTCATGCTGGCTGCCGGCCACTCACTGTAGCCTATGGCAGCCCACTGTAGCAGGGTCTGCAGCTATGCTGTGTCAGGGACTCACAGCAGCCCAGCTCCAGGTGGAGCTGTTGTTCACCATCTTAGCTGTAGAGGGCAGTGTGACTGGCCCTCATATGTGGGATCCGAACCGGGGCCGCTGGCGTCCCAAGCCAGCTCTTAACCACCACGCCACTTGGCTGGCCCTCTACTGGGTACTTTTAATTATTTATTTTTTCCTGATGAAGAGTCATGTTTTCCTGTTTCTGTTTTTGGTTTATAATTTTTTCTGGAAACTGAGATCTTTCACATAGTATTTACAGCAGTGCAATCCTGTCAGTGACAGTAGTGGTGGCGGTTTCTTTCGTTCATTTGTTCATTTTTTTAAAAAGTAACTTTTGTGGATAATAATGGCAGAGTCTGTCTCCCTCCCACAGTATATCCTCACATTTTGGAAAATTCTTATTTACATTTTTTAATTTGGCTTTCCGAGTTTACCCCTATGTCTGCATTGCTTAGTGCTTAGCTAATGAATGGTTGGAGGTTGTGCTTGAACACCTCCAACCAGTAAGGCTTTCATCCTCTGCTGGTGGGTTGTTTGTGTTTCGGGAAGCACATTCAAAGTTCAGGCTGTTTTCAAGTTTG
Organism: Aselliscus stoliczkanus; assembly: GCA_033961575.1. Taxonomy (NCBI): domain Eukaryota; kingdom Metazoa; phylum Chordata; class Mammalia; order Chiroptera; family Hipposideridae; genus Aselliscus; species Aselliscus stoliczkanus. Next base: position 49,666,785 of record CM066730.1, on the reverse strand, counting down.
CCTTCTTTATTTCTGTTGGGTCTTTTCTGATCTTTCTCTGTATGCCTGCAGCTTTCAAGTCAGCCAGGGATGTATGAGACCTTGGTCTCTCAGGCCTCTACTGTTCCTTGTGCATGCTCACACTTTCCCAATTAGCTGGCATTCTTGGGGAGTTTGGGACTTATGGATCTCCCCTGCACATATGTGCTGCCTCCTAGTCAGCTAGGGATGCATGGAGGGCATCAACCCTCTCCACAGAATACCTGACTGTATCAAATGCCTCTGTGGCTCTCTCATTTCTAGGATCTATCTCTGTGTTAAATTTCTAGGTAGTTCTCAGGTTTGTGGCTTGCCTCAACTGGTACAGTAATCTCAGGCTGCAAGAGTTGCAGGCTTTTCTGTTTCCTGCTGGGTGTGGGTTTTCTGCTGTCTGCTCCAAAATCAAAGTCAGCTCGCAAAGCACCTGGTTTTCACAGCCAGCCTCACCTTGCTGGAACTATCGGGTTGGAGTGAAGGAGGGGGAGGGGGTGGGGGTGGAGGCAGCTCCTGGTAAGATGCCAGACTTCCACTGTTCTTCCCAAGTAGTTCAGTTATTTTTCATGAATCAACTCTCCTCGTGTTTTTTGCCTTTGGTTGATTTCTGGAGCTCAAAATAGTTGTTTTTGATAGTTTATCCAGTTTTATAATTGTTATTTGAGGGCAAGATTTTGTATTCTCACTAGGTCTTCCCTAGTGAATTGGATTCCAAAACCTAGGAACATGACATTCAAAAGCCAAATGCTCTTTTCTCTAATTCATGCTTTGTTAGGATAGAGAACAAGTAATTATTTTAAAAGAGAAATGACAGAGAGGTGGAGGGATGAATCTTGAATCAAAGCTTAGAAAGCAGTGTGAGACTTTTACCTCTGTATAGATAGATTTAACTGAGGTTAATTGAATGGTTTGGTGGCCCTTGTGGAGAGTAGACGTGTTGTTTCTTTAGAGTGAGCCAACTGTTGTTGACAGAGTACTTTTCCTATAGTATTCCTGGCTTTGTAACAGTTTTATGAAATAGGTATTGTAATTATGATCATTTTACAGATAAGGAAATAGGTTAGTGACTTGACCATACTCTCAACATTTACATGTGGTAGAGAAAGTACTTGAACCCATTTCTTCTGACTTCTTGTGTTTTATACTCTACTTAACTTTCCTACCAGGTCATAATTACTTGCAACTCTTTGATGATCTTAGCGTGTTTATTTATGTAGGTAGTACTTGAAGTTAGAACAGTTCATAAACAATCTTCTTGAATTTTTGCTAGAGCTCAAATTCTTTTCTCTCAAATGATAATCACTCTTTTTGAAGAGTCCCTATTCATTCATGCAGTTGTTAAGCAAATTGGTAAGAGTCAGAAAGAGATATCCCATGGCAGCTTCCTCTGCCAGCTTCCTCTTTTTTTCTTACTCCATAGATGCAGATTCTGCCCAAGAAGCCCCTGCATTGCAGAGGGACTGGAGATCTGTATGATCTGTTTATTTCGCAATTGACAAGGGTAAGGGGGCCTTTATGGGGGAGGCGCTTGGGTGCCCTGAATTTAGCTTTATGAAGCTGGGCTAACATTTATTTGGGAAATACTTAAATTTAGTATTTTTTAAACCCCTTTATGAATTTTGTTTGTCCTACATCAGTTAAGTGTCAGATTATCATATTAAAAAGCATTAATTATAATGGTAATTTTTTTTCATCGTAAGTTGTTCAGAACAAGTCAGACAAACATGATTCACGCTTGTAAAATTCCAAATCTGGGATCATTTAGAATATAAATAATATTGAATATGTGTAAGTAAAATTTCACTACCATGAAAATATTAAAAGATTTTGGATAAATGTCTATTTCTATAGCCCATCATAGTTATTCTTTGTTAATCTGCTCTGTTCCTTTTCTATAGATCTCTCAGTCTGTAGAATGAAAAAGGGACTTGTGACTATGCTATAAACATTGTGGGTGGGCGTGGTGTCTTTTTCTTGCTGCTGGAAATTAATACCTGCTTCCTTGAATTCTATGTTCGCCCTAGATGCCAGTGAAATAATTTGAGTTGTATCTTCAGACTGTCCTGTATCTGTTTATTAGTGTAGGTGTAAGTTGGTGAATCTTATGGAAGCCAATTTTAAGTGTTGTAGGTCTCAGTTGGCAGGTTTATAGAACAAGTGCCAGAAATGGTGGTATTATAAACAAGATAGGATTAAAATGGGTGAGGAAGAGTTTAATGTTCTTTTAAAATTGCAGAAGGATTGGGCAGATGATTATAGCTTTGGTGGGTAATTCAGAAGACTTGATGATGGTCTGATGGGCTTGTTTTTATATTTGAGGATATTATTATATTTGGTAGTAAAATAGCTTTGTTTACCTAAAGAAGTATTACATATTTCTGTAATTTAAATAGATATTTTGAGTATTCTGTACCTCTCATATTTTTAAATGGTCTTCTTTAAACATTTATTTATAGATTTTAAGAATTCAACATCATGTGTATTATCCTTACCACTATTAATAAATGCTCCACTTTTTAGTACAAACACATTGAAAACTACTTTTATTCTTATACTTCTTAAGTGACTTTTTTTTTCTTTTTTTTTAAGCCATAAGGATGAGTTTACCATTATTCCTGTACTGGTTGGAGCTCTGAGTGAGTCAAAAGAACAGGAATTCGGAAAACTCTTCAGTAAATATCTAGCGGATCCTAGTAATCTCTTTGTGGTTTCTTCTGATTTCTGCCATTGGGGTAAGTTCTAGATTTTAACATATCATGGTAGCTATTATATACTGTGGTTAAAGGTATCTTTCCATTCTAAGCTCTGATTTTCAGTTCTTTATTACTTTCCTTGGAAAGTTTTACTTTTAGCAACAATGTTAAATGAATAAAAAAGTCTTTTGGCCATTTAAAAAGGATCAGATTATAATAGTGGATTATGGATACATTTCCAAAGGCGACTGGTATAATTGGATTCACACTGTGAGGGCATCCTTGCTTAGACACTTGCCTTAGTGGGAGTTAAGATCCTTTAACCCCTTTTCCAAGTAGAGTTGTGTGGTAGATTCCCTGAAGTTGTTTTTTCGGTGGATGAAACACATTTTCTTCTTTAGAACATGGAAGTGCAGTCTGTGCTGTAGCAGTTTTTTTCCACATTTCCTGTTTTGTAATTAGTCTTTTTTCTTTCCTTTTTTCCTTTGGTACTTAATTTTTGCTCATAGTTGCCATCAATTTAGAGCTACCCTCCAAAGATTGTAATATGTTGGTTGCTAGCACTGTAGTCTTCATTGGTAGTGGTTCATAAGGTTCATAAGGACTCCTAAATGATTTCTGTTATTGTGAATTAAAAGAATGAGGAAGCTTCATAGTGAATAGATCACAAAGGAAGTGAGGCATTGGTGGATATCTCTTCTAGTAAATTTTGTTTTTCAAATTCTTTGAGTAAAATTTGCTGTCATTTATGGTTCTGGAACATTTCTGAATCATATTCCTTTTAGGACATCTCTTTGGCTCATGTATTCATTGGTTTAAGGATGCCAATATCTGTTCATCTTTCAGTTATTTCCTTGATTATAGAGAAAACATAAGACACAAGACCATAAATTTTATGATACGAGTGCTAGAATGGCCAGTAAAACATCTTCAGTGAGATATAGGGAGCCCTGGCTTTTCACATCTTACCCATTGATTGCCCGAGTTGATTCAACATTTATCTGACCCATTTAGACTGGTATTTTCCTCTTTTGAGTCATGCTTTGAGTGGCCCTAAGATCCATCTTCCCTAATGGTACAGATAAATATTTTTATTTAAGGCACTTATTTCTCAGCGGGGCTGATTATCCTCTCAGGAGGGCATTTGAAAAGGCCTGGAGACATTTTTGATCATTGCAACAGAGGTAAGGTGGGAGGTGGGGATGCTTTTGGCATCTAGTGAATAGAGTCTAGGGAAGCTGCTAAATAAACATCCTATAATGCACAGGAAAGCTCCACATCAAAGAATTATCCTGCCCAAAATGTCAGTGGTGCTGAGATTTAAAGCCTTGGCTTAGAGTATGCAGGAAGCTCTCTTACCTTGCCAAACTTCCGAAGAGGCTCTCAGGGTTCTTTAGTAACAAGTTCTATTGGTTAGTTGGTTTGCTACCTTTGGCAGAAGTTATATTTTATAAATATAGTATATTACTTAGATCTGAGGGCTAGGTCGATGCTTCACAAGAGTTCTTTTTTGGAAATTCTGAAGTTTGGTAATAGTTGATCTTAAAAACCAAGGTGTCTCATATTGAAAAAAAGACTATTTTTCTTAGTATTGTGAATCTTCCTTGGTAATAATGTTTTAGGAATTAAAAATTCTTGAAGCATGTGCTGCCCCCTCCCTCTTCACTTTTAAGGCTCTTATGAATGACTTTACATCTCTCTATGATTTAAATAATTGGTTCTCCTGATACTGCGCTTCAGAGTCCAGGCTCTCCCTCTAGGTTAGCACAATGTGCAAGCACAACATAAATCCACATAAAACATTTGTGGACACCTTCATATTATTGCTCTTTTCTGTGGAGTCATCCTTTATACCTCATTAATGAATTCTAAAGTAATCACGCCCTAGTCCACTGCTATATTTAAGCACAGTGTTGAGAGAGAAAAATGAACTTTGTTTTACATTCCATGTAGATTCTCAGAAAATTATTTAGGTCATTTGCTCTCCTGATTTCTTGAAAATTTTGGTATTTAAATTGTAAGATAGAATTTCATGGTGATAATTACAAAAAAAGAACTCAAAATTTCCAAAGATTGGTAAAGGTTAGCTATGGGAATTATTCAGAGACTAAAACATATTTACGTATGATGGTTAAGTAATAGAACTTTTTCAACTATTTATTTTTTTAGTGTCACTCTCACTAACAATATTCATTTAGTGCTTACTTTGTCCTTACAGAAAGCACTGTAATAATTCTTATTAGGAAATTTGGTGGAGGTTTGGGGTAAGTTGAAAAAGGTTACATGAATACTATTCCAAAATTGGAAGTCTTCTTTCTACAATCATAATAGTAACTGTTATTCTTTTAAGATTTATTTTCTATTTTACATGCCTATTGAAGCCATATGAATCATTGGCTACCTGTGGGTTAAACTATCTTTATTTAGAAATTAAGCATGAATTTCTGAAATGCATGCTTTAGTGGCTTTAGTCATCTTTCCTAAATTAATGAATTCTGTATTCCTATCTCCAAAATCTAGCTTTTTCTCATGAAGATAGTACTTAGTGGTTCTTTTTCTTACTTTTTTTCTTTTTAAAGATACAATACAGATTTTGCCGTACCGAAGTAATAATAACACTGACTTCTCAACCATCTTATAGGAAGGATTCAGTTCCTTAACTATTCAGAGACCTTAAAAGTTTCATTAAGTTAGGCTCTTAACACACTGCACATTTCTAAATAGCTGGTTTTTGAAGAAAAATCACTTGACTGATTATGGTACAGTTGACAAATTACTCAGATATATACAGTGGAATTTTTTTGGGTTTTGGTGAATATATAAGAGTATTGGCAGTGATGACATTTTTCACTTCTACTCATTGCTTCTCTTTATAGATTGTCCAGCTTCTATGAAAAATAGAGAAACTTAAGTGATAGAAACAGTTGGGAAACCCATATGTACTTGGAAGGATTTTGCCTTGTTGACATATTTGTTAGGCAATGTCCATTACACAGATGACTTTCTTTTTTTTTTTCTTTTAACTGTATTTTGCTTTAAAGATATTCATCTTACAGATCCCATTTAGCTTTTATTTAGACTTGAAAGAGATATTACTGAGATAAAAGTAGAAGACTAAAATACTCTCAAGTTTTCTTTTTGGGTTAGACAAGCTAAGGGAGAGTTGGGACTCTAGAGTCTATTATGCCCTTCTTCCTTCCCCTCATTTGAATGCCTGCCTTTTATCACTACCTGGCCCAAAAGGACGATGTTTCCCTGGTAACACAATGATCTCACCTTTTTTCATCCTTCCTGTTATAATCAGGAAGAGTGGCATAAGTGAAAGGACATTTGCTGCTAGTGTTTGATTATTTTTTACCATTGGTTAAATAATGTTGTCCCCACACTTTGTATACTTATCAAGTTCCACATCCCATAGGATGGCTCCATGTGAGAGAATTTTGTCCGGACCTAATTTAGTTTTTCTAAATAGTGGAATTTTCATTCTATTTCCCTAAGTTTCATTTTTGCTCTTCTCCATATTTACTGTTAATATTTGTATTTTCCTGACCTCCCTGAATTTTATATTCCAAATTTAGATTAACAGCTTTTATTAACATAATTTTCAGTTAACTTTTAAGAAGTTTCAAGTGAAACTGAATCTAAAAATGGATTCATGCCTTTATTTAATTTTTGTTTTATGGTGGTTTTAAGTACAAATCAATTTCCATAAACGTACTTGGTAATTGTTAATGATAAATTATATTATTTTGTTAAAGTATGAATAAAGTTTGCAACCGTCACTTCAGCAATTTTGAATTTTTATATATAAACTTACATTTGTCTAGGTTTATATAACTTTTTTTTTATAAGTATATATTCCCCTAAATATTAATGAAATATGTATCTTTAACTCTTCAGATTTTTTGTTTAATATGTATTAACAAGTGATTATTCATGCATCCTCTTCTTCCTTTCTGCTGTTAGTCTCTTGGGTTTGAACTCTTACTGTTTTCTAAATACTTAAATTGAGTGTAAGTTAGCTAATTCCTGAAATATGTCTTATCCTACCTTTGATATTTGTCTTCTCCAATATTAGTACATTCTGATTTCACATATTTAGGTTTTTGATCTTTTGCAAGTTTGAGAGAAGGCTAATAATACTTATACATTATAACTAAGACAATCTTTGCTTATAAAAATGATTACCTTATTTGGTACTACTTAGATAATATTTCTTTTATGAAGTTTATTTTTTTCTTTGATAGTGATTTCAATTATGAATGTCCCCAGTGTAGGTTCTTAATATAGAATAGCCTAATAAGCTCTCTCACAGATGGTTGTCAGGTTTCTAAAGTATTTGAAAACATTTTAATATATAGACATAAAATGATTAAGTGAATGTTTAACAGTACAATTTTTATTGGACATATGTCTGAAAGTCTGCCTTATTGACTGATCTTTTGGGGGCTTTATAGATCAACTTTCCAAGCTCATTGTTCATTTCTACAATCCAGGGTGTAGCTTAATGTTGAGGTTATTTAATATTTTTTTTTACCTTTTGTTTTGAGGCACTTAAAAAGTAGTGTTGGTTCTTGTACCATTCATTGTTAATGTTTGTCCTCATTAGTTGATTGTTGTGTGTTAAAAAGACATTCCTGGAGCTTATTCTCCACACTCTGTGAATCCACTCATTAATCACCAGTCACCTTTGGAGATGGGAAAATTACTTACCTGTATTTCTTTTTCTCAGAAAGCGTGCTCTGGAATGGATTCACAAATGAGCTACCCTCCTTCCCTCAAAGAGTAAGGTTTCTGCTTTACAGGATTTTTTTCTTGGGTTATTTTTCCTCTCATCTTTTGAATTTGAAAAGAACTGAGGGAAGGCACCTGAAGAAACTTCTGACATACTCACTAGGGGAGTTCCAAAGCTTGTGCTGTCCCTAGGGGCAGTGTCAGTGGCTCTTAAAGCTAGAAAGCTCATACTTGGAGTTGAAACAGGGGCTCAAAGAATCCATTTTCCCAGTGTACCTTCTGAAAGGATAAGTTTCAGGTAAGTAATTTTCTCTTACTATGCAATATGCTTTATTCATACTATAAAAGTACACAAGTCCACTTCTCCAGGTGTATAGCCAACTGTATTAATTCAGTTCAGGCACATAAGCTTTATTGAATGTTAGAAATATTGTCAAACATGTCTGCTCATGAGGTACATGAAATCATAACATTTTAAATCAATATTTAAAGGGGCATTTATGGTCAGGGTATTGTGCTAATGATGGATTTCTTTTATTTCTTATTAAGTAAAATCTTGAAAAACTTGTTTTGTTTAGTAATTAGAAACAAAAGAAGATCTTTTGAACTCAAATTCCAAGTGGTGTTTAACTAAAGTTGTGTGTATGTTTAAACACATGTATGCACATACAAAACATACACACATACATACATACACATAGGCTAAGATGGTGGCAGTTATATACTTCAGATGAGGTGCTTTCTGTATGTATGTTGATCAGAATGAATTGCTCAGGTAATTTAAATATTTGTGCAATTAAAAAAATTATTGTGAGACAGTTGGAGCTATTATAAGTTAGATTTTTTTTCAGTGTAAGCTGTATGTAGTGTGATTTAGCTTAACTGATAGATTCTTTAGTGCTCATCAAATATTTCTTCTGAGTTCCTTAGCTACTAAATGCAAGGTGGCTAGTAGAGAGTAGCAAAAAATAGATAGCAAAATATTAAACACTGGCTCATTGATTTTTTTTATGTGCTTTGTCTTATAAATCGCATGTCAATTTAGTATTTTAAAGTTTCAGACATTCTATATACTTTTCTCTTACTTCAAAAGTAGTTTTTAAGTGAGACTTACATTGAGAACGATCCATATGAGCAAGACAGCATTTTAAAACACAGTTACACTTTTCACTTCCCATTAAGACAGCCATTTGAAACAGCAGCTTTGAACTTGAAAATAAGCAAAAAAGACTTTTGAATAATAAATGGCAGTCACAAAGTACATACATTTTTCTCTGCACCCGAGAGTACCAGTCTTCAGAAAAGACATGTCCTAGACACGGGGATTATTGACAGCTAAAACTAACAGCTATCTCCCAAAGGAAGAAAAAGAGAATGCATTTGTATATATCTGACGCCGTTCAGATTCAAAGAATATTCATCCTGATTTCTTCCAAGAATATTATTACTCTTACTACGTTGACATTGAGTCAGAATTTTCTTGTCTAGGATTATTCATTTAATAGTTCATTCAAAGATTTTGGGCAGCTTTATCAGAAAAACTTTGAATTTGAAGTAGAAATTAATACAAATGATTTGAATCAATAAATTATTATGACAAACTTTAGATTTGGCTTTGAGTCTTCTGATAGTCACCTGGCAAATAGGAAAACTGGGCTCAATTATATAGTTCTCATTATTAGTTAGGAGTAAGTACATAAATTTTTTAAAGACAAAGAAATCTATACCTACCCCTAAATTTTGAAAGAAATGTCTGATGAATTGTTTAATATAGGGGCACTGAGTGATGAATTGTCACTGTTTAAGAATTTTTTTACTGCAAGGACTGTAACGGATCTCAATATTTTCCAAAAAAGGTGTTTCTATTCAGAAAGCAGGTAGTTGTCTCAGAACTCTATTGCTTGATTCTAGAATATTATGAATTGTACGTTGCAATGTTGATTAAATACTGGTTCTTGGGGTGGAAATAAGAACTGCCACATTGAGTAATTGTACATAGTAGTGTATGTGAAAAGTTAAAATATGCCAGTTAAGGAAATAGGTATATTGTAGAAGGTTGACCATCCAAGATGAGCATTATGAACAAGTAAATGAAGTGTTAAGAACTGTCATGTGTGGCTTTTCCAAAAAGACATCAAAAGGGTTTTATAATTTTGCACTGCTTATTTATAAGGTGATATATTTTAGTGAGATAAACAGAAAACCCAGACATTGTGATTATCCAGCCAAAAAAACCCTTCTTCTCAGGTGTGAGGATAATAATTGGATATGTGAGCTATATATGAAGCAGAAGACACATAGTGCATACATGGTTGGTGTACTATAATACCTTTAGAAAAGGTATTTTGGTGAATTTTTAAAAATAAGGAAATGTGAAAGTAGTGAGTTCTTGTAACTAAAGGCATTGCTGAAAGAAAAGTTTAGATGTATCTGAAATGCAACACAATCAGTTTAATAACAATCCACAATGAGTTATGAATATGTTTAACTGTTGGTTTTCCTGACTATAGTAGGAAGCAAAATTTAGTTCCTGAATCTTTTGTTTTCTGTCTTCTTTTTGAGCTTCTTCCATTTTACCCTCTCTGTTCTTTGGAGAACAGCTAAACACTGAATGTTCTGTGCTTGTATCCTTATTGAGATTTTATTGTCAGAGTAGGACTATTTATCTTTTGTGAATCCTATTTTAAGGCACTTGTATTGATCCTTTTCCAAGTAGAAAGTTTTGCAAAGATGAGATACAATTTTTTGAGGTCATAAAAATCACAGAAACCACATGTATCTCTGATCTACACACTTTTTTTCCATAATAGAGATCAAACCTTTGCATTTGTACAACAAAAGCTAAACTTCCATTGATTTGTTACAATGAGACAGTTTCCTTAAACCAAATTTTCTTACATCGTATTCTTTGGGTTTACTCTCCATTATAGACTGATATAATATGTTTAACAATGCTTCTAACTTTTAAGCTGTTTTGTTTCCTTAGTCTTTTGTATTGCTCATGACGTTAAGGTTTTACAATTTGAAATAGTTTTTAACATCATAAGCATAAAGCACTGGTGACATATCATTTCTTTATTACCTTCCCAAATACGCCTTTTATTTTCATGTACAAGGGCTCTTGGGAATGATTTTCTCAGAGGCTTAAGCTGTGCCTTGCCTTCCATGAGAACTGAAATTATTTGGTAAGCGCTTGCTTTCTTTTTAGCTTCTAATTTTTCCCTATTTTATTTTGTACATGATATTTGTTTCAAGGTCAAAGGTTCCGTTACAGTTACTATGATGAATCCCAGGGGGAGATTTATAGATCCATTGAACATCTAGATAAAATGGTAAGTCTTTCAGGTGTGGGGTTTTAATGCTCTAAGGTTTTTTCTTTAATTTCAGATTAGTGATTCAAGACATAATATGTTGAAATATACAATGGACTAATAATTCTTTCCCTCCTCTTTAACTAAATGTACAAAACATCGTTTGTAATCATATGAATATTGATTATAAAAATAATTCCTATTCAATTAGTGGAAATTTCCTTCCTCTTAATTTTATTTGTTAATGAGACTGCTTAAGAATAGTTAGATACAGCTTTTTGATACTATTTGGGGGAATGTGTTATTTTAGGGACAATAGGATACTAATGCCATTACTTACTGTTAAGTAGAAACAACCAGAGCATATTTTTAGTTTTTATTATTTAATTCTATTTTTGGCCATTTAGGTTTTTCTTAAATGGAATTTCAATTCGTTGTTTTAAATATGGGGTTTTAAAATATGATTTCATTCTTATTTAGCCCAGGAATACAATAGACATTGATCCTGTCATTTTCTTTGAAGTAGTATGGTAGTCATAGTACTTCTTTTAATATATGAAAAGCCATATAAATCATTTTGGTATCTACTCATAAATAGAATGTTAAACCTAACAGATGTATCACTAACTTGCTCTGACCTTTAATAGATCATTTCAATTCTCTAGTCCTCGATTTGTCATCTCTAAGATGAGAGAGTTGGAGTAGATAGTCTCTAAATTGTATTTAAATTCTATCAGCCTTTAAGTCTGTGATCTGTTAAATCAATGTTACCTCTGTGCGAAAAGCTTCATGCATGTGTTTTAGTACAGGAACATTTAATCTATAGAAGATAAAACATTTTAGTAAGGAACGGGATCTGAAACTATAGTTAGATTATATCGCATAGTATATTTTATTAGAAGGCAAATAGAATGAATGCAAATTTAGTTACTTAGGAGAATTTAAATTTATCTTGTTACTTTAAATCTAATTATGGCTTAATACTTTTATCTTTAGAATTTTGTCTGGATTTTAATTTTCTCATTTTTCTTTTGGCTTTATTATGTTGTCATTTAATTTTTTCTCACTTCTACTTCTTATTGTTCTGAGGTTTAGTTATCAGTTACCTAAGAACACTTTTCTGGCTCTTTCATCACTTATTTTCTTCATATAGTAAATAGTTAATGAGTATCTACAGTGTTCCTGCTACTGTGTGAAGTGTTGACAAAATCAAGAAGAGAAAACATGATCTCTGACTTCGTAGAACTTACAGTCTAGTCTTGGAACAGACTTCGAATGAACATAGCAATATATCTACAATATAGAGATGTAAGAAGTGTTTAGGAGGCAGTGCAGACACGATTTCCTTACTGTTCCCCGGTAATGCCATATATGTGCTTAGCTTAAGGCTTTTGCCCTGTCTCACTTACCTTATGGCTTCGCTCACCTTTCACCTTCCCAATAAGGCCTACTGGCCACCCCATTAAATTTTGCATCTTACACACTCCACATTTTCAGCATTTCCTACTACACTTTACCTTGCTCTACTTTTTCTTCTAACAAACTTAATAATTTACACATTTATTACAGTTTGTTAGGATATTTGTTTTGTTCACTGATGTATCCAAAGTGTTTATAATAGTGATTAGAACATACATAGGTGCTTAATAAATATTTTTCAAATGAATGAATTGGGAAATATAATCTCCATATATCCATAATTAAATGAATACCCTAATATAATATGAGAAGGAAATAAAAGGGAAATAATTCATGTATATTTAATGTAAAATGCCCAGGCACAACTCTATTAGAAGACCAGTAAAGTAGTTAGATGCTTACACACATAGTATCATTAACGTAACAGCGACAAATGCAAACTGCATGGTTATTTTGTATTTGTGACTCACATTACTAGTAGCATTGCTGGGTGTGTTGATTTTCCAAAATGGTGATCCATTCTCAGTAAAGATGTAAGTTAAACAAAGTATACAGTGTTTCTTTACAAGCAAGTTACATTCCTGGGAAATCTAGATATTAAAGTCATACAAAACTTCTTTGTGTTTGAATGTAAAATGGAGTTAGGATGTATATAATTACAAGCAGGTTTTCCCCCTACATGAACATGTAAAAGTGTCATGGGATGAGAACAGTTCTTTGTGTATGGGACTGTCCTGTGTTGCAGACAGTCAGCATCTCTGGACTCCACCCACTAAATCCCCAATAGTCCCCTCCCTTTAATTATTGGGAGGACTCAAAAATGTGCCCATGTGGTGAACAATTGTTCTATGACCTTATCCTACTTTATTTTTCTTCTTAGTACTTTGTTGAATGAATTGCTGGATGAATAGATGGGGGAATGGTGAGAAATGAAACTAAAGAATCTGGAACAGGCTCTTTAAAGGACATTAAATAGGAAAGTGATGCAATCAGATTGTACTTGATTGCTGCAGTGTAGCAAATGGGTTGGAAGGAGGCCAGAGGAGAAATGAGAAATTAGTTGAGTAATTCAGGTGAGAAGTGCTAATTTTTAGGACAGTGGATGGTGGTGGTGGAAGAGAGGACAGAGTGGATGTATTCAGCATATTTAAAAGACAAATTTATGACAGGAGTCGGAGATCCAGTATACTTGGTGGGGAAGGAAGGATGAAGGATGGCTCCTGATTATCTGGCTTATGCTGCAGGTCGGGTATGGCTATTCACTTGGGTCAAAAGCACAAGAAGATAGGACCAGATGTTTTAGGACACAGGAAGGTCATAAACTCTATTAGTAATATGTTACATTTGCTGTAGTCTTTTAAGACATCCAAATGGAGATATCAGTCAAGTAGGCATTTGGAGTTTCATGTAAATTATGTTTGAATGCATTTATAATCCTAGGCATTGGTGGAGATATGGCAATAAACAAGCAGACTTGAACTCACAGAAATTTTATCCTTATAGGAGGGAGATACACATTGTTTTAAAAAAGTAAGGAAGTATGTAAGTTTATTTCTAGTAGTGATGTGTGCTATATAGAAAAGATTAAAAGGGTTTTGAGGTAGTAAATGATTTGAGGCTGATTGGAGAAAGACTTCCCTGAGGAGGAACATTAAGTTGAGATATAAGTGATAAGAAAGAGCAAAAACCAAGATCAGAGGGAAGAGCATTCTAGATGGAAAGGAACTGCCAGTATAAAGACCTTAAGATGGGAAAGAGTCTGGTGTGTTAGAAGGAAAAGAAGGCCAGTATAGCAGGAGTACCGTAGATGAGGGTAAGAATGGTACAAGCTGTGATTTAAGAGGGTAAACAGGGATCAGGTATTTCAGAGATAAAATTATGTCAGTGCAATGGGAAGTGAGATGATACAATTTACGTTCCTTTAAAGGTTACTCAGTCTGTTGTAGAGTAGATGTTCGCCAGCAGGGCAGAGGAATACAGTGACAATGGACATTGGCCACAGTTTAGGGAGAGAGGCTAGATGGCAATTAAAGCCAGGGCTGAGACGACATTGTCTGCTCTAGTAATCATCAACCCCGTTTTTACTGCTGAAATAATTGTGGAACTTTTTCAAAATAGACTTACTCATACCCGCCCCTGTAGATCCCCTTTCAGTAGTATGGAAAGAATCCCAACATTGTTATTTCTAAATTAGCTTTGTAGGTAAATGTGTACTGGCCCGCTATGGCCTCTGATCTGTTGAAGTAGAATGAAATTTCCTGTTCATCATCTCTCCCCTTGTTTTCTATTCAGCTCTTAAATAATTTGTGAACTTTAATTAGACAACATTTAATTTTGCAAATGTAAGAATTTGTAAATCAGTGGTGTTTTCAGCACACAGGAAATGTTTTCCTAAAAAACATGGGCTTACCTAGTGCTCTGCAGTGAGTGAACATAATAACACCATTTGGAACTCTTTAGAATTGTGGTCACAGCTAAATACTTTAATATTCTTTTTTTTCTGTATATGTGTTATATATAAACATCCATACTTAACAATTCTTTTAGTCCTTCTACTAACTCTACGTTGATTGTTCCTTTATATTAAAAGTACTAGCTTTATTTGTCTCTCTTGATGTATATGATCAGTTAGCTAAACTTTGGTTTTTTTCTTTGAGGCAAGGCAAAAAGTAACATTTACCCATTGGTATAATTCTCATAACTTCTCCTGAAATCATTGCTTTTTCTGCTAGCTTCTGAGTCTTTGAAACTAGAAATTTTTGTTTAAAAGTATAAGTAGAACCAGTGAGCTATTGACTTCTAAATCTATATCTGATTTACTTTACTTTAGATATCCAAAGTTACCAGAATATAACTTTAAAATTTAATAGTCTGGAATACAGTTTCTGAATAAATATTGAATATTTGCTTCATATTAATATACTTGATTTTAATGTTTGATATAACATTTGGAGTTGTTTTTTGTGGTCCATTTATTGAAACATTTCTATATATAGAATTTTCAAATGGCTCTTAAGTGTTCTTTTATTAGCATGCTGTTAATTCAAGTTATGTCAATTTTGGAGTTAGAATAAATGCATTAAAATAATAAGAATGGTTAGCTCTATATACTCATGTATCTATGTTTTTATACATATATGTATATATGTACACTTACTGTTAGGCAGACTCTTACATAATGTGTTTTCCTAATTGATTTATATAACCAAATGGTGAATATCCCTCTGTATATTCCTTTACTAAGTGTAATTTTATGTTATAAATAATTTCATTCATTTGAGAACCAATATTTTTGTTCCTGTGTGCAATCCTTTAAGAGCAAATACAGGGCCGGCCGAGTGGCGCGGTGGTTAAAGCGCTGGTTTGGGATGCCAGCGGCCCCGGTTCGAGTCCCACATATGAGGGCCAGTGACACTGCCCTAAAAAAAAAAAAAAAAAAAAAAAAAGAGCAAATACAAAACGATGGTTCTCTTGTAAGTAGTACAAAAATGTTAGCAATTCTGAATTATAATAATTGTACATTTTGAAAGTTTGATATACTGAAAAATTATTTTTATGTGTAATTTTAGATTTAACCTGTTCAAAATTAGTGCATTAATTAAATTTTGGGTTGTTTTTGTTATCAGAAAAGTATTATTAAATGTAGTTATTAAAAAGCTAGAAAATAAATGACGTTATTTCTAAGTTCCAAAAGAAAAAGAAAAATAGCTGTTCTTATTAGAAAGTGTTTATATCTCTAGCATTTTAATATCTTAGAAATTAATTACATAAAATAAACACATAAAGAGAAAAAATATATAGGAAAACAAACTGGATCTTTTGAATATTGTAGTTGGGGGGGAAATGTAACTAGTTATAGGAGATGTAGATTCTGAAAGTCATAATGTTTTTAACTACCGACCATGTTTTTTAATAACTAGAACTTTGCAATTTCAGTAATTACAGTGACCAAAGCAGAGCATATTTAAGACATTGATTTTTGTTAACTTTTTAGGTCACATACTTGAAATAGTAGCCATACTTATACATATTTTATATATATATATATAAAACATGATCATATGTTATTTTTTTTCTGTACCACTTTTGATGTAGACCAGTGTTTCAATATGGACATTGGCGAAGTATGATTTGGCAGCTAGAATCTGGAAATGTCATTGCAGTCATCCTTAGAACTTCTTTTCCTTCCACTTTTATTAGTAGTCACTTCATTTACTTTGAACTTCAATTGCTTTTCTTTCCTTGTTCCTCCTCTTTGAAAAGTGAAATTGTTCATGTTTTTTCATATTTTTGCACTCATACTTCTTTCTCTTTAGTAGTTTTATAGCATCCTCTTTAGTTATTTTAAGATAGTGATTTAAGATAGTTACATATCATCTTTAAGACACTACATTGCTTCTTAGTACTGCTATCTTGAGGGTGATTTTTTTTTCCCCCCCATAAATTTTTTTTCACTATACGATATTATCTTGATACCTCTTACAGGAACCAGAATGTTTCCTTTTCTCATCTTACTTCCCTATGTACTCATCTCTAACATAAAATTATATCCTTACTTTAAAAAAATGAATCCTAATGACTTGATAATATGATAATTAATTATGTGTTTATAATTAAAAGGTGCCATTTTAATTCTTATTTCTTAAGGACTTCTAAAAATATTTGTTGATTTAGAGGGATATTACTTCTGCGTGATAATATTTAAAATTAAGTAAAGTTTAAACATTTGATTATATATAAACCTTTTAAAAAGGAAAGATCTTTGTTGTTTGATCAGAGTCTTGAATTTGCAGTTCTGTCAGTTCAAAGTGCCTGTTTAGAATTGCCACCGGGATTTGACATTACACACTTTGACCCATTATTGCTAGGAGGGTCAGCACATTGATAGGTTCTATCTGCCCATGTCTCTCTCCAGTTAGAGAGTTAACTTTCAATCTGAGGGTTTCTTGATGAAGCTGCTAAATTCCTCAGAAATCCAGATCATGATGCATAGTTTTTTGGTGTTTAGAAAGTCTGATTTGTATGTTAAGCTGAATGGGCAATGACCCACTTCACTGCTTCATATTAGATTAAGTGCATATGAGCAAATACTCAATATACTAGGCCGTAGGCAAGCTTTCCATCGCCTGAACTTTAGATTCACTGATCATATCTTCCAGTATTTGAATAGAAAAGTTAATGAGGCATATTTGAGAAACATTTTCTTTTTCATCATCTTGGAATTTTGGCAATAGTACATCAAGCTTGTGTTTTCATTTTCTTGAATTTTGGTAGAAGTAATTTCAAAATTGTTAACATCAAAACATAAATATGTACAAAGCATATTTGCCCGTCTTCTATATTAGTTAGTTAATGGATGTCCCGTTTTGCAGTTTATTATCATTGTTGCTATTGTTTGTGTACTTAATGAATTTTCTACTTATAGAGGTTCACTCATGAGAAAAGCCTTAACTTTTGTCTCTCTCTCTCTCCTTTATAAAAAAGCATATGTCTTAATTATCATATTTGTTGGAGAATTGAGTGCAGTGAAATTGATTCTTGTAGGTACATAACACACTTTAGGGAATTAAAATTTTAGATTGAATCCCTTAACTTCCATCATCTCAATTTTTTTTATTTTCCCTAATGTAATTTAACCATCATATATTCATTTTGAATACTTTATTTAGTAGCATCTTCTCTACATTTATAATTTTATATCTTTCTACATGAAACGTCTTAGGCAGTAACTTTGAGTTTGTCTTTTAAAATGTGATCATTAGTTTCCTTCTCTTTGATTCCCCATGTCAATATATAAGTATGATACGTTTGTTAAAAAATGTGCTTTGAAATTTTACTCTTAGAATGTACATTGGCATCTCAATGTAACATAACTTATTAATAAGTGGAATTCTATTTAAGGTAAGCTGTCCTAGACTTCATTATTTAAAGAATTGTTAGTATGTCTTTTGTTTATACACAATGAGAAAGAGCCTAGGATTAGAAATTTAGAGGCAAACTTTTAACCTTGTTTATGTGTCAGTTTTTTTCATCTTTAGGGAGTTATATCTTGATTATCTGTATTTATGGAAGAGATTTGTTACTTCATCTCTGTATTACTACTTGGTTTAGAAATATGTCGTGTGATTTTTCTTTGCACCAGACTTGTGATACTAATTGTCTATCTTAGGTTCAACTTTTAAGTTAGTTCATATTTATCTAGCTTGCACCAAATGGCAGTGGAGACTTTTGACCTAGAAGCCTCCTTATTGGCAGGGGAAAACCAACTTGCATTAAACACTGGTTGTGGATAAGTCCAAGAGTGACTAATTGATGTGCAAGCAAGTGGAAGTTGTTTATACATGCATATGCCTAGCTTTTTGTAGAAAAGTGTGATAATATTTATCAAGGACTTGAATATGCTGGCAAAAGGTTCTTTATTAACTAAATTTTGATGCTGCCACTGCAATATTTGTGTGTCACCTACTGAGTATTATCATTTTTCAGATGAGTGTTCATCTGATTAAGTGCGTTTACACTGTGTTTGTTTTGTTAAAAGCCACACAAAGTGTATCAGTTAATTCTCTAGTTAAACTACCATTTAGATTTTTCCCAGAGGATATTAATCCAGTTTATTGAATATAAATGTAAAGTATTTTACCAGAATAAAAAAACAAGGTAAGGTAATTGCTGAATGAATGAGTTAGTATCATTAATTTATTTGCCTGATTCAGATGAGTTAAAGTTGCTTTATATTAATGTATTATGGACATATTATTTGAATGCATTTGCAGAATACAGAATTTAGTATAAGCAAATGTCTGAGTCATAGTGGTTGTTTTAATAGTAGCCTAAACTTTGATTCTGATTTAAAACCTTGAAAATAAAGCATTCTAGTTTAAAGTGTTAAAGAAATAAAAAGCTTTTCTTTTTTAACTTGTTCATAAAAGACCAATTTTGCTTAAGCTTTTATTAACCTGTTATGGGTTTAAATTAATTAAAAATATGTAAATTAATTTCTTTGTAATATCTTTTTAACATTATGTACCTAGATAATTACCAATAATTTAAAATGCATTGCATACTGTTGATATTTAAATACTGTTATGGAACTAGTTAAATTACAATCGGCTCTTGATTATTTATGCCAATGATAGGAGAAATATAATGGATATGGGAAAAACAGACATAATCAAATTTAATTATAGATTTTGTATAAAAAATTTTTACAATAGATTTACCTTTATAAATATATAAGAAAAATATAAAATTGTGAAATGTTTTGAGGATTGTGAACTAAGTATCAACTGGTAAAGGTCATGTAGAAACATACCAGGAGATCAGAGAAAACAAAATGGGATTAAAAGTTTTTTGTTAATAAGTATATATATATATTATTGAGAGCTGACTATAATGAGATTACCTTTGATGGATGAATTTGGTATTTCACAACACTTATTTAATTTATTTTATTTAATTCCCCTTAATTGAAAAATTATGATGTTTAGCTCTAAGTAACAGTTTTAAAATGTAACTAGGAAATAATAAATTGTGTCCTTTTTTTTCTTTCATTTTCTCTCTCTCCTTCCCCCTTTCTCTCTCTCTCTCTTTCTCTCTCTCTCTCTCTCTCTTCTAGGGTATGAGTATTATAGAACAATTAGACCCTGTATCTTTTAGCAATTACTTGAAGAAATACCATAATACTATATGTGGAAGACATCCCATTGGGGTGTTATTAAATGTGAGTATCCTAAGGAAGCCTTGATTTTTAACATTCGATATTACGATGTTCCAAAATATCTTAATTGTTATTATCTGTGATGCCTTATTAGTGTTAGTTTTAGATACATGTAGTCAATTTTCTTTCTAGTACCTTTAAGATAATTTTGATTTCCATTGTTTTGGTTACTTGAATAAAGTTATTTATTACTAGAAAACAGGCCAATACATTGTTTTAAATGCAGAAAGTTATTTAGAATAGAAACCCATTTTTCTCTAGATTCTCAGTCAATTCCAGTGTGCTCTTTATAAATACAAACCAAAGTAACCTTTCAAGAGATATGTTCTTATTAATTCCTTGGTTTTGTTTAGTAGACTCTAAACAATAATTGGAATATTTTGCTCTTGAACTTTAGATATTTATAAATTAATAAAGCAAGACAGATATGTATATGTTTTTCTCTTTACAAGAAAAACAATAATGTTTATGTGAAGAGTGGTAAGAGGCAGAAGTTTTGGTTAGCTGGATTTTCAGGGGATAATAACATTAATTTTCCCCCTAACAAATAAAACAGTATGGATTTCTTGAAAGAAAATACAAGACTCTTTAAGAAAGAAGAAAGTGTATACTCAGGAATAGGAGGAGGATGCAATAATGGGCTCATTGTAAAGGTAGAGAAATAATGGAGAAGGTAATGTAGTCTAGAGTAGTCTAGCATAGGAACTTGAAGTCCAGTGTTAATTTAATGTGCTTTGAAAGACAGTACATTGTAGGTATTTTGAAAGGGTTTTCTCTTAAACAGTATTGATTGGCTGGAAGAAAAAGCTTGTTAAGGACTTAAAACTAATTTCTGAAATTTAAACTAGACTATGCTGTACTAATTTTCTAATGATTGAATTGGATCAAAAAAAATTTTAATAAAGTAAATGATGAACCTGTACACCATTAAAGTAAAACTCCCGGTGTGCCTCAGATCTGAAACTGAATTTATATATATTTCAAATCTAGCCAGTCAGACCAGGAAAGACTCCCAACATGTCAAGATATAGAAATGGCTATGAGAATAGAGAGAAAGATGCTATGAGGTTTTTTTGTTTTTAAAGTGGCCTTATTAAATACAAGGAGAGGTAGTGATAGAAGATGCCTGATATTTATGGAGAAGCTATATTAGGGAAAGTTCTTTGAGAGAATGAAATAAGCCATTCTCTTTTATTTCTATTTAACATGAGGTTACACGAAATCCAAGAAACAAGTAACGAGAAGCCTGAAAGAGTGAGATCTAAGCTTCCATTGTAAAGTAGACAAAGTTAAGCCACCACCATATTTAAAGAGTGCTCATTTTTTTATATGTCTGTCATAACCAGCTTTTTCTTTTTCTAGGCTATCACAGAGCTCCAGAAGAATGGAATGAATATGAGCTTTTCCTTTTTGAATTATGCCCAGTCAAGCCAGTGTAGAAACTGGCAAGACAGTTCAGTGAGTTATGCAGCTGGAGCACTCACGGTCCACTGACGCTCTGAGTCCTCAGGGATGCCATCTGCACATACCATACTCTGTTCGGGGTCCCAGCCCAGCCCTTACCAAGATACTGGTCCTGGTTTGGGGGGATTCTGAAACCTCAAACTAATAGAACTTTCTTCTCTTCTTTTCTAGTAGGTGTAGTCCTTCCTTAATTTCAACTCATTACAAAATGCTTTATAGTTTAGGGCAGTGGAAGGAAGGCTGGCATCAAATATTTTGATCAAAAAAGATGGCAGTGTAAAGGCCCAGTGTGGCAGCTTTTTGAAAGTAACTTGTAAAGCATCTACCATCTCCTAAATTTGCACTCTTTGCAGACTTGTGCACATATATTCCGCTTTCAGAATAGTTTTGCAAATTGTACACAAACAAACAAAAAAAAGGTGGAAGCTTTTTAATAAAGAAAATGCATTTATAAATGATCTGTATTAGAATATAATAAATCTCCAGTTATAGTCAATTACTACCCGTGTTGTACAACAGATACCTTCTATTTTAGTTGCTAATAAAGGGCTACACAACTCAAAATAGTCTGATTTAAACTTATTGCTCTGTGGTATATAAGAAAATTTTTTTTTTTAATTCCATCTCAGAATTTTTATGTTAAAAGTGGTAAACTTCAGCTCTTATATAAAAACATGTTAGGATGTATTTTATATTTTGCATATTTATGTGATTTTTTTTTATCACAGATATTGGAATCATATTTTAAAGCTAGCTTTTAAAATTACATACAGTTTGCCTTTTTGTGTGTGACATCACTTTGTGTCATTACTATATTGTATATTTGAGATTGGTAAAAGAACACAGATGTAATCCTTTACTTCAAAGATTGTGTTTGATAGGCAGTAGTCTGCAAATGAGGAGACATTGAAGAGTGTTCTTAGAGTTTTTCAAATCATTGCAGACCATACACTGCTGCTATACTTTTTTAGTGCTTTAAGCAATTTGACTCTCTTACTTGAATTTTTAGCAAGAAATCATTAACGATATCAATAACAAAAAGCCACTGGATTTTCTTACAGTTCTACAATTTTTTTGTCATGATTTTTGGTGCGGCTCTTCCAACTAAAATAATGGTATGGTGTTGTATTTCTTTCCTTAGCATAGACCAATTCTAGTCACTTTGGGGAAAAATGTAATTCAGTTAGTTAATTATTGGCCACCATGCATGTTCTAGATTATACCTATTTTTAATCTAACACTGGGTATCTACATTACATTGGAGAACATTTATATCTTCAATGTTATGCCAGAATAGCACAATTTTTAGATGCCTTGCACCAATTTTATTTAAAGATTTGCATTTTTTACTACTAAATATCAACTTTCTATACTCAAGAATTGAGATAAAATAATGCTATCTTTTGGATTCAAAATTGCCCACTTATACATGTGTGGAAATGATACTCTTACATATTGCTAATTTATTTCCCATCATTTAGATATACTTTTGAGTGCTATAAATATTTATTCCTTATTTATTATATAGACTATAAAAATTTCAAAATTGACTATAGAGTGAATTTTTAATGTTTTCTGAATATAAAACTAATACATGATTACTATGGAAAATTTAGAAAATACTGAAAAGTATAAAGAAGAGAAAAAAATTATCTTCAATCTCACTATCCAGAGATAACACTGTTAATATTTTTTGTATTTCCTTTCAGTCTTTGTCTATGCTATTTATATGTATGAGTGTGTACATGTGTTTGTATGCATAATAACAATATTGAGATTATACTGACCATATAGTTGTATACCCTACTTTTTATAACTTAACATCGTAAGTACTTCCCCATGTCTTTGAAAATGTGGTTTTTTTTTTAATGGCTGCCTAATATTCTATTGTATGAATATACCATAATTGAACCCATTCTCTCTTTGGATATTAGATTGTTTCTAATATTTCACAAGTATAAATAATAGTGGGATGGACATCTTTGTATGTGAAATTTGAACTCTCTGTTAGACTAGTTCTTTAGAATATTATTCATGGGAATGGGATAATTGGTTTAGATGCTAAGAACTGTTTAGGCTCTATAAAATATGGCCAAATTACCCTTCAGAAAGTTTGTGCCAAATTAGCAATATATGAGTACTCATCATACTATTCTTTCTCCACTATCGATTATGATTTTTTTTCGAATCTTTGACAGTTTGTTAAGCAAATATTTTGTTGTTCTTTTGATTATTCTAATAAGAGTGGCTTTACAATGAATCTTTTTTTTTCCTTCTGTAATTTTATAGTTGATTGATTAATAAAAAACACAAGCGGGTTGCTTAGGTTGAGTGGGCAGTAGCCTTATGAGTATGTTTACTATACATTTAAAATGCTAGAATATTTCAACATCACTCTACCCTTTCCTAGAATAGAAGCATCTTTCATACTCAGCTATTAAGTAGAAAAAGTTCCAAACTGATCGATGAGTATTGGGTTCTAGTTCTGCCTTTGCCACTAATTAATTCTCTCATTATAAATATTTCATGTTGTAGTGAAACTTTCTCATCTGTAAAATGTGGAGGTGATACCTTAAGCACTTTCCAGTTTCAAAGTACTTTAATGTTGTGACTTTACTTTTCGGAGATTCTGGTGTCACTTATGTTAAAAAGATACATGATTGAATTAGATTAGAAGTATTTTCTTTTGATTTTAACTCTACATACATGAAAATGAAAGTATTCTTTAACCCAAAAAGGAAATTAATTTACATTGTTTAATGTGGTTAATATTACCTAAATTGTTGAACTTAAGCTTTCCTACTTTAAGTGCCTTTAAAAATGTTTTGTATTTGAAATCGAAAATGTAAAGGAAATTATTATGTAGTTCTCAACAATTTTCTCTTTATTTTTACTTTGAGTTGTTTGCAGTAACTTTTTTTTAACCTTAGATTACACAGATCAGTATATTCATGGATTCTTTACTATTCCACTAGTGAGTCCTTGAGAAATGTATGTTAAAGATTAGCTCAGTGAACAGGTAAGTAAGTGCTTCATCTTGGATGGGCGATACATCTTCATACAGAGTATGATAAAGGACTATTCAGATATTCCAGTGTTTAGATATTTCAATATGGATGGTAGTCATATTGTACGTTAATGATTATTGTTGCAGATCTCAAATTGTTCTTTGGTAGCAAATAGTTTATTACTCTAGATTAAATGTTGGCAAATGTTTGGGTAAAGGGCCACATAGTAAATATTTTGGGTTTTGCAGGTCAAACAGTCTTTGTAGCACAAAAGCAGCCATAGACAATGTGTAGATGAGTGAATGTGGCTATGTTTCACTCAAACACTGAAGACATTGAGCTGGATTTGATCCATGGGCGATAGTTTACTGTCTCCTGTCCTAGATGGCATAGTTCACATTTTAGTTCACATTATTGGCTAGTAATTTAAATTGCAACAAACGGTGCAGCATCCCATTCCTCGCTTAATTTGATGTAGTCTACTCTGCTGGGTTTGAGTGTTTTTAGGATTATAAAAGGAAGTGGGAAGTGGGTAAGGGAAACAAGGGACTCTTAGGAACTTGTGTTAAGAAGCACTTTTAAGCCCTTTCATTTGCTGGAGCTCATTGAGAGGTTTGCTTTGCTGCCATAAATTAATAAATTATATAAACTATTCTAAGCACTTGGCTACCTAGATGGTGGTACAGAATGAATCAGATGAACCTTTTTACCTGAGTATTTTAGGACACTAGACCAATAATTTAAGAAAGATTGTGAAATGTGAGATTTCATTTTGCCATGTAAAGACTTAAAAAAATAACTACAATCTTCCATCACCATCACTTCATTTATCCCACCCACCAATATTAGGAAGAATATAAACTCAGAATAAAAGAGTTACTTAGTGTGAATAATTTTAAGTTGGTGGAAAAATTACTGCACTGTTCTTTTTCCATTTACTCCAAGTCACTGAAAACTTCGTCAGGTAGTATGTATGAGTCTATAGACTGGCAGTTGGGAAGTGCTGTGATATGGTTGTTGAAAGACCTAATGTTATAAAACTGTTATTGATTAGGACATGTAGTAAACCACATGCACTCCGATATTCAAACTAAAACTTTTATTGTGTTAAATTGTATGTGCCACATAGTTAAGAGGTACATTATGAACTGTAGTGCTGATAGGGAGGCACCCTTCGGAATGCTGAAAAGGCCCGAGTTCTGCGGAAAGTGGGATGCAGTTAAAGTAATTGGCGATCTTTATTTTGGACAGGTTTAAAGAGGGAGTTTTCTTCAAATATTTGAGTGACTGCTATGCGTAAAAAAGAATCAAATTATTGTGTTGTTCTAGATAGAAAAATTAATTGTAAGAAATGGATGTTTCTGATTCCACATTTAGTGTGCTGTATGAGAATATCTAAGTGAAAATCGGCTCTGTCCTCATAAAATTATTGCAAATATTCAAACAAAGCTAGATCAGTGGTTCTAAAGTAGGATCCCTCTCCTATCGGTATCAGCATCATTTGGGTATATTATTGGTGTAGATCTAAAATTATGGATCACCAACCTGAAAAAAAGCTAATGGAATTAGTACACCTAAAATGAAACTTATTTGTATAAAACTCTTCAGGGAAGTCATTTTTAAGTAGAAATTGATTTTGATTATTTAATGCTAACTTCAACACAAATTGTAAATTGATAAAAATATTGTTACTTGTTAGTGGTGGAACACTGGACCCTTATAATAATTGACTTTTGTTTTAGTTATAACAGTTAAATATAAGGTAAAGTTCTACCACTTATTAAAATAAATTCAACTTTGAATAAGTGACTTAGCTTTCTTAAACAGAGATGCTTCTTAAAAACAGCCATATCAGTAGCAGAAAAAGGTATTGAAGGAGCTTTCTCTTTTTTATACTTGTTAATGTCAAAATAGTGAAAGAGGAACCAGGAGCAGCTGGCAAATAAGTTTTTTCTGCACTCCTCCTCTTCTACCCTGTAAATAGAACTGAGTGGCATGTCACAGTATCATCATTGACCATGCTACTCATTTGGTAAAATTACCCTCAACAAATGCTGGTAACTGGGACCTCTGCCGTTTAAAACTCACTGTTGTGGATGGATTTTGTTTGCCTATCATGAGTTCATTGATATATTCTGCTTGTTGAGTACTACATGAAGAGCTTTAGGGTTTTAGATCTGTCGCTTGTTCAGGGTTCCGAAGTGATCCCAGAGTGGTTTGTACCCAGGATGTATTACATTGTGTGTGTGTGTGTGTGTGCGCGCGCGCGCGCGCGTATGTGTGTGTGGTGTGCGTATGATGTGTTTAATTCTAATGCAAGGTTTTGGCCAATCCTATAAAAATAATGGAAAAAAATTTAAGACAGTTCTGATTTTGAAAGCCATAATGTAATGCAATTGGTTTTTCATATAAATTGTAAATTATGTTCAAAAACATACTTAATACTGTAAAGTGAGGTTTGTAACTTTACTAGATGTAGTGACTTTTTTCTGTCATCCTAATAATGAAACCAAAGAGAATATAAATACCATTATTGAGAAGCTTTTGAAGGCCAAGTGTATTTGACTATGAACAAAGAACATGGTCTTTAAATCTGCCAATGTAAACTTTTGGAAAATATTTTAATTTTTCTGCTGACTATGATATTCTCTGAATTACTGAATGTGATGTTATATACATTTAAGTGAAAAGTATTAAAAAGATGAAAACTAAAAAAACTAGAAATGATATGTGAATGACAGACTGAGTTTGTGAATTTTTAAAATTAAATACTTAGACTGTTGAACTAGATTTAATAAAAATATTTTTAACTTAATTTTATAAATGGAAATTATTTTCTAAGTTTTTTTTTTCCATTTAAAGTTTATTCATTTGAATCTAGCATAGCACATAATACACATTTACTTGGTGTTTGTTCAATTTTGATGAATTTTAAAGGAAGGAGAACAAAAGGCAATCTTCATATGAACTGTTTTCTAAAAGAAGGAAAACAAACCTTTTAATTGGAAGCACTTTTTAAATTGTTTTTTTTCCATTTTCAGTTTTTAATTGTAGA
This sequence comes from Aselliscus stoliczkanus, assembly GCA_033961575.1. Lineage (NCBI taxonomy): Eukaryota > Metazoa > Chordata > Mammalia > Chiroptera > Hipposideridae > Aselliscus > Aselliscus stoliczkanus. The sequence continues at coordinate 49,639,372 of CM066730.1, read as the reverse complement.
AATCAGCTTCCTTACTATTTTTAAAAGACAGTAGAACTTAATATTCCTAGGCTTTGTGTAATGCCAAATGAAATGAATGGTAACGTGAGTGATCCGGTAAATTTGAAATCATTGGCCCACGATTCTTAGCTCATCTTTTGCAATATCCTGTGGTGTTTACTGTTATTTAAAAGTGTTGCAAAATTTTTAAAACAATTAAAATGTGCTTTAGCTGCTTACCCAATGACTTGTCCCACCAGCTGTCAAGTAGAAAGATACTATGGAGTGCTAGAAGCTTTGCACTGGAATCCATTGTCAGGTTTCAGGTTTGTTCAAGTGAATTGCTACTGATTTGCTGGAACAAATCACTGCTGTTTTCTAGAGCAGAGTTTATTACTTTATTAGCATGAGTTAGAACTGAATAACAGGACTCTTAAGGGCCTTTCTACCTTTGACTTTTTATTACAATAATAAAAATACCTTATTATTTAATATATTGTACTTTTAATTTTTAAAATGTTCTATAATTTTTCTTTCCTCTTAATATCTACAATAAGTAGGCCAGACATTATCATCCTATTTTTACTGATAGAGAACCTAAGGCCCATACAAATAACATGACTTATATAAGTTTACATGGCTAGTTAGTTTCAGAGCTAGTACAAGAATTCAACTCTTCTAATTCTCACTCATTTATGAATTCAGTGTTACAAATACTATACCGTATTATTCTGTGTTTTATTTTTCATGCTGGCTGTTTAAGATTGAATTCAAATAATAATGGGTTTTTGCTACTTCAATAAAAATGGGAATTGTTCATATAAATGTCTATTTTGATTAATTCAGGCAAAAATAGATTTCTTTTGGTGGATTAAAACATTTCTAATGACTCTGCAGACTACTATTTTCTTTGCCGGGAGGTGTACTGTTAGACCTCAAAATTCTATTCTATTACTTGCATCATTAAAATTCACTGCTTCTTTGTAATGGGACAGTGACAAAAATGAAATTTAAGTTATTTGGTATGTGAGCCTTACAGCAGACACTTGATTCACCATTCCAGTTCATGCATAAAGTGTCCTACAAGCACCTGCGAGTCTGCCTTGGATTTTCTCGCCTGCACACAGGGCAGAGTGGAAGTGCTAGGAAGATAATGCCCTGGGAGCCAGCCATCAGCCAGTGATGGATGGGAATTGGAGGATAATAATTCCAGCTTCCTTGCACCACTGGTGCTACTCTGAGGCATGTTTCACATTCTCTCCTCAAGTTTCCAGTGGGACTGGACCTCATTGCCCACAGCAGGAAGCTCTTAAATATGTATTCTTAATTTTCTTCCTCTTCTGTGTCTCACTTCCCATTCCTTTATTATGTTTCTGGGATTATGTCCCAAATGAGCTTCTTATCTTTGAATATGTGTCTCAGAGTCTGTTTCTGTGACAAACTTGAAAATGTTTGGCTTGGGAAATAAATCATTACTAGTATTCTTGTTAGAGATGAAAGATTTTTTAAAAATTATTTTGGAAACGATCTAAAGTATCTTAATATTCTATTTCAGTTTGTCGCAACCACACCCATGTTCAATTTAATTTTCTTTTCTTCACTTCATAACAGATTCAAGGTAAAAAATCTTAGGTAGAAATAAAGGTAAATATCTATATGAAAATATTTCTACCGTACTTATTTTCTTACAAATAAAATTACAGACTGATTATCCAAATGATTTAAGAAGGACACAATGGGTATTTTGAAAGAAATTAAGACAGAATTTATTTCAACCAAAATTACAGATTACTTTCTAATAGAATCCAACTTTCTCATTTCATACCAGATCTCCTTATTCATAATCAGGGACCAGGATTAGCCTTGCCTAACATTGACTGTAAGGATAAATTTAGTTCCTGGATGATTTCCCCAAAGATTATTCTGTGATCCTTTTTGTGATTTTACTAAGGATTAAGGACTATGGAGTTTATAAACTGAATAAGTTCTATGTTAAATTTAGTACATCATAAATGTGTCTTTTATAGTTCTTTGATATCTTGAATTAGAAATACTGTTTTTATATATTTTTTTAAACTGATGTGGAAAATCTGTATTCTTTTTAAGCACATGTCAGTTATCAGTCTTCTCCTTCTCATGTAAAAATTGTGATATATGTCCCTCAAATGTATCCTCTATTGATTAGGTTAATGAAATGGAACATAGATGAATTTAAGCAAGTTTGTAGTTCTATTTATAGGGCCACCCTAAGGTTACCATGCACAAATATTTTTCCACAGGAAAAACAATATTTAAAGAATATATTTTAATTAGTTATCCTGATTGTAAGGTAACATCTTTAAACATCTCTATTTTTTAAAGCAAAAATACCAAAAAGTATATACAGTGTGTTTTCCCAATGTAGTTGCCTCCTGGTACCTTCAGATTCTGCCATGTTCTTTGAGTATATTGCAGGACATTTATTGATGTTTGAGGTTGTATTTGTGTGTTAGAAAGTGTCAAAGGTCAGCTGGGTGATTAGATTATAATATGGTTTAGGGGGAAAATACGTTAGTTATAAAGGAATAAGTCTGCCTTTCTCCCAAGAAACTTCAAACTGCACAAATTTCCCTAAAATCTCCACAGTGGTACATTGGAATAAGCACATAATCTTAAAATAACTTTTTGTTTGTCAATACAAGTTACGTTACTTCAAAAAAATTACTCTTGTTACTTTTTAGATGTATTACATCTAAACAACTGCATAATTTATTAACTAAATCCAGTCCAGGCCTTTGGCATTTCAAATATCTCCATCTGATAGATTGAAAATCTGGTGTATGAACCCGAGATGCTTTTTAAAATGTGTCAAGAAAGCTGGCCCATTTGCTGAACACTAAATACTTTTTAAGGAATGTTAGGTAAAGTGATTAAAAATGAGAAATGCCTTCCAAAAATTTTTATTGGAAGCTGACTTCTTGTGTTATATATGAACAATCTCATGATAACTTGATGTAAAACGAGCTTGAAAATTTGTTTCTTTAAAAGTTTACATATTTTTCATCACTAGTAGACCACTTATGCAATAATACGTGTCTGAAGTATTGAAGTACAACATAGCCTTTTTAACATTTAAAAAAATGCCTCCTGCCTTCTATTAATATTAAGTACTTGTATTCGACAATGTTGTATTTCTGGATGTTGGTTAATTTGATGGATCTTACAGGATTAGTCTACTCCTAGAAGTTCTTGGGCACAGTTGTCAAAGAAAATTAACTTGGATGAAACGATGCATATTTTAATAATTTACGTATTTTTAAAATATCTTTTAAAAAGCAGATCTTCATAATTGCCACATAATTTCATAATTTCTGGTTCTCATAATTGTTTTTGTGTTAGGAAAAGACTACACCTTACAGTACCTGATTTGCATTTTTTGCTGTTTTAAAAATCTTCACATTTATTATAACAAAAATAATTTTAAACCAAATGTTTACATTGTTGAATGGGGCAAGTTCAACCAATTATATAATCAGGCTGAAATTTAGGCATGGAGTTTGTGATTGAATATCTAAAGGATATCAGTTTCCACTCAGGTACAGGAGAGTTAATAATAGAATTTTTACATTGTTTTATTTCTTTCAAATTTATGCTTATTTTTTAAATGGAGATTTAAAGTGTAGATAATAGAAATGTATATAAATATGTAATGTTTAAACCATTACTAGCTTATTACTTGAACTTTGGTTCATTGCATGATAACAGCGTTTTTATGCTACAAGTACATGTTCCTTTGTCTTTCCTTGAAATTTTACCTTTTTAAGTGAAATGTCTATCCATAATAGCTTCAGGTTTCTGTGACCAGTTCATATGACTGAAGCTACTTCTATAAAATGGCTCAGAAAATATTTATTAAGAAAAATTTTATAGTTATTTCAATACTACATGGTAACTAAAAGCTTTCTGGTTAGAATCTTTAGTTTTTCTTCCTATTTTTGACCCTATTATTTCCCACTCCCCCTAGGGAACCTAGTCTTCAGTCTTTCTGCCCAAGATAAGGAGTACTGTGATAAGGAGATATAATTTACCTCCCTCTCCTATAAAGGGCTTACAACACTTAATATTCTTAAAGAATAAACCTTTACCAAGTTTTGTACTTACTTAAAGATCTAGGAACCCAGTAAAAAAACTAACAGATTGTTTAACAAAATATTGAGATACTGAGATTTTTGAGCTTGGGCATTTTGTCATGTTCAATGAAGAAGAACCTTTCAAAGGAAGACAATGAGGTTTTTTTTTTTCTTTTTTTTTTTTTAGCTGAGCCATTCTGCCACCTGTTGGCAGGTCAACGGCAACTCAGCTCGGGCTGGCCTCGAACTGCTGTTGCTCAGAGCTCAGCTCGCACTCTTGAGCGAGCTCTTAACCAACTGAGCCATTCGGCCGGCCCAACAATGAGGTTTATAAGTAGAAAATGCAAGACAAAAATGAATGCGAATACTAAAATACTTTCTAAAATTTAAACAATTGAAGACACTAAATTGGTTATTCAGGGAAAGATACTGTGTTTTAATTATGTTTTATGTATTTCAGAACTAAAGCAGTAAATGCCAAGATTTATCTGTGTCTGTCCCCTGTTTTAGTTAATTGACACAGGTATTTATATATAACAGTAATGCTTATTATCTCCCTAACATTTAAAAAGATAATTTTCTCTAAGATAAAAGATACTGATATGAAGACAAAAGACACTGATCTGTGTCCATCCTCCTTTTCTTTTCGTTGTATTTTTCCCCAGTATATTAATGACAACAACTATAACAGCCCGATTTTATAGCCCTGGGAGGCTGCTTTTACCTGGAAGAAACTTTTTCAAGGTAGCTTTAAACTAATGGCTTCTGGTAATAGGTAATCTATTCATTCTCTGGTATCCTTTGCCATTTTTTTTTAATGGAGACTGGAGCTCAGGAGATTTCATACCCATCCTACAGCAGCATCCCCATGTTTGAGTGCAGGAATGGGGTTGGGTACCTTCTCCCCTTGTGGTGGTCTGGTGTGCTGTACACTACCCTCCCCCCAAAAACCCAACCCTCTCACCCCCCACCATAAAAACAAAACAAAAAACCCTCCTATTTGCCCTTTCTCCCTCTTTTTTTCTGGTTCTCCATCCTCCATTGAAACACATGGGAGAATGAGACCCTGTAAGTATACAATTACTGTATTTCATATTTCCCCCCAGCACTATTTTATAACTACGAATTTGTACTTCTTAATCCCTTCACCGTTTTTCACTCAGCCCCTCAACCCCCATCCCCTCTGGCAATCATCAGTGTGTTTTCTGTATCTTGAGTCTTTCTGTTTTGTTTGTTTATTTTGTATTTCATATTTTTAATTAGCACTCATATTTGAGCATTATCTCCTGACTGAGCAGTCCTACCGATAATCATACTACCTTAGTTCATTGTCCTTCTAAATTTCGTTGTCAATTTAGGTAGCCTTGAAATGTATTGAGTATTGAGTGTAAGAAAAAGGTTGAAGAAATTACCATTTATAAAGGTACTGGGTTTCATTGCTTATGGTTAATAATGTGTCAATCTTTTGCCAAATGAAAACAATTTTTTAAAGGAAAGGTAAAAATCATTTTATGCAAATGTTTGTAAACCTGTATGTAAATATGTTGTTTTCTTTACGTCCAAAAAATCATTAATAAAAATGGATTTTTAGTTTCTTCTGGAATGGGGTTCCTTTGTGTCTATGGTAAAGCAAATTTTGCAAGCCTAAAACAGCACATCAATCTGAGTTTCTTTTATCACATAACTTTAGGAAGGATACAGCTTTTCTCTTTTGTTGTCATTTTTCAACCAATGCTTTTTCCCCGTTTATCTGAGGAAAATGTCATTAATTTTTTTCTTTTTTAAAAAAAATTGAGCTATAATTGACATATAGCATTTTACTAGTTTCAGGTGTACATCATAATGGTTTGCTATTTGTATGTATCGCAAAAAGGATTGCCACAACAAATCTAATTAACTCCTGTTACCGCACATAGTTACAAAATTTTTTTATGATTTTTTTTTTTTAGCTGAGCTGTCCTGCCACCTGTTGGCAGTTTAGCGGCAGCTCAGCTCGGTCTGGGCATCGAACTGCTGTTGCTCAGAGCTCAGCTCACACTCTTGAGCGAGCTCTTAACCAACTGAGCCACTCAGGCAGTCCCCCCTGTGATGAAGATTTTTAAGGTCTGTTCTCTTAGCAACTTTCAAATATGCAATACAGTATTAGTAACTATAGTCACCATGCTCTACATTACATCCCCAGGGCTATTTTATAGCTGGAAGCTTGTACCTATTCCCTTCACCCATTTTTGCTCACTCACTGCCCCCTGCCTCTGGCAAGCACTAATCTTTTCTCTGTATCTATGAGCTTGTGGTTTATTTTATTTTTAAGATTCCACATATAAGTTAGATAATACAGTATTTGTCTTTCTCTATCTGACTCATTTCACTTAGCATAGTGCCCCCATGGTCCATCTGTGTTGTCACAATGGCAAGATTTTCTATTTTTTTTTTTTATGGCTGAGTAATAGTCACGTGTGTGTGTCACATTTTCTTTATTCATCCATTGATAGACACTTAGGTTGTTTCCATATATTGACTATCACAAATAATGCTACAATGAACATGGTGCAAATATCTTTTCGAATAAGTGTTTTCATTCCCAGAAATGGAATTGCTGGATTATATGGTAGTTCTGTTTTTAATTTTTTTTTTTTTTTTGAGGGCAGTGTCACTGGCCCTCATATGTGGGACCGAACCCGGGCCGCTGGCTTCCCAAGCCAGCGCTTAACCACTGCGACACTGCCAGCCCTGTTTTTAATTTTTTGAGGAAGCTCCATTCTGTTTTCCATTTTGGCTACCCCATTTTACCTTCCCACCAACAGTACATAAGAGTTCCCTTTTTTCCACTTCCTCTCCACACTTCTTAACATTTATCTTTTTGATAATAACCATTCTAACAGGTGTGAGGAAATATTTCAGTTTTTTTTTTTATTTTTATTTCCCTGCTGATTAGTGATATTGGTCATCTGAATGCCTTTGGAAAAAATGTCTGCTTAGGTCTTCTGCCCTCTTTTTTTTTTTTTTTTTTTTAATTTCATTGGGGAACAGCCATGGTCATTGGTTACACATTGCTTTCTTGCTACAATGGCATAATTGGTTGTTTTCTTTTTTAAGGAGGGTGCAGCTCACAGTGGCCCATGTGGGGATTGAACCAGCAACCTTGGTGGTATCAGCACAACATTCTAACCAACTGAGCTAACCCGTCACCGCATTCTGTCCATTTTTTAGTCAGATTTTTTTTCTATTGAATTATATGAGTTCTTTATACATTTTTGATATTAGCCCCTAAGCAGATATATGATTTGCAAATATTTTCTCCTATTTAGTGGGTGCCTTTTCATTTTGTTAATGATTTCGTTTGCTGGGCAGAAGGTTTTTAGTTTGATGTAGTCCCACTTGTTTGTTACCGTTGCTTTTGGGGTGAGATCCAAAAAGTTATTACTAAGACTGATGTCAAGACGCTAATCGTCTGTGTTTTCTTCTAGGAGTTCTGTGGTTTCAGGTTTTACATTCAAGTCTTTAATCATTTTGAGTGAGTTTTTGTGTATGTACGCATAAGGTAGTGATCTAGTTTCATCTCTGTGTTGGTGTCTATGCATTAGATGAAACACCACCTCTCCCGGTCTTGAAGGCGTGGCTTTGTTCAGGAGGTGAACCTTATTCTACCCTTCCCTAGCTCTGGTTGTCTCTCAAACCTTTTGATTATCCAAGCAACCTATTTTATTTTTAATTTGAGGGTATGCCAAGACTTGTCAGTGTCCCAAAGGGAGGATCTCAGTCAACACCTAGGTTCAGGCTGATTGGAAGGCAGACACTCAAGAAGCAGCTTTTAAAGTATGCAAATATATACAGTCCTGTGGGACTGCAAGTGTAAGCTCTACTGAATACCAGAGCCAGGCACGCTGGAGGTGTACCCTGGGTAATTGTCACAAAAAATTGGGACTCCACATGAGTGCATAAACTCATTTTTGGGAGATACTGGCGAGCTATAGCGAGGCAGTGGGAGAGTGCAAAGATGGCATCCCCTGGCCTTCATTCCCTGAGAGCAGTTCTGTAACCTCTAGATGTGGGGCAATCCTCTGAAACCTGTCCCTCAGGTGAAAGCTCCAGGACAAGGAAACGGGCCTCTTTCTCAGGAAGGCGGGGTGTAGTCTGCTATCCTTGCAGTGCCCTGGGGGTGGTAGTGTGCCAAGAAATGCCTTTCTGTTTGTTATAGTCCTGTGGAACCCAGGAACATAAAGCCCCCTGTGCACCAGAGCCAGGACATCCAAGGGCATTCCGTGGATGGCAGTCATGAAAACCAGAGCACCAGACTTGTGCAAAAAGCTCCATATTGGGAGATCCTGGCTCTCTGGAGTGTGACAATTCAAAGATGGCGCCTGCCAGCCTCCCTCCTGCTGAAGAGTTTCCCAGCAGACTCCTGCCCTCCCACCCCCAGCCAAGGCTTCAAGATTAGCAAATAAATCACTTACACGGAGTCTGGGTACTTTTTCAATGGCTATTTCTGTGCAGGGTTCTGGAGTGAGTCTGCGCACGGACCCTTTTAAGAACCCATTCTCAGTTTGCCACAGCCCTTTGGGTGTCATGCATGCCAGCCCCATTGGTTCTCAAAGCTAGATGATGTTTTGGGGGCTAGCCTCTCAGGAGCAGTTCTTAAAAGTTAGGGTGCTTGATAGGAGTATTAACCCTTCGCTCAGGGAAAAGCTCCGGGCCAATGATGACTTGCTGCGCCGGCGGTGGGTTTTATGGCGTCGTTGGCTCTTGGCCTCTCATACCCTCTTTGATGTGACCCTTTTAGTTCGTTTGTTTGCTCAGTATGAAGGAATTGCTCAGCTAGTTTTCAACGTCTCTTCAGAGGAAATTTTTTCATATGTAGCTATGAATTCTGTGTGCCGGTGGGAGGAGGTAAGTTCAGCAACTTTGTGCGTCACCATCTTGAACTGCCTCTTCCTGATTTTTAAATATTATTTTTGGATGAATTAGTTCTCACGACTGGTTGACCAATAGCATTTACCAAACTCTTGAAAAAATAATGCTTGATTGGTCATTTCTGTCTATGATATACTTTTATTCTTGAAAACAGTAAGTTTTCAGAAAATGAAAAATCAACTCTAGAAACTTTGCAAATTTGCTGTCACATAATATGGCATCATGTGAACATTGTGAGAAGAATGGCCATCCTAACATAGTATTTTCCAGAGTTCTCACACATCATATAAACATGAGTAAGAGCCATGTGCTTGATTTTGGACTCCACACAGGGAAAGGAGAAAAAAAAAATTCAGAGGTAAGTGGCTCACACGGTGATTTGAAGAAATAGGATTCGGAGGAAGAATTAAGAAAAAATGAATGGTGAAGTGGAGAGGTCAGGATTGACTAAATTTTTTAGAATGTGATATGAGTGATGATGAGGAGGTGCTTTTTTAGTAATTACTTTTAAATAGTCATAAATGACACTGGACCCTGGGAAAAACTTAACTTGCGCAATTTGAGGAGCATAAAAGTACAGGGGGCTGGCCTAGTGGCTCAGTTGGTTAAGAGTTGGCTTAAGAGCGCAAGCTCTGAGCAACAGCACTGCTGGTTCAATTCCCACATGGGCCAGTGATGCTGAGCCCGAGCTGAGCTGTTGCTGAGCTGCCAGCATGTGGCAGGATAGCTGAGCTGGTGTAACAAGATTGCCTGTTCGATGGTGGGCTACGCCCACTTGCAACTAAGGCTGAACTCGGCACCTTGAGCTGAGTGGCTGCCTGGATGGCTCAGTGGATGGAAACTAAGGCTGAACTCGGCACCTTGAGCTGAGCTGCCGCCCGGATGGCTCAGTGGATAGAGTACCCATTCATAACAACAAGGCTGCTGGTTCGACTCCCGCATGGGATGGTGGCTAACACCCACTCACAACTAAGATTGAACTCAGCACCTTGAGCTTAGAGGCCACGAGCTGCCAATGGGAAGCCAGATGGTGACTGACGCCCTCCACAACGAAGACTGAACAACAACTTCCCCAACACTGTTCCCCTCTCCCAATTACCTAATAAAATCTTTTTCTTTTTCTTTTCCTTTTTTTTTCCTTTTTTTCTTGAAGTAGAGTACACACAACCATGAGAAGGTTTGGTGAAGAAAAAGGGAGATAACTTAATCAAAAATGGTTTACATGAGATTCAGCCTAGAAAAAGTTTCAAAGATTTAAGTGATCTCCAGAAATTTATTTTAGCTCAAGAGAAGATTTTAGAATTCATTATTAATGGTGTTACCACAAGCCCTTTTGTGTAGTATGTGTTGTAGTTGGGGGACAGGGAGGGAAGCAAAAAATATATATCAAAAGTTTTAGAATCGTTGCTTTATCTTCAAATCTATATGCAGGATGGTCAAGATTTTAGCTTGATGGAAGGCCTTGTAACATGATATAAATTATATACTTAGCGATTATATATGTGAAACTCGTAGATGTTTTGGTAAAAATTGATGTGATGTAACAGTACAGCTTTTGAAAATGCAAAAGTTTAAATTTTTTTTAACAACTAGAAGCCCTTAAAACCACTATGAAATTTGGGGAAATCGGATTTAGTGATTTTTTTTTTTTGGGATTAGTGATTTTGATATAGAAAAATGTTAAGTTTTACTTCATTAAATTTAAAAGAAATATTTGTATTGAAATTCTTCAGTTTTACTTTTCTGGTAAAGAATTGATGCTGTTTAATCTGGCATAGAAATCAAGGCATCTGCAATTATAATTCTTAGAGAAGTAATGTCATTTTAAAACTGATAGCTGTGCTTTTTAAAGAGTGCATTTAAACAGTTTTTCTTTTTTTGGCAATATTCTTACAATTCCTTTTAAAATGTATAACATGTATAACATTTTAAAAGATTTTTTTTGGTAAAAGCATTTAATGATCATTATGAATATATTATGTACCTAGTGATTGAAAATGATACATAATATTGTAATATTCAGTCAATTTTTAGGCTACAATACAGGAAAAATCACATCATAGAAACTACTGTTTAAAATAAAATCTGCATAACAACACAATTCAAACAATATACAAACAGTAGACTTTGAGTAAAAGAGAATTTGGATACTCTGTTGCGATCCTCTTGACTCAGATGCCTATCAACTAAAGAGATCTTTGTCTTATACCAACTTTCCAGAATTCATGTACACAGACAGCTGCTGTCCTTGTGGCAATTCCTTGTGTAGCTGATTACCTATCCAGCACTTCTGCACTTTCTGTAACTCTTCACAGCTTGCAGGATATTCTTTTGATTATTCTCAATGATCACAAGTCTTAGGTAGAAAAAATGTTGAGATACTTAAGAAACTAGGCTCTTGTCAGATAACCTGTATGAAGTCTAATTTTTAATTTAATTATAAAAACAGACTTTTAGAGTATTGTTGGGTTCGCAGAAAAACTGACCAGAAAGTACAGAGTTCCCATACATCCCCTTTCCCCGACACGTGCACAGTCTTTTCCTCTTTCATGCCTGGAAGCAGAGTGGTATACTTGTTCAAATCTGTGAACTTACATTGATACACCATTATCACACCAAATCCACAGTTTACATGACGGTTCACTCATGGTTTCGACGTTCTGTGGGTTTTGACAAATGTGTATTGATGTGTATCCATCATTATAATATCATACAGAACAGTTTCACTACCCTAAAAATCCCATGTGCACTGCCTATTTATTCATCTCTCCCTTTTCCAGAATGTTATACAGTTGGAAATATACAGTATGCAACCTTTTCAGATTGGCTTCTTTCACTTATTAATATACACTTAAGGTTCTTCCATGTCATTTTATGGCCGGTAGCTCATTTCCTTTTAGCACTGAATTGTCTGGATGTACCATAGTTCATTTATCCATTCATCCACTGAAGGTTATTTTGGTTGTCTCCACGTTTGGGCACTTGGGAATAAAGCTGCTGTAAACATTTTGTGCAGGTTTTTGTGCAAGACGTAAGTTTTCAGCTCATTTGGGTGAATACCAAGTAATGCAATTGATGGATTGTATGGTAAATATATTTAGTTTTGTAAAATCTCCAAACTATCCAACAGCAGCAATAAATGAGAGTTCCTGTTGGTCCACATCCTCCCCAGCATTTGATGTGGTCAGTGTTTTGGATTTTAGCCTCTTAACTAGTTTCTGGATTTTTAACAAAGGGAATTTACCCATAAACTGTTGTTGAATTGGTGTGTTCATTGCAAGAAGGAGGCTCCAGGGTTTCTTATTCTGTCATCTTGCTGATGCCACTCTCCTATAGGACATTTATGTCATGACCTCAACCAAACAAATAACTGACCAGACAAAAAATAAAAGATTTAAAAAAACTTAAAAGTTTCTTTAATTATTTATGCAGAACTCTAAAGAGTTGTGTGAGACATATCTAGAATGAGCTGTGTTACCTGAAATCAAACTAGATAAAAAACGAAAGAACCCAACTTTACTAAAGTATTTGTTTCCATATCCCACTTTTCTAAAGTCCTCTCTTACTCTTGCTCAAAAAGTGAGTTCTGCTTTGACAAACTCTGGTTACAATGGTTTGACTTGAGAAAAGCTCAGTTTTTTAAAGCTACCTGTGGAATGATTCAATGCAGTTATGTGGTTCTGCATCTGTTGGTGCCCTGGCACAGTGTATTTCATGCCGTTTTGAAGTGATATATTAAAGGGTTGAAGAGTGAACATTTATTCACAGGTTTCCCTTACTGCCTACTGGCAGAGTAACTTGAGAGTGAAAAGAAGATTTTATGTTGATATTTACATTCATATTAAATCTATATACAGAATCTGTGGAGTTTTCTAAGGTAGCTCTCTAGACAACCAAAGATTATAGCAGCAGTAATAAAAGTAATAGTTATTAGTCCTGTGGATAGGCATGACTACAGGTGCTTATCCATAGTCTCTATCTACATTAGTTAACAGGACATGCGGCTGCTTCTCATATTTTGTGCCAAGTCAGAGGATTTGATGTCAATGTTTTGTGGTGTTTTGAAAAGCTGTGGAGATTCTGGAAGCACAGAGCTTGACTGGGTTATGGAGAATACAATTCAGTAGTACTCCAACAGTGTTCTAATATGTGAGGGGAAACAGTAAGGTATTAAAACAGTTGCTATGGTCTGGTTGTTTCCTTCTTCTTTTGACAGTAGTATCTTTAAAGGTGCATTGTTACCTCAACTCCAAGTTTTAAGAAATACATGGAATTTCCAGTTTTAAGAAATACATGGAATTTCAGTATTCCTTATTATTCTCACTTCTTTCAGGAGGTCTTTTGTATCACATGCCATAGAAATATTAGAGAATAAATATTAATGAGTCTCAAAGATTTCCTCATTGCAGAAAAGAATAAAACAGTTAATACCTTTCAAGTGGTGATGTGTAAAGTATTCTGTAAACATAGATTGACTGCTGAGGTCAGCTGAATTGTGCAGTCTTCAGAGTAGTAGCAAATTCTCTAATGACCACCATGACATTTTTTAGGTAGTAAAAATCTAGACTTTGAGAGGTCAACTTGCTTATTGCCTTGGCTTTGAAGCAGGGATGATCTCAGACCTGCTGTTCTTTCTTTAAAATCTCCACAGAAACCTCATAACTTGACCAAACAGTATTCATGTGTACATTTTTTCCTTAAGTATTTGAAAACATTTTTGACTTACCTAACAACCCCAGACTACCCTTCCCCATCCACCCTGGCCTAGTTTTTCCTTGTCCTTGAATCTTTCTTCATTGCTTACTTCCATTTAATTATCCTTCATGCTGTTTTCTGGGCTGTTTCTTTGTCACCCTTTGATAATGGGAACATGATGTTATAATGAAGTCCTGGGCCATGCAGTTTCCATATTTTACTTCCTACCTCCTAAAATAAGGCTATTTTATCAGGTTGCCATGACAGTACAGAAAAAATTGTCTTCTCAAGAGAATGTTAAATTATCCTGCTTGTAGTCAATTGCTGTTTGTTGGGAAAGTATTGGCTCAATTGAATGCCCTTCAGCCATTGTGTTTGTGCAGGGTAATACTAGAGTATGTGTTAGTTACTTATGGCTGCATAACTCCAGCAAAAGTAGTGGTTTAAAACCACACATATTATCATACAGTTTCTGTGGGTCAGGGATTCCAGCACACCTTAGCTCCTCGTCTGCCTCATAGGTGTCTCATATGGCTTCAAAGTGTTAACTCGTGCTGAAGTCTCATCTGAAGCTTTGACAGAAGATGGTTATGCTTCAAACTCACTTATGTGGTTGTTGGCAGGCCTGAGTTCTTTTGGGGTTGTTGGACTAAGGCTTCAGGTCTCTAGCTGGATGCTGGCCAGCAGTTGCCCTCAGTTCCTTGCCATCAGGGCTTCCTCAACATGGTAACTTCATAAAAGCCAGCAAGGGAGAAAGTCCGCTAGCAAGACAGAAGTCAGAATCTGTAGTAGTCTCATCATGGAAGTAACACGTTCTCAATTGGTTAGAAGCAAGTTGCTCCAGGGACATCGTATTCATAAATACCAAGAAGCAGACATCATTGGGGATCATCTTAGAGGATTCCTACCGCAGCATTGAAGGTGCATCCTTTCATAATCTCTGAATAGAGTAGTTTGTTCACAGTGGGCTGAGGGAACATGGACCATCTCATGTTGGCGCTGAATGTCTTAAAAAATATAGGCTTGATTCTTGGTAGGAATGGGGCTGAGGTCAGGTTTACCAGTCTTAAATTTCTGGAAATGTACCTTTTCAAACTTTTGAAAAATTGAAGAATATTTACCAATTTTAGTTTTTTTGTCATCTCTTCTGCTTTCTATAATCCGTTAGAAATAGTACTAACTCTCAAATCTCATCCACAGTTGGCTCACCTTCTGTATATAATAACTATTTAATACTGAAATGTTTTCAAAACACTTTTGCACATATTCTCATTTGATCATCTCACAATACCCTAAGTGAGATAGTCAAGGCAGATATCATTGTCCATATTTCATAGATATAAGGCTTTTGTAATAGCCTTTTCACTAGTCTTCCTGCCTCTAGTCTCTTTCTTTTTTTTCTTTTTTTTTTTTTAAGATTTTATTGGGGATTTGGTGGAGGGGAACAGCGTTGGGGAATCGGGGAAGGGGAACAGACAAGTTGCTGTCTTCTTGTTCTTCAGTTTAGTTGCGGAGGATGTTGCTTCACTGTTGGTATCGTCATTGCGCTCTTCCTGGATGAGGCAGATCGGTCGCTGGCCTCTGGATGTCGCTCACCGCGGCTATTGGCAGCTCACGCTTGGCTGCCAGCCGCTCATGCTGGCTGCGGGCCACTCACTGTAGCCTATGGCAGCCCACTGCAGCAGGGGCTGCAGCCCACACCATCACCGGGGCTCGCACAGCCCAGCTCCAGGTGGAGCTGTTGTTAGCTGTAGAGGGCAGTGTCACTGGCCCTCATGTGGGATCTGAACCGGGGCCGCTGGCATCCCAAAACCAGCGCTTAACCAATGCACCACTCGGCCGGCCCCACCTCTAGTCTCTTTCTTCAATCTCTCATTCACATCAGCCCCAGAGTTACATAATAGGAAAATCTGATTGTGCTTCTCCTTTATTTAAATTCTTTAGTGGCATTTCATTATCCATGGGATAAAATTAAATTCCTTTCAAGGCTCTTAAAGAGGTTTCTTTTTTTATAATTTTTTAAAAGATTTTATTGGGGAATTGGGGGAGGAGAACAGTGTTAAGGAATTGGGGAAGGGGAACAGACAAGTTGCTGTCTTTTTGTTCTTCGGTTTAGTTGCAGAGGACGTTGCTTCACTGGCCCATGTTGGTGTCATCATTGCGCTCTTCCCGGATGAGGCAGATCGGTCGCTGGCCTCTGGACGGCTGTTCACAGCAGCTTTTGGCAGCTCACTCCAACTGCCAGCCGCTCACGCTGGCTGCCGGCCACTCACTGTGGCCTATGGCAGCCCACTGCAGCAGGGGCTGCAGCTATGCTGTCCTGGGGACTCACAGCAGCCCAGCTCCACGTGGAGCTGCCGTTCACCATCTTAGCTGTAGAGGGCAGTGTCACTTGCCCTCATATGTGGGATCCGAACCGGGGCTGCTGGCATCCCAAGCAAGCTCTTAACCAACATGCCACTTGGCCGGCCCGTGTGTGTGTGTGTGTGTGTGTGTGTGTGTGTGTGTGTGTGTTGCATGCACTTTCTAAATAACTGATATTAATTATGTATACTAAATATAAACAATGTCTTTCAAACTTAAGACCTATGCCTTTTTTGTTATCTTCTTCCTGTGGTCATAGTTATGAGAATCTATTGTGTTGACTTCTGCATTTTTCTCAGGTTTTATCTTAGAATGGATTTCACCTTCCTGATTCTCCTATTGGTTTGTGTCATATACCCCTTACACATTTTAATATTAGCTATGATCTACTGAAAACTTTCTTACAGTGTTTTAATTCTCAAAATACTCATAAAAAGTAGATAAGTATACCATTTTACACACTGTAAAAACATAACTAATTTGAGACCACTCAGCTAATAAATGGCTAACCTAGGACATGAATTCAGACCTTTAAATACTGTGCAAAAAATATGTTGCCCTCTGGTTAGATTTTTCTTTTTAAATGAAGTTTATTTTCTTTAGAAATAAAGCAGTGTAGTTCAATAAATTTATTGAGTACCTACCATATTACAGATACTATCAACTATATAAAATTCAACCATATTTTATTTAGAAGAACTGCAATTTTGGGATTCAACCTTAGATTTTGTATCACTTTATTTTCAAAATAATCCCATCTTAAGATAGATGTTTTCCCAACTTAACCTGATTGACATTTATAAACCACTCCAGCAACCAATAGCAAAGTGTACTTTTTTTTTAAAGCCCACATGGAACATTCACCAAAATATACCATATGCAGGGCCATAAAGCAAGTCTCAGTAGATTTAAGAAGGTTGAAATCGTTCAAAGCATTTTCTCTGATTACAGCAGAACTAAACTAACAATAATGATGTTATCTGGACCAACTTCAAATATTTGGAAATTGGGTCTGCTGAGTGGCGTGGTGGTTAAGCGCTGGCTTGGGAAGCCAGCGGCCCCGGTTCAGGTCCCACATATGAGGGCCAGTGACACTGCACTAAAAAAAAAAAAAATTTGGAAATTAAACAACATACTTTTAAATAATTAATGGTCAAAGACGAAATATTTTGGACTGAATGAAAATGAAAACAAAATTTATGGGATTTAGCTTAAGACTGCTTTGAGGAAAACTTAAATTCTCATTTTGTAAAATAGAAAAGATTTCAAGTTAATAATCTAGTCTTCTACTTTCAGAAACCAGAAAAAGAAGAGCAAAGGAACCTAAAGTATAAAGATGGAAAGCAAAGATAAAGCAGAAGTCAACTGTATAGAAAACAAAAAAATAAATGGAATCATAACTGATATTGTGAAAGATCAATATAATTGATAAATTTCTAGCTAACTAAATGAGAAAAAAAGAGTGAAGATACCCAAGAATGTGAGAGAGACAATACAACAGATTCTACAGATACTAAAATAATAAGGAAATATGAGTAATTTCATGCCAATAAAGTTGACAACTTAAGTGAAATGGGCAGTCCTTTGAAAGACACAACTGCCAAAGTTGACTCAAATTATATAAGTGGAAAATAGTCATATCTTTTAAAGGAATTAAAGTTAAATACTTTATGACAAAGAAAATTCCTGTCTTAGATGACTTCACTGACAAATTTTGCCAAACATTTAAGGAAGAAAAAATACTAATTTTACAGAAACTCAAAAGAGTAAAATAGAAGGGAACACTTCCCAAGTTATGAATCCAGCATTATCTTGATACCAAACCAAACCAGAACAGAACAAGCAAAAACTCAGAAAAACTCATTACAAGAAAAAAATATAGACCAATATCCCTCATGAACACTGATGCAAAAATTCTTAAAATGTTAGCAAATTGAATTCAACAACATATCAAAAGGATAATAACATCGTAGTGACTAAGTTCATTTTATGTCAGGAATGCGAACTTAGTTAACATTTAACAATCAGTCAATGCCATATAAATAGAATAAAAATGAAAAATCATGAACATGTCAACAGATGTGAAAAACACTTTTGACATGTCACGTTTAGATAAAATTCCTCTGTGAACTAGTATTAGAACATCCTCAGTCTAATAAAGGATATCTACAGTAAACCTATAATTAATGTCATAGTTAATGGTGAAAAACTGAATGCTTTCCCCCCATGATTGGGAATAAGAAGGCAAGAATGTCTGCTTTAATTACCTTTATTCATCTTCATACTGGAGGTTTTCAACAGTACAGGAAGGCACACACACACAAAAAATAATAAAACATACAGATTTCAAAGGAAAAGAATGAAAATGTCTTCCTGTGTAAATGAAATAATTACCTGGAAAATCCTTAAAAATCTTGAAAAAAATGACACTGGGGATAAGTGAATTTAGCGGGCTTGCAGGATTCAAGGTCAGTGTTCAATTTTAGTTTTATGTACTTAAAACTAATGACTGAAAATTGAAATTAATATTCTTTAAAGTAGTATCAAAATATAAAACACTTAGGAGTAAACTTAACAAAATACTTCATTAGTTGTATACTGAAAACTCCAAAATATTGCTGAGTGAAAATAAGACAGAAATTAATGGAGATATATACCATGTTATTGAATTAGAAGTCTCAATATTATTAAGATGTTAATTAAAACCAAAGTTAAATATTGGGTCAATGATTTTTCGATCAATAATGAACAGAGTTTGTTAAGCTTTTTAAGCAATTCACAGATAACGTGTAAATTTAATGTGTAAAATGTGATGATTTAATACATGTATATATTACAAAATGATACCACAATAAGGTCAATTAACACATCCATCACCTCACATAATTATCTTTGTGTGTGTGTGGCAAGAACATTTAGGATCTAATTCCTTAGCAACTGTCAAGTATACAATACAGTATTATTAACTATAGTCACTATACCGTATGTTAGATCCCCAGAATTTGAATTTGTCTTATACTTGGAAGTTTTACTATTTGACCAATATGTTGCTAATAAATAATAAGACCAGTGTTTCTGCCAAGCTTTTGGGATAATACAAACTTTCAACTGCAGTGGGGGAAAAAAATTAGACAAGTCTTTCCAGAGACTGAACGAGGTGACCAAAAGCCTCCATCACAGAAAGCAATGATGCACTAGTTTTCCTAAATATTCACATCTTTTTGATCATATTCTTATTAGTGTGGAATATTTTTCAAATATTTACTTGAATTTTTCATTTCAAATAGAAATTTTTGAAATGTAATTCAAAGGGCCACTTATTATAAATATCTTGACTGTTTATTAAAACTATATGTTTCTAGGCTCCATCCATACCAGAGCCGTTGAATCTCTGAGAATTCTCTGAGGATCGTCTGGGAATCCCAACTCTTAGCAATCGCCCCATTTAAATTTACATATGAAGTTTGAGATCTACTGAAGTGATTACAAAATGTGTACAGTTGGGAGTGTGATGAAATTAATGTTACTCTATCAAATGTGATTAAGTAGCTTTAGTCTCAGCAGTTTTCAGACAAAGAAGTTTATTTTCCTGGAACAGACTGTAAGTGATATAACTGAATCTGATTTTCTATAAAAGGAGGCCATATTGCTGATTATGGACTTGTCCAACTTAATGTGGTATTAAATTAACTCTAAATTTCTGTTTCACCTAAACCCTTAAATCAAGAAAACAACAGTTATAATCCCATAAATTATAATTTTAATCTACTACGGAGTTGCCCAGAAAAGAGGTTGCAGAAAACTCTACATCTAGAGTTGAGTGGAGTCTAAAAAGGCAATATTACCAGTTTCACACAGATGTTTAGAGAACAGTTTCAAACTGAAGTCCAGGTCTGACACTTAGGAAAGACTGCTTCTCTCTCATCCAAAAGGGGTAAAAGAAAGCTCAGTTTTGGACTTGGGATTCATAGTTATAAAGTGTTGGTTCTAGAGTCATATGTAAATCTGGAGCCTGACCCTGGATGAATTACTTAATTTCCCTGAGAATGCTTCCTAATCTATAAAAATTAAAACACTAATAATCACTTTCTTTTAGCATAGTGAAATGAGATATTGTGTGTGCTGACAATGAACTTACATGTGTCAACTGTGCAATGTTAGCTTTTATTCTTTTCTCTAATATTAAACTCTCATTGAGAAGCCATTATATACTATAATAGATACTGGAAATGGGGAGTAAAATCTAGTCTAGAAGAGCTAGTCTAAAAGTATTTTGACAGATTCTTTTCAGGTTTAATTATAAAGATTTAAATACAAAAGTTTAATTACAGTCTGATCCAAAAGGGAAGCAGCCAAGTTATGCTTGATCAATCTAACTGAAAAGCATGAGTGTCACACTGAGCTTGTTACTTAACACACTTAACCGTTTTATACCCACTGTATTAAAAGTTGATGTAACTTAATATCAGATTTGAAACTGGAACTGTGAGGGAAGGAGAAGAGAAAGGGAAATAAAAGTTCCTCTTGGAAGAACCCTTGGGTGGAGACACTGTCACACCCTGGGGCATATTTTCTGCTAGAGAAGCTAAGCAGTTCACTTGGGGATTGATTATATTCTGAACCACAATTTTAGCAACTGAACCCAAATACCTGCATATTCTAAATAAAAGGTGCAAATAAAATAACTTTAGAAAAGAAATAACTGATTCTGAGCCTTTCATGAATGTATTTAGTATATTATTGAATACCCACTGTATGCCAATGTTTTTGCCTTCAAAAATGACAAAGGCACATGCTCTGGCTTCTTGGAGCACTCAGTCTAGAAGAAGAAAGAAGATAACTTGAGGGAAGATAGGCTTACCCCACGAAGAACTGCACTATAATGTACATTGCTCATGGGATAAATGTTCTTTTGAAACAGGTTCAGAGGTAACCAGAAACTACCCAGAAGTCTTCTCTGCCCTCAGAGGAGAATGAGAGAGCAAAGGACATGGATAACTTCAGGGCTGACATCCAGCCATAGAGAGACATTAAATCAAGAGGAGGGCTGGCTCAAAGTTGCAGGCCTAAGATTTGCCGTATTTTCTACATTAACTCTTATGAATAGGCTTGAATGAAGTCTGTGTAAACATATACTTCAAGTGAATACATATAAACTAACTTAACCATCCCATAAAGCAATCCTACTTGATTCCTTAAAAAACAGTGACTGAGGGGCCGGGCGAGTGGCGCATTGGTTAAGAGCTGGCTTGGGACGCCAGCGGTCCCGGTTCGGATCCCACATATGAGGGCCAGTGACACTGCCCTCTACAGCTAAGGACAGCTCCACCTGGAGCTGGGCTGTGCGAGCCCTGGTGACGGTGTAGGCTGCAGCCTCTGCTGCAGTGGGCTGCCACAGGCTACAGTGAGTGGCCAGGAGCCAGCGTGAGCGGCTGGCAGCCAGCGTGAGCTGCCAATAGCTGCGGTGAGTGACCACCCAGAGGCTGGCGACTGATCTGCCTCATGCGGGAAGAGCGCAATGACGATACCAACATGGGCCAGTGAAGCAACGTCCTCTGCAACTAGACTGAAGAACAAAGACAGCAACTTGTCTGTTCCCCTTCTTTGATTCCCCAACGCTGTACCCCTCCCCCAATTCCCCAATAAAATCTTAAAAAAAACCCCAAAAAACAAAAACCCCACAGTGATTGAGTGTTCCAGCTCCTGAGTCAAACATCTGCATTTGAATCCTAACATGGGCAATAATAATGTTTGATTACATTCTCTAAGCCTCTTTCCTTTTTTTTTTGAAATAGGAATATTGATAAAGAATTGTTCATAATTAATGAAGATAAATGTTTAAAGTGCTTAGCACAACACTTAACATGTTTTAAGTTCTCAGTTAATGTTTGCTTTTATTAAACTATATCCTAACAACCATTCTTGAAAAGAAGGAAAGAAAGAGGGAAGAAAGGAGAGAGGGAAGGAAGGAAAGAAGGAAGGGAGGGAGGGAGGGAAGGAAAAGGGAGGAAGGGAAGGAGGAAAGAAAGAAGGGAGGGAGGGAAGAACAGAAGAAAGGGAAAATAGAATGAAATAAAAAAATCAGTCAGTACACTAGGTGTCAGCATTGTGCTTCAAATAGTCATGTACACAAAGTACGTACCTTACCCTAGCTTTATTTAGAAGGTGTCCAAGTTGAATTGGCTTGGAATAGAAAGGTGCTTAAGCATGTCTGGGAAATTCAGATCTAAAACTGCAAAAGAAGGCTATAACAATATACTGGCTTAGGCTACTAAATTATCTTTAGTAGTGCACTAAATTATCTTTCAAACTGGCAAGCTATTCAATGTTGTTCCCATCTCATTTGACTCCTGCTGTCTCCATAAACTCGGCATATCAGAAATTAAGAACAATCTCATCTTTGTTCAGGATGCTAGCATGTTTCTCATCTCTAGATTCTAAGTCTTGGAGTCATTTTCAAGGAAGATCTGTGTCTGAATCCTGTCTTTCCTACTTATTAGTCATGTCGATAATGTAATACCTGTCTTACCTACTGTCAGAAGGACATTTGGAAAGTATTTTTAAAAGAGCCTTACTAAACTGTAAGATGTTTTTATTATTCTGTACATTTAGCAATTATTAAGAGGCAAATGGATATAGAGATGGTGTAGGAATTGACCCAGAATTCTTTTACATGTTTTTTTTTTTTAAGATTTTATTGGGGATTAGGGGAGGGGAACAGCACTGGGGAATTGGGGAAGGGGAACAGACAAGTTGCTGTCCTTTTTTTGTTCTGTCTAGTTGTGGAGGATGTCGCTTCACTGGACCATGTTGGTATCATCATTGTGGTCTTCCCGGATGAGGCAGCCACTCACCAGCCATTGGGCAGCCACTCACGGCAGCTCTTGGCAGCTCATGCCAGCTGCTGGCCGCTCATGCTGTCTGCATGCCAGTCATGGTAGCTTATGGCAGCCCACTGCAGCAGAGGCTGCAGCCTATGCCGTCGCCGGTGACCCATGGGAGCCCAGCTCCAGGTTGAGCTGTTGTTCACCATCTTAGCTGTAGAGGGCAGTGTCACTGGCACTCATATATGGGATCCGAACCAGGGCCCTGCTGCTCAGAGCTGGTGTCCCAAGCCAACTCTTAAGCAACGCGCCACTTGGCCGGCCCCAGAATTGTTTTTTAGTTGCCATGGGACATTGTGTAAGTTGAAGGTGTACAGCATGTTGATTTGATACATTTCTATAATGTAATATGATCACCACCGTAGTGTTAGCTTATACCTCCATCATGTCCCATAATTATCATTTCTTTTTTGTGATGAGAACATTTAAGACCTGGCCTCTTAGTATATAATAGAGTATTGTTATCAATGTTGTGCATTAGATCTCTAGAACTGATTTGTCTTCTGACTTCAAGTTTGTACTCTTTGACCAACATCTGTCCAGCTCCCTCACCCCTTGCAGCCCCTGTCAACCATCAGTTTACTCTCTATTTCTATGAGTCTACCTTTTTTACATTCTACATGTAAGTGATATTACACACTATTTGTCATTCTCTGGCTTATTTCATTTAGCATAATACCCTCAAGATCAATCCCTGTTGTTGCAGATGGCAGGATTTCCTTCTTCTTAATGGATGAATAATATTCCTGTGTGTGTGTGTGTGTGTGTGTGTGTGTGTGTATAGGAGGTGCCAAAAATGTATACACATGACTTGTATTCATCTTTTGTTATTGGTATATATTGTGTATTACAATTTTAATACTGTTTTTCCCTTAAAATGTGTATACTTTTTTTTTTTTTTTAGCTGAGCCATCCTGCCACCTGTTGGAAGCTTCGCTGCAGCTCAACTTGGGCTGGGCATCGAACTGATGTTGCTCAGAGCTCAGGTCACACTCTTGAGTGAGCTCTTAACTAATTGAACCACTCGGCTGGCCCCAAAATGTGTATACATTTTTGGCACCCTTTGTGTGTGTGTGTGTGTGTGTGTGTGTGTGTGTGTGTGTGTGTGTGATATCTTTACTCATCCGCTGATGAAAACTTAGGTTGTTTCCATGTCTTGGCTATTGTGAATAATGCTGCAATGAACATGGGAGTGCAGATATCTTTTCAATGTCCTATTTTCATTTCCTTTGAATATACCTAGAAGTAGGATTGCTGGATCTTATGGTAGTTCTATTTTTAATTTTTGATGTAACCTCCATAATGTTTCTCATAATGGATTAATCAAGTTATATTCCCACCAACAGTGCACAAAGATTCCCTTTTCTCCACATCCTCAACCCTACTGGTTATGTCTTGTCTTTTTTTTTTTTTCCCCCATTGGGGAGTTGGGGGAGGGAACAGCATTGGGGAATTGTGGAAGGTGAACAGACAAGTTGCTATCCTTTTGTTCTTCAGTCTAGTTGTGGAGGTTGTCACTTCACTAGCCCATGTTGGTATTGTGATCATTGCGCTCTTCCCAACTGATGCAGATTCATTGCTGACCATTGGACGGCACTCACAGCAGCTGACAGCGGCTCACTGCAGCTCACGGTGGCTCATGCTGGCTGCCAGCCACTCACGGTAGCTCACGGCACCCCACTGCAGCCCCACTGCAGCCTACGCCATCGCTGGCGACTCATGGCAGCCCAGCTCCAAGTTGAGCTGTTGTTCACCATCTTAGCTGTAGAGGGCACACTGTCACTGGTCCATGTGGGGTCTGAACTAGCTGCCCTGCTACTCAGAGTTGGTGCTCCCAAGACAACTTTTTTTTTTTGTTTTTTTTTTTGTTTTTTTTTTTTTTTTTTTTTAGAGGGCAATATCACTGGCCCTCATATGTGGGATCCGAACTGGGGCCACTTCCATCCCAAGCCAGCTCTTAACCACCGCGCCACTCGGCTGGCCCTGTCTTGTCTTTTTTGATAACAATAAGATACTTACATATCCCCTTTCCTCTTCCTGGAAGTCCTAGGTCTCTATTTTGTTACAGATACCAGGAGGCAAAATAGGTCTGTTATCTGCCTGTCCCCTCCCATCCTCCCTCTCCTGGGCCTTGGGGGCCTACCAGCAATATGGCTTTCCAGCCATTGTCTTTGGGGTCAGGATCAGCCTTGTCACCACTCTGGGCAATGTGTGTTTCTGCCTTGTACGTCACAGGTAGCAAATGATCTTGGAAGATGCCCTGGGATACCTTTCCATTGGTTGTGTATTCTTAAGTTTCTTTCATCATAATCTCGTAGTTGTTGTCCAGATTGTTCACTTCCTTGGTTAAATTTATTCCTAAGTATTTTATTATTTTTATGCTAATGTGAATGGGACTCTTTTCTGTATTTCTTTTTCAGATATTTTATTATTAGTTTATAGAAATGCACCCAACCTTAATAGGCAATATTTCTTAGAAAAGATACCAAACTCACAATCAATAAAAAACCAAATTGATAAGTTAGACTTCACCACAATTTAAAACTTCTGTTCATCAGAAGACACTGTTAAGAGAGAATGAAAAGAAAAGCAACAGAGTGGGAGAAAATCTTCAGAAAGCATATATTTGATAAAGGACTTGATTCCAGAATTAATAAAGAACACTCAAAACTCAACAGTAAGAAAACAAATAACCCAATAAAAAATGGGAAAAAGAATTTGAATAGACACTTCACCAAAGAAGATATATGGATGGCAAATAATTACATGGAAAGGTGTTGAATATCATTACTTATTAGGGAAATGCAAATTAAAAACTGCAATGAGATACTTATCAGAATGACTAAAATTAAAAAGATTGACCATACCAAGTGTTGGAGAGGTTGTGGAGAAACTGGAACTCTCAAATGCTGCTGGTGGGAATGTAAAATAGTACAATCACTTTAGGAAACAGTTTGACAGTTTCTTAAAATGTTAAATATACATTTACTACATGAACCAGCCATTCTACTCCAAGAAATTTATTTACCCAAGAGAAAAATATGTCTATAAAAATATTGTATGTAAATATTGTACATAAGTATTCATAACAGCTTTATTTACAGCCTCAAATGGTAAGCAAACCAAGTTTTCATCAACAGGTGAATTGATAAACAAATGATAGTATATTTATACAATGCAATACTACTCAGCAATAGAAAAGCATGAACTGTGGATACAATCAACAAGGGTGACTCGCTAATTATACTGAGTGAAAGAAGCCAATCCAAAAAAACAATATATACTGTATGGTTCCATTCTTATAACACTCTGTAAAATGCAAACAAGTCTGTAGTGACAGAAAGCAGATCAGTTTGTTTGGGAAAGGAAGGGGCAGACAAGAGTGGAGGAGAAGAGAAGAGTTGGGGGTAAAAAAGGATTTCAAAGGTACAAGAGACTTTGGGTGATGATCCATATGTTTACTATTTTAGTTGTATGTGATGGTTTTGTGGATGGAGTATATATATGTTAAAACTTATCAGATTGTACACTTAAAATAAGTTTATTTTATATCAATTATATTTCAATAAAACTGTTTTTTTTTTCTTTCTAAGTTGGTTCCAACACCTGTTTGAGTGGTTAAAGTGTGGTTGGGTTATTCAGCTGAGCATGTCCTGCTTGTAGTTGGAAAAGGGTATCTGAAATGTGGGGGAGAAACTAGGAATAAAGACTTTAGGAGTAAATTGTTCCTCCCTCACTCTCCCTTCTCCCCTTCTTTCTTTTCTCCTTCCTCCCGTCATCTGACCACCATAAATATTTGAGATGGTAAATACTATTTATATAGAGTCAATAGTTGAATGTATGGGAAAGGCTGGTTGCACCAAGGAATGGATACAAAAAGGTTATTGAGGAAAGAAACTTTGGAAACACTTGTGTGATGTTTGAAGGGATACTGAAGGATAAGAGAACCAATATGGCCAGAAGAATGGTGGGCACATAGGAAAACAATTAGTAGAAGGGAATGGAAGGACTACATTGTGTGTTTGCTTAGCACCGTCTATTTCTGTGACTGTTAATCTATCTTTCCAGGGCTTGAGGACATCTCCCCTGAGATAAAGAACAAACAAACCATGGGGACTATGCTAGCTAATGCCCTATTGTTTCTGGTGGAGCAATATGTTGTTTTAAAAAATAAAACACACAACACTAAACTGCAATGAAACTGATATCCTTAGCAGGTGGGAGTCATTTCCCATGTAACCCTTCAGCCAGCTCAACAACACAAACAGTATTTGCTTGGAACCTGCATGTCTGCTTTTATAATTCAGACCCCATGAAACACTGAGAGCCTTTAAAGAGGTGTAGTAATTTATTCCCTGATATGTGGCATAAAGTGAGTGAAAACATTTTAATTTTATAGAACAAGGGTAGAAAATAAGTAAATTATATAGAAACATATGTGAGGCTGTTATGTGGGTGTCCTGGCTGCAGATTCTTTGGGATGCTTTTCAGCCTTTCCTTCTGCCCCTGCCTGAAAAGACCTGGTGATAATTTCTAAAAGCTGCTCGTTCTTGGATCCGTATTATACGAATGCACCAAGGATAAGTTAGTCAATTAGTTCAGAGAAACCACAGGCAATTGTGAAAAAGAACTCAACAGAGGTGGAACTTTTACTTTCTTATATCTTTTAAATTTTCTACAGTAATAAAGAAATATTGAAATCTCAAGACTCTCCAGGGAAGATTTAATATTAAGGTCAATTAAAGTATCTTATCCAAAGTCTTTAGAAAGAAATGGGTTGGATTTTATACCTATGGCTTAAATTAACAGTGCCTAGGGGAGAACACGAACCAAAGAAAAACCAACCAACCAAACAAATGAAAACCCAAACTCACAAAAATAAAAACACTGTATTTACTAAATACCAGTTTTTACTGACTGGTTTGTAAGATGACATGCAGACTTGTGTTCCAACCTCTGTTCTGAATGATTAGCTGGGTGACTTTCGAAGATTGCCCATCTCTCTGAACCTCTGCCTCTCTGTAAGAGGGTCTGTAACATCTATCTGACCAACTGAAGGTGGTGAAGAGTGAGAGAAGGGATCTGTGGGAGAGTGGCAGGCCCAGATTACCCATAAATGATCATTTAGTTCCCTCCTCTTTCTCAGAGAATAACCAGTGCTGACAGTTTAGGGTGTAGGCAGACAGTTTGCTGCAGAGAGTAAATCAATTCTAGCCTCCCCTCCGTTGCTGTTTCTGCTCTGGTACCCTCTTTCGGAGTTTGAATAAGAAAAGTTCTCTCCTTTTGATGTATGGGTGTGGGTAGGGTGAGCCAGGAAAGTAACCCATCTGGCTTTTTTCCTACTGCCCTGTGTCCTTGACCATATTTCCACCAGGCAGTGGTCTCTGGGCTCAGGCTAAGTCTGGCTGTAGTGTTGAGCTGTCATGGGTGAGAGAGTAGGAGGTGAGGTTGAAAGCTATATGGGGAGCTCAGAGCTGGCATTTCCAAAGTCTTCTGAACTGACCCAGACAGGGCCTTAGTCTGGTTCAGGCAGCCTTCCTCTCTCCAGAACTTCTCTTTTAACTTTCAAGATGCTCTACACTGTATCAGGGGAAGGAGGGGCCTGTGGCTTCAGCACTAAAGGAGAGGAAAATTCTATTCCAAAGAGGTTCCTGCTCTGTTTTTGTCTCTCAACTTCAGGTTTTATTTGTCAGGAGGGTTTAAATTGGCTTACAAGAATAATCAACATTTGTTACATGTCATATAATTAACTCAATTTTCATAACAACCCTGTGAGATAAATATTAGTCCCATTTTACAGATGAGAATATTGGCATTTAAACAGGTTTTAGGACTTGCAAACAACACAGTTAGTGACAGCAGTATTAGAGAGCAGATATGTTTTATTTAAGAGACATTAAACCTTTTGTTTCTTAATCATATTTACCTGATTCTCTACCCCCTTCATCCCACCCAACACCCCCAAAAAGGCATCCTGACCTAGGGAAGGCAAGTACTAATTTAAAGGATTTATTTTCCGTGTAAATCCTGAGATGTGGTATCTCTCTCTCTGATTGTCTCATCCCTAGGATGTCATTATAGAGAATTTGCCAGCTGGGAAAAGATGCAAAGGACCCCATAGCATCAATAAATACTGTGTGTCCTCATAAAACTGATACTTTACAAACAACTACATTTTACTAAGAGAATTAAATAACCAAAAATTGAGGATGATTTTTGCAACTGAACGAATGGAACTGCGTTCATTATCTATGAACCGTATTCTGAAGTGGTCCTCAGTTCTAATATTGAAAGGAAGCAGGAAGAGCACAGTATGCAATGTTCTCTGAGACAATTGATCCAGTCTTTTCAAGTTAGGAGGTCTCATTGGAAACAGTTATGATACTGAATTATTTTATGGTTTTATTCTTTAAGAGGCTCTATTAAGCCCACAGAGCAGAACAAGCTGGCCCATGTCAGAGTACCTGGGCTAGATTCTAAGTTCATCAAGTATTTTTTTTTTCTAGCAAAAGAAAAACAAACATAAACAATATTTCCTCTAAAATTGAAAAATGAAAGTCAATGAAAAATAGTCTGAAAAACCTGGTAAAAGAAAGGATAATTTTGGGTTTTGTAAGAATTCAACTTTCTTTTAGAATTTGAACTCAGTGTGAATTGGATTTGTTTTAATTTTCATTCACATAAAGGCCTCCTCCCAGGTCTAGAAGTGATACTATGACGTTCCATGAAAGACTTCCCTTTGTTATTCACAATGAAGTTCAGGAATTGGTGCAATAGAATTCTCTTTCCAGTCTGAATGGAGGTAGAAGCATGGATGGACATGCAATGTGTACCAAGCTGTTAGCATCACTCAGAAATAAGCTTAGATATCATTGCAACAAATATAAATCTTCTATAACAAAGGATTTGGGGGTTAAGATGGTTTTAAAATGTCAGTGTTCAATATGACAAATTTTATTGCCTCAGAATTTATTTGTTGTGCTAGATATTCAAAGCACCTTATTTATTCTGAGAGACAGAATCGGTTTTTATGATGGCAATTAACTCCTCAACAGATGAGAAAAGTGATGCCTGATGTTATGACATGAACTCTACTACTCAGCTATAGTTATGACTTTAATTTGTGACTATCAAGTTACTTTACTTGACTCTGTTGCAGCTGCAGAGAAAGGAGCGCAAGCTTTGGAATCAGGCTCTTCTATATTTATATTTTGACCTTGGGAAATCACTAATGATTCTTTTTTTAAAAAAAGATTTTTCTTAAAATATAGCCAACATACAATATTTTACTAGTTTTAGGGGTGCACCATAGTTATTCAACATTTATATTCTTAAAGAACTGAACAACGTAAGTCCAGTAACCATCTGACACTGTGCCATGCTATCACAATATCACTGACTATATTTTCCTATGCTGTGCATTACATCCCCAAGACTTATTTGTTTTATACTTACATATCTGAACCTCTTGTTCTCCTTCACCTTTTTCCCCCCTTTTCAAATTTTTCAATTACAGTTGACATTCAATATTATTTTATATTAATTCCAGGCATACAGCATAGCAGTTCGACATTTGTATAATTTAAGAAATGATCCCCCTGACTAGTACTCACCTGGCACTATATATAGTTATTACCATATTATTGACTAATTTCCCTGTGCTTTACTTTACGCCCCATGACTATTTTGTAACTGTCAGTTTGTACTTTAAAAAAAAAGATTTTATTGGGGAGTTGGGGGAGGGGAACAGTGTTGGGGAATCGGGGAAGGGGAACAGACAAGTTGCTGTCTTTTTGTTCTTCAATCTAGTTGTGGAGGACGTCTCTTCACTGGCCCATGTTGGTATCATTATTGCGCTCTTCCCAGATGAGACAGATCGGTCGCCAGCTATTGGATGGCTGCTCGTGGCGGCTCATGGCAGCTTACGAAAACGCATGCCAGCTGCCGGCAACTCACGGCAGCCCAGCTCCAGGTTGAGCTGTTGTTCACCATCTTAGCTGTAGAGGGCATAGCATCACTGGCCCTCCATGTGGGATCCAAACTGGGGCCCTGCTGCTCAGAGCTGGAGTCCCAAGGCAACTCTTAACCAATCCTCCACTCTGCTAGACCAGTTTGTACTTTTTACTCCTTTTATTTTTACACCTTGCCTCCCAACCCCCTCCAATCTATCACCCTAACAAATCTAGTACCCATCTGATACCATATGTAGTTATTACAATATTATTGACTATATTCCTTATGCTATACTCTACATCCCCGTGACTACTATGTAACAACAAATTTGTACTTCTTAATTCCTTCCCCTTTTTCACTCATCTCCAACCCCCCACCATCTGGCAACCAAAAAATGTTCTCTGTGTTTATGAGTTTGTTTCTGTTTTGTTTATTTTGTTCTTTAGATTCCACATATAAGTGAAATCGCATGCATCTGTCTTTCTCTGTCTGACACTCCACTGAGCACTATATTCTCCAGGTCCATCCATACCACTGTAGATGGCAAGAACCCATTCCCTTCCCTGGCTGAGCAATATTTTATAGTTTATATGTACCACATACTGTTTATCCATTCTTCTATCGATGGACACCCCTGGCTGCCTCCACATCTTGGCCATTATAAGCAATACTGCAATGAACATATGGATGCTCAGGTCCCCTGAAGGAGCTTGGGTGTCTTCACATAAATACCCTGAAGTGGGCTTACTGGGTCTCTCTGTGTCTTGTTATAGCCTGTTTTAAAGTCTCTCTTGTCTGGTATAAGTATTTCTATCCCAGGTTTGTTTTTTTTTTCCCCATTTCCATTTTGATGAAATATATTTTTTCATCCCTTTACTTTCCTTCTGTGTGTGTCTTTCAAACTGGTGAGTCTCTTCTAGGCAGCATATGTAAGGGTCTTGTTTTCTTATCCATTCAGCCTTCCTATGTCTTTAGATTGGAGCATTTAGTCCATTTACATTTAAAGTAATTGTTGATAGATATGTGGTTACTGCCATTTTATTATTCATAATTTTTATCTTTTTTTCCATCTTAAAGAAGTCCCTCTAATATTCATTGTCATAATGGTTTGGTGGTGATGAACTGCTTTAGCTTTGTCTTGTCTGAGAAGCTCTTTATCTGTCCTTCAATTCTAAATGATAGCCTTGCTGGGTAATCTTGGTTGTAGGTCCTTGTTTTTATCATGTTGATTATTTTGTGCCAATCTTTTCTGGCCTGCAAAGTTTCTGTCTTATGGGAGCTCCCTTAAGAGTTATTAGTTGCCTTTCCCTTGCTGCTTTTAGGATTCTCTCTTTGTCTTTAAACTTTGCCATTCTAATTATAATGTGTCTTGGTGTGGGCCTGTTTGGGTTCATCTTATTTGGGACTACCTGTGCTTCCTGGACTTGTATGTCTATTTCCTTCACCAGGTTAGAAAAGTTTTTAGTTATTCTTTCTTCAAATAGGTTCTTAATCCCTTGCTTTCTCTCTTCTCTTTCTGGTACCCCTATGATACGAAACTTGATGGTGTCTCAGAGGTCTCTTAAACTATGGCCTGAAGCCAACCTCTAAATATATTGGTTCTGGGGCCTATTGCAAGGGGCTCTGATACAGGCCCAGATCACCCACTGCCTGTGGCAGGCCGGAGACTACCTGTTAACAGCTACAAAGCAATTCATTGCTGTTCGCTGCCTGTGTTAACCCTGGAGGTGAGTGGGAAAGGCCAAGCTATGAACCAAAGACATCTCCCACCAGTAGTAGGCCTGGGGTAGCTCCACAAAATGCCAGGACACCCTGAGTCCTGCTGTCACCTTAAGGTTCAGCCTTGTGTGGTAGGTGAGTTGGGTCTTAGGGAGTCACTAGAGTTTGAAGAGTTGTGGTCACTAGCTTAATGCAAATTCTGGTTTAGTGCCAGTGCTGAGCCTGAAGCTACTCAGCAAAACTCTCAGAGCACAATGAGGCCAGTCACAGCCCACCTGGGGCCTGTTGTAAACTGATAGTTTTCCAAGAAAGAGTGCAATGAGGATGGGGCTGGCTGCTCTTGGAGAAAGTGCCTCTGGCTTTAGGGGAGTTGGGGATCCCAGTGAGTCATTAGGGTGGAGCTGCGGTGCTCACCAGGCCAATCAGATTCAGATTTGGCTGTAAGCATAGGGGAGGGCTCAACACAGGGAAGATGGTGATAACCTGCTGGGCTGCATGGGAGGAGGATTCCTCACAGGAAAATGCTGACTGTCCTTCAGCTCTCCTTCTGAAGCCACACAACTTGGTCTGCCCTCCTGTATATCTCCGACACCCCCCGAGTTACTGTCCCTCTACTGGAGCCCAAAGAGAGTTCCTGGGAGTGAGAGGGTCTGTGCATGGGCCATTTAAGAGGATGCCTGAATTTTCTGCCACCTTCTGTCCCACCTGAATGGTAAGAATTCCCACTGTTTTTCACAGCCAGATGTGGGAGCTCCTTTTCCCAGCACCAGTACTTTGGGCTGGGGAGGCCAGTTGGGGGTGGAGGGGTAGGGTCTCCGCTCCTCTGTGGGGAACCTCCGTGGCTGAGATATCCCTTCCAGTTCTCAATTGCCACACGGAGGTTTGCGGTTAGCCAGTTCCGCACCTCTGCCCCTCCTACCAGCCTCAACATGGCTTCCTCTTCATATCCTTAGCTATAAAACTGCTCTTCAGCCAGATGGCTCTCCAGGTTGATTGTTCTATAATTTAGTTGTAATTTTAATTTGTTCACAGAAGGAAGGCACAGTGTTTATGTAGTCCATCATCTTGGATCTCCTGATTCTTCCCCCCTCCCCCATTTTCTTTATTGTTAGGAACATTTGGGGATTTGATTTGATGGTTGAGGTTTTCAGGAGCAGAAAGATTGGGAAAAGGGTTCAGGGGAGGCAGAGAGAATGGGGCTCATCATAGTGGGAGTTTTATTGGCCTTGATGTCCACTGGGCCTTGCTCCTCAAAATGTGGTCAGTGGATGAGCTGAATCAAGGTCACCTGGGAGCCTGGGCTCTGGTGGAGGAGCAGTGACTCTGGGGGCATCAGAGACATATGGGAAGAGAGTGAGTTGTCTAACTTCAGGGCAAGGACTGGAGGGACAGTTCCCGTTTTCCCTGTGTGAAGCCCTTCTTCTGTGCAGCCAGCAGGCAGGTGCCGTCTGGATCTCCTGATTCTTAATGCAGACTCCGCTTCAGTAGACCTAGGGTGAAGCTGAGATCCTGCATTTCTAACAAGCTCCCAGGTAATGCTGATGCTGGTGGTCTGATAATCACATGTTGATTAGCAAAAAACTATTCTAACCTTAGTTTCCTCATATGTAAAACAGGGATGGAAATTACTCGTTGGGAAGTTTTTTAGGAATAGTAAATGAGTCAATGAGGTAAAGCACCTGACACATAGGAAGGTTACCAAAAATATGTCATACTCTTCCTTTCCCCTATTTTGTTTCTATCAATCTCAACAGCTTATTCAACCCTTTAATTTAGTTGCAGTGTTCACTGGGTTCACTTCCATAATTGTGTGGCAGTTTCATGGCAGAAAGGCATGTATGAATAATTAACAATCCACCTGTGTCGTCTTTCCCCAAATCAGTGTTTTCTATGATAGCCAATGTTAACATGGAAAATCTCTGACAAAATGTCAATGCTCAAAATTAATTGACAAGCAACTTGTTCAAAGTGACTCTAAACCTTTCCTTAACTATGAACAAAAAATGGTTATTTGGGATCATAGAGCAAAACCTAATTATATTCTTATAATACACACTTTAAAAATAAATTGTTTCAAATTAGTTAGAAATAAGAATGGACAAAAGTATACCAGGGAATCATAATATAAACAAAATGAGTGTTCTAATATTAATATCAGACAAGATAAAATTCAATTCACAAACTATTCTAGAAAGTAGAAAAGGAGAGAATACTTCCGAACCCATCCTCTGAGGCCAGTTTTACCATGATACAAAAATCAAAGACATATTAAGAAATGGAAACTATAGGCCAATCCCTTAGGAACATAGATGGAAAAATCACTCCCAGCAAAATACTAGCAAACTCAATCTATCAGCATATAAAAAGGATTATAGATCCCAAATGGGATTTATATCATGAATGCAAGAGAGCAAGAGAGGTTTAACATTTGAAAATCAATAAATGTAATATACCACATTAATCAAAAAAGGGACTAAAAAATCACTTGATCATTGCAGAAGAAGACACAGAGAAAGAATTTGATAAAGTCCAATTCTCAGAATAAAAAATGCTTAACAAACTATGAATAGAAGGGAACTTCCTTAACCTGATGAAGAGCATCTGTGAAAACCTAAAACTAATGTCTTACTTAAGGATGAAGGAGTGAATTCTTTGCCTCTAAGATCATGAACAAGAAAAAGATGCCATTGGTACCACTTCTGTTCAACACTGTATTGAAGGTTCTAGCTAGGGGCAACATCTTAATACATTCAGGCTGCGATCACAGAATTCCATAGACCAGGTGGCTTATAAACAAAATAAACTTATTTTTCATAGTTCTGGAGGCTAAGTCCAAGATCAAGGTGCTGGCAGTTTGGTGTCTGGAGAGGGCCCACTTCCTGGTAGACAGCCATCTTTTTGCTGTATCCTCACATGGCAGAAGGGGCAAAGGGCTACTCTCAGGTCTCTTTCATAAGAACAGTATTCCAATTCACAAGGATTCTGCCCCAACGACCTCATCACCTCCCAAAGGTCCCACCTCCTAATACCATCACCTTAGAGGTTAGGATTTCAACATATGAATTTTGGAGGGATACAAATATTCAGTCTATAGCTGGCAATTAGACAAGAAAAAGACCCAACAGATATCCAGACTGGAAAGGATGAAGTAAAACTCTTTGCAGATGTCATGATCTTATATATAGAAAATCCCAAGAAGCCACTAAAGACCTATAGAACGAATAAACAATTCAGCAAGGTTACAGGACATAAGATCAATATGAAAAATCAGTTGCATCTCAATATATTAGCAATAAATAATCTGAAAATGAAATTAAAAACAATTCCTTTTATAATGGCATCAAAAAGGATAAAAGGAATAATTTTAACAAAAAGTTCATTTATCAAGAGAACGTAATAGTTAACACAACTTGACAAAGATGCATACACTAAAACAGAAAAACAGAGACTACTCTTACTTATGACTATCAATGAAAATGAATAAATAAAATATTAGGAAACAGAATCAGAAGCACCTTAAAAGAAAAATCCATTGTGAGAAAGTGGGGTCTAGTCCATGAATACAAGGAAAGGTCTCTATTAGAAAATCAACAATAAGTTTTCATAAACAAGAGGAATAAAAAGGAAATAGTGGAGATTTTTTATTGATATAATAAATTAATCATTTCTGCTAAAATCAGGAACAAGTGGCTGTTAACCACCATTGTTATTTTACAATGTGCTGGAAGTACTAGCAGATGAAATTAGAAAAGAAAATAAATTATAGAGACATAGATTGTAAAGGAGGAGATAAAACTATGATATATAGAGATGATATGATTGTATACTTTGAAATTGTGAATCAATTGAATACCTATGTGAAACAACGAAATTCAATAAAATAATAGCATACAAAATTAATACAGGAATATCAGTAGTGATATACATGTATATCTATAGATCTATATCTATATATACATATATCAACCAGTTTCAAGATTAGCTCTCACTTAAAATAGCAGTCAAAAAAGATAAAATGCCTAAGAATTTAGCAAGACGCATATGAAGAAAACTTTAAAACTCTTCTGAAAGACGAAAGATTTGAACAAATGTAAAATTTTTGCATGGGCTTAGAAAACAATTTCATAAAGTTGACAGGTTTCCCGAAGTTAAGTTATGCATTTTACGTGATTTCAATAAAAATGCCAGTATATTTTCCTCCTAAAATGGCAAAGTTTATTCTAAAGTTCATATGATGAATGAAATAAATAAGGTCATTTGGTGATCATTTCACAATATATACAAGTATCGAATCATTATATTTTACACCTGAAACTAATATACTGTTATAATATCAATTATACATCAATAAAAAAATAAAACAAAAGAAAGGAAAAAAAAAGACAGCCAGGAAATTTTAATAGAGAAGAGCAATGGGGCAGGGCTCTGTCTATCAGATATTAAAGCATAAAACATCAGTAATTTTAAAAGTATGATAGTGGTGTTTGAAAGAGGCATATGGGCCAATGAAACAGAATAGAGTGTTCAGAAACAAAACCATATACATACAGGAATTTAGTAGATAATAAAGTGATCTCTCAAATCAGTGAGGGAAAAGATGGATTAATCAAATAGTGTTGGGACAACTAGAGAGCCATCTAGAAAAAGATCAATTGGATCTGTACTTGATATACAGTAGAATAAATTCCAGGTGAATCAAAGATTTAGATATAAAAAAATGAAGCCAAATAAAAGTAAATAAAATGTGACAGTTTAAAAGTTTTTGTCTAATAGATCAACCATCAGGTCTTTTCAGGGAATTTCTGTTCATTTTTTCCCTTTGAATGGGCCATACTTTCATGTTTCTTTGTATGTCTTGTGATTTTTGTAGAACACTGAATATTTCTATCTAATAATGCGGTAATTCTGGAAATCAGGTTCTACCCCTACCCCAGAGTTGGCTGGGTTTTTGTTATTGTTTAGTGGGGCTTTTTCTGTTTGTTTGTTTTTTAATTGTTGTACGCTGTGTGAAATGTCAGTGTGAATATAAACTTAAAGTCTTCTCAGATCATTTTTGAGCTCTTGCCTTTCCCTGGGCATGATGTTCATTTTGTAATTTTCCCTATCAATGCAGTTATTTTCAAAAGTCCTAGTCTTTAATATCTGGTTCCTAAAAGGGGAAAGAGGGAAAAATAAAAATACAGGTTTTTTTGGTTTTGTTTTGTTTTTTAATGTTTTTATATGTTTCTTATAATCCCTGAAATTTACTTTAGAGAGGAGGGGCTTGCAGCAAAGGAGGTTAGTGCAACAGCAATGGTCACCTGTCTCTTTGTACCTGTGTGATCAGTAGCAGTAATCAATAAACAGAGCATAGGGCCGTTATATTTGGAGGACCATGTCCTTTTTGCCCATCCTGGCTCTCAAGCAGTGTGTAAGCTGTTCTTGGAACATATGCACAGCTGCCTGCCAGGTGGCTGGGGGTGAA
Source organism: Aselliscus stoliczkanus (assembly GCA_033961575.1). Classification (NCBI taxonomy): domain Eukaryota; kingdom Metazoa; phylum Chordata; class Mammalia; order Chiroptera; family Hipposideridae; genus Aselliscus; species Aselliscus stoliczkanus. The sequence goes on along the minus strand of CM066730.1, from coordinate 49,601,294 downwards.
GGATGGGTAACTAATATCATGTTAAGAGCTGAAAATGACCCAAATTCACCCCATTTTACCATCCAAATCCCCTCCTGGAAGTTGCAAATCTTCAACTGGCTCCAGAGTTCCAACATATTGGGTTGTCAGAAAAGTCATGACGTATTTTTCTATGTTGTTCGTTGCAAAAATGTGTCATGACCTTTCCGACAACGTTTTCGTTATATCATATAGATACTGCCAGTCCAGTTGTGTCAGTGGGAGAAAGGCTGCTGGCGCTTCCTGTTCCCTGTCTTTCTAGAATCCTCTTCTTGAGAGGCTCTTTTAAAGCTGAATCACGAAGATTTAATTATGGGCTACCCCAAGACAGTTAAAAGGTAAATTGTAACTTTTTCTTTTCTTTAGTTTTATTTTAATGACATACCATTAGTAGTAGCAGCAACTCTGTACATAAATGCCTATTGAGTATTTGTTTGTTTGTCTTGTTCCTTTGTTGTTTTCAGTTTTATATCCCACATATAAGTGAAGTCATATGGTTCTTGACTTTTCTGCCTGACTTAGTTTGCTTAGCATAATAATCTATAGGTCTATCCCAAAAAAAAAAAAAAAAAGGCCAGTTGAGTAGATTCAGTGCATCTAGGGAATTGAAAAGGAGTATCAGAAAGATCATACATGTACTATAGACTGAATGCTTATGTCCTCCCTTGCCCCCAGTCATACAAGTACTCGTACATACACATTGTGTTATAAGAAGCCACACTGAGATTTAGGGCAAATACCTATTTGCTCAGAACTGCCTTGAAACTTCTCCAACCAAAACTTCCTGAAAAGTGGCTGGTCCAAGAAGAATTCGTGTCATTCAAAATGAATAATCATAAAAAAAGGAACAAGTACACAACCTATATCACAAGAAAAAATGAGGAAAAGAACAGGAAAAACAAATGTAAGATGAAGACTCTCCAAGAAAAATATTGACACTAATTAGATAAAAATAGTAACTAAACACATTGCCAAGATTTTAAAGAATTCATTCAAGTACTCACAATGCTCAAAGAAAATACAAGCACTAAGGGAAGATGTGTAGCATGATAGAACTGATAAAAGCTGAGGAAGAGAGGGTAGGAGGTACTGTAAATATGATTTCTTAACATATATCTAAGGCTCAAATATATATTAAAATCCACTAAAAATAGTCCAAGTAAAGGCATATATAGCTGGTAACTATTGTTGTGTAACATGTTACTGTACAACTCTGAGGTTTAAAACAATGATTATTGGGCCGGCCGAGTGGCGCGGTGGTTAAGCACTGGCCTGGGAAGCCAGCAGCCTCAGTTCGGTCCCACATATGAGGGCCAATGACATTGCCCTCAAAAAAAAAAACCAAAACAAAACAAAAAAAACAATGATCATTTCTCATGAATCCATACATTCCTGCTGATCTGGGCTGGGCTTCTTCATATGTCTGGTCAGCTAGCTGGTTGGTTGGAGGCTGGCTGGTCGGTCTATAATGGCTTTGGCTGAGATGACTCAACTCCCATCTTTGCACCTGTCACATCCTCTGGCAGCCTAGTCATGTCCTTACAGCAAAAAAATAGAAACAAGAAAGAGTGCAAAAACACACAAGTACTTTCTTCAGCTTCTACTTGCATCAAGCCTGCTGACATTCTATTGGCTAAGTCACATGACCAAGTCCAGATTCAAGAGGTGGAGTGATACACTGTACCTATTATGTAGAAGAAACTGCAAGGTCCTAAGGCAAAGAGAATGGCTGCAGAGAGATGTGAAGAACTGGTGCCATGAATTCAATCAATCCACCATGGCATGAAAGTAAATTCAAGAAGAGCTAAGCAAATAATATAATCTACTAAAATTTGGTGGTGGAGAAAAAAGAAGGGGATATAGAAAGCAAAAGGAAGTAGAAGTGGGGTGATATTTAAAATGCTATTTAACAATCAGTAAGGCATAGGCACCCATCAATTAGAATGGACATTGATCATTATAGGAGTAGGATCTTGGGGGATGTTTGCTGTGGGAGACATCGATCCTTTTGTTGTGTAGAGAGGTCTGGGGTCCCAGAAGAGTGGAGGGCACTTTGGAGCCTAGTGTAGAGATATATCAGTATCTGAGCCACCATTACACCTGTAGTAGCAAAAGACTGGTATTACAAACAGACAATGGCCCGACCATATATAAAAATGGAACTCTGGCCCACAATCTGCAACAGCCACCCAAGAAAATTAACCCATTATCTATAACTTCACTTCAGACCAGCCAGAGAAAGCCAAATATGCACCCTTAACCAGTCATGTAAGATGCCCTGTTTTTAGTTAGTTCACCTACCACTTCCCCACCAACAGCCTCCAGTTAGGACATAACTTGAAGGCTTCCCTTTTTTTCTGTCTATAAAACTTTCCCATTTCTCTGCCTGCTTTTGAGTCTCTGTCAAAACACGAGTGATGGTGACTGACTTCCTTGCTATTGGAAGCTCTGAATAAATAGCTTTTGCCTGGTCTCATTTGGTAGATCTTCATTTATTTCCACAGCCATGTGCATGTCTGAATACTACTCCTGAGTGGAAATGTACTACTGTCATCAGTGCTTATTATAGGGAGCTTACAGATTCTGTCTAAAGGAATAAAGGGTAGAAATTAAGTATAGATAAACAGATAAAAAATTTGGTACATTACATAAAATCATAGTTATTTTATCAGCCAAGATATTTTCAGTTGCATGTTACAAAAAACCCCTCTATTAAAAAAAAATGAATAAATAAATAAATAAATAAATAAATAAATAAATAAGAAAGTTCCCCCCAACTCCTCACGAGAGGGTCTGTTTCTTTTCATGTGTTTTTATTCAGGTCAATGAAATCAATGAGGAAAACCTTTTCTTCACATCTTGTTATGTCTTGATTGGTCAGAAGAGTATGGACTTGGGAAGAGAAATTAGATGATCCTGCTTTGCTTAAATCAATTATGAATCATACTTCTGGGGATGGAAGAAAAGATCCCATTTACTAGCAGCAAATACAACAAAATACTCAGAAATAAATGTAACAAGGAGTATAGAAGCCCCATAAAGAGAAAAATGTAAATGCTATTGAGGGTCACAAGAGAAGACTTGAAAAAAATGTTGTTGGACATTAAGACTCAATTTCACAAAGACAGTTTGTGAATTAATCTATAAATTTAATGAAACTCCAGTGGAAATGCCCAAAGCATCTTTAAACTAGACAAGTTAATTTTAATACGTATTTAGATGGAAAAAGAGACATGCAAGTATAGTCAGAAAAAAATTTGAAATTTGAAAACTGGCTTGTTTTACAAGGAGGGAAGGTGCTAGGAATCAGTTGTCCCTTTATAGACATAATTTGCATGACTATGGACAAAATAGATTTCTATTATTTGCATTGTTCTTAGTTATTAACAATTTACAGACTTGTAAAATAGCTCCAAAGACATGGAAAGTCTGAGATAACTTGATGAACTAGGCAACACCCACTAATCTTTTCCTGTTTATTTCCAAGCTTTTATGAAAGTTTTTGACAGTTTCCCCCCCAACCTTGTGATCATAATAATCTCAAAAAAAGAGAAAAAAAGTTATTTTGATCATAAAAGTAAAGCTAGCTCATTAAATTTGGCTTTATTATTTATTATATGTGAAGCAAGAGTGTTAATTTACTATACAGACCTCCTTAAGTTTGCTTTGTCAAATAAGGAGCCATACAGTATTGAAGGGTTACAAAATTGAGTTCTATTTGGAAATTTTCAGAAGGAATCTTAGATTGGACTTTTAAAAGCCCCTATTATTTGGGATTTTTAAATTGGAGTATAATTGACATACAACATAATATTAGTGTCAGGTGTACAGCATAATGGTATGATATTTTGTATATATTGCAAAATGATCACCACATAAATCTAGTTAACATCTCACTATCCGTAGTTATAGAAGTTTGTTTTCTTGGAATGAGAACTTTCAAAATCTATACTCTTAGCAACTTTCAAATGTGCAATGCAGTATTAACTATAGTCACCATGAGGTAACTATATTACATCCCCATGACTTAGTTATTTCATAACTGGAAGTTTGTACCTTTTGACCCCCTTCACCCATTTTGCCTCCAACCCCAACTCCCTGCCTCTGGCAACTACCAATCTGTTTTCTGTATCTATGAGCTTTGTTTGTTTGTTTGTTAGATTCCAGGTATAAGTGAGATCATGCAATGAACATGAGGGTGCAGACATTTTTTTGAGTTAGTGTTTTCATTTTCTTCAGAGGAATCCTGGATCATATGGTAGCTTTAATTTTAATTTTTTGAGAAACCTTCATACTGGTTTTCATAGAGGCTGCACCAATTCCCACCAACAGTGCACAAGGGTTCCCTTTTCTCCACATTATCTCCAATACTTGTTATTACTGGTCTTACTGAGAATAGCCATTCTAACAGGTGTGAGGTGGTATGTCATAATGATTTTGAGTTGCATTTCCCTGATGATCAGTGATGTTGAGCATATTTTCTTGTTGGCCATCTGTATGTCTTATTTGGAAAGTTGTCCATTCAGATCTTCTGCCCATTTTCTAGTTGGATTTTTTTTTTTTTGCTGTTGAGTTGTATGAGTTTTTAAAATATATTTTGAATGTTAACCTCTTATCACATATGTGGTTTTGCAAATATTTTCTCTCATTCAGTAGATGCCTTTTCATTTGTTGATTTATTTAGGATATTGAAGCTAAGAAACCAAAGCCAATAAACTCCCCAGGTTTCACCTGCAATATCTATAAATTTGGGTGAATTCCTCTTTTTTAAGATTCCCTCCAATAGCCTAAGCCTCCTGGCCTTCTTTTTCTCTCATGTAAATTAATTAGAAAAGAGCTATTTTAATTTAAAAGAACTCATGATTTAATTTATTAATACCCTTGGGAAACAGGAAAACATTATATACTCACTAAGAGACATGCAAGTCTTTCTGAATTATAGACATATAGACATACAGAGAGCTTAAAATTTCAGTTCTATACTTTCAGCCACAGGTCAAAAGTTGACACAGAAACACCAAAACATCATGGTCTAGATAGACAAACTAACTAACTAACTAACTAACTAACTAACTAACTAACTAACTAACTAACCAACCAAATTTTCTGTCTTCTCTCAAGAAAAAAAAAAGATTTCTATAGTCTGTTAATTCAGTTTTGGAGATCACCAAATGGTCATATGTTCAAACCAAATTCCTAATCTTTGCTGAAACAAATGGGGAATTATAATTTATCAGCCACAAATGAAATACACACACACACACACACACACACACACACACACACACACACACACACTGACCTCCCTCCTCCACACACACACACAAAATTAGTCAAAAGAAAACAAACCAAACCAGAGAAATGATAAGTCAGCACAATTCAGGTTCTATTATTGTTTAGCATTTGTCTCCGGGGAAAAAAGAAAATATGCCATCCATTGGGTACAATTTCCTGGCAATTCAGTTTACTGGGCTCTGTCAGGTATCTTGATGGAGGACCTCCAGAAAGATAATTTTTTTAAAAAGGTAAAATCATGACTCCAATGCAAATAAATGTAAAATAAACCTGTGTCAAGATTTTATTTAACCAATTTATTAACAAGGGGACAAGTAAGATATTACAACCAATTCCTTGCTTCCAGTAATTAACAAAAACAAACCCAAAACTCAGAATGGAGTCTCATTCGTTTGGCTTAAGTCATTTATGGCCCTATTTGAACAGATCACTATGGCCATGGAAATGGAATGCTCTGATTGTCAATGTTTGGATCTGTGCTAATGGGTGCATTGAGAATTAGGGAGAAATGAGTCCTCAGTAAAAAATTGGGGTGTTGGTACTGACAATAAGGAAAGAGGATGGATGCTGGGAAGACAAAAACAATAGCTGTCGACTCTCAGTATTTTGCTGAATAAGAGAGTAGCAAGACGAGAGATGGGAAATCTATTTGTTCATTATAATAGGCCTTCTAAAAATGGAGGGTCTGATAAAGAAAGATATTATGAGTGTAGACTTGACAAAAGGATTAATATGAGAGTAAAAGATATCAAAGTCTTCTAGGTTGTGGGTATGGGATGATGATGGGAGTCAATAAAAATGAAGAACAGGGCTGGCCGAGTGGTGCATTGATTAAGAGCTGGCTTGGGACGCCAGCAGCCCCAGTTCGGATCCCACATATGAGGGCCAGTGACACTGCCCTCTACAGCTAACAGCAGCTCAACCTGGAGCTGGGCTGCGAGCCCTGGCTATGGTGTAGGCTGCAGCCCCTGCTGCAGTGGGCTGCCATAGGCTACAGCGAATGGCCGGCAGCCAGCGTGAGCGGCTGGCAGCCAGTGTGAACTGCCAATAGCTGCGGTGAGCGACCATCCAGAGGCCAGCGACTGATCTGCCTCATCCGGGAAGAACGCAATGACGATACTAACATGGGCAAGTGAAGCAACATCCTCCACAACTAGACTGAAGAAAAAAAGGACAGCAATTTGTCTGTTCCCCTTCCCCGATTCCCCAACACTGTTCCCCTCCCACAATTCCCAAATAACATCTTTTTTTTAAAAAATGAAGAACACACAGAAGTAGCAGATACGGGTGGTAAGATCAAGAGCACAGTCTAAACACCTAAAGGTGTATTGGGACTTTGGTATATTTCCAGGCTCATAGAGCAGGGAAGGGTGAGATAAGAAAGAAGGGATAATTGATGGGACAAGAACTCACCAGAAATGGGATTAAGTGGAAGTGTTGGTGTTGCAAATAAGTTGGTATGGTTTTTCTGCAAAAACAAAAGAGAACAGTCAGAGGATAGCTGAAGATGTGGAAACATTTTGGAACAGAAGGGAAAGGAACTGAGGAAGTTCATGTAGGATGAAGTGAAATCATTTAGAGGAGGAGGAGGCAGAGGTGGATTAACCATGAACCTAATTAAACTTAAAGCTTCAGAATCCCCTATTTTCATGGGCCCCTCTATTTCCTAAATGTGCTCACATGTTTTTATAAAATTTGCAAAAGTACAACATTAAAGCTGCAGTTTGTTAAGATTGCTGTCTCCTTCCACTGCAGCTTACATTTTGTCACACTTTTTCTTCCTATGGATTCACCATGGAGTAGTGAGGACATTTTTGGGATCTGGCAAATGGCAAGTTGAGTTGGAGATATTTTTAATTTGGTTTTAGTGGGTTATGTTTATTTTGTTATCAGTCACTTCTGTACATAGTCAAGTCATTTCTACAAACTTGCTATACAAATTGCTTCTGGGGATACTCTACTGCCCACCGAGCTGACTTAACCTTTCATCATGATATGAAGGAACAGGGCCAAAGGTCATAACTTAACATACATATTTTCTGCAATGCTTGGCATCAGAAGTGTGTGAATAGTGGAGCAGAAACAAATTTGAAAAATAAGGAGTTATAAGCTAATCTGTGGGAATTTCTACCTTATAGCTTATTGGATAAAAGAAAGTTAATTGTGGTTTTCTAAATTTGAAAATGACCCTAAAAGTTTACATGACATCACCATAACAGAATTTGGGAAATTGAAAGAAATTTTTCTAAAATATCAATGTAAAAAAACCTACGATTTTTGACCAACCATGTTAAGGGAGAGACTAAATTACCTCTCTGTTCTCTCTACAGAAAGATAATTATGATATTATAAAGCCGTTGTCATGTGAAGAGAGGACTAAAGGGCACGCAGGCAAAAAATGGTAAGAAAAATGGAAGCATGTCAGGCAGTTCACTACTAAAAATATTGTGCAATTTTTTTCTGTATGTTATGACATTGTGGTATTTTCCAGCTATAAAAAATTTGTGCTTTGTGTTATTTCTTATGAATATAATATTTTGTATTCATGATTTCGTATTTCTTTCCTTAAGGAATCCCTCTCCCCAAATTGTGTAAGCTTCAGGCTTCACAAAACCTCCTAATGGGAGGCTAGTTCACCTGTGCATTTAGAGGTGGGGGTGTGGGAGAGTGTGGTGTGAGTTTCTATTTGAGGGCTTAAGGAGAGTGGAAAAAGTCTGAAGTGGTGATTGTAGAACTGGGCTGGAGAGTCAATCATGGAAGAAAGTGAAGAGGCAGGAGAGCTGCTCTGGGAGTTCAGCTGAAGCTAGGTACCATATCTTCATTTTTGATATGGAGAGCACTGGATAGGAATCCCTTGTAAAAGAGCATTATGGCACCATTATAGATCTGATAGAATGACTATCGCTAACTCCCCTGGCAGAATCTCATGAACCCTTTGATGACTTATGTGATCCTGAGATGATCTCATGTTACATAGGGCTCTTGCCTTGTGCATCACTGATTTATCTCTTGTTGACCCACCTGTCCTAAGGTGATGGGATTCACAATTTGTGAGCCATTCACCAGTGTGGTTCCTCTGACACACATCTGTGCATAGCTTCCTCCATAAGGATAGGTCTCTTTTTCTCTTGGGATGATCTAAAGGCAGATATATGGTCTGACATCGATTAGTGTTCTTGAAGCACTCTCAATAGCTTGGACAGCTTCTCTCTGCTTGGACAATTTCTCATCAAGTGTTTGGGACAAGACCTGACGTGCTGATGCTGGTGAGTAGAGAGGAAACAGGGTAGCTAGGCCTTTGCAGCTGGGCCTTTCCAACATCTAGGAAACTAATGCAGTGATGGTCAAGTGGACAAGTGGTCTTTGAAATGCAGAGGCGGCTTCCATTGGTGCATTGGAACTAATGCACTAATGAAGACTGATGACTGAACTCACAATCTATCCCTATTATTAATACATCTCTTGATATGGTGGTAAACCCAGCTAATTTAGGATGGCTGGGTTCCAGGAGAAATTATATAAATGTTGCTTGATTTGATTAGGCTTCCATTCTAATTCTTTTTAGAATATCTTACTGTTTTTTGTTTTTGTTTTTTCAGAGAGTTCAGAACATAAGCTGCTCTCCACGTAGGCCCATGAAAATTTGACAGAAAAGGAGAGTGGATTGGGTAGATATGGGTTAAAGTAATAAAAGCATAGTTAAGATTTATTCAGTGGTTAATGTGTGCCAGACATTGTGACAACTTGCATACACAATATCTATCTATCTATCTATCTATCTATCTATCTATCTATCTATCTATCTATCTACCTATCATTTCTACTTAATTTTGACAATGGCATATAAGGCCATTCTTATGATCTCCCTTTTACATATGAGAAAACTGAGTCTTAGAGAAACTTAGTCACCTGCCAAAGTCATACAGTTAGTAAGTATTAGAGCCAGGATGGAAATCCAAGTATGTCTGACTCCAGATCCCATGCTCTTTACCCACAAGAGATACTGATAGGTTGTAGATGAAGCAAATGTGAGTGGTTGTGGATAAGAAACAATAGTAGGTGTGGAAAAAAAAAGTGGTGATCATAAGGGACGGAACAACAGGTATTGATTCTGGTGACAGTTTGATATTAATTGCAAGTAATTTGTGCTACTAATAATCTGTCATTAATAATGGAATGTTTTTGGTTGACTTACATGAAAATAAATTAGAGCAAATTTTAATATCATTCTTACCTGGATTTACTATGCTTCTCCTTAGTGAAAGAGAACAAATTGAAGTTACAGATGGCTGCTTTCCTACACTGAGGAAGAGACCCTAGGTATGTACATTGTTATCGTGGGAGTGAGGTGGAAACAAGGTAAGAACCACTAGACTGAAGATGTTATATGCAGAAGGATGTCACAACAACTCTTGTGTATACTACTCTTAAACTCCTCTCCTTTGGTTCCCAGGCTCTTTGAATAGAGGTGGGAGATGTTTATATCTGGGAGCAAACCTCTATGCAGAAGGGAGCTCAGCCCATGTATAGGACTAAAGTAGACATGGAGAGCAGAAGCAGCCAAGTCAAACAGCTGCTCACTAAGCTGTATGGCCCTGAGCAAGTCACTTCACTTTTGTCAGCTTTAGTTCCCCCATCTATAAAGCGGGGGTTGTAATATGCGGTATATGCACTTCACAGGCTTATTGTGAGAACCAAAGGAGATTGTGAGTTTAGCTGTGATTACTAATAGATCAAAATAGTAAATAAGCAATCAAGATTTGTAGTTTCAGTGGGCCAAAGGCCCTGGGAAATGGCATCCCAATAGCATATGGGAATGCCTGTAACTCCTATGTCTATTACTCCATCCTTCCACATGCAGACTCACACATTCTCAGTGACCCCTCCTCTCCTCCATTGCCCAAACCTCTGCTTCCCCCACTGCACAAACATACCACTGTCCAAACAAAAACTCTTGGGAACACTTAGAGGAGTTGAGATTCCTGGGCCCCATTTTTGGTAAAATGTTGATAGAGTGTTTGAGAATTAGTGCTGAAAGTCATTACTTTTCCCCTAAAGGGAATTTTTCCTGGAAGGCCATAAAAAGGGATGAAAAATTTTACTAGGTTGATCAGGTTACAGACAGCCTCTAGCCTGATACACCACAAACAAGAAAATAATAAAAGGCATTTAATCACAGTCTTTTTGCCAGGGGTCTTCTTGACACATCATAAAACATTAAAACATGACAAATAAGAGATTGGAATCAGCTGTGCCTATAAACTAATGCTCGCTCAGCCTGTGCATTCAAGGTGGGAGAAAACTTGAAGGGCATGAGTTGTTGCATCAACAGGAATTGTGAGCCAGCGATAATGTACCCTGGGCCCTCCTTCTTCCCTCAGCCTCTTTGGCTCTTCCGGGGGCCTCCTAACAAGGAAAATTGGAGCCTGGTTTGTTCATGGTTGCTCTGACCAGCAGCTGCAGGCCTCGTTTCTTCCTAATACTGAGGGTGTCCCAAATGCTGGGCATGACATTTTAGCCAGTGCCTAAAGTCTTTTAAATTCAGACTTTGAGAAGACAAGGCTAGAAGAGTGATATTATCAATAAAAATGGTGATTTCCTTTGGAGGAAGTTGAAAAGTTCAGATTGCGGCAATATTTCAGACACCATTCAGTGTACATTTGCTGACTGTTATTCACAGTCCCCCTGTAACTGGATGGGGAGCTGGGACAGAGAGGGATCCTGCCTCCCACCCCCACGCAACACTCTACTTTGCCCATATTTTATCACAGAATTTACCATTGACTTGCCTCCTCCATCTAGACTGTAAACCCTTTCAGTGACTGATATATTAGGGTTTCAATAAATATTTGCCTTTATATTCTCCACCTGACTAGGCTTATTAATTCCTCTAGCTTTAAAAATCATCTTTTCATCGATGTAATTTCATTGCAAATTATATGATCTCTTCTTGGCAATTATCTACTTGGCATATTCATGGATCTCTCATAGAAATCTCAAAGTCAAAATATAAAAAATGTCAACAGAATTTTATTCCCCACCAACCTGCCCTTTCCAACACACTTCTGCAAGTTTTCTCCATCTCAGTAAGTGACACCACATCTACTCAGTTATTCAAACTGGAAACTAAGAAGTCACCTTTAGTTCTTCCCTTTCCTTGACCCTGACATTCTATTCACCATCAAGACCATCTCCCAAAAACATCTATAGTTCTTCTACTTTGCTTCATTGCTTTAATCTGGGTCACCATCACCTCTCACCTGAACATAATAGTGGGCTCCCAAATGGTCTCTTTGTCTGCATTCTTGTTCCCACCAACCCATTTTCTCATTCTCTACACAATAGTCTTTTTTTTCCCTGCATCTACACCCACATCCCTTTCTTACTTTCCTATGTGAGCTTTAAGCAAATCTCAGACATCTTAGTATCTTTATCCATAACTATTGCACTCTGTGTGTATATACAATATAGACATATTATGTATGTAGATACATATATACACATGTATAAAAGTATACATTTGTATCTACATGCATGTGCAGATGTATATATTTACATGTATATGTATATATATATATATATATATATATACACACACACACACACACACACACACACACACACACCCCTATTTGGTATACATAACCACAACAGTATTAGTGTACTTTGTAAGAAGATTTAAAAATATCAAATGCTTTTGAGTCAGTGTTCAAATTCTCAATTGTATCATAAATTTCATAGTTTAACAGTCTAAAAAATATAAGGATCCAAAAATATTCTTTGTGATTCTTTGATATGTCTCATAAATCTGTTTTATTCTTTAATTAAATCTATTTTAATCTCTAGATTAATTCCCAACCATCTTTCTTTCCCTTGAAATTTATTTATTAAAGAAATCAAGTTGTTTTTCATGAGTGTCTCACAGTCTAGATTTTGCTTATTGCATTTTTAGGATATATTTTAACATGTCCCCTTTTCCTTAGTATTTCTTGTAGATTGGTAGGTGGATTTAGAGGCTTGATTAGATTCAGATTTAATTTTTTTTTTTTGAGATGACTACCTCCTAGTGACATTATGTTTTTTAATTAGGAGGCTTGTGATGTCTGGTTGTCCCTCTTTTTGTGATGTTAGCAGCTTGGATTCACTACTTCATTAGGTGTTATAAAACAAATGATGTTCTAGTTTTATCATTCTTCATTAGTTAGATGGGCTACAGCTATAAAGAGAAATATCCTCTTATCTACAATTTGGACAGTAATATTACTAAATAGAAAGTAATCTTTTGGCTTTGGTAATAACCCTCCCTCTGATGACAAGTAAAAAGGCTAGACAGAAAACAATAGCCTTAAAAGTAACAGTAAGGAAAAATGATACTGAATAATTATGAGGTCGTGATCAGCTTGAGAAAGATAGTTCCGAGAGACGAGTGTCAGCGGCTTTTGCCCTGGAAGTGTTCAGTGACTGGAACAGCTATAATTCTGGCAGGTTCGTGTGGGAAGGAGACAAGAGTTGGAGTGCAGAGGCTGAGATCCTGAAGAACTTCACCATTCAAAAACGTTTCTGCCCTAGAGGCATGCCTAGTCTAGGAAGAAGGGTGAATGGTAGAACTGTACTTCACCTTGGCAGGGACAAGGAGTGCAGTCCAGCACAGTCCGAGGGAAGAAAAGGGTTGAAACACTTTTCCTCAGGCCTAAGATCTCAACAGGATATGCCTTGAGAATTGGGGATGTGCTATACTTGGGTAGGTCATTTTGGTGACTCAGAAAACCCAAGAGATAGGATCCTTAAGTTCCTGGTAGAAGGGAAAATAAATATCCCTTCTGAGGGAAGATAATAGCATCTAAGGCCTCAAATTATTTCTGTAGGTAATTTAAAAAGAAAATGACCTGAAAAGTATCAGAAACAATAAGAGGCACCAAGAGATAAAACAATATAATCCGGAACCAGCAGAAAAAGTAGATCCACAGAAATATCAGGTGTTAGAATGATCAGATATAAAATGTAGAACTATTATGCTTACTAAATTCATGGATATAAATTTGGAGCTTAAAAATTTCATCAGAGAACTAGATACTGTAAAGGGTGACATATCAGGAACAAGAAAAGTATATACTCCGGTCACTCCATTTATCATTGTATTGGAGGTTCTAGCAAGGACTATTAGGAAAAATAGAGAAATAAATAAAGGGCATTCAAATTGGAAAGGAAGGGAAAAACTATTCACAGATGACATTGTATATAGAAAATCCTACGGCCAGTGACACTGCCCTCAAAAGAATAAATAAATAAATAAATAAATAAATAAATAAATAAATAAATAAATAAAAAAAAAAAAAGAAAGAAAAAAAGAAAATCCTAAGTAATCCACTAAAAAACTATTGGGACTAATAAACAAATTCAGCAAGGTTGCAGGAGATAATTGCGAAGGAAAAAAAAGACAGTTGGGGGGGGCTAGAGATTAAAATAGATTGAATTAAAGAAATTAAAATGAGGTATATCAAAGCATCACAAAATCAATTGCATTTTTATACACTAATAATGAGCATTCTGAACATGAAATTGAGAAAACAATTCAATTTATAATGGCATCAGAAAGAATAAACTACTTGGATACAAATTTAACAAAAGACGTGTAAGACTTATACATTGAAAACTACAAGACATTGGTGAAAGAAATGAAAGAAAATCTAAATAAATGGAAAAATATTCCATGTTACTGGATTGGAATACTTAATAGTGTCAGGATGGCAATATTCCTTAAATTTATCTACAAATTTCCCATAAAATTTATGTACAAGTTTAACACAATCCCTATCAGAATCCCAGCTGACTTTTTTTCCAGAAATGGATAAGTTGATCTTAATGTCCATATGGGAATGCAAGGGACTCAGAGGAGCCAAAAACAATGTTGAAAAAGAACAAAGTTGTTGGATTTATAGTTTTTGATTTCAAAACGTACTACAAAGTTATAGTAATTAAAATAGTATGGTACTGCTACCACAGGATAGACATATAGATCAGTGGAATCAGTGTTTGACAAGAGTTTCAAGACAATTCAATGGTAAAAGAATCATCTTTTCAAAAAATGTTTCTGGGACAATTGGAAATCCACATACAAAAGAATGAATTTGAACCCTCACCTCATGCCATACACAAATATTAACTTAAAATGGATCATAAACCTCAATGTAAGAGTTAAAACTATAATACTCTTAGAAATAATAGGAAAGAGTCTTCATGGTCTTGAATTAAGCAATGGTGTTTAAGATGTGACATCAAAAGCACAAGCAACAAAAGAAAAAATGAGGGATCAAATATATGGTGATGGAAGGAGGACTGACTGGATAGTGAATACACAATGCAATATATTGATAATGTATTATACAAATGTGCACTTGAAACCTATGTAATTTTATTAACCAATGTCACCCCAATACATTTAATCATGTGTGAGTATGTATGTGGAAGTGATAGGTGAAGGAGGAAAGCATACACAGAGACAGATCTACTCATGAGAAACTTTGATATAAGGTGAATTAAGAGATGTGCTATTGAAGAATCATAAATGGAATGGGAGAGGGGAGAAAGAGAGATTAATTTTGACTGTGAACATCTAGAGAAGCCCCAGGGCAGCGATGTGATAATGCTGACTTTGGCTGATGAAAATGACTTTAAGAGTGCACATGGAGTTTTGAGGAAAGAGGGTAAAGATAAGGGCATGAGCAATGAAGTGGAAGAGTCCCAGGAATGATCTGGACTTCAATATGGCCAAAACATGGGTGGGCATGGAGCATTCTTCTCTGAGAAAAGGTTGTAGAAGGCTAAGACATTTGGATTTTATTCTCTGTGATATTGAAGATTTATTGAACAGGGCCATGATATGATTATTAATATCTGTTAGTAAAGTAAAGAAAAAAGATATAACAGAAGTTTGGAAGGAGTACAGGGTCAAGACAGAAATTATCTTTTAGCATAGAGGAGTCTCCCCACCAATAATCAATAAGTAACTATTGCTGACAGGGGAGAGAAAACAGAGCAACATATTTGAGAGACAAGCGGTGAATTGCTTTTAATAAACTAGGCTTACTGTGTGCCTGGAGCCCAACTAATCCCCCTTAGTAAAGATTTAGGCTAGGGCAAACTTGCACTTTAATATTTTATTCGTTGTTCCTGGGTTGCCTTTTGACGCTGTGAGTGGGAGTGGGGCGGGTTGGGTGGAGGTACATGCTTGTAGAGTACTCTGAGTTACACTCTCCATCTATTCCATACTCTCCGTATGGAACAAGGCGGCAAGGGCCCAGCTTACCCCTTTTTCCATTGGTTTGCCATGGTATGGAGGTATTTCTGAATCTCCTGCCTTGTTGACTTTAGTAAGTCAGGGCTCTCAGGGACCCAAGACTTTCAGAACTAAAAGAAAGAAGGTGAGATTTAAAAGCAATCTAAAAGCAATCTTCACATTGGCGTGTGTGTGTGTGTGTGTGTGTGTGTGTGTGTGTGTGTTGTATAGAGAAACTCATTAGGTAAGACTGTCAAGAGCTAGAAAGGTCTTCTGTTTTGTCTTTTGTATGTTCCTGCTATGTTCCTATCTCTTGGATGATATTCCTTAATTCTCTGGTACTTGTTTTTCTGCCCACCTGCTAAGTGTTCTACCATCAACATCTGTTCCTGCTTCAAACTTTTTCTGGAAGCCTCCATGCCTTCAAATTCCAATTACAGACTGATGCCTCATAAATCTTTATTTTCAGCCATGATCTCTCTCTCTGAAGCTTCACACCCCCACTTTGCAACTGTATGCTCAGTATCTCCGCCTGCGATTTTTCCTTTAGGCACCTTGAAGCAAAGATGTCTCAAACACAATTACTTATATCCCCTAAATCTGTGTCTTCTCCATGTTTCCATGAATGACACTGTCAACTCCATCTGCCAATATAGAAACTTAAGACATATCTTTAGCTGTTGTTTTCCTCAACATTTGGACAGTGTGATAGAAAAGAAGTGGGGAGAAACAGAGATGGGGAGTTTGGGAGGTAAATCTTTCAGTGAGACAAGGACTGCAAAGGGAAGCAGGGAGGTGCTGAGTGGTGAGAGTCAGGGACCAGTTCTCAAAGGGCCACATCAGTCATGCTAAGAAATTTGGACTTGATCCTGGAAGCATCAGCAATCCATCCATTGGAGGCCTTTAAGGATGGGGCACATATAATGAGTTTGGGGCTTCAGGAGGCTTAATATGACTGCAGTGTGAAGAATAGATTGTAGGGGCTCACATTTGAGTCAGGAAGAATGTCAGGACCTTATGCAGATGGGAAATGATGAAATGACAAAGAGGAGAAGATAGGGTCCAGAACACAGGCATAGTGTGGGGGCAGCAAGATAAAGTTAAAGAAGAGTCCTGAAGGATGGCCACTTGGAGGGCTAGTCCTACCTCAGCTAGGGAGACAGTGCAGGGGCCAGAGAGGGGAAGGCTGTGTAAGCATGAGAATCCTCAGGGACGAATAAACTAGCCCATGAGGGTGTGGGCAAGTCAGGGCTCTGACTCATCTTTTCCCCTTAGCATGGCTAGAGTTTATTTTGTGTGCTGAGAATACAAGAGAAATAATCAGGAGATGATGAAAACAAGTAATTCTGAAATAAACCACAAAGGACAGAACTTAATATTAAAAATTGGTGCACAATAATCGAAATAGGAACTGCAAGGAAGGGATTATTTCCTTACTAACTATAGTTGTTGATTATTCACAAGACCTTAATGTCCTCTTCAAGAAAGTGGATCAATTTCGATTTCCAGCTGTTGTTCATGGCCCAATTACTGTGAGTGGTTACCAGGGTGTTTTGTATTGCTCAAAAGTCTATCCATGAATTGTTCCTTGAAGATAAAGGGTTTTTCCAAAGAGGTAATGTTAATAAATTCTAGGTGCTTCTATGCTTATAAAAGAGTGAAAAGAGAAACTGAAAAGTTGGGAAAGAGAAATTGCTCATATAGAGTGTCTCTGCTATCAGAGACTTGGAATTATACCAACCAAGCAAAATTGTCATTTTTGTTGGGTATAATTAGAATAAGGGAGGAGAGAAAAGTTGATTTCTTTTTCAGTGTGACCTTGAGACTGATAAAGGAAAGTGTGATATGGTGGAGAGTGCAAAAGTCAGTTTCCATTAGGCTCTTTTATGTTCTAGGAAAAGCAACTATGTTACTATGTGTGAAACTTAGGTTATTGGGGAAGAGATTGGAATATCTGCCCTCCTACTTGTGCAGTAAAGTGAAGGCTTCTGCATTATCTTGGTTAAACAACAAGTTTTTTCTTAAAAAAATCAATATAAAACAGCAACTCCCCCCCCCCATTAAAAAACAACTCATTGAAGATTAAACTTCATCTATAAACTCTTCAAATTCACGTACGTGTGTGATCCTCATTAGTGAACATCCAGACACATTTGCATTGTTGCATAGTTTCAGACACTGAACTTAAGAATAGTTTAGTCACTGAGCACTTTATTGCCTCATCTGCTTTGCAGGTCCACTGTGAGAAATGGATCCTCATCCTTAGGTGGTCAAGTCATTTCAGCAGCTGAGTTTGCTTCTTAATCACCCATACGTCTAAGCAGTTAAAGGCAGCATTTTCATGTTTCTATGTTTGATGCAATTGTTCAGAGCTATTCTTATTAAGCAACCAAGCTTTCTATTTGTTGACATGCCCTCCATAAATGCATCTAAGCAAACAGAAAAATAGATCTCAAAATTGTGTAGCCAGATGCTCATGGGTAAGAAAACACGATTTCCTAAGAGGCAGAGGATCTAGGCTATAGCTAAGTTTTAAGAGAAGATGGAATATCATTTAAAATGGGATCTTGACACCGAATAATTACGCTCATTTTTAAGTTAAGACTCTTTTTATAGTATTAATGTTACCAATGTGGACAAAGTGTTTTAGAGATCTAGCCATCAAGCATGGCAAAGATCTAAATCTTAATGACTTGATCTCTGAAATTCAGTTAAAAAGGAAATCAGTGATTGTCATTAACTTTGGGAGAGCAGGCCTTCAAATGTGTCTTCTCTGTAGCTTCTAAATTCTATTGCTGAACGGTCAATTCTATTAATATCTCATCTTAACATCGGAATTGCCCGTCGTACATTTTTGTTCCTTCCCTTCCTAGTGTTCTAAAATTAATGAAAAAAGAAAAAAAACAACAAAAGAAATGATAGAGTCAATGGGCCTGCTAGATCTTGTTATTTTGTTAATTGAGAACCTAGCAGCTGATATTATTGCCTTTCCTGGATAGATCAGGAGGCTTGGGTGTAAATTTCTATTTCAAATACAATTTTGTGAAATGAAAGTGGGATAATTTTTAACTTAATAAATTATATATTATTTGAACAAAAGGAATATTGACACCCAGTTAATACTTTTTTTTTTAAAGATTTTATTGGAGATTTGGGGGAGGGAAACAGTGTTGGGCAATCAGGGAAGGGGAACAGACAAATTGCTGTCTTTTTGTTCTTCACTCTAGTTGTGGAGGACATCAGTTCACCAGCTGAGGCAGTTGGTCACCGGCCACTAGACAGCCACTCACAGCAGCTCACGCCGGCTGCCAGCCAGCCCCTCTGTAGCCTACATCGTTGCCTGCAACTCACCGCAGCCCAGCTCCAGGTTGAACTGTTGTTCACCATTTTCAGCACGTTCAGCTGTAGAGGGCGCAGAGTCACTGGCCCTCATATGTGGGATCTGAACCGGGGCCCTGCTGTTCAGAGCTGGCATCCCAAGCCAAATCCTAACCAACACCCCATTTGGCTAGCCCCCAGTTAATACTTTAAATCATGTCAGTACAATGAACAAGTCAGAGGAATGGTATGAATTTTAATTTATAGTTTATTCCTGTAAGAATGGAAATTATTGCTTGTGTTGCTGAAACAAAGGAAAAAGGAAATGCCTTTCCTATCCTTGGAAGATGTGGTGGCTCCCACTGGTGGCAAGTAGTGTAATCTCTATCTAGACTGGTGGATTTCAGGTGTGGCACTAGTTTGTTCCAGGTGTTCGGAGTGTTGTTCAGTCTGTATCAGAAGGTTAGATACAGGGAATCCTTTTGACCATTGTATTAGTTTTGTATTGTTACTATAACAAATTACCACAAACTTGGTAGCGTAAGACAACACACATTTATTCTCTTACATCTCTTGAGGCAAAAGTCTGAAATCAGTTTCACTGTCCCAAATCAAGGTGTTGTCAGGGCTGCATTCCCTCCAGAGGCTGATGGAGTAATTTTCCATGACTTTTCCAGTTTCTAGAGTGGCATTGCTTTCATTCCTTAGCTGGTGGTCCTTTTCTCTATTTTCAAAGCCCACAGTGTAACATCTTCAAATCTCTCTCTCTCCCTCTCTCTGTCTCTCTCTCTCTTCCTCTTTCTCTGCCTCTCTCCCTCCCTTCCTCTCTCTCTCCTGACACCATCACCTTGCCTTTTATCTTTTGTAGTAGAACCTCCCTCTGCCTGTCTCTCATAAGGGTATATGTCATTATATTTAAAGCCCACCTAAATAATGCAGGATAATCTCCCTATCTCAAGATTCTTAACTTAATCTGCAAAGTTGCTGTTACCATATAAAGTAACATTCATAGATTTAAGGGATTAGGACCTATATATCTTTGGGGCCATTTTGCAGCCTGTTATAGTCATGAATCCTTGTTTTGTCCTTCCTTTCCTTGACTGCCTATAATGTATCCAATGCTGTGATGGTCCCTAAGGATGTATAGATCAATGAGAGTTTACCTCTACCCTCAAGAAAGTCAGTTTAGATGGGGAGACATATATGCATATAATAATGACTGTAATGCATAGACACTATTAGAGAGGCTGACAAGTAGGGTTTTCACAATGTTGAGAAGGGATGATTAATTCTCAGTGAGAAACTGGGAACACCTTAGAGATTATCCTATGAGAATATTTTAAGTGAAACACTAGCTCAGCAATCCAGAGAAGGGTGATGAGGATGATAGCATGAAAACTGCCATCTGAGGGACAGTTAAAGAACCTAGAAAAAAAGAAAACTTTTTAGAGGATATTGATGGAAGAATTGTTCTTACTTTCAGTTGCATGGGAGAGAAGAATTAGGATTAATGGGCAGAAACAATAGGGAAGCAGATTTGGTTCCCCATTAGAAAGCACTGCACAGTACTTTCCAACAAGACAGTGTACGCCCATAGCCGAGAGTGGATAGGCAGGGCAGGGTGCTTGTCTGCAGAGTGCACTTTGGAGTGCACTTGGAGTCTAGGATAGACATCCTCTAAGGAAGAGTTTTGAATTACACAAATTAAAATTTCAAAATAACTTGGAGAGCTCATGGGAATATTAAATCAGTCATGATATGTTATGGTAACACAAACACTGCAAAACACATTTCTTTCTTTTTTTTTTTTTTTTGAGATTTTATTGGAGAATTGTGGGAGGGGAACAGCATTGGGGAATCGGGGAAGGGGAACAGACAAGTTGCTGTCCTTTTGTTCTTCAGTCTGGTTGTGGAGGACTTTGCTTCACTGACCCATGTTGGTAACGTCATTGCGCTCTTCCTGGGTGAGGAAGATCAGTTGCTGGCCTCTGGACGGCCACTCACGGCAGCTCTTGGCAGCTCACGCTGGCTGCCAGCCATTCACTGTAGCCTATGGCAGCCCACTGCAGCAGGGGCTGCAGCTATGCCATCCCGGGGACTCACAGCAGCCCAGTTCCAGGTGGAGCTGTTGTTCACCATCTTAGCTGTAGAGGGCAGTGTCACTGGCTCATATGTGGGATCCGAACCGGGGCTGCGGGCATCCCAAGCCAGCTCTTAACCAATATGCTACTCGGCTGGCCCTAGGTTTATTTCTTGCTCACGTTACATATCCATTTCAAGTTGATAACAGGCTGACTTATATTGTCCCCATTCAGAAACCCAAGGTGACAAAGGCTCCATTTGGAATGTTGCTGGTTGCTGAGGCAGGGAAGTGGTTCTATAGTGCCTCACACTGGCGAGCAGTTAACTACTTCCAGCTTAAGTTGTTGCCCTATATTACACATGCTCCAAATTATTACCCAGAACCAGTCACATGGTCAGTCCTACCATATATCTTAAAGAGGAGAACTAGAAATATAGGTGAGTAAAACTAATGTCTACTATAGCCCACTTTCCAGACACTAACTATTTGGTTCACTCTCCTCCTCCCCCCACAGAATGCCTCCATCTCCTGCACAAGAGAAATGACCCCCAAACCAAGGGTCTCTGGAGAAAGACTAGAATCTCTGCATGTAATCCTTGTGTGGCTCTTGAGTGTGAAATTTATGAGCTAAAAATACAAGCAATCTTCTGCCTGCCCCCTGCAACTTGACCTGTGTCCAGTGGTGAATAGCACAACAACCACAATAAACATTTCCATTCAGAAAAGGAAAAAAAATGGGACGAGTGGCTATTGATATATAGCAATTCTGAAATCCACCTGGGTAGATATTTCTGAGAGCCCTTTACTCAGTGGTGGTCTCTGAAAGCACAGGGATAAATGAGAGTTTGCACTTACCCTCAAGAAACTCAGTTTAGATGGGGACATACATGCATATAGATGGCTGGAATGGAAGAGAGGTTTAAAATAGTGTCTTGACAACCTCAAAGAAGAATGGTTAATTCTTAGTGAGAACTTTGGGAAAGCCTTAGAGATGTGTCTTATGAGTCTGTTTTAAGTGGGATATCCCTAGATTAGGCCCCTACTTAGGCTCTCTGGGAGGGCTCCATAGTCCAGACACTGCAGCCCATGGCCCCACCCTCAGGGAAGGTTCTTCTCTTGATATTATTAGTTTCATTGGCCACGTGAAATGAGCATTGGGCAAGGGTGTGAACAGTCTTTCCTTGCTATCTCTAGGTATTTGGAGTCCTAGGGTTGTTATAAATTTTAAACAATCAGAGACTCCTTTAGTCTAAGCCCATACTTCCTTTGGTAGTTTAGATATCTCAAAAATGTAGTAGTCTATCAATTTGATTAAAATCAGTCTCAAGTGCCAAATAGGCATATCCATAGTTCCTTTTAAGATATAGTTCTCAGATTTTCTATATTTGCTTTCTTATCCTGATATCTTAATTTCAATTGCATATACCTTGAGTGTCTTGGATTTCAGAGGGATAACAATACTTTTAGCACATTTTCCCTGAGTTATTTTATCTAAATGAAAGAATTTCCTTGGTGGAACACCTATAATAGGATTTTTTGTTTGTTTGTTTTAGGTACCTTAATCCATCCATAGATGTTAACTCTCAGTATAATAGCTCTTAATGTGATTCTTTCTTTAAGCAGGATTGTAATTAAATTTTGTTTCTGAAATTTATCTTTACTGGTGGATTTGAGAAGCAGGTACCTCTTTCAATCTTGCTAGATTTCCCATATTTCCTTTTGTTCCAGTTTGGGGGGAAAAAATGCCAATTCTTTTATGAGCTCACCTTTTATTATTATTATTATTATTATTATTATTATTATTATTATTAAATGTGTTGGGATGACAATGGTTAGTAAAATTATATACGTTTCAAGTGTACATTTCTGTAAATCCATCATCTATATATTGCATTGTGTGTTCACCAACCAGAGTCAGTTCTCCCTCCATCACCATATATTTGATCCCTTTTACCCTCTTCTACCACTTCCTGCCCCCTTACCCTCTGGAAACCACCAAACTATTGTCTGTGTCTATGAGTTTTTATTCCTTTGTCTTGTTCCTTTGTTGCTTTCAGTTTCATATTTTACATATGAGTGAAGTCATATAGGTCTTGACTTTTTCTGTCTGACTTATTTTGCTTAGCATAATAATCTCAAGATCCCTCTATGTTGTCCCAAGTGGCAGTATTTTATCTTCTCCTATGGCTGAGTAGTATTCCACTGAGTATATATACCACATCTTCTTTATCCAATCATCGATCAGAGGACACTTTGGTTGTTTCCATGTCTTGGCCACCATATACAATACTGTAATAAACATCGGGGTACATATATCTTTATGGATAAATGTTTTCAGATTTTCAGGGTAGATACCCAGGAGAGGGATTGCTGGGTCATGTGGTCATTATATTCTTAATTTTTTGAGGAACCTCCATACTGTTTCCCATAGTGACTGCACTAATTTATATTCCCACCAACAGTGCATGAGAGCTCCCTTTTCTCCACAGCCTCTACAACACTTGTTATTATTTGTCTTTTGAGGTCAATTCTAACAGGTGTGAGGTGATATCTCATTGTGGTTTTGATTTGCATTTTCCCAATAGCTAGTGAAGTTGGAGCTCATCTCTTTTTTGTAATACTTTGCCAATGCAGCCATAAACACATTCAATTCTTGTTCTATATACAAGTTCACTGAGTATATGATTGCCTCCCAAGTTACTGTTAGCTATAGTTTTACCAAATGATATGCCATTAGGTAACTGAAGTGCCATCTTTCCAGCCCCCAGTATCAGTTTCCTCACTTCCCACTGCATGGCCTTTTACCCAAGGCCACAAATTTTAGATTATTGTTTAGTAACATCCTTTATCCTTTCTGTGATCAATATCTGTATCATTCAGAATAGGTAGGTTATGTTACAGCAATAAACAAGTCCCAAATCTCTGTGGCTTAAATCTATAAAAATTTACTTCTTGCTCTAGCAAAGCCCATTATGGGCTGGGAACTCTCCAGAACATCTGTTTTCTATATGATGATTCAGCAGCTCACCTCCATATCAACATGTGCTTCTATGACTACTCCAGCAGTGGAGCAATAGGATGGAATGTTGAGCCTCAGCAATTAAGAGCTTCCATGTGGAATTCAAATGTATGACTTTTACTCTACATTTTTTTTTACTAATATAAGCCACATTTCACCTTAAGGAACTCAAGGAAAGTCAATTCCCCAATAGGCCAAAAAAAAATAAAATTATTTCGATAGTCCTGAAATCCATTACAGATGTCAACTTTTAATTTTTCCACATAAGAACATTAAACACAGACACAGACACACACACACACACACACACACGTGTGTGTGTATATATATATATATATATATATATATATATATATATATATATAAACTATGCTGCATTATAATATATAACGTTATGTTATACCACATTATTATATATTATATATACATTGTAATACACACACACACACATACACACACACACACACATACGAGGTTGGACAATTAAGTTTGTGAACTCATCCGAGAAAAAGTGATATATACCTCATTGCTGAATATCATTATGGTCACCTTCTTTTTTTTTTTTTTTCTTTCTTTTGAGGGCAGTGTCACTGGCCCTCATATGTGGGATCCAAACCGGGGCCACTGGCTTCCCAAGCCAGTGCTTAACCACCGCGCCACTCGGCCGGCCCATTATGGTCACCTTCGAAGTACTCCCCTTAGAAAGCTATGTACTGACACCAGCACCTAATCCACCCTTCAAAGCAATTTTGAAACTCTTTTTCTGGAATGGACATCAGGGCTGTCGTCGTTTATTACCCTTGATGTCCTGAATGTCATCAAAATATCTTCAATTCAATATTTCCTTTCTCTTTGGGTAAATAAAGAAGTCATTGGGGGCCAGTAGGGAGGGTGTCCCAGTGCAGTTATTTGTTTACTGGCTAAAAATTCCTTCACAGATAGTCCCATGTGAGCTGGTACATTGTGATGCAAGAGCCATGAATTGTTGGCCAAAATTTCAGGTCGTCTAACTTTTTCACGCAGCCTTTTCAGCACTTCCAAATAGTAAACATGGTTAACTGTCCAGTTGGTACAAATGCATAATGAATAATCCCTCTGATATAAAAAAAAAAATGGTTAGCAACATTGTTGCAACAAGTTCGGGAACTTAATTGTCAGACCTTGTATAATCAGGCTTCAGCAAGTACTAAAGGTACGAATAAGTTATATAAGGCAGTAACTCAAGCTCCTGGGAGTTCCCTTTGACCAATTAATGAAGGAGAAAAAACTGGCCTAAAGAGTGTTCCACATAATATTCTGGCACCAGCTATAGCATCATTGCCCCACTCATGGGTGGCCCGGAAAGACAGTAGGAAAGAATAATCTATTGTTTACTCAGCTATGGTTCCACTGGTAGGTTCAGGTCCTGCCCCTCTAGATGTGGCATATGCTCTGAGCCAGCATGTTATATAATGTGCTGTTTCTTCCATTTTCTCTCATTATTCCATAGCTTACCAAGGGGAGGAAGTGGCCTGTTGTACCTAATAACCCACTTACATACATTTTGCTTCCATTTCTGTAACTTCGGGATCTGTTGATTTAGAAGTCTCAGTTTCAAATAGAGGTTTAGTTCTGCCAGTGGACACAAAATAGTTCGATTAACCTGGAAGTTGAAAATGACACTTGATCACTTCAGGTTTCTCATGTAGCTGAAACAGCAGGGAAAGAAGTGGATTACTATACTGTATGAAGTTGTTGATCCTGGTTTTTAAGGGTGAATAGAATTGTTGCTACATAATGTGGGTAAGGAATATATTAGGAACCTAAGAGATTATGTAGGGCATCTTTTGGGCTTCCATGCCCAATGGTAAAAGTTAATGGCAGACTATAGCAACCCATTGTAGGCTAGTGACTCAGACTCTTCAGGGATGATATTTTGAATTACCTTATTAGAACAAGAAACATTTTGAGCTGAGGGGCTGACTGATAGCAATGGGAACATGGTATGGATAGTGGAAGAAGGAAGTTATAGATACTTAATGATGGATCTGTTGTAGAAACAGGGACTCTAGTTGCTATGGATATTTTCTTCTGAAGCACCTCCAAAGTAGCTTTCATATCAGCTTCATTTTACAGGTAAGGAAACTAAGGTAAACAGAATTTCAGTAACATGCCTAAATTCACATAGCCGTCAAATTGCTGAGCCAAGCTCTAACAAGATCTATCAGACTCCAAAGCCCATGTTTCTTCAATTATACTTAGAAGAAGACAAAGCAGGAATATCATTTAAAAGAAGGTGGGTAAATGATTAGTATAAGGAAATGATGATATAAGAAAAAGTGTTCATGTAGAGTTTCAGTTACCTGGAAAAATCAAGACAAAACTCAGTGGGATAATTTTGCCAGAATTCCAAATCCTGTGCAGGGAGCACAGAAGTACTGCAAGGAAGGAGACTTTTAGCCGAGGAGCCTTTTAGCGTGAAGGGCAAGTGAACCCATTCACCCTCCCCTCCTCAGAAAACCATTTCTGTGCATGTGGTTGTTAGGTAGGTAATGCCAGCACTGAACCCAGCACTAATCCCACAGAACAACAAAGCTATGTCTCTTCCATGCACTTGGCAATTCTCAAGTGCATGCCATTGCTAAACAAGCAGGAGGTGTAATGCTTACTTAGGATATTGATGGGGTGAAACTTGAAGGAAATCTGTTAGGCACAATTTTGAATTCTCTTCAATCTGGGATGGTGCTCAAAATGATCCAAGACCACAAAGAGCATTTTTGGGCTTCAGCCTACTCTTGTTTGGAATTGAGGCCACTCCTGGTGCTCTGGAGAAACTGGAGGGCACATCTGGGGGGCTGCCTGGCTGCTGTTTCATCTTCCTAAAACACAGCAGAAGAACTCCCCAAGCTCGTGAATGGAGTTTCAATTCCAGACTTTGTCCCTTTGGGATAGCAGAAATCTTTGAGCCTTCGTTAAGAGCAGATTATTCAGAGTAAAGAAACAGAAAAGCTTTAGTATGAGAGGGAACTCCTCACAAAAAGCCTCTTTCAGAATGGAAGACACTGAGTATTAATAGTATTGATGCATCCTCATCAAACTCCTGTTGCTTTGTGCAAGGCCATGTTTTGGTAGGCGCTCAGAGGAACTGGATAGAGGTAAGACAAGTATAAAAGGGAAGGTTCCAGGCCAGAAGACAGCAGCACCTTCTGCTGTCCATCTCTCCTTCTTCTGGGGTTTACCCTTACAAATTGACTGTGGGTTTTCAATTGGCTTGGGGAGTTGCCACCACTCCATATAGCCCTCAGGACAGGGTTCCCGATAGGGGACTCTTAGACCATCTCATCAGCGTCACCTGGAGTGGCACTCAAAAGGCAGGTTCCTCATAGCTAATCCAGACTCCCCCTGCACGTGTACTTAAAGAAGCTTCCCTGATGATATTATACATATTATAGCCTCTTCAGGGGCTTGTCCTTCTCACCCAGCAGTTACCATTTATCGAATGCTTATTATGTACCACACGTTATTCTAAGAGCTTTATCTATATTATTTTATTTAGTCTTGACTCTGTTCCCCAAGGTAAGAGCTGTTATTATCTCCAGAATTTTTACAGAAGCTGAACCTGAGGTACAGCGGACATAAGTAACTTGTTCCAGGTCTCACAGGAATTAGGAGAGTCAGGGTTTGGACTCAGGAGGCCTGACTACAGACAGCATGTTCTTCGTCACTGTGCTATTACCCTGTGAATTCATCCTTCTGCTTCTTACTTTGACCAAGGCCAATAAAGTGTTTTAAAGATGAACTTTCCTAAAGGCTGAAGGGAAATTGCATTTCAGAGGGGAATTTCTTTATCCCTACATTACAAGGCTGTCTGGACATGGTTGGTTTGGTTGGCATAGCTTCCCTGGCACAAAGTCCCCATTCACTTCATGTCCCTAACTCAGGGGAGGCATGTTGCCCCCAGGCTGCTCCAACCCGCATTCCGCCCCGACTTCCTGCTCCCTTGCAAGAACCCAAGCTCCAGGTCAGCAGGTCCATGTGCCTCCCCATATGTGCATCTTGGCCCAGTGTGATAGTTTTGGTTTTCCCACCTAATGAAGGAAAATGGTCCTTATACAACCTTCAAGGACTGGCCAGCTGAAATCCTCCTTTCTTAGAGAAGCTACCGGGAAACCCACAAAGACCTTGCTCCTGAAGGTGTCAGGTCCTCCTTTTGGCCCTGGACCAGTTTCTGGGTTCTTCTTTCTCTCCTGTAGCAGGCGCCAGCACTTAGTTACCTCTCTCTCAGAGCTTCTCTAACTGGGGGTATTCTGTTCTCTTTGTGGTGATTGGGGTATAGGCCTCAGTTTCCTCATTGGCTTAAAAGCAGAAACACAGCCCTTTTCATCTGAAGAGTTTTAGTGTCATTTGTTAAACAAGCAGATCAAAACGTGCAGTTTAAGGAGACTTTCTCTATTTATGTTGTTGTGCCTGGTGCACAGCTGTTCATTATCTTCCTGAGATAGACTTTTGGCTCTCTGTTTCCTCTGAGGGTGAAGTCTCATCAGCCTCTCTCTAGCTCTTGTCAATATGCACAAGGCAAACACAGTGCAGGCTCCTTGTCAGGGCAGCTCTCTGTGTCCCAAGAGGGGTGTTTGCATTCCAACTACTTTAAACCATGTCACGAAGCCAGCGTCCCACTCAGGAAGGGTCGCTTTTGGACATTTGCTCTCAAGTCTTCCCTGCCCATTTCTTCCTGAGATGAGCTCCTCAACTCTTACATCATGTAGGTATGAGAGAACAGCCCTATTCTTTTTTTTTTTTTTTTTTTTTTTTAGGGCAGTGTCACTGGCCCTCATGTGGCACCTGAACCGGGACCGCTGGCTTCCCAGGCCAGCACTTAACCACCGCGCCACTCGGCCGGCCCAGAACAGCCCTATTCTTTTCTTTTCTTTTCTTTTCTTTTCTTTTCTTTTCTTTTCTTTTCTTTTCTTTTCTTTTTTAAATTTTATTGGGGAATTGTGGGAGGGGAACAGCATTGGGGTATCGGGGAAGGGGAACAGACAAGTTGCTGTTTTTTTGTTCTTCAGTCTAGCTGTGGAGGACGTTGTTTCACTGGTCCATGTTGGTATCGTCATTGCATTCTTCCCAGATGAGGCAGATCAGTCACTAGCATCTGGATGGTCGCTCACTGCGGATATTGGCAGCTCACACTGGCTGCCGGCCACTCACTGTAGCCTATGGCAGCCCACTGCAGCAGGGGCTGAAGCCTACACTGTTGCTGGGGCTCACACAGCCCAGCTCCAGGTGGAGCTGTTATTAGCTGTAGAGGGCAGTGTCACTGGCCCTCATGTGGGATCCGAACCAGGGCCGCTGACATCCCAAAACCAGCTCTTAACCAATGTGCACTCGGCTGGCCCAGAACAGCCCTATTCTTACTTTATCATCACTGTTACTGTAAGTGGGAGTGCTTCACTTAAATATTGTGATACTATCATAGTTAAAATTCTACCAAATTAAATAAGTTAAAATTTAATTAAACAATTAATTAAATTAATCTAATTAAACATGAAATAAAATTAAATTAAGTTCTGTAAAATTAAAATCCTGACTATTCCTCTGAAAGAAAGCCAAGAGCACAGGAGAGGGTGGTGAGGCCACACCCGGGCTCATGGTTGAGCCATCGTCTCTTAGCTTAACCGACATTTCTCCAGGCAGGAAAAGGAGGAGACCTGCTCCTCTTCTGGCTTGGGAGGTTAGTGAGTGGTGTGAGATAGCAAAATCCTGGGGAAGATGGAGTGGTCCTTGGGGGTCACTGCAGTGTAGGGGCTAAAGAACGGACTCTGGAGTCAGACAGGCTGTCCCATTTAACTGGCTGTGGAAACTTAATGTGAACAAGTTAATGCATTGGTGTGTCTCAGTGTTCTTATCTGTCAAAGGATAATAATCATCCCTACTTTGTAAGGTTGGTGTAAAGGCTAATGAGTTAATACATGGGAAATGCAAAGGACGGTGCTTAGCATATAGAAGTACTTTGTAAATGCTAGCCCCCTGAAGGCCACATGGCCAGAGAGGGATGGATGAGTCCAGGGAAGAAGACAGAAGCTCAAAAGTGGATGGACTTGCAAGATGATCAAAAAAGCATCTGTTCAGCTGCTAGTGCAGAAAGTCAGGAAAGGGTGCCTGGGGTCAGGGAGGAGAACGTCTACCTGGAGGAAGAAGGGGACCAGGGACTTCCATGAAAGGAATAAATAAACAGGGAAGCCAGGCTGCACGCCTCACTGGTCCTGGAGGTGTATCCAAAGAAGAGAGAAAGGAAGTGCTGAGGATCTCATCAGACCTGGCATTTGAGCTAGCCAGAGCCCCTTTGGCTTAGGTATCCAGAAACCTGGCCAAGGGTGCAAACTGATGGAGTGATGGAGCCTTTGGTGCCCAGGCCGTTGTGCCAGACATGCCGAGTTTCAACCAGGTTTCTTACTTTGAGATGAAGAAACAATACTGCTTTAGCATTTAGGAAGATATTTAATTTTTTTCCCTTTTCCTTGGCTAATGAAAAAATTACAGACTGGTCTCAGTCAGAGTTCAACTTGTGATGAGAAGCCACCTTGGCAGTGTTTCTTAGATTTTGAGATGACACAGAAGCACCACTTCATCTGGGGTGGAGCCCGGCAGCTGCATGTTTAAGAGGATCCCACATGATTTGGGCATTCAGCAAAAAGTTTGGGAATCACCTCCCTCAGTGCTTCTCACTCTTTTGTGGACACATACATAAATTACCTGGGGGATCTCGTTAAAGTGCAGATTCTGAAGGTGTAAGGTGGGACCTGGAATTTTGCATTTCTGATGAGCTCCCAGGTGAGGCTGCTGCCTCTGGTCTAAGGGCCACATTTTATTTTATTTTATTTTATTTTATTTTATATTTTATTTTATTTTATTTTATTATTTTGAGGGCAGTGTCACTAGCCCTCACATATGGGATCTGAACCAGGGCCACCGGCATCCCAAGCCAGCACTTAACCACCGTGCCACTCGGCCAGCCCTGAGGACCACATTTTAAATAACAAGATTGAGGGCAGGCACCCAATTCCAGGGAAATCCTGGAATGGTTGCAAGGGGAAATGAAGAAGGGGAGAGTTGGAAAAGCTGTAGCTGCTGTTTTTCTGGGTCTTATGTGTAGACAAGTTAGCTTAATGCAGAATCACCTGACATACACAGGTAGTTACAGAATCCTGGGTCTCACTCCAGACTTGCTGAATCGGAATGCCCAGGGGAGGATTTTGGGAGTCTGAGTTTTTAAATAAGCATCCCACATGATCTGTGTCATTAAACAAGTTTAGGAAACACAATAGTGTGGAGGAGAAAGACTAGTAAGCTATATTCAGACTTTGACCTTGCAATGGAAATCTGAAATATCAGGGAGGTTTTCTCAGTCATCTTAATTGTTTTACTCATTGCCTGAAGCAATTTTCAATTTTACTGCATATTTGTTTAATGGTTTACAAGCAAAATTCACATTGTTTTATGGCTTTAAGTCCAAAATATGATAGGAAAACTTTGAAGATGAAGTAAGTGATAATAAAATATTGGGACAAAATACTTGGAAAAATGTGAGTTCCTGAAAAATGTGAAATTCCAGAAAGAAAAGTGGCATTAGCAAATGAAACGTTAAATACCTAGCACATGTTGTATTAGAAAATCATTGAAACTCTGGCAAGCTCTGGATTTTAGTTGTGGTCTTTGAAAATCTGTGTTCAACATTAAGCACCAGAAAAATATCTCCAGGGATGCTTAGCTAAATTGAAAGTCTTGGTTAATGGGGTAGCCAATTATATCATGTTAGGGGCCACAGAGATGTTTATAAATGTGATCCTGAGAACAAAATAAGGGAAAGTGAGGTTCTACCTCAAAGAAGCCCCCCCTCCCAACCTCAAAATGGAGGATTGATATCGTGAGGAAATGAGACCTTGGACCTGCTGAGAATAGTTGGCAGAGCTCAGTCAAGCTCAGCTAGTGGTGTAGACCCAACCTCAAGGTTTCCAAGCATCATTGTCATCTTCTACTTTTTTTTTTTTTTTTTGGTAAAATACACGTAAAATTTACTACCTCAATCATTTTTAAGTGTGTGATTCAGTGGTAGTAAGTACATTCATATGGTTGTACAACCATCACTACCATCCATTTCCAGAATTCTTCATCTTGCAGGACTGAAACTGTTTCCATTAAACAAAAAGCTCCTCTTTCCCCGCTCCTTCCAGCCCCTGGCAATGACCATTCTACTTTCAATCTCTGTGATTTTTACTACTTTAAGTACCTCAATATAAGTGGAATCGTGTTGTATTTGTCTTTGTGTGTCATCTTCTATTTTTAAAGCAGGGAAAATTTGTCTTAACCCTAGTTTCTCTCTCTTGTTCTTTCTCCTCATGTATATGCACTGTGCTCACATATTCTTCTTTGTCTTACTCTTTTCTCTTCCCCACATGCAAAACTTTGCAGAATGTTGATGCAAAAAATAGGTTAAACACATTTTTGTTCTTACCAAACTGCCAAAGATTATAAATTGTAATGGATATTTTCTTAGTGGGGTGTTAATATTTTAACAGATACAAATTCTTAGCAAAGAAATAAATCTCCGACTTCAATGAGTAAGTGAAAGACATTTATATTGGGTGGGGAAATAAGGGTAAGGTTAAAAATTCCAAGGCCCAGGCCACAACCCAGATCAATTAAATCAGAATCTTGGGGGTGGGCTCCAGGTATCAGTGTTTTATTTATAGTTCCCTCAGTGACTTCAATGTACAGCCAAAGGTTGAGAGTCGCTGTCCAAAGTAGGCTCTAAGACAGTGATTCTCAGTGATGCCTGTACATAAGAATCAATTGGAGAGATAAAAATATGCTTGGTTCCTGAGTCTGTCTCAGACTAATTAAATCAGAATCTTTGGGGAACAGAGGCTGGACAATAGTATCTTTTTAAAAGCTCCCAAGTGGGGCATCCCAGTTTCAGGTACCCCCTCACGTAAGAGAGCTATACTTTCTCTTCAATAAAAATCTTTGCTCCTCTAAAAAAAGCCTCCCAAGTGATACTAATGTATAGCCAGGGTTGAGAACTGCTGAACTCAAAAGTGGACATTTTGAGAAATTAGTAATAAATTTATCATTGTGTTTAGTGCAGATCAAAAGATGGAAATAAATAAATGATAATAAAAGTGATCAGATATAACCACTATTAACTTTTGGATGTATATAATTTCAGTTTTTTTTCTTTTTCTTTTTTTTCACCTTTCTTTTTTTTTTTTTTTTTTAGCTGAGCCATCCTGCCACCTGTTGGCAGCATAGCAGCAGCTCAGCTCGGGCTGGGCATGGAACTGCTGTTGCTCAGAGCTCAACTCGCAGTCTTGAGCGAGCTCTTAACCAACTGAGTCACTCAGCCGGCCCCATTTTTTCTAATTTTTATTTCCACATTTACATGCATTAATATTGTACCTAGTTAAAAAG
Organism: Aselliscus stoliczkanus; assembly: GCA_033961575.1. Lineage (NCBI taxonomy): Eukaryota > Metazoa > Chordata > Mammalia > Chiroptera > Hipposideridae > Aselliscus > Aselliscus stoliczkanus. The sequence continues at coordinate 49,567,838 of CM066730.1, read as the reverse complement.
AACTTTATTGTGGGGAACTTTGAATATATGCAAAAGCAGCCTGAATAGTGTAATAATCCCTCCTTTCCCAATCACTTCATTTTTAAAATTTTCAACTCATGGTCCATCTTGTTTCATCTAAACTGTCTCTACTTCTTCTCTTGAATTGTTTTTAAAGCAAATCCAAGACATTTTATCATTTTATCCATTAATAGTTATTTTTTTAGTTAAAATATTGTAAATATTTTTCCATGACGCTACTTATTTTTCTATCACTAATTTTTAGTGCCTGTATAGTATTTTATCATTTTATTATTGTATCATTATTTATTTGGACAAGCCCTTATTGTTGGACATTAAAATTGTTTCTAATGTTTTATTATTAAACAAACCTTTAATGAATATCCTAATTAGTGAATCTTGGTGCACCTTCTTGATTATTTAGCAAAATCAATTGTTAGAAGGGGAACTGGTGGTTCCAAAATTTTGCATATTTTAAACATTTTCTGGCACATTTAATCAAATTGCCATATTCTGTTTATTAGAAGTGAGTCATTAGGTCCAGCCTACACTCAGTGAAAAGGTATTACATAAGGGAATGAATAACAGAAAGTGGGGATTATTGGGAGCCAATTTAGAAACTATCCAACACAAGTTCCATGTCAGTTTGAAGTTTGATTTATCTCCATGAACATAGTAACCATAGTTATTTTATAGTCTGTATCTAATATTTCTAAAATTTCTGTGGGCCTTTTTATGTTGACTATTATTTCTGCTGGTTTCTTCTATGGCATCATTTTTCCTTGCATGTCTGATTATCTTTGGTTATGTGGACTATCCTGTCATTAAAAAATATTTGTAGAAAGAATTTGAGGTCCAGGAAGATATTGTCTTTCTCTAAAGAGGATTTTAAAAATTGTGATTTTGTTACATTATGGTGGTATGGGGGAGAGGTAGCAATTTGGATTCACCTTAATCCTAATTCAGGGTTTGAGATTGTCTGTATTACCCAGATAGCTTGAAGCAGTTTTGCAGTCCATGTAAGGACTTGTTTATTCCTAGTTTATTCTTCCCCCTAAAATGTAAACTTTCAAGGTTTGAGTCCAAGGTCCTACCTCCTTGGATTTCCCTCTTCTTCCTAGACCTTGGTCCAGTAATTATTCTACTCTCATGTTAGCTCTTTGATACCTAAAGAAAAATTTAAAAATAGTTCACTACTTTTTAAAATCCGTCTTCAGTGGAAGGGTTAGTCTGAATAATCCAATCCATCAATCAGAAGCTGAGGTCCCAGGTTGCTTTTCTTTAAGTTTTACCACACAGGTTTATATTTCTAAACAATGTTATTTAGGTTCCTTGTCTGAACTTATAAAAACTTTTCATATGGTATGTATTGTTCTAAACCTTGCTTTTTTTACTCAGTGTCGTTTCTCAGTGTCATCCATGTTGATGTGTGTAGCTCTAGTTCATTTATTTTCACCAAGGTACAAAATTCTAGTGGGTCATTTTTGATTTTTTTCTATTATGAACAGTGCTACAGTTAAATCTATAACATTTAATGAAAATACTTTTAAAAGGATCTAAATAAATGGAGGGATATGTCATGTTCATGGATAAGGGGACTCCATATTGCAAACATGTCAGTTTTCCCTGAACTGATGTATAGAATCAATTTACTTCTAAAACCAACTAACAAGTGAAAATCTCGTCAAGCTCGCTCATTATTTAAAAGGGGCAGAGCATTTAAAATGGGCATCCTGCATTTAAAAGGAGCAGAGCTAAAATTTCTTTGAACACTCTTTGGTTGACTTTAAAGCCCTTAGCCTTTCTTCGAGAAAATAATGGTTACACTACATTTGATATCAGCAAGATACTTCATCTTGGGGAGAAGGAAACTGAAGCACAGAGGCAAGAAATGAGTTGCTTAAAGCCACACAGAGAGTGATGTGGATCCAGATGGATACCAGGACCTGTTTTGGGTTTCTTTCTATCAAGCCATGCAGGTGCCTGATTAATGGTAGGAAAGAAGGATCCTGAGTCCCTCCAGGTCTCCTGCACAGAGTTCTTTCTGGTGAAAATGTCCCCTGCGGAGGTTTGCACTCTGGACTGTGTTATGCACTCCTTGGCTGGCTTTCTGACCAAACTCAAGCCTGAGTCTCTCTGACATGATCTCAGACCTTTATATTACCCATCTCTCGTTTGCTATCTCGTACATGAGAATAACTAAGAAAACTACATCAAAGCACATGTTTATGAGTCAGCTCTTTAGTGGAAGTTTTAAAAGAAGTTTCCCTTGAACTAGAAGTCAGGCTTTTCATTTTAATGGTTGCCTGTAAACACTTGGCTTGTACTCATTTATAAAGCAGAAGAGGAAGGTTGCCAAGGCCGGGCCAGGGAATGTGGTGCGGTGACCACAGGTGACAAACGATTCAGTGGGCAGCAGGCCGTGTTCTCTGATCTGGTGAACCAAGGCAGTTCCCTTGGAGTCACGGTTGGTACCCCGCAACCTCAGGACACGGAGGAGGCACAAATCTGCACATTCCTCCCTCTCCTCCTCCTCCCCATTCCACAGCCTCACAATGTTCTAGGAATACGCTCCAAGCTTTCTTCTTTCCACATCTTGTCCCTTCTGTCAGGGGTGCTTTTTCTGATTTTCTCTCCAGTAAATTCCCATTCCTTCTCTAAAGTCAAGTCCAAATTCTCCCTCCTTCATGAACAACTTTTCATCTCTCACATGCAGATACCTACTGTCCTGCATCAGACCTCCCAGTGCTTGGTGTCGGTGTCTCTTACACTGTTCCTCCAAATGTTGCCCTGTTTTGTATTGAGTTCTGTTTCTGTCTTAGCAGGAGGATCAGAAGTTCCTTGAGGGCAGGGGATCCTGTCATTTTCACCTTGTTTTCCCCTCTTGCCCAGCACAATACTTTCCAGGACAACATCAGTGGTTAAGGAACGCCATACTGAACTCCCACAACTGGGTCTCCAAACATGGGGCCCAGCATTGAAAACACTTGGATGGCTTCCACCGCTAATTTCTGAGTGACTTCTATCTGAAGAATATTATACTCTTCTCACAGCCCTCAGCGCCTTCCCTTCTTTTTATGCCTCTGCTTGGGGGAGAACCTTTTCATTTTATTTAAAATTTTTAAAATTTTATTTATTTTTATTGTTGTTTTTTTTTTCAACTATAGTTGACATTCGATAATAGTTTCAGGTGTACAGCATAGTGATTGGACATTTATATAATTTACGAAGTGATCCTGCCTCAATAAGTCTAGTATCAGGCCGGCCGAGTGGCGCATTGGTTAAGAGCTGGTTTGGGACACCAGCATCCCTGGTTCAGATCCCACATATGAGGGCCAGTGACCAGCCCTGGTTCGGATCCCACATATGAGGGCCAGTGACACTGCCCTCTACAGCTAACAACAGCTCCACCTGGAGCTGGACTGTGTGAGCCCCGGCGACGGTGTAGGCTGCAGCCCCTGCTGCAGTGGGCTGCCATAGGCTACAGTGAGTGGCAGGCAGCCAGTGTGAGCTGCCAATAGCCACAGTGAGCGACCATCCAGAGGCCGGCGACTGATCTGCCTCATTCAGGAAGAGTGCAATGATGATACCAACATGGGCCAGTGAAGCAACGTCCTCCACAACTAGACTGAGGAGCAAAAAGACAGCAACTTGTCTGTTCCCCTTCCCTGATTCCCCTACGCTGTTCCCCTCCCCTAATTCCCCAATAAAATCTTTTAAAAAAAAAAGTCTAGTACCCACCTGGCACTATCCATAGTAATTAAATATTATTGACTATATTCCCTATGCTGTACTTTACATCCCCATGACTGTTCTGTAACTGCCAATTTGTACTTCTTAATCTGCTCACCTTTTTCACCCAGCCCCTCTAGTGGTCTTTTTAGAGCAGATGGCTGGATGCTGGAACATAAAGAAATCCTTTTTCTTTTTTGGTCAAGATCCATCTGGAATCCTGGAAGAGTAACTCCTGTCCTCTGTTGACTTCAGGGTACTTGAACTTGGTTCTCACAGGGAGTTGAAGGATAACTGTGTATGTCTGTGCCTGAAGCTATGGAACTGGCCAACTTGGAGAGGAAGCAAAGACAATAGAATGAAGCCCCAGAGGAGGGGAAAGAGAAGGGCTATATGGTCCCCCAGCTTCCCTCCCTGGGACATCAGAACGGAGTCCTCAGAGAGATGGTGGCAATAGGCTGTGAAGAAACTGAAGGGACTTTAAGAGAAATTTGGGGGCAAGACTAGGGTGAAGGAGCTGACACCAGAAGTGGTTTTCAGAGAAGAGACAGTTAATGACAATGAAAGCCAGTGGCTGAGTAGTCAGAGATTTGCTAATTCTTAGAATGGAAAATGGTACAGCCATTGAGTGTGGATTCTGGTGGCTTCAAACAGAGTCACTGGGACCCAAGCAGAAAAGGCTTCACTTTCCACGAGACTGAGAGAAGTAATGAAAATATTTATGGCTTTGGACTGGAGGGTGACGTTGAAAAGGCAAATACCACATGAGGTGATAACCCTCAACTCTGAATTGACTTAATTTCAAAGTAGTTTTTATACCATGTAACTTTCTAACAAAGCTATAAATGTACTTCTGGACTAAGCAGTTGATTGCTGGAAAGTACACGATGAAGGGAAAACTGATGGAGAGAAGATCCTGCCGTTCTCACTGCTGCAGACAGAAAGTCACCCAAACAGTAAGTGAAGTGACTTCAGGGCTTTCCTCATCTTGTCACTGGGTGGGCAGCATCAGGGCTAGATCCAGTGTGTACTGGAATGAGATGGGCTCCGTTTCAGTCAGCCTTACACATGCTCCTTCTTAGGGATGCCCAGACATGGAGGATTTCATCTGGAACTGTCTAGTTGGGTTATAGACCACCACCTTCCTGTGTCCTGCTAATTGTCAAGTTAGTTTTGAAGATCAGGATTAAGGTCTCTCTTAGAACTTTTTTTCATGGCCAAATAGAAAAAATACTTTTTAAGTGGTTGGACCCTGCTTGTGCTTTCTTTTCCTGTGTGACAGAACCCAGCACTTGTCTTAGACCCCACAGTGCTCTGTGAGGAACCCCTCAGCTCAGGCTATAGTCAGATTAGTCCCTGGCCCTGCACAGGCTTCTGAGATAAGGAAAGAGGAAAGCACAGTTATTCCTGTGAGTAGGGAGTGAAGATAGAGGTAATGGTGGAGGTGGGAGGTAGACGGGATTGTCTTATTAATGTTTTGAAATGGGTATAGAGGTGTGTTTAAGAAAAATTGGCCCCAAAGCAAACTTTTGGAATTGGAACTATTTTCGTTTGTCCTCATAATTAAACTGAAGATGATTTTTCAGCAGGAAATTTTAATCCTAAAATGGTACAAACTGCACTTTTCAAGAGTAACCCATTTAAAAAATCACACACGTGAAGAAAAAATGTTTTGATAAAAGATCAATGATAATTGGAAGTCAGAAATTTGATGATGAATGGAACATGTTGTATTAGAAACTGGATTTATTTCATTGCCAGACTCCCCAGTGCCCTATTCCTTTGCATCCTGGAGAACTTGGTGAAAAGAAGGACTCATTGGGCCTGCAGAATCTAAGGAAACTTGCAACCTGAGTGTGCCAAGATAGCATGGCACTCACTGTGGAGTTTTCTACTTTCTTGCTTTCTACCAAGCATGTAGAATCAGTACAATTATAAATATAGATACTCCTCACATTGCATAGTTCCAATATGCATGAATTTCCATGAACATGATTTACAATAAATATTAGCAGCCTCCCAACAACACAATTCATATTTCAGTTACCACAGTGTGGTAACTGTGAGTAATTGCATAAAGTACAAGCTTCACTGCTAACTCTTCAGTCCACAACATAAATAACAGATGCATATCATGACCACTGACCAATCTCATCACTTATTTGAAAGTCTGTTGATGATTGGTTACTGAGCCCCTGTTACTCTTTTCATCCACAAACAGGGGAGCCATCTGTAGTTGTGTTGCTTCCTTGTTCAAAGTAAATTTTTTAATTGAAAAAAATTTTAAATGGAAATGAAATTGAATGAAAATTGAAAGACAGAATTCCTCAAGAAAGATGAAAGTGTTGAAAGGAAACAAGAAGTGATAACAGTGGAAATGAAATTTGAATTGAACATAAATGGAGTTCCAACAGAAATAGCTGGCTGAGGGGAGGTTGACAATACAACAGTTTGAGAGACTCTAGATACAAGCCCTGCCTTCACCAAGAAAAAGAATCTTGTTCTGCAAGCAGTCAAGCACTGTTGAAACTACTCTTGATATTCTGCTTATTTATTTTTAAATAATATTTAATTTTTCAATTAGAGTTGACATACAATGTTATATTAGTTTCAGGTGTAAAACAGTGATTAGACATCTACACAACCTGTGAAGAGATCACCCTGATAAATCTAGTACCCATCTGACACCATACATAGTTATTACAATATTATTGACTATATTCTTTATGCTATACTTTACATCCCCATGAGGCCATGACTATTTTGTAACTACCAATTTGTACTACTTAATCCCGTCACTTTTTCACTCATCTTCCCAACTCCCCTCCCTTCTGGAAACCATCAAAATGTTCTCTGTAACTATGAGTCTATTTCTGTTTTGTTTGTTCGTTTATTTTTTCTTTATATTCCTCATCTAAGTGAAATCATATGGCATTGGTCTTTCTGTGTCTTTCTGTCTCCATTCAGCACAACACCCTATAGGTCCATTCTTGTTGTTGCATATGGCAAGATTTCATTATTTTTTTAATGGCTGAGTAATATTCCATTGTATATATGAACCACCATTCATCCATAGATGGACACCCAGGTTGCCTCCATATCTTAGCAATTGTAAACAATGCTGCAATGAACATACGAGTATATATATGCACATGTCCCTTCAAAGTAGTGGTTTGGGTTTCTTTGGGTAAATACCCAGAAGTGGGATTACTGGGTCCTTCTTTGTCTCCTGTGATAACCTTTGTTTTAAAGTCTATTTTGTCTGGTGTAAGTATTGCTATTGCTATCCCAGCTTCTTTTTTTTTTTTCCATTTTCATGAAATATCTTTTTTCATCCCTTTACTTTCAGTCTATGTGTATCTTTTGATCTGAAGCGAGTCTCTTGTAGGCAGCATATGTAATGGTTTTGTTTTCTTATCTATTCAGCAACCTATTTTTTTTTTAAGTTGCAGAAAAAAAAACATATTAGAAGAAAAACTACATTTCAAAGAAACAGAAGTGGGCCTAAGCTCAAAGGCCTTTATTAGAAGAGAAAGTACACTCCAAAGAGTTTGGAGCAGGCCGAGCAAAGGAAACTGAAAAGGCCCAGCCACGTATTTTTTTTTTCTTTAAGATTTTATTGGGGAATTGGGCGAGTGGAACAGTGTTGGGGAATTGGGGCAGGGGACCAGCCAAATTGTTGTTCTTTAGTCTTTGTTGTGGAGGGTTCCAGTCACCATCTGGCTTCCCGTTGGCAGCTCGTGGCCTCTAAGCTCGAGGTGCTGTGTTCAATCTTAGTTGCAGGTGGGTGTAGCCACCATCCTATTCAGGAGTCAAACCAGCAGACTTGTTGTTAATAGCGTATGCTCTGTCTGCTGAACTATCCGGGCGGCAGCTCAGCTCAAGGTGTGGAATTCAGTCTTAGTTGCGAGTGGGCATAGCCACCATCCCATGCGGGAGCCGAACCAGCAGCCTTGTTGTTAAGAGCGCACACCATATCCACTGAGCCATCTGGGTGGCAGCTCAGCTTAAGGTACCGAGTTCAGTCTTAGTTGTGGTTGGGCATAGCCCACCATTGAACAGGCAATCTAGTTGTTATACCAGCTGAGCCATCTTGCCACCTGTTGGCAGCTCAGCAACAGCTCAAGCTCAGCTCAGGTGCAGCGTCACTGGCCCATGTGGGAATCGAACCGGTGGCCCTGTTGCTCAGAGCTCGTGCTCTTAAGCCAACGCTTAACCAACTGAGCCACTCAACCAGCCCCCCAGCCACCTATTTTTGGTTGGGCCATTTAATCCATTTACATTTAACGTAATTTCTTTTCTTTTCTTTTTTTTTAGAAGTTAGAAAGTTTATTTAAGAAGAGAAATACTGGCAAAGGAGTTGCTTGGGGCAGAGTCTAGAGTAGACATCTGCTAATATAATTGTTGATAGATATGTAGTTATTGCCATTTTGTTATGCGTATCTTTGATCTTTCTTCTTCTCCTCCTTCTCCTCCTTCTTCTTCTTTCTTCTCCGTCTTCTCCTTCTCCTTCTTCTCCTCCTTCTCCTTCTCCTTCTTCTTCTTCTTCTTCTTAAAAAAGTCCCTTTAACATTTATTGCAAAACTGGTTTGGTAGTGATGAGCTCCTTTAGCTTTTTCTTATCTGGGAAGCTCTTTATCTGTCTTTCGATTCTAAATGACAGCCTTGCTGGGTAGAGTAGTCTTGGTTGTAGGTCCTTACTTTTCATAACTTTGAATATTTTGTGCCAATTTCTTGTGGCATGCAAAGTTTCTGTTGATAAATCAGCTGACAGTCTTTTGGGAGCTCCCTTGTAGATAACTAATTGCCTTTCTCTTGCTGCTTTTAAGATTCTCTCTTTTTCTTTAACCTTTGGCATTTTAATTATGATGTGTCTTGATGTGGTCCTGTTTGAATTCATCTTGTTTGGGACTCTGCACTTCCTAGGCTGTTATGTCTATTTCCTTTGCCACGTTTGGGAAGTTTTCTGTCATTATTTCTTCAAATAGTTTTTCAATTCCTTGCTCTCTTTCTTCTCCTTCTGGTACTCCAATGATGAGAATGTTGTATGCTTGATGTTGTCCCAGAAACCCCTTAAACTACCCTCATTTTAAAAAATTCTTTTTGTCTTTTGCTATTCTGATTGCGTGTTTTCTGCTACCTTGTCTTCTAAATTGCTGATTCAGTCCTCTGCTTCATCTAATCTACTGTTGATTCCCTCTAATGTATTCATCATTTCAGTTATTGTATTCTTTATTTCTTTATTTCTTTTTTATGTTTCCTATCTTTTTGTTGAAGTTCTCATTGAGATCAGTGAGCAGCCTTATAACCAGTGTTTTGAACTCTGTGTCTGGTAGATTGCTTGTCTAATTTTGTTTAGTTCTTTTTCTGGAGCTTTGTTCTTTTCTTTTATTTGGGACATGTTTCTTTGTCTCCCCATTTTGGCTGTATCTTATTTTTGTTTCTATGTATTAGGTAGGGCTACTGTGTCTCCCTGTCTTAGTGGAGTAATTTGCTCTAATTTTCCTATCCATTGAGCCTGATGCTTTAATAATTGATTTTCAGTTTTCTTCTTATCTAATATATACATTTAATGTTATAGAGTTTCCTTTAAGCACTGCTTTAGCTGTTTGCAAGTTTTGATGTCCTGTTTTTATTGCCTTGTAGCTCAAAATACTTGCAAATTTTATTTATGATTTCTGCTTTGACCCTTAGGTAAATAGAAGTATTGCTGATTCATTTCCAGGCACTTGGAGTTCTAGTTATTATTCTCATGTATATGTCTAGCTTAATTTCACTATGGTTAGTGTGCTGTGTAATTTCTGTCCTTCCAAATTTGTTGATGCTTGCTGTTATGGGTTGAATTGTGTTTGCCCAAAATGTTGAAGTCCTAATGCTCAGTATCTGTGAATCTGGAAGTAGGGTCTTTGCAGATTAACAATTTAAGATGAAGTCCTTGGTTGGTCCTAATCCAATATGACTGTGGTCTTATAAAGAGGGGTAATTTGGACACTATGAAAAAAACATACCAGGAGAATGCCATATGAAGATGAAGGCAGAGATCATGATAATGCATCTATAAGCTAAGGAACACCAAAGATTGCCAGCAAACCACCAGCAGCTAGGAGGGAAACATGGAACAAATTCTTCCTCATAGACCACAGAAAGAATCAATCCGGTTTATACCTTGTTGTTAGACTTCTAGTCTCCAAAACTGTGAGATAATAAATTTCTGTTCTTTAAGCCACCCAGTTTGTTGTACTTCGTTATGGCAGCCCCAGGAAACTAATACACTTGCTTCATAGTTCAGCAAATGTTCAATTATGCTACATAAAAGAGTAATAAAAGATCAAGAAACAGCTCTTGGAAGATAAAAATAAGCTAAAATAAAACTTTTAGTAAAGTTGGAACATGAAGTTGAGGAAATATCACAGAGAACAAAAAGACAAAGAGAAGGAAAATAGGATAGAAAACATAAGGAAATTAGAGGATTAAATCATGAGGTACAACAGATATTTCATAGGAATTGTAGAAAATGAACCTTCAAGTTAAGTTGAGGGAGAATAAAGTATTTTAAAAAAAGTGAGATGCGTGGCCAGATGGCTCAGTTGGTTAGAGTGCATTCTCTGAACAACAAAGTTACCGGTTCAATTCCCACATGGAACATTGAGCTGCACCCTCCTCAACTAGATTGAAGGTAATGACTTGAGCTGAGCTGCCACTGAGCTGCCAGTGGGTGCCTGGATGGCTCAGCTTGTTAGAGTGCACACTCTTAACAACAAGGTTGCTGGTTCGACTACCTCATGGGGAGGTAGGCTGTGTCATTCCCCCCTACCCCTGAAACTAGATTGATAATGGTGACTGGACTTGGAGCTGAGCTGCGCCCTCCACAACTAGATTGAAACAACTACTTGACTTGGAGCTGATGGTCCTGGAAAAACCCCAATTAAAATTAAAAAAATTAGTTTTTAAAATTTTCCCCAATTAAAATAAAAAATAGAAACGTTTCTATAATTGAAGAATATAAGTCTTCATATTTATGTATTTATTTAAAGATATTTTATTGGGGAGTTGGGGACGGTGAACAGCATTGGGGAACCAAGGAAGGGGAACAGACAAGTTGTTGTCCTTTTGTTCTTCAGTCTAGTTGTGGAGGACATTGCTTCACTGGCCCATGTTGGTATCATCATTGCGCTCTTCTCGGGTGAGGCAGATCGGTTGCCGGCCTCTGGACGGCCGCTCACAGTGGCTCTTGGCAGCTCACACCAACTGCCAGCCTCTTACGCTGGCTGCCAGGCACTCACTGTAGCCTATGGCAGCCCACGGCAGCAGGGGCTGCAGCTATGCCATCCTGGGGACTCACAGAAGCCCAGCTCCAGGTGGAGCTGTTGTTCACTATCTTAGCTGTAGAGAGCAGTGTCACTGGCCCTCATGTGGGATCCGAACCAGGGCCGCTGGCATCCCAAGCCAGCTCTTAACCAACGCGCCACTTGGCTGGCCCCTAAGTCTTCATATTTAAATGACTGAGTTTGCCTACAAGGAATGAAAAATGACAGAACACAAGAAACATCACTATGAATTTTCATTAAGTCACTTTAGATGATGGTTTTAAAAACTCCCAGAGAGAAGAAACATTCACATCCAAAGGTAACAAATAAGAATAGCACCTAATTTCTTAACTTCAACATTTTGCCAGCTAGATGACAGTGGAAAAATGAAATTCTGAATGAAAATATTTTTTAACCTAGAATTTTATATTTGATCAAAGTGAAGCTGGAATGAAGGATTATTATTATTATTTTGGACATGCAAGATATCAAAAAATTTACTGACCATATACACTTTAGCCGAAATTTACCAGAGAATGTGTTCCACCAAAATAAGGGAATAAATCAAGAAGGGATTCAGGAGCTAGAGAATAGCACTGTGCAGCAGTCCTAGTTGTGCAGCATTCCTAAAGAAGTAACCTACACAGAGAAGCAAGCGGTTGGGAGACTCTAGAAGGGTGGGGTGTGCTTGAGAGAGAGAGAGAGTGAATGGTATATTTATGAGAAGCAAAGAAAATTCACCATTTATATAATTGGAGACCCTGAAAAAGAAAAACAAAACAATGAAGCTGATCTAATATATAAAAATTATAATTCAAGAAAAAGCACCTGAAATAAAAGAAAACCTCCATTTATATATTAAAAGGGTACACCATGACTTCGGGAGAAAATTTTCCATTATAGGTAACTCTAGATATATCCTAATAAAACTGTTATATCTTAAAGATAAAGAAAAAAAATCCCCTAGGTCTCCAGGTAAGCAACCAAATCACTTACAAAGGGAATACTAAGGCTTCATCAGACTTCTCACAGCCACATTCAATGCAGAAAGTTGTTGAGAAAGTTCTACATAATGATAGAAAGTATGAACCAATGATTTTTATAGCCACCCAATTTATTCTTCAAGTATCAAGGATATATAAAAGCTGGTTTGAACATGCAAGTACTTGTTAGCTTATCGTGTGCAATCTACTAGAAGATAAGCGTCAGCCAACCAAGAAATGATTGGAGAAACTTAGGCCAAAGAATGGATTAGATGAGCATTGAATACATTCAACAGAAGACCTAAGACTAAATCAAAGGAGGAAATCAGCGGAAAACAGTGAGAATGGTATCTAAATGTTATGTGTCTGATAAAGTATAAAAATAAAAAAAAGCCACAGGGATGTAAAGTACAGCATAGGGAATATAGTCAATAATATTGTCATAACTACCATGCATGTATGGTGTCATATGGGTCCTAAACTTATTGGGGGAATCACTTCATAAGTTATACAAACTTTTAATCACTACGAGTATGTTGTATACCTGAAACTAATATAGTACTGTATGTCAACTGTAATTGAAAAAAATTCTACAAAATGAAAACTATAAGAAACTATAAAAAGAAATAGGAAAGGAGAGGGGAAATGAAACAAGCTAAAAGATCGCTACAGTTTTCTTTAAAGAATATAATGTAAAGCTGTCAAATCCAATAGTAGAAACCAAAATAATATAACCATGCTAAGACATGTACTAAAAATATTATTCAATACTATCCTAGTGGCAGAGTATCCCCGGTTTCCAGATTTTGATTTCTCAGTACCATTTCCCACAAAAAAGCAAAAGACACCTTGGGGAGATGGATGGTTTCAGGTCTGGGGCAGAGAATGTATAAGATGAGCCTAAAATAACTTGTTTTAGGAAAGCAAGTAAGCACTCAAAGAGTAATGGGATCATGTCAAAAGGAGCCAGCCTGTAGGGCTCCCACTGGTCAAAGTTGGGATAATTTGAAAATCAAAATGAACAATGACTATAAATGATTAGAACATACTAAACATATACAAATCAATGAATCCTACTGAGAAAAATCCCAAACAAAGAAAACCTTGTTTACTAGCCATTGGAGTGACTACTACAGCAACTTCTTGCTCTGGACATTAGTCATCAAAGGGAAAGAATCAAGCACAGAGTAGGAGCTTGTATCAGGAAAATGACACTGATTCAGGTTTAAGGGAAGATCTTCCTTCCTGAAGAATGCCTGCTAAAAACCAGAATGAGTTGGGGAAATGGATAGTCACCAAGTATCACTGCCCAAACCTAGAACTGGTCCCAAAGGGAAAAATATGAATTTACAGGGGTGGGATCTGGTAATCCCCACCTTGCCCCAATGATCAAATCAACATCCCAGTGGTGGGATAACCAGAGGCCATGTGCCATCTCCAGATTTGATGTGGGGTGATGTACAATGTTTAATCTAATTAGATCTACTTCAGTTTATAAGAATACAGGTGATACAGGAAAAAATTAAATAAAACCACAAGGAAACATAGACAAATCCAGAATATGGCTGTTTTACTAGACAATTACTTTGGTCTCTTTAGTAAGAGGGGAAAAAATGGGGGAAGGATGGCTATTCTAACTTAAAAGAGATTTTAGAGATACATTCACCAAATGCAGTGTGTAGTACTTGACATTGGTTTGAATAAACCAGTTATAAAAGATAATATTTTTGAGGGGCGTATAACCGGCAAATTTATAAACTAGGTATTAGGTGATATTAGAGTATTATAAATTTTATCAGGTGTGAAAAGTGCTATTGTGATTATGTAGAAACAGGTCCTTACCTTCCAGAGATGTATACTAAGATACATAGGGGTGAGATATTGTAATGTCTGTTATTTACTCGAAAATACTTTAGCAGAAGAAAAATTAAGAAAGAAAATATTGCAAAATATTAACAATTTAAAAATCTATGTGATAGGTATATGAGAGTTCATTATACCATTTTTTTCTACTCTTCTATATATTTGAAAATTGCTATAATAAATTTTTTTTAATGCTTTGTAGCTAAGGATGTCTGACAACTGAAATGTCTGACTGCCTGAGTGTATTCCTGGTTTGTCTTTTATTTTTATTTTTATTTATTTATTTATTTATTTTTTGTGAGTACTCTATTTTTATTATTCCAGTTATACTCCTGATTTATAATACATTTGTTTTCTTTTGTTTTTTTGCTTCATTTTTTTAATTAGTTTCAGGTGTACAACACAGTGCAATAGTTATACTTTTTACCCCTCAAAGTGATAACCCCCCTCCCCCAATTCGCCACCCCACTCCCCCCCATATCATACATATCTATTACAATTCCCTTGACTCCACTCCACACTATACTCCACATCCCAGGACTATCTATATATTCAATTACAGTTGGTATACAATATTATAAAACATCGGCTTCAGGTGTACAGTGCAGTGATCAAGCCTCTACTCCATGAAATGGTCTCCCAGCAAGACATGTGACCATCTGACACCCCACAAAATTTTTACAACATTATTATTCCCCGAACTGTCTTTCATATGAAATATTGTAGTTGCCTATTTATGCTGTCTAACCCCTTCCGCTTCTCCCTCTTCCCCACCCCACTCCCAACTAGCAACGCTGTTTTTCCTCTATATCTATGAGACTGTTTCTGTTTACTTTCATTCAGTTTTTCAGATTCCACATATAAGTGAGATCATATGGTATTTGTCTTTCTCTGACTGACTTATTTCACTTAACATAATAGTCTCTAGGTCCATCCATATCATTGCAAATGGTACGATTTCATTCTTCTTTATAGTGGAGTAATACTCCATTGTATAAATGTACCACAGTTTCTTAATCCAGTCATCTTTCAATGGGCATTTTGGTTGTTTCCAAGTCTTGGCTATTGTAAATCGCGCTGCAATGAACATAGGGGTGCATATATTTTTTCGAATTAGTGTCTTGGGTTTTTTGGGATAAATACCTAGGAGTGGAATTGCTGGGTCAAAAGGTAGTTCCATTCCAGTTTTCTGAGATACCTCCATACTGACTTCCATAGTGGCTGGTTTGTCTTTTAGATGAGTGGAGAGGGAACTCATAGTTATTGGCCCAAGTGATAGGATTGTTCCATCACAGGCTGTGAGCTTCACGACTTTTAATCACAAGGTTCAAAGGTGGCCAGCAGGGCAGCTGGCTGGGGCACAGGTCACAGGGTGGGACCATGTGTCCAAGGACTTCTTCCTCCATATTTCATCCTGCCCTGAAGCTTTAAGTTCTGTCTCACTGGGGGTCAAACTGTCCTGGACAGAATTCCTGAAGCAGTGGAGTAGTGATTCAGATGGCATTTCACAGCTTGTGGCCTCCCCTCTACCCCAATAGGGAGGCTCAACTGGCATCAATTATTTGTCTGTTACCCTTTAGCCCAAGAGTCATTTATCCTCACATACTGTGTCTCTGGCCCAATAGAAACTCGGGACTTAGGAGAAAGCATGAAGCACCTCTATAGAACCAAATTTCTCTCTTTCCCTGAAAATACCAGATTTGAGGGAAATAGAGACTTTGGTTGTTTAAATAATTGACACTCTTATTTTTAAGCTCAGTGGATTGCACACAGATTCATTGTAGTGTATAACTGAAAAATTTAGGTGATCCTTCCATTTATAGTTGAGAATGCCAAGAAAGTAAGAAGTTCATTGGTAGAGCTGGGGCTAGAACCCAGGTCTCTACATTTTGAGTTCAAACTCTTTTCAACTTATGATATTTCCTACTCAGTTGCTTCAAATTCTTTGCCTCTGTCCAAATCCTTTCCTGGTGTTACAGGAATTTTTTCAGATATTTCTGTCCTCTTGTGCCTTGCAACCTACTTTGATAAACATTTAAAGGATCAGACTGTGTTTACTTGAAAAATTGGGGGAGTCACAACACCGGTAACTTAGGGCATCATGTGAAGAGGGCAAATGAGTTATGAGTGCTGACATCAAAGAATGCTGCTGCAAAAAAAGGCCCAGGGAGGCTGGTTGAGCCTTCAGGCATTATCTTGGTGGGATCCTGGAATTGTAGTCAGTCTTGTAGAAATTTGGTTTTCTACGTGTTTCCAGAAAGCACAAGACTGTCCAGACCCAATCCACCCAACTGATATTAGCAAGAAATTCCTGTGTGAACCAGAATGCCAACTTTTTTTTATTGTCAGAAGACATGCCTAGTAGAGGCCCAAATATTTGTCTCTGCATTCAGGGCATTCTCTCCCAAAGGGACATAAAATCAAAACAATCACCAGCAGTTTGTCTGGTGAATTTTGAATCAGAGCACAGGATGTTGGGTAGACTGGGAAGGCAGAGTAACAAGGTGACTGGGTCATCAACCCATCAAGTCCAGTGTATCTTTTTTGGACCATGTGGGATTAACATTTATCAAACCTTGCTCTTTGGTCCCTTTTGTTCACATACGTTAATACAATTGATTAGATAACAGTTGGGTTTTTTTCCCCCTTAAGTTTATTCATACTTTGATTTGATTCCTAGGTCATTCTTTCTGCTTTGATCAAGCAATCATTCCCCTCTAGGTAAAGATATCATCCATTTCATGAGACTTTTGCTAGTTCACTTTCTAGATGGTAACTTAGTTCAAAATCCCAGAGGCATTTCACTGTAGTTGCCAGCCAGACACCAAGCAAATGGAAAGGGCTCTAGATCAATGGTTCCCAGACAGAGACCCCAATTGGGGCTACAAATGTGAGAAATTTCTCCCCAGTCAGAAGTCATTTAGGAAGGTCTGTCTAAGGCCTTGATTGCTCTGTCAGTCATTTCTCCATTGTTATTGCCAGTACTTCCATCTCTGAAGGACCATTTCAAATAGGACTCCCATGTCACCCATCACCTTGGCAGAGTTGTCTTTTCTCTAGGCGCTCATGTGGAGGAAAACGATCCATAAAAGGCTATACCACAAGCAGGATTCTAGGGCTATTACTCTTACTGTATAGAGAGTAAACTTGAGGTATGTGGATGTGAGGCGAGGTGAGAGAGCGTGAGGTGGTAATACCCAAACATAATATCACAAATCAGTGGAGGAGCTGACACTAGAGCTTAGAAACATATGTTACCATGTTTACAATTCTAAATTAGATTCCCAGAAGCTGGAAATAGCAAAGTAAACAATTGACAATTCTACAGATTTCTTATGGTTAGTTTATAGTCAGGAAGACAAAAGTTGAGGGCCAAAGCAGACCTATGTGAATTCAATTAAACAAACACCTAGGGAAGAGGGAAAACACCTCAATTTTGGCACGATCGTGGCTTCCTCATGTTGTCCCTATCCTGGCACTCAGTGTCAGAGCCCACCCAGCCTCTCAGGGGCTGTGCCGAAACCTCTGTTGGTCTGGCTGCCTCTCCATCAGATTCAATGAGATGCCAAAGTGTTTGAGTCAACCTTCAGCTTGTGGCCTCTGCAGATACTAACTTGTCTCTAACTTGTCTCTCTCCCACCAGTTTATTGACTATATTTTGAAATCTTGATTCCTGACAGAAATGACAGCACTATGAGACAATAGCTGCCTTTATGCTTTGACCATACATTCCCCCTGGGTCCAAACTGGGCTCTGTCTTTGGGGATAGGAAGAGAGCATGAGTTACTTTCCAGGGAAGAACGTGTGACTTCAAGCCCTTTCTGTGTCAGGTTCCACTTGAGGTTTGAACTCACCCTGACACCACAAATTCTGATTCACACCAAAGGTAGGAGGCTTAAGGAAACAACAGCACAATGAGGCCTGCTGCTGAGGGCCAAAATGACCACAGTCTTTTGTTTGAAGAAGCCATTGAGACCCCTCCTGATGAGAAAGCTAGTTCAGATTCCTGGTGTCAAACATGGCGCTGGGGCAATGGGCCCAGAATTTGAACTTGATTCTGGAACAGAGGTCTCCACTGCTCACTTCCAGGACTGTGCCAGTCCACAGTGATGTTCATTGGGGTGCCATGAAATGTTAGTCTCAGGTCATCAACTGTTCTTTATAGAATTGGAAAGACTCTTTTAATTCTGTAAATGTATTTTATACTTTCTTGATTTCAAAATATTTTCTTGTATGAAATAATTATAATGGAAAATGTTAGTTAACAAAATTATATTCAATTAGAAAAGTAAAAATTTCGCAATTCTTCTTAAAAAAATTAAGTGTAGCTTGTGAAATTTTGAAGTGTAAGAACACTGTTTTTGTTTTTCCAAGGAAAAATTGGTTCCCCACAAACTTGGGACTGGGAGTGTTTTTAGAAGAGATAGGTTTAAAGTTCATTGCTTCTAGGTTCATTCAGATCCTACTTACCACATGAACTGTTCCTTTATTAGACTTTATGTGCCCTCAGCCCTCACTCTAATTTTTCCTTGTGTGGACCGTCTTCTCCAAGAACACAATGAACTTGGCCCAGTAGAGCTGTGGTCTGTGTCCACCCCCATAGCTTCTATCCTTTGATATTTGTACTTCCCTGACTAATGGCCTGTCCATTCTCCTTCAGGATACAGAAGGAGGGGATATCTCCTGTTCTTTCTAATGATACTTTTGGCTGATGACTAGGGAAAAGGATCACATAAATACATAAAGTGTCCCACAAACAGAATCTAATTTGATGATATGATTTGAATGCTCTGTGTAACCCTCAAATATCTTCCAGAAAGACCTGCTACCATGTCTAAAAATCCTTACCGAGTCATTATTTAGGGGTCTTCCAGAAAGAAAGTTAAATTTTGTTGATGTTTGATATCACCTGGGAGAAGTAACACATTTACATAGTTTAATAGAACTGAATAGCCCACTATCATAAAAGAATTTGATCAACACTTTCTTATCTCATCTAGAATATCATAGGGCCCTGAGGGAATAGGAAGGGGCAGGTAGGTTTTAATGTAGGTTTGAGATGAAATGTGCATCAGAGTTTTCTTTTCTAACTAGCTTATCTTTCCATTCTGTGTGGAGTAGGTTGCTGAAGAAAGTCATGATGTGTATGTCAGTGTGTGTGCGTGTGTGCGCGCGCGCACACACGCGCTCTCCTGGGTGTTTAAGTACAGGGAGGTAATGATGATTAATGAATAAGAGGACAGGAGCTGAAAGAAGTTATTACATGCTTCCAAATGGATGGATTAAAGGCATTAGCTACAAACTCTGCTTGCTTCACAATTCTGCCTGGGGCTGTCCCTTAGGATGAGGAGCATTCCTAGTCCAAATATCTGTGGGGTTGGGTGCAGTCAAATTGAAGCACTAATTTCATATATCTAAATATTTAAAAGTTATCAATCATGCCAAGTGACTACTAAATAAAATATGTTCTATCTTTCTAACTTGACAAATATATAGTTGATCCTTATTATTGTGGATTCTATGTTTTCAAATTTGCTTCCTGTCTAAACTTTACTTGTAACCTCCAAATCAATTCTTGCAACACTGTCACAATAATTCACAAACATGCACAGATGGTGAAAAATTTATGTTTGGCCAATATGTATGTTCCCAACTGAGGTTAAACAAGGTAACACTGTGCCTTCTTTTAATTGTTTTTAAATTGAGATATAATTGATTTATGGGATTATATTAGTTTCAGATGTACAACATAATGATTCAATACTTGTATATATTGCAATATGATCACTGTAAGTTTAGTTAACTTCCATCACCACACATAGTTACAACTTTTTCTTGTAATGAAAACTTTTAAGATCTACCCCCCTTCAAGGGCCGGCTGAGTGGCGCAGTGGTTAAGCGCTGGCTTGGGAAGCCAACGGCCCCGGTTCGGTCCCACATATGAGGGCCAGTGGCACTGCCCTCAAAAAAAAAAAATGATCTGCCCCCTTAGTAACTTTTAAATATACAATATAGTGTTATTAACTATAGTGACTATGTGGTACATTATATCCTTAGGAATTATTTATTTATAACTGGAAGTTTGTACTTTTCGACCACCTTCACTCATTTTGCTCACCCTCCAGCCCCTTTAACCCAGCAATCACCAATCTGTTCTCTGCATCCATGAGTTCAGTTTTTTGTTTGTTTGTTTTTTAGGTTCAACATATAAGTGAGATCATATGGTATTTGTCTTTATCTGACTGATTGCACTTAGCATAATGCGCTCAAGGTCCATCAGTGTTGTCATAATGGCAAGATTTCCCTTTTTCTCCCCCATGACTAAATAAAATCCCATCAAATATATGTATGTATCACATTTTCTTTTTTTTGTCTTTTTTAAAAAAAAATTATTTTATTATTATTATTATTAGTTACATATGCACAAAACAATGCAATAGTTATTTTTTTCACCCCTTACAATGTGACTCCCCCGCTTCCCTGCCCTCCCACACCCGATATCATACATATCTGTTACAATTCCATTGACTCCATCCCTACACTATATTCCACATCCCATGACTATATATGTGTTAGATTATAGTTGACATATAATATTGTTCAGTGGCAGCTTCAGATGTACAGTGCAGTGGTAAGGCCACTATACCATCCATGAAGTGATCTCCCTAAAAGGACATGCACCGTCCGTTCCCCTAAAAAAAAATATTTACAACCTTATTGATTATATTCCCTAAACTATCTCTTCTGTCTCTGCAGTAGTATTGTATCACATTTTCTTTGTCCATTTATCCATTGAAACTTAAATTGTTTTCATTATTTTTTTTAAACATTATATACATTTTTTTTAATTATAGAAAATTTCAAACATACGAGAAGGTAGAAGACTATAATGAACTTCTATATTAACTGGTTATGAAGATTTTGGTAAGGGGGAAGAGGATGGTAAATGAGGGTAAATAGGATCAAATATGTGGTGATGGAAGAAAAACTGGCTCTGGGTGGTGAACACACAGTGTGATATATAAATGATGTATTACAGAATTGTATACTTGAAACCTATGTAATTTTACTAACCAGTCACCCCAATACATTTTAATTAAAAAAAAGATTTTGTGACAGGTTTTAAAATGATCACTCTGTTTGCTATCTTGAAATACATTTTATGGACAGGAATAGATTAACTCTAGAATCAGGGAAATCAGTTGGGAGGCTGTTGCAATAATCCATGCAAGAAAAATAATGATGGTGGCTTTCACTGGTGTTATGGTGGAGGTTATAAGAAAAGAGTTTAATTCTGAAAGTAGGGGCAACAGGATTTGCTGAGTGACTGAATATAGAGTGTGAGAGTACTAAGAATGATTTGCAGTCACTGTAAGTAATCTTATTGTTTTTGCTCTTACTCTCTCTTTGGTCTTAGTGTTGATTTATATGCATTAAATACGTATGTTGCAACACTGCTTTACTTGAAATTTTCTGGGGAAAAGCTGTGAGGTTAAGGTCAGAGTAAGGTTTTTTATCTTCAAAATTGAAGAATGCTTAATTGAAGAATGGTCTGGTTCTTAGCCTTTTTGGAACTCTGCCTGGCTTGATTACTTTTGATAGTAGGGATTTACTTTTATATTGCAGAGCATTGGTTAACTATGTGAAATGTTTGAAGTCAGTCTGGGTGATTGTTGTAAAGCAGGCATAAAGGAAAGAGGCATGCTCAGTCTCATTTTTACCATATAATCCATTTTAATTGGCTTCTGTCTTTTGAAGTTCAGGTGTTGAAACTATCTCTGGTGCTTTATTTATAACTCCATGAGTGGCTTGAGCTTCCTCACTGCATTGTGGCTTTAGACTTATTACATAGTGACCCAGAGGTCCAAAGGCAGTTGTTTCAAGTCCAAGTGGAAGCAGTATCACTTTTTATGATCCAGTCTCAGAAGTCACACAGGTTCCCTTATTCACACCACATTCTGTTGATTACTAGTTAGCAGAAATTCTTCCCAAATTCAAGAGGAGGGGAATTAGGCTCTGGGAGTAGCAAGATTCTTAGAAGAATACATGGAATGGGAGATACCACCATGGTCATCTTTGGAAAAGACAATCTGCTACAGTCTGTTTATAGAAAAGAATGATGTAATAAAGGTATTAAACACAACTTAATGGTTTTATAAGAGTTGTGGATTTTATGAACTTTAATTTTTTTTCTCATTGTTTTCCCCTTTTGTATGTATAGCACTTCAATAATGATTTCACTGAAAACCATAGCACTTATTTTTCATTATTCTTCGTAGGATCTCAGGTTTCTTATTTTTTTTAAAGATTTTTATTAAAATATAGCTAATGTATGATATTATATTAGTTTCAGGTGTACATCACAGTTATTGAACAGTATCCATCTAGCACTATACAGAATTTCTACCATATTATTGATTATATTCCCTATGCTAAAGAGTGATCACCATGCTAAGTCCAGCAACCATCTGACACTGTACCATGCTATCACAATATTATTGATCTTTTCCCCCTTTTTTAAAAATTTTCAAGTAGAGTTGACATTCAATATTATTTTATATTAGTTTCAAGTGTATAGCATAGTGGTTAGACATTTATACTGATCCCCCTGACTAGTGCCACCTGGCACAATATATCATATTATTGATTATATTCCTTATACTTTACATCCCCATGACTATTTTGTAACTACCAATTTGTATTTCTTCATCCCTTCACCTTTTCCACCTTGCCTGCAACCCCGCTCCCGTCTATCACCCCAATAGATCTAGTACCCATCTGACAGCATACATAGTTATTAAAATAATATTGACTATATTCTTTATGCTATACCCTACATCCCCATGACTACTGTGTAACAACCAATTTGTAATTCTTAATCCCTTCCCCTTTTCACCCACCCCCAACTCCTCGTCCCATCTGTCAACCATCCAAATGTTCTCTGTATCTATGAGTTTGTTTCTGTTTTGGTCATTTATTTTGTTCTTTAGATTCCACTTAAGAGTGAAATCATAGGACATTTGTCTTTCACTGCCTGGCTTATTACACTCAGCACAGTACCCTCTAGGTCCATCTATGTTGCAGATCGCAAGATTTCCTTCTTTTTTATGGCTGAGTAATATTCCATTGTATATATGTACCACCTCTTCTTTTTTTTCCATTTTTTAAATTTATTTATTTTTAATTAGTTTCAGGTGTACAACACAGTGCAATAGTTATACTTTTTACCCCTCAAAGTGACAACCCCCTCCCCCAATTCGCCACCCCACTCCTCCCCCCATATCATATATATCTATTACTCTTCCTCTGACTCCCTTCCACAGTATAATCCACATCCCGTGACTATCTATATATATTCAATTACAGTAGGTATGCAGCCTCCGCTTCAGATGTACAGTGCAGTGATCAAGCCTCTACTCCATCCATGAAATGATCTCCCCAACAAGACAAGTGACCATCTGACACCCCACAAAATCTTTATAACATTATTAATTATATTCCCCGAACTGTCTTTCATATCCCTGTGGCAATATTGTAGTTGCCTATTTTTGCTGTCTAATCCCTTCCCCTTCTCCCTCATCCCCACCCCACTCCCAACTAGCAACACTGTTTTTCCTCTATATCTATGGGACAGTTTCTGTTTACATTGCTCATTCATTCAGTTGTTCAGATTCCACTTATAAGTGAGATCATATGGTATTTGTCTTTCTCTGACTAACTTATTTCACTTAACATAATAGTCTCTAGGTCCATCCATATCATTGCAAATGGTACGATTTCATTCTTCTTTATAGCGGAGTAATACTCCATTGTATAAATGTACCACAGTTTCTTAATCCAGTCATCTATCGATGGGCATTTTGGTTGTTTCCAAGTCTTGGCTATTGTAAATAGTGCTGCAATGAACATAGAGTGTCTTGGGATTTTTTTTAAATCAGTGTCTTGGGATTTTTGGGATAAATACCTAGGAGTGGAATTGCTGGGTCAAAAGGTAGTTCCTTTTCCAGTTTTTTGAGATACCTCCATACTGACTTCCATAGTGGCTGCACCAATCTGCAATCCCACCAACAGTGCAGCAGGGTCCCCACAGCCCTCCCAGCACTTGTTGTTTGTTGATTTATTGATGATAGCCATTCTGACCGGAGTGAAGTGGTATCTCATTGTGGTTTTTATCTCATCTTCTTTATCCATTCATCCATTCAGGGACACCCAGGTTGCCTTCATATCTGGCTTATGTAAATGAAGCTGCAATGATCATATGGTGAGCAGATGCCCTCGAAGTAGCATTTTGTGCTTTTTCAGATAAATACCAAGAAGTGGGATTACTAGGTTTCTTGTTCTAGGTTTGTTTTAAAGTCTATTTTGTCTAAGTATTACTACCCCAGAGTTTTGTTTGTTTGTTTCCCTTTTCATAAAATGTCTTTTTCCATCCCTTTACTTTCAGCCTGTGTGTGTCTTTTGATCTGAAGTGCATCTCTTGTAGGCAGCATATGTAAAGGTCTTGTTTTCTTATCCATTCAGCCTCCCTATCTTTTGATTGGAGCATTTAATACATTTCCATTGAAAATAATTGTTGATAGGTATGTAGTTATTGCCATTTTATTCATATTTTTTATTTTTTTCAATCTTAAAGAAGTTCCTCTAAGATTCCTTATAATACTGATTTGGTGGTGATGAACTCCATCAGCTTTTTCTTGTCTGGGAAGCTGTTTATCTGTCCATTGATTCTAAATGACAGCCTTGCTGGGTAAAGTAATCTTGGTTCATGTCCTTGCTTTGCATCACTTTGAATATTTCCTGCCACTCCCTTCTTGACTGCAAAGTTTCTGTTGAGAAATCAGCTGACAGTATTATGGGGGCTCCCTTGTACGTAATTATCTGCTTTTCTTGATGCTTTTGAGATCCTCTCTTTGTCTTTAACCTTTGGCATTTTAATTATGGTGTGTTTTGGTGTGGGCCTATTTGGGTTCATCTTGTTTGGGACTCTCAATGCTACCTGGGCTTGTATATCTATTTCCTTTACTAGGTCAGGGAAGTTTTCAGTCATTATTTCTTCAAATAGGTTTTTAATTCCTTGCTCTATCTTCTCCTTCTGGCACCCCTATAATGCAAATGTTGGCATGTTTGATTTTGTTTCATAGGCCCCTTAAACTGTCCTCATTTTTTTGGATCCTTTTTTCTTTTTGCTGTTCTGGTTGGGTATTTTCTGCTACCTTATCTTCTACATTGCTGGTTTGATCCTCTGCTTCATCTACTTTACTACCAATTCCCTGTAATGTATTCTGCATTTCTGTTATTGTATTCTTTATTTCTGACTGGTTCTTTTATGTTTTCTATCTCCAGTTTTAGGTTTTCTATCTCTATGTTGAACTTCTCCCTGAGATCCTTGAGCATCCTTATAACCAGTGTTTTGAACCCTGTCTGGTAGATTGCCTTCCTGGTCATTTGAGCCATTCCAGGTGTGTCCCGAGTATGTGTTGTGTGTGTCCTTCTCTTCTAGTTGAGCCTTGGTTGCTATTTGTACATCAGTGGGAGGGATTGACCCTCAGGTTCATTGGTTGTGAGGACTAGTCTTGATTACAGTGGAGTTGGGGTGCAGCCGCTGACTCTACAGAGCAGGGTCTGCCTCAGCAGGACTCTGGTGACTTCCCAGTCTGCCCCTTGGGTGTGTTGTTCTTGGAGGTGGCTGGGTGATTCTCCAGCTCCTTTTGAAGCTGGCCACTAGGGGCGCCAACCCCAGGATCACCTTGGAGGGCATCTGCTGCAGGTCAAGTTCAGCTGCAGCCCGTGCCCCATGCAGGGCCTCCCAGCAGTAGCCACAAAGAAATCCAGAAAATGCTGGGAAGTGCCTCAAGATGTCAAGCTGCAAACCAAACCTGGCTGTCACTAATGCCAGGCTTAGGACTGCTCAGCCAGAGGTACAAGACACTCTCAAGCCAGATGCTGCTTGTCTGGGTTCCATGAACTTTAGAGAGCTAGCCTAGAAAAGACTGTAGCATGAGCTAAGGCAGGTGGTTTGTTCAGAAAAGCCACTGGAAGTGGCGTGGGTGTGCCTGAAAGTTGGTCAGGGTGGGGGTCTTAAATCATCTGGACATGAGGAACAAAGGTTAGAGACTCAGATATGGCTGCCACCTGCATTGCATCTGCACACTGGGAGGAGGAGAGCTCAACAGAGAAAAAATGGCCTTTGCCAGTTCTTCCATCCAGAAGAAAGCTGCCTTTCCAGCCCCCATCCCAGGCCAGACAACTCAGTTCCCTGCTGCCTTTCCAGCTGCTGCCCCAGCACTAGAGCTCAGAGTAAGTCCTTACGCAATCCCTTAAATTCCTCCATCTCACTCAGTCACAATCTCTGCTGGTTTTCACAACCAGAAATTAAAGGGACTTCTCTCCCTGGTCCTGGAACCCTGGGCTGGGGGAGAGGGGGTGGGACCTCTCACTCCTGGAGGGGGAGTGATCTCCACGCTAAGATATCCCTCCCAATTTTTAATGGTCACATGTGAGTGTGGGACCAGCCTGTTCTGTGTCTCTGCCCCTCCTACCAGTCTCAAAGTAGCTTCTACTGCATGTCTTTAGTTGTAGGGATTCAGTTCAGCAAGATTTTAGGCAATTCTCAATGATGGTTGTTTTATAATTTAGCTGCAATTTTGATGTGGTTGTAAGAGAAGGTAAGCACAGCATTTAATTACTGTGCCATCTTGACTGCTTTGTTTCCATCATCTTGACAATTGTAAATAATACTGCAATGAACATAGGGGTGCAGATATCTATTAAATTTAGTGTTTTGGTTTTCTTTGAATAAATACCCAAAAGCGGAAATGCAGGATCATATGGTAGTTCTATTTTTAAAATTTTGAGAAATTTCCATGCTGTTTTCCATAGTGGCAGCACCAATTTATATTCTCATCAGCAGTGCACAAGTGTTCCCTTTTCTTCACATCCTTGCAAACTCTTGCTATCTCTTATCCTTTCAATAATAGCCATTCCCATCAGATGTGAGGTGATATCTCATATTGTGGTTTTGATTTATATTTTCCTGATGATTAGTGATGTTGAACACCTTTTCATGTACCTATTGGCCATCTGTATGTCTTCTTTGAAAAATGTGTATTCAGATCCTTTGCTTAAATTTTAATCTGAATATTTTGTTTATTTGCTATTAAGTTGTATGGGTTTTTATATATTTTGAATATTAACCCCTTCTTAGGCATAGGATTTGTAAATATTTTCTCTCATTCAGTAGGCTGCCTTTTTATTTTGTTGATGGTTTCCTTTGCTATGCAGAAGCCTTTTAGTTTAATGCAGTCCCCACTCTTTATTTTTGCATTAGCTGCCTTTACCTTTGGTGTCAGATCAAAAAAATTATTACTAATACTGATTGGTAGGAGATTGCCACCTATATTTTCTTCTAGGAGTTTTATGGTCTTTGGTATTACATTTAAGTCTTTAATCCATTTTGAGTTAATTCTCATGTATGGTATAAGATAGAGCCCCAGTTTCATTCTTTTGTATGTGGCTGTCCAGTTATCCCAACAGTCTGAGATTGTCTTTACCCTATTGTATATTCTTGGTTCCTTTCTTGTAAATTAGTTGACCATATATGTGTGGGTTTATATCTGTGCTCAGTATTTTATTGCATTGATCTATGTATCTGTTTTTATGCCAATACCATACTATTTTGATTACTACAGCTTTGTAATGCATTTTAAAATCAGGGAGCATTATACCTCCAGCTTTATTCTTCTTTTTCAAGATTGCTTTGGCTACTTGGGGTCTTTTGTGATTCCACAGAAATTTTAAGATTGTTTTTTTTTTCTATTTCTTTGAAATATACCATTGGAATTTTGGTAGAGATTGCATTTAATCTGTAGATTGCTTTGGCTAGTATGGACATTTTAACAATATTAATTCTTCTAATGTAAGAGCATGAAATATTTTTCTATTTAGTCTTGTCTTCTTCCAGTTTCTTTTACTAATGTCTTACAGTTTTCAGTGTACAAGTCTTTTACCTCCTTAGTTAAATTTGTTCCTAGGTATTTTTTTATTTTGATGCAATTTTAAATGGTATTGTTTTCTTAATTTCTCTTTCTGATAGTTCATTATTAGTATATGAAAATGCAATTAATTTTTGTACATTGATTCTGTATCCTGCAACTTTACTGAATTCATTTATTAGTTCTAACACTTTTTTGACTAGAGTTCTTAAGGTTTCCTATATATAATATGTCAAATGAAAAGAGTAGCAGTTTTATTTCTTCCTTTCCATTTTGAATGCCTTGTGTTTCTTTTCCTCATCTAATTGCTCTGACTAGGACTTCCAATACTATGTTGAGTAGAAAGTGGGCTTCCTTTTCTCATTCCTGATCTTAGAGGAAATACTTTTAGTTTTTCACTGTTGAGGATGATTTTAGCTGTGAACTTGTCACGTATGGCCTTTATTATGTTGAGATATATTTTCCTCATACCCACTTTGTTGACTCTGAATTTTGTCAGATGCTTTTTCTCCATCTGTTGAGATATCCATATGATTTAAATTTTTTTAAAAAATTAAAGCTTATCGGGGTGACAATTGTTAGTAAAGTTTTGGTGTGTGGTACATAAAACTGAAAACAACAAAGGAACAAGACAAACAAATGAAGAAACAAAAACTTATTGACACAGACAATAGTTTAGTGATGATCATATGAGTTTTAACCTTCATTTTATTAATGTGATTTATCACATTGATTGATTTGTTGGTATTGTAACCATCTTTGCATCCCTGTAAAAAATCCTACTTGATCATGGTGTGTGATCCTTTTAATGTATCACTGAACTTTGTTTGCTAATATTTTGTTGATGATCTTTACATCTATGTAGAGATATTATCCTGTAATTTTCTTTTCTTGTGGCATTCTTGTCTGGTTTGGTATCAGAGTAATAATGCTGGCCTCATTAAATGTATTTGGAAGTGTTCCTTCCTCTTCTATTTTTTGTTAGAGTTTGAGAAAAATTGGTATTAATGCTTTGAACGTTTCGTAGAATTCACCAGTGAAGCTACCTGGTCCTGGACTTCGTTTGTTGGGAAGTTTTTGATTTTTGATCCAATCTTCTTACTAGTAATTGGTCTGTTCAGATTTTCTATTTGTTTTTGTTTTTTTGATTCAATCTTGGTAGGTTGTATGTTTCCAGGAATTTATCTTTTCCTTCAAAGTTGTATAAATTTGTTGGTGTATAATTTTTCATAGTAGTTTCTTATGATCTTTTTGCATACCTGTGATATTTGTTGTAGCACCTTCTCTTCCATTTCTGATTATTTGAATTTCCTCTTTTTTTTCTTGGTGAGTCTATATAAAGATTGTCAATTTTGTTTATCTTTCAAAGGAGCCAGCTCTTGGTTTCATTGATCTTTTCTATTGTCTTTTTATTCTATTTTATTTATTTCCACTATGATCTTATTATTTCCTTTGGGCTTCATTTATTAGTTTTCTAGTTTCTTGAAGCATAAGTTAGATTGTTTATTTGAGATCTTTCTTGTTTCTTTTTTTCAATCACAGTTGACATACAATATTATGTTAGTTTCAGGGGTACAACATAGTGATTATACATTTATATACCTTAAAAAATGATCACCTTGATAAGTCCTTTAGCCATCTGATACAATACATAGTTATTACAATGTCATTGACTATATTCCCTATGTTGTACATTACATCCCCCTGACTATTTCTATAACTGTCAAGTTGCATTTTTTTTTTTTTGAGGGCAGTGTCACTGGCCCTCATATGTGGGACCCGAACCGGGGCCGCTGGTCTCCCAAGCCAGTGCTTAACCACCGTGCCACTCGGCCGGCCCGCAAGTTGCATTTCTTAACCCCTTCACCTTTTCCACCCATCCCCCAACTGCCTCCCATCTAGTGACCATCAATTTGTTTTCTGTATCTTGGTCCTTGCAGCCCTTTGTCTTTCTTGGGTATAATCCCTGCTGGGTTTCACAGCCAGATGCTATGGGGACTCATCTCCCTGGTCTTGGTGCCTCAGGTTGGGGAGCCCAGTGTGGGGCTGGAACACCTTGCTCAGCAGAAGAGACCTCTGCAGCCAGGACATTCTTCCTAATTCTTAGTCATCATACCATGGGTGTGGGACCTGCCCTTTCCACATCTCTGCCCCTCCTAAAAGTCTCAGTGTGACTTCTTTATATCCCTAGTTGTAGGGCTTCTGTTCAGCTGGTCTTCAGTTTGTTCTCAATGATGGTTGTTCCGTAATTTAATTGTAATTTTGATGTGATCATGGGAGGAGGCTGGCATGGAGTTTACCTCCTCAGCCATCTTGACCAGAAGTCCAATCTATGTTATTCTTTAGTTATACATGGTGGTTGGCACTAATTCTAAAGAATGTCCTTAATTTTTAGTAAGGTAGTTATGACATGTGCTTTCTTGTTAGCTTTGCAAATAATTATTTTAAATACAATGTTGGTTCAGCCCAGTCCATTGGTAATTTTTCCCAGTTCAAGCATTTCAAAGGTTTGAGGAATAAGATATGCAAGGAAATTTCTCCAGAATGGCAGCTCTGGGAGTCCATTTTGTAGTTGTGCTCTGTTTATATTATTTTTCACAGATGAACCATTTTTTATCTTATACCATACTTTTACTGTGCCATTTCTATGTTTAGATACACAAATACTTACCATTGTGTTACAATTACCTACAGTATTTGGTACAGTAACATGTGGTACAGGTTTGTAACCTAGGAGCAAGACTATAAAATTATTGCCTAAGTGTGTAGTAGGCTATGCCATTTAGATTTGTGAAAATTTACTCTATGACGTTTGCACAGTGACAAAATTACCTAATGACACGTTTCTCAGAATTTATCTCTGCCGATAAGTGATACGTGACTGAAATGGACTTGAGTGATTTTCTTTTCTCTTGAGAATGTATTTCATTTCATTGATGCTTCCTATGTCAGGCAATTTTCGATTTTATCCTGGACATTGTTAATGTTGAATCACGGAGATTATAGGTTGTATTTGTATATTGTTTCCTTTGTTATAGCAGGTAATTTCCTTGGCTGGGCTTAAACTTTGAACTCTATTCTTATGTCTCTATTCATAAATTTTGTCTTAAGCTAAATGACTTTGTGTCTGTTTTGTGCATGTGCTGTTCAGGATGTGGGTAGACAGAATTTGGGGATTCCCCTCTTCGGCTCTTTCCTTGTCAGGAATATGGTAGTTTTGTTATTGTTTAACATGTGCCTTTGCTGCTGCTGTATGCACTATTCAGACTGCACTTAGCCCAGGGTTAAAGTTCCAAAAAAGAAAATTATGCTTATAGCTAGCTGTCCATTTTCTCTCCCTGTGTGAATGTGAACTCCTCCTCAGTATCTGCCTGCTGATGTTAATTCTCTAGTGCCTCCAGGTAAGTTTTATCCTCCCAGGTTTTATCAGTGATCTCTGCAGTGTGTGTGTGTGTGTGTGTGTGTGTGTGTGAGGGTTGGGGGTGTGGGGGTCAAAATTTTAATCCATCATGCCTGGAAGCAAAGCTTATCTTTATTTTTGAAGGGTATTTTCATTGGATGTGAAATTCTTGGTTGAAAAAAAATCTTCTTTCAGCACTTTAAATATATCATTTCATTGTCTTCTGGCTTGCATAGTTTCTGAGAAATCTGTTGTACTTACTTTTGTTCCTCTGTCTTTTCTTTCCTGGCTGCTTTTAAGATTTTCTCCTTTTTTACTGGTTCTCAGCAATTTGATTTTGATATGCCTTGGTATGATTTGAGAATGTATGTTCTTTGTGCTTTGGGTTTATCAAAGATCTTGGATTTGTACAATGGAATTTTCATCAAATTTGAAATGTTTCCAAATATCTATTCAATTATTATTATTTCTTGTCTTCTTCCTTTTCTGGGATTCTATTACATATATATTAGACTTCTTGATATTGTCATTAATACAGGTCACTGAGTCTCCATTCTTTCCTCTTCTCTCCCACCCAAATTTATTTTTTCTCTGTGTGCTTTCTTTTGGATAGTTTTTATTACTATGTCTTTAAATTTCTATTATTTTCTTGTACAGTGTCTAACCTATTGTTAATTACATCTAGTGAATTTTTGATTTCAAACTTTTTACATTGTTAGAAGTTCCATTTTTATATTTTCCATTTCTCTTATTATGTTCATTTTTTAAACATTAAGCATATTGAGCATACTAAAATTATGTGTTTTAGAGTATTTGCCTGTTAATCCATCATCTCTGTCATTTCTAGGTCTGTTTCTAGTAATTGATTTTCCTCTTGGTTATGTGTCACTTTCTTCTGCTTCTTGACATGTGTGTAGTGAAGAATTAACTTTAGCCAATTAGAAGTCAGGTCTTTGTCCCAGCAACTTGAGGGATAACTTCTATACTTTTGGGATAAAGAATTGGTTGGCCTTCTCCCTAGTTTCTGGGAAATTGCCTCGAAATACCTGGAATTTCCTGAATTACAGGAGTATCTTGCTATTCATATAGTTTATACTAACTATATGACTCAGAATGGGGGCTGGCTCTGCTGGAATTACAAACTATGTGATTAGAGGCTGGGGCTTTGACTCGTGTGATATCAACCTGACCTATGGAGAGAAGAAGGAGACTGGAATTTGAGTTTAATCACATGGTCAATGATTCAATCAATTGTGCTTACATAATAAAGCCTTAATAAAAACTCTGGGTGAGTGTTTCTGGTAGACAATACACAGCATATTGTCACATATGACATGCTGGGAAGGTAGTGGATCCTGATTACATGAGGAGAGGACAAGGAAGCTTCATGTTTGGGACCCTCCCAGATCTCAGCTTATGCATCTTTTCTTTTGGTTGGTTCTGATTTTTTCTTTTTTGCTATAATACAACTAATCATAAATAATATGCTTTCCTGAGTTCTGTGAGTTGTTCTAGTGAATTATTGAACCTGAAGGGTTAGTGGGAGCCTTCAAATTTATAACCAGCTGTTTAGATGTATATGTGGTCTAGAGACCTCTGAATTTGCTTGAGGACAATCTTGTGGAGGGCTGTGTGTTAAACCTGTGAAATTTGACTCAACTCCAGTAGCTGGTGTCAGAAGTCAATGCAACTTGTTTAGTAATTTGGAGGATGTTGGATATTATGAAGGTTACATTGTTACTTGTCTGGATTTAATTGTCTTCCTTTCAAGAGAGTTTGGCTTTGTTAAATCACTTGCGAATCATTTCGATCCCTTTGCGGGATTGATTTAACATTTTGTTAGGGAGCTAGCCCTCACTCTAAAAATTCCTACCACTAAAGCATGATCTTCTGGGATCATTACTGAATTTTCCAGGTGAGTTCTCAATCTCTCTTTCTCTCTCTCTCTCCCTCTCTCTTTCTTTCTCTCTGTCTCTGTCTCTCTCTCTCTGTCTCTCTCTCTCTCTCTCTCTCTCACACACACACACACACACACACACACACCAACCATACCACAACCACCTCTTATATCAATCTCTTATACACTTGACCACTATTGACCTGCCCTTACCACCCCAGAGCCAGGTACCAGACAACCAGAAATAAGTCCTAAAGTCAACAGCACATTGAAATTATTCATACTAGCCAATCCTAAGTCTGCGTATCCTGCCTTGTCCATTTCTTCCAGCCGAAAGCACAATAAAAGTTCTTGTCCTTGTTTTCCCCTCACTCCCTCTGCCTCCTGACTGAGCCTGGTTCTTCCCTATGTGGCCTTATGTGGCATGCTATACCTCCTGTTTCCAGGGATCTGTGAGTATAAACTTCATTTCTGTGTCTGCATGTCTCACTATATCTGATTAAAACAAATCTCAGGCACCATTAATACCCACACAAAAGTAAATACTATGTGATTAAATTTATATGAAGTTCAAAAGCAGGCATAACAAATTATGGTGTTAGAAATCAGAGTAGTGGTTATTCTGGGAGGAGATATAAGGAGGCATGAGGGGGAGCTTATGGTATGCTAATAACCTAAGTGCTGATTATAACATGTTCAGTTTGTGTAAATCAAATAGTATATTACAATTTGGGCATTTTCTCTATGCATATACTAAAAGTTGCATTATTGGTTCCAATTGTCTCTCTCTGTCTCTCTCTCCCTGTATCTTTGTCTTTTACCGTGTAACTTTGCAGTACCTTCCCACTGTGATTCTGGAATCCACCATGTAACTTAATTTGGCCAATAGAATGAATAGAAAGTAAGAATGTACTAGTTCTTGGTCTGAGCCTCAAGAGGTCTTGTGTGTTTCTTGTACTCTCGTGCTTCTATTATTTAGATTATGCAGACATGTTGAGACTAGCTCACTTATCCTAGGATAAGAGCCATGTGGAACACAGCTGCATCAGCTAAGATTCCCTATCTAAACCCAGCTGGGAGCAGGGCTCTCAGTTACTCCACAGATGAATGAAATGAGCAGTCAAGATCAGCCAAACCCAGCCTAGGTCAGCTGACTCCCATGTGACTCACAGATGAATAAACATAAGATAATTGGTTTTATTCAGCTACTGACTTCTAGGGTAGTGTGTTATGCTGCAAAAGCTAACTGGTACAGTAGTGAAAAAATAATAATGAGGGTCAAAATTGAGCAAAGTTGGAGAAAGGAGAGGAGGAAATTGAGATAGGAGAAGTTTCATCCAAAAAGAGCTATTCCATTGAGTTGGGTTTGAAATGTCATACTACTCATTCTCCTGATATGTATGGCATCAAGAAAGTTATAATTTCCTGCATCTACATATCAGTGTCCCAGGGCTATGAAGACATACAAGAGGTAACAACCAGGAATGCCAGAGAGGATGTGGCTGTGGATGGGGTGCGGAGGGGATGGTGGGGATGGTAAATTGGTTTAGCTTTGGGTAGGGTTGAATTGGAGGTCTCTGAAGGACATCCAGGTGGAGGTGTTCAACAAGGAGGAAATGCAGATCAGAAGCTCAGGTCTTCGCTGGAGATCTAGATTTGGGCATTCTCAACTAGCAGATAGTAACTGAGGAAGCTGAGACTGGATCTGCACTGTAAAGCCAGGGCAAAAACAGCTCCAAGAAGCTGTGTGAGCCAACACCTGGTTACTCCATGAAAAGTGCTTCAGTTGGTAGATGTGGTTCTTATGTGGTCATTAATTGAAAATTGAAGTGTGATTATGATTTAATTTATAACTTAATGGGGAGATGATAAATCCATCTTGGTCAGCAAGCAGAAGATGCCCTGTAGCACTAAGGGGTCACCATACATCACATGTCCCAGAAATCAGTAATACTCCCAAACTGGTCAGATGGGAGTAGATGGGGAAAGTACTGAGTGCGCTCCTGAGAGGCAGTGAGTTGGGGCTAAGAGGGAAGAATAAAGAAGGCGCCCAAGAAAGGGGAGAGAGAGAAAGGCAAGGACTGGAATGGTGCCCAAACTAGGGACCAGAGGAAAAAATTAATAAGGATAAAGTAATCAAGGAAGGTGGGACAAGATGTACAACAGCGGGTGGGCAGAGGAGGCCCCCACTTAAGGAGGAAGCCAGTTTAAAGAAAGAAGGATGAGACAAAAGGGGCACAAAACCCTGGAGGAGGGCAGCCAAAGAAGTCTGGATGCTGAATCAGAGAAGGGAAGAGGAAATAATGAATGAGGAAGGGGAACGACAGGATTGAGGATGAGAAGAGCGGCGAATAGAAGAAAGACGTCTATTCTAAAACGTCTGGGCGTTTAGAAGCACAGCAGCATATCTAAAGTGCGGCACCATCATACGCGGAGCCTGACTCACCCGATATTGGAGACACTGGGAGAGGGCGTCTCAGGGAAGAAGTCCTAGACGTTAGCCTAAACCCGGCCAGTTCCAAGGATCCGGGGAGCAGAGGTTAGGGCGGGCGATAGGGTCACTATTCCCGGCCGCAATCCGTGTGTCCACACCTGAGGCAGGAGGCCCGGGGGCGCACTCAGCGATGCAGAGAAAAACAGCGGAGGAATTAGGCCCTGTTAGGTTGATACCTGTCTGGGGGCGTGGTGGTGCAGAGAGGGCACTGATGCCGAGAGTGGCGAAGGAATGCGGCACCCCTGTAAAGGGGCTGGTGGACACGGGAGTGCCTTCAATCGAATAGTCCAGGGTCAAAGGAAGGATGCAGGGTTAGGTGGGAGCGGGCGGAGAGCAAAGAAACACAGGGAACCAGAGGGGTCGGGGAGATGCTGGCGTGGGGTTGGTTGAGGGTAGGGGCTGTGTAGTGATGGCACGCAGGGTAAGTGTCGGGGAGGGAGAAAGACCCCGGCTGAATCATCCCTGTGGTTTTCTGTCTTGATTTCCTAGTCCCAGAAGTTGAGGCGTCAGAGGTTGATGGGTGAGGAACAAGTTTTCGAAAGGCAGTCTAAGAGGGGACCAGTGGCAGAGGCGACGGAGAGAGTGGCTGTGTGGGTAGAGGTGCAGATATGGGTTAGTGAAAGGCTCGGGGGCCGCAGAACACGTTTTTTGGCCCCACGAAAGCCTTCATCCTTCGCTCCACCCTGGCTGCCTCCTGAAGAGCCAGCCCCGCGGAAGGGGCTTTGCTGCTGAGATGAGACAGGGCTGGCAGCGCTCAGGTGGCGGGCAGGATGGAGGGCGGGAGCCAAAGCTGAAGGGGCGGACACAGGGTGGTGACTCGCGCTTCATAAAGGGGCGGTGGGGGGCGCGCTCTGCTGTGCCTGGGCAGCAGCCACTGGCGGGGAACACGGCGAGATGCCCCTTCAGTGCCAGCAGAGCCCGGTGCTGGCAGGCAGTGCCGCATTGGCCGCCCTGGGGGCACTGCTCGTGTACTTGGGAGAGCCCTCCGGCTACGGGAAGTACACAGGGAACCCAATGCCCAGGGATAGCCGTCTGCCCGCCCGCGCCGCCTGGTTCCTGCAGGAGCTGCCCTCCTTCGTGGTACCGGCGGGGATCCTCGTTGGGCAGCCCCATGCTTTCTTTGGCTCGCCTGAGACTGTGCTTCTGAGCCTCTTCTGCGCA
This sequence comes from Aselliscus stoliczkanus, assembly GCA_033961575.1. Classification (NCBI taxonomy): domain Eukaryota; kingdom Metazoa; phylum Chordata; class Mammalia; order Chiroptera; family Hipposideridae; genus Aselliscus; species Aselliscus stoliczkanus. The sequence goes on along the minus strand of CM066730.1, from coordinate 49,531,010 downwards.
CATTACTTCCACAGGTAGCGTTTCCCCTTTGCTGGCGCGGAATGCTGCGCACCCCCAGGCTCCGCGCGCCCAGGAGAACCGCGCGCGGCGCGCACCAAGGACCGTGGCGGGCCAGCACTGGCCTCGGCCAGGAGCCGGGAGCTGGGTTTGCTGGGAGCACCTGTCTGGGCCGGGGCTGCGGGCGCAACGCTGGCGAGTGGAGAAGCAGTCTCGGTGCAGACACCACCTTCACTGCCCCCGGCCCGTGAGCGTCTCGGTTCCCTTCCAAATCCTGACTGCTCTGGGGAAGGAGGTCGAGTGGGGCGGGAGGCGAGTCGGAAAGCTCAGGCTGGGTAGAGAGCTGTTGACCTGGACAGTTCCCTCTCCAAGTCTGTGCGGTTCAGAGTCACCTGTGGCTTCTCACCACTCTCCCTACCTCACGCCTCCTCTTCCTTCTTTCACCTTTTCAGTGCAAGGTAGGGGCGGGCTCGTTCTGGGATCTTGAGAGAGTTTGTGTTGGCACCTCCCGAAAGAAACTGGGCTCAGAGGGACTGATCAGCTTAATCTTTGCGAGTCTGAGGAGGGAGGTGGGCAGAGCCAGACTGGAACTTCAATGGGGAGGAAGAGAACTGATGGGAACCCACTGGCCTGAGCAAGAGCGCCATTTCTCAGGCTTCACCCAAAAGGGACAGCCCTCGCCACTAACTCATCTGCCTTTCCAGTTCCCCTGGGACATAAGTGTGAATGGGTAGAAATTACTTTAGAGCTCAAATATCTTTCTAAATGAAAAATCCCAAGTTCGGGAGAACTTTGCCGTCTGGTCTGAGGAGGAAAGACAGGAAGGAAACCAAGGGCTTTTGGGATTCAAATGACTGCCAACCCCCCAAAAAGACATACAAGGGAAGGGAAGAACACACAATTAAATTGCCCTCCATGCACAATCATTTAGCATCTATTGTCTCATCTGTCACCAATTGTAATCTTGTGAGATATGCATTTATTATGCCTGATATATAGACAAAGACAGTGAGGCTGAGTAAGATTAAGTGACTGAATGAAGATGATACAGCTAGTGCTCAGCCATATTCAAATCTAAGCCTGTGGAACTCCATGGTTCAACCCCTTTTCACCATGTTAAGCAGGTAGATCCTCCATGTAAGGAGAAAACAGAGTCCATAGACAGAGAAAGGTTACCAAACCAGGTTAAGAACTTGAACAGAAGCACAGCCTTATCTTTGGGTAGAGAATTTCCAGGATCCAAAGATCAAGGAAATCTACACTAGAAATCAGGATAAAGAATGTCTCTGGAAGCTGCAAGGCATAATCCCCTCACTCTCATCAGGGAAAAGTGATGCCCCATCTCAGGAGAAGCAGGTATTAGAGAAACAAATTTCAATCTGTCTTTCCTTATAATCCTTTGTTTGTTTGTTTGTTTGTTTGTTTGTTTTTAGCTGAGCCATCCTGCCACCTGTTGGCAGCTCACCGGCAGCTCAGCTCAGGCTGGGCATCGAACTGCTGTTGCTCAGAACTCAGCTCTCACTCCTGAGCGAGCTCTTAACCAACTAAGCCACTCGGCCGGCACCCTTATAATCCTTTCTTATCCTCTGGACCTTTTTTCTTGGTCAAGATTTAATATTTGTGCAATTATAAGTGAATTCTCACTCTGTTTTTTTTCCTCCTTGAATTCTCACTCTTTTAAAAAAAGAAGTTTTGGCTAAAAATAAGAAGCACAATTTCAGAAATGGGGGCATTTTCCACAAATATTTACCAAAGCCTATTATGAACAAAGTGTAGGTCTTTTTGTCAACTACTTTATTTTATCCAGACTGAGATGTTTTAATTGGCACAGAAAGAAGAGTGTTGGGTGCTGGTGAGGAGACTAGCTTTTAAAAAAGTTACCATAGTTTATTCAGATTTCCTTAGTGTCTACATAATGTTTTGGTTTTTTTTTTCTTTCTAAGATCCCATCAAGGATGCTTTGTTAAATTTAGTCATGCTGTGTCCTAAGACTTCTCTCCACTGACAGTTTCTCAGACTCCCCTTGTGTTTGATGGCTGTGCCCACACTTAATGAGAGGGAATTACCACTGACATCCTTCAGGGGATGCATTTGCATATATGACTTGAAATACTTTTGCATGGGAATTGGGTCTCTTCTCTTTCCATTTGTTTATTTATTATTATTTTTTATTAGTTTTATTTATTATTATTTTTTATTAGTTTCAGGTGTACAAAACAATGTAATAGTTAGACATTTACACCCCTCACAAAGTGATAACCTCCCTCCCCCAATCTACTACCCCTCTGACATCATATATAGCTGTTACAATTCTGTTGACTGTATTCCCTATGCTGTACTCCACATCCTGTGAAAATATATATATATATTATATATATATATATAAAATTATAGTTGACATTCATTATTATTCAGCTTCAGCTTCAGGTGGATAGTGCAGTGGTCTGGCATCTACACCGTCCATCAAGAAAACAGCTTTTGATTTCACTGTTTTTGGAACAGATAGTTGACAGAAAAATATGATTCCATCAGACAATTACTGTTATCTTCAAATTTACTACTGCCTGTTAGCACTATAAATAATAGTTTTATGAGATCATTTCATCCTAATGATTAGTGTTTTCTGAGAATTTATTAACATAATTTTTAGACTTGTTTTTAAAACTAAAAGGCACTTTGCACAACAAAGGAAAATTGCCTACTGAAAACTCAACTCTGAGTTGTCCCTGAGGCATGAAGATGTGATGTTTGCTCACCTTTCCACTTGTGTGAACTCTTTCTTTTTTGTATGAAACCACTGTAGTATTAGATCTGTTATCATTTTGAGTGCTTACAAGGTGTTCTGCTCTGTGCTAAACACTCTACATAGATTATCTACTAATCCTCATTTTAACCCATTTAGGTAGGCACCAACATCACCCCCATTTTGCAGGTGGGAAACTGGGGCAAGCAAACGTCACACAGTAACTTGGGAACCAGGATTCAGACCCTGAGAGCTTGAATCCAGGATCTTAGCTACCATGATAAACTATTTTAATTTGTACTTGCCACCTTGTCCTTGCCTTTTAAAAACCATATTTAGGCTTAAAATATATATTTTTAAATTCTAAAAATAGTGAATGTTCACTAAAAATACAAAAAGTAGAAAAACACCATAATTTCAACACCTAAGTATATCAATGTTAATGTTCTGGAACATTTCCATCAATGCTTTTCCTTTTTCTATTCCTTTTTTTTTTTTTTTTGAGGGCAGTGTCACTGGCCCTCACATTTGGGACCAAACCGGGCCCGCTGGCTTCCCGAGCCAGCGCTTAACCACTGCGCCACTTGGCCGGCCCTGCTTTTTCTTTTTTAAAATTTATTTTTCAATTACAGTTGACATACAATATTATATTTTCAGGTATACAACAGTGATTAGACATTTATGTGACCCCCATTAGTCTAGTACCTTTCTGATATCATACGTAGTTATTACAATATTGTTGACAATGTTTTCTATGTTGTACTTTACATCCCCATGACTGTTTTTATAACTGGCAATTCGTACTTCTTAATCCCTTTTACCTTTTCTACTCATCCCCAACCCCCCTCTCATCTGGCAGCCATCAGTTTGTTCTATGTATCTATGAGTTTGTTTATATTTTGTTCACTTGTTTATTGATTTTTTTAGATTTCACATATAAGTGAAATCATGGTATTTGTCTTTCTCTATCTGATTTATTTCACTTAGTATACTACCCTCTAGGTCTATCCATGTTGTCATAAATGGTAAGATTCTATTCCTTTTTCTGACCTTTGAATATTCCATTTCTGACCATTTCTATTCCATTGAATATATGTACCAAATCTTCTCCATCCATTTGTTTACCAATGCACACTTAGATTGCTTCCATATCTTGGATATTGTAAATAATATTGCAATCAACATATGGGTGCATTCATCTTTTTGAATATGTTTCTTGGATTTCTTCAGATAAATACCCAAAGGTGAAATTGCTGGGTTATATGGTTGTTCTATTTTTAATTTTTTGAGGAAGCTCCATACTGTTTTCCATAGTGGCTGCACCAATTTACAATCCCACCAGCAGTTCACGAGGGTTCCATTTTCTCCACATCCTCACCAACACTTGTCGTTTGTTGATTTATTAATGATAACATTCTGACAGGAGTGAGGTTATATCTCATTGTGGTTTTTATTTGCAATTCCCTGATGATAAGTGATGTTGAGCATCTTTTCATATGTCTGTTGGCCATCTGTATGTCTTTTTTTGAGAAATGTCTATTCAGGTCCTCTGCCAATTTTTCAATTGGATTGTTTGTCTTTTAGGTGTTAAGTTGTATGACTTCCTTATATATTTTAAAATAACCCTTATTGGATGTATCATTGGCAAATATCTTCTTCCATTCAGTAGGCTGTTTTTTCACTTTTGTTGATGGTTTTCTTTGCTGCAAATAACCTTTTTAGTTTGATGCAGTTCTATTTATTTATTTTTCCTTTTTGTTTCCTTTGCCTGAGGAGACATATCAAAAAAAATATTGCTAAAAGCAATGTTAAGGAGTTTAATGCTTATGTTTTCTTCTAGGATTTTTATGGCTTCTGATCTTCATTTAAGTCTTTAATCTATATTGAGTTTAGTTTTGTATATGGTATAAGAAAACGGTCCAGTTTTATTTTGATTTTTTTTTTTGCATTATCTGTCCAGTTTTCTGAGCTCTCTATTCTGTTCCGTTGGTTTACATGTATGTATCTGTATGCTAGTATCATGATGTTTTTATTACTATAGCTTTGTAGTATAGTTTGATATCAGGTAGCATGATATCTCCAACTTTGTTCTTCTTTTTCAATATTGCTTTGGCTATTTGGGGTCTTTTGTGGTTTCATATAGATTGTAGGGTTATTTGTTCTAGTGAAGTGAAAAATGCCATTTGTATTAATTTTTTAAAAAAATTTTATTGGGGAATTGGGGGAGGAGAACAGTGTTGGGGAATTGGGGAAAGGGAACAGGCAAGTTACCCACCTTTTTTTTTTTTTCAGTCTCATTGTGGAGGAGGTCGCTTCACTGGCCTATGTTGGTATTGTGATCATTGTGCTCTTCCTGGGTGAGGCAATTGCTTGCTGGCCAATGGGCAGCTGGTCATGGCAGCTTCTGGCCACTCACGCTGGCTTGCAGCTACTCCAGTAGCTCATAGCAGCCCACTGTAGTGGGGGCTGAAGCCTATGCCACTGCCGGCCACTCACAGCAGCTGAGGTCCAGGTCGAGCTATTGTTCATCATCTTAGGTGTAGAGAGCACAGAGTGACTGGCCCTCATGTGAGATCAGAACTGGGGCTGCTGGTGTCCCAAGCCAGCTCTTAAACAATGCACCACTCGGCCAGCCTGCCATTTGTATTTTGATAGTAATTGCATTGAATCTGGCAAAGATGATAGACATATAAGTCCAGAAAACACAGAGAGTCCCAAACAAGGTAAACCCAAATCAGGCTCACACCAAGACACATCATAATTAAAATGACAAAGATTAAAGACATAGAGAGAATCTTAAAAGGAGCAAGAGAAAAGCAGTTAGTTACATACAAGGGAGCTTCCATAAGACTGTCAGCTGATTTCTCAACAGAAACATTGCAGGCCAGAAGGAATTGGCACAAAATATTCAAAATGATAAAAAGCAAGGACCTACAATCTGTATTACTTTACCCAGCAAGGTTATCATTTAGAATCAAGGAGATATAGAGCTTCCCAGACAAGAAAAAGCTGAAAAAGCTCATCATCCAACCAAGAAATGTTAAAAGGACATCTTTAAGAAGAAGAAAAATAAATATGAATAATAAAATAGCAATAACTACATACCTATCAATAATTAAATGTGAATGGATTAAATGCTATAGTCAAGAGACGTAACGTAGCTAAATGGAGAAGAAAACAGACCAACATATGCTGCCTACAAGGGACCCACTTCAGATGGAAAGATACATACACAGACAAAGTAAAGGGATAGAAAAATATATTTTAAGCAAATGGAAATGAAAAAAAGCTGGCGTAGCAATACTTACACCAGACAAAATAGACTTTAAAACAAAATCTTTAGAAGAAGAGACAAAGAAGGACATTTCATATAGAATAGCCAAGATATGGAAACAACCTAAGTGTCCATTATAGATGATGAGAAAAGAGAATGTGGTACATATATACAATGGAATATTACTCGGTCATAAAAAAGAATGAAATGTTACTATTTGCAACAACATGAATGGACCTAGAGGGTATTATGCTAAGTGAAATAAGTTAGACATATGATTTCACTTATACCATGTGTGGAATCTAAAAAACAAAGTAAACAATTAAAAAAGAAACCCATAGATACAGAGCACAATCTGATGGTTGCCAGATGGGAGAGGGGATTAAGGGACTGGGTGAAAATGATGAAGAGATTAAGAAGTACAAATTGGCAGTTATAAAATAGTCCTGGGATATAAAGTATAGCATAGGGAATATAGTCAATAATATGTAATAATTATGTATAGTGCCAAGTGGGTACTAGACTTATTGGGGTGATCACTTTGTAAGTTTTATAAATGTCTAACTACTGTGCTGTACATCTGAAACTAATACAATATTGTATGTCAATTGCAATTGAAAAATGAATAAAATTAAATTAGAAAAAAAAGGAGCAGGTGTCTCTGTCTCCCACAGCCCTTTGTGTTTCTCGGAGACAATCTCTTCTGGTTTCACAGCCAGAGGTTGTGGGGACTCTTCTTCCCGACACTGGTGCTTGGGGCTGGAGAATTTGGTGTGGGACTGGGCCCCCTCACTCCTCAGGGGGGGACCTCCACAGTCAAGATACCCCTCTTAATTCTTAATTGCTATACCATGGGTGTGGGACCTGCCCCTTCCAGGTCTCCACCCTTCCTACCAGGCTCACCGTGACTTCTTTATATCCTTAATTATAGGGCTTCTATTCAGCTAGACTTCAGGTGGTTCAGAGATGGTTCTTCTATAATTCAGTCATATTTTTACTATGATCATGGGAGGAGGCAAGCACAGAATTTACCTACTCCACCATCTTGACTCAAAGTCAAGGCTTTTATTTATTTATTTATTTGTAGATTTTCACACTTGCTTGTTATATTTAATATATATAGGCTTTCCTTCTGCTTGATTACCTAACAGTTTATAATAAGTATTTTCAAACATTATCATGGAGATTTTGTAAATATAATCTTAATGGTTGCTTGTGATTTCATCTCATGAATAAAACTGATAATTTACCTATCCATTAATTTAGAGTCAGACATTCAATTTCCCCCTTTTTGGTAGGGATGGAAAGGAGGAGCTTGATTAAATAAACCTGTGACATTTGTGCACCTACACTATTTTCAGAAGTAAGGACTGTATTCTTAGTCAAGTTTCCTAGAAGTGGTTCCAAGTCTAGGAACATTTTTGCTTTGAGGCTTTAGGAGTCACGTGGCTTGATAATTAGGGTACATTAAAGAAAAAAGCATCAGGCTGCCTTGGCTTTACCCTGTCCTCTACATAGCTACGACACAGAGAATAAGATGGAGGGACACGGGCTCAGGAAGAAAGTTGCCACAGGGGTGGCTTAGACTCTTTAGCAAAATGTTCAGAACAGCAATGTGTCCTTTTGTATAGAAGTTAAAAACACTTTGCACTTTTCTCCATACAAGGGTGGTCCACTGGTATGTAAGTTCCACAAGGGAAAAGGATTTTTGTCTTATTTTTCGGCTGTGTCCTGAGTGTACAGAAAAGTGCTTATACATAATTCGTACTCACTAAAATTTATTGAATGCATGAATGACCGCTACTTCTGACATCAGTACAAGCAGTTAGAATTGTGGGAGAGCTAGCAATTACTTAGGAATCATTGATGAGCTTACATGGCTATGTCAACTCAGATAATTCCCGTCCCTTCAGAATCTATTGCTGTGGAAGTTTGAATGGGTTAGCTACATAAAAAATGACAGCTGCGTAAGCATGTTGCCTAATCCCACTGCCAAGATAGTTTGAAGTTTGAGTTATCTCACCTCCCATTGGCCTTCATTACAATCCTGGAATGATCCTTTGTCCACAGTCTCTGATTATTTTCATTTTCCCAAGAAGCCTTGGTGTCCCATGCAATGGTTATCATATTACCTATACCTGTAGCAGCCAATGCTTATTCAAGACTTGGCTGTAACCCTAGTGTTTAAATGAAAAATAAAAATAAATGTCTTTCCACAAAAGGTGATTGTATTGTGAAAAGTTGCTGGGCAGAGTGACCTTCCATAATGTACATGCAGAAGTAGAGTGGAATACGTATATTAGAATATGTTGGAATTTAGAGAGCTCTTTCCTGGGGTTTAGATGCTTGAACCAGATGACATTTTCTAATCATCCACATAAAACAATGGCTTCAATAAGGTAAGTTTTGCTTTATTCGTCAGTTCATTCTCCAGCAGCATGAATTCTTCACCATCCTTCAAGACTCAGAGCAGGCGCCACTTACTCCAAGACACTTTCCCTGAATCCCTTCTCCTCTGTAAACCCCACTGTGATGCTCTTCCTTGGGCTTGCATAGCAGCCGGGGTGGCCTTCCATGAGCTGCTTCACATACTTATCTGTTTTAAGGAACATCATCCTCATCTGTCCAGTCTGTTCATTTGACAGAAGCAAAGCACCAAGAGGTTTAATCAATTAGAGGCAAAGAGGGGACTGGAACTCGAGTCTCCTGAGGTGCCCTGCCAATGTTTCTCCAATATCGTAGGAGGTGAAAATATCTCAAATATTCAGAAATAATCAAACATCACAAAGGAAATTACTCATTGGCTGAGAACCAGAATGACAATTAATGCCCACATTGGAAATCATCTAGACAAATCTTCCCTCCTATAAATTGAGAAGAAGGGCCCAGGCAGGGTAAGACACTTTCTTCTGGTCATTTCATCATGTGTTAAGGACACTCATGAGGCATACTTTTGATTAATGAAGATTAACTGAAGGGTTCTTTAGAATGGCAGGCAGCAAACTTTTTCTGTATAAAGCCAAATAGTAACCATTTTAGGATTTGCAGCCATATAGTCTCTGTCACAACTACTAAAATCTGTTTATAGCAGGAAAGACAATATGTAAACAAGTGAGTGTGGTTGTGTTGCAATAAAACTTTGTTTATCAAAACAGGCAGTGGGCTATTTTTGGCCTGTGGGCCATAGTTTGCCAGTTCCTCCTTAAGTAAATCATAAATGATATAGGTTTATATTCAATGCTCTGGTAATTCTATAATAAAATTTTGTTAAATTCTATAGCAAAGCAGTGCTACACTTAAGTAGGAATTTGGTAGTAAACATAACTTTTTGAGAATTTGTGGGTTCTAAGCCCTTTATTTGAACATTTTGGGAAACAGAAGGAGTTTTGGAGTTTACATTATAAATAGGATGACATCCTAAGCACATCTGAAAAATATAGAGCTACGTTTGCCAAAAGTGTAAACAAACTTTAGAGATCTTGACCATGTCACTTTTACCACAGTGAAGAAGGAATCTTTTTGCTCACTTAAAATATAACTTAATGTCTCTTAAAAAGAACAAACAGGATAAGGAACAGTGATCCAAACTGGCAAAGTGATGTGTACAAAGTCACATGGCAAGGAAGGGGTGGAGCTCATAGGGGCTTGAACCCAGGTGTCCTGACTTTATCAGAGCACCACGTGTTCAGAGTTGTGCTAAGTCCTGTGGGAGACACAAAAGAAGGACAACACCTGGTGCTTGCACTCCAGGAGGAAGGCAGGAAAAAAACCATCATTGTGTGTTTATCACTCTTTCTGGTGTGAAAGTCCAGTGGCCGCAATGTCAGCCTGAGAGGCCCGGAACTGTGCGAAAATGCAAATTGAGGGACTCGAGGACCTAAGGGAGCCCAGTCAGGCCATTAAACATGCTAAAGTCTCTGGTGCCTGTCTGTGTGTGAGTGCGCATGGAATAGAGGACAAACGGGTGAGTGGGTTTTGAGGGAGTAAATGGCATACTTCTTCCCCACCCAAGTTAACTGAGAGATGGACTTAGGAATTAGACAATTAGAGACAAATGACCTTTATTAGTAGTGAAGCTGCTTTGGGTGACTGTATATTGCATTTTGGATCCTGTGGGCCTCCTAACTACCTCAAAAATACTCAGCAGCAGCCATGGCTGAACAACCGACAGGCCTTTCTCAATGGTGCCTGTTCTGAAAAGATAGCAGAATGAGAAAAGGGCTGAGCTGTCCCTGTGAGAGTTCTTGCTTTCAAATTTACCCGTCAGGTAATTCACTGCTTCCCCGAGGAGGAATGGGTGAGGGACAGTGGAAAGGCCAAGAGTGATACTCTAATGAAGGGCCCTCAACAAGCAAGAGGGGGCGCATAAATGTATCCTGACACTAGATAGAATACAAATGTTGTCGACCTGTTGATTTTTTTTTTTAAAGAGGGCAGTGTCACTGGCCCTCATATGTGGGATCCGAACCCAGGTCACTGGCATCCCAAGCCAGCTCTTAACCACTGTGCCACTCAGCTGGCCCTCTACCTGTTGAGTTTTGTCAGGGCCTGGCAACTTGGTTCTGGCAACTCCACATTCTGCTTTTTGACTCCCTGCAATGCATGGCAATGGGGACATCAAAGTCTGGACTCCAGTTGTTTTAAAAGTTTCTATGCTTAACCCAGGAGACTTGAATGAGAGTCAGCTCAGCATAGGAGCTCTAAATTATAAAACCCTCTGAACTGGGGCCAACAGTGCAATTTGCCTTCCATTTGGTAATGGAAGGGAATAAAAGAAGGGGCAACCACGATTTACTGAGCTCTGGGTGTTCCAGGAATTATGTTATGTGTTTTACATTGGTTATTTCATTTTGTCCTTGACACAATTGCTAATAGTAATCCTAGTTCACAAGTGACTGCATTGTTTCTGGTTGCTGTGATTGGTGGCAGTGATGGGATGGGAATGATGGGCAAGCACTTGAGTTGGTCCTCAGAAGATGGTCTATTCCAAGGTTAGTGGGTGGGAATGTGACATTCAGTCAGTTGAGCCTGTTCGGTGGCCTATCACTGAAAATTGCCCTCCATATACTCTGTTTTGGAATACTTTCCTCTTTAATTTCCAAATATCTTTTATATCTATGCCATAATGTTCAATTCTACTATCCAAGCCTTAAATCAGGCTCTGATTTAAAGCCTTAAATCCAAGTTTTAAATCATTTTCAAAATTCTTCCATTATACTTGCTCCATGTGGTCAAGGCTTATCCTACAAATCACTGTGAAGAAAATATGTCAGTTTGCCTTTGACATTTTTCCTGTCTGACCATGAAACATCCCAAGATCTGTTTCTGTGTACAGTGTTGGTTTTTCTGTCCTTCTCTAGCTGCCTTCTTCTAATAGTAGTCCATAATCTCACTTCAGTCCCTCAGTGAATGTTCTTTACTTGCCCAAAGTTACATATCTGATAAACACATCTAAATACTGGAGTATTGAGTCCTTTGTTTTCTTATTATTGAGTTTTGAAAGTTCTTTATATATTCTGGATACAAGTCCTTTTCCAGATATATGCTTTAGAAATATTTTCATCTAGTCTGTGTGGCTTGTCTTTCTCATTCTCTTAGCAGTATCTTTTGAAAAGCAGAAGCTTTAAATTTTGATGAAGTCCAATTTTCTATTTTTTTTTTGTACTTTTGGTGTCATATCTAAGAAATCTTTGCCTAATCTAAAGTCACAAGGGATTCTCTTATGTTTCCTTATAGGAGATTTATAGTTTTAGGTTTTGCTCTTATGTCTATGATTCATGTTGAGTTAATTTTTATATAGGGTTAAGAGTATGAATCAGAGTTCATTATTTTTGTTTTTTGTTTTTTTTGTTTTTTTTGGCCTATGGATATCCAATTGCTCCATTTACCTTATAACATGAACAGATATTTCACCAAAGAAAGCATATGAATGGCAAATAACATGGAAAGATGCTCAATATTATTAATCATTAGAGAAATGCAAATTGAACCACAATGGGATAATACTATGCATCCACCAGAATGGCAGATATTAAAAATACTGACCATACCAGGTGCTGGTGAGGAGGTGAAAGAACTAGAACTCTTACACAGTGTTGATGGGAATGTAAAATGGCAACCACTTTGGAAAATATTTTGACAGTCTCTTAAAAAGTTAAACGTAAACCTACCATATGACATTCCATTCCATTGCTACCTACATTCCCAAGAAAAATAAAAGCACATGTTCATACAAAGATTTGCATGCAAATGTTCATAGCAGCTTCATTTGTAGTAACCAAAAAAAGCCAAACTAAAACAAAACAAAGACAAAACTGGAAACAATGCAAATGTCCTTCTACAGGTGAATGAGTGAACAATGGTATAATGTAATAGAATACTAATCAGCAATAAAAATGAATCAACTATTGGTCTGTGCTACAAAATGGATGAAACTGAAAATAATTATTCTGGGTAAAAGAAGCCAAGGAGAAAAGAGCATATGCTTTATGATTCCACTTATATAAAATTATATGAAATTCAAACTAATCTATAGTACAAAGAGTACATCATTCATTTCCTGGGGACAAAGGGAAGGGTAAACAGGTGGGATAGTGAAGGGCATAAGTGAACTTTTTTAAAAAAAAGATTTTATTGGGGAGTTGGGGAAGGAACAGTGCTGGGGAATTGGGGAAGGGGAACATTATGTTTTTCCAGGACCCATCAGCTCCAAGTCAAGTTGTTGTCTTTCAATCTTAGTTGTGGGGGGTGCAAGCTCAACTCCAAGTCCAGTCGCTGGTTTCAATCTACTTGCGGTGTGTGTGTGTGGAGAGTGCAGCCCACCATCCCGTGCTGGAGTCGAACTGGCAGCCTTGTTGTTAAGAGCACATGCTTCGCCAGCTGAGCCATCCGGCCGCCCATTGGCAGCTCAGCTGCAGCTCAGGTTGGGCGCAGCTCACTGGCCATGTGGGAATTGAACCGGCTACCCTGTTGCTCAGAGCTTGCGCTTGAACCAAAGGCCCTATAAGTGAACTTTTGATGGTGATGGATATGTTCTTAATTTTGATATCATAATGGTTTCAAAACCAATAAAATTTCATACTTTAAATATGTGCAGTTGACTGTTAAGTATACTTCAATAAAGATTTTGAAAACTGTAGTTGGGGCTGGCTGAATGGCGCGGTGGGTAAGCGCTGGCTTGGGAAGCCAGCGGCCCCAGTTTGGGTCCCACATATGAGGGCCAGTGACACTGCCCTCAAAAAACAAACAAAAAAACCCCTGTAGTTAGGCCTGTGAGAAAACTGTGTGGCCCTGTGTCACTGAGAATTGTTCAAACTTTCTGTGACACTAATCTGGCAATGTTTAACAATAGCTGAAAAACTGTTAAACTGTTCAGTTTTTTTTTTGGGTTTTTTTTTTTTTTGATTCAGGAATTTCACTTGGGGGAAATACTCAAGGTAAATATTCCCAAAGAAAGAAATCAGTTTATACAAAGTTATATAGTGTTTCTATTCAAAACTATGAAACACTGGAAGTTACTTAAATGCTCTACAATTGAGGGCTGATTGTAATCAATATGACTGAATATCATGTATACCTAAAATTCTTAGCCTCTAGGAATATATCTACAGAGGGTACCAAAAAAAATGTATGCACATTTTAAGAAAGGAAAAACTGTATTAAAATTGTAACACTCAATATTATCGATAACAAAAGATGAATACAAGTACTTTTGACTTCTGTAATTTCAGCAGTGCTCAAAGTGGTTACCATCAGCGTAATTTTAATAGTTTTTCCCTTTCTTAAAATGTATATACATTTTTTGGCACCTTCTGTATTATGGAAATAAGTGTTAATATATAAAGTCATTTGGTGAAAAACTAGCCCATAAGAGTACACTCTGACTATATTCATGTCAACAAATATCAATTAATATTGATAATAGTTGGAATGTAAAGTGATATAAATAGCTGATACTGTAAGTTTGCAGGTTATATTTATATATATATATATGTTATATATATATATATATTTTTTAAGATTTTATTGGGGAATTGGGGGAGGGGAACAGCATTGGGGAATCAGGGAAGGGGAACAGACAAGTTGCTGTCTTTTTGCTCCTCAGTCTAGTTGCGGAGGACGTTGCTTCACTGGCCCATGTTGGTATCGTCATTGCGCTCTTCCCGGATGAGGCAGATCGGTCGCCGGCCTCTGGATGGTCGCTCACTGTGGCTATTGGCAGCTCACGCTGGCTGCAGGCCACTCACTGTAACCTATGGCAACCCACTGCAGCAGGGGCTGCAGCCTACACCATCGCCGGGGCTCGCACAGCCCAGCTCCAGGTGGAGCTGTTGTTAGCTGTAGAGGGCAGTGTCACTGTCCCTCATATGTGGGATCCGAACCGGGGCTGCTGGCATCCCCAAACCAGCTCTTAACCAATGCTCCTCTCGGCCGGCCCTTATAATATTTTTAAAATGTTTAATATTTTAACTCCCATTATACCTAATAGAAGAAATAATACTGATATTACAAGACTGTAAGAAGTACTTTGCAAACTGAGCATGCAATTAAATGTCAATGGAGACTGGTACAAGGGATTTGAGGGATTTGCTTTAAGGGAAATGTCACCATTCATTATAAGATCTCCCATACTAAGCCACGGTGACATCACTAACTTCTGAAATTGTTACCTTTCATATTGACCCTTTGAGTAATGATGTTGAAGATCCCTTAAAATGCAATCATGTTACTTGGTAAAGTGTCAACACACAAATATGCATATCCTTTTAGTATCTGTAGAATCCTAGGGGATGTCACCTCTCTCATTCTTGGTAATGGTAATTTATGTCTTCTAACTTATTTTCCTGATCTGTCTAGCTAGAGCTTTATTAATTTTATTGATATTCTCAAGTAACTAGATTTTTGTTTTATTGAATTTCTCTATTGAATTTTTGGTTTCTTATTTATTTATTTTTCTGCTTTGATCTTCATAATTTCCTCCCTTCTGCTTATTTTGGTTTTGATTTGCTCTCCATTTTCTGTTTTTGAGGTAAAAGCTCAGGTTATAAATTGAGGCCTTCTCCTTTATTTATTGCTATAAATTTCACCCTAAATACTGCTTTATAGCACTTCAAAAATTCTAATATGTTGTTTTCATTTTAATTCATTTAAAGTATTCTAATTTCTCTTTTGATTTCTTCTCTAATCCATGGGTTATTTGTAAAGGTGCTAGTTTCCAAATGTTTGGGGATTTTTTAGATATTTTCTGTTATTAATTCCTAATTTAATTCCATTGTGGACAGAGAGCATATTTTGTATGACTTAAGCCCTTTTAAAATTTTGGAATTAAAGCTTGTTTCATGGTCCAGAACTTGGTCTATGTAAATATTCCCTGTAAACTAGAAAAGAATGTATATTCTGCTCTAAGTAAGAATGTGCCAAAACTGTCCAAAGGTTAATTTGACTGATAGTGCTTTTTAAATCTTCTATATCCTGATGATTTTTCTGTCCAATTGTTTTATCAATTATTGAGAAAGGAATATTGACAAGTCTGATTAAAACTGTGGACTTGCCTATTTTTCCTTATAATTCTATCAGCTTTTGCTTCATGTATTTTGAAGCTGTGTTATTAGGTACATAAACATTTAGGATTTTTATGTCCTTAATGAATTGGTAATTTTATCATGATGAAATGATCATCCTTACCCTAGTAATATTTTCTGCTGTGAAATCTACTTTTGTCTGATATTAATTCAATCAATATAGCTTTCTTTTTACTAGGGTCAACATGGTATATGTATTTTAACATTTTACTATTAATCTCTTTCTGTCTTTAAATTTAATGTATGTTTTCTGAAGGCAACATGTAGTTGAGTCTTGCTTTTTGCTCAACTTTGACTATCTCTGCTTTTAAATTGGGGATGTTAGAATGTTTATTATATAGTTTGGTTTAAATCTATCATATTGCTATTTGTTTCTATTTGTACCTCTGTTATTTGTTCCCGTTTCCTCCTTATCTTCCATCTTTTGGATTGATTGTTATTTTATTCCATTTTATGTATTTTGTTGACTTATTAGCTATAACTCTCTTTTGCTATTTTGCTTAGAGTTTTACAGAATGTATACTAAATATATCACATTCTACCTTCAAGTGATATTATATTGGGTTGTCGGATAAGTCATGATGTATTTTTTCCATGTTTTTCGTTGCAAAAATGCATCATGACTTTTCCAACAACCCAATACTACTCCATGTATTGTATAGGAATATGAAGTAATATGCTTCCATGTCTCCCCTCTTGATGTTTATGTTATTGTCATTTGTTTTACTTATATACATGCTATAAAACCTTCAAAATATTGAGATTATTTTTGTTAACAGTCAATTGTCTCTTAAAGAGAGATTTAAGCAATAGAAAACATAGTTACCCATGTAGTTGCCATCTCTGATGTCCTTTGCTTTTAAGGGTTAATCCATATTTCTATCTGGTATTATTTTTTTCTTTTGCCTGAAGAACTTTACTTCTTTTAGAACCCTTCTTTCAGATATTGCATATCTCAAAATGGTTTTGAGATATGTAATAGAGTATAGCATTCTAGATTGACAACTGCTTTCTTTCAGTATTTTAAAGATGTTGCTCCACTGTCACCTTGCTTGCATTGTTTCCAACAAGAAATCTGCTGTCCTGTTTTTCTTTGTTCCTCTGTACATGTGTCTTCTCTCACTACTTTTATTTTATTTTATTTTATTTTTTTTTTTGAGGGCAGTGTCACTGGCCCTCATATGTGGGACCGAACCAGGGCCACTGGCTTCCCAGGCCAGCGCTTAACCACTGCGCCACTCGGCCGGCCCTAAAATGTTTGTGTTTTTTTTTGAAGGCGGTGTCACTGGCCCTCATATGTGGGGCCCGAACCGGGGCCACTGGCATCCCAAGCCAGTTCTTAACCACCGTGCCACTCAGCCGGCCCTCACTACTTTTAAATTTTGTTCTTACCACTGGTTTTGAGCAATTTGATTATTATATTCCTTGATGTAATTTTCTTTACATTTCTTATTCTGGGGTTCCTTAAACTTCTTGCATATGTGGGTTTAAGATTTTCATCAACTTTGGACTATTTTTGTACATTGGTCCTGATTCCTCCCCATTTTTTCTCTTGTTCAGAGACTTCCCTTAACTATCTATGAGGCCAATGTATATGTGAAGCTGTCTCACAACTCACTGGTGCTCTTTTCATTTCTTCAGATTCTTTTTTTCTGCATGCTTCATTTTGGATAGCTTCTATTGCTATGTCTTCAAGTTCATAATCTTTTCCTTTGTAATGTCTTCTCTATTGTTAATTCCATTTGGAGTATTATTGTATTAGACATTGTAGATTTTTAATCTCTAGAAGTTTGATTTTTTATGTCTGCCATGTCTCTACGAAATTTATGAACATATGGAAAGCAGTTATAATATAATATAATGTTTTCATGTCATTGTCTGCTAATTCTAACATCTGTGTCTTTTGTATGTCCATTTTGATTGATTATTCTTCTCAAATGGGCTGTGTTTTTATGCTTCTTTCCATGTCTGGTGATCTTTGATTGGATGATCAGACCTGTACTTTGTTGGGTGTTGGATATTTTTGTATTCCTATAAATATTCTTGAGCTTTGTTTTGGAATAGTGTTAAATTACTTGCAAATAATTTGATCCTTTCAGGTCTTGATCTGATTGGTTAGGTGCGTCCAGAAGAGTGCTAGTGCTAATCTAATTAGTCCCCTTCTTTAAGGTAAAGCCTTTTTGAGTATTCTACCCAATACCCCATGTTTTATGAGTTTTCCTGTCTGTTGGGAACAGTCTCTATTCCTAGCCATGTGAGCACTGGACAGTGTTCCCTTTAGTCTTTTGGGGTGGTCCCTTTCTCACATAAGAGCACAAAGTAATATTTTGCTGAATACTTGGGGAGGACCATCTGCAGGCCTCTGTACATCTGCCTCTTTTTTGTACTCTGTCCTGAGAATTCTAGATGTTTTGATCTACTGGAATCTAAGTTCTGTTTACTCAACTCAGGAAATCTTCTAGCTTCTGTCTGGGATCTCCTTCCATGGAAAGGGAAATTCTCTCAAAACACTAAGCTAGGTTATTTATAAGCCTCATTTATTTTATCAAGTGTGTATCAGGGATCCTTGTACTTCAATGCTTGATGTCTAGTGTTTTATAAATCATTATTTCACGTAATTTGTCTTGTTTTGTCATTTTGTTTTTTCATCTTGGAGGGTAAATCCAGTCCCTGTTATTTTATCTTGATTGGAAGCAGAAGTTTCTCCAATGGGTTTTAGCATTTATTTTTGCTAATTTTATCATCTGCAATACTGGTTTACTTGTTGGTTTTAGTAGCTTCTGCTTGTATTCGATGTTTTGTATTTCTAAACTTCCCACCAATTAGTTTAGAGTGTCACTGTGTTAATCAGCTCAGGCTGTTATAACAAAATACAATAAACTGGGTAGCTTATCAACAACAGAAGTTTATTTCTCAGAATTGTGGAGGCTGGAAGTCTTAAATCATGGTGCCTGCAATGTCTGGTTCTTGCGAGGTACCTCTTCTGGATTGCAGAAAGCTGACTTTTTTGTTATATTCTCACAGGGTGGAAAGAGAATGAGTTAGCTCTCTGGCTTTTTCGTATAAGGGTATTGATCCCGTTCATGAAGGCTCCACCCTCATGATTTAATTATTTCTCCAAAGCCCTACCTCCAAATACCATCACAATGAGGATTCGATTCCAACACATGAATTTTGTGGGGATACAAACATTCATTCCATAATAGTCTCCTTTTTTTTTTTCATTGTAACCCTATTGCTTTTTCCACTCTTAGGCTTAATATGCATGACCTTTGGGTTCCATGTTACAAATTTGTAAACTTGTGGAGAGGTAAGCATGATAGGAGAATGGTGACTTCCTTTCCTCAAGTCCTGTAGCTCCATGTAGCTGTGGCTGGCAAGATGGCTCCAAGCTTATACGGTAGGGAAAAGAGTGTGGGAGATATCATCAGCATTGCTTATGAATGAGAGGTCTGAAAATTTCATATAGCATTTCTGCTACAGAGGTCTCAGAAAATGCTTTTTCTTTTTTGTCAAAATGAACAATGGAATGGAGATATAGGAGGGAGGTATGCTGAGGCAGATCTATCTTTGAATGTTGTGCCCATTCATTAAGGCTACTGGGTCCCGAGACAATATTTAAATGAAGATGGAAACTTCTTAAAAGTTCTCAGAATGATGGCAACATGTAGGCCTCATTGCTGGGTAACTGTACAGAGCAGTTTGTTTCCAAAAGAAATCAGAAGCCCTGAAAACCTGGGCTAAAATATGAAGCCAAACAGCTGGAACTAGGAAACCATGAATTTTTTCAAACAATAAGAAAATAAAGGAGACAAAATTGCAGCTTAGAGAAATGATGTATTTGTATCCAAAAGTGAATGTGTCTTGTCCTTAGCCTACATTAATAGGCTTGTGGAATTTTGTATTTCAAGCTAAAAACCACCTCATGTCACCATTTATAATTTATTAGTTTGGTCATGACCAGTTAGCATGAGTGACTGAGCAGGTATGCCTACACAACTCCAAAACCCACACCAAATTTATCAACTTAAACCAAAAGAAAAGAAACTAGTTAGTTAATCAACTGAATTCATAGTTACTTAGGCCAAGAGGTTGACCGATTTTCTTTTTTATACTCAGATTTTGATTATCTAGGGTATATATAAACAAATAAACAAGTAAATAAATAAATACATAAATCAGGTCAGTGGTCGGTAGCCTGCTTGTTGTAGGAAGTTATATCTCAATGATGATTTCAGAGAAATCCTCAAAGTTTCTTAAAACCTTGGTAATTCATTAGATGTTCAGATTGAGCTTTTATTTTGAGATAGAGGCAGGAAGAAAAAGGAAAAGTGAGTGTGTGAGCAGTTCCAGGGTGTCCCAATACTACCAAGACACAAATATAAAGAGTTGATAACATATAAACAGAAAACTTAAAAATAGTGTACCATATTTTAGGTCTTCATGAGCTAATCATCTGAATGTTTTCATAATTTAAATAGATCTACTCAATTAGAACCGATGACATCTACAGGAGGTTGACAATGAGACCTGGCTGTCCTCACTTTCAGGGTATAAGAGCAAGATGAGAAGAAGTCCCAGGAGCCTTGGGGGAAACTTCACTTGAATTTTCCCCATGGTACTGCCTGTGATAGAAAATAACCGCTCCATTACAAAGGGGGAAAAAAAATGTGATTTTATTGAATTGAGCCGTTCTTTTACTAGATTTGGCAATCTAATTTCTCTGTGTGGACACAGACTTTGGAGAAGTCAAAACATCTGGTCAATGTCAATTTGAAAAAAATTAGTTAAATCTGCCGTTGGAGGTTATTATGTCTGTGGTCATTGTTATTATGACTGCACATTTGAATCATGTGGGGAAACTTTTATTTTTTTAAATTTTTATTTATTTATTATTTATTTTTAAAAATACTTTTATAGTGAAATAAACATTTTTAAAAATTAGTTTCAGGTGTACAACACAGTGCAATAGTAATACTTTTTACCCATCAAAGTGACAAACCCCCTCCCCCAATTCACCGCCCCACTCCCCCCATATCACACATATCTATTACACTTCCCTTGACTCCCTTCCACAGTATACTCCACATCCCATGACTATCTATATATTCAATTACAGTTGGCATACAATATTATACAACATCAGCTTCAGGTGTACAGTGTAGTGATCAAGCCTCTACTCCATCCATGAAGTGGTCTCCCTAACAAGACATGTGACCATCTGACACCCCACAAAATATTTATAACATTATTAATTATATTCCCCGAACTGTCTTTCATATCCCTGTGGCAATATTGTAGTTACCTATTTATGCTGTCTAATCCCTTCCCCTTCTCCCTCATCCCCACCCCCCTCCCAACAGCAACCATCAGTTTTTCCTTTATATCTATGAGACTGTTTCTGTTTACTTTGCTCGTTCATTTAGTTTTTCAGATTCCACATATAAGTGAGATCATATGGTATTTGTCTTTCTCTGACTGACTTATTTCACTTAACACGATAGTCTCTAGGTCCATCCATATCATTGCAAATGGTATGATTTCATTCTTCTTTATAGCCGAGTAATACTCCGTTGTATAAATGTACCACAGTTTCTTAATCCAGTCTTCTACCGATGGGCATTTCAGTTGTTTCCAAGTCTTGGCTATTGTAAATAGCACTGCAGTAAACATAGGGGTGCATATATTTTTCGAATTAGTGTCTTGGATTCTTCTGGGTAGATACTCAAGAGTAGAATTGCTGGATCATACAGTAGTTCCATTTCCAGTTATTTGAGATACCTCCATACTGATTTTCATAATGGCTGCACCAATCTGCAGTCCCACCAACAGGGCACAGGGTTCTCTTTTCTCCACATGTGGGGAAACTTTTAAATGCTACTAATGCTCAATGTCCTATATCTAAGATTCTGATTAACTTGTCTTCAGTGTGCCTCTTCCCTTTTAGTGTTCCTAAAGCCCCTCAGGTGATTTAATTGTGCCACCAGTGGTGAGAACCTGTGATACAGACAAATGCCCATGGAACTGCTTCATTTTTCTCACACAGTGACTCAATAATATAATCTCTGAAACTGGCTCCACCTGAACTTGAATCCCAGCTTTGATATTTCATGGCTATGTCACTTAGACTAAGTTAATCTCACTATGCCTCAGTTTCTTATTTGTAAAATGGGGATTATTATAATACCTGTCTCCTAGGGTTATTATAGAGATTAAATGACTTAATATATTCAGAATACTTAGAGCATTACTTGGAACACAGTGAGCATTATATAAATATTAGCTGTCTCTGGTCCTTTGCTGGTATTTCCTCTACTAGATACCTGAACTGAAATTAATTTCAATGGTCCAATATTACTCTAATAAGGTATATTAGTTCCCTGTAGATGCTGTAATACATTACCATAAACTGGGTGGCTTAAAACAACAGAAAATTTTCTCTCACCATTCTAGAGGCCCAAAGTCTGAAATCAAGGTGTCAGTCAGTAAGACTGCCCCCTCTGGAAACTCTAAAGGAAAATCTGTTCCTTGGCTCTGTCAGCTTCTGGTGCCTGTTAGCATTCCTCATCTGTGGTTGCATCTCTGTGCTGTTTTCATGTCGCTTTTTCCTCTGTAGGTCTTTTTTGTCTTCTGTCCCTTTCTTGTATAAAGAAACATGTGACTGCATATGAGGCCCACCCACATTACCCAGGACAATCTCTTTTCCTTAATTTAATCACATCTTTTGTCATATAATATTCACTTTTTTGCTATAATAAAGTGATATTCACAAGTTCTTGGAATTAGAGTGTGGGCATATGTTGTTTGAGGGCCACCATGCAACCTACCACCCAAGGTCATGATACACTGTAAGCAGATGGGACTCAGTCTGTGTTTAGTCACCTTTGCATTGGCCTGTACATCCACTCTCTAATATGTCCCAAACCATTATTTACAATGACAGATAAGATCTTAGCATACAAATAAGTGACTGTTCATTGTCAGTGTTTATTATTTTTGGGGGAGGACTCGGGGAAGTGGGCCAAAGGCTCAGAGGACTCGGTTGGCCCAGTGCGCTTTGGCATACAGAGATGCTCCAAAACCAGGAAAGACATCTTGGTGGGTTCTGCTCCAAAGGGAATAATTTTGGGGAAACTCTATTTTATGATTAAATGCAACCTAAAACCCTCACCAATTCTGGCTTTAAACTTGGAAAACGTTGATGTTTATTTTGAAAGAGAACAGTATGATGGTGCATTTAACCGGGACTCTCATTCCAAGTGACAGAAAAATCAATCTGGATAGGCTTAAGTAAACCTGAACTTATTAACTCTTATAACTGGAAAATTCCAACTTCAGGTCCAAATTGATGCTGTGGTTCCAAAGATACCATCAGGACCTGGGTTTTCTCTTCAAGTCTTGGCTGTGCTCTTTTTACTGGCTCCATTCTCAGAAAGGCTAGCCTTTGGTGGTGGTAAGACAGCTGTAGCATCTAAGACTTCCTTGTATGTCCTGTGGGCACTTGAAAAGAATGTGTATTCTGCTGTTTTTGAGTATAGTGTAATATAAATGTTGCTTATATCCTGTTGATTGATGATGTTGTTTAGTCTTCTATATCCCATCCGATTTTATAGCTTTTCTACTTTTCCAATATATTGTTGAGAGAGGGATGTTGCAGTCTTCAGCTATAATTGTGGATTTGTCTATTTTTTCCTTTCAGTTCTCTCAGTTTTGCTTCACATAAATTGCAGCTTTGTTGTTTGGCAATACACATTGAGGATTACTATATCTTCATGGTAGATTGACACTTATTATTATATAATGTCTCTCCTGGCTTTTGGTAATTTTCTATACTTTGAAGTATATTTTATTTGAAATTAGTAGAGCTAGTACTGCTTTCTTTGAATTTATGTTTACATGATATGTCTTTTTCTACCTCTTTATTTTCAACGTGTCTATATTGTTATATGTGGAGTGAATTTGTTGTAGATAGCATATATTTTAGTCACATTTTAGCTAATTCTGTCTTTTAACTGGTATATTTAGATGATTTAAATTTAATGTAATTACTGATATATTAAAGCCTAAGTCTGCCATTTTATTTTGTTTGTTCTATTTTCTTTTTCTTTCTTTTTTTTTTTTTTTTTTTTTTAAATTGGGGAATTGGGGGAGGGGAACAGTGTTGGGAAATTGGGGAGGGGGACAAGCCAAGTTGTTATTCTTCAATCTTAGTTGTGGAGGGTGCCAGTCGCCATCTGGCGGCCCGTTGGCAGCTAGTGGCCTCTAAACTCAAGGTGCTCTGTTCAATCTTAGTTGTGGGTGTGTGTAGCCATCATCCCATGTGGGAGTCGAACCAGCAGCCTTGTTGTTAAGAGTGCATGCTCTATCCACTGAGCCACTTGGCGGCAGCTCAGCTCAAGGTGCCGAGTTCAGTCTTAGTTGTGGGTGGGTGTAGCCCACCATCAAATAGGCAGTCTTGTTGTTAGGAGCATGTGCTCTCACCAGCTGAGCCATCCTGCCACCTTTTGGCAGCTCAGCTCAGGCATAGTGTCACTGGCCCAGGAGGGAATCGAACCAGCAGTCCTGTTGCTCAAAGCTCGTGCTCTGAAGCTAACTCTTAACCAATTGAGCCACTCGGCTGGCCCTGTTTGTTCTGTTTTCCATATCTGTTTTCTTTTCCCTCCTTCCTGTGGATTACTTGAATTTTTTTAAAATTCCAACTTGACCTATCAATTGCATTTATTATTTATTTTTATTTAAAAATATACAGAGGGTTCCAAAAAATGTATACACATTTTAAGAAAGGAAAACTGTATTAAAATTGTAATACTCAATATATACCGATAACAAAAGATGAATACTAGTCACGTTTGACTTCTGCAATTACTTCTGGTAATCAAAGTAGTTACCATCAGTGTCTAGGCACTTCTGATTACAGCGAACTACTGCTTGAGCAACGCTGACCAAAGTGTCCACTGGTGTACATCTTTTTTGGCACCCCCAGTATTTCCAGGTTTATTGAAATATAATTGACACATAACATTGTACAATTTTAGGGTATATAATGTGATTATTTGATATATGTATATATTGTAAAATAATAACCACAATAACATTAGTTAATACACCTATCACTTCACATAGTTGCCATTTTTTGTGTGTGTGGTGAGAACTTCTAAGATCAATTCTTTCAGCAGGTTTCAATAATACAGTATAATATTGTTGACTATAGTCACTATGCTGTACATTAGATCCCCAGAACTTCTTCATCTTATAACTGGAAGTTTGTAGCCTTTGAGCACCTCCACCTATTCCTCCCTCCACCCCCACTCCCTGCAAGCACCAATATTTTCTCTTTTTCTATGAGTTCAGTTTTTTTATGCATCCACATATAAATAAGATCATACAGTACTTGTCTTTTTTTGTCTGACTTACGAGGTTGGATAATTAAGTTCGTGAACTCATCCTAGAAAAAGTGCTACATACCTCATTGCTGAATATCACTATGGCCACCTTCGAAGTCCTCCCCTTGGGAAGCTATGCACTGACACCAGCACCTAATCCACGCTTCAAATCAATTTTGGAACTCCTTTTATGGAATGGCCATCAGAGCTGTTGTATTACCCTTGATGTCCTTAATGTCATCAAAATGTCTTCCTTTCAATATTGCCTTTATCTTCAGGTAAAAAAAAGTCATTGGGGGCCAGATAAGGTGAGTAGAGAAGGTGTTCCAATACAGTTATTTGTTTGCTGGCTAAAAACTCCCTCACAGACAGTGCCGTGTGAGCTGACACATTGTCATGATGCATGATGAATTGTTGGTGTAAAGTTCAGGTCATCTAACATTTTCATGCAGCCCTTTCAACACTTTCAAATAGTAAACTTGGTTAACTGTTTGTCCAGTTGGTACAAATTCATAATGAATAATCCCTCTGATATCAAAAAAGGTTAGCAACATCATTGCAATAAGTCTGAGAATTTGTCAGACCTTGTATTTCACTTAATATAATACTCTCAGGGCTCATCCATGTTGTCAAAAATGGCTGGATTTCCTTCTTTCGCATGGCTGAGAAACATTTTATACACACACACACACACACACACACACATTATATATATATGGTCTCACATATCACCTTTTAAAAAAATCTATTCCATCATCAGTGGACATGTAGACTGTTTTCATGACTTGGCTATTGTAAATAATGCTGAAGTAAACATTGGGGTGCATATATCTTTCTGATATCCTGTTTTCATTTCCTTTGAATATATACTCCAAAGTGGGAATGCTGGTTCTTAAAGTAATTATATTTTTAATTTTTTGAGGACCCTCCATAGTGTTTTCCATAGTGGCTGCACCAATTTACATTCCTACGAACAGTGCACAAGGGTTCCCTTTGTTCCACATCATTGCCAACACTTGTTATCATTTATCTTTTTTTTTTTTTTTTCTTTTTCGTTAGCTGAGCCATCCTGCCACCTGTTGGCAGCTCAGTGGCAGCTCAGCTCGGGCTGGCATCAAAGTGCTATTGCTCAGAGCTCAGCTCGCACTCATGAGTGAGCTCTTAACCAACTGAGCCACTCGGCCAGCCCTCATTTGGCTTTTTTGACAATAGCCATTCTGACAGGAGCGAGGTGATATGTCATTGTGGCTTTGATTTGCATTTCCCTGAAGATTAGTTATATTGAATATCTTTCCTGTATCTGTTGGCCATTTGGACACCTTCTTTGGAAAAATGTGTATTCAGTTCCTCTGCCCATTTTTAAATTGGATTATTATTATTATTATTATTATTATTTGCTATTGAGTTATATGAGTTCCTTATGTAGTTTGGATACTAACCCCTATCAAATATATAATTTGTAAATATTATTTCCTATTCTGTAGATTGTCTTTTCATTTTCTTGATCATTTCTTTTGCTGTGCAGGTGACTTTTATTTTGATGTAGTCCCACTTATTGATTTTTGCTTTTGTTGCTTGAGCTTTTAGTACATATCCAAAACATTATTGCCAAGACCTTATGTCAAGGAGCTTTTTCCTATGTTTTTTTAAATAGGAGTTTTAAGGCTTCAATTCTTACATTTAAGTCTTTAATCCATTTTGAGTTAATTTTTGTGAGCAGTGTAAGATAGGGGTAAGATAGGGGTTTCATTCTTTTGAATATCGATATCCAGTTTTCCCAAACCATTTATTGAAGAGACTATCTTTATCCCATTGAGTACTCTTGGATCCCTTATCTGATATTAATTGACTCTGTGTATGTGCATTTATTTCTGGGTTCTTTTTTTATTTTATTTTATTTTATTTTATTTTATTTTATTTTATTTTATTTTTAATTAGTTTCAGGTGTACAACACAGTGCAATAGTTATACATTTTACCCCTCAAAGTGACAACCCCCCACCCCCAATATACCACCCCACTCCCCCCCATATCATATATAGCTATTACTCTTCCTCTGACTCTCTTCCACAGTATAATCCACATCCCGTGACTATCTATATATATTCAATTACAGTAGGTATACCACCTCCATTTTAGTAATACAGTGCAGTGATCAAACCTCTACTCCATCCATGAAATGGTCTCCCTAACAAGACCTATGATCATCTGACTTTCCACAGAATATTTACAACATTATTAATTATATTCCCCAAACTGTTTTTCCTATCCCAGTAGCAATATTGTAGTTGCCTATTTTTGCTGTCTAATCCCTTCCCCTTCTCCCTCATCCCCATTCCTCTCCAAATTAGCAAGCCTGATTTTTCCTCTATATCTATTAGACAGTTTCTGTTTACTTTGCTCATTCATACAGTTTTTCATATTCCACATATAAGTGAGATCATATGGTATTTGTCCTTCTCTGACTGACTTATTTCACTCAACATTATAGTCTCTAGGTCCATCCATATCATTGCAAATGGCACGATTTCATTCTTTTTTATAGCGAAGTAATACTCCATTGTATAAATATACCACAGTTTCTTAATCCAGTCATCTACTTATTTCTGGGTTCTTGATCCTGTTCCATTGGTCTACCTGTCTGCTTTTATGCCAGTACCATACTGTTTTTATTACTACAGCTTTGTAACATAGTTTGAAACTAGCATGTTTGATGTCTCCAATTTTGTTCTACTTTTTCAGGATTGCTTTTGCTCTTCAGGGTCTTTTGTGGTTTCACACAAATTTATATGCTCTTTTTACTATTTCTGTAAAAATGATGTTGAAATTTTTATAAGGATTGAATTGAATTTATAGATGGCTTTGGATAGTATTGACATTTTTGCAATATTAATTCTTTTGATCCATGAAGATGGGATATCTTCCCATTTGTTTCTGTCTTCTTCATTTTCTTTCATCTTACAGCTTTCAGCATATAGCTCTTTCACCTCCTTGATTAAATTTATTTCTACGTATTTTATTGTTTTTGATGCTATTGTGAATTATTTGGTTGTTCAGAAAAGTAATGATGCATTTTTGCAACGAAAAACCTAGAAAAAATACATCATGACTTTTCTGACAACCCAATATATTGCTTTCTTTATATCTTTTCTAGATATTCATTGTTAGTATATAGAAATACAACTGAGCGCTGGCTTGGGAAGCCAGCGGCCCCAGTTTGGTCCCACATATGAGGGCCAGTGACACTGTCCTCAAAAAAAAAAAAAAAGAAAAAGAAAAAAAGAAATACAACTGACTTTTGTATGTTGATATTGCATCCTGCAACATTACTGAATGCATTTATAATTCTCACTTATTAGGCTTCTTATCTACCTTTGCTGGTATGTGTGTGGGGGGTGGGGGTGAGACTGGGGTCACAGATTTTTTCTGTGGTGCTTTTCTGTGGTGCAGTAGAGCAGCTATTTTCTTTTTTTTTTTTTTTTTAAAGATTTTATTGGGGAATTGGGGGAGGGGAACAGCACTGGGGAATCGGGGAAGGGGAACAGACAAGTTGCTGTCTTTTTGTTCTTCAGTCTAGTTGTGGAGGACGTCGCTTCACTGGCCCATGTTGGTGTCATCACTGCACTCTTCCCAGATAAGGCAGATCTGTCGCCGGCCTCTGGGTGGCGCTCACCGCGGCTATTGGCAGCTCACGCTGGCTGCAGGCCACTCACCATAGCCTATGGCAGCCCACTGCAGCAGGGGCTGCAGCCCACACCGTCACCGGGGCTCTCACAGCCCAGCTCCAGGTGTAGCTGTTGTTAGCAGCTATTTTCTTAAAGTTTTCATCTTGCCATGTTGCTCCTTTTCCTGGTTACCTGACTAGAGAGAGTAAGCTGTGTTGGGGCTTTTTTGTGTGTATGCCCCTTGGCACTTAGTGGTTGCCAGCTTCTTCAGCTCCAACTCTAGGATATATGAGGTAAAAAGAAAACCCAGAGAACTGATTGCCAAGGTCTTTAAAACCCAAGGTCTCTAGCATGTGTGACATCTTTTCTCCACCTTTCATAGTCTTCTTATGTTTATTTTACATACAATGGGCAAGAAATTAGTAGTATTCCTGTAAATGAAATTATGATGCATATTTGATATGCATGGGATATTATTTGAAGATTTGTATATGATATAAACTGTTTAAAACATATGATAGGTTCTTTCATTCATTCAGCATGTATTCTAGTCCTACTCTATGCCAGGCACTGAAGATGCAGTAGTGAACAGAATAGATAACATTCTTTTCCTTAAAGAGTCTGCATTGTGAGAAAAGACAGACAATTAGGAAACGAAATATAGTTTGTTACATTTGATAAGGAATATTGGAATAAGGAAAGCAGGTTTAGTAGAACAATGAGTGTTGGAGGCTTTGGAGGGTGGTCAGTAAAAATAACATTTGAGCAGAGACATGAAAAAGAAGTGAGGCCTATGTATATCTGGGGAAGTGACAATAGTCTGAGGTGGTACATACTGGTCTTATTCAGGTAACAGCAGGGAGGCCAGAGTGGCCAGAGTGAGATGGGCAAGGGGAAAAGTGAAATGAGATCAGAGATATAGTTGGGGAACCAGACTGTAGAACCTTGAAGGCAATCTGAAGGATTTGGGCTTTTCCTTAGCAATGAAGGGGCTTTTCAGAGGGAAATGGTTTGACCCAGCTTACAGCTTTATTTTGTCGGTTCTATGGAGGGCAAGCTACAATGAAGGAAGTGCAGGTTAAATGAGGAAGCTTCTGCAAATATCCAGGACAGGTTTAATGATGGCTTGAACACAGAGTTGGTGAAATGTGGCCAGATTCTGAAAATACTTTGAAGATAGAGCTGACAGAATTTGCTAATAGATTTTATGTGGGGATGAGAGAGAGAGAGATAGAGATAAAGTCAATGATGGTTTAAGGTCTTCGGTGTGAGCAATTGGAAGAATGAAGTTGCCATTTTCTGAGATGGGGTAGACTCAGGGAGGTACAGGTTTTGGGAAGGGTGGGGAATCAGGAGCTTGGGTTTGAATGTACAAAGTTTGAGATATTCTTTAAACTGGATGTCTAGTAGGAGCTTGGCCATAAGAGTCTGAGTTCAAGGACCTCAGACATCCTGACTGGAGACATAAATTTGGGAGGTGTCATTTTACAGATGATATTTAAAGATGTGAGACTAGACGTGATTACATATGCAGTGGCTGTAAATAAAGAAGTAAAGAGCCCTGGGACACCCCACTATTTAGGGGTAAGGGAATGAAGAGAAACCAGAAAGGAAAATGAGAAGTCAGTGAAGTAGGAGAATGAGGAGAAAGTGGTGTGCTGGAAGCTGAACAGAGACAGTGTTTCTAGGATGGAGTGATTACCTTGTCAAATAAAAAGAGAGTTGAAAATTGACTCTTTTTTTATTTTTTTTTGAGGGCAGTGTCACTGGCCCTCATATGTGGGACCGAACCGGGGCTGCTGGCTTCCCAAGCCAGCGCTTAACCACCACGCCACTCGGCCGGCAAAAAATTGACTCTTGTATTTGGAAATGTGGAGGTCTCTGGTGGTTTCACCAAGACGAGTTCTTATGTGAAGGAGAGAAGGAGGAAAGAAGAGGAGGAGAAGACATAGAGATGGCAGGGGTAGACAACTCTTTAGAGGAATTTTGCTGTAAAGGGAAGAGGAAAAAAGTGGGGAGGTGGGTGAAGGGGGAGATGGGGCTGAGGAAGGAGTATTACTATATGTAACATGTAAATATATACATAGAAACCTTGTATTTAGATATAGAATTTGAATTTATTTTGATTGACAAGTCTAAAATTTCATATAGTGAAAAGTCTTCAATAGGCTCGATAATCTTAGTAATAGCATTTGTATTTGAAGAAGATTTAGCTAAATATGAGTTGGTCTATGCAAGAAGTATAATTTTAAAGGTTGTTTCTTTGGTTTAAATTAGATTTGTAATTTCAGTTAACCCTTTCCAGTGAGTCCCCCACCACATGAATAGTTACTTAGCAGAGATAGAAAAATGTAGATTGACAGAGTACTTATCAATATCTGTATCAGAACAAACAAAAAAAATGAAAATTTTCATTAGAAGTGTAAGAGGGATTAAAGTGAAGTGGTCTCACATCAGGGAAACTGAGGCTCAGGCCATATGTTGACCATGGGATCTGAAGGTATAACTCACCTGCAACCCTCCCCAGTATACTAATTTCAGCCCCTTGGGCTACTTGACTCTCTTCCCCTTTCTCTCCATTGTTTTTTAGCTTTCTACATTGAAACATTTATTTTGAACTGCTGCCAGCTTTCCACCATCAATATCATTCAGATCAGAAGGACGCCTGGCTCTTCAGAGCCTTTCGTTTGTGCTGTGTGTTCACCAAACTCCTCTCTTTTTCCTGCTGGGAAATCCAGCTGGGCTACATTTCCCAGGCTCCCCTGCAGTTGGGTGAGGCCAAAGGAATGAGGGCAGGAGAAAAGCGCCACCTCTAGCCAGCAGCCAGCCCTTAAGATAACCTTTACACAGTCCTCCAAGCTCTCTCCCTTCCTTTGTCTGTGGGCCACAGGAGGAAGATGCCCTGGAAGAGCCTGGCTCCGGAGGGCTTGTGGAGCAGATCATCACAGCAGAACCACTGTGCACTGTGGCCTGAGCAAGAAATGAGCGTTTATTATGTGTAACCTCTGCTACTTTGGAGTTGTTTATTATGCTAGTGAGCCTGTCCTGATTAATGCCTACTCCTTTGGATGAGACACAATGAGTATTGACTTTCTATTCAGATTTACGGTCCAGAGAGTGGGGGTGGGGTGCATTCATGGTTTAATTTGAAAGCATGGCTACTATGTTGTGGGTTTTTGGAAGGCAAGGACTTCATATTTTGGGCTTGTTTTGGGGGCATTGTTGGCATGAACGGGGCCACGTTGGGAGGCAAACAACTATTTTTTTTTTTTTTTGAGGGCAGTGTCACTGGCCCTCATATGTGGGACCTGAACCGGGGTCGCTGACCCACCTTGTACTTTTCCTGCCCCTGATCTGAAATGAGCTACTTTTCCATGGTGCCCACTTTCTTTAGGGAATGGTATTTACAAAGACCTGGTTGCCCAGTGTGCTTGTTGCTGCCATGTGTCGTGACACCTAAGTCTTTGAGTGGGCCAGTTTTAAAAGTCATGAATCTATATTGGTATTTCCAATTCAAATTTAACAATACAACTTTTCATTTGATTTTATAGTTGTATCTTTTTCTTTCACACTGAAAATCTTAGTTCTTTATCACAATAGCATATTTACTTGTTTGCTCTATCTGACGATACTCATAAAATAATTTATAAGCTACAATACCATTATTACTGAGAAAGAAAAAATAAAGTTTATTATTTCTATGCCAATCTTTCTTTAGAATGTATTCCTTTAGGATATACAGTTAGGATACTGTGTTCAAAAGTCACTTGAAATGATTCTTTTTTTGTGTGTGCTGGTGTTACCAATTTTACATACAATTGGGTTTCTGTTTCAGTTCATTTTCAATTTTACAATTTGCTCTTTCTTTACTTTTCGATATGGTTTTATTTTTAAAATATGTAAAGACGTTTACATATGGTCCAAATTTCAAAACCATATAAAAAGGTAACTTTGGTGAATTTTCACTTCCATTTCAATCTAATCTTTTCCACCCTTTATCTTCTCCCTTCCTTCTGCCCTCTATAGGCAAGCATCCTTTAAAATTAGTTTCTCATTTATCCTCTTAGGGTTTGTTTGTTGTTGTTGTTTCTTTTTCTTTCTTGATTTTGGTAAAATAAAGCAAATATGGCCACTTTGGTAAACAGTTTGTCCACAGTGTGCCTATTCCTCAAAATGTTAGCATAATCATAAACCCCAGAAATTCGACTTCTAGGTATCTTCCCAAGAGAAATGAAAACATACGTTCACATAAACCTTGGACATGAATGTTCATTGCAGCATTATTCATAGTAGCTAAAAAGTCGAAACAATCCAAATTTTTACCAGCTGACAAGTAGGTAAATGTGGTATTTCCATACAATTGAATATTATTCAGGGATAAAAAGAAATGAAGTACTGATAGATGCTAGACCATGAATGAACTTTAAAAACATTATGCTAAGTGAAAGAAGCCAGTCACAAAAAACCACATATCATGATTCCATATGTAAGAAATCTTCATAATAGGTAAGTACTTACAGACAGAAAGTAGATTAGTGTTTGCCAGGGACTGTGGGCAGGCGACATTGGGACTGACTGCCACTGCTAGGAAGTTTCTTTCTGGGGTGATGAAACGTTCTCAAATTACAATAGATAGGTGATGGTTGCACAATTTTGTAAATATACTAAAAACCATTGAATTGTGCACTTTTAAAAGGGTGAATTTTACCTCAATAAAGCTTTTATAAAAAACAAGCAAATATATATATTCATTCTTATTTCCCCTTCTTGATTGTAAAAAGGTGCAAACTATAGATCACTATTGTGCAGCTTTCTTTTTTCATTTATAAATATCTTGGAACATGGATGAATCTTGAGGAAATTAATCTGAGTGAAAAAAACCAGTTTCAAAAGGTTACATATATTATTTTATTTACACAATCTTCTTGAAATGACAAAATTATGGAAAGGGAGAACAGATTAGTGGCTCCAGGGACTGGGAGAGGGTAGGCTTATGCTGTGGCCATGAAAGGATAGCGTAAAGGGCCCTGATGCTGATGTAGTTATAGGAAAATATACTGAGTTTAAGAGTTTCATAAAACATTATCTTTTCAGCCTTATACAAATATATTTAAAAACTAGAATGACATTTGTGATTTTCTATGAAAATTTAAAATTTCCAGAATTTATTAGGAAGCCCAGAAGGCATCTAAATAAATTACTTATGAGAGAAATAGAGATGTTATCAATAATACTAGCAACCTCTCCTTTGAATGATGCAGTCCTAGATAGATTTCACAAAGGGCTTCTACCAAATGTTTAAAGACTGGGTAACTGCTAATGCTATTTATGCCATTCTAGAGCATGGTCTAAGAATGAAGTGTTCCAGATCCATACAAAGAAAGTGTAACATTATTTGCAGATGCTGATATACCTGGGAAGTCCAGGAAAATGTACTGAAAAGCTATTATGAATAATAAGGGAATTCAGGATATGGCTGGGAACAAAATTAATATTTAAAAATCAAAGGCTTTCTTCTTCCAAATTAAAAGATGTAATTAAAAAATAGTCATGGGGAGGGTTGGCCGAGTGGCTTAGTTGGTTAAGAACTCACTCAAGAGTGCAAACTGAGCTCTGAGCAACAGCAGTTCGATGCCCAGCCCGAGCTGAGCAGCCGCTGAGCTGCCAACAGGTAGCAGGATGGCTCACCTAAAAAAAAAAAAAAAAAAAAAAATCATGGGAATGTGTACTGCATCATGGGAAATATAGTCAGTAATGTTCTAATAACTATGTACAGTGTCAGTGGGTAGTAGACTTGTTGGGGTTATCACTTTGTGAGTTCTGTAAATGTCTGATCACTATATTGTTCTGTATGCCTGAAACTAATTTTAAAAAAAGAGAAAGTATGTGAGTTTATAAAAAAAAGATGTAAATGGAAAATCCCATTTACAGTAACACACACAAAAAGATTTTTAAATCCTTGGGATTAAATGGAACAAAAAATGTGCAAAATCTATATGAAGAAACATAAAAATCTACTGAGGGACATAACAATACCTGAATGAGTGGAGAAAGGAACCACCTGCGCCTGAATAGAAAGGTAATGTTAACAACAACCTCATAAAGATAATGTTAAGAAAAACACATTTACTGAATTCTTATCATTTGTTCTCCTCTAAGCACTTTATATAATACTGACTGAATCCTTATAACCCAATGAGGTGGGCAAATAAAGAAAAAGACACAGTCCAATTACTAAGTGACAAGGTCATACAGCTAGTAAGTGGAATAGTCCGTGCAATTTAACCTCTGTGCAACACTGTTTGAATTTTTTTTAATGAACTTAAAAAATATTAAAGTATAGGGGGCCGACCGAGTGGCTCAGTTGGTTAAGA
The DNA here is from genome assembly GCA_033961575.1 of Aselliscus stoliczkanus. Lineage (NCBI taxonomy): Eukaryota > Metazoa > Chordata > Mammalia > Chiroptera > Hipposideridae > Aselliscus > Aselliscus stoliczkanus. Next base: position 49,495,994 of record CM066730.1, on the reverse strand, counting down.
GCTCGCTCAAGAGTGCGAGCTGAGCTCTGAGCAACAGCTGTTCGAGGCCAGCCCGAGCTGAGTTGCCGTTGAGCTGCCAACAGGTGGCAGGATGGCTCAGCTAAAAAAAAAAAAAATATTAAAGTATACAATGCAGCATATTAAAGTATATAATTCATTGGTTTTTAGTATATTCAAAAAGTTGTGTACCATCTCCACTATCTAATTCTCGAATATTTTTATGACCGCCCCTCCCACAAAAGAAATCCTGTGCCTGGTAACAGTCACTCCCCATTCTTCCATCTCCCAGCCCCTGGCAACCACCAATCTACTTTCTGTCTCTAAGGATTTGCCTGTTCTGGACATTTCATATAAATAGAATCAGATGATATGAGGCCTTTTGTCACTGGCTTCTTTCCCTTAGGATATTGTTTATAAGGTTCACCTATGTTGTCACATATATCACTACTTTATTGCATTTTATGGTTTAATAATACACCATTGTATAGATTTACATTCATCAGTTGATGGACATTGGGTTGTTTCCATATTTTTGACTAATGTGAATAATGTTCTATGAACATTTGTGTACAAGTTTTTGTATTAACATATGTTTTCATTTCTCTTGTGTAGATACATACCTAGGAGTGGAATTTTTGGGTCATATGGCAACTTTGTTTAACTTTCTGAGAAACTGCTAGATTGTCTTTCATAGTGGCTGCACCATTTTATATTCTCACCAGCAATGTATAAGCGTTCTAATTTCTCCACATTCTTACCAACACTTGTTATTTTATTTATTATAGTCTTCTGGTTGGCTTGAAGTATATCATTGTAGTTTTGATTGACATGACTCTAATGATGCTGAAAATCTTTTCATGAGCTTATTGGACATTTGTTTATCTTTTTAGGAGTAATGTCTGTTCAAGTTAATTTGCCTTCTAATTGGGTTGTTTCTTTTTTGTTGTGTTATAGGAGTTCTTTATATATTTGGATATCAAATTGTCATAAAAAATGATTCGCAAATATTTCTCCCATTCTCTAGATTGTCTATTTTCTCTTTTTAAATTTTTTAAAAGATTTTTTTATTAGGAAATTGGGGGAGGGGAACAGCGTAGGGGAATCAGGGAAGGGGAACAGACAAGTTGTGGTCCCTTTTCGTTCTTCAGTCCAGCCGTGAAGGATATCGCCTCACTGGCCCACGTTGGTAATGTCACTGCTCTCCTCCTGTGTGAGGCAGTCGCTCGCTGGCCTCTGTACAGTCGCTCACAGTGGCTCTTGGCCACTCATGCTGGCTGCCGGTCACTCACTGTAGCCTATGGCAGCCCACTGTAACAGGGGCTGCAGCCTACCGTCGCCGGTCATCTTAGCTATGGAGGCAACCAGGTGGAGCTGTTGTTCACCAACTTAGCTGTAGAGGGCAGTGTCGCTGGCCCTAATATGTGGGATCCAAACTGGGGCCCTGCTGCTCAGAGCTGGCATCCCAAGCCAGCTCCTAACCAATGCTCCACTCGGCTGGCCCTCTTTTTGAATTTTTGAATTTTTAATTTTTATTATTATTATTTTTTAATTTTATTTTTAAAAGTAGTTTCAGGTGTACAACACAGTGAAATAGCTATACTTTTACCCCTTAAAGTAACAACCCCTCTCCCCCCAAGTTATTGACTTTCTTGATAGAGTTCTTTGTTGCACAAAAGTTCTGAATTTTGAAAAAAGTCTAATATAGCTATTTTTTCCTCTCCATAAATTTTGAAGGAATCCCTCTACTGAATTTTTCATTTCAGTTGTACTTTTCAACTCCAGATTTCTATTTGGTCTGGTTACCCTAAAAATAAATAGCCAAGTGAGAGGCAACAATGTTTATTTGAGATCCAAAGAATAGCTATTTAAGAAGCGCTGATTAAGGCAGAAACCCAAACAGTGTACCAATTAGGGGGTGAAGGCAGGGTTTTTTATGAGAAAGGGCAGAGGAATAATTACATGAATAAGAGAAAGGAATTTCTATTGGTTTTAATAAGTCTAGGAAGGAACTTTTGTCGATGTAAATAAAGAAGTTATTCTTTACCTGTAATGGTGGTGCTAATTCTAAAGAATGTCTTTAATTTTCAATTTGATAGGCAGGATGTCCACTTTCCTGTTAGCTTTGTAATTTATTTACAAGTACTAACAAAAATATTTGCACTGGTTGAAATACAATGTTAGTTTTGCCCAGTTCAAACATTCCAAAAATTTGAGAGGTAAGATGTGCAAAGCAGTTCCTCTGGAATGGCTGCCCTAGTTCTATTTTAAAATGACTCTGCTTAGGTTAACTTTTTACAGTTCCTTTTTATAATTTCTAACTCTGCATTGATATTTTCTATTTGATGAGACATCATTCTTATACTTTAGTTCTTTAGACATGGTTTCCTCTAGTTCTTTGAACATATTTAAAATAGTTAATTTGAAGTTTTTGTCTAGTAAGTCCAATGTCTGGGATTCTCAAGGACAGTGTCTATTGATTACATTTTTCCTGATATATTGGTTATACCCATGGTTGTTTAAACTGTTTAAAATAATATTATGTGGCCACTCTGGGAATCATTTTCTCCCTGCTTCCCAGGATTTGTTGTTCCTGCCTGTTGTATTGGATTGTTGGAAAAGGCATGACGTATTTTTCTGTGTTTTTCGTTGCAAAAAAGTGTCATGACTTTTCCAGCAACCCAGTAGTTCGTTTGCTTAATGACTTTTCTGAACTCATTCTGTGAAGTCTGTATCTTTGTTTTTTTGGACACTGAAGTCTCTACTTGGTTAGCTTAATGATCAGTTAATGATTGAACAAGAGATTTCCTTAAACACCGGGGACCAATAAGTCTCCCTGTCTTTGCTAAGGGCCTCTGTTTGCATGTTAGGGATCTCCTTCAACAACCACCATGCAGTTTACAAGTCTGCTGTAGCCTTGCTTGCTACTTGTGCAGACCTCAAGGTCAAGCAGAGGTGAGAGTTTAGGACATTTTTAGATCCTTTTTGAGCATGTGTATGGTCCTGTGCATGTGCATGGCTGTCTAGATTCCCAGGAATATATCTGAGCTTTTCAAAACTTCTATGTGCATCTCATTCCTCAGCCTTTCCTTCTAAACTTTTTGATTAATCTATAAATGCCCCATTTAAGATCCATTGCCTCGGACCACTTCACTGTTAAGACAGTCAAAAAATATCCCCCCAGAGCCGGCCAAGTGATACAGTGGTTAAGCGCTGGCTTGGGAAGCCAGTGGCCTTGGTTCGGTCCCACATATGAGGGCCAGTGACACTGCCCTAAAAAAAAAAAAAAAAAAAAAAAAAAAAAAAGAATATCCCCCTTCTCCCAGAAACTTTCTGCATTAGGTAAGTTTGAGGTGGAATAAAGACAAGTCTTTAGAGTGGAGCCTTACAAGGGACCACCAAACAGGTAAAAGAATGACTTCTTTTTGGGCATGAAGTTTTGAAAGAGTTCCAGCCCTGTTTTGATCCCCCCCAATTCTGGGAATGCTGGCAGGTTGTTACTTTCTAAGGCTATGCAGAGCTGAAAAGTGAGAGATGGGACAGAGTAAGTTAACATGCCACAAAACTTGCTGCCTTTACTGAGATTTGGGCATTTTCTTGCCTAAATGTCCCCCAGGTTGCTGCAAGACTTTGGCTAATATCCAAAGTTCTGAAAAAAATTGATTCTGACTTATTTTTACCAGGTTTTTTCTTTTGCTTCTATGAAGAGGTGATCTCTTGGAGATTCTCCTTCTGACATTTTGTTCTCTTAATTAATTTTTAAATTTAAGAGTAATTCCAAAATTTGGGTGTTCATAAGTTAGTTTTAAGTTCACACGAACAAATAAACGGTCAAGAATAAACAGAAAAACCCTTGAAAAGTGTAATGATGTAATAATGCTGCCAACCAATATTAAGACATATTTTAAAAGTACAGTTATTAAAACAGTGTAGTTTTTGCAATAGAGAGATCAATGGAACAGAACCAAGATTCCAGGAGAAGAGCCAAATATATATAATTTAGTGTACAATACCCCTGGCAATGCATGTCAGTGACAAAGAGATACTTAGTAAATTTACTAGCATTAGGAAAAAAATAGGTTGGATTCTTATCTAACTTTTTACAACAAGATAAATTCTAGATGTATCAAATGCTTAAGCATAAAAAAATCATTAAAATAACGGGAAAATTGGGAATTATAACAAATTTTGTCTGAGTGGGTACAACACTTTAAAAACAACCCAAGTATCTATTAAAGTTAAACAGATAAATACATATAGTATATTCATATATATATATATATATATATATATATATATATATATATATTAATTGGGGAATTAGGGGAGGGAAACAGTGTTGGGGAATTGAGAAGGGGACCAGCCAAGTTGTTGTCCTTCAATCTGAGTTGTGTACTGTGCAGCTCGTCGCCATCTGGCTGCCCATGGCGGCTCCCAGACGCTCAGCTCAAAGTGCTGTGTTCAATCTTAGTTGTGGGGGTAGGAGGCACAGCCCACCATCCCATGTGGGAGTCAAACTGGTAAACTTGTTATTAGGAGCACGTGCTCTCACCAGCTGAGCAATCTTGTCACCTTTGGCAGCTCAGCGGCAGCTCAGCTTGGGCGCAGCTCACTGGCTCATGTAGGAATCCAACCGGTGACCCTGTTGCTCAAAGCTTGCACTCTTAACCAACTGAGCCACTTGGCCGGCCCCCATATGGTATATTCTTACTAAGAGAATAATATACAGCATTAAAACTAAATGAACTATAGTTATTTACAACAACATGCTTGAGTCTCAGAAACACAATGAGTTAAATAAGACATTAAAGAATGTGCTAAGAGTCATAGAGTATGATTCAATTTATATGGAATTAAAAATGAGCAAAATAAACTATATTTTTAGGGATGCAAACAAATGTGGTAAAATTATACAGAGGCAAAAGGAAATAATTATTATAAAAATCAGGATAGTGATTACCTCTGGGGTATGGTGGTACTGGGAACAGGAAGAGACCAATGGGAGATTTTTGGGGTGATGACCATGTTCTATTTTTTGACTTGGTAAGTGGCTATATAGGCATTATTTGATGGTTATTCATTAAACTACATAGGTGTATGAACTTTCATGTATGACTGTTATATTGCACCATAAAAGAATAAAAATTATAAAGAGGATGTAGTTTTGAGATCTAGAAATCAGTACTAAACTTTGGGCAATATTGTATTTTGAGGCTATTTATATTTTTAAGCCCCTTTTCTTAGATTTCTTTAGATTCATAATTCCTAACATTTAGAGAAGTTTCTATTATCTGAAGGGATTCTGCAGCCATTTTATAGGGAATGCTACAATATCAGCAATTAGATCCTATAAGAGAGACATTATGGAAAGTGACTGATATGAAAATGCCATTCCACTACCAGATGGGATAAGCCAGGCTTTACCTTTCTTCCTGTATAATCTGGGTTTCACTGCTTCATTTATAGAAAACATCAGCATCCAATCTTGGGGCTCCTAGGATTAAATTTATTGACTTCTGGAATGTGCATGACATTTACCTTTCAAGGCTATTGTAAAAATAAAATAATAAATGGTGATTACTGTGGATTTTGATGAAACAAAGCAAATAATATTATAAATGCTTGTTTTAGAGCCAGATAATAATGTTCTTTCATTGCAGAAATCTAAGGGAAAATGGTTTTTAAAAAAATGGGTTTGATGTCATTATCTGTTTGGAATGTTTTCCTCACATTGATTTTTTTTTTTTTAATTGAACAATGGATCCTGACCTTTCTCTCCCATATATCCCAGGACATTTGTTTACTCATTCCTCACTAGAGGGAGGCCTTTTCCAGTTGTGTTACTCTTCAAAGGCTTTGTCTTCTGCATGGGCAATGGACTCCTGCAAGGTTACTATCTGACTTACTGCGCTGAATACCCCACTGAGTGGTACACAGACGTACGATTTAGCCTGGGTAAGTAAATCTGATTACTTTCCACCCAACACCGCTTCCCACAGTCTAAATCACCATCACCTCTTCCCACCCCTTACAGTAAACTCTCAGTGATTCCATTCCCCCTTCTCTCACCCCTACTTTGGTCTTTTCTCCATAGAGCAGCCAGAGAGAGCTTTGAAATGCATCATGTCATTCCCCATCTCCAAACTCTCCAATGGATTTCAGGATAAAATACAAATCCCTTACCACTGCCTGCGAAACCCAAATGTCCTTGGTTCAGCCCGATGTCCAGACCCCCTTTCCTGCCTCTATCCACCTCATTTTCTGTGCTGTAGCCGCAGTGGCCTCCCTGCTGGGCCTGAACCAGTCAAGCTTGCCCTGGCCCAGAGCTTTTGTGCAGACGCCTCCCTCTGCTTAGAATGCTCTGTCCCTATATATTCATGGAGCTTGCGCCCTCCCTTTATTTAGGTCTCTATCAGTTTATGCCTGCTCAAATAGACTTTTCCTGACCACCTATATTAAATCGTAGAGAATGCTGACCGTTGAATTTGTTACATTCTCTGGGAGAGGAACTAAAGTCCAGGAAGTCTCAACTGTTTGCACATGATTTTGGCTCAGGCCAAAAATTTAGTGATTATCCCCATTTCCTCTCTTTGCATCCCACATCACGTTCTGCCCGTCAGCTTGGCACTGCTGCCTCTAGCTCCAAAACATGTGCCAGCTGGGTTCACTTCTTCCAAACGGCACTCACTTCCTCATAGTCCAAGCCACAATGACCTCTTGCCTGGACCACCCAATGACCTTCAACCTATACTTTCTGGCCCCCCATAACCAACCACTTCTCCACACAACAGTCAGAGTGAACATTGAAAACACAAACAGCCAGAGGTATTAGTTGTATGAATGCTAACATGCATGCACCAAGGAGTATTCTGGAGCCAGAAAAACAAACAAAGCAAAAACAAGAAGAATCTCTTGTGTGCTCATGTGGAGAGATCCCTGGAAATGTGGTTAAATAAAAATAAAAGTGTGAACAATGTAGACAGCATGCTGCTTTTTATGTAAAAATGGGAGAGAACGAAAATTTGTGTGTATGTGTAAAATTGGAAAAGAAAATATTAGATTAATAAAAAAAGAAACTAATAATAAAAATAAGTTTACCTGTAAGGCTTGGGGTTAAAAGAATGGGATGGTGGGCAGAGCTCTTCCTTCAGTATAGTTTTGTCATTTGAATTGTGAAACTTCATAACTTAGTTGAAAAATCTAAATGGAGGAAAGGTCCCTATAATTGAGAACAAAATAAATGTATATAACTGTATATTAAACTGGCAACATAACCATACAGGAAAATGACTTATGCCAATTTATAGGAAATCAGAGAATAAAGAAATAAGTTAAATTCCATCATGATGAAGTAAGGCAGTCTTATCTAGAAAGGAGGGAATTCCGAGGGTCAACTATCTGGTCTTTTCAAGATGTCAGGGTCTTCCCCTAAGATTAAAAGACGCTTAAAGGACATAACCTTATGCCAGATGTGGTCCTATATTGGATGTTGGTTGGCACGAACCAGCTATAAGAGGCATTTTGGGGACATCTGAGGAACTTGGACTACAGCTTAGATGGCTTAGATGAAAATCTGGGAAGGTATGCACTAATGTCTTTAATGGTGGTAATTTTTTTTTTTTTTTTTTTGAGGGCAGTGTCACCGGCCCTCACATGTGGGACCCGAACCGGGGCCGCTGGCTTCCCAAGCCAGCGCTTAATCACCGCGCTACTAGGTTGGCCCTAATGGTGGTAATTTTTGGGTGGTAGGAATAACGTGTCTTGATTTTCTTAGTTTTGCTAATTAGTGTTTAATCTTCCACATAACATATGTATTTCTTTTGGGATAATAACAAACAGAAATCAGATCCTATTTCTATCCTGTTTAAAACCTGCCGGTGGCTTCCTATTGCACTTAAAAATCCAAACTTCTCACCATGGCCTATAATGCTTCATGTCACTTTTTACTTATCATTCTATATTTCCTCACTTCTCCCTTATCTTAAAGTTCAGCTGCAGTGCCTTCCTTCCGTTCTTTAGACCTGCTAAATCTATTCTAACCTCAGGGCCTTTGTATCTGCTGATCATTCTAACAGATTGCTCTCCCTGAGATCTTTGCATTTTCATTATTCAAATCACAGGACAAATGCCAAATCTTCAGATTGGCATTTAGTAGAAACAACCTCCACCCTACCCCAGTTAATTCTCAATCTCATTATCGTACTTTGATTTTCTGCTTTACAGTAATAATTATGTGATTTTTAAATCTTTACATTATTTAAATCCGTTCCTGTTTACCTCCACTAAAATTTGAGCTTCATGAGAAGGACACCTTGATTTTTTTTTCTCACTACTGTATCTCTGGTGTTTAGGGCAGTGCTTGGTACATAGTAAGTCCTCAATAAATATTAGTTGAATGAATGAATAATGAATGAATGAACACATGAGTGAATCTCATACCATCATTATGAGATAGGTACTGTTAGAGTCCACATTTTACAGATGAGAAAACTGAGGCCAAGAGAGGTTGTGACTTGCCTAAGGGCATATAGACATCTAGTCCAAGGTTCCTACTTCTTCCACTGCTGTACGTGCTACTGCCCTCTCTCTGTTCACCCTCACCCCCTTACCACTGGCATCCCTCTCCAGATTTCCTTTCTTTCAGGTCAATGATCTTTTGACTAGACAAGATTGAAAATCATTATATCGTATCATAGCAATTGAGGTGAGAGTAGATCTGACTGTTTTTGTTCAACTGTTCTTGCTTTTTGCCTCATGTATTTTGATCAGCATAAAGACACTTTATTGACAGGTGAGGTTGGGCATCTGTGTGGGACAGTGTTTCTGGTCTGTAGTGATGCCCAGTGGGATGCAGAACCAGCATCCATGATCCTGGCTCTTCTCACCCAGACCAGGGCCCTTTCAGTCCCAGTGAATGGGAGGAGAATGTGTGTGTGATTTGGCAGTGGCGGAAACTAGTTTCTTAGGTGTTAACCTCTCCAGTCTAGCTCACATTACTTTCATAAGAGTGGATGCTATTAGTCCAGAATGAGGCACAGAAAACCAACTCACAGTAATTTAAATAATTAAGAATTTATATTTCTTACATAACAAGAATGTTCACAGGTAGTTGGCTTTGGCATTCCTGTAGTTGCCTGGGATCTTAATGATATCTGCTCTGTTATTCTTAGCATGTTCACCTCTGGTCCTCATAATAGTCACTTCATGATTACCTGACAGATGCTGCAGCTTAGGGCATCACCTGGTAATGAAGGATGAGGGAGGCAGTAGAGGAACTGGTTCCATTTGCCCATTTTATCAGAAAAGCAAAAAATTTCCAAGGAAGAGCCCAGAAGTCTTCCCTTTACATCTTGTCAGGATTTGGTCACAAGACCACCTTTCAGCCTTCCAGCCTCTATAGTGAAGATGGCAAAAAGAAGGGGGTAGAATTGGTTATTGAGTTTGAGCCAATCAAACCAAAATTGTGGCTTGATTATTTGTGAATGAATCAAAGGCTTGCTATTTATTCATTCATTTACTTGCTTATTTATTTATTTAAGAATTGGACAGTAGTGCTGCCTCCTTCTTTCCTCTCCCACCTGTCTCTATCACGTGATACTATGTACTTCCAGTTTTTGGTCTATGCAACAGCACAGCCCCTCCACCCAAATTTGGGACCCAGACTAATTGTTCCTTCACACCTGTTCCCTTTTTTTTGTCATATCTTATCTTAGTACAATTCTTAGAATTCAAAATCAAATGCCCTTCCTTTCATTTTTAGAAAAAAAACCAGCTTGTGAGAAAAACACCAAAATCAGGATACATTTTTAACTTCCTTCCTCTCTCTTCTTTGCTCAGGCATCTTCTTATTTATTTTGGGAATGGGAATCAACATTCATAGTGACTATATATTGCGTCACCTCAGGAAGCCTGGAGAAATCACCTATAAGATTCCACAAGGTAACATCTCCCCTGCCCTCCAGATTCCCATCTTGCCTTGGGAGCTTGTCTCAGGGATTTACTATGAGAAACAAATGGAGAGAGCACAAATGACACAATATATCCTGACTTGCCCCTGACTTCTCCACATCCCATCCCACCCCACAACACACTTGAATTTCTGATCTGAACCCAGAAGCTCAAGAGAGGTATAAGAGTTCTCAGGAAGGTGAACGATCACAATACCCTGAAGATGAGGGAGAGTGTGAGGCTGGGGGTAGGAGGGAGGCTGCGACCTCACTGCAGTAGGGAAGATGATCATATCCTGTATTAGGTTTCTCCAGAGAACAGAACCAATGGGATATAGACATAGATATAAATATAGAGGTATAAAATGATCTATTATTTGGAATTCGCTCAAGTAATCATGGAGGCTGAAAAGTCCCATGATCTGCTATCTCCCAGCTGGAGACCCAGGAGAGCTGGTGGTGTAAGGTCCAGTCTGAGTGCAGGAGAAGACCCACATCCCAGCTCAAACACAGTCAAGTAGGGAGAGTGAATGCTCCCCTACTCCACCTTTTTGTTCTGTTCAGGCCTTCAATGGGTTAGACAAGGCCCAACCATCCTGCGGTGGGGAGAGCAATCTCAGGCTATCAATTCAAATGTTAATCTCATCCAGAAATAATGTTTTACCAAATATCTGGGCACCCTGTGGCCCTCTCAAATTGACATAAAAAATTAACCATCATATACACACAGAGTGTCAGTCCTTCCTAGGTTAAGAAATAGAGCTGAATCATACATGACCAGCAAATTTGTCCTCTCAAATGAGTCTCACTAGACTTGTCTAGTGAGTAGTCAGGGGTAGGAAGTGTGTATTTCCTGCCACTTGTATATTCTTAAAGATGTAGAGAACAATATTTACTTAATCAAAAATTAGGAAGGGAGGTGTTATAAGTACAAGTGCATTTTTAGAGATAAAGGCACAGAATATTTGAAATCGTAACTTCTCCCAAGATACTAGTGCGTGAGTTGACAAATATAAGCAGTTGGGAGTGAATCAACCCTAGTAATCCTTCGATATTTTTAGGTTTGTATTTGTATTTGTGGCTCCCATCCTTTTTGATGTAAATAGAACTTTTACATTAAAAAATTTCCTGAATTGCAACATGATGTTAGTGCAGATTACTATTCATTGATTAAGAAAATAATGACAGGGCTGGCCAAGTGGCTCAGTTGGTTAAGAGCTTGCTCAAGAGTGAGAGCTGAGCTCTGAGCAACAGCGGTTCGATGCCAGCCCGAGCTGAGTTGCCGTTGAGCTGACAACAGGTGGCAGGATGGCTCAGCTAAAAAAAAAAAAATAATGACAAAGCTACTATGATTTCAAAAGGCCATTTAAATGAACATAAATGTTGCTAACATCCTAACAGTATCTACATCAAACAAAAATAATACCATCGGTTGAAATATATACCATTTACTATATTCAGCATTTTATAGACCCTTTGCAATACATCAGTGGTTCCTCCCAGGGTCTGGGGAGTCACAGGTTGGAAACCGCTTATGCGATGTCATCCTTAAGGAACTTTAGGGGTGTTAATTTTTTAAATCTTCACTTAATAACTAGACAAAGAAGAGCAGAGAAAGCTCTTAAAAGCTAGATTGCCAAGGTTAGTTTCCAACTATTGAGTCATGTTAGAGAATTATTTAAAAACAAAATATTCTTTATATAACTATGGGGAAAAAAAAGTACCGGGATGCCAAAAAAATGTATACACATGACTTGTATTCATCTTTTGTTAATGGTATATATTGAGTATTACAATGTTAATACAGTTTTTTTCTTTCTTAAAATGTGTATACATTTTTTTGGAACCGTCTGTATTTGTGTGAAGTGAACTTTCCCAATTTAGTGTTTGGCTAGAAATCTTGAGTGTAGATATATTAACTATGATTAGACATGTGTTGATTTCTAATGTAGTTCTGATATCAGAATATTTCGTTGGATAGAAACATAAACCGTAAAAGGTTAATGGAAGGAGACCTCATCAGCTTTCTGAGGGTAAAACCCTGCAGCGCCTACTCCCTCCTTTAAACTTGAACAGAGTGTACTGCTTTGCAGAGGTGGGGAGGCAGATGCCAAAGGAGAACCAAATAACTTCTCACATCAATTCAGGTTTTTATGACTGTTTTCACATAGTTGTGTTGTTTCGCCCCACTGTGAATGTGAAATATGCTGACCAGCCATGTGGGTGTCCAGGGAAAGATTGAGAAGTTGAGAGGTGGCCTGGAAATCTTACTTAATAAAATGAAACAAAACCCGGACCTCCTGCCCCTCATGCTCATCCTGTCCGGAGCCAGTGGCCCAGCAGTGGTTAAATATTTGGGTGGAGCCCATGAAGCAGTTGGGGCCACTCCTCATGATTTCAGGGTATTCTGCTGTCGCTTTGTTTTCCTTTCTCCCCAAGAGGATTCCACCAAACCGTGATGGCCGGGAAGAGAATCTCCAGCCCCACATTTGTTCTCGCTGTCGTTACATATTTCAGAACAAAGCAGAGGGGCTTTCATGTCACAGTGATCCAGTCTAACGATGGACTTTTTGATTCTTCTGCACACAGGTGGCTTGTTCACATATGTTTCTGGAGCCAATTTCCTTGGCGAGATCATTGAATGGATCGGCTTTGCCCTGGCCAGTTGGTCCCTCCCAGCACTTGCATTCGCATTTTTCTCATTTTGTTTCCTTGGGCTGCGAGCTTTTCACCACCACAGGTAAACTTTGCAATTAAGGTAGCAACATCCACTTAGCTTTCTTCCCTAAGCAGGCATTTAGCACAGAATTAGATGTAGAAACCTAAGACATTTATTTTTATAAGGTAAAGTAAAAGGGGTAATCTGGACTGGCGAATCTGACCTCTTGGGCTTTGACTGCAGTCGTAATTTAGCTGGATGACAGTGGCAGTAATACATTTTTTTTTCCCTAGGAGCAAAAATAAACCTGTACAGACAAAGGCACTCAGGAAGCCACTCTGTTGAAGAAGGCTTCCCAGAGGGAAGTGCCTTGTATCCACATGAGTTAGTTGACCCGGGAGATTGCTCTCCTGGAAGGCTTAGCTGGTAATGACTACTGGTTGGCAGTGGGCTCCATGTAAGAGTCAAGAGCTACAAGAAGTAGCGTCCATTTCCATGCTTCAATTCAACTCACTTTCGCCACATATCTCAAGTATGTTCCATGGGGAGGACCATGGGCAGCACTTTCCAAAGCTTCACAGATAATTCTGAGGTACAGCTAAGATAGAGAACCCCCGGAAAAAAGCACTAGACCTGTGCCGAGCGTGGTCTCTATTTTTAATCCTAGGTTTGGCGGCGCTAAAATTTCAGGTAATTACAGAGCCCTGGAAACTCCAGGATTATTTCTCCTATTCCACAGGAATCTGTGTAATCTCGGGGTTTATTTTGATACTCTCCTTTCCCAATTTCCACCCCCTCTAAATTGTAGCCAAGGTCATTGCTGGCTTCCTCGGAAGACAGGGTAAGCAATTACTCTCGTGTAACTTCAGGACTGTCCCGTCACCTGGGAAATGCCAGGAAATTGCAGCATTTTAGAACCTTTCCTTTGTAGGTCTAGCCTAAAGCTTTCCTAAATCCCACCTTCCTCCAACCCCTGTACCTGGGAAGGAAGGGGTGAGGATAAAAGTTAACTAAAAGTATCACTGCAGGGAAAGGCTAACACTAAATTGTTATCAGGCTTAAAATGCAAATTGCAAATCCTTTGTCTAAAATGGCTTTTGTAGTTGAGGAAATACTGGGTTGTTGGAAAAGTCATGACACATTTTTGCAATGAAAAACATAGAAAAAAATGCATCATCACTTTTCCGACAACCTAATAGAAAGTCTGGGGGTCGGGGAGTGGGAGGATGGAGAGAGAGAGAGAGAGAGAGAGAGAGAGAGAGAGAGAGAGAGAGAGAGAGACAGACAGAGAGAGAGAGAGAGAGAGAGAGAGAATGAGAATATCCAGAGGGAATGGATGGACTTGGGGCTAGGACCCAGGGGGAAATCCCTTAAGCTCCTGCACAGGTGTTTTCTTTCGCCCAGCTAATGATTAATTTCATAGTCTTGAAGGTTACACTAAGAATGAGTTCTTTTCCCCAGAGTGGACAAGCCAGAGACTTGTCACAAATGAATGAAACAACAGCTCTCCTCATAGCCTATTCCTGCCGCCTCCTTAGACTTGGGGAGGGTGCCCAGCCTGTAAGAGTCAGTGTAACAGTTGTCCCCACTTCAGGCAGATGCCGAGAGGGAGTGGGGCGGAGAGGGCATTGGCCGGCAGTTGGAGGGCCCTGAGAAGCATGGACTCATTTGGGCTTGGTCAAGGAAGGGACAGCAATTCCACCCAGGCGGTTCCAGCTGGTGCAACAACAAAATCCAAATTGAGGCCCTGTCCTGCTATGTCAGCCCCCCCCCCCACCCCCCAGAGGGGAGCCCAGAGTGCATCTTTTTCATAACTGGGCTTGATGAGAGGGAGTTCACTAAACCTCTCTAATCATAACCCCAAAATCCAGACGCTTCTTGTAACATATTACTACCATTTGTCTCCCAGTTCAAACTAAGGTACTTAGAGTGTATCATCTTGATTATAACTTAAGAGCTACCAGCTTCAGCCTGGTCACTTAGGAGAAAGCCTTTTTACAAGATATACTACTATTCTCCCAGGGCTGACCACACACTGAGTGGCTGAAAACAGCAAAAGTTTATTCTCTCATAGTTCTGGGGGCAGAAGTCTGAAATCAAGGTGTGGGCAGAACCATGCATGCTCTCTCTGATGGCTCCAGGGAAGAATCCTTCCTTGTCTCCTTTTCCTAGCTTCTCATGGCAGCTGGCAATCCTTGGTGTTCCATGGCTTATGGCTGCATCAATCCAGTCTGCTTCTGTCTTCAGATGATCTTCTCCCCTACACGTCCGTCTCTGAGTCTCTTCTCACCTTCTCATGAGGACATCATAGTGCTTTTAAGGGCCAGGCCTGCTGCACTGTGACCTCATTTCAACTTAATAAGTCATGTCTGCAATTAACCTATTTCCAAAATAGGGTCACATTCTCAGGTACTGCAGGTTAGGACTTCAGCATATAGCTTGGGGAACACACTTCAACTCATAATACAAGGTAATGTATTCTCAGCATGCCCAGGCCTCATGAAGGGATACTTTCCTGAAATATTTTTCTAGGGTTAACCTTGCCCATAGCCTTTGAGGGTCTCTGCTTTCCTGTATATCCCAGTTGAATCCATTAAGTACTTCTTTCTAGTTATTACATTAGTTGTGATAATATATATATATATCATAAAATTTATCATTTTAAGTGTACAATTCAGTGACATTTGATACATTCATAATGTTGTGCAACCATCACCAATGTTCTCTGATTATCTTGATTTCCCAACCCAAGAAACTTCAACGTTTATAAGTGATAGGATGCAGGAGGGAGAAAGAAGATAGACAAATGGCTGTCAGGAAGAGTCAGGCCCTAAATAAATATAGCTTGATTTGTAAGAAGGATTTCAGACACAGCAAATCTCAACCATTGACCTTGATTATATTTATAATTACTGGTTTTGTGTCTTTTAGGTTCTACCTCAAGATCTTTGAGGACTACCCCAAGTCTCGGAAAGCCCTCATTCCATTCATCTTTTAAAGAAACAAACAAACAAAAGAACAAAGCTCCTACAATACTGTAAAATCATCAAGTGGCTTAACCTGTAACATTTAAAGTTCCAACATATACATACATACATATATATGTGTATAATATTAATAGTAGGCCTCTTGCCGCCTGACAGCTTGCCTGGAGAATCTGCATGGTACCCACTTTAGGATGAACTCTCACCCTCCAAGTGTTCTCTATCCTGATCTCCTGTTGAATCGTCAATAGGCCCGTAGCTATTCCTCCTAGAAAGTGCAAAGCTTCCTTGTGTATTTTTTCTTTGTGTGATCCAAGTATATGTGGCTTTATTCCATGTTCTCTATCCATGTAAGACAACTGTGTAGTCAAGAAAGTTTGGGGTTGAAGGCAGTGTTCATAGAGTTTATTCAAGATACACATTTTACACCTATACAAATTAGTAGAGATTTAAATTGTGAAGCTGCACAGCCCTAGAGAAAATCTACTGCCAAATGAAACCCAGTCACATCTTCATTTTCTTTAGTTAATGATGAGAGATGTGAAATGATTAGGTAGACTTTTAATAGAGCCCTCTCTTCAGATAGCAGTAAATGTAATCACCCATTCACCCCATTTTAAATGTATGCATGGTCTTAGTGCCTCTGTCTTCCTGAAGATTTCATCATTCCTGTCAGAGAAGTCATAGCCTGACTCAGAAAACTAGTGTGGGTTTTATTGAAGGCTTTAATGACTACAAAGAAAAAGATTTGACAGCAGATAGCTACTGAGAGAGTAAAGAAGTGTTTCAGAGCAGCTACTGCAAGCTCTCATATCCTTGGAAACTGTTGGAAATCTCCAAATAATGAACGAGTGTCAAATAAAGAAATTTCTGAGTAAAATCAGATGCTGCTTGCCTCAACAGTGACCGTGAAGCATATCAGAAGAACCCAGCAACTTTTCTCTTCTGGAATTTCTTCATCACAGTTCTCAGGATCTGATCAAGAAGTGCCTTGAGCATGAGTCCTCAAAGGTCTGAAGGGCAGAGGCTGAAAGCTGCAACTAGAGACAGGAATCTGGGCAGAAAAACCCGTTTTACTTGGCTTAGTCAGTGTTTCACACATAGTTGGGTTTTCTTTTCGTTACAGTCAAAGTTTCCAAAACTTAAAAATGAGGAGGTTTCTACATTCTAGTTTTCTTTTCAAAATGGGAGGATCTGGGCCCATGGAGCCTGCTAAGTGAGACTGATTGATCAGTTAGTTCGCGTTAGAATTTGCAACCTTTGTGCATGGGTGCTGAGACATTGGGGTCTGGAAGGAAAGGGCTGAAAACTCATCATCAGAAGGTAGGATGATGTTTGTCTTCCTCTGGCCTAGGTCTATAGCAAACATCGGTAATATTTAGTTAGCAAGCTCTTTTGAGAAAGGAGCGCTGGTTTTATCAGATGTGGTGCTAACTGCAGAAATTCACTATATGACACACAGGTGGTGAGCACACAATGTGATATATAGATGATGCATTATAGAAATGTACACTTGAAACCTATATAATTCTACTAACCATGGTCACCCTAATAAATTTAATAATAAAAGAAAGACACATAGGACACTCAAAGATCTGAGGATAATGTAGATTACTGAAAAATACAAATTGCAATCATATAAATACGTGTTTTTGCTGTTCATTACATACCTCTCAAATCATGAATGTTATCTAATTTTGTTTGAATTAAAAGACCCCTGGACTCAGAAACATTTTTATAAGGTATTAAGCTGTATTATTTTTCCCCGTTTTTTTTTTTTTTTTTTTTTAAAGTGTTGCTTCTCTCTTCATTTTGCCAACTTGAAATTAGGGGCTTTGATCTTAAAATAAAAAGGAAAAATGACTTACAGAGCTTCTCCATCACAGTTCAGAGCTCCAAGGAGGTGCGATAAAGCTGCAAGGAAATGTGCTAAGTAAGATTAGCTGTCAGCCCTAGTGTTCAGGAATACACAGGAATCGGGGGAGACACACTCTGTGAAATGAATTTTAAAGTGTAGCCTGGTCTCTGTGACATTGGACTTCCAGTTTTCTCCATGATGTTGAAAACTTAAATCCTTTGTCATACAACCATACAAAACTCTCAGGCCTCCTTGAAATGTAATAAGTGTTCCATACATGGCAGTATTACTTGCCCAGTACTTGTAATCTCAGGATAAAACTGCTATTTAGTAATTGCATTTTTTTTTTTTTTTTGCTACTGAAGGGTGCTCTCTAGAATTTTATTTTGGCTAACCCCGATTTAACAAGGTAACTTACATATTTGAAAATTAAAAAAAGAAAACCCTATTGTCATTTCAAGTTAGCATTATCATGGGCCTTCTTAATTTGAATGTAGTATAGAATTAACTCAGTGTAATCTTAAATCTTTCCTTGATAACTAAGATATTGTTAGTACTCTAAAGCCATTGTTTTCAATCCCATTTTCCTATGCTTAGGGTTAGGATTTGTATGTAGATTGAATATAATAAAGTCTGAATGCATGCTTATATCCCTCAACATATTTTTCATTTCTCCTAAGAATAGAGTGCCACAAAAATATGGTTAATTTAGGTTTCCGTGGAGTGGTTTTTGATTAAAATAGTATGACAGTGTCTTAGCTAACAAGATATTTTGTTTTGCTCTTGCTGAAACTTTCATGGGGGTTGGGGGGTAGGCATGTTTTCCTGCTGACCTTGTAGGAGATGTTGTGGCATTTTGTGTGTTTTTCAGAATTAAAGCACCAAAGCACAATTTAGACTTCAGTTAATCCCACTCCTTCATATTATAGGTGGAGACACTGAGACCCACAGTGTTAAAATGCCTCCCAAAGTCACATAGCTGGTCAGAGCAGCCATCTTATGTACTTTTAAGGATCAGGAGTCTTTTTGTCTTCTTAAGGCATATCAGATTTTCATATGAGAGACCCAGCAGAGCCCACACAGATGGTTGTGAATTTAGGGCCTGAACACACTCACTCACTCGACAATCCTTTAATGAGTATTTGAAATCGGAAAAGCGGTAAGGGGTGGGAGGATATTATTAAATTAGAAACGATTCTTGCTCTTTAAGCGTTGTCATTTAGGTTTCTGAAGAACTCCTCATGCGGGAGAAAAATAGCCAGAGCTTAGGTGCTGTGCCACAATTCAGAGATTCACCGACTGTCTTGCCCATTGTGTGGAACCTGTTCTCACTCTGTGCGGAGGGTCAGGCTGATGCCTTACCATGAACCTATCTGATAAAATGAAGTTAGAGTAGCAATCTCGATGTAGTAGAGACGACATTTGTGTTCAGTCTCGAAAAGGTTTCAAGTCACAAATTCCTCTTACTTCATAACGTACCTTCATAAGGAACAACACTGGCTCTGCTGTAATTCTGAAGGAGAAAAACCTCTAATGAGAAATTTCAATTAGACAGTGTTTTAGGTGGTTTAAGCCCTTTCAGGAACAGCAAAATAAACTTAAGATTTTATTGCCCTGTAGTTTTGCAATAGCTTTCCTGACTTTTTGTGGTAACCTCACGGTCATCGCACCAAGAAGCAAGGGAGAAAGTTCTTGGCACGGGAAGGAATGGCCTCATGAAGAGTCATTTCCTTTCTTGCTGGCCTTTTGATTCTCAAGTAGGCTGTGGGCTGAGGTCCAGGCATGGCAAATAAGCAGAGTAACAATAAATGTAAAGCAAAACCTTCTAGAGAAGGCTGTTGATTGTTTTATAGCATCTACACTATCCCATGATAAAATAAAAGGCATGGCGCCAGATGGTAATGTGGGTGCTTGGACGATTTAATAGCCATTGAGTGCATCTGATATCTAAGAGAGAGATTTTATCATTCTCTCTATAAGTCCCCTGAGTTGTGATCTTAAAAGGTTCTATATTGTTTGTATTGCTTTTTATTTCTTCCCACCAACCACAGCTTGGGATTTGGATGAATGAAATATGTTATTGGGGAAGGTTAAAGTATGTACTAAGCTGAGTTAGTTCCTTTTGTCCCAACCTTCTTGGGTTCAGGGTTTGGCTTTGCTCAGTGTAGTCATAGTCTAGGTGAAGCATATCCAGTATCTCTCCCACATGGCAGGTTGGCTGGGAGCAGGAGGAGAACAGAGGGAGAAAGTGGAAGAAAGTGGGGAGTCATGTTGGAGGAGCAGAGGTCGAATAGGGGAGGGTTGACAATAAAGTAAGGCAAAGGACCTTGGGAGAGAGGATCTCTCTCTGACAGAGTGGGCTTCTTCCCTTTTCCTTGTGTCCAGCCTGATCCCTTCCTTATCCTCGCAAAGAAGAAAAGTCCCTCAGAGAGAGAATAAGCTCTTCTTAGAGCTCCTTTTGCATAAGGGAAGAAGCTGAGTTTGTTAAACACAAGCCAGATGGCTGTGCCTCACAATAAATAATTTAACTGTCCACTCACCTCATAAAGATGGTTTTATGTCTGTGCATCAGTGACACTTGTGAGGAAGATTTGAAGGAATTGTTTTGAGAAGTGTGTGGAGTGTCCAAGTTTGGTGAGGCTAATGGGGAGATGAAAGCATCCAGAGGAATGAATAAGCATCCATCAGCCTTTTCCCTTTTCATGGTCTTTGTTTCTGTTTACTCCCCAACCCCCAAAGGAAATGATCCTTCCTTACAGGGATGCATTTGTTTTTCAGCATTGATTAGAAAGCAATTACCATAATATCAATTAAATTTCATTAACTCATTCATTAATGCATTAATACATTAATTCATTTTGTTACTTCATTAATGTAAGCTTCTTATACTATATATAGAAAGGTGTAAATTTGAATATAAAATGTGTTAAGTGATAACTCAACACCAAAAAAAACGAAGACTCCAATTAAAAAATGGGCAAAGACCTGAAAAGACATTTCTCCAAAAAGGACGTACAGACAGCCAAAAGACATATGAAAAGATGCACAACATCACTAATCAGAGAAATGCAAATAAAAACCATAATGAGATACCACCTCACTTCTGTCAGAATAGCTATCATCAATAAATCAACAAACAACAAATGTTGGTGAAGATGTGGAGAAAAGGGAACTCTTGTGCACTGTTGGTGGAATTGCAGAATGGTGCAGCCATTATGGAAAAAAACAGTATGCAGGTTCTTCAAAAAATTGAAAATGGAACTACCTTATGACCCAGCAATTCCACTCCTGGATATCTATCCAAAAAAATCCAAAATCCACTAATTCAAAAAAATATATGCACCCCTATAGTTATTACAGTGGTATTAGCCAAGATATGGAAACGCCTAGAATGCTCATCGAGAGATGATTAGATAAAGAAATTGTGATACATTTATACAATGAAGTATTACTCGACTATAAAAAACGAATGAAATATTACCATTTGCAACAACACGGATCTAGAGGATATTATGCTAAGTGAAGTAAGTCAGATTGAGAACGACAAATATCATATGATCTCACTTATATGTGGAATCTAAAGAACAGAATAAATGAGGAAACAAAACAGAAATAGATTCATTGATACAGAGAACAAACCGGTGGTTGCTAGATGGGATGGGAATTGGGGGAAGGGTGAGGAAGGTGAAGGGATTAGGAAGTACAAATTTGTAGTCACAAAATAGTCACAGGGATATATAATACAGAATGGGGAATACAATCAATAATGTTGTAAAGGCTACGAGGTAGAACAATTAAGTTCGTGAACTCGTTCTAGAAAAAGTGCTACATACCTCATTGCTGAATATCACTATGGTCACTTCGAAGTACTTCCCTTGGGAAGCTATGCACTGACACCAGCACCTAATCCACCCTTCAAAGCCATTTTGGAACTTTTTCTGGAATGACCATCAGAGCTGTTGTCGTTTATTACCCTTGATGTCCTGAATGTCATCAAAATGTCTTCCTTTCAATATTTCCTTTATCTTCAGATAAAGAAAGAAGTCATTGGGGGCCAGATCAGGTGAGTAGGGAGGGTGTTCCAATAAAGTTATTTGTTTACTGGCTAAAATCTCCCTCACAGACAGTGCCGTGTGAGCTGATGCACTGTCGTGATGCGAGAACCATGATTGTTGGTGAAAAGTTCAGATTGTCTACAAAGCAATCTGCAGTTGTTCACTGCCTGTGCTAAAGTTGGAGGTGTATGGGAGAGGCCACACTGAATCAAGGATGTTCGCTACCAGTACAAGCCCTGGGGTAACTTTGCAAAAAGCCTGGACACCCAGAGGCCTGCTGCCACCTACTGGCTCCCTTAAGTTTCAGCCACTGTTAAAGCCTCATTTGTTATGCGAGTTAAGTGAGGCAGGGCCTCTGGGAATCACTAGAGTGGGAAGAGTTGTGGTTACCAGGTTAAGGTAGACTCTGGTTTTTGCCAGTACTGAGCCTCAAGTGACTCAGCAACAGTCGCAGAGCACACAGAGGCTGGTCTCTGCCCACCTGGGGCTTATGGACTCTGATAGTTTTCCATGAAGAATGCAATGAGGGAGGGGCTGGCCGCCCCTGGAGAAGGTGCTTCTGGTGGTGCATTTGGGTGGGGCAGGGTCCCAGCTGAGTCAACAGGGCCGAGCAGCAGAACTCACAGACCAATTCAGATTCAGATTTGGCCTGTAGGGGTGGTGTCAACATAGGAAAGATGGCACCCACCTGCTGGCTGCATGGGAACAGGACCTCTCATGGGGAAAACGTCCACTGTCCTCCAGTCCTCTCCCTGAAGCTACACTCCTCAGTCTGCACTCCGTGTGTCTCCCCCACCCCTCCAAGTCACTGTCCCTCTGCTGGAGCCCAGGTGAGTGCCTGCGAGCAAGCGAGTGGATGCATGGGCCGTTTAAGAGGATGTTTGGTTTTCCCGTAGCCTTTCATCCCACGTGAATAGTTGGAATTCCCACTGTTTTTCACAGCTAGATGTTGTGGGGGCTCTTCTTTTGCACCAGTACTCTGGACTGGGGAGCCTGGTGTGGAGGGCTGGGGTCCCTGGCTCTGCCAAGGGATCCTCCACACACAGGGAGGTTTGGGGCCTGTTCTGTCTCCACCCCTCCTACCAATCTTGCCTTGGCGTCTTCTTTATATTTTTAGTTCTAGACCTCTGTTGGGCTAGACTTCAGATGGTTCTCCAGACTGAATTAGTTCTATAAATTAGCTGTAATTTTAATGTGTTCATGGAGGGACACAGGCAGTTTTTATCTACTCTGCCATTTTGGATCTCTCAGACAAAGTAGATTTTTAGATCGAGGAATATCACAAGTGATAAAGAGAGATATGCATCATGGTAAATAAGCCAATTCATCAAGAAGACAAACTGAAATTTGTATGCTCCAAATAACAGAGCTTCAAAATATGTAAGGTAGAAACTTATATAACTTAAAGGAGAAATAAACAAATTTGTAATTGTAGTTGAATTTCAACATGCCTCTCTGATATCCATAGTTTCAAATAACCTATATGTCAAAAAGGAAATCACAAGATAAATTAGAAAATATTTTGGATTAAATGATAATGAAAAACATGACATATCAAAAATTGTGACTCAGAATGTCCAAAACTGGTTCTGATGTAGTAATCAGGACTGTATTTATGACTAAGGTACCAGAAAGAAAAAAATGAAACAGTGTTCATATGTTGAACAATAGGCAGTGAATGACAGTGGCTTCTGAGAAGAGGGAAATAAGCAAGGTGAGCCCACAATTTCCTCAGCTTACTGACTAGAGAAACTACAAACCACAGCACAGGGAAGGGCAGCCTAAACAGAGGCTATGGTTTCCCTGAGTTGATAATACTGAGTTGAGGATTTGGGAAAACCAGGGAAGCTAGAATTCTGAGGGCAGAGATATCTGGAGGAGTCTGGGAAGGGTTCAGAGAAGCAGTTACCTAAATTGGGCCCTCATTATGCCCATTATGAAACTAGAGATGAATTTTAAAGGTGGACAAAACTCCCAAGATGTTTAATTGAAAATTTGGGATAGAAAATTATTTTTAAATGAAAAAAAGCCCTGTAACCTTCTATACAGTATTTATTCAGATTCTGGGGACTCCTTATCTGGTCTTCTCAATTCACCCAAAGTCTACTCTTCCCAGCAAATGTAGCATTCCTCTTCTCAAATTCATAGGTGCTAGGAATACTCTAACCCTCCCATCCCCTACTTGGCTACTAGCAAAATTATTAGCAGAGCATAATGTGGCTGAAATGCCAACACATTTTGTCAACAGTTCTAGTGCACTTTCTTCTCCATTCTAAAAGCCTTAGAAATATATTAGGTAAGAGCATATTTGTTCTTTCTGTACCAGTTTAATACATTTATTATTTTCCTTTAGCCTGTAAGAACCATAAGAAAAGCCTAGATGCCTGGTAATCTCTGAAGACAAGTCATATCAAACTTTTAATTCATTAAGCAAATCTATATTGAAACAACTGGATAGGTACATGCAAGAGAATAGATGTGAGCCGTTGTAGCACACAATAAACAACAATTAACGCAAAGCAAATCATGAAGATTCACTTCATGATTATGTGAGAGCTAAAATTATAAAACTCATAGAAGCAAAGATAGAACTAAGTCTTTCTGATATTGGGTTAGTCAATGATTTCTTAAGATACGACACCAAAAGCACAAGCAATGAAAGAAAGTTTTTTGCTGTACTTTATCAAAATTGAAAACTTGGTACTTCCAAGGACACCACCAGAAAAGTAAAATGGCAACCCACAGACTGTGAGAAAATATTTGCAAATCATATAGCTGATAAGGGACTTACCAGAATATATGAAGAACTCTTACAACTCAATAGTAAAAAGACAACCCAATTAAAAATGGATAAAAGATTTGAATAGACATTTCTTCAAAGAATACAGACAAATGTACAATAAGGACATAAAAAAATGCTCAATATCATTAATCAGTAGGGAAATACAAGTCAAAAGCACAATGATATACAACTTCACACCCACCAGAATGCCTATAATAAAAAATACAGACAATAAAGGATTGATGAGGATGTATAGAAATCAGAACCCTCATATATTACTGGTGGGGATATTAAATGGTGCAGCATCTTTGGAAAACAGTGGCAATTCTTGAAAATGTTAAATATAAGGTTACTATATAACCCAGCAATTCTACTTATAGGTATCTACCAGATTTTAGTTGGGTTAAAGAACCAAGTGATCTGAAATAACAAATATCTCTTGGCAAGGATTAGTTTGTCCAGTGAACCCCTTGTCTCAAGGCAGAGCAGGATGAAGAAATGAGAGCAGAGGAGGTAAGAGACTGAGCAGTGCTTGGCATGCTGTCTGGTGGGAACCACCTAGATGTGCAGAAAGGACTATGGTCAATGAGAACTCTGGGCACCGCAGGGACTGGTTAAAGAGGCCAAAAAGGAAAATAAAAAGTAAACTTCAAGGGAGATTTGATTAACCAGAAGGAAAACAAACCTGACTGATTCCCCATCACTGGAGTGTTCAAGAAGAGGCTGGGGAAGGTCAGGTTGAATATCATTAAAGAACATTATAAAGAAATTAAGAGAAGAAACAGTCATGTTTGTGTGTGTGTGTGTGTATACACATATATATTCTTTCCTGAGTTTTCTGTGGTATCATTTACCTTCAGCCTAAAGAATCCACTGTAACATTTCTTGTAGTTCAAATGTGGTGGCAATAAACACCCTTGGTTTTCCATAATTTGAAAACATCTTTATTTCACCTTCATTCCTGAAAGATACTTTTGAGAGATACAAACTTGGTTAACTCCCCCCCCCCGCCATATCAGTGCTTTAAAAATGTTGCTTCTCTGTATTTTGTCCTCGTTGGTTTCTGAGGAGAAGACGCACTCATTCAAATAGTTGTTGAATGTAATGTCATTTTCTCAGAAATTATGATTTTATAATTTTTTTCTTTGTCTTCAGTTTTCAACTGTTTGAGGTATAGTTCTAATTATTCTGTTCAGGGTTTATGGAACCACAGAATCAGTAAATTTAAGTCATTAACCACATTTTGGAAGTTTTGAGTTGTTATTTCGTCAAATATTTTCCCTGCCTTCTTCCCTTTCCCTCCTTGTTTAACTAATTTACATATATGTAAGACCTTTTGAAATTGTTCCCCTTATCCACGAGGCTTTGGTCATTTTTTTCCCTATTGTTCAGATCAGATACTTTCTATTGATCCATATTCAGGCTACTGCCTTCAGAGGGAAGCCACAAAAAATGGAAACTCATTGTGTTCCATTGTGTTCCTTGCTGCAAATTTCAACTCTCTTCCAAAAATTGCCTACCTTTGCCTATGTCTCCAGAGTCTCAGATAGTTGTTTGTTTTTTTTCTTTTTTTTAAAAATTCTTTTATTGTGAAATAAACATTTAAAAAAAATTAGTTCAGGTGTACAACACAGTGCAATAATTATACTTTTTACCCCTCAAAGTGACAACTCCCTCCCCCAATTCTCCACCCTACTCCGCACCCATATCATATATATCTATTACAATTCCTTTGACTCCCTTCCACAGTATACTCCACATCCTGTGACTATCTATATATTCAATTGCAGTTGGCATACAATATTATACAACATCATCAGATAGTTGTTTTTATATTTCATCTAGGTGTTATAACTCTTATTTGCAGTAAGATCAGGATTTTAATGTTCATTTCCCAATACAGTAAGCAGAAACTAAGTGATATTTTACCTTGAAGTTAGAACAGATTTAACTTAATCCCTTACAATTTACACAATCATGTTCACAGACAGTTATTGATGAATTAATAATCATAATGAGTTAAAGTCTGTAAAAAGAATTAAAGAAAGGTTAAAAACTGTTCATTATATCACACTTATTAATGAAGAAAAGAACTCATACATTTACAACATTTTTCATTGATTTGCTCCTAGTTAACTAGGAAGACCTTTCAATGCCTTGGTTTCCTTATCAGTTAAAAAAAAAAAAAAAAAAAAAAAAAAAAAAGAGGGCCGGCCGAGTGGCGCATTGGTTAAGCGCTGGTTTTGGGATGCCAGCGGCCCCGGTTCGGATCCCACATGAGGGCCAGTGACACTGCCCTCTACAGCTAACAACAGCTCCACCTGGAGCTGGGCTGTGCGAGCCCTGGTGATGGTGTGGGCTGCAGCCCCTGCTGCAGTGGGCTGCCATAGGCTACAGTGAGTGGCCCGCAGCCAGCGTGAGCGGCTGGCAGCCAGTGTGAGCTGCCAATAGCCGCGGTGAGCGACATCCAGAGGCCAGCGACCGATCTGCCTCATCCGGGAAGAGCGCAATGACGATACCAACAGTGAAGCAACATCCTCCGCAACTAAAAAACTGAAGAACAAAAAGACAGCAACTTGTCTGTTCCCCTTCCCCCATTCCCCAACGCTGTTCCCCTCCGCCAATTCCCCAATAAAATCTTTAAAAAAAAAAAAAAAAAAAAAAGAGTCAGATTATATTAGCCTGTCCTGAAAAATATTCTGCAGTGATATGCTATGCTTGCAAAAAGGCTGTGTGGGTAAATATATTTGGGATCTGTAGAATTAAAGTTGACTAGGGCTCTTTTCTACAGTATTTTTCTTTTTTTATTATTAGTTTCAGGTATATAAAACATGATGATTAGACTTTTACACCTATCACAATGTGATAACTCCACCAAGTCTACTACCCACCTGACACCGTATATAGCTATTACAATACCACCATATTCCCTAAGCTGTACTTTATATATATTCAATTAGAGTTGACATTCAATATTTTATATGGGTTTTGATGTACAGCACAGTGGTTAGGCATTTATATAATTTATGAAGTGATCCCTCCGATAAATCTAGTATCCATCTAGATTTCTGTATTTCATATCCCTGTGATGCAGTATTTTTCAGCCTTTAATATGTTGATACATGCCATGAGTTTCCAAAAAGAGGACAAGCTTGATATTACTTTATTTGTGCTTTTGTCTCAGGCTTTAATATGGGTCATCATGGTACTAACCCTGTCTTCATTTAAAATCTTGGTATTTTGCTCATCATCGATTTTTTTTACATTAATTTCTCTTTTAAATGCTATGTTAGAATATTATTTATCTTGATTACTGAGTTTTTGGTGTCTCCTTAAATTTTGCACTGGAGGCAAGTGCCTCATTCTCCTCACTCCAGTCTTGGTACTGACAGCAGCTGAACTGATGGAAATATTAATGCAGCTTTGTATTTCTTAAAGCATGAAATCAAACAAACTCTTCAACTTACAAGACCCTTTATGGCTTAGCTCCTGTCTTATGAACCCCCATCTCCTCTCTTTGTCTACTTTACATGAATATTCTGTCACATGAATATTCTGCAATCAATCCCCCCTTCAAGCTTTGTTCTTCTTCCACCCAAACCAAGACTGTCTCCTCATTCCCATTTCTTCTCTTCAGCTAATCCAAATTCTTCCTCAGCATCCTGCTCGTCTCACTCCCCTCTTACAAGCTCCCCTGACCTCCAGAAGGAGGCAGACTCCCACCCTTTGATGACTTGTTGTTCATGCCTTTCCCAGTGGTCCCACACAACTTGGTCCTGAATTATATGCTTCCTAGGATGGTTTCTTGATCATTTTATGCATGCATGTCTTGTCCCCTCTGTGGTCCAGAGCACATGTCTCATTCTTCTGTATCCTTTTAGCACAAAGCCTGTGTAATTTCACACAGGACTCACCAACTGCTATTGACTTGATAGGTTACTCCAGAATTCCCTCAACTCATTCATGTTCCCTAGACTTTTTGCTCTTTTCTTGTTCTTATGCACAAATCTGTGAAAATCCATAATCTCAGGTTCACTTGGTTTCAGACTAAACCTATGATCATCAGCTCTGAACTCAACTCTAAATTCTAGGTATCAACATGAGGCAAAATTTAGAAGGCGTCCCCTACTAAGAATGTGCAAGTTCATGAACACTTTCCTGCACACACTCCTCAACTCACCACATGTAGATCTAATGCTTGTGGTTGACTGGGTCCCAATCTGTCTCCCACAGGTATAAACAGCAGAAGTTTTCCTTCTGGAGAATGTAGGTATCTGACCAATGATGTGCCTTATGGAGTAGTGGGTAGGATGGTGTGCGTTTTTGCAACACGTGTCTCTATTCTATTCAGTGAGAACCTAACATCACACCAGGCCTCCTGCCCCTCATGCTTATATCTGTACCAAGATACTTGCTGCCTTATCTGCTTGGAATGTTGTAACCATGAGCAAATTGATATTTAAAAGGCTCTTAATAGCTTATTAAAGGTTTTCTCCAGCAAACAAACATCTGAAGCTTAGATGGAGAAAGGGCTCTGGAATCAAGAGATCTAACAAAGGGAACTCTGTCTGATATAATTCCTCTCTGGCTTCTTTCTATTAAGTTGGTCTTCAATACTAGAAACAGTGCCCATATTTTGTGCAAAGAAAATCATAATATGACAGCTAATTGATTCTCTGAGTCTTTCTTTTTGACTCTATTCAGTTTATTAGCGAGTGCCTCATCCTGCTGCAGCCTGGAATAAAGGAGAATAATCTAATGCTGGTTTGCTAACTAATTGATGGTCTTCAGAAGGGCCAGTTCAGGACCTTTAGAACTGTCAAGAAACTGTCAAACCTGGTGTTTTCTGGCATGGGCAAGAAAGAAAAAATTCTTGGGGAAGGTTGGGCTGCTGTTAGATGCCTGTCATGCTATTTTTGTCCTCATGGTGCCTGTATTGTTGTAAAAACACAGGTCTTGGCAATGAGATTCCTATGTCAGCTGTTTGTTCAACTGATCTGACCTTTTGCAAGCTCCCAAGATCCTATAAGATTAGTCACTATGGCCACAATAGGCTCCTTAGAGAGTTACACAGAGGAAAAACTCCAGGCAAAAACACTGTTTTATTGCAGTTTTCCTTTAAATATTTAGTAAGGTGGCTGACCACTTGGCTTCAGACTGGGTTAATGTTAACACCAAAAACAGTAGAGAGGCCTTTTGATCCCCTTGCTTTAGGAAACTCCCTGTTCTTAGCCTCCCAGGGGAGGAAAGGTGAAGAGAGGTAAAATCAAGGAAAAGTCCATCGAAGACTAAAGGAGGAAGGGGTTTTCCTTCTAAAATCTGGCTTAGTGATCACCTAAATCAATTTATATGTGCCTCTTGCTGTGGTGTCCAAAACTTCCCAGCTGGTTGGGGGCAGGGCACGGAGTTTCCAAACAAGAGGAAACACCCGAATGACCTTACAAGTCATCCAAAAATGACTCATAAGAAAATGAATGCTAAAGCCCTAGAGAGATCAGTAGAAATAAAGGGCTGGTATCCTAGGCTATTGAACATATCACCAACCAGTTACACCTGCTAACACAGATTCACACAAGATGTATAGATTTATGTACAGATTAATCCATGGTTTGGTGTGTATCAGCAATGCATTGTTTTGTTTTTTTTTTTTTTTTTAAGATTTTATTGGGGATTTGAGGGAGGGGAACAGCTTTGGGGAATTGGGGAAGGGGAACAGACATGTTGCTGTCCTTTTTGTTCTTTAGTTGTGGAGGACATGGCCTCACTGGCCCATGTTGGCATTGTCATTGCACTCTTCCTGGGTGAGGCAGTTGCTTGTTGGCCATTGGATGGCTGCTCACAGGGCTCACAGCAGCTCATGAAAGCTCACATTGGCTGCTGGCCAGCCCCACTGCACCCTATGCCATCGCGGTGACTCACAGCAGCCCAGCTCCAGGTGGAGCTGTTGTTCACCACCTTAGCTGTAGAGGGCAGTGTCACTGACCCTCATGTGGCATCCGAACTGGGGCCCTGTATCCCAAGCCAACTCAACCAATGCGCCACTCAGCCAGCCCTTGTTGTTTTTTAATGAGTAGTGTTTCATGTTATGAATATACCACAATTTATTCATCTTGTTTCACTTATTGATAGACACTTGGGTTATTTTCATTTTTGGCTACTATGAAAAAAGCTATTACTGACATTTTTGGAAAAGACACTTTGTGGACAGATGTTTGCATTTTTCTTAGGTGTATACATGGAAGTAGAAATTCTAGATAATAATGTAGCAGTATCTTCATCTTTACTAGAAACTGAGAAAGGGTTGTCCAAAATGAATGTACCACTTTATACTCATACAACAATGTGTGAAAGTGTTAATTGCTCCACTTTCTCACCATATTTGTATTGTCAGTATTTTTTTATTTTTTTATTTTTTTATTTTTTGAGGGCAGTGTCACTGGGCCTCATATGTGGGACCTGAACCGGGGCCGCTAGCATCCCAAGCCAGCTCTTAACCACCGCGCCACTCGGTCGGCCCCTATTGTCAGTCTTTTTAATGTTAACTGTCCCAAAGGGTTAGAAGTGATATCTTATGGTATTTTTAAAAATAATAAACTTATGAAGGTATAATTTACACACCATAAAATATACCCATTTTGAACTGTACAGTTTGATGAGTTTTAAAAGTTTATTCACGGGCTGGCCGAGTGGTTCTGAGCAATAGCAGTTCGATGCCCAGCCTGAGCTGAGCTGCCGTTGAGCTGCCAACAGGTGGCAGGATGGCTCAGCTTAAAAAAAAAAAAGTTTATTCACTTAATGTAACTACCACCACAACCCAGATATAGTATACAGAGGGTGCTAAAAAAATGTATTTTAAGAAAGGAAAACTGTATTAAAATTGTAATAATATATACTGATAACAAAAGCTGAATACAAGTCATGTTTGACTTCTGCAATTACAAGAGGTGCTCAAAGTGGTTACCATCAGCATCCAGACACTCCTGATTACGGCGAACTACTGCGTGAGCAATGCTGACCAAGTGTCCACTTGAATACATGTTTTTGGCACCCCTGGTATGTGCTGTAGTATATAGGATATTTCCATCATGTAGAAATTGTGCTCCTTTCCAGTCAATAATAATCTCACCCTCATCCCTCATCTCAACTTCATATAACCACTGAGGTGTTTTTGTCCTTATTGATTAGTTTGTCCTTTCTAAAATTTCATATGAATAAAATCATAAAGTGTGTATTCTTTTTTTTATTCAGCATGATGTTTATGAGTTATACTGCTGTGTGTGTATCAATAGAGTTTTTTGTTTTGTTTTGTTTTACTGAGTAGTATCCATTGAATGAATGTGCATAAATGTTATTTATTGGCTTGTTTATGAACATTTGGATTATTTCCAGATTTTGGCTCTGCAAATAAAGCTACTACTAATATTTGTGTACAAGTTCTTGTGTGGACATAAAAACAAGAGAATAATAAAGACAGGAAGTAATGAATTATGAAAATAAAAATATTTTAGATAGGCCCAACATACTAAAAATTAGTTCTTTGGAGAGAAAAACTAGACAAACCTTAAGCAGGATTAAGTGTGGGAAAAAAAGGCATATACAATTTTTTAATGAAAAATTGAGACATAATTATAGATAGAAAAGCAACAGGTCAAATAACAAAAACTATATGTCAATAAATATGAACATTTTTTCTAAAAGTATAATAAACCAAATATCTCAAGAAGAAAGAAGATTAAATAAATGAATAATAATAAAAAACTTTAGGAGTAGATACGGATGATGAAACTGAGATTCAGAGTGATGAAAAGGTTACATGGTTTGTAATAACCAGAGTCTATACACTAGTGATGACCATTATTAAAATGAGTTGTTGGTTAAAAATTGCCACAGAAGAAAGATTTACAGGTAGATTTTACTGAACTTTTTTAAAGAAAGATTTTAATTAAATATAGCTAACATACAATATTATAATTTCAGGTGTATACCACTGTTATTCAACATTATATACCTAAAGAAGTGATCACCATGATAAGTCCAGCAACCATCTGACACTGTACCATCCTATCACAATGTTATTGATTGTATTCCCCAGGCTGTACATTACATCCCCATGTGTTATTTGTTTTATACAATGAAACCTGAACCTCTTATTCCTCTTCACTTTTCCCACCCTTTTAAAAATTTTCAATTACAGCTGGCATTCAATATTATTTTATGGTTGACATTTATATAATTTAAAAAGTGATCTCCCTGGCTAGTCTAGTACCCACCTGGTACTATATGTAGTTATTACCATATTATTGACTGTATGCTCTATGCTTTACATCCCCATGACAATTTTGTAACTACCAATTTGTATTTTTTATTGGGTCTTTGGAAAAGTCATGACATATTTTGTGTATGTTTTTCAAAGTTCATTTATTTATATAAAGAACAAAGATCAATCAATGATATCTTGCCCATTTTGTTTGATAACCTTTTGCCATCTTTCAGTGAGCTTCATAAGTCCTTGAGTTAATAGAAGGACCTGCCTTTATTTGTGAAAACTGAACAAGGTGCTGATTTACAGTCTCATCTGATGAATTGAACGTTATATCACACAAGGAGTTTTGAAGAGCGCGAAACAAGTGGAAGTCTAACAGCACAAGGTCAGGCAAGTAAGGAGGGTGTGTAGCAACACATCCCATCCAAGCTCCAGTAATTTTTGACGGGTAATCAAACTTGTGTGTGGTCTTGCATTGTCACGATGAAACACAACTCCTTTACAATTAACAAGCTCTGGACATCTCTGGATAATGGATTCATTCAAACTCTCCAATTGCCGACAGTGCACATTCGAATTGATAGTTTGGTTCCTTGGTAGGAGCTTGAAAAACACAACACCTTTAAAACTCCACCACACTGAGAGCATAATCTTCCTCTGATGAATGTCTGCTTTTGATGTCATTTGAATTGAATCATCACATCAGGACCAAGACCATTTTTGCATCACATTGTTGTAAACAATCCACTTCTCATCACCAGTTATCAATTGCTTCAAAAAATGATCATTTTCCTCCCGTTCAATGAGCATATTGCAGATGTTTATACATGCTGTCAAATGAACTTTGAGTTCATGCAGAACCCAAATATCAAACTTGCTTACTTATCCCAGCTTCTTCAGGTGTTTGTGAATGCTTGAATGATGGATGTTCAATGTTTCTGCAATCTGTTGTGTGATGTAACGTTGGTTTGACTTGATCAATGCCTTTATTTTGTAGTCATCAACCTCGGTGGGCTTCCCTGACCGAGGAGAGTCGTTGAGATAAAAATCACCAGCACAAAATTTTGTGAACCATCGTTGGCACTGACGTTCTTGTACAGTATTGTCACCGTAAACTTTATGCAACTTTTCACAAGGTTGACATGCGTTTTTCCCTTTTTGGAAGTAAAAGAGTAAAATATGGCAAAAATGCACAATTTGGTCTTCCATCTTCAACTTGTTGTAAAATCTCCAAAGCTCAACCAAATCACTCACTTTTTTTTAGAATGAAGCTAGAACTGTCAGCTGTCAAATGACATAGCAATAACATAGATGCGAATGACTCTAGTACTTCCAAAAATGAACTAGTGCCATCTGTTGCAAATATGTGTCATGACTTTTCCGAAGACCCAATAATCCCTGTATCTTTTCCACTTGGTCTCCAAACCCCCTCTGCTTCACCCCATCTGTCCCCCTGATAGACCTAGTACTCATCTGACACCATACATAGTTATTAAAATATTATTGACTAGATTCCTTATGCTATACCTTACATCCCCATGACTAGTGTGTAACAATCAATTTGTATTTCTTAATTCCTTCCCCTTTACATCCAACATCCCTTCCAACTGACAACAATCAAAATGTTCTCTGTATCTATGAATTTATTTCAGTTTTATTCATTTATTTTGTTCCTTAGATTTCATGTACTCATATAAGCAAAATCATCTGTCTTTCTCTGACATATTCCACTCAGCACAACATTCTCCAGGTCCATCCATGCTGGCATAGATGGCAAGAACCCATTCCCATCTATGGCCAAGCAATATTTCATTGTATATATGTACCACCTCCTCTTTATCCACTCATCCATTGATGGATGCCCAGGCTGCCTTCACACCTTGGCCATTGTAAGCAGTGCTGCAATGAACATATAGAGGCACATGTCCCCTTGAAGTAGCATTTTGGGTTTCTTTGGATAAATACCCAGAAGTGGAATTATTGGGTCCTTCTTTGTCTCTTGTGATAGTCTTTGTTTTATGTCATATAAGTATTGTGACCCCATATTTTTTGTTTCCATTTACATGAAGCATCTTTTGCCATCTCTTTACTCTCAGTCTGTGTATGTTTTTTGATCTGAATTGAGTCTTTTGTAAGCAGTGTATGTAAGGGTCTTATTTTCTTATGCATTCAGCCACCCTATCTTTTTATTGGAGCAGTTAATCCATTTAAATTTAAAATAATTGTTGATAGATTTGTAGTTATTACCATTTCATTATTCATATTTTGATATTTTTTTCTTTGTCTCTAAGAAGTCCCTCTAACATTTCTTGTAATACTGTTTTTGTTGTGAAGAACGATTTTAGCTTTTTCTTGTCTGGGAAGCTCTTCATCTGTCCTTCATTTCTAAATGAAAGCTTTGCTGGGTAGAGTAATCTTGGTTATAAGTCCTTGCTTTTTATCACTGAATATTTTGTGTCAATCCCTTCTGGCCTGCAAAATTTCTGTTGAGAAATCAGCTGACAGTCTTATGGGAGACACTTTATAAGTAACTAACTATTTTTCTCTTGCCACTTTTAAGATTCTCTCTTTGTCTTTAAACTGTGGCATTTTAATTATGATGTGTCTTGGTACAGACCTCTGGTTTCATCTTGTTTGGGATATACTGTGTTTTCTGGGCTTTTATGTCTATTTCCTTCACCAGGATAGGGAAGTTTCCTATCATTATTTCTTCAACTTGGCTTTCAATTCCTTGCTCTCTCTTTTCCTTCTGGTACTGCTATGATGCAAATTTTGGTATACTTGATGTCCCAGAAGTACCTGAAACTATTTTCACTTTTTTGATTCTTTTTTCTTTTTGCTGTTCTGATTAGGTATTTTCTGCTACCTTCTCTTCTAAATTGTTGGTTCAATCCTCTGCTTCCCCTAATCTACTGTTGATTCCCTCTATGTATTCTTTATTTCAGTTATTATATTCTTCATTTCTGCCTGGTTCTTTTTTATGTTTTATATCTCCATTTTTATGCTTCCTATCTCTTTGTTGAAGTTCTTCCTGAGATCATTGGACATCCTTATAACCAATATTTTGAACTCTGCATCTGGTAGATTGCTTGCCTCAATTTTGTTTAGTTCTTTCTCTGGAGCTTTGTTCTGTTCTTTTATTTGGAACATGTTTAATTGTCTCCCATTTTGGCTGCCTTCCTGTGTTTGTTTCTAATTATTAGGTGGGGCTGCTGTGTCGCTTAGTCTTAGTAGAGTAGCCTTATATAGTAGCTGTCCTGTGAGGCCCAGTGGCTCTGTCTTCATCGTAAATGCTCCAGATGTGTGGATTGTGTGTGCCCTCCTGTTGTAGTTGAGCCTTGACTGCTGTTTGCATGTCAGTGAGAGGGATTTACTCTTGGGCTAATTTGTTGTGAGGACTGACTGATTACAGTGGAGGAGCTGTTGTGCAGGGACTGACCCTATGGAGCAGGATTCACTTTAGCAGGGCTCTGGTGCCTGGCCAGTCTGCCCTTTGGGTGTGTCATGTTGGAGGTGGCTGGGTGATGCTCCAGCTCAATCTGTAGCTGGCTACAAGTTGTGTTGGCTTCAGGGCCTCCTGGGAGGTGCCCCACTACAGACCAAGTTCAGCCACAGCCTTTGCCCTTCTTTACTTGGCATTATCCATAAAACAATTTATAGATGGCTGCCACCCATGCTTGGTTTGGAGATGCCTTGAGATGCCAAACCACAAATTGAGGTGGGCTGCTGCTAGTACCAGGCTTAGTGCTACTCAGCAAGAGGTATGAGGCATGCCAAAGCCAGATATTGCTTGTCTGGGTTTTGTGAACCTTTGAGAGATTTTAGGAAAGTCTGCAGCATGAATTAAGACAGGCTGTTTGTAGGGAAAAGCCACTGGAAGTGGTTTGGGTGGGCCCCAAATTTGGGTGGAGTAGGGTCTCAGAGCATCACCAGGGCAGGGCAAACAGCTAGGTTGGAGACTCAGATATGGCGACCACCTGTGTCTGTATGCTGGGATTGGAGAAGGCTCAACAAAGAAACAATGGACTTCATCAGCACTTCTGTCTGGGAGAAAGCTGCCCCTCCAGCCCTCGCCCTAAAGTCAGAGAACTCAGTTCCTCTCTGTGTGTCCCTGGTGCCTTTAGAGCAGGTGCCCCAGTGCTGATGCTCATAGCAAGTGAGTCCATCAGTGAGTAAGGCTGTGTGCAGGCCCTTTAAGAGGAGCACCTAGGACTGCAGCCACCCTCCATCTCACTCAGACACAATTGCACTGGTTTTCACAGCCAGAGTTATGGGGACTTCTCTCCCTGGCACTGGAACCTTGAGGTAGAGAACCCTCATTCCTCCAGAGGGGACTTATGCAGCTGAGCTATCTCTTCCGATTTTTAATAGTCACGTGCAGGTGTGGGACCAGCCTGTTCTGCCTACCAGTCTTGACGTGGCTTCTTCTGTATGTCCTTAGTCATGGGACTTTGGTTCAGCTAGCCCTCAGGTGATTCTCAGTGATGGTTATTCTATAGTTTAGTAGTAATTTTGATGTGGTCCTCAGAGAAGGCAAGCATAGTGGTTACCTATTCTGCCATTTTGACTGAAAATCCTTTACTTACCTTTCAAGGGACATAGGATTTCTATCTCATGCATATTATTTAAGATTGAAAGCTACACAGTTTAATGAGACTAGAGTAACCTTAATATCAAAATTATAAGTGAACTTATAAGTATAGATAAAAATCTCAGATAAATAACATATATTACAATAAAAAAAATTATGCCAGAAATGCAAGGGTGGTTCCACATTCAAAAATTTATTAGTGTAATTGTTCACATTAACAGATGAAAGAAAATGCTGTGTGATGATTTGAATAGGTTCTTAAAAAGCATTTGAGAAACGTCAATTCTAATTGATGATGAAAAAGAAACTGTTAACTAAGACTAAAAGGAACTCCTCTCTTAACTTGACAAATAATATATTTTTAAATACTATAGCAAGTGTCATTTAATTGCTAAAACTCAGGAATATTTAATAACTAAATATTCATATTTATTAAAATGAATATTTTAATAATAATAATAGCTAAAACCCTCATCATAACCCAGATGAGGGTTTTTCACCTTGATTTTGGACTCCCCAGTCTCCAGAATTGTGAGAAGTAAGTTTCCATTGTTTCAGGTATTTTTTAATATTTATATTCTACTCAGGCTAAGGTATTTTTATTACAGCAGCCCAAACTGACTAAGACACCAAGTAAGAGGTTTTGCCCCTGTGTAGGATTTTCATCAGCTGACCACCCCCTCTTTAACTCCCTGTTCTCTTTGGGTGTTTGTGATTTTCCCCTCTTGCTTTTCCTCTTGCTTCTTGGGTTGTTAATTCTCAGTCTCTACTCCTCCTCTTCATTTTGCCTCATAGGTATTGGTGAATTCCCCAGGAGAATGTCCTCAGGTCCCTGATTTCCTATCTCAAACTTGGTAACCCTAAACTTAACTCATAACTTTCCTTTCATACCTTGTCCTCCTGTAGTCATTGTGTCAGTGACTGATCTGGGACCTCAACTGCTCTCCAACATTAGGGATCTCAGCAATGTTAGAATGATTGGCTGAATCAGAGTTTGCAAACCATGGAGCCTCAGGAATATTTTGCTTGTTTAAACTAAATAGTGTTTACAACAAATGAAAAATAACACAAAT
The DNA here is from genome assembly GCA_033961575.1 of Aselliscus stoliczkanus. NCBI lineage: Eukaryota > Metazoa > Chordata > Mammalia > Chiroptera > Hipposideridae > Aselliscus > Aselliscus stoliczkanus. The sequence continues at coordinate 49,457,785 of CM066730.1, read as the reverse complement.
TCAGGTTTTCATTTACTCTTGAAACCTGAATTTCCACTTGACAGCCATAAGTGAAAGCTGAGTGGCAGCTTCCCACTATATTTGAGGCATGTGCCATCCGATCTGCTGTGCAGTTTGCCATGGTCCCCACTATTGCCTGTTTTTCTCCAACAAGATACATGACATGCTTTGCTTTTTAAATTATCTGCACAGATTTTGTTGTTAGCTATGTCATAAATTTGTCTGGAAACATGCTGGTGATTTTTGAAAAGAAAAATATTGCCGAATTATTCATTGCATGTACAAAAAAATATAGATATTATCACAATAGTATAGGAAATGTCAGCTATATATTTCTCCAGCTCAATCTCTACATAAAGGAAACTGAAATCAAGTTCTCTTTAAGTGAAGAGAAGTTCCTTTTAGTATCTGTAGTAGTTGTTCTCTGCCCCAGATGTTGTTAATTATAAACATGGCAAATAAGCTGCCAGATTAGTTTGTGCTTGTACAGCATTTAGAAGGAGAACTTAGAACATATTTGGTCCAACGACCATGGTAACACCCCCCACACCCACTTCCCTGCCACCACCATGCTCAATGATCAAGTCACATAAGTTTGCTCAGTGATTTCTTGGTCAGACCCATTTATTTGAGTCAGATGGTTTGCTGCTGAGTAAAGGTCTCCAGGTCTTCAGTTTTAATAGGAGCTATGTGTTAACTTTTCTATACCACAGACTTCATCCAGTGAGGGTGGAGTCAGGCCCCCAGGAAGCTGGATAGTCACTCACTTTTCTTGGCGTTTCAACTCCTTCCTGAGCGGTGCCTCCTGGAAGAGATGGTGCCAGGCTTTGGAAACACTGCATCAAGGTTTGGTAGACTGGGCCCATGCAACAGGGATGTCCAGGACACACCTGAGCCCGTAGGACTGCTGCTTTATAAACAAAACAGAAGGCGATGTTTTTGAAAACTCCAAACAAGAATTTATTGTAATACTAAATGAGGGATAAATAACAGGAATAGATTATAAACAAAGAAAATGATTACCAAGTGATAGATGGTCTGTTTAATCTGTTTCAGTTACCTGTTACATTTTGCAGGTATAATCAGGTTCTGTTTTGTGAACGTTAGGCCACAAATCACCTTGTGTGCTAGTAGTTTGCTTGTTATACGATCATATTTTTCCACGTATAAATATCTCCAGGAATCAAATTGTTTCAGGGTCTTCATTCCCTTACAAAAGTGTATGTATAACTCTCCCTTTCCTCTCATAAAACAGTGGACATGTTTTAAGAATAGATTTCTTCTAAAAGGTCTGCCTATAATAGTTTTTTCGCTATACTAAGCTATGTTACATAAAAGTATGTTATGAGCCAAATACACTCATATTTCAACAAAATAGAGTTTCTCTGCAGGCACTGAGATTTATGTATCCTAGCAAATGAAATCAGCTCCACACTGAATTCCTCTCCCCAAGCCACCATGTTCCTGAGATCTTACTACTTTTGGCAACAGAAAGAACTGGTCACTCTTAACAGTAATTCAGGCTGGACAGGTAGGGGAGTAAAATCTGGTCTCCTCAACTCAAGCCAAAGAATTAAGTTAGTCTCAAATGGCATGACTTGCTGCTTCAACCCTAGAGTCTTACTTTATGCCATGAAAGGTAGGGTTTGAGAGTATCAAAACAACTTGGCCACCTGCTTCAACTTCCATTTTATCTTGGCAGATTTCCTTTAGCAAAGTGAGTGCAAAGTTGACTCTTGATTCAAGAAGAAAGCAGAATTTAAAAAAAAAAAGAAGATAGGGAAAGTAAGTAAATATTGGGAGAAGGAAGTAGGAAAGGAAACATTTACTGAAAACTGACTATAGCCAGGCATTTTGTGTGTGTTTTTTTTTAATCCAATTTAATGTCATATAACCCTGATAAGTAGGTATCATGTCCATACTAGTGATAAAATGTATGAGACTTTGAGAGACTGGCTTACTCCCAAGCCCATAGTCTTTCTGTTACTATCTGAAAGATGAGGAAAAGTGAGAAGAAACAAGTTTGAAGAATTTTGATCCATTCACTTTGGGGATTTATCGAGAAACTGGCGCAAGGGAACTGGTGGGGTTTCAGGGACTGAGATGAGGATCACTTTAAAAGGCTGAGAATCAAATACAAGGCCCAGGGATATCTGGCAAACCTCCTGAAGGAACAGGCTTATGTTTTGATAGCTTAGGGGTGTTTGGAAGTGTTTTGTGCTTCCTTGATTGAGCCTGATGGAAAAGGTGAGTGATGTTCTCTCCATTTAGGAGCAGGAAGTAGACAGGTGCCAGACTTGATCTGAGTTGAATGTTAAAAGAATGTCTCTGCTTGCTTCTTGGAGAATAGATATTAAGGGCTCAAATATAGAACTAAACAAATTAGCCAGGGGCTAGGCCTGTGGTCTAGGTGAGATAAGGTGGTGGCAAGAACCAGTGTGGTAGTGATGAACAGAGTGACAAGTGGTTGGGTTTACATTATATTTTGAAGGTAGAGCTAATATCATGGCTTATAGGTTGGAGGTAATATATAAGATGAAGAGAAGTCAAGGATAATGCCAAGATGGCTTTTTTTGGCCTGAGCAATTGATTGAAACTGCGATGGGGGAATATCAGAGCAGAAACATTTTTGAAAGGTAGAAGAGGAATTAAGCCCTGTTGATATAAGAACTTTGGTATATCTATTAGGCTTTCAAGTAAAATTTTGGGGAAGACAGTTGGATATACAAGCCTGAAGATACTCTATGAGTTGGATATCAGGGCTGGAAGTATATACAGAAATCTCAGGCATTTAAATCCATTAGATTGGGTGAGATCACCATGGGAGTGAGGATAAAGATGGATGAAAAGAGGTCCATGGACCAAGGGCCACTCTGGCTTTGTGGTAAGAATAGCCACTGAGCCACCTTGGAGCCATCCACAATCTCTCTCTCTCTCTCTTACACCCCACATCCAATTCATCCACAAATCCCTCTTCTAACCACTTCCACAGCTATCACCTTGATACCAGCTGCCATGATCACTCCCCTTAATGGTTGTAGTAGCTTTCTAACTTTGTTATGACAGCCAAAGCTGACCAATACAGATGGTAGTGACTTCTTGTATTTCCTGATCTCTGGAGAATAGTACCCTTCTCCCCTGACCCTATTTTGATCCTCTAGTCCTTTTAGTACTTTTAAACAATATCTCCTGTATGAAATCTCTTTGTGCTTAAAATACCTAAAGCGATTTCCATTTTTCTGACTAAATCCTGACTGGTAACACTATTTGCTACCAAGTATGAGTGCAAATCATGTTGGATCAAATTGCATTTATTGATATAGGTACAATTGCCAAAGATTTTGAAATCTCTATGTGATTGTGATCTTGAGCAGTTGGAGTGGTTATTGTCAGTTTGCTTGTTTAGTTGACTGAAATCTGGACTTGAAAGTGGTCTAGTTCAATGAAGTTGAGGTGCTATAACCTCTCTGGTGTAACAAAAAGAAAGAAATCCAGGGCCAGCTGAGTGGTGCGGTGGTTAAGCGCTGGCTTGGGAAGCCAGCAGGCCCGGTTCAGGTCCCACATATGAGGGCCAGTGACACTGCCCTCAAAAAAAAAAAAAAAATCCAAAGGCTTAGAGAGAGGAAGGTTGGAATACATTTTTTAGGTGTGACCCTCCCACCTCCCAAGTAAGACCTAAAGCATTGAAGAATGCACCAATGAAGAAAAATCATAATTCCATAAAACTCTGTACTGTCTATCTCTTGCTAGCTGGAGACGAAAGTGATAGATGCCGCTTTGCAATATACCCCCAGAATGGCTGAGACCAACAGGCAGCACTTAATTGCCTGATGCAAAATGGGCCCAGTTACTGAAATGGTCAGTAGGGATGGAATAGCAATCTGAATGTGGTGACCTATTGTGGCTATTTGATCAATGTGCTTAGGACTGATATATGGGCAGCCAACTAAAGCAATAAATATAGCTAGAAACACTTGAGATCTGGAAAAGAGGTAGTGAACTTGTGTCACCACCACAGAGTTGTGTCCTCTCACCCTGATCCCAGACTCAAGCCAGTTCAGTGACTTGGAGCCTCTTGAAAGAAGGAGAGGCTGGGTATCCTTGAGGAAGGAGCCTGTGACATTACCACAATTATATAGTATAAATATTCCTCCAAGATTTCCCTAAAGGACAAGCACCCATATATCAGGATGACAGTAAACTGAGGAAGGAGAAATAACAATATGTTTAGGGATTGTAGACAATAAGTTGGAATTAATGTGAATCTCTGGGGACTTGAAATGCACCCACAGTCTGCCAGAGTGGGAGCTTATGGAATTTTGTGTAATAAATAGACTTTTAGTCTAAATCCATCTCATAGTGGGCTTAGAAAGTCTTTGAACTTACCTCAGGTCATTTCCTAAGTTCCTGAATGCATGATTGGGATAAATCCACTGGTAACTGGCAGAATCACCATGTTGGTTTCCTGACTATGGACTGAGGGCTATTAAGGCAGGAAGATCCAGACAGAAGCCACTGGGATGGGATTTCCTCCTACTATTATCTGGGTACATTGCAATAGTTAGTGCCACCATTAAAGACTTAAAAAATGCAGGGATGGTGATTCCTTTTATATCCTCACTTAACTTGCCTGTTGACCTGGCCAGAAGGCCAATGGATCTTGGAGAATGTGCATTTTTTGAAACAATTAGATGTGTTTGCAATTGCAGCAATGATGTAGCTGGAGTAGGTACCATGGGAGACTGAGCCTCCTGTTCATCCAACTTACTGATGTTTCAGAACCATTTCTACTCAGTTATGGCATGGTGGTGTGCATGCCCAATGCTATAAACTAGGATTCATATAATACCCATCTCATAGTGAGCAGCTGTGACCAAATTGTACTTTGGGCTTCATTTAGGCATTCAGCCTCAAAGAGGGCTCAATACTAAGCCAGAAGCTGTTTCTCAAAGGAGAATAGACATTTGAAGAGTAAGACATGGCTTTGCTTCAAAACCTCAGGGGTCTGTACTTTTTCTGGGGCGTGCCAGACATTTCCTAAGGTATCCTCATCTGCCACAGGCACTGTGCATGTCACAGGATCTTCTGGGTTATAAAACTCTTTGGCCAAGCAGCTTTCACTAATTGCAGAGGCTTCTCTTGCCCTCATCCTAATTCAAATCTGGCAACATGATGGGTTTTTCAATAAATGAGTCAGAGTAACACTCATAAATTTGGTATGTATGTATCATGACCTGACATTCCAATTTGCCCAAGCCAGTCCCCGTTTATCTTAAAAGAGAAAATTTTCACCAATACAGAGTCCTGAATGTTTTATTCTCCTAGACAAATGATTTCATTCTTATAAAGATCTTCACCATTTTACTATCCTGGAAAAAAATCCTTTGACTTTTTTATAGAGCTTTAATATGTTACTCCCTTGGGCACATACTGTGACCCTTTATTGATCTTTAATATTTACCAGGCAAATACTTGTCATATTTTGAATGTATGCTGTCGGCACCGATTTCAAATGGCCTATTTGGAAAGTATCTAATTTATGATGGCAAAGTCTAATACCACCATCCTGTTGGGTGTAGTGAGGTCTCATCTCCCCTTCTGGGGCCTCCTCCCCCAGTGACTTCAAGGAAATTGTCAGAAGATTGTTTATGTAGGAAAGAAACATTGATGTATTAAGGGTGTGGTAGTCAATGTCCTCAGTTGGTAAACTCTGACCATTATCCTCCCTACAAAGCAGTCTTTGCAAATTGGAGTCTTTTTAAAAAAAAAATTCTAAGCCCGTGATCTTATATTTCCCCAACAGTCTCCACCTACCATTCCTATGCACATACTTTTCTAAGCCTAGAACATGCAAAGTCTTGGTTAAGGAATTAAATTTAAGGGTCTACCCCCAATCCAGGATCCAAACTGGGATCACACATTGCATGTAGTTGTCATATCTCTTAAATGTGTTCCTTGCCCTTTCTTTATCTTTCATGACCTTGACAGTTTTGAAGAGTACAGACTAGTGGTTTTGAAGGACATCTCTCAGTTTGAGTTTATCTAATTTTTTTATCATTATATGCAGGTGATTGATGATGTGTTTTTGATGAGAACACCCCCAAAGTGATGTGGTGTCCTTCTCAGTGCATCGTATCAGGAAACACAGGGTGTGAGTTTGTCCATTATCACTGATGTTTGAATTGTTCACTGGGTTAAGGTCTGCCAGGTTTTTCTCCATTGTAGTTAAAATTTTCCTCTTTGTAATTAATGAATAATTTGTAGGAAGATATTTTAAGGCCATGCAATTATTGACCTCCTGATCAAACATTCACCCAGTAGTTGTAGCATCCATAGAAATTAGTGTTTTAAAGATTCAACAGGCATACACACTTAACAGCATTTTGAAAAGAAGTTGAACAGGCAGGAAACAACCCCATCATCTTTTCAGCACTTCAGGCTCTAAGAATTTGCCTGGCCCCACCATACCAAAGTCAATGCTGCAATGTCTTACAGAGTTCTCGGTGAAAATGTTCCTGTGGTTTGGATTTCTTCAGGATTTGGCAACAAAAGCTGTTTTGGAGGATGGATCGGCAGGGATTGTGAATTGGCCCTGGTACAGAGGCTTTTCTTACTGGTCAAAAGTTGTCTTCCTGACTCTAGTCCCTTAGGAAAGCTTTAGGCCCAGGAGACAACTTCATTCCAAAAACAAACTTCTGTTGCCAGAAAAATCTTACAGGTACACATGGATTCTGCTTGATTCACAGTATGGGCAATTGCCCTGGGTGATTGTCAGAGAACGCCTCACACAACTTTCTGGCACACCCAAGCCACTTCTGGTGGCTTTTTTGTATAAACAGCCTGTCTTGGCTCATGCGTCAGACTTTCCTAAAACCTCTCAACGGTTCACAAAACCCAAACAAGTAGCATCCGGTTTCAGCATGTCCTGTACCTCTCGAGCAGCCCTAAGCCCAGTACTACCAAGGCTGGTCTCAGTTCACAGCTAGGCCTCTTGAGGCACCTCCAAGCCCAGCATGAAAGCAGCCATCTGCAGATTGCTTTGTGGCTAATGCAAGGTGGGGGAGGGCAGGGCACAGGCTGTGGCTAAACTTGGTCTGTGGTGGGTGCCTCCCAGGAGACACTGGGCACCAGTGTGGCTGGAAGCCAGCTTCAGACCAAGCCAGAGCATCACCCTGCCACCTCCAACATGACACACCCAAAGGGCAGACTGGCCAGGTACCAGAGTCCTTCTAAAGTGAATCTACTCCACTGGGTCAGTCCTTGCACAACAGCTCCTCCACTATAATCACAGCCAGTCCTCATAACGAGTGAGCTTGAGGGTCAATCCCTCCTATTGACATGCAAATAGCACCCAAGGCTCAACTACAACAGGAGGGCACACACAACCCATACAAGAGACACACCTGCATCACCGCTGAGCCCTGCAGGCCACCTACTACATAAGACCACTCTACTAGGACCAGAAGACACAGCAGCCCTACCTAATACATAGAAATAAATACAGGGAGACAGCCCAAATGGGGAGACAATGAAACATTTCCCAAACGAAACAACAGAACAAAATTCCAGAGGAAGAACTACACAAAATGGAGACAAGCAATCTACCAGATGCAGAGTGCAAAACACTGGTTATACAGATGCTTACTGATCTCAGTGAGAACTTCAGCTAAGAGCTGGGAAACATAGAAATGGAGACAGAAAACATAAAAAAGAACCAATCAGAAATGAAGAATACAATAACTGAATGAAAAATATATTAGAGGGAATCAACAGTAGATTAGATGAAACAGAGGTTCTAATCAATGACTTGACTTGGGAGATAAGATAGCAGAAAACACCCAATCAAAACAACAAAAAGAAAAAAGAATCCAAAAGTGAGGATAATTTAAGGGACCTCTGGGACAACATCAAGCATACCAACATTTGCATTATAGGGGTACCAGAAAGAGAAGAGAGAGCAAGGAATTGAAAACCTATTTGAAGAAATAATGATGGAAAACTTCCTTAATCTGGTGAAGGAAAGAGACATACAAGCCCAGAAAGCACAGAGAGTCAAACAAAATGAACCCAAAGAGGCCCATGCCAAGACACATCATAATTTAAATGCCAAAGTTTAAATACAGAAAGAGAATCTTAAAAGCAGCAAGAGAAAAGCAGTTAGTTACCTACAAGCAATCTCCCATAAGACTGTCATCTGACTTCTCAACAGAAACTTTGCAGGCCAGAAGGAATTGGCACAAATTATTTAAAATGATGAAAAGAAAGGACCTACAACCAAGATTATTCTACCCAGCAAAGCTATCATTTAGAATCAAAGGACAGATAAAGAACCTCCTAGACAAGAAAAAGCTAAAGGAGTTTATCAAAACCAAAATAGTATTGCAAAGAATCTTAGAGACTTATTTTTTTTTTTATTTATTTAGGGAATTGCGGGAGGGGAACAGTGTTGGGGAATTGGGGAGAGGGAACAGCCAAGTTGTTGTTCTTCAATCTTAGTTGTGGAGGGCGCCAGTCGCCATCTGGCAGCTCGTTGGCAGCGCGTTGCCTCTAAGCTCAAGGTGCTGTGTTACACTCTTAGTTGTGGGTGGGCGTAGGTATTATCCCATGCAGGAGTCAAACCAGCAGCCTTGTTGTTAAGAGCACACGCTCTATACACTGAGCCATCGGGGTGACAGCTCAGCTCAAGTTCAGTCTTAGTTGCGGGTGGGCATAGACACCATCCCACATGGGAGTTGACCTGGTAGCCTTGTTGTTAAGAGTACATGCTCTATCCACTGAGCCATCTGGGTGGCAGCTCAGCTCAAGGTGCCGAGTTCAGTCTTAGTTGTGGGCGGGCGTAGCCCACCATCGAACAGGCAGTCTTGTTGTTAGGAGCACGTCCTTAAGCCAACTCTTAACCAACTGAGCCCCTTGGCCAGCCCTAGAGGGACTTCTTAAAGATGAAAAGAAAAAACAAAAGAGATCAAAACTAGGAATAACAAAGTGGCAATAATTACATATCTATCAACAATTACTTTAAATGTAAATGGATTAAATGCTCCAATCAAAAGATAAAGTGGCTGAATGAATGGGGCTGGCCTAGTGGCTCAGTTGGTTAAGAGCCCGAGCTCTGAGCAACAGTTAAGATCCCGTTGGATACCCACGTGGGCCAGTGAGCTGTGCCCAAGCTGAGCTGCCACTGAGCTGTCAACAGGTGGCAGGATAGCTCAGCTGGTGAGAGCACATGCTTCTAACAACAAGGTTGCTCATTCGATACCCACATAGGATGGTGGACTATGTCTACCTGCAACTAAGATTGAACAGGGCTCCTTGAGCTGAGAGGCCATGATCTCCCGACAGGCGGCCAGATGGCGACTGGACTTGGAGCTGAGCTAGCTGTGCCCTCCACAACTAATATTGAAGGGCAACAACTTGGCTGTTCCCCTTCCCCAATTCCCCAACAACAACAACAAAAATCTTATATAAAAAAAGAGAGAAGTTATTTATGTCAATCAAGAAATGCCCAAAGACAGCATGTCTGGAACTACAATACCAGAAATAAATATCATCATAATAAAAAAGAAAACAAGACATTTACATATGCTACCTACAACAGACTCACTTCAGATCGAAAGATACACCCAGACTGAAAGTAAAAGGGATGGGAAGATATTTCATGAAAATGGAAATGGAAAAAAAAAAGCTGGGGTAGCAATACTTATATTAGGCAAAATAGACTTTAAAACAAAGGCTATACCAAGAGACAAAGGACTCCGTAATCCCACATCTGGGTATTTATCCAAAGACACCCAAAATGCTACTTCAAAGGAACATGTTCATTGCACCATTGTTTAAATGGCCAAGATGTGGAGGTAGCCTGGGTGTTTGTCGATGGATGAATGCATAAAGAGTAGATGGTATGTATTTACAATGGAATATTTCTTAGCCAGGGAAGGGGATGGGTTCTTGCCATCTGTGGCAGCATGGATGGACATGAGGGTATTGTGCTGAGTGGAGTGTCAGACAAAGAAAGACAGATGCTATGTGATTTCACTTATATGTGAAATCTAAAGAACAAAATGAACAAACAAACATAACAGAAACAAACTCATAGATAAAGAGAATGTCTTGATAATTGTCAGATTGGAGGGGTGTTGGAAGGATGGGTGAAAAAGGGGAAGGAATTAAGAAATACAAATTGGTTGTTACACAGAAGTCATGGGGAGGTAGGGTATAGTATAAGGAATATCATTAATAATATTGTAATAACTGTATGGTGTCAGATAGGTACTAGATTTATCTGGGTGATAGATGTGAAGGGGGTTGGGGGGCAGTGTAAAAGGTGAAGGGCTTAAGAAGTACAAATTGGTAGTTACAAAATAATCATGGGGATGTAAAGCATAGGGAATATAGTCAATGATATGGTAAAAACTATGTCTAGTGCCAGGGGTACTAGACTAGTCAGGGAGATCGCTTTTTAAATTATATAAATGTCTAATCACTATGCTGTACACCTGAAATTAATATAAAATAATATTGAATACAAACTGTAATTGAAAAATTTTAAAAAAGTGTGGGGGGAAAGGTAAAGGGGAATAAGAGGTTTAGATTTCCAGGTATAAAATAAATAAGTCAAGGGGATGTAATGAACAGCATAGGGAACATAGTCAATAATATTGTGATAGCATGGTATGGTGTAAGATGGTCGCTGGACTTGTCATGGTGATCACTTCTTTAGGTATATAAATGTTGAATAACTATGGTGTATACCTGAAACTAATGAAATTTTGTAGGTTAGCTGTATTTCAGGAAAAATCTTTAAAAAATAAGTGTGGACAAAGAAAGATTTTTACTGGGACCTGTACCATAAAGGTTTAGCTTGATTGACCAACCCATAGCATTCCTTAATGTTTGGGGCTACCTATAATTAATGGCTACTGTGGTGGCCATTTATAACATGGGAAATATGCTGGATCCCAGCATAGGGGGGTTGGTAAGGTGGAGACAGAGAAGTTTCTGGGGAGGAAGATTTCCCAGCTCATGAGACAGATGGGAAAAATGAAGGAAGGGGAGCCAGGGGTCAAGGCTGTTTTACACACACACACACACACACACACACACACACACACACACACTCACACACTTTATTTTAGAATAAAATGCAAACTTTCTAACAGTAGGTAGATCTGACTTCTGCTTGTTCTGACCTGATTTATCAGATACTGCAGATATTATCCAGGGGGTGCAGTGGCCCTCAGATAGGAGAGAACAGGGAAGCAGGTTCTCATGAGGTTAGGAGGCCAGTCATTCCAAGGAAGAGTGTGAATAACACACATAAGAGGCTGCAGGCAGGGAGTGGGAAGTCTGGGGACACTTTTGGGGATTGAGACTCAGAAGGGGGGTGCAGAGCAGACATCAGGAGGCAAAGGCAGAGACACACTTGTGTGGTTTAGCATAGAAGAGTGAGTCCATAGAAGAAGCACAGCACTGTGGCAGCCAGTGATGCATTCCTGGGTCCAGCACATGTGTAGTGGTACCAGGAAGAGGCAAGACCCCATAGAGGATTGTAACTGAACTGTGGCAGTGACCTTGTGTTTAGGGAAATAGGGCCTTTGCAAAAGTGAATTGTTCAGAAATCTGAATATCAGAATGGTGGAGTAAAAAGAATATGAGTTTGACACCTGTTTTTAAGTTTCAGTTCTTCCACTCACTAGGTATGGACTTGCTGAAGTTAGTTACCCTCTTTGGAAAATACATCTGTAAAATGAAGATAAAAGCATCTGTGCTGGGTGCTCTGGATTGGGTCACTCAGTCTCCATCTCACCAGTGTTCTCCCTGGAGAGGCTGGAAGACTAAAAACTACATTCCACAGGCTTCTCTGTAGCTGGAGTTCGGGATGTGAATTTGATTCTGCCAATTAGGTACACTTGTGTGGTTTTTAGAAAGTTAGAGGTGAAATGGAGGCCATTTTCCTGGAAAGAAAGTTGTAGAAACATATGGCACTACTATAGATGGTTCCAGGGTCCAGTCTCCAGCTTTCTGGGGGTAAAGAAAGTGTGTTACTATGCAGATGTTCTAATCCCAATTCCAGTGTGGGGTGTCCATTCTCCAGTTTTAGGAGTATGAGAGGCCATCCGTTGCATAGTGGCTTTTTGCTTTTATAGCTACAGTGACAGTCTCAGAGGAGTAGCTCCCATGGTGGATCAGTTCTGTTATTTCTGTGAATCACTCCAGAAAGACCAGTCTGGAACCTGATCCTTAAGCCCTTCCATGTTTTGAAAAGATCTAATTCTCTAAGTCTCATCCATTCTTGCTTACAATTCTCAGAGTGGTTTCTATTTCCTGAACCAAAGAATGAGACCTATAGAAAGGCATGAAGGGTATTGCCTGGGAAAGGCTGGCATGAATTAACCTCACTATAGAATATGGCATTTACCTTGATGAATACACTGAGGTCCAGGATGGGCTCTTGGCTTACCATCTTAGGACCCAAGATGTTAGGACTGATGACCCTTGGAAGCTGACGCATGCTAACAAAGCTCTCAAGGTGAGGATTTATGAAATCAGAATGCTGATTTAATAATTTACAATAAGGAAGGCTCCAAGAGGACCAGATGCAAGTATTAGCCTGACAAGCGCCTCTGTCAATTATGGTCAAGCCACATCAGAATTCAAATGATCATGTGCTGCTCAGTGATCAGGCAGCAGGAGCAGAGGAAGAGAGCCACACAGGGATGGACTCGCCTCTTGAACCGACTGACCAAGGGTCCTGGGCACCCTCTCCCCTGGACAGCGTTTGAGTGGGCTTTCCAAAAAATGTGTCCCTGAGCTCCTTCTTTTCTGTGCTTTCAAGGCAGATCAACCTCCCTTCTGATCCTAAACATTCCTATCAGGTTTCAGCCAAATTTCTGAAGATCTGACAGGAATTCTGCTTCTTAGGTGATGCTGTATATCTCTATTCTAGTCCATAAATAATGGGTTCTTCACTTTTGGTCTCAAAGAATAAACTTTCTACAATTTTTAAGGTCTTAGAGAACAAATTCCCAAAGTACATACTTGTCAGGGCTGTTGTAAGGATTAATTAAGTTAAACCAATATATGTATTCACAGTACGTACTATAATATCTAGCACACAGCCTGCACACACAATAAACATTCATTTTACTTTTATTCTCTTTTCCCTTCTTCACCCAGATTTGAGAATAACTTTAATAATTTAAATATTTTAACAGAAATCTTTCTAAAGTAACTTGTTTACTCATCTGCCTTTTTAAAGAGAGAATACCAAACTTAATTTGTCTGTTTCTTATTGACTTTTGGTCATCAATATAAATAGCCATTATTATACAATGTTTTACTATAATGATACACTCTGGGGTTCATTTGGATATATATATTAACTTGTTTCTAAATGGACTTCCATTCATATCTTTGTTTTTCTGGTTCCATATCTCCAATTTAAGATTTATAGTCTCTTTCTTTAAAGTCAATTTGTACTTTGTTACTTCTGGGTACTGCCAATTCACCTGTCTTTATCAAACTGCCACCTATTTTAATATAATAATACTAATCTACTGTAGGTTGTGAAATTGGTATGAAGCCTTGTCAGAACTGTGTCTAAACTAAGCACTGCCAAAACTCTGGGTGAGCATCTAACAGCATTGCTTATGGGTTCCTGGTGGATGAGAGAAATTCCAGGGAGAGTGGCAAAAGGTAGAGAAGAAGCAGTGACTCAGAGACCCAGACAAGGTGAAGACAGGGAGGCCAGCCAACAAGGACATGCAGGTGTCATAAGTCAGTCCGAAAGGATCCTAAAACCAGAGGGTCAGTGCTGACAAGTGGAGCTGAAGTCCTGTTGGACCAAAAGCTCTCTGTTCTAATACATACTGCCTGCCAATCCAGGGAAATATTTATCATAACAGTGTGAAGCAATGCAGGGGGCAGGGAGAGGAGCTCAGATAAATCAATAAAATTATTTTGGAAATTACTATGTGGGATTTTAATCCTACAGCCTACAACAAAAGAGCAGACTTTCTGTTTGTAATTCCCAGTTTTTGACACTACACCTGTTCTTTTTCAAGCCAATCCTGTGTATTATCAAGATGTGAACATTAGCACTTCTCCTGGCATCTTAACTTTGCCTTAGGTACAGAGGTGAACACCCTCAGTCAGCACTCCTTACAAGCCTAGGCTTGATGGGGAAATGTAACTGGGCTTCCATGAGAGGGCTGGAAAGTGTTGACCCAGAGACAAGATTTGGAGGTACAGGCAGGGAAAGGGGAAATTGCAATGCAAACATTGATTGCACCTTCCTAGGAAGTCTGCCAGCCAGAGACTGAACCTGGATTTAATCCTAAACAGGACCTTGCCTTAGTTTCTGTCTAATTTTCATTATCTTTAGAAAAGCATGCAAAATCTGAGCAAAGGTCAGTTCTCGTTAGGAAGCATAAGCTTAATATTGATAATGAAGAGTAAATAGTGGCTCTTACGAAAAAGACTGTATTTAGTAAAACATCTCCATATGCTATTTTTTGACATGAAAGAGTAGCCCTTGGAGAATTTTCCGGATTGGCTGGCATCAATCATAGAAGAGTAAAGCATTCTGCACAAATGATGAAAACGGAGTTTTGGTGTTCAAGGGCAACCTAAGAGGAAAAAAGGTGAGGACAGGCCCTATCCCCTCCATCTTCTCCCACCAAAGACACAAGGAGTAATCTGAGGAAAAGAGAGAGAGTGTACTGAGGATAGGACCTAGCAAGATGCACACAGCTGAGCAGGGGAGGCAGGTGAGAAGTTCTGTATCCAATCTTGGGGAATTTGAGGGGGCCGTGACCACCCTGCCAGTGTCCCAAGACCTTCACTAGAAACTTCCTGTTCACAACTGCCTGTATGGTGGTGCTTTGGAAAAACCAGGGAAAGGGACTGAGTTCCAGGTTTGGGTTGTGGCAAGATGTAGAAGAAAAAAAGCTGCAGGAGAGATGTTGCAGAGTATGAGTTCTGTGAAAGAAGGAGTTGATCAAGTGACGATCAGGACAAATAGAAGCCGCAAAAAATTCCCAGTGATAGTAGTGGAGGGAATGCAGAGTGCTCATCACATGCAGAATCAAGTTCAACCCATTTGTAATTAACTATCATAGGACAGGCAAGCTGAGTGGGTTGGAGAGCGTGAGGCATGCAGTTTCCGTGCAGTCAGGACCCACAAGGTTTGGCTTAAAGAAGAGGAAGATGTCATGTACAAGGTGGTGTAATGTAGACCCTCGTGTCCTGCACTTGAAGCAGATATTTTGACTTCTTAATATTCCCCTTCTCCTCTTGAAGGTGCTAATAACTTTTCAGAAGCCAGAGAGGGGAGCTTCTCTTCTAACAGTATTCCCTTGACTCTTTCCCTTCCACGCTATGCTTGTCTGACTGGCCAGTGTGGTTTCCTCCAAATTCCTAAAAGCATTCTTGTACTTTCTTCCTATTGTACACAACAGGAGGTCATGTCAATACATGCTTCTCCAACTTTAAAAAACACATGGTGCCTCTTTGTTCTTTAGGTCTTAAAAGACCTTTGACGGAGAGCAATAAAATTCCATCCCAGTAAAGAAGCTAATTGCAGAGTTTAAAATACTTGATGAGGGCCGGCTGAGTGGCGCGGCGGTTAAGCGCTGGCTTGGGAAGCCAGCGGCCCCGGTTCGGTCCCACATGTGAGGGCCAGTGACACTGCCCTAAAAAAAAAAAAAAAAAATACTTGATGAAAACTTTGTCCCTTGAGAGGGGAATATCTTCCAATTAGAAAAAAAAATCCTCAAGATGAAGTCATGCAGCTAGGTGCCTGGTGCCCACATGAGGCTTCTAAGGACTCCCTAACCAGCTTTGAGCAATGTGGTATAAACGATGTCTTGATATGAAAGAGGACAAAGCTGAGCAGGGGAGTAAGAACAGTCAGACAGCTATGTGTGCTCCCAGGAAGGTTTGATGTGCCTGCCAAATGCTTCCCCTGAAAGAGTGGAACAGAGTGCCTGAGGATTTTGACACCAGGTCATCTAAGGCTTTTAAGAGCCTTAGTCAGAATCAGAAATGCTTATTCATCAGAAAAGATTTTGTGGGTGAAATGAAAGTTATGAACAAAGTTCAACTTCATGAGCAGAACCAGAGTAAAGTTTATAGTAAATAAAGCTTAGTGAGTTATAGCAGCATTATTCACAATAGCCAAATGGGAGAAGCAACCCAAGTGTCCATCAACAGATGAACAGATAAATAACATGTGGCATACTGATTCAATGGACTATCATTCAGCCTTAAAAAGGAAGGAAATTCTGACTCATGCTCCAACATTGATGGACCTTGAAGATATACTACTAAGTGAAATAATCTAGTCACAAACATACTACATGATTCTACTTATATGCGGTCCCTAGAGTCTTCAAATTCATAGAGACAGAAAGTAGGGCCGGCCGAGTGGCGCAGTGGTTAAGCGCTGGCTTGGGAAGTCAGCGGCCCTGGTTCGGGTCCCACATTGAGGACCAGTGACACTGGCCTCCAAAAAAAAAAAAAAAAAAAAAATGTCCAGAAAGTAAAATGGTGGTTTTCAGGGGCTGGGCACAGGAGAATGGGAGTTATTGTTTAATGTATAAAAAACGAATAAACAGAAACCTCATTTAAAGTGAAGTAGGATGGCTGGAAGGGAGAGCTCTCATGCCCCAGGCTGACCTTGAAGCACTCATTGTAGGGGAAAGTGTAACAGCTCTTTCAAACTTTCTTTTCCTCTCTACAAGCTTCCTCTTCTCGATTTTTGTGAACTTGCAGGTGGCCCACTATGATTGCATGCTGTAGCTTTCAGTTCCTTTTTCTTACTGAATAAACCCTTTTTGCTGGAGAAATATCTGGCTGAATTTTTGTTTATGGGCCACAAATTGATGCAGTTTCAGCATGGAAAGTTGAAAAAGTTCTGAAGACGGGTGTTGGCGATGGTTGCCCAACTATATGAATGTACTTAATGCCACTGAGCTGTACATTTAAAAATGCTTAAGTGGTAAATTTTATGTTATGTATATTTACCACCGAAAAAAGCTTAGTGAGAAAGATATTGTGTTATTTGTGAAAGTTTGCATATCTTAAAATTATGTTTTTCTGTGTGTGTTCCATGGAAGCACGCCTGAGAAAAAGATTCTGTTGTTCAAATCAGCTAGGAAATCCTGTATATACAAAAGACAGTAAGCACAGAAAAGTCTCTGACAAGGCCTGCATTGAAAATTATTAAGCTTTGTTGAATCCAGCATTTCACCTGTATATTTGACCCCAGAACACATTTTTTCAGACAGTCCTTAAACACTGTTAGAACTGCTATTCTGCAAACTATCAATTTGAAAAGCACTATTTAAATCTTCCTCCAACCTGTATAGGAAATGTATCTGGAAAGTAATGGGTAGTTTACTTCATGGACTTTGTAAGCTCAATTCTTTACAGATATACTTGGTGAATTTTGTGATTAGCAATTAGAAATTAATTAACTTGTTATGCTTTGTTAGTGTAATAAAGAGACCATAAATAAGTCAGTCAAAGAAAGACAAATACCATATGATCTCACTTATATGTGGAATCTAAAGAACTGAATAAACGAGCAATGTAAACAGAAATAGTCTTAGAGACACAGAGAAAAACTGATGATTGCTAGATGGACGGGGGTGGGCATGAGGGAAAAAGGGAAGGGATGAGGCAACATAAACTGGTAACTACAATATTGCCACAGAGATAGAAGAGACAGTTTGGGGAATAAATAAATAATGTAAATATATTTTAGGGGACCAGATGGACTCATGTCTTGTTAGGGAGACCACTTCATGGACGGTGTAGAGGCCTGACCACTGCACTGTACATATGAAGCTGCCACTGAATAATATTAGATGTTAATTTTAATTTAACACATATATAGTCATGGGTTGTGGAGTATAATGTGGGGATGGAGTCAATGGAATTGTAATAGATATGTATGATATCAGGGGTGGGAGGGCAGTGGAGGGGAGAGGGGGAGTCACTTTGTAAGGGGTGAAAAGGACAACTATTGCATTGTTTTGTACATCTGTAACTAATAATAATAAAAAACAAGAGATCATAAATGAAAATCTCTCAGTGTGTAGATAGATTCTCTGACCTACCTATTTGATAACTAGTTGCTTGGATTTTGCTGAAAATGAAGGCAACCACTGTCACCTCAGGTAGGGGTGGGGGCCGTAGAGCAGCTACCTGGACTGCAGGCATGTGATTTGCAAATAAAAATCAGCCAGGTAACAGTAACTGTCATACAACTGGATTTTTTGTCTGCTAGTGCCTTCTCTTTACTCTGACTAAGTAGTATATTAGTCCAGCTTGGATAGAGAAGCTAATGTAAGAAATGGTCTTGCTTTCATAGTATTTATTTCATGCTTGGAATTTCCCTGCATCTCCATCTGGGAATAGTTACAGAAAAAGGAATTATCTCACATGTATCTTATTCCTACAAATCAACATTTTGGGCAAATTATGTTCACCTGCTGGAGTTTATATTCCCCCATCTCTAAAATAAATAGCTTAGATTAGACTGCAATAGTTTCCTCCAGCTTAAAAAAAACACACAACACTTTTTTTTTTTCAGATAAGAAGGGTAATTTTCCTTTTTCTTGACAAGTTAACATTTCTGTCTTTACCTTATGAAGACTTTGAGGCATAGATTCCCCTGTTTATAAGTATTTGCAATTTGCATACAGTGTTTACATTTCATACTTACAAAGCACTTTCCTTAACAGTTCAGTTGTTCTTCTGCCACTTTTATTGTCAGGTTTTTGACAGATTGTTCTTCGAAAAGGTGGAAGTTTTAAAACTTTAGCTACTTTGGAATAGAATAGAACTTTTAAAAGTGAAACAAAGCAAAGCTTTAAAAATACCTATAAACGGCAACATTCAAGGACGATTGTTAAAAGAATTGAAATGGAGTGTAAAATTTCCAATGGTGCCATTTGTGACAACATGGATAGATCTTGAGATTATTATGCTAAGGGAAATAAGTCAGACAGAAAAAGTCAAGAACCATATGACTTCACTGATATGTGAGATGTAAAACTGAAAGCAACAAAGGAACAAGACAAACAAATAAAGAAACAAAAACTCATAGACACAGACAATAGTTACCAGAAGGTGAGAGGGGAGGGAGGTGGTAGAAGAGGGCAAACAGGGTCAAATATATGGTGATGGAGGGAGAATTCACTCTGGTTGGTGAACACACAATGTGATATATAGATGATATATTACAAATTTGTACACTTGAAATCTATGTCATTTTACAGTAAATTTTAATTAAAACAAATTTTAAAAAATTAGGGGGAGGGTGAAATTTCCTAAAAAAATTTCTAATTGTTGTAAAAAAAGAAAAGGAAAGAAGGAAAGATGGAGTAAAAAAATAATAAAATAACCCAATATTTTTAAAAAAGGAGAAAAAAATCATAGAAAAGAAAGCACAAAGTATAATAGTAGGAACAAAACCTAATATTTAAATAATTAATCAAATATAAATGACTTAAATATGCCAGTTAAAATAGTCTTTTCTCACTTATATGTGGAATCTAAAGAACAGAATAAATAAGCAAACTAAACAGAAATAGTCTCGGAGATATAGAGAAAACACTGATTGTTACTAGATGAGAGGGGGTGGGGATGAAGGAGAAGGTAAAGGGATTAGAAAGTACAAATTAGTAGCCACAATATTGCCATGGGGATACGACAGTTTGGGGAATATAATCAATAACGTAAAGATTTTGTAGGGTATCAGATGGGCATTTGTCTTATTAGGGGGACCACTTCATGGACTGTATAGATGCCTGACCACTGTGCTATACCTGAAGCTGAAGCTGAATAATATTGAATGTCAACTATAATTAAATACATACGTATATTTATTGGATATATGGTCAAGGGATGTAGAGTATAACATAGGGAATAGAGTCAACGGAATTGTAACAGTATATATGATGTCAGATGGGTAGTAGATTGAGGGGCGTTATCACTTTGTGAGTGGTGTAAATGTCTATTACATTGTTTTGTACACCTGAAACTAATTTAAAAAATAGTCTTAGCATGGTTTTGAAAACAGTAGCACAAAATTCAACCATGTGCCTTTATAAAAGATACACCAAAGTTAAAAGTAAAAGAGGATAGAAAAAGATGTAACACACAAATTCTACACAAAAGAAAGCTGGCGACAAGATATTAATTTCAGATAAAATAGATTTTAAGACAAAAAAGCATCTTTAGGAGTAAACAGAGATGCCTCAACATAGTTTAAAAACTATAAAGCAAAAATTGATACAATATCTAGAATTGCCAGGAGAAATGAGTGAATTTATTATAGCATCAGAGTGGAATACTTCAGTTAAAAAATTTCTAATTACTGAGAGGTGAAACAGACAAATATTAGGGCTGTGGTTAGGATTAACTGCTAAAGTGTGTCATTTCATTTATAAAATTTGTCTGAGTGCCTCTTTAGTATTAGGTACTATTCTGGATTTTGGTTTAGAGTGGTGACACACAGAGGTGGCCCCTAATATCATGGATCACAGTCCAGGTCCAAGCACAGTATGCAGAAGGGTGACTAGAACATGCCTTCACCATGGCATAGAATTTGGGGGTACAGGTCATGTACTTTGGATTTAGGTCTTGTTTGGACCTTGTCTCTAGCATTTAGGAACTGCATAATTTGGCATAATCATTTAATCTCAATCTACTCATCTATGAAAGGATGGAATGCCCATTTCAGGGTATAGATAACATGATGTAACGTATTTGAAGCTCTTAGTACAATGCTTGACATAAGTTCTCAAAAATGGGTAGCAATTATTATTATTTATTTTGCAAAGAGCTTTGGATCAATAGTTGCTGCTGAACCTGGTGATAAAGTTTTAATAACAATTTGATAAATAATGGTATTCTGTGGATGAGTATCAGATTGATGACTCTATTTTCCCATGAATCCTAGTTTTCCTATTTTTACATTCTTTTTAACCAAGTTTATAGATTTGCATATTTGAGGCTCACAGGTAGTGAACCTAAATGCTATGGCTACTTTTAACAGTTCATTGTGTGCTTAGAATTTCAGAGGCAGGGTAATGCAATGGGTCTTACTTAGAATTCTGGTCAAAATCATCAATTTTCCAATGGACACATCTAAACATTCTAACAACACATTTGTATAAAACTCAGAATCCAAAACTATTCACCTTTTCTTTAAAATAATTATTTTATCAGTGGCTGCCCATTTATGAACTGTAACTTCATTTTTAAGATCTAAGCACCAAATATGGACAGATTTCAAAACAGAGGCATCAGGGCATTTCTACCCTCTGTCATTCACTTAATACATTAATATATATTTACTAAATTCTTAAACGTCAGAAAATTTTCTATGTCAGACATGGGGGAAGATACAAGTATGAATAAGCCATGATTCCTACCCTAGAGGATCTTACTGTTTAGTGGGAGAAATAAGACAAATATAAAAAATAACTAATTTCCCTAAGAATAGGAACATGTCAAGATATCTACTCTCATTACCTCTACTCAACATTGTTCTGGAGATAATAACCAAGTAATAAGGTAAACACTAAAAATGAGAAAAATCCTAAACATTATATATAAAAAATTAAAACACTTTATCTCAGACAAATAAAAATACTAAAACAAGTGAATTTACCAGTGTCACGGGATACAAGATAATTATACAAAAATTAACTCTATTTCTATATATTAACAATGAAGCACTGGAAAATAAAAATTTAAAAGCAGTACCACTTAAAGTAACATAAAAAATATAAAATACTTAGAATGAAATGTAACTAAAGATGTTTAAGTTTCTATACTGGAAATTACATAGCATTGTGGAAAGAAATTAAAGATCTAAATGAATAGGAAGATATACCATGTTCATGTATTAGAAGGCTCAATAATTAAGATAATGTGACATGGGCATAAGAATAGACAAATAGACAAATGGAATAGAGTTTAGAAATAGACCCATACATATAGGGTTAATTGATTTTTAACAAGTTTCTAAAGGAATTCAATGGTATATGAAAATTATGTTACAAATGATGCTGAAATAACTAAGCTACTGTATGGAAAAAATGAACCTCAGCCCTACTTCATATGATACACAAAAATTAATTTTATAAGGATCACATACAGAAACATAAAAGCTAAAACCATAAAGGTATAGGAAATCATAGAATATTTTTGTTACCTTGGAGTATGCAAAATTTTCTTAAATGGAACAAAATTTGTTAACAATAAAATAATAAATTGAACTGAAACAAAATTTTCTTAAATAGAACAAAATTTGTTAGCAATAAAATAATAAATTGGACTGAAACAAAATATATTTGAGATGTATGTATATCTCATGTAGATAGTTAAACTCAAATATATACAGAATTTCCACAGTTCAATAATACAAAGACAAAACCCCAATTTAAAAGACCCTTCACAAAAGAAGATATACAAATAGCCAATAAGCACATGAAAACATGCTCAACACTATTGGTCATAATGAAAGTGAGAATTAAAACTGTAATAAGACACCACTGCATACCTACTTGAATGGTTAAAATTAAAGAGACTGACAGACTGACACACCAAGTTTTGGATAACGTGTGGAGTAGCTACAGTTCTTTTCTCTCTCTTTTTTTTTTTTTTGAGGGCAGTGTCACTGGCCCTCATATGTGGGACCCGAACCGGGGCCGCTGGCTTCCCAAGCCAGAGCTTAACCACCGCGCCACTTGGCCAGCCTGAGTAGCTACAGTTCCTATACATTGACAGTATGAGAGTAAACTATTATACCCATCTTGATTATACCCATCTTGAAAAGCTATCTAGCAGGTTTTTATTTTTTTTTTGAAGTTAAACATGCACCTATTTTAGAATTCTATCCAGAATTTCTACCACTGGTTATTTACTAAAAAATGAAAACAGGTCTACAATACGGATTTTACATGAATGTTCAGAGTAGTTTTATTCATGATAGCCAAAACCCGGGAAAACAAATATTATCAATAGAGAAATGGATAAATAAATTGTAGTGTATTTTTTTAAAATGATTTTATTGGGGGAATTGGGGGAGTGGAACAGCATTGGGGAATCAGGGAAGGGGAACAGAGAAGTTGCTGTCTTTTTGTTCTTCAGTCTAGTTGCGGAGGACGTCGCTTCACTGGCCCATGTTGGTATTATCATTGTGCTCTTCTCGGGTGAGGCAGTGAGGCCGGTTGCCAATCATAGGACTGCAGCTCGTGGCAGCTCATGCCAGCTGCTGGCTGCTCACGCTGGCTGCCGGCCACTCACGGTAGCTTACGGCAGCCCACTGCAGCAGGGGCTGTAGCCTACACCGTAGCTGGCGACTCACAGGAGCCCAGCTCCAGGATGAGTTGTTTTCTGTAGAGGGCACAGAGTCACTGGCCCTCATGTGGGATCTGAACTGGGGCCCTGCTGCTCAGAGCTGGTGTCCCAAGCCAACTCTTTATCAACACGCCTCTTGGCAGGCCCTGTAGTATATTTTTGCAATGCAGTACCATTGAGCAATAAAAAAACAATGAACAACTACAGAACAGAAAAGCATGGATGAATCTCAAAAAACAGTATGCTGAGTGAAAAAAATCATATACAAAACTTCCATACTATATAATTCCACTTATATGAAATTCTGAAACTGACAAAAGTAAGCTATAGTGATAGAATCAGAACTGTGGTTCTACTGTTGGAGGGTTGAGGGTGGGGATTGACTAGAAAAGGCCAGTAAAGAACCTTTTGGAATGATAGAAATGGTAGGGGTAAAATGCATGTATTCATTTATCAAAACTCATTGACTTAGAAACTCAAGATCTATGTATCTTATGGTATATGAATTAAAAAATACGAAACAACCCTATTATAAGGTAATCACCAGAAATCATACCTATTCCTAAATCACAAATTCAAACATCCTACTTTTGAACTATGTTCTTCTTGACATCATGAAGCTTTCCACTTTCAGGGCCCCACCACTTTTCCTTTCTCCTAGCTCCTGTTTCTCCAGTTCCTCTATATCCTGGATGACGTCCAGAGTCCGTTATTGTTATTCCTCCCTTATAGATACCTTCAACTTTTTTTGTCTCTTTTTCCTCATTTCCATTTGCCTATTGCAGCTCAACCTTACATAAACCAAGCCACTACCTGTTCTGTGCCTACCTGTCTGCAGCTGAGTGTTCAGGGCAGAAATCCCACAGTTGGGTATATTGGAAGCTGAAGAGAGGCGCATCCCTAGAGTGGGGACTCAGGCCCTGGGCTAAGGAGGTTCTTGGTTTCACATAGGAAAGAATTCAAACATGAGCTGATATAGAGTTTAAAGTAAAAGTTAAGTTTATTTATCAGAATAAGAAACAAAGGAAAGGCCACCCTGCAGACAGAGTGGTGGTCTCTAACTGCTGGTGGAAGAGAGACCCCTCCATCCACTAGGCTAAGGTTTTTATGTTTCTTGTTTCCATGGAAAACTTCTTGATATGGGGAACTTCTGCAGGTTTACCTTTAACTTTTGGAAGACACAGGCTGTGGCTAGTTTGTAATAGGTTTAATTATGGAATTGGCCACAATGGAGTCTCTTTGCTAATAAACTTGGAATGGTCTGTTCTGTGCAATTCACATCTGCCTTCTGTGTCTGGCAGCAGGCAGGCAGCGGCAGGCTTGGAATCCAACCTCCTCCAACCTCAAATATACCAAAACTTTTCCATCTCAGAGAACTCATACAACATGTTTGCTCTGCTTAGAGCAATTTTTCCACCACTCTGCCTGGCTAACTCTGAATCGACACTCAGTTCCAACATTACTTCCTCAGTATGGTCTTCTCTCTCTTTTTCTGTAACAGTCACTTTGTAAATATGTATTGATTTGTGTGTGTGTATTGGTTTAATGTCAGTTCTCTCTAAAGATATTTAATTACCATGAAGTAGGGACCAGGGCTGTTTTGTTCACCACTGCATATCAGTGATTACGTTCCTGGCCCATAGTAGATACTCAATAAATATTTTTTGTTGAGTATAATGTAGATAATGATAAATTCTCCAAGCGCAGGCTGGGATCAATTGTAGTTTTCTGTGTAACTGTCCCTAATCCCCTAATCTCTAATATAGACAGGATGCATCATTTCTTACAAAGTTCTATTTTATAGCCCTCTGTAGTATTTATATTTACAAGGCTACTAGTGGTAGACATTAATAATGCTCACTAATATGCCATTGTCCTGCACTTCAAGTTATAGGTAGGATTATGTTCTACTGTGTTAGATTAAGTTATTTTCAATGTCTGCTACCCCTCCATGTGATAAGATCATTATACTTACTGACCCTTTACCATCAGGCTTGCTCATGTGATCTGTGGTGCCTGTATATCTATCTATCTATCTATCTATCTATCTATCTATCTATCATCTATCTATCATCTATCTATCTGTATAAATGACATTGCATATACCACTACTAATCTCTTAGTATTTCCTTCTCTAAATTTCATCACTACGATCTTTTTTCCCTAGAAGCTCTTTTCCTAGTGGCCTGGAGTTAATGACATTTTTTCAACCTCTTGGAAACAGCTCCTTTGTAAGAAAAAACTAGTTCTTAGAAGTATGATGAAAGTGTCTGGAGGGGCAAGCTTTGAAAAGCAAAATAGCAACACCTTCTTTCCAACTCCCATCAGTTACTCCAGCACAAGCTCCCAGGAGGAGTCCATGCTCCCTGCGTGAGACTAGAGATCACTAGATTGGAGCCATATGCCTGAGATAGTCCTCCCAGGAATGTTTCAGACACCTGAGGCATCACCTAGAGTCCATCCAAATACAGGAAAATGCTCCAGAGGAGCAGGCGGCTGCAAGATCCCTCTCCCCAGAACGCTTCCCAGAAGTAACTGTGGGCTTCCCAAGTTGGAGCACACCATGATTAAGGGAACATCCCGGGGCAGCCACAGTACCCACATCTCAGGCAGTGCCACCTTCTGATCCTGTCCGCTGCTGCCATTCTGTCCTCAAGCTGATGTACCAGCTCTTGAAGGTGACTAATCATTATGTGGTGCCTCTGTCAGGCGTTTAAGGGCTGTGCTCATTTGGGCATTTAGGAAGTTCTTGGTGGGAATTTGCTTGGCATATCTGTGTTATGTTAAGTTTTGTATAAAAACACTGTCTTCCTGCCCTCCTCTTCCTCATTTCCCTTCTTTTTGGAGGATGCTGATAGGAAAGGTCTGGATCTCTAGGCCCTTGTTGAAGGATAAGGCAGGTGACAGGTGTGTGAAAATGGGAGCAAATTTGGGTTCTTTAATTCATGTCATCCAATTACTGCTTCTTGGAGTTGATATCTGCTTCTCATACCGTACTCTTATACTCTGGAAAACTGGCCTTACCAGTAGGAGTTGGGTGGTAACGTATTCCTTATCTCATTCTACAAAGGTCTGTATAGCATCATGCTGCTTCCCACACAATGTAAAAGTGAATAACAGCTTCCCGGGCCAGCCAATTAGCGCGGTGGTTAAGCACTGGCTTGGGAAGCTGGCGGCCCCAATTCGGGTCCCACATATGAGGGCCAGTGACACTGCCCTCAAAACTGTTACAAAGGGAACCTCTGGGACCTTCTACAGGAAAAGAACCTCTGCACCAGCAGCCCAGAAGGGCAGCTGCTCCTTTCCAGCAGGAACAGAAGAGAAGATCGTCTTAGCTTTCCATGGCTCTTCATGGAGGGCAGACGACCCCAGGGTATGATCCCCTTTCTGTCAGAGCCGATCCACCTGATGTGGTGCAGTTAGGTTGGCATAATGCCACTGGAAACCATGAGTCCACAGAGGTGGGCAGATGTGCCTGGCTCGCCCTCTCTCTGCCCAGGCTTGGCTTTCTTTGCATTACTTCCTGGATTCCTTCCTCTTCCTCTGCCCACACCAGTTTTCCCACCTGTCCCTGTCTGACCCTTCTTTAAAGTCTTTACTAACCCATTTCTGGACCACTTCCATCCCTTTAGGAAACATTCTTTTCAAACCCCTTCCAAAATGTTCCTCATGAGAGAGCAGCCTGCAATCATGGCTCACAACAGAGTTCCAAACCATGAGTAACTCACATGTGATCTGCTGGTTTCTGAAAAGTTCTGCTTTACTTACGCCAGCATTTTTGGTAGCTGGGGTTGACTTAAGCAGAACTCCCTTCCTGATGTCTGATTTTCATTGTTGGTTTCTGCTGATTTGTTTTGTAACTGTTGGGAGTTTCCTTCCTGATTCTTCCTTATTTGGCGTCCAGTATTGGTTAGAGCTTTGCTCTCAGTTACCAGGGTCGACATGAGTTTCTCACCGATGAAAACAACACAGTTGCTCAAGTAATAATCTTGGGGATCTAGTAGAGTGAAAGGAGCACTGATTCTGGAATTAAAACCTAGGGCTCAAGTTCAAACACTGCTCCTCACTCCATCTCAGAACATATTTCTTCAGATGAAAATGGGGTTTATGATATGTATTTATGAGGCTACCACAAACTGATGTATATAAAAGCACTAATATTGTACAAACCATATTCATGATGGCAATGATGGTGACAAAGAAGGAAAAAGGAGAAGAGTAATAATAAGAATAAGCACAAGGATAAGAGGACTTTCTCTTTTGGGTGGAAGGGAAGCAGACTTAGGCAAATCCTGTGAGAAAAAGTGATGCCTTTCCTTCAGCCCTCTACAGCTGAACAGAGGTCATTGAGCAAATATTTATTGACCACTACTCTATGTTACTGGGGGTACCATAATAAGTAATACCTGGTCTCTGTGTCATATACCGTGATAGAGGTAGGCATAAACTCAGTGGAAATAGACAAGAGAGCAGTGAATTTTCCTGGGTGTGTGTTGTGTGTGGGTCTCAGCCTATCAATAGTCAATTTTGTGGTTGGACCAGTCTTTGTGATTTTTATTATGATTGTAAGACACCTTTCAGCATAACTATGGGGAAACTAAAAAAGAAAAAAAAAGGTTTATTACTTACAGGACCTGGAAATTACATGACACATCTGGGGCCACACAGGAAGGTCTAGCTGAGAGGGACTGAGAGAGAGGAAGAAAGAGACTATGAGCCTGGGATTTTCCTTTTATTGGGGTTGAGGGTGAGGGATTAGGGTTTCACAGGCTTATTCTTTATTGGTGAATTTAAAACATAAAAGCAGAAATTTAAAGCATGGGAAGAGAAAAAACCCTACTAGAGTAGTCCACGTGGTCAGTTATTGATATCAATCAAGATCTAAAACAAAGGTGGATGCCTTAGATGGGGAGAGGCACCTGGCTGTTTGTCTAGTTGTGTAGCTGGCAATGTGTATATTCAGTAACCCAAGTCACCTATTGTCTGGGCCTCAGAGTGTGGCTGTGATGAGCCAGCTCCTGGCCTTCCTTGGTGAATACTACCTTCAGGGTTACTTGGCAGACTTTGTAGGAGTACCAGACTTGCCAGCAGGAAGACTTTTTGTTGCCTCCATCTCCCAGTGGACCTTTTAAGGGAGTCCACTCTACACATGGGTGGACAAAAGTCTCAGGATGATAACATATTTTGTAATGCCACAAAGCGTTATAACGATTTTGAAAGGACTCTTACTAAAGAGGAGATTACTCATACTCTATATTAGGAAATACTGGTCCAAATAGTTCATGAAAATGATAAGCATAAAATAAACTAGAACACTTTCATTTTCTGACATTATTTTCTTTTCTTTAACACTATGATTACACTGATGCTGGACAAGAAGTGGGAGTGTCCTGTGGTAAGTCACAGCTTGTTCAGACATAGGTGAGGCTCAGAGGACATGAATAAAAGGGCCACTGCACATTTGGGCAGGCTTTGCCTTTGGAAAGAGAGATGAGAAAAACAAACAAACCAAGTATTATCCCATACCATAATATCCCAGAATGTCAGAGCTGGAAGGGTCCGGGGGTCTTGCTGAAAGGGTCAGAGAGAGGAGCAGATCCGTGGCTGTCACCTGGGTCTCTTGTCTCATAGACTTAGTGAGACTCTTTCTGTAGCTTCATCTCAACCCAATGTTTGATTGCCCAAATTCTCTAGACCAGGTGAATGGGGCTTCTGTAGTTTGTAACAAAGGCATGGCTGGCAATATTTTTGCCTAGGAAAGTTTTTAGTTTTATTTTTTTATTTTTTATTTTTTTTGGAACAAGCTCTGCTCAAAGACCTTCCATTAAAGCACTCCCATTTAGCTGCAGGCAAGGTGCTTCATGCATTTTCCAGGAGCTTCTAGCTGCTACTTTACTGGCACCCACACATGGCTACTGGGGATGTGTGACTCATTCACAAGATTCTTGTCACCTCAGTTCCTACTTCCATAGGAGATTCTCAGAATATGGTGATAAGAAGATAGAGATGATGAATAGGGGACATTTAATAGAGTGAAAACATTGATAGTGATCAAGACTAAAAAATTATAGTTGCCAACTCGCTAAGGACTATTAACTCTTCTGGTCTGGCTATTCACCTGGAGATAGACGACAACCAAGAGTCACAGGGAATGGGAACTTGACTAAAAGGCATTGTCCCTGAGGTATCTCTGGTTGCCATTTTTGTTAATCATCCTTGGGATTCACTCCTGTTATTCCTTCCTTTGGGTCTTCTGCCTTCCTTCTTGCCTGCTTATGTCTAAGTCTGGCAATACCTCTGCTCAGGCCCAGCGGTGTTATTATGGGGTGTTAAAACCGTCTCCATTCAGGTTCAGGTTCATGTCTCACCAAGTGACCAAGCCTCCCAGGTGCACTGCATTCCAGAAGCCTCCTGGTTCTCCTGAGAGAGAGAGAGAGGGCCAACTTCAAGTGCTGGGTAGACCCTGCAAGAATACTCCTGCCTTGGCCCTTCTCTGCATATTCTGGGCCCAGGATCCTGGGAGAGAAGTGGCAATAGTCACAAGTTCCATTTCATCTGCTTCTCATGGCAGAATGAGGCTGAGACCTGGGCTATTTTCTAGGTCCCTAAGGAGCCAAATTGTCTGATGGGTGACAGCTAAGATTGTATTGACTTTCCACCACCTGGTTCTTCAGTCTATATTTTATTTGGATCACAGCATTCCCCAAGATCCTTATAGTAAGTTACCCAGTTTATGTTAACTGGGTGATCTCTGTCCTGAAAGCTCTTTATAGGGACTGTACCAGTGAAAACAGAGATATAAATCATCTTTGTGTATTTTCCAGGAGGCAGGCCTGAAGCCCCAAGACTGCTTCTGCCATACTGCATACCAGTCTCCTTGGTGTTTCATCCTCTACTCCCCTCACCCTGATTATCTCAAGGCCAAAGTTTTTCATTGCTGATACTTCTTCAGTGTTAAGAGAGACTTTGTTAATAAAGTGTTTTCTCCCCTAGCTAGTGAAAGTCTATTCTCTGCTCTCTATTGCTGTCAGAAGATTCTAGAATCAGTGGGACTTGGGTTCAAGTTCTGATTAACTCAAGCCACCTGAGTTACTTAACCTCTCTGAGCCCAGACAGCCTCCATATATATGAAACAAAAAATTATACTAATCTTACAGGGATGTTGTGGAAAGTAAAGAAGATCCATATAGAATACTTAGGCTTAGAATCTGGCACGTATTAGCAACCCCGTACATCTATGTCCTCTTCAAAATGCCTCCCACTGTGGAGACGATTAGCCTTGACCAATCGACTAGCTTTGGGACTCTGAGGCCTCCCACTGTAGCATTCATAGAACTACATACTCTCCTAAGAGAGCTTAAAGTTACTTGCTAGATCTGTGAGAGAATGTGACTATCTTAATTTACCCAGTCACCATAAAAGGCACTAAAATAAAGTTAACAGTATAAGCAATCCCCTTACTTCACTCAGTGAGAATTGTTCAGTGTGCTGTGATGTAGATACAGGATTGTAAATCATGAGATTAAAATTCATGCTTCAGAAAAATGGCAATTATTATGTCACGAAACTTCAGGATTATTCCTGGGTATCTAAAATCTCAAATATTCTTCCACATGTATCAAGGATCAACTGGCCTTCAAGGCTTTGGAGAGAGGGGTAAACATCTTCCAAAAATGCAACAAAGGATGGACGGGAAGGTCTCATCAGCAGAGGACAACGTTGGTAAGGCATGGACAAGATCACCAGTGAGGGACTCATGCAGTAGTCCTTCCATGAACGTCATTCCATCTTCTTTTTCCTCTCCGTGAGTGTTGGGAAAACTGAACAGACTGGAGAACAGGTTCTGATGTGGTCAGCTTGCCTTCTGCCCCTGATCGCTTTGGGAACTATGCTTTTTTTGGTTATATGCCTTGGACTAGTGACAGTGATTTAATGGGCTTTTTTTTTTTTTTTAGGAGAGAAAGGATTCCTTTAAAAGAAAAATAAGGCAAATAGTAGCATTAGTAACACAACGTTCCTGTGGAGAGTGTTCTGGTTCAAGGACACATTTAGAATTGGCACAGCAAGTGATCTTCCTGTAGACTTTTGCATCCTGAATTGAGTTCTCAGAGGCCACTGTCATAAAACTACAGAAGCATCTCTGCGGGGGTCTGAAAGAAGCTGTCAAATTTTCTTACGATTACTGTTTTAAAGATTTCAATATATAAGCCTGAATCTGCATCTTTGCTCTGGGGAGTGGTGATATTTAAGAGGGAAGGTAATGTTCTGGGCTCAGTTTCTGCAGTATTGGCTCATGGATCATGAATTATCTCTAAGGTACAATGAGGGTGCTCTAACCATAGTTAATCAGTGCCCAGCACAGTGCCTGAGACACAAAGAGTCTCATAAAGTTGATAAATGAATGGATATGTGAATATTGCTTAGGGTAGAAGTTGTTCTAAAGTTCATCCTTAAAACAGAGCGTGGGGATGGGGACACTTAAGGTGAGGACTTGGGCATAAGATCAAAGTTGTTTTCTGCTCAGGAGCCCATGATCCTCGGTGATATCATTTGCACATGGAGCTTTGCATGTGGGCCAGGCCAGACCTCTGAGCCATGCTCCTTTGTCTTTAACTGAAACCAGGTACAGTCATTGCTATCATTCATAGATTATTTAATAAATACTTCTTGAATACATATATGTCTACATGTCCACACTGTAGTTTGCCCTGAAGAAATCAGATAAGCACCTGCCATTGAGGAAATTAATGTGTTAGTGAATGTAATACTATTGGGTTGTCGGAAAAGTCATGACACATTTTTGCAACGAAAAATACAGGAAAATACATCATGACTTTTCCGACAACCCAATAGTGTAACAGGCAAACTCAGAAATATTAGTGGGCAAACACAATGCAGATTTATTTCTTGCCCCAATAAAGTAAAATATGTGACAAGGGTGGGGGATGGGAGTGCTCAGATCACTGTATTTATTTAAAGATTTTGGCTGCCTAGACAGCCTTCTGTCTTCAGTGTGGAGCTTCCAAGGTCACCCTGGCATTTACATTAACCATCAGACAGTGGGAGAGAGAGAATGGAAGGTGGGATATTGTGAACATCACGTCCATTCATATTACATTCATCAGAACTGAATTGTATGGCTTCTTCCCCATAGAGGGAGGCTGGAAATATTGTTCCTGGCTGGACAGTGACTTCCCAGCAGAAACTCTTCAATAGGGAAGGAGGGCATAAATATTTGGGGGAGAGGGGCAGGTAGATATGTCTGCCACACTTACATTCTATTCAGTGCAAGTAAAGCATTTCAGATGATTAATAAAAACTAAGAAGAGGAGAATAAGGGTAGCAAACAATTGTGAAAATAATTTTCTCTAGGGGCAGGCCGAGTGGCTCAGTTGGTTAAGAGTTTGCTTGAGCATCAGGGTCACTGGTTTGATTCCCACATAGGCCAGTGAGCTTTGCCCGAGCTGCACCCAAGCTGAGCTGCCACTGAGCTGCCAATAGGTGGCAGGATGGCTCAGCTGGTGAGAGCAGGTGCTCCTAATGACAAGATTGCCTGTTCGATGGTGGGCTACGCCCATCCACGGCTGGGACTGAACTCGGCATCCTGAGCTGAGCTGCTGCCTGGATGGCTCAGTGGATAGAGTGTGCATTCTTAATAGCAAGGCTGCCATTTCAACTCCAGCATGAAAAAAAAAATTTTTTTCCCCAATGGTTACTCATTGGGCCATATTGTGTACAAAGCACATGTGAGTCATTCCCCTGAGTGAGTGAAGAAGTAAAGACACCCGTTCCTGAATTGTGCTAGAGCAGCTCAGGCTGGAAAGAGAGACCTTATTTTGTGTCCAGACAAGCCCACACTGTCACCACCACAAATAACCCTGATGTTACAGAGCTCATTGAATGCAAAAGACATTATCAGAAAACATAATAGATGTGGACAGATAAAGTGGGTTTAAATTTTCTTCTAGGCCTTTTCTACTCCTTGAGCTTTTACGTGCCTGCAGTACTAAACAAGGCTGAAGTTCACATACTTTTAGTTTTGACTCTGTGTCAACTTTTGGATAATCCCATCTTCTTGGTTCTAAAAGGATCTACTTCCCAGATGTGTGTAGAAAATCAAGGGTTGGTTTCCTTATTAGTAGCAGAGCCATGTGACTACTTAATGTTCAGGAATGCAAACTGGTTACCTAATATCAGTGATACAAGATTAGTTGCAAAGGAGTTCGTGGGAAAAGTTGAATGGCATAGGCCTACATAGAATGGTGGGAGAAAGTTTCGTATTTGCTCAAAGGCAGGAGTTTAGACATTTCTGAAAACTCCACTCATTCCTTGCATTGTGGACTCAACTCAGCAAGCATTTTTTTATCCTTTCTATAGACGTGGGCGTATGCGAGGCACCAGCATTTATGGCAATAAACAGTTCTGGTCCTGATCTCGGAGACTCAACATCCAGGAGGCTGGATTTGAGTCAGACTTAGAAGGGCCATGAGTGCCATGCTGACAGTCCTGGGGTTTGTGCTCTTTAGTTAGTGAAGAACTATCAAAGAGATGATTTCTCTGCTGGGGAGTGAGTGACAGATGTAGAAACTAGTACTCATTTACTGTGAGACAATTGGCAAGTCAGCCTCTCTGACTCTCATTTTCTTTGTCTGGAAAAGGAAGATAACAATAGCTTCCATGCCCATCTTGCAAAATTTTTTTTCTCTTTTAATTTAACAAAATTTATTGGAGAGATATTGGTTAATAAGATAATATAGGTTTCAAGCATAGAATTCTACATACATGATCTGTGTATTGCAATGTGTATACACCACTGAAATTCAAGTCTCCTTCCGTCACCATATATTTGACCCCCCCTTTACCTTTTTCTACCTCCCCTCCACTCCCTCCTCCTGTGGTAGCCATCATACTGTTGTCTGTGTCTATGAGCTTTTGTTTGTCTTGTTTTTTTTGTTGCTTTCTGTTTTATGTCCCATGTATGAGTGAAATCATATGGTTCTTAACTTTTTCCATCTGACTTATTTCACTTGGCAGTATATTCTCAAGATCCATCCATGTTGTCGCAAATGGCACTGTTTCATCTTTTCTTGGTTGCGTAGTATTCCATTGTGTATATGTACCCCATCTTTTTTATCCAATCATCTATCGAAGGATACTGATTGTTTCCATGTCTTGGCCACTGTGAATAATGCTTGCAGGGCTTTTATAAGGACCAAATGAAATCAACTTATATGAAAGAAATGTTATTCAAGTGTCAAAAACTATTGTTAGGACTGGTTAAAAATCTGGATATTTGGAGAACAAGGGAGGACTTAGGTGCTGGGCAATGATGCTCTGAGAATGGAGCAAAATCTTTCATCCAAAATGGGCATATGTTGAAGGAAAATTGGGTCTTTGAAAAAAAAAATTAGTAAGAAAAATCTGAACAATAGAATACTTCAAAAGAAAAGTAACTTTTTTTCTTTTCAAGTAAAGCTTGTTGTAAGTGAAGGAAATGAACAGGGGCTATTCATAGAATACAGACAAAAATGTACATCTGGATGCAAAGAGAAGGAGTGAGCAGATGAGAGGCCCGGTGCAGAGGCAGCTGAAGGGCTGGCAGGGAGACTTCTGCAGGGAGCACCAGCCCTGACCAGGGCTTCAGAGAGCACACCAAACCTTTCCTGAATCATTTTTCTAGGAAACACTGTGCCCCAAGGGAGCTCACTATTCCGGAAATAAGGACTTGGCTCTTTGCAGCATTTTCACTCTTCTTATGTCTTATGATTTCTTGCATGTGTTGTTCCAAGAGGAAGACTTGTGTTCAGGAGGCCTCAGGACTTATCTGGCTTTTCCATGGACTTGGAGACCTCACCTGCCAATGCAGTGCATATTATAGAGCAGGGTATTCCTTAGGAAAATGTATACATTAACATAAGTTATAATCAGCCCATTCCACGACCATGAAATTCTATTAATTCAGCCCAAGTTTGAGAATTCATGCAACATTGAAAGCATATATCGGAGGGTATCAACTTTGAAAAAAGTGCTTATTTTAAAACTGTTTTCCCTTCATTTATAGCACCTTGAAGAATCACAGGGAAAGAAATTGTCACAAGTATTTTGCTGAGTAAGAAGTAATCATATTAAGTTAAAGTTTTTGTCAAATCTCAGCATTATACAAATAAGCTAGTTATTGGTTATTACAGAAATAAAATCTGAATGACATCATATGTCCTTATTGAAAATTTATTTCACTTTTATTTTTCAGTGCTCCACAGTAACAGAGAGGAATTTCACCTCCAGGTAAGAGAAGGAGGCTGAAGACTGGATGAGTGGGGAGAAGTAAATTGATACATACAGAGGAAGCCAAAAAAATGTATACACATTTTAAGAAAGGAAAATACTGTATTAGCATTATAATACTCAATATATACCGATAACAAAAGATGAATACAAGTCATGTGTATACATTTTTTTGGCACGCCGGTATATATTGAACATCTGCTATGCGACACACACTTAACCAAAATCTCATTTAATTATCATCAGAGTGTATTCATACAAAGTAGATAAAGTCACCCCCTTTTCATAAATGAGTACACTGAGGCCAAGAAGTGATTTTTGCCAAAGGTCACATAGGAGTGGTGGAGCTAATATTCAAGCCAGCCTACCTAAGCTCAAACCTGAGGTTTTTCCTCAGCCTTCCCCCTTTACCTTGAGAGTTTCTTGGGACTTTGGCTAGAACCTGGCTAGAAAATGGAGGGCTTGTTAAGCTGTGCGGGTGAGTGAAACGAGGAAAAGCCTGTTCATCACAGATGTGTGAGGGTCAGGAAGAATTCACCCACTACAAAACACCACTCCAGGTTCATGTCCTCTCCCTCTGCCCACATCCTTCCTTCTTTCTTTTAGGGCAGAATTCTTCAATCTTGGCTCTATTGACACTTTCGACCAGATGATTCTTTGTTGTGGGGGCTGTTCCGTGCATTGTAGGGGGTTTCGTAGCATCCCTGGCCTCTATCTTCTAGATATCAGTAGCAACCCTTCTCAGTCATAACATTAAAACATATCCCCAGACCTTGCCAAATGGCTTCTGGGGTTGGAAATCCAACCCTGCCCCAGTTAAGAACCATTGTTTTCTGGTGACCAACCAACCCAGTTTGCCCTACACTGAAGGATTTGCCAAGGATTCAGTGCTAAAACCAGAATAGTCAGGGGCAAAATGGGATGGTTGGTCACCCTACAAATAAAATTTCAAGTCCTGCTTCAGTAAAGGCTGTGGTGGGAGAGAGGCATTGTGTTGATAACATGGTTGTCCTGGCAGTCTTTGGTTTCTCTAAACTGTTGCTGTACCAACCACCTCTGCCTAATAATATTCCTTTCCCTCCACCCAACCCCTACCCTAACCCCTACCCCTTATGCCCCCACATAGCCTGTCAGGAGTGGAGGGAAAGTTACCTACTTCAGGGGGGCTGTTTGAGTAACTGTGTGGGTCCTTTTAGATTGAAGTAGACCAGAGGGAATGCTGGTGTGTGTGTGAATGTGTGTGAGCTGGGAGGGGCAGCTGGGTGCTAGACTATAGAGAGCCATTGATGCTGCCCGGGTGGGCAGCGAGCATGTGTATTTACACCAGCAGTTAATGAATTCTGAATGGAGGAAGGTTTCAGCTCCACATCAGTTTGGTCTATGCTTAGGTGGTGTGAGCATTTTTTTTTTTTTTTTTGAGGGCAGTGTCACTGGCCCTCATATGTGGGACCTGAACCGGGGCCGCTGGCTTCCCAAGCCAGTGCTTAACCACCACGCCACTTGGCCGGCCCGAGCATTTTTATATATATATTTGGTATTATGAAATATTTTTATGAGTTATTCTGACAACTTAAGGGCATTTTCCTGAGAGACACGAGTAAAAGAAAAGCCTCAAAAATGGTTTGTTATGGGGATTATTTTTGTTGTGTTGTTGAGGATATATCAGCAATAGCAATGAATGTTCTGGTTCTTGGCAAACTTGCAAGGCACTTCCAAAATATATCACGTGTCCCTCAGCCTCTGCTCTTGGTTTCTTATGCCCATTTACAGGATGAAAACAAGTGAGTTCTGAAGGTACTAAGTGACTGGCTGAGGTCAAATGGCAGATTTTGCCTCTGGATCACTGGGCACCATATCTTGTGACCCCCATATTCCTCCATTCTGCAGGAGAATGAGTCCTGTGTGTAAGTGCTATGCCTGTGTTGCTGTAAATGTAAACAGTAAAATGACACGTGTAGAAATGGAGGATGTGAATCAGCTGTTCGGCCCTGACTCCCATAGTGGCCCTTCCCCCTTCTCTGTCTTCAGCAAGTGGCAGGATGAAGCAGGTTCCCCAGGGCAGTGCCTGACACCAAGGTTGATATCCTTGCTGATCCTGCGCCTTCCTCTGTGCTCTTTGACAGACACGGATGTGGGTGTGCGATTTGTTGTGAATAATAGCTTGCCTTTTCCTTGATTATGCAAACCAGTGGCTTTTTCCAGGAACTAGCCACTTCCCGAAGCTCTAAGCTTGTTCCCGCCCATTGGCTGAGTTAGTTTCATTTTTGGAGGAGGCATATTTTTCAAGTTGCACAACAGTGATAACTGCCAGTGCCTTTTAGGAGTGAGGTACCTGGAGTTCAGGGACTCCCAACTGGTGACAATGACAGCAGACGAGTTGGTTTTCTTTGTGAACGGCAGAAAGGTAAGTGGGGACTGACCTTTCCTTTGCTCTGGCTGCCCTGCTCCCTGGGAAGGGATGTGTGTCTCCTGTAAGAAGCCTGTTCTTATTCTTTTTCTTTCATGTTTTTTTTACCCTTGTTTTTCTCGCTTTCTCTCTCTCTCCCTTCAAAGGTATGGCTGCCTTTGGGGTGATGGTAAGGAAAGAACAACATCTCAGGGCTAGAACGTAATCAAGATACCAAGGGGCAAAGGAGCGAGCGGTGTTGAAGCGAGACGAGAGGTGGCTGTGAGCTCCTCCTTTCCTGCCAACTCTGTAGAAGTGCAGACACTGGCAGAAAGCTGAGGTAGGGGGACAGGGTTCTAGGTGAGACTGGAGGTCACCCACCACACTTCTGTGTTTCATCAAATATATCCTAAGGCTTTTGTTGCTCTCTTTACTGAGAGAAGGAACGTCTTTTCTTGCTAAGATCAATATATAAATTGTACACAACCTTTTCTCCTGACACTTCGTGTATGTAAATATAACAGCTAACTTGTGTGAGGACATATACTGACATCTTGTGGCAAACTACATTTTATTTTTTTAAAAAATAGGCTTGCTATGCCCCTCCCTTAACTCTACATATAAATATTGTGAATCTCTTACTTTGATAAAAATTGGCCACTTGGAGTAACTTCATTAGTGCCCAGGGACCTAGGGGAAGTGGGGTGGGTTGGGTCAGAGGGAGACTTATGCCATGGGTGCCAGTTCTTGCAACACTGGAAGGATGAAGATCTTTGCAAATTCTAATGCAGGTACAGGAAAAGAGGGTGCAAACACATGACATTGTCTCCATCCTCCACTTGGCCTCCTACACCATGCTGACATGCTCACAGCTGCTTCAGCTCCCCAGTGGGGAATGAAACGAGAGTAAAAGGGTAGCCATAGTTGTGCGTGTAAATGGCCATGTGGACCATGGGATTGATGAATGTACCCAGAGGGCAAATTTTATTTGTTTTGCTCTACTGGACAGTTTAAACGAGGAACAGAATGACTTTAGAGGTTATTTTCCAGAACTAAAACGTGCTTCATACGTTATCTAGGGCTTAAATTGTCAGAGTTTGTTTGGGTGACTAGCAAGAAAATTCCATGAGCCATTGCAACATCAGTGCTCCAAAGACTGTTGGCTCTAGAAAGGAACATTCCAAGGTAAATCTGCCTTGGTGAAAATTCTTTTCCCATGTATTTTGTTTTTACTTTAGGAAAACAATTTAAAAATTTTAGTTGATATCACCACGTCAAACTGTACTACATCTGGAAGCTTCTATTATTGGCAGTTTCTGTGATAAATATTCATATTTGCAATTTATAAACTTGTAGTCTCCTGAGAAAGTGCCGGAAAGGTGGAGAGGCAATGCAAGGGGTGATGAGGTAAAAGCAGTACTATAGAAACAAGACCTAGCAAGGAAACTCAGGATCAAATTAAGGCAGCTGTGAGTAAGTGTGTTCCTATTTCTATTCCCAAGATGTTCTAGACTTTTTATTACAGGATATTATGCCAAGAAGTTACCAAAGAAGCTGTCAGAACTTGGTGTTGTAAAGACCATGTAGGGAGTCAGATGGGTACTGGCTCACTCTTAAATTCGAACTCCTCCCAGCCTGGAGCCTGTGGGACATGCATGTGCTGGAGCAATACATCTCTATGACCACACAGTAGCCCGTCAGGTGCTTATGAACTAGTTGGAGAGATGGATTATGATTAGGCAAAGTAATGTGTTCCAAAATGTGTTTCACAGAAAACTATCTCCATGAGACACTCTTCTCAGATATTCTCAAACCACTCAGCCCAGGGTTAGCACAAAGTAGGTGCCCAATTAATCTGGATAGAATGAATGGATGAATGTTCAAAATCCTAAGAAATCCTATAGTAAAGAAATTTAGATTTTAAGCTTTGTATTATAAAATTATTTTAAATTTACAAAAAATGTTGTAAGAAGAATACAAAGAAATATTATTAGACTTTACTCACATTCATCACCTGTTAATATTTTGCCACATTTGCTTTTCATTCTCTCTGTCTCTCTGTCTCTCTGTCTGTCTGTCTCTCTCTGTCTCTCTGTCTCTGTCTCTGTCTCGGTCTCTGTTTCTATGTGTGTGTGTGTGTGTGTGTGTGTGTGTGGGTGTGTGTGTTTATTTATTTATTGTTGACTGGATCAGTTATTGGACAGATTACAATATGGCCAGCCATATTTATTACTTGGTATTCTTCTGTCGGGAACAACTTTCCCTTCTCTCCCATTTGATTGTTTTTTTATTTACTAATTATCAGTTCAGACTCATGAGACTTAATTTTATTTAATGGATTGTAACCTATTTTTGACCAATATTTGTTTGATGATCAAGTTTTAGCAGAGCAATCTGCTTAACTCAGTGTTTCTTAAGCTCACTTCCCCACAAAGTATCTTTCCTTTGGGATACCCATTGGCGTCCTATTGAGAGAGGGTTCCATGGAGTTTGCTGGGGCAAAACCTGCAGACATGTCATGAGAGTGGCACAGCCATTCTCTGTAGGAATTCCGGGAAGGTGGACCACTTGCAGCTGGGAAGATATGGAGAGCCTTTACTAGGGAGGCATTCGGGGTCTTCTGATATGTCAAAATGCAGGTGGCAGAGGAATCGAATGGTCAAAGGCTCAGGAACCAGGAGGTATGCAATGTATTTTTACTGAAGTATGAAGACCAGCTTGGCAGGAAAGTAAGAGGCAAAGGCTAAAAATGAAGATTAGGGACATATACAAAAGGGCCTTAAGAGACAATCAAAGGAATTTAGGTGAAACCTTGAATATGTCAAAGGTCATTGAAGGAAGTGAACAGAGAACTTATGTGATATGATGGAAGCAGGGCTGCAGGACAGGAGGAAAGAACAATTTGTGGGGAAGGTCATAAGCCAAGAGGCTCTAACTACTGTCTACAAGAAAGATAACAAGGGTCTTAGTTTTTGCATTTGTGATTTCTTCTCCAAGAGAAAAGAAACAGCTCTTTGTGAAAACTTTGTAAACAAGACTTGGAATAAACAGGACCTCTAGGGTATAATCAAAAAAGAAAATTCATTTTACTTTCCACTTTCATTTGAACTTTATCAAGAGGTGAATTCTGGCAGTTTTGTGACCTCTTTGATTACTTTTGGTCAATAAGACAGACTATGGTGAGACAACCAAAATAGAGCAGTAGGTAAACGCTGTGCTTACTCTCACAACCACATCACAAAATTACAACTAACCTTCAAAACAACCATTATTGAGAATCACCTAAAATCAAGCTGAGCTGAAGCCTTTCAACTAAGGACACCCAGAAGAAGCCACATCCAGATTGGTATAAATGTTAGAGATATGGAACAGGCTAGCCCTACACCTGTGTGTAACATTAAAGATAGGGAGGAATATTTTGGCTGTGGAGACTCCCCCATTCCCACAGAGAAGTGTGAGATCCTAGGTCCATTACAACATAGGGTTCCAGTGCCAGGGAGAGCAGTCCCAGGGAGAGAAATTTCTGGTTGTGAAAACCAGCAGAGATTGTGACTGAGTGAGACTGAGTGCAGCTGCACTCCCAGGCACTCCTTTTAAAGGGATGGTGTGCATGGACTTACCCACCGATGGAATCACTGGCTCTGAGTTCCAGCGCTGAGACAGCAGCAGGAGAGGCAGCAGGGACATACGGGGGTGAACTGAGTTGTCTGTCTTGGGATGGGGGCTGGACAGGAAGCTTTCTCCTGGACAGGATAGCCAGTGGTGGCCATTGTTTCTTTGCTGAGCCCTGCCCTTTCACAACGTGCTGACACATGTGGCTACCATATCTGAGTCTCTGCCATTTGTTTACCACACCCTGGCAATTCGAGACCTGGCCCCGTCCAAATTTTGGGCACACCCAAGGCCAATTCCAGTGGCTTTTTCATCCACATCGCCTGTCCTGGCTGAGCTGCACACTTTTCTACGGTTGCTCAAAGGTTTGCAGAACCCGGACAAACAGCATCCTGGCTTGAGCATACCCTATACTGCTGGCTCAGCAGCCCTAAGCCAGCACTAGCAGCAGTTGGCCTTGGTTCATGGCTTGGCCTCTCAAGGCGCTTCCAAGCACAACACAGGTGGCAGCCATCTGCGGATTTCTTTGTGGCTCCTGCTGGGTGGCCCCAGGTGGAGCATGGGCTGTTGCTGAACTTGACCTACAGCAAACCCCCTCCAAAGCCATCCTGGGACTGGCGCCCCCAGGGGCCAGCTTCAAAATGAGTGGGAGCATTACCCAGCTGCCTCCATGTACAACACACACAAGGGTGAAGAGTAGGCAGACACCAGTGTCCTGCTAAGGCAGATCCTACTCTGTGGGGTCAGTCCCTGCATAACAACTCTTCCACTGTAGTCAAGGCCAGTCCTCACAACCAGTGAGCCCAAGGGTCAGTCCCTCACATTGATGAACAATTAGCAACCAAGGCTCAACTACAAGAGGAGGGCACACACAACCCACAAAGGGACTCACCTGGTGTGTGTGGCTCAGATGACTAGAAAGACTGAGTCACTGAACCCCATAGCACACCTACTACATAAGGCCACTCTACTAAGACGAGGAGACATAACAGCCTAACTAATACATAGAAACAAGTACAGGGAGGCATCCAAAATGGAGATACAAAGAAACATGTCTCAAATAAGAAAACAGAACAAAGTTCCAGAAAAATAACTAAGCAAAATGGAAGTAAGCAGTCTATCAGATACCGAGTCCCAAACACTGTTTATAAGGATGCTCACTGATCTCAGGGAGAACTACAACAGAGAGATAGGCAGCATAAAAGTGGAGATGGAAACTATGAAAAAGAACCAGTCAGAAATAAAGGATACAATAATGGAAATGAAGAATACATTACAGGGAATCAACAGTAGATTAGATGAAGCAGAGGATCCAACCAGCAATGTAGAAGATAAAGTAGCAGAAATACCCAACCAAAAATGCACAAAATAAAAAAAATCCAAAAAACTGAGCTGAATTTAAGGGGTCTTGGGACAATATCAAGCATACCAACATTTTGCATTATAGGTGTACCAGAAGGAGAAGAGAGAGAGCAAAGAATTGAAAACCTATTTGAAGGGCTGGCCGAATAGCTCGTTGGTTAAGAGCTGGCTTGAGACGCCAGCTCTGAGCAGCAGGGCTCTGGTTTGGATCCCACACTGCCCTCTACAGCTAAGGTGGTGAACAACAGCTCCACCTGGTTGCCTCTATAGCTAAGATGGTGAACGTTGCCTCTATAGCTAAGATGGCCGGTGGCTGTGTGGGCTGCAGCCCCTGCTGCAGTGGGCTGCCATAGGCTACAGTGAGTGGCCGGCAGC
This sequence comes from Aselliscus stoliczkanus, assembly GCA_033961575.1. Classification (NCBI taxonomy): domain Eukaryota; kingdom Metazoa; phylum Chordata; class Mammalia; order Chiroptera; family Hipposideridae; genus Aselliscus; species Aselliscus stoliczkanus. Next base: position 49,414,389 of record CM066730.1, on the reverse strand, counting down.
CAGTGTGAGCAGCTGGCAGCCAGTGTTAACTGCTAAGAGCAGCCGTGAGCGACCGTCCAGAGGCTGGCAAGTGACTGCCTCACGCAGGAAGAGCGCAATGACGATACCAACATGGGCCAGTGAAGCAACGTCCTCCGCAACTAGACCGAAGAACAAAAAGACAGCAACCTGTCTGTTCCCCTTCCCCGATTCCACAACACTGTTCTCCTTCCCCAATTCCCTAATAAAAAAAAAAAAAGAATACCTATTTGAAGAAATATGACAGAAAACTTCCTTAACCTGGTGATGGAAATACACATACAAGCCCAGGAAGCACAGAGTCCCAAACAAGATAAACCCAAAGAAGCCAGCACCAAGACACACCATAATTAAAATGCCAAAGTTTAAAGATAAGAGAGAATCTTAAAAGCAGCAGGAGAAAAGCAGTTAGTTACCTACAAGGGAGCCCCCATAAGACTGTCAGCTGATTTCTCAACAGAAACTTTGCAGGCCAGAAGAGAGTGGCAGAAAATATTCCAAGTGATGAAAAGCAGTGACATTCAACCATGATTACTCTACCCAGCAAGGCTGTCATTTAGAATTGAAGGACAGATAAGGAGCTTCCAAGACAAGAAAAAGCTGAAGGAGTTCATTACCACAAAAACAGTATTACAAGGAATCTTGGAGGGACTTCTTTAAGATGGGAGGGGCATTAAGGATGGGAGAAAGAAAAAGGGATTAAAAAGTACAAATTGGTTGTTACACAGTAGTCATGGGGACGTCGGGTATAACATAAGGAATATATCCATCATATTGTAATAACTAGGTATGGTGCCAGATAGGTACTAGATATATCAGAGTGATAGATGGGAATGGGGTTGGGGTAGGGTATAAAAGATGAAGGTATTAAGAAATACAAATTTGTAGTTAATACAGTATGAAGAATATAATCAACAGTGTTGTAAAGATCATGTGAGGTGCCAGATGGGCACTGGACTTCTCAGGGGGATCACGTCACAGACTGTGTAGGTGCCTGACCAATGAGATAGATACCTAAAGCTGAAGTAGAATAATATTGAATGTCAACTATAAGTAAATATATAGGTATATATAGTTATGGGGTGTGGAGTACAGCATAGGGAAGATAGTCAATGGTATTGTAACAGCTCTATATGATGTCAGAGGGGTAGTAGCTGGGGGGGGTGGGTTATCACTTTATGAGGGGTTTAAGTGTGTAACTATTATGTTACTTTGTACACCTGATCAAATACAAAATAAAGATTAAAACAAGCCTATGGTCATTTCTAAATTGCCTAGCACAATTCAGTACAGAGAGGTGAGGGCAGCAAGAAAGTTCTCTTTTAATTGGTGGTACTGTAAGATGGCTCCCTCCCAGTTGCATCTCCATGACAGGGAAGACGTACTTTTCTCAGGCCGGCTGCTCTCTCTCAACCTCCAGTTTTGGGAGGTCCACTCCACACAGAATCTGTTGGAGGTCCCATCACTTCCTATAGTCAGTTTTAAACACCTCCAAGCTCTCTCTCTCTCTCTCTCTCTCTCTCTCTCTCTCTCTCTCTCTCTCTAATGCATGGTCACCACTAGGTCCATGGTCAACACGTCTCATCTTTTGTTCCCCCAAACTCTGGAAATGTACCTCCATCTTAACACTGTCACTTCTTCATCTTGTCTGGTTGTTTAGATAGGCCAGGCCACCACCTTTCCTGAACTGCCAAGGTCACATATAGTACTGTGGAAGTCCCCTCACAAAGTGTGAGGTGTGAGGCACATACCTCCTTTCCCAACTTTAGGAAGATGTGACTCATACACAGTTCTCTCTAAAGAAACGCTTATCACAAATTCTTTCCCCTTCATCAGCCAATCACCCAGACCCTTTTACCCATGGTCATGCATGAGGAGTAGTGAAAAGGTTTCTCACAGATTTCCTTTGACAATTTAAATTGGGAGCTAGCACTTCGTTTTGTAAATAACCTTCTTCAGCTTATGGAGAATTCCATCTGTGGCCCAGACATTGAGATTGCCTCTCCATGTCTGACCTGGGTTAAAGCTGTTGACTGTCATCTAGCCCGATGCATACAACAGAGCTAAGCCCACAACGTGGCTCTGTGCTCTCTGAGAAGTCCTCATGCTGTCACTCTCAGCTGTCCGTGGAGCTCACAGGTGTGATCCAACAGCTGGAAATGAGATGACATGTTTGATCTGAAGGGGGCTTTGCCTTGGTCAGCCCAGCATGGCAACATTGAAGCACTGGTGGGTCCTGAGCTGAGCACTAATGTAGAATTTTAGAATTGAAGGATGTCAGTGCACACAGAGTTTGGCTTATAGTTAATGTGTTCATTCTTAGGAATTATCAAGAAACACATATTCGTTTTCATAAGATAATTTAGCCCATCCCAGTAACTTCACAAATTCCAGGGTAAGACAATGGCTAAGTATACCTGTAATATGTCTTTCTGTTGTTTTTTCCTTTATAGGTGGTGGAGAAAAATGCAGACCCAGAAACAACTCTGTTGGCCTACCTGAGAAGGCACTGTATCCTGACTTTGGAGTGGCAGGGAGGGAGGGGGGCAATGGGGCTCATTCTCTGGGTCGTACATCAATTCCTAGTGACTGGTGGGGAGGCTGAGAAGTGTGGAAGAAAGAGCAATGGCTTAGGGTTCTGGACACCTGTGTTTTAGTTGCAGCTCTCTCACATGGGGGCTGTGGGGCCCTAGGAAGTCATTTGAGCTTTCTGGTCTGAAGTTCTCAGCCGTCGAATAAGATTGTTCTTGATGTTCCTTAAGATCTCTTCCAGCTGAGGCTCTAGTAACGCCAAAAATTAACCCTGGGTTTGTGAAACAAGAAGTTCCCAAAGGCCCTCATGAGCCCTTAAGGTTCATGGTCATTCGCCTCAGCAGGAGCTGGGCCTTCCTCAGCCAATCTTTGCCTAATATACAAATGGGCTTCCTGGGGATGTTTCTAGCTCTGTGAAAGTGGAGAGAAAGTCAGGGGAAGCAGTGTGCTTTGGGAAAGGGATGCCTGAGGTGGGCAACTATATCGAGGCACCATCCATTGTGGAAATGGCAGCACTGGGAGACATGGGGCAGGGGACACCTGAGTGAAGAGCCCTGTACCTTTTGTTTTTTTCAGAGTAGGAAAGTATTCTGAGTCCCTGGCAGAAAAATAATAGTGAAAATATAACAGGAGCTAACATTTAATGAGCACTTACTATATACAGGTGGAGTTCAAGGTGGTTGGCATAGGTTATCTCACTGGTCCCCTCAGCAGCCCCTTTGTCAGAAGAGGAAGTGAGGCCTGCATATGTTGCAGGGACCTGCTTCTCGTCCATGTACTTTGGGGAAACACTGGAAGAGCTTGGACGAAGCCTGGAGCCAACTTTCCACCTGTATTGGAATCTTTCCAGGGGTTTGTTGTCAGCACAGTGCTCATCCTGACCTCTGTCAACAAACCCCTCTTGTTCCCAGAAGCAGGAATATCCAATGGCTCATTCCAGTTACGTATTTTGAACAACAAAAGATTGTTTGAACATCTACAGAAGTGAGCCTGGAATCTATGGCCTTAACTCTGGTTCATTCACTTCTTATCAGATAGTGGTTGGCTCTAGTGTACTTTGTACTGGATTTTCAACCTGGGCGGGACAAGTCTGGAGGTTCAAAGCACATGAACCCGGTGACTTCTTTAGATTACTGACATCAATTTTAGTTTTATAATAAAGTTTTGAAAGCCCTAAACCCTCAGAAAGTCCTGATGATAGATATTGGCTGGTTGAAAGGTCAACTCTCAAATGAAACCCAAAATTGAAAATTGGCACATAGACACAGAAGGTGCCAAAAGAATGAATACACATTTTAAGAAAGGAAAAGAACTATATAAAAATTGTAATACTCAATATATACCAATAACAAAAGATGAATACAAGTCATGTGTATGCATTTTTTTGACACCCCGGTATAAAATTCTTGTGGCTTGTTGCTGCTCATTTGTGGGAGTTCCAAGTAAGAGAGAAGACTCCAGCCTTGACTTCTACCCTGGCTTTCAGAAAGAGCCCCAGGCTAGAAGATCTTTCTAGACTCTGGGCTGATACCATTGGTCTTCGCATGCCCTTGAGTTGTCTGAAATGCTGATAACTGCATTCATCCTGACTAGTGAAAAGAATAACTTAGGACACAGAAAGCCCTCCCAGATGTGTTTTGAAAGAGGCAACAGCATGGTGAAGGAGGAGCCTCCACATCTCGGGTCTAATCATTGTGTTTGGCTCCTAACACTCAGGGTGATTTTTAGCTTACAGGGCTCATGTTACCTATGGGGTCTCTGAGTTTTTTTGTTTATTTATTTATTTATTTTTTAATGTGTGGAGAAATAGTAGTTCCTGCCCCAACAGCTAACCAAATTATTGTGAAGAATCCATGGGTATAAGTGCTTTCCATGTATAAGATGCTATATTATTGTTAGTTATTAATTTCCCCTCAAAGAGGAGGGAAGTGACCAGCAGACAATAACCTGAGCTCCCTTTATCCTCAGTAGGTAGCTAGATGGCTTAGAGGCCTGCAGGTCTAATGAGAAAGCAACACTGGAATCTGTGAATTTTAGGAAAAGGGGCAAGCATGATTGTTGTTCTCTAGAATAGCCTATTACTTGGGCACTTTTACAAATGCAAAGTATCATATTATTTATTTCTGCAAGTATGTGTAAGACAGGGCTCTAATATTGGTCCTCAACCTTAAAGATATCTTCATTTTAATTTCCATTCACGTATCCTACAGGCTGGATATTCAAAAGCCCTGGTTCAGCCTTCATTTGGGTACCCAGACTTCATCAGCCCCAAAGGTTCAAGGTGAAAAGCATGGACTCAGCAAATCCCAGAAAGATCGATGTCTCACTCTGGCCCAAGTGGCTTCATTGCAGCCCAGCCGGGTGGATGTGAGGCCTGCCCCACATGCTCAGACTTTGCGATGCCTGATTCACCTGCCCAGGGAGATCATGGGGTTGGGGACCTCTCCCTCCGAGAAAAGACTCAGGACTCATGTTCCCATCCTAGAACTCAAGTCACAGGGGATGACACTTGGGTGCTGTCCGTTGGGACTCTGGTGCCTTTTTCCTTCAGGGTGGTGGAGATGGCCTCGTTCCCTGTCTCCCCAGGGTCAGTACAACCTCTCCGGATGAGGAAGCCATGTGGCTCTGCTGCCTTTGAGCCTGCGTGTGGCCCTGGATGGCTGTATCCTCACAGCTCTCCCCACACACTTCCCAGCAGCTTGGCAAAGACTTTTTCTCTGCGTTCCTTAACCCTTGACCATACAGTGGGGCTGTGTGGTACCAAGCTGGGCTGTGGAGAAGGAGGCTGTGGCGCTTGCACCGTGATGGTTTCCAAGTATGATCGCCTCCAGAATAAGATCATGTATCCTTTGCCTGCTGGCTGATTGCCCATGTGAGGACTGTGATTCAAGGGTCAGCTGTGAGTGAGTGAGTGAGTGAGGGTGTGCGCACACAAACACACATACACACACACACGCAAGGTGTGCTCGCATGCACATGACCTTTCTAAAATCCACAGTCATGTAACATCCCATGAAATCCTTCAACAGGTCTCAGTTTCTCCCAGGAGAAAGTCTAGTGTCTTTGCTTAGCACATGAAGCCCTTCACAATACGCCCCACCTTTCCTCTCCAGTTTTCTTTCTCTTCATGGGCCCAGCACTCCATTCATGCAGAGATAATTGTGAACAACTAACACACCATGTCCACTCATTTCTCCAGCTTTGCATAAGCTGTTTCCCAAGTCTTCCTGAATATCTTTTCTTCCAGGACTTTTCTTCATGGCTGTTACTAGCTCTTTAAGACTGGGCAAAATATCACCTCCTCCAGGAATCCTTCCTTGGTCTGCCAAAATTCGGTTATTGCCTTTAGTCCCACAGTGCCCTGTGCATAGCCCTCCGGAAGCACTTACCATTATATATTTGAATTGCATCTTCACACTGGCTTCTGTTTTCCTGGGTTGCTCACTAGCTATCAAAGAACAGAGGTTTCTGTGTTATTCACATTTACTTACCAGCCCTCCCAGGAGTGCCTGGCATATGGTTGGCACTCAGTCACTGATATTGGTTGTATAAGTGAATGAGTGATAACTAAAGAATGGGTGTGAGCAAGCTCTATCTGAGGAGATGATGTCTCATGTTCCCTGGGGATTTTTCCCTCCCAGAGGATTGGGAGAAATAGAGGTGGGTGAAAGCTGGGAATCAAAAGTGCCAGGAGATTCTGAAATTAAAGAGGCTAAGGAAAGGCCCTGCAGATAGAGGAGCACACGTTGTTCCTGGAACCTGCCAGGAACTTCCTCTTGACTCAGCCTCCAAGGTTGAGCTGAGTGAGTGCTGGCTGAAAGTGACCCTGGATGCTTCACTCTAGCTTGGAAGTCTAAGGTGCACTGATGATGCCTGACCCACAGGACTCTGGAGGGGCTCAGGCCTCACCTGAGGGGGAGAGCTTCTTTTGTGTCTAGCCCAGAGATTTGGGTGGAGGGGTGAGGACACCTGTAGAAGAGACAAGAACATAATATAAAGTGAAGAGAAATGATATATAGCATCACACAACGTCTCCCATGTGAACAATGGAATTACCTTAATCTGGGGTTGCAGCCACTTTTCTGTCAATGCCTGCCTGGCCCCCATCTGCTCTTTGCACCACGTTGCCGTGACGACTGTGGAAGGAATAGGAAGCACCAAGTCGAGGCTGCATCCTGTGCAGGTAACCAGAGCAAAGAGAGCTCATGACAAGGTTGCAGCCTTGTACTGAGTTTTGGGCTGAGTGTTACTGCCTGGGCAAAGGAGACCTTTGTTCTGGCCACCTCTCATTTCCTCCAGGGTGAAGGGCTGTGGGGCAGAAAGAGGAGGCACTCAACCCTAAAGCTCCCTCCTGGGTCTAGGGTTGATGTAACAACCCCAAGGGAACCAAGAGGTCAGTTGGATCTGATGGCTGGATTGTCCAGCTGTGCCAGAACCGGAGGGAGGAGGATGGGTGAACTTCCTCATGTTGCCCCCAAGTGTACTTAGGAAGCCTGCTGCATCCCCAGATTCAAGATTCCAAATGCTCTGTGCCTCTTGATAGAAAGCCCACCTACTCCCTGCACCCTTGAATGGGAATTCCATTGTACCTCTCGCCGCCCACCTGCAGATAAACAAACGTGTGCTGTTAGGCCTCCATCATCATCCAGTGGAGGTTAGCAAGGGCTCAATTAGAGAGTAGACACATGTGAGTGTCTGACCAAGGCCTTCTCCATGATGGTCTCAGGCCATCTGGAAATGGATTGAAATTGGGATCACTGTTGGGAAGAGGCGGGGGTACTCTGGGAAGTTTTGTGGAGAGAACAGGATGCTCTCAGGCAAAGTGGATGGAGTACACGTGGGAGCAGAGCATGGTGGGAAGGAAGGGCCATTGTTCCCAGTGCTATCTGTTTGGGGAAACCGGCAGGGGGGTCTTTGGAGATTACAGTCCCACAAGGTGCCAGAGGTAGGCCCAGGTCTTAATCCTCTCTTCAGCATTTGGAGAGACCTGTTATTCAGAGCATGCCTTGTAAGGTTCCTTGAGCACCTTACAGGAATGTGGAAGCCTGAGCCTCCAGTCGAGCAAGCTAATTATACTCCTTGAGAGGAGCATCTTGGACCAGTTAAGTGAGGTCAGAGCAGGGTTGGGGTAGCGTTGCTTCACCTCCATGGCTTTGTTTCTCAGGAAGGAAAAGGGAAAATTACTAAACTTGTCCAACCTGCAGGAGATGTGAGAAGGGTAATTAGGGTTTGTAATTTTCCTTGAGACAAATAGATGAAAGTAAGAATGAACAGTTTAAACACGGATCACAACCATATAATTAGGCTAAAACCCTCCCTTTCCAATGGTATAGGTCCCTACTCCCATTGGTCTTCTTTTGGCTCCAAATGAACTGTAGAGCCAGATTCCACTTTTCCTTGTCCATTTAGATTTTTTATCTCTTGGTTTCTATGACACTACATTTCCCCCGTTCTCCTCCTATCTCCATGTTTGCACCATGTGCTGACTTCTCATCTGCTCAGTCCCGCATGGCTACAGTGCTCTAGGGCCCTGGCTGGGCCCCTTCCCTTCTCGATCTTCACAATCTCCGTAGGTGAGCTTAATACCATCTCAATGCGAGTGGCACGCACATTTATATCTTCAGCTTTGACCGCTCCTCAGAGGGTAGATTCATATTTCCAACTGCCTACTTGGCATCACTACATGAATGTCTAAATTGAACTTAACAAAACACTATTCTTTCCTGACCTCTTTCTTACCTAGTCTTCTTCCTTCATCTGAGTCAATGGCAAAAGCATCCATCCGATTTCTCAAGGCAAACATCTAGGAGTCATTTCGATTCTCTCTCTCATGCACCACCCCCAATCCTTCTGAAGTAGTGTCTACCCTACCTCCAAATCCTAGAATGAAACCTTCATTTTCTCTCAGTTTCCCTATTACTCCTTAGTCCAAGCCACGATCTCCTATTGCCTGAGCTATGACAGTGTCCTGGTCCCCTTTTTCTACTCTTGCCCCCTACAGCTGAATCCCACCCAAAAGCTAGAGCAGTGATTCTTTAAAAACAGAAGCTAGATCTTATCACATCCTGCTGAAAATTCCCTAATGACTTTCCATCACACCCAAAATAAAAATCCTGACCATGGCTTATGAGGAGCTGCATGATCTGGCTACTGCCTAGGATTTTTCTCGTCCAGTCTAGTTCAACCTGGCCTGGCCTTTTGGTGATTCTAGCATACCAGGCTGTGCACTTGCTGTGCTCAGAGGCTTTGTCCTGGCTGTTCCCTCCATCTGGAATACATATACTCTTCCCTGATCCAAACTATGTTATTAAATTCAACTTAAAGGTCACCTTTTCAAAGCCACCATTTCTGACCATTTTGAGTAACCTCTAGTCATTCTGGGTCCTGTAATCCTATACGAATTCTCTACCTAGCACTGACCTCCACCAGCAATTTTCTTTTTTCTTTTTTTTTTTTTAAAAGATTTTATTGGGGTATTGTGGGAGGGGAACAGCATTGGGGAATCGGAGAAGGGAAACAGACAAGTTGCTGGCCTTTTGTTCTTCAGTCTAGTTGTGGAGGATGTCGTTCCACTGGCCCATGTTGGTATTATCATTGTGCATTTCCCGGGTGAGGCAGATCGGTTGCCAGTCACTGGACGGACTCTCACCATGGCTCTTGGCAGGTCACACCAGCTGCCAGCCACTCACGCTGGCTGCTGGCCACTCATGGTAGCTTATGGCAGCCTACTGCAGCAGGGTCTGCAGCCTATGCTGTCACCAGCAACTCACAGCAGCCCAGCTCCAGATTGAGATGTTGTTCACCATCTTAGCTGTAAAGGGCAGTGTCACTGGCCCTCATATATGGGATCTGAACCAGGGTCCTGCTGCTCAGAGCTGGTGTGAGATGCCAGCTCTTAACCAATGCGCCACTCAGCCGGTCCACCGACAATTTTCTTAATCTTTTATTTATATTTTTTGTCAGTATTTCCCCTACTAGGACACGAGCTTCGTAAGACCAGGGACCATATCTTTTATCTTCACTGCCCTTTACTCAGCACTTTTACCATTCCTGGCACATAATAAGTTCTCATTAAATATTTATAAAATGAATGTATATATGTGCAAGTCACTAGGTATACAATATTCTAAAACTTTTCCTTAATGTAAGTACCAAGAGAGACTCCCAAGAGACCAATAAATAAATAAATAGGACATGGAGAATCTCTTTGTAATAAAAATCCTGCAGGTTCAAATGAAAATTCTGTGACATTCAATGAATTCAGCAAATTCTATGTGACACATTTCCCAATTCTTCTGTCCCCAGTGGACTACAAGAGTTTCCTTCTTTTAAGAAGACAGTGATATTCTAGTTTGGAATAAGATACATTCAGTTGGTTCTTAACAAATGCTGGTTGTGGGCCGGCTGAGTGGCGCGTTGGTTAAGAGCTGGCTTGGGATGCCAGCTCTGAGCAGCAGGACCCCATTTCAGATCCCACATGAGGGCAAGTGACACTGCCCTCTACAGCTAAGATGGTGAACAACAGCTCTACCTGGAGCTGGGCTGCTGTGAGTCGCTGGGGATGGCATAGGCTGCAGCAGGGCTGCATTGGGCTGCTGTAAGCTACCGTGAGTGGCCTGTAGCCAGCGTGAGTGACTGGCAGCTGGAGTGAGCTGCCAGGAGCCGCCATGAGAGGCTGTCCAGTGGCTGGCGAACGATCTGCCTCATCCAGGAAGAGCGCAATGATGATACCAACATGGGCCAGTGAAGCAATGTCCTCCACAACTAGACTGAAGAACAAAAGCACAGCAACTTGTCTGTTTCCCTTCCCCAATTCCCCAATTTAAAAATAAATAAATAAATAAATAAATAAATGCTGGTTGAGTTGGATTGTAGGGTAGTGTACTTAAAAGAACACAACACAGCTCTTGAGTCACCATGTATGTCTTTGGATAAACCTCTTAACCCTCCAGACCTGCTTCCTCCACTGCTCACTAAATGGAATGAAGGGTAAGAAGGCCCTTCTAGCACTAATAGTCACTATTCTTTGAAGGGACTTTCCTATTAATAACTAACACTGGTTGACTGCCCACTATATGCCAAGTATAATGTTAAGAGTTTTATGTGAATTATCTCATTGCTTCCTCACGATAGCTCTGGAGGTAAGTATTAGGATTGTCAACATCACACCGATGAAAGAATCATGGCTCAGAGAGGCTTGGTAACATGGCCAAGGTCACTGTTAGTGGTGGCACTGGGATTCGACTTTGTGCGGTGACCGCTGCTTCACACTGCCTGTTGACATGGCTTAGCTCCAGCTGAGTCAGGTAGGAAGTCTGAGAGGGGTTCTGCCAACACAGGTGTCCATGTCATCTGTCCCTTTTAGGAGAGAATTGCCAAAAGCCATGGTTCCCAGTGTGGATTCTGCACCCCTGGCATTGTCATGAGCATGTACACGCTGCTTCGGAACCAGCCTGTGCCCACCATGGAGGAGATCGAGGATGCCTTCCAAGGTACGGGCACGGCACAGCTCAGGAGGTTGGATGGCGAATGGGGCTCCGTGGTGATCAGGGCAGGGCCCAAGTGGAAGTCTGGAGTGGGCTGAGAGTTCAAGGCACTGCCTTTTGGAGGAAAGGCTCAGGCCACCCCAACATGGTGGCTAAGATCTGCTGGAAGGTTGCCCATCTCTTAATTTGAAGAATACTCTGGTGGGTTGGAGACCGCCTTAGATTCCCTGCCTTAGTGTTTGTCTTCCCAAGATGTCTGCATGCCCTCCTTCTACACTGGGATGTGGTGGCTGGCACAGGAGGAGATTATTTGGAAAACTCCACAGAGCCTAGCGATCTTGCTTTCTTCTCTCTCAGCTTTCACCAGAATAGGATTCTGAAGGCAAAGGCCACATATGAGGGAGGTGGCCATGATTCTTAGCCTTGGGCAGGCGTGGCTTCCCACTTTGCCTCTGTGAATGGGCCCAGGAGCCTCGGCCAGGTGTCTGTTCCTCCGAATTGAATAGAAAAGCTCCCCATCCATTCATCATTTCAGTCCATCATTTATTCAGCTATTGAGTCCTATTATATGCCATGCACTATATAGGGCACAAGGGACACAGTGATGAAAGACACAATACCTACTCTCGAGGAGTTCACACTCTGCAGAAGGGAGTTTATAATGTAGTTTGATAATCTCACTCACACAACTAACTAGGTACCATGGGAGCACTTAAGAGGGGGACCTGAATCTACCTGGGCATGCTAGGAATACTTCCTGGGAGAAGTGATAGGTGTTTTCAATTCAGCAGTATAAGGAGGGGCGGGGGGGGGGGCATTCCAAGCAGCGAAAACAGTATGCAAAGAGAACTTCTGACTGAGCCATGAGCAAAGCGATAAACCCCTCACCTACCCTTGGGACCAGTGCAGACACTGAAGCTTTTTTCTTGACCCACAGGAAACCTATGCCGCTGCACAGGCTACAGACCCATCCTCCAGGGTTTCCGGACCTTCGCCAGTGTAAGTGGGGGCCCCAGGACAGCAGTGGTCCTACTCCTAATGCAGCAACACTCAGAACCACAGTTGGGAGGGATGCCAAGAGCCTCTGGATTGCAGAGAAGAAAGATAGGATGCTCAGTTGGCAGGTCCTTAGCTGCAAATACCTGGCGTGGGCAGGGGGCTCTGCCGTTTTTATTCCGACAGGGTTTCTCATCAATACCTCGAGGACTTTTCTTCAAGGAAAGCCTGGAGAACCGGTTCCTGGAAGAGGCATGCTGTCCAAGGCCTAACTTCCCCCAAAGCATTCAGGCTTGGCAGTCTTTCTTGGAGACTAGCACACTCAGCCCATGGTACAGGTGCTGAATGTGGCATGTAATAACCCAGCCCGATTCAGCACCCATGTCCTGTCCACTCCCGCTGCCTTCTGCAGTTGGCATTCTGCTGGCTTATGAAACTATTACTCAGCTCTCCAGACTGTGAATTCTGGCAGTGTTCGTAGAATTCTGAGTGACGAGTCACAGGCAGGCTGTACTGGCATCGCTTATATGGACACAGATACACACTTGCCATCTGGTGAGGAGGACAGAGGCTGGCTTCTCGTTTCTTGGCTTAATCTGTCCAGATTTTACCTGATTCTCCAACTGGCTCAGCTTGATCCTGACTCCAAACTGTCTCATCTCAGTTTGATTCAAGGTTGATCACAGAGTCACAGATTGCTGTGCTTTTCACTGATAGATTACGAAAAGGAATGTCTCATCCAAGTAACTCCAAAGGGGTGGAGATGGAGATGAGACTTTTAAGGATGGAAAATACCACACCCTGGTGAGGAACTAAGAGGTTTAGATTTAATTGAAATGATTGAAAGCTCAGATTCAGAGTCTGCAGACCTGGGTTCAAATCCCATTTCATCACTTAACTGATGCATGACCTCGGGCAAACTTCCTTGTTTCTAAAATGGGGACTATAATAATATCTACCTTGTAGTGTTGGTTGAAAGTACTTATTGTAAACCCCTTAGAACGATACTGGACATATCTTCAGTATTCAATAAACGGCAACTATACATTATGATGCTGGTACATTTCTTCCATGACTCACTATTTGATCCTTATAAATTGTTTGGGTTTCCCTGAGAACCAGGGATTGTTAATTTTGTCCGTGAATTTATTTCATAGGAGCCTTCTCAAAGAGATACATTCTAACTAGCTCTCCTAGTTTCTCAAAAGAGAAGGGCTTTTGAGTATACAGTTATACTCTTTCCCAGGAGTGAGCTGATTCCTGATTCCGTTGTATGGCAGTGCTTCCCTCAGGCCAGCTGCCTGGCCGTGGAGCGCAGAGCAGAGCACAGTGCTCTGAACAGGCGAAATGACCTGCACAGAGTGTGCGCAGAAGCTTCCACACATTACTCATTAGAGACCCCTGAGCCTCTATTCAGAGCCTATTAACTCTTATTTTACCCAGTTCTAACAAACCTGGTTATCTCATTTTCCTGGCCATGCACATACTAGAAAAGGATGAGGAGGGTCTGCTAGAGGGAGTCACACTGTTCGAGCAAGAAATCACAGTGTCCACCCAGCAGCAAGGAAGGAAATGAGGAACCATAAAAAATAAGCATGAGCTCAGCAGTCTTAGCCTGGTGAGAACAGTGGAAGTCTCTGCACAGGGAAAAACAGCCATCTCCAACCTCAGTAGACCTTGAGGGCAGTGACACGTTGTCCATCACAATAGTTTATGTCATGAACACATCAATGAATTATCAAGAAACAAGATCTAAGAAAGGACGTGCTGGCATTTTAATTAACTTGAAAATGTACTTCTGTGAAATACATGCTTCCCCACAAAGACTGGTGAGTGAGGCTGGTGCCTTACTGTATGCAGGTTCCCCTCATCACTTAGGACCTGGTGATGCCCCCACATCACTCCTTTCCAAGAAGAAAGATGAAAAGAGGCACTATTGGAATCTTATTCCCTTTCTTCTTTTCTGTCTAAATAGAAAGAAAACGGGCAAAGTGGTGGTGGGGCGGTCCCAAATCCAGCAGCTCTGAGATCCCGTGGCAATGCTGTGAATGCAGGAAGGGTCTGCCTGCAGGACAGCATGTGCAGGGGCATCAGGCAAGGGAGTGTTTCTCTCTCAATGCCTGACAGTGCTTTCAGGCTCTCAAAGGCCACATCTTTGGCTCCCATGGCCCTCTGAGGACATTCTTGGGAACACTAGTGGGTTTTGACTCATCCTTCAGGAAATGTCAGCATGAAATGGTGTAATTCATATGTAGAAGGGCTGCCCCCCGGCCCCCTTCTCCAGGAATTGGTCACTCTGGAAACGTATCTGGGATGTGCCTGGAAGCTCTCCCCACTTTTGCCTGTTAGCACAACTGTGATTCTGGAGTGTGTCCTGAGGTCCTCAGCGGATATTCCTGCGTTTTTGGGGCAGATCAGTTAGGTGAACACACCCCTTCCCTGATGTGTTGGCTATTAGAGGCAGCAGTCTGGGCTCTCCTCCATGCTCTGCCATTGGCATCCTGCGAGGCCCTGAGCATGTCCTTTCCTCATGGGGAATGGGTCATCAGACCAGTACACTTCCTCCAGAAAAGGCCCACAGTGAGGAATAAAGAATGCTTAGCTTTCTGGCCTGAAGTGTCTAATAAGCAGTGGTGAGATCGTCGGGCACATTGGCTGGACACATCTCTGGTCCCAGCACTGGTCTTGGACATCCTTTTCAGGAGTCCCACAAGAACCCCAGCCTGGGAGGCACCCAGCCAAGCTCCAAGAACTTGATAGATCTAGAAATAAAGGCTCTCGAGTGCTGAGAGAACCAAATGGGGATCTCTGTCATAGAGGCTTCCTAAGGAAGCAGACCTAAAGGAGGAAAATGGGCATCAAGTTATGTTTTGATAAAGTAAAACCTATCTTAAGGGAAATTTTCTTAAATTTTCCTGCTGCTTCCAGGAGACGTCCTATTTGTTTACTCATGAGTTATTTAGTCTATATTAACCAATCAAGGGAAAGTAGTTAAAGCAGTGGCCTTACCTCTATGTAAAGTCAAGTGGAATGGGTCAAATATCTGCTATTTCTACTGATGCGGGGAAAGGGGTCAGAGCCAGAGTTCGTTGGACATTAATAATGTAGGTTCTTGAGCTTCTGTGAAAACTCTTTGTAAATATCTTTGTGTGAATGTTGGTCATCTCTCCAGGATAATGGATGCTGTGGAGGAAATAAAGACAACCCAAATTGCTGCATGAACCAACAGAAAAACCACTCGGTAAGTGGGTCCTTCTCTCCCTGGAAGCCTGGCGGCCAATCTCAGATCAAAGAAGCTGGTGGACTCTCTCCACACTCTTGGCAGTGGTGGCTGGAAGAGGAAACAGTGATGCCAAGACTAAGAGGGTGGTCAATATGCATGTTAATACTGGGGGCCCTAGCAAGAAGACATTCTTGGCCCTGCCTTCCAGAAGCTGCCTATCCCTGCACCAGCCTGCAGGGGGCTGTGAATGAGTCACTTGGACAAAGAGCTGGATCTTTTTAAAGGAGGGGCATTTTAAAGGAGGAGATACTATACCAACACATCTATTCCCTTTCTCAGCAGGTCATTCCCTCACCGTCTTTATTCAACCCAGAGGAGTTCATGCCCTTGGATCCCTCCCAAGAGCCCATCTTCCCCCCAGAATTGCTGGTAGGTGATGTCCCAGGGAAAGGCTTAATTAAGGCTCTGTGCCATTGATGCCAGCAACACCAATTCCCCGGAGTGGGGACTCAAACTCTGGGCTAAGAAAGTTCTCGGCGTCACATAGAAAATAATTCAAACATGAGCCAATATTGAATTTAAAATGAAAATAAGTTTATTTAGCAGAGTAAGTAAGAAAAATAAGGCTACCCCACAGACAGAGTGGCTCCAACTGCTAGTGGAAGAGGGAGCCTCTCCTCTCATCAGGGTAGGATTTATATGTGTTTCTTGTTTCCATGGAAAACTACTTTTTATGGGGAACTTCTGCAAGGTACAAGAATGGGGCAGGTTTACCTTTAACTTTTGGAAGGTACAGTTTGTGACTACTTTTTAGTAGGTTTAATTACAGAAGTAGCCATATGCAGTCTCTGCTCAATAGACTTCAGATGGTCTGTTCTGTGTGATTGATTAAAGTCTGCCTGAGTTCTGTGTCTTGGAGCACACAGGCAGCAGGCTTAGAATCCAAACTCCTCGTTCCTTCTTTTGTAAAAATAGTCCACATGCTCCTTCCCTATATTACCATGAGCTCCTGGAGACTTACTTTATTTCACAGGCACTGGGAAATTTGTATTGTCCTTGTCCTTTAAGTTTCAGCTGGAATTTGCCTTCCTTTCTTTGACATCCAGGGGTCAAGTCCCTCTGTCACATAATCCCACGGGGACCCACATTTCTCTCCTTCTCATGTGTGTCACTCTGAGGACAGGAAGTGAATCTCTCTGGCATATAACAGGTGCTCCAGAAGTATTTGCTGACTTCCTGGCTATATCTGTCTAATGCATAAGTTAGCCCCTACCCCATCCAAGCAAACTGTTCTCCTGTAAGCAGTCCATTTATTTAAAAAAACACATAAACAAACAGAAAAAGAGAGATTTATTCCAAGGCCACAATCCTTGGAGCTCTGTTTTAAGGACACCTCTCACAACCACTTTCTCAGCTGGATGATTCTGCTCCTTTATGCCAACATTTATGGAAAGTAAAGAATCAAGCCACCCTTAGAGCTTTTCAAGTGTAGATTTCTCCAGGGCTGCTGAGCACATGAAGATTGCCTTATGAGTTCAGAGACTAGAAGGGCTTTCAGCACACTGCCAGAATGTCTTTCTCTGGATTTTGCAACCTTGAAAAAATTGTCAGTTTGATTTTGGAATTTTCTCTCCCAGCCCAGCATCACTGCATGCTCTAAGACCAGCTCTCTCTGTTGCATTCTCTTCTGATACCTCTTCCTTTGCTTCCCTTGTCCCCTCCTACACCTTGTTCCCTGCACCTCCTGAAGATGGTTAGGCACAGTGTAGGTTGTCTTGTGACCTTTGCCAGATCAAACAACTTCCCCGATCCCCAGGTTCCTCCTTCACCTGTAAAAGGTGGGGCTCACTCTTCCTGAGGTCTTCTAAAGACTCAGAGAAGTAATGTACCATGTGTAAGAGCTGTAACCTAGTCCTGCCTCAATCCTTCGTAGTTCCCCTCACTTCTACCCAACATGTATTTTCATTCTGAATTCAGTATTAACAAGTCAATAGAAGAGTTGGTCCCACTGTGGACTTAAACAAGGCATGGGAATGACTTTGGGAGGATGGAGACAGCACAGTAAGAAAACTGCATTTTCCAGAGGCTGAAAGATGCTCCTCAGAAGCAGCTGCGTTTTGAAGGGGAGCGTGTGACCTGGATCCAGGCCACAACCCTGAAGGAGCTGCTGGACCTCAAAGCACAGCACCCCGAGGCCAAGCTGGTGGTGGGGAACACGGAGATCGGTAAGGGCCTGGTGTAGCCTTGGGACCTGCCTGGAAGCCTGGGACCCACGAAGGCGTCCCGGACACTTGAATTTCTGCAAATCCCCTGGCTTTGGAGTCACGCAGACCTTGTTCAGCCCCTTGCTGGCCATGTGTCTTCAGAAAAATTACTTCTCACCTTCCCTCATTCTCCCATTTCATAGATGGGTTAATTATACCTCCTCCTCCAAGGGTTGTTCTGAGTGTTAACTGAGATCCTTGCTGCCTGGTCTCTGTAAACACTTACAGAGTGCCAGCTCTGTGCCAGGTAGTCTGGGAGGAGCTGGGGTGCCAAGATCAATTGGACATGATTCCTTTCCTCACGGATGGCCCAGTCTAAGTGAGGAGGCAGCAATGTAAGTAGAATGTCCATGCCGGCACCTGATGGACATGAGAGGTTCAATAAGTGCCACTGTCTTCTCTTCCACCCTTTTTGGGCGTGTTGTGGTAAGGCAAAGGAGAGGAGATATCCAAATGTGACTCTTTGTGTTGCCTATGACCATGGCCACCTGCCCTGTTGATGCCACCACCTGGGACATGCATATTGTTATGCACACAAGTCAGGGAGACTGGAGTTGTGTAGCTGTTGGTCCTGGTGCTCCAAGAGACAGGAGGTGGAAAAGGTGCTCAGGTCCCTGCTAATCCCGATCCATTTCTAAGCCAGGCTTGGCCAGTTTCCACTTTGCTGGGTCCCAAACCCAGTGAGAACTGAAGGAGAAGGTTGTAATACAGCTGAGGTCCACCACAGAGGACCTCTGATTTGTGGGGGACTTGACATGCTTTGAAGCAGCCAAGTCCAGCCTATGGGAGACTCCTGGCCCTGGTTATGGAAGGAGCCTCTTAGCCTTGTGTTCTGGTTGAATGCAGCCACAGACAGGAGAGCTGGCTCAGTTCCGTGCTGGTGGAGTACATATCCGGCCATGCCCTTGTGAGCACAGAATCCCCAGCCACAGTGTTGTGACACATTGGGATGGCAGGGTGGCCTGCCTCAAGTGATGTGATCCTGATGGTCCATGTAGCCAAGGTTCAAGGGCCCAGAGAGCATGAGTTAAACTGCAGAATGCCTGGCTAGAAAAGTCTTTGAGATCTTTTGACAAATGGGATATTCCTTGCTATGAGTCATAAAACACCCTGGACCCAGTTAGATTTTAAGAGAAGGGAATTCACAAAGATTTTATAAGCTCCCAGTTAGAAATACTTTCTTAATACTAGTCCATCCATCTACTCCATTTCGTCCTGCCTTATACACCCACCCAACAGGGTAACAACCCACAGCTGGGGCAGGGTGTTACGGGAAGCTGGCCCTGGACAGGACATATCAAGATGGAAACTTACTACCTCTATCTCTGTTCTTTGTCCTGGGAGCTGATATTCAGACAAGCCAGTCTTGCCAAAGCTTGGGCCACCCATCAGAACTCCTAAACAGCATGTGAGATGATGTGGGACAATGTACAGTCATTTCTCTTTTAACCTTTCCCATCTATCGCCCTGTGGGCAGGGCTGGGAGAGGTGCTGTATAACTGGGTCTGATGGTCAGAGGCAAGTCTGGTCACAGAGCTTTCTACCTTGATTAGCAGATTGGAAGTTTCCTTTCAGTCAATTTTCCTTGTTTTGGCCTGAGTGTTATACTTTCGTGTTATTATTACTATTATACCCTGCCTTGAATAATAGTTGAAGTACAGAAATGTGCCCATTCTTATCTATGTAATTTGGGCAAGAACCTTAACCTCCTTGTGTCTCAGTTTCTTAATCTATAAACAGAAAAACCCACAGTATCTTATAAGGCTGTTGTGAGAATTAAATGAGGTTAAAATATATAAAGTGCTTAGGGGGGTTACTAACATATTTTAACGGCCTGTGTTGTCTCATATTATTACACACACACACACACACACACACACACACACACACACACACACACACACACACACACACACACAGAGTCTTGGGCTGATAGTGTGGAGACCACACTTAATCCTACATTTCGCCCACTGCACTTCCTCGTCCTGAAACACCCATAGAGCATGTTGTGATTGTGAATATGTCATACACCCTGTGCATGGTGATGGGAAAAAGTGCTGAGGCCTGCCCTGGTGATAGGACAGCAGGCCTCTAACTTCAGTCTTCTTGTTTCTCTCGAGGCATTGAGATGAAGTTTAAGAATAAGCTGTTTCCTGTGATCGTCTGCCCAGCCTGGATCCCTGAGCTGAATTCAGTGGAGCATGGACCAGAGGGTAAGGGGGCGTTCACCTGAGCCCACAAAGGGGCTGGGATGTTGAGGATGGGTCCCAAGGTGGGGGTGGCAGGACAGCCTCTTTGGCTCTCACTGCCACATCTTGCCCTGGAGATGCCCTGCACTGAGGAAGGGGCACCCTTCATTGCCTTCCTCCATTGAGCATCCATGGCAGGTGCCAGCGGTCGAGGGCTGTGAGGTTTTCTTTCTACAGTTGTAATCAATCCTGTCCATACATTAGAATTGCTCGTAGGGGTAGGGGACAGGTAGGGGGAGTGCTTATGTGCTTTTTATTTTTTACAAAGCCAGGACTTCATTTTCAGAGATCTGATTTTATTGATTAAAATCCACTGGTTTCAAGGAAACAGCACTCTGGTTGTAGGACAAGAGGCCTGGGGTTGAGTCCTGGCTCTTTTATTAGCTGTGTGGTTGGACAAATCACTGAACTTTTCTGGGCCTTACTTTCCTCATCCATGTCAGTCCTGGTGCAGCCTCACTCAGGTGTCGGGAAGCTTCAGAGGAGCTGTATATGAAAGTGTTTTCTGAGCTGTGAAGGAGTTGCTGTTCTTCTGAATGCGTGTTCACAGGCATCACCTTTGGAGCCGCTTGCACCCTGAGCTTTATGGAAAAGACCCTGCAAGCTGCCGTTGCTGAGCTTCCTGCACAGAAAACAGAGGTGTTCAAAGGCGTCCTGGAGCAGCTGCGCTGGTTTGCAGGGAAGCAGGTCAAGTCTGTGGCGGTGAGTCCCTGTTCAGGGACCCACGAGGTCCTGGGGACAGAACCTGTCATCATAAGTCAGAGGGGTAATCTGGTCTCTGCTGCAGACCCTGTGGGCTCCAGACATTAGTGCTTAGGACTTGGGGGTGTTTGTTCAAATGCAGATTCCTGGGCCTCGCCCTCAGAGAGTCTGGCTCAGTAGGGCTGAGTGGAGCGCCGCAGGTGCTTCTGATGGAGGTGGTCTGCAGGCCACTCCAAGAAACACTCACTCTGTGACAGTTTCCCCCTGAGGTTGCAGAAATGGAGCCTCCTGCACCCCTTTGCTGAACTTGGTCAAGGATGGATGACAGATACGTTAGGGAGAAGCCCAAATAGGGAGGGGGACTGCCTTTCAGAGTTTGGGGAGAACCTGAGGTAGCTTCCTTGAGTGGAGGGAGGGGTCCATCTGTTGACTATCACAATCAGCCTTCCGACTAGTCCCCAAATTCCCAGCCTGCAGGTGGCATCCACACACCTGGTGCCATTTGAGGCTTACAAGAGTTGAGTACATTGAGAGGAAAGCTATCCCTTCCAATGTATTATTTTTTAAATGGTTTTTAAAAATTAAAACAAAAACCGAAATAGAGCAAACCAGCCTGCTGCCATTCTCCACACCTATCCCAATCACCTGCCACTCTGATTGTAGATGAGGAGACCTCAACTTAGAAATCTCTACTGAATTCCAAGTTCGGCTGGAACCTACTTCCAGGGAGAATTTGTTTTCATTGTGCAACTGGTTTTGTTCCTCTTTTCTAATAATTAGAACCCTGTGTCTGTTTCACCCTACACTCTTTGCCAAGTTTCCGGTAAGCTCAGATTGAATTAGAGCAAATTGTCCATCCTTAAATCTTCCTCCTCTTTTTTCCTTGATCTTTATCTTTGATTTCTGTTTTACTAACTTTATATGGCCTCTGGGATAAACCACCTGAACCCTTTCAGAATAAGCTTGGGTGAAATTTTAAAAATTTAAAGAGACCAACCCCAGTTTACCAAATAGTGAATTTCAGAGCTGAAACCCATTTCCAAGCATTCAAGTCTCAAGTTTTGCTCATTTTTCTTCATGCCAGAGTATCTCACTGTGCCAGCCTTGTATTTATAGAGGCTAGAGATCGTCAGGTCTCCCTCAAGCTGGTGGTATCCTGCTGTCCTGGGTAAGGAGCCAGCTGGGTGAGCAAGGCTCTCCTGGGTGGGCTCTCACACACACTGTCTGCTTGTCCTAGTCCATTGGAGGGAACATCATCAACGCCAGCCCCATCTCCGACCTCAACCCAGTGTTCATGGCCAGTGGGGCCAAGCTGACCATTGTGTCCAGAGGTGAGCTATTGCATGCAGAAGTCAGGAAAGAGGGTCTGGGGGATAAAAGTCTCACGAGATAGTTCACTTCCTGGAGAAACAGAGGGCAAAATTCAATGACCCAGCTATCCTAAGGTTTGGATTCCTGGAAACTACAATGAGATAAGTTATATTAGAAAAATAATAATAAAC
Organism: Aselliscus stoliczkanus; assembly: GCA_033961575.1. NCBI lineage: Eukaryota > Metazoa > Chordata > Mammalia > Chiroptera > Hipposideridae > Aselliscus > Aselliscus stoliczkanus. The sequence goes on along the minus strand of CM066730.1, from coordinate 49,392,417 downwards.
ACTCAAAATTAACCATTTCTGAATCAATTCACTTCAATTTACTATTGTCTAAGCTCTTGAGATTACTTCTTTTTTTAAAAAATTTTGATATAGTTTATTTAATTCAATATGCCCAACATATTATTTCAACATGGAATCAATATAAAAATTATTAATAGCTATTACATTCTTTTTTTTTATTATTAGTTACAGATGTACAAAACAATGCAATAGTTCTCCTTTTCACCCCTTACAAAGTGACTCCCCCCTCCCCCACTTACCCAATATTGTACATATCTATTACAATTCCGTTGACTCCATTCCCATACTATATTCCACATCCCATGACTATATATGTGTTAAACTATAGTTAACATCTAATATTGTTCAGCAGTAGCTTCAGATGTACAGTGCAGTGGTCAGGCTTCTACACCGTCCATGAAGTGGTCTTTCTAACAAGACAAGAGTCCATCTGGTCCCCTAAAAAATATTTACAACATTATTGATTATATTCCCCAAACTGACTCTTCTATTCCTGTGGCAATATTGTAGTTACCAGTTTATGTTGCCTCGTCCCTTCCCCTTCTCCCTCATGCCCACCCCCATCCATCTAGCAATCATCAGTTTTTCCTCTGATGATTCTATTGTATCTGTAGAGTAGAAATGCTATATTATGGTGTGTTATGGTGCATCTTCCCTTGTCAGAGGGTTCTCAACACCTCCCGCATGTTTGATGACTTGCGAGAAGAATTCACAAGACTCAGCAAATGGTCGTACTCATGGCTACAACTTATGGTGGGATATACAAAGCAAAATCAATGAAGGTCAAAGGCACATGGGACCAAGTCTAGAGGGAGACACAGGTTTCCAGAGTCTTCTCCCAGTGGAGTCACACAGGATGCACTTAATTCTCCTGGTAACAGTGAACTTGACAACACATAAGAAGTTTCAGTCTACCAGGGATACTCCTCAGACACTCAGCACCCAGAGCTTTTATTGGAGGCTGGTCACATAGCTCTGCTTGGCACATGCCAATGCCCAGAAGCAAAGCAGGTGTTCTATATAAACCATGTTGTTTGTACACAGAGTTTAGGCCCAGTGAGACCTTCTTATCAGGGAGTGGTATGAACCCTTCTGAGAGCCAGTTCCCAGAGGACAGCCAATGGCCAACCTTATAAACAGGGCTTCCAGAGGATGGCAGACCTGCTGTGTCAACTCTGTTACCCTCTTTCCAACTTCACATTTAGTGATGTCACTCCGGTAGCTTGGAGCTGCCTCTGGTGGTAGTATTTATATCACAAAAACTAGCAAATCAGGAATTTTTTTCCCCCTCAAAGAATTTATTGTTAAACATTCACCACATACCATTGTTTAAGGATTTCAGATGGGGACCTTGGCCCCAGCTATGCCATCCATGCATTCTTACTGTGGGCATCAGAGACCAGGATGTAGAAGCCCACTGGGGGGCTGTCCTATACTCTCTCACATTGGTCCCACTTCATCTTGCCTCTGTACAGGTACCAGGAGAACAATTCAGATGGATCACACCTTTTTCCCTGGCTATAGAAAGACCCTGCTAGGTCCAGAGGAGATACTGCTTTCCATCGGGATCCCTTATAGCAGGGAGGTAAGATGCAATGCTCGAATCACTCCTACTCCTGCCAGACATGGAAACCAGAGTTGGCCTCAGGACCAACGTTAGCGTCTCTCAACTTTAACATTCATGGTCTTGTCTCTGAACTTTGCCTTTGTACTGACCTTAAGCTTGACAAGGCGTTTATGCACTGACCTGGCCCAGGATTGGCATGGGTGAAGATTTTTGCTTCATGAGCAGGTTTTCTGGCTTGTTCAGACAGATCTTGCTGCCTCTGCTTGCTTTGCTCTTGTTCCTTGGGGCCTGTGGTAGCTTCACCTGGCGTGGTTCTCTCAGCAGCTACACATTTCATGATGGGCCTTTTAGAAAAGTGATCTGTGAGAGGCCAGGAAACCAGCTCTAAAGGATTGTATTAAGGGTTTCCCAGAGCTAATGCTTGAGTAAGTGTTTCAAGGCATGTTTTGCCCTTGCTAATGTTGATCTCTTTAATGAGAATGCTAATTAAATTAGAGCAATTACATTCCTGGGGTGGTTTCTTAATGATTTTCTAGCTTGTCCTTATAAACCATTTTGAGCAGTGATGCCCAGAGTTTTGTATTTCACAGATCAGTTTTTAAAAAAAGTTCAATTATGAGGTTGGGAAAGGAGGAAGCAATAGGCACAGTACTGCCCAATTTTTATTTTGCCAGGTAGGGACATTAACAAAAAACATTTCATAAAAGAAAGGAGATTTCAACATCAAGAACTAGGAAGGATTTTTCAAGAAACAACAGTTGATGACCTGACACTGACATTTCATGACACCCCAGTGAAAACGTCACTGTGGACAAGTTCAAATTCTGGGCCCATTGCCCCAGGGCCATGTTTGACACCAGGCATCTGAACTAGCTTTCTCATCAGGAGGGGTCTCAATGGCTTCTTCAAACAAAAGCCTGTGGCCATTTTGGCCCTCAGCAGCAGGCCTCATTGTGCTGTTGTTTCCTTAAACCTCCTATCTTTGGTGTGAATCAGAATTTGTGGTGTCGGGGTGAGTTCAAAGCTGAAGCAGAACCTAACACAGAAAGGGCTTGACGTCAGATGGTTCTTTCCTGGAAAATAAATCATGCTGTCTTCCTATCCCCAAAGACAGTCTAGTCTGGCTTGGACCCAGGAGGAAATGTATGGTCAAAGCATAAAGGCAGTTATTGTCTCAAAGTGTGATTCTTTTTGTCAGGAAGCAAGATTTCTAACCATAGCCAATAGACCTGTGGGAGAGACAAGTTAGAGCATCTGCTAGGCCACAAGCTGAAGATGTGGTTCAAGCACCCTTTGGCATCTCGGTTTTTCTACTTAAGGGGCAGCCAGCCCAACAGAGGTTTGGGCACAGCCTCTGAGAGGCTGGATGGGCTCTGAGGCGGGGCTGAGGGAGTCTGTGAGGAGACTTTCTAAAAGCCCCCTTCCTCATCCCAGCTGTTTTTTTTTGGCTATAGGACTCCTTTTTTTTTTTGAGGGCAGTGTCACGGGCCTTCATATGTGGGACCAAAGCGGGGCCCTGGCTTCCCAAGCCAGCGCTTAACCACTGCGCCACTCTGCCAGCCCCAGCTGTTTTTTTTTTTTTTTTGGATGAGAACAGCGTGTTCTCTTTTGTCTTTGACTTTCAGTTTTCCTAACTAATGGGGAAATCCTGATCCCCCAGCTGCCGAGAATATTATCTGGAAGTTCTCCTGAACCTGTGATAGTCAGTTGTGCCCTGATCTTTGATTCCTACCACCAGCTCCTTGCTAATATGCTATGGTATTATCTTCTTTGCTCACCTCGTATCCCTGTGTTTCAGGCTCCCCATCTGCAGTCCTACAAAATAGGGTGGGAAACAGGTACCTTTCTGTTCTTTCCAGGGCGAGTATTTCTCAGCATTTAAGCAGGCCTCCCGGAGAGAAGATGACATAGCCAAGGTGACTTGTGGCATGAGAGTGCTATTCCAGCCAGGGACCACACAGGTAAAGGAGCTGGCTCTTTGCTATGGTGGAATGTCTGACAGAACCATCTCGGCCTTCAAGACCACGAAGAAGCAGCTGTCACAGTAAGAGCTCACTGCAAAATAAAACTGCTGCCACTGCTACAATTGCCATATTACTGCTGCTGCTATTACTACTGTGACTACTAATAGCCTTTGTATTGCTTCTACTAGCACTATTGCTACTGCAATGATCATGGTTACCACTACTACCACCATTACTGCTGCTGCTAGTAGTATCACAACTAATAGTATTGCTGCTGCTATACCGTTATCATTGCTACTACTGCTGCTACTGTTACTACTGCTATGACTATTAATATGTAGCAACAACTATTATTAGTATTGCTACTAAAACTGCTGCTCCTACTACTTCTATTACTACTAATAGTTGTATCACTGTTACTGCTGCTGCTCTGCTGCTACTACTAGTAGTAGTATTACTGGTGCTTTTACTATTACTACCACTGCTTCATCTACTACTACTAGTACTAGTACTAGTACTGTATCTGCCACTGCTAGAATTACTACTAGTAGTATTGTTGCTGCTGTTACTACTGTTGCTATTGCTAGTACTTCTATTATTACTGCTACATTATTACTATAGCTACTACTATTACTATGGCTACTATATGGCAGCAACTGTACCAAGCACTTCACTGGTACTATCCTATGCAATCCTTATGATAACCATATTCATAGAATAAAGCTTAGCTTCAGAATTTGGCTCCTTTGTTCCAATTTCTGGCTCCAACGCTTGCCAGATAGGCAATATAAGTCAACCATGCCTCAGTTTTCTCACTGGTGAAATGAGTATAACATATTTTCTGACTACACTGTTTAATTTGAATTAAAAATGATGTTTCATATAAAGCATTTAGGACATTGTAAGGACTCAATAGATTTTACTACTATTTTTTATGGTCTTTTAAAATTGTATCTAGTTTTAAAGATGAGGAAACTGAGGCCCAAAGGTTAAGTACGTTGCCTAATGTCACAAAACTATAAGTATCTGAGCCAAATTTTGAACCGAGATTCATATGAGTCTGAGTCCCCGTGCATACCACCCCACACAAATGATTCTGAGGCCTGGAGAGGAGCACTCGCCCACAACCCGCTCTCTGACAGTTCCTGGAATGAGCAGCTGCTGCAGGAGGTGTGTGCAGGCCTGGCAGATGAGCTGCAGCTGCCGCCCGATGCTCCTGGGGGCATGGTGGACTTCCGACGCACACTCACGCTCAGCTTCTTCTTCAAGTTCTACCTGACGGTGCTTCAGAAGCTGGGCCCGCAGGACTCAGAAGATGTAAGTGTGGGGGTCTGGGCAAGGCATAGATTCTCTGCAGCCCTTTCGTTTGGGGATTTGGTGTGGGTGAGAGAGTGCTGTGGACCAGGTGGTAAACTTACTTCTCTCCTCTGGACATCCAAGGACAGAGGAACAAGGACCAGGGACACAGCCCAGGGAGTCACAAGAAGATGGGAGCCAGCTGGGTGGCTGAGAGGCAGAGCACTGGCTGGGAGTCAGGATGTGGGTTCTTGTCTTTGCTGTGTTGTTACCTCACGTGAGAACTTGAATAGGTCACGACTCTCTAAGTCTCAGCTATAAAATCTGCAAAAGGGGGAGGAGCATAGATGGGATGATCCTTCAGTCATATAGCTGATACAACTGTGGTTTTATAGTTAGAATGGGAGTGTAGAGTGTGATGGAAATGTACGGTGGGGCTGCTGCAGCCAGGGGAATCTGCTCACTACAAAGATGTATATTCAGGAGAAGGTGCTGGCTGAGGTGATGCCCAGCTCCTGAGGTTGGCTCCCCAACAAGCTTTTATTTTGCACCTTTTATATGGTAAGATCGCAGTAGGCGATAGGGGGCAGCCTGTAGGAGAAAATATGGTCAAAAGGGCCAGTCTAATGTGACAACTGAGGAGATGGAGCCTTGGAAAGCCAAAGAGGAGAAGGCTTCACAGGTGTGGGGGACTGCAGGGCAAAATAGCTATTTGAAAACATTCACAATTCTTATTTTCTGAATATAAAAGTAATAGAACTTATTGTGGAAAACTTTAAAAAATACAGAATTGTGTAAAGAAAAAATTAAATGATTCTACTCTCTGGTCCTAGAGAAAACCAGGGTTAATATTTTGCTTATTCCTCTGATCTTTTTCTTACATTTATCTGTCACCTGTCTGTCATTCTGTGTTCTCTCTCTCTCTCTCTCTCTCTCTCTCTCTCTCTCTCTGTCTCTCTGTATTTGTCCTTCCTTCCATCCATTGATATAGTATCATCTTCCTTCCTTTTGATCTGATATATTGTTTTCCTTTTCTTTTTTTTGAGGGCAGTGTCACTGGCCCTCATATGTAGGATCCGAACCGGGGCCGCTGGCTTCCCAAGCCAGCGCCCAACCACCACACCACTTGGCCGGCCTGATATATTGATTTCTAAATAAATTTGGGGTCATACTGCATATAGAGTTTTATGTCCCCCTTGATTCTATTGAGATTACATTGTGAACATTTCATATATCCTTAAATATTCCCCACAGAATTGGGGAGAGAAAGAAGACCTTTCTAGGAAGACTGGGTGAAAAGGATATTCCCAACAGAGAGAGCAGTATGCATAAATGCAGGAAGTGGAGAAGCACGTGGTGTGTTGGGGGAACTACGTACCATCCATTATGCATGGATCAGGGGTGGTGGGAGAGAAGTTGAGGTTGTGGTTAAATACTGAGCTCTCTGAGCCCACGTTCAGATGTTGAGATAGATCCATCCAGTACTAGAAATACTGTAAAATGGGGAGATGAGGGAAGCAGTTGTTATGTTTACCAGTTGAGCACAACCAAGGATGGGGTAAATGATAGGAATAGTCATGATCACCTCTATTATTTTGCCTCCACAGACGTGTGGTAGACTGGATCCCACCTTCGCCAGTGCCACCTTACTCTTTCATAAAGACCCTCCAGCTAACGTCCAGGTCTTCCAAGTGAGTATCGTCAGTACATGGCTGATATCAGGGGTCCTTGCAGACTACATCAGATGATGCTGACCATTGGCTAATGACCTGCTTGAATTGTATGTAGGTGCTTAAAACTCCTTTCTGTTGTGCATAAGTATCCAGTGAAGAAAATGGGAATGATGTTAATGTCAATGAAGCTATTTGTCCCCTTATTCACCTCAGTTTCTCTCTTGGGATTACTCTTGTCTTCACCCACTCCTTAAAGACAAAAAACAGGTTTTTTTTTCAATTTTTTGGAAAAATTTTTTTTCCATTTTTTGGTTCCTCTGTGGGACTAATGTCAGCGGTTCTCTTGAGGATATAAACAAAACAAAACAAAACAAAGAAACAACTTTTATTAATAGAAACTCTTCGAGTGGCACTAGGTAAAGGGTCAGTTTTTCCTATAAATATTTTGGATTTTGTGGGCCATATATATAACCTGTGTAGCAACAACTCAACTCTGTCATTGAAACACAAAAGCAGCCAGAAGTTATCAGTAAATGAATGCATTGTCTTCCAATAAAACTTCATTTATAAAAACAGGCAGTGGGTCAGATTTGGCCCATGGGCTACAATTCATTAACCTCTGCCTTAGGGAGCAGTGGTCCAATGCGTGGAATGTGGTCCTGACTGCCAAGACTTGAATCAAAACTCTGCCATTTCGCAACTGTGTAAGCCTGGACAACTTCCTTACCTTCCCTGTGACTCTTGGGCAAGTTAATTGTGTCCACAATATGGATAATGATGGCCTCTGTCTCATTGGATGGTTTTGAGGATGAAATGTGTTAGTAAATAGCATAGATAGTTCCTGGTTTATAGTAAACAGTCAATAAATATAGCCATTATAATTATTACTTTGAATAACACAAAAAACAATTTTTATTATAAAATGAATACATGTTAGAACATTTTGAAAAATACAGAAAAGAGTAAAGAAAATAAAAATCACCCCAAGTCCTCAAAATTCCAAGAGAAAAATAGTTTTATTTTTGTTTCCATTTTTATGTCTATATGGACATGTATATACTCTATTTATAGCATATATTCTTTTCCCTAAGAAATTAAAATCACTTTGTACACACATGTTTTTTTGTCCTGTGTTAACACTTAACATGAGCTCCCTTTCCTCTAATTAAAATTCTTCAAAAATATGTTTTTAGCTGTATATTATTCATTCTACTATATGAGCGTAGCATAATTTATTGACCCAATCTCCTGAATGGATATTAGGTTCTTTTTGTTGTTATTCCTGTATATGGTGACACTATGACTACCCTTCTCGATGACTTTTTATGTGCCTTTCTGTTTCCTTCACCCGTTCCCCTCCTGCCTCCTCTATTCTCACTCCTCAGGTTTGCTTTGCCATCAGGCCTGAAATTCCATGGGTTCCTCAGGCCTATAGAAGAGCAGGGTCCTCCACAGCTCAGCCTGACTGATAACCATGTTGTTCCAGGAGGTGCCCCAGGGTCAGTCTGAAGAGGACATGGTGGGCCGGCCTCTTCCCCACCTGTCTGCGGCCATGCAGGCCTCTGGGGAGGCGGTGTACTGTGATGACATGCCTCGCTACGATAATGAACTGTCCCTCCGGCTGGTCACCAGCACCCGGGCCCATGCCAAGATCAAGTGAGTGTAGTGAATACATTTGGAGAGGAGGGCCCTGTGAGCACCATGCCAGGCACTGGAGGTGCACCCCTCCTAGTCTAGAGGGGAAGATGGAGATCATCTTAAAACCACAGTCTGGAGAGAACAGAAGATGTTAGGGGCTCAGGGGTACCTGGGGCAGGGGGGTGAAGGGATGACTTGCAGAGGTTGGTACAGGCCATCTTACATACATTGGCTCATTTATTTCTCACAGCAACCCTATAGGCAGGTTTTATTGTTATCCCCATATTCCAGATGGGGAAACCGTGGCACAAAGAGGGCAAATTACGTTCCCTAGGTCACACCATTGGTAAGTGGCAGAGCTGGCGTTTGAAGCCAGGCAGCATTAGCAACTGGGCTGTGATGCTTCCAGATGTTCAGGCCAGAGACTGTGGACTTCATTTGCTGGTGGGCGTTAGATACAAATCCTGCTTAGTCAGATGGCTCAGAGTACACTCCCTCAGGCCCTGCTCCTGCATGGATCAGGGATCAGGTTTCCTTGTCATTGGTCTTCCTTGTGGCTGCTCCTAGTCTGGAGAAAGGCTCCAGGAATGGTGAAACTCTTCCAGGCCCCTGAAAAAATATGTTTAAGATGAGACGGTTGCAGGCTGTGGGGTACATTCATTTCCCTTTGTCCTTGTCTGAGCCCTTATTGGCGGCACCATACATCATCTACACTCAAACAGCTTTACTCCATCCAGGCGATGTCTGAAAGGCCTTAGATGTCTGCATGTATGGAGGGTGGGGTTAGGCAGGACTTTGTAGCAACTGCCCCATCAGGGCTTTCCAGGTTGCATGCATTGGAGGGAGTGTGGTGCAGCAGAAGTGAACCTGACTTTGGCACTCTTCGTGACCTAACCTCAGTCTTCACCCCAGCTATGCTGCTCGCTGGCTGGGTGACTTTGGACGAGCTATTTTAATCCTCTGAGCCTGAGTTTCCCCAAATGTAAAGTGGGGATAATGACAATGACTTTCTGGGGGCTCTGGTGAGGATTAACTGTTTGGAAGTTGGTTGGTACTTCAGAGAGGTTTCCATTCCTTTCTCTGAGGTGCCTCTGCTCCATTTTCCCTTGTGGCAGTGGGCCAGAGTGAGTGGTGCATAGTTCAGACTGTTTTAATTAAACTCTCCGGGCTTCTCCCTTTGAGGCCTGCAGTGCCTAACTGTGGCCAGGGTGCCTCTCCATTCTGAGGTAGCTCTGTGAATGTGGGGAGAGAAATTTGGCTGTGTGATGATGTTCAGGGCCATTGGATCAGTGGTCCTAAAGTGCTGATGGGGATTAGCGCTGATGTGGGTTTTAGCCAGCATTTAGGATTGTTGTTTGGTATGATTTGGTTCCGGTATTTGGACCCAGGGCATAGTATTAGGTCAATGAGGGCGGGCCTGTCCTATTCATCTTATATCTCCAGCAGGACTCAGCACATGGCCTTCACATGGAAAGCATTTAATCAACATTTGAATAGAAAATAATAGAATAGAATAGAATAGAATAGAATAGAATAGAATAGAATAATAGAATAGGAGTACAGTAGAGTAGAGTAGAATGTAGAGAAGGGAGGAATTAGGATGGAGGAAAACTGTCAAATGAGGACAGGGTTATCCAGCTGGGTGACAGGTCTTCCACTTCAGTTTTCCTGCCTGACTCCTCACACTGCTCATTCTTGCAGGTCCATTGATATTTCAGAAGCTCAGAAGGTGCCGGGATTTGTTTGCTTTATCTCTGCTGATGATGTTCCCGAGAGTAATAAAACTGGAGTTTTTAATGATGAAACTGTCTTTGCAAAGGATAAGGTATTTTTTGGATTTCTAAAATATGAAATTAATGAAATGAGCATTAACATTTTAATCTGTGCTCATTCCTCCACACCCCTAATCTTGAAAAGAGTATACATTTGCACACACTGTGGCCAGCATTTGATTGGCCAGTATTCAGGACAGTTAGTAAACTGATGCAATATGCCTGGTAGCACTTTTAATTTTAACCTAATGTTTACATGTTTACTTGATGGCTGCTGTTTGTACAAAGAAGGATGACTCCATGTCGAAGTGGCGTTAAGAAAGGATGGTGATTGTGTCAGTACTAACAATCAGGTTCTTAAGGATACAACAGTAGGCTCTTTTATTAAAATAAAAATACATTAAGCAAGCTAACCAGAATAGAAATCACAATGCCATCACTATGTATGTATTGATAATTCACTTTTATGAAAGTTTGTCTACTGATTTCTATTAAATATGAAGTTCTTCTCCCACCCCCACCAAAAAAACTTTCCTAAAATTCAAGACAGCTGCTACAAAAATCCATATACTTATAGGATGGTTCTCAGACAGTCACTTTATAATTCCAATGCAGATCAAATGTTGCACATTAGAAGTGAGTTGGTGTTACTGAAGAGCAAACTCACCTTATTAGTGACTTAAAAGTGAAGGAGAGAATGAAAAAGTACAGCCTCAAGACACAAGAACTCCAAAAAGAGAGCATTTGATAGAAGAACAAATTGCTTTGCAAACTTCAAGGATCCCCCCACCCCACCCCCCGCCTCTGGGAGATTTGCTAGCATTATGGTTAGTGAGAATCATCCAAGTTTAACAACCACTGCATTAACCAATTAATTAAGTCAATAACTTAACTGGGTCCTCAAGAAAAAATGATCAGAGACAGGCATGCTAAGTATTGGTTCCTATTGTCAGAAACCTCATATTCCAAAGTGATAAGTTGGATAAGTTTTTTTGTTATTTATTTTTTGGGAGATGTGGGAAAAAACTTATCTCTGAAGGAGATTCATTAAGATTCATAAGAACTGAATTATTAAATGAAAAGTAAACAGCAATCATTATTCTATAAATCTAACCAAAAAACTAGTTTATGGGTCATTATCAAATGTAAGAACAACCATTTGAGAACTACTGCTTCTGGACAGCTAGATGAATATAAGACACGATTGCTGCCTTTGAGAATCTTGTGGTATAAATCTGGGAAAGAGAGATAAAAGAAAGTGGAGTGGTAGAATGAAAATGAAACTGGGAGTCAGAGCCTAAGTTTTAATCATGGTCTAGTAAGGCTGTTGTGATCTTGACATCTGGGTCTCCATCTCTTCATATGAAGAACAAGAGTATTGGAGTAGATCCGAGTTGACAGATACACTTCATGCTGCCATACCTCCCATTTTGGGGCTCATGGCAGACATTACTAATCAATCACTACATTCTATCCTGGGCAGCTTCTCAACAGGCTGCCATACTAAATTATCAGAATTGGCCCTTGAAATGAAGCGAGCTTGCTTGATACAAGTCATCTCTAAGCACCATTCCCGTTCTACTGATTCTAAACACTCATGAAGAAGCACTTGTCCCCAGACAGGAGGAGAAGGAAATGACAAGGCTCCAGGGCATCCCTAAAGTGTGCCTTAACAGGAAGTTGTGGGGGCAGGGATTTCCTTTGCGTTTTTTAACAATCAAAAATAATTGGCTGCGTGAGGAGCTTGGTGATGTTCTTCAACAGTCTGGTTCTGCTCCTAGGTGACTTGTATTGGGCACATCATTGGTGCTGTGGTCACCGACACCCCAGAACACGCACAGAGAGCTGCTCAAGGGGTGAAAATCACCTATGAAGACCTTCCAGCCATTATCACCATCGAGGTAACTGAGAATGAGTGGGCTGCATGTAGAGATGGGTGAGCTCCCTGTCCTTAGAGGCACCATGATTAGCATCCTCTAGAGCAATTCGAGCAACAGGTGGGATTTGACTAGATAGGTTTTAAAGCCTCTTCCAACCCTAGGATTGTGTGGTTCTATGAAAACTTGCCCATCGTGATCCTAGACTTGGTCCACTAACGACCACATTGAGTCCCTCCTTCCCAGTTTCAGCTCCAGTTGGGTGCTTGAGGGATTCTTTGCTTTTCTTCAATATCCAAGGTTGTCCACCTAGGTCCGACGAAGTAGAGGAATATGACTTTCCGGGCTGCATGTGAGCTCATTTTATGTCTGTATAAGAAGCTTGTAGAGATTCCTAAGTGAGAGGAGAAAGGCAACAATTCATGGAGCTTCTCTTCCCCCATTTGAAAACCACCTTCCTCCCTCTGAAAGTCAAGTCACTGACTTCTGTTTGATCCTTAGGATGCTATAAAAAATAACTCCTTTTATGGACGTGAGCTGAAGATTGAGAAAGGAGACCTAAAGAAGGGGTTTTCAGAAGCAGATAACGTTGTTTCAGGTACAGCTACACCATGCGGCAGTGAGGATGGGCCAGCCCTGGTTTGTGAATGAAATTTAAGCAGCTAGCTGTACCTTGAGGCCTGGGGCAGGGAAGTGATTTCCTTTCATATTTAAAAGAAGAGTTCCTCTGATGTTTATAACAAAATAGTAAACAGTTGTCTGGGGAGGAACTTTATTATTTTCATCTCCACTCTCCTAACTCTAGGCTGGGTATGCCTAAATGGTTCTAGACAGATTATAGTGTGTAAGATTTGGAAGACTGTCTAGGAAAGATAACAGCCACCAATGCCTGGATCTTCCAGGCCTCTTAACCACATGGACTTCTGGCAGTCCTCACCCATCTTCAGTTAGTGCTCCCCCTACTTGCCCCTTTTCCCCCATCCGCCGCATTGTGAATTCAGGTCCACAGCTCTCACTCCGGGGCAAGGCTGCGGATCAGACCCCTTTTGGAGTTGCTTTCTACACTGTCTGTTGTGCATCACTAAGTCACTAGTAAGCTCACTTGCCAACAGGCCTGATAGCTTCAGTTCTTACAGATTTTATTAGCTTTTCAATCACATTTGTTGATTCTTTCTTTGCCTTTCCCAAAATTATACAGTAATACTTTGAAAATGTTTGATTTCTACTGTTTGCAGTGAGAAGAGAGCTCCGTGCCCGATGCATTTCAGTGTCATTCTGGTTTCTTTGTTAGGGTGGGAGGCTCAGTTCCCAGGTGGCTGAGACATTGAGACCCTCTGTTATCCCAGTCGGGGAACCTAGAGGTTACCTGTGAGCAGGTGGTTCCTCCCCAGGGCACTGAGAGAGTACATGCTCTCCTTAGGCAAACTTATTCCCTCTGCAGCAGCAGGCTGACTGTCAGGGGTCTTGTTGCTTCCCCAGGTGAGTTGTACATCGGTGGTCAAGAGCACTTCTACCTAGAGACTCAGTGCACCATCGCTGTGCCGAAAGGCGAGGCAGGGGAGATGGAGCTCTTTGTGTCCACACAGAATACCATGAAGACCCAGGTAGGTGTCCTGTGGGTGAGCTGTGAGGCCTGGGAGGGCACCAGGGAGCTCCTGGTAGAATGAGAGTGGCAATATGAGAAATGGGACGAGGAAGACCTGGGCTGGTCCAGAAGGGGGTTTGGGGGTAGCGGCTCTGGAGTCAGACCCTCTCACCAACATGCTGGTGTCCCCGTGCATTTTCGTAATCTTTCTCTTCTATAAAATCGGGCCTGGAAGGATTGTTGTAATGATTGGATGTGTTTTAATACTTGGATAGAGACTAGTAAGTGTTAGCTAGTATGATTCCAGTGTTATGTAGCCTTGATCAAAGCATATCCAGTCAGCCTCCTCATCTGCAGCAATGAAGGTTTTGGTTAAGTGATAGCCGTACCACTGAATTATCTACAGTACCTCAAATATTCCCTATTTGTCTACTTCCTGTATTGCGACAGTCATTCCCAGCACTTTTGACAGCTGGTCCTACCCTCATGACCCACCAGTTCTTGGCCAAATAGAATGAGTTTTGGCTCTGAAAGTATGCTGTGACCAGCTGCTTGTCCCTCTGGTTAATAACAAGTATCTGAATTTAGTCTGTGGTGACTGATGAGTGCTGGACCCCAGCAGCCATACCCGAGAGCTGCACTGGGAGTGGAGGGAGAGTCTCGAATCTAGGAATCTCAGAATTCACAGCAGTGATCAGTCCTGTGCATACTATGGAGGCTCTGGGTCAGACCTAAAATATGTCCAAGTGATGCATTCAGTGCAAGTGATTTTCTGTTCTTGTCTTTTCTCCCCTCCCCCCGCCCCCGCATACAGAGCTTTGTTGCAAACATGTTGGGGGTTCCAGCAAACCGGATTGTGGTCCGAGTGAAGAGAATGGGAGGAGGCTTTGGAGGGAAGGAGACCCGGAGCACCGTGGTGTCCACAGCAGTGGCCTTGGCTGCATACAAGTGAGTCCTCCCGGTGGGTTCTGGGAGGAGAATAGGAAGAATAAGGCTACCTCTGCCAGGAAGGCTTTCTGGATTCCCCCCTTTAGGAAGTAGATTCCCTTTGCTTTGCATTTTCACAGACTTCTGTTTTTAGAACTTTTGGACATCGCCTGGTTCTTTGTGTTCTGATGCATGTGTCCACATCATATCTCCCTTACCTGGCTGTGAGGGCCCCGAGGGCAAGGACACAGCTTACCTCCTGTATTCCCCGCCTTGTCTAGCCCAGTGCCTAGACAGAAAAGCAGCTGAGTGCAGGTCTGGTCAGTGTGCCACTTGGAAAAAGAAAGCTTTCCTGCTGTTTTTATCCCTGAGACTCTAAAGGTTGGGCTGTTGTGGACCCCTGGTTTCTGATCTTCTGATGCCTCCCATAGGACCGGCCGCCCTGTACGCTGCATGCTGGATCGTGATGAGGATATGCTGATAACTGGTGGCAGACATCCCTTCTTGGCCAGATACAAGGTTCCAGATGTTGGGGCTGTGCCAGGGCGGGCAGTACCATCTCATAGGAAATCCTCGATATACTCTGACTTTTTTTCATGACTCTTTGCAGGAGTTCAAAGAAGAAATAGCAATGTAAAAAATTCAAATTGGCCAACAGCAGCATAGAGGGGTGACGTTGGGAGAGGCTGGCAGGCTACCTCCCAAGCAATGTCACAGGGTGTTTTTCACATCTTTCACAGAATTTTCTGTGATCCAAATCTGGTCTGTCTCCACTCAGGCTCAGAAACATTTGTTAGCAGACCTACGGTAAAGCCGTCCTGCAGGATGGCCAAATGTTAACATGTTCACAGCCTGATGTAAAAATCCGAATGGCTGCTTAGTAATTCACAATGAGAAAAAGCTTCCAGGGGCCTGGATAGGTACAAGTTGTTAGGGTAGGCACTGCTCTGCCAGACCATATGTGGCTGGGTACTGCTCTCTTCTCTGTAAGACAGGCCCTTCTCTGGGCTTCTGGGTGGTTGGCCAGTTCTGGTTCTAACCATGTATCCCATTCCCCTACACACCAGCATAACCTTACAGGGCTCAGTCTAGTTCTATAAACCTGCAAGATTCTCTTTTCACAAGCTGGCTTTGAACATCACCCCTCTGACTCCTCCTGACTTTGTGATTAACCTTCCAAAAGAGTGATTGAACTTCTCTTATGTCCAAATTCTTGTAGTCTCAAAGAAAGTAACTTGGTCTTTTGGGATCTCAGTTTTCTGTAAGTGCCTGTAAGTGTTTGTTTTGATGGTGACATAAGATCAGGGATGTGAAAGCCCATTCAAGTTTGTGCAAAGTGTAACTTTTATTGTTTTTCTGGCCAAAAACTGTGAGAGGAGACCCCAGTCTTTTTCCTAGTTTCTCTTTTCACCCCTCCCTTCCTGCCCTATCATGACCAATATTCTCTTTTCTACCTCCTCACTAACTCTGGTAGAACTAGGATCCAGGAGTAGGTAGAAAGGAGGAGGAGTGTGGGGCGAAGGTGTGTCCAGGGTGGAGCAGCGAAGGGTACATCCCTGGGGAGATGTTAGCCCCTCTCTTCTTCACCCATTTAGTTCTGGTGATCGCTTACATTCACTTCCTTTTTTTTTCCCATGGTGCAGTGTCTTCTTGCTCTTTCTGTTTCCTCCAGGTAGCTTAGGTGGGAGGCAGAGTTAGAGATAGAGGAAGGGGACTGTTGAGAGATTACTCTCTTTCTCTCCAGGTTGGCTTCATGAAAACTGGGATTGTCGTGGCTCTGGAGGTGGATCACTACAGCAATGCCGGGAACACAATGGATCTCTCTGGGAGTGTAAGTAGACCCACGCCTGCCTCTGGGGTGATGGGGAGGTCAAGGGCGTGCCCCACAGCTTGTTCGCACAGGCAGGGACAAGCCTCCCAATTGGTCTCTGCCTTCCGGTTCTCCATCCTTGGTTAGTCTCTAAAGCACAGAGATTATCATAGTACATCTTTGATTATAAACTCATCCTTCTTGTGCAAGATATTTTAACAAGGAAGCAAAGTTAGTAGAAATCTTTATGTATCGTATGGTGACATTGTGCGCTAATGCAGTATTAATTTGCATGTGTGTGTGCATGTGTCTGGAGAAAGTGGGAAAGAACACACACAAACAATGATTGGATGTGTTAAGGGAGGCACACATCATTTTCTACATTACACATTTCTGTGATGTTTGAATTTTAAATGATGAGATTAATTACTTAAAAAAATTTTTTTTTTAAATTGGGGAACAGCCATGGGCATTGGTTACACATTGCTTTCATGCTACAATGGCATAGTTGACTCTTTAGGGAGGGCACGGCTTATAGTGGCCCACACAGGGATCAAACAGGCAACCGTGGTGTTATCAGCACCATGTTCTAACCAGCTGAGCTAACAAGTCACCCCTAATTTCTTTTTTAAAACAATTTTATTGAAGTATAGTTTACGTACCATAAAGTTTACCCATTTGAATTATATAACTTAATGCTTTTTTTTGTAAATTTAAAGTCATGCAACCATTATCACAATCCAGTTTTTGAACATTTCCATCACCCCAAATGATCTCTTATGCCCACATGCAGTCACTTGTGTTTCCATCTATCAGGCCCAGACATTTACTAATCTACTTTCCGTCTTTATGGCTTTCCCTTTTCATATATATAGCTGTAATCATATCCTATGAAGTCTTTTGTGTATGGCTTTTTTTCTCTCAGAATAATGTTCTTGAGTTTCATCCATGTTACAGCATGAATCATTCCTTTATTCCCCTTTATTGATGAATAATATTTCATAGTATAAATAGGCCATATTTTGTTTTCTATTCACCACTTGATGGACACTTGGGTTATTTCCAGTTTTAGCTATTATGGATAATGCTGCTTTGAACGTTCTCATATGAGTGGTAGATGTATATTTTTGTCAATTTTGAAAATTACAGAAGTTACCTTGGTGGTACTACTTTTAAAGTTTTTAAAATCTTAATTTCATAACTATACTAGTTACATATGCATAAATTCTTGTTTTAAAAAGAAAAAGTTAAACATTTCAGGAAAAGCAGAAGTTCCCCCACTACCCCTTACCCCGAGCCTTCCTGTTCTACCCTTCCTCTAATTGGCTCAATTAGGGGACTTCACACTTCAGATCTAGTGTAAAAACTGTTCAAAAAAGGAAACATGTGTAGTGTTCTCAGCATTTGTAACACTTGCTTCTTGGTGTTGTAGGAAAAACCAGGTTGAAAAAGATGTAGTACTTATCTCCAAAGATCTTACAGACTTCTAAATTCAATCCAGCTAATATTTATTGAGTGCCTAGTGTGGCAATAGAAGGAAGAATATGGCATTGTTTCTGCCCTTGGAAAGTTCACAGTATGGTAGGGGAGACAGACAATAAAACAAAAGGAAATAGAAGTACAAGTTGACAGAGTACCAAGAAAAGCAAAAAAGGAATTAATTGTGACTTATAAAAATCGTCTAGGTAGGATAACTAAGACTGAAATAATCAAAGACACAAAAGCAACTTATGGAAAAGAGAAACTATACATGCAGAAGTAAGCTAAAAGCAAAGTGAAACAACCAAATGAAAGCTACCATTTATCCCATCAGAGGGATGAGTTATTACACCTTAAAGAAAGAACAGTATGCTATAAAAATGGAACAGAGAATAAAAATGAAATAAAATGAAGTAAAACTGAAAACAAAAGGTTTGAAAGAAACTTGAGGAGCTCTCCTCCAAAATAGAAAATGTATTTTTTTAAAAATTGGAGGACTAGTCTAGAAGTCTGAAGATCTATGTAATAGAAGTTTCAGAAAGAAAGAATGGAAAAAAGGGAGAGAAAGAAAACTATCAAGAAGTAATTCAATTAAATTTCCCTAAACTAATGGCATACATTTTTAAGTTGATAGTAATAACTGCATAGAAACCTGAGCAAATGAAAAGCTAAAGACAATTATTAACTCCAGGGGAAAACGTTATTAAGCAAGAGAGAAGCAATCATAGTATAACTACATGGTTCAGCTGTGAGTAATGTTTACAGGTAATAATATTAAACTATTGACCAGATCAAAATAGAACCTAATGGGAAGGATGAATGATAGAAAGCTGGTATGTATTCACGGAAAGGGGTTAGCCTTTCCTGAAATCCTGAAAGCCTAAAACTGAAAAAGTCACAAAGTGGCAATATACGCACATTTACTTGAAAATGCGGAAGTGAATGTAAGTAGCTGATAAAGAATAAGCTGTGAGAATTGTAAATGGTTGTTTCTGGGTAGTGGTAAAAAGGAAAGTGGAGGCCCTGCTGTTTTACATAACATGACTGATGGAAGTATTTGACTCTTTAAACAGTTTGCAGTACAAATTTAATGGGAATAAAACCTACTTTAAAATTAATTAATAAAATGACCTATTTTTTAAAAGAGGCAAGTGGTCAATGTCAACTAGAGGGTCTGATAAGGGCTTCCCCATGAGGAATGGGGGTTTTAGCAGGTGGATAAGGTGAGGAGCGGCATGACAGGTGGAAGTAACATGAAGTCAGAAAAGAGGACAAAAATATGTTGAGAAAAGGTCATAAAGGGTCTTGAATTCCATGCTGAAAGATATATAGACTGTACTCTGGAGATATAAAGTGCCAATTTTAAGCAAGTACTTGACCTGATGTGACCTAATATTTCAGTATGAGACATAGGTTAGAGGGAGGAGACATGGAAGGCCAGCAGTGCAGTAAGGGGGCTGTTGCAATATCCCAGGGAAGAAATCATTTGGGTCTGAGGGAGAGCTGTTGAGAGTGGGGCTGGGAAAGGCAGGACTGAATGCAGCCCTTGAAATCTCTTTTTTGAGGAAAATAACCAATACTCTGTTCTCTCCCATTTTGGTTTCCCCTGCTTCAGATAATGGAAAGAGCTCTATTTCACATGGACAACTGCTACAAAATCCCCAACATCCGGGGCACTGGGCGGCTATGCAAGACCAACCTGCCCTCCAACACGGCCTTCCGGGGCTTTGGGGGGCCCCAGGGGATGCTCATTGCTGAGTATTGGATGAGTGAAGTCGCAGTGACCTGTGGGCTGCCTGCAGAGGAAGTAAGCTGGGAATTTGGTGGCACAAGTCAGAGTGCATTAGGCTACTTTGAGGGGACAGTGGCTTTGTATCTTGGGACTCTCCCATAGGGGCAGAGATACCTAGGTGTTGAGGGGACCGGAAGCTTAAGTTTAGGCTGTACCACCCTCATCTTGCCAACAACAAAACTTCAGTGTCCCTCTCCTTGAAAAGGTGCGGAGGAAGAACCTGTACAAAGAAGGGGACCTGACACACTTCAACCAGAAGCTTGAGGGGTTCACCTTGTCCAGGTGCTGGGATGAATGCCTAGCAAGCTCTCAGTACCATGCCCGTAGGAGTGAGGTTGACAAATTCAACGAGTAAGTGCTGGGAGGGGAAGAGTCCAATGTTTTGGTGCTCTCTTGGGTTTCAAAATCTATAGCCTTTTGCTGAATTCTGAATTCAAAGCTAATAATTTAATCGATAACTTATGAGGCTGCTGTGTGCCAGCTTGTTCATAGCCATCTCTTTAAGATCATGAAATGATCTTAGCACAGGGCAGGTGGGCTCACAGCCTGCACTCAGCATCAAGTGTATCAGCGTGGTTCATCTTTACACATTGTTTTCTGGGCATGCTGTGTTCTAGAGAACAGCAGCCCAGGACTAAGAACACCAGTTATGTACCCACTTCTGACATTAATGTATAAATGTCACCTTGGCAGTCACTCCATCTCTTTGGGCCTCAGTGTCATCATCTGCAAAGTGGGGATAGTTGTGTTGGCTTTGTCTTCCTTGCTGAGTTATGCAAAACCAATAGAAAGCACAGAGAAGGTATTATATCAGCAAGCCATAGCTCCTCCCTGGGACAATCACAGTCTAAGGTTACCAGGGCACTCTGACCCAATCCGAATTCTACTTGGGGAAGAAGAGTATGATACTTTAAAGTGAAGATGCTCAGGAATAGGCCCTGCTCCAGCTGAATGGAAGGACCCAGAACCCAAATTCCTACCTTGCTCATTTTGTCTACACAACTGGGGCACAATGCAGTTATGACAATGACTATTTGGGCAGCTCCCAGGATGCTTTGTTTCAATTTTACAAAGGTGTTGACTGAAAATATGTCCTATCTGATATAAATGTGATAGAGAAAGTTCTATGAGAATGTTCCTTTTTCTCCAGGATGAATTGTTGGAAAAAGAGAGGATTGTGCATAATTCCTACCAAGTTTGGAATAAGCTTCACACTCGCTTTCTTGAATCAGGTAATTGCTTTGTATAATTTTTTCCATCTCCACTGGACTAGGGCCCATTTCCCCCTTTGCAAGGGAAATCCCACTGTCACTGGTAACAGAGCTGACTAGAGAAGCTTTTTGCTGTTTAAATGAAAGTTGAATTTGCATATCCCTATTTGTCCTGTATGTTTTGGGACAGTGAGAGCAGCATGAGGCTCAGACATCTGGGATCAAATTCTAGTTCTTACTGCTCCTGATTGCAGGACCATGGACAGTTACTGTGCCTTTCTGATCCTAATTCTTCCATAGAGTGAGGACAAAGATTTGTGACCTACCTCCCTCTGAGGATGGGAGGCAGAGGGAGAGTTGAAAAAATTTTGCAATCTTCTGAGGGGCTATCTGATGAAATAATGAGATTCATTCTGCTTTAATTTTTGTCTAAGGTTTTTATCCAAAATGTTCTTCTGGTTCTCTTTTTTTCCTGGGCTCCAGTATTTTTGGTTTCAAGACTAAGCTGAGGTAGGATTTACTGAATTTTGTGTCTGGCATCCTTCTCTTCCCTTAGGCAGGAGCTTTGGTTCATGTGTACACAGATGGCTCTGTCCTGCTGACTCATGGTGGCACTGAGATGGGCCAAGGCCTTCACACCAAGATGGTCCAGGTGAGCAGCCTGTGGACTGTGACAGTCCCTTGGGCACAGTGGTGTCTGTGTGAGGGAATGATGCTGTGAGAAACTGAATTCTGGGAAATACCAGAAGCAGAAGCAGGCCTAGGCTCTGGCCTTGGCTCTGCTGCTCTTACATGTAACCTTGGGCAAGTTTTTTCCCAACTTAACCTTAGTTTCCTGGTCTGTGTTGAACAGGTGACCTCTGTGGTCACTTTTGTTACCAACATTCAGAGCTCTGTGACTGTGTGTAAGGTGTGTGTGTGTGTGTGTGTGTGTGTGTGTAAAGGTAGCTAGTTCCGCACACGTGTGAGATGCCTCACAGAGGGGCTAGGGTGGTGGATCTGGATTAGAGTCAGCACACCTACTTGGCTCATGGTGAGAGGCCATACTGAAGTTTCAAAATGAGGTTAACTTTAAAAGGTAAAAGACATTTTTAATCATCACGGGGTTAATGAAGTTTTTATCCAAACAGACCATTCCATAAAGTGCTGCTTTAAATTCAGACAGATGTGAGAACACTCCAGTCCGGGTAGAATTCTGGTTTACAACATTGTTTTCTTGCCTGTAACAGAGACACTTAATCCTGTCTTGGGGAATCAGGCAGCCAAGCCCCATGCTCACCCCTTCCCTAGAGGGTGACATTGTCTCTCTTTGCAGGTGGCCAGCAAAACTCTGAAAATCCCCACCTCTAAGATATACATCAGTGAGACAAGCACCAATACGGTTCCCAACACCTCTCCTACAGCCGCCTCTGTCAGCAGTGACATCAACGGACAGGCCGTCTATGTAAGGAGCCATGGGAAGGGGCAGAGCTAAGGGCCAATCCAGGGCTTTGGGCCCAGAGTCCCCAGGACAGGAGCTGGAATGGTCCTTGGGGACTCTTTGGCTGGGACCATGCCTTTGGAACACCCTTCCTCCCAATGTGGAGCTAGAAGACAGGCCCAAGAACCATAATCATTTTCATCCAAGTCAGGAAGGATGAGTGTAGGAGGGCGAGGAGAGTTGGAAAAAATGCAGGGGGTTCTGGGAAGACATACTCCCTGTTGTGAGAATTGGCCACAAGACAATGGACTGAAATTGAAAAGTGATTGTGGGGTCAGCCAGAACAGACCTAATTGCTTCTCCTCCTACATGGGGGGAATAATCAAACAAAGGAGGTTGATGGGAGGAGGCACCTCCTTAGGCATCCTTCAAACATTTCACCCTCAGTCAGCCTAAGAACTGGGTCAGGAAGTGTTCTCCAACAAAAGCCAGTTGTAGTCTCTTTAGCAGTATCCGATGGCTTCCACCCCTGGCCTCAGTCTTTCCATAGGGGGTGGCAAGGCTGTTTGAATGGCCCCCTGGGCACAGCATTACTTGGAGATGGCTTTGTGGAGGTCTCAGTGTTTTTGCCTGGGCTGGGAATTGTTGAGGTTTGATGAGTCTGGTGTGTCCTGGATGTATTTTTTAGGAAGCTTGTCAGACCATCCTGAAAAGGCTGGAACCTTTCAAGAAAAAGAATCCCAATGGCTCCTGGGAAGATTGGGTAAGTGTGAGCTGATCCAAGTCGCTTTTGCAAATGAGAAGAAAATTAAAGGCAGGGTCTCTTCCCCACCCTGAGTGGGAATAGAAGATCATGATCTCATCACACAGGCAGCGAGAAGTTGAGGGGGGCTGTAGCTTTCACAGGACAGTTACATGCTCAGTCTTCTTGGACCCCTTTCTCTATAGTAGTCATAGTTGAGGGACGTCACTTGAAGAAAATTTTTGATCCAGGATTTTGACAGCTCTGTGGGAATTAGGGATTTGGCTGCCCTGAACCTAGAAAGACAAGGGTGACTGCTAAACAGTCCTCACTGCGAATTCTTGGCTCACTCAGGCCTGGTCCCACACCCCATTCATCCACAGCCTTGACAGACCAGAACTTGCTCTTTCTCTTACCCAGCTCTGAAGTCTGGTTCCACTGAGATTCCATATGTGAGGGCCCAGGGAAAAGATTTTAGCAGTGACAGAACAATCCCTCCTAATAAAAATGAGCCCAGTTCTCTGATTTCTGGTTCAGAAGGCTGCATGTGAGAAACCCTCAGAGGGAAGGCACAGGGACATCTCTGAGGTGGGAGATCTCAGCTTCTGCAAGAAGCAGAAATATCTGCTTCAGCATCGCCCAGTGTTGGAATGGGAGAACTGGGCATAATGGCAATACACTAAATAGACTGCATACAAACCAGCTCAGAGAGTGCAAGTCTCTCTCCATAGATTCAAAGAAAATACGCTTTGTTTCTCTGGGACCCACTTATCTTACTCTGCCTCCCATGACATCGACTTCCCATTTCAGACTCACAGGAACCCACAAACACCACATGAGTGGAGGCTGACTTTGGTAGCTTGGGTTTTAGCATGGATTTGGAAGGCAATGTCAATGTTTTCAACAACAGCCTTATAATCTGTTGACCTGAGCTTTGTCCTGAACTATTAGCCATAGAGTCCAGTGTTCCCTATAAGCAGATAGCCTCAAAATAGGTCATGGTCAAAAGGGTGTGGTCAGGAAATGACAGGTATCAGATCTCTTCAATGTCTGTTTCATACTGAAAAACAAGCCATTACTACCACCACCACCACCATATATGTATATATTTGATGCCATATACATATGGTGAGGATCCTAGAGAAATTTTCTCTAAACCTCAGTTTCCTCATCTGTAAAATGATGATAGTATTATACTGATCTTATAGGATTGTGGTGAATATTAAAGATGATGTATGCAAAGTACTTAGTAGCCTCTGGTACATAGTAAAGAGCTTGGTAATTGATGTGATGATGATTCAAACTGTCTTCACAACAAATTGAATCTCAGCCATGCTAGTGCTGGGGAAATCCCCAAAAAAGTGTATTATGTAGTTAAGGATTTAGGATGGATGGATGGATGGATGGATAGATAGATAGATAGATAGATAGATAGATAGATAGATAGATAGCTGTATTAATAGGCAAATATCAATAAGAACAGAAGTATCAAATGAGCAATAGAGAGAGTTGCTGTTATAATGCCCAGAGAAGGGAGTAATCACTGAGGAGAGATGGTTTAAGAGGCAAGCTTCTGTTGGTTGTTGAGGGAAGGAAAGTATTTGGACAGATATGACAGAGGAACCACATAAGCAAAGGAGCAGAGGTATGGGGACATGGAAGGGTTGAGTGAGAGGTAACACTTAAGTTTGGATATGTGTGTTACATAAAGCCAGAGAAGATTGGGGGTCTTTAACATCAGGCATTTGCTCTATAAGCAGTGGGGAGTCATCAAAAGTTCTAAAGTAAGAGCGTTATCTGGCCATTATGGTATGTTAAGATGACCACTCTGGCTTGGCTGGGCTACACAGCAGTTGGGAGTGGCAACTTCAGATGGTAAGACCAGTTAGGAGGCTACAGTGGCACCCCAGGCTTCAGATGTCAAGGGCTGGCAGTGAGCAGGAGAGGTAAGGTACAGAAGTGACAGTCGCTAGTAAAGTGTTGATCAACTTCCAGATGAGGAGGAAGAGCTGATGGAAGCTTAGTGCCAGGTTGGGGTTTCTAGAAACCATGCTTCCCCTTCCTGATGGCTTTTTCTTCTCTTCAGGTTATAGCTGCCTATGAAAATACAGTGAGCTTGTCCGCTACTGGGTTTTACAAGTAAGTCTGGTGCTGATCTCACCCATCTCACAATGTGCTGTCATCCTAACCTCCCAGGTCCCCTCCAGCACGGAATTCTGTCATCCTGTGGTTAGGAGAGAGCCTTTGAACTGAAACTCTTCTCTCTTCAATGGACTTCTACTAAGTTCAATTTAAAGAAGTTCTAAAATACTTGGATTGCCAAACTGTGTGCCAAGGAGACAAAAGCATGAGCTGCCATTCTGAAGACCCATGTTCTAGCTCTGGTCTTAGTGTGCCATCATCCTTGGGGAAATCAGCAATTTCCTCTGACCCTGCGTCCTCATTTATGACAGAGTGAGACAATTACCAGTCAGTGCTCTCTTGTGAGAACCAGGGCATCCAGGGTGCTGAGTTACCCAAGCAAGTTACTTTGTACAATGTGTTGCATTTCGTTTTGGAGGCTTTCCTTTAAAAGAGAGAGGAAGATTTAGAGCATGTGGTCTTGTTATAAAATGCGGAATTCATTAGAACTTAAAGTGAGATTTAGAAAACAGCCCATATCTTCTGCAACTTTAAAATTCAGTAGTAACATGAAGAGCTAGAGAGGGTTTAAATCATCTGATTTAGAACCTCTAAAAAAATATGATCATATTTACTGTCAGCCATATCTTTTAGCTTTCTCTGGGAAATTTAACTAGGACCTTTTTTCTACATATCTATAGGTTTGGAAAATAGTTCAATGTTCGCCTTAAAAAGTTTTGTGTGAATATATGAAAACACACACACACACACACACACACACACACACACACACTCTCTCACACATGTTTTAGGCAAAGTGATGTTTTTCCATTACTCTATGGGTTATATATTATCTGACCTACACAAACACAAACCAAATTTTCTCATAAGTTCCCATTTCATTTCTGGAGTTCATAAAATTGGGAGTTGGGGTGGCTGGATAGCTCAGTTGGTTAGAGCGCAGTGATCATAACACCAAGGTTGCCAGTTCGATTCCCACATGGGCCACTGAGTTTCGCCCTCCACAAGTGGATTGAAACAACTACTTCACTTGGAGCTGATGGGTTTCCTGAAAAACGTCCTCCACAACTAGGTTGAAACAACTATTTGACTTGGAACTAATGGGTCCTGGAAAAAAAAAAACACTGTTCCCCAAGAAAATGTATAAATAAATGAAACTGAAACAAAAACTGGGAGTTATATAAAGGAACACCCAGTTGAAGATGGTGAAGTTATAGGTCAAAGGAGGTGATGGTTTCTCCTAGGAGAAGCATTCTCCCTCGTCCCTGTTTTGGTTTTGTTTTCATGCAGATTCGGATCACATCAGCTCACATGATTTGTATGTAATGTATAGAATAACATAAATACAGAGTACTATAAACTCTAGGTGTGAGAATACACACACATGCACACACACACACACGTATATATGACTTATGTAAAGTTGGAATTATATAAGATACTCAAGACTGAAAAAATAAAAAATGTATAAGACACATCAGCTTTTATTAATAACGCTTTCCTCAAAGCATTTGTTAAAATTTCAAAGCAACCACTAGGAGGAGCAATGCAGGCAAGAGGCTGCTTAAAGATGCCCCTTGCTGGCATGAGATATTAATCTTGTTAACTTCTACCTTGAGAAAGGTGAGCTGCCCTGTGTACAGGTGAACCTGTGTCAACAGTTCAGGAGTCTGCACAGAACCTTTGGTTCTGAGATCTTGAATTCTAGCTCAGTGGATCCTTTGGGGTGTGACATTCATGTGCTTCATGAGCTCAGAAAACTGTCACCTCCATTTCTATCACTAGAGGCCATCATGCTGACACTAAACCTAGCTTGGCAGTACAGAGTGATTCATGAGAGGGCCCCTGGCCAAATAGAACAGAGATGAGAGATACAGTGCTCTGGAACCTGGCTTTCAGGAACAGGTTCAAAATATTAAAGACACATGGACTTTCTTGAAGAATAGCTGAATGAGAAAGTATAACCTTTGGGGTCGTAAGATTTTGTGGGACAAGCTGTGTGTGTATGTATGTGTGTGGGGGGACATATTCATCTCAATACATGTCCATTATTTTCTTTTTTTACCTCCAGAACACCCAATCTTGGCTACAGCTTTGAGACCAACTCAGGAAATCCCTTCCACTACTTTAGCTATGGGGTGGCTTGTTCTGAAGTGGAAATTGACTGCTTAACAGGGGATCATAAGGTAAGAAGTTTGCCAAACTTTAGTATTCAGGGGGAAAAGAAAAGAGAAACAGTTGAATTGCAATAGCAAGAGTTGATAAAGACAAACTTTCTGGTTGGGAAAATAATTCCATACATCATGGCTTGGCAAACTTCCCATAAAGGACCAAAGAGTAAAATCTTTAGGCTTCTGGGCCACAAGGACGCTGCCTCAACTCTATCACTGGAGTGCAGAAACAGCCATCGACATATGGAAACAAATAAGCATGGCTGTGTTCCCATAAGAATGGTAGTGATGCAGACTGAGTGTGAATTTCATGTAGTTTTCACACATCACCACATAGTCTTCTTTTCATTTTTTATTTTTTTGGATATTTAATAATGTAAAAACCATTAGTAGCTCACAGGCCCTGCAAAAACAGATGGGCTGGAGGGGCCAGCCGAGTGGCTCAGTTGGTTAAGAGCTCGCTCAAGAGTGCGAGCTGAGCTCTGAGCAACAGCAGTTCGATGCCAGCCCGAGCTGAGCTGCTGTTGAGCTGCTAACAGGTGGCAGGATGGCTCAGCTAAAAACAAAAACAAAAACAAAATTGGACTGGCTGGATTCAGCTTATGGAATGTAGTTTGCAAGGGCATGAACACTCCTGTCTGAGTGTGCCCAGAGCATTCCATTTGTAAAAGTCCTATGTGGCTTAGTACTTCATATTCAAGGGTCACCAAGATCCATCTATCATTGCACGCATCCCTTTCTTCTCAAACCACTTTTAACTTTTTGTCCACTGTAGAACATTCGCACAGACATCGTCATGGATGTTGGCTCCAGTCTGAACCCTGCTATTGATATTGGACAGGTGAGGCCCATGGGGAATGTGGGTGATGATGGACTTGACCACTGATGTGCCCCGTACCCGTTCTGGGGTCATCAGCCAGAGCATCTTGTCCAATGTTGTTTGTAAGTGGGTCTGAATATGGTACCAAGTGAGCCTCCCTCAGAGTGGGATTTAGATGGATGAGAGCCCAACACTCGAGGCAGAAGACACTTGAGTGTGGATTGCCTCAGAGAGGGCACTCGTACCTCAGAGAATGGGAAAAACACTGGGTGCACACGAGCACACACGATTAGAGACAGAGCACAGTGTGGAACGGAGGTTGAGTTTGAGATTGATGTGCAGGAAGTGGAGTCTGAGGACAGAGGAGTTTTCCCCTTCCACCTAGGACAGCAGTGTACTCAAGCATGGCGTAGTGGAGGGCACTTGGGAGCAAAAGACACAGGTTTGAACAAGTGGAGTAAAGGGATGATGCCCAAGGCAAATCTCTTTAGGAAAATATGAGAGTATTGGGCAGAGCAAGTGGAACAGGAGGAGACAGAGGGAGGAATCCAGGACTGAAGTACTGAGCATCTAGTAGATAATGTCATTTGTACTTCTCAAAAGTGAACAATTACTGAGTAAACAGAAACCTAGCCATGAGTGGGTCGGTTCATGAGTTCATTGAACAACCATCAGGGGGAGCACTTACTATGGGCAGGAACTGAGCTGGGCACCACAGACACAAAGATGGTTAGTACCTGGTCTCCCTGCTGAACACTCTTGTTTGGCTTCACGGCACCACGTGTCTGATTCTGAGCAGTGAGCCTGGGAGAGCACCATGTGGGCCAGCAGAGAGTGGCAGGTGCCTGAAAACAGAGCTGTAAGCTACAGCAGGGCATTCTGGCTCCCAGAGGGCAGGCAGGGCTAGGAGTTCAAAAAGCCTGGAATCTACTATCCAAGAAATTCCTCCTCACTTTTGAGGCTGCTCAAGAATACATGGTCCTACTTAGCACACAGGGGCACCTGAGGGATACTTAGAAACCATTAGCCTGTGAGCTCACATCTCAGCGTGGGGTTGCCATTTCTCCAGTGGCAACATGGAAAGGACACCTCCACATGTCCTGTGGCAGGCTCTAATGGCAAATTATGCCTACACTGCATGAGCCTCCTGGAATCGCTGACAAGTTCTGACACCAACCTTCTGTGTTAATACCTGTGCTCTGCCTATGCTCATGCCTGGTGAAGGCCTAGAGAGGTGATCCCAGGTAGGGTGGGAGCCAGGAAAGCAATGGAGGGCTGTTTCAGCTTCTTTCGAGGCCCCACTCAGGGTGGGGCCGGTGCCCGTTATGGGAAGCGGTACCTGTCTCTGGGGAGAGGGAAGCAGGTCGGTCACTGTCTCCTTCTGCCTTGCAGGTGGAAGGGGCATTTGTCCAGGGCTTGGGCCTCTTCACCATAGAGGAGCTACACTACTCCCCCGAGGGGAGCCTGATCACCCGTGGCCCCGGCACCTACAAGATTCCTGCGTTTGGGAGCATCCCCATTGAGTTTAGCGTATCCTTGCTCCGTGACAGCCCCAACAAGAAGGCCATCTACGCATCCAAGGTACTGTTGCCCTGGGTCTGTGCTGCCTTCTGGTCTGCAGTGTAGCAGGCCATGGGTGGTGACAGGGGCTTCAGCCACCCACCTTGTGGGTCTGTAGCAGGCTCATCTGGAAGGGAGAAGAGGGCTTGACACTAATTGGCGACAGTGGCGGAGAGGTGGGCAGTTCTGCCTGACAACCGGGGAACTGGGTTGAGGATGACACACCTCCGTGTGGTTGAAACCAGCTGCTTTGGGTGCACTCAGAAATTCATTAGTTCAGTCCTGTAGGTCAAATCGTGACCTACACCCATGTCTTAGGTATGTGTCCCTGATGCTTGGTCCTAGAGATGATCTCACAGGTATAGCATTTCTGTCATCCCATTGGAACCAGCATATTTTCTGCAGATGGGGTAACACTTCCATACACCCCCTTTCACCTCCTTCAGTGCTGCCACCTGACCATAAGACTTTATCGGCATGCCTGAAGCATGATAATGATCCTGTTTCCTCCCTGTCCACACTAAGCATGAAAAAAAAGGTTGAAAATCAATTAAACTGTTTGATAGAGTTCTATGTCTAAGAAGGAAGACCGCAATGTAAGCAATGAAACACACCTATTTGCTCATTCCAGGGGTTATGTTATCGTGGAAGAATCTGGGACACTTTTTGATCCCTACCATTGGCTCTCACATTTTGGCATGCATCTGGCATCACCAGCCCTCCTGTTTGGAGGCTGGGGTCCCTCTGTCTGATTCCCTGTCCCCTGCTGTGTTCACTCAGGCTGTTGGGGAGCCGCCCCTCTTTCTGGCCTCCTCCATCTTCTTTGCCATCAAGGATGCCATCCGTGCTGCTCGAGCTCAGCACACAGATCATAATACGAAGGAGCTTTTCCGGCTGGACAGCCCCGCCACCCCAGAGAAGATCCGCAATGCCTGCATAGACAAGTTCACCACCCTGGTATGATCAGCCCGTCGGGTGTCCACTCAGTCTGGGGGAGGCAGAGAGGCATGAGCCTGCGAACTGCAGCAGAAGCTTCTACAGAGGGGAGAGTGAGATGTTAGGCTCTCTTTCAACTTGGCAGCTTCGGGTCAATGCCGCTCACCACTCTATGGTTGAGACACACCCCTTAAAATGCATGAAATAACAAGAAACTCCCTTAATGCTGCAGCTGGTAGCTGGGCCTCCTTAGAGGAAAGATGGCTATCACTCACATATTTGGTTGTTTTCCATGAAGATGGGTGATGGGTAAAAGTCCAGAAGAGCCTAATCTTTAGTGTCTATCACTAGAATTTTTTTTTGTTTTTGAGAACTTCCTTTGTTAAAGACAATGTGTGAGGTACTATGGAGATGGAGAGGAACTAATTAATTAATCACATTTGTCATGTGATTGCCATGTGCTTTGCTGATAGTGGGGCCACATATGTGCCTTTGAAGACTTTGCAGCCTTTTGGGAGACCAGCTGATCGCATTATATGGTTACTCCTTTGGAGGTGTACGTAGCAGATTGTAACAGGAATTGCACAGTCAATGGAATCATTCTGGGAATGCCTTATGTGATACTTGTAGTGGACAATGCCTGGCAAAAGCAGGCCATGTTAAGATAGTTTCTTTCACTGCTGGAACCTCAGAAGCAGCCCAGCCTCTGAGTTGTGCTGACATGGGCCCTGCACACACAGGACTTGCCAGTTGCCTTTGCAACAGCAGGCCTCTTGAGCTGGCAAAACCGGGTGCTTCCTGATACCCAAGTAGGATTTCCTCCTGAGTGTTTGGGGTGGGAAATTTGATAGGCCTTTTGGGTTTGGGGGTGAAGTGGGTATTCATAGACCTAAAGTGTCCTAGGGATGGGGAGGGTACAGGAGAGCCCCCAGGGCAGGCAAGTCTACCATCTAAGACCCCAGCACAGAGAATGATGGAGGAGGATGGGTTTCCAGTCAGGCCATCTTTCAGGACTGCCAATAGCTCAGCTATGGAGTGGGGGCCACACAGACCATGTGTGGAGCTCCCAGGTAGTGAGGATGCCCCAGCTGTGCAGCCACCTTCACACAGCCCAGAACCTTCCTTCCCTGGCCTCAGTGCTGACATTTCCCTAAACCCAGTCTCTGAGATGAGGGGGGCTGCATGGCTCTCAAGAAGCTTGCACAGGTTGCAGAGTTAGCTCCTTGCAAACAATCGCATGCACAACTCAATGATTTAATGAGCCCCTCTGCGGCCCCAGACCCAAGCCCCTTTGCTATGACAGCACCCCAGTGACTTAAAATCCCTAGGATGGATTAGACCGAGCAGCTGATTCTATGAACTAGTCATGCTTTTGAAGGACTGTGAGTGTCATGTGAGAAGAGAAGGGGCCACTCCTGTATTTGGTCATCCCTGTATTCCCAGAGCCTACTAGATTGACTGCCACATGGAAAGTGCTCAATACAAAAAAATAAATGCCCATGGAATGAGGGTGTCCTGCCCTGGGGGGCATTCCCAATAGCTGGGACTGCAGAGTGGTATTTGGCCTTGGAATGGTGGTTGGCTGTGGTGGGAGGTGGCATGTATGTGAGAAGGTGGGAGGGGACACTGTTCCACTTATGGGAACACTCTGGCAGTGAGTTCTCTGTTGTTCTTTCCCAGTGTGTCACTGCTGTTCCAGAAAACTGTAAACCCTGGTCTATTAGGGTCTGAAGAGAAAGCCCCCAGCGGATCTTCTCATGCTACACGAGGGATTCCACGGATCATGGAACATGCCTTGATGAACATGAATCTATAAAAGTGGCAGGATGACAACACTGTGATTCATCAGGATGGTGATTGGAAGAAAACTAAATGCAATGGACGATTTTGATCAAAAATATGATTTGCAATGCATAGCAACAAGACTCAGAAGTGTTTGACCCAAGTGGCTAATGTACAATTAGGGTCATTTCATGTCTGTTTTAATCACATATCTGAAATAGGGGTAGGAAATGTTTGTGCTATGTCCCAACTCACTGGGAAGCCTGTCTAATCTCAAGTGCTGATAGTGTCTGTGCTTCAAAGAGGATTCCCACTAACCTCCATAAGCTTAAACCAAACTTACTTTAAATCCATGTGTCTTGAGCAGGAAGCCTTTCCTTCAAACCAATGAATGTCATGTTAGAACTTCAGATCTACACTAAAAGTTGCAATGGGACAGTGGGGTGAGATTCAAGCCTCTAACCACCTTTGGGTCATTGGAGAGAATAAAGAATGAAACAAATTCAAGGCTAGTTGGATCTAGTCTTGTTAAGCTACATAAAGTAAGATTATTCCATAACACCAGAAGCCAGCCAACCCAATTGTTGAGCACCTACAATGTGCTAGTTTTCTTCCTCTTCCTCTTTGTGATTTCAAAAAAGGAAAGAAGAGGGAGAAAAGATGAGGTTCAAAAATCCTTATTTGAAGCCAGAGTAATTTCCGTCTAAAAATGATGCTACCCAAATTAAGATCAAGCAGAGGAAAAAGAGTCAAGGAACCTGGGTTCTCCTCCCAACTGTGTCCCTGTCTGTGTGGCCTTGGACTGCCGCTTCCCTTTTCTGTGCTTCATTTGGCTGCAAAATAAAAGGATCAGACTGGAATCATCTCTAAGGTATTCTCCAGCTCTAAAAGTCTATAAATATATGACCTGAAAACTCCACTTATATAAGGGATTTGCAGCTATTAACGACTTGGCTCCCTTCCTGTGATGTAATTTCTGGGCCTAATGAACCCTGCTAAGATTCCCCCAAGCTCCTGAGGTCGGTAAAGAGAACAGGAGAAAGGCACGCATCTGTAGTTGCTCCAAGAGGTGATTTCATCACATTGTGGTACTGGGTGGACGATGGGACATCGTCATGTGCCTTCATTGTATAAAACACCCAGCTTCTGCCAGACGGGGCATGGAAGGATAGTGGAAGCCATGAAGTTGAGCCCGGTGCCTGATGTCGCTAATAAACCAAACTGTTAGCTGGTTGGCACATGCAAAACGCTTATTAATCATCATAACCACACCATATACTGTTATCTGCCATACCTTATCCCGCCTTCATTTCTAGATAATGCACACATCAAACACATGCACACAAACACACCTAACACATCACACACACAGACCTAACACACACACACACACACACACACACACACACACACACACACACACACAATTTCTTACACGTTCCCTTCCACAGAATATTTTAGATAGCATGATTAAAACTGAAGACGAGCTTAAGAAATAAAACCAGTATTTACATTGATATCCACACAAGTCTGTGTCAAATGATTTTCTGGAATGTTCTAGGGCATGCCCTGAGACTGAGATGTGTCAGCTGTTATTAGTGAGCGAGGTTATCACGACTGAACAATGACTGAATTCCCTTCTCAACTTAGGAACAGAGGCAAGGCCAAGTGGTCATGGAAAGTCAAATGAGTAAGTGCTCTGTGGGCGGTAAATGACTTTGTTATGCTGAGGCGCTGTCCTCCTCAGACGCCTGGACTTGCCC
Organism: Aselliscus stoliczkanus; assembly: GCA_033961575.1. NCBI lineage: Eukaryota > Metazoa > Chordata > Mammalia > Chiroptera > Hipposideridae > Aselliscus > Aselliscus stoliczkanus. Next base: position 49,358,469 of record CM066730.1, on the reverse strand, counting down.
TGCTGTCTTTATCTGTAAACTTCATCTGTGTCAGGTCTACAGAGTGAGGGTCCTCGGTCACAAGGCTGCAGCCAACACTGCCTGCAGTATCATAGTGGAACCTGCAGAGGGCAGTGTGAGACTGAACATGAGTCCACGGTCTTTGGCCCAGTAGTGGTTAGTTACTAGGGAACACATTTAGAATCTCAGAATAAACCAAATGTCTTCAAAGATCTCTCCAAGAATGGATTTGAAGCTGATTTAGGTTATCAGACTGACAAAAACTCCTCAAGGGGGCTTTCTGAAGATATGGGTCATCTGTGGGAGTCTGAGCTCCTGACAATGGCTAGTTGGGGAGGTGGGTCAAGTCTAATTGTGTGAGTGTATGCAACTTGCCAGGTGCCAAATTTAGTTCTTTGCTTCCAGGGTCTCATTTAATGCTCCCAGTGGCCTTAAGAGCTGGGACTTTAATCTCTGGAGCAAGCAGGGGGCTTGCTCAGGGACATTTACTCCTGGAAAACCAGCACAGCCCATGGGCTGCAACTTGGCTATTCAGGCCAGGAAACCTGGCGTGCACCCGAAGTTGATCAGCCTGTCAGAGTGGACTCATGCTAAGCAGACTCACAGAGGCTGGTGGAGGCACCAGAACGCCTATCTGTTCACCTGCAGGCAGGGGTAGCATTCTGAAATTGGTGCTGAACAGCTGTCCAAAGGCGGAGGATGACCCTGTCTTGGTCAGAGCTGAGGTGCCTGGGAGGCCAGGGTGGGGAGGACTGGAAGGATGCAAGTCATAGGAGGAGCCCCGTGCCCGGGATAAGGACAGAAATAGTCCTAGCTGATTGATTTATGACTGGGAACATCCCTAAGCCCATGATATGTATCTTTAGCTGAGGAGGAGCCTAGAAGCCATTCCATTTGCTGCCTGATTTAGATCCTGGGAATAGGCCATTCGGAACATGCAACTTTCTGGATCTGCTAAGGTTTGACATCACTCTGTGGCCCCCAGGCCAAGGGGCCTGCCCTTTTGATTTCTCTATGTCCTGAACTGGGGAAGTACTTGTCCCTAAGGCAGGAGACAGATTCTATGACAACCTCGTCACCTGAAACAAAGCAGCATACTGACGGGGGTAGAAATGTTAGGCCCTGCCCAAAGGGTTTTTGGCATTATCTCTGCCCTGGAACTGGCCCGGCCCTGGCCTTGCACAATGCCCCAGACCAACTCAGCATCCCAGAGCTGGAAGGACCTTGGAAGACCATGAAATTCAAGATCTTGGTGCCGGCAGGCTGACGCAGTTGGCTAGAGCATGAGCTCTGAGCAACAGTCGCTGAGTTGATTCCCACATGGGCCAGTGAGCTGCGCCTGAGCTGAGCTGCCATCGGGTGGCCAGGTGGCTCAGTGTGCGACAAGGTTGCCTGTTTGACTCCTGCATGGGATGGTGGACTACGCCTCCCTTCCCCCCTCACCCCCTGCAATTTGATTGAAAGCGGTGACTAGACTTGGAGCTGAGCTAGTTCCAACTAAGATTGAAGGACAACAACTTGACTTGGAGCTGATGGGTCCTGGAAAAACACAATGTTCCCCTTCCTCAATTCCCCAATAAAATCTTTTTTTTTTTTTTTTAAAAGAAAGGGAACAGATTAACATAAGTGCGAATAGGGTAACTTACTGATTCATGGTCCCTCAGCCCTTTAGTGAGAGGGATCGGTTTATGACAAGTCTGCCTGACTCCAGGTCTAGAGTCTTAGACTGGACTCTTTAAATCACACATCTATTCACCAAGTGAACCTTCTCTCATGCAATTGGGTCAGTTTGCTAGAAGATATGATAGAAATCTAGTTATGCTGGTTGGGAAAATGATATGGAGAGCTTCGGGCCAAATACGAATGCTGTGGGAAGGAGGCGCACAGACCTGACTGTTGCCTAAGCTCCTAGGACAGGATGCTAAAGTGGGATTCTTTCTTATGCCTCACAGGTGAGTACTAACCAGTATGTGCCAAACATTCCCCTATTGCAAAGTGAGGTGCTAAGTCACTTGTGGAGGGGGCGGCTGCAAACTGAATTTGCCACCATTAGTTCGTCACCTACCTCAAGGGAATAAAGGATTGAAATATTGAGTTTGAGAGATTCCTGAAGAGGGAGGGTTTCTGTGACGCTAGCAAGCTGTACATCCTCCCTGCCAAAGAGGAGAGAGCGGGGGTGACAGAGAGAGAGACAGAGAGGAGATTGTATGTGTGTTGTGGGGCAAGGGTTCTCCCCCACCGGGCCACTGGAGGGAGAACTTCAAGTGGACCACTCAGAAACCCAAACCATGAGAGCTGCTTGAGAAACTGGGTTGGATCGGCCTGAGGCAGTAGGACAGTGACAGGAGGGGAACAAGAGTGAGCTGCACTCCCCCCAGTGTGAGGGCAAGGATACCTGTGTGGCCACACTGGAGGGAAACCCTAAGAACTGCATGGAGGGGGTGATATAACCCCAACAGAGGAAGAGACCATCTTATGCCAGAGATCAAATAGCCTCATGTCAGCTTGCTCCAGTGTGGCCATGAGAAATGCTCACACATTCTGGCCCTGCCTCCTCTGTTCCACCCTGACATCGCGCCTTCTCACCCCCACACATCTTTCAGCGTGACACAAGGTAGAACTTTCTACTGTGCTTTTGTGACAGTCTGCGCGTGAGACCAAAGGTCTGTTTCCTGAGATTGAACCCTGATTGTTGTGGGGAAGGGTATGAAAACCCTGGTGCCCAGGCTGCTCCCATTGTTCTGACGTGCTCCTGCATCCACCCTGGGAGCACAGAGCACATTTCCGAGTCTAAGCAGAATGTGGCTTGCTCCCTTCTCATCCCGCCTCACCTCCCCATCTTCAACATATCCTAGTCGGGGTGGAGACCAATCTGTTCCCTGGTGTGGCCAATTGTCCTAACCTTTGAGCTTTGATGAATATTAAATTGGCCTGTGCATTTGCCCTGTGTTCTCCCTCCCACAAGGTGGCGTATTTCTAGTGATGCTCTTGGCTGCAGGACATCCTCCAGGGCACTGCTTTTCTTTGCTCCCACTGAGGTTGGCCTGACTTCCTGCTCTGGGGCAATGGTAGGCAACCCCCTCCTCAGCCTACACTTGATTATTTAGGAACTGTGTATAACAGTGTGAGGCTGGCCTAGCCCCTCTGCTAGCGTTTGGAGAGTGCAGAGCTGTCATTTCCAGGCCTTGACCATGCCATCAAGGGGACAGACCACGAGGAGATCATGAGACGCTTTCGAAAACACAGGTGGGAGGGAAGATGCAAGAATGAGTCAAACTCTCGACCGACTGTAACAAGATTTGGAGTGATGTGGAACTGGCAGCACACAGAAAGCCATGGTCTTAAACCAGGTAAGACCAGCTCGTATTATTACATTTTGGAACAAATGACAAAAGTGATTGATTAGCATGTCTCAACTTCTCACACAAATGTGATTTTTCCAGCACTCTGGGCTAGGGAGGAAGGCTGGCTCTCAGCTCCCCATGGCTGGTGAAGTGGCACAGATGCAATTGGGGAAAACGCTCATCAGGCTCACCCAGCTGTCCTCCCTGCCTTTATCAAAGGCCTCCTAGGCCTCCCTCATTTGTAAAAGGAGGATAGTAAGACTTATTGTCAGTGTTGTAACATTAACATGAAACAAAGAATATTCATCCCAAACGTCAACAGTGCTGAGTTTGAGAAACCCTGATCTATCCTACATTTTGATTTCAGGGAAGTGAGTGAGGACTCTGGAGGTGACAGTGGCAGAATTGAAACCTGACTTGTGTTTTCTAGTGATCTTGCTGTTTCATTATGTCATCATAGTATTCGTCCTATGTAGCAAGTACGTGATAACCATCTCTATATAGAACAGAAATCTCCTAGTGCAAGGACACATCTAAACATTCTTATTTCTAAATGGACACTAATGAGGTAGCCACCCCAGCATAGTGAGTTGCCATCCCTGCAAAAATATTATAAATGGTGACATTCAGCTTTCATATTTGCTTCCAGTCCTTTATCAGAGCCACACAATTTTTTATTTTGTACTATAGTTTTTTAAAACATTTCTATGTATCGAGACAGTTATACCCGAAAGTGGGATGTCTTGTCTCTTAGTCATGTTTTGACTGCTGTGCTTCCAACCAGATACACTGAATTCTTTTGCTTTCCTGCAGAGGGTCTAGTTTTCCCTTTAAGAACATTTTCTTAAATAATAAAAAAATTAAGTATAGTGTGTATTAAACAGAAGTCATATGGAGAAAAATAAGAGACACATATATACTTCCCACTCAGTTCCAAAAATGTTTGCCCATATTTGCTTCCCACATTTAAAAATTAATGTTATAAAGGCAGTTGAAATCTTCTATTCTATTCCCCCTTCCTCAGATTTTCCTCTTTGCCTTGAGGTAATTGATAATCCAAGGCTGATGTCATCCTCCCCATTCATATTTTTATAGTTTTACAGGGTATATTTATATCTATAGGTAACATACAGTACTTCTGTCTGAATGTGTTCAAAAATTCATACCCATCAACCACCAGAATGATTAAAATTAAAAAGACTAAACAATCCAGTGTGAATAAGATGCAGACTACATGGGAGTCTCCTATACTGCTAGGGAAGTAAGTGGTAAAACCAATTTGGAGAACTATTTGCTAGTCTCTACTAAAGCTGCAAGTATGCATACCTCCAACCCAGCAATTGCTGAGCATATTGCTGAGAAAAATGCATGCATGTATGCACAAAAGAAATTGAAGATTTATTATAGCAGCACTGCTTGTAATAGCCCCAAACTAAAACAAGTCCCAAATGTAAATCACCAATAGAGTGCATAAATGAATCATGGCACAGTCATACACTAGAATCCTAGCACAGCAAAGAGAATGAATCAACATAGCTTGTTGATTACATCCTTTAATAGGATGTACGCACAAACATAATGTGGAATCAAAGAAGCCAAACATAAATGCGTACACACTTTTCATGTGTATCATCCTGTGTACATAAATTTCAGAAATAGGCTAAGCCAATCTTGAGGGTTAGAGGTTACAATAATAGTTAACCTCTGGAGGGATGTAGTACCAGGATGTGAGTGAGGAGGGGTCTTCTGGGATGCTTGGTATTGTTCCATTTCTTAATCAAGGTGCAGGTTACAAGAATTGTCACTTTGTGAAAATTCATTGAACTGTTCATTATGATTTGTAAGCTTTTATGTATGTCTGTTTTCCTTTGGAACAAAAACTACACCCATGATATCATATGATGATATCCTTCTGCAACTTGTTTTTCTGTTCAACATTATGCTTTCAATATGTATTCATCTTGGCTCATTTGGACTAGTGCAGTCATTTATATATTGTTATATTGTGTTTTATTATATGTACATGCCAAGATTTATTTTTTCATCCCCATAATAATGGATGTGTATGCTGTTTCCATCTTTTATTATAAACGACATCCACATTCCTCTTTCTGCAATGTGTGAGAATTTTTGTCTAAGACCCATACCCCAAACTGGCATTTCTGGGCATATCGTCTCTGCTCTTTGATTTTCTACTGTTCATGTCATGTTTTAGTTCACTCTCTTATACATATTGGGTTGTTGGAAAAGTCATGACTTATTTTTCTATGTTTTTTGTTGCAAAAATGCATCATGGCTTTTCTGACAACCCAATAGTATATATGATTGGTGTGTGTATGTGTGTGTGTGTATTTAAATGCAATTTGGGAGTCTCTTTTAACTGGATAAATAATGTGTTTACAGGAATTGTGACTAATAATACATTTTGATTTATTTCTATCATCTCATTTGATGTTATTCTACTGACTGTTCTTTATTTCTCCTCATTGTCTTGCATTGGCTTAATCAAGCTTTTTTTTTCCTTCCCCACCTTGTTCTCTCTGATCACTTGGAAGTTCTACAATGTAGTTCTACTCCTTTAGAGGTAATCTTTAAATTTTTAACATGAATACTGTGTTTAGCAAAGCCTGTGTTTAATTAATATTTCTTTGATGTCACCAAACAGTGTAAGAACCTTAGAATATGCTCACCGTGGTTTTGCTTTTATATCCAACTCCTTTCTTCTGGGTTCAATTTCCTTCTTTCAGAAATACATCCTTTAGAAGTTTCTCAATCAGAGTTTCTCAATGGTAAACTCAATCTTTTTGTAAAAATGTCTTTATTTTTCCTTCATCCCTCAAACGATGATTTAGCTGGGTATTGAATTTTAGGCAGTAGCTATTTCTCCCAGTTCTTAGAGTATATTCTTTTGATGTCAGTCTAATTGTCATTCTTTTGCATATAATATATCTTCTCTCACTGGCTTATTTTTTTTTCCTATTAAGGTGTTTTATTTGAAGGTATTCCATTATCTGGGTATGGATTAACTTTTTATTCATTATGCTGGAGATTCACTCTGCATCTCTATTTCTATGTCAACATCAAGATGTTGGTGAGGGTCTACTCTACAGTCACCCAAGACCAAAGATAACAGAGGCTCCAGCATCTAGCAGTTGTACCAACTAGAATAAGGTCTTTCTGGCGCGCTTGCCGTCTGGCTTTGAGTTCCCTCTTCTTTTCTGGAGCTTGGGACTTTCCCTTTCTTTCTTTTGAGCTCAGCTGGGTGTTAAAAAGTTATATTACATTTTCTACAACATTTATATGCATTTGAAACAGAATAATATTCATTTAATTAAAGCTTCATGTTGGGCCGGCCGAGTGGCGCAGTGGTTAAGCGCTGGCTTGGGAGGCCAGCGGCCCTGGTTCGGGTCCCACATATGAGGGCCAGTGACACTGCCCTCAAAAACCAAAAACAACCAAAAATAAAACTTCATGTTGCCAGAAGTTGAATCTTTTAAGAGGCATATTCCAAAACATTTTAGAATCCAAATTTCAGTCTTGTTTATCTTGTGTGAATTTGTGTGAATTTAGATCTCAGAGCCAACTGCTGGAGCACTCAAATTCTAAGCATCCAAAAATTAGTATATCCTACTTTTGCACATCCTACTTTTTCTTTTTTTTATTAGTTTCAGGCATACCCTAGTTTTTCTTATCCCTTCAATATCCATCATCAATCAGCCATTGCTTTGTATATTTGCAAATATTTCTAGGGTTCATTTGTCAATTCCTAATTGTCAAAAAAACTCCTTTTATTAAACAATAACCATCCATACATGTCACGAGTCATCCTTCCAACAAAAATTTAACACTACATATGAGGTACGTGCTATGCTCTGGAAGAAAAATAAAGATGAATAAGCACTAGATACTGCCCCAAGTCTGCCACAGTCTAGTAGAAGAAATATGACATGTACACAAATGACTCTAATGGCAGGTGAGCCATGGTAATGGCAGAAGAGACTCTAGGACAGAAGGCTTTGAGAATTCAGAGGAGACACTCACCTATAGATGGCGGAAGCAAAGAAGGCTCATGGGAGGGCATTTGTATTGGGGATGAAGGATGGTGTATTAGTCTTCTATTAGTGCCATAACAAATCACCACCCATTAGTGCATTAAAACAACACCTTGTAATGTATACCACGGTGACTACAGTTATTAATAATAACACTTTATTGTCTGTTTAAAAGTCATTAAGAGAGTTATTACCCCACAGGTCAGTATGGATCTGCTAGGTCCTCTGCTTAGTGTTTCACAAGGTCAAAATCAAGGGGTTGGCAGGGCTGCATTCCCTTCTGGAGGCTCTGGGGATGAATCTGCTTCCAAGCTCATTCAAGTTGTTGGCTGGATTCAGTTCCTGTGGAGGTTGGACTAAGGTCCCATCCTTGCTGGCTGTCAGCTGGGGGCCTGTCTTTGCTCCCAGAAGCCACCTCCATTCCAGCTCATGCTTTCCATGTGACCCTGTCCAGCAGGGGCGGTTGAGTCCCTCTTGTGCTTTGAATTCTCTGGCTTCTCCTTCTGCCACATCTCTTCTGACTTCAGCTAGAGAAAGTTTTCTGTGTTTAAGGGCTCAAGTGACTAGATTGAGCCCACCTGGATAATCCAGGATCCTCTCCCTATTTGCAGGTCTGAAACCTAACTACATTTGAAAAGTCCCTTTTGCCAGTGCAAGCTAACATATTTATAGGATTCAGGGATTAGGGTGTGGACATCTTTGGAGAAGCACTATTCTGCTATCACAGATGGGTAGAACTTACATATGCTGAGCCATGCCTGAGGGCTCTTCAGGCAGAGGGAACAGAAAGAAAAAACTATGGAGGCAGGAGACCACATGCAAGGAGCAATGAGCACAGCTAGCCTTTCCCGGGGTATAAGCTGGCAAGAGTCTTCAAACAATGGACATCTGTGCAAGCTCTTGGACAGGGTAAGACCTTCTTGGGGAGAGTAAGGCAGCTGCAGACTCCTGACCTGAGGGGTGTGGGAAGTGCGGTACCACTCTCCTCAGTTCTGTAGGTGAACTTGCTGTGGTAGCATTCGTACATTTCCTGTGTATGCTTTGTTTCTTAAGATTTAACAATATAATGCTGGGCACCTCCAACAAATAACTTTTATTTATTGTTATGTATTTGTTCTACACAGTTCTGGCAAATCAGCAGAGGAATGTAATAATCACCCATAATCCTGACAGGCAGAACAACTGTTAAGATGTTGTTTTGTGAGATGCCTTTAAAACTTAGCAATATCTCCACCCAGGTTTTCATGTCTATTAATATTTTTCCTCAATGTTATTTGGAATGGATACGTAGTTTTCTGTTGTGTGGATGGCACCATGGTTTATTTAATGAATCCGCCGATGATGACATCTGGCTTGTTCCCAAGCTGTTTCACTATCATAAACAACGCTCAGATGAACATAACAAGGGCTGTTTTTCCAGACATGTTGAACAGGATGTCATCAGACTCTCAGCAGGAATGCAGAAGGGGGCCTGGGTGCAGTCACAGCTGTTAGGGTGAGAGACCCCTTGCCCAGTTTCTTCATCTGAGCCTCTCAGCTGGACCCATGTGTATTGCTTTGTTAACTTGATTCAGCTGCACCCACCAGCTCCAGTTGGGATCTAAAGCTGCAGCATGAGGAAAGGATGTCAGAACAGTGGTTGAAGCTGTGGAGGACAGTGGGATCCCAGCTGGGGCTAAGTCCCAAGGGTGGGGGGCTGGGTAGGTTCCAAGTCCTGGTGAGAGCAGCCACCAGGGAGACGTGCTGGAGTTTCCTGGGACCTTGTCTTAAAAGTTGTTTCCTTTGGAAGGAAAGGGAAGAAAACAGCCAAGTCATGTTGCTTCAATCAATTGAAGGGAGAGTGGACCGTCTATTGCTACAGGCTGCAGCTATGACAGTGACAATATTTGCAGCTGCTTGAACAAACTGGAAGATCTTAAAGCTAAATTTGTTCCTCATTGGTTTCCTCTGGAGGGTGGAATTCACTAAGAAAGAGCAGCAGGATCTTTCTGGGGCAATGGAAACGTTCTGTTTGTTGAATGGGGTATGGGTTAAGTATCTATCTAAACTCACTGACTGGTGCACTTAAGAACTATGCATTTCACTATAGGTAAACAATCCCCCATGTTTAATAAAAATTAATGTGTTCTACATTTGCCAACCAGCAGAATCTTGCTATTTTTTGTGCAAGTTAACATAAATGGGATATGGTGGAGTAAAAACAGGACGAAAGCATTAGGAGGGGCTGTGTAGGTGCTAACCACCCTTGAGGGATCTTGAGGGAGGGGTTCCTGGTGGGGGTTCAGCTCCCACCCCAGATCCTTAATCTGCATAAAGGACACAGACATAAGCCCCACCATGCAGGCTTGTGTAGTGGTAAGGGTTTAAGATCCTTTGTATAACAGCCCAGATTCATGCCTGATACACAATAAGGAGCCAACATGTGAGAACCATTCCTGAATCTAGGGGAACATTTTTAGGGAGATCTCAGCTGGCTCCAAGCTGCTGCCATGCTCTGTGATTTCCTGTGTAAGGTGCTGAAGAGTCAAGAGGCTCATTGAAAGAGGGGAAAGAAAATAGGGTCTGGGGATGCTGCTAAACTGCTATTTCTGAAGGCCACAAAAACCCAACCTAGGACAGTGGTGCTGTGCCTTTCCAGGGTGGGCACTGGGGAAAGTGGTAAGTGGAGAAAAACTCTGCAAGAGGGGCAAGACAGGTGGCTGAGAACTTGGCAGTGCTGACTGGGCAGTGGGCCTGTGTGCAAAGGGAGGATTTGCTTTTTTCTTCCCACGGCAATAAAATAGAAGAGTAACAATAGCAGGGCTGGTTAAATGAGTCTGCCTGCAGCCCACCAACCCCACCCTTTGTACCATTACATAGGAAATGAACCTGAGTCCTACAAGAAAATATTATTCTGAAGCAAATTTTGGAGGCATTTTATTATGTAATGTCTATTTTAGCTTTAAGATTATTCATATTTGAATAGCATTTCACATATCTTAAAGTCTAGTTATTGGGAACACATAGGCCCCCTTGTCTTGATGCTAGTCAACACCCCTATATGCTATAGGGGTGCAGCCCATAATAAACTAAATTGACAATGAGGAACCAAACAAAAGTTTTCATTAAAGACCGAAAAAGGTAGCAAGTTAAAATCATGGCTAATTTAAAATCATAACAATGATGGTCCGCTGATTACAGTGAGTCCTTCTGAACATCTGTGGGGCCCTCCAGTGACTTTTGGGGACACATGCCCCATGGACATCCGTGGAGTGGCTTCGCACTGCATGGATGCCTTCCCTCCTGGAAGAACAGTGAATTGGGGGTCCACTGTAAACCTCAGTGAATTTCGAATGTGAGTTTGTGAGTCCCATAATAGTAATGAATGCACTTAACTCACTAGGCAGGTATTTGGTAAGTAATCTTTTGATGTAAAAATGAAATTTTATACAAATTAACTGGAGGATCAGTGAGTGACTTATCAGAAGTACCCTCCTAGTACTCCCTGGGGCTAAATATTATACACTGAGAAGCCTTGAGCCTAGAGCAATAGAATCACCTGGGTTGGTTTTGAAAATGCAGTTTCCAGGGCCCCTTCACAGAGATTAAATGGGTCAGGGTTGAGGCCCAGCAATCAGTATTTTAAATAAGCACTGAAGGGAATGCTGATATAGGTGTTCCATAGATATGAATTGATCCAGAATGTCCAAGTAAAAGAGTGGGACTACTCAAGGCCAGGTGCTGTGCACTCCTGCTATTCTGAAAGCATTTCTAAGATTAGAGTGTGCCTTTATGAGTTCTGGGAGTGGGGTTAGGTGGCTCAGACCAATTGAATGTCAGAAGATGGGGAGGGCAACAAGGAAGAGACCAAACAAGGTGGGCTATTTATATTGGAGAAATTTTTGATTTGATTCTTGAGCTGTGGCAGCTTAAAGGGACCTAAAGGCCATTCGAGGGGGCTGGGACTGAGGGATAAGAGATTCCGAGGCTAAAGCCAGAGATGCAGTGTGAAGGGGAGAGGAGGACCACAGAGAAGGATGGAAAGACATGGGGGAATGAGAAAGGAAAAGACATGCACATAAAGTACTTTATGTTAATGGCTTTGTTGATCTCATTCACTGCTCACCACAATGCTCTGAGCTACACTCCTTCTTACATATGGGGAGATAGGGGCTCAAAAAGATAAAACTGGCTAAAATAGTATGGAATCAGGATTTTATTCCAGGACCATATGGTTCCTGAGCTCTTGCTCTTTACTAGTGCTTTGTAAGGCCAGTAAATGATGTTTCATTATTTCATTCATTCACCCGACAGGAATGAGATCCTACTAAGTGCCAGGCACTGAGATAGGGGCCAGGGACTGATTAGTAAACAAAAAAGACACTGTCCTAGACTTTAATAGATGACACATACATTAAACAACCACACACATAATTATAACTTTGCAAACAATAGTGAGAACTAAAAAGAAAAATTGCAGGCTCTGTAAGAAAACAAGAAGGGGTTCTTAATTTAGACTGAAGGATTAGAAATAGCCTCTGCGGGAATGTGATATTAAGCTGAGACTTCAAGGATGGGTAGGAATTAGCCAAGCTTGAGTGTGGGGAAGAATGGTTCCAGAACTGCGCTGCCCAAAGGAACTTTCTGTGATGATCAGACTATTCAACATCTGTCCAATATGGTAGCCACAAGTCACATGTGACTACTGAGCACTTGGAATGTGTCTAGCATGACTGAAAAACTCCACTTTTAATTTTATTTAATTGCAATTAATTTAAATGCACATATTTAAAAAGACACATGTGGCCAGTGGCCACTGTATTGGATAGAACAGCTCTAGAACAAATGAAAAGTTTATGCAAAGGAACTGAATTGAAAAAGGGTTTGGTGGCTGTCAGGAGCCTAAAGTGTTGGGGGTGAAGGGGTATGCGGAAGCAGGGTGAAGTCTGAGGGAGCAGGGGTAAGCATGTGCAGGCACTTGCAGGCCTCATGAAGGGTTTTCATTTTACTACCATGGGGATGATGTTGAAGGGTTTCAAGAAGAAGAATGACTTGGTCAGTTTGATGCTTTAAGGGGATCACTCTGCACTGTGAGAACAGGGTTATAGGCAGTGAACATGAGAGAAGGGAAACCTGGGAGTAGAAGATGGTGGTGGTTTAGCCTCAGGGTGGACACTGTGGAAATGAGAAGTGGACAGATGTGAGATAGCATTTTCAGGTAGAATTGACAAAACATACAGTTTTAAAGAGACAGAATCCTGCCTAAACCTGTGTTGTCTGATATGGTAGCCACGAGCCTTTTGTGGCTACTTAAATATAAATTAATGAAAATGAAATGAAACAGAAAATGTTGCTAGTCTGCACTAGGCACATTTCAAGGGCTCAATGGCCACGTGGGGCTACTGGCTGCTTTAATTGGGCAGCCTGGCTTTAGTGAACATTTCCATCATCGCAGATGCTTCTACTGGATAGGGCTAAGGTCATTTGGAAAAGTATTTTTAAAACTGGATCTAGAAGAGTTCAAAGAGGTCAAAAGTCCAACACCCTCACTTTAGAGGTGACGTGTTGAAGGAAGTCTAAGTAATGTCACTGGAGTGGTACCGACGCCAGGCTCTCAACGAGCAGCCTCCTTCACACACAGGCTTTGTGGGCATCGTTGGCAGAAACACCAGCTGCCCAAAGGGCTTTGCTTCCAGAAGGAAAGGGCAGAGGCATTCTCACTTCTCCCCAAGCTTTTGTCCATGAGGAATGGATGGGAGCAGAGGTGAAGGGCACCTGGAGGCATGATGACCCCATTTGACAGAAGGCTAAACTAAGACACTACTGGCAATGACTGAGCAAGAAAAGGCTCCCGGAAGATTCAGGCCTGATTCTGACTCAGACCACTTAATACCGCCATCTCAGCCCAGAGGAGGAAGGGTGGGATATAAACAAAACACAACCACTGTAATTGTATCCAACTAACATGGCCAAGGGCTGGAAGTTCAGAGAACACTTCTTCAGTCCCTTCTGTAGAAAAGAATGCATGGCCTTTGAAAACCACCTGCTGCCGAGGGCACCTCATTTTGTCACTCAGTCTCATCCCTTCACTCGGCCTCTCCAAAGACATATCCAAGAAGTAGGTTCCAAAGAAATAACACTGGCTCACACTTGACTCGGGTCTAGACCCCAAGTAGGCCTTGATTCCAGAGAAGCGAAAAGAAAAATAAATAAACAAACAAAAAAAATCCACCCTGAGCTAGCAAAGCTTCCTGGTGACCTGGTAATTCTGGGAACAATGAAGTTAGTTCACAGGAAGTAGGTGGAAAGAGAAAAAAGTCTTTTGTTGTCGTTGTTACCTCTGATCTTCTGGTTATGGGCAGGGCTTAGCTTCAGATGATGCAAGTGGAGGAAGTGGGTGGAGCAAAGCTGCCTGAGGAGCAGGCTTGGGAGGGAGAGGAACACACCGTGGAGGACAGCAAATGTCTTAAGAGTGCACGATCCCCCAAGACCCTGACTGGCTAAACCTGGGATGAATTTCACTGAGAGACTGTGGGTTTATCTCCAGCTCCTGTCTTCCAGCTCAGGCTACTTTGGAGACCACCACCTTTGTCTTGGATGAGGCAGTGGTGGCCTGATAGCCTTCCAGAGTTTCTTGTTGCCTTCTGCCTTCTTGAACTGTAGACAGATGGCCCGTGACTGAGACATACCTATTTCTCACCTCCTTTAGTCAATGCTTGGACTCACATCTCTCACATCAATATTGTCATTAACTCTTGAGTAGGATGATGAACACAGCTGCCATTGCCTGTGCACTGGACACTGCTCAGTACTTTATGTGCATTAGCTCAGTTAAACATCACAATCCCTATAGGATTAGGTTGTCTCCCATTTCACCTGTGAAGAAGATGAGGCTCAGAAAAACTACAATGACCATGCTGTCTAGCTATCATGTTTTTTGGTATTTATTCAAATGAATAAAAAATTCTGTCCACACAAAAATCTGCACTTGGATATTTATATCAGCTTTATTTATAATTGCCCAAACTGGGAGGCACCAAGATACCCTTCAGTAGGTCAATGGTGAAATCAACTCTGATACATCCAGACAATGGAATATTATTATTATTATTATTATTATTATTATTTTTTTTTTTTAGCTGGGCCATCAGCTCAGTGGCAGCTCAGCTCGGGCTGGGCATCGAACTGCTGTTGCTCAGAGCTCAGCTAGCACTCTTGAATGAACTCTTAATCAACCGAGCCACTCGGCCAGCCCAACAATGTAATATTATTTAGAGATAAAAATAAATGCATTATCAAGCCATTAAAAGACATGTAGGAAACTAAAATGCATATTACTAAGTGAAAGAGGCCTGTCTGAAAAGGCTAGACTCTGTATGATTCCAAATATGTGACATTCTGGAAAAGGCAAAACTACAGAGACAGTAAAAAATCAGTTGTTGCCAGGGGTTAAGGAGGAGGAAGGGATGGAAAGGTGGAGCATGAGGAATTTTTAGAGAAGTGAAACTATTATTTGTCATACCAGAAAGATGGATACATATCATTACACATTTGTCAAAACCCACAGAATGAATAACACCAAGAGTGAACCTGAATGTAAACTATAGACTTTGGGTGATTATGTAGGTTCATCAGTCGTACCAAATGTACCACTCTTGTACAGGATGTTGATAGTGGGGAGGCTGTGGAGACCGGGAGATGGAGTATATGGAAGTCTCTGTAATATCTTTGCTGTGAATCTAAGACTGCTCTAAAAAATAAAGTATGTATATATAAAAAATATTTTCAATACCTATCCAAGGTCCTGGTACTAGTAAATGATAGAACTAGGACCCGAATGCAGTGCTCTTTAATCCCAAATACCATGTTCTTCACCTTCACACTATGTCACCTCACTGTAGTCTTTCATAATTCACAAACCTTTTTGTTTACAATTCATGCTTTAATTCATAGTGATGTGGGCCTTAATCCTATTTTCCAGATAAGGAAATAGGCTCAGTAAGGTTAGTTAACTCACTTAAGTCACAAATTGGGTGGGTGAGTAGCTGAGTCAGAACTTGAATCCGGGTCAGTTGACTTGAAACTGTGCTCTTACCAGATAACCCACTGACCTCGCTGATCCCAAAACTCATCTGACCTAGAAACACACACAAAGTGGAATCGGGCTGATTCATGTACCAGCTACTACATGACTTTCACAAGTTGAATTATTCCATCAGCTGAAACTCTGTATACCCCAGGACTTGGGTCATGTCTCCACCAAGGCAAGGTGACAAAAAACCAGCTTTGCCATTGGTTCCCATCCAATAAAGAATAAAGAGGTGTGTGAGAAATGGAGAGAGAAGGGGCAAGGGGGGAAACTAGGCTAGTGTGCTGGGAAATTGAGATGTAAACCGAGGACCTCACTCTCACCCAAGAAGCCTCAGCTCTTCTTCCCACAGGATCATGGGAGTCATGGCTGCCATGTGGGTAACCAGGCCTCCTGGTTGTGGGGGGAAAGCTTGCAACAGTAATGGAGAAGGTGCTTTGGGAACATGGGAACATTCGAAACTCCCTTCTCTTTGTTTCCCCTCTCTAAAGGCAATGCCAATCCTGTCTCTCTATAAGCTGAGAAGTTGCTGGACTGAAATCCTGACCACCATGCTCATCTCCTCTGATTTTCTTTCTTCCCTTTGCGTCTAGGCCACAGTCTCTTCCCTCGTCTCTCCTAGGAAAGGAGGAGATAGAAGGTGCTGTCCGTGTCTGTCTGTCTGTCAGGCTGGCGTCTCTCTTTCTTGGCCAAAGTCTACAGGCTGGCTCTTTAATTTCATTGTACTATGAGGTACCAGCCTGGGACTTAGTAAAATGTTGACTACATAACTGCCCTTCTGCAGAAAAATGCCTCAAACCGTAAAGTGATAACTGTGGGGGTTGCCAACGTGGAGTTTGGCAGGTTGTGGTCTGCCCAAGGATGCCAGACAGAGGTGGTGGGTGTTGATAGGGTAAATAGAGACCCTGCTGTCTCCACCAAGCTGTGTCCCCCTCAATCCAAAGGGCCATCTCTAATGAACATGGAAGTGCCAAGTGGCTGAGCTATTTCAAAGGCAATGGTGATCACTGTTCGTAACCAACATTACTGATATTTTTATTCCCAGATGCTACTTGACACAGTGTGGGAAGAGTCTGAGCGTGGAAAGAGTCTGAGCAAGGTTCGGGGTTCAATCTTACTTCTCCACTTACAAAGGTAAGAACTTTATAAGTCTCTTGGCCTCTATTGATCTACCCCTAAATGCTAACAAATGTATATCCTCATTGACCCTCACAAACCCGAAACTCTGTAAGGAAAGCAAAGCATGGTTCCCATTCCCATTCCACAGAGGAAAAGTGAAGCAGTTTGTCCATGGCCACAGTTAGTGAGTGGCGGATAAAGGCTGAAACCTGACTCTCCTCTTTGGATTCCAGTCCCGCGCACACTCCCCATGTGTCATACCTATGGAAATAGGTATGGTTTTCAAAGCATTCTCACATTCCTTATCTTAGTTGAGTCTCAAAATGAACCAGATGAAGAAGACAGTGTATGTTTTTAGGGTGGGTCCTACTGATGTCTTGTTTATCCAAACCGTGGGGACAAGTGTCCAGAATTAGCCATGAACACAGCTAGTGAACCCAATTCGTTGGCCACACTAAATGATATACTCTTATTTTTTGCACTTCCAAATATAATATTTGAAGATCTCATTTGATCTCCACAACTCAGAGAGGAGGTGGGCATTCAGATAGCAGCTGTCTTATAGATGAGGGAGACTGATGAGGAGGAGTGGGCTGACTTATCCAGGGGAAGGGTCAGAAGAAGCTCAGCTCAAGCTCAGGCATTCTAATGTGAAACCAGCACCCTTCCTAGGGCTCCCTTCTGCCTTCAGGGATGATCTAACTTAATGGCTTTCAGGACTCTGGAGGGCTTCCTGGAGGTGTCGCCAGGGCTTCTCCGTGAAGTTGTGTGTATGTGGAGGAGGTGTGTGTGTGTGTGTGTGTGGGGTGCTCTAATAATATTATTGAATTTTTAAGTGCATAATGCTTGCACACTAAACAAACTTCAAAGGTTATATTTTTTTGACTGGACATAACGGGGGCTTGGCCTATGCCAGTATGCCAGACAGAGGCGAGCTCAGTGTGCAGTGCACCCGGTGTATTAGGGAGTGCTGTGGGGTCAACATCTGTGGGAAGAAGGGAAGCAGGAAGCAGGATTGGGGTGCAGGAAAAGTTGGGGTGTGGTACAGTGACAACAAAGACCTCAGTCAGACCTGTGGGGAGCCTGGAAGCTGGGGTGGACCTTTAGAGTTGTTTCGAGTTGTTGTAAGCATACAGGTATCTTATACTCCCATGCCCTGGGAAGAGAGTGTGAGTTTGGGTGAGGTGAGTCTCTACTACCAGTTAATTCTGAAGGGGGTTGTCAGCTGACAGCCCTTCCAGAACCTGAAGGAATGAGTTCTTCAAGCCTGGAGGAGCATCTGGCTGCTCATCACAGCATCTTCAATGGTCCATCTTTTGGGCCACTGAGATCCACTCTTCTTAGAAGTTCTGGATGCAGCTCCTCCAGAATTCAGGTGGTCTCTTTTCCTACATGCAACTTATAAGAAGAAATGAGAGAAACCTCAGCCTGCTGCTGCAGCTGGTCTCAGGGCCACATCTAACACTCATATCCCCCTCTGCTATGCATTCTAGTTGTCTCATCCTCTGCCAGCTTTTGTACTGGTCTCAGTGGTTCCCCAGAGAGACTCCCATCCCTGAGATGTTTGAACCTCTTCAATGCTCTTCCAAGCCCATGACTGCTTTGTTTTTAATTTACTGTCGGGATTGGGCAACTGAGTACCTAGAGCCACCCAAGTGAATTACCTGGTGCCATTACTGCTCCCTGTCCCCACTGAGCGACAGTAGCTCGCCCCTCCCCCTTTCCCCCCAAATCAGGCTGTTACCTCTACCGGGAGGTGAGTCCACTTCTAGATTTCTGGCCTCTTGGCACAAGAAACTCAAAGTGTTCAGGTGGCAGCTACAGTTCATGGGGCAAAGGAACTCTTTCCACAATCTCTGGTACAAGTTCCCCTTAGAGACCTAGGACCTAAACCATCAGAGCCCAGAGCTACAGGGATGGGAAGGAAGAATTTCCCAAGAAGGACCCTGAGAGTGATGGTTAAGTATGGCCTCTGCTCCTTGCTTCCCAGGCCCAGATATGCTACCCACTGGGGACATGGCCACTTAAAGGGGGGCTGGCTGAACAGATGAGGAGTGTGGATACAACTTGGGACTATTCACAGAGCCAGAAGCAGCAATACTTCCACCAGTGCACTCACTGTGGGCCCCAACATTTAGGGAAAGCTCCTCTGTGAGCACAAAAAACTGTCCCCAAGTAGGACTCTGATGGTATCTTGTGCTCAGAGAGGGTATAGTGTGTCCCTGCTCAGGAAACATTTAGCTGTTAACTTTTTCGTGGCTTACACCTTTTTTTTGCCTGCTTCCATGGCATCCTTCCTGTGTCTGTGTCCCCCCACATCCCTCCATAATTTCACTCATTCTCTCTTTCTATCTATCTTAACACACACACAAACACACACACACCCCTTCAGCAGTGGGGTGCAGACTTGGACCACAGTCTCCTCCCCAAGGTAGAAACTGTCCTTTGAAGCTCAGCCTCTCTCCAGGGGCAGCTCCACACTCCGCACATCTAGCTTTTCCTCGGGATGCTGAAAGGCAATAACAGGCTTAGCAGTGAGAGTGCCAGAGGGGCCATGGAGGAGGAAAGTGCAGTACCTTCCCCACTTTATTTCATCAGACTTTTCAGCTACAAGAGAAAACACACAGACCTTAGTCAGGTGTCTTTCTAAGTAAAAGTCAACAGTACTCTTGTAATGTTTTCTTCTAGGGCCTTCCAGGCTCCAGGACACTTCTACTTTTGGCTTTCTTTAGCAAAACCCCTCAGAGCATAGGCGCCCAGGTCCCAGCGGGAGATGGCTGCAGCCTGCGCTTTCTCTGCTAGTGGCTGTTCTTGCTGTCTTAGGGCCCGTGACCCCATACTTTGGCTCTAATGAGTAAGATATCCCTTTAGGGGCTCCAGCTATTTTTAATTGTCAAGTGTTTATGGGATCTGGAATGCGGCAGAGCTCAGTGGGGGGCTCTGTGGTTATTTTTTTCTTTTTCCTGGACAATCAGCTGGGATTGTCAGGAATGCCAGGCTGTGAGTATTTAATGGAAAAGCATAGGGGGTCTTGGGAGAGGACAGTGACACAATGACCTGCATTCAGACAATTCCCTGGGAGCCCAGGGGCGTCTCCTTTCCATCCTCCTGAGCCCATTGCCCCAAACCCAGGACACTGACCAGGGTGGGTCACGGAACTGTGTAAGGACAAGAGGGGAAGTCAGCAGCTGAGCCTCTCACAGCCTTCGCTTCTAATCTGGGCTGTCATCGACCTCTGCCCCTGCCCAATTTGCAAATATTTCCAGAATGTCCCTTTGCACACTGCTTTCCTCAACCTGGGGAACTTGCTAAAACTCTTGCCCGCTTTAAGGAGCGAGCTGAGAGACAGTGGTGCCAGCATAGCCCCTGACGCAGAGAGGACCCCAATAATTACTCATGAAGTGAACAGTTATTCCTGGCTGATTATCAGTGGCCTATTGCTGACTCTGAATGAGCTTATTTCATTCCAGTCCCTCCTACAGCTCCCCCAGGCCTCAGGGCAGCCCCCAAAGAAATGTCTACTAGTTGCTATGTATGCTGGCCTGCACATGACTGACCACATGCTGGCTTCAGGCCTTCTGGATATTTTTGTAGGGTGCTTACCAGTCTGGGCACAGCCGAGATCTTCTTTTACCCAGTAATCCTGCTGCTGGCAGACAGGTGTGAAAAGCACAGAAAGCAGACATCATGGTCTGCTGATTTAATTACGGCTTTTCAGAGCAGCCGAGTTTGTGTCTGGAAAGCTCCTAATAGCAGGTCTGTCTGTGGAACAAGAACAGACATTGTGAGCTTTAAATAGGGGGTTGACAGGCCACTGCTGGGTGTAATGTCAGACCAGCCAGGTGAGGCGACTCCTCGGCTCCCGTTCCCTTTTCTGTCTTGCCTGAGGTCTGTGTGTTGTGCTTAGATGAGCCCCAGCACTGGCCACAAGGAGCCTACAACCAGGATGGGTAGGACTAGGCAGGGGCACCCCCTCAGATAAAACTGAGTTGGATATTGCAATGTCCAAAAGGTGCTCATCCTTTTCATTTATTCTCTCAACAAACATTTATTAAGCACCTATTGCTTGCCTAATGTTGTTCTTCCCTGGGGATACAATGGTGAATGGTGAATGGTCAAACATTCTGTCTTCAGTGAAACTTGGGTTCTCTGATGCTCTCTGGCTGGTGCCTGTGCCTGGCTAGGTTTATGGAGCAGAGGAAGGCTTTACAGCCACGGAGTCTCCTTGAGCCTCATGTAGAATTTGGCCCAGACCTGAGGTGACACCAGTGTTGGTTAGGGATGACCCCAGAAAAGTATGGTCCTGTTTGCATCCCCTCAGGCCAGTCTTGGCTCCTTCACATGGCCAGTTGAATGGTTGCTGCCCATGATACTCCAGATGGCCATTTTGTGTGTGTGTGTGTGTGTGTGTGTGTGTGTGTGTGTGTGTGTGTAATTCCATTTGTGCTCAAGCTAAAGATCAGTACCTTACTTATTCCACTTGTGCTTTTCCCCCCCTAAATTGAGATTATTTTATTTTTCCTGATCACATTCAAAGACTTGCTTTATCTTTTATTTTTATAATGCTAGTATAACTCTATTTAAATTTTTTATTGTGATATAATTGACATATAACATTATATTAATTTTAAGTGTACAAGATAATGATTCAATATATGTATGGAGAAATGATTACCACAATATTTCTAGTTAACATCCATCACCTCACATACGTGGTTACAATTTATTTATTTTTTCGGCCCAGATGGCTACTTTTAATATCATGTGTTTTGTGGGGGAATGGCAAACCTTTTATCTAAAAGAACTAGTTATTATGTCAGGTATTTTTAGGGGTACAGGAGAAAAATCATAGGCAACTGAGGCCATCTCCCAGGGCATTTGGGTAAAACAAATTGACATGGGCAGTGGCCAATCCATTTGTCTTTGAGCCATTCAGACTGCACATCAAATTCAAGGCCTTTGTTGTGGCTTGATGATACTCCTCCATCCTATCTTCCACCCAAGCCAGTGTGAAAGCAGCCACACTGCCTCTCCTGTGGCCTACCCTGGGCATGCTTGACTTTAGCCCCCATGGCATTGCTCTTGTCTCCTCAGACTGTCTATGGTTGAGCAGTGAAAACTGTGCGATGAGGGTATTTTTAGCAGCAAAAGGATTTAGACTGGGCGCTTGAAGGCTGAAGGATCAGACTACTGATTTCTTTCCTCTTTGGTGATCTCAGTTTACTCTCCAGTTTTCTTCCATCACTTGCTTTTATTTAAAGCTAATATGGAGGGCCCCACTCCATGTCAGGCACTGAGTTTATATGAATTGTTTCATTTAACCTTCAAAACAGTCTTGTGAAGAAGCATCATGAAATCTTATCTTATAGAAGAGGGAATCAAAACTTAGTAAAGAAAGAAGTTTGCCCGTAGCCTCCAGCTAGTTACAGGGTTTGAGCTTAGAGCTCAGAGTTCCTGCTCCTAACCACACTGTACTGTGTGGACCCCCAAGGCCAGGCGATGCCCTGTCATGCTTGCCTTATTCATGGTCAAGGCTGAGCTTTGTCCTTGAAATTGTCATTCAATTAACTTTGGAAGGTGTCTGATTTTCTTTTGTCTCTTACTTACAAGACTTGGGACTCCACCTCTCCCCACCCAAGGGGAAATATGCCTGGTCCTGTAGCCCAGATGTCCCGTGGGAGTCACTTGCCTCTCCTAGGTGCACCATCTTAGATGCCCCTAGAGGGACCATAGAGATGGTGGAGGAGGATGATACCTATAAATACCGATGGAGTCCTGCTCCAATGTCACTCTCTATGTTAGCTTGGGCAAGTTACTAGCCTCTTTAAGCCTCAGTTTCCTCATCTGTGAAATGGAAGTAAAATGAGAACCTACCCCATCATACTGTTAGGGGGTTTAGCAGAGAGCCTGGCATATCACCAGCAGTCAATAATGATCTGTTAGAGGTCCATGGAGTAGTATCTACAATTCTGAAGTCAAAAATCTCTGAAAATTGTATGGTTGGTGTCAAAACCCATTTGGAAGCAAAACTGTTCTGACGTGTCATACAACTATATTTAGAAATACAAATGAGGTGCTGATCTGGGCCCTGCTGGGGTTGATACATGACATATTATACATTCACTGCATTATCTTTCTAAAGTCTAAACAATCTGAATTCTGAAAAACATCTGGTTCCAAGAGTTTAGGATAACGGATTGTGAACCTGTATTACTTTTAAGAGCAGAGTCAGTATGTCCCTTGATTGACTTTCAATAGCAGTGACTGTCACTCTGAAACTCAGAGCCAAAACCCTGGAAGTAATAGAATTAACTCTCATTTCTACAAGAAGAAATTATAGATTGTTGTTTAAGGGCAAAAAGAACTAGAGGTAGCGAAGTCGATTGAAACAACATATTTCTTTCTTCATGTGCTCATGTCATCATTGGGGAGTTTTTCTAGGGGTCTAGTCCTGGGTAAGAGCAATCCCAGGATGCAAGTGGTCACTTCCTGCTTGTTCAGTGTTTTGATAAGCAGAGCTGGAGAAGGGGAAGCTGAGCAGTTGTCCTAACTCAAGGAATCTATGCTTTTATTGTGTGTAAGACATGCAGGCTATGTCAGAAGATGAGGTGAGAAGGCTATGAAATCGATATTCAAGTGAATAACAAAGCTGGTATATCCTGTAGGAGTCCAGAAAAGAGACCCAAAATGTTGGGGAGCTAATTCTTAGAAAGAGGAGTCCAAGGAATGGATAAGAAATGAGAAGAGAAGAGAAACTGATGTTGGAGTGAAGGAAAAAGCAGCGGCTTTGGAAATCAGTCCATACCCACATTTACTAGCTATGTGGCTCCGGCAGTTTGGCAAACATTTCTGAGGCTCACTTTCTTCATTTCTAACATGGACATAGCTATCTCTCTCTCTAGCTACCATGACCATAAAAGTTAAAAGTAAGTAGCATATGGAAAGTGTTACCAGAACACCATTTCTTCTTCTGGTGGCCATTGTCCCTGCAATTTGGCTCTCAGAATCTTAGCTCTCACTGACTCCATTTTGCCTATTGACGATGAGCTGGGCAGCTTACAGCCTTACTCAAAGGTGTGTGTTTGACAAAGGTATACAAATCAGTAGGAAACAACCAACCAACCAACCAACCAACCAACCAACCAACCAACCATTCAACCATTCAACCAGCTAAAAACCCACTTAAATAACCCTCTACCCCCATGAAAATATTTGGCAACTCTTTCCCATTCAGCCCTCCCCATCTCTCTAATTAAGCCACATCCTCCATCCAGCAGTGGACAGAGGAAGCCAGCCTGCCCATGAGATCTCCTTTTTGTTCTGTTCTCAGGAAAGCTCAGTTTCTCTTTTTTTTGAGACCTTTTGGCCTGTTAACATGCAGCACCACCCCATGGGAAGGTTCCTGATAGATGGTGATTGTCCTGATATCTTGGCTCCAATGCCATTGTCCAGACTCAGGGGGTCATATAAATACCACAACCATATAAATCCTACATATCAACTAGAGGAGAGGTTAGGGGAAATGTGAAACAAAGGGGAGCAGGTATTATCATGGTAAAAACACAGGGCAAGAGAAGGCCCCACAAGGTCTAATGCAGAAGGAAAGGGGGTGAAAGAGTCACCCGAGCAGAGTCAATGCCAGAGCCCGCCCACGAGCAGCGAGCTCAGGAAAAGAGTCTCAGTTCTGATGGGAGTCATCCCCACCCCAGTATAAAACCCCCAAAAGAGCTGGGGCATTAAGGTTTTACTAGTAGTAGCTGCAGGGGTGGAGTAATGTCACCACCACCACCACCAAGCTCACCATGGTCACCACCCTCCTTCTTTATAGATAATAGAGGTTCATAAAGATCATCTCTCCTGTGAGGTCAGGAGAGAGGGGTCAGGAAGAGCACAGGTAAAGCAGAGGGGATGCTTGGCAGTTTAGATGGAGGGGCCCAGAGATTTTGAACAGCCAACTGAACCTTCATCTGAAGTTACTGGGGTGTCAGTGGGCGTTGCGGAGAGAGCAAGCATCATGATTCAAAATGGGCGGAGGGATCCTGGTGGTGACAGGTGGAGTGTGAATGCTGACATGAGGGGAAAGGAGTCAGGGAGACTGACAGGAATCAAAAGAAAAGGGTGGGTCCTAATGACATTTTGGTTTTATTTTGTTTAAATTAGCTTTATTATTATTTATCAACTTAAGTTTTTCATAGAATTTATTAGGGTGAAATTCACTAATGTCAAATTAACCATTTTAAAGTGAATGATTCAGTGGCATTTTGTACATTCATAATATGCAACCACCACCTCTAGCTAGTGACCAAAATGTTTCCATCACCCCCAAGTAAAAACCCTGTGCCTGGTAAGCAGTTTCTCTCTATCTCCTTTCCTCCAGCCCCTGGTAACCACCAATTATGTCTTCTGACTCTATAAATTTATATTTTCTGGATATTGTGCATAAATAGAATCAAACAATACGTGACCTTTTTTTATCTGACTTCATACAATATGTGATCTTTTTTTATCTGACTTCTTTCATCATGTTTTCAAGATTCATCCACATTGTAGTAGATGTTCATTCATTTTAATGGCTAAATAATAGTCCAGCATATACCAAAATTTTTTATTCATTTGTTTGTTAATGGACATTGGACTATTGTTAATAGTCAATAGGAATGTGCACACACAGTCCTGATGACATTTTGAAGATGTGACCTTATGTGTACTCTGCCGGAATGCAGTGGCAGGTCAGCATTCATTTCATACAAATGAAATATATGTTGAGTCAGTAGGCAGAAGAGGCTAAAGGCTGGATAAACCCCATCCTGGAGAAACACTCCAGGTCAGCTCAGGAGGCCTGGGAAATGTGGTGTGGTCTGGTGGGGAACATCTTAGGTTGAAGTCAGAAGACAGGCTGATATTTGAGTAATGGTTCTGCTACTTCCAGGCTGTGTAGTACCTGGGTAGGTCTCTGAAACTAAGCATCCTCATTTCTCAAAATGTGCTGTGATCCCTGATTGCCTTCCCGCAGAGCTGTTAAAAGACTGAATGAGTTGTTTTATTAGGGATGCTTCCCGAATAATCATGGATCACACATTTGTGCTGTGATTATTATTTCCTGGTTAGAAGACACGCAAGGTGACATTTCTGACTCACCATTAGTATCCATTTGTTTTTGTTACATTGCGTGACTTGCAAGCACTAGAAAAAGCAGATCTTCAGGAGGCTACTGGTTAGCCCATAGAATTGGAAAAATGAATAATCAGACTCAAAAGGGCAGGGGCCAGACAAGGTCTGGGAGTCCCTGGGGTAGGGGCTGACTGCTTGGGTGAATAGTGATGGTCATTTTTCTGCTGTTGCATCACTCCAGTCATGGTTCCAAATTCCAGGAGAGGGTATGATTGATGATCCCCTTGACTAGGGGAGGACAAGAATCCTTGATTGACAATTTCATCAGGCCTGCACATTGGGGGTGGGGTGTAGGAGCAGGCAGAGGTGATTCTCCAAATGGAAATGGGGAGCTGTTAACAGGAGGAAAAGAAAGTGGAGGCTGGGAGGCCCCAGAGCCTCAAATGTCCACTAGAGGTGAGCTCCTTGAGCTGTTCATGCAGAACACTGCTGGCACTGCTGAACCACAGGCTCGAGGGCTACCCTAGAAGCAGAGCACAAGTTGGGGTGACTAGGGATTTGGGGTGAAGGTTGGGGCCTGGCACCTGCATACCCCTTGCAAAGTGCTGTTTTATATGCTGTGTTCCACGTGTGAGGAGCAACAGCCCAATCTAAGTCTAGACTAGGCTGGTGAATAAAAATATCCAGGCTCCAGGGAAGCAGCAGAAGGAGCTTTTCCAAAGCCAGCCAAAGCCCTCAATGTATGTAGGAAATTGTTAATCACACACTGTGATTCTTCTGGGTATGAGCTGTCTTTACACTTTAAAAATAAATGAACGTGAACCGAGGCCCACTCAGCCCATCCTCTCTTTAATCATCCATCTCGGAAGTGGTTGGTAACCCTCGCTGTCCATACCCCCAATGTAGGCTGCCCTGCTCCGTGGAAAAACAGGAATTTCTTATCAGATCAACAGGAAATTCTATTTTTACTTGATGTTAGAATTAAAAATACCACAGGGAGAGAGACACTTCCATACCCAAGCTGGGCACTAAATTTGTCCCTTCACTGAGGCACTCTCCTCCAAAACTGCTGCTCCCAGGGTTTGTGCCCTCTGAGACTGGCCCCAGATGGCACGGTGAGACCAAGTGCTGAGGCCTCCCAACTTGGTTTTCTTTCTAACCCCTGGCAGCAGTGTTGCCATGAGGATCACACTGACTACAGGAGGAGGATGTTCCATGCAAGTCATGGATGGGCCTGGAAGGCTGCTCCAGAGACGTTCCTTAGAACGTGGAGACAGCTCCCGTCAGCAGTACTCTAAGGTTAACTAAGTGGCCCTGGCCCCTTAAGCCAGAGGACCCCTTTCCCAAAGGCAGGCAGGAGGATGGCACTGATTTGCTGTGAAAAACCTGCCTCAGGAACATCAGGAAAGGCAAATCAAAGTTTACTGAGGTCTGACTGTGCACCAACTACTTTTAGCAGAGCCAGTGGACTGTTCCAGCAGCCATTGGTGGCAAGTGTCACAGCCTCGTCATCATCTGCCCCACTTTACAGAGGAGAGAGGAGAGGCTCAGAGAGGTCAGGGAACGGAATCTGAATCCCCTAGATTCCAGAACTCACGCTCTTTTCTCTTTATCACCACTGGCTGCACATCAGAAGCAAAGCTAAGGGACCCAGTGGCCACTAGTGTGGGTGCTGCCAGTTGCATAAGTGGCAGCCCTCCAGGACTCCTTTCTCCTGGAAGGAACATCTGCCTGTTGAGCAGGGCAGCTGCCTTTGCTTGGCTTTAACTGTAAGTACCTCATTCAGAACTGCAATGCCCAGCTGGCTTGAATTTACAAGTCACATGATTCTTTCTTGTAACCCTGCTAATGCACCCTTGCCTTTTGTCTGGGGTTTGTGTAAATCGATACTTTATTTGCTTGCTGAGTGGTAATTTTGTTTTTCTTTCTTTTGTGGTACAACTAAAAGAGTGTTGCAAAACACCTGGGCTTTAATCCTGCCTCTGAAGCTATAATAGGATCTTGATATAATTCTCTCCTCATCCCAGGGCCTTAGCTTCCTCATCTAAAGCAATAAGAGGCTTAACTAGGTCTGCGCTCTCAGTACAAAGGCCACTAGTCTTGAGTGGCTATTGAGCTCTTGAAATGTGACTAGTCCAAATCGGGATGTGCTGTAAATATAAAATACACACTGGATTTTGAAGATAGATCAAAAAACGGGATGTAAACTTTCCCATGAATAATAATCATATTGATTCTATGTTAAAATGATCATATTTTGTGTATACTGGGTTAAAAAAAATAAATTAGTAAAATTAATTTCACCTACCTGTTTCTTTTTACTAATGTGGCTATCAGAACATTTAAAAACTATATATGTGACACATATTATGTTTCTCATGGACAGGGTGGACTGGAAATTCTAGGTTCCTTTCCATTTTTGGTCTGGTTAGTGAACTTGTCCAGGGTTAGGTGAAAGAGGTGCTTACCGGAAGCTCTCGGTGGCTGCAGGACCCCAGCCTCTGGCTGCTCATCAGTCATCTGCTCGAATGTCCCTCACAGAACTAGTCCAAAGGGGGAAGGAAAGTCCACAACCATCAGTGTTTTTGTGAACTAGCGTCTGGGGCAAAATATTTGCTTCGAGAGGAGCTGCATCAGGTCATGGCCTGCCCTCCCTGCCACCAGTATGAGGAGGAAGAGGTTACCCAGACTCTGAGATCCTTCTTGCTGTGCAGCTGGTCACCCCCTTGTGGATACAGGGCATGTAGCTAATGGCTGAGGGGGCAGCCTCAACTTTTGACACTGTGTCCAGGAGTCAAAGATGGTGTGCCGCATTTTAAAATCTTGACAAGCTGTCTGAACTTCCAAAAAAATTGGTTCTTTTCATGCAGAAGCAGCCTAAGGAAAGGAGAAGAAAAAGGAATTAGAGCGTGTCCTGGATAGAAACCCAATGACCTGGTTAAAAGGCTGACAGCTCTTAGAATACTCAAGAATTGGGGTGTGATAAGGAAAAACAAAAGAGACAAACACACACTAAAAAGCAAGCTGACACCTTTCATTGTAGAGGTACACTCGATTGCCAAAGGCCAGGAACTTTTATGGAGTCAGTTAAGGACTGTGAATATAAATTCAATGAGTAACAGTTAAAGGCAGGGCCTGTGGGATGAGAGACAAACATAACCTCGTGCTTGTTGGGCAACCATATGAGGAACTGGACCGTATGTAGGGTGATTCAAGAGTGGGTCCATGCACTCAGTGTGGCTTTTGTCCACCCGGAGAAAGCAGTGTGGATGGAATATGCCTATGAGCCTGGCAATTGATCATCAATACATCACGAGTGCCCTCTCTGTGCAAGGCACCATAATGAGCACTGTAAGGAAGATAATGCACACAGATGGTACATGGAAGAGATATTTGTTCTGTAGTCTCACTCTAGAAGCAGGGAAGTGAGCAGGAATGACTTACCTAGTATCACATTGCTAAGTAATAGAAGGCAGGAGCTGATATCTCAGACTCCTCTTATTAGGTCCTTGTCTCTAGGACCCTACAAGATGGTGTGTCTTGGAAAAAGTATTGGACTGGATGTTAGGGGACTTTGGTTCTAGACTTGAGTCCCTACTAATGATGTGACCTTGGGCAAATGATTTCACTTCCCTAAGCCTTAGTGTCCTCATCTGTAAAGCAGGAGATGAGACTAGATGGTCTCTTAGGTCTCATGTCCTAGCAGTCAGGATGAGCTAGACTTTGCTGTGATTACAACAACCTCCACGTTTCAGTGGCTGAAGAAGCAAGGACTTATTTCTCACTCACACCGTCAGCAGGGACTCAGGATGATGGAGGCCCCACCTCAACCTATGTTTCATGGGGAGAAAAATGTGGCAAGGTAGACACTGGCTTTTAAAGCTTCTGGCCAAAAAAACGACACATGTCACTTTGTCACAAAGTCATCCACCATATGGTCAGAGGAGAGGAGACCAGAAACATTTGACAACAGTCCTATGACCATGTGGTGCTTACATTGAGACTAAACAGTACAGAGCTGCATGGGGCAGTGGGGCTGGGAGCCCTTGGCCCGAGTGGACCTGATGGGAAGGCTCATGGAGGAGGAGGCACTCTCGAGAGGCAGAGACTGGAGAGTACTGGATCTAAGAAGCGGGGCAGGAGCAGAAACAGGGGTATGGCAAAGGATAAGAAATGCTAACAATGGGGAAAGTGCCTAGTTTGGCCGAAGTGTGGGTACACATAAGGAATAACGAGAGGAATATGAGAACAGATTATCCAGGGCTTTGAGTGCCAGGAGAGGGGGCGTGTGTCTTATTTGCTAGGCCCTGACATTTCTGAGCAGGTTTGTGAACTTATATTAAGCAGTGTGTGGAATGTACTAGCAGTTCTAGAGAAGGGGTGATGAGAATAGCATGGGAGTGGGGGAGACCAGGAGGCCACTGTTATCCCTGGGGCTGGAGATGATGAGGTTCCTAAGGCCCTGAGGCTTTATTCTGATGTGGGAGCAGCAGGGGAACTAGGACCAATGCAAGTGAGATGACATGTGAAAGAATCTAGCACAGGTCTGGGCACCCTAGTCAAGTGGCTTACATTTGGTGATGGTTGATGGTGTATGTAAAGGAAGAGGGAGGAAGAAAGATAAACAGGAAGTTTTGCGTTTAGATGACTCAAAGAAAGGGGTAGCATCTACAGAAAGAAGGAGTCAGGGTGGTCTGGAGTGAGGGGGGAGGGCAGTGTGCTCAGTTTTAGAGATATGGAGGGGGTCTCTGTTCTTGGCTCCGGGCGAGGGAGTGTGTGCACAGCTGGAGGATGGCGGTGGAGTGCAGGTGGGCTGCAGCTGTCCTCCTGAGTATGCGATTTCAAGCCAGTGGCCCCAGCACCCCCAGAGAGGATCTTTGAGCCGTCCAGCCTGTGTTCTCTGAGCATGTGCAGATGCCCCAAAGGGCAGAGGTGATTTGTTAGTGAGTTGCCTGGAGCTATCCCTGAAGCTCATGCTTCTAAGGACACCTGGGGCTTTCTCAGGAGGAAAACATCGTAACCTTGAGGGCTTGTGGGGCTCTCTCTTGAACTCGAACGTGAGAATCAGGGTGAGTTACAGGGAGGACACCCTGGCCTGGTATGAAGTCATGGGCAAAGGCACGGGCAAAGTCTAGTGCCAAACAAAGGAAGGACCCCATGCATCAGCTGTCCTCTCTCATTCCTGAATGGCTATTTTGTGCATTTTGTCCAGATCTCAACTTGCCATTTCTAAAGCTGCTTCAATCGTCCTGAGTTAATCCAGGAAAAGACATTGGCACACCCTCTCGGTCCCTGCTGATCCTCCAAGACTCTGAATATGATTATTTAAAGTAATAATGAAAAGCAAAACAGGAAATTCTTATCCGTTTTGGCAGGAAATTCTTTAGCTGTGTGGAAGGTACTGCTCTGGAGGTCTATGCCCTCCAGGAACTGTTTAGAAATGATTTATGGCCCAAGATGGCGCCAGTCTTTCCTTGACCCACTGTATTAGAAGAGGAAGAACTAAGCTGGACTCTGGGAATCAAGACCTGCATTATCTTGGAATGTGCATTTCTGTTGATAGTATATTCATTGTCTCCACTAATAAGTTATGGTCCTGTTTTCATCCTGCTCTGGAATGAGAAGTATCAAATTTAGGCAAATAAAGGTGTGCCATTTCAAGTTTGAAAAGTTTATTTAGTATGCATTATTTTATGTGGAATCTTAGGTAATAAGACTTAGGGGAGACGATTTATATTTATTGAGGATGCATGAGTTCCACATATTGTGATAGACCCTTTATGTATGTTATGTTATCTTCTCTAATATGGACATTACTTTCTTCATCTCACAGATATGAAAACTGAGGCTTGCTGAGATTAGGCACCCTGGTCTAAGTCACATAAGTAGTAAAGGGTGGCACCAGAAGCAATAATGCTTTCAATGGAGTCCGAGTTACCTGAGCCCAGGCCAGGTCAGCTTTGCTCACCACCGTGACCCCAGCACCTAGCAGAGTACCTGGAATATAGTATGTTCAACCCAAAGAAGGAGTTCTTAAATCAAAGAATGAAGGTGTGCTGGGGAGTGGGGAGGCTGATTACTGAGGTTTGCTGCAACCTCACATGACTCGGCCCCCTTGTTCTGTTCCCATAAGGTATTGCAGTTATTTCTAGTCTACACAGTGCCACAGAGGACAAATCTCATCCATATGTTGCAGGATTGTGGATTTCTTTACCAAGAGCTAGTGTTATGGGCTGAATTATGTCCCCCCAAGATTGATATGTGAGGCACTAACCTCCGGTACCTCAAATTATGACTACTGTAAGACAGAGTTTTAAAGCACTAAGGTTAAATGAGGTCATTGGGGTGAGCTTTATTCAACAGGACTGGTGTCCTTGTAAGAAGAAGCGATCAGGACACAGTCACACACAGAGCAAGACCATATGAGGGTACATGGAGAAGACGAGCAAGCCAAGGAAAAAGACCTCAGGAGAAACTAACCCTGCTGAGCCTCCTTGATCTTTCTTCCAGGACTGTAGGAAATAAATGGCTGTTGTTTAGGTTACCCGGTCTGTGGTACTTGATTATGGCAGGTAGTCTCATTACCTACTGGGCGTTCCGTCCTCATGCTGGCTCCTTGCACATTCCTTATTGTACTTTTATCTCTGAATCTGCATCAGGACAAGGACAGTGCTGAAAGTGGTCTGAAGCTCATCTCCAGCTGAAGCAGAAGATCTGTGTTCGAACAGACCCTCCTCTCTCCCCCAAACTCTTTTTTTTTTTTTTTTGAGGGCAGTGTCACTGGCCCTCATATGTGGGACCGCACCGGGGTCGCTGGCTTCCCAAGCCAGCGCTTAACCACCACGCCACTCGGCCGGCCCTCCCCCAAACTCTTGATGTATTGCTTGCAGTCAGGAGATCTCGAATCCAGTAATGGGACTGTCACAGACTGGGAGGCTCTTCCACTCTCTGAGCTGAGTTCTTCACATGTGTTTGTTTGGCTGGCAAAGGTTTTGTTTTTAACTGATTTTTACCTTTTTTTTTTTTTTGAGGGCAATGTCGGAACTGATTTTTAAACACCTTCATTTAAAACAACACGTGTTCTCCAGTTCAGCAGGAGCCAGCATATCTATTGTCTTACACCTATCTGCCTTACTTGTTTACATTCTCATTTGCACCTCTTCTGACTCTAATAGCCTCTATGTATGTGATTCTAGGACAGTGTATTATAAGACTTACCGTGTGCTTGGCCTTGTAATTATGAGCCTTCTCCCAGCAAGGGCAGTTCCACTGGGAAACCTCCCCTGTGGCTGGTGCTTTGTACCTGGTGTCCTGCCAGCTTGTCTGTCTTCATGCCTCCAACATACTTCAAATTTCCACCTCCATGAAATTGGACTGCTCACCCTTGATTTTATGCCTAGGTTGGCACTGACTGGTTTTTAGGTTCTCCGTAGGTCTGACTAACCTTAGCTATTCCATATTCACCCATTGATTTATTCATTCATCTAACAAATATTTATTGCTGGCTTTGTAGTATGTTTTTTTAAACTGATTACTTCTGCTACTGCTAGCTTATTTATAGTCTGTCTAAGAATTTACAAACCATTTTTGTTTATCCCTTCTAATTTAATTAGGTTGATACTGAGAGGTAGGCATCATATACCCATTTCACAGATGAGGGAATGGAGGCTTAGAGATCTTAAATTACTTACCTGGAGTCACATGGCTAGTAACATCAGAGCCAACAGCTATTCCCTGATCTTTTGGTTCTGTCTTTTCAAGATACCCTGTTTGCTTCTATCTCCTGACAGATATAAAGGGGAGAGGTTTGCAGCTTTGGAGAATTTCCTAAACTTTAAGATGTACTAAAAAGATATTGTGTGCCTAATCCCTGCTCCTGTGAGAGTGTTAAAGGAAGTGGACCCAGGATGGGGAGGCTGGGTAAGATGAAATGTCAAAGAGCATCTGAGGATGTGGGCTCCTCAGGGATGGGGCTAGATGGGAGCGAGAAAAGGTTGGGGGACATCATATTATAGCAACCCTGTGTTCATGCTGTGGGCCTGAGTACTTCATCCCCAGGAAGCTTTTTGGAGAGCATTTTGATTCAAAGCAAAGGCCTGGCCTAGGGTCTTGGCTTTAAGGAGGTTTC
Source organism: Aselliscus stoliczkanus (assembly GCA_033961575.1). Taxonomy (NCBI): domain Eukaryota; kingdom Metazoa; phylum Chordata; class Mammalia; order Chiroptera; family Hipposideridae; genus Aselliscus; species Aselliscus stoliczkanus. The sequence continues at coordinate 49,324,647 of CM066730.1, read as the reverse complement.
TTTGTTAGGGGCTGCGGGTTAATAGAGTGAAAATTTGACCGTGACTGGGGAGTAGAGAGCTGGAAGGTCAGTGACCAGAAGGCTCTAGGTAGCTGGCGTGAGCTAACCAAAATCATAACATAAGGAGTAGCAGAAAGAGACCAAGACTAGCCCTGTGCAAGCAAACTGAGCAAGTGAGAATGTGTCTCTATAATACATAAACCCAAACGTTTTTGTGCAACAAGATAGTTCTCAATGGACTAAAAATTGGTGTCTAGAAAACAGCTGTCCTCCTTTTCTGGTGAGCCTTTCTACCTCTTCCAGGATCTATCTCACTCCATCCTTGCATTCCGTAGGATGACCAATTCCTCTTAGTTTGCCTGGGACTTTACCAGTTTTAGCAGTGAAAGTTCCCAAATCCCAGGAAATTCCCCAGGTATGGGCAAAGCAGGACGATAGGTCCCCCTGAATATCTTTTCCTCTACCGAATGCTTCCCTACTTGCGAACATGTCCGTGACTTCTTTTTGTTAAGCAACTCTGCTTCCCCTTGAGCCCCTATTGCATTATATTTCATCTGTGGATTGCTAAATTTCTTCCCCAGTGTAGTCCATCATGTCACCACATCCCCATACCTTCCAGAGGACTCTTGAAATTTCCCCTATCAAACTTCATCAGCTGTTGTTCTAACCACTGGGTTCTGAGATCACATTTTCTCTTTCTAGCACAGAAGCTGCTGCTTCTATGTCTTGGGTTTAGGGAGTGAGTGGTCCCTCTGCCCTCTCTGCCTATTTGGGACACCGCTCAAGGCTCAGGTTTTGGTGCTGTGCTCTCACTGATCTGCACAAATGTCTACGAGAGTCAGGAGGGTAATACAATTCATTAGGTAGGCTGAGTAGAGACAGGGAGAACCATCTAGAGAGGTTTTCACTTTAGCAGGTTTCAAAATAGCTGGCCACCCTTGGTTTGTATGTACAGCTTTTGGAGTCCAGCTGTTATATGAAGTCAGTTTGCAGTAGGTCACATGATCCAACCTGGAAATGGAATATTTTCACCCAAATGCATGGAGGTAAAGTCTGGATATACCTTAGGCAAAAATTCACATCTTACAATTTTTGAAAATATCCCATGATTGACTTGGGAAAAGAGTTCTTGGCTTTATACTGGGATGAGAAGACTCTCTCCTCACCTGACTTTGCACCCTTTTGCCCCCCAAGCAGGGACTCAACAAGTTCCTAATCACAGGGCTCTCACAGTGCAGTCGGACCTTGGTGGGGACAGGTGAGAACCAGCTAGTCAAGTCCTGGGAACACTAATAATGTGGAAAAAATTCTCCCAGCTGATAAAAGTCTTTTCACTCATCACGAGCTCATTCATCTTTCCAGGGAAATTAAGAGGCAGAGTGTGGTGATATAGTAAGAGCAAGATGGCCAGCAACTACAGTAAAGATAGCTCGTAAGAAATTTCAGACATGAACAAGGTCAACAGCTCGAATACTTGAGCTATTTTTAGTATCCAGTGTCACAAGTCTGGAAAGGACTTTGAAGAATAATTGGTCCATTCTTCTAGTTTCTAGTGGCTGTATATAAATAATCTCAGATTTTCTATATTCTCATTCTTATTATTTTCCTAAAGGGTTTGTGACCTCTGTTTTTTTTTTTTAAAAACAACACTTCATCCTTTTATGAAGCAGTTTTTAGTGTTTTTAAAGAATATATGGTTGGATATAAAACAAGTAGAGGGTGTATCTCTGTCCTTGAAAATCTCTAATCAGAGATGGAAAGACTAGATATGCACAAGAACAACAACCCTTGAAAAGACTTCTGTTGGTATTCTTCATCCTGCCTCTTAATGGATGTCTACCTTGGGCAAGTAACTTTACCTCTCACGTCTCATCTAAGTCTTACTTGTGAAGTGTCTCATCTCCCAAATGGGGTCATAATAATAGCATTTACCTTCCATGGTTGTTCTAGGGCCCAAATGAAATGCATGTAAGTAGTCTCACCTGGTATACAGTGAGTACTTGACAAATGTTAGCAGTCATTAAGAATTTTAATTCCTACAAAAGTTCTGGTGATAGAAACATTTTTATCTTAATTACAGGTGGAGAATACTGGTGTTTAGTCACCTAAGGCTTCTACACGAAAGATTTGGGCTTCCAGCTTGGGCCTGCGAACCTCTAGAATAAACATATTTTACTGGGTGACTCCACCTCCCCCACACAGGACCATATTGTCCCCATGATACCAAGAGCTTCTGGAAAGCAAAATAGAAGGCTTCAGTACTTAGGGAGGTGAATTCCACTACTGGTCTGAAAGTAAGTGATGGTCATTAAAGTTGATGTTACATGAGGTCTCTGGGTGTCTAGTGGACACACTGGCACCCCTGATGGGGAAAGTGGCTTGAAAATGAGCTGTTGTCTGAAGGCATATACTTACCTTCCAAGATTTGTCATTGTCACCATTTGCCTGCCTCAATTTCAGAGGACAGAAGGGGCAGATGCTTAGGATATGAGATGGCTGGAGAACTCTCCTATAATGGCCAGGCTGACCCTCAGGCTATCCAGTGATGGTGTGTGACCCAATATCCATGCAAGGCTGGAAGCTCTCTGACTATGGCCCTCAAAAGACTTCATTCCCTGGGCCTGTGCCAATTTTTCAACAGAAAAACCACCATATATCAACAGAGCATCGATGGTTGGTCTAGGCATTTTGGGCAGTTTGGGAAGAAACAGCAGGAATAGGAAACTCAAGCTTGCCCTCTGGTAGCTTATGGTCTGGTTAACAAACAAAATAATGACACTCAAAACCTTTACTAAGCAGCTCAAGCTTATGTTATTAGATTCTGAATTTCTGTGTGCAATCAAGTTCAGGAAAATGAGAGGTCGCTGTGGACTTATGACCAGGGCCAAAAAGACAGGGAAGTGTTTCTCAGATACTCTCCAAAACTGTGATACTATTAGAGAAACAGGACAAAAACAATTACCAACACAAATACAAACACACACACATAAATAACAAATACACACATGCACGTGCACACACAGATGCTAAAGCTCTGTGGACAGTGCAGTGCTCCAAATACATACTCTCACAAAAATGTTGGATTAGGGCCAGAAACTACAATAACTGGAATGACTTTGTATGAAACCTCTGCGTACAGTGGGAAGAGTCAGGGGAAGGGCATTGGAAGGATTATCTTACTTTTCATCCTTGTTTAATTAACCCTCATAATGAAAGGGGGGGGCTGAAATTGATCATTTCTGCCCCCATCCCAAATCTGTCCTTTTATTAAAAAAACCACAACAACTGTGGTTTGGGACACATGAATGATTTTGTTTTCAAGAGAAATTTTGTTTTTGCATTGGAAGAAAATTCAGGAGTTCATTTAAAAAAAAAAACCCCATTATCTAGAGAGTTGTATTTCCTGAGCTGCAAAGAAAAAAAAAATTCTTTTCCTTCTCGTGACTTATCTCCTTTTCTTTCAATAATAAGTCATCTTGGGTTATTTTTTTCCATGCATGAATCAAATGGGACCAACAACAAAGGGAAATGATGGGACAAGATGATCTCAAAGCTTGGACATGGTAGAAGGCAGGCCCTCAGTAAGAGAACTGAAATGGGTGCCAAGAAGGGGATACAGAGACAAGTGCTCCCAAGATAAGCGGCAGTTATAAAGATGAGGACATTGCCAATAATTAATTAAATGACCATCTTTTTAAATCTTCTTTCTTTTCTGGACCCTAATCCCCCCAACTTAAAGCTCAAATACCCCATCACCATACACAGTTGTCACTGGTTTTATTTTATCTAAGTGAGATGGGGAAGGAGTCAGAGGACTCAACCCATTGACCTTAGAGGTCATGCCAGGGAGCAAATACTGAGCTCAGCATGTACAGAGAGGGCCCTGATTTATACATGCATTCATGTATTTTTTATGTATGTATGTATTTATTTATGTATGTATTTATAATTAATAAACTTCATTTTTAGAGCAGTTTTAGGTTCATAGTGAAACTGGGCAGAAAGTACAGAGAGTTCCCTTATACGCCCTGTCCCTACACATGCGGCCCCAGAGTGGTACGTTTGTTATCATCGATGAACTTACATTGACACATCATTATCACCCAAAGCCCACAGTTTACATTAGGCTTCACTCTTGGTGATGTACATGCTATGGGTATGGACAAATGTATCTGAACCCTACTTTCTTTTCATATGCAGTTCCATGCTTATAAGCAAAGCAGGATAATAGCTAGATAGTGACTGCTAGAAGATATTGCATCCAGAAGAAATTGGTCTGGACATGTGGGTGGCCAGGGACAGTCTTAAGGAGACAGAACTCCATTGGTGGATGTCTGAAGCTGGGTGGACATGATGGTTTCCAAGGTCCCATTCAGTTCCAAGACCTGTGGTTCTATGACCTTGGCCAAACGCAACCAGGAACAGGCCTTATGAAGGAACCTCCATAAGGGGTGCTACTGACCCATTTGGCCCACTCTTACCAACAAAGTCATTACCACAATGACCAATGGGATTCACTATGTCTAGGCTTATATTTGTTGAATAGTACTGTCTGAAGAGAACCGTTTTTCTCTAGAATTTTCAAAGATAATAAAACAATTGAGAATATGGACCAAGACGGTTTATTAACTATGTAGTTTATTAAACTATTCACTATGTATAACATTAGTTATTTATATAATAAATCATCTGTTATATAATATATAATAGAGCTCTGATGTTAAATTTGATTCTTCTTCACTGAGGAACTGGTGGCACGTTAGCCTAAAATGAATGTGCCACAGTTCCCTATTTCTGTGCCAGCAAAGTCATAGCTGACTGGTCATGGAAGCCACACTGGGTCTCAGACTCCTTCTCCCATCAGTGTTCCAGGCAGCTGCTACCTGTCCATGGACACTTGGGTGTGGAAAGCAGCTGTAGGTATCCTGATCCCCATCAGATCTTTTGGTGCCCCATTTCTTTTTCATCCCCTGATCTTTTATACCCTACAGGTCTGCAATTTAACAAAAATCTCATCCTGATTACCAGGGCTGTATATCATATGTAGAAAAGTCTCAGTCTCTATATGCAGTGGTTCTAGACTGCAACTTAGGGACAGCAACTGCATCATCAATTTCATTCCTAAGGAAGTGTCCTTCCTACCAGTGCTTAATTTTTGAAAAGCTGTGGCTAGAGAGAGCTGCAAGCCAGGAAAGGATGCTCTTTCCCTCATCTATTAGTCTCTGTCTCTCTCGGAGCTGTGGCTAGTCCCAGAATGGGAGGGATTTACTTTTGGTAAGACAAGAAGAAATTACAGATTGAGAATGATTTGAATAATGGTCTCATTCTGCACAGAATAAATGTCCTATGCTCCTTCTCATCATTCACTAATAAACAGCCCTCTGGCTGTACCTGCCTGAGGTGTAACTCTGGAAGCATTTTTGGCTTTTCCCATGTGTTCCATGGCTCCAGCTTCTCTCAGTAATTCAAAGTTGCCTGCCAAGTAGGGTCTGGTGCCACATGGCATTTATTTTCTGGCAAGGTCATTGCTCCTATTTGCGTGGTCAACTAACTAGTCCCCGTGAGGCCATCCTCTGATTGGATTTATCATTGAGCAATTGGCTGTTCAGCTATGCCAACCACTATTTATTGAGCAGCTCCTCTTTGTCAGACCCTCTACTGCAGATTGGGTTTCCTGGGAAGTGGACTCTGAGAAGGATTAGCAGGCAGGAACTTTATCAGAGAGTGCTATTGGCAGCAGAGGAAGCCGTCAGGCTGCTATGCAGGCACAGAGCTCAGCTGACCTCATGGGGAGTTGTGAAGCGGGGTTGCCCTTCAGAACTGCTCCAGGGTGGGGCAAAGGGACCAAGACTTATGTTCCCTCATTGGCCACTCATTGGATACAGATGCCCTGGGAAGGGGTGTGGCATTGGGGGAGGCAGATCTCTGTGGCTGAGAGCAATTTCTGGAGACAGCTGGCAGCACTACCTGCAGTTGGGAAAATAAGCACTCAAGGACAGCCTAGGTGACAGAGCACTGTGTTAAGCACATTCTATGCCCTTACGGAGCTTATTATCTGGACAGTGTAATGAAAGAAGTGCGTGAATGACAGTGGCAGCAGGCAGACAGAGATCCAAAGCTCTGGGGATTTGCAGATGGATGGGGTGATGGCGGAAGTGCAGGTGTCACATTTGCTTGGGAAGAGCATTTGAATTGAGTCGTGGAAAACCCTGTCTTGAGGATTTTTGTCATTATTCAGTCAAAGGAGCCTAATTGAAATCCTTGGTGCATACAGTGGAGCTTTTACACAGACCACGAGACCTAGATTCCAAAGTAGACATTGAACCACACCCTGAGGAGTGACATCTGGCCAAGTGCTGCAACAGAGAGTCAGTTTCTTGTTTTCTCTTCATCTCAAGAATTTCCAGGAAATGTCAATGAAGAGTTCAGGGCTACCGTTATCTTAAGCCTCACTTCCTGGACATGCCAGGGTATCAAGAGGACAGGCTCCATCTGCTCTGGGGCCTGGACAGTTACTCTGCTTGGGGTGAGAGGCACCAGCTGACTTCACTGCAGTGAATCGTATGTGCTCATTTCATGGCACGTTCCCGAAGAGTAGGGTTTTTCTGGAATAAGGGGAATTGCCCTGGACTGCCGAGAAAAGCTGTGAAGGCATGCAGGAAGCAGATAAGACCCTGAGGGGAAGCCTGCGTAGGAGCAGGTGGCATGTCCCAACACTTGCCTAACCCACTCTCCTGCCTTCTTCTTTGTTGGAATGATAGGAACCTCTCCCACTGGGCTCCTGCTAGACTTATACATGTGACCAGAGTCACGGCAGCAGCATCTGACCCCCGCAGTCACACATGCAGACTCTTATTTTGTTATATCAGCAAATGGTTCCAAAGCAAGATCCAGCTTCAGGGGATGGAGCAGGCATGATGGAAATCGTGTGTGTGTGTGTGTGTGTGTGTGTGTGTGCACACGCGCGCGCATGCGCGCGTGCACGCACATGTATGTGAATATCACTGGCCTGGAGAGGGCAGAATGCCCAGTCAGGGGACGAGTGGTCCTCTAGCATTCTGGGACAGGGGTGGGAAGGAAAGCAAGAAAAAGAGGAAGAGAGAGGAAGAGGCCTGTGAAAAAGGAAACACAGACTTCAGTCAGATTTCACCAGTGTTGTCATTATGCCAGCAAGTCAGAGATTCTCTCAGAGGTGAACCAAATCTCAGCCCTATCCTGAGATGAGGTTGAGATGCAATGAGGGTCATCTCCTCTCTACCTGGATCTGTCATCTGCTATGGTCTTAGCTCTTTGTCTTAAAATAAGGGTTTGGAAATGCTATGAAAAGGCACAGGCTAGCAGAAAAGGAGACTTCACCTTACACAATAGTGACATTCTGGAACATTGTGAATGAGATAAGCATTTGTCATGGGGCTCATGCATTCAGGATACTGGAAGATCTGCCATTAGCTATGAAATTCTAGTAGTCTGCGTTACCGCTGTGCTGGCATACCGTCCCCTCCCCCACCCACCCCAATCACTGTACCTCAGTGAGTGATCATAGCTGCCTGTCAGCACCAGAGCACAATGGTGGGAGGCCAGGCAGGGACTCGGGCTGTGCATTTAGCCAGATGGTAGGGACCACAGTGGGCCAGGGCCTGCAGGTACTCAGAGATAGTCTCCGGGCCCCTGGGCACCTTTCAGGTAGTCAAGCGCTGTACGCACTGCTCTTCCCAGAGCCTCCTCATATCCTCTCTCATTCTCTCCTCCTTCTGTGCCTTTGTGGGGCTTGGGAGTTTTCCTTCCTTCCTTAGATAGGATTCTCACCTCTCCCCTGAACTGTGCCTCTTCTAGTATATGCCAACAAAACTCACCTGCCCAGGGTGTTTATTGTTATCAGTGAACTTTCCCATCTATTAATAGTCCCTTTGTATCCTCACAATATCTCCAAAGGATTGAAATGATCTTTACTTAGGGGGAAAAGAAATGGAGGCACAGAGATGCCACATGGTATGTCCTGATGCTAAATTTCAGGTAGCCTGATTCCCCAGTCCCAGTACTTTCTAGTCTTTTCTCTGTGTAATGGTGTGTGGGAATGGTGTTACATGCTGTCCCGAGAAAGCCCAGCCATATTCATCCTCACTTATCCAACAAGAACCACTTCAGCGTATACTCCCAACACACACACACACACACACACACACACACACACACACACACACACACCCTCTCCACTAAGACTTCTCTGCTGTAGCTGTGTCCCCTCTGCACAACTCAGTGCTGCTCTCAGGCACCATGGTTAGGTGGGCAAACACCAGGCAGCACATGGTCATTTACAGTGCTGTCACTAGTGTAGGCTGCTGCTTCAGCTGACCTCACAAACAAAACCCCCTTCTTGAATATAGAAAGAAAGCTGAGAGGTCAGAAAGCTTTTGTGTTAGCTGCTGGGTCCACCTCTGGCATGATCTGCTTCAGGAAACCCTCCCAGGTGTATACACAGTCAGCGGGACCTGAAATCACAGCCTGAACCAGGCTACAAGGGAGTCTGGGAACTGTAGTTTTCCTCTCTGTGACCTGTACACCCTCTGTTTCAGGTCTAGGAAGAGAAATGCCCAGTCAATCCCCAGTATCTCTATATATTATTGTAGAAAGAAGACAAGTCCTATCAGTGTTTGATTACATTAGTACAAAGTTCTCCAGCTTAAAAAGTGATGTTGAGGGGCCAGGTCTGGGACATTGCAGAATGTGGCTCAGACACTAAAGGACTTTGTGCCAATCACCCATGACTTCAGCATCAGGTGGCCTTGGTTCTTAAGAAGATAGGAACTCAGGCTACTAAACTTGCTCTCCTTTACATTTGCTCCACAGACTAAACTACTGGAAGAACTTACCAGATACTTTGGACATGATTGTTTGGGCAGTACTGGGTGATAAACAGCCCAGGACTATCAGTGGCTTGACACTAAAATGACTAGAGTTCCCATCTTGTTCATGCCACCTGCCCAGTGCAGGCTGGTCAAGGATTTCAGAGTGACCCAGAGACTTGGGCTGACCCAGGCTCCATCTTCACATTTGCTCCCACATGCCTTCCTGGCGAGGCAGGAGGTGCAAAATGTGCCAAACTGCGCACTTGTTTCTGCAAAGGACATGGTGCTTACACTCATATTTCACTAGGCAAGACAAGTCACACGGCTCACCTCACTCCAAGGGGTAGAAAGTCTAATCGGTCCCTGTGTCAGAAGGTCCAGAGAAACAAAATGTGGCGAACTGCACTAATTCCCCCCAGAGGGAAGTGGAGGGGAGAGCTGTGCCCCTTACATCCTCCCGTTTCATCACTCCAGCTGGAATAACCTACATTCCCCTAGTGCCATTTTCCTTTTCCTCCCAGCAATGACAATTGCAACTTCAAAGATACGGATAATATTTCTACTTGAAAATGGCCTGTGAAAAACCAGCACAGTCCCCAGAGGCGAAATTCTAACCATGCTTTTTCTCAAATACATCAGTGGTTCTCAGTCAGTCATGATTTTGTGGGCTGGGAGAGCTGTGTGTTTATCTTTCTTGAATTAGAAAAGAAAGACTGTAGGCACAAGAGGCGGACCCCAGAAGGTTTCTCAGGTTTATCTCAAGTGCCCCATCTTCACCCCAAGCTTTCTCTGACCTTCATGTGCCCCTACCTTGCCTGCACACCCCCACCCTAGGGCCTGTCCTGGTACCTCATTGTGTTGTCCATGTTTGTATAAATGTCTCCCTCGCTCCACTAGGCTGTGAGCTCTTTGAGAGCAGGAATTTGACTGGATCCATCTAGAATTGTCCCTACTGCACAGGTGGCCCTCATTAAGTCGTTTAAAATGGCTCAGTGAATGAATCTGAGTCTTTAACTTAGAGCCTTATCTGGAGGAAGTTCCCAGTGTCTTGTAAGTGAAAGAAAGAATGGATGGATAGGGCCGGCCCAGTGGCTAGGTAGTTAAGCGCTGATTTGGGAAGCCAGCGGCCCCGGTTCGGTCCCACATGTGAGGGCCAGTGACACTGCCCTCAAAAAAAAAAGAAAAAAAAGAATGGATGGATGGACAAATTAAATAAAGAATTGAATATGTACAGAGGCCAGGTAACATCTCATAGGGGAAATAAACAAGCCTATTCTCCCCAGAGAGCTCTGCTATTCTGACTCGCTAACACAAATGTAGGCTCTTGGAACAGAGGGGACGAATGGAAGTGGGGATGACTCAGGGCCACCTCCCCCCACTCTGCAAACTGAGGCCCAGGTCCTTTTATGGCCAGCAGTGTCCCCTGTACACAATTAGATTCTGCTCATGGTTTGGCTTTCCGTGCCAGGGCAGGCTTTCCTGGGGCAGTGGTGTAGGTGCCACTCTTCGTATCTAATAACTTCCGTGACCCCAGTTGAGTGGTGTGAGGGGAAGGAGTCACAGGACAGTGGGGTCTCCAGGGATTCCTGCCTCGGAGACTGCCAAGATATGCCTCTGCTTTCCAAGCTGAGGCATGGGATCCCCTCAGGTCCTCGGAGCCTGCAAGAGGCCAGTAGGCTGAGGCAGTGACAGCTAGAGGGACAGCCCCAGAGAAAGTGTCCTTCAACTGTCCCCTCAGCCATTGAGAGGAGCCTCAAGCACCATTCCCTCTTTCTCGGGAGATGGGAACAGTGCCAACATGGAATTCCCGTGTCTCATAGGGCTCTCTGGGGTGGAACCTTGAAGAAGGGAGGAAAGAAAGGCAGGGAGATGTGGGCAGAAAGGTGGTACAGCTGTCCAAGTGGCAGTGGAGTGATGGGACTAACAGGCACTCCCTTTCTTCTAAATATAATGACAGAAACGTCCCTTCCCTCTGTTCTTCCCATTTCTCCTTCAACTCAAAGACATAGAGCTCACACAGCTGAGAAACGGGGTCTCAGCTGGGCTTGGCGCTTGAGTTAGAGACTACACCTCTTTGCGCTTCATTTTGTAAGAAAGAGAGATGTGTGGATGCAAAAGGAGGCCCAGAGGTTTGGGGACCATCTCCACTCCAGAGTGGCAGGGGCCAGTGGTTCCACGAGGGCGGGCTGGGTAGTCTCTGTGCTTTGACTGGTCAAGGGGATGTTATGTGTGGATGTCATTATGGACAGCCAAAGCCTCTGCCAAAGGTGCCACCAGGAAATCCAGGAAGGAACCCAGCCCCTCTCCCTCAGCCTTCCATGGAATGATGCTCTGTGGCCAAGCAGGTACCAAAGGATAAATGCTGTATTGACATGAATTCTAATGACAAACGCACTACAGTAGTGAGCACATTATAGATACACAGAATATTCTCTATATAGTCTGAGCATAGATATAAAATAAGTTATACTTGTTTTTGTTTTCCATCAGAGGAGGAGCATAGCACACAAAATGACTGGTTCAGTGGCCATAAAGCAAGCCGAAGGAGACCATGAACGAGGGAGCACGGCACTGAACATGGCGGGGATTTTCCAAGCGCACCACAGAGATGCCGGGGGTCCTGCAGGGAACACACCTCAGACTCCTCAAGTGGGCCCTCTGAGAATCAACATGAGGTCCCACTTGATGGAGTCGTGGCTTCATTGGAGCTGGGATGATTCAGGCTGTGGGTGGGAGGTGGAGGAGGCAGACATGGACAGCCTCCAGCATCCAAGAGGAAGCATCTCTCGCTGGTGCGGTTGGACTTCTGTGAATTTAGGAACGTGGGGCGCAGAGTCAGAAGGCACGGTTTGCTTCTGTGATGTGACAGGCGGCCAGGCTGATGGCCCATCAGATGTTGGCTGGCCGTGCTCCTTCGTCAGCCTGCTCTGGGAGGTTGTGAGGAGCCTGCATGCTCAGCTTGCTCTTCCTGACTTGTCCTCAGCCAGCAATGCTCCTGCACACATCATCACAGAGGACAGAGAATCCTCTGTCCATCACGTGTGACCTCTGGGTCTTTGTGGTCACTTAAAACTCTGGGGCTCAGGCTCCTCATCTGAAAAATGGGGGAGGGGACTAATGCATAGTCCCTTGGCGAGTGCTGAGGGCCACATGGGATAATGTCTGTATAAAAATGTCTAAGAGAGCTCCTGGCATACAGCAGGGGCTGGATAAATGTGAGTCGAGTCTGAGCATCCACACATCAGAGGGCAGGTGGAAAAAAACACAAATCTCACAAAAATCTGTGCAATAAAACCACCCTGACTGGCTTTGAGGAGAGGATGACAGGATAGTTTCTTTGCTTTCTTTCCTGCTGATATTTCCTCTTCTACCTCCCTCACTGGGATTCTTTGAAATGAAGTGCCAGCAGGGTTCAAAGCCAGGTTTGTGGAGGCAGACAGAGCCTAAATCTGGGAAAGAGCAGCTCAAGTCTGGAACCTGGTTCGCTGAGGATGTTCCCTGCCTCCCCTCTCTTCCCTGTTGTAGCCCCTTTCCTGCACATCTCCTGAGCTTGGAGCAGATTTCCTATTAGGAAGCCAAAGACGGGGAGAAAGCTCAGAAAACCAAGTGAATTGCCTATTAAGCAAAAAGCGTTCCCATCTGCTCCGAATCTGGGGCATCTGGAGGAGGGTGAGCCATCTGTGGGCTGGTGAACTAACTGGGCAGTAGAAGATGGGAGGGAGAGAGGGATGGAGACCAAGGCTTGAAACCTGGGACCCTGGGCATGCTCCGTGCTTCTACCAATGCTGAGAACTTGGTACAAAGTTCAGCCTGGAAACCTGGGGATCACTGGCCCCTTTCATTTTCAGTGCAGTTCTCAGGCTCTGTGCCTGTGTGCGTGTGTGCGTGTGTGTGTGTCTGTGTCTGTATGATCTCCTCTCCCATCTCCTATAACACTGGAACCTACCCCTGTTCCTGTCACTGGGCACTTTTCCTTTTAGATGGGGGCAGGAGGTGGGCAGGCAGCTCATTGGGCAGCTCATGGCCCTCCAGCTTGACCTTGATGAGGTGGTTGGCCAGTGCAAACTCCTCCTCATCCAACATGCCATCCTTGTCGACGTCAGCCAGCTTCCAGATCTTGCCCAACACGGTGTTGGGCAGCTTAGAGCGCGTCATCTCCTTTTTGGCATTGGCACCCGTGATCTTGCCGTCCACCGGTGACAGAGTATAGAAGATCTCATCGTACATGGGCTTGTCCCGGGCCACCACCCACTCAGCATCATCGATGCCCTCCTCGGCCCCCTCCCCATAGCCGTGGCCGAAGGGACCTTGCAGGGTGCCCTCGAATGCTCCGCCCTTCACTATACGGATGGGCTGCTGTGTCTCCTCCTGACGCACCAGCATCATGAGCTGGGCAATGTCGTGGGCCAGCATGTCGTCTACCACATCCAGCAGCTTGCTTTTCAGGGGTTGGAATTTGCTAAAGTCCTGGGCCTGCAATTGGTCCTGGGAAGAGGGACAGAAAGGAAGGTGAGGACAGAGGCAGTGGAAGGAGATCCCTCCCCTAGAGGGGAGGCTGCCTTCGATGAATGTGGGGATGTTCACAGCCCTGTGGCTTAGAGGCTAAACTGATCCGCATCACATAGTAATAATAGACAAGGAGAGACAAAAAGGCTCATGTGATCTTGGTAGAATTTTTCTTTTTTTTTTTGAGGGCAGTGTCACTGGCCTTCATATGTGGGACCCGAACCGGTGCCACTGGCTTCCCATGCCAGCGCTTAACCACCACGCCACTTGGCCGGCCCTAGAATTTTTTTTAGGAGACAGTAGAACTTTTGCGGAGGAAGAAAGAAAAAATGATCAAATAATGGTCTGACCCATTTATTTGGATTACCTTTAATGTTGTTCTAGAAAGCAAATAATTAAATTGCTCTTCCAGTTACTTTTGGCTGTTGAACAGTGGTTCTTGAATGCTATGTATGCCCCTCTGAGACTGAGGCATGTGGGTCTCTCTAATGAGGTTTAAACTTAAAAAAACACAAAGTACTTTCACTAAATTTTCTCATTTGCTCCTCTCAGTACTCTTCTGAGGGAGGGAAATCACATTCTATCCATTTTAGGGAAGGAAAAACTGAGACATAGGTAACTGAAAACAAATCATAACAGAAGCCAAAGGTCCTCCCCAAACCAGTGCTTCTTAATCAGGATGCTCACGGAATTACCGGGAGAGAGTTTTTGAAATATCAGCTCCTCTCTCAAAAGTTTTTGACATGGTAAACCCGGGCAGGCATGCAGATTTTGTAAAAAAAAGCTCCCCTCCTGGCCTTCCCATGACACCCGCACCTCATGGTAAGAGAAATATGCTCCATGTTGCACATCTGTGTAATTTGGAAAGGTCTTGAGTCTAGAACACCCAGCTTCTCCTCGGCCCCTATAGTGACACGGGGAGAGATTTCTACTCCTGCCCTGGCTCTGGCCACAGCAATCTCAGGACACTGGGCAGAGGCCAGTGCACTGGACACAGTGTCAGGGACAAGCACCTTGAGTTCACTGAAGAAAAATTCCCAAAACACCCACAGCTACATTTCAAGAGCAAGTGTTAGTTAGGTTGGGCATTTCTCACCTCTCTTCCAAGGCAGGGCTGAACCAGGGATGTGGTGGGGGCGGGGAAGGGGTAAGGAGGCCGGAGCAGACAAGCCCTTTCTCCTGCCCTCAGGGTATAACCTCTCAAGATCCCTTGCATCTCTCCCAGCACACTTCTTGGTGTGTTTGGTGGGTTCCCTAATAGGTATCCCAATATCTTCCAGGGGGCACAGTGAGAGCTCCCATCCCCCTACACATACGGCCCCACAGGATGGCCCTTTACATTATCGATTCAGCATATCGAACAACAGAACCTAACGTAGGACTGGCAAACAATTGAGAAGGTGAGATCATATATGTTGAGAAAGGATTCCTCACATTAAAAAAGGGTCATATGGTTCCTTTCAAATGTCATCTTCCCAAATCCTTGCTTACAGGTCATTAAATTCTTAACGGAAGAGAAACTAAAAATGTTCCAAGCCATAGCTGCTGAGAAACCCAAATTATGTTAAAGTAATTCTAACGTTTGGTAAGTGGGTATAGGAATGGATATATGAACAAATGCATACTTTAAATATCTCTTTCTTTTTATTTTATCAGATAGGAAACTAAAAATGCCTATTTGGGACTATAGTGATGTTCTGAATCCCTAGTCTTACACTGAGAAACTGATTCCCAAGCTACAGATCAAAATCAGCACCAAGAGCAAAACAATATTACTACCACATCTGCTGCTACTTTTTCTCTAATTCCCTAATTTAAAAAAAAAAAAATTCTATTTTGGATTAATTATAGAATCATGAGAAGCAGCAAAAATTGTACGGAGAGGTGGGTCCCTCATGCCTCACTCAGCCTCCCCCAGTGGTGACATCTTACCTAGCTTCTACTGAATTTTAAGGGCATAGTCTGTATCAGGCTCTGTGCTACATGCCTTGTGAGTATTGTCTCACTGATGCTCAGAATCCATCTAAAATGGGTGCTTCTGGAGCCTCCGCTTACAGATGAAGAAACAGAGGCTCAGAGAGCATCCAGTTAGTATGGTGTGGTGGTTTCTGGCTTGGACTGTGGGGACCGCTCCTGGCTTTTCTACTGGCAGCCTATGTGACCACTGCATTCAGAAAACTGTGGGCAAATTCATTGCAAAGGTTAATTACCTTTATAAACCTTGATTTGCTCATCTATAAAGGAAGGATGAAAATGTATCCCTTAGAGGACTGCTTTGGGGAATAACAGGAGAAATCAGGTGTGACAGTCCCTGACCCAAAAGAGGGGCCCATAGTGTGCCCCAAAGATGGCAAGCTCCTGTGTGGACTTTTCTGTGCCTTGTGTTCCAAATAGCTCCTCAGTGGGAGCTCAGAGGTCAACTTAAGCACTGGAGGGCCTGGAGAACCTCTCTGTCAGGGCACTTGGACCATTTTACATGACATGGTGGGGATTCTAAGCCTGTGGTGGCTATGACTGGGGAAGATCATAAACTAGAGGTATCAGGCCCCAAACATCATATGACACCCCTGCCCCTCCAGGAGCACTGGGGCTCTGTGTTTCTCCCCAGGCCCAGATACGACACCTTCTGCGCCAAAGACAGTTCAGCAGGGAGGACAGATATAGGGGCATCTCCCTGCCTTCTGATTCTGGGTTAAGTTTCCATCCCGGGGTTCCAAGGGTGGGCTCCTCTATACTCAGGCTGCTCAGCCAGCTTGTGTGACACTGTCCCTTGTCCCGGAGCCCCAGACCCTGGTTACCTGCATCCTCTTCAAGTTGGGAAAGTCCCCAGGTGAGATCTGGTGCTCCCGTTCGATCCGGCCATAGATCTCAGCCAGGTTGTTCACCAACTCCTTCTTCTTGCTGTCTTTCCCGAACACCGAGGGCATCTCTTTCTTCAGAGAGCTGATAATGTAGGCATGGACCTGAGAAACAGGGACAGAGAGAACGCTTCAGATCAAGACCCTCGATTCATTCCTTCTCTAGGTGGCTCTCACCCATCTCTCCCCATAAACCCTTCCTCCTCCTGCTCCTACTTCTGAAACAATTCTAATCTCCACGTTCTTGCTCGCACTGCTTGCGGCACTGAGCTGTTTTTCTAGGTTTCACGGGAAAGGTGAGATTGTGGGGAGGGGGGTTAAGGTCAAGGCAGTAATGCGGATGGTAATACTAGAGATGACATTGAAGAGGAAGACGGCAATGACAGCTAACTTACTGAACTCTTCTGAGGACATACGCACGGTGATGGGGGCTTTTATAGTCTCTGTTCTACCTTTCATTTTACAGACGTGGAAACAGGCACAGGCAGACTGAGGGCCTTGCAGGGTTGGGATCGCACAGTTAATTAACAGTGGAATCAGGCTCTCATCTGGTCATCCGACCCTAGGGCCTATGATCGTAACCAGCACGCTGCCCTGCCCCGTGGCATGGCTGATGTGCCTGAGACAGTGCCTACAGGGCAGTCTCCTGTGGGCAAGCAAGCACAGGGTTGCAGGCAGCAGCCCTCAGCTCTCGCGGCTGATTCCACTACCCCAAACCCTTGGGGCTACCCAAACTGCCCATCTCCCCAGGGGAAGCCTCACCTTGGCCAGCCTGGCTCTCTTGATGAGGTCATTGAGTTTGCGCAGGGCAGCGTTTCGGGGCAGACTCTGGATGTCTCTGAACAGGTCCTTTTCCTCAGCCTCAAAGAGCTTCCGGTTGTCGGGAATGTGAAGGGGTTCGGACCAGAAGGAGCCGATGTAGACCCGGATCACCTCTGGGGTGTTGACGATCTTCCCCAGGGACCACATGAGGGCCCCATACACCCGCATCAGTTGCTGCGTCTCGACCTGGTCGGCCTTGTTCAGCACCACCCGCATCTTGTCCTCGTGGTTCTTGAGGGCCTTGATGACTTCTGAGAACTCATCAGAGATGTCCAGCTTGTGAGCATCAAAGAGCAGGATGATGCGGTCGACCCGTTCAGCAAACCACTCAAGGACGGCAGCAAAGTCATACCCTGACAGCAGAGGGACAGTCATGGGGAGGGGCCTTTGGGGCACAGGGTAGGGGGTTGGGGAAAGGCACCAGGTACAGTAGAGATAACACAGTCTTGGGAGTCAGACCTGGATTCAAGTCCTGGCTCCTCCATATTTTCACTATTTGGCCTTGAGCAAGTTGCTCTGTGTCTCTGAGTCAGTGCCTTTTCGTCTATAAACGGGCATACTAACAGTACGTAACTAATAGAATTGTGAGGATGAAATACACTCGGAACATGGCACTTAGCAGCTGCTCAATAAATGCTAATTATTATTAACATCATTATTCCAGTTTAGTCTTTTCATTCAAGGAAAGGGGTCCTCTCCATTAAGGGTCAGGGCCCAGGAAAGTGCTTTGGGGGCCGGGCTCTGCCCAGTAACAAGGTAGGTACATCTTCAGTGCCACCTAGAGATGGTCACACAGTGACTCAGCCAAGACCGCCCTGCTTGTAGGAGGCAGCTGGTGGGGCATGATACCTAACCCCAAGTTCGATGCTTGCTCTGGCTGTCAGATGTTCATGTCATGACCTCATTTCAGCCTCAACACCCTCTGAGGTAGGCAGGATGAGGAGTATCATTCCCACTTTTTAGAAGAGGAAACTGAGGTTCAGAGATGAGGTGAGAGTCAAACAGCTGGCAAGGGGTGGGCCAGGACGGGAGGAGCCAAAGGGCAGCCGTCATGCACCTGGCCACCTGCCTGTCTCCCTGCCCGCTCCTGCCCACTCCTCCCCAGCGGGAAAGCCCAGCCAGTAGCTCCCAGAGCCTGCTCGAGGTGGGCCTGCAGCCTGCACCTGCTCTCCTACTCCCCTCCCTTCCCCAGGGATGGCTCCTGGATATTTTGAATCTTCCCTTCAGCACTGCCTGGTAAAGGGCTGCTCTCACTTCCCAAAGGCAGTCCCTCAGAGCTGTGGTCAAGACGGAGACCAGGGGGCTCAGGAAAATCAGGACAACCTGATCCCTCTGCCCCAACCCCCACCCTGGAAGACAGGTCACAGCTTGACACACTGGTACCTGGAACCAGCAAGCTGGCCCTCCTAGTAGCTGGGGAGGGCAGCAGGGTCCAAGCCTCTGGCATTCTGCTGAGACCTATTCCTAAATTCCTAAATGACAAGGATTTTAGACAAGGTCACGGGGAGGGCAGGTGGGAAGAGCATACCATCGAATGTGGAACAAATGTCAGCCCTCAGCTCTCACCACGTCAGCCTGTCATATCTAGCTGGGCAGCCAGAGCAGCCAGCACTGGGCACTTTACTGACAAGGAAGTGGAGGCTCCTGGAAGGTGAGACGTGCTCAGGGCCATGCTGCAGTAGGGTCAGAGCCAGGACCGGAACTTGGGCCTTCCAAACCCAAGTCTGCCCCTCTAGCCACCCATCCAAGGGCTGGGGAAAGCAAACGGGCCAGAGAAGCTGTAGAGAAAAGAGTTCCCACCCCCAGCCTCTCCCCAATCCCTGATGGTACCAGCCATGCAAGAGGATGCCTGGGCTGTGAAGGCTTGGAGGAGAGTAGGGGCAAATCCCAGCAACCTGAACAGCCCCCAACTCAGGGTGAGGAGAGAGTGTCAGCACCAGTCAGTGCTGCTGGACTAGGACAGCCCCTTGCCTGTTCCTGTCCCCATGGCTGGGTCAGGTGCTCCTTAGTGCTCTTGTGGACTCAGAGAGATGCGTGCCCCCTCTGCTCTCCCACAGAAATTGTCAGGATAAGTCATCCCGCTAGTATACTGGGAGCTGGGCAGAGCAGGGGGGCACTCAGCTTTCTCCACTTCCCCTGTGCCTAGCACAGTGCCTGGCACAGTGATGCTCGATCAGTATTTGCCAAACAAAACTGAAATGTGAGCCCTCCTCTGCTTTTTCCATCCAGGGGACAGTGAACAAGTCACCTCTGGGCCTGTTTCCTGGTCTCTGAATTGGAACCCACCAGATGCTGCCACAGGGATGCTGTGAGGATCCAAAGAAGAGGATGCAGGTGAAACTGAATGTGACCTTGGCTGTTCCTATTGCTCCCTTCCCTTTATAAAGAGCTCCTTCCGAGAGCTGGTTTCCATGAAATGGGTGTGCTCTGAAGAGGTTACCCGAGGAGGACCTACCTGAAAGCCCACCTCTCTTTCTGCTCAGCCATTCACTTGCTGTGTGTCCTTGGGCAATCACTCTCCCCTTTCCAGTCCTTGGTTTCTTTCTGTCAAGCCAGGGGTTTGAACTGGAAGGTCTTTGAGCTTCCTTTCTCAGTTCATAATTCCCTGCTTCTAAGACTGGAGGTGCGAGGGTGAAAAGTATAGCAGGATGGATGGAGATTAGACACAAGGAAGTCCTTGCACAGGAAGAAAGAAGTCTGGAGGCCACTGTCTTAAATGCCTCGGGTGCCTCTGTGAACTCTGCCCCCACATGAGGACAGCAGATGGCTTCTGGGAAACTTTTCTAGGACTTTATAAGCACAGAGGCCCCCTATTCATGTTCCTACTTTTGCAAATTCTGTGTGGCCGGGCCAGCTGCTATCACATTACCGAGTTAGTAATGCCAGGCACTTTCTCCCAGGTGTGGCTGTAAGGGCCCTGAGCAGCGAGCAAGGACTCCATGGCTCTCCTCTGAAGCTTAGCCTCCTGCTCCTGGCGAGTCAGAGCCTAGCAGCCTCCAGGACTAGTATTCAATTGTTTCCTGGTCTCGGCTTATGCACATCCAGGAATGGGAGCATCTGAAAGGCACGGCTGGATCCACTAAGGAAAAGGACATGGGACTAGCTCTCCCATTTATTTTCTGTGTAGCCTTGGTCAATTCTGAACCTCAGTTTTCTTGGCTATAAAATGGGGATAATGGCTGACTGATGAAGGGTCAGTGGTAGAATCATGGCAATAGGATCCTATAGCAGAGGGTGGGTCTGCCCTAATGTCTGGGGTGAACAGGACGTCCAGTGACAGGCCCCCTTTCCCTTGCTGGTCCCAGGAATGGCTCTCAGACACATAACAGGAGCTCCTGAGCACCTGCAGCGGCTCCAGGGCAGTAGGTCAGAGAGATTCGAGCCCCAGGAAACTGATGGCAAAGCCGGCCTTCCTGGAATTGCTTGTAGCAAGTCTGCTGGCTCAAAGAGATCTGGTGTGCAGACACCAGGCCCAGAGACTGGGCAGCCTGCAGGGACCCCACTGCCCCCCAGGCTCCAGAGGATGGGAAAGAAAGCATTTCTAAGTAATGCCAGGCAGGAGGAAATCAATGAGACAAACACAATAAGCAAGGCAACTCCTGAATCACCCATTGGCTTCCTTCCTAAAGTGAAGTAAGTGCAAGGGACAAGGCAGAACATTTCTGTGTATTTTCAGCCATACAGTCTCATTTGATCCTCACGACTCTGCACATGCCAGGAGGTAAAGAGGGCACACAATCCTACAGGGAAGGGAGAGGGAACAGAGAGGCTAAGGGGCTTGCCCAAGCCCACACAGCCCAGCGGTGGCAAACTTGGGACTAGAACTCAGATCCCTGACTCCTGTTCACATCTCGTTGCTCACAGCCGTTGTACAAGGCCGGAGCTCAGAGGGCTGAGCCCTCAAACCAGGCGCTTGCTTGTGGTTTGTATGTAGAAGGTCCTGTCCTGCCCTCCAATATCTCTTTCAAGATTTAAAGACATTTTAGCAAGAAAGAAATAAAAAGGCATCAATTTCCAAAATGTGGGAAGAGTTCAGATGACAATAGGGAACAAATGCCACACTCCATGCTTCCCAGAAGTGGCCCAACCAACTCATCACAGGCCTCCAGTGACCAGAGGCTGTCAGCGAGCTCTTTTGAAGGGTGTTAGGGCTTTGCTACTCTCCCCTGGAGTAGGACGCCCACACAGGCACATAGAGAGGGTGCCAAAGAAATGTATACACTCTAAGAGAGCATCTCTTAAAATGTGTATACATTTTTTAGCCACCCCCCCGCCCCAGGTATATACAGCACATAGTCGGAAGCCCTGAAGTAGCTTGCTCCAGTGAGGGTACCAGGGATGGGCCTGGGTATGAGGCTGCAAGGATCAGCCCAGACCCTACGAGGTTCCCCAAGAGGAGATGCATAGATGAGTTTACCCTCATTCCTACTCCCTGCCTTCCTCCTGGGCAGGCGATGAAAATGTGCTGAAAAGCCAGTGGACTGGGATTCAGAAGGCCAGAGTTCTCACTCCAGTGTGGGGACCTGGGCAAGGCTTTTACCTGCCGTGGCCCTGCTAAGCTCACCTATACAGGAAGGGGTCCACTAGGAGGGATGTGAGCTCCATGCTCAAGGGGTTGCTTTTCTAAGGTGGGGCCTGTGGGGATTTCTAATTGAGAAACAGCCGGGAAATGTGGTTCCCACGTGTGAGGACACTCAGCCTTCCGGAGCCCTCCCATTTCAGCCGCTTCCTTGCTCCTTCCCAGTAATGAGCCCTGGGCTGGGCATATCCTGTCACTTCCAGGAACTGCCTCCCACCCGACTGCATCTTCATCCAGGGAGAAGTGCTGGCCTGTGATCTCCCAGGCTCAGGTTCCCGCGTGTCCCCCACTACCCTCTCCCCCTAAGATACCCACTCCCACGCCCCGGCAGAGGGGCCACACCTGAGCAAGGATCACACTTTGTCCAGCGCTGGCTTGGGGGCTGAGTGTTCCTTTTTGTGTAGCCTGAGGTCTGGGGAGCCCTTGGGAACCGCTCGCTTTCCAGAATGTGACATACCGGGCCCAGTGGCCGAGAGGGGGCTCTGTGCAGATTTGATAATGGTGTCCTTTTTTTCTGGTGAGACAGCTCTGTGAGGCATGAGGCTTGACCAGAGAGGAACGTGGGCTGGATTTCAGGCTCCACATGCCTCTCAGCCAGGTTGAGGGTTCTGTCCTGCGCTAGGCTGGCAGAAAGAAGGGAAGACACACCAAATCTGTGCGCAACAAACCTGGAAGTCTGAGGGCCTCAGGCAAGAAGCCATATAAAGCACGTTTGGTTCTGTGCACACATTTGTGTGTGGGAGGGTGTGTGGGGGGAGGCGTGTGTGTGGGGGAATGTGTGGGTATCTATGTGTGTAGGTATAAGCTGGAGCCCCCAGAATCTATGGCTGATTGTGAGGAAGGAGGAGGAGGGGCTGGATGCTGGACACTCTCCTCATTTGAGGTCCCCCTGATATCTGAGACTGTCTGATCCCCCCTCCCAATTTCCCTGGTCTCCTTGGAGAGCTGAGCTTAGCACTGCCCCAGGCTGATGATGCAGTGCAGGCAGCCCAACTCCCAGCTCGTTTTTTTTTTTTTTTTTTATCACAGGCTTCTTTTGCCAGGAGCTGCATTTATAGTCTGGACTCAGAAGGGCAGAGAACAAACTGGCCTGGGTAACTACTCATGCTTCTTCTAAAGGCGGGGCGTAGTCTTGTTAGACGGGAAAGGAGAGGAATGACAGGCAAGACCACCAAGCACCCAATTGGCATAGGGCAGCTGCTCAGGGCCAAAGATGAAGGCAGGAGAGAAGGTAGAGGAATAGGAAAATAATGGACTAGGAAGGCAGGAGCCCCTGAAGCAGGGCTGCCACATACAGCTGCACAGGCTGTGCACTGCACAACAGCAAGGGAGACACTCAGGATTACCCTGGGGTTGTATAATAGGTGACTCTGGCTGGCAGATAAAGGGGAAAGAGGAAGCTCACTGAGACCCAGACCCAGAGCTGATGTCTGTTTCCATCACCATCCATGGACCTCACAAGGTCATACGATGGATATCATTACCCTTTGTTGCTCCTGGGGGCGCTAAGGCTCAAGGAGAAAATGTGACCTGTTGAGACCCACATAAGATCTAAAACCCATGCTCTGATCTCCCAGTCTAGCAGTCTTGGAAACCTCAGAGGCTGGAGCCCTCTCTGGACCTGCCTGACTGGCTGGCGGCACTGGAGTTGCAGGTGCCGCCTACCTGCTAGAGAGTTCAGATTCAGGTGTGGCTGTCCTGAGCCTTTCCTGAGGAGACCCAAGATGCCCATGTGGAACAGTAAATCCCCTTTAGGTCTAAACTCAGGGTGAGCCCAGGTGAATCCTTGGGAGGTGGGGGGGGGCAGCGAGAGGAGGGAAGGAGTGCTGAGGGAAACTAATAGAAGCCAGACAGAGAGCAACCAAAGTTGCCCCTCCACAGGTCCCAGGATGCTTAAGAGAGACCAGATGGGTGGGGAGATGCCCCTCTTTCCCAAGGCTGGGGTTCTGTGGCTTCACAGCAGCTCCCCCAACCTCCTGCACTACTGTGTGCTGTCCAGCAAACAGCCCAGGCTCCCAGACCCCCTTCACAGGGGGCCTTCTATCAACAGCCCACTCACATAGGTGTCAGGCTGCCGGTTACATGAACTGTGAACAGTTCCCAAGGCCCCTCCTGACCTGCTGCTTTCTCTCCCCTCTTCTTCCTAGGTGTCACTTGCTCAGTGAGATGTGGGGTCAGGGTTTCCCCCCCTCCCTCCCACCTGCTCCACAGTGAGGTTCATGGAGAGCCAGCTGTCTTCCCTTCAGGACAGACTGGGGGTCCTGAGGCCCTTGAGCAGGATGCTGACTTGGGGGGCCCTTCCTGCTGTTTTCCTGCTCTACCCTCAGCCAGGACTGGCTGTACCTGTTAACACAGCCATGGTGGACCCTCAAACTGCTGGGACCTCTCTTCAGGGAGGAAGCTGAGGCAGCTCACAGGAGCACTAGACAGCAGCCCAGTTCTAGCAGTAGCGGCTTCCACCCAGGCGGACACCTGCAGCCCTCACTGGTCCACAGCCTAGGGAGCACTGGCCTGCTGCCTGTGAGGTCCTGGGGTCTCTTTGAGGGGTCTGGGGGTGAGTGGATGCTAGTCCTTGCAGGCCATGGCCCTGGTGGAGGGGGTTTCTGGGCCCCACCTGTTACAGTGGCACAGACATTGTAGGACAGATCTTGAAGGACAGAACTTGAGTCTGCTCTGGTGGGACTGCAGAGCTCAGGGGCTGAGGCAAGGTGGGAGGGAAGCAGGCAGTCATCCTCAGGTTGATTCTGGAGAGGCAAGAGTTCCAGCTGTTGTCCAGGGAACTCTTGCCAAACCTTTCCTTCCTGGATGCTGACTTCTGAGTGCTAATTTGGCTCCAGCCCAGCTCCCAACTCCAGTATTGAATTTGTGGCTTCATCTGCTTTTCTTGCCAGAGATGCAGCACAGGGCACAGAAAGGGAAGGAGCTACAGGGGGCACACAGCAAGCTGTGGCAGCAGTGGCTGGGTGTGGGGAGCCAAGAGCCATTGTTTTTAGTTTTTTACAGCGTTGATCTAGCATTTTAGAAAAAAACCAGTGATGATGATAGTGACAAGTGATCACACCTTATGTTTACTGTGCACCATTGTGTGTCAGGCAGAAGGCTTTTTATTTGTATTATTTCTTTTAATCCTCAAACAACCTATAAGGTAGATAGGATTATTTCTCCCTATTTTACAGATGAACCAATTAGAGCAAAGAAAGCTGCTCAAGCTTAAGCTGCCAGGAAGTGGCAGAGGCAGGCCTTGAACCCTGGCAGTCTGGCTCCAGAGTTCTGATTCCTAACTACCCTGCTGGCGACCCCCCCCCGACACACACACACACACACACACACACACTCTTAATGAGCAATTACCCTGGATCTGTGAATTTGTGTGGAGTGAAGAGTTTTCAAAGTGCTTTCACATACCAGCCTCCTGATCCCGTGCCCCAGAGCATGCTGTCATCCTCACCTGCTGAGCTGAAGCTCTCTGCAAGCACCTGCCCCCCTGCAGAACTGCACACTCCCAGGGCAGGAGCTGCAGGAACTTCGAAGCAACCAGGGTCTGGACCATGGTGGGTGAGGGAAGTAATGCTGATTTTGATGTCTCCATTTTACAGAAGAGAAGCCTGAGGCCAGCTGTCTCTTGAGCTATAGTGGACCTGAACTTGTCCGCTGGCCCTTGCCTAGGACTACCCCGCACAGCATATGAGGCAGGGCGGGCTGGCTAAGGGACAGCAAGGCCCTGGGGCCTCCCTCCTGGTACCAGAGAGAACACAGCACAGAGCCACAGCCAAGTGTACCAGGTGCCTTGCTTACCTCGGCTGATCCTCTGCTTCTCCCCAGAGAGGATCCCCGGCGTGTCGATGATACTGATGCTCTCCAGCACGGTGTTGGGCAGCTGGGCACACACAAACCTGCGCAGACAAGAGGAAGACCACGGTGAGCTGCTCTCCTCTTGTTGCCTCTCATCACTCTTGTTCAGCTACCTGCCCACCTTTCCTGCCCCGGGCAGAGGTGTCGAAGCCTGGCTGCCTTGCAATGCAGATGCCCAGGCCCCAGGCCCCAGGTTAGCAGTAGGCCCAGGATCTGTACTTTGAGGAAGCTCCCTGGGTGACCCTGAGGCAGCTGTGGTCCTACGTGTCCAAGCCCTGCTGTCAGGAACGCCTCCAGGAGCACCGTCTGCTGGGGAGAGGAGCACACAGACAAATACAATATGAGGTGTGATAGGACCAGCACCCCGACGGAGGTCAGGTGAAGGGCTCAGGAGATCCAAGGTAGAGAGATGGCTTCTGGCAACAGCTTCCTGGTGGAGGGGGCACTGGAGCTGGCCTTGAGGAATGGGTCACACCACCCAGAAACATTTATTTGGGCTTCAAAGGGCTATCCAAGTACAAAATGGTGCTATCAGGATAGCCATCAAACCTTATTCAAGGAAATATACTATTTCTAGTGCTATATCCTGAAGTCTCCGGATACAAGTTGGTAAACCTAACTTAGAGCCTTCTTACGTCAAGTATTCTCTCTTATATGCCATTTTTGGTGTATGCTTAAAAGGTGTCCTACTCTCCCAGGTACATTATGAGGTCCCATAGTCTCAAAGAACAGGCAGGAAAAGGAGCCTCTGCTACCCAACGAGAAGGCTGCAGAGATACAGGTTAGGTGAGGAGGCCAGCGACACTTAGAAAAAGGGGTTGGGGGGTGTTTCATGGAGGCGGAAGAACTTGAACTAAGTCTTCAAAAGATGACCAGCCTTTACCAGGCAGACAGGTGTGGGAGAAGGAAGCCTCTGTGTGTGTGTGTGTGTGTGTGTGTGTGTGTGTGTGTGTGTGTATGGATGGGTGGGTGGTGGAGAGAAGACGGCATTCTAGACTGTGAAAGAACACTGTTCTGGGTTGAATCATGTCCCCCAAAGAGATCTGTTGAAGTCCTAATCCCCTGTAGCTCAGAATGTGACCTTATTTGGAAATAGGGTAGTTGTAGATGTACTTAGTTAGGATGAGATCATACTAGAGTGAGGTGGGCCCCTAATCCAATATGACTGGTATTTTCTTTTTCAATTAAATTTATTGGGGTAATATTGGTTAATAATATTATATAAATTTCAGGTGTAGAATTTTATAATACAACACGTTATAAGACAGGAGAATGCCACGTGAAGACACAGACACGCACAGAGGGAAGACAGCCATGTGACGATGGAAGCAGAGGTTGGAATTTTGCTGCCACCAGCCAAGGTATGCCTGGGGCAACCGGAAACGGGAAAAAAGGAAGGAAGGGTCCTCCTCTAAAGTCTTCCGAGGCAGCCGGCTGAGTGGCACGGTGGTTGGGCGCAGGCTTGGGAAGCTAGCGGCCCCGGTTCGGGTCCCACATATGAGGGCCAGTGAAAATTTAAAGTCTTCCAAAGCAGCAAGGCCCTGCCGACACCTTGATTTCAATCTCTGGCCTCCAGAACTATGAGACAAAACATTTCTGTTGTTTTAAGTCACCTGGTGGTCATTTCTTGTGGCAGGCCTAGGTAATTAATACAAGTAGGTGCTAAAGGCAGCACAGAAATAAGAAAGAGGGAGATCCACCATTCCCGGGGTACACACATCACTGAGACAAGAATGGGAAGGCTGGAGTGGCCAGAGATGAGGCTGGACAGGGAGGTGCAGCCCAGATCACAAGGGCCTTAAAGTCACATTAAAAAAATTATATTTTAGGGGCCAGCCGAGTGGTGTGGTGGTTAAGCGCTGGCTTGGGAAGCCAGAGGCCCCGGTTCAGGTCCCACATATGAGGGCCAGGACACTGCCCTCAAAAAAAAAAAAAAATTATATTTTATACTAAGGGCAGTAGAAACCCACTGGAAGGCTTTAAGTAAAAAAGTGACATAATCAGATATGATGGTTTGTCAGTATATCCAGTTCAATCCAACAAATATTCGTGCAGTGCCTGCTATGTGCCTGGCACTGTGCTAGATAATGAGGGTAGATAATGAGAGTAGATAACGGCCCCCGTTTCTCATCGAAACCCATAGGCTCTGTTATGCCTGACGCCCAGCCACATTCTGGTCTTTAGATTCTATGGCACACCCCGGTTTCCTAAAGTACATTCCACATTTTGCTGAAGCTAGCCTGAGCAGGGTTCCCTTCACTCGGTGACCCGGTGATCCTGTGCATGAGGCTAGTGTTTGGTGACAGGGCTGTGGTTGAGGTATCACCCAGGCCGAGTGTATGGAGTACGAAGGGCAGGGAAGGCGCTGAGGATGGCCTGACTGATGGTGATGCCAAGTCATAGGAGCCAGAGAAAAATGGGACCAAGACTGGAGAGGCAGTGGGAAGCCAGGAGCTGAGAGGCGACAGTGGTTGAGAGACAAACACCAAAGAGAGGTGGGATAAAGGTGGAAAGTGCCCACTGCTTATGATCACTAAGAGGTCACAATGACCTTCACATGGGCAGATGTGACAGAGTTAAAGCCATGTTCCACAGGTTGGGAGACAGGAAGATGTTAGGAGGTGAAACCAAGAAACTTGGCTGTGAAAGGAAAGCAAGAGGGTAAGAGTTAGTAGGACCCGCTGTAGGGTTTTCAAGAGGAATTATTTCCATGTGGAGGGGAGGAGCCAAGGGTGAGTCCAGTTGTCAGGAAGAGAAGGAATAACTGATGGAGCAGGTCCCTGAGACGATGCACAATACACGGTAAGGCAGGAGTTAGACCTTGTGAGGAAACCGCAGTTCATTGCAGACTGGGTGGAAGGAAGTGAGGACACAGGCAAATGAACTCAGTTTATGGACTGGTTAGAAAAACCAAATAGATGGACACCATGAACACTGGCTTCCATTTTCTATAGAAAGGGAAGCAGGGTCATCTGTGGGAAGAGAAGGAGGCTGAGGTGATTGGAGAGGGCTAGGAATTCCCGCAGAGTGGGGCAAGGGAACTGAGAAGGGATGTGACATAAGATCACTGGGTGGCATCTGGGGTGCAGCCCCCTGTGTGTGGCTGCAGAGAAGCTAGCGGCTCAGGGAAGGAGGCTTGCCCCCTGCTCTGTTGTCCTTGAGAGGGATGTGCTTGACAGATCCCCAGCCAGCACTCAGTGTGAACATCCGCCATCTCAGCTGCTGCATATTCCTGAAGAGAAGCACAGACTACAAAGTTCTGGTCATAGAGTTCCTGCTTGTTTTGTTTTTCTTAAACCCTTTCAGTGTCATGTCAGCCATCGTTGAACACCCATATCAAATGCCAACTTTTCCATAAGGAAAAGTCCACATCAGTCCTCTTGCCCTGGAGGAGGATAGTACTATTATCCTATTTTACAGACGGGAAAAGTGAGACACAGAGAAGTGAGGTAATTTGTCTAAGATCCATGGGGCTAACTGGTCGGCTTTCAACCCAGGTCTGTTGAAGCCAAAGCCCATAGTATTTACCTTTACTCTAATTAGAGAAAGTAGTTTTGAAATTTTTAAGTGCAATAGCATGCAAAATTATAGTGTGGATTTATATAAAAAGTGTAATCAGGGGATCGGCCTGCATTTAAGTGAAGCAGAAAAATAGCGCAAGGGCCCAGATCAGCTTGCCAAGCATTCCCGAGAGCTTTCTTCACTCAAATCATCACAATGACCCTGGTGTCTGCAAGCTTTGACTTGTCCCAGGGGAGGGGAGGTGATCTGTCTGAGGCCACACAGGGAGTTTAGTAGGGCTTCCATCTTAAGCCCAGGGTTCTTTCCACTAAGTAGAAATGTCAGGAATGGAGAAGGACCTTCTTCTGTCTCCTTCCAGTTGCATGCAAATTCCTGCCATAGCACAGGCAAAAGCTGGGAACTATACAGTGTAGCCCTTTCTGCTTTCATTGGTGGGAGGTGCACTTATAAGGGATATGATTCAACTTGCTATATACCCTTCCCCACTCCTTGTTCAGGAGAAGTCAGCCTAGCGAATGCAGCTCCCACATCTCTAATCAATGGCGACTGACTCAATTACATTCCCAGCAAGAATGGGACAATCAAGACAGACTCTAGGTATGGAAAGGCACCGAGCCTCCCAAGACCTTGCCCCTGTCCTTTCCCTTCTCATACTCCAAGAAGAAAAGCGAACAGTCAGGGTGTTCCACACTCACCTGTTCAAGAAGGCATTGCCAAAGGAGTTGAGTTTCCGGAAAGGTTTCTTAGGATCGACCACCAGGGCGTTCCCGGGGGTGATCCCCTCCACCTCGCCCTGCATCACTGCAATGAAGGAGTCGGTGGTTGGCTCGGGCCCAATCCTCATGCCTGGGAAATCCTGTTCCAGCAGGTACCTGGCAGAAGGGAGCATAGTCATAACACAGGGATTCTGCTGGTAGATCAACACTACATGTAGCAAATCTGTCTTTGTTGATTCTTATTTTTTCCCCTCCCTGAATCAGTAAGGACAAAAAAAGAAGCAAGCTTTGGGCTCAGAACTAAAGCATGGGTTGAAACTGGTTCCCAGACAGAGTCCTACAGACTTCACAACTGAAGGTAGCCTGCTAATGGACCTGCACAAAAGCCAGCTAGCATGAGATCACCCATGGCCTCTGCTCGCTTTCCATAGGTCATTATTTATTTATCTGGTTAATCAGTCCTTTAATATAAAAATAGCTCATACATGAGACAAAATACAACCAGTGGGATGGGTACACTATGAAAAGTGGATCTCTACCTCCTAGACTTTTGGTCCCACTCTCTAGGTGGCAGGTCCCTTTCTTTGCTCATCTCTTGGCCTGGGCAGTGAGAGTCCAAGGCCACTGCCCCTCTGCATAGCCCCTTTTAGAAGTCAAGAGCAAAGGCACATGATGAGCCAGAGAATGAAGAGAACAGCCTGTAAGGACAACTGAGTCCTTTAAAAACAGATCAGAATAGCTTTGAACACAAACAGCGTTATGCTGGATTCAGGGGAGGAACCCAGAATGGTTTGGGGTTGGGATTGGCCAGAGGAGAGATCTAGGGGTGTCTTTCAAGATCATGATGGACAAATAGCTACGAGATGTGTTGACCAACAAACACAGGCCCATCGGATAAGCTCTCACTGTTTGCTGAGAACCTCCTGTAACTTAAGGGCCCATATTTATGCTCAGAGGGAAAAGCCAAGGAGTTCTCAGGAGAAGAGAGGTCAAGTCAGAGACTGTTAGTTGGGAAGGGAGCCTGGACCAGTGGTCCTCAGCCCTGGCTGCACATCTGAACTGTTGTAGAGGTTTAGTTAATGCTACCTGGGCCCCAAACCCAGAGGTTCTGACCCATTTGCTCAGGGGTGGGGTTCTGGCCACTGGTCCTTTTTAGGTGCTTCCTCATTGATCTAATGTGCAACCAGGGTTGTGAGAGCCTTCTCAATTTACTGATAATACCACTGACACTCAATAGCATTTCCACATGCCAAACATTACATTAATCACTTTGGGAACATTATCTCCTTCAGGCCTCACAGCAGCCCTGTGTTGAGGAAACCGAGGCTCAGATTATATGGTTTTCTCCAAGTTAAACAGCTAATAGTGGAGCTGGAAGCCAGCCCCATATCAATCTAACACCAAATCTTTTGCTCTTCAACTGTCTTCTACCCTGAGGAAATCACTGCCAGAGAGAGCTGATCAAGGCCCCACAGAAGATCAGGACAGAGCTGGGACCAGAGGCCATGTCTCCAGGGTGCAAGTGCTCTGCCACCCTATGCCCCCTCAAGGTGGGCCTGGATCAGTGGTCCTGCTCTGCCCACAGGGTGGTAGCCAGGGAGACTTGCTGGGCTTTCTTCCGGGTCATGGGCATCCTGCTTGTGCTTTCAAGAAGCATTCTGAGCTGTTAATTAACTCCATGGTTCAGGACAGTTTTAGTTGAGTTGCTATGGGCCCTCCCCAGGGAGCTGGCAGAAGAACTGCTGCCACTGAGCACTGCTGCTCAGGCCACCCCTGCACACCGGAGGGCTTTCGGTTGTCTTGGGAAGCTCTTCATCTCCCTCCAGGATCCCAGCCCAACAATCTGGGTGTGAAGACAGGATCTCCTCCATCAGAGGACCATTTTGAAATCTGGCACTTGGGCTATGGATGAGGATACATTACTACAGCTGCACACTTAGCGCTTCCTGCTTTCTCAATGTGCCTTTTCCTTCAGGGCGTCACGGGAGAGACAGAATCTCAGCAGCCTGGGGCCAGCAAACCTGGTTTCTCTAATCATGAAGGATATGCACCTCAGAAGGCCTCTGCGAACCTCAGTACCTTCCTCTATAACATGGCAGATAAGAGTTCTGGTTTATCAAGCACCTGTGATATGCCAGGCACTGCTCTAGGCTTTCCACGGATTATCTCATTTCATCTTCACATCTGCTCCGAGGTGAGTACTATATTCCTTATCATCAAAGGGGTCTAATACGAAAACCCATCTCATCGAGTATTCTGAGGGTTAAATTAGTTACAAACCTTAAGCACTTAAACCAGTATGTGGCACCTAGATTAGCATCACATTTTAAACTATTTACCCCAGGTTATGCAGTCAGCAATAGCTGAGCTAGGATTTGATCCTGGCACTTGGATTTGATAATTTATGCTTCTAACCACTACACTTGCTGACTTCTTTCCTGCCTTAGGTCCCCCTTGACCAGGAAATAACAAAAGGGTTGAGCCCCACATGGGACTAGAATGAAGAAGGCCACAAAGGAATGTGGTTTGGCAGGAAGCTGGCCAGAGCTCAGGCCTTGGGGAAAGGTTAGGTTTTGGGGCCCACAAACCCAGCGATGTACTCATTTCCATACACATCTGTCTTTGCGGCTCACGTCTAGACCTCACTGCGTGGTATATGGCATGCAAAACGTTGCTATCGGGTGACCAGAACAGGCCCTAGGCCCACTGGCTCTAAAAGGACATTCCTGGGACTTAAAAATAGTAGGGCCAGATTCCCCTGGGAAGAAGTTTCATGAGAATCAACATCATGCCTGGGAAATCCCCATCCAATCTGCCTGTGTGCTGGGAGGACCTACCCTAGTGAGCACCTGGATGACAGCCCCTAAGCAGGGCCCTGCAGGGTGGGTGGCAAGTGTGAATTCGGAGACAGGAAGGGGGTGGTGGATATCATCAAAGGCTTGAGGGAAAGCTGACATAGAGAGAAGAGGAAACAATTCTGAGGCAGCCTGAAAAGGGCCAAATGGCAGTGATGAAGTGCCTTCCTGACCCAGGCTTCTCAGGTTCCATCCCTGAGAGGCTCTCTGTACCTGTCGGTGAAAAAAGGATGATGCTTCCCAGCATATCAGGGCCACTTCCGGGATGTTCTGAAGCCCCAGCCTGAGTTGGCCCAAGCAAAGGCCTGGAGGCTGCTGCCCTACCCTCTAGGTTAAACCCACATGATGCCAAATTTGCTGACCACACACGGATCTGGAGAAGCCATCAGCATGTTCAGGGACATAGTTGGGCCAAGCAAAGAACTGGAGCTGGGCAAATTCCCAGGGATGTTAGGGTATGGCTTGCAGCACTGAGTGCCCCCTTAACAAAGCCACTACTATGTCCAGAAAGGACAACCTATTGGGGATCTCATCATTGCTTCTCAATGGGAAGTGATACAGATCTCTGTTGCCAGGCGAAACCATTCCCATAGCAGCAGAAACAAAGAAAAGTTCATTCAAGCCTGGGTGGGAACGGCTGAGGTGGGGAAGCACAGGGATCAAGAGGGACACAGCAGGCTGCCCACCGTGTGGCAGGTACTGTTCTGGGAGCTAGACCTGGATTATTCCACTGAATCTGTCCTACAAGCACTATGGGATGGTAGCATTCTGTTTTGCAGTGGAGTAAATAGAGATATAGGTTGCCCAAGGGCCAAATGAAAATATTTACTGGCACTAAGAGCTGAAAGATTTGGGTGTGCCCCTGCTCCTCCCACCCTGCCATCCAATGCAAAATAAAAAAATATTACAACCATAAGATAGGTGTAAGCAAGTCCAACACAACTTCGATTTTTCCCATGAGGCCTACTTTTCTGCATATTTTCTTCAGCAAATTATTTCATGACATTTCCTTTTGTTTTGTTTGTGTATGTGTCCTGCTTGCCTGGCAATCCAAGTGTGTGGTCTGCTTTACTAGTGACCTAAGCACCCAGGGTAAGGCGTGGAGCCAAAAATCTTAGCCCAGTCTGCCTCCAGGGTGCCCATCTTCACAATGTGGGGCCAGATGTCAGGCTGCTGCTGGGACAGTGCCCAGCGCAGGGGGTCAGCTCCTCTGGGGAATACACCTTCACAAGTGGCTGCTCCATCTAGATGGGACCTTGGGCACATCTGCCAACAGCCCACTGGCTCAGGTTTATACAATGGGGATAATACTTGCTTTCTAACTAGTTCAGAGGGACAGAGTGAAGGTTTTGTGATGATATCCATGAGTTTGGGGGTAAAAAAAAGGCTACACCAGACATTTGCTCATATAGACAGAGACAAGAATTAGAGAAAACGAATACCTCATTGTTGCCTGTGAGTACTCAGTGCAGTTTCACCTAGTGTATAAATCCAGTCCCAATGCCTCTTCCGTGAAGCCTTAACTGATTAACTCCTACCTCACTCCAACCTGACTTAAATCTGAATAGCTCTTAATTTTCATATCTTTAGTAGACTCTAAAACCATATGACTTTCTGCCTTGTATCATTGGTATTCATGGCTTTATGTCTGAATCTTTGGTCTCTTCAGTATTTCAGCTTTAAAATGGAGTCCAAACAATAATAATTGCTCTGTCAGCCTCACAGGAGTTTAGGGAGACCGTAAAGCACCCTGAGACAGTAAGGGAGTAGGGAGATGCCCTTATGGCGGAGCTGAGGTCTGAGTCAGCTCTGTGCTCCCCGGAGCATCCACCACTGTTTTCTGGTGCAGCCACCTCCGCCATGGGATGAAGTAACCCCAGCACAAAGGATACCAGTGGACAGACACACTGTCAAGCCTCCCCTTGCCTGAACCCACCCTGTGACAGGCCAGCTGCCCAGTCCACTCCCCAGCACTGCCCACAGGGTCCCACACATGCTTCTCCTCCAGCCCTCCCAGCACACACTTCCTCTTCCCCTTTGTCCCAACTGTGGATGGCGCCAGACAAGGGCTCCCCCACCTTCTGAGGGCCAGCCTCAAAGCCTCTTCTTAGAGAATCAGCTAGAAAGAGGAGAGGAAATGATAAGCCCCAAGCACAGTGCCTGGCACATAACTGGAGCTACTTTGGTTCTTTTCTCCTAATCCTGAGAGTAACCCTATGAGGTAGTTGTTACTATTCACATGTTAGAAATAAGGAAATTGAGGTTCATAGGGTTTAGATCTTGCTTTCAAGATCTCTTGGCCAGAATCTGGTGGAGCCTGGATTCTGCAGAGCCGGCCATGTTCTTTCCACAGCCTGGTGCCACTGTCAATGGTAATGGGATGGAGACCTTTCTTTAGAGGTCCTTCTCCTCCCAGTCAGTGCTTCTCCTGATGACCCCCACACACCAGACTTTCAAGGCAGATCTGAAGCTGAACCTGAGGCAGGTGAACCCAGCCTCACTTAGCAGATCAGAGCCCTGCCAGGAAAAGGATGTCCACTGACCTAAGGGTAGGCAGGACAGAGGTGTTGCAGGGACTGTGGCTGAAGGATAGACTTTGCAGAGGTCTGTGGGTCTACCTGGAATGGTGGCCCCTTTAGCTTTGCAGACAATCACCTTTTCCAAGATAGTGATGCTATAATACCTAGGGTGAGGCCTGGGCAGTGGGGATGTCAAGGTGGTAATGAGAGATGGAGCAGACACAGGCAAATGCTCAGTCACCTTTGGGGAGGATTCAAACAGCCCCCTGAACAAGTGGGGAAAATTGAAAGGGCCAGTCGAGGAGCATCCCTCATGCCATCCTCACCCAACAGCCCCATTACATGATCAGCCCAGACCGCCCTGTGCAGACACAGGTAGCTTGGCTCTAGCAGCCCCAGACCCCACACCTGACCCCCCAGGAGTCTACTTCAGCTCTGCCATGGTCCAGCCAGACCTTCCTTATGGCCCATGATGGCACAGCCCCTGGAGAAGCCAGCCATTCACCTCTGTGACCCAGGGGCCAAGTGATGCAAGGGAGGTAGGATCCGAGGCTGCATGCCAGCAGGAGGAAGAGTAAAGGGAACAAAACAGCAGAGGCAGGAGGAAAGGCTGCCAGGGCTAGAGGGACACAGAGCTACTGTGCTCTGAAGAGGCAGGCTGTGTCGGAGGGAGCAGCCACCGGGCCAATTTATTGTTTATTTATTACTCTGGGTTGCTGGGCCTTAAGCCAGGGAAGTTATTTCAGGCAGAGATCATAGCACATTAATTAGTTATTAGAAGAATGTCCTTTTCTGCGAGTTCTTCCTGAGAAAAGAAATAGAGCCTGCGGCAAGTACATATAATTGAAAATGGGTGGGCACTCCAGAGGCAAAAGGCCAAGGGCTGGGGAATGAAGAGGAAAGTCTGTTCCAGAGAGAAAGTCCCCTCACAGGGTCAGGCTGGGGATGGAGGAGAATCACCACACTCAAGGCAAGATGCAGGGATGGGAGAGGGCGGACAGACGAAGGCATGCTGAGATATACACCCAGGCACCTAGCTGCCCCAAGCCAAACCTTCTTTGCTTTGGGGAAGGGGCATAGTACCAATGTATCCTCCTGGGAAACAACTCAGAAAAATGGCTCTGAATACCGAAATTAAAAAGTAAAACAAACAAAAACAATTGCACAACCTTTGGCCTAGTGATTTCACTCCTGGGAATCTCTGATAAAACAGTCCAGTCTGTGTAAAAATATTATGCACAGAGATATTCAGAGTGATTCTACAATAGGAAAGGAAGAGAAAAGAAAAGAAACAACCTAAAACATTCAAAAGAAGTAGACTGGTTAAATGAATAATTGCATATAAGTACAGCAAAATGTCATGGGGCTCTTAAAAATAATGCTTACAAAGAGTTTTTAATTTACATGGGATGTTCATTCTATAAGTGAAATAAGTCAGCATACAAAATTGCATTATGACACGATCTCAACTGTATTATAAAATAGCTAAAAGTACTGGAAATTATATATATACACACTTGTCTATGATACTTAAAATTGTTTCCCTTGAGTTGTGGGATTATGTGTGATTTTTTTCCTCCTTCCTTAAATTTATTCTTCTCTGCATTTTCCAATTTAAAGAAAATCACTGATCAATGGATTTAATGAGAAAGAAGGAAAATATGTCATTTGGTTTGGGAAGCCCTCCCTGTGCTACAATCCCTCCTACCCTGCTGGTTCACTCTCCCTCATGGGGAGACAGCTTTTGATGCATGAGCTAAATTCAGTTACTGGCTTGAGTGGGGAGAGGGAGAACTCCTGTAGTTGGAGGATAAGAAAGAGGAGGGATCTGCCTCTCCTGGCCTTCCTGTTTACCTCAGATAACAATAATCTATGGCAACTAAACCCTGCCACTTGCTTAGATCCAGTTAACAGCCAGCATGACTCAGGTAAAGCCAGGAGTGTGTTAAACAAGAGGCACTTAAGCCTGTCAGCGCTCAGGGATCCTGCCCCCAGGTACACTTGCCTTTCCCCACCTTCCCTTCCCATTCTACAAAGGTATAATGGGAACTTCCTGTGGCTGAGACCCCCGGAGAGGCCCCCAGGAGCTAAGGTATAGTTGTAAGTGCCCATATTACAGGAAGGAGAAGCTGAAAATAACCAAGGTGTGTCCAGAGGACCAGGGAAAGCTATGCAAGGGTAGGAGCCATTTGTAAATGGCCTAAACTTTTAGATGGGGAATTATCTAGGCCAGGCAGAGGATACGGATTACAAAGGAGACCTTGTACAGAACCCAGGTAGCTCTGGAATGTCTTTGACAGCAATGGGTGTTTAATAAAATAGAGATGGTTTAGATCAGGGTTTTCCCCCTATGATCCAAGGCGGCCCTCCAGACGCCAAGATTATATGTAAATTTGGGATGTATGTCTATTTTTCTTAAGATAGTTCCACAGCTTTCATCAGATTTTCAAAGGAGATATTGATTTTTTTAAAAAGTTAAGAAGCAATGGATTAGATTCATAGCTAAGGGCCTTTGTAGTTCTCACAATATAAGAGATCCAAAGCCAATCCGCCCATCTATCCCCTTTCACTCCCTCACCTGGGTACCAAACTTCTTCAGAAATCACTCAGCCTCTCATAGCTGCTGAGCCCAAGACTGTCCACCCAATAAGGGCAAACTTGATCTGGTGTTCTCTTCAGATACGAAATGTTAGCGTGGGGCATGCCTTGCTTCCATCAGGCTTGTGTTAAAGCTTAGTGTTAGAGAAAATTCATATAAAGAAAATCAGTAACCAGGCTGTTAACTTTGCTGCTTTTCTTGCCGAACAAAGCACAGTACTTAGAATATTGCAGGTGCTCAGTCAATGAGTGGAAACTAGAGCACCCCAGCTTTAAAACCTGCAGGAGACAAGCACTGTGGACTTTGGGGAGCCACCGAACCCATCGCTACACTGGAGAAGCCTGACTCTCAACAGCTTGGCAATGGCTGTAAATGAGGCCAAGCAAAATGGCCTGTGGCCCTGTAGGCTGTGTGGACTGAGGACTAGAGAGAAGCCTGTGTTCTAAAGATAGGAAGGATTTTCAACACTCTGGAGGACAATATGCGGACCTCTTTGAATGCAGGGTGGGCAAGTTGACTTCTTCAGAATCCCTCCAGCCCAAGGATTCTACAATTCAAGGGAATGGATGACTCATCATCAAAGTTACAGGCATTTATCCAAGCATCTCCTCCCGTGCATCTACGACCAGCATCCCAGGTTGGCTTCCCACCCAGTTATATGACTCTGGATAATGCATTTAACCTTTCTATGCCTCAGTTATCTCACCTGTCAAGTCGAGGGGCTGCATGAGACAATCATCAATATCCCTTCCACTTCTAAAAGACTTTAATATTATTACCATGCCATTAAGATCAAACAAGGGAAAAAGAAAAAAAGCACTCTGTTTCTGGATAATGCTTCTGTCCAGTCTTCAAAAGGTATGTGTAGGAGTTTTGCTCAGAGAAAGAAACTGATAAAAAGGCAACTGGCACTACCAGGCAGGGGCCACAGGATCCCCAGCCCACCTCCTCAGCTCTGACTGTAAAGCAAGCCCCCATATGAGTAGCTGAAGCCTTTAAAAAAGGCAAGGGAACTGGTCCCGGCCATGAAGGATATGTCCCTAAAAAGTGAGGGTGTACGACACTCCCAGCAGCATAAGGTATTCTTAGGACCAGAAACTTTCTCACTTGTATCTTTTGGACCTTCGTTTCACTATCCATCAAATGGGAAGAACAGGGATGGCTCCGAAAATGAACATATCAAACCGACCACCTGAGCGCAGGGCTAAGTATAGTGGAGAGGTACTAGGTAGGATGGGGAGGAGGACCAGCAATGAAATCGTGGGATAAACTTTGGGGACACGGACACACACACACGCATTTCTTCAGAGCTCTCAAGTGAAGACTGTCCCCAGGCCGGAGGAGGCACCAGGAGTGAACTGAGGGCCTAAGTGCTGGGTGGCAGGGTGGGCTGTCTGAGCCCTGTCTGGACCCACCTGATGAAGGAGGTCTTCCCAGTGGAGTACTGGCCCACCAGCAGAATCATGGGCTTGTTGTCGAAATCGGCATCCTCCAGAGCAGACGAGTGGAACTCGTGGAAGCGGTAATGCTCTTCCAGGGGCAGCAGCTTGTTCTTGTAGAGTTTTTTGAGCCCCTCGCTCACTGTATGGAAGACCTCGGGTTCCTTCTTCCCGCGGTCCTGGGAACCCAGCCAGCTGAACATCGCGGCTGCCGCTCGCCCCTGGCGCGCAGCTCCAACAGGAAAGCGCGGAGCCCCGCGTCCTAGCACCCTTGGCTCCTCGGGAAGATGCTGCGCAGGGCGGGGGCGGGCCTGCCCGTCTGCGGCCGCGCCGCCGCCTCACCGGAGCGCCAGGCTCAGCTGCACCATGACCAGGGCGCGCTGCTCGTGGGTCGCTGGGCCGAGAACGTGCTCTTCCCAAGCTCCTAGGACCAAGCCCAGCCCCTTCTTCATCCAGCAACCAAGGGCGGAGGGAGGGAAACTATCTGGGCTGGGCAGGAGGGTTGCGATCTTGGAAATTAAAGTCAAACCTGTAATGAAACTGCCAGATGCCGGAGTCCTCCCCGATGTCTGCTGCTCTGGCCCAGGCACAGGGAGGGGATGCTTCAGCTCTGCTCCTGCCTCGCCGGATGGCTCAGGGGTGGCGGCGGCGCTGCCCAGCCCGCGGACAGCTCAGCATCCGCAGCCCGCAGTCCCAGGAGCCGGTTTAAATGCCAGTGGTGCAGGAAGCTGGCTCGTGGAGGAAGTCCCCGAGTACTGGCAAGGCCAGCCCGGCCAGCGGGTCCCAGCGAGGAGAAGCTGAACAGGGCGCAGCCATGTTTGTGGGCAGGCGCTCTGCTGGGGATGTGAGGCGCTCCCTGGGAAGAGAGGGATGCTGAATCCTGTGGGAAAGCGCTGGTATTTCAGTCCCGGCCTCTGGAGGTTTGATTTGGGAACAGCGCCCTCTCAGGGACAGCTGCCAAGACAGAGTTGACTTGCTCATGACTGCTTTTAAAAGGCCTTTCCTTTAGTTACTGAGTTCAATTCCTTAGGAAGACAGGTACTTCAATATTTGGGAATATTGGGGTGGGGTGGAGGGTAGGGAGGAGGCAGACGGAAAGAAGAGTCCAATACCAGGTTACAAACTGACCAGAACTGTCACTACCGAAACTTTTTGCTAGGTGTAGGGTGAAGTCAAAACCATGTCCATTCATTCATTCCAATGAAACAAAACAAAGCAAGTAAATGCTCCGCAGCCAGTACTAGAGACTCACCAATTTGGGTGACTGTGGACACAAAGTTGATCACAAAAATGAGCGATAACAGACTCTTCCAGAAGCTCCAGGCCAGGCCAGCGTTACAGAGGAAGTAAGAACTGAGAGCCATGGGTTCATGGTGGAGGAGACATTCCTTTTGTCTGGGTAATTTGAGGAAGGCTTCACAGAAAGCATGGCTGTGAGCTGGATCTTAAATGATGAATCTACAGAGAAGAGAAAAGATATTCCTGAGTAAAGGGACTTTGCAAAGACATGGGAACATGGAAAAACTTGGCATGGTAAAGGCAGAATAAACAGTTTCACTAGTTATAGGGAAGGGAGTAGTGTCTGAGACTAGGCCCTAAGGGCTTTGCTTGCCCAAACAGGAATCATAGAGGGGATAAAGAACCAAGAATAACATTATTATTAATCACTGTTAACATTAATTATGTGCTCGCTATGTGCAGGGGCCTGGGCTAAGCTCTCAGTGAGCATTGTTACATTTGACCTTCACGGCAGCTTTGTGAGGCAGACCAAATGATCTCCCAAATCATACCAACGAGAATGGGGATGGGACCAGTTGGCCAGGTATAGGCCAAAAGGGGTGCATTGTTTGTAGGGAGCTTAAATGCAATAATAAAACCAAGTCAGAGTCGGTCTGCTTTATATTAGCACCATTCTAAACAGTGTCAGTGATAAAATCCCCCTACTTGCCAAGGCAATTGGCTCCCATACACTCCCACAGATGAGGAAACAGAGCAGGCTAATGGTCCAGGTGGGACTGCTAATGCTGGTAACAGTGCGGGGGACAGACTGGAGGAGCAAAAGAAGCTGGAGGCCAAGAGATCAGCTAGGACACTATTCAAAAGTTTAGGAGACAGTGGTAATCGGGATGGGGAAAAGGTCGTATTGAAGATGCTTGTTATGGTATAGAAATGACAGATCTTGGTAAGCAATCAAAGAAAGGGAATAAGGATAAGGCAGTCTAGAATGATTCTGAATTTTGTACTCTCGGGGCGAAGGTATAGGGGTGAAACTAGGGGGGCCAGGAGGAGAGCAGATTTAGCATTATAAGATGATGTGTTCAATCTGAAACTTGTGTAGTTGAGGTAGCTGTGGTAGCCCCAAATGGAGGAATATACTAAGTGAAGCTGTGGGGATTTGGGCAGGAATGATCAGAGGTGGGTGCTGGCTAGAATCTTCTTAGATACAGCTCAGCTCTCTAGCTCCCACCTTGAACTCCAGAGCTGATTGCCTCTTTCTGAGCCCTCTGAACCCCTGGTAGAAACCACTCATCAATAATTCACCCTTGGTGTTTACATTAGCATTGGCAAATGAGCATAAGAAGCAACATTTAAAACATTTGGTAACTCACATAGCATGGGAATGGAGCAATTGCAACACACTCTTACTTTCCCCATGGAACAGGGCCTAAGGCTCCAGCTGGGCTGGCTGTAGAGGTGCAAAAGAGGGTGAAAAGATATTACAATACATAAACCCAACAACAGAGCACCCAAAATATATAATTAATGCCTGTGCATTAATAAAAAACATTCCTATAGAAAAAAAATTGGCAAAAGACACAAAAATTCCTTTTATAAAAGATGCTACATCAATGTGCTATAAACACAAGAAAAAATGTTAAACCTCATTAGTAGTGTCTGGAACTTGGAGGGGCCTAGGTCTGTCCAGGGGGAGAGTCCAGGATGGACAGAGTGGCTAAGGAGAAAGAGGCAGCTTCACTGTGGAAATATTTCAATATTTTAATAACCAGTACAGCTATGGTATTGTGTACCACTGAATGTCAACCCCGAATATCTAATGTATTGGGTGCCCGCTGAAAATTTAACTCTAGCTCTCAATTCTGAAGAATTGGAAATCTACCTTCTTTAAAAAAGAACCAAGGAATAATGGGGTATATCTATATACTAGCAATAAAGACAATTTTTTAAAAAATATACCATTTACAAAAACCAAAAAACACAGGGTTATGCAATACCTTTATATGTAAAATGATAAAACATAATGGAAAGACATTACAGAAATTCTAAATAAGCAGGAGAGACATACCATGTTTAATTATGAAAAGATTCCATGTCACAAGGATGTAAATTCTTTACAACACAATGGCTAATTTCAATAACTGATAGAATTTAGATTAAAATCTGAACAGGGATTTCCATGGAAATTAACAAGGTGATTCTAAAATGTATATAGAACAATAGTCCAAAAACAAATAAGATATTCCAGAAGAAGAAAGAAGAGAGGAATGTATAACCTACATCCCCATGACTACTGTATAACTACAATTTGTACTTCTTAATCCCTTCCTCTTTGTTACTTACCCCCAATACCCCTACCATCTGGCAACCATCCATATGTTCTCTGTATCTATGAGTTTGTTTCTGTTTTTTTGTTGTTGTTGTTTATTTTGTTCTTTATATTCCACATATAAGTGAAATATCATTGCATCTGTCTTTCCCTGTCTGACACTCCATTCAGCAAAATATCATCCAGGTCCATCCATGCCACTGCAGATGGCAAGAACCCATCCTCTTCCATGGCTGAGCAATATTCCATCGCATATATGTACCACCTACTCTTTATCCATTCTTCCATTGACAGACATCCAGGCTGTCTTCATATCTTGGCTGTTGTAAACAATGCTACAATGAACATATAGATGCGCATGGCCCCTTGCAGTAACGTTTGGGTTTCTTCAGATAAATACCCTGAAGTGGGATTACTGGGTCTTTCATTGTCTCTTGTTCTAGCCTTTGCTTTAAAGTCTATTTTGTCTGATATAAATATTGTTACCCAGCTTTTTTTGTTTTTGTTTTTTTGTTTGTTTTCATTTTCATGAAATATCTTTTTCCATTCCTATACTTTCCATCTCTGTGTGTCTTTTAATCTGAAGCAATTCTTTTGTAGAAAGCATATGTAAAGGTTTTGTTTTCTTATCCATTCATCCCTCCTGTCTTTTGAGTACAGCATTTATTGGGTTGTCAAAAAGGCATGATGTATTTGTTTTATGGTTTTGCGTTGCAAAAATGCATCATGACTTTTCTGACAACCTAATAGTCCATTAACATTGAAAGTAATTGTTGATAGTAATTGTGGCTATTGCCATTTTAGTTTTCATAATTTTGATTTTTCCTTTTTTTGTTTGTGCATCTTAAAGAAGTCCCTCTAACATTCCTTGAAATACTGGTTTGGTGGCGATGAACTCATTTAGCTTTTTCTTTATCTGTCTTTCAATTTTAAATGATAGCTTTGCTGGATAGAGTACCCTTCGTTGCAGGTCCTTGCTCTTCATCATGTTGAATATTTTGTACCAATCCCTTCTGGCCTGCAACATTTCTATTGAGAAATAAGCTAGAAATCTCATGCGACCTCCCTTATAAGTTATTAGTTGTCTTTCTCTTGCTGCTTTTAGGATTCTCTCTTTGTCTTTAACCTTTACCATTTTAATTATAATGTGTCTAGGTGGGGGCCTGTTTGGTTTCATCTTGTTTGGGACTTTCTGTGCTTCTTGGAGTTGTATGTCTATTTTCTTTGCCAGGTTAGGGAAGTTTTCAGTCATTATTTCTTCAAATAGGTTCTCAATCCCTTGCTTTGTCTCTTCTCCTTCTGATACCCCTATGATACAAATGTTGTTACATTTCATGTTGCCGCAGAGGTGTCTCAGGCTCTCCTCATTTCATTTAATTCTTTTTCTGGAGTTTTCTCCTGTTCTTCCATTTGGGACATATTTCTTTGTTTCCTCATTTTGGCTGCCTCTCTATGTTTGTTTCTATGTATTAGGTAGATCTGCTATGTCTCCCAATCTTGGCTGGTTGGCCTGATGTAGTAGGTGCCCTATGGGGCCATATCATTGTCTCTCTGGTCACCTGCTATGGATGATCCAGGAGTGTCCTTTGTGTGGATTGTGTGTGCCCTCTTGTTATAATTGAGCTTTGCTTGTTATTGGCACATCACTTGGTGAGATTGACCCTCAGGCTGATAGGCTGTGGGGTTTGGCCACATTCATAGCTATGGGCTGCTATGTGAGGAGCTTACCCCATTGAGTGGGATTTGCCCCAATGGGCTCTGGTGCCTGTTGAGACTGCCTTTTGGTTGTGCCACTTGTGGAACTAGTTATGTGGTGCTCTGCTGTGGTCTGAACCAACCTTCAAGTATGTTAGTTCTGGGGCCTCTTTTGAGGGGCTCTGGTACAGGCCAGGTCAGCCACTGACTGTGATCAGCTGAGGACTACCTGGTAGGAGCTACAAAGTGATCTGCACCTGTTTGCTGCCTGTGCTAACCTTAGAGGCATGTGAGAGAGGCCATGCTGTGAACTGAGGACACCTGCCACCAGTACCAGGCCTAGGGTAGGTCCACAAAATGCTAGGACACTCAGAGGCCTGCTTCCAACTGCTGGCTCCCTTAAGGTTCAGCCACTGATATGGCCTCGTGCGGTACACAAGGAGGGTGAAGCAGGGTTTCAGGGAATCACTAGAGTGGGAAGAGTTGTGGTCACCATGTTACTGTAGACTCTGGTTTTGTGCCAGTGCTGAGCTTGGAGTGCCTCAGCAAAA
The DNA here is from genome assembly GCA_033961575.1 of Aselliscus stoliczkanus. Taxonomy (NCBI): domain Eukaryota; kingdom Metazoa; phylum Chordata; class Mammalia; order Chiroptera; family Hipposideridae; genus Aselliscus; species Aselliscus stoliczkanus. The sequence continues at coordinate 49,279,723 of CM066730.1, read as the reverse complement.
GTCTCAGAGCACATTGAGGCTAGTCACCACCTAGCTGGGGGCTGTGGACTCCATCTGATAGTTTCCAAGAAAGAGTACAATTTGGGTGGGGCTAGCTACTCTAGTGTTTATAAAGTTGGATGGGGCTGGGTCCCAGTGAATCAGCAGGGTGGAGCATGTGGAGCTCACCAATCAGATTCAGATTTGGCCTATGGGGGAGGGCTCAACACTGGAAGGATGGTGGTTGCCTACTGACTACACAGGAAAAGGACCCCACACAGGAAAAATGGCAACTGTTCTCTAGCCCTCACTACAAAGTCACACACCTCAGTCTGCCCCACCGTATATCTGTGACACTCCCCAAGTTACTGTCCCTCCACCAGAGCCCAAGGTGAGAGCTTGTGAGTGAGTGAATCAGTGTGTGTCTTAAAAGAGGATGTTTGGGTTTCCTGCAGCTTTCTGTCCCACCCAGATAGTTGGAATCCCCACTGTTTTTCACAGCCAGATGTTGTGGGGGCTCCTCTTTACTCTGGGCTCGGGAGGCTGTTTTGCGACTGTGGTACTTAACTCCTCCAGGGTACCTCTGTGGCCAAGATATCCCTCCTGATTCTCAACGGCCTTGAGGAGGTTTGGGGCCTGTTTCACTTCTCCTTCCTTCCTACCAGTCTTGACATGGCTTCTTTATACCCTTAGTGGTAAAACTTCTGTTCAGCCAGACTTCAGATGATTCTCCAGATTGATTGTTTTATAATTTAGTTGTAATATTAATGTGTTCACAGAAGGAAGCAATATTTATCTACTCTGCCATTTTGGATCTCTTACCATCTTCCATTATCATTTTTTTTAAATTTTAATATATTTTATTTACCCCCACATATCCAAAATATCATTTTAGCATGTAAGTAATATAAACTTCCATTCTCTTTTGATTTAAGTCTTCTTAAAGATAAATTATTGGATAACATAAGCCTTATTTCAGAATTATCCTGTTTCAGTGAGCTATTTGTCTATTTTTAGCAACATCCTATTTAAATTACTGTAAACTTATGATACATTTTAATATTTGGTATGAATATTCACCCTCCCTTACTAACAGGGTTTTTAAATTTCTTAGATAGTCTCACGTTTTTCTTGTTCTCATTGTCTCCTTCCTTCTCCTCCTCCTCCTCTCTCTCTCAATCTTTTGCTTTTTGTAATTGAAAGTAATTATGAAAATTTGGAGGTAATTTTGCTTCAGTCTTATTTCTGTACATATATGTTTACTTACCATCTGCTCTTTTTCCTCCTGTCAGCATCATACCATGAGTATTTCACATATCCTGAAAAACTATTCAAACAATTTATTGGAATGAATGCTAATATTCAACTATAGGAAAATTTCACAGTTCGATTAATCATACTCAATGATGGACATATAAATTATTTGCAGAATTGTTGTTAACAATAATAAAGGCTCTATTTCAGAGTTATCCATTCTGTTTCAGTGGTCATCAGTGAAAGATGAACATCTTTGTACATAAGTCTTCATCCATGGTTTTATTTATTTAGTATATATTTTATAAATTGAATTATTGGGAACATTATTAATACTTTTGATGCTTGTCACCAAATTGCTTTTCAAAAGAGGTGTATCAGTTTTATTGCTATCACAATGATGTCAGAGTTCCTAGGTTTTTTGTTGTTGTTTTTTTTTCCTCTAGCACTGTATGTTTTGTTTAAAACTATTCACCAATTTGGGAAGTGATCTCATTTTTAAAAATTAGTATATATATCATTACAAAAAAGTTTGAAATTTTTCATTTGTTTGTTAACCATTTATATATCTTCTATCACTGTTTTTATTTATCTTTTATTTTTTTAAAACAACATTTTATGTTTTTAACATTGTTTTGAAAAGAGCTTCTTATTTTTACAATAAGGACATTAATCTTTTGTGTTTATTCATCCAGATTAATTTTAAAGAATTTTTGTCAATTACCTTCTCCTTGTCTCTTCCCTCTTCCCCAAAACAGGATCATTGGGATATTTTTAATGCAGAATCTCATTAAAACTATAAATTAATTTTAGGAGAATTGACATCTTATTAATAAATTAATATTTCTATCTAATATGGTATGGATTCCCATTTATACAAATATTTTTTACATCTCTGTAAACTTTTTGTAGTTCCCTCTCAAATAGTCTAAAACATTTCTTTTAAGATTATTCTCAGTTACTTTATATTTTTATTGCTACTATGAATGAGACATTTCTAGTATGGTTATTTCTAATTGCTTATTGTTATATGTAGGTATGCCATTACTTTAAATAATATTTATCTTATGTATAGTTATTTTACTTAATACTCATCAATATAATAAATTTTAGTTCATTCTTAGGTTTTTTAGTGATATGAAAATCATTCACTAGTGTTTTTCCTCTTTAGTAACATTATTTTAGTTTATAATTATATTTCATATCTTGGTCAGAATTTTGAGGACAATGTTGAAAATTAAAAAGGAGCATTCTTGTTTTGTTTTTTTTCTTCAATGTTATTCTGATACCTATTTGAATTCTTCTTTCTTTCACTCCTTTGGCTTGGGAGCTGTGATCTCTTTCAACACTTACTTTTTCCTTTTGGTCATCTAAAATATATTCTACCAAAACAAAGCATCAAGTGTGTAGCACCCCCTGAAATTTAAAAGACATACATTTTTGTGTATGTAGACTCCTATGCACTTAATAACATATATATGTCATATACTCTGAGTGTTCTTTATTAGAAAATGGTAATGCCATTAATAGAAACTGAGACCACAGGAGAAGGAGTAGGTTTGGAGAGTTATGTACTGATAGCCACAAGAACAGTGAAGCACTGTTCCGTTGTCTTCTCAAAGGCTTTTCCTTTACAGGATGGGACAGAATTCACATGTTAAAGAGACACAAGATTTAATATACAGTAAACTCAATGTGAGTCAACACTGAGATGTAGTTGCCAAATATAATTACGAGGTACTAGCTGCATGAAGACAGCATAAGAAATGACGACTATCAGCACCGACTGAGAGCCTGTTATATGGCAGGCATTCTACTAGGTGTTCTCACATAGATTACTCATTTCATTTTCACAAAGACAGTGCAAAATGTCATTATGCTCCCAGAAGAGAAACTGTAGCTTAATAGCTAAAATGAAGCAGAGCAGTGGAATGTGCCAGAGTTTCTCTGAAGCGTAGGGTCTTAAGCTGATTGATGTACCCCACAAGTGGCATGATATAGGATGGGACAACAGTCATTATGTTGTGCTGTGAATAATTTAAGGAACTAAAACCTTAAAAGTTATATCTGTCACATGAGAGGACAAACACTATAAATGTAGAATGAGACAAAAACAATCAATTTACTGCTCAGTCACTACTGTGATAATGCCCATATGGCAGATTTCAAGTACCATCTTCATGCCTATAATCTTAAACATTTGTATCTCCAGCCTAGGCATCCCCTGGGTATCCTGAGGCAACTCACACTCAGTCGCAGGGGTTAAGAGGCTCCCACAGTCCTCTCAGTAAGCACTAAATCCAGTCAATATGGAATAATCAAAATCATTCTTTTATCAAAATTTATTGAGTGCTTATTACGTACCAGCCACTGCCCTAAATGTTTTGTATTCATTACAAAATGCATAGTTGAATTCTTCCACCAACCTTACAAAGTAGCTATGATTTCTATTTTGTAGATGATAAAAATGAGACCTTCAGAGGTAAGTTGGTGACTCAGGATTTCCCAAGTAGTAAGTGGTAGAGTCAGTTTCAAACCCCATATTTATCTGGCTCCAAAGGATAGCTCTTTCCAGGACACACATTCACACAAATTCAGAGAGCGGATGAAGGTAAAATCCACCATGCATTGGGGAGGCCCAGATATGGAGTCCCCTCTAGGTGACTCATATTTTAGGTGCTGCTGCCTCATTCCCGAAAACCTCAACTCAAAAGCTTATCAGAGATTATACTTTTCAATGAAAGCAATGTTAGTCTTTCATGTTTTGAAAGACCCACAACAAGCCTTTCCATGGAACTGTACAACACATTTCAACATAAATCTTTGTCATGTTCCTGTTGAAAACTTTAGCCCACACAACATGTCCATAAAAGCGTATTGTTTCCTGGATATAGAGAAACGCTTATTTTAGGAGAATGCAAGGTGAGAATGGCTAATAGATGTAATTGTTAATGTGAGGAATTCCTTTGATTGCAGACCCTGAAGCAATCAGACAGAGACATCATTTTAGATGATTTTGCATGATTCAGCTCTCAAGAATTGGAGCTCCTATCTTGCCAACTCCACTGGAGTCATCACTCTAGCTGAAATGCTGCTGGCTTATGATGCTTTTCAGATCCTTTCTTGGATCTTTGGGCATTAAGCACCATGTCTTACTCATTTTTGTACCCCTGGGATTAGTCATGGTTTATTTATCATCAACACTTGTTTCCTAACAGAAATCTTGCTAGCCCCTCTTGGAAGGAAATATGGAAACCACTCTATTTTCCCCAGCAGTAACCTTTCTTTGTCATGAGCAACATAATGGCAAACTTTCTGCCAAAAAAGATAGGCTGGGTCACAAGTCAAAAGGAAAAAAACAAAACATACAAACAAACAAAAAAAAAACAGATTAACAAGTCAGAACAGACAAGTAGAGGTAAAACTGTAAGACATTCAGGGGAAAATGATGTCAGGAGTGAAGTAAGGATCAGGAACAGGAATGATTAGAAATTCTATAATCATGTATCGATTTGGACAAGTTTAATAATGCCAAGGACACAATTAAGAATGGAGGCAGAAAACAAGAGATGTACACTATGAGACTTGGAAAGAAAAAAGTCTAGACAGCATTTTTATCTGTCAGGGAACCAGATTAGCAGCAAAAAAAAGAAACGAAAAAAATCATACTCTAGACCTCTTTTTTTGTTTGTTTTTTTTCTTTGGGCAGTCTTTATTTGATGGAATAATCCATAATTTCATAATTGTGTTATTTCTGAGCATACCAGAAAAGCCAATCATGCCAAAAGGATCTCCTCTTCATGCCTTATTGTTAATAGATGGAATTCTATGCTTCAAGGTCTATGTTTTGTAATTGAATCAATGGTACTTGACAATTAAACTGTTATTAATCTTTTCATATATTAGATTAACAGATTCTTTCCAATGGTTCTGAGAGAAAACATGTTACAAAGTAAAAAAAAAAAAAAAAAAGAGGTGACAGCACTGGGTTAATGGGCATTTCATGAACTTGCTAGAGAAATGCCAAAATGTACTACTTGTCTAACCAAAATGTTATATGTCTGTCGTTTAAGTGTGTCCCAAGTATTGCTCTAGCATTACTTTAAGTGCTATATGAACCTGTTCCCCTGGACCAATATTAGATCAGAGAAGGTGGGGTATAGAAGACAATAACCAGAAGGAAGAGTGATTGAGGGAGGCTCCTGCTTCTGCTACCATTTAAGTTCTGTGACCAATTCTGCCCTGAGACTCTAAGACTGGGGCAATATCTTGGACCCAATTTAGATATTTTATAAGCCCTAGAAATCTGTTGCAATAAGTTTGCTCTTTGCTTGTTTGGTTTTCTATGATCAAGCAATTGCCTTACACCCTAATGTTACTAAGGGATCCCTGGCTAGGCCCCCTTTTCCTATGAGACTGGCGTCAGCCTTACCTCTGCCACCTTTCCAGGAATTGAGATGTGTTCTGTGGCCAGATCATCATTTTGTTTGATGTTGTCTGCCCACTGGAGCTTGACCTTGATATATTTCTGAATCTTTTCACCTTCACCCACACCAGACCATCATGCCCTGATGCCTGCCCCGCCTCCATGATCTGCATGACTCCCAGTGCCTCCTAAATCCTTCCCATACATAACATATCTTGCCAGTTCAACTTCACTTGGGTTATGGGTTAGAAATAAATGTCCTTGAAATTTTAATTAGCTCTCTGATAACAGGAAAACATCTTCCTATGAAAAAATAGCTTGTCTGTTTTTATTTCCAAATTTCATAGTGAATCTCTTTAAGGACATTTTTCTATGACACTCTAAAATATTTTGAATGTGGAGGAATTAATAACTTGTCTTAGAATTTACTTTGGAACCTTGGAGATGATTTTTATCATGAGATAGCCTGAAAAGCCTCTTTTTATTATCTTTGTTTGGGGATAAATTTCTAACACTTGAAAGTTACATATGGAACAACCAATTTTTTCTTTCATTCTTCTGAACTTGGTATTGTTCTTTCTCCCAGTCACAAATCAAATCCCTTCTCTTAACCTTGTTGGAGTCTAGTTTTGAAAACATATAGCCAACTGAACAAAAATCAAGTGGGGAAAAACTTCAGAGAATAGTAGAACCTGTCAATTGACTTTACAAAGCTTTGGTGCTGCCATAGCTACCAGCGCCTCAAATCCCTGTCTGTAGAGCTGCTAGAAGTAACCCTTACCAGAGTTATAGCATCTCATGGTTTTCTGTTTTCTTACATCTGCAAAAAATGGAATCAATGCATGGAGTGCTTAGAACTTACCCACAAGTATTTCAGTAGTTTTCCCCATTCCTAGGTGTGTTGGGCACAAAACAGTTTTACTTGTTTTTTAATGTATCACATTAAGTAACTTAAAAAACCTGTGTGAGCATAAATGAACACTGAGAGATGTTATTATTTACCATACATGACACCTTAACTTATTCCTCAAACAGATTTTTTCATTTATTATATCACTGCCTGAAATTCCTATAATGGGGGATTCATTTGGGTAAGGAGTTTTCTATTTTATTTTTGTTTCAAGATTTTTATTAAAAATATAGCTAACATACAACAATATTATATTAGTTTCAGGGATACACCATAATTATTCAACACTTATATACCTAAAGAAGTGATCACCCTGTTAAGTCCAGCAACCATCTGGTACTGTACTATGTTTTCACAATATTATTGACTATATTTCCTATGCTGTATATTACATTCCCATGAATTATTTGTTTCATACCTGGAAATTGGACCTCTTATTCTCCTTCATCTTTTCCTCCCTTTTTAATTTTTCAGTTACAGTCGGCATTCAATATATTTTTATATTAATTTCAGGTGTACAGCATAGTGGTGAGACATTTATATAATTTAAGAAGTGATCCCCCTGACTAGTCTAGTACCCACCTAGCACTATACATAGTTATTACCATATCATTGACTATATTCCCTATGTTTTACTTTTTACACTCGCATAACTATTTTGTAACTATCAATTTGTACTTCTTAATCCCTTCACCTTTTTACACCCTACCCTGCAACTTCTTCCCATCTATCACCCCAACAAATCTAGTACCCATCTGACACCATACATAGTTATTACAATATTATTGACTTATTTCTTATGCTATACCTTACATCCCCATAACTATTTTTTAACAACCAATTTGTACTTCTTAATCCCTTCCCCCACATCCAAAACCCCTCCCATCTGGCAACCATCAAAATGTTTTTTGTATCTATGAGTTTGTTTCTGTTTTTTTTTTGTTGTTGTTGATTTTGTTCTTTAAATTCCATATATAACTGAAATATCACATTGCATCTGTTTTTTTCTGTCTGACACTTCTCTCAGCACAGTACCTTCCAAGTCCATCCATGAGACCACAGATGGCAAGAATCCAATCCCTTCCAGGAACAAGTAAATAGTCCATTGTATATATGTACTAACTCCTTTTTATCCTTTCTTTCATCAATGCCAGGCTGCCTCCACATCTTGGCCATTGTAAACAATGCTGCAATGAATATATGGATGCACAGGTCCCCTTGAAGTAGCATTTTGGGTTCCTTTGGATAAATACCTAGAAGTGAGATTATTGAGTCCTTCTTTGTATCTTGCTATAGCCTTTGTTTTAAAGTCTATTTTTATCTGGTATAAGTATTGCTATTCCAGCTTTTTTGTTTGTTTGTATCCATTTTCATGAAATAACTTTTCTATCCCTTTACTTTCTTTCTGTGTGTGTCTGTCTTTCAATCTGAGTGAGTATCTTGTATACAGCATATGTAAGGGTTTTCTTTTTTTATCTATTCAGCCCTCCTATGTCTTTTAATTGGAGCATTTATCCATTTATATTTAAAATAATTGTTATAGGTATGTAGCTATTGACATTTTATTATTCACAATTTTGATTTTTTTTTTTTCTGTCTTGAAGAAGTCCCTCTAACATTCCTTGTAATACTGGTTTGGTGGTAATGAACTCTCTTAGCTTTTTCTTGTCTGGGAAGCTGTTTATCTGTTGTTTGATTTTTAAATGATAGCCTTGCTGGGTAGAGTACCCTTGGTTGCAGGTCCTGGCTTTTCATCACATTGAATATTTTGTACCAACCCCTTCTGGCCTACAACATTTCTGTTGAGAAGTCAGCTGACAATCTTTTGGGGCCTCCCTTATAATTTACTAGTTGCCTTTCTCGTGCTGCTTTTAGGATTCTCTCTTTGTCTTTAAGCTTTGTCATTCTAACTACAATGTATCTTGGTGTGGGCATGTTTGAGTTCATGTTGTTCGGGACTCTCTGCACTTCCTGGACTTGTATGTCTATTTTCATTGCCAGGTTAGGGAAGTTTTCAGTCATTTCTTCAAATAAGTTCTCAATCCCTTGCTTTCGCTCTTCTTCTGGTACCCCTATGATGTGATTGTTATTATACTTGATGTTTTCTCAGAAATCTCTTAAGCTATCTTCATTGTTTTGGATTTCTTTGTTTTTCTTTTTTCTTTTCTGTTTGGATGTTTTCTGCTACCTTGTCTTCCAAATTGATGATTTGATCCTCTGCTTCAACTAGTCTGCTGGTGATTCTTTCTAGTGCATTTTTTATTTCAGTTATTGTATCCTTCACTCCTGACTGGTTCTTTCTTTGTAGTTTCTATGTCCTTTTCAATGCTTACTACCTCTCTGTTGAAGTTTTCTGTAAGTTCCTTGAGCATCCTTATAACTGTTGTTTTTAACTCTGGCTCTGAGAGATTGCCTCCATTTCATTTAATTCTTTTTCTGGAGTTTTCTCCTGTTTTTCATTTGGGACATATTTCTTTGTTTCCTCATTTTGGCTGCCTCTCTGTGTTTGTTTCTATGTATTAGGTAGATCTGCTATGTCTCCCAACCTTGGCTGGTTGTCCTTATGTAGTAGGTGCCCTATGGGGTCCTGGAACTGTCTCTTTGGTCACCTTCTCTGGGTGCTTCAGTAGTGTCCCTTGTGTGGGTTATATGTGCCCTCCTGTTGTAGTTTAACCTTGATTACTATTGGTATATCAGTCGGTGACACTGGCCACATGTTGATAGGTTGTGAGGTTTGGTTATGTCCACAGCTGATGGGCTGCTGTGTGTGTGTGGTGGAGGGTTTATCCCACTGAGTGGGATTTGCCCCAGCAGGGTCTGGTGCCTGTTGAGGCCACCTTTTGTGTGTGCTGCTTGTGGGGCTAATAGGTGGTACTTTGCAGTAGACTGAAGCCAATCCCTAAGTATTTTGGTTCTGGGACCTCCTTGGAGGGGCTGTGGTGCAGGCTCTGGCCAGCCACTGCCTGTGGCTGGCCAGGGAATACCTTGTAGAATCTACAAAGCAACCCACTGTTGTTTGCTGCCTGTGCTAAAGTTGGAGGCATGTGGGAAAGGCACACTGTGAACTGAGGATGGCTGCCACCAGTACTGGGCCTGGGGTAGATCCATAAAATGCCAGGACACCCCGAAGCCTGCTGCCTCCTGTTGGCTCCCTTAGGGCTCAGCCATTGATAAAGTCTCATGTGGCATGTTTGTTGGGTGAGGCACGGTCACAAGGAGTCACTAAATTGGGAAGAGTTATAGTCACCAGGTTAATACAGACTCTGGTTATGTACTAGTGCTGAGCCTGGAGCACCTCAGCCAAAGTCTCAGAGTACACCGAGGCCAATTGCCACCCACCTGGGGCTTGCAGACTCTGATAGTTTTCCAAGAAAGAGTGACATGTGGGCAGGGCTGACTGCTGTGGGCGTTGGGGGCAAGTGCCTCCAGCACTGAGGGAGTTGGATGGGGCTGGGTCCCAACAGAGCTCACAGACCAATTCAGATTCAGATTTGGACATGGTTATCAGGGGAGGGTTCAATACAGGAAAGATGGCACCTGCTTGCCAGCTTCAGGGGAGGACAACCTTATACAGGTAAAATGTGACTGTCCTCCCACCCTAGCCCTGAGGTCATACACTTCAGTCTGCCCTCCATGTGCCTCCAATGCCCCCTGAGTCACCATCCTTCTGCCAGAGTCAGGGTGTCTGCAAGTAAGAGAATCTTTGTGCGGACCACTTAAGAGGATGCCTGGTTTCCCTCAGCCTTCCATTCCACCCAGATGGTTGGAATCCCCAGTTTTTTTGTTTTGTTTTGTTTTTAAAGATTTTATTGGGGAATTGGGGAAGGGGAAGAGACAAGTTGCTGTCTTTTTGTTCTTCAGTCTAGTTGCAGAGGATGTTGCTTCACTGGCCCATGTTGGTATTGTCATTGCACTCTTCCCGGATGAGGCAGATCGGTCGCCGGCATCTGTATGTCGCTCACGGCGGCTATTGACAGCTCACACTGGCTGCCGGCCACTCACTCTGGCTGCTGGCCACTCACTGTAGCCTATGGCAGCCCACTGCAGCAGGGGCTGCAGCCTACACCATCACCGGGGCTTGCACAGCCCAGCTCCAGGTGGAGCTGTTGTTAGCTGTAGAGGGCAGTGTCACTGGCTCTCGTATGTGGGATCCAAACCGGGGCTGCTGGCGTCCCCAAACCAGCTCTTAACCAATGCGCCACACCGCCAGCCCTGGAATCCCCAGTTTTTCACAGCCAGATGTTTTGGGGGCTCTTCTTCCTGGCACCAGTACTCTGGGCTGGTGAGCTTGGTGTGGGGCTGGGGTCCCTCGCTCCTCAGGGGGAACCTCTGCAGTCAAGATATCCCTCCTGATTCTCAACCACCACATGGTGGTTTGGGGCCAGCCCATTTTGCATCTCCATGTGGCCCTCCTACCATTCTTGACGTGGCTTCTTCTTTATATCCTTAGTTATAAAACTTTATTTCAGCCAGAATTCTGATGGTTCTCCAGGTTGATTGTTCTATAATTTGTTGTAATTTTAATGTGTTCATTGAAGGAAGCATGTACAGTGTTTATCTACTCCACTGTCTTGAGGAATTGTCTACCATAAAAAATGCAAATACCTATGGTAAGGTTAAAGATCCATTAGCGAGCCACACATTCATGAGAGCGAGTCACACATTCATGAGAACTAGTTCAATCAGATTGCTTTCCAGTGCCCTGAAAGAATGAGAATTGTAATTGGAGGGAAAGGAAGGAGATACTTTAGAGAGTGCCCTTAGGTTTGTGGGAAGGGCAGGCTTGTATAAGGCACATGTATTATTGGAAAGTACCAGGAAGTAGGGCACTCATCCCGGAAGTGGGGCAAGGAGGTACCAGAGACAAACTTGACCTTTAAATGCTTGCTCAAGGCAGGTCCCAAAAAGGGTCACAGAATATCATAACAGAAAGCTGAAGATGACTAATTATCTTTCTTGTTAAGGCATTACTGGAACAAGCCTGTTGTTCTAAGAAAATGATTGGACTTTTATGATATCATCACAAAGCCCTTAGAGCTCTCCTCCCTTCCAGAGAACACACAATGGGGAGGAACCAACAGTCTGGAGGCAGGAACTCAGGCTCTCCACCAAGCCCCTGTGGATAGAAAGGACCATGTATATAAGGGTAGACTGGGGCAGCGAGCTTCTGGCTGCATTGGGACTAGAGGCTGTCCAGTTATTTAAAGAAGCAAGATCTCCTGTGCAGGTAACTTTCTTTAGCTCCAGGGGTGGGTCCAATTTATACCAGAGCCTGTAGGGGCCTCTGCAGGGTCTGAGTTCAGAAGGTGAGAGAAAGGTAGTTGCTGCTCCTGGTTTGAACTATGCAGGTCAGAGTGTTTCTGGAAAGAGCCCCGGAGTCTGGAGATTTCAATTTTGTTCTCAGTTTTGCTATTGCTTATCAGTGTGATCTTAAAGAATAAATTTCAGCCCTTTGGCCTCAGTCTTCTCATTAAATAAGATGGTCTTTTGGTCTGAGTGATCCCTGAGGTCCCGTCAACTCTGATTTATATTAATGTTCATTTGATGGAATTTCTGATGCTGCTAGGTATTATCATTTCCCAGCGTTCAGATCCTTTCAGAGATCTGAGACTCCTTGATTTTGGAAGGATTCTGGAGGTGGCCTGTAGTCTTGATATTCCAGGAGAAAGGCTGTTCTCTAGGCGCTAATAGGCAGTGACATTGGTTTGACTTCCTTTATGAAATCATGTGTGAAGAAGACACTGATGACAATGCTCATTCTGTGATGGCAAAATAGTCCTTCACATGATCACATGACAGCTTTCATTGTGGGGCTGGGGTATGTGGTGTTATGGGTGGGGGGGAGGGGCGGCAGGCTTGCTTAGATGAGAAATCTAAAAATCATCATGGTTGGAGCAATTTGCTCGCCTCTGGGCATTCAAAATCACTAATTGAGGCTCTGGATGGCTTCCGAAGGAAGACGGTCAGCTCAGCTTTTAACCCTCTTCTATGGAAACAGAGAGAGATATTGTTTGTTTGGGTATGATACAGCCTGGATATGGGTTAGACATTTTTGTTTCAGGGAAGCTCAGGTCTGCAACTGTGATCCTAGCTGGAGCCAGTGGAATGGACCTAGGATTTTGGACCTGGGGAAATCTCCCAGATCTCAGGGTAAGAGAGTATATTTGATTTTCTAGTCCACTGTAAAAAAATCTAGAAGGGATTCTTAGATGAGTTGGGTACCCGCCATTAAAAAGAGTAAGCACTTCGCAGTGAAGAGAAGAGGGCCCACTGTAGAGTGAGAGCCCAACCATTGGACTGTGACTTCCTTGAGGGCAGAAATTCTAATTGATCCCTACCCCTACCATCTAGGGAAACACCTAACCCATGGGGTAGCACTCAATAAAGCCTTGTTTAAAAAAACAAGCCTTGTTTGAAAAAGCCACTGCTTTTCAAATTCCTTTCTACATTCCTCTCTTAACCATCCATACAATCAATAAAAAAGAATAGAATTGATTTAACTAGTAATGGTATAATTGGTTTTATGATTAATCTCTCCACCCCAAGGGTAACTACTAAGTTGACTTCTAACACAGATTGGTTTTGCCTTTTTTGGCAGAATCTTAAGAGTTTCTCTGTCTGGATTTTTCACTCAGTATTGTTTATGAATTCCATCCATACTGTAGTGTGTAGTTCTTGTTTGTTCATTCTCAATGCTGTATAGTATTCTATACCCAATATTGTTGAATCCATGTTCATGAGCATGTGATGGGTAGTTCTTGTTTTGGGGCTATTTTGAATAGTGTTGTTATAAATATTCTTGTACATGTCTTCCAGTGTATAACTTTAAGCATTTCTGTTGGGTAACACACAAGAATGGAATTATTGTGTCATAGAGTGTATGTGTGTGTGTGTGTGTGTGTGTGTGTGTGTTGGAGGGCCAGAGAAGGCTCTGGGGATTGGGGATAACCTTGAGCTGAGCTTTGAAGAATGGATGCAATTCAAATCAGAGAGAGCAAGAAACGTCTTGCGTTTGTTCGTGGGTAAAAGTTATGTTGGGATAGAGCAGAGGGTGTGCTCTACAGGTTGTACCCATGGAAAGGAGCTGCTATACTTAGAGACTGATCATCTGAGTTGAGGTCATCAACTGTGGGACGTGAGAGAAGTGATGTGGCAAAGTCAGTCAGAAGGTAAATGCAGGAACCGGGGGAAGAAAGGCCACCTCAGTCTGATTAGTAATGCAGCTCAAAGTCTGACTCTTTAAGATGCAAATATTCCTGAAAAATAAGAGGAACAAATTTACATCTGTTTTAAGATTTTTCCTATTCAAATGTATTTTGAAATGTTCAGAACAGAGAAAAATCAAAAGGGTTGGTCGTTTAAAAACGTGGAAGGTGATAGAAAAATAAGAATAGGAAATGACCTAAGATTAGGGTGCTGCTGACTCCTGGGCAGGGACTGTTAAGACCAGAAGCAGGCTGGAGGGGATAGGGATCCCACTGAGGTTGTGCTCAAGGAACTGGAAGAAAGAAAAGAGGATGTACCAAGGAGATGCCCAGTGCTTACTCTGGTCAGGCTGAGCAGGCCAAGAGCCCACTGGAACTGCTCAGGGGTCTTATCTGTACACAGGGCACTGAACAGGGTGATGGCCAAGCTACTAATAGCCTGATACTAGATTCATCTGCAAGGCATGACATCAGGGTCTGCCTTCCACGCAAGCCAACTGAATTTTCCTAAGCCCAAGGAAAGCTGTCTCTACTACACAGCAACTCAAGGTGCACACTCACATTCTGGGATTGTCGGGATGTCTGCACTTTTACAAACATTTGTGGCTATGAAGTGTCTCATGGAGTCAGATGAAAGATAGAGCAGTTAGGAGTGGGTAGGGAGCCCAGCCAGCCATGTTTTTATATCTCCTAATAGGCATGTAATCGTTATCAGCTAATGCAGGGGGCTTCCTGCCTCTCCCACTACCGCTGTCTATTCCAAGGTGCACGTTCCCTTTGGAGATTCCTTCCTCTTCGAAGGATGACCTTTATTTTACTTTGTTTCTTAGGGGCTCTTAGATCACATACCCCACCTCCTCCACAAAAGAGCTCCAAACAGCCCCAGAAGGGGGGCTGTTAAGGAGGCCCCTGAAAGCAAGCCTCAACCTAAATCAGTTCTCAGAGGTGTGATCAGAACAACAGAAGAGCAGCCAAGTGATTGACAGTTCACAAAAGTTCTCACATCTTTCTCTCATTTCAGCTTCACATCAGGAGGAGCAGAAAGGGCAAGTTTTATCATTCTTTGCATGTCACAAATGAAGAAACATCCATCCATTTATTTGTTCAGTCAGCCAGTCAGTAAACCCTTATCAAGCATCTGTTTGCTCGTGATACAATGCTGGGCTCTGTGAATATAGCAAAAAATATATACCAGTCTTGCTTTCAATAGCTCATAATTGAGCCATGATTGTTTCTGAAAGGTAAATGTCTTCTGTAATAAATGAAGATGAGTGCTTGGAGTCTTCTGTTAAAAACTAAATCTAAGTGTAAACAAATATCTAAATAGTAAAATCTTTCAAGATTCCTTTAAACCATTAATCTTGCAAAATCATTTGCTCTTTTCTGAACAGGTTATGATGTAGGTTTCCTATTCAAAATTGGTACCCACAAAACCACCTGACAGCTGCCCAGGAATGTCTGGTGTCATCACATCTAAAAATGAATTAGAGACCTTAACAGATAGAAATGTCAGTCTATAGCTTCAAGTCTTTTTGAGACATGAATGTAACCATAAATATTAAGAATCTGTAAAAAAAAGATCAATTAGAATCAGTTAGAGATAAAATTCTGTTGCACTACGATAAGTTCTTAATGGTGGACTAATTTAACCACAATTTATTCTATAAATTCCTACTTGGAGCTTATCCCTGTGCCTAACACTGTGCAAGAACAATCTACGTGGTTAGACAGTGCTTAAAGCAAACTTGTCTGTAAAGGAGCAGCCAGGAAATAATTTAGGCTTGTGGGCCACATGATCTCCATTGAAACTATTTGACTCTGCAATTGTAACGTATGTTGCAAAAGCAGCCATAGACAGTACATGAACAGGAAAGTGTGGCTGCATTTCAATAAAATTTATTAATGAAAACCAGTGGTGAGCCAGGTTTGGGCCAGGGGCCACAGTTTGCCAACCCCTGCTTTAGAGCTTTTTCAAGCCACTTCACATTGTTATCTCTTTTGAGTCCTGAGAGTAGACACAGCATGTGTCATCTCCGTTTTACAGGTAAGGAAACTAGTTCAGAGGTGATACGGGGTCTGCCCACATTCATACAGGTCAGAGCTGGCAAACGTGGCCATCTCCTGGGTTTTCTAGTTCTAAATCCAGCAGTCCATAACCACTGTATGCTGCCCATTACACAAAAGAAGTACAGCTCCTGACCAAGATAAATCAGGCAGGGCCCATAGTTAGTCTTATTCTTTTGTTCCAACTGTCAAGAGCAGGGAATTGATGGCTTTTTCAACCCAATGCTTTTTATCATGCAGACAGAGCCATTGCGCAAGGAGCCTAGGTTTCTCTTTCAATTTTGCCTCAGAGAGCTTAGTGGGTTGTGGCAAGATGCCAGGGTTCTCTGGAAATCAATCATCCCCTATGGGGATGCTACAGGTTCATAGCACCTGTGAGCAAGGATGTAGTTCTTATGTCTTTTGTTTCCTTTCCAGAGCCCCCACTCTACCCTTATGAGGTAGACCAAGGCCCAGGTGTATGTGTCTAGCACATAGTAGGTGCCCCTTAAACATCTGAATGAACTAAACATCAGAGCAGGGACTCAAGGCGTGGAACAGATGAAGGTGTCTCACCTGGTGATCCTTCTTAACATTCCCCAGCCAGTTAGCACTCAAAGGCCCCTGGATCGTGAACACCAGGGAACTCCTCATATCTCACCATCACAAAGCTTTCCCTAACACCTAACATTTATCAACAGGCCAAGCACAGCCAATATGGAAACAGTGAAGATTGAGGCCCCACCCCCTCCGCTGAGTGCAAATTAATCCTGACATGAAGAACAGGACCGAGGAGTCTAACCCTTTCTGGGGGCTGAGGGAAGAATTCTCAGGCACAGGCAGCCTTTCATACTTGACTATCTGACGCCTCAGTTAGCTGTCCCCTATTTATTTACATAGTATTATTTTATGAACCTGCTCCAAAATGGTTCACTTACAATAGTTAAAATGAATTTCCAAATATGACCAAGAGCCATATGACCTTTTGCAGAGAGATGTAGCAATCTGGGAATGAACCAATTTTACACCTGCCTTTAACATATAGAAGTCATGTAAGAACTGCCAACTGCCCACATCTGGGTCTAACTCTCCTTAAGGTGACTTAGGGATAAGTACAAAAAGAAGATAGGTGTGGGTATGGCCTCATTCTGAAATTTGGAGGATGAGAGAATCTTGTGATGGACATTTTGCCTTTGGAGCCCCACGAAGCGGGCAGCAAGGATGAGATGCAATGATGTCAGACTCAGAGAGGAATCCAAGTGTGACCCAGTTCTTGGTAAGGAGAGCACAAGCCTGGGTCGGGTTCTGCAGCCAAAAGGTCAGGTTCTGCTGCCACCACTTGTCATATCACTTGCTGCTCAGCCTTGAAGGGACAAAAAGAACAAGACCTTCCTTTTATCCAGCCTTGTGTTTGTTTATAGATGTAAATGGGGTAGAGGAAACTTGTTGGGAAGGGAATAAGGTTAGACTGGAAGAAATTTAGCCTGAGAATCTATACTAGGAAGAAAAACTCAGGGGAAAACACAGACCTGAGTACCAGCTTTTGGATCCCTATAACTCGGGTTAGAAGAGTGATGGGTCTTCCCCCAGGAAGTGTGTGTGACAGCTAAGGACTGCTGAAATCAAACCTTCCTAAAGTCAGAGAGAGGTAAGGGCCTGAGACACACAGCATTCCACCAGTATTAGTCCCATGGGCGGTAAACTCTCAGTATTAAGCAGAGGTGCTTTCAATGTGACTCGCTCAGAACAGAGCCCACAGTAGGCTCAGAGGACAGTGCCATTCCAGGACTGATCACTAGCAGTGTCTGATGAACTAAGAACAAAACTAAGGGTAAGTGTTTAGAATGTTTTATAGCAATTGACCCAATAATTTTCTCTTGAATTTGGAAAAAAAAAATTTAAACGAGGACTTATATTTTGCATACCTTTTTTAAAATGTTATTTTTCTATTAATTCATTTTCATTAAATTTCTGTGACAAATTGGAGATAAAAGAATACAGGTCTTTCACTAGTGATAATTTGAGAAGCACCAATTAAAAGGGGCAATAGGATTCCTATGGGGTAGATGGCGAGTTAATAAGCAGTCTGGATGAGGGGAACTCAGTGAAGGCCAGGCACCCAGGGAAGGCTTCCTGGAGGAAAGACTCAAGTTGGACTTTGGAGGATAGGCAAGATCTTGACAAATGGAGGGAACCCTCAGATCACTTCTATAACTGTATAGGAGTAGGTCTTAGTATAGGTGTGTTTGCAGGCTGCTTCTAGTGTGTATACATTTTGTGTCTTTGTCATAGGCTCACTTCTCTTTCTCACATTCTCTCCATCTCTTTCCTCCCCTCGGTGGGGATGGCACAGGAAGTGAGTGAACTGAACATCTGCTCTCTGTTTCAGGAGCAACAGAGACCATCAGGGAGTACTCTTAGGACCTACATCTGCATCCTACCATGTCTATGAGGCCACATTTTCTAGGCAGATGGTGGCTAGGACAGAAGGAAACAATGGGGGGCTCTTCACAGCTCCCTGCACAGGACTACGAGGCCCTGCAGCAAAGGTGCCTGAGAGCCGGCTGCCTCTTTGAAGACACCAGCTTCCCGGCCACTCTGAGCTCCATTGGCAGGGGGCCCCTGCTGCAGAAGCTGCCTCCCGGCCTACAGTGGAAGAGGCCTTGGGTAAGGGCACAGGACGGGGGCTCCCGCACAACAAACACAAAATGTGTCAACCCAGCCCGTCCTCCTGAGGGCTCAGGGCTTGCAGGTACCGGGACTTACTCTCTGTCATTGACGCCCATGTGCAGGGAACTGGGTTAGTCTTCACCTCCCCATTTTCCAGAGAAAACCAGAGGTGATCCTGAGAAGGGTCAAAAATGTAGCTCTCCCTCATGCCAGAAATACGCAGAGTAGCGGCAGCCAAAAATATAGCAAGGTACTGTTTGGCTACATTGAGATGGCAAGGCATCCTGAGTCACTGCCAATGCCATCTGCCGGAGGGACAAATTTTAACATATCACTCCCCTCCTCCCAAATCAGGCTCATGAAACATGTAGATTCAGAAGCTATTAGTCACTTTATAAAGTATTCTTCACTTTATAAATACATCAACAATTCCTTTAAAAGACAACTTTTCAATGTGTTCAAAAGCAATTCATCTCCCCCAACCTTGATTTACACGAAAGATTCTGGAACACAGTTAGTGAACAGAGTGAAGTCAACTTGTGCCACAAACCTTCCCCTTTTCTGCTTCCTAATTATCATCAAAGCCTGCAGCTCCAGACTTATTAAATCCCTACTATGTGTAAGATTCCCCAGGGTACCTCCTAAACTAGGGAGCAACCACAATTCTACTTCTCCCAGAAATCTTGGGAACTGCTGACATAGAGTGTGTCACACACCTGACCTTTAGGGAACCATGCCTGTACCAAGACTCATGGATTTATTGCTTGCCATGGGGCAGAGACAACCCCCAGTGACTGCCCCCCCCAACCCCCCAGCCCATATCTCAGCATGGAAAGCCAAAAAGGCCATTATAATGGGGGTTGGGGTGGGAAAGAGGAGTAGGGGGAGAATAAGAAAGGGGAAAAGCTCCAGGAAAACTGAGAATGTCCTCTAAATGAATTGCTTCCATTTTTAACAGAAACTCCCAAGAAAAGGCATTTTTCATTGCTAGTGCTATTTATCAGTATCGACACAGAGTTCTCTAGGGTTCTGACTTACGTGAACTTTAAGAAGGAATGTGAAATACAATGGGCAGAATCTGCATGCCAGACTTTTTGGTACAGCCCTGATTTTCCATATATTTTATGTGTATGTCCCCCTAAGTACAGTTTGGGGGTGTGGGACCCTATGGTCACTGTAGCTCCAGGACAACTTCTTAGTCAGAAGGACAATTCCATCTCTTCCTGCAGGAACTGCACAGCAATCCCCAGTTCTATACTGCCAAGACCAAAAGGCTGGATCTGTGCCAGGGATTAGTAGGTAAGTAAGTCTGCACAGCCCCTAGGGACACACACCTGGCCCCTGTGAGCCTGGTTTGGCCAAGGCAGAGTGGGGTGGGAAAGAGGGGAATCGAGAGATTCCCGGGGGATGTGGGGGAAATGGCCACCCTGAACTCTACCTTGCATGCTGTGTCCTTTGCTGGGAAAATGATAACTAGGTCCTGTGAGGATGCATAGGAATGTCAAAACTTGCCTAATGATAATCCTTGTTACCAGCTTATAGGTGTAAGTTTTGTCTTGGGAAAATGTGCTCACTTCTACTTTAGTTCTGGTAATCAGTCTTCTTAGCACACCAGTCACTAGACACCCCAGAATAGGGTCCAAGAAAGCCTCTTCTCAACCCAACTTTCTTTTCAGAATAATAGAAATAACTCTTGGCCCTGAGGGAAGGCACAAGTGATACCCATTTCACAGACAGGGAAATGGAGTCCAGAGGGTTGAGGCTTTCCCAGAAAGACATAAATTGGTTATGGTCGGACTTAGAAGTTTGGTTGTGGTTGGGTTCAAGTTCTTGAGGATGGGGCATTCAGGGAGCTAAAAGCTGATCCAGGAACATGGCTCAATTCTTGGTGTCAAGTCTGGGTTCCAGCCAGTGTCCTCCCTCTTCGCCATACCCTTCTCACTCACCCTCTTCCTCCCTGGCATATAATCCCCTTTTCCTAAACTAGGTTAGAAACCCAGAGAGGATAGCAATAGGAGCAGGCATTCCTTGAATGCAATAAATCCTCAGTAGATTCATGCAGATACTTGTAAAATGTGCCTGCATGTATAGTACACCCATGCAGATACTGTGTGCTGTCTGATTTAGGCGACTGCTGGCTCTTGGCTGCTTTGCAAGCTCTGACTTTGCACCAGGACATCCTAAGCCGGGTTGTTCCTCCGAATCAGAGTTTCACCGAGAAGTATGCTGGCATCTTCCAGTTCTGGGTGAGAAGAGTCCTTCTGGTGTCCCAGCCTAGAGGTGAACATAGGAAAGAAGGTTCTTGGAAGAGTCATGTCTCTGTCTGCTGGGCTGACAATCTTCCATGGCAATCTTTACTCACCAGTGGGCACTCTCTCCCCCCAGTTCTGGCGCTTTGGGAAGTGGGTTCCTGTGGTGATAGATGACCGACTACCTGTGAATGAGGCAGGCCAGCTGGTCTTTGTCTCTTCCACCTACAAGAACTTGTTCTGGGGAGCTCTTCTGGAAAAGGCCTATGCCAAGTAAGACAACCACGAGAAATATTTTCCCTTCCTTCCCCTCCCCTTCTCTTCATCCCCTCCCCTCCCTCCCCTCCTTTCCTTCCCTTCCCTACTCCCTGTCTCTCTGTCTCACTCAGCAATGTTGAAAGAGGGCACGAGGAGGCAGGTAAAGTTCATGAAGTGAGATACTGAGGCATGACTCAGCAAATATGGAAGTGATATACCCAGAGTCTTTTATGAAGGGATCATGCCACCTGAACAAATGTTCAGGAATTTTACCTTCCCTAATGGATGGAGTTGTTAACAGGAATAGGAATTCTGAGCATATACTTTCTTCTTTGCCCCTGAGATGGAAGGAAGGGATTGCAGACACAAGCCCAAGGAATAACCAAGCAAGGGGTTCATGAGGTCCATTTGGACCACCCCAGTTTGCAGTAGAAATGCCCCTTTTCTCACTTCCCACGTTAATGCCTTCCTCGGGCAGGCTTTCTGGCTCCTATGAAGACTTGCAGCGTGGAGAGGTATCTGATGCCCTTTTGGATTTCACCGGAGGGGTGACAGTGACTATCAAACTGGCAGAAGCCCCTGGAAACCTCTGGGACATCCTAACGCGAGCCACCTACAGCAGAACTCTCATTGGCTGCCAGACCCACTTAGGGGTGAGACTGGGCTGTGGGCTGGCAGGGCTTCCTCTTCCCCTGCTGCCCTCCTCGTCATCCATCGGGTGGTGCTCGCACTCTGGGGAGGCCCCTAGACTTCCACAATTTCTGCACCTACAGTCCTGAGGTCCAAATCAGAGCAGCCTCAGGGCAGGGAATTATAGAATAGACAGCACGCAGAGAAGGGAGCGGACAAGTGTCAACCACATGTGTGGTATTTACTAAGCACAGCTAACCTTGACTGTCTAATTTAATGACAACCGAGAACCTGGAACCGGTAGGGAGCCCTGGGCTGAGCTGTGCCTCCACCAGTGACCACCGTGTCATCTCAGATGGTGACTTAGTGGCTCTGCATCTGAGTTTGTCCTCTGTAAAACGGGGTTATAATCACTGTAAAGAGGCACCCCAACTTAAAGGCTCAAATGAGACTGTGGGTGATGAAGGGCTAAGAAAACAGTAAGGTAACACAGGGCAGTGTGGGTCTCTCCCACCCTCTCCTCATATCCCCTGGATAAGCTATACTGCAGAGGGCTGATACCTGCCTTCTTGTCTCTACAGAACGAGAGGATGCTGGAGAATGGGCTGGTGGATGGCCATGCCTATACTCTCATAGGCACCAGGAAGGTGGGTGGAACCGTGCCCCTCTGTTTCTTGTCAGCCTCCCCCTTTCTCCCAGGGCTTCTTGCCAAGGTCTGGGGTCACCTTGGTGAATGTTATTATCTGTGCCCAGTCTAGGTGGGTGGGGGTGGGGTAAATTCTCTGGCGGGTCCTCCGGGGCCTGCCAAAGCAGGTCGTGGGCTTTGCCTACCTCTGTGCCTATTTTCTGGGGTGAAGTGGTAACCAGCTTTGTCACTGTCACTGCACCATCCCTCTCTTCCCACAGGGAAGTCCCAACCAATTTGCCAGATATCCCTGCTGTGCATTACAACCTCTCCTTGAACTTCATTTCACTCTGGGCTGCCCATGAGAGCCTTTGTTACTGGATCTTCCCCATAAATTCCTGCTTTTTTCTCACTTACTCCTTTTCAACAATCTCCCAGTTTCCTTCCATTGCTATTCACCTTTCTGAGCTCTACTAAGCATTGACAGAAAGATGAATCAGACAGGGACCCTACCTGCAAAGAGCTTATAGTCAAGAATGAAGACAAATCATATTTGAAAAGGATAAGAAAGAAAGTAGAAACTGAGAGAAGAAAGCATAGATGAAAGGCTTTAGGGGTTTAGATGTACGAGCAAAGACATTCACCTGATTGGGTGGGAGTGGAGTCCCAAAGACTTGATAGAGGAGGTGACATTGAACTAGTCCTTGAAAGATGGGTAGATTGGTATGAGGAAAGAAGGAATTACTGTCAGAGGCAGCCACATACGCAAAGTATGGATAAGAAATCAGTAGATTCAGTCCTAAAGAACCCCTGACATTCTCTGGAAAGCTTGACTTCCCCAAAGTTCCCCAATTCCCTTTAATTTTGTTCCAAATTTCTTGAACTCAACTCACATCTGGCTTCTTCCTCCTAGATCTCCATCGATCATGTTTCATGTTTGAGTGTGTACCAAGAACGTTTAACTTATTTTCATATTTATTTAACAAAATTTATAATTTGTTAATATGTATGTGTTTATATATTTTGCTTTACAGTTATTCAAGAATATTTAACAAAATTTAGCACTTACTATGTGCTACATACTGACCTGATTTACAAATATTAACTCACTTAATCCCCACAGCAACCCTGTGAGAAGGTGTATTAGTGCCCTGGGGCGGCCATAACAAACTACTACAAATTGTGTGGCTTAAAACAGCAGAAATTTATTTTTTCACAGTTCTGAAGGCCAGAGTCTGAAATCAAAATGTTATTAGGGCCCCCCTCCCACCAAAGGCTTTAGGGGAGAACCCTTCCTTGCCTCTTACACCTAACTACTAGCTCCCAGCATTCCTTAGCTTGGGAAGCATAGCTCCAATCTTGGCCTCCATCTTGGCCTTCTCCTCTGTCTCGTCTTCCCTTCTTTTCTTGTCCCTGGATTTATGACCCACCCTAATCCAAGACTATTTCCTCTCAAGGGTTTTAACTTAACTGCATCTGCAAAGAACTTTTTTTACAAATAGGATCACATTGACAGGTTCTGGGTAGATACATCTTTTGGGGGGCACCATTCAATCCTTTACAGCGATGTAACTATTTGCTTCATTTTACACATCAGGACATTATCACAGAGAGGTTAAGCAACTTGCCCTAGGTCTCACAGCTACTAAGTAGCAAAGTCATTTTCTCTTCTACCAACCTCGGGGCCTTTGCTCTCCCATTTCAAGGTCTCTTCTGCAAGCATGAATGTCACCCAGATATCTGTGACATTTGAAGTTGGCACTCAGCCCAGCCCACCTAAACTGCTTCTTGTTTTGTGCAGGTGACGTGCAAACATGGACCTGAATATCTAGTCAAGCTGCGGAACCCCTGGGGGAAGGTGGAATGGAAAGGAGACTGGAGTGACAGGTGAGCTTCCAGACTGGCGGGGAGGGTTGAAGAAGGGGTAGGTGAAGCCTGCCAAGGAGGCTGCCATCTGCACAATAAAATTCAAAGTGTTCTTTGGTTTTTAAGCTGGATCAGGAAAGCTTTCAGATGTGAAGGTCAATCTCTCACATTTATAAAATGTTTGAAGATATGCAGATTGTTTCCTCCTTCATTCTCGTAATTAAAGTTAATGTTTATTGAGAGCTTGCCAGCACTGTGCTAAGTCCTATTATCTCATTTAATCTTCCAAACAATGCTGTTATAAGGTAGGTAATTTCATCCCCATTTTACTGGTGAAGGAGCTGTTGCTTAGGTTAAGTGACTTACTTAAGATCTCACAGCTTGACTCAGTGTAGATCTTGGCTGTCGAGTTCAATGTTGTTTCCAAGGCATGGTTCAGGGTGCTTTTGGGCTTTTTGAGTCAGAGCTAGACAGGTCCGGGTTGGTCCCTATACCCTGCTTACATCGTGTGACCTCTGGGCATTCTGGTTAAATGCCTACATTTATGTTGTTTCTGCCTAAAGACAACTCTAAAGGGGTGTGGGCTTTACAAACTAGAGACATACTGTAGTCAGAAAAGGTGACCAAGTGATAAAGTCCTTCCCCTACTTGCTATGAAGATTATAATACTTGACTCTGTATCACACTTTAAAGTACAGAAACATGTCCACATATCCACTATCATATAATAACTTTTATAGATGAAGAAATGAAGGCTCAGAAAAATAAGTTGAATTCTACTCCTCATAAAATGTGCCGCACTAGATTTGTTATATGTTAATAAAGAGAATTGTCAAAAGAACTGGGCCTATGTGGAAAAATGGCATATATATATATATATATATATATATATAAAAGTGTTACCAAAATATAATATCATGACGTTGTTGTTGGTTTTGGTTTCATGGAAGAACAAGTACTTATATTAAAGATAGATGATGGATTTAATTAATTTTGTTAGTTGTGTGATCTTGGGCAAGGTTTTCATTCCTGAACCAGAGGTGTAGTGAGGATTAAATAAAATGATAGGCTTTCAGTTCACAGTGTCTAATCAGCTGTTAATTCCATCTAGTATATTTTTCATTTTAGATATTATATTTTCTAATTCTAGAGATTCCATTTGATAATATCTTCCACTTCTCCCCTTATTATGTCCATAGTTCCCTCTATAACCTTGAGACTGTGGAACATATATTAGCTTTCTAAATGTCTTTATTTGCTAATTCCATCATCTCTCTCATTTCTGTCTGTTTCTGTTTTTATTCCTGGTCGTAGATCATGTTTTCTACTGTTTTATATGCCTAGTCATTTTTTTATTGGATACTGGACATTGTAAATTTCATTTTCTGAGTGCTGAATTTTTCTGCATTCCTTTGAAGAACATTGGGCTTTTTTTGACAGCTAGTTAAGTTACCTAGGGATTATTTTGGACACTTTGAAGTTTTGTTTTAAAGCACTTGGGGGACAGATAAAGAGAAATCTTTATTTCAGAGATAATTTGACCCCTCTATCAAGGTATTAACCCTCTGGGATCTCTACTAAAGACCCCATGTCTGCAACAAGGTCTTTCAACTCTGGTTTCTGGGAATTCAAAGGATTCCCAGCCCTGCGTCAGCTCTGAGAATGATTCTGCATATAGTCTACAGTCTAATGAGTTTTACTTTATGTATTCACAGATTTGATTTCAGCCAAAAACTCAAGGGAACCCCTATGGAGTTCTCTAGAAGTCCCTCTTTGTATAACCCTCTCCTCTCAGGCATGTTCCCCAGCAATTTCTAGCTGCTTTGACCACTCTGAACTCCAGACTCCATCTACTGCACTCAGTAAGACTAAGCTCTTTTTGGGTTTCACGTCCCTGCATCACTGCCCAGGGAACTACTTTCAGGCGATGTGAGGACTCACCTCAACTGTTTCCCTCCTATCTGGCCTGTGCTACCTGCTGTCTAATGTCTGAAAACAGTTGTTTCTTGTATTTTGTCTCATTTTTAGTTGATGGTGTGAAAATGATACAGGAAAGCCTTAGTTCTTCACGGTCAGAAATAGAAGTCCAAAATGATAGGGCTTTTGAAAATAAGTAATTCCAATATAGGTTCAAATGCTATCTCTGACACTGAATAGCTTTTTGACTTCAAGCGAGTGAATTAATTTCTTTTAATCTCAGTTTCCTAATCTCCAAAATGGCCACAAAAATCCCTACCTTGCAAAGTTGTATTACCCTTAAATGAAGCCAAGTATATCAAGAGCCCAGCCCAGAATTTGGCTCATAGTGAGTGATGAATTAATGTTACATGTTGCTTTTTATATTACAGGATATGAGATTTAGTTGTCTGCAAAGCAGCATAAAGATGAGAATAAATAACAACGCCTATAGAGCATTTACTAAAGAATTTCATGTATGTCCTCTGCAGTTCCTTCATTCCCCATGGAAACATTTCTTTTTTGTTTTCAGCTCATATACATGGGAGTTACTGAGCCCCAAGGAGAAGATTGTGCTGCTGAGAAAAGATGATGATGGAGAATTTTGGTATTTGACTCAGGGGCTTGGGACAAATGCCCTGGCTTACATTTGGTCATCCAACCAGCAAATATTTATTGGGTGCCTCATATATGCCAAGCATCTCTTATGCAGAAATCAAGAAGATCCTTTAGGTGCTCAGAGTCTAGCAGGGCAAATATTGTCACAGTCTGTGTGACGAGGTGGGTGACCACTGGCCTGGAGCTCAGTGGACGCTCGGAGCAGAGCATGGGAGTGGCCACATCCTCTCTGACTTCCACTCTGCTGTTGTATCACTCAGTACACTCAATCCCAAGGTTGTGCCTTTCCTGGCCTAAAAAGGAAGTGAGGAAGGAAGGGACTACAAAGTCTTGTCAAATTATAAGCCACCTCACCTGTGCCCTCCAGAGCAAAAGAGCATTACATCCACCCACTCCAAAGCCACTCCCCTCTTATTATGAAATGTCATCCAAATGCCCTGAGCTGATGCTGCTTCTGGGAGTCTGACATGAGACCCCTCTTTTTCCCTTTCCTTTTGCTTTTCACCCTTACTATAACTTCCCCCCTTGTTCCCACAGACTTCTCCTTTCCATTACCCACCCTTTCCAGACTGCTGTGGTCTCTCTTTTGAAGTGATAACTGAACTCAAGATCCTTGCAAATACTATTATTTTCACTTCACAGATAAATAAACTGAGCATCAGAGTCCAAAGAGCAAGCCTTGATTGCAAAGTTAGCAAGTAGGAGCAAAGATTTTTTTATCAGTTAATGACTGAGAACTGATTTGTTCAATTCTTGTTGAACATGTATAATCAACTGACGAATTATGAATTGTCTCAATTCAGCTTTATCACTTCATCCAGCAAAATAGAAAAATTCCTCACAGGCAGCTGTTGTACAAGGCTGTCTCCAGTCACAGGGAGAGGTGTCTGGTGGCTCCACCAAGCTGTGATGGAGCGTCGCACTGGTCTAGCCAGCCCCACTCTTGTGTCCAAGGCCCACTCAACTCTGCACACGGGCATGGAGGAGGGGGGACTGGGTCCAGGGGAGAGTTGAGATGCCCACTGCTTAGTTCCAGCCTCTGCTTTGGTCCTGATAACATCATCTCATTTGTCTCTTTGCGCTGTTCCCTCTTTGTCTCTACAGGATGACGCTGATGGACTTTACAATACATTTCAGGCTTCTGGTCATCTGTAAACTGACCCCAGGCCTGCTGAGTCAGGAGGTGGGCCAGAAGTGGTCCTATACCATGCAGGAGGGGAGATGGGAGAAGGGGACCACAGCTGGTGGTCCAAGGAGGTCACCCCGAGGTGAGGATGTGTGCAGGAGCTAGGGTTCTTGGGTCTAATGTGGCAGCTTTTCCGGACAAGGGTGGGGATGCAGGCAGAGCCACTGTGGTTGGCTGTGTAGCTTGTGCCCTGCAAAGGGCATCCGGTTAAGGTGTAAGGGGCTCTGTTGGCTAAGCTATCTGCTCTGGCCCTGGGCTGTGTCCACTGTGAAGATGGGGCACCTTGGGTCCTAATTTGCACAAAGGCCTGGAAATCTCAGTCAAGCTACCAGCCTTTCAAGTCTATGTCTTTCCAGAGGGTACTTCTTTCTTATTAGCACCAGGAGGCTACAGGCACACGTCCTGGGTAAAAAGGTGGGTTAAATCTTGCTTTGGTTGGGGGACAAAATGATCGATTTGCTGAAATAAACAGCCGTTAACAGGCAGGACTGAAATAGTAATGATATCATATGTATCAGGCCTTTCTTACCTAGAGTTTGGTAAGGATCAAGGATTCCCAGGTCATCAGTTATAGGAGACAAACATGTCTTAATTCTCAAAATGGAAGTTGCAGTGACTGTTTTTCTCTCCACGATGGAAGTACTGAGCAAATCCCTTTAGAAGGAAAGACCTGCAGGGTCTGATCTCAGCGGGCTTAGGCGGCCTGAGCTCTGGGGTCCCTCACCCCCGACAGTGTTCACTCCAAAGCATGAAGCTGCCTTAAGCTAAGACTTGGTTCCCTTAAAATGCAGATCCCCTTGGGTAGGCACATTCTCCTCAGTTAGTTAATACAGTCATTCTCCTGGGCAGCCAATGTTTATGGGGCACAAAGTTTGCTCTGAGAATAGTTCTAAATCTGTGTGTCTGTAGGAGAACCTGGGGGTGGGGGGGTAGAGGTGAGATGGGGGTGGGGAATAGAGCTGAAGCTGAAGAGACTGACTATGTGCAGACGGACCTCCAGGGGCGGGGGACCGTGGGTGGGTGCCCTGGGTCTGTGCACCTCTTAGTGGGGCTTGGGGGGCAACATGCTAAGGGAGCCGAGGAGCTGTGTCACCTTGTTTTGTTCTTCCCCAGACACCTTTTGGAAGAACCCGCAGTTCCTGCTGTCTGTCTGGAGGCCTCAGGAAGGCAGGGTGCTCCTGATGCCATGCAGCGTGCTGGTGTCCCTGCTCCAGAAGCCCAGGCACAGACACCGCAACCGGAAGCCTCACCTCGCCATTGGCTTCTACCTCTTCAGGGTAGGTGGGCCTCTGGGGCACGCAGCCTCGCATGGGATCTCCAGTCCTTGCCCTCTTTTTCCTGTTTCCTGTCCTCTTCACCATCTGTCCCTGTCTACTCACAGGCCTGGGAGCTAATCCTGGCTCTGCCCCTTAGAACAAGTCACCTCCTTGCACTTGAGCATCAGTTTCTTCATCTGGGAAATGGGGACAATGATAGTTATGCAAAGAAGAGAGTAAATGAGCAGGTGGCAGTGTTTCTCCTTTTGCCCTGGCACATAGTTGGTACAATTAATACTGGTTTCCTTTGTCTCCCCCAAAAAGCCAAGGGTGCCTTTCCTTGCCCTTTTTCAGAATTCCTGATGATGATGGATTAAACTGTCACTGACTAGAACCGAAAGTCTTGTGGGAAGAGAAGGGGTCTCAGGGTAGAGTCTTATTTTTTTGTTTTAAATTTTGTTTCTTAGAAACTTCATTGGGGAACAGTGTGTTTTTCCAGGACCATCAGCTCCAAGTCGAGTAGTTGTCTTCAATCTAGTTGTGGAGGGCGCAGCTCATTGGCCCTGTGCGGGGATCGAACCGGCAACTGGCCGCCCCTAGAGTCTGCTTGTTTATCAGCCTCCATTAGAGTATGTGCTTGTGAAAGAGCTGGATTCACGGCCTAATGAGGTCTCTCTTTTTTGTTGTTTTTCAGATGAGCAAGGTGAGTTCCATACTTGACCAGCTAGCCCTGGTTTGGAGTGGTGTCATAAGTGCTAAGCCACTGTGAGGTTTGGTTTGACGGTAGCAGCCTTTTGTAAGGAGCTATGAGAAGGTCTGACAATGATGCCAACTGCCTACGTGTCTGGAAGTAAAGTTTCTGCTATTTGTTTTTACCCAAGGACCCCAAGAAATCCTTATGCATCTACAGTGAGGTCTCAGGTCCTGCTGTAGAACCCATAAATCTTAGAATTTATGATATCCCTACGTAAATACCTAGGGCTAATATTGCAGACTATCACAGCATAGGAAGGCAGATAAATCACAACCTCACCTGAGTTATGAAGCCCATAATAAAGTAGATCTATAACATATGGGACATCAGGAGACCATACAGCTCCCGTCCTTGGGGATAAGGGACAAAGGATTGGAAAATGGGACAGAAACACGGGCAGAGAACAACAGCTCTGTATTCAGCTACAGTGACAGGCTGGAGGGATCAGTTAAGAAGGCCTAAAGCATCCCAGCTTCTGAAGGGTGGCAGCTATTATTTTGTTTTTCAAAGAAAGCAGGAGTGAAAAACTTAATTTTCTCAGGTTGGACTAAACAATGTAAAAGGATTTTTAGAAAGAAACCATTTTGCATTGTGTGTCTTGAGTTGGTTTTGTTTTTTTTTTCCTCCTGTGGGAACTCCTGTGTGAGTGATCCCAAAGTTGCGTATTAATTTAGAAAGAAAATGTTATTTATATCATGCCTATTTCTGAAAGAATTTGGGTCAACCTACAATAAAATTGTAAACAGAACAAAACTCTAAGCCAGTTAAAATTTAAAAGGCAAGAAAAAGTAATAAATAAATGAGGGATAGATATGCAGTTGACTCTACCAGGAAAACTAAACCTAGGACAGCTAGCATGGCTGATTATAAAGTTTAGTTCTGAGATTCCTAGCAGCCAAGGCAAAGATGGCAATAGGCTGATTCCCTAGTTCTCATTGTCTGCTAGAAGAAAGCATATATCATCAGGAGATACATTTTGTTTCCTCAGCCTGAAGTGAAATCTGTGAAATCTGTTTTTGTGAGGATGTGTAGTGTCTTTGTTAGCAGTTGTTTATACACTGGAGAGAGGACCTTCCATACGGACCAACTCTTCCTCTACATCCCTGAGTGAGAGCAAAGGAAGAGGGAGCAAGAAAGAGAAATAAAAGGGAAAATTATATATATATATATATATATATATATATATATATATATATATAGAGAGAGAGAGAGAGAGAGAGAGAGAGAGAGAGAGAGAAATGAATATGAGATAAAACAAAACACATACCCAGGCAATGTCAGAGCCAGAGCCCTGATCCATGAGCTGTTGTCTAGTCCCCGTTCCCCACAGTTATGAGGTTGTGTTCACTGAGATGACTTGGCATGTCCAGTTTATCTCTATGTAGCTGTTATAATGTAGGTGGGGGGATGGTTGGTGGTCCATCTGTGTCTGTGACCATAATCATGTCACATACATGGAGGCAGCCTCAGGAATTGTAAAGAACATGGGCATTGAAACTCAGCTGCCCTGAATTCCAATCCTGGATGGGACTCTTAGCAGCTGGGTGACTTTGGACAGATGACCTCACTTGGAAAGTACAGGCAACACATTTCTCACTTCATTCCGTTTATGATGTTGTTTTCAGTATAATGGCAAATCAATTGATATGTGTTTCCTGAGCACCAAATGGGTTCCAGTAAAGGTGCCCACTCCCAACATAATCTCCACACCTCACCCCTTTATTCCATCCTCCACTGGGGCAGGTAGGACTTGGCAAATAAGAGGCCACCTTAGTCCTGGTTCCTGGCCAAGAGCCCTAGGCCTGGCCATAAGCCCTGGGGAAGCACCTCAACTGGTGCCCTTCTATCTTCCACCCACAGTTACATGATGACCAGAAGCGACTGCCCCGTGAGTTCTTCTTGGTAAATGAGCCCTTGAGTTTGCCTGAGGCATTTGTCACAGAGAAGGAAGTGAGCCGGGAGCTGTGGCTGGAGCCAGGGACATACCTCATCGTGCCCTGCACAGCGAAGACCCGCCAGGAGTCGGAGTTCGTCCTCAGAGTCTTCTCCAAGAAGCACATCTTTTAGTAAGGGCACAGGCCTCTCCCGGAGGCCGGGGTCCACTGGGGGCAGGGTAAGGAGGGCGAGGTGGAGGACAGGGGCTCTGTGGCCAACACAGAGGAGAGGCAGGGAGAGCAGAAAGCAGGGCCACTCTCTGCATGGAGAACACCCTCTCCTTCTTCCTCCCACTCTCCTTCTAGCAACAAAGGAACAGTCTACTAGACGCTACAGAAAAAAAGGTGAGATAGGCATGGCATTTGCCCTCCAGAAGCTCAAGGTCTGGAAAAGGACATGGACACATGAGCAGTTATTTTTGTTGTACTGTGTCCAGGGCCAGCATTTATCTGCACAGGATGTTAGGAGAGCATCATGGAGGAGCATGTAAGCCAACTTCCCACAGTCCTGGGGAAAGCAGAGGTGGCTTTCGGGAGGTGGTGATTTCTAAAGGGTGCACAGGGGTGGTTCAGATGAGGGGAGGCTGTCATCCTCTAGCAGTGTATGCAGGTGAATCAACATGCACACATGCCAGCCAAACTTAGTGGTTGTTTTGACATGATAGCCCTTCGATGTTTAGAATCCGGTTGTCATTGTTTTTTCATGTTTTTAGCCATTGATAGTTTGACTATCTGAGGCCTCACTGCCCTGTCAGACTGCTGTGTCTTAAAATAGAAGTAGGAATAATGAGATAAGGGTGGGAGAAAGTACAATGCATGCCGGACAGAGGGCTCAGCGTGAAGAAAGTGATGGGTATGAGAAACAGCATGAGGAGGGTGAAGAATTACACACAGTGTGCCGGGCCATGTTGCTGGACTGTACGCTTCAAGGAGAAGTGGGAGGCAAGGCGTGACAGGCCCGCAGGGTGCACCAGCTAAGGAATTTGGAAGAGTTTCCAAGAGAGGGAGAAGATTGGCCAAAAGTTTCCCAAGATGATCCCCAAGAAAGAATTCTGTCTTTTGTTTTTCCTCAGTGAAATTGGCAGCAATTCCAGCGTTGTCTTCCCTAAGGTAAGTAGGTGGAATGCCACATGGCTGGGACTGTTTAAAGCCAGGATGGTGGGTTTCGCCCCTCATGTTTAGGGGTTGGGGAGGAGGTCCGCAGACCCTGCAGACCCTGCTCTGGCACACATACTGCGTTATCTGTTGTGCCCTAACAGTCCCCAGGTTGTTTTGTTTTTGCACCAAGAGAACTGCACTTCTGGTCAGGTCTTTGTCATCGAGGGCCCAGGGCACCAGGTGCATGAGTTATACTTTTACTTCCTTCTGCTTCTCTTTACCTGGTGTTTCTTCTGCCCAGTCACTGTTTGCTACTTCCCCCAAAAGCAGTGAGAATTGGGGAAACAAAGGATGTGTGAATACTGTGGTAGAACATGTAAGATGGCGCTCAGGGTCAAAGTTCTGGATTTCAGGGGCCTGGGATCTATGAGACGGGAGCGTGTGCACGAGAGTCCATGTATGCAAATGAATGATCCCGTCTTTCTATGTGTCTGTTCCTGTAGGAAATAGTGGACCAAACGGAAGGGGAGGATGAATTCTTCACCAAAATCTTCGAACAGGTAAGTTGACCAGGTGTGATAGCCAGAGGTGGGCAAAGCAGGAGACAAAGTGGGGTATATAATTCCATGGACAATGTGTTTGCATCGGCCTGGTGACCCTGTGTATAAACTGTGATTTAAGGCTTCCGATTCATCAAACTGCCACTTTCTATTACAGTCTTCAAGTTTTTAGATAGATGAATAGAGCTATTGTCTTTAGAAGGCTCCTGTAAAATGCCTATCTGTTCTTGGAGCTACATTGATTAGTTGTAGGAGAAACCATTTTAATCTTTAATCCCTGAGAAAATCGAATATAGCAGAGTCAGGATCAGTATTGGGAGTGTGGGCGGCATGGCAATGATAAGCCCATTAAGGGAAGCCCAGGGAGAAAGACCCCTTGGGTGGTTTCCTAGAGGTGGGGGGGGGGCGGGGTAGGGCTGGTAAGAGAGTCTTGGGGATGAGAAGGGCCCTGGACTATATACTTGGTCCCCCTGAGTTCTTTCCTTGGGCTATTTAGATCAAGAGGCCAGCAGGGTCACTCTGTCCCTAACCTGCAGGACATTAAATCCATTTGGAAACAAGGGAAGAAATATGCTGGAAATCTGAGTGATGTCATTAAAACTGGAAGAGCATGAGCTCCTCGTGTTAACAATGCTCTGGGTTTCATTCACACCTCGCCTGCCCTCCCGGGTTCGCCCCTGGTGGTTTGCTCAATGTCGCCAGCGAGGATATGTCAGAATCTTACATGTGCTGTTTATAAAAGTTTTCTTCCAGGGGTTTCCAAACATTTTCTGCTGCAGTCCTTTTATCAAATGAAATTTCTTAGAGAGTCACAATATATCTGAAAGAGATAAAAATTTCATATTATGAATATGTATTCATTTTATAAGTTTAAATTTGTGATACTTGTATTTCATTAATATATTTTCAGTTAAAAGTAGTGTACAACGTTGCTTCTGACAAATCTAAAATTGAAATCTGGAGTTTTGGCTGAGGATATCGTATTAAGAATAAAATTGAAACCAAATTGTTTGCTCAACTTCTGAAGCATCTCTATAGAACCCAGTGTGAGAGTCACTGCTCTCTTTTACGCTATTTCTTAAAAGTCCTGCCCTGCTGAAGTATCTGCACTTGGCATCCAGTTAAAAACTATTGTAACAGTTCTCATGAAATTCCAGATTTAACTGCAAGACTAGTCACATTCCTTATGTGCAACATAATGATGTCACTTCTGACCAGAAATGGCATATGTACGGTGCTGAGCAGATGCTGGAGAGCCCCCTTTAGCGGTGGACCCTTTGCCTCTAACAAGCCTCTGGTGAAAATGATTTTCTCCTGTCTCTCTGCTTTCCACTCCAGTATCCAGAAATAAATGTAGCTCAACTGCAGATGATCCTGAACCATATGACCTGGTCCAGTGAGTAATTCAGGGTTATCCTATAGGACTCAGGGGACACAGCTGTTCTGAACTCTGGGTCTGTTTCTCTTTCTTCTGGTGGGACATGTGAATTACTGTGTGCTGGTCCCCTGAGAGCAGTGTCTTACACCAGGGTGGGTCATCTGGTCTGACAAAGCAGTAAGGGAATTTGTGCAGCTTGGAAAATTGTTTTCTTTTTTCTTTTCTTTTCTTTTCTTTTCTTTTCTTTTGTTTTCTTTTCTTTTCTTTTCTTTTCTCTTTTCTTTCTTTCTTTCTTTCTTTCTTTCTTTCTTTCTTTCTTTCTTTCTTTCTTTCTTTCTTTCTTTCTTTCTTTCTTTCCCTTCCTTCCTTCCTTCCTTCCTTCCTTCCTTCCTTCCTTCCTTCCTTCCTTCCTTCCTTCCTTCCTTCCTTGTATGTAGAGACATATGGGGGTGAAAATGAAGATTCCTGCTATTCTGCTAGTTTGAGAATAGCTGAGTACTTCATTCATGATGCATAAATTCCATGTAGAAGAACTGTACCTATTTCCTCAACTTGGCAAATAAATATAAGTATTGAGTAGCCCACCAGGGAGCTCTCTGATGAACTCATGTTTAAATTGATCAACCTACACAACTGTGGAAGGAGGAAGCACATCGCCTAGGGGGACTGCCAATGAGTGGTGTGGATGGATGCCTTCGGATGAAACTTAGGACAAATTATTAGGAAAGTTTAAGTTTATGCAGAAATATTTTATAAGTATATCTTGAGTGAGAAGCACATGGTCTCTCCAGGGAGGAAAGTGAATTTCAAAATGAAAAAAGTGAACCGATTAATTAAAGGATATTTGCTACCTAAGATATGTGATTGCTTCTCCTTTATATGAAGCCAAGATTTCAAACCCAAATAAGTTACAGGCCAGGCTATGGTATAACTGAGGGCTTGGAATAATTTCCAGGTGGCTTCTCAAAGCCAAATTTGAGTATTGTAAAAGAGCCAGAAGAGGAGACTCTAGAAATTATAGAATATAAGTACCCTCCCTCTGCCTACCTTCCCCCCAAATGCTAAGGAAATTATCTAGAAAAGATGGCTTGTGCACACTTAAAATTTTTTAAATGCCTTGGTTGTATATAAAATGGTTTTCCAAAAAAATGCATGGACAAATTGCTCTCATTTAGTCCTCTGAGAGGGATTATGGTATGTCAGGGAACTACTGTGGATTTTGTTGAAATATTTGGTAAAGTCTCCCATGATTAGTGATGAAATGTAGGTTGGAAAGTAGCAATATAAGATGTATTAACAAGTCTTATCACCATTCCCAAGAGTTATATCAAGGTAAAACTGGAGGGATAATTCTATGTTATAGATGAGAGTCTAAATGTTTAGATGAGAGTCTGTGGATTCTGCCCTTGGTTCCCCTTCATTTCCTCAACTTTTATCAATGGTTCAGAAGAAGACATGGAAGGTGGGCTTATCAGCTGTGCAGATGGCACAGCGCTGGGAGGAATCATTATCATAGACAGCAGACTTGAAATTCAGAATGTTCACTACAAGCTGTGCCCAAACCAAAATGATGAAATGGAATCAGGATGATAATTTAAAACTACCATTTTGTTATTTTTTTTAAAAATTGGTTGCACGCATTCCTGATAAAAGAGACCTCATTTTTGTGGCAGTTAATGGAAATATATCTGGTTAATTTAGTTGACCTCAAGCTTAACATGAGCTAATAGTTTTAAATTGCTGCTAAATAAGCTGATCCAGATTCAGGCTGCATTTAATGGGAGCATTTAGGTTTGTGTTTTTGAAATTGTGTTCCAGGAAACATTAGAAACCAAGAGGTTTTAGTAAGTGTTCCATGAAATGGAAGGGGTTAGGTTCTGTGGTCAATTGCACTTGGGAAATTTTGTGTTAAACAAAATTTCAGTGTTAGCTCCTTAGTGCCTATTATATACTAAGGTTCATGATTACTGGAGAAAAGCATCTATAGATATAAAGTATGTCAAATTTGTTTGAACTTAAAAGCCCTTTGTCTAAAGAATGTCTTCCTTGGACCATAATTTGGAAAATGCAGACTGAAAGCTTTGCGAGTGATAGATCCCCTGTACTCTGCTTAATCAAATTGCCTCTGCAGGAGTGTTCCAGGCTTGGTAGCCCATTTTAGAGAGATGCTGGCAAAGTGTAGGGTCTAGAAGATGGCTATGAGGTTTTAGAAACCATATCATCTGGGCAACAGTTGGAGAAATGTTGAGAGGGGGCAAATAACCATTTATGCTTCTTCTGGAGTCAGAAGTAGGACTAGTGAGTGAATTTTGCAGATTTCTTTGGAATTAATGTAAGAGCTTCTCCTGAATGGAGCTATCCATCCATGTGAAATAAACAAGCACCCGTAACTGATAGACCATCTGTCAAGACATCTGAGGAAAGCATCCCCTAAATAGATGAGAGCTTGAACAAGTTGGGAACCTATAACTAATGATCCTGGCCCTCGCTGAGTACACAGGGTACACGTACTTCTGACCCATTGTAAGCAAAGCCAGACTGCTCTTGGGGTTCTCACAGGGTTTTACAGTGCACCTTTGGTGCAGAGTTCACCACCAAGCCTTCTCTCCCTCTCTCTCCTGCTCTCACTCTTTACTCCTCACATAAATGATGGTTATTGGAACCTATGGCTGGGCCATGCAATGCCATCCTGGGCCAGCCCCCATCCAGACTCTTTCTGTTCCTTTACAGATCTGGGGAATGCAAAGCCCCTTTTCAGCCGCAATGCCTGCCAGGGGATCCTGGCCCTGCTGGATGTATCTTTTCTGGTTTGTGGGAAGATGCATGCTGCTGATTGAGAGCTTTGCCTTGAAGCCAGGCTGCCTGGGTTTGAGTCCTAACCCCATCCATTACTAGTTGAGTCATCTTGGGCCAGTCACTTAGCTTCATAAGTGCCGCCAGGTCCTCATCTGCCACCAGGTCCTCATCTGCAACATAGAGATGGCATTCAAGCTTAGTCCACAGGATCAGTGTGAAAATGCAAATGGGATAAGCCATGTAAAGTGCTTAGGACAGAAGTGTCCTAGAATAAACAATTGATATTAGCTATTAACAACAATGGTTTTATTTCCTGACAATGAGAATGAGGCAGCTGCAGGGTGGTATTTAGCAACAATTCTCCAGGTTTACAAGAAGCTTTAACAAGAGCTTCAGGGTGCTAAGTTTTGCATTTGGTGACCAGACAGTGGCTATCCCCATGTACAGGTCAGGAAACTGGAGCACAGGAAGTTTAACAACATGCCATGAACTCAGCTTTCCTGGTGACTTTTCTAGCAAACCCTCTGCCTTTCTAAATGGACAATTTAAAGTTTGGTTATCCATACTACAGGTAGGCAGATAGAATGCGTAGTGTGTGTGTGTGTGTGTGTGTGTGTGTGTGTGTGTGTGTGTGTGTGTGTCTGGGGGGTGGTGTTGCAAATACAAAAATACAGTGTTGGGCCGGCCGAGTGGTGCATTGGTTAAGCGCTGGTTTTGGGATGCCAGCAGTCCCGGTTCGGATCCCACATGAGGGCCAGTGACACTGTCCTCTACAGCTAACAACAGCTCCACCTGGAGCTGGCCTGTGCAAGCCCCGGTGATGGTGTAGGCTGCAGCCCCTGCTGCAGTGGGTTGCCATAGGCTACAGTGAGTGGCCCGCAGCCAGCATGAGCGGCTGGCAGCCAGCGTGAGCTGCCAATAGCCGCGATGAGCGACATCCAGAGACCGATCTGCCTCATCCGGGAAGAGCGCAATGACGATACCAACAGTGAAGCAACATCCTCCGCAACTAAACTGAAGAACAAAAAGACAACAACTTGTCTGTTCCCCTTCCCCGATTCCCCAACGCTGTTCCCCTCCGCCAATTCCCCAATAAAATCTTTAAAAAAACAAACAAACAAAAAAAACCACAGTGTTTGCAGAAGCTTTGCAGAGGGCATGGACAGTGGGAGATGGTGGCCGAGTATATAGGCTTTGGAGCAGGTCCCAACCACATCACCAGCTGTATGAACTTGAACAAGTCTATACTCTCTGAGCCCTCATTTCATCATCCATAAGTTAGCATCCATGGGGAGTTAATACCTCAGAAAATGAAGTAACATAGGTGATGTGAGTACCTCAATGCTAGACCCACTGTAAGGGCTCAAACAGAGGTGGCACATGGTGGTATTTTGACCTTGTCTCTCTGATGTGAGGGTATTGGGACATGTTCCACAAGGCTAATCCTGAAGCTTTTAACTTTTCATAAAATGAATATAAGAGGAATCCTTAGCCACCTGTGCCTGACTTCTTCCCTAAGATGGTTTTAACAATAATGAAAAGAATTGCTTTTTAATTTAAATCACACCAAATAGGCCATGTCAAAAATATCCTGCTTCACTCAAAGGTAGCTGCTGTCATCACCCTCATCACCACCGTCAGCAGCACCTCTCCCCATGCTGCTGTGGTCCAGCTTATTCTATCTTTTCCTAGCAAGGGCACGGTAGCCCTGGATTGGGCTCACCAGCCAGGGGAGGCCAACTAGGAATATCCAACATTGAATAGGACTGTCCACAAATTGCACACTGCTGTGGGGAGGGCCAGTTGTTGCCTCTAGAGGACCAATTGTTTCTCGATGAAACTCCCTTGCCAACTTTGACCTTAATCGTGTTATCAGCTTAATGAGTCAGGTACCGTGTGCATCCAGGAATTCAGGGATCTGTGGAAGCAGCTGACTCTCTACCAGGTAAAAACAAGTCTTCGTCACACCTCCTTGGCAATTCTGCAGAGTATGTGACCTGCTTCTCTTCCTTTCTGCCCTTTATACTCAGCCATTCACCCAACCTTCTCTAATCTCCCTCCAGTGAGACCTCCTTCTCTCGCTCCCAAACTCAGAGAGCCTGTTGCAATCGTGTCCTGAATCTCTGAAGCTCACAGCTGATCCTTACTAAAAGTGTTGTGAGACTCCTCTTGGCTTTCAGAGGGAGTCCACACTCCTTAGCGTGGCATTTAAAGTCCTTCGTACATTGGCTCCTTCCTCCTTTTCCAATCAGTACTCACAATTCTCCCCCTGGTCTCCTGAGTCATGAAGTTGGAAGCCCTTCAAAGGTAGGATAATGTGCTTAGATAAAGCACATTTACCTAGACAGTCTATTCCCCATGACCAAAAGGCTGCTCCCTTTCTCAGAAGCCTTGAGAAGAAATGGGAGAGGTGATTGGATCCTGGCATGGACCTTTGGTCGTGTTGTTATTCTTTCAGCAGGCCTGCTGGTGGAGCCTACGCTCGCCAACAGTCCTCTGCAGCATTGATCCTGGGGCACGGAGGGGCTCTCAGGTGGTGCTTGAAAATGCCTGGCTTCCTTAGCCTTTGGTGTGGGTTCTTCACAGGATGTTTTCCACAAGCAAGACAGTAACAGATCAGGATGCCTGGACTGGATCCAGCTGCAGGCTGCCACGAGGGATGCAGGTAGGCACAAGAGGAGCTGGTGTTGCAGGGGGCGAACAGGCAGGGAGGGGAGGGGTGCCTGTGACATTGTGGAGTAGTTCTAATGAGCAAACTTAGATTTTTTTTTTTTTAGCTGAGCCATCCTGCCACCTGTTGGCAGCTCAGTGGCAGCTCAGCTTGGGCTGGGCATTGAACCGCCGTTGCTCAGAGCTCAGCTCACACTCTTGAGTGAGCTCTTAACCAACTGAGCCATTCGGCCAGCCCATATTTTTTATTTTTAGCTAAGCCATCTTGCCACCTGTTGGCAGCTCAGTGGCAGCTCAGCTTGGGCTGGGCATCGAACTGCTGTTGCTCAGAGCTCAGCTCGCACTATTGAGTGAGCTCTTAACCAACTGAGCTACTTGGCCAGCCCTCTAATGAGCAAACTTATTTCTTGAGTTCAGAGATCCAAACACAAAGATCTGCAAATAAAAGAAACATGTATTATTATAATCACTATGGTCATTGCTAACAATTATCGAGGGTTGGCATATCCACACTCTCATTTAATCTTCAACAATACCCTGTTAAAATCCCTACTTTACAGAGGAAGAAATTGAAGCTCAGAGAAGTTAGGTAATTTGCCTGAGGTTTAAATCCAGGACCATCATGCTCCACAGCAGATGTTCTTGACCCTTAACAGACTGCCTCCTGCCTTGAAGGCCAGCAACCCACTTGATAAAAAGATCCCCTTAGGTTGGTTGCCTAAGGGGGCAGGAATGGGGACTGGAGATAAAATAAAATTAATGAACTAAATAATTAAACAATTCACAGTGAACCCCATAAAAGATTACCATGCAATCAGGATTCAGGTCCCAGAAGAGGAGGGACAATTTAAGGGCCCTCAGGTGGGAGAGGAGCTAGGTAAGAGGTCCCTAACACCCACGTGAGAGCCTGTGTTCAATGCAGGAATTGTGCTTGGCGATAACATCTGCCAGCTGATGCTTATTCGCTATGGTGGCCCCAACCTCCAGATGGACTTTGTCAGCTTTGTCCTCTTGATGCTGCGTGTGGAGAAGATGGAGGGTGAGCTTGTGGGAAGGAGGGTGGGCCAGGGCTTCCTCTGCACTCGTCATGGATTGTCTACCCCCCAGTTCAAGCAGGAGGGAGGACAGCAGCCAGTGCAGAGAGGACAGGTCAGGGAGCTTTGGGAACGCTGGCTACAAGCCCGTGAAGCCCTGCTGTCCCTACCCAAACTAATTCATAGTGCCTGTCCCAGAGGCAAAGGTTTCAGAGAGCACTTATATAATAAGTGTGGCCACATTGGTTCCACTTAGGTTGAAATTGGGTTCCCAGGTAAGGGGGCACACGGGAGGAACTAGTTTATAATGTTTCCAACACACATGCATACATTAGCTTTGTTCCTTTCTGCTGCATTTTCACAGACGTCTTCCAAAATTTAACCCAAGATGGCAAAGGGATATACCTCCAGAAGACAGAGGTAAGACTTTCTCCATGGGGTTGACACATCTTCGGTAAAGGCGGGCAGTGTCAGTCCAGTCTCTTGTGAAGAAGGGCTTGGGGGAGGCCTTCATTCTACTGAGCTCAGGATGTAGCATTGCATTCATTATACTCATTCATTTATTCATTCATTCATTCACTCATCAGATATTAACTTATCCACTCTGTGCTAGGCACATATGAAGGGAACAGGAGGCTGAGTCAGTGTACCCAATGACTGTGACTGTAATAATGCCATGTGACAAATCCACATAATTTCAATGGTTATCACAGCACTTATTTAGCTCCCCAGTCATATGGCTGGAAGTTAACAGGTCTTGGATGGCTGGCTTGTGATCTGTGGGTGAGCTGGGGCTTTGCTGGTACGTTCACCAAGGAAGCTCAGCCAGGCTTGCCCTTCTCAGGACAATGGCAGAAGCACAGAAGAGCAAGCTTAAACTTGCAAGGTCTCCGAGTCTGGGGACAATGTACCTTGCAACTCGTTCTG
The DNA here is from genome assembly GCA_033961575.1 of Aselliscus stoliczkanus. Taxonomy (NCBI): domain Eukaryota; kingdom Metazoa; phylum Chordata; class Mammalia; order Chiroptera; family Hipposideridae; genus Aselliscus; species Aselliscus stoliczkanus. The sequence goes on along the minus strand of CM066730.1, from coordinate 49,237,441 downwards.
TTGGCCAAAGCAAGTCATGTGGCCAATACTTCTTCCAATGTATGCAAAACTAGCCACCTCCTCTGTCGTACATGAGAGGAACTTCAAAGTTACTTGTGGAGGGTGTGGACGTGGAGGGCCTAAGACCTGGGCCAACAATGAACTTGAGCACAGACAATCATAAGTAGTTGTGTCCCACAAAGACCTTTCTGAAGGAGATGACACAGATAAGAAGGAGCCAGGCAGACAGAGTGGAGAGTAGGAAAGGCACAGGTCAGAGGAAATAGCATGTACAGTTTTAGCTAGAGTTTAGAGAATGAAGAAACCTGCTCAGGGTGAGTCTGAAGAGATCAGACTAAGAGGGACATACAGGCCCGCAATAAACCTTATGTCATGAGCTGGCTTAGCATTCCCCATATGGAAATGGATTCTAATCTAGCATCTGTACCCTCTTCTTGAATCTCATACAGTGTTTTGCATGTTATAGGTGCTTACCAAGTGTTTGTTGAGTTGGTGAGGTGATATGCTGAGGAGAGGACAAATCTGTGCTGATACTGATCATCTTCTTTGATTGTTCAAACTGCATGGATTTATTGAACACCTGCTGTGTGCCAGATGTTGCACTAGGCGGTGTTTGCTGCAAAGACAGTGGGGTCTGGCGTTAAATCGTCTGCTCTTTGCTTCTAAAACACAACCTATGTTTGGGCCACTTAGAAAAGCCAGTAAAAGCTGGGGTTTCATCCTTGACCTCAAGTATCCATTTTATAGGATATCTTTCCAAGATATAGGGACCCTGAATCACTCTCATATTTGAGTGTGAAGGTGAGATTCAGATGGAGGGGCAATGGTTAGTCTCTTCTGAGTCCATTGCCATCTCAGATCCCCAAGCTCACCTCCTGATCCCAAACAATCCTTCCATAGTGGGACTCAGAGCTGGGCAAGCAAAATACCATGAGTGTGTAATTGAAAGAGGACAGCCCACAGCCCGAGCAGGCTCCAGCAATGCAAGGTGCTCTCATAGGAGGAAAACTGGACGGAGACCAGGACTGAACCTACAGCAGGCCTTGTAACTAGCAAATCACATTAAATCTCTGGGCCTCGGCTTCCTTGTGTATGAAATGAGTGAACTGAGCTAGGTGTTTCCTAAGATCCTCTCTGGCTCTGACCTTCTCTGGTTCCACGAGGAAAAGATCCTCAGGACCATCCAAGGAAGTCTGCAGGGAGTGGCAGCCAACTTGTTGGAATTTCACTCTGGGGTTTGGTACCTTACTTCATCATTATCATCATCATCACCATCGTCAGCATTATCATTTGGATATAATTGGCCTGCTGAGTGGTCTCTCCAGAAGTCCCTTCTATGTGAGTTAGAGGGACAGTTCATCACACCCACATAAAACTGTCAGACAAATGAGCCCATAAATGTAAACGTGTAGAATATGCTCTAATGGATTTCTGCTACCCGGTCAGTCCACACACCTGCACACAGCTGTCATGAGCATGCCAAATTGAATTCATGGGGAAAAAAGGCATTGAGAATTGAATACAGAATCAGCCTGTACCTTAGCTATCATCATTCATAGGCACCAGGAGAAGTCAAGGTTGATTATATTTCAGGTTGATTTATACTTACTACCAGATGGTGTTGTCCCTCTGGCTAAACCATCCATTAATGTCCTGTCTCTATGGCTTCCCAGAAATGAGGGGGAGGAGGCCCCAAGTCCTGTGTTAGGCTCTGGGACCTGGGAACTGAGAAATGAAGCACCTTTAACTGAGTGGCAGAGGGGAGGCTAAACTGACCATAATTTGCTTTCCTATTATGTCCAGTGGGAGATAATGACTCTGTACTCATAAGACAACTGGAGCTTCATTTGCCCTCACTGATGACTCTGCATATGGCCCAAGTGTAGCCACTGGCTGAGACCAACCGATGCTTACTGTTCTTCAACCCACTCACTGTTCTTCAAGACCATGTCTCCAGTCATCACTTCCTCAGCTGGGAAGGTTTCTTGTTTGTAGATCTCCACTTTGGATGGCCAGCGTGCAAAAAGGGAACAGAAGTAGCAAAGACTGCCTTGGACTTGTAAAGACCAGGTCTTCTTCCCTATGGCTACAACCTTGTCATAGCAGAGATGTTACCTGATGTGGGCTAAGCAATACGACTCCAGAGATGATATCTTAACTTCTATACAATGCTGCCTTGGTGGCTGTTCAATTTAAATGATCTTAGACATGCCAAGTATCATCACGTTTGAAGCAATAGTCTAGGTTTCAAGATCTGAAGAGAAAATGCTATGTCCTTAGACAACTGTACCTGCATCTGTAAATTGGTGGGGACAAAGGCTAAGTTTCAACTGTTTGGGTGTGGGGTGGGGATATGTGGAGCTTCCAAGAGGACAGAACTGGCAGAATCCAGGTGGGATGGGATGGCCCTGGCATCTGAGGTCACCGGGTGGTCTTCTACTGACGTTATCTCCAGATGATTGGATTCAGGGGTGGGGGAACTTGTGGCTTTAAAACACCTAAGTTCTCAAAGGGCTTCCTATATGTGACAGGTGTCAGTTTGTTTACTTGATCTATGGACTGTCATATCCATTTCAAATCAGTCCAGAAAGTCTGCGCACCTACTTCAAAGAAGAATAACAAATCCATGCTACATCATAGAGTTAATCAGTGGATGGTCGGTATATCTGATGTTTTGAACTAGCATGACACCCGACTTTCATAGCATCCCTACCAATCCAGAACCCAGGTGGAAAACCAGAACAAGGGCCATTTCCCAAAGCCTCTGCATTTTACTCACAGCTTTGGTGCCTCAGAGCCACTATTTAAAATTCTATTTTCCTTTATTTACAAACTATTCTAACAAACATGGCTATCTGGTTTCCAAGTCTTTAGCAGACTAAAGGAGAAGGCCAAACAAGGGGTAAGTGTATCCATTGGCAGAAGTAAAGGAACTGTCACAGCTTGATCCACTGGCACTGTAGGAGGAGGAAGCACTTTCAAAGCATGGCTTATGGAAGTGGGAAAGATTTCATTTAGAAAAATCTTTATTCCAAATGATAAAAATGTAAAATGGTGTGCTGTAAAGTACCAGATACATGAGGTATTACTAATTTTATAAATGATAATCATGTATGTATAGTCTTTAAAAGACTTTTATGTCTATTTATCATATCTCTGTTTTCAGATTCTGCCATTGTAAATAGCTGTTTGAATTAAATAGTTACTACTTTGGTCCATGAAGGCGATTTTGGAGATTTTGTTGGGTTGTGGGAGGGTGGTACCATTAGCTCGTTCATGACACCTGGACTACAGTGTGATGGTTTTGCTTGATGCAGATGAGATCTATATCCCAATTCATTAAGTCTGATAGAGCCCTGCTTCTGGCTTCTTGGTGGTCTGAACTGCCTTCCTATGTCATTCATGTGTTACTCTCACTCCCCTGTGTGTCACTGTGGCAACTCAGAGATGCCTTGTTCCCTGCAGACCTCCACCCACACCGATTCCCTCCAATGCCCCCTCCATCAGTTCCCCAGGACTGAGTACTGGAGATCAGGGGCAAAACCATTTCCCCCCAAAATATGCCTTCCCTATCTTTTGTCATTTCAGGGCATGGGAGGCAAGTAAAGATCTAGGATAGGATAGACTGGGCAGGGTCAGGATGGAGTCATGCTGAAGGTCCGAGTGGTGGACATCAGTAATTTCCAGAAGTTGAAAGCCAAAATTGTATCACAACCAAGACAAGTGGAAAATATGCATATCAGAAGTCCGGTGAAGGAGAAGTGAGGAATCAGTATTCAGGTACCCAGACAGTTGAGGTCAGAGAATCCAGAAGGTTGATTTGTCCACAAGTCAAGTCCAAGCAGGCAGAGCATCCAAGGTAAGTCCTGTCCTTGGCTTTCAAAATTCCAGAAAAAAAAAAAAAGACTCTAATGGATGAAAGAAAAGGACAGTACAAGAGGGGCTAAAATACCTGCACTTTCCTGAGCCCCGTTTTTTCTTTTTTCCTTCTCTCATGTTTTGCATAAGAAGTCAGTCGCCTAAGAGACCCCTCTAGACTCTAGTTGGAGCCCTGGGCAGGGCAGTCAGCAGCTGACTGTAAATAGCACTGCTTTCCTGCTGTTGTCATGCTGGGTTAGAGAAATGATTTTAGCCTCCAGGATTTTCAATCTGATGTTTCCCCAGCGAAATATATGTATTTATATTTATAATGGAAAAGAGGAGGAAATGAGTTTCACGGGTTATGGGTAGGTGAAGGTGAACTGGCTCTGCCTGGCTTTAAGGAGGAGCAAGCTGCGTGTCCCTCTCCCAGGAGCTCTGGGGTCACTGACCACAGCCCTGAGCTACCACTATTTTGTCAGTGTCCCGAGGACAGAGGGGGTATAAAATCCAACGGGAATGAAAGCGAGGAGAGGTTGGGAAGGGACATCGTAGCCCTGTGACGTTGGACCTCAGCTTACTCATTTGTAAAATGGACCCCCAAATGCCTACATCACTGGGTCATTAGCAAGGTCAAGCAGGGCTAGCGTGCTGCAGGCACTCAGTAAGTGAAGCTCCTCTTTCTTCCCTGCAGTAAAGCATTTTTTTAACAACTAATATTATTTATTTTTGTTTTTGTTTTAAAAGAACATGGTCACTCCTCGTGGCCACTCCTCTGGAGCACACAAGGTTTCCTACTCCATTTTACTTTCCTGGTCTTCCTCCATGTCTCCGCTGAACGTATCAAGCCACTTCCTTGAACTGTGGCCTCAAGAGGGCTGCCCCAATCCCCAGTGTTAGGGACCCAGTGGCCATCCTCTTGTTAAAGCTCCTTTTAAGTCAAACAGACAAGGACTCTGCCCTCTGCTCACCCCAAACCTCAGAAGCAGCAGCAGGTTTACTCAGCAGAGCCCCAAGTGGTCAATGAGGGCTTGAGGGTAGATAAAGGTGAGAACATCGCTCACCTCATCGGGCGAGTATCATAAGATAACATAGGATTGATTCTGGCACTTGGCAATGTATTTTTGAAAAGGTGAACTCAACCTGATTTCTCTGAGGGAGGGAGGGAACTTTCCTTCCTGCATTTGTGGGATGCGCTGAGGCCGCGCTACCACTAGATGGCACGCTGTTCCCACCAAAGGGCTCCTAATTTAGGGCTGTGGGGCTGACTGTGGATGACAGCGTCGTCAGGCCCCAGACTGGGAAACCTAGGCTGATTACTGTCCTGCCACCCCGAGTCAGTTCAAGGATCCAGCTTTAACCCCACGCAGACACTCTTTCCTTTCTTCGCCTCTGTTTTCTGCTTAGTTTTTGATTGATGCGCTGCTCTTGATGGATGCGCCGCTCTGCATCTCCTTGAGAGTTACAACTGCTCCCAGCCCAGGCTTTCTTGCACGGCAGCGCCTAGCTTAGTGTCTAGCTCACATTTGGGATTTATTGAATGAACGATTTTCGAAGTACTTCACCTGAATCCTGTCCTTTGAAAAGTCAGTATCTATTTGAATTGCTAACTGAAAAAATATAAAAGATTTGCTTACAGAGATATGATTTTCCTTTAAAAGGATCCTTCTGATGTTGACTAAAGTGCAGCTTCCCTCAGCGCCATGCCCTGACCGTCGGGGCAGTTCAAACCACCATTAAAAAGCTCATCAGACTCTATCTGAAGACATACATGTTTCATCTTGACATTCCAGAGATTGGCATATCATTTTCTCTTACATGTTCAGAATTCCTCCTCCCAGAAGTATTAACTCGATGGATCGAGTTCCAGAGCGTTTTTTCCTTCAGGTTGTGACAGTGAAAGCTCTGTCAACAGTGGGAGGTGGCGTGTGTTAGGCCCGAACCCAGACTGAGGTGAGGCCTGGTTGTGAAGCCCTCATCTCCATCCGAAGCCTCAGTTTACACAGCCTCTCCTGCTTGTAGAAGAAAATGAGGCCAACAGTCCTGCAGCCCAACACAGGCAGGGTGGGGTGGTGGAAGGGGCAGGCCCCACTGTGTTAGAGAGTCTGGGCATTTCCGGTTCTCTTGGGAAGCTGTCTGTGGAGCCTCAGATGAGTTCCCTAACTTCTCAGTTCAACTATTTAAGAAGGTTATGTGTGCAGTTGGAGGAGATTGGACTGTAGAACTTGTAAGGCTGCCTCTGGCTGGAGATAACACATTTGCCAAGGTTGGCCTTGGAAGAAGGTGCCTGCTTGAGTCCAGCTCCACCAGTTACAAGTGTAAGTCACCTTTGGCCAGTGGCCAATGTCCGTGTCTCTGGTCCAGAGGATGCTGTGTGGATCACGTGTGATCACATATCAAGCTGCTTAGCTCAGAGTCATGCTGACCCACAGGAGGGCCAATCTCTGCAATGGCCTGGGAATCCATCAGGGGAGAAACCGACTGCTTTCTGAACCAGAGCAAACCAGAGACCACAGGGCTCTGATGCCTGAAATCCACACTTCACTTCTGCCTGGAAAACATCTATCTGAGAGCTTTGGTACAAAGAATTCATTTCCCAGATTCATTTTCATTTTGGCTGAATAAAATGATCAAAATGATGGTTGTCTTTGTTTTGACTTCCCATTGGTCTCACATTAAGTCTCCCCCAAGAGGGAGCTTCACCACGCTCGACATGCTAGCAGACCGATTTGTTCATCTACAGTAGCTGTGAGAGGCAGCCCTGCCGAGGCTGCACAGCCTCATGCAGTAGCACGTGCTCAGGCAGAACCAGAGGACCAGGCTGTGGGTCCCTGGGCCCCCCCTTCCATTCTTACACCCTCGGTGGGTATTGCATGCACTCGGAGAAGTGGGCCCCGGTCAGGTGCCACAGCAAGGCTGGCCTGTGTGCTAACCCTCACTCTCATTTTGTTGGGGGTCCTCTGGGTGCAGCTCAGATGGCTAACTCATGCAGAATATTCTTTTCCTGGTCTTTGGCTTCCTTGAGAAGGGAGAAATCAGAGGTTGTTAGAGTGCCTTTGGCTGGAGGGTTAATGCTGAGAGGACCATGGTGTTCTCCACTCCTCAAACTGCTACTTCCTCTGCATGAGCGCATGAGCGGACGAGCTTCCAGAGGAAGTGAGCTGCAGGGAGGCTCCCATGGGAGGCGCCATGCAGTCAGGTTTGGGCATTGCCCAGAAATGGTCCTATGAGGTTTTCGTTCAGGCCTGCTCATTGCTGAATATTCTCTCTCTCTCTCTCTCTCTCTCCCTCCCCCAACTCCCGTGCGCGCGCGCGCGCGTGTGTGTGTGTGTGTCTGTCTGTCTGTCTGTCTGTCTGTGTGTCTAACACCCAGCCTTCCAGCTGTGATAGTTTCTTTAGATCAGGCTGTGACAATCTATGAGGCTCAGCAGGTGGAAGAAGAGGTCTGAATTCTGTGAGTTCTGGGATGAGAGTTAGTGGTCTTAAAGGAAGTGGAGATGATCCAGGGGTGGGCTGGTGAAATGGCAGACACACTTGACCAGAAGCCAGATGCCTTGAGCTTATGTCCCCTCTACCAACTGGGTAGAGTGATTGTGTGGCCTTAGGAAAGTCATTTAATCTCTCCGAGCATCAGCGTACTCATCTTCTGAAATGGGATGGTAATGCCTGCCTCACAGGGTGATAGCAATGATTAAATAAGATTGTGAATGTGAAAGAGCTTTGCAAATTGTAAAGTGGGGTTTGCAGTTGGGGAGTCATTATTCTAGAACAGACCTGAGGTCATGTGAATTTGCTGGGTTATTTGAGGATATATGATTCTGCTCAGAAAATAATAGAAATAAACAAATAATGAGGGTAGAGAAAACTGAGTGCAGAAGCAAATGGCTTGAAAGACTTGCCAGAGGTAGAGAAAGTGAGCCACGCGTGTTAACAGATAGGGAGGGATGAAAGAGCTGAGTAGGCACTGAATATTCATGATTCACACTAAATAAACATGAGGTGCATTAAGCACCAAATAGTGGAAACATCAAGCACACACGAGACCCACGAGGCTCTCAATCTTCCATCAGCCGCCCATTGGTGATGCCCATATGGTCCTTTTCTAGCCCCTAAAAATGCAGATAAACAGCCCTGGCTTTCAGCTGACTAATTGGTAAGTTACAGCTGTGGTCTTGTGTCTCTCTGATAGCGCAGCACATGGTCGGGCCCCAGCACCTTCAGTCTTTTGGGCTCTTTGCTCAAGCCTCAGCTTGAGCTTGCGACCACACCTGCAGCAGGAAGGGCTGGTGTGACAGAGGGGAGGACGTATGAGCACTGCACACCCAGGATTCGGTCACGTGGTGCTTCCACCCTCTCCCACAATATAGTGTGTTAGCTACTTCATCCCCTGTTTTCCCTGTGTTTTAAATTGATTTAACCGACCATGTGATGTGAGCCTTTTGCATTGGTCTGCGAGCTCTTCTGTTTGGGGACTGGAATAACTCACTGGTAGAGGACATGGATGCTACCACTGCAGCAAGGTAATTTCCCCCAAAGCCACCTGGGGCCAAAACAGGGGAGGGGGTGCTGGGGCAGGAGGAGTGTGCTTCAAACTGTTCAGCGTGGATACTGAGACGTGGGTGCTGTGTCTACATGTGTGGTGGGCAGAGGGGCCCTGTGGCTCCTCTGGTGGAGCTCCTCAGGTCCCTCCCACTATCCCTCAGCAGGTGGACCAGCTCCCATGCAGAATACTAGGTGATGAGCTGTCTGCGCTACTCACCCCCAGGAGGTAGAGGGCAGAGCAGAGCTGAGCATGATCAGTTATTCTTAAATCAGGTAAGTCTCTCAACCTCCATAAGACATGGAAGAAACCCAGCCTGAAAGCAGGATTTTCAGATGCTTACAGTCCTCATATTCTACAGTTGAGATGTTGTCCCTCCACCACCCCCATCTGTACCCTTAGTCTACCCAGCCAAGGACAGTCTCTGTGGAGCCACTTCCCAGGATTTCTAGTCATTTCTTGGATATGCTCAGCACCCCTCCTAATGCCTTTGCAACTTGTATATTGCAGATTGGAAGTAATCAGATGCTTCTGTAGACAAATGAAGCATGCTGGAAGTCCCCTTATTAAGAGGCAGTAGGAGGCTAGAGAAACAGGTGAGTTTCTGGCCAAACCTCCGAGGGGCTATACCTGATGGGATCTTCACTGAGAAGGCTCAGCTGGTCAGAAATCCCCAGGCCAGGGCATCCAGATGTGACCAGTGACTGGAAACTAGGACCCCACCAGTCATGCAAATGTATCCTGGGCATTCAATCCCACAGTTGTCAATGAAGGATGGCTCTTTAGAGTGACCAGATGCTCACGTCTGCCCTTTGAGAAGGGCCACCTCTGGGTACCTCAGAAAGCAAACAAATCATTAGATAGCTAAGCGGACTTAAAGCCCAGGGAGTGAGATGAGCCTGAGCTGCTGCAACACAGGGCTTCCCAGTGATTAAAGATTTCTGTTGCCAGATGTGTACTCTTTGTCCCCCTGGATGGCCCTCCCAACAGTGGTGAGCTTTGCTTTCCCACTGTGTCGTGATCAGCCATCAGTGACTTTCATCCATCTGCTTGCACTTGTATCACATCAGCTTCTTCATTTAAACACATGGAGCTTTCATGGCAGGCCACACTGTCCAAATTTACAGATTATTTTATGTTGATTGCATTTTTGGGTGGTTCCTTCCTTGAGTGTGCAGGGAGGGCCCCTAACTCACCCGTGGGTGCTCTCACAGCCCAGTTTGCTCCTGAAAAGATTGCCCTTCAAGACAGTTAATTCCCATCAGGAATATGGGTTCCCATTAGGCCTGATCAAGAGACTCTGTGATTTAAAGCACCACATGTGTTGGTTTATTTAATAGCTGCAGACTTTAATGTTGCTGGGAGCTCATGGGAGCTTATATAAATATCTTTTAAGCCAAAAACAATAGAAAATGTGCCAGGACCTTAAGCAGAACTAACTTTTGAGTTTAAGAGTTTGGGATTTTGAAAATGACATCTTTTCCTTCACTTAAAAGAATTTTTTTTTTTAAGCAAGCAAATAATTAAATGTTGTGAACAGGAATTTCAAAGTGAATTTTTAGAAGAAACAAAAACTTTAAAGATAAACCCCAGGTCTTTATCTTCAAGCATGAATTCCCCCCTTGGAATCTAACATTTATGAGGTTTCTTTAGGGGTTATCTATTTGTTCCCTGTAGCATGGTCTCTTCATTGTAAGAGCTCTCACTTTAAAGCCCATTCCTAAGGAAAGTGATATTTGAAGGACCCAGTTTGCTTCAGCACTGAGGTTCTTAACTTGTTTCATTGGTTTAAAAGAGTTGACTCTAGGGGTTTGGGTAATGTACATGTTGTGGGGTACCTGGATGGCTCCCCAGTGTGTCCAACCAATGGGACCTTGAATCAGAATCACCTAGAGAGGTCTTAAACCTACAGCTTCCAGGGGCCCAGAGACCACCTTCTTCATTTTAACACATGGCACGTTCTTCAAGTTTACAGATGATCTTGTGTTGATTGCATCTGAGAATGGCTGCTTCTCTGGCCATGCAGGGAGGAACCTCAGTTCGCTACTTAAATCTGAAATTCTGGGGCCAAAGACATGGAAATCCAGGTTTCCACAAAAGCTCACATTTCATATACACACACACACACACAAATCACTAAAATTTTTTTTTTTTTTTTTTTTTAAGATTTTATTGGGGAATTGGCGGAGGGGAACAGCGTTGGGGAATCGGGTAAGGGGAACAGACAAGTTGCTGTCTTTTTGTTCTTCAGTTTAGTTGCGGAGGATGTTGCTTCACTGTTGGTATTGTCATTGCGCTCTTCCCGGATGAGGCAGATCGGTCGCTGGCCTCTGGATGTCGCTCACCGCGGCTATTGGCAGCTCATGCTTGGCTGCCAGCCGCTCACGCTGGCTGTGGGCCGCTCACACTGGCTGTGGGCCACTCACTGTAGCCTATGGCAGCCCACTGCAGCAGGGGCTGCAGCCCACACCATCACCGGGGCTCGCACAGCCCAGCTCCAGGTGGAGCTGTTGTTAGCTGTAGAGGGCAGTGTCACTGGCCCTCATGTGGGATCCGAACCGGGGCCGCTGGCATCCCAAAACCAGCGCTTAACCAATGCGCCACTCGGCCGGCCCACTAAAATTATTTTGATGAATGCAAAGACCAGTGTTTCAGAACCCACCAACTTGTCTCTGTCACGTTTCATTTGTTCCATCCCTCTCCAAGATGGGCTCCTGTCATAGGTTTTCAGGACATATCAGACTCATATAAGATATCAGAGGGGCACTGGCAACCCTGACCTCTTGGCATAATGGAAAATGCCAGGAGGGTTTGTACATTTCTGCATCCTTCTCCCGTGCCACTCTCTCACACCTGCACTTTCTCCAGAGCTCCCCAACCTACCGTGGATCTGAAGATGCTGAACTGACCTGCTGGCAATGTGGGTACCTTGTCAAGAAGAGCGTGAGGTTCACTTACAAGTGCTGGCATATACATGTTAATTTTAGGGTCTTCATCTGCTTTGGTAGATAAATCACAAACATTTCCATGAATAACTTCGACTGTTATGTAAATTGGTTTCCATCTGCTGGTCTGTTGAGAATAACATTCCATAATTACAGTTGTTTACTTATGGGAAAATCAGCTTTCTTTTATTATTATTATTATTATTATTATTATTATTATTATTATTATTATTTACAGATGTACAAAACAATGCAATAGTGATCTTTTTCACCACTTACAAAGTGACTCCCTCCTTCCCCCTCCTTTGCCCCCCACCCCCGATATCATACATATCTATTACAATTCCATTGACTCCATCCCCACACTATATTCCACATACCATGACTATATATGAGTTAAATTATAGTCAACATCTAATATTATTCAGCGGCAGCTTCAGATGTATAGTGCAATGGTCAGGCCACTACACCATCCACGAAATGGTCTCCCTGACAAGACATGTGTCCATCTGGTCCCCTAAAAAATATTTACAACCTTATTGATTATATTCCCTAAACTGTCTCTTCTGTCCCTGTGGAAGTATCATATTACCAGTTTATGTTGCCTCGTCCCTTCCCCTTCTCCCTCATGCCCACCCCCGTCCCATCTAGTCCTCATTAGTTTTTTCTTTGTGTCTCTAAGACTATTTCTGTTTACAATGCTCATTTATTCAGTACTTTCATATAAGTGAGATCATATGGTATTTGTCTTTCTCTCACTGACTTATTTCATGTAACATAATGTTCTCTAGGTCCACCCATATCGTTGCAAATGGTACAATTTCTTTCTTCTTTATAGCTGCGTAATACTCCGTTGTGTAAATGTACCACAGTTTCTTAATCTAGTCGTCTACTGATGGGCATTTCGATTGTTTCCAAGTCTTGGCTATTGTAAATAGCATTGCAATGAACATAGGGGTGCATATATTTTTTCGAATTAGTGTCTTGGGTTTTTCAGGATAAATACCTAGGAGTGGAATTGCTGGGTCAAAAGGTAGTTCCATTTCCAGTTTTTTGAGATACCTCCATAGCAAATCAGCTTTCTTACCACCTTCTCCATTTGAGACAGGCCTCCAACTGTTGCAGGAACCCATGAGCCTGGAAGGGCTGAAGTCTGAGTTTGCAGGTTCCAGGACGGAGGAGGATCCAAACATCTTCAGCCAATGTGTAGGGGACTAGGCGCCTTCTTGGTTCCTCCACATTCAGATGTCTAGGTCACTCCTCAAGGGTTTTACAGCTAGTTGAAGAACGAGTGACATGGAAAAAATGGAAGGGAATTCAGCCTAAATTGTATGGTTCTGCTTAGGGTCAATGCGGTAAGTATTCAGCAAGGAGGAGATTGCTGTGGCCTGAAGAATTCTGAGATGGCTTCCCAGAGAGGTACTTACCCTGGAGAGGCCTCAGATGGGAAGGCATTCCAGGTCCACAGCAGATGCTGAAGAAAGGGTCTAATGTAACATGGCCTGTCTGGGTACAGCCCAGAAGTAGCTGACGTGTACCGAGCCCCTACTTTCTGGCCTAAGTCATATCAGATTCACTTAGTTATCTGCTAACAATGGTGAGGTAGGTGGGAATATCTTCAGATACGGAAGTTAAGGGAGGAAGAACTTCAAGTCAATTGCCTTAGGTTACTAAACCAAAAAGGACAAGTTTGGAAAGGGAGATGGGGATTGGAAGACAACCTAAGTTCTAGAATTCCAGGGATAAGTGTAAGGGGTTGTGCATGTCCAGGACCATCCATAATACAAGATCAGGAAAGGTTTCCAGGCAGGGATGACCTACTCACCATCCTCCAGCTACACTGGTCTTGAAGTCACATATTCCTCTCCACTCCAGGCTCTTTTTACTCTGTTCCCTCAGCATCATATGCTTTTCCTTACCTTTTTCACTCTCTACTCCCATATATCTTTCGGTCCTGGCATAAACACCACTTTCTCAGGGAGGTTACCCATGACCTCACTCCCCCAACATCTAACTGATGATCCCTGTTACTTTTTTTTCCTACTACCCTATTCTTTTCCTTTCCAACACAAATATATTTATATCTATGCAAATCTTTAAATAACTGTTTATTTTTCCCACTATCATATAAGCTTTTCAAGGTAGACTTTGCTGTGTATACAATAGTGTTTGCCACACACAGGACATGCAATAAATATTGGTGAGACACATGAATGAAATTGCCCAACAGAGTCAAGTCAAGAAAGTCAACTCAAGATTCCTCTGAATCTCAATTTTCTCATCAGCAAAATGGGATTCATGTATATATTTCATAGGGTTTCAATAGTGTGGTTGGCTGAACACTGTCACCTCAAAGACTTTCATGTTCTACTCTTCAGAACCTATGAATATGTTACCTTCAATGGCAAAGAGGACTTTGCAGATATGATTAAATTAAGGATCTTGAAGTGGGGAGATTGTCTTGGATTATCCAGGTGGGTCTGATAGGGGTCCTTATAAGAGGGAGGCAGGAGATCATGGACAGAAAGCAATGTGGTCACAGAAGTGGAGAGAGACTTGAAGATGTTATGTGGCTAGCCTTGAATTTGGGGGAAGGGGCCACAGGCCCAGCACTGCAAGTGGGAAAAATCAAGGAGCAGATTCTCCCTTGGAGCCTTTAGAAGGAACTGCCCTTGCTGACACCTTGATTTAGCCCTGTAATACTCATTTTAGACTTCCAGACCTCTAAGAGGAAAAATTGTGCTATCTTAAGCATCTATATTTGTAGTAATTTGTTACAGCAGCAATAGGAGACTAATACATATGTGGATAAAATATAAGTTAATGTGTGGGAGAGAATCTTGGAAAAACACAAAGCCAGGAATTGTTATTAGTTTTTGACAGCTCACCCCTTGTTTATTCTATTGCTATGCAGTGCTATGTAAGCTCCAGCTACCTTAATGAGGAGAATGCTTGAATAATAGCCCTGCACCCCAGGGAAGAGCATTTTTTTCATGGTTTATAATTGCCATAGAGCTTGAAAATCTTCCAAGTCTTATAGCTATTAATTATGCCCTCATGCATATGCATCAATTACCCACATGTTGCTACCTAGATTGTTATGGCAAAGATATTTTAAAAATATGTATTTGGAACCATTTCCTCTGCATGTATTTCCCTCTGAAAATATCCTATGAAATATTTCACCTTCACTGCAGTCATCTGCTTGGACATGCTTGTCAGTCTTCCCCTGCACGACAGAATGAAACCCCTGCTTTCACCTGCTGCTTATTCTACCTGGTAATTCTCTCATTATTAACTCCCGATGGCTTAATTACAGATTTAGTTCTCTGGATTTGATCTGCTCTGCTGGGTATAGTCTGCCATCTCAGAAGGACCAGTGATTGCCTGACCCAGGAGGTGATATTTACATGGGTGGTGGATGGGGAAGCCAAGGTGTTGATATTTTAGCTTGCTGTTTCTGCCTGTTAGAAGTGGCTCTGCAGGGTCTGTACTACTGGCCCACTGAATTACCACTGGGTCTTAGTGCCAGAGAGGCAGTTTTATCTGCAAAATCAAGACTTGACCAAGTGGTAGCTTGTGAATTCCCCAGGTTACCCATTGGGGGTTGTCGGTCGCACTTGGCTCAGTTGACCAAGCTGCAAGTCAATTTTCTTCTTCCCAGATCCCCCCTCTTCCTTCTATTTCTTCTCTCCCTGACTGTTCCGCCTGTCCTGGAGATGCCAATAGGAACTACACCTGCTTGTGTCTGTTGAGAAAGTCACACTAGATTTTCCTGTGGCATTTTCATCAAATGGGCCAGTGTCATTCTGCTGGTGAACTTAAAGGTGGTGGTCTGCTTCAATTTTTGACTGTTAGACTGAACTTAAAATTTTTTCTTTTGTGAAAGTTGCTGTCACCTTTGGAACCTCCGTTTTATAACATATGAGTTGTATCATTAGGTAAACCGCTTAACCTCTCTGCATCTCAGTTTTCTTACCTGTAAAATGGAGATGATGCAAACACAGTAGTGTCATTGGGAGGATTAAATGAATTAATATGTAAATGCTTGTCACATATGGAGCACAGTCACTTGGAAAATGCTTACTCTAGTTTCACAATAGAGTTGGATTCCCACGCCCTGGTGAGTTTGTTTTAAAGGAAAATTCTCAGTTCTTGGTCCAGAGAGTCAGATTTACTTGTCCTTGGGAGAAACCTGGGGGTCTGCTTTTTGAGCAAGCTGCCCAGGTGACATTGATGCAGGTGGCCTTCAGACTCCACTTTGAGAGACTGCTCCATGGACTATGAAGATGGTGAGCTTGCCAATAGCATCTTAAGGGCAGCACCTGAGTGGTGTTCATTTGTGTATATTCACAGTGCTTGTCACAGAGGCCAATACACATTGGCCAATGATAAATGAATGCCTTTGTGCATTTTCAATATTACCTGATTTGTTTTTCAAGTTTTACTTCTCACGGGGCAATTAGAAGGCTGGGTATAAAGTACACCGGTGCAAAAACTCATCATCTAACCCCTGAGACATATTCCTAGGGTTTGTCTGGAGTCCCCATTTCTCTCATTCCAACATATCCAAATGTAATCATCTTTCAAAAGTCCCAGTTTAATGTCATGTTCTACATGACACCTTCCCCAATTAGAGCTAACACTACCCTCCTCGTCAACTAGTTTCTCTGTCACTTAAAACAGGTCAACTCTATGATTTCTTGTGTATGTGCATTAGCTCTCAGCAGATTGCTGAGAGCTCTCAAATCCACACCTGTCTTCCCATTTCGGCCATGTTAGCCCCATCACAACTCCACCATCTCGCTTATATTTACTATTTTAGCTGCTGCTTTGGTCTGTCCACACCATTCTAGCCCCTTCCAAAATGCTCTTGCCTTTGTAGCCAAAGGTAGCCTTTGAACACAGGAACCTAATGTCATCCCTGTGCAACACTTACTCACCTACCCTGCCACTTAGAACCCTCCCATGGCACTGCTTCCCTGTTCTCTTGGGATAAAATCCAAAGTTTTGAACATGACCTCAAAAGTTCTATGGGGCTTAGCTGCTCCCCACCCCCTCCTCTCCAGTCTCCTTTTGTGTTATCATTATCCCCTCACTCGGGTCTTCTTGCAGTTCCTGAAATGCAACATGCTGCCTGTGGCCACTGGGCCTTTGCACATGAAGGTCCCTCTGCCTGGAGTGCTCTTCTCCTCCTTGGCCTCGGTAACTTTGTTTTCAGGGCTGAGTCCAAATCTCACTTCTTCAGGAAAGCCTTCAGTTGAGCCCTTGGTCTAGGTAAACTCCCTTTGTTATATGATCTCCTCAAACTGCCTTTCTTTCCCTTATTGTCCTCATCTTCATAATTATATATCAGTAATACAGATATTTTATTGTTTGTTGCCACAAGAGCAGGAACTTGTCTGCTTTTCTCACCTATGTCTTCTTCACCTTAGAAGGAAAGACTTAACACATGCCAGGTGCTCAGTAACTATTTGGTGAGTGAAAGAAGGAGTAAATGCACAGATGAAGGATATGCAGATTTTTCTTTGAATGGGGATTATTGTTTTGAACTTGGCCAGAAAGCACCTGGTTTTATTACATCCTAGGAATCAGAATTAAGCAGTTTGCTTTTGAAAAATAAGTCAGAATTGAAAAATTTGTGAAAACTGGTTTATGTCGTAACTTGGACTCAAGGACTATGCTGATTGATTGTGAAATTGACTATATCAAATTCCCTAAGAAAGTAGATTTTGCTGACTTCAATGACTTACGAACAGGCTTTGGTTAGACAGATGGCTATAGACTACTATGTCAGTGTGAGTTTTGGAGACAAATGATATTCCTGGGTTCAGTTTTGAACGAGATAGAAGGTGATGGCTGTGATTAGATAAATGGAAGGTGGGTGGATGAGAGGGGCATGGAAAGTGTGGAATCTCTGGATTGAGATTATATACCATCATATATCTTCCATCCAAAACTGAATCTAGGAATATCATATGAGAGTAGATATGGCTGAGGGTGAGTAATGGGAAAGTAAAGGTAGTGATTAGGAAAAGAATGCTCAAAACACACAGAGAAAATGTAGAACAGGAAGATATGTTGAATGAAGGGCAGCAGTACACAGAAACTATGGGAAATAAAAAGCTCAGGAGATTTTATCAGAGAAGCTGCAGTCAGCATAGCTTGGGGTTCCTGCCTTCACCCAGAGCTCCCTTTTCAGGCAATTGCTCCCAGCCCAGATTGGCCAAGGCAGCCATGATTGTAGCATGCAACCTACTCTCACCCTTAACTTCTCATTGTTTGGTCTAGAGCACTTTTCTGAGCAGAGCAGAGCCAAGCAGATCCCTCTCTTAAAATTTGCAAGTGGAAGAGTGAGGGACTAAGAGACTTATTTGTCAGAACCTGAGCCCTAAGTGTATATTGAGATGGGGTGAGAGTCAACTCCAATGCAAGCCAAAGCTGAAATTACAAGAGCAGAAACCATGACTGAGGAAGCAGGTGTGCAGAAAGGAGAAGGTAGCAGAAGTTGGAGAGAGGCAAAGATGTTATTTGTGTCAGAATCAGAATTGTTGATTGGTCCCTGTTCCTTCCAATTACATAGATCCTCTTTCCAAAAGGCCCAGCTAAGTCAGGTGACTGCAAGTTCTGTACCTTTTCAATAAACTCTCCTTTAAGTGGGATAGCTTAAGTGGGTCTCTCTCCATTCTTTATATTCAAAAGAAATGCGGGAAGCCATCAGTGATTGAGTATATAATGGATCAAATAGTTTCGACTTGAATTTGAGATATACCTGGGAGGACTCAACTTTCATAAAAAGTGGAGCCATGAATGTATCCTCAGAAGAAACAAGCTGGAAATATCATGCTTGTCTGTACTAAGCTGAAAGCTAGTTCTTGTGTTTATGTATAAAGATAGCATTCTCCATTACACTTGAGTGAGGGAGATTTCCCTGACTGGACATCTCACCTAGCATGAGTTGAGCTAAGGGCCTGCTATGGTGGCACCCCTGAGACTGAGGTTCAAGGTGAAGAGTCTTCTGTGTTGCCTGGGAAGACGGTAGTGGAAATGACAGGCAAAGAAAGAATGGCTCTAGCTTTCCCCGCTTCCCCATCAGCACTAACCTGGTCTAGCGAAGAGCTTTTAGTCTCTTCCCTGCTCTTCCAGATTATTTCTAAGGTGTCAGCCCCATGCTGATGCTCTTGTAAAATCACACTGCTACTACTCCCCTTGCACAGTGTCTCTGCTACCAGCTCTAAATGTCTTTAGATGTTCAAATCAGCAGACTAAGCACCCCCCTCATAGCTGAGACATTGTCAGCTAGTCAGCAAGTGTTTACTGAGCATCCCCTGCATGCACAGATCTGCACCAGGTGCTCTGTGCACTTGGCTTATATCTGTGAAGAAAACAGTTAATTGTCTGCTGGATGTGCTGTTCTGTTAGAAGCGTTCTGATGCTTTGGTGAGTATTGCCAGGGCAACCAGACCACGAGTCTGTTAATTAATTAATACTGCTGTGACTGCACCCAACTTTAGCTAAGGAGAAGAGGAAACTGGTTGGGATGATTTTCTTCTTGGGAAGGGATGGGTGCAAGAAAACCATGGAGTCTCACAGCATAGTAGAGCTTTTGTCCCATTTTAAAGGTAACGGGGAAAAAACAACAACATTGAGACAACTGGTGTGTGCGGTAGGTTATGGATGAAAATTGGTTAGCTCATAACCAAGTGGATGTGCAGCAGGAAAATAATTGAAGGTTTTCTCAGGACAGAAGGAATCCACTGCATGAAAGATCTATGAAAGGAGAAGCTCAATTGTTGAGTTAGGGTTTCAGGTTCTATGTGAAGTGTCGCCTTCTGATCAAGCTCCTCAGAAGTTACACTTAAAAGGACTTTTATAAAAATAGTTGAGAATTCATGAAGAAGACACATACGTGTATGTTTTATGTAATTTTTTCTTTTGATTTAGTTGTGTGTGTGTGTGTGTGTGTGTGTGTGTGTGTGTGTAACAAAAAACAGCAAGTGATTCTCCAAGTTCCAGAACTTGGACAATTACTAATTGTTTTTGGATATTACACATACACACAGAAAATTAAACAAAACAAAGACTGTGCACATAACGCTTTTTGACTTAGGGATGCAATCCTTACTTCCCACAGTCCTGGCTGCCTTTTTGTGCTTTGGGCCCCTTTCTGCAACCAAGGGTCTCTGGCCGTAGGGTGGACTCCACAGAAATTCATTTTGGGGCTGGATGGAGCCAATCAGATTCTTTGTCTCTCAAGAATTTCACTAAGAAACTAAATTGATCACTAATTAGGAGCTTGAGTGGGGGATCACAGAGACCTGGCTCTAGGCAGCCATTTTCTTTCATGAGAAACTAGAAGCAGAGAACAAGACTGGGGAGAGACAGAAAATTTACTCACTCATTCTGTACTCATTGAGCACCTTCTATGCATCACACCCTCTTCTGGGCACAGATGATGCAACAGTGACTAAAAGTCCCTTTCCTTATAGAGTCTACATTATAGCAAGGCAAGAAAAGACCAAAAATAAATAAATATATATTATATGCTCAGGCAGTAGTAAGTGCTATGAAGGAAAAGAAAGCCACTAAGGCTTTGGAGATTGAGAGTCTGCTATTTTAGATAAGGAGAGCAGGATAGATTAAACAAGGGTGTAATCCATGTGGCTATTTAGGGGGAAAGAATGAGGCAGGTCCCTCAGAGGATTCAGGACAAGGCTTCATGTGGTCCTAGAGAAATGGAGAGAGGATTTTTTTTTTTTTTTGAGATTTAGCTGTCCTTGGGTTCTGTGAGATACCTGCTATACATCTAATGAATGACCTCCCCCGCTTTTTTTACGGCTATTTGATTAGTTGCCTTTTCTTGCAGTTAATAGATATTGAAGTCATCCACAAATCCACAAGGTGAGTCTAAAGCAGTTATAAACTATCTAGAATTTCTGTCAATCCTCCCTAGTCAGAGAGAACGACTCTTTCCTACCACCTAATGGCAATATCCTTAAAGTGCAGGGACCTTAACAAAGGGAAAAAAACCAAACCAGTCTGAGCAAAAAAGATGTCAAAAGATAACGACTTAGCACCTGTTCCAGGTTTAGCAAATTTTAAAAATTTGCTTGAAAGCATTGAAAGAGTATTTATTCATACCAAGATTATTCTATTTCATCTGGAGGTATTCAGGGAACCTTGGAAGTATGCTTTGTGACTTCTTAGAATTGAGGGCCGGAGATGGTCCCCATACTGGATTCAGTTCATACAGATCACTCTTGATGGCTCTGAGTGGTTCTACATGTAAACCTGGGGTATGACTTACTTCTGACCTCTGTCCCACTCTAAAGAATCAACCAATAAAATGGGCTCCCTCTAGAATTGTTTGGATCCCTGGGGTGTACAAATACTCAACCATAAAAAGAAATGTAAGTAACACAGTAGCTTGAGGCTAGGCCTGTGTTCAAGGAAAATAATATTTATTGTGTACTCTGATGCTGCCAGACACCTGACATATATTCTCTCCTTTTATCCCTGAGGGATTAACTCCATTCTAAAGCTGAGGAAATTGAATTGTAGAGACATTAAGTACCTTGTTGGGTCAGTGAAATTCTGAGTTGCAAACTTTGGAAGATGACTTTGGCTGATAAAGCCAAAACATAATATTAAAGGGAGTTGTGGACCTCACGGTGAACCAGGGCTAATGTCCCAGCAGTATGCCAAACCTCGCACTGAAGAACTGGTCTGGTGAGCAAACCACTGTCACTCTATTTGTAGAGTACTAGATGCCAGTATGTGCACCACTGCCATTCCTGTGCAGGTACTCGGCTAGGCTGCTTCTGCTGTTGCTGCCAGCACCATGCCTCTTTTGTACCAGGAATCCAACCTTTCAGCTGTCACACTCTCACTGCTCTCTGTCTCTTCTCTCTTATCTCATCAGTCCCCATGTAAAATCTTGCATAGGCGTTTGATTGAAAGAGCATAAATCTGGGCTCTAGCTGCAAGAGAGGCTAGTAAAGGAAGTAACAAGTGTTTTCAATTCCTTTATTTCATTCTTTCATCAAGGGGAAATTCCCCAAAGACAGACATGGTTCAGCTGTAGGCACCAAACAAAAGTCACATGCTCATCAGAGTTGCCAACACAACATATCCAGTGAGGGGTGGAGTTGGTGCTCTATTTCCAGAGCCCACCACCTCACATTCCTTCTTGTAGGGCTGCTGATCAAGTGGAAGGAGGCAATTGCTTTAAAAAATTCATTGACCAAACATAGTGTTGAGTATTTTCAATACACCCATTATATCACTAAGTGGTGGAGTTACAAAGGTGCCAAAGATATGGTCCTTGCTCTCAAGAATTATATCTCAACCATTGTCACATGGTCATGAGCAGCAATGCTGGATAACTAGTATGTTGATTCCCTTCTGTAGCAGGTGCTTTGTATCCATTGCCTCTAAAATCTGACAAGTACTCAGCAAGAACATATTCTTAATGCCATTTTTTTCCAGATGATGATACTGAGGATTAGAAAGGCTACAAAACATGTACAAGTTACATAAGTAAGAAGCATCATCTCTTAGAATAGAACCCAATGTCTGTCCGACCAACACCAGCCTGGGGACACAAGGACTCAGTAGCTTGACAAAAGTCTGTAGCTGATGGCAGAACTGGGATTAGAACACAGCACCCAGGAGATTAACCACCAAGCTAAACTGACTCCATGCCCGCTATGCTTACATCACACCGTGTATAGGCTGACCTGCCCCTTTTTGCCTTCATTGTTCTGAATGCCTTTTAGTTGTCCTGAGGTTTTTAAACTTGTCATTTCCAGTTCCACCTTTTTGAGGGATGATGACCACCTCAGCTGATTGCAGTGGGGAGGAGGTATATCACTAAAACCAGACCACCAGAGACCCTGAGGACAGGCTAGAGAGAATCAGGGCATCGGCCACCTGATCTTGATAGCCATTTCCTGGTCTGACTCTCTGTGAGGAGGGTTTGGTCCTCGAGTGTGTGACTACTTCAGACGGAAAACTCTAAAGTTTAACTCCTCTGTGTGAGACTGCTGGGCTGTATGATCTCAGTGGATCACCCTGACCGCACGCAAGTCCCTTCTCTAAAGGCCAAGGACAGGGGCTGGTGGTGATTCACTTCCTAATAAGGAAAAAGGACCTTTGAAGAGGACACGTACTCAGACCTCTGGTGGGGGGTATTGCGAGTGACATGAGTGCATGCCTGCCAAGTACATGGCAGCACTGGAGGTAAAGAAGAGAGGATATTCTGAAAGAGGCCATGAGAGGCTGAGAGAGACAGAGACAGAGAATTAGAGGAGTTGGCTTTTTACTTCACTTCTTTGTCTCCCACCTTCCACCACTGGTCCAGGTTCCAACACGATTACCTAACCTTAGTTTTTATATTCCCTTTAATGTACATGTGATCTGTACATAATTGCTTAAGCATTATTGTTGTTGTGTTAGCATTACTGGACCAGTTCCATTCAGTTCCTGTAAATGGGAGCCCATACCACCTCCCCACTCCCAACCCTCTTCTCTCTCTCTCTCTCTCTCTCTCTCTCTCTCTCTCTCTCTCTCTCTCCCTCTCTCCCCACACACCCCAGTGAAAACCTCAGAGCCATTTGCTACACCCTGGAGATTGCTTTGTCTTTGAGAGTCCGAAAAGAAAAACCCATCAAGCTGTCAAAGATTTTAATTATTTATTTTTAATTACACAAGCAATGCATGGATATGTTCAGGTTGTAAAAAATTCACACAATACATATAAGATTAAAATCTCCCCCACGTGAAGAATTTTAAGTAGCTCTGATCCTCACCTGTCAGACTGTATTTCTGCCATGGACTAGTTCAGGGAAAGTGGGTGAACCTGGCAGGAGTTTAAGGAAGCATGGGGCCCTTGTTACACAGGAAAGAATGGGGGAGCTGGGGGCACTTGTAAAATAGAATAGGGGTCTCAAGCTGAACTTTCTTATGTGGCCTCTGTCCCATCTGACTTATTGAAGAAGCTTCTTAGTACTGCTCACATACTCCTTGAGCTTAAAGGACCTGGGCACATTTGGTCATAGCAAGTGTGTAGATGTTTGTTAAATTCATTTCTTTCTCAACAAGATTCTACTAGTGGGTATATGACTCAATAAACCCCTGTATAAATTTGCTGACAAACCAAATGGAGATGAATAAAGGGTCTTGGAGGAGGAGTCAGAAATGCACTGGGTTAAAAAAAAAAAAGATTGAAGCAGAAAAGATCTTAGAGACCATTAGTTTATTCTTTCACTTCACAGGTGAAGACTTCGAAGACCAGGGAAGTTTGGTCCAATGTAAGTCACACGGTTGAGCTAGAAGCAGAGGAAGAACTGGCATTCCCATTTGCAGACTCCATCTCAGTACTCCATCCATTACACCAGAGTTGGAATCCAAGCTACCACTGTGATCTACCTACAGGACCTGGGTAGGTCAGAACAGGTTTTGACCCAGTTGCCTTATCACTCCTGTCTACCTTGGAGTTGCATTACTAAAAGCATTAGATGAAATAATGACTGTTAAGTGCCATGCAAATCACCAAGCAATTTCCAAGAACAAAAAGTGAACTGCGTTTCAGTTCTTGGAAAGACAAGCATTCTTAATTACTCAGTCATCTACAGTAGCAGTTCTCAAAGCACAATCATTACCTAACAACAAACATTTTTGGGAATCTGGCCAGAAAGATTTGTGTTTTTGTTTTCCTTTGTCTTTTTAAGCTCCCTAGAAATTTGATTATGGGCTGAGAGTTATATGATCTTGGGTAATTATTTTTTCAGGTAGGTGTGATAATGGCGTTGTGGTTCTGTCCAGGACGTCATTAATTTGGGGGAATGTGTGCTAAAGTATTTCCATGTTACTTAGGGTTATTATTTAGGCATTATGTGTCATGGTATTTGTAATTTACTTTTTAATGGTACAGCAATTATAGGTGCAGAATTATGCGCGCACACTCACACATATGACAAAATGTTAAGTTTTGAATCTAGGTGTTAGGTATATAACACGTGTGGCTGCTGAGTAGATGATCATTCTATCATTCTGTATATTCGAAGATGTTTATAAGAAAATTATTAAGAAAACAAGTTCTCCAAGTTTGAGAACCACTAACTTGGAACTGTGAGCCACTGACCAATGACAATGTATGAGTGGAAAATCTTTCTGATGCCCTCTTTGATATCTTGTAAGAATTAGAGCCTCTTTTTTTTTTTGCAATACTGGTGAGATTCTATTTTCCCTTGCTTTGTTTTGCCTGTCTAAGTCGTCCAGAAGACCAAAATAATATAAATAATAGACTACCTTTCTCATTTCCAGGCCAGCCAAGAAGTGACACTGACACAAATTCATTAGACTTGGGTTCCTAGAAACATCATCCGTAGCCTTTCAGCAGGCTTAGGGTGAGACACAGCCATCGGATGTAATGGGAATCTGAGGTAATTCTCATGTACATCTATGTTTGAGACCCATTATTTTTATGTATGTATTTATTTATGTTTTTAAGGGCACTGTCACTGGCCCTCAGACGTAGGACCGAACCGGGGCCGCTGGCTTCCCAAGCCAGCGCTTAAGCACGGTGCCACTCGGCCAGCCCGAGACCCATTACTTTTGACCAGCATGACCACAAATAGGGGTACTAGTAGAAAAAAAAAAAGGGAAAAATGAACCAGGAAAAAGAAGGTAATGGATCAGAGCCATTTAGTATTGCAAATATGTATATGATTTCCACCCTGCCCCCATACACACACACATACACTTCTTATGAGGATCTGCTACTTTCTATTGTCAAGGCGGCTGCATTTTATTGATGGGTGAAAAGAGGCCTTTATTTGTTGTTCTCTGATTACGAAATATATCAACTACCTCAGGAATTTTAGATGAAAAGGTAAAAATGTTTTGTCAGCATCCATGAATTATGATCAAAATGAAAGATGCTTTTAATGAAAAACACTTGATGAACACTTACCCGGCAAGCCTGAAAGGGGAAATTGAAGCTCAGGAAACAGAAAAATTAACCACTCTCCCCTTGCTCAACTGTCTTTATTATTACCACTTCCTGGAGCTTCTTTACTGCAGCAGGAACCAGCAGGGTCCTTCCTCATAAAGCAGCTTCCCTTATTCTTATGTAATATACATCTTTGCAGCTTAAACCTTTAATTAACCAGAGATGTCATCAAGAAAAGTTTGCCAAGGGAGAGGATGCCTGGTTTAATTAAAAAGATCTTTAATAGTTATTAAGGAAATCAATTTGGAATTCAGGCCTGAGAGCAGTGATGGGGGAAGGAGTCACTGAGGAGAACTTTGCCATCTCTCCTGTAACGGATTTTAACCCTTTGCTCTACATAGCCTCCAAACCGCCCCCCCTGGGGGCAGTGGTATAGGGGACCCAGAGTACGCTTATCACTCAGCATTTGGAATCTACATTCCAGACCCCAGAGGCAGGTCTGCCTTACAAACGAGAAGCCTAACCTTTCTGGAATGCAGTTATCCTGGCAATCAAAGGAAATAGAAAACCTTTATAAATTGAAAATCTCCTACCTCATATGTATAAGCTATTTTTTTTCCCAAAGAGATGCATTATTTCTCCCTGAGGATTTGTGCTTGGACTGTACATCACGCTTCTTTCTATTACTGCTCCAACCCGCCTTCTTCGGTTCAAGCCAGGATAAGGGATTTGGCTCTTTGGAGCACAAGAGAAATATTATTTTCACTTGTCTCATGAAAATGATGACACACAAGGTGAAATAGCCAGAGGATGGGCAAAATCAATTGTCTACATGGCGGGGAAACTGCAAAAGGGGAGGAGTTTTTATTTTAAAAGGAAGCATTCTGCCAATGGGAAATGATATTAATATCACCCTCTGATGCAGCCCAGTTGAGTTCAAATGCTAAAAGGCACCTTTCAAATAATCTATGTTTAATTAATATTTGTACAGCACTTAGAGAGGGAAACTGAAGACAGGTGCAGAGGATGGCTACAAGAATGACTTTCCTGTTGCAATGTAGCTTTTCCTCAGGTGGACCGAAGCAGCTCCACCTGACTCAGATTATTACTCAATGGAAACTCAACAGAGAGGAGGGGCCATATCAGTGAGTGTTACAAAATCTGGCCCCTCCTCTCTGTTAAGGATAAGGAAACAGGCCTTACGTTTATTTGTATTCCTCACAGCAAATTGCCCACACTCTGTGTTCACCATGAATTGTTGATTGCTTTGCTGATTCCCTGGAAACTTCTGGGCTTAATAGCCCCCCCAAATGTCTCAGCTCCCATTTCACTCGCCTGTTAAACCTAGTGAGGGACATCGTTTGGAGAAGTGGGGGTTCTGGGTAGATGAATTATAACCAGGCTTTGCTAATGAACTTGCATTGCTGGAGGTCTAGCATGTAGTTTCTGTGAGCTCCACTTTCCTCAATTACGAAATAAGGGCTACTGAACTAGGTGGTCTCCAAGGCTCCTTC
This sequence comes from Aselliscus stoliczkanus, assembly GCA_033961575.1. Taxonomy (NCBI): domain Eukaryota; kingdom Metazoa; phylum Chordata; class Mammalia; order Chiroptera; family Hipposideridae; genus Aselliscus; species Aselliscus stoliczkanus. The sequence continues at coordinate 49,210,630 of CM066730.1, read as the reverse complement.
TGACCTAACAGAGTCCTAGCCACCATTTCCCCTTTGTCTTAGTTGGGTATATCTGTTCTAAGTTAGTAGAATGATGGTTCACAGGAAATCTCAGTGTTTATTAAAACATTTGCGGCTAAAGTATGGGTTGTAAACTGGCAAGCAGCAGACAGGTTTAGCCCACCTGATTTTGGGGGGTGGGGGGTAGGAATTGAATAAGTTAACAACCATTAAAATCCAGAAGACTTCACATATTATCTGGATTTCTGCTTCTGTTGAGAAGTCAGGAAACTCTGGCACCACTTTATCTACACTGCAATGATCGGTTGGAACTGCTTCCTTGTGAATCCTACATGGACCCCCACCATTCCCGACTGTGTCCACTACAGGAAGGTTGGATGTCAGTTCCATTGTAATCATTGTGCTTATGCTGTTGGTTCTCTGACCCTATCTCATTTCACTCATTCATGTGCCTGTCATGATCCACATAGGTATGAGGGTGAGACAGAGATGCTTGGAGAGATAGAGTCTGATGTCAGGACTCCCCTGCCCCATGAAGTGACATCTGTGCCAGGAGCCTGGCTGCTTCCTGGGATGTATGAGCAGCTAGTGGGTAAAATGCCTTCAGATCAGACATTGATTGATGTGGGCAACACAATCACTTCCTATTTAAGGCTAGTTTAATTTGTCCACATGATCTCTTCTTTGAATGAATGTCTCGAATATTATTTACTCAGAATAGTGCCCCACATGAACATGTAGGCTATCCCCAATTCAGCACACTCAAAAGAAATTTTAACAGCAAAGACCCACATTTTTAGTCACCTAAGAAAATCAGTCTTCCTTTTAATGACATCATTGGAAGCCCTCCTGTGAATTAGAATGGCCATCTAATTTATTGTCTAAAATACGATTGTCTTAAAATCAAAAGGGGCAGCATTAATAAAGCTGGGAAAAGAGGAATAAATCAAAACTGTCCCAAGCAAACTAGGGCATGTGGTCACCCTGCTCCACATGCAACACCTATTAATGACTTGATTACAAAGTTTGTCTTGGCCACAGGAGGTTGTGCACAGACCCAGCTTTGTCCCATTTCTATCCCTGATGTATACTTGGCTCCTCTCACTGATGAAGTTCCTACCAGATTGGAGAGAACCGATCAGTTCTGTTCCTTCCAGGACTTGAGCTCTCCTGCCCCCTTCTATCTCCACCCCCCACGGGTCATTAAGCTTAAGCCTACCATGAAGGGTTGCCTTGGACTCAAATGATGTAGGTGGCTGTCAGTCTTGGCTGTCTGAAATTTGGGATCTAGGGAGTAAATAACATTTGTCTTTGGATCCCTCCATTTCTTCTTATGCGTGTGCTCTCCCCTTTCAGAGACCCTTCAGGATGATTCAGGTTAAATAATTTTCCTCTATTTTTCTTTAAGCTAATTGGGTCACTCCTGCCTGTTACTTAGAAATTTGCATTTCCTATGGGTGGGGCATGGCTCATATCATTGCAGGACACCACCACTGAAGATCAAAACACTTTCCACAACCAGCAAAGACATGTCATTGCAGCAATAATAAGTTTTACACTTGGCACTTGGGGGAGGAACAAAGAAAGTTCGGGGGCATTTTGAATAATGAAAGAAAGAAGCAGTCTTTTGAAATGCAAAGATATGAGTCCCTTTCCAGGAAGCAAATTACGCAGTGGTACCTAAGAAAAATAAGGGGGGAGGGCTAGAGGGTAGTAGGATGGTGAAAGAAGTTGTTTAATGGAAGGAGAAAGATCCAGAAACATCTTTCAGGTTCCTTAGATACAGCCACTCAAAGATAAGAGGAAAAGCTGGCTGGCTTTATTCTTTTGACAAAGATGCACCAATGTGGCAGAAAGAGGAGGTTAGAAGGTTGGTAATAGCTCCTTCTCATTTACCACAGCAGCCTAAACTATTCTATCACTCACTTTATAAGACTTTGCAGGAGACTCGGGGCATGTGGTCTTGACAGAATCTACGGTGTCAAGAAGGGAGAGGAACACAGATGGAAAGGGGGCTGATGTATTATTTACAGTTGGAGAAAACAGAGCAGACCACAGGGGTTGGTCCAAAGACTTGTGTCTGTATGACTATGGAATAAAGACAGACATGCCTGAATTCTTGCTGTCACTCCTTTTGCTGCTGGAGACCCCTAGTGGTGTTGGGCCCTCCTATGTGTGTCTCATCTCATCACTGTGCCTACAGTCCGCCCTGCTACTGGTTACCTTTCCCTGTGGCCCAGAAGGGTAAAGACCTCCACAGAAAGCTGTGTGAGCCTCTGTGGGTGAAATCTCATTAGGCTGGCACAGAGGGCATCTTGCTGGTGGTGACAAGTCTAATAAGCAGGCAGATGGCAGACACACACGCACGCACACACACACTCTCACTGAAGTCACCATGCAGTGGGCAGAGAGTAGGGCTGTGGGGAAAGGAACAAAAGGCTGCAGCCTCTGCAGTGAGCTGAGCGAGGGACAGCAAAAGGCAATGAGAAGAGAAGTGTGAAAACCCACAGCAAAAGCCGCTGGCGAGCATATGCATTGGACTTCACAGCTTCCTCCTGTTTCCAGCTTACATTTGCTCCATATGCTGCTTTACACAGCTTTCCAGGGCCATAATGGGTTTTATTCCATAGTTTTTATACTAACATGAATGACTCACATCTGCTCCAATACCCATTCGCTCTCTAATGTCTTCGGCTGTGAGGAGAGAACAGCTTACACAGAACTTGCCAATGACAGAAGTGGCAAAAAGAATCCAATTCAGGGACACGGAAGGTTAGAATCCTGTATGTGTGAGCTGGAAGGGTCTTTGAGAGGGCGTTACATGATGGATGGGGAAACTGAGACCCAGAGAAATGAGGAACTTGCTCAAGAATATCAAGACAGGGGAGGTAATATATTTCAGGGCAACAGGATATAGCTAATTCAGAGAGGATACTTATTTAAATCTTTTGCTGGGAGCTTTTCCTCCCCATATAGACTGTGACGAGAAAAAGGTAAGTTGGATTAATTGCCAATGATAGCTAATCTCCCACAGGGATCAACTGTGCTCTGCATTACTTAGTAAGTAATAAGTAATAAGCTGATTATTAAAGTTTTAAATATGCACCAGGGCATGGGGGACCCCTGGATAGCCTATGTCCTGGGAGAAACCTACAGGATCCCGCATGGAGACTCACCTGGCTTCCAGGTGTTTGAAGTCCTATCTGAAATCAATTTCAATCCTAATGACAGTTACCAGTTTGATAACCCAGACTAATATGCCTTTTGGCTGGACATTTGGCAAACATGGATTCCCTCGACATCTTCCAGAGGCCCACGGAATCTTCTCCATTTGGCTGGGGGACAAAATAGTGACTCAAGAGGCAAGCACCTTGGAAGGCAATCCCTGTTCTCCCGGGTATTGCATAAAGCTACCATTCGAAACCCAGGGCCTCAGTTTCCCCAGGTACCAAACAGAATGATGCTAGAATGAATCACCTAGCCCCTCAGCAGCAGGCAGTGTGGTGCTGCTCCATCTCGAAAGCTTGGCGGTGGTGTTGTGTAACTGCCTGCCATCTGTTACTCAGAAGCAGTGTCACAAAGCGCTGAGCAATGGACTACGGTGCTGCAGCTCCTGCCGGGAGCTGACAGCGTCTCAGAGCCTTGCTGGGGGTCCCCAGCAAAGTCTGCCTCAGAGCACTTTGCAGGCGCAAGCCTGCATGCAAGTTCAGGCTGAGGCTCCTGGAAGAGATCCAGGCAGCTCAAGATGCTGTAGGGATGGGTTCTCTTGCTACCCACCCCTCCATGATGGTGATCTACCTGGACTTTTGCCTGGCCAAAGTGATGGCTCGGGAGTCTACCCCAGCCTTGAAGAGTGTAGTTTTAATGAAGGCGAGTCCTGAATCACCCTCAGTGTTCTGTGTGGTGGTCTGAGAAACCAGCTCAACCTTGAGATGGGCTGGCAAGCGTGCTCAGCTTTGCCTGGGCTGTTTGATTTCCACCTGTTTCCAACTCAAAACGTCTTATCTACAGCCTAGCCCAGAAATCTTTGCGGGAGTAAGGCAAGACTGCCCTGGGGCTGAAAGACAAGGTACCAAACACAGCGGCTTTCACCAGATCTCTCCATTTCTGACTACTTCTTAAGGGCTCTGTCTCACTAGAGAATGAATTCTGGAACTCCACTGCCCACAATGTGTGGGGGCTTCCCCTACGCTGTGGGGAGAGGCAGGGAGGATGGTAGCTGCAGTAGTAGGTACATCATTCTCACTTCTCCAAGCAACTTGATGAGATAAGCATCCCTCCAACTAAGGCTGGCTGCAGATATTAAAATGGCACAATTCTGGCAGCCGCTGTTCCCAGGCAGAGCAGGTTTTTTTCTTCCCCTCTTTGAGCTGTCAAATGATCAGATCACACCAGCACCTTGCATTCAGCTTTCACAACTATCCACTCACTTATCACAGGGGGTACGCATATTTATCATCCCCATTTACAGATGAGGAATCTAAGGCTGGGGGACGTTAAATGCCTTGCCCAAGATTCACACAGCTAGCTGGTGTGGCTGAGCTAGGTCAGGAACCCCTAGCCAGTAAAAGAACCATTGTTCCAGCATAGCAGAGGCCTACCTGGGAATCCAATTGAGAATTTGCTCTTCCTCTGGACCCAAGTAGTTTTAATCTGCAAGATTAAGGGGGAGGGCCTTTTGAAAGATAACCCTCTGCACTCGGTATCCCCCAGGGGCACTTTCCAAGAACTCCATGTGGTTGTCCCAACTTTGGAACTCCTCCTTTTGTTGCAAACACAGACCCCTGAGGAGTACAGGGAGAGAAAACCCTTCAGGGAGATAACTGAGCCTTAACTTGTACAAGCATTTCTTCAAAGTTAAATTTAGACCAACTCATTGTTCCATTAAGTAGAAAAAGTTGCCAGGCACCTAGGCAGGCAAACACCCTGAACTCAGCCCTGACCCTGAACTGCCAGGGGCACCTCCAGGTTCCCAGCTTCCAGGGCCGGCTCCCGGGGAGAGGGAGGTGGGTGGGGCGGGTGCACAGAGCGCGGTACCCGCCACGTGCAGTCCCCCGCGGTGAGCGGGGCAAGTCCTCCCCGGCACAGCCCCTCCAGGCGCGGTCTGCCCCCTGGGTCCCAACAAGGAGATGGCAGGGGCTACTTTGCGGATGCACCTTTCCCGCCCCACCTCAACCCAGGATGGCCCCAGAGCTGCGCCCAGGGCTCTGAGCAGGCGGACCCAGAAGAGCCCCGTGCGCCTTAGTCGGAGGGCGGCGATAGCGCGCCCCCCACCCTCTCAGACCCCTCGTTCCCGCTCGGGCTCCTTCTGAGTCGGTCTGTCTGTCGTGCCCACCCTCCGCCTGCGCTCCCTCCTCCCCTTTCTCCCTCGTGTTCCTCCCGGGGTGCCGGGCACAGAGTCGGATTCCTCCCTCCTCGAAGCTCGAGTCAGGTTCCCTCGCAGCGGCGGCGGGCGAGGTGGTGGCGGCGCGGGCAGCATCTGGGCAGCCACAGCGCTTCTCCAGCGGGAGCCCGCATCCAGCGCGGCTGCCCCGCGGCCTGTTCCTGCTGCGCCTCGGGGCGCCCCGCCCCCGGACCTCGGCTCGCTTCTCTCGGTAGCGGGCGGGGCGCCTGCCGAGACCCCGCCGCCCCTGCCCCGCGACCCTCGGCCAGCGTCCCCCGGAGCGAGGCCATCTCCCGGACTCCTGCCCCGCCGACCCTGGCCGCCAGGGGGTGCCCCCGGGGCGCAGCTCCGCGGAGAGAGGAGAAGTCAAAGAGGACCATGCGGCGCCTGTCTCGCCGCCTGGTGCTGCCGATCTTCGGGGTGTTCTGGATCACGGTGCTGCTGTTCTTCTGGGTAACCAAGAAGAACTTGGAGGTGTCGACGGGACCAGAAGTGCCGACCCCCAAGGTACTGGGCTGGCTGCGCGCCGGGCGTGGGGCAGCGGTTTTGCAGGAGGGCGCGCAGCTCGCGCGCGGGGTTTGCAGGCTCGCGGGAAGCCGGGCGGGGGGTCTGGGTTCTGCGAGCAGGTACCCGAGCGCCGGAGGCAGCGACAGTGTGATATTTCTGGATTTACCAAAAAAAAAGCTCAGGGTCATCTCCGGGCCCGCAGTGTGGGTAAGTGGGAGTGGGTGTGGGCGGTGGGCGCGCGCTCGCGGGCAGAGCGCGGGACTCTCAACTTGGGCAGCGCGCCGCGGTCCCGGGGCGGAGGGCGCGCTGCGGGCGAGCAGAACAGAGGGTGGCGGTCTGTGGACTCTCGGAGACAGTCGTGGGTGTTTGGGTCTGGGGGCAGGGCCGGCCGGTGCTGTAGCCCGCGAGAAGTCTGGCGGCTGCCCTGACCTCCTTCCATCCCGCAGCTGCCAGGCCAGACCACGGGAGGCCCGAAGCCCGGGGTGCGCCGCGCGTCTATGTCTCTAGCGAGCGCCCTGCATCTCCCCGCATCGGGCCTGTCGCCACCCCTGCTTTTTAATTGTCCCTGAGCCCTTCAGCTGCATTGGAAATTGAATGTGCCCTGACCATCACTAAAGAGTCTGTAGAAACAAAAGCCTTGGTATTGGTGGGAGTTGGGGAAATGAGAATCCAAGTGGCTTTTCCAACTCCTGCCCGGTTGGTTCATCTGAGCAGAGTCAGAAGGTTCTCCTTACAGGTTTACTCTTAACTTTATTTCAGAGCCCCCGTTCCTCAGTCTCTTTCTCTTCCACAGACCTCGCCTTGGGATACAGAAAGAGGCCTCCAGGTTCCCTGACCAGCTAGGGAACATTTATGAATTGGGTCCAGGCTGGGAAACAGCCCTTGGGGTCCAAAGCAGAATACTGAAAACGGAGGGGGCGGGGAAGGGAGGAGAGGAGTCTCCCCAGTAAGCACAGTGCAGAGGACTCACTATGTGCCAGGTAACACAGTGGGTGCATCTTCATAAGTAGTTACATGAGTTGGGTGGTATTATCCTTGTTTCATAGGTTAGGAAACAGGTTCAGTCTTTGTGTACCTTGCCCTAGGTCACCCGACTGATTTGAACTCAGACTTCCGGTATTCAGAATCTTTCCACTCTATCCAGATGCCTCCCAGAGCCCCTTTTAACTAAGTTGTCTGGCATGTACATTTTGGAATTCTGACAAGGCTGTTATGTCTCACAAGCAGTTTTTTATTGCCACCCATGTGGCAGGCACTGTGCTAGGTGCTTTGGGTACAGAAATGCAGAACTTACTCTCTAGGGAGGGGGATTTGCTTATCAATGGGCCAGGACCATAGAGTGTGCTGAGGGCCAAGTGGCTCTCATTGCACAGGTGTCATGGGAGCCTGGGGACTTCCTGTAGGAGGATGACTTAAAGAACTGAGGATGAACAGTAGGTTTGCCAGGAGGCAGACAGGGCATTCCAGGTAGAGGTTAACTGCACCAAACAGGCTCAGAGGAATGACACAGCACGTTGTGTGAGTTTGGCATAATTGGAGTGTAAAGCAAGGAGCAGACCTCAGGGGTGAGGCTGGAGAGGTGTATAAGGGTCGTGCTGGGGAGCACCTTGGAAGTGCCAGGGGTCCTTGGAAGGGTACTAAGCAGAGGGGTGATGAGGTCAGACTGGTGACTTCAAATGCGTTTAGAGCACAGGATCAATTTTCTCATTCACCTCAGACCTGCCCGTGAGTCCAGAGAGCTTTTCTTCTTTTTTCCTGGATAGTTCTGTTCCTTGTGATTCAGTTAATGATGGCTGTGGGGACATGGACTCTCTCTCTGTTTGGCGTTAAACCTCATTACCTGAAGCTTACTTATTCTGTAATTTACATTAGGGATCTGGGACAAGAGATGTTTCCTTCTCTGTGCACTTTGTCCTTCTTGCTTACCTGCCTCTTATCAGGCTGGTGTGCACTGAACACACATTTATGGAACAAAGACAGCTATATGCCAGGCTCTGCTAGCTTCAGGGGCTGCCATGATGAGTGCACTGTGCCCCTGCCCTTTGTGTGTGTGGGCTCTCACAAGTTCTTGGCTGAGGCAGAATTACAAACGTAGTGGGGTGAGGTGTTGGGAGGGGTCTAATATCTGAAGTCCAGACATTGTGCTGTATGATCACAGAAGAGGGGGGCTTTCTAGTTTTGACCACTTGCTCTTCGTCTTAACATTTTATTTTTTTCTCTCTTCCCCCCCTGTCTGTATTCTTTATAACCACGAACTCCATAGACTTTTAAAATCTTGCACCTTTTATTGTTAGCTGCTCTTCTTTTTTGTTAGTATATTTCTCCTTAGTATATTCCTGTTTTTCACCTGTATGTATGGCTATGCATCTACATATATGTGTTGTGTGTATTAGTGGGTGCATTTGTGTCTGATGGATGAGCTTGCTCTGTATGTTAGTGTATATGTATCTGAGAAGAGATGTAGAGAGACAAAGAGAGATTCCATCTTAGCACCAGAACAATTTCATTCCCATGACCGATCTGTAGTATAGGAAATTTGCACCTTCTGTCCAAAGGAGAGGAGTTGGTTCCCAAACCTGATTGCATGTCAGACTCACCTGGTTTGCCATACATGTTTGGGGGTTTATTGCAGAGATTATGATTCTATGGGTTTGGGAGAAGCTCCCAGAATCAGTATCTTTACAAGTGTGCCATCCATGTGAGTCTGAAACAGCCTATTGATGGATGGCATTTGGGGGCGCGATAAAGAATACCAAGTCTGTTGATTTTTGTTGTTGTTGTTGGCCCTATGTAAATATGCCTGAATGATTTCATTCTTCATGAGTTCTTGGTGGACCAAGCTTGTGTGAGAGTGTGCACTCATGTGAAATAACAATAGCTGTTACTTGTATAGTGCTTTTCAAATCCACAAACTCTATTTCACATCTATTAGCTCATTTAATATCTCCATAACTGCCACATAAGGCAGACAATACTTCTATGTAAATAAGATTGCGTAGTGAAGTTACACAATTGGCCCATGAGGACAAGGCTATTATTAAGTGGCAGCATTAGGGACAAGAATGGAATGGGATCATACGGGGACTGACCACCCACATGCTCCTTCCGTGCCACTGTGCTGCATGGACCACCTGGGTCTGCACTTGTGGGTGATGGGGTGAGGTTAGGGATGTTTACAACATGTGCTCCCTGACCCACTTTCCAGTGCTTCTATGGTTCATCCTTAGACATTTACCTTTAGAGAGCTCCAGGAGGGTTGGTGTGATTTGTGGGGGAACCACCTTGGAGGAAATCCCACTCTGCCCTTGGAGAAGGCCACCTGGAGCAGAGGAGGTTCCTCTGGCTGGACAGAGCGCACGCTGGTGGGGAGGTTGCACCTAATGGTGGCAGGCGGTAGCAACGCCTTTGGGTTAGAAATCATTTGCCGTGGCAGAGATGGTTTCCCCAACAGTAGGAATTTGGACATTGCCTGGGACATTTGTTTATTGTAGGGAAAAAACTCAGTTTTTGAGTGAGTTCAGCATCCTATGATTTTCTGGAAAATGCTCATGTATAGTCATGCCCAGAGCTCTTCCCTTGGACATGTTGAAGCCTCAGGGAAGTTTTTATCCTGCCTAGACTTCTTCCCACGGTGGTTGAGGGGTCAGCTCATTTTCCAAAGCAAGAGTAATAGGCTCCCTTCCCTTAAAAATCATTAGAGAAGTTGAGAATGGTGGAGGGAATTGGAGAGGAGAGGGCTGTGGTGAGGGCTTCTGTGCTGGGGACCTCCCAACTTTTAAATTCCATGCAGTAAATTACCTTCACTGGGGTCTTCTACAGGTTCCAGTTCTGGGCTCCCAAGCCCTATTCTGTTCCTCGCAGGGTTAGGATGAGGAAACATCCTTATCCACCATGTGATGGGATCTCCAAAGTGGGCCTGATAATAAAATAAACCTATGCCCAGTCACAATCCAAGTGATATGGAGCTGACACGCAGCCCTCCTGGTGGAAGAAAATGAATTTTTTTTCTTAGTTTAAAGAAGGGCTGGTTCTATTAATAGCTCAAGTAAGGATTTCTTTAAGTTTGACTTTTTAATGTTGATTCTACTCTTTTACCTGGTTTCCTACCCCCAAATTCAGCAAAACTCTAATTCCTAATTGAAAATCATGTAACATGTTTGATATTTTAATTCAAACAGTATTTTAATGATAAATATAGTATATATAGTACCACTAAAAAGTACCCGGAAAATATTTTCATTTCTTCTCTCCCCTGTAATTTGTTTGCCATTTGAAAAATTATACAACAAATTACAGAACTAAAACAAAACAACAAAGCAAAACAACAGCAACAACGACAACAACAACAAAAAAACCAAAACCCAGCAAATTTGTCTCCTGTTTTCTGGAAACTGCATTTAGTCCAGGAGCTTAGGGTTTAGGAAAAGCAAAAGAATTTGAGGCCTGAGGGTACCTTTTGAGGAGAGTATTGGAAATGTAAAGACTTTGAACAAAGCGCCTTGGGCCCATGTAAACATATTTGTGCTGTACTAGAAATATAGCAAACACCATTAGAAAAGAGCTTGTCTTTCGGTAATATTTGCATACCACAAAAGCCTTAAGTATGTGACACTGTTATTTTATTCCCCATTTAGTAGATAATTTCTCCCATTAAAAAAATCATGAATTTTAGAGAGAGCCCCTATTAATCTGCCGATGCTTAGTGCATGCATATTGGACTCTGTCCAGGGAATTTCGACTCCAGCACGACCAGAAGAAACCCATTATCAGAAGAACGTTTATCCTTTCATTGGTTCCTGCGTGTGCTGGTATCTGAGCTGGGCTCTGTGCTGTTTTCCCCTCTAGCAGGTTCCTGGGGCAGGTGGGGGCGTGGGGGATGGTTGCCTGGTGGCCCAGCAGCAGCTGCTGTGAGAGGCTGGGAAATAGGAAAGTAGGAGGTTGGAACCTCAGATATTCAAGAACTAGCATGTCTTTGCTTTCTAAATATCAACAATTTTTTTTTTAACAACTTTGAGCTTCCTCCTCCGCCCACTACCCGCCGCCCGGACTTTCCAATCCTGTCAAGTTAGTGGGAATTTCTTCTCCCTGGGTCATTTTTGCCAGCCCTGGGTTGTCTCCATGTTCCCATGTCCCAGCCAGGACTCTCCCCCAGTTGCCCGTGGGAGGCTCTGTGCACGGAACCCATAGATCTGTGTTAAGGGAGCCTCTTTGAATCAATCTGGGGAGCTCTCTCTCTTTCTCCCTAAATCCTTGTTCTCCTAAGTGGCCTGGTGTTTTAGGAAACAAAGACCAGGAATTCCTGTCTCAGATGTTTTCAGAGGCACAGAATGATACCTTCTCAAATCAGAGAAGACAAAGGGGCAGAACCAAGAAAGAAAGAGAATTAATGTTCCTGTCACAAGCCTCCCTAGCCCGTCTAGGGACTACCTCTTTTCAGGGTTGCTCATCTGTTGGTACAATTTAAAATTGTTAATTTCCACTCATCAGAGGTCATTTATAAACTGAACAGGGACAGAATGAGGCTGCGTTGGCTGATGCCTGAGGCCCAGGATTTCCACACAGCCTGATTCACATACCATCGCATCTACCTCCTTTTGCCTGTATCCTTTCCTACCCCTCTCCCATCTGAAATTTCCCAGTCTTGTCCATCATCAGACACCCAGGAACACATTTTGAAGAAATGTGTCGCATGCCCTTGCTTAGTGTCTAACATTTACAGTTTTGTCACTCTTCCAGAGCATCTCAGAGTCCCTCATGCGTTTTTTTTTTGGAGGAGAATCTGAATTAGAGAGCAGGGACAAATTCCCAGCACCCTCGTAGGAGAGAGTCTGTGAACCCTGCCCTGGCTTTTGCACATTCCACCCCAGAGACCAGCATTATTGTCCTGCCATCTGTTGGAGGCAGTGAGTCTGGCTGTGCCCCGTGCCCTCTACAGCTGGCTGTGGACGCTGTCCACTTGTGTGCAGTGACCCAGAGCAGGGTGGTCAGCCTTCCTCCTCGTATGGATCTCAGCGACTCATGCTCTTCACCAGTCAAGAGATAGGAGGCTGACCCTCTCCTGGTGCCTCTTATCATGTCCTAATTAACTGTGCTTTCACCTGCTGGGGTTTTTTTATACACGCAGTAGCCCGGGTGCCTGTTTCTGGCATTGGCAGTGCCAGGGATAACGCAGCTCCTTTCTTCTGGGCTCGGTCTCCTCAGCTGTGAAATGGAAGCAGAGTGCTACAGCACTGCCCGTCTTCCACTTGCTTTGCCAGCAATCTCAGCCGTATTGGGTTACTTGTGAATAACTCTGAAGTGAGACCTCATGGCTATAAATAATTATACCACAGATACTCTGTGTCTATTACTTATCTTTTAATTATTTTACCAGAAATGCTAAATTAACCAAAAAATAAATCAGTCTCTGAGTCCTCAGATGTTGAACTGATTAAGAATCCCTTTGGGATACTTAAGAACGAATACACACACACACACACACACACACACACAGTCATACACTTACACTGATACCCTGGGGAATTCTGCAGAAGCTACTGAAATTTGCTGGCTCTGGTATTTTGGTATTTCAGAATAAATGGCCTGATACGACCTTCTGGGGCAGCAGTCTTTGCATTTGGCAGCAGCTGCTGCCATCACAGGACCTAATGAAAACTAGGAAGTTGATATGGAGAGAGAGGAAGAGATCTCTATGGTGTGGGAAATGTATGTGCCACCTAAGGAGTCCGCTTTCTTCCTGCTTTTCTTTCCATTGCTCCCTGCCTCCCCTCATCGCATTTTCTCTTATTCACATCTCTTGACAACCTAGTGAGGTCTAGGCCAGTTGGTCAGGAGCTCCAGAAGAAGTCTGGAGGGACAGGAGCCTACCCTGCCCCCTTCCACCAAGGTCAGGAGCAGCCTGCCTTGCTCCTCCTATGGACTCAAAGGCAGTTCTTTCCAAAGAAGGCAGCTAGTCTCCCTAAGGTGCCACCTTGAGCCATTCTGGGCCACCTTGAGCTCACATGCCCTTAGATCAGCAGGAGCCCATATTGTAGGCATTAAAGAGCCATTTGACCCAGTGCCTCCAGGTCCATGCCTGATTTTCAAGTACAAAGTCTCTTCTGCATAACATTTCCAGAAGACAAGATTAGGCACTTAAAAACACAATTAAATTCTACTCATGTCACTTGTCTTTTTAACTGTAAGCACTACAGAGGTCTTTCAAGGAATGCAGGGGAGAACAGCAGACATGTTTTTGCCTTTGGATTTGAATGCCAGGAAGAAGGAACCCCCCCCCCCCAGCTGCCTGCTTTCTAATGATCTCATTCTAGAGGAGGAGAGAGTGGGAACATCTATAGAACTGGTATGACTGCCCCCTCTTCACCAGCCCTCTCCAAAGAGGCAACGGCCCCTTTTCTGTGTCCTCACTAAGTTTCAGAAATTAAGATTTTCTTCCCTATGGTCCAGGCTGAGGATTTATATAACTTCTCTTACTCCTCTGAGAACATTCTAATCATTCATCCCCCTCCCTCCAAGCTGCAGAGACTCATCTAATCAATATTTATGCGCCTATCACTTGCAGCTGCAACATGCAGACATAATGGATGCCAAATTCCTTGATGGCCATTGAAAAATTAGCTGGTGCCTATATTTCAGGCTCATGGCTTTCTAGGATCTTGGGGAGATCAGACCATGTGGTCCATGGATTAATTAAGCCACCCAGATAATTGGCTGTTAATAGACGGCCAGTTGATGGCTGCCAGCTGGGTGCCGAATTGACTACGGTCCTTATGGTCAGCTGTGTATTTATCAGAGGAGGAACAGGCTGAAAGACTTGGCTGATTAAAGGTGAATTAGGAACGGGAAGGTAAGAGGTAGTGTCTCTCATCCACCACTCTGTGTGATGTTTCACAGTTTACAAAGCATTTTTTTTTCTTCACAAATGCTTTATTTGATCCTTCCTGCAACCCTGTGAGGTGGATATTATTATTATTCTCATTTTCTGAAGTGTGATGAAGTGGAAGTGGTATGGGGAGGAGACTGACAAGCTCACCCAATCAGTAAGTGGCCTTGAATTCACTCTTTTGACTATAAAGCATGTGCTGATTATGTTATGACCATGTTCAATTTCTGTTTAGTTTCCTTTCCCAAAGGGAACGAAACTTATTTTATCTATGTACATATTACATGTATATTTTCCCATGGACAGAAATCTAGTGCTCTTGCTGAGAAATGACTCCCTACCTGTGATTATACACTAGCATTGCTCTTTTTCACACGGAAGGGAAGTGAGGAGTGGATTAAGGGAAATATAGAGCATGCTTCTAGAGGGCCCTTGGAGGGTCAGGAGGACTTTCGGTGTTCTTCCGGGATAGGCCAAGTTTAACCCACCTGCAGGCCCTGGAGAAATGTTCCACAGGCCACTGCCTTCTGCTATGGGGAGGTGCTAGGCTTGAGTGGCAGACACAGGGTGGCAGGAGAAGTGGAGAGACGCTCTCCCAACCCCTCAGTCCCATAGTCGGCACTGGCTGTGTTCTTATGTACTGAGCCCTGGCTGGCCAGCTACATCCTCCCTGGCTGGTGGGGTCTGACAGCAGGAAATGAAGCTGTGCTGTCATTTGCAAGGCTGCTCAACTCAGAAGTCAACAGGATTGTGCAATTAACGCAGAAACTGTTGATTGGAATCCCTTTCGTGATGCATGTGGTCCTTAAAGAATCAGAAGCAATTCTCCTGTAAGAAGGAAAATGTCATTTGAAAGAACCTAATACAGCCTATTTGAAATGCAAGGCAACTGTGGTAGGGGAAGAATCACTCCAGGGAAATGCCTTTAGAAGACCCACAGCATCACCTGAGGTCCTCCCATCTGGACGACAGAGGGCGCTCTGCCTGGGTCTTAAAGGCCCACTGACAACTGCTCAATTCAGTTCATTCTGTAGAGGGACTGCTGGTTCTGCCCAGTATAGGGTTCATTGAGCTGCTTTATGGCTACTTTGGAGGTTGGGTGTGAGTAATGTAGTTGCTGCTCATGTGTATGTTTAAACCTACCAAAACATAAAATCAGAAGGCTGCCAATGTCTTCCTGGATATTTTGTCTGTAATTCAAGTAGAGTACTGGAGGGCTCATGGTGTTGCTTTTTTTATGTGGCCCAAATAACAGTCAGACACTCCTGCCAGATCCCCAGCAGAAATGTGACTTTTTCACTCTTGTCCACTTCTTTTGAAAATGGCAACAGTAAAGGGAACTTTAAAGAGTGTGCTTGGAGTAAGAATGAAAGAAATAGAAACCTAGATAATTGATATTTTCCCTCCACTCAGAAGCCCTGGTGGTTTTCTAATCATATGCTCGATTCTGGATCAGAACTCCTTGTAATCCTTCCTGTTTATTGTTGAATGAGATTATGGTTTCTGCGCCAGGTTTTAGCTTTTCTCTTAAACTGAGCATATTTTGGGGAAAACTTCTTGGCAGTGTCTACTAAAGCTGAACATACGTGTATATACCTATGACCCTGCAATTCACTCCTAGCTAAAAACCCAACAGAAATGCATAGGCATTTCAGTGAATGTCATGCACTCAAATTGGAGTCGGCACACCTTTTCTGTAACTGGCCAGATAGTAAGTATTTTTGGGTTTTCAGATTATGCAGTTTCTGTAAATACTCAGCTCTGCTGTTGTAGAGGGAACGACAACATGTAAATGAATGAGAGCGGCTGTGTTTCAATAAAGCTTTATTTATGGGCACTGAAATTTGAATTTCATGTATTTTTCATGTCTCATGAAATATCATCCTTCTTTTGGTATTATTTTCAAATATTTATAAGTGTAAAATCCATTCTTAGTTTGCAAGGTGTACAAAACAGGTGGCAGGCCGGATTCGGCCTGAGAGCTGTGGGGTTCCATTTATGTGAAGTATGAGAACAGGCAAAACAAGGCTGTGGGGTTAGAAGTCAGTTCCTGGGGATCCCTGTTTGGGGTTAGTGACTAGAAGAGGGTAGGGGGAATTTGCGGGGAACCAGTGTGCAGTTTTTTAAACTGGGTGCTGGTTACTTGGGAGAGCTCACTTCATGAACATTCATTGAAGGCCTGCTGTTTCCGGTTTGTATGTGCCGCTTTAATAAAAAGATGACAAAATCTGAACCGAGTGTGGCCTCTGACTCCAGGTTTTAGCGCCTCATTTGGGGTTAGAGTGTAGCAGTTTTCATTCTTTTTATAGACAATGGTTTCATAAGAGAATCTTTGGAGAAAGGCCTTGATATGTCTTTCCAATTTCCCAAATCTTACTCCCTTTTATAATTTTTTAAAATTAAAAAATCTGAACTGAGTGTGGCTTCTGACTCCAGGTTAAGCACCTCATTTGGGGTTAGAGTGTAGCAGTTTTCATTCTTTTTATAAACACTGGTTTCTGTTTCCCGAATAAGAGAATCTTTGGGGAAAGGCCTTGATATGTCTTTCCAATTTCCCAAATCTTACTCCCTTTTATAGACAGGGACACATTTCACAACTGGTGCAGTACAGACACCAGCCAACCAATGTTCAAGTATGGTGTTGAGCGTTAACCTTTTAGTTGCTGGATCACAGGAAAATGGGGGAGGACCCTAGGGGTAGGGGCAGGGGGAGGGCATTGAGGACAATGGGAGCCATGAGTAGGACTTCGGCTGGTATAGCTGCCCCATAGTGCATCTGGGGTAAAAATCTACCTATGTTTATAGATAAGAGGTGGAGACTTAATTGCAGAGAATGGAATTATATGGCATAAGCATTTGGCTTGTAGAAAACCAGCTTCTATGCATATTGGGGTTCTTTTTTTGTTTGATTTTTTTTTTCAACCTGGGGAAAAAAAAGAACTAAAAATTTGAGTCCCTAGTGCCAAGTGCTTCCTAAGTATGTCAGTCATCTATTCTTCATAACGACCCTGGGCAGTGGGCATTATTCACTTCATTTTTCAGTGGAGGAACATCAAGGCACAGGGAAGTTAAGTGACTTTCCCAAGGTCATGCTACTCATATGCGGAGGAGCTGGACTCCAAAGCAGATACGTCTGGCTCCAGAGTCGCCCTCTTTCCACTTCACCATGCTAACCCTATGCTTCCTTCTCTCCCCTCACAGTCACACCAAATCTGGTCTTGAGAATGATGATTTGAATATATTTTTCTCTGAACAACCAGGCTTTATAGCTTGCCTATGTTTTGATTCCCAGAATTGCACACACTCGTTTAGATGAGAAGCTGTTGAATGAAATAGTTTTATATCAGAAGCTATCTCTTCCAGGCCAAGTCACTTTAAAACAATCGTCAAAGAGAAAACTTTACAGCGTTTTCAAAGAGAAATGTATTGGGCTGTCAGCACTATTTGACATCCCTTATGAATACTTCCCTCCTACAGATGACTAGGAGTATATCTGGTCTCGGGTTAAACTTTAAAAAAGGAAGTCTCCATGGTATCATATTCTGGGGAGTGTTAAGGTGCTTTCAGCACACTTCAAGACTGATTAAAGAGGGGACGGTGAGGAATCAATCAACAGATGCAGAAAATGCAAAGACTATTGTAGTAGATGGTAAGCACTCTCTCCCCACGTTACCCTTTGGAGAGAAATCATCTGGTATCTAGTATAATAGCACCAATTATTTGGTTGTTTGTGCTGAGGAGTTGAAAGCTATCATGTGCTGGGGAAAATATCAGCATGGAGCAGTAATTATGGATCAGCTGATGATAAAGACTGCATTGGATTGACTGCTAATTAGATTATTAGTACCCAAAACAAATACCTGCTATTAGCCATAAATAAGCTGCTTTTATGATAGTTTCTATTTTTTGATGCATACTTCTTTTTATAACGTGCAATTTTCTTCTTTTTCTGTGCCACCACTTCCCCAATTTCAGCAGCCATACTAAGCGTATTTGTTTATTGAGTAATAATCAAGGCATTTTCTTGTTTCCTTCCAGTCTCAAAGGGGTTGTGAGAGCTGACATGGATTGAGTGCCACATGTCAGGCCCTACGTGAACTGTGTTAGGTCTTCTTAGGAAAGAAGGACAATTCCAGAGCAGCATCCATGTCTTTCCCACTGACAAAGTCTTTGTTAGGGATAAGGGATCTTAAGGTTTTCCTGGGGAAATCGGTGCTGGAGCTAATTGCCAAAGAAATGACCTGGTTGCTTTTTTTGGTAGCACTTTGAGGTTAGGTCCTTCATATCCTGGATTCAAGGAGGATGGGATGGGTACTTGGGCGCTTCATGTGTCTGCATCTTCCCTTCCCTTCCTACCAGATCAACCATCTTCCCAGAAGTGGGTTGACTGTGGGTTCCCAGCAGTATGAGATTCCAGCTGTCTTCCTGCCCAGGATGGCCATAGGACCATCTAGATGAGCCCCTGGGAGCTCCCTGGGTTGTCTGGAGAGAGAAGCAGAGGGCACCTCTGGCCATACCTTTGATAAGTGGTACAAGTGCAAGTGACTGTCAGGTGTCCTGCAAGGAAGTGCTAGCGATGAAACTTGTTTGTAGCCACCAGTATATGTCAGGAGTCTGTGTAGAAAGGAGAGGGGTATGTGACTGCCTTTTGGGAGAAATGCTAGGTGCTTTATGTGTGTTGTCATTCATTCTTTACAACCACCCCGAGAGGTAGGCAGGCTGAGATTTAGCTAGTGCTTGCCAGGATAGTCATACTGGGCGTTTAAGACTGGCACCTTTCTGTTTGAATGCCATACAGGTTGTCAAAATGTTGTCTGATGAATATTATCTCCGGATGATCCTTATTTTACCAATGCGGTACTTGAGGCCCGTAACTGTCCAATAATTTGCCCAAATCTGTTGAGCTAATTAGTGGCAGAACTAAGACAGGTCTGTTTGATGCTGGAGCCCATGCTGGGGTGCCATAGGAAGGGGGTCATTGGCAAGTGAGAAAAATGGTCAACTCCTTGAAGGAGTTTCTCCCTTTGAGTGCCTACCCAGCATGGGGAGATAGAGTGGGCAGATTTCCCTATACCTGGCCGCTAGATCAAGCTTATCAGTTCCTCCAGCAAACTGATATGGACATTGCCATGTGGAAAGCCGTGTGCACTGGAGGCCTGAGCTGAGTTCTGCCCTCCTTGCCCAGGGTGAATTCTGTGGGAGTAGTTGAGTGTGGAGCAGTGCTTTCCTGCTGGCTCCTGGCCACTTCTGTCTCTAGAACTGTGTCTCCTTCTTGGATTTTAAGATGTATTGCTTTATTCTTAGAAAGATGAAACTGTGTTGCTCGGATGGCTGTTTAATGGTGAAAGGGACTGAAGATGGAAAGAAGTCTTTTTTCTCTTTTGAGTCATAGTGGAATGTGAGGCTGTGGGTTCATGGGATAAAGGTTTGAGACAATTGCTTTCGAATTTCTTAAGACGTGTTCTGCAAGGTTGAATTTCTTCCCCTGATCACGTCACTCTGCTGTTAGCTCAGAAAACTGTGCTTGAAGTTTAATCTTATCCTGAAAGCTGTTTCACTAAAACAGGAACCTATTATTCCACAGGGCCTCTTATTAGAGGAAGAAAGATTTAGGATGATCGTTTAAAGTCATTTCACTGACTTTTGAGGAAGTATATTTGCTGGAATCCACTTGTCCCCAAAGTGTTTGCTGTTTGAAAAGCGTAGCACTAGTAGAAGGATAATGGGAAAGGAAAACCAACTTCAGGATAGAAAATAGGCTGACTGAGCAACCAACTTTAATTTAATTAGTCAGGGAGGCCTATTGTGGATTCTGTATTCTGTACCCTAGGCCAGGGTACACCCATGGGCCAAATCCAGACCCCCCTTTTCCTTCTGTGTATGTGTATGGTCCGTGGGCTAAGAATGGTGTTTTACATTTTTTTGATGGTTGAAAAAAAACTAGAAGGAAAAATATTTTGTGACACGTGAAAATGATATGAAATTCATATTTCACTGTCGATAAATAAAGTTTTATGAGAACACAGGTGTGCTCATTCTTTATGTACTGTCTGTGGCTGCTTTCACACTACAGTGGCAGAGTTGAATGGTTGTGATGGGGACTAGCTGGCCTACAAAGCCAAGATTTTAGCTGGCCTTTTATAGAAAACATTTGCCAACTCCTGCCCTAGACCTTTGCCTTTCAAAGTTCATGGGTGAGGGGTATTGGCATCACCTGGAACTTTGTTAGAAATGCTGAATCTCAGGCCACTCCACACCTACTGATCCAAAATCTGCATCTTAACAAGGTGACTTCTGTGCAATTAAAGCTTGAGATGTGCTGCATTGGATGACAGATAACTTGCTCACAAAAAACTAGTGTGAATCATACTTCACAAACTGGCATCTAGTTGGTGCCACATTTCCCTGTTTATTGAATTCCGTTCCGTTCTGACCTCCCAATCTCCTGGGTTGGGATGGGGATTCCTCTGCTTACAGCTTCACAAGGATCCAGTGGGCTTCCTCAATGCTGGGGAGCATGGGAAGAGCGTCGAATCTTCTGGGCATTGTGGTCACAGCGGTAACATTGACCAAGCCCTCATCATTTTGCTGCTCCCAGGCTAGTGGGTTCCTTGTGATACTGGGAGCCTCTGTACTCACCTCCCTGGAGGTACCATAGAGTCATTCCCCTGGGACCCTGCTACCCGCTGGGGTACCCACCACTCTCAGGGCTCACTGCCTCCTTTATCTTTCCAGCTGGACGAATTGCCTTTTCCCATCACCCTCTGGGCTGTGTATTCTTCCTACCACTGGTTTTTCATACCACCTCCCTGGAAACAAGTGCATCAGTCCTGGTTATGTACTGAGGTTAGAAGTTGGGGCAGGGCCTGGATGAGAGTGAGTGGGTAGAATGCAGTGAGAACAAATACAGACGGATATCCCAGTACATTCTCCTACCATACCTACTCGTATGGCATGTTGATGCAGTTGAGGGTACATGACCAACACAATTTAGGCTGGTTGTAAATCTAGGATATCTTCCTGTAGAATAAGAAGTAAATTCCATAGGAGCTTCGAGAAAGGGAGCTGGTGTGGGCAGCAGGGGTGAAGGAGGTGGCAGGACTCAGCAAGAGTGACAAGAGGTCAGTGGAAACCAGCAGCTGGTCAGATTGTGGGAAAGTTTGAAAATAATGCCATTTACTTATTTTTGTTGGAAGATGCGAGTATGTCTGAAAGTAAACAGATCTCCCCAGTTGAGAATATTATAGACTACTCACTGGGGACTTGGTTCAGTAAATGTTTTGGGTTTAAGGGTTTTAACTGCTCAGAGTATGCCAATTGCTTTCTTAAAGGAAAAATTCAGTGAAATTTGAACTTGGCATTCTCATACCCCTCTGGCCTTAATGAGTCGCTGTGTATGTTCTCTCTTTCTCACCAAGGTTGATGGCTTTTTTTTTTTTGACCACCTGTTTTCATCTTTAATTCATGTAGCTGCTCTTAGAGAAATGCCCTGTGGAAAACTCATCTTGCCTGTCTGCATTCCCTTGAGTGAGGCCTTGGCAAGGCCAAGGCCAAAAGTCACCTAGTCATGTCCTCTGACGGGTATGCTGGACATCTGGGTTGAGAGGACCCGAGTCCACGCACATTAATTGGAAGAATTGAAACATGAAGACATCCCAGGTGGTATTATCAGGATAAGGGCTTGGAAGATTCCCTTCTTATATATACCAGGTAGCTCAAAGGCTGATGACCCACCAGTGTTAACTGAGATGTTAACATCCACCGTGCCTCTCTCCAAATTATCCTCTTGGGGATCGAAACTAGGAAAGGACCTAACGTAGTGAACATGGAAATATACTCCCAGTGAAGTTTTTAAAAAGTTAAGAAAAAGTGGGATTCAAAATTGGGTCCATAGTAGAATCCTGTTTTGTTTAAAACAAGATATTTATTGAAAAAAATCTTAGAACATCAAAATAGGTGATTTACATAAATGGGTGTTGTTTATGCTATATTTCTCATTGCTGTTGATTGATTGATTGCTTGCTTGGTTGATTTAGGGTTATGTTTTTCGTAGCTCCCTCCACTTTTAGTTAAGCAACATAACAACCTGGATATGTAAACTTACATAATCTTTCCCTGTGGTCCCTGTAATCAATATATAAACATATATAAATATTTAGAGATCTCTTTTGGTCATTATTACAAAGGAGAGAGGGAGACTGGTCATATTCTATATGTACTTTGCATCTTACTCTTCATTTAATCATGATCCTGGAAATCCTCAGGTCAGCTAGCCCATTATTTTTAATGACTTCATAATATTCTACAGTATGGGTGTGACTTATTGTATTCAACCATTTCCTTTTGATCAGTCTCTATTCTCTTGTCATTGCACATAATACTGTAGTAAATACCTATGTACACACATTCTTACATGTTGGTGCTTTTACTTCAACGTGATAGATTTTGAGGAGTGGGAATTCTGAGTCAAAGGGAGTCATATATATATATTAATATATATATAATATATATATTATATATATATAAATATAAATATATATATATATATTGCTTTTAAAACAGTGTTGTAATCCACATTTCCATTGGCAAAGTGTGAGAGTAGTCTTTCCTCAGTATCCCTTAGTGTAAAGGTCATTTTCAGTTTTTCAATCTAGAGTATACAACGGAATCCTATTGTGATTTTATATTCTGACTACCAGTGAGGTTGAGTATGTTCTCATATGTTTATTGCCCTTAAAGGGCGTGCTCTTTTGTGGAGTGTCTATTCATAGCCTCTGCCCATTACCCCGCTCCCCCCCGCCACCCAACTGGGCTGTTTTTCTTTTTGTTGTCAATTATAAGAGATCTTTGTATGTTATAGATAGCTCTTTATTGGTCATATGTATTGCAGATTTTTTTCTAATTGTTATACTGTCGACTTTGTTTATGGTATATATTGCCATGTGATTTTTTTTGCTTGTTTTTGTATAGTTAAATATGTCTTTTTAAAAATAGCTAGAGTGTTCTGTCTTATTAAAAAGATCTTCTTAACCCTTAGGTTATATATAGAACATCTTAAAGTTCCTCTTCTATATGGCTTAAAAAACAACTTTTAAGTCTTAAGGCTATCTTGATTTTATTTTTATGTCTAGTTTGAGGTAGGGATTGAATTTATTTGTGTCAATATCTTTAATTAAGTAAACCATCTTTTCCTTCACTAACTGAAATACCACTTGTGTCATATATTTATTTCCCATAAACATTGGGTTTCAGTTCTGGAAGCTCCATTCTATTCTGTTGACCATTTATATCTTACTATGCCAATATCATACTTTTTACTAGAATTTTATTATTAAATCCAGCGGTTACTTCTTAATTAGTCCATTGGATTTACTAGGTCATACTTTACAAAATCATACCTTAACAAAATGAGTTAAATTTATCTCTCCTTTTTGAATATTTGTCTTGATTATCTTGTTTTTCTTATATTCATAAAAAAGTTAAAAATGAAATACCATGGCAATACATCTTATTTTGACGCAAATGGCTGTAGTGTTTCACTATTTAATGTTAACTTTTATGAAATATTATTTATCATATTTTAGTAGATTCCTTTTCCTGTTTTTACTTCAAGTTTTTATTAGAAATAATTTTGGATTTTTATCATATTTTGATTGAATTATATAATTTTTCTCTTTTATTGATACAGTATATTATTTTGATTTTCTTATTTTGAACCAAACTTGCATTCTTGGAATAAACCCTATTCAGTTATAATTTATTTTCCTGCTGTATTTTGCTTGTTGTCACTTATTTGGAATTTTAACACCTATATTTATGAATTAGATTGATTTATAGTTTTGTTTTTTGTACTTCCTATCAGAGATTAGATTTAACAGTATGTACTGCAACCATAATCAGAGAGAATGAATGAATTGGGGAGATTTGGGTTTGTTTGTTTTTTTCCCTCATATGGGAATAGTTCAAATAACTTTGGCATATCTGTTCTTTAATGGCTACATAAAACTCAGCTCTGAAATTACTTGGTTCTATTGACTTCTCCAATGGTAGCCCTGAGTGTCTTGAATACCTATTTTTATTTTTCAATCCAATCTGATGATTTTTGTATTTTTCTCTTCAGCATATCATAATTAGTGAAATAATTGATATATTGAATATTTACTATTTATTCTCCCTTCTTTTTATCGTTCTTCTTTTTATTATTTTCACTAGTTTGGCCAATTACTATTTCATCTCCTCTTTTTTTTAAAATTGGACATCTTACTGTAACATCAACACTGTTACCTTCCTTTCCGAGACATTCAAATAGGTATTTTTGTAAAAACACGATATCAGTGATTTTTCCCCCCACCAAGATGTTTCACTCACCCATTCATTATCAACCTAAGAAATTGAGCCTTTTAGGAGTACTTTTACTTCCTTATTCTTTTTTATACTGAAAGCAGGCAGACCTTTACAAGAGTTACGCCACTTTCTACCACTCCTAATTTCTAGGTTTTGCTAAGATAATTTAACACTTCTGGAACTAAATTTCAAGTTTTCTTTTGCTGAATGCTTCTTCTTTTGACGTATTCTCATTTGTCACTTACATGTTTCCAGCACTTTAATACTATGTATTTAGAGTCCACTGTGCAAATTGTAAGTTTCATCACTCACCACTGTTTTCTCTTCATTTCACTCATCTCGAGATTTCTGTTTGAATTCTTTCTTTTTTTTTAATCTGAGTATTTTCCTCAGATGGGATATGTGGGTTATGTAG
The DNA here is from genome assembly GCA_033961575.1 of Aselliscus stoliczkanus. Taxonomy (NCBI): domain Eukaryota; kingdom Metazoa; phylum Chordata; class Mammalia; order Chiroptera; family Hipposideridae; genus Aselliscus; species Aselliscus stoliczkanus. The sequence continues at coordinate 49,186,099 of CM066730.1, read as the reverse complement.
TCTTTCTTTTTTAAAAATATATTTTTAAAAATGTTCAATTATATAGTTGATTTACAGTATTAGTTTCAGGTGTAAGTGTTATATTTTCCCGTGTGTCCACAAATATTCTACAAATCGGACAGGTGAATAACATCTGGCTTGGATATCTGGCAGTCTGTGGATGGTTTTCTACTGTCGTCTAGAATCCATTTTTGCAGATGGCAGGTATACTTAAAGGCTAATTACTTTCCTTTGTAAGTTACTTGTTCTTTCTGTTTGGGAGCTTGTGAGATGATCCCCTTATCTTTGGAATTTAGGAACACACCTTGGGCTAGGTCCCTTCCCATGACTCCTGCAGGAAGAGTCCAATTCCATTCGCAGACAGTAAATGCCTGTGGCACATCTTGATGAGCTGATCAGGAGGCCTGACTCAGATATGATAGTGTTGTTGAAAAGCATTGGTTTTTGTCCAGGACTTGCTCAGACAGTACTCCAAGTAAGAAAGCTACATTGCTGTGTTTGCTGTCCTATGCCCTGGGGCCACCTTATTGCTCTCTTGGAGGACACTGCTGAATGGGTAGGAGTGTGACCGCTGGCCATCTCCAAAGGACTGTGGCAACTTTTACAGAATTGGCAATTGAAATGGGAGCTCAGGTCCTCTGAGGGATACAAAGAAGAAAATGTCAGTGGCAAATACACAGAGCTTCCAAGAGGGAACATGCCCAGCGCAGTCATTGGAGGCAGCAGCTCTCTGTGGGGCTGCTATTCTATTGGTAATAGTACTTCTGGTGGCCTATTTAAAAAATTCAAAGGTACATGTGATGCTAGAAAGAAGCAAAATAGATGTAAGTGAAAGGAAGAGATGACCAAATTGAAAATCTGCATAGAAAAATTTCCCTCATTGACGTGCTGCCTTTGTAAGAGTTAGACAAATCATTCCCCAACCCTATGGTCGTAGAATAATTGCAGTTTCTGTCATCTTGCATAGAAAAACTGACTAAAATCAGAGAAGGGCCTTTGTCTGAAAAAAAGTTATAATCGAGTATCTATTCTACTGCATAATTGCACTTTATTTTAAAGGGCAAAAAGCACTTAGGGTGCATCTCAGACTCACAGTGATGAAGCCAGGATTCTCCAAAGGTGTGTGGGTTTAGGGGTGAGCCTTGTACACTTGGTGGTATTTGTTATAACTTATTTTTGGTTTGATGGGTCGTAGTTTGAATGAAAGCCACATAAGGGGCTTACACGACAGCTGTCCTAGCCAAACCAATTTGGGGAAAAACAGATATGGGCTTTGCTGCTGTCAATTCCGTGAACAAATTAAATTCTGTAAATGTTTAGCTAGTATCTCCTGTGTGCCCAGCACCGAACTCAGAACTGTGAGAATAAAAGTGTGAGCCCTGGTTGTATGCCCTGGACACTTGTGAAGTCTTGCAGGGTAGCCACCTTGGGAGGCCCCGTCCTGGGGGCCTGCTAATGCAGAACCCTGGGTCAGCCTGCTGGGCAGTTCAGCGGGGGCATTTGCGCTGCCACAGCCTCCACAGCTGGACGCTTCCCTGCTCCCTTGGCTCCAGCTTGCTGTGTTTGAGGCTTGGGAAGTGCCTGCTGTTTTAATTCCACTGGCTCTGCAGGAAGATCACAGGGTTGAGGGATGGTTTGTCTAACTCTCTTATAAATGGGACACGTGAATGAGGGAAGACTAGCTTACTTGATGCCCAAGTCATTTGGGAGCTTAAGAGTCCAAGTTCCCACCTTTTCCCTTAACCCACCTGACTCAGGTTGAGTCATATCTTTGCAAATCTGACTTTATGAATTTTTTTCACATGCATTTAGTGCCTATGGGAGAGTTGATATAAATCTTGCAGAGTCCCTTTTTCCCACTCAGCGAAAAAGACCAATCAGCTTGACATGAATTCTTTGAAATTTTTGAACAGATTGTTTTCTGAGCACCTAGGGAAAAACATGTGGTGATTTCCAGGCTCCCTTAAAAACAAAACATGTCTTCTTTCCTCTGGTCACTTCCCTGGGAGGTCAGCAGAAGGACATAGCAAGGGATAGCCAACACCTAGTCCATGTGCTGGCAGTCCCTCCCCTGGCACTCTAAGAAAGTGGTCATTATTGTCCCTTGTGTCAGCATATGTCCACAGTTTTCCTGGAAGCCAGCATGCTTGGTATCTCCTGTTAAGCTTTGATTTTGGTTGCTGAAGGTTCGCATTTAGGGTAAGAAACAGGGTTCTTTCTTTTTGTGACTTCTAAAATCCTTGGCCTGTTCAATTTCCAAGATGCCTAGTGTTTGGAAGATGTGTCCTGTGGAATCACTACAGGTAGGACCTTTGACTTGGTGAGCCAGTGAGACGAGTGCCCAGGATTGGGGGCCATGAGAAATCTGTGTGCTTCTTGCATTTATAGGGAATACAGAGATTTAAGAGGTAAAGGGAGAAAGAAGGATCTAGTCTGGCTATTCAGAGACCTGGAATATTTTTCAAAGAAAGGCCACGCAGAAATTAAACCATTTTCTTTGATAAGATGGTACCCAAAGACAAGGAAAGAATGGATTTGTTTTGAATGATTTCAAGTAGAATTGAGGCTGTTCCTGTGATTGTTAGAAATAAAATTGGTGAGAAAATTATGTCAGCAGAGAGTGGGGATTGTGAACCAGGAAAATAAATGAGCTCTGAAATCGCCTTCTATTTTATAAATATTGTTTCTGGAGCTGAGGAAATTGAGACAGATTATTCCTTTTTCTCTCTCCCAAGCTATGGGTGGAAGAAGCCCTGAGTATCCCATTTGGACCTTGCGAGGAGGAGCATCTCATCTTGTCCGGGTGCGCTAAGTAGCTTTGTCTGCATTTAGACACACTCCATTTCCCTTTCAAGGACCACTATCAGCAGTAGCCAATTACAAACACACCTCATAACACATTATTGAGACACACTGCACGCAAATAAGCTGGAGAGATGTTTAATGATTGTACTGCACTGAGTCCATTACAATCTGGCCGCTCTGCCGTAGGACGGAGGGACCAGTTCCTGTGTGTGTGTCTCTGGGCATGTGTGTTTATGTGCATTTCATTGTCACTGTGTCCTAATTAGACATAATTCGAGCCAAACCAGTTTACACTTTTGAAGGAAGGAAACAGGGAATCATTTCACATTCTGGCAGGCTCCTTTTAAGGCTGAGATTCCTTGTCTTTGGTTTTCTGAAAGTATCTGTGCTATTAGCAGCCTGAATTCATCTGAGAACAAGGGATGATGCATTTTCCGACTCAATGGGTGGCTTCCTTCTGTTATCTGTTTCTCGTGAAGAGGCAAGAAGGTGGGCAATTTAGAGAAATATTACTTAGGCTGTCACTTCCACTCTTTCATCTGCTTGTTTGGTTTTGCAGTAAGAGTTTGCTGAATTTTATTTTCTCGGCAATTTGCCATTGCCATTGGTTTTGAAGTAATGACTGCATTTACCACAGTAACAGCATCATTCCAGGCCCAGGTGAAATGGTGGCTGATTCACAAAGCACAAGGCTTTCCCTTATGGTGTTAGGAGTATGGGACCTGGGAATGAGAAAACAACCAGGCTCAGGGGCTAAACCAGGATCTTCACTTGTTGAGGCAGGAAGCTTTTGAATTTCTCAGACCCACACACTCTCTCTACATCTGAGGATGCTGGGGCTAGAGACAGGATGTTACCTTTTCAAGAGTATTCAGCTGGTTAGTGGCAGAACTTATCTGGAACCTGGCCTGTTGGCCCCTAGCTCAAGCTCTTTACATTCTGCCTGTTCCAGGCAGGCTATGTTTGCCTCTAAAATGCAGAACGATGAGGGAGCTGAGAGCTGCCGACAGGGATGCTGGGGGCCTATGGACCCTCCGCCATGAAAACCATTACAGAGCATGCAAATGATTAGCACTCACATCATGCTCATGTCCCAGGGAAACGCTTTCCATTCTGCAAACGGGGCATATGATTTCAAAGGATTATTTCATCAAAGGATTGGTTTTATCTTCATTCTTTTGGAAAAACTGAATGCCCAATACATCTACCTGTGTTGTCTTTCTTGAGTGTTGCTCTTGTAATCTGTGCCTTGTTTGAAGAGGGCCCAAGGGAAGAGAGAACAAAGCTTTGTGTTTGCCGTTTAAGTCAGCCAGAAATGTTTTCAGCCGGATGGAAAACTAGGTTGGGTCTTCTAGAGCCTGTGTGCATAGTTGAGTGGGTGATGTGTCCAGCCTTCTAAACTTAGAAAAATTTACTGTTCACACTTCATTCATATGTTCTTTAGTCCTTGACAAATGAATTGCTTTTGAAGAATTTATGTTCCCATCTGCCACTTCTATTGGTAAGGACGGTATTTGTGACTGATGTGGTGATGGTGGAGTCCTGGGGCCTTGGTGATTGGATGTCGCCCATCTACAGCCTGAAACTTCGTGGTTCGCATGAGGTCCGAGGCAGGCGTCTGGGCTTGGCATTTCCTGAATCACACCACCTGGCTGAGGGAGCTTGTGTTTGCTTACAGCCAGGCGGCTGGTGCCAAGTAGTGGCACATTCCTACTGCTACTTTTCAGCCAGCAAGAGAAATGAGACAGAGCAGCCAGCAAATTGGTATTTTGAAGAATCTGCTCTGTCTTTGAGTGTGAGTGTGGGTGTTGTTGGGGAGGTGGTGAGAGTCTGAGGCATAGGATATGATTTTGTCCTATAGAACCAGCTGTTTTCCTGCTGGTGGTGTTTAGAAGAGCAGGTACTGAGGGACAAATAGGATGAGAGGTAAACGATCAGCACCATGGAAAGCACCGTGTTACTTGCCATTTAGGAAAGACTTCCTAATAGCAATGTCCTAACAGCCATGAGATCTGCCTTATGTCTGTGCCTTCCTTACTCTGTGTTGATCGTCTTCAGAAGTACCTAGGAGGACAGCAGTTCCTTCTGTCCATTCTGCTAATGGGGAGACTGAGGTTCAAGGGGTGATTGGTTTGAGAGTGAGGTGAGCCAGCAGGCTCACAGGCAAACAGGACTTCCGACGTGATATGGTTGTTTGTACAAGACAACCTCTTCTGCTCTCTGCTCTTGTGTATTATACAAAAGCAACAAGCAGAACATTTTCTTAAAAAAAAGTTAAATGTCATTTTCAGTGGAATTAGAGAATAGATACAATCTTTGGAGTTTGAACTATGTACAGAAGCTGCCCAATCGGCAAGGTTTGGGAGAGGCCACTAGGGGGATGTGATGAGGTTTAGAAGAGTGGCAGGAGGGCATCTGGGCAGCAGAGGGCAGAGAGTACCAGCAAAATGCATGTCCCAGAGGTGCAGGGGCATGCTGAAGAGCCCCTAATTGTACCCTTTATTTGCAAACATTGGGCAGGGACTGGCATGGGCAGAGCTGAAGGAAGGTGCCTCCAGAGTCTGTTTTCCTTCAGAAAAGCAGAGGAGGTGGGTTCATACAAAGGATCCTCCAAGGAGATCTATTTTCAGGAAGTGATGTCTGTGGCAGCAGAGGCAAAGCCCTCCCCTTCTCTCTCCCTCCCTTCTTCTTCCTTAAAGTTTTTCTTGAGGAATATGCATACAGTAAAGTACACAAATATTTTTTAGCTTGACAAGCCTACATATGTGTACAGCACCCAGGTCAAGGTCTAGACCATCTCCTGTGCCTGCTCCCAGTCATTACTCCTTTTCACAAATAAAACTTTTTTAAAATAATGAAAGGCTATGCTGCTCCCTCCTCCCATCCTACAGGAACTTCCTGGAAAGAGCTGGTCTGAGAAAGTCCATCTCATACAATGACAATTAATAAAAGAGAAATTGAAAGTATTGGTAGAATAAACACAAAGATATTACAGTGAAAAATGTCAACAGTAGCCACAAAAGATTACCTCCAAATAAGGAACATTCCCAGGAGAATATTTTTAGGAAGCAGATGAAAATTATAATTAAGTATTTCACAATGAATTTAAAGAAATCAATGAAGCAATAATTCCTATGAAGAAAAACTACAATGCAGAAAAAATAATTCTGGAAGGGATGACAGGATGGCAAGAGGTGGTGAAACCTGAGCTGTGAGAACACAAGGAGGAAATTGGAGAAAAAAGGCAAACCGTTCTCAGAAATGAAGATAAAGTTTGAAGGGTCTCAAGGGAAAACAGACACTGGAAAATACAGTATGGTGCATAGACAATAGAATTGTGAAAGTTGAATAAATGTAATTGACATAAGGAAAGCATTCCTAAAGATTTGAGAGAAAATGAGAGATATAGAAGACCGGCAATGGAAATCTAACATAAACATAATTTTAGTCTTTGAAGGAAAACACAAAATAATTGGATATAATCAATATTTAAAATATAAGTTAGAAAAGCTTTCATGATATAAAGAAGACTTAAGTCTAAATGTTGAAAGAACACAATTTGGGTGTCGGGAGAAAATTACCCAGAACAGTTAGTACCAAGATATAGCCTTGTAAAGTTTTAGGCACTGAAGATAGGGAATAATCCTTCTCTTTTCCTCTCTGACCCTCCCCTCCTCTCCTGCCCCTTTCCTTCTTCTCTCCCCTTTCTTGTCCCCTCCCCTCCTCTTTTTTCCTTTTTCCAGTAAGGTAGAGGGTGGGCATGCAGGTGACAGGCACAGACGGTGACTAGAATGACTGGGAGATTAGTTATAGGGGGCAAATAAGTTACTTTATTGAGCAAGTAAATAAATATATAGAGGATGATAGAATGCATGTTTTCAACTGTTTGAGAAGAGATTTCTAAACATGGACAGAAGGAAGGCTAGAAAGAACCTGGGGTGTTAAAGTGGATTAGAAATATCAATACACACACACACGCACACGCACACAGGCATTTCCTAACTCATCCTGTTGAGGTGGTCTGGAAGCAGTGGACCTGCAGGAACAATGAGAACACACTGAATACTCAGATCTTGGTTTCTAAATAATATCCTCCACTAAAAGTTACTGAGGCTCCTCAGAGAAGTGGCTGATTTAAGCAATGGGGAAGAGAAAGTGTAAAATGAACCTGAAATATTTTATTTTGCCAGAAAGTCAGGAAAAGGACACAGAAGCCACCTTGAAGGAGTTCCCACATGCCAAATTAATGCATCAATATGAGCATCGAAGTAAATAATGAGTATCAGGTTTCAACCTATTGAATAAAATAGGGATCCATACTGTTATAAATGGATGAATGAATGAATGAATGAATCAATCAATCAATCAATCAATAAATATGAAAATACTTAAGTAAGTAAATGAGTGAGGTAGAAAGGAAAACTCTTCCTTACAGTGGAGTGCCAACTGATAAATATAGCGGGAATGATGGAAATAGACATTCACCACTTACCAACCATCTTATTGGTAGTTGATGCAGGCAGGAGCATTCCAATGGATGCTACAAGTATGTTTTGTGGGTGGGACTTTCATATGGATCTGTATTGGCACCATATCAGAATAGCTGCCCACAAAATTGTAATCAAATACAATAGAAACATGGTGAATTGTCAGTGGCAATACCTGGCAAACAACAACGTGGCCAGATGATCAAGGTTAACATCGCTAGTGCTGGCATTGGCTGACCTAGGGTGGCCCTGGATGTGCTGAACTGAGAACATGGCAGCATTTCCATTGTAGTCCTGCCAAGAATGCATGACTTGTGTCTGGGCATGAGGAATCATCAGATGGACTCAGGCCCTACAGAATGAAAGGTCTGTAAGACTGAGAAACAGGAAGACTAGGGTACTGTTTCGGTTTGAAGGAGACTGATGAGGCATGACAAGTAAATGCAACACGTGTTGGTGGATAGTTAGTGGATTGACAAGGGAAAGGAGACATTGTTGGGGCCGTTGGAGAAATTTGAATGGGTCTGTGGATCAGATCTGTGTTGTGTCAGTGTTGATGTTTTAACAGGAGGGTTGTATGGTAGTTATATGACCACCTATAGAAGAAGTGTGCTTGTCTTCCCCTATAGGTGGTTACATAAGAGGAAGGAGGCATCCACTGGAGTATTCAGAGATGGTAAACATCATATGAAAAGAAAAATCTCTCTCTAACATCTCAGCAACATATCATCCAGGGAATTTGTGGGGAGGGAGTATAAGGGTTTGTACTATTCTTGCAACATTTTCTCAGGTTTGAAATTACTTACAAATTAATAAGAGGGTCATGAGAAAGGACAATAATAAAAAGAAAGAAAGAATTCATTGGGAATCCAGGCAAAGAAATCAAGTGACTTACGAGGAGAAAAATATCAGGTCAGCTCCGGTTTCCTCTGCAGCAAAATTCAATGCCCAGAAGACAGTGAAACATCTGCAAGAGAAGCTAGGAAAGAAAGTGTGAAGCAAAGATTTATATCCATCCTTGCCATCTTTTAAGTATAAAGAGTTTTGAGCATGTGAAAGCTCAGCGAATATTGTTCCCAGGAGCCCTTCCTGAGCAAACTAGTAGGGGATGAACTTCAGCCAACAAAGAGAAGACTGAGGGTGTACACTGAATATTTCCAGCTGTCAAAGTAAACTAAAATTACAACTAAAACAAATATAAGGATTAGAGCAGCAGAGGAGAATGTAAATGTTCTGTGCCCTGATGATGTAGAAAGGATACAATCAACAAATATTGGAAGGGGAAGGAGGCAAAAGAGGAAGTTCTCTGAATGCCTCATTCTGTAAGAGTAGGAAGTCAAAGGATATAATTTAGAGCTGAAAAATGAAGTAATGTAAGCATAATTATATTTAAAAGTAAATGGTAAACATTAGGAAAGATAACATTGTTGACTGAAATCAGGTGGTGGAAGAGAAATACAGACAGCATAGTTAGAGTAAATGGTGCCCAGGGGCTATGTAATGTGTTTGTCATCTCCCTGCGTGCAGCTGCCATGGTGTTAATGTCTCCGTGCACTTTCACAACTGGCATCCAGGGACGTGTGTCTCTTTCTCTCCCCACCCCAACCAAGCCTTTGCTATGTTTCTGCAGAAAAGGAAGTAAAGGGAGGAAAAGAAAATATACCAGTTTTATCTTTGCTTGTAGTACAGGATTAAGAATGACATATAAAGACTAAGGTTAAGATTATTATACAACATTGTAGTTACAAACAGAACCACTAGAATAAAAACATGAACCTTCCCAGAAGAACCACACAGGAGAAACAATTACAGAAAGACTAAAAATAATGCCTAGAAACCAGACAACATGACATAAAATATGAGAACTAGGAACAAATCCATTTGTCATATTGCTAAATATAAATGAATTTAACTCACCTTTTAAAAAGATTTTCAGATGGGATCACAAATTACAACCCATTTCCTTGTTGTTTACAGAAACATCCCTAAAAGGAAAGTGATATAAGAAGGTTGAAAATACAGGAAAAATAAGTAAACAAATAGCAGGAAAATGCTATAAAAAAATCCCACACTTTATAATGCTAAAGTGTATGTTTCACAATGAAAAAAAACAAAACAGCAGCAATATAGAAAAAACAGAAATTTCAGGAGATGCAAGGAGAAATGGACCAAAGCACATTAGTAACAGATCACTTTAATTTACATGTTTCAGTCTCCAAATAACTGGACAAAGAATAAAAATCAATAATGAAGATCTAATTAACATAAGTAATAAAGAAGCTCTGATCAATAAATACCAAAACCTGTAAACTGAATGAAGAAAATGCATCATTCAAGGTCCCATGAAACATTCACAAATATTGACTATCTATTAGGGGACAAAGATAACTCCAGAGAATCCCAAAAGGTAGAAAAAAAAATACAGGCAGTATTTTCTGATTACAGTACAATTAAGCCAGAAATGAATACTGAATCAGAAAACCAAAAGACCATTCCATTGAAAGTCAAATCAAATCAAAACAACAAGAACAACAACAACAACAACAACAAAAAACAATCACTCAACCCATGGTTCAGATGGGTTGAAAACGGAAACTACAGATTTTTTGGAAAACGATGAATGAAAACACTATCAGAACAAATGTAATATAGCTAAAGCAGTATTCAGAGGAAAAATGATGGCCTTAAATATTTACATAAAAAATGATAATACATGAATTAGTCATGTAAAGTTGAGGAGTTATAACAATAAAACAGATTATAGCAAAGAGGAAAGCAGAAGGAAGAACTAGATAAAAGTAAAAATCGATGAATTAGAAAACAAAGCAGTTAAAATAAATTTCAAAGCTAGTTTTGGGGGAAAAAAAACAATGAAATAGATAAGCTACTAGTTAATCGAATGAGAATGAGGGAGCAAGTGTAGATTCATAAAATAAGAAATTAGAAATCATATGTGGGAAATAGTGATATAAACAGGAAACTAAAGGACTCAGAAGAGACTACTTCACCCAGCCCTATGCAAATCCATTTGAACTCCTGAATGAATTAGATTATTTTCCAAGAAAATAAAACTTACTCACTTGACCCTAGAAAAGAATCCGAAGTTTCCAAGGTGGAAATTAAAAACAACAACAACAAAAGTCTTTCCCAACAGGAATACCCTGCTCCAAAGAAGAAAACTGCAGATGGTTTTACAGGAAAAGTCTATCAAACTTCTAAGGAACAGACAATTCTAATATGTTCTAGAGAGTAAACAAAGTAGAGAAATGGTTACTAAAATCTGACAAAGAAGGCACAAATAAAAAGCCAAAGCCTAATAATTATAAATTTCAATTAAAAAATCTTTAAAAAATTAGTCAAACAATTTCAGCAATACATTTGAAGACTAATGCATCATAATCAAGAGGAGTTTATTCCTGGAATGCAGATATGGTTCTACACTAATGGACATTAGCAGAAAAAAATGATATGGTTCTCTCATAGATGCTGAAAAGGCCTCTAAGAAAGTTCAGTGATCATGTTTTATTTAAAAAAGACAGGAACAGCTAGGTACTTTCTTAACACACTAAATACTACATTTATCTCAGATTGAAAGTCAGCATCACACTTAATGGGGAAACACTAAAGGAATTCACACTGAAGTAAAGAACAAGGATCTACACTATTGGTACTATAATTCATCATTGCACTAGTGATACTTATCAATGCAATTAGACAAGAAAAAATAATTAGAAGAAAGAAATGGAAAGGATGTAATAGTCACTGTGCAGGTACTGTGGTTGTGTGGCTGGAGAACATAAGAGAAATCACTGGAAAACCATTTCAAACAATAAAGTAATCCCATAATATAACAGTGTATAAAAATTAGTGAACAGAAATCAGTACCTTTCATATACGAAAATAAAGACATCAAAAAGAATCTGCATAGGAAGAAAAGTCCTCAGTTACAATAACAACAACAAAATATAGAACAGCTAATAATAAACTTAGGAAAAAATATAGGATCTATAAGAAGATTTAAAGATACTACCGAAGGATAGAAAAGGAGCCTTGAGCAAATAGAGAGATACATCATGTTTATGGATGGAAAAGCAATAGGTGTCATTCTCTTAATTCATATATAAATTTAATACAATCTAAATAAAAGTACCAGTAGGGTCCTCTTTTTAAATTAGGTAAGTTTATTTTAAAGTTCACATAAAAATAAATAAGAATAGTCAGGGAAATTCTGAAAAAAGAAAAACAATGGGGGAGACTGGCCTTACGAGATATTAGAACTTATTATAGTGCCTCATATATTGAAATGTAATGTTACAGGGCCGGCCGAATGGCTCAGTTGGTTAAGAGCTCGCTTAAGAGTGCAAGCTGAGCTCTGAGCAACAGCGGTTTGAGGCCAGCCCGAGCTGAATTGCCGTTGAGCTGCCAACAGGTGGCAGGATGGCTCAGCTAAAAAAAAAAAAAAAGAAATGTAGTGTTACAGGAACATGCACAAATAATTGAAAGGAGTAGAATGGATAGCCCAGAAATAAACTCAAATGTATATGATCATTTAGTATTTGATAGAGGTGGCATCTCAAAATACTGCAGGAAAAGTTTAAATATGTGCTGTTGTGATAACAGGTAGCCCTAGGGGGAAAGTAAAATTGGATCCATACTTCACACCTTATATACACCAGGTTAAACTCCAAAATGAAAATAAGACTTCAGTATAAAAACGAAAGTATACAAGTACCAGAAGAAAACACAGAGGAGGTCTTTCTAACCAAGAGTTAAATCCAGAAGCCATCAAGGAAAAAGCTGATATATTTGACTAGATAATAATGAAAAAAAGAAACAACAGACTTACCTAAGTAGCAAAAAGAATCTACATAAAGGAAACTGAAAAGACAAATGATGAAGGACTAGTCACCTTAATAGATAAAGAGCTCTGAAGAGTCAATAAGATAATTTCAATCCAAAAGAAAAAGAAAATAGGCAAAGAATATAACTAGAAAATTCACAGAAAAAAACTATGAATGGTCCTAAATGTGTTAAAAAATATGTTCAACCTCACCTCATAAAAATATCAAACTAAAACTATATGTAAATACTATAATATTTTATTAGATTGCCAAGTTAAAACACATCAAGATGCAGAATAGTGTGTGTATGATACTAATTTTATGTAAGAGGTGGTGGAGTCGGGGTGGGTGCAGAGTTAGAATGTGTATTTATATTTGCATCTATATACATAAGAAATTCTGGAAGGATACACAACAAACTAACAGTCGTTTGCCTTTAGGAGTTGTGATGTGAACTAGGGGTGGACAGGGTAGTAGGGAAACTTTTTATTGTATGCCTTTTTTTTTAACCATGTAAATGCATTTATTTTGTAAAGGGATTATTATACTAGCAGGATTATGACCTATTCACTGATATATTTATGTCACAAGATGATGGTCACTCCTTTATTCCCCACCTACAGAAAAGGGAACAAATGATTCTACCCCAACCAAATGTAATTGCTCAAAGTCTTTTCCCCCTTAATAAGCCATGAAGCGTAGCAGCAAAGCTTCTCAGCGTCCACTGTGAGTTTTTCAGGTAAAATCAGCATCTTCTCAAATCACTGACTTTTATTAGGCACGGGAGTGTTTGTTTGCAGAATGCAGTGCCTTTGCTGAGTGTGCTGTTTGCATCTCCCCTGACGATTTGGCATGGATCTGGATCAAGTGTTAGATGCTTGTTTTGCAGCTTTTTAATAGAGACGTACAATGGTGATTGATACCAGCTTGAGATTACTCAGTTGCCAATTATAATGGAAGCCTGAGCAGCTCTGACCATGTTGAGCATAGGACAGAAAATGGTGGGAGGGGAGCAGGTTGTAGAGATTGACTTGTGAAACTCCGCTATTTCACTGGTGAGGAAATAGTCCAGCCCACGTAGAGGGTACTCGGCTTGTCAGTGCTGAGCTAGAAACAGATAGAACTTGAGCTCCTGAACTGGGATCTGCCATCAAACCATTTCTTGTGATCACAACCGTCTTGGCCGGGTCAGTATAGCGTGACGCTATGGACAGTGCAGGACAGTATTGGGGAGGCTCAGTATTAGGGGGGTGAGTACCACCTGGGGAGCGATCTTTTGGTTTTCTGATTCAGTATTAATTTCTAGCTTAATTGGACTGTAATCAGAGAAATACGGCTTGTATTTTAGGATGCTTGGGTGTGAACAACAGGAAACCTGCCCCAAATGACAAAAGAAGAATTAGCTAACATAACTGAAAAAGCCAGATAATACCCTTGATCTCTCTCTGTAACGAAAACCCTGTTGTATTTTTTCATAGCCCATAACACTCTTGAAAAGTATCTCCTTGGCTGGTTTTTGCCACTTTGTTTCTGTCATAGCTCCCCAATAGCAGGAGCCTCATCTACTCTTGTATCTCCCATGCCTAGAGTACATATTAGGTGCTCAATACATACTTGTGGAAGGAGTTATTTCCCCACCCTTGGGGTGGAGAATGGAGAATGGATCAAGCACATGACCTGAGAGTAGGGAGAGAGATTGTCCCCCAAAAGGTATTGATGTGACAATGGATGCTAGGGGCCAAAATATAACAAATGTCTACCTCACCTCAAAGACTCAGCTCCCTCTTTCTTCCTTGTTTCTTAGAAAATGTTTCACTGTGCATGTTTTCCCTTGCACTGGATTTGACTCAGGAGGACAGGAAGAAGCTTCCACAATGGCAATTAGTTATTCTGTCTCACCCAGGCAGGGGGCCTTGAGACCACCCAGCACTGCACAGAGGACATGAGACTCTCCCCCTGTTGTCCCTCATGACTTCTCTTTGATTTAGAACCAGGACCATGCTGATAGTCTCATAGCAAGAAAGGAAGAATATGATTTTAGGAGGATACTTTCAACGGGACACAATCTGACAGAGGACAGGAATCCAAAATGGGAGGCCTAGTGCCCTAAGTTATTTTCAGAAACCAATTCTAATGTTGCTTCTAAGACTCAATTCTGCTGTTGCTACCTCTTGAACTCATCACATTATTTGCACTCTTAGTGAATGAGTTAAAATATGCTCATTGATTCCACTCCAGACGTGACATTTCCCTCGTTCTTTTGTACCAGCTCTTGGCCTCATTGTCATTTTGATCTTGGTACTCCTACTTGTGGCTCTGACTGGACTTCTGGTCCAGTCTGCACATTGGACTGACGAGCCACTAAAGCCAGAGAGAAGAAATGACCTGCATGGGGCCCAGTACCACAGGGGCAGCAATGGGGCCTGAGCCCAGTTTCTCCTACTCCATTTCTTGTGTTCTACCCAGCACACCCCTTACAGTGAGTCTCCCCAGGGGCATCCTTGCTGGACTAGATGCAGCCTGAGCCTTCTAATCTTAAGAACAGCCTTATGTTCTCAGGGAAAATTACTTAAACATGAGCATCTATTCTCCATATGCAAAATAGAGCAGAGAGGATGCCGAGAGACACCTGGGGAATGGTAAAGTCTGGCATTTGGAATAAATTGGATCAAGGCCGGGGGCTGGCTGAGTGGCTCAGTTGGTTAAGAGCTTGCTCGAGTGCCAGCTCTGAGCAACAGAGTCGCCAGTTCGATTCCCACATGGGCCAGTGAGCTGTGCTTGAGCTGTGCTTGAGCTGAGCTGCCGCTGAGCTGCCAACTGAGGTGGCAGGATGGCTCAGCTGGTGAGAGCATGTGCTCCTAACAACAAGGTTGCCTGTTTGAGATTGTGGGCTACACCTGCCCACAACTAAAGACTGAACTCGGCACTTTGAGCTGAGCTGCTACCCGGGTAGCTCAGGGGAAAGAGCACATTCTCTTAACAAGTCTGCCTGATCGACTCCTGCATGGGATGGTGGCTACGCCCACCTGCAACTAATTGAACACAGCACCTTGAGCTGAGTGGCGCGAGTGGACTCGGAGCTGAGCCTGCTGCACCCTCCACAGCTAAGATTGAAGGGCAACAACTTGGCTGTTCCCCTCCCTCAATTCCCCAACACTATTCCCCTCCCCCAATTCCCCAATTTTAAAAAAAAAAAAATTGGATCAAGGCCATCCTGTTGCCAGAAGCAAAGAGAATGATGGGGGGCATTTGGCCACATATCGCTCATGTCCAGTTTATACGGCTGTCTGATCACACAAATAGCTTTGGCCTTCAAATGGGGCCAGGTCAAAGCCTGCAGCTGCGGTAGATCTTATTGCAACCAAACGAATGTGGACGACCTGGATTCAGTGGATTTTCTAGCCAATCAGCGTGCTTGAGAGGGGCTCCTCCGGTCCAGCTCAGGGTTGCTCAGTCTGGGCCGTGCAAGAACCTGGCAGCTTTACTGCTTTGTGCTCACAGATGTTTTTCTTTGTAGGAGTCTGCAAGTCTGCAAAAATGTTTTCCAGTTCATTTGCATTCAACACCTGCTGGATCCTACAGAAATAAAGTGATGTAGACATGATAGATAATAATAAGAAATGTAGCACTTGTCATTTGTTAACAGTGCTATTCATTATTCTTCACAGCAGCATGGTGTGATAGATTCACATTATCCTCTTCCTAAAGAAAAGAGACACAAGCACGGGTATGGGAATCAAGCTTCCATGTCGGGGGTCCCTGCTTAGGATGTGCGGTTGTAGACTTCCTGGGCACCACTTCTGGAGGTGACTTGGCTTCTCCTTTGGGTTGTGTAATCGCATCTTAGATCCCCAGCCGTGGAAGAAACTGGCCAGGCTGTCAAGGTTTGAGTCTCCCTTCCCCCTAGACTACATTATTTAAAGTTTTTGAGCTGTAAGTCAGAGGCTCCATCGCAAGCTAACTTTGAAAAATGAGAGTCTGGTAGTGACCCTGAAGTGTGGTCAGGGAAGCCAGGTTTCATGAAGAGTTTAGAGCCAGTTTCTCCCTCTCCTCCCTCTCCTCCTCTCTGTAGAACTGCTTTATTCTTCTTTCCTAGCAGATCAACCTTCTCTGCTCCTCAGCCCACATGGCAGACAGGTTACCCTCCCAGCCACACAGAGCGTCCTTGTCCTCTCTCTCGTCCCCACCCTGACGTGCTTTCAGGTTCTGAGATAAGGGACCCCCAGGGGCCCAGACCCAGGAGCCATTCCTGGTACAATAAACTGTGGTTGAATCTCATTGTACAAACACGGCGTTGAGGAGTATCTTCCCTTGTAGGTGCTTATAGTGGAGTTAAGGAGCTCTTTGCAAGATGAGAAGTCTTCTAAAAAAGATAAACAAATGCTGGTCATGGATCACTACATTTTATCGTCAGGACATTGGTGCATTCACTACTTTGAATGTATGCAGTACCAGGGAACTCATCACTTGAGATAGCTCAGACAGCCAGGGTACTTCTTTATATTGAGCTCTTGCAGCCACAGAGAATTATTCTTGTCTTGCTTCTTCATGACAGCTTTTTGGATAATTGAAGGAACCCTCGGAATTATGTTTCTAACCATTCTTCCCATGATATGTCTGAGTCCCAGCACCTTCCTGGTTGCCATCCTGAATATGACCCATTTTGTCTCTATTTTTCTTAAAATGGGATCCTCAGAATCAAATCCTTACTCATTCTCGATCCTTTTCCATGAGCAGCCTTAGGGCAAGTAGAGAGATGGCCTATATCTGGGGTTGGCAAACTTTTTTCATTAAAGAACCAGCTAATAAATACTTGGGCTTTACAGGCTACATGGTCTCTATCACAGCTACTTAGCTCTGCTGGTGTAGCATGAAAGCAGCCAAGACAATATGTAAACAAGTGAGATGTGCTTCAATAAAACTTTATTTATGGATACTGTAATTTAAATTTCAGATAATTTTCATGTGTTATAGAATACTCTTCTTTTGCCTTTTTATAAAAAACCATTTAGAAATGTAAAAACTGTTATTAGGTCACCTGTCATACAAAAACAAGTGGTGGGTCAGATTTGGGCAGTGGGCCATAGTTTGCTGAACCTCTGGTCTAGATTCTGTAATTAAGGGTCTTTAGCACCTCAATCAAAACAAATACAATTCCAAGGGCTGGCTGAGTGGCTCAGTTGGTTAAAAGGTTGCTCAAGAGAGCGAGCTGAGCTCTGAGCAACAGCAGTTCGATGCCCAGCCCAAGCAGAGCTGCCGCTGAGCTGCCAACAGGTGGCAGGATGGCTCAGCTAAAAAACAACAAAAAACCCAAAACAACAACAACAAAAACCAAGTACAATTCCTTTCACCCATGCCTGAAACACCACCACTGCTGAGGGAAGAAAACATAGCCCTCCACAGAAGAGGGGAAGGGAGGTCAGAGGGTCTATTTTTAAAGTGAAAATATTTTGGGAGAGGCAATATAGCCTTTATAACTTTAGTATGAATTACTACTAATGACTGACCTTTGTAAAACACCCACCAGTTTATAAAATATGCATTATTTAATTCTGTCCTTATAGCATCTGTGAGGTAGATATTTTAATATTACCTTCACAAATGAGGAGAAAGTCCCTTAAAGATGAAGTGACTGCCTTGGGCTCCACAGTTCAGGCAGAGCTGAGGCTTATCATGGGCAGGTCAAGTTCTCTGCCTACCTGTGCTGTTAGAGTATAACAAGCCATTTGTTGGTCACCTACTTGTGCCTGGCACACTGCTAGAGAAGGAAATACAGGTGGGTAAGATACAGCCCCAGTCCCAGATTGCTCAGAGTCTTGTGGGGGAAATACCTAAGGTTATGTCAGTGCTTGGCTGGCAGGTGAGAGTAGCGTGCTCCCAGGAGCTCAGAAGAGGGGACCCCCATCCAGCCTGATCGTGGACTCGATGGCTTTTTGAGGGACTTTGTGCCAACAGAGGAGGAGGACTGGGCTGACTTGATGATTCTGGTGTCTGGAAGTGATGAGAACTTGGGAGAGTGGATCAGGGCCCTTGAGAGGAGGGAAGGTGAGTGCCCTCAGATGCCTCATGATGCCTGTGCCAAGCAAGTGTTCTCTGGACCAGTCCTGTCTTCACATGTCACTGGTGGGTGTTAAAGATGGTGGCGCAGGGCCTTCTGAAACTGTTAGGTTCCTTGAACTGAGACGTCAGGGTACATTCAACCACCCCGGTTCAGGCTGGGGAGTCCCTCGAGAGCCCTGTCCACTCTTTTTCAGGTATACAAGTCAACAAGATCTGTATGGTTGGAATGGAGAGAGCATGCTGCTGCTTGTTATTTCTGCGACCCCTTGCATGAAATACAGGCTCCTTAGCATCACCTGTCAGATCTGGCACTTTCTATTTCATTAAAAATAAAACAGAAAGCCCTCTAAGCAATGACATTAAAGAACATCTGGAAAATAGCCTTTCTGCTTTCCCAAGGAAGATGTCAGTACGTCCAAGACAGGATTGATGAAAGAATTTTTGAAGCACTCAAGAAAATAAAATGGATCAAGCTTCAGGGAAGTTGTCATAAGAAGAAAAGAAAACCCAAACTAGAAAAATGTGTCTTTCTCCAAAAACAATAGTTCTGGTGGCTAACTCTTCACAGCTAGTCTGGCCTGATTTGTTTTGGTACAAGTTGGCTATTCTAGAAGAGGAAAAAGTGACAGACAAATACTTGTTGAACCAGTTAATAAGTATTTATTAAGCCCCTCAGCATAATCATCACTATGTCATTGGCATTGTGTGGGGGGGATTCAAAAGAAGCAGACGGCATGGCCCCCGTGCCTCATCAAGCCCACGCCCAGCAGAGGGAAGGGCTGCATAAGTCTTGAATCTAACGGCATGGCCCCATGCCTCATCAAGCCCAAGCCCAGCAGAGGGAAGGGATGCATAAGTCTTGCATCTAACAGTGAGGTGAATCAAGTATTGGATTGGGGTGGAGATTACAGAAGCTGTAGGAAAAGGAGGGATTATGGTAGGCTGGGCTAGTTATTAGAATTTAATTTAGTGGAGAAAATTGGAAAGACATTTAAGTAAGGACAAACAGCAGGCAACAAGGCCCCCTTAACAACATTATCCAACAAGGCCAACATTCTCCTGATGATCTTGCCCTATCATTCCTTGAGAAGTTCAAAACCATTCAGTCTTTTCTCTACTATACTTTTAAACTTTTTTGCATTGCACCCACCTTTCCCTCTCTTATTACAGCAGAGGATGTACCCCTCCTTTTATCTAAGGCCATCTCCTCCATTGCCCCATCCCCTCTTGCTCTTCTCATAGACATTGCCCTTCCAGACCTACCTCACCTCTCCCAGGCATCAAAATCCTCTTTCATTTCAGTAGAGAGTTTTCCCATTAGAATACAAACATACTCTAGTATCACCTATCTTAAAAATAGCCCTGACTACACATTTCCCCTTGTATCAGCCAGCCATATTCATAATAATGCTGCATAACAAATAACCACAGCATTTCAGGGGCATACAATAAACATTGGTGTTTTTTTTTTTTTTCGCCCTCTGGCCAATGGATTGGCTAGGGTTCCACAGATCTAAGCTGGGCTCCAAGTTGTGGACTGTTCTAGTCTAGTACCACATATCATTCATCCTGCTTCATCCAGAGGCTATGTTCATCCAAAGAAAGGCAGGAGCCAAAGAGAGCAAGGTGAGTCAGACATGTGCATTTCAAGCCCTTGTTCCGGGCATCCCTGCCCATTGCATTGTGCATGGCAGATGTCCAAGCCCAACATCAGTATGATGGGAAATACGCTCCTCTTATGGTGATTGAAGGAGAGGGAGTCAGTACTTGCTGAACAATATATACCATATCCTTCCATCTTTAGTGCTTTTTGTTCTATTTCTATTGATAGCCAGACTTCTAGAAAGGCTTACTTACAAAGGATGTCTCCAGTTCCATACCTGTCACTCTCTCTTTATCTCCAGTGGCTTCTGCCACAACCATTCTACCTAGGCCCCTCTTCTCAAGGTCACCAACATCATCCACATTGTCAAAGCCAATGCATGTTTCCATCCTCATCTTACCTTCTCTATCTCTCAGTAGCATCCTACCCAGTGGGCCACTCCCTCTTTCTGGATTTCCTTTCTCTTTTGGATTTATGACTTCACTCCTTTCTGACTGCTCCTCCCATCTTTCTCCACTCAGTGGTGGTGTTTCCAAGGACTTGGTCCAGAGGTCCTCCCCCTCTCTTTCTCTAAACTCCATCACTGGTCACAGAGTTTGAAATACCTTCTTTACAGTGATGACTCCTGAATGTGTGTCTCTAGCACAGGGATATGAGTTTAAACCCCAAACTTAATACAACCAAATGGAATTGTTTTGCGCTCTGTAATTTGCTCCCTCAATGTTCCCATCCTCAGCCATAAAAGGTCCTAAACAGGCCATGTGGTACCTACCTCAGAGTCTTTGGAAAGGCTGTTCCTTCTGCCTGGAATACTTTTTGCCCTTCTCCTCCTCACCCCACCCCTGCCTATGGCAGGTATCTTGTCATCATGTAGGTCATATGGTCCAGTGTTGCTAACCCAGAGACTGAGAAGCTTTCCTTAACCATTCTCTCGAAAGTAGGCAACATTCCGCGTGCTGTCTCATGTTTTGTCAGTTATATGTTTTCTACCATTTACCATAATTGGCCATTCTCTTATTTGTTCTCTTGGATGTTTTCTGTCTCCTTAACTAGAATGCATGCTTCTTAGCAGGCATTCAATAATATTTGTTGAATTAATGACCTTGAAAGCCCTTGGAAATTTTCTAGCCCACTGTTTGCCAGCCTGCAGGCTGTGGACCATGGGGGTCTATGGAATTATTACCCTGGGTCCAAGAGTCCACTGGACTTCTCTGTTGGAGAACTAAATAAATTGCTTCACTGTTGGAGAACTAAATAAATCTCATGCATATGTGTACTACAATTTTTAGAATGATGAATAAAATACAAATTCGTTTGAAGGTATTACCAAATTCACAGGGCCTTTTTATCTCACCTGCTAACATAATTTGTATAACTTCCATCTTCATGGTGTGAACACAACCCCAGTGGGGTGAAGGGACTATGTGCAGTCAGATTCTTTAGCTATAGCAAGGCCTGGGGCGGGGGGGGGGGATGGAATGGGAAGGTCAGGGGACTGAGAAGCCATATAGCCTGGTGATTAAGAACATGGCTGTGAAGCAGACACTGAAATACCTGCTTCAGTGGGGCGGTCCCATGTCGGTGGGCGTGAGCTGATTGGTGGGGTTGAAAAGCTATAACTTGGAGGCCAGTAGCAGGTGTAAGGGTGGAAGAACTAGCAACTCTGTGCCTCAAAACCACGGTTTAGCCTGGAGGGCATAGCTCAGTCCATAGCGAAGGCCTGGTGGTCAGAGTGGGAGTGACAGTGGCAGAACAAGGGTCACATGTGGGCAGGAACTGAGCATTTCAATTAGAGAAGCATCGAGAAAGTGTAAGAGAGCTGAGGGGTCATAGCAATGCACAGAAAAGAAATGGAGTGACTTCTAATGAGCCCCCTGGGGCAGAGGGGTGATGACAGAGAAGAAGGGACAGCGTGACAGAAGTGGCAGAAGTCAGTGTGGGACTTGGACACCCTGGTGAGCACATTGGTGCCCGGGCCAGGTTGCTGCAGAAGCTGACTTCTCCACCGCACCCAGAGGCCTCCGGCACCCTCCCTACTGCCTTCCTGTGGTTAAGCCTCCTTATCTCCCTGCTCGCAGTTGAACTCATCTGTGACTGTCCTTGGGAGCATCTTTTTGAGGCTCTGAGGGTCACTGTTGAGCACTGTCTGCTTCCTCTCTCTGGAAGCCCTTCTCATTTTCCATGATCCTGGCCCACCTTGATGGATGCCTGGAAGACAAAGAATGAAAAGTGGAGATTTGGAGTCAGGCTCCTAGTTGGATAATTCAGCCTGACATGGTTAAGTGCCTTTAATGGGGGAGTTCACAGGCTTCTGTTAGGCTTATGGGCCTGGCATCCAGGTAGGTTAGCAAATGTTTGCTCCAAATATTGTGCTCTCCATGTGTGGAGGGCTACAGTGTACCCCATGCAATGCTAAACATGTCACTCATGATATCTCTAATACACCAGCTATGGGTAAGCCAGGTTATAGATGAAGAGACTGAGGTTCAGGGTGATGAAGTGACTTGCTTAAGACTGCTGAGTTACTACAGAGCAGAGCCATTATTCCAGACCTGATTTGTGGGGTGTCTAAACTCATGCTTCTCTTTCACTGCCCCTCCTCAGCAGTGTCTCCAAGGACCACACCCCATGATCCAGACAAGCAGAGTATCAGGTCAGGGTGTTGAAGCCCTTAATAAACATGGAGGAGCTGGACACATCAACTGAGGGCTTCCGATGCCACACTGGATGGCTCGCCCAAAGGCTCTTTTGGCCCTGAGGTCCCTGGTAGCTTGCATCAGCCATCATCAGTTTGGTGCATGTTGCCAGTGCCCATCCTGACCCACATCTTCAAGGACCCAGAATCAGCTGTTTCAGCTTCAGCCAATACACAGAGCCACCAATGAAGCAGCTTCGTTGTTTTGAACAGCGCACTTCTCCTAGCCCCATATTCCAGCTCCCTGAGTCTGTTTCCTCATCTAAGAAAAGGAGTAATGCTTATTTGGAGTTTTTATGTTGAGGATTAAATGAGGACAAATGTTGAGAAGTTGTCTCGTGCAGTGGCTGCTCCTGGTCAGTGCTCGGCCGGCATGTTGGTTAAGGCTGAATTTGGGGGGTGCTGAGCATGTGGGTTCTGATGTGAATCCAGTGCATTTTCTGCCCTACTCCATGCATCCTATATCCGCAGCCTCTAGAAATCACGTTCCTCAAACCGTCCCTGAATCACTCCCCCACCAACAGCCTCTCACCAAGAGTTCTCCGGGCCCTCCTTGCTCACAGTTTTCAGATTCACCAGCAGCAGGAGAGGGAGTAGGAACGCAGGGTTGTGTAACTGCCCTTTCCTCAGGTCACACGTGGAGTCTGGTGACAGGGTTGTGGGCCTGGCACGTGAAGCAGAGCCCTCCCACTGAGCCATGGCTCCCTGACGCTTGGCCTTTCTGCCGAGACATGTCCAAGGAGGTGGCAGATTGGAATCCCAGCCCCGCCACCCGGCTTACTCAGGTGCTGTGCACATGGGCTGAGTGCCTACCACCTGCCAGGCTCCTGAGTGCGGCGGCACTGGGGAGACCAGCTGAAAGTCAGTGAGCTCAGGCACGGCCAGGCATGGCTTCCTCACCATCCACTCCTACCTCCGTATTCTGTTTTCTTTAACTGGAACCGACGGGAGGAAATGATTAGACCGGGCAGCTCGTTAACGATCATCGATTCACTACATTCCCTTCACCAGGTGCCTTGAAGAGAAAAGCCAGACCATGATCCTCAAATAAGAAAACAGCTTTCCACTCCAAAAGATGTGGTGCCTGGCTCTATCGTTGCTCCTGGCCTCTGATCCCCACAGGTAAAGGCACTTAGGCCCACCTGCTGGGTCTGTCCCATCCTCAGGCCCTGAGATCAGTATGGGCATAATGCAGGGAGAGAAGGACTAAGCATCCCTGTTTGCCTGGCTCTTTCTAGTTTTAGTACTGAATTTCTGCCTTCTAGGAAACCTGTCAGACCTGGGCAGACTGGACAGTTCATTCTGCTAGCAGGGAACATTTCTTCTTCATCATCATCACCATCTGTAGTAACCAATATTGAGTACTTCCCACGTGCCAAGTTGACCTGTGCCACACACTAAATCTTTAGAAAGCTAATAGTCCTCTTTGGAAAACTGAGTGTGAGCTTAATTCATCTGGTCAACCCCTGCACGCCTCTATTTGCCTGAACCCCCATCTCATGTTTTCAGCATAGGTCAGTCTCCTGCAGGGGGCTCCTCTAATCCTCTGGTTCTAAAAACTTTTCCTCCATGCCTCTGCCTTGCCCTGGTCTCTGGCTGTCAGCTTCTCCTATGGCTGGGACTCACTGAGTACCGAGGTCAGCCTTGTTCCTGACCTCCATTCCAGAATTCTACAAGAGCATGGAATGTCACACTTGAACTTCTGTCACTGAGGCTTGACCTTTACACTTGCACTCTGGATCCCTTCTGGCTGCCTTGACCTGTGCCTGCTCAGTCACTTAGTAATTATAGTTGGTGCTTGGGTAGCCTTACCAGGGTTATCTGCAACTGGTCTATGTTTGCAGAACCCTCTGCTCCTTGCGCTGTGGGCATAGCATGGGGAACACAGCCCTTTTCATATCAATCTGAGCATCCAGTAACGAGGGAGACGAACAGACCACTGAAAATAACATCATGCAGGCCGAAGGCACCTATCAGTGACTTTTGGATAGGGTGGGGTCGATTAAAATAAAATTGATTCAAATCATGATTTGAATCACTAGTCAGGAAGAGTCGATTAAATCAATATTTTCCCTTGAAAACTGAATTCATTTTTGATATAATTTTAATGCACTGGCTTCACAGCTCTGACAGAGATAGATGTGGTTTTCATTTTTAGGAGTTACATACCATGCATTTTTAAGCTGTGATTTATTTTGACATTTCGTTGAATCAATTTTGCAGCCATGTCTGAGTCTTGAGTGATGACTTGGTTATTTTATTTACCAAAGCTAATCAAACAAATGTGTATAATTTTCCCAAGAAAATAAGCATGTACACTTTGGAATGTTTAACTATTTTTTTGCTATAAATGTAAAAATGTGTTTTTGCTGAGATGAATTAGACTGTTTTGGGGCAGATCCAACCCCAAACACTTATATTTTAGAGTTAACAAGAGTCTTTATGTTTTCTTTCTGTGTATTTATATATTAGAAATGAAAGATAAGCTTTTCTACTTTTGTATTCCCAAATGGTTTTTTCCCAAACTTAGGCTGAATTAGTCTGTTTTGGAAGACCCTCTTACATGTATAGAGAAGAAATAGATGTGATCACACAAACTTGATATTCCTCTCAACTGTTGTTGAGAGTCCATGTGCTTGACTCCTGCCAGCCTTCGGTGCTACCTTCATGAAGCCTTATCAGCATCTTGCGTGATTAACTGCACTTTAGTACATCTGAAACAAATTGTCTTCACAGGGATCAGTGGATTTTATTTTCAGAAAGTATTTTCACAACAAAACATTTTAAGCTGCCCATTTGGAATCAAGACATAGTCTTAGCTAGGGCTATCTTATGGAAGGGCTGTTTCTCTTTCCTTCTGTCAGCCTCAGACTGTTTGGGATGGACCCCATCTAGCTTAGGGGCCCAAATAACTTGCTTACAGTTATGGGTTTTATGTCTCTCTTTTCTGAGCCTGTTTCTGGCTTCAACCCGTGACATCATTTCTTAGAACATAGCCACATACATTCTCTGCTGCTGGGAAGTCAAGTATCTGTCTGTAGATGAATGGATAAAGAAAACATATATAAAATGGAATATTATTCAGCCTCAGAAAAGAAGGAAATCTTGCCATTTGTGACAATGGCAGGGCATTATGCTAAGTGAGATAAGCCAGACACAGAAAGAGAAATACTGCATGATCTCACTTCTATGTGGAATCTAAAATAGTCAAACACATAGAGGCAGAGAGGAGAATGGTGGTTGCCAGGGGCTAGGGGGAAGAGAAAATGGGCTGATATTTTCAGGGTAAAAGGTACAAAGTTTCAGTTATGAAGGATGAATAAATTCTGGAGATATAATGTACAGCATGGTGACTCATTATAATACTATACTGTTTACTGGGAATTTGCTAAGACAGTAGATCTTAATTGTTCTCATTAAAAAAAAGAGAGAGAAAGAAAGAAAGAAAGAAAAAAGGAAGGAAGGAAGGAAGGAAAAAAGAAAGAAAGAAAGAGAGAGAGAAAGAAAAAGAGAGAGACAAAGAAAAGAAACTGTGAGGTTTGTGAGGTGATGGATATGATAAAAAAAGAAAAAGTACCTGTGTCTTTCAGGTACCCTATAGTTTTGTGTTTTCTAGGACTTGGAATATAAATACATTTGTTTTCACCCTGATCGTATTATTCTAATTGAATAGAATCATAATATTTTAAGGTTGGAAAGAACACAGTGATTTCCTGAGCCCATCCTTAAACTAGCTCTTTAATGTAAAAATTAAGTGACTTGCACAGGTCACAAGCCTGGGATGAGAAATGTGTCATCTGCGTCTCCCAGAACAAGTGTTTCCTGTAATAAGTCATGTCCTGCATTTGGGAGTTGTCCCCTCTTCTGGAAAGTAATGATTTTATAAAAACTGTTATCCATATACAAACATCTAACTGTTGTTTCTTTATGACTGCCCTTTGCTGGGCTTTCACAGCTGTGCTTAGAGTGTAGGTGTGGACTGGCACCACATGGTTCTAGCAGGACTGCGAGATTAGCAAATAAAACTAGGGGATGCTCAGTTACATTTGAATTTCAGATAAGCAACGAATACTTTTTTAGTATAAATATGTCCCAAATATTGCATGGGACATTCTTATACAAAAAATGTAACCGGGCATTCTGGTTTTTATCTGGCAACCCTGTTCTCCCTGTTATTCAGGGTAATGTGTTTGGTTTTGGTCAGCTCTGATGTTGCCCATGCACCATTTTCATTACCGTGTACCACTGCATCCCTTCGAGAAGGGATCCTGTGCTTGCAGAGCTCATGCCCACCTAAGCCAACCTGTGCGGCACCAGGTTGCAGGGCACTGGCCAAATCCAGTACTGCTGGAGATCAGAGCAATGCCTTGAGTGCCCGGCCCGGTATTTCTGGGAGCACCAGGAGGGCCCAGTGTCTAGGTGACCAGCAGAGGGAGTAGCTGTGACGGGAGCTGAGTGACATGAACCTCACGTGCCCACAATGGGAGTTCTAGGCCCTGTGTGACTAGGGAGCCTATGCAAAGCTCGTGCTGACACAGCCACTTTGCGGTTGATGGGAACCAGAAGCCAATGATCCCTACACATGTGGCTTTCTATTATAATTGGTGGAGCAGCTCTTCCTGTCCATTGTCTGCCCTCCTGACATGGAGCCTGGGCTATGGCTTTTGGGTCAGACAAACTGGCTTCCCAAAGATGTGGTTACCTGAGCCAAATATCATGGCATGCATTTCTGTTTATGATTTCTTTACATTTTCTTTACAAATTGACAGTGGCCTGCAGCTGCAGTCTGGGCCCACCCATCTCACCTGGAGCCCAACCCCAGCACCCCAGTGTAAGTCCTCTCCCTCGTTGGCCCTGAGATGGGCTTGTGCAACAGGGGACCTGCCTACGCAGCTTTCTGCTCCAGTGGGTCAAAGGTACCTGAGTTTTCAGCCCTGAGCTCCCCTGGTCTATGAGCCAACTATGCTTTCCACACCCAAGTTCTCACAGGCCTGTGTGTGGTCCCATGTCTTGATCTCATGGATCTGTGTCATTCCCTCTTGCTTATCTTGGTGGCCTCCCCATGTTGTCCAGCTTCTTAACCTTTGCCATGAGTGGACACAGTCCTGAGTGTGCAGCGTGATCCCCAGTTCTGTCACACCTGTAAGCTCATGGCATCCAGGTGTGGTGCAGAGTGAGTGGGACTGATTTGAACGGGGCCCAAGGAGTGGGAAGAGAAACCTTGAGTGGGCCAAATCAGGACTGCTTTGATGAAAAATTCAGATTTCTATTCTAAAGTCATTTAATTGGCTTTAACTGGATGAAATTTTCTGGCAACCTTTAAAACAATAAGGTTTTCTTATCAATGTGTGTTCCTTTAATAAGGGGAAGTCTGATTAAGATGGGAGTGGGAGGCAGACCAGGGAAACTTATGATTGTCTAATGTTATCATACCTAATTACCATTTTCGAAGCCTTGCTGAAACCCTGAAAGTTGTCCAGTGGGATCATGACCATTCAAGTTTTCTCCTTCTAATAAGCCTGAACTTCCCCGCCATAGCTTATACCTGGTAACATTTTGGCAATTGTTCCTTTTGACTAATGGACATAATTGGTCCTGGCCTTTTTTCCATTCTCCTCATTACAGAATGAGCTTGGTCTCCACTAGAGCCAGTCTTTTCTCAGGATTACCCCTTATCCTTCACTTTTTCTCCTGTGTTGTCACCCTTGGCATGACAGAGCAATGTCTTCAACTCCCAACTTGAGCTGTTTCCTTCCAAGTTGCCTGCCCTGGTCTCCCTGTACCCTTCCTTGTACCCAACAACTCTGTGGCCCAGTACAGATTTCCCCGTGGGCACAACATGAGAAATCTTGGTCACGTTCCTCAGCCAGCCCACCATAACCTTTCCACCTGGACTGTAACTGAAATACAATGCATGTGCAATGGAAAAGAGGCAGCGATGCAGCTACCCTGCTAATTATGGGGTGAAACCCAAAGGTGATGAAATTGAGTGAGAAATGTGTGTATTTTGCTGGTATTCGGGGAAAAGTCACTTTAATTATAGACAGATAAGGATGTAAATAAAGACTTCTGGGGATTGTGAAAAGGGACTGCTGCGTACTTTTAATGTCATCATTGAATGATATAGCTGTTTATTAATTTGCAACTTAGACTTTCACTTGCCTTCATAAAGGAACTCTTAGACTTATCAAATAGGATTAGCTAGCATCTCTGAAGGTTTATAACAAGAATGGAGATGGGAAAAGAAATATTTTAGAGAGAAGGACAAAGTGTTTTCTGAGATAATTGAAGGCCAAAAAGGACAGATGTTAAAAAGGGAGACACATGTTAAAATAGAGAGAAAGAAATTGCCTGAGGTGGCAGGAGATGAGCTGTGAATGGTAAAAGATGGGAGTGTATATTGGATTTTATGGCCTCCTTGAAGAATACAGGTGAAAATAAATAATGGGAGAATCTACAGTTTGTAATTAAGATAGGGCCCTTTAATTTCACTCCTTTTGTGGCCATTGAGCATGTCTCTGAACCTAAACTCTTTGTACCCTGTTTTACTCATCTATAAAACAGGTTCAATCATGCCCACCTCTTAGCATCATGAGAATCAAATGAGATGATGTTTTTAATGGCTTACCGCAGTATCTGGCATAACCAATCAATAGAATCTGCAATTAAGGATTGTTACTATAATAATACAAATAACACTAATCATTAGTGCTGATGTCACAAGGAGTAGGGTAGCACTGTGCAAAAGTCAGCACTTGTACAGGACACTTGAAAGCCGAGTCTGCATAAGTTTGGCGGGGCTTGTGACCATGAAGTTACCTTAGGTGACCTATTGTGCTGGCTCACCTTGGCCAGTCCCATTGCCATCTATTGCCCCAGTGCCCCCTTTCCTTCTTAAAAATGTTCCAGTTTGGATGACAAATCATAGTTACTTGACATATGGTTCTTACTGTCTGTATCACTAGGACAGTATTATTGCATTATTTATTGCTTCCTATTTTCTCAAATAGATTATGAGTTTCTTGAGGCCACTATATCTATGTGTTTGTGTAAATCTGTGTACATACATGTGTATACACACACACACACACACACACACACACACACACACACACACACACCCCTAGTACTTCTTTTGCATTTGCAAAAGAGCTCATCACAAAAAGATGTGGTGACCTCATACTATATGGTCATCTCTGCAGGGCCCATCCCCACCCACTGTTTGCTGCATGATGGGCCTCTCACAGAAAGGGGATCATCAGAGGATGGTGCGCCAAGAGGAGACATGAGGATAGGGCATTCACAGGAGCAGAGCTGGTTCTAAAGTGTGGAGCTGTGGACAGACCATGATTTTGCGTCCTCACCTGTCCCCTAGGAGTTATATGCTCTTGGGCTAGTCATTGAACTGCTTTGAATCTCTGTTTGCTTGTACAGAAAAGCAAGTAACAAAATAGACCTTGAAGGCTTGTTAGAAGGATTGCATTGCACGGTATTGTGTTCAATAAATGGGAGCCTTGAGCAGGACAGCCCTTTAAATCGCCATGTCCCTGCCTGTCCCTACTCAACTCCTTTGTCCGGTTTTTCCAGTTGTTCTTTATACACTGTGGGTTTTAGGCCCGTTGGTGACCTGGGTATGCTCGAGTTAAGGCAGCTTCTGGCCAGGTAGATGGATAGGTCAATTCATTCATTCAATAAGTGGTTACTGAGTGCCAGGCACTGTGCTGGGCATGGTGAATTCTCTGGTGAATGCCATCCTTGGTCTCGTGGAACTCGTGGCTGTTGGAGCTGTTTGTAGGGAGCTTTAGAAAGATTTCTCTCCCCATCTCATGGAAGCATGTGTAGAACCTGCCAGAGTCGCAAAGCAGAGCATTGTTGGACAGAGGTCTTCCTGCCTGCTTTGAAGTTAAATCATGTTATTCAAATGGGATATTTGTGATTCAATAATCAATTCAACAGTGAAAGGCAAAGGAGCAGCCTGCCAGTCTGGGTGGAGTAAATCATGCTGGAAGTATATGAGAAGCAGCAGCCCCTAATGGCTCTTGTAAACATGCTGTCACTCTCAGGGCTGGGCACGGTCCAGCCCAAACCTCTCCCTGATGTTCATCTCTATTTCTTCAAAACACTGTGTTAGCCAGCTGCGACACACCTTCAGCATCGGTCAAGAAACACTTTTCAAACCGTGTCTCTAGGGCCAGAGATTGTTTCTGAAATGTGCATATCAATCAATGAACCTTTTTGAAGAGGCTTCTAAGTAGGTGGAGGGTGGAGGCTCAAGGGTTCAGTGAAACACATTTGCAAGTGAAAGATATGTGGGGACAGTGGAACCCCTATTATGTGCTGAGCTCTGCATATGTGCTATCCTTAATGCTTACAGCAGCTGTTCCTTGTAGCGCCATTGTACAGCTGAGGAAGCTAAGAATTGGAAGGTCAAGTGACTTCTTCAAGGTCTCACAACTAAGGGTTGGATCCAGGGCTGACTCTGCGGGCTGTGTTCTCTGGTCAGTGTGCTAGCACCTGTGGTCTCTCCTGCAGTGACCTTGGCCCTCCCTTATCTACTTCCCTTGCAACTTGGCGTCATTCCTCACCCACATTGTGTCTTCTGAGTCCTCAACTCACAGGAAGCTGTTTGCAAGGTAAAATCCAGTTGATTATTATGTGAAGAGAACTCAGGGCTCAAATAATTTACAAGTGAGTAACCAACCCCGGGGTAAGGCAGGGCTGCCCATGGGGCAAAGGAAAGGGGTTCCACCCCAGATGTTCCTCCCTACTCTATAGTCCCCACATTTGCTTTATTTTTTTTTCATAACAGAGGAATTTATTTATGATTTGTCTGTCTCCTCTACTGGAATGCGAAGTCTTTCTCGAGTTTTCTTGACCACTGTTTTCCTTGTGTTTGGATCGAAATCTGCACACAAGCACACAGCTGGCAGGCAACAGGTGTATTTATTTAAGTCCCATCTTTATAACTAATATCTTTTGAGTGTATGCATTATGCCAGGCATAGAGTAAAGTTATTTGTGTTACCTAAACCTCATAAAAAAACCTCATGGAGCGAGTCCTATTAATATACCTGTTTGGCAGGTGAGGAGTCTAGAGCAGAGTGGTTAAATAGTTTATCCAAGATCCTATAGCTGGTTAGTGTGGGAGCTGGAGCTGTTTGATTCCTGATCAGAAACTCTTAGATGTCTATTCTTGGTGACCACTTGCTGCCATCACTCCAGCAAGTGGGGGAGGGGCATTTCCTGCAAGGATTGGCTGGCCCCTGCCATTCCTGGTATTTCCCCCGAACTTGACTGTTTTCCTTGCCCATGTCTTCTTCCGTGTCCCCAATACTTTGCTGTTTAAGTGCAAAAGCGTTTGTCACTGTGTGTTGAGATTGTAGGGCTCAAATAAAATATGTAGACCTGTGCAAGGCAGAGGCCATGCATGGTCGTGGCAGGAGCACTGGGCTCGATAGAATCTCGTGGCCTGCGACACCCTGTCCCTCAGGCTCATGCCTGCATGGTGTCCTAGTGTGCATAGCTCCCCTCACCCTCTTGCCCCGTCTAGAGGGCGGAGCAGGAAGTCCTTTTGTTCCCTTGTGCTGGGGTGAGGGATCCTGTTGGAGGAATGCACACATCGTTTTACAGTGAGCTCCGAAGTCTGAGTCTGTGAGTCTAGGAAGGGAGAAGCAAAGGAAGGCAGAATTTCCCAAGCAAACCAAAGCAAGGATTGTGGAACAGAAAGGAAAAAAGGGAAGGAAAGAAACAGGGCCAAAATAGGACAAAGAGAGGCCAGCCCAGGGAGGGAGGAAGATGAGAATGAAGGACAGTAAAGCAATGAAGGAACAAAGGAAAATAAGAATGGGAGCAAGAAGAAAAATAAAAATGTATATTTGACATATATGCACGAGCATGTGTGTGTATGTGTTTGTGTGTGTGTGTAAAATAAACATGATTGAGGAATGAGACTAGAAGTGAGGGTGGGGAATGAGCCCCCCTGCTCCTCCTCCCCTCCCCCCAGCCCCTCTGCGAGGCACAGGTTGAAGGCCTGCTCAGTTCCTCCAACCTAAAGTGTTGCCCTCTGCCCAGGTTCTTCCGCACGTCTCTGTCACACTCCTTTCTGCCTCCTCCCCATTTCCCTCTCTCCCTTTCTCCCACATAGGGTAGTCCCCACCCTGCTGTCCCCGCTGTCCCTTGGGTACTGTCTCTGCTGGTGGTTGCTGATCAGCGCCTCCAGGGCAGCCCCCGGAGCAGGCGGCTTCTACAGCTGAACAGGGCACTCTGCCAGGTCTCATGTCTGCTGTTGCTGACTTGAAAGTCTTGGTGAGTTTTGAACAAGCACCCACCCTATCAATTATGTAGCCAGTCCTGCCTCAGAGCCCAGAAACCCAGTTAGGGAAGGGAGCTGGGGTGGCTGCAGTGAGGTAGATAATGTCACCTGACAGTTTCTGAGTGGAGCTTCTGTGTCCACCCTTGATTTCAGATCCAAGTGGCTGTCCTCAGAGCTACTGGCTCTCCATTGTGCTCTGATTCCTCTGGACTTTGTTCAGGAAACAGCTGTTAGAAGGTCAAGTCCAGGGAGAACTCAGACTCATGATGGGCATCCTTGGTTGACCCCAGTTCCACCTTTCTCCAAGTCCAAGGGTGCCCTGGTATCTCTCTACTGATAGAGACAGTTCTTTCTGCTCCTGCAAGCACAGTGCTTAGCCCCGAGCAGAGCCAGCCTCTCTCCATCCCTCAAACATCAAATTACCCAAACTTCCAAATCTACATTTTGGCAATTGACAGAGGATCTTGGATTGTCCCACCAACTCAAGTGATGTGGGCAATTGCTACATACTGGGATTTGGATGCACTTGAAAAAAATCCCGGCTTTAGAATATAGGATTTCAAATTAAAATGAGAAGTGCGGTCCACAACATTGCTTATTTTGGCTGCACTGGCTCGTTCCTGGCAGCCCCCTCTCCTCGAGCGCCCTGATAAACCGCTGCTGAGCATTTTTTGGGCTGGCAGAAAATGGGGGAATCACAGGGCTTCTGGAGCCTAACTGCAGGCTTGTTCAAGTTCAGTATGAAATGGGCAGGTGGAAGAAGATGACCTTTGAGCCAGGGGCCCACCAGGTTTGCATAGCACCTGTTTCTGAAGCCAGGACAGCAGGGGCAAGGCCTTTGTGTTGCCATTTCTGGGGTCCTTCTGCCTTCAGATGAACGTTGGGACCTAAATGGTTCCCTTTATAACACCGAAACTGGTCTCATAAGAGTGTTTAGGGGCTCTTTTCAGGACACTGGACAATGTTGGGTCCAAACTGAATTTATAACAGGTGAATGAGTGGATATGTGGAGCAGGCCCTGGTTAAGCAGGGGAAGAAAAGCTTAGGATTAGACTGTACTGCCATGTGGTGGCGCGACCTTTCTGGGATCTTACCAGGTGGGGGCTTGCAGTTCATCTCTTTCCTCTCAGACGTTCATGGAGGATATTTGGAATTCAGAGAGGAGGTGTAGGTGGGCGGAGGGAAGATTGTGGCTTTGCTGTTGGTTGGTTGGATGGTTGGTTGATTGGTTGGTTGATTAAGCCATGGTTTGGGCCAGCATCAATGCTTTCCTCTCCTCCCTGTCGTACGGCCTGCTTCTCACTGAGCTAGGCAGTTCATCACCCCATCGGGATGGGGAGACAAATGACAGCAGTAACGGGAACTGAGGAGGATGAGATAAAATCAAAGAGCTATCACACACAACAGTGGACAGTCATTTATGAGGAAATTCATCTCTCTGTTGCCCGAGGCCTTGTGGAAAGAAACAGACATCTTCCCATTGCGAGTTCAGTTTTTACTACCAGGGGTCAGCTTTCAGGAAGCGTGGGCCCTGCTCCTGCAGGTGACATGGCCCAGGATTGCCCCAAATGAACTCTGCCAGCGTCAGGGTGAAGAGGGAAGGTCTTGGAGACAGACTGCCTGGGTTCCCATCCCAGCGCCAGCACTCAGGGTCTGCCTGTCCTCAGACAAGGTATCACATTTCACCTCCGTGAGTCCATTTCCTTCTTTGTAAAGTGGGGATAATAAAAACATTTACTTTATAGAGCTCTTGTGAAGAATAAATGAGAGGATACAAGCAAAGTGCTTAGAACCTAACTAGGATGCAATAAATGGTAAGTGTGGTGATCGTAAGGCAGAAGCAGGCTGTCTGACTTGTCCATAGACAAATACATGCTAATAAACACAGACCTTCTCACCTTCCTTGTGTGGCCTTGTGGTAAATAACAATGGGAATGGTCAATGGTATTTCTGAGATATGTACCTTCTCCCCTGGCCCTCTCCAGAAAGGAAGATAAAGGGGGCGATCCTAGCATCTTATTTTTTTAAAAAATAGCTTTATTGGGATCATTTACATGCCATAAAATCCACTCATATACAGCATACAGCTCAGTGGTTTTAGTGTGTTCACAGGGTTGTACAACTGTCACCGTTACCTGGTTTTAGAGACCTTCATCCTCCCAGAAGAAACCCCATACCCATTAGCATCCACTTCCCTTGCCCCTTCCCCAGCCCCTGGCAACCACTAATCTACCTTCTGTCTCTGTATTTGCCTATTCTGGATATTTCATATACATGGAGTCATATACTATTTGGGCCTTTTGTGTCTGGCTTCTTTGATAACATGTTTTCGAGGCCCTCCCACGTTGTGGCATACATCAGGACTTCATTCCTCTTATGGCACATAGTATTCCCTTGCATGGCTGTAACCCATTTTGTTCACCCATTCATCAGCTGGTGGACTTTTGGGTTGTTTCCACTTTATGATAAATAATCCACTGTCATCTTAAACAGCGGGGGACCCACTGCTGTCCTGTGCCCAGGGGCTGACGGTGCTGCTATGTACTAGGTCACCCTGCTGGCCTGTACTCTAGTTTGGGTCCTCTGGGGATGGGCCCAACGGGGGTCACTCTGCACCTTTTCTTACTATTTGAAGTGAGTTTACCATCAGTTATGGACCTTTCTTGGGCCCCAAGTTCCTGAACAGAGGTTCCAGCTTGGGGAATGACTTAGAGTTCCTTTCTAGGCAGAGCTGGGGGCAGGATGGGAAGTGGAGGCAGCTTTGTTGCTGGTGTAGACTGGGCGAATCCACAGCCACAGGAGGGAAGGGCAGACTTGGGGTCTAGGGGCTGCATCCCCAGCCTTTCTGCTTGTGTCTCCCCCAGATCACGGCTCATGAGAATAGTAATACAGTAGTCCCCCCTTATTCACAGCTTCACTTTCCATGGTTTCAGTTTCCTGCAGTGAACTGCAGTCTAAAACTATTAAATGGAAAATTCAAGAAATAATTCTTAAGTTTCAAATTATGTGCAGTTCTGAGTAGCATGATGAAATCTTGCTCCGGTGGCTCCGTCCCACTCAGAACATGAATCATCTCTTTGTCCAGTGTATCCACACTGTGTATGCTCCCTGCACGACAGTCACTTAGTAGCCGGCTCAGTTATCAGATTGGTTTTGAGAGAAAGAGAGAGAGAATTCATATGATTTTTATTACAGTATCTGGTTATAATTGTTTTATTTTATTCTCATTGGTAGTTAATTTCTTACGGTGCCTAATTTATACATTAAACTTTATCATAGGTGTGTGTGTATAGGAAAAAACGTAGCACATATAGGGTTTGGTACTATTGGCGGGTCAGGCTTCCACTGGGGGGTCTCGGAATGTCTCCCCAGTGATTAGCGGGGACTACTGTACTGTGCATGTCCGGACTGCTTGGATTTGGCTCAGCCACAAGATGACATTGAGAAGGTCCCTGGGCACCTCGGAGACCCAGTCCTTGTCTGAAAAATGGGATGCGGCATGCCCACTTCATAAAATGCTAATGGAAATTTAGTGAGCGGATGGTACTGGAAGCAGAGTCTCAGTACGAAGGGTCATTGTTATTGCATGAGGGGCCTGGACTCTTGCGTCCTCCATCTGCAATACAGATGGGCTCCTTTGTCTGTGAAGCTGGGCAAACTGAGGCATGGAAAGCAACCTTAGTCTCAAAGTCAGGAGGGGCAGGGTCGGGGACCCCAGCCCAGTGTCACAACAGATCCAGTCACCTGAGGACACCCCTCTTTCCTGCGCTGCCTGCCCTTCAAAAAACCCACCACTGGGAGGAGGGCTCTCGACGAGAAACTCTATTGTCTGTAAAGTCCTTAGGATGTGGTGAAGAAAGATGGTCCCTGTGATTGTGCGCCTTCTCTGGGGATTTCAGGGTGGGCCTCTGCCCCCTCTTTTTGGCCCTAGAGGGGACGTGTGCCCCTGCTCTTGGACTCACTGTATGGCTACAAGCCCTGAGCACGCCGCTGCTCTGCCTCTCCTTAGCATGGAACACCTGGTCTGGAGGGCCCCAGTCTGCATGCCCCCCTGCCCCCTCCCCTGTGACACATGGAAGACCAAGGCCAGGAAGGCCCGGTGACTGGCTGAGGGCGACAGGACGCGTCTGCTGGCCTGGGGCTAGAGGGAGTGTCAGAGCAGAAAAGGGAGACACTTGGCTGAGTGGCAGGCCAGCACTGTCCCACTGCTTCACTGGTGTGGCGGGAGTGGGCGTCCCCTACCCTGAGCAAGTCAGGGCTGGTGTCTGAGGACTCTGAACAGGCACGTGGGTGAGGTGGGCATGTAGCCAGCGCGCCTCTCGACCTCATCCCTCTCAGCCTGACTGGGCCTGGGACTTGGGTTTTCCACAGGCTCGGCAGCCTCCTCCTATGACTTGATTTTTCTTTCCTCCTGCTGGAGAGTGGCCGGGGGCTGGCACTGCATGGCGCCAGCAGCTAGGCCGACCTTGGGAGGGCCAGGTGGCCACGAGCAGGTGTCGGTGGCAGCAACAGGGTGGTTCCCTGCCCACCTGCAGCTGAGCCCTGCAGGCTGCTCTGTGCTCTTCACAGATACCAATATTTGCAGCCAATCTTATGCTTCCACCGGGATCGCTGGAATGATGATGTTTTGGCTGAGATGTAGTTCCTGTCCAACCCATGTCAGCATTTCTGAGGGGAAGAGCTCTAATTAAAGGCTTCCCTGCACGCCCCTTTCCTGCTTGCTCAGCCCTAGTGACATAAATAAGCCCCTTGTTTTCTCTTTCACAAGCAAACTGAGACCCTTAAAGGTGGCTGGACAGCACCTCCCCACCCCCCACCCCCCCACCCCCGCAGCCACTGGGAGTCCTTGGGCAGAGCAGGTGAATAACCGCTGCTGTCGAAGCCACAGCCTCGCTCCTCTAGCTTCTGACAGGCTCCTGGGTGCTTTATAGAGGAAAGGGTGTTATGAATTCTTCTTCCGTCTCCCTTTGACAGTGGTGCTCTGGCCCCTGGGGTGACCTAAAAACAGCTCAGCTGAGGAGCCAATAAAAAGCATCTAACAGTGAGCACACAGAGAATGGAACCTCCAGATTGATGAGAAAGGGGACAGGGGGCACCTGCCGGGCAGTGTCCTGCTCTGGGTTCAGCACCTTGCAGATATGACCTCCTTTCTCTCACATATTGATACTGCGAGCAAGATAAGGAAAGTAAGTCTCAGAGAAGTTGAGCCACTTGCCCTGGGTCACACAGCGAGGGAGATGATGGGGCAGGGTTTTGAATCCTGAGCTGAAGACTTATGCTCTGGCCATTGTGCGATACTGCCTCCCCATGGGTTGAGTTTTGGGGAAGTTTGTGGGGATATTTAGGTAAGTATCCCTCCCAGCCTTTCCTGGAGGGAGGAGAGAGGAAGCGGGAGGCTTGCAGATAATGTAACACATCAGATGCCATCTCTGCCCTCAGGGTGCTGGGGACTTAGTACATCCATGTTCTTATTTTATTATTTAAAATAATTTATTTTAAACTAATAAAGCAAGAGTGGATAAAGGACCAAGATGGATGCATAGGCTGCAAATTCTGTAGGCGTCTAGACCGGGGAGGTCTTCAGGGCTGACCTGGAAAGGAGAGGTCAGTTTGGGTCTTGCTTCCAGCCAGTCCTCCATTGCTCCCACTTGTCATCCCCCGAGGAGAAGTGTAGCCAGCCTGAAAGTGTGAGCACTTAATCTGCTGGCAACCAAGGAGGAGATGAATCTCTTTAACTGTGCGGACAGTTTTTCACTGCTCTCTCCCTCCTTGTCCCTGTTTATTCTGGAGATCGATACAAAGGAAAAGTTATTCCCAGGAGAGGGCCTGGCTATGTAATTTTTAAAAACATCCTTGGTCCTTCTTCTCCAGTTCTACATTTATTTAGAGCAGAGCCATTTCTGAGAAGTGACGCTGGGGAGTAGTGTTGAACTGGAGAGCTCTAGCTGCTGTCGCCTGGTGCTTGGCAGGGCCAGTAGAGGACACGGATGCCCAGGCTGCAGGGACACCTGGCACAAGGAACTCATCCCTTTCCTTTAGACAGAAATGCTGGCTTCCAGAGCCAGAAGCCTTTGCAGGAGAGGGCTGCCCTCCAGAGGTGGAGAGGACCCCATGATAGGTGGGGAAGGAGATGTAAGTGTCCTCCTGGTGTCAGATCTCAAGGTGCCAGGGTGTCTGGCAAGATCCAATATGACAATCTAAAGTCTGCCAATCCAATAGAGATCAATATCTTCTGTGCCATCTATTTTGACATGTAAACATATAGTGTTAACTATTCTATAAGCTGGTTGAAT
Source organism: Aselliscus stoliczkanus (assembly GCA_033961575.1). Lineage (NCBI taxonomy): Eukaryota > Metazoa > Chordata > Mammalia > Chiroptera > Hipposideridae > Aselliscus > Aselliscus stoliczkanus. The sequence continues at coordinate 49,147,004 of CM066730.1, read as the reverse complement.
GACTAAGGAGTCAGCATAGATGTTAACTTTCAAACATTTCCCCAGTGGAATCCTTTCAGTTTGATTGACATCTATGCCAGCTCCCATATATGAACTGGATGAAAGTGGGGCCCTGGTTTTGGGGGACTAGGGTTTGGGACAGACTGTACTGCCATAATCTCCTCTCTGCACCACCATAGGATCAGGGGCCCTGAGGGAGGTCAGGAAAACACTGGGCGAGTTGGCCCTGGGGGTTATTCCCAGATTTAATATTCTAGAAACCTGCTATCTTACATCATTCTACTCTTAGTTTTGTGCCTGTGTCTAGGCTCTCCAGGGAGCCCGTGAAAACTGTGGTGGCAGAGACACTATCTAACATTTATGTCCTCCAACACTGTATGAACATGAAGGCAGATTTGTACACATTTGAGCTTCAATCTCTAGTCCCACTAAAATCAAGTGTTAGCAGCAGGTTATCTGGGGGAAAGAGCCATTTCCTACTTGTCTGCATGTGACATCCATTCTGAGTTCCTGTGGAGCTGGCGAAGAGCCTGACCCGTTTATCCTCTTGCCCTCAGTAATAGGGATGAAATGAGAAGGAAATCCTCATTTTGGAAGTCCCTTCCTTGTAGAATTGTCTTTCCAGATCTTTTCCTTCCAGCCAAAATTATTCTTACATACTATCAATCAGGAATTCAATTCATTCTCAAGGTTTTATTGAAACCATTTGGTTCCAGCCCTGCATTGAATGCTGGGGGTCTGAGTAAGCTTAAACTGTGATCCTGTCTTCTAGGGCTGTTCAGTATGGTTGGTGACAGTAGGCACCTGGGGGAAGATGACAGGGTGATAAGATGTGGTGATGAGTACCCAGAAAAGAGGCAAGTGTAGAATAAGTTGCAACACTATATTCTGAAAGGGCCAGGGCACCCGGCTTAAAGGATAAGGAATAAAGGAAAGAACACTCTAGGCAGGGATAAGAGCTGAGTAAACACTGCTGGCATTGGATGCCTGCCCTCTTAAGGTTGCATGGTAGCCTGGGCTAGTTGGGGTATCAGGTTTGTTGGGGAAGGTCGCTCACAGTGAGACTGGCCAGAGAGCTTGTGTCCCAAGTGGGAATTTCCATATAAACTACAGGACAAAGAGTTGATTTCCAAGAGGCGACGTTTGTGGTCATGACTCAGTTTTAGGAAAATTACCCTGATGATGTTTTAGAGAACACATATTGGAGTGAGGAGAGAGGGGGGTCAGTTGTCCTTGGGAGTCATGATGGAAGTCCCAACTGAGATGATATGATTTCATTTAAAATGAGAGAGAAGAAGGAGGTAGATGTCAGAGATATTTGGAAGTAGAGTTCGTAAGCCCATCAACAGACTCCAGGGTTAAGAAAGAAGGCAGAGGCCGAATGTTTGGTTTGAAAAACTGGATGGAGAAAGGAACTTGCTTTTGAGATTTAAGTTGGGTGGAGAAAGAGCACCTTGGGTGTAGAAGGTGGAGATCAGGCCTTGGCTGCATTGAGTTTGAAGGGTCTCTGGGACATTCAAGTGGGATGCCCGGCAGGGAGTCTAGAGCTGAGGAGAAAGGCCTGGTGGAGTTTGGGACCCTAGCCCATGGGTGACGGTTGACTGCCTGGGTGTGGATGAGCGATGGGGGACCACTTGAAGAGTGGGAAGAGAAACACCAACACTTGAAGGAAAGGGAAAGGAAGATGAGAAGAAATGCAGAAGGGAGAACCAGAGGAAGGCCCGCCTTCTCCTAAGAGCCCGCTCGGAAGGAAGTCTGCAGTTCCTACAGCAGGCTCCTCTGTTCCTCAGAGACCTGTGGCAATAGAAACCCATCATCCTGCTATGCCCGGGGGCAACCCTGCAAAGGCCCTGGCTGGGTTGAGTGCCATCAAGATAAAGGACACAGTGGAGCCAGTGGCCCTGCAGATTTATCTGTCTTCTGGGCCGCACTGGCTTCCCTTGGAGAGAGGTGACCTGCTGGGCCCAAAGCACTGAAACTAATCGAGAGAGCTGTTTAACTTAAACATATCACCCCGGCTGTGCTGCTTGGGCCCCGGGTGTCACGTTGACAGCCACTGGCCCGTTAAAGGTGCAGCTAGACTGGTGAGGCACAGTTCTGAGGAGCTGCTATTAACAGCGTTTAATAGCAGGACTGTAGTTAATGGTTAGCAAATGTTTTATGAACAGGTTCCTCGTGCTCTGGGAAGGCGGATTCAATTTATTCAGAATGGATTTGCTTTCCCCTATTAAGCCCAGGAGTGTGTAATCAGCTCCTTGTCTTCACTGAAGGCTTGCTCTCTGGCAGGAGCGGCTCCTGTTTAACACTGGTTCTATTGAGGTTCAGTAGGAGGCCCTGGGTGGTTGGCGTGTGTGTCTGGGGGTCTTGTGTGGATCATTGGCAAAACGAGCACCTCAGTGACTGGTTTGTGGTGGGCGGAGAAAGGCATTCTGGAAAAGTTGTGTGGTCTTAATAGATGCTCCCCAGACTTGTAGGAAAAACCCCTGACTTGGGACCTCCTGAGTTCTGGTCTTGGCTGTAACATTGGTTTCCTTGTCACTCTTAGGCAAGCCATTTAACCTTGATGCCTCCTGTCTCTCCATCTGTGAAGTGCGGCTAATACCACCTCTCTTCCACTGAGGTGTATTATAGGAATTAATGACCATGAAACATTTCAGGTTGGGGAGGGGAAAGGGCTTGGGATGTATCCACACTAAGTAAGCATTCGAGGAGAGTCGGGAATTCCCATTGATGGAGGAGCGGGTATGTAATCATACATTAAATTGAATTTCTGATAGTATTTGTTCAGGACAAGTAGCATTTTAGGATAGGTACATAAAGTGTTCGACTATTTCTGTTCAGAGTGGAAGTAAGCTGTGATAATCTGTTTTTAATTCAAAGCAGACTTCTTTTCATTAAAGCTGGACAGGTGTGTGGGAGGGCCGAGCCACCTGGCTGGCTTTCTCTTTTAAAACAAAGGCTAAGAAAATGTTGTCCCTTGGGAAATAAAGAGGTTAAGATTTTCAGCTCTTTAACTTTTACTTAAACATAAGATGTTTCTTTTATCTCTGCTTTTTCCTGAAGTTATTTTCACTAGATTTCACAATTTAACCAGAAATGCTCAATGACTAGTAGACAGATGACTCTTATCTCTTTGATGCCATTTTTGCTTCTTAGTAGAAGAGCCTGTGTTTCTAGAGCCTGTGTTTCTAAGACTAATGAAGGGTGAGGGTTTTGTTGTGTCATTTATATCTGCTTACTTAGGTCTTTTTGTTGGGAAAGAATTTGAGACTTTTTAAGGAAATTTGAGAGCTAGACCTGGTTCTGGTACTTAGTAGATGTACGACTCTGGATAAGTCTCTTTATATCTCTGAACGTTGTCTCATCCAAAAACTAAGCTGTGTAATAAGACCCACTTCATAATGTCATGAAGATCAAATGGGACATCATCTCAGAAAGCTTTGTGCACCTGTCAGGTGTGGGATTTACTGCTAAAGTGGGAAAGAGGAGGGAAATGAAAAGAAAATCTAGAGGGCATTGTTCTCTACAGCAGATGACTCCTGGGGCCAGCCTGGCCTCCCTTCTCCTTCAGGATGTGGCCCCCGGCTTCTGAGTGCTTCTATAGGGCAAGAGGCCTCTGAGCCCTTTGAGCCTCCAAAACACCTCCCCTAGAGTGATTCTGGCCATTATGGATGGGGAAATACTAGGGCTGCTCACCAAGAACAGGATACAGGACCACCTGTCCTGGGAGCTCATTGCCAGCTCTAAAATGAAAGGCAAGTCCCTGAGAGCGTCCAGGGGACAGGCGCCCTGCTAAACCCTCCATGCCCACTGTCCTGCTAAATCCTCACAGCCCCTGTGATGAGAGAGGCGCTGTGCTTCCCCTTCCATGGATGAGGAGGCTCAGATTGGTGGGTCACCTTGCTCAAGATTACATAGCTGGGGAGCGGATGTATTGGTGGGGCTCTGGCCGGAAGCAGCTGGCACACACAAAGTGTAGCCGAGGGGACCTTAATAAAAGCGTTGTTTAAGGATCTGTGGGTAGGGTAAGGGAGCCAGCAAGGGACAGAGAGGCCCTCAGGGGGGCTGGCAGGGCAGGGGACAGATGGTGTTACCGGAGCAGGGAGCCACCTTGGAGCCCTGGCAGAGGAAGGCTTTGTGTGGTCAGCTCCCGGGGTGCATAATGAGGTGAAAAAGGCCAGAGACAGTAAATGGGGGATGGGGGGGCAAATGGAGAATAAGTAGGATGCTATTCCCAAGTCGCTTACATCAACATCAGGGCTTGTTAATATTTCACTAAGCTGAGCTAGTGTTAGTCACAGGCTCTCACGTACAGTGATGTGTCCTGTGGTGACCTAAGGCTCGATGACAAAAAATTGAAGCACCTAGTGATTGTTCTTCCTGGTGACTGTTAAGAGGGCCCTTGCCTCTCCTTTGGTGCTAGAGCCAGGCCCAGTGTCTCAGCGGCTAGGCGGGGCTCCTAACTTGGCCCTACTTTACGCTTACACATGTAGCCTCTTGAGGTATTTTGGAATGTTATTTTTCATCTTGTTACTACCTTGAAATTATAGCAGTTATTAAACCACTGCTAGATCTTGTTGTTGAATGTATTAATAAACGTGTATGTTATTATGTCAAATTAAAATTTTGTTTTGAAAGTCTGTATTTGAATTTGTTTTCTTTGGAACACTATGCATTTTATTGCTGCTTGCATTTCTAAGCATTCTGAGAAGGGTTTCCCCATGGCACACACACACAGAAGGTTCAGAACCTCTAGACTGGGAGGTCTTGACCTTCCCTATGTTGTTGCAACCATGCCTCCAACGTCTGGGTTGAAGTGCCTGGCCACTGCCTCCCCAGGCTCTGAGGTCAAGGTCCCTGGATGAGCCTATAGGAGTGTCCCTGGGATGCTTCTGGATCTTTCTGCCTCAGGATTCAGTGATCTAAATGCTGATCCTTTCCCAAGATCGCACTTCTAAGAGTAGTGTCCTGGAAAGGAGAGAAGGGACGGAGAAGTCTGAATCCACCAAGTAGATAAGGATAAACCAGAAACCATCACCTTCCACTCAGAGTTTCCTCAACGTGTGATCCGTTCACCCCCTGCCTACCTCAGGATCACTTGGGGAGCCTACTGAAACGTAGGCCCCAGGACCCCACCCCAGCCCTACTGAATCAGAATTTTGGGAGCAGAGTCTGAAGATCTGTGTTTTATGAGCTCCTTGGGGGCACGCGGATATTCGAGACCCAGAACCACTGCTTTCGATTGCTTGTGCCCTGGGGCTTTTAATTTGACCTGAAGTTCAAAATTTTGATTGAATTTTCAAGAATACCTCTAATTTCTAAACCAAGGTACACTTGGTTTAGATGAAAGCATGCAAAGAAGAGAATCCTGGCTTTTCATACTATACACGCAGGTCTCTTCTCCCCCCTGTCCAGCAGAAGTAGAGGTCTTTTTGTCAGGCTAGGCTCTCCGTTTTGGCTGGGCCACTTTTCATAAGAGAAATAAGGCAGCCAGTCACTGTAGGAGCAGGATCTCATCCCCTGCTGCTCTGGAAGTCTGGAGAAGTTAACAGATCCATTGGAAAGTAATTCAAGTAGCCACTGTTAGCTATGGCCTGGCCAGTGAGGAGCTTGTGCCCTCTGCTGTGAGCCTGCTCAAAGCCCTCATTACAACAGGAGGCCCTTTCCGGGACCCAGTGCACTGCTGAGGGGTGGCACAGACATTCGGGTGGCGGGGCAGTCCAGGGCTCAGAGAGCAGATCAAGGCATAATGGGCCCTCTGGCCTCCAGCAGCTGCAGTCTCAGCTGACCTGGGCTATTCTATTTTGACCCTGAAGCTTTGCCAGGTAGTTGATCAAGTGAAATGACAAGTCTGTGGTTTATCCAGCACCTTTAGCCCCAGCATTTAAAGTGCTATTCAAAGGTCAGCTTCCAAGGGGTAAGTGCCCATGTCATTCATGCTTTTAAAATATTAGGATAATGAAAAAGCAGTGTGCTGGCGCCTTGCTAATGGGTGTACACTTTCCAAATTTTCATTAGCCCTTCTGATGATTGCCAGTGTTATGTGGACAATCTATTTGATAGCAGTGAGCCTGAAGATACACAGTATCTGTGCTGTGAATAATAATTTCCACTTTCATTTAAATGACTGCTTTTCCAGAGCACGATTTCTTTCACGAGCAGTATTTTCATGGCTGAGTCTCATCCGCCTTTGCTCAGCTCCTTTTCTGGGCATAACTCTGGCCCGTTTTCCTGCTTGTGGCTCTATCTGGCCTCAGGCCTCAGTCTCGCCATCCAGAAAATAGACAGAAATCCCCAGTTTCTCTTCCACCAGGAGAATCCTGCGTGCTTTTTATTTTGCTTCATGGTGTCCAGTCTTGAAAGATGTTATCCATTAAATAAATGGCTGTGATGTTATGATGCTTTTGTTTTCCCACTTTTAATAACCAAAATATATTTACTAATTAGAGTTTCTGATTAGCATGGGAGCCAGTAATTCTAACTGAGTTGATATCATTCTAGTCAAAGGCAAAGAAATGTGATATTTTATTTCTCCTGTGGGGCTTTATCAAGGGTAAGCAAACAGATGAAGTCTGTTAGGCTTTGGAATATATTAGAATAGCTCGCAGTGCCTTGTTATTACATTTCAAGGCCTCCGGAGGTTGGAAACCAGTGGGTTGTTGTTCTTTCTGTTCATTCATTTGTTCATTCATTTGTGCAGTAAATGTCGGTGGCGTGGGCACTGTGTTAGGTGCTGGGGGTGTAGCATCAAATGAAAGAGACAGGAATCTGCTGTAGGCAGAGGACAGATGAACAACAAGGAGAGACCAGGGAGTGATAAATGCCATAATAACAATAAAACAGAATGATGGAGGGAGAGTGACGGGGCCACTTTAGATAAGGCAGTTGGGGGAAACTTCTTAGAGGAAGGGACATTTTAGGTGAGACTAGAATGACAAGAAGGAGCCAGCAATGCCTAGATGATCTTTAATCACACTGACAGAAAGGGCAGAGTAAGTCTGCACATATGTAAATGTGACTTCAGTCTTAATGCAAACCATTTAAAGAAAAGAATGAGAATAGTCATTAAGTTCACTCATTAAGGCTGCTCACTCCAGTGGATTGCAGGATTTGTCACACTTTCTTGTAGAGGCAAGTTTACCTGTCTCTCTCCCTAAATAATGTGCAATCTCCTTGAAGGTAGGGACACTGAGCTGTTCCCTCTATATCCTCAGGGCCCAAAGCAGAGCCTGGCTCAGGGAGGCCTGCAGTAAATTCAGCCGGTGGATGAATGAAAGAAGGAGTTAATGACGTCACTCTTCTCAAACTTTGCAGGACTACACTGTGGTGGGGTTTTTACCAAGCAGTAGCAGGGGCTTAAAGATGGGCAAGAACTGGTAAGAGGGGTCTTCCCAGCCTTGATCTGATCTGCTAGTCCCTTGAACACTATGGTCTGAAGACAGCATGCGAAGAAAAGGTTTAGTCCTTAGTAAAATATTAGTGTCCTGCTATTTCCCTTGTTAAGAAAGCATGGCTGCTGTGAATCCTGTCCAATCAGAAGCATGACTCTTGTTGGATTGAGGCTACAAAATGGAACGGGTGCCTGAGGGGAAACAGTGGGCTTTCTGGCATGGCGTGGTCCCTGGATGTGTTTTTGTGGGTCTTATTTTGAAGGGTGGGCCTGCTTAGGAACCCCACCTTGCTCAGATCAGATCTATGGCTGTCAGAGTTGGAGACGGCAGGACAGGAGGGCATGACAGGGCATGTGGAGAAAGATGGGCTGAGAAGGATCCCACTTACCTGGGTGGAGAGTTCACCCAGCTGCAGGTGTTAGTGGGTGAATTTACACCTACAATCAACACAGGGTTGGGGGCTGTAGTTGTCTTCAGTCACATATCCAGCAGGGAGTATGGTGGTAACCCAAGATAAAGTGGCCAACTGTCCTGGCAGTCAGGGCCCTCTGCCCATTATGCTGGGGTTTAGGCACTGGACCCGAGGACGAGCAAAGGGCCTGATATCAGGCAGGTCACCAAGATTCAAAGTGTCAGTGCCAGGCAGAACAGAGCACAGTCACGTGGTACAAGAAGTGGAATGCAAGACTGGGGCCTGAGGCCAAGGGAGGGCTGTCTGGAGCACCGGGGCTTGGCTTTGGTGTGTGTTGGGAGCTGGTCAGACCCTCTTGCCTCAGCTTGGGTTTGGCGGGAGCTGATTAAGAGGCCTCAGGTGTGAGGAACAGGAATGAGAGGCCCAAAGGCTGGTGACTAAACGGGCCCTGGTGTTGTATCTCTCATGGATTCTCCTCCACTGGAAGTGGGGGTGCCAGGTAAAATACAGTTATGTTTGGGCCGGCCGAGTGGCGCATTGGTTAAGCGCTGGTTTTGGGATGCCAACGGCCCCGGTTCAGATCCCACATGAGGGCCAGTGACACTGCCCTCTACAGCTAACAACAGCTCCACCTGGAGCTGGGCTGTGTGAGCCCCTGTGATGGTGTGGGCTGCAGCCCCTGCTGCAGTGGGCTGCCATAGGCTACAGTGAGTGGCCCGCAGCCAGCGTGAGCGGCTGGCAGCCAAGAGTGAGCTGCCAATAGCCGCGGTGAGCGACCATCCAGAGGCCAGCGACCGATCCGCCTCATCCGGGAAGAGCTCAATGACGATACCAACAGTGAAGCAACATCCTCCGCAACTAAACTGAAGAACAAAAAGACAGCAACTTGTCTGTTCCCCTTCCCCGATTCCCCAACGCTGTTCCCCTCTGCCAATTCCCCAATTAAAAAAAAAAATACAGTTATGTTTGAGTTTCAGAGAAACAATGAATATTTTTTTTATTATTCATTTTTTTATTATTCATATTATATCATAGATATGATAAAAAATCCAGTGAATGTTTAAATTAAAAAAATTATTACAGTAAAAGACACATTGCCATTAATCCCCCTCAAAATATTCCCCTTTGCTTCAAACACACTTACCCCATCATTCTTGCCACTTTAAGCAGTTCTGGGAGTCCTCTTTCCTGAGTGTCTTTACTTCATCCTCCATCATGACAATGCTCCATATCACACATCACTCTGATATGACAATTTCTGTCAAATAAAAACATTACCATGTGTCCTCATCCACCTTATTCACCGGATCTGACACTGTGTGACTTCTGGCTCTTCCCCAAAGTCAAAGTGATTCAGGACATCAAGTCAGCCATGACAGTGCAACTAAAGACACTCAGGAAAGAGGACTTCCCGAACTGCTTCAGAAAGTGGCAAGAATGATGGGATATGTTTGTTTGAAGAGAGGGAGAGTATTTTGAAGTGGGTCAATGGCAGTGTGTCTTTTACTGTAGTGATTTTCTTATTTAAACATTCACCATATTTTGTGATCACACCTCGTATGCCCTAAATATTACATGAGATATATTTGTATTATGGTTGATCTGCAATTCAAATGTAATAGGGCATTCTATATTTTTATTTGCTAAGTCTGGCAAGCCTAATTTGAAGGCAAAAGGCAGAGAAGCTCCAAAAGAGGCCATTGAATTCTAAGACATCAGCTGCCTGGTCCATTCTCTGCAGTCAAGACTGATGGAGCTACCATTTCTCTTCCGCCTCCCTGAGCACATGTTCCCCTGGGTTGGCTGTTGAGCTGAGGGAAGGAGCCAGAGTGGCTGGGGCGGATGCAAACCGAAGAAGCATCTTGGCTGAGTGGAGGAAGGATGCGCTGGTATCTCCCAGGGGGCCAGGCTTCCAGGAAAAGCAGGCTGTTGCTCTGGGCTGCCCCTCCCTGAAAAAGTGTCCAAAGTGAAAATGCCCAACTTCCCACTGTTATTTGACCTTGAGGATGTCCTCAGTGACACCTGGGATGTGACCTGTAGGATGTTACCTACCCTACTGTGTCAATCACCAACATTTCTGTCAGGTGAGGGTTCTTTGCTTGACAGAGCAGGGAGCTAAGGCTGTCAGGAGCACAGGGAGATGGAGGACAGGACAGGATTGTGTGGGTGCTGAGAATGTAACCCAGATCTGTGGGCCCCTGGTCAGCTTAGAACCCACAGGCCCTGGGCAGCTTCATGGATGCTGTTCCTTTCCTGATGCTGAGAGAACTGAGGGCAGAAGAACAACTTAGAAGGGCTAGCATCCTGTCCCAGTAAGGTAGTTCCATTGTATTAGATAACTCGGCTCCTTGACGAGGGTATCTCCTTGGCAGGTGGCACGATTGTCTTGTTACTGAGGAAATCCTATCAGCCCAGAGCACACATGACCAGGTCGGGGGAGTGGGAAGCTGAGTGATGTCTTGTTATTTTTGAGTTGAAAATGAGAGGCAGTGGGAGCAATGTCCACTAAACTATTTCTGAAATGTTTGTCACTTACTGTCACTTTTGAGTATAGAGAAAGACATCTTCTTAAGACAATCAATATGAACTCTTTATTTCAGTGACTGAATGGTGAAGCTGTGGACTCGCCTGTGATGGGGTGTCACAGTCTCTAAACCCACAGAGGGATGTCAACAGGACAGTAAATGGAGCCTCTGACCCTCTGCTTTCCTTGTGTTAGTCAGGGTTCTCCAGGAAAGCAGAGGCAGTATATGTGCATGTCTGTCTCTGTCTGTCTCATCTCTGCATCTATCTCTATCTATCTCTATCATCTCTGTCTCTATCATCTCTCTGTCTCATCTCTATCTCCTATCTATCTATTGATTGATCTGTCTATCTACTTACCTACCTACCTACCTATCACTTATCATCTAGATTAACTTTAAGGCTTTAAGGTGTTGGCTTATGTGATTATGGGGTCTGGTGAGTCCAAAATCTGCAGGGCTGGAAATTCAGGTAAGAGCTTATGTTGCAGTCTTGAATTCGGAATCCACAGGGCAGGCCAGGCAGGATGGAAACTCAGGAAGTGTTTCTAGATTGCAGTCTTGAGGGGGAATTCTTTCTCTGAAAACATCACTTTTTGCTCTTAAGACAGACAGCCGATTGAATGAAGGCCCACCCACATTATGGAGGGTAATTGGCTTGACTCAAAGTCTGTTGAGTTAAATGTTAATCTCTATTCAAAGTCTACTGATTTCAATGTTAATCACGTAAAAAAAAAATACCTTCACAACAACATCTAGGTTGGTGTTGACCAAACAACCGGGGCCCATAGCTTTGCCTGGCTGACACATAACATTAAGCATCAGAATGAGTTTGCCTGAAGATATGCCAAGTATATAGAGCTGTCTGGAGACCCAAAAAGGTCAGATACTTTTGGGAGGATTTTTCTCTCCAGTAAGGCCCTGGGCTACTGGTTTTTCTATAGGAGGTTTGCAAGGTCAGAGTGTCCATCTTGATTTCCCCTTCTCCTCTTATTACTATGCCTGATTCCTTCTTGCTTGGAGTAGACCAGTCTTAGTTCTTCTAAAACCTTCAACTATGGATGAGGCCCACTCACATTATGGAGAGTCATCTGCTTGACTCAGAGTCTACTGATTGTAAATGTTAATCACATCTAAAAAAATGTACCTTCTTGACAACATCTGGTGTTTGACCAAATGGGCACTGTAGCCTAGCCCAGTTGACACATAAAACTAACTGCCACACCTTCCCTTTAACCATCCTGACAACTGGGAAACTCTGCTGTTGACTTAGATGAGAAGAGAACCAAGGAAGGGTGTGACTACCTGTGTTCAGAGCAGAAATTCGGCACTAGGTGGGAGCAGGCCAGGTGCTCAGGAGAGCAGGGCGGGTACAGACCCAGTGATCATATTCACTTAACCCACCGCCCTTCCCTGTAGAAGTTAGGGCTTCAGGCCAGGAAGGCTGGCACAAGACAGGAGAGATGAGCAAAGCCCCATTCAGCTGTGCTGAGATCGCTGCCAGCTTTCCTCACCCTGCTCAGGTAGGTTACACACCCCCACCTTGGTCTGTGATGAGAATTCCAAACATGCCCAGCTAGGTAGAGGGTCTTGCACATCCCACCTGAGGCAGGTTCAAAAGGATTCCAGCAACAGGCTGCCTGATGCGAGCCCAAAGTATTCTTCCTGGTGCAAGGCTTTCTGCTGAGTTCATTTCCCTGCCTGTGTCCAGCAGGCTTTTCTGGCATTGAAGGTGGTTCTCTGAAGCATCTTCCCGCCTGATTCCTTTACTTCCATCTCTGTGAGAAGACTTTCCACTCTCCTTTGCCCCTTTGCCCTTTTCCTTAGTTATAACCTGCCTGTGACTTGCAGGCCCTCCCTGGGGTGAGGTCCTACACACGGCAGCTCCCTGTTGGTTAGGGCTACCCCCAGACCCCACCACCCACGATGGGGCCGCTCACCTCCAAAAGGGCTGCACATTCACTGTTTAAAAAGTGGACTTTTTAGCTTAGAATAATTTTAGGTTCACAGAAGTCTCAAAGAGCATAGAGAGTTCCTGCCTGCCCCTCACCCAGTTTCCCCTAGTGTTCGCATCTTACATTACAAGAAACATTTGTCATAATTAAAAACCAACATGGGCACTACATGACTATTAACTCCAGACCCTATTTGGCTTTCAGGAGCTTTTCTGCTCCATTATCCAGCCCAGGATGCCTCGTTGCATTTAGTGCTTCTCCATTTTTCAGGCAGGGTTTGTCTGTCTGCCACTTGCTCCTTCTCCCACACCCCTTCCGGTTCTCCACAGTCTCGTGTCTCTGGTTGAATGGTCACTGACTGGAAGCCCCTGGCGATGTCTGTTGATCTTTGCTCAGAAGCCTAACTCAGAGCTTTCTTCCTCTTGCATGTTGGGAGGAAGGAAGCCACCCTGGCCACTTGGTAAATATTTTACAACATCTAATGGAATCAAGTTGTTTACTCTGCAGGAAATAGAAAGGCATTAGTTAGAGCAAGTAACGAGCTGGCTGGTTGCTGACTCCTTAGGTTTAGCGAGAGGCTTGGGAGCCTGAATGATTTCTATTTAAGGAGCTTTAGTGCTGGCTGGCAACTGGAACATCCCAGAAGGGATTGAATGCTGCTGCTTCTTGGGGTGGGGCCCTGGTCCCCAGAACCCCTAAGGGGCTAGGATTGGAAGTCAGGCTACCTGCAGTCTCAGGCTCACTGGGGACTTTGCTTGACTCTCCCAGCCTGTGCCCTTTGGGGGGGTCCCTGTGGCACCACGGACCACATCCTGAACCTGTCATATCTGCGCCTGTCAACATGGCTCCTAACCTGTAGGCTTTCTTGTCTGAAATAAGAATGGTGGTGCTCAAGACATGGCCCCAAGGCAGAGTGCAGGGACTGCTTGTGGTCGTTGAGGGTCCAGGAGCTCCGCAGCGCTGCATGCTGCATTTATCTGGTCCTGCCCCACCTCCCCACCTCTGGGTCCCACCTCTACTTTTTCATACTTTGCCGCTTAGTGTTTCATTTCACAGAAGAATGAAATAAAAATGTTGATTATTTAAAGCGAGGCAGATAAATGCTGTAGTAAACTGTTTGGAAGCCATTTACAAGCTATGTGTTGTAGTGAAGTTTAATGTGAAGTCAGAAGAGAATCAGTGAAGGGGGTCTGAGCAGAATCTTGAATGAAGGGGAAATGAAGTTGATGGACCCACAGGTTTGCACCCACAAGTCTCCCCCTTGCTCGCCACCCTAAGGAGAGCGCTGTCTGCCTTGCGCCACCCCGGCTTGCTCCTGCGGCCTCCTCTCCCTCTTCTCAGCCTGCGCACCTACCTCCACCCTCTCATCCTGCTCTGTCTTCACTCATCCCCCTGTCTCAGCCCCTGTCACACACACACACCACAGTTCTGGGATGCTCCAGGACCTGAGGACTAGAGAGTGAGCTGCCAGTGTGGTTCCGTGGCACCTTAGCCCAGAAGCTGCACTGGCCTGGCTGTCCCTCACTAACCTGAGAGCCTAGCAGAGGAGCCAACTCTGCTCTGGTGTGGAACATCCATGAGTCTTTGATTGGACTTTGGAGGTTTCTAAGGAAACTTGGCATTCCTGTGTCCCCCGGCCAAAAGCCACAGCGCTAGCAGGGCCTCAGACCTGTGGTCCCAAATAGGAAGCAAGAGAAGCAGACAGTATGGGTCTTCTGCCCCCCACCCTCCCACTTCCGGTGGGTGGCACATGTACCCGGGAGTCCTTCTTGGCGGTGATGAGGTTAACCCTAACTCTGAGTGTGCCCCTCTGGGCCCAGGGCAGGTGGTTTCATGGCCCCGATGTCAGGGCTGTTGCTCCCAGACAGCTGGGAGCTGGCTGTGAGGTTTTTGGAGGCATCCCACATGCTCAGCAGCTTTGGATTAAAATGTTCTAAATCCACCTATTATGATCCTTAAACTGGAGCCCCAAGGGGTTGGTGCTTGGCTGTGAGCCAACTCCCCAGAATAGGTTGGACACTGGCAGGGAAATGACGTTGGAGATGAGGTGGGTGACAAGCCTCGGCTTCTGCAGCACACCTCCAGCTGTCAGAGTCCTCTTTCTGGTCCGGCTGGTAAGAAGGCTCCATCACAGCTTTGTCCCCTTATGGCACCAGACTCACCTGCAGAGACAGAATGCAGAATCCAGGGCCTGCTTGCCGAGATTATGATTCATTATGTCTGGGGTGTGGCCCTGGAATCTGCATTTTGAGAAAGCTCTCCTGGGTCATCCTGATGTGCAGCCAGATTTGGGAACCCTGCTTGAGTCCACCTTCCTCTTCCAGGAAGAATTCCTTCAACGTCCAGGCTCTTGTGGATCTGGATATGGAAGAGAGACTGGGGAACCCCTTGGGCCTCTCTGATCCTTGGTTTTAGTTATACAAAGGTAAGAAATGTTACCTCTAATGCCCATCAGATCCCCGAGTACAGAGTCCTTGGAAAGAGCCAATTCTGAAGCTATCCAGAGCCCAGTGAATAGCTGTACACGGGAACCAGCTACTGGGATAGACACCCTACCTTAGAGTAAAATGGGAAGGTAAGGAGAAGTATGAGAGGATGAGGGACTCTAGGGTGCGATGACTTAGGATTTCCTTGGGAGGATAATGATCTTCTTCCCTAGGGAATGATGCCACATCACAGAAAAGCCTGTAAAACAGCCCACATTCTGACTTCACATCACATGTTCCCACCTGCCTTCCCTCCTTGCATTGCTTGGTCTGATTGGAGGTGGCCAGGGAGGTGGGGCTGTGAGATGGGCCTCTACTCTGCTCCTCTTAGGTCCTGAGGCTCAGCCTCCTGCCAGTGATCAGGCCCTGCTGTTGTCCCCTGGAGAAGGGCTTGTCATCAGAAGTGCTGATCGTGAGAAGGGCATTGTGCACCCTGTGTTTTGGGGGGCTCTTCTGGGGAGGGTGACCTATGCTGTGAGATTTAGCCTTGCACCAGGAAACAGAAGACCTGAGTGGAGTTTATTCCCAGCCATGCCACTTCCCAGCATCCCAGCCCAGGTGATGGGTCTCAACCTCCCTGAGGCTTCGCTTCTCCATTTGCAAAAGGGGATTTTCATTTCTGTGCTTGCCTCCCCTAGAGAGACATTTGAAAGATCACATGAGCTGCAAGATGGGAGAAATCTTGAAAATTCTAAACAAGGTCTGTGAAGTTGAAATGTGTGATGTAATGTGTGAGAGCGAAGAATGGTGGGAACTGTGGAGAACTAGAGAACAAAATTAGATTCGCTTAGAAAAAAATAAATACTGTGGGCTCTGAATAACTCACATCTATGGGCCAAATTTGGCTTGTAGGCCAACAATTAACCTCTATTATAAAGTGTTCAAAAGCCATGTAGCTATCCTCAGTTTCTATACTACATTCATCAACTATGATATAGCAGCTTTCCAAACAGTGCCTTACAAAGTATTTTATTCCTGGTTGTGTATATGTACAGGGACTCTACGAGTACAGGCTCCAGAGTCAAAGCTGGTCTGAGGTTCACACCTGGTCTCTGATGCCTAGGCATGTTGTTTCAATTTCCTCTGCTCTCATTTTTTTTTTCTTTATGTGTTAAATGTGAATAATAATGGCGCCTCCCTCATTGGAATCCAGTGAGGATTAAATGAGATAATCCATGAAAGTTTCAGCCCAGTGACTGCTCATAACTTAACTGGCTCAGTAAGAATTTAATATTATTATTGTTGTGTTATTATTATTATTCTCTGCTTTGTTGCACAAAGTATAGGAGGGATGTATGTAACAATAAAAGCATGATGATAACACAGAATAAGAGATAGAGGTAAAGAAGAGTCAGAACTCAGGAACAGACAAAGATGACCTCAAAAGTCTCATGTGGTTCCTGTTGGAAAGTTTTACATTTTACTTTGATTTCCTAATAACCACAGGGGGCAGGGAGAAATGGCCAATGACAGGCCTTTTATCAAAGCAGAGGAAGGATCATGGAAGTTCCTTCTGGATTCATGTTTGTATTTTTTTTTTCAAGAAAAAGAAAAGATTTTCATTCTTGGTTAATGGGCTGTGAGTGTACCTGGATAACTCAGGTGTGTGGCGTTTGGAAGCTAGTATTTCCTCACTGGCATGCTTGAGTTCAGCGTGGCACCTTGGTGTTCATTAAACCTCACCCACCCCTGGATTCTGAGATGTAGAATGGTCCCCTCATGACTACAGCTTCTAAATTCAAGGTGTGGGCCAGTTTTCTCATCTTCCTTGAATGTGTGCGATCATGGGGGCTGCTCAGATATTTCGGTAGTCCCATCGTTGCCTGCACCGTTTACCTAACCTCTCCTTGAGCAATCTGGTCAATATTCCCCTCCCTGCATGCAGAAGGCTCCTAACATCTGCCTCCCCACCTCCCATCAGGAAGCACTTTTTGAGGGATTTTTAGATGGTGATTTCCTGTGAGCATGTTGGTTTAAATTCCAAATGCCTTTGATGGGCATGCCGCCCCATGCTTCTGACTAGCCAAATGCACTTGGGATAGGGTGTAGCCAGCATGTACTTTCTAGAAGAACACTTTCGGGTTTGTGTACTGTTAATAGAGAGTACCAAAGTACATGTTTCTAGAATGAAGAGACCACACATCTGTTTATCTTGCTCTGAATGACATCCTAGGCACCAAAGTGCACTTAATAAATCAGTGTCCTAATGAAGATGGTGGTATTGTCAGTAAGTGATAGTAATCGACAATGCAAAAGAGGACAACATTACTTGATTTGCATGTGAATCTTGTGTTTTCGGGGAAAGCAAGCTTTGTGCAGTATGTTTATTTTAGGAGGGCAGTATGTTGAGTTTGCAATCACAATGCCATTGCAGGATGAAATGAGCAGGGCATTATTTGACTGCTCAGCCCTTCCAAATATTTCTGGGAACACTGATGTTTCAGGACAAAAGGCTTGTCTTTTCCTAACAATGTGTGCCTCTAAAAGGCTTACTAATGGGAACATCAAGAAACAATTACATGAAAAAAATTGATCTTTGAGTGATTAAATGGTCTTATAATACATTGCTAGTTCTTTGCTATGTCGTTAGAGAGGACAGTACATGAAGTTGGCATTCAGAAACTTGACAGCATTCAGAGAGGGTGGGTCCTTCTGGCACCACTTTCCAACATTCAGGGAGGCACCCCATAGCCTTGTAGACCCGTCCCCTGGCCATCCCTTACCTTGGCCCACCCCCACCACTGATCTCATCACTGTGCTATCTATGATTCTCTGGCATAGATGTCTGATACTGTATTATTTACAGGTTGATCTCTCTGGGCTGTGGGGAGGAACCCGTGTGGGTGTGGTGTGGTATCTTTTTAACTGTAACATGCACGGGACCTACCATGTGGTAGGCCCTCAATACATATTTGTTGAATGAATTAAGTAATTTTGCAGAAGCACTAAATAAAATAAAAATAAAAAATAAGTCACGGAATCCATCCCTTCGTAATAAGGTGGAGGATCCCAGAGAGTTTTCCCACATGGTCTGGAGCTAGATTGTGGCCCCTATAGGGACTAGATCTTCTGTCTTCCATTGCCAAGTACAACATTTTTGGCTGGAGTTGTTAAGTTGTGGGTTTTTTCCCCCTCTTGACTGTGTACATCATTTTTTTTCTTCTTCACTTCATTCATTCATTCATTGACTTGTTCCTGTGTTATTTATCAAACAGCTACAATGGGCTAGGTACAAAACAAAACAAAACAGATGGAGCTTTTATTTTAGCAGGGGAAGTTAGGCAATAAATAATAAACATAATCAATAGGGAAAGTATATATTATGTCCCAAGGAAATAAGTGCTATGTAAAAAATAAATAGGAGAGCAGGGAGGGGGATTGGAAATATTGAGGAGGGGCAGGCAATAGTATTCCATAGAGTGAGAATGAGAAAATGAGGTTTGAGCCAAGTCTTGAAGGAAGAGAGGGATTTAGTCCTGCAAGTATCTGGGGAAATGTGTTTGAGGCAGAGGAAAAAACTACAGCAAAGGCTCCAAGATGAGAGTGTGTTTGGAGTGTTTGAACAAGAGACCAGCAGAGTGGAATGGAGTGGGCTGGGTGAAGGTAGTGGGAAGAAGGAGGAGTTGAGGTGAGACAGGTAACCAAAACTGGATCAAGCACAGCCTTGTATGGACTTTGGCTTAGATTCAGAAGGAAATAGGTGAGTTTTGAGAAAAGGAATGACATGATCTGACTTGTCCTTTAAAAAGGATTATTCTAGGGCCTGCCGAGTGGCATGGTGGTTAACAGCTGGCTTGGGACGCCAGTGGCCCTGGTTCGGATCCCACATATGATAACCAGTGACACTGCCCTCAAAACAAAACAAAACAAAAGACTAAAAGGATTATTCTAGCTGTTGTATGGAAAATAGACTTTGGGAGGGCAAGAGCAGAAGCAGTGAAATCTATGTGGAAGCTGCTGAAATAATCCAGGTCAAAGATGATGGTGGCTTGGATCAAAATGGTTGCAGCAGTAGAGGTGTTGAGAAGTGGCAGATACCAGATATGTTTCCAATGAGAACCACCAGGATTTCCTGGTGGATTGGATACAGGGCACATGAAAGAGGAAGGGAGGGATGGATATACCCCAAGGTTTTCATCTCAACAGATGGATGGATGGAGTTGCCATCAACAAAGATGGAGAAGGCTGTGGGTGGAACTGGATTCCCCACCGCCCAACCGGCCCCACTGGTTCCAGCCCCGGGATGTGAGAGGGGTGGGGAGAATATGGGAGGCTATCCATCCCAGTGAGACTATACCCCACCCCTTTTGAGCCCTCAATCTTCTTTCTTCACCAATTCAAATGCCACTTCTTCAGTATTCCCTTTAAGATTGATCACCTCGTTCATGACATCTAACTTGATTAATTTTACCTGGCTGATGTCTCCCAGTTCATTCCATATTCATACATAGATATGCTTTACTTAACAAAATAGATGGGTTTTTGAAAAGAGAGGTGTAAGTCACCTTTCAAAAAAAAATATTAAAACCTGTTTTTTATTCACCAGGGAAGCTAACTATTTAAAGTACCCTGCTATTAATGCTTTTGTAAGGTGAAGAATCTTTCTGTTTGATGACTGTGGAGCTCCACTAATTTATCAGTTTTGTAAGATCATGTTATAAACATATAAAACTGAGTGCGCACTTATATGTCTCCATACAAGAGATACCTGTTAAGCATCTCACCAGAGGATCCACTGAGACCTCAGGCTCAGTGTTCTCACCTGAGTTTATCATTTTCCTCCTAAATCCTTGTTGTCCTGTACTCCCTGTTTCATCCATGCCTGAAATCTCAGAGTCATCTCTTAATATCTGTCCTCCTCGTTCTCCCTTTCTGTCTCCCCAGTTTGTCACTTCTTCATATCTGTAAACTCACTTGCATCTCCACCTTCTTTCCATAGCTCCCTACCTCTATTATAATCCTCTACCTCTATTCAAGTGCCCAAGATATTTTAATGGACTTCTTAACACTTCTCCTTGTAACTACTGTATCCGTGTTCTCTAATGCATCATCCCACATTCCGCTATTTGAGCAAGCTACCAAAAGCTTGTTTCTTCTCATGACCCTGACGTGCTGAAAGATCTGTAATCTCTCCATCACCTTGTCTATACCTTGTCTAAACACCTGAGGATGGTATCTATAACCCTGTCTGACCGACCTGCATGCACCTTTCTGGCATTTTCACCACCACTTATCCATTCACCCCCATGCACCCTGAGAGGTATCCAGGATGAAATATTTACCACCCCGTAGCCCTGAGCATGAGCAGGTGTGGGCCTGCACCTTCATCACTCTTGGCCTGCAGTGCCCCTCAGGCCTCCTTATTCTGCTCAGATTCTTTCTATTTTCAGAGACCAGCCCAAGGGCTTCTTTCTCTTTGAAGCTTTCTCTTTTTTCCTGGCAGAAATGACCTTCCTTAACACTTCATGCAAATCATTTTTGTAACATGTCTCCCTCTTCTAGTGTATTGTTATTCTACTGCTCATATCTTCCTCACCAACCTATACGTTTCTTGCCCACTGTCTCATCCTCACCTCTCTCATGCCTTATGTATAGTGAATATGTAATAAAAGTGTGCTGCACAACTGTATAGCTGTCCTTCTTCTTATTAATGTTTTCTTGTTGACATGTGCTGCATACATTAAATTGTAAGTTTTGTGAAGGCTGAAATTATCCTTGGCTTTTTACCTCCATCCCTTGCCATACAGTCCCCACAGGTGGTATTTATTGTGCTAAGTGCTGAGTTCTCCATTAGCTCTTGTGTTTCAAGGTTGTACAACCTTACTGCAAATTGGGAATTCATCCCAGGCACTCTGGCCTTTGGTTTGTTTATTTACTCATTCAATTATTTATATCCCATGTAGCAGGTATGAATTTCAGGCCACCAAAATCGGGTGCAAGAAATGTCACACTTTGTTTTATTTCTGTAAAATTTAATGGGTGCCAAGCTTCCACTTGCTGAGCTAGCAGGAAATTCAGTCTGTCTTTTGAGAGCCCCCTGCTCCTGACCACTCCCTGAGGATTGTACAAAAGCCTAAGGCTTCTCACCAATTCTGAAGGGCTGGGGAAGGACCCTTTCATTTGGGGTCCATACTGGCCACATCGTAGCCCACATGGTCTGCATGTTACATTGGCTCCTCTGCGAGCTCAAGGGATCTCTTTTCTGAGATCCTCCATAGTCCCAGGGTACTACAAGGAGAAGAGACTCAACCTCCACTCCTCATGGTACCTCCAGAAGTCAGCCCCCATCTCAGCTTCAGGGGACATTCTCAAACTTCTGCTAGATGAGAGAGGGAAAATAATCTTGTTTCTTTTAGCCTCTTTCAATATTGCCAAAAAAAAATTGATATCAAAATGATTTTCTTGTCACACATCTTAATAAAGTGATGTATGCTAAGTACACTTGTCATAAATTCATGACAATACAGAAATAGAAATAAAGAATTTGGATCATGGGAAGCACCCGAAGTTGCAGTAACTATAATTGCTATAGTTAAGCTTCACATTTGACTCTAAGCTTTCTGGTTGTCAAAATGAAAAGGGAGATGTGGTTTCATTACTCTATTATCAGAAAAGGAGACACAATCAGTTTTTTAAGAGAAGCAAAGATTTTTCTATTATTTGGTTCAAAAATAAATTTTTCATGTGAAACTTTATAAAGGGAATATCAAGTAAAGCCTTTTAAGATATTCATCTTGGTCTTTGTTTCTTGAAGCTTGTGCTGCTTGATAACTACTTAGGAGGCTGGGTGTTCCTGAGGGCCTGCCCCTCAGAACACTGACCACAGACAGTTGGTCCCATCTTTTGCTATCTTTGTCTCCTGTTCAAACTCCTAAATATGGCTAGATAGTATTGCTAGTCCCACTGCACTAGCGTCTAAACAGAACAGAGACTGAAATAAACATCTACTAAAAATCATAATCTAAGTGACATAAAAGTATGGTCAGTCTGGGCAGATGGGTTCTACTCTTGATGTTCCCTTTGCCTGTTGATGGCCTTGGCTGTTCCTTTCTCCTATTGAAATCTCTTTGAGTGCAGGGGCTGGGACTCTGTATTTATTGTTGAATCACCAATGCCAAATGTGGTTCTTGGCATTTAATAGGCCAATAAATCATTGTTGAATTGATATGCTTGTTTTTTCCTCTATTTCATACCTGAAACATGTTCTTTTAAGTTATCCTGTGTTTCAGGAATAACGTGGAGCTAAATGAGAATTGTTCCTTCAAGGTGAACCCTTTTCTACCTCATATATGACAGGACTAGGGACATAGGCTTTAGGATCCATCAGTGAGTTAGGAGACATATGAGAATTAAAGGAAAGTATGAGAACATTGTTTCATTAAATAGAGAATAGCAATAATGAGTTAGAAATATATATATGAATCAAATAAACATTCTGGAATTTAAAAGTGTAGTCATAGCATATTTGGATTGGCAGAAGGAGTAGTCAACAAACTTAAAAAGAAATCAATTAACATTATACAGTTTGAGGACCAGGATGCAAAAAGAGTGAAGAGTGGACAAAACATACGAAACCTGTAGTACAACATAAAGCATACCAACACATGCATTGTAGGAATCCCGAAAGGAGAGAAGAGAAAATGACAGAAAGAATATTTTAAGAAATAAGTCCAAAAACTCCCTAAATTTATGAAAAACATTAATCTATACATACAAGAATCTCAATGAATTCCCAGTAGAATTAACTCAAAGAAATCCTCAGACACACCATAGTTAAATTGTCAAAAGTCAAAGACAGGATCTTTGAAGGAGCAAAAGAGAAGAGACTTATCACATATAAAGCATCCTCAATAAGATTAACAGCTGACTTCTCACCAGAAAGCTTGGAGATGGGAAGTCAATGATATGAAATATTTAAAATGCTAAAAGGGAAAGACTGTTAATTAAGCATTTTATATTCAGGAAACATTATATTTTATGTGAAACCTTAAAAAATAAAATAAATGAACAAACAAAACAGAAACAGACTCATAGATACAGAGAACAAACTGATGATTGCTAGATGGAAGCGGGGTTGGGGAACTGGTTGAAAAACATGAAGGGATTAAGAAGTACAAATTGGTAGTTACAAAATAGCTATGGAGATACAGCATAGTCAATAATACTGTAATAACTATGTATGGTGCATGGTGGGTACTAGACTTATTAGAGGAAGCACTTCATAAGTTATATAAATATCTAAGCACTATGCTGTACTCCTGAAACTAATATAACATTGAATGTCAACTATAATTTTTTAAAAAAGTGAAGGAGGAATTAAGACATTCTCAGATAAAAAGAAACAGAGAGAATTTGTTGGTAGAAGACCTGCCCTACAACAAACACTAAAGAGGGTTCTTTCAGGCTAAAATAAAAGAATACTAGATGTAACTCAAAAAAGAATACTAGATGTAACTCACACAAAGAAATGAAGAGCAGTAGTAAAAATTACTTCAGCGTAAATGCATTTTTATTTGTTACTCTTTTCTTTTCCTGCCTGATTTAAAAAATAACTATACAGAGCAATAATTATAAAACTGTGTTGATAGGCTTATATTGTATAAAGATGTAATTTATATGGCAAAAATAGCATGAAATGAGGAAAGGATAGAGCTATATCAGAGCAAAGTTTTTATATACTATTAAAAATAAATTAGAATTAATATGAACTAGATTGTTATAAATTAAAATGTTAGTTGTAATCTCCAGGGAAACCCCTAAGAAAATAACTCTTGAAAGAAAGAAAGAAAGAAAGAAAGAAAGAAAGAAAGAAAGAAAGAAAGAAAGAAAATGGTACACTAGAAAGCATCCATTTAACTTAAAAGAAGGCCATAGTTGAAAAATAGAGGAACAAAGCTATGAGATGCATAGAAAACAAATAGCAAAATGGCAGACATACATTGTACCTTATCACCAATTACACATTGTATTTAAATAGACTAAATACTCCAATCAAAGGAAGAGAGATTGGCAAATGGATTTAAAAGAAACAGTCCAACTATATGCTATCTGCAAGAGGCACATTTTAGATTCAAAGACACAAATAGGTTGGAAGTAAAAGAATGATTAAAGATACAACATGCAAACAATAACCAAAAGAAGCTTTATGAATACCAGACATAATACTTGAAGATGAAATTTTTACTAGAGACCAAGTGCATTTTATAATGATACAGGAAGACATAACAAATATAAGCATATGATCACCTAACAGCAGAGCTTCAAAATACATAAAACAATAACTAATAGAATTGAAGGGAAAAAATATGCATTCAACAATAATAGTTGGAGACTTCAGTACCCCACTTTCAATAAAGGATTGAAGATCTTGGCAGATGACCAACAAGAAACAGAAGGTTTGAACACTATAAAACTACTAGACTTAACAGACATCCATAGAACACTCTACCCAACAGTAGCAGAACACTCAAGTGCACATGGGACATTCTCCAGGATGGGCCATATGTTAGCTCATACAACAACCTCAGTAAATTTAAATGGATTGGAATTATGCAAAGTAGTTTCTCCAACCACAGGGAAGTGAAACTGGAAATCAGTTACAGAAGTAAATTTGGGAAATTAGCAAATATGTGGAAATTAAACAACATATTGCTTAGTAACCAGTAAACAACTGGGTTTAAAGAAGAAAGTTTAGTAACCAGGATTAAAGAAGAAATCACAGTGAAACTAGAAAAATACTTCGAGAAGCATGATAGTGAAAACACAGCCAAAATTTATGGGATGCTGCTAAATCATTGCTTAGAGAGAAATTTATGGCTGTCTATGCCTATTTTTAAAAAGAAGATCTCAAATCAGTAACCTAAACTTCCACCTTAAGAAATTAGGAAAAGCAGACCAAATGGAAGGAAACTAATACAGATTAGAACAGAAATACATAAAATAAAGAATATAAAAACCATCAAAAGACTTTAGAAAAAGATCAAACGTCAGTGACTAGAATAGCTGCAAGGCGCTCAGGGAACTTGCCAGGTAAGGCTGCAGAGGACATTGGTACCATTTTGTGAAGGGCCCTGGTACTCGACTCGGCACTGTGTTTGGAAGTTGGGCTCAGAAGAGTCCTTGAAACTTTCTCTTAGAAGACTCACAAAATGAAATGCGCTTTAAAGGATTATTTGGTGTTAGTGTGCATTATTTGGAGGCAGTGTTCTGTGCATTAGAAATACTAAAGCAATGAAGTCAGTAAGGTGAAGCAGAAGGCCACTGATAATCCAGCCGACTAGGGACAGAAGTCCAGTCATGATGATGGAAGGACAGGCTCAGTATAAGAGGGATGAGGAAGCAAAGACTTTGTAGGATTTGATGGCTGTTTAGGTCTTTGATCTGAGAAGTTAGAAAGCATAAAAAATGACTTTAGGCCTGGCTCCACACTTTACTAGCTTTTTGATCTTGGACAGTTCTGAGCCCCGCTTCCCTCATCTATGAAATGAGAATAGCAGTGCTTGCCTGGCTTACGTTTCAGGATTTTTGGTATGATTTAAATGGGATAATGGGTGTAACGTAGGTGTAAAAGGCCCTGTGAGTGCTCAAACTATTGATGAGTATGAGGGTTTATTTGCTAGTGTCATTGCTAGAGCTCAGTTTCTGACATACATTTTCAACAGTGAGAACATCCAAGCGGAGATGTTGAGCAGATAGTGGAAACATGGGAGCGAATTCTGGGGAGAAACTAGTGCCAGAACTAACATTTGGGTGCTCCCTACCTGTTTGAGGGAGAGAAGTGGGATGAGGGGTTGGTTGGATGGGCAAGGCCTCAGCCAGTGGAGAAATCGAAATGGTTAGGGGCGGTGGAGGGCAGGGTGTGAAGGAACCAGGAACTCAGGGGAGGGGTTCCCAGAGTTGCACTCATTACCGCAGAGATGAGAGAAAGAAGACAGCGGGACTGGGGATGAGGGTATAGCTGTGAACTATACACAGGAATTTCCTTAGAAAATGAAGGAAACAAAGCAGCATTATCAGAATTTAACTGGAGACTCACGAGTAAGGAAAGGTAGGCAACCCTGTTCATTGTAAACGATTGACTTTGGAAGAGAAAATTGGGACAATTTCAGCCTTACATTGAGATTCCATTGTTCTTTATATTGAAACAGAAACTGTGTTGTGCTTCTGCTGTTAAAAGTGTCAGGGTCATGAGGGAGGCCACCAGGGAGGACAGGGATCCCATCTTGTCCCTGCCTCTGGTGCATTGGATTTTACAAGTAGGAGCCATGACAAATCAGTAGGAATCCCCGTCCAGGAAGCAGGAGGGAAATGCTCGCAAATCAGAGATACCCTAAAGCCTCAAGAGCTCATTGGCTACTCAGTGACTCAGCCTGAGCCCCTGAGGAAGCAGCCCACTTGAACCAGCAGAGCTCATTTGGCAGACCTGGTTCTTGTACTGCCATCTGTCCCCTTACCCATGTGCCACCAGTCAGATTATAGCCAGTTTGTTCCCCAGCCCAAGAGTGTTCCCAGATCGCAGTACGGCACTAAACTTGGGGTGTGACTCCAGGTCCCTCTGGGCTCAGGGCTGCTTTGGGAGCTGATGGATACAGTGGTCCCTTAGGGCATGGGTGTAGCCTTTCCTGGCTTCTTCTCCCACAGAGCCCAGCTGTTTTCCCAGCATTGTGCAAAGTGCAGCCCGAGGCAGTGCTTCCTGGTTTCTGAGCATAGGACTCATCTGCTCTTCACAGGAGATCTGGAGGAGGTTGATAGTACCTCAGTGGCTCAGCAGTGCTGCTGAGCTGTGCTGCGGAGGGGCTTCCTGGGTGGGAGAGATAATCGGGGGTGGAGATGGTGTGGGGAATATTCTCAACAGCTACCCTGGCAGGAAGATTGCAGAATCAAGTCGTGCACTTGCTTGCTGACCCTTAGGATGCTTCTTAATATGCTTGAGCTTGGAAGGCACTGGAAGTGGAAGCAGTAGAAGCTGGGCTCTGCTACCCTAAATTGCCGACTTCATCTATTTCTTACAGCCCGGAAATGACAGTTGCTCTGCCTTTGGTTGCTGTTCAGGACATCCTGGAGCCCTGCACTGTGGTCTCCCTGCCATTCCCCCCCCACTCCCACCTCCCCTCACTTTCTCATCCCCAACCCTGGGCTCAGGTGGGGCTGAAAGTTCTGGGATGTTGGTGGCTGGGAGGTATCTTGAGTAGGTGAGTTCTCAACCAGCTATCCCTGCCAGTTTTCTAGGGACCATGGGCACAGAGGGCTTTTCAGAGCAAAATCCCTCTTTCATAGGTTAGGGCTTTGGGCTCGAGCCTGACTGGTCACCTACTTTGGGGAGCCTGCATCATCACCATGGGCTTCGGGGGCGCCTTCATACCCATGAGTCTGGTCCTTGGCTATTCCTCCCCAGAAACACACCATGGTTCCTGTGTGGCTTTCCTGAAGGACAAAGACTCCTCCTTCCGAGTAAAGGAAAATCCCTGGAAGATTAGTGTGGCAGCTATAAGGAGTCCCTTGAGGAGAAGGCAGAGGGAGCAGGGCATTGCTCGGCAATGCCAGGCACAGAGGCTCCAAACAGGAAGACACTTATTGGACACTTATGAAGAGAGAACATGTTACACCAGTATTGTGCGTGTGACCCATGCATGACACACACAAAGGGTCCAGGAGGATGTCTTCACTTCTTACAAGTTAGAATGATCCTGCACCCAAGCAAGATCCTGTACCCAAAGCCCATTACTTTATGGGATTCTAAGGGTGGCAGCTATTTTCAAGGCTTACGTAAGGCACTTAAAGACTTGCTTTTTCTCCACACGATCTTGTTTGGATGGATCCTAATGTGAATGTGCCAACAAGCTGTACCTAGGGATGGTTTCTTTAACTTGGTGAGTTGGAGGGAGAGAAGGTAATGATTAGCAAAGTAGGAGGAGGTGCAGGTGGCATTGGTAGATGAGAAGCTAATCAAAGAATTTTTCAGGACATTGCAAAGAGGGACTGGATCAAAAGTATGATTCAGTCACTTTGGTGAGCCTATCTAGATATAATCCCCTCATTACCACTTGTGATATTGTATTTCATCTAATAGTGATTGTTGAAAATGATGGTCCAGTAACCTGAGAGTGAAAATGTGCCCAAGTCATGTGCTTTCTTTGTAAATGTTTCTAGTCACCCACATGAGGTCCTGTTAGGCAGGAAGCAGTGGGACTTCCTCCACAACCCTGGGGCTGCTTGTACCCTAGGGTTGCCTGATGGGACTCCAGTGACCATCCAGGCATTCACCTGTTAAGGGATCTCATGGTGTCAAGACAGGACTTGAGATGTAAACAGTTTTGAAAAAGGGCTTGTAGTCACTAATGGTTATGACATTAAATTCTCTGAACACAGAGTGATCTTCATTACAAGAAACTCCATTCTTACATTATAATTGTACAATTGGAGCTAGCTTGTTTGGGGGGGGGTGTGCACACATGATTTCTCATGATGCATGAATATTAGTAGCTTTTTTGACCTGAAAGTGGCACTATCAAGATCTTTCCGCCCCCAATGAATCCAAAATACAGCGATAGGCCTCGCAAGAAAGAGTTGCTGATGGATCTGCACTTTAAACTGTATCTAAATCCAGGCTGTGTCAGATACTGTTGGTGGTCAGGACCCTCTCTGTCCTTCTTGGCTCCCTCCTGTAGGTCAGGGGCTAGAAGCCTGCAAACTACATTCTCAGATTCCCTTGATATAAGCATTCTAACAGAAATAGCATTTACCTGAAATTTGCAAAGTAGGAGAGAGGCAGTAGCCCCTGTTACTCCAGCAGCTGAGTGGGAAGGCTCATGGACTTCAGCGGATGGTAGACATGAGATTTTTGCCAGCACTTCTGGATGTCCTGCTGTGATTGGTGACAGAAGTCACCGTGTGCTGTAGGCAGCTAAGACCACTCTAGCCATCTCCTACAATTCCCTGCATTTTCTGATTTCCTGAACACTAATAGTGACTACCTAACTTTTGCTCCCTAAGCCTTTCCAACAATTTTACAGGCTTTTCAGTTCTTCTGTTCAATGCCTCTTGCTAAAAATACCTGGAGTGGTTTCTGATATAAACATTTTGTGTTTCTCAGCTTCTGTCCAACTCTGCCCTAGATTTATCTGATTTCTAGGAGGCAAGTGGACAGATGCTGCCATGTAAGAGAGCATTTCTTAGTCTGGCCATTAGGAATGGCAGCAGTCTTCACCAATTTTGTTGGCTTCATTCTTAGCATGTCAGTTAAGTCCTGGGGGTTCCACTGCCTCCTCTTGTGCTGTTCTAAAAACTCAAAAAGGTCAGGCCATTCCATACTAAATTGATTCCTGACAAAGTTCTGCAGTCATGGGAGATGACTTGGAGATATCATGGGCAAGTCCGACATGGAATTTATTCACTTATTTAACTATAATTTTATGAGCACCTACTACAGTAAGTCCTCACTTAACTTCATCAATAGATTCTGTGACTTCAAGTGAAATGACTTACAATCAAATCAATTTTACCATAGGCTAATTGATATAAATAAGATAAATTAGTTCCTGTGGCATCTTGTCAACATTATAACCAAATGATGTTATTCGAGGACCTGCTGTGCATGGTAAGCACTTTTTTAGGCTCTAATGTTATCAGAATGAAGACACAAGCCCTGCTCTCCAGCTGTTCACTGTCTAGAAGACACACATGTAATCACCAAATAAGTTTGTATGGTATGCTCTCATAGAGTGCTCCCCTTAAGATGATATTCTGTGGCTGCTTGCCACAGAGAAGGACTCATTCCTCCTAGAAGGACAGTAGGAGGTATTACTAGTTAGGATATAGGCTATGTTGCTGTAACATAGAAGCTTCTTTTCTCTCAAAACAGTCCAAAGATGGTCCAGGGAGGGTAGTGCTGTGCAACATGAGGTCATGTGGAGAGTCCAGCTCTGCTTTGTTGTTTCTCCCTGCCGGAGAGTGTTGTCCGTGTCCACGTGGCTGAGACTGGCCATTAGAATAGCATCCCTGTCCCAGTCCATAGGTAGGGGGAAAGAGAGGAGTAGGGGACAATTTCCTTTTTAAGGTTGTAATCTGTATGTTGTACACGTAACTTCCACTCACCTTCCATTCATTATGTGGTTCCATTCATTATGTGGCTGCAAGGCAGGATGGGGAATACAGTCACTAGCTGGGTAGTCGTGCCCACCTAAAACCCAGGGAGGGTTTTCATTACCAAATGGGGGAAGTGAGGAAAGATTCAAGGAGACAGAGATCAGTCTTTGCCCAGATGGTTTCACCGGGAGGGGACACAAGAATTGCTGCTGCCCCTGTGAGGTTGGCTCTGGGCAGGGCCACGTGATCAGCTATTGGTGGTGAAGACCAGTCATTTGGACATGATGGTGTGGAGGCAGTGGGGGTGATGATGGCAGAGGTGATATAGGGCATCAGTGACAGTGAGTTTGGAGGTGGAAGTGGCAAAATGTGTGTGAAGGCTAGCTAGTCCTGACTTCTGTTCTATGTACAAGACTCACAGAACTTGTCTCACCTTTTATTATACAAGTGACAAAACAGATCCAGAGAGTTGAAGTGACATGCTCCAGGTCATACTGCTAGTGAGTGGCTGAATAGAAACTCAACCCCAAGCCTTCACTCCTCTGGGTCAATACTCTTCCCTCTACACACATTAGGATTTTTTTGGGGGTGGGGCAGTTTGATAAAGAGGAGCCCATGGAGCACCCAGGAAGCTGAGGGTAGTAAAAGCTTTTGACAAGTGCTAATAAATGCCCTCATTCCTAGCCCTCAGCTTTCATCCTGAAAAGGAGCACATTTGGTTTTACTTTTTGTTATTTAACGCAGCCAATCCCTTAACTGTAAGCTCTTCTCAGCTACTGCTACTTATAATAGCTTGTGAGCCATCCTTCCCCTCTCCTCACCTTCCCTTTCCTGCTAGATATGGTGGCAATGAAATACCACCTTGGCTGAGTCGGAGAATTTGTCATTTTTACATCTCCACATTCTAGTGTCTTCTTCTCCCGGTGACAAATAAATCCCTGGGCTGATGGTTGGCCCCGGCCATTCATTAAGCAAATAAAGCCCTGGCGTGTGAGTGGGAGACTCGTAAATAATTCCTGGCGTTTTATCCCCATCGCCTGCTGCCTCCCGACTTTGCATATTTATAATCCAGGAGCAGTATTTCTGACACAAACTATTATTATGCATGGGAGACTCTGGGGAGAAGGACAGACAGAGGCAGCTATAATCTGGGAGGAGATGGCCCAGTTAACTGGACCTGGCTGCAGGCTGTTGCCCTGAAGCCCTGAATATGGGCGTCATCCTCCAGCGGGGGTGAATTAGGGGCTCTGCAGTATTCAGCCCAGAACTGGCCCTGGATGGGCTGAGAGTTCTGATCTGGTCCCAAGTCGACGGGGGAGGGGGAGAAGGAAGGTGACCCGGGGCAAGTGGCAGCTTCAGCCTTTTCTGTCCTGGGGGTAGAAGACCGCCACCTTCAAGCAGGGAAGTGGCGACAGTGTGGTGGAGTCCATGGCAAGGTAAGTGCTGGCCAGTAAAGGACATGGTTAATACTTTGCCCCCCTCAGAGAGGCCAAGCACCCTCACACCTGTCTCCCTGGGCGTCAGACTTCTGGCACTGAGGAACAGGAAGAAAATGAGAAAGAGTTCATTCTGGTAGCAACAAGGATCATTAACAGAAACATTTAACACTGAAGAAGGAGTTAGATAGAGTTTATACGTGTATTTACATGCATTATGTGCCTTGCTACACATGCTCATAACCAATAAAATCAGCAAACCTTGTTTTCCTGACAAAGATGCCATGGATGCAGCCTCCAGCCGTCAGAGTGCGCGCAAACATGCACGTGCGTGCACACGTGCGTGCACACATGTACCAGGGACCTCTGAGCATGTCATATCCCCCAGGCAGCCATTGTTGTCTAAAGCCTTCCAGAGGCAAAAGCTGTTGTTTATAGAGGTATACAGTCCACACAGGTACATGATGGTAAATGTGAATTCCATTTAGATTCCTATTTAACCATATAGGGTGGGCACATGAAATTATAGTGAAAGACAGAAGCACAGATATTGGGACACTAATACTATATTCAAGTCCCGAAAGGAATGCTTGGGACATACTATTATTAACCCACTGATATCCATGTGCTAGGTTTCTTCTTAAAGTTGCCAAGGTTGGCTGCTTTCACACATGACCCCCATTGTCTGGGATCTGTGTGTACTGTGCTAGGACCTCCGAGGTTGAAGGCTCCGTCTCTGACTGGAACCTGTGACTTCTCAGAGTAAGAAAATGCAGAGCAGAGCCTATCTTTAAGCCCTGGTGAGAGCATGTGGACGTCTTGGTTCTTTGCTGTGCCTGGGTGGTAGTAGGTGGATCAGAGTGTATTTTTTTAATACACACTATGAAGCATCAATTAATTGTATTTTTTAAAGGCACAGGACAGAATGAGAAAGCATTACAAGCAGAAAAGGAACGTCCCAGTCATAAAGTGTTAGTCTCTGTTGGGCTCATAGGTGTATGTACTGTGTGGGTGTCATATTATGAAATGTATTTCTTACCTTGGGTTGCACTCAAATAAGTGGGCAGCATGGGGAAGACTGGAGAGAAAAGGGCTCTGGACTTGGAGTTGAAGGTCTTGGGTTTCATTCCCAGCTGTGCCCCTTAAATCCTTGAGCACATGTTTATACATCCTGACATAGGCCAGGCCCCTTTCTTTGTATATGAACCTCACAGAAATGGTCCACCGTACTGCAGATTAGTGCAGCCATTATGGAAATCAGTATGGAGGTATCTTAAAAAACTGAAAATGGAGCTACCTTATGACCCAGCAAGTCCACTCTTAGGTATCTATCCAGAGAAACCCAAGAAACTAATTTGAAAAAATATGTACACCCCTATGTTCATTGCAGCGCTATTTACAATAGCTAGGACTTGGAAACAACCGAAATGCCCATCGGTAGATGACTGGATTAAGAAACTGTGGTACCTTTATACAATGGAGTATTACTCAGCTATAAAGAATGAAATCTTATCATTTGCAACGATATGGATGGACCTAGAGAACATTATGCTAAGTGAAATAAGTCGGTCGGAGAAAGACAAATACCATATGATCTCACTTATATGTGAATAAATGAGCAATGTAATCAAATAGTCTCAGAGACATAGAGGAAAAACTGATGGCTGCTAGATGGAAGGGGGTGAGGAGAAGAGAGAAGGGAAAGGAACTAGACAACATAGATTGGTAACTACAGTATTGCCATAGGGATAGGAAAGACAGTTTGGGGAGTATAATCAGTAATGTTGTAAATATTTTTTTAGGGTGTCAGATGGACACATCTTGTTAGGGAGACCACTTCATGGACAGTGTAGAGGCCTGACCACTGCACTGTACATCTGAAGCTGCTGTTGAATAATATTATATCGCAACTATAATTTAATATGTATATAGTTACGGGATGTGGAGTACAGTGTGGGAATGGAGTCAATGGGATTGTAATAGATATGTACGATATCAGGGGTGGGGAGCAGTGGATTGGGGGAGGGAGGTTGTCACTTTGTGAAGGGTGGAAAAAGTATAACTATTGCATTGTTTTGTATACCTGAAACTAATTTAAAAATAAAGAAAGAGAGAGAGAGACAGACAGAGAGACAGAGAAAGAAAGAAAGAAAGAAAGAAAGAAAGAAAGAAAGAAAGAAAGAAAGAAAGAAAGAAAGAAAGAAAGAAAAAGAAAGAAAGAAAGAAAAGAAAGAAAGGGCCCACTGTGATGGCACAGTAGAAATGTTACAGCTGGAAGACATCTTGGAGATTAGCCATGTCTGCAGGGAAACTCAAGGCCAGATATCGGGAAAGGCTGGTTCATCACCACCTGGCACATTAGTGGTAGAGGCAGGACCGGAATCATTATAATTCTTGGGGCAGCATCCCTTCTGATAAGTGATATGTACAAGAGCCTCAGGAATCTTAGAAGCAAACATCTTCATATAGCAGTCAAGCGTCATCCCATTCTAGGCCTTGTTCATCTCTGAGCCAGGTCAGGCAGCCACTTAAACTATCCCAGGCCACACTCCAGTGTCTGTCTGGGGAGAGAAGACAAGATACTCTGCATCCAATTAAAAGCAACAGGAGTGTGTTAGGGAGACAGAAAGTATTTCTTCTTGGAAGTCAGCCAGGGCATTCTCATGCCAAGATTAAGGATAATAACAACAGCCATAATAGTGGGAACAAAAAAGCTTCTACAAGGCCTCGGGGACCTGGCAAAGTACTAAGAGGAGAAGGGGAAATCAAGATGGACACTCTGACCTTTGCAAACCTCCTGCAGAAAAGCCAGTGGCCCAGCCCCTTGCTGGAGACAAATGGCCTCCCAGCACCAGGCAGCTCTGCACACTCAGCACATCTGAGGACAAGCTCACTGTGATGCTTCATGATATGTGTCAGCTGGGTGAGGCCATGGGGCCCCGTTGCTTGGTCAGCACCAGCTAGATGTTGCCATGAAGGTACTTTCAACATGGGATAAACATTTAAATCAGTAACCTTTAGTAATGATGAACATTTAATCAGTCAAGCAGATTACCCTTCATAATGTGGGTGGATCTCATCCCTTCAGTTGAAAGCCTTCAGAGCAAAGAGTGAAGTTTCCCAAAGAAGAAGGAATTTTTCTCAAGATTGCAACATCAATTCTTGCTGGAGCCAATTCCTTAAAATCAGTGATGCTCACGCTCTCTTCTATTGGTTCTATGTCTCTGGAAAGCCCCGACTAGTACACTCAGCATCTCATGTCCACTTCGCTGCCATGTTTCAGGTACCTTCAGCCTCATCCCCAGCCAGGTTAGAGCTATCTGAGCTCACCTCAACTCTGCTGTCTTCTTCCTTTCTCCACCCATGTCCAGCTGGCCAATAAGCCTGGATGTTTTCTCACTACTGTAGTTACTTTACTCCAGGCAAAATTAAATTTTTTACCATTCCTTCAAACATACCTCATTTTTTAATTCCCTCCATACATTTGTTTGGTCAGACCCTTAGGACTCTTTTTCCTGTGTCTCAATCTGTTGAAATTGTATCTCTTCAATGCCTGTCTCAAATGTATCCCTTCCCATCCCCACAAGTCATGATGTATTTTGTCTGTTTCTCAAAGGTCATTTATTTATATGAAGAACAAAGATCAATCAATTATATATTGCCCATTTTGTTCAATAACCTTTGCCATCTTTCAGTGAGGTTCATAATTCCTCATTCACAGAAGGACCTGTCTTATTTGCGAAAAACTGAACAAAGTGCTGATTTACAGCCTCATCTGAATTGAACATTATACCATGCAAGGAGTTTTGAAGAGCATGAAACAAGTGGAAGTCTGACGGTACAAGGTCAGGCGAGTATGGTGGATGTGGCAACATATCCCATCCAAGCTCCAATAATTTTTGATGGGTGATCAAACTTGTGTGTGGTCTCGCGTTGTCACGATGGAACACAACTCCTTTACAATTAACAAGCTCTGGATGTTTCTGGATGATGGATTCAGTCAAATTGTCCAATTGCTGACAGTACACATTCAAATTGATTGTTTAGTTCCTTGGTAGGATCTTGAAAAACACGACACCTTTAAAATCCCACCACACTGAAAGCATAACCTTCCTCTGATGAATGTCTGCTTTTGATGTCGTTTGAGGCGAATCATCACGTCGGGACCAAGACCTTTTGTGCACCACATTGTTGTAAACAATCCACTTCTCATCACCAGTTATCAGTTGCTTCAAAAAAGGATTGTTTTCCTCATGTTTAATGAGCATATTGCAGATGTTTGCGCTGTCAAATGAACTTCTTTGAGTTCATATGGAACCCAAATATCGAGCTTGCTTATGTATCGCAGCTTCTTCAGGTGGTCATGAATGCTTGAATGATGGATGTTCAATGTCTCTTGTGTCGTGTAACATCACTCAACACATCAGTGTCGATATCGATCGACTCGATCAAAATCACCAACACGGAATTTCATGAACCATCGTTGGCACTGACGTTCTTGTAGAACATTGTCACCATAAACTTTATGCAACTTTTCACAAGCTTGACGCGTGTTCTTCCCTTTATGGAAGTAAAACAGTAAAATATGGCAAAAATGCACAGTTTGGTCTTCCATCTTCAACATGTTGTAAAATCTCCAAAACTCAACCAAATCGCTCAAATATTTTTTAGAATGAAGCTAGAACTGTCAGATGTCAAATGACATAGCAATAACGTAGATGCGAATGACTCTAGTACTTCCAAAAATGAACTAGTGCCATCTGTCGCAAACATGCATCATGAGTTTTCCGTCAACCTAATAGAAAAGCTGCAAAGAACCTCTGTCCATTTTAGTATCCTTGCAAATCTTGTGCTTTAATGTGGCATATTATTTTTATTTAGAATTGTATATGGCTGCGGAGTGGAGGGGACCACAATTTTTTGTTCTTAGATCCCAAAGATCCCTAAAATCCTTACCGGGCCCTGCCTGCCCCCTTCTTCCCTAAGGAGGCCATAGCATCTTGAGCAGACTTTGTACCCCACCTGTCTTTGGGCCTTGGCAGCATCTCCTTAGCTCCTAAATACACATTTGCTAAGTATGTCAACACTGTTTTGTAGAAGGGCGACCTGTTTATATGAGGCCCTGTGTGGGATGGTATTCAGACTTTGATGAAAGTAAACTGTTGGTAGGAAGTGGCCTTATTCTAAAACTTGGAGGAGAGGGGAACTGCAGGGCTGAGTATGGGGTCAAGATACACAATACTCAGCCCAAGGAGGCGCTGACCTTAAGCCAGGTATTGTGATGGGCCCAGTATCCCACCATTCCCCACTGAGGGACTGCATGGCCATATTTTGGGTATGGTAGTGTTCTTATTAAAAAAGAAGGCAGGTTTTGATTAGAATGCTGATCGATAGTTCTCCTGGGAAAATCAAGTACTGCTCTCCCTTTTCTGCCTTTTCTGACCTACATCTCCCACCCATACACATATTTACAAAACTCATACAGGGCCTCTGAAAATATTGGGTTGTCGGAAAAGTTGTGACATAGGTTTTCTAAGTTTTTTGTTGCAAAAATGCGTCACGACTTTTCCAACAACCCAATATCCCAGCCCATGACGAGTGGGATGTAAAGATATATTTCAGAACCACAGAGGAAGCAAGACTCTCTCTTCTATCTAATTACTTATTGATATATCTGCTTTGGATGATTTCACTGCACACACAGCGTTATCACATTTTCATTAGTTATGACAATAACTCTGTACAGTTGATGTTACATCCCCACTTTACAGATGAGGAAAACTGATGTCTGGAGAAGCAAATTCTGTCCAATGTCATACAACTAGGACAGGACAGACCACATTTAATCTCAAGTCTCCTGACTTCCAGGCTCCAGCTCTAGTGCTCTTTCTACTATGCCAGGTTGGCAAATGACTTTTCTAACAGGCCAAATAGTAAATATTTTAGACTTTGTGGCTGTATGGTCTCAGTTCTGCTGTTATAGTGAGAAAGCAGCCACAGTGTATAAATGAGTGGATGTGACTTTCTATAAAACTTTTTATCAGAGCGGGTGGCTGAATGGATTTGGCCCACAGGATGAGAGACAGACCCCAGACATCCTTTAAAGCCACCTCTTACCTTGATGCCCTTTTGTGACCACAGTTTCACATGGCTTTCAGTATGTCCCTTCCTCACCTGCAAATTGGTGCATTTGTGCAACTCCTGCTGGCTTTTCTAGCTCTTGTGTGAATGTCTCTTGGCTCCAGGATGGGTATTTTTGCTCCTGCCTTCCCTCCAGGCTCATCGGCAGGTGATTAAGAGCCTGGTTATATGTTTCTGACAGCAATGTCTGGCAGAAGGGACCGCATGGCTGAGATAAGCGGGTGTATGCCAGGGAAGGGGACTGGCCACGTGGGACATGGGTTTCATTCCTGGAGAGGAGTAATAAGTACGTAATTGGCTTTTCAGAAATGTACAAGCTGCTGGCAACCCTGTTTCTCCTGCATACCATGCTCTTTGGAGCAGCTGAACCTGGCTTACCCAGAGCGAGGATGAGACAGATGAATTCTGGATCAGCAGGTGGCAACCACCTTGTCCCAAATGATCACTATAAGCTGTATGATGTTTGGGGGCCAGGAGGCAGATTAGGACAAGAAGGTAGGCTGTTCCCAACAGCAGCACACTTCCCCACCTGGAGGGGGCAGGAGAAATGGGCCCGGGAGGGCCAGTCCTAGACCCAGCATAACTGGTGAGGAGTAGAGAATTAAGTAGCTTCTCCAGGGTACCAGGACCCTTGGGCCTAGAGATGAGACCATCCTGATGTGATCCCTGAGACCACCTTGGACTCCAAGCCTACCCCCATCTTTGTGCTGAGTAGAGAGTGCTCTGACCATCTTTGAAGGGGGATATCAGAAGCTCCTGGAGTTTCCCTTATTTTTTTCTAAGGCTTTCTGTTCTCTGAGCATCATTGACTTACATGAAGGTATTGAAAACTGTAGCCATGTTTTTGCTAGAAGAGTTATAGAAAGCCAGCTTTCCCTTTAGGTTCATGTTAGGTTCAAGCCCCTTTTAATGAACACAATTAAAATGTGTGGTTTTATAGATGGACTCTATTTTCATGTCCTACATAATGACCCAGCACTGCTTAGCTGTGTTATAGCAGCAAAACGCATCTATCTAACGTATATGTTCCCAAATTCCTAATCAATGAGCATTCATCTGTTCTGCAGAGATGCTGTTCATAGGGTAGACCTCTTGCCCCTACTCTATACAATTCTGTATTTAAATTCTGGTACAATCATAATCTCTTAAATCTGTAGAGGGCTCTTAAGTTGTCAAGGCACTTTTACATGCATCTTTTTACTTAATTCACAAAACGGCCCCATGACCGAGGTAGGCCATGTATCATGATTCCCATTTTACAGAGAGGCAAATGGAGTCTCCATGCGTGCTCTTTTGGGTCACACAGGGAGTAAGTGTGGAGATGGAACTGGATTCCAGTATCTTTCCTCTGCTCCAAACTGCCATTCTCACGAGGGTCTGCGCTCTAGGCTGAAGCCCAAATGCCAGCCTCTGCAAAGGGAGCAATAGACACTTAACCTCTGTGAGAAACTGTTGCATGCCCTGGGACTGGTCTGTCATAACCCTCATGACCTTTCCTTGTCAAGTGCAGGCTCCTGATGCAGGACTGGCTTGTGTGTTTATGTGGCATACCCCCCATGGCCTGCCATGCAGCCCAGGCCCTGCAGGGCACAGATAGAGTCTCAGCAAGTGGTCATTAAATGAGTAAATGAACAAGTGACCCTATGACCCTCACAAATGACAGTGTGATGGCCACTTGAGTTAGGTGTCAGACTCTAGACTCTGCAGATTCAGAAGGAGGGGTTCTTTACGAATTAAAATTAAAGTAAAATCCACTCAAAATAAGATCTGATGTCAACAAATTCTCAAGCCAAGTCAGATTCTAAATTAAGATTCTACTTTTTGGTATTGACATTGAATTACAGCTGAAGGTTCAAGCGAAGACCTGACAGCTTCTGCCCTTTCTGAGAGGGTTCTGGCCCGTGGGCTTCCATCCTTCCCATTATGGCTGGAGGCACCTAAGGTAGTGATTTAGGAAGCCTGTATTTGAAGCTTCGCTGCCTTTTACCAGCCTGTGGCCTTGGGGACATGACTTAATCTTCCCTACCTCACAGAGTTATTCTGGAGATCATATGAGATGATGCTCAATAAAGCACAAAGCATAGTACTGCAGATGCTAATACCTGTCCCCATCACACTGTCACTCACTCATTTAATGACCATTCACTGAGAATCTGTCTGCCCTGCAGGGCCTGGGCTGGGCAGGAGGCTCCCAGGGTTACACAATACAACACAAGGCCTACAGGCCACAGTGAGAGGCCATGAGGTCATGAGGGCTTTGTGGTGAGTAAGGTTGTGCATTTTATTGTCGCCATCCCTGATATCATCTCACACTCCGAAGAACCTGCACAGATTTCCTTACTATTCACTCTGCCCATCCCCAGAAGCCCTCACTGTCGCGTATGTTGCCTTAAATACATTATAAAAAAAAAAAGAAGGGCCGGCCGAGTGGTGCGGTGGTTAAGCGTTGGCTTGGGAAGCCAGCGGCCCCGGTTCAGTCCCACATATGAGGGCCAATGACACTACCCTCAAAAAAAAAAAATGCTTAAATTACAAAAAAAGAAAAGTCCACCCTCTAGCCTCTTTAGCAAGAATGAACAATATGTATAGTTACACCTTTCAGGTCCTTCAAAGGTAACACTCCCTCATGCCTGCGACAGGTGCCTCCTTTCCACTAGCAGAGGCAGGCCCAGAGGCCTTGCTGCCCTGCTTGAGTTAAATCCACAAGCTGCTGGTCTCCCCCTCTTGCCACTTGCTGTCTAAGGCTTTCTTCCTTTCATACTTCTCTAGTCCCCCTTTTTTCTCAGGAAAATTGTGTCTCTTGGGCCTGGGAAACTGCTGAGTGGTTGGCCCTGACCTTAGGAAATGAGTGGAGTGCAGCCTCGAAGGCCGAGGGCCTGCGGGGAGTGGGGGATAATTCTACCCTTGTCACTATGACTACAGATGCCCTATTACTCACACAGATGTCTGACCCTTGTTTAACAACATATTAAACCATTAGTCTCCATGCCAGTGGGTTCACTTAGTTCACAGTGGCAATAGCTGATCATTAAATCCCCCTTTCCCTGCTTAATCTCTTTTAAATTGGTTGCCTTTTCATTTCATGGAGTGCCCTCTTTCTCCAGCATTCCATTGTGCGCGGTGCAGCAGCACTGACATGCTCCTTGCTGGGAGGAGCTGGCTTCCTCGGTCTTCCCTGGGTGGTCTCTATGGACGGCAGGTTACAGGAGCAGAGGCCCAACAAGGTCCTCTCGCTGCAGAGTGCGCCCCTTCTCACTCGCCTCTGAATCAGTCCCTACAACAGAATATTCTAGCCTTTAAACCCTTTCTGTCCCAGAATCTGGGTCTCCTGTGGTAAAAAGCAAAATCTTGAGTTTTCTCAGCAGGAATTGAAGTATTTATAGAAATGGACAGTGGACTATGTGTAAGACTTAAACAGTAAGTTCAAATGTCCTTAATGTTGTAATAGAGTTAGGAGAAGCCACACTGCTAGGACCCTTCAGAAATGCTCACGGTTGGCAGGGGAAAAGATGGGAGGTGGATGCTGGGGTCCACTGTCACTCCTGGCAGGTCTTATGGGGTGTGGGAGGGTAAGTCCCAGCTTGCAACGTACCAGGGAACAGGTCATCCCTGCTGAGGGCCATGGGGATGGAAGGAGATGTGAGCCTTTATGAAAATGTGGAGACAGAATTAACATGTGAAACAGAAATGGTATTAACAGAATGACCATGGGGCTAGATAGACCAGAGTTCAAATTAGAGTTCACTCCAGCTGCTTTGAGGCCTTTGCTCAGCCATGAAACAGTCATTGTTTATTCACATTGCAGGGTTGCTGGGAGGAGTCAGTGAGTGATGAGTCTAGTGCACTTAGCACCGAGCCCAGCGCGCTATGATAATGGTGGTGTCGTGTCCCCTCAGGGCATCGACTCCATGCTGGTGCCTCGGCAGTGCTCTAATAGGCTGGTGGTTTCTGGACAGCATAGTATGTTTTAGGGCCAGTGGGTCCGTAGTCCTGTGCCCTCTGCTTTCCCCACTTCGACACATGGGTCCCTTGCTACAAGATGATGTTATGGGAAGTCTCCTGCTGAGAGGTCAAACCTTCTGTGAGCCCTCAAATGATGGTATTAGATGAGGCTCTGTGGTCTAGAAATGTGAACACATACCTGGAATGTCTTCATCTGGGAAGGATGAATTGCTGTCTTTTCCATTATGAAAGGGTCCCGTGTAATCACCCTCACTCAATGGCTGGTTGGTCTCCTCAGTGGATGGTACCATACTGGACTCAGTATTGGTCTCTGTTGTTGGCAGGTTGGTATGTGGCTGTGGCAGTGGCTGGATCAGACCTGGTGAGAGGGGGCCATGCTGCAATCATTGTAAGTGCTGAGCTGGAAGAAGGGTCTGGGCCGCCTGTTTGTACAGCCTTCTTGTGCCCTCTGGACCTACACCAGCCCAATTCTGGACATTCCATTTCTATTTTATGATGGCTTGCTCCCAGGCCTACTCAACCTTATGACTTAATAGGTCTGACACTATTCAGTTTATTTTGAGTCATTTTGGCTACATGGTTGCTGGATGTCCCATGGTTGGACTTTTTTTTTAATGCTCTTCTTTTACTTGTTATCCCAGGTTTTGTGCGTGTGTGTGCGCGCGTGTGTGTGTGTGTGTGTGTGTGTGTGTGTGTGTGAATGTGAATGTATTGTCTCTCCCATGACCCAGCAACATGCCCTGGTGAAGAGTTCCCTTACTCAGATGGCATATGTAACCTTGCTACGTACCCCTAAACTAAAGACCTCCTATTAACTAAACTACAGCCTAAAACTTCACCACTTTTTCCATTAATGTCCTTTGTCTCTTTGGGGATCCTGTTCAGCTGTTGTGTTCCTTAGTCTCTTCCAATCTCTGATAACTTCTCTATCTTTCCTTGTCTTTCATGACCTTGACACTTTGAAGGGAACTAGTCAATTATTTTGTAGAATGTTTCTCAGTTGGGTTTATCTGATGTTTTCTTCTGTTCAGACTGAGGTTATATCCTTTCAGCAAGAATGTTCTAGAAGTGATGCTGAATTCTTCAGTGCATCATTTCAGGGGTTACATGATATTGATATGTCTTATGACTGTGGTGTTACCCTTGATCATTTGGCTAAGGTGATGCCTGCCAGTTTTCTCCGTTGTAAAGTTATTGCTTTTGCCCTTTGGGACGAATAAAAATCTTTGAGACTACGCAACAGTCCTATTTCTTCTCAAACTTCAGCCCACTGATTATGTAGAATGGGCAGAAGTGGTTTTCATGCTGTTTTGTGGACCCTTTTATAAGGCAGAGTTCTTTCTGCAGTTCTATCAGGAGTGGAGTGTGGGGTGCCCAGTGCAGGTCCCAGGCAGCTGACTCTTAGCTCTTGTTGGCAAGGCGTAAGCTGACGCTCCTTTAAGGCATGGGGTTGGTTCTGTCGTAGGCTAAGGAGCTTCCTTTTCTCATCCCCTCCCCCGTTCATTGACACTTCAATATCATGTTTCCTTTGCCTTTCTCCCTCTTTCCTTTGGTTTGCTTGTGGAATTATTTGTGGCCAGAAAGACTTCCAGTTGGGGATGCATTCAGCTCAGAACTTGCGCTCTACACGAGAGACCCGGAGAACTCCCACCCTCTTATTTCACTGGTGAGCAAATAGACACAGGTTAAGAGGAATGAGTGGAGGCCAGTGCCAGGCCTTGAACTTGGGCTTCCTGACCTAAGTGTGTGTGTTCCCATGGTGCTCAGTACCCCCAGGCTGGCCCTAAAGAGATCCCTGAGGCCAGCAGGAGGAGGTGCCCGCTGGCAAGCAGGCTGGAGCCATACCACCTGTCACCCTACTCCTCACGGGATGGGAAGCAAGGCTTCCTGTTCAGTCTTCAGCTTCTGTATCCCAGTCCTGAGGAATGGGGGCTGCTCTCAGCCTGGCTGGAAACTGGGGGCCCCACTCCTCTCTGCAGGGAAGGCTCCCCCCTGCTCTGACTGAGCCCTGGGACAGGACCTGTGAGAGCCCAGAGTCTTCCATGCACTAGCTGGACCCCAAGCTGTGGTTGTTCCTCTTGCCTTTCTTTTTTGGGGGTGGGCAGTTGGGGTGCTCATTTTCATTCTCATTTTCATCCTCATCTTTGGTCCCCATCACCTCTTAGCAAACAGTTACTATGTGCAGTTTCTTACATGCACTATTTTCATTTAATCCTTAAACTCTGAGATAGACATGATTCTACCCATTTTATAGGTGAGGAAACTGAGGCTCAAATAGGTTAAATAGCTTCCTCCAAATCACATGAACAGTAAGTTTTCTGACCATTCCCATAGCTGTTTAGTTTGATTCCGTAATTAAACAGATTCAGTGTTCTACTGGTTCTTATACTCCATGTCTAGGTTTCATTTTGAACCATCTC
The DNA here is from genome assembly GCA_033961575.1 of Aselliscus stoliczkanus. NCBI lineage: Eukaryota > Metazoa > Chordata > Mammalia > Chiroptera > Hipposideridae > Aselliscus > Aselliscus stoliczkanus. The sequence goes on along the minus strand of CM066730.1, from coordinate 49,103,194 downwards.
TTTATTAGCTGGATGTCCTTTAGTAGATTCTTCAAAATGGGCCCATAGGTGCTGTAATCCCTGAGTTCTCCCATGATAAGAATGTCAGTCTCTTGCCTTTCACACTTGAACAGCCCAGCAGGCTAAGAAACCCGGGATCACACTTGGAGTCATCTGACAGAGTGTTGCTATGGGGAAGTTTGAGGTCAGCAAACATTTTCTCCCTTGTAGGTGAATTATTAGTTCTGCCTGGATGTTGGATGAGTTCTGTCTTGAGTTTCCAAGTTCAACACCTAAACCAGGAAATGTCTTCGTGTCAATTATTCTGTATTCGTTTTTCATGGAACGCAGCATGCTTTTTTGATGTGCAGATTTTATTCTTTGTTCATTTCAGGAGATTTTTGTTTTCTTTTTTTTTTTTAAAAAAGAAAAATACCCTTTTGTGTGTTCTACCTGTGTCTCTGTTCCTGGTTCACCAATTTTCTGATGTTGGGTCACCTTTGCTGTTTCTACATGTTTTTTATCTCTTCCAGTTGCTTTAAGAGCATAAGGCTTTCTCCTCAGCAGTCACAATGACTCTGCCGAGGACCCACGGCTATGGGTGGCAGACCAGGTGTTACTAACTGGATTTTCTCCTGTGACGGATCTGCGTCTTGGAGTATCTATCTACATTTACTTATTGGTTCTGCAAAAGGGCTTTGTGGTTCTCAGTTTTATTTTCCTTTATTTCATTTCTTTGCTTTACTATCTCATCTTTTAGCTCTTCTTTTATTAAATTTGTGTTCTTAAGTTGTTCTGTAACATGAAGCATGTTTGGGTAATTTCCTTCTGTTCCTTAGTTTGTTTTCTTCTAGACTGAGGCTTTTGTTTTGTGTGTGTGTACGGTGGTATATTTAATTATTTTTTTCATGCTCTGCTCCATTTCTTGGCATGGTTTTGATTTATTTCCCCCAGTGACATGTTTGCATCATTGCCACAAACTGTTTTTACACCTTGCCTGACCTCTTGACCCTGATTTAGGGCGAGTCAGTTCTTGACTCCTTTCCCTGCATGTCTGAGCCTGTTCATTTCCTCCACAAGGCGTAGTTAAAGGACTGAGAGTTCTGTGTTCTGTCTACTTTCCTGCAGCCTGAGAGCCTTGGCGAGGGTGAGGGTGGAAAAAGAGAGCTGGCCTGAGGCTGCCAGTGGTCCTTCCTTAGGACACCCAGTCTCTCTATTATATGCAGGGAGTCAGAGAGAAAAATCCATGCTCCTACCTTGAAGGCATATGTAATTTCGGAAAGAAGACCCAATAAACAGGTAATTATAGTAAGTGCCGCGACATAAGAGGAGGGGACACTTTTAGATGGCAGGGAACAAATTTTCTTAACTTCTTATAGTAGTACTGGTGGCAGCAGTTTAATGTAAGGATACCAGTGTGTGGGGACCAGGATTAAGTTAGATGAGCCCAGAAGTCCAGTGAAGGACTTACAGGCCGTGGTAAGAAACTTGGCCTTTATTCTGTTGGTGGGATCCAACTGTACTTTAGAAAAGTCATTCTAGGAGCAGTGTGAAAAAAATGAAATGTGGACGTAAAGACTTAAATCCCAGCCCTGTATCTATTGTTCTCTGCAAAGGGGCCAAGGAAATATCATTTGTGTGCTCAGAGCTGGAGCATCAAGGAATAGAGGGGTTGCTGAAACAGGGTGACAACCCCATTCTTCTTCATCCCTGCCCTATTTCAAGCACCCTCAGCCTCTGTGCAGCAGCTGAAGAACAGCCAGTTTTTCCTTCAGTACTGTTCCTTCCTGGACCTCTAGAGATGTTTTCAGGAGCCACTCAGATGGCAGCCAGGGATGGGGACTGTACATCTGGATAATATATCTCAAGGTTGTTTTTTTTCAGCACAGCAGAGCAGGGACCAATTATGGGGTCACTCTGCATAGTATGCCTCGTTACTGTGCTCAGCGCGGGATGGACAGAGTCTCTCAGAGCTGGGGAACCAGCTTCGGCCCCCTAAAGGGTAGCTGAGAGGGGAGGAAGGACATCATTGATCTCCTCCCTGTTGGACAGGTGTGCCTATGTGAACTTACCTTTCAGAGAGTCACCTGCTCCTCTATATTGGACTCGACAGCTAGGTACCTCCTGGGGCTCCAGGGTGGCACTGGGTCCTTGATACTGTAAGCAGACATTTGTATCTATGCCTATAAGGACATGTCTCAGGGGAAAAGGACCACAGCTTCCATCACATTGAAAAGGGGGCCATGTCTTCTCAAAATATTGGATTGTCAGAAAAGTCATGATGCATTTTTGCAATGAAAAACATAGAAAAATACATCATGACTTTTCTGACAACACAATAGTTAAGAATGCCTGTTCTATCTAACCCCTATATTTGATCTGTGGGGAAACTAACCACAGACCCAGCAAGCACAAGTGATTTACCCATGAATACAAGGTTGAGGCAGAGGCTGATGTAAAATCCAGATCTCCTGTCTGCTTCCAGAACTCCTTACTGCCTCATTGGTGAGATCACCTCCTGTCTCATGGACATACAATGTTGTCTTCCTTTCACTAACAAATAAACTTATAGCTACTGTTTATTGCGTGCTTAGCATAGTGCTCAGTGCATTACTTATATTAGTCTATTAGTTCATAAAACAGTATTATGATTTTACAGAATAGGCAGCTGTGGCACTCTCAGTTGAGAGGGAGAGAGGTTAAATCACTTGCCCAAGGTCACAGAGACAGTAACTGAAGGAGGGAGATGGCAAACTCAGCTCTTTGGACATCCACTCTCCCCAGCCTTCCCTCCCTCCATTTTGGACTCCTATCTCAGTCTGGTCCAGGCCTAAGTCAAGACTTGCCTCCTCCTGAAGCATCTTCTGACCCGCCCAGTCCTTGCTGGCCTTGTCTTCCCTGGGTAGATGGTGCCATTGCAAGTCCTTCATAGGCAGATGGTCCTGGTTCAACACCCAGTCCTGCTGCTTCCTTGATGGCCGCCTTTCTCTTCCCCTAGCCTCTGCTTAGATATAACATGGAAATAGACATATCTACATGTCCTTAACTTGTAGATGGCTACCTTCTTTCTGTGTCCTCACATGACCTCTTCTCTGTTCAAGGACAGCCCTGGTGGTATCTCTCCCCGCCCCAATCTCTATCTCTTTTTACAAGGACACCAATCATATGGGATTAGAGCTCCACCCTGGTGGCCTCACTTCAACTTAATCACCTCTTTGAGGATCCTATCTCCAAATATAGTCACGTAGATTAGGGCCCACACATATGACCTCATTTAACCTTAAGTACTTCTTTAAAGGCCCTATCTTTAAATACAGTTATGTTTTGAAGTACTGAAAACTTCAACAGATGTAGCTTGGGGAGACACAATTCAGTCCACAGGAAAGAGCTTGCCTTGTTTTATAAGCGGAAGAGAGGTCAGTGTAGCTGGAGCATAACGAACAAAGAAGAAGGGATTGTGAGATGAGGCTGGAGGGTTTGCAGGGTCCGAGAGTCCATGGTGCAGTGAGGATGGCATTCTGAGTGCAGTGGGGAGCCACTGCAGTTTTTGATCCAGAATGGGAGAGAGAGGGGATCACATGCCATTTTAAGAAGGTGACTCTGGGAAATGAATTGTTGGGGCCAAGAGCGGTAATGCAGAGTTGGGGGCCTATTACAGTCAGTGTTCCGGAAAGGAGTCACAGGTGGTTGGACATGCTTGTAGAGATCGGGGTGGGTGGATGGAGACATGCATTGCAGGTGGAATCAACAGGATGTGCTGATGGGTTACATATGTGTGTGGGGTTTGGGTGAAGATGTGGGTGAGAGAGAAAGGCGTGTCAAGGATGACTCCCAGGCTCCTGGTTGAGTGACTACATGGATGGTGGTGCCATTTCCTCACTGGAGGAGGCGCCATTGTGATGAGAAGATGACGAGTTCCAACTGGAACCTACTCAGGTTGAGATGCTTGTGAGATACCCAATTGGGTAGGTCAAATAGTAGTGTGTTGAATATAGATGTGAAGCACAGAAAAGACAGCCAGGCTAGAAAGATATGTTGAGAATTATCCACCTGTAGAAGAAGGTTTTGAAGACACAGGAATGGAGGAAGCCACCTGTGATGAGCATGTCATGAGACGAGTGAAAGGACCAGGGTTAAATCCAGGAGCAAATCCAACATTTAGAAGCCAGGGAGGAGGATAAGCCAGCTAGGAGATGGAGAAGGTGCCAAAGTGTGTGGGAAAGCCCAACAGAGAGAGCTCCTGGAAGCTAAGACGCAAGAACATTTGAAAGGGCTTCCCTAGTGGGAACATGAGTCAAATCGTAGCTCAGTGATTTGGGATCCTTTTCGTTGGCCAGTTTCCCCTTCTAAATTGGTTCTCTTATTTCTGAGAATGGCCTTTTCCCTCAGACTATAGTAAGAGCTCAAGGAATAATGAATGAGTGGATGCACGCAGGCATAAAATGAATGAAGGAGTTCATGACAAGTGCAGCTATTATAGGCGGGCCTCCATGGTGGGGTGTCACTACCCTCATCTCTCCTTTCGTAGCCCCAGGCATTGATTTTGCCCAAGGCCTAGACTATGTGCAAGTTTCCTGGACACCGATGGCTCCTGTCTAGCAGAGGGACCTCTGGGGAGCCACTTCTCATGCCTGTCAGGCATCCTGGCCTGAGCAGAACTGAGACAGTCCCCTTGGCTGCCCATGCAGGGCGCTGCCTTACCCAGCAGTTGTCAGAGCCCCTGTTGCCTTTCCTCCCTGAGCGGTGCCGACTGCACTGTAATCACACAATTATGATGCCATTAAAATGTCACATTTGGAGAAATCCATATAAACAAAACATTAACAACCGCTTGAAAATTGTAGTCTTTTACCACTAATGACCTACTTTCTCAACACATCACACCTTCCTGCCCTCCTCCCCCACCCCCCCATCCTCCACCCCTACACACACACTCAGCTGCCTCTTTCCCCAATCTCACTTTCAGAGGCAGACCATAAGGTACAGTTGTCTTTGCTTCCTGGAAAGCCTTGGTGTTTAATGTGCTGGGAGAGGTTCTTTGATGGGGCCAAAGACATCCAGGCCAGAGAGAGCCCAGCACTGAGCCACTTAGTGAATGAGATGAGAGGATGCTACACTCAGGCAGATCTAAAGTCCTGATGGTGGCAGGGCCCTCAGAGAGAACCTGGTCCTGGAGAAATTGTAGAAAGAGGATGGTTTTGAAAAATCTGAGGGGCAGATTCCTGCCATTGGCTTTAACTGCCTCCTTTTGGGACGAGATCGAACCTGAGACACAGTGATCATTCCCATCACATAACACATTCCAGGAAGATAATGTCCTGCCCAGGGGATCTCTGCTGCTGTGAGCCCAGGGTGAGGATGTAGGTGGGAGGAAAGGCATGGGCAGTTGGGCTTTTGACAGTTTTCACCTCATTCCCAGGTAGTGCTCCAAAAAAATTCAGACACCACAATTTCCTTTGTCACCAGCATCTAATTTGAATGCACTAAGGAAATGGAGTCCTTAAAGGAATCTTGTAGTGAGGGCTCTTATGAAGTAAAACATAAACCAAAACAGCTCTGGCAAAGTGATTAATCTCCTCCCAATGTATCTGAATTGTAAGTCTGGATTCCCTTGTAGCCCCAGCCTGATGAAAGAGAGTATGCCTAATTCTGAAGAAGCAAGGAGATCACCGTGGGTGAAAAGAAGTTGAATTCAAGTGTAGGAGATGTTTGAAATACCACTCTGGTACCCTGTAACAATTCAGGATTAACCTGCAGAGGGGATCATGTCACAGGTGCTTAATGAATAGACAAGAACAGTTGGTGACAAGCATGTCGTTTGAGGAGGTTCCTAAAGTGGAGGAAATACCCCCATAGGTAGGTCTTGTTCACGGAGCAAGTGCATTATAAACCCTTTTTTTTGTAATTCATGCAAGACACCCTGGGATGGGTTCCTGCTGTGTTGTAAAGATGGTCAGTATCTAGGACAGGCTCAGAAGGATTGCTCCCAGTTTTTTTTGGCTCACTGCCATCATCACTTGCTGTGTTGCCTGCAGCATTGAATTTGCCCTTGCCCGAGGAGGGTATCCCACCCCCACCCAGATTCAGCAGGCATGACATCCAGGAGCTCTGGGTCTGCTTTTGACATGAAAAGAGCCCCTTTCATTAAAAGCCAGCCAGTGGCCCCCATGGAGTCCTGTGAGATAAAGTCATTTCAAAGTCATTCGCTCCCACCCACACCTACACATTCAGCAACTGACCTAGTTTTGAGGAAGCTAGAGGGTATGTGGATGTCGCCTTATTTACAGAGCAGATAGAAAATGCGCTAAGCTCTGGGTCCTTACTGCACAGTGTCTGGGGAGATCTCGCCTGTACCTCAGAGGCCCCGGAGAGAGGGGGACAAATTCTCCTCAGCTGAGAGCTCGAGGCTTTTTACTAATGTCACCTTTGGGGAGTGAATGACAGGGCTCAGGGCACCCTGGACTCTGAAACTCTCTCTGTAGCCAGATTCCAGGTTAGCACTGCTTGGTGTATGGATTAGGGAAGGCGTCCTCGGATAATTTTAACAGAAAGCGTGCGACTGAGCTGGCCGGTGTCTCCTCTCTCCTCCTTCCTTTGTCCTTCTGTAGGCAGGTGCTGGGCTTGGAAACCTCATTCCACCCAGACGCCTCTGCCATTGTAGGCCCTAGTTAAGGACCTGATGAAGCCCACCTGTCTGGGTTTAATCCCAGCGTCTCCACTTACTGGTTGTGTGACCTTGGCCCAGTCCCTTTAGCTCCACAAACCTCAGTTTTTTCCTTCAGTAAAATAGGGTTCGTAATAACACATAATAGCACCTGCTTCAGCTTTGTTCACAGTATTCAATGAGTGATGTTTTTAGGATGGAGCCTGGCACGCGGTAAACACTGCGTGATTGTGTCCAGTAGGAGGACTGGTCACCTTTTCAAGTCTGTCCTTTCCCTTCTCCGTCTTGGTTTCTCCACAGTCCTCTTTGCCTGAGAAGAACCTAGAGGGAGATTTGGGCAAGCTGCAAACTTTGTCAAAAACATTCCTTATGATCCTAGCTGCAGGAATGGCCACCCCAGCCTGGGAAGCCAAGCCCCAGAGGCATGGAGAAGACCCTCTGGGGCTGATGTCAAGGTGGAGGAGAGAGGCCAGCAGTCGAGCAGGGAGCCCTGACATCCAGGCTGCTTGGCTAAATGGGCGACTTGAAGTCTCAAGCAGGTTCAAGCTTCTGACCTCATTTCTGACAGCTTCTGGCCAATCCTCCACATGCAAAAAAGAAGGTTAGCACAGAGGCCACACAAAGCTCAGTTTCTAGCCTTCTAAGCCAGTGATAGATAACCTTACGCATTACACTTCTTGAGGAGGTTTTCTTGTCTTATCATTTCCATGGCACTGTACTTAAACCCATGTTTGAGATGGAGCTTTTGGAGCCCAAAGCCCTGCGGAGTCCCAGGAAACATTGGTGTTGATAAGGACCAATGCTTTCACTGCAGCCAGACAGTAAGGTGATGCAGCCAGTATAGCCTGTAGAGGCTGTGAGAGACCCCATTTCTGCCACCGGGAAGGAAGAAAAATTGGCTAACTGTAAATTGTATTTTCTCTCCATTAGCGTTTAGTCCCCAAAGAAATAATGGTAACCACAGCATGTTGATGGTAATAATATGTTACTCATGCATTATGCTTTGCCAAGCAGTTTTTCATGTCTTATCCCATTTCTGAGCTCTAATTCTGTAAAATTGTGTGGGGTAAAGATTAGCATTGTCCTTGGGACAGAGGAAGAAACTGGCCACAAGAGGTTGAAAGGACGTAAGGAGCAGAGCCAGGCTCGGGACCGGCTTTCCTGACTTCCATTCTCTTATGGCATCTACAGAAAGGTTAAGAAGAATTACAGGATCACCCTCGTGTTGTACTTTCCCTTGTCTGCCTATCTCCACCTTCCCATACAAAAACACTCTGGTAAGCTGCCTTTCTTCCAGGTGAAATTGGGCTGAAATGTACAAGGGACCCCTTGAAGGAGAAAAGAAGTCACAAAAGCATAACACTCAGTATGAGCACTTTTCCTTTTATTTCATTTTTCTTGCTTTCCCCTTTTCTTCTTATTCCCTGACTGTCCCTGAGGTCACAATTTGGTGGCCTGCAGGCCAAATGTGGCCTATGGGCCTATTTTGTTTCACCAAAGGGAACTTTAAAGCAGTGGAACTAGGCAGTGGTACTCGCTTACTCTTCAGTTTTCAATGACCCTGAAGGCATGTTCATTTGTGACCCCTGCTAGCAGGGGTCAGTAGGGTCCCTTGAAAATTGCTTGCCTCCATAGCTATTTCTCAAAGTTAAAAAGCTTTCTGATGATGCCTGAAGATATTTCCCGGCCCTGTATAGCCAAAAGAGGAGAGAAGAGGCTGACTTTTAGAGGGAAACTGCTCCTGTCACTTAGAAATCCAAATCTTATTTTTAGTGGTTTTTTTTTTTTTTCCTCCTTCTAGAAATAGCTTCCAGTGGGGCAAGCCTCTGACTACAAGATACCATGTCTGGCCTGCCAGAGGCCACTCTGGCCACGTTGTTGGGCCACTGCAGGAGGAAATGGCTTCCCCTTCGCTTGAGACCCTGCCCTTGGAGATGCCACAGCATCAACCTTGCAGACCTGCGCTCAGTCTGATGAGGTGACCCTGCACCCAAGACAGCTGCCCGCACGGAGACAGGGTCCATCTCTGTCTAGCTGCAGGCCTCCCTTCCTGGGCCGACTTCTGGTACTTTTCTTCCTAAGCCCAGCCCTCTCTTCGGGCTCTCCCAGTGCCTGTTGTCCTCTAGTGTCACCCTCCTGGTTGTAAGCAAATACACTCTCCTGTGCTACCATGCAGAGTAGCAAATCCTCTTTCTCCCGAACCCCCTGTGGGTGCCTGGCTCCCTTCCTCCTTGATCTCTTGCAGTGTGGGTTCCAGAACTGGGGGGGACAGAGGCTGCTCATGGTCCATGGTTTGAACACAGATTGAAGAGGGTGCAGAAATAAATGGTGTGGGTGGGGCCAGTTCTCTCTCAGTCCTCATGCCCACCAGCAATTGGGAAGTGTTCTTCGTGCAAGCAGTAAGCGAATTGAGATGCCTGTCTCCATAAAGGAGCTCTGGGTTTATCCCCTGGTGGTGGAATTGATAGGGTGTTGTGTAGAAAGCGAGCAGACACGTCAGCACTAGCGCGCATGTACCCTGGCACGTGCAGGGCAGCCCGTCGTCTTCCCCAGGCGCACTGACTTACACTTCCCTGGCACCTTCTTCTCATGCTAATTAGGAAGCAAATTAATCTCCATATAGGGTCTAAATGGTGTGAGTTTCTATATTTCTATTCCAGAAACAAAAGCTAGGCTTCCATCCATTCTGTTAATCACATTATATTTCACAGTTGGAGTTTTCAGGCAATTATAATTATCAGAACTTTTCTTTTTCCAGAAAGCTTCAAGCGTCCCCCAAAGCTGTGTTTGTGTGTGGTGTGCAACTGGGATATAGGTGATGAGTGTGTACATCGGAGCCGTGGTGGGGAGGAGAGAGCAAGGCAGTGCTGGCTTTTGCTGCCAGAAACTAGGTGAGACTGAAACCAGATGGAAAAAGGAGCCAGCATCCTAGCGGGCTCTAGACGGAGCGTTCGGGTGGTCAGACCTTCCAGGGACTCAGAGAAACCACAGCCAGCTGCTCCCAGGACACCCATTTTCTAGGCATCTGGCTTTTGGGGGTGGGGAGTGAGAAGGAAAGTAGAGAAAAGAGACAAAGGAGGTCAAATAGAAGAGTAAACTCAGCCCTGCTGATTATATGCTACGTCATTTTGTCTGAGAAATAGCCCTTTTCTCCTCTATTATATGTCCATTCCACCTATCAAACTCTTTAGGGAGTGGCTTTCATATAATTAATACTAACCATTAAACTACAGCATTGAAGGAGCAATTGCCTAATTCTGAGGAAAATTTAAATTTAGTAGCAGCACCCGAGATAAAACGAGTACTAAAGAGAAGGAGAGAAAACCCTGCAGAAGATAAATAGAAAGCCAAGTGGGATATTGACTTGATCCTTCTCCAATGCAGAGTAATTTGGCTTCTAAAGTGAGTTAGATCATAATAAATTAAATTTAGATTTCTGCACATCAGTTAAATAACTCCCAAGACAGAATTGCATTGAGAGGAAGAGGTGATAATACATGGTGGAAATATGAAAATGAAGACCTTATCTAATAATCCATACTTGATGTGCTGTCCCAAATGAGGGGGTAGGATTTTCCAGCTCTTTGCTTTGTCATGAGCTCAGGTGAGTGAAGGGCTGGCTTGCCCCTTCTTCTTCGTTTGAGTTTGTCTTGCACACTGGGGAAGTCTGTTACCAGCGGTCATTCCTTTCCCACCACTCAACCCAGGGAGGACTTACAGAACAGTGTAAGCGTGATGAGGAATGTGCTGTCTTCTTCACTCTTTTGACTGGCCCTGGGCAAAATAAGGGCACCCCCAGCTGGGTGGACAATAGAACAGTACAGGAATGAGCAGATATTTTTACATTCTTATGACTGCCCGGCAGGAGGAAAAGTGGCCCTGTGGATGAGTGAACCATCTGGTGATATGGAAGGCTTTGAAGGCAGAAGTCCTAGATTAGAGTCTCAGGCGAACTCACTCTCTGTGGACTCCAGCAAGCTCTTTGGCTTCCTAGTGCCTCAGTTTTCTTAACTGCAAAATGGGAATACTATAACTGGCCTGCCTCTTTCATGACGATAATACAAATGAGATATTCCAGTGAAATGCTTGGCAGACTTTACACATTTCCACTTGGCTGGTTTGGTATTGACTTTCAATCATTATTAGACTTTTTTTGTTTATAAAAGTCATGCTTGGTTCTTTTTTTTTTTTTTTATTAAATTTTATTGGGGTGACAATTGTTAGCAAAGTTACATAGATTTAAGGTGTACAATTCTGTAATGCATCATCTCTATATCACATTGTGTGTTCACCACCCAGAGTCAGTTCTCCTTCATCACCATATATTTGACCCCATTTACCCTCATCTACCACCCCCCTCTCCCCTTAACCCCCGGTAACCACCAAACTGTTGTCTGTGTCTATGAGTTTTATTTCTTCATTTGTCTTTCTTGTTCTTTTGTTGTTTTCAGTTTTATATACCACATGTCAGTGAAATCATATGGTTCTTGACTTTTCATGTCTGACTTATTTCTCTTAGCATTATAATCTCAAGATCCATCCATGTTGTCACAAATGGCACTATATCATCTTTTCTTATGGCAGAATAGTATTCACTTGGTCTTTTTCAAAGAACTTTTGTTCTTTGCTAATTTTCTACCCCATGTTTTAACCATTTTATCTATAGTTATGCTTTATATTATGTCTGTAATTCCTGTATCTTAGGTCCTTGGAGGATCTAAATCTCTTGTTTCCACTAACTCTCCCTTATAGTGACTTGTTTCCTTGTGTGTCTGACAATTTTTTTTTTTTCATCATTTGGTGTGCTTTGTAGGAATCCTGGGGGCCTAAGTTAGAGATGCTTTCCTTTAGGTAGGCTTTACATTCACTTCTGCTGGGAGCCCTAGCTACAATTGTTCTGGGACCATTTTGTCCCCCTTCTTGGCCTTAATTATGGAAGATGCAGGTTCAGTTTCTCCACCTTTCTCAATGATCTTTCTCCTCAGGGCAGCCTCATGTGCCTTACCATTCAACTATTCCAGCTCTGGTTTCAGCACCCTGGTGTTTTCCCCTGGCTTCACCCCTCCTCTCACGTTGAAGATTTTCCATCTAGAAAACTTAGAAGTGCATTAACAAAACACGTTTGTTGTCATTTATGCGGGATCTAGTTGTAGTTTAGCATGAGTTCTCTCCAGTATCTGGTCTGCCCTGGTGTTGGAAGCAGAAGCCCCCCACAGGTGGAAAACAGGGACTCTTGGGAACGCCAGAGGCTATGGACGCCTGTAGGTGTGAACTCCAGTGCCTCACAGCTGGCTTAGAAACAGGCCGTGAGAAGGACACTTCTCAGCTGTGTGAACTTGAACAAATCATTTATCCTCCCCTGCCTCAGTTTCCTCATCTGGAAATTGGGAATGCAATTTTCTATTGTATGTTAGGTTTGTGAGAATTAGAAATAATTTGAGGCACCCCTCACTCACTACTTCTCTCTGAGGTTCTGACAAGGGGAGCTGTGGTGATGAATTTGTTTGCCCAGTAAATGGCAGGCAATATCATAGGCATAGCAGTTTCACTTAAGCTTCCGTCTAGGAAACCTGGGTATCAAGTTAGGCTCTATCATGAGCAAGGTCTCCCTTCACACTAATGTATGGAAGGGTTTTCAGGGTGTTCAAATTCCTTCCTGAACCCCATCTAACTCCAGTTGGTCCTCTTCTCCTTGACCTTCTAGTATTTGTTTTGTACTCCTCTCTGTCATTATTTCTGAGTTGTAAGTCTCATCTGATGGACTGGAAGACCTGGGAGGGAGATACCATAGTTGCCACTGAATATCTGAAAGGTATGAGAAAGATTAGATGTGTATCAAATAGCCTTGGTGATAAAACCAGGCCCAAACGGGGGACATCACCACGAGACAGTTCAATATTAGAAGGAAAATTCTAGAGGTTGCAGTCCTTTGAAGTTTGGAATGGGCTACTTGGGACTCTGTCCCTTGGCTGGACCCAGGAGGGATGTCTACTGGACAATGGAATGTTATGTTGGAATTTCAAACACTGGATGGATAGATGATTTACATTATGACCTTTCCTATGTGTTAGCCCAGCATGTCCCCACCTTCCTGCAGGAACGTGCCTGCTGAGCTCCATCTTTTCTTCCTCTGGCTGTCAGGAAGAAGCCCACTGCTGGAAGAAAGGAGAGTGAAGCGCAGGTGGGATCATGGTGAAAGGGGATACAGACATCCTTTGTGGAACGCAGATTCCTAGACAAAGACAGAACTTGACTGAGGAAAATTATGGGAAACATGTAGTCTTTGATGATGACCCAAGAAAATGGCAGTGAGGCTGTGATAAGGCAGTGTCACCTAATGGTGATAAAGTAGTGTTACCTAATGGTTGAGAGAATGGGAGCTGGGACCAAGCTTCACTCCTTGGGTTCAAATCCTGGTTCTAGCACACACTACCTCTGTTACATTGGACAAGGTACTCCATATCTCTCTGTGCCTTGGTTTCCCCAGGTATAAAATAGGAATGGTAATATCGACATCTATTATTGTGGGGATTAGATGTAAATATTTATGATATACTATAGGTACCCCCCCCAAGGTGTTAGCTGTTTTATTATAGGGTAAGCTTGAGAAGTTAAATTCAGGATCTGCATAGTTCAGAGTAGGATAAGCACCTTATGAAGAGACAGAGATTTCCTGATTTTAAAAGTGAAAAAGAAGATAATTAGGATAACAAGGGAGAACTAGTAGTACCAAGCCGGGAAAATAAGGGATGGAGACAAATACATTTGGAAAATAGAGACAGCTCCAAAACTGAACAGAAGGGAAGGCTTACACTCGTGGTTCCTGAGCCAAATATCAGCTTGAAACCAGAGTGAGAGGAAACAGGCCAGGAAAGGATGGAGGAATGGGAATTCAAGATTTCTCACGGAAGCATAGTGGAGGGAAAGATATTCAGGAATTTAACAGATGTGCTTTTGAGCTTTTCTTCTGGGTGCCAAATTTCTTAAGCACTGGTCTTTGCCAGGGGTTTGGCTGACTTAATCAGATATTTTCTGTTTAAAAGATTGTCTTTGTTTTCTGTTTGTGGTATAGTACTTATCACTTGAAACACTCTAGATTGAAGAAATTCTGGTCAGAAAATCAAGTAGGGGCGTGCTTGGGGGCTGAGGGTGGTAGTGAGGGCCATCTAGGAGTGGGTGCAGCCCTGGGGCTGGGCCCTTGTGGGGGTTCCTTGGTGTGTGTTCTTGTTTCTGAGAGGAGTATCACTTCATGTACAAGGAAGGTTTGTGAAGGTGAATGTGTGGGTTCAGAGGTTATCCGAATGGTCACATGAGCCAGGAAGTGAGGAATCGAAAGCATGGGTACCATGTACTGCACTCTGGACTCTCAGAAGCTAGACGTGGGGACTCAAATTGTAGAGCTAGGAAGCCAACCCCTCATTAGTACTGGAAGTACCCGGGGAGTCAATGAGCCTTCAGAAATCCCGGGGGCCCATAGGCAGCCTGTTCTGGGGGCAAGCAGGGAAACAGTGGGTGGCCCTTCCTGTGGGCATGCCCCCCACTCCACTCCTCAAGGGGGTTTTCTCTGCCCACTCACCCTCAGCAGAGGCATTTCCCCTTGTTTCTCTCTATGAGAGCCATGATTGAAGGCTCTGGGGAGGATTCAATCAGCAGTCCCTTCACTTCCTAGTTATCAAGCTCAGGCAAGCCATTGAGCCTCTCTCAGCCAAGCCCTCTCTGTACAAATGGGGTTGTATGCAGATTCTGTGACAGTCGTGCAAGCTGCTTTGTAAAATAGAAATTGCTATTCAAATGGTAGTGCTATCATTTTAAACACATCTTCACCATTATTTAATACATTCAGATAATCATGATAGGAAAGCCAAACTCCAATGCAGCGCATTCCCCCCAGTGGATCTCAGAGCGGGAAAGCATAGGCTAACTCTGTACATGTGACTTTGTGAGGGAGAAGCTCCCTCTAAGGACATCCTAGACTGACTATCCAGACGATTTCTCTCACCAACCTAGCTGCAGCTCTGGCTTTAGGCTTTCTAGGGGACAGAATCCCACTGAGGTCTCAAGGAGTCAGATCGTGCCAAAGATGCTTAACTGCCCTTAGGATGGCAATTGCCAGGCTTAGCAGATCACCCAGCTGCGTGCCTTTTGGCCTTGGGCACGGTCTGGTGGGAATAGAGAGTAGGGGATGAGGCCAAGAGGTTGGCCACTTGCCTGTCTCCATGGGTGCCTGTCCTTCCACCTGCTTCTCTGGCTGATCCTAGAACCATCCATCTGGGCCCCTGCAGGGCCCCAGTTCAGGCTGCCCTTCGCACCAGGTTAGATTACTAAGGTCACCTCTCCATTGGCCTCTTTGTGGCAGTTTACTTCCCTCCACTCTTTGTTACTCATGTAGCCGGAGACATTTTCCCCTTGACCTGCTTCACACAGACCCAGCTAGGTTCCAGAATTTTCTTTCAGTCATGCTGGCTTTGCAGTCCACACACTGGCCTCCCCGTTTCTGAGCTAGCCGTTCCCTGAACAGAATCTCCTCCTCTGGGCCTTCCTGCCTTGTACCTGGATTTTCATTACACACATGTATCCTCTCCCTACTTCCCCGTAAGCAAAGTAAAATCCCCGCTCATCCTTCAAGCTCTAAGCCATTTGACACTTCTTCCAGAAGCCTTTCCCACTCCCCTCATGCCTCTGTTAGAGGTGTCTTCATGTGTGTCAGCAACACTGCTACTCCCCCCACACACACCCCACCCCGAGGGCAGAGACCTCCCATCTTGCATCTCCCTCACAGCACGGAACACTATAGGGGCTCATAGCTTATTTAGAGAATTGCAATGGAATTAAATTGGGAATGAGCCAGAGAGAGGTGGATTAGAGCCTCGTGGTCTTTCCCTAGAGAATAGGAGGTCAGGGTTGCCCTGAGGTGGGTGATGTTCCAAGCACAGGTGACAGCTGTCAGCCTGTGACATTGCACAGCACAGGCTAGGGTTTCACACCCCCACCCAAATGCCCCCTGTGTAGCAGCAGTATCACAGGACAGTAATAAAGTCAATTATTGGATAAAAATCACTGGTTCCTAAAGCTTCATTTTGTGCTATTAGCCGGAGAATGCTCTTTCAAAAGGAGATAACAGAGAAAGAAAGAGATCAATTACAAGATAAGATCGGTGGTACTGAGGCCAGCTGCACACTGCTGAGGGGCCCCTTTACCTGTCCTCTGTGGGCCTAGCACCTGCACTAGTGCCTGCAGGCCCCCCGCCCCCCAGGCCTTCCTGTTAGATTCCGTAAGCAAGCGTGAAAGAGTATCCTGGGCAGTGATGGGGTGGGCAGCCCCCAGGCAGCTTTAGATACTTGCACTGCGACTAGGTCAGCAACACCCTGAATGAACATCTCATCCCTGTGACAGTGCCAGCCCCGGGGCTCCAGCCCTCATATTCCTGGTCAGGGCCTGGTCAATAGGTTCTTCCCAGAGACCCAGCATTCTTTTGGCTTTGATGAACCTGCAAGGTCTGAGCTTGGTTGGATACAGACTGACTTTCCCCTGGGGTGACAGTGCTAGCATCCACCCGGCCGTGGCCATCCAGGGAAGCATCCAGCTGGTGAAGCCCTAAAGCTCACACTTGCTAGCTGTGTGGGAGGCTCCCCGGCTGTGGAGCTGGTGTGGGCAGGGCGGACGAAGCAGAGGAGGCAGCCTGGCCTCTGGCAGGAGGCCTCTCCTTCCTGTGTAAATCCTCTCACTTCCTCCGCTGTGTGAATGCACTGGAGGCCCCGGGAGAAGGCGCTCTGTTTGGGCTGCCGCTGTCCACCTGCATGACCTCTGACAAGCCAGTCAGCTTTGTGAAACCTGGATTCTGACCCAGTGCAGAGGGCTTTGGGGAGGATGAAATAAGATCGCGCACAAGCCAACTGCCTTATACCTTCTAAAGTGCTGTTGCCATGTGTGGCAAGGGTTAGTTATTAACCTGCTTCTTAAAAATAATCACCAATTCTTAGCTGGAGGAAGAAAGGAGCACACAGGATATCTGTCTAGTGGGTGGCACACCATTATAGACAGATCACCCACTTCCCATCACTGTCTTCCTATGGCAGAGGAGGGAATGACAGTTATTGTGTACCTACTATGTGCCAGTTAACTGTGCCAGTAGTTTCGGCCACATGTTCTCAAATTACCTTGGAGAGGTGGCCCCTGGGGTGGGGATACGAGAATCCACTTCCTAATTGTAGGATCTTAAGCAAGTTACTTATCCTACTGAGGGTTTTTCTTTGTCTACATAATGGGAATGTGAGCAAGACCCACTCATACAACTACTTTGCGTCCTGCACAGAGCCTGGTGGCCTACGGTGCTCGGTAAGTGGTAAATGTCTTTATTGGAGTTGCTCTGTTTATTTTTGTTGCTGATGGTTTTATTAACGTCTTACCTGTGGCACCATCTTTGAGCTAAACCTTGCCAGAACAAGCCTGGCCTCTGTGGTTGGGCACTGATAGACAGATAGGGGCTGGTGGAGGGCGCAGAGCCATTCTCACAGACTTCCCGTTTGTGTCACACAGATTTTGGATGCTGACTGGGATGACCTGTGGGACCAGTTTGATGAGCGGCGGTATCTGAATGCCAAAAAGTGGCGTGTGGGCGACGATCCCTATAAGCTGTATGCTTTCAACCAGCGGGAGAGCGAGCGGATCTCCAGCAATCGGGCCATCCCCGACACTCGCCATTTGAGGTACTTCCTCCTCCGCCTCTCTTCCTCTCCGCCCCTCCCTGCTGTCCTGACAGATCAGCAGCAGCTTGATTTGTGTAATGCTCAGTGCCAAGAACCAGGGCAGGCAAACCGTTTGTTGCCAGTTGGATGCTAGATGGTTAATGATTGGTAATTTATGCTGTCTGTGCTGCTCATTGTTGTCAGCTTCCTCAGAGCATCTCATGGACAGGCTGGGAGGCCTCTTTCCCTGGCACCTCGCTCCTCTCACCCATGGTCATCCTAGGCGATACATGCCAGGAAATCATGGAGTCCTCAAAACCCTACAGCAAGGCCTGTTTTTCCCTGGCAGGTTCCCATGGCCAGGCCTGGCTTTCAAGCTGGGAGAGGGCAGGATGGGCAGACCCCTGGGAAGTCAGGATAGTGGTGTCTTCTGTTGCTGGGAGAGATCCTTCTTCTGACGGCCCAGGCACATTGTGCCGTGGGAGAAGAGAAGGCAGAGGGGCCTGTTCACTTGCCATTGGCTCTGCTGTCTGCTCTGCAGCAGCCCACCACACAGCCTACATCCTGCCATCCCCCTGGTCAGGCCACATCTTCAGTTGTGTTGCAGAGATCAGGCCTGGCGCAAATGTGGAAAACTTTATTTCCTAGCCAAAAGAGTCTCTGTGAAGACATTTTGCCCCATTACCAATCTTTCCTAGAGTCCTACCAGCCCTTCTCTTCTGGGCAAGGTCTGAGTAAGCAGGTCAGTCTCAACCCCAGCTCCTCCCCTCCTAGCCTCCCTGCCTCCAAGCTGGGAGGCCCAGTTGTACAAAGGCCCAGGAGGGTGTGTTTCCTGGACTTTGCACCAGCCCAGAGTAGCAGACTGGCATGCTTAGGGCAGAGGGGCTTGACGGCAATGTTAAATGGAGAAGCTGCAGGACTGGTGTTAGCTTCTTAGATTTCTATATTTGTTTGGGTCTGTGGGCACCAAATTGTGGATGTGGACACTGGGGTTTACGAACAGGACGATCAGAATTTTCTTGACTAATGAGGCTGGTCAGTCTGGTGGTGCTTAAGTTGACAATATATGAGGCTGGTGGACTCAGTTTCCCCAGCTAGGCCGTACAACTTGAAACCTTGACTTAAATAACATGTAACCTGTGGAGGGGCACAACCAGTCCTTGTCAATCACCATTATTCCGAAAACAAACTGGAGTCCTGGTATCCACATGGGTAACGCCAGGAGGACAAACTAGGTGATATCCATGAGTTTTTCTAACTCTGACAGTCTGAGAACTTAACTCTCCCCTCGAGGTACCCATGAGACTCATCCGTAGCAGCAGGGCCTGGAAGTCCCCTATAAGCGGAGACCCAGGGGACAGGCTATCCCCAGAACACTCCCTGCTGCTGGCCTAAAACTTCTTTAAAGTCAAATTCTTGTATTATTCCTACTAAAATTCCTCCGCACTGATCCCTGTCCTTGGTGTCTGATAGAATTTTATTTAAATATTAGGTTATTTTATTTCTCTGAGATTACATATAGGAGAACAGGAAAGAGGGAGAAGACAGCAGGCTGAGAAGCCCCACTGGGTCTCAGCTTGATAGGGCCTCCCTTGCCCCAAGTTGAGATGCTGACACCTTCCAAAGGGACAAAGAGACACCTCCTGGCCAGGAAAGGAACTGGTGCACTTGAGTGACAGCTGTCAGAGAGACACCTCTGAATGCTCCCACCTGCAGTAGGGAGGCTCTGGGAATCCACCAAGCAGGCAGGTGGTACACAGGGAACCCCTAAGCAGGATGAGTTTGTGTTCACCCTATTCTATGATCTGTGAGGCAGAAATGAAAGACTGACATCTGTGGTGGTTGTGGATGAAGAACTGGGCCTGTCCCCAGTGATCCAAGTTCACCTGGTCCAGTCCCAGGCTCTGCAGCTAACCCTGGGTTCCTTCTGTTCTGTAAGTGTGATCTTCTGGGATTACAGCAAGAAGAAAAGAGAGGATTTAGACAGCATCCAGACACCCTTTGGGAAAGGAAAAGGAAAAGTGCTTTCAGCCATGTATTTGCCTCAGGGCATGAACCTTGCTCTGTGTGAGCTAGGATTGTGTTACTCAGAGCATTTCAGATTTATGCATCCTAATTGAAAAGAGCAGGAAGGGGAGAGGAGAGCAGACTGGGAATGAGGGCAAGCACATGGAACCAGGCAGCTATGGCAGGGGTATTGAGCACCTACTGTGTGCAAAGCCCTAGGCTAGCACCATGAGAGGTCACCATCTCCAGGCTGAGTCTGGTGTATATCACTGTTGTGGGGATAAGCGTTCCAGAGACTGCCAGAAAAGCCTGGACTTCTTCCCTTAAATGGGCCCCATTGCAGGGTTACCTTCTGTCTACAGGGTCTCCCACTTCCAGCCCTTGCCTCCCAGAGAATCTGTGTCCATGAAGTTGAAGTCACCAGTTAAGTCCCTTAATCCTTCTGTGATTCCAGCCTTTCTACTGTATCCTGACTTCATCCTGTTGTAATGCGTGGGGCTTGCCTGCCTGTCTGACAGAGCCCTAGGGCCCAATCATGGGCCACGCCTGCCCCAGCGCCCACCAGTGACCTACATTCTGTAGACCAGGGATTCTCAACAGCAACTGACATATTGGGCCAGATAATACTTTTTTGTGGAACTGTCTTGTGCATTATAGGATGTTTAGCAGCATCTCTGGCCTCTACCCACTAGATGCCCATAGCATCCCCAAATTGTGACAACCAAAAATGTCTCCAGACATTGCCAAATGTCCTCTGGAGACAGAATTGCATGAGAACCACTGCTGTAAAGCCAGCCCCACTTGCTACCTGAGTTCTCAAGAATGAAATATAAACATGCATTATTAGCCCAGCAACAGGACAAGACCATATCTTCCCTGAAAGGCAGAGTCAAGCAGCAGGCAGTACAGCCCAGGGGTTACGGATACAGACTCTGGGACCTGGTCACCCCGGTTCCAGTGCTGGCTGTGCTGCGGACTGAGCTGAGGGAACCCGCCATTGCCTGGCTTCTCTGGATGGCAGTTTTCTGTTTTGAAAAATAGGGATCAAGATAACCATGATGATAACCACCTAATGCAATTTCTGTAAGGATCAAATAAAATATATGTAAAGTACTTACCTACTCTGTAGTAAATAGTCAAAAAATTTCCATTGTAGTTACTATTACAGGGTAATAATATGGTCAGGCTGGCACTGCAGGGCCTGGAACGGAAGAGGAGGGCTCTTCTGAGAAATGCAAAGATGCCCAAGGCAAGAGATGCCAACCAAACCCCAGGTATCAGGCAGGGGCATTAGGAAGATCCCTAAGTTGTCACGAGTGGTGGTGGGGCCAAGAGGGATAGAAGCGGTTTCAAGGTTAAGTCCAATGCTAGCGAGCTGGGAGTAGTAGAGTGAAACCCGTACAGGTGGCTGTGGAGTGTAGGCCTCAGCAGGAACCTCCAGAGCTCTCAGGCCAGGACTGAGGAGGACCTCTTGGGAGCTTTTTAAAAATGCTGATACCCAGTCTCTGACCAGCTCTTTTCTAAGTTCCCCAAGTGATCCTAATGAGCAGCCAGGCTTAAGAACCGCTGTTCCAGGTAAGTGTTTCTGAAACTTAAATGGGCAAACAAATAAATCATCTGAGGATCTTGTTAACCTCTGATTCAGCAGGTCAGGGGTGGGGCCTCTGAGGCTGCATTTCTAACAAGCTCCGTGCCACTGGTTCATGGCTTAGAACAATGGTTCTCAAAGCTGGTTCCACACACTGAAAGCCCAGCAGCAATGGGCATCACTTGGGAACTTGTTAGAAACACAGATTTTTAAGCTTTACTCCAGAACTGCTGTATCGGAAACGTTGGGGGTGTTTCTGTGTCGTGACAAGCACTCATGGTTATTCTGATGCTTGCTCAAGTTTGAAGACTATAGAGCATCCACTTGCACTTGCACTTGTTTCTGTGGACCAGATGAATGAAGTCCATGGGTGGGTTGGTTCAGCCAAAAGGATCAGAGTTTGAGTAGAAAGTCAAGGCCCTGGAATAAGGCTACCTGCTTGACCACATGTAGCAGCACTCTCCCTCAGTCCAGATGACAGGACTTCTGTCTCAGGCCCGGTGTAGACCTTTGGCTTCTCTGTTTTTTTCCTGCCCCTCCCTCTTCTAGTTCCTTCAACCACAGACTCTATATGCCACCATCCTCCTGGCAGTCAGCATCACCTTTACCAGGAAGTTCCTACTTTGGGGCCATTCCTGGACCCGCTGCCATTGGCCAACACTGGACTCCTGGTTCCTTTGTGGGACCCAACCCCATTGATACAGGCTTCCCTCCCAATGGTCCACCTTTGTGTTCCCATCATGCCTTGCAGCTCAGGTCCTACTAATTATGACACTAATTGCCCTCTAGGTGGATTGATCTTTGGCAGCATCTACTACAGTGTCTGATAGGTAATAGGTATTCAATAAATGTTCTTGAACAAACAAAAGGGAGAGTAAGACTGGAAAGAAATTGATGACTTTCTCCTATCTACCTGATGTGCAAAGAGGAAAAGGGGCTAGAAGAAGTCCCTTCTTTTATCCTTCCATCCTCAGGGACTTCAGATGAGGAATCTGGAGAATGGTTAAAGGAAAAAGGCTTTTTTCCTTTAAAGAGTTCTCATTCCTGAAAAGAAAAGAGTGAAAAAACAGCCTGTGGGAGGGGTCTGAGCTTATTAAATTTGCTTCCAATTTTCTTACCACAGTAATTGGATTCTGATTTATAGGACGCGTTTGGACAGTGCCTGAAACAGAAAACTATTAGCTGAGCATTAGAACAATCACTGCCGAGAGGGTGGGTGCTCGGGTGAATTGCCTAGGAATCCAAAAATGCAGCTGGTGGGATGAGGACAGGAAGAAAGATGGAAAGCTGTGGAAATTTTCACCCACCAGGCGGCTGTGCTGATTGAAAAGCCTAGTTCATTGGCAGTGTAGAACCCCTGACAGGCAAGTCCTGGTGCGGTATCATGTGACAGGAGAAGCCCCAGAGAGGCCAAGGGCTTAATTTCTCTGTATGGAATAGGACAAAGTTGCCATTTCTCTCTTGTTTCTTTGCCCCATGGAGCCCACAGTATTTTGGAGGCTGCTGAGTTTGCCTGGAGTGTGGTGTAATTGAGGAGAGGAGTAGAAGATGAGACTGCGGCAGGCTTCAAACTCCACTTTCCCAGGGTTTATAGAGCCCATGGGGTGAGTGATGAGTGATGCCCACTCCAGGATAGTTTAGAAAGTGAGTGTCCACAGTTTCCAGTGGATCCCTACTTATTCACCCTTTGGGTTTAACAACCTTCCCCCACCCAACCCACTCCTTACATAACGTTTGACATTTTCACAATCTTGAGATTGAAACCTGCTATCACCAGCCTTTAGACACATCTTTGCTGCAGCTCCGTCTCCTAGTTCTGGATTTAGGTCTGTAAGAGGAGTGGGGACTAGGTATCTAGCAGTGGCCTTTCGCACACCTCTGCTCCTCTCGTGGCTTTGTTTTCTCGTCCATAGTTGCACTTGAAGCTGTATCATTCTATAAGTGGCCACACAATTGTAGATCAGTTCATTCTCCTGTGGTTGGTCCTCTCCTCCCAGATATATACACAAACATACACTCTGATCTCCCACCCTGCCTCAGTGTGATCAAAATGATTGCACTTGTATCAGGGCATCCTAACCCTAAATTTTCCCCCCAAAGGCCCATACTTCTAACACTGGTGAAAGCTTTAATATCCAGGTCTTGTGGAATCACAGGGATGCATAAGTCATGGCCACCTATATCAAGGAGAGGGGGTAGTATGCCATAAATAACTTTCAATGTAAGGAAGAAACAGCATCTAGCTGGGGTGAGTCTGAGACGATTTCCCAGGGGACTTCTGCTTTCTATAAAGTATTGACTGGCCCAACAAATGGTCATCGTTTTCCAGTTGTTCTGCTCCCACTGCTGTTCCCACATCCTGGTAGCTGGATGTGCCATCATCCAAGTAGCACATAAAATATCTGGCAGTTAAGAAGCTCTTAAATGGGGGCATACCCCTCGAGAAGGGGGAAATATTTTGATAAAGCAAATGTGTATTTTCACGGTTACCTAGCAATACTTATGGGGTTGCTTTGATTATGGGGGAGCTGGTGGCAGGAAGGACTGTGCCCTTGAGCAGTGGGCTGGAAGGAGTCAAAGCAGGGAAGCCCCATTAGGTCACCAGCTGGGTTTGATTGTCCCCCTCAGCACATTCTCCCAGCCTGTGTCCAATGCCGTGCTAAATGGTTCAGATGGTGGGATGCCCATCGCTTGCCTAAAGGGAAAATACCATACTTCAATACACATCACCAGGAAGAGATTTTTTCCTTTGCTCCTTTTCATCCTGGGAAATGAAGGGGCAGTGGCCCAGCCTCGGCTCGCATTTCTCCCTCCTTATATTTACTCAGTTGGAATGGCCGCCAAAGATCATCATCATTTCTCTCCTTGTACTCATCATTTAGCTGTAATAGGATAAAAAATCTTTATGGCCAGAACAGGTAAGCATAAAAAATGTTCATACGCCTTCAGAGTCCAGGCTATTCCACCAGCTCAGCACAGAGTTGGTGATTGCACACCAAGGTGGCGGGGAGAGGAGGGGGAAGCCATTCCAGACACTTAGCTTTTGCAAACAAGGTTCCCATCGCCATGTCCTGGTTCCCCCTGGGCACCATTTTTCAATAACGGAGTTTGAGAGCCTGTTGGTGGTGGCTCTGAGTGCGCTGCACTCCAGAGCATCTCAGACTTTCAGGGAGCTTTGGAAGGGAGCAGCAGGAGGACTTTCTGAACATCCTGGAAGTGGCTCTGCAGGAGGACTGTGTCTGATGCTGTGGGCAGCTGTTTTGAGTGTCACCTATGGAGCCTCAGAATGGGTCCTCACCAGGTGGAGGGGAAGAAAGACCACAGAAGCTGAGATAGCAGGTGCCTCTGGATCGGGATCCCTTCCACTCCCATCCCCGGGGCCTTTCTTGCTGCCCCCGCCCCCCACCACTGGCCCCTCTGTGAGTTTCAGACACATTTCCCAAAGAGGCAGCTCCTCAGCCTTTGAAAGGAGGCCAGTCGAGAAAATCTGCTGATGAGAAGTCCTCTGGACAAACTGCCTTAGCTAATGCTTCTCATACTTTCCTTCCTAGATAATTTCCACCAACTCTGCCATTGCATTGTGCACCTCATTCATTCATTCATTCATTCATTCATTCATTTTCCCTATTTTCCTCATTCATGTGTTCATTCACCCACTCATCACATTTTCCAAGTACTAACCACACGCCAAGTTCTATGCTAGGAATTTATCGCCTTCCCCCTACCCAGGAGCTCTTGGTCCAATGGGAGAAATGCACATGGGACTGATTCCTGATGTTTGAATGTGGATTGCCCTGAGGCCAAGTCCTTGATTCTGGGGTGAATGCCCAGACTTCTTGCCCTTGATTTCCAAGCCCGTCTCCTGCCCTGTCCTTGGTTTGGGTGTAGCTGTTTCTGCCTTGGCCATGGAGCAAACCACATGAGTTGGGAGCTTTCCTGTAAGAAAGAGAAAACAGCATCAGGCTGGCCTATGGAGAAGGAATTTGCATGTGGATGGGAGGCAGAGGCCTTTTAAAGGAGATGGCATCTGGGCAGGAACCGGGGGAAGACAGGTAGGATTTTAGCCAGTGGTAGGCACTCCCAGTTGAGGGAGTAACATACCAAAGACAAGGCGATAGAAAGCCACAGTGTTTTGTAGGATTCAGCCTAGTTTCCTTGGAGTGTGGGATGATGGAGGGGAGGCGAAGATAATTCTGGAAGGGAAACTTGGGGTCATGTTGTGGCTAAGTCTTGAATTCAGGATAAGGAGCTTCGAGTCAATGCAGTAAGCACTGTAACTCTTTCATTTTCTCACTGTCATTGCCTCATCATCACGGCAAACCAGGGGATGCCTTAAGCAACACAGCCCTGGCCAGCACTGTGTTCTGGGAGCTCCTGCCAGGTTTGGAAGGGGACCAAGGTAGGGCTGAACACAACTGTGCCAAGCTGCAGTGATGCTAACCCTCTCCCCAAGAGAAGGGTGGGCAACAGTACAAAACCAGCTGAGCCTGAGCTGGGTGCCAGTTCATGGGGGTACAGCATGATGTGGGATCTTGGCTTTAAGGTACTGGCATCCTTGGAGTGGGGGTTTTGGGTCTTACACTGGGGAGTTTGTTCTGAGATGAAATGGGAGGGATGAGAAGCAAAAACTCGTCCTGAGGGAAAAGGAGCTGGTGGGGACCTAGAAAATGGGTCTGTCCTTCACCCCTAGACTAAATTCTGGTTTTCAGGATGGAGTACTAGTACTGGCTGTGGAGACTTGGGCAGAAGAACGAGACTAATAGATTAACCACATACCTAAGAAAGGAGATCCAGGCTCAGAGAGGTTAAGGGACTTGTCCAAGGTCACGCAGCTAGTCAATGCTTGGCAGAAACTCACAGTCAAGTTTTCAGATTCTAGGTCTATGTATAGTTTTTATTCTGTCACAAACATAAAGCTCCTATTATATCCAAGTTCAGTGTGTGTGTGTGTGCGTGTGTGTGTGTGTGTGTGTGTGTGTGTGTGTGTGTGTATGATTGAGTTGTGCTTGTGAAGCAAGGAAAAGAGATGATGCATGAGGATTCTGGGTTTCCTAGCTAAGGTAGTTTAATATTTATTTTATCCCTGCTTAGAGGCATGGAAATAACATGTATTAATTAGCTAATGGAGTCAATTGTTTCTTCCGGCGTTCTGTCACCAAGGCCAAATTCTTATGGGCAGGTAACCCAAGGAGAACCTGTGTGCCTTTGAAAGGTACTAAATGGCCTTAGTTTGCGGGCAGACCTCCCTACCTCCTCCCTGGGTGTGCCTCCTGTATTACACATTGCCAGAGGAAGGAGGCGATAGAAAGATGTGGAAAGAGATAGAGAAGTATGTTCCACATCCAGGATGGGAAACTGATTTGGAATTAAATAATTGAAAGTTAGTTAAGTATAAGGCACTCCAGCTGCTTTTCCTCGTAGAGCTTAGATTCCCCAAGAGAGCAAATTCCCCAGTCTAGTGACTCAGAACTGCCTTAGTGCCCTCCACAGGTCACCAGTTACCTCCTCACCTGTGCGTCACTCCCCGAGGGAAGATTGTTCCCTTAAGCTAACCTTGAAAATAAGTCTTGGCCCATGCACTCAGGGCCAATCACACCAAGGGGAATGTGCTATCATTTCTCTCTCCTCTACATTATCTTTAAAAAAAAAAATTGTGGGCCAGCCGAGTGGCTCGGTGGTTAAGGGATGCCAGTGGCCCCAGTTTGGGTCCCACATATGAGGGCCAGTGACACTGCCCTCAAAAACAAACAAACAAACAAAAATTGTTTGGGGGTGTGTGTACTTTTAAGAAGGCAGAAGGCTGAGGAGGACACCCTAGATTTGCACTCTGCATCATGGGGCATTCTCTTTAGTGCTATGGGGAACCCCAGAATGGCTGGAGTTCTCAGAGGAGGAGAAGGCATTGTTGAGTTTGGCTGTGGCCCTTGCCTATTTCATGGGCTGTATTAAATCCTTTCAGTTCCGTGGCTTTTGAAATATCGCTGCAAGTCTAAAATATGTGCCAGGACCAGACAGAATCTGTCTTCATTTTTTCTTAAGTAACCTTTCTATCAGAGTATCACATATATACAGAAAAATTCACACTTCATACATGTACAAATTGAGGAGGTTTCCAAAGAGAACACGACCATGTTCCTGGATCCGACACCTCAATCAAGGACAAGAAATTTCTGCGTGCAAGAAACTACCCTGTCGGGCCGGCCGAGTGGCGCAGTGGTTAAGAGCTGGCTTGGGACGCCAGCAGCCCCGGTTCGGGTCCCACATATGAGGGCCAGTGACACTGCCCTCAAAAAAAAAGAAACTACCCTGTGCCTCTGTCCCACTCTCCACCACGATTAACACTGTGCAGACTTCAAGTGCCGTAGACTAGCGTCGCTTGTTGTTGAACTTCATTTAAGTGGAATTTCACAGTATGTACTCTAGTGGTCTGGCTTCCCTCAAAATTAGATGTGTGAAATCCAACCACATTTTGCAAGACACAGTATCTTCCTTCTCGTTGCTGTATAGTATTCCTTTGGATCAATATATATTAATTCATATATCTATCTATTCCACTATTCATGCTTATTTGGGGTTTTTCCAGTGTGATGCTCTTATGAATAGAGCTCCTGTGATCAACCTCATACTTGTCTCTTGGTGAACATGCATACGTGTGTCTATAGCGTGTATCCCTTGAAGCTTTTGTAGATCCTGACAAACACCTAAGAAAGTGGTTTGACTGGTTCCACTCACTGGTGTAGGGGCGTTCCAGCTGCCCCACCTCTTTGTTAGCCGTTAGTTGCTATTACCTGTCTTTTTCATTTTAGCCTTTTTAGAGGCTGAGTGCTGGCATATTATTGTGGTTTCAATTCGCCTTTCCCTTCTGATCAGTCAAGTGGAGCCTCTTTTCATAGGTTTATTGGCCACTTGAATACCCAGTCAAGTGTTTTGCCCCTTTCCTATTCATCTTCCTATGCCCTTTGCCCAAGAACCAAGCAGAAAACCTGGCTCTTCGTCTGCCCTCAATTACCTGCTTTTCTTCTGATTATTTTTGTGTTTTGTCCCACATCTTGGCAGCGTGAGAAAAGGGGAGAAACATAAGATGTGCATCTTTCCTAGGATATTGCTGGCCCCTTCAGCAATCTGGTGTCCATTTTCCTACCTGTAAGAAGAGAACAGTAGCTCAGAGATGGTTATTAAGGTTACTTTCAGCTCTGGCTGCTGGTTGATAATACTTCAGCCAGTAAGGACGTGCGGGAACTGACTTAGGAGCTGAATTGGATTGGAGGCTATTTCCAGATGCATGACTCCTCCAGCTCAGCAGCAGTCCCCTCCCCCAGCGCCAGATTAATCTTTCCCCTCACAGGCTTCCTTTCCCAACAGGACAGGAGGACCTGCAGGACCATTAGAGCTGTCCTTTTTCATTGCTGCCTTGTCCACCTTCTTATGCCTTCCCCACCGCCTTGTGCCTTCCACTCAATGGAGGTCACCAAACCCCCTCCCAGCTTAAGACACCAATGTAAGCTGGTGTGACACAGTCTTTGCGCTTATCTGAAGGCCCCAGGATCTATTAAACACAAAACAGCTGAGCTGTTTGCTCCTGGAGATGTCACATCACGTGGGTGGCAGCTTGACTGCAAACTGGTGACCTGCCCACGTTTTTCAGCCTAGAATAAGGAGTTGGAATATACAGACATTTTCCTTTTAAAACCCAGAACACTGACATGTTCCGTTACCATTTTCCCCCAGTGCTTTAAAGAACCGTTGATGTGATGTGCTACATGGGCCCCTAATGCCAGAAACAGGGCTGGTAGCATTGGCTTGGGGAATTCTAAGGCAGCTCAGGGTACCTGGGGCAATCCCTGAGTCAAAGACTGAACCTCGCAGTAAGTCCTCAGTCAGAATAAGAATAATCACACCCTATGTTGATATGAGACTTGACGAAGAGCTCTCATATCTCTTTCACATGACATTCTCAATAGCCTTTGGGTTGAAGAAGTCCTTGCCATTTCCAGGGGAGGAAGCTGAAGCCCAGGCAAGATAGCTGGTTAATAGGAGACCTAGTCTTGTGAGCTTTGAGATAAGGCATCTCTGCCAGTTACTAGCCCGTTCTTGGGTGCGTTACTCAAACTCCCTGAACCTCAGTTTCCTCATCTGTTAAATGGAAATAATAATGGCACTTAGGGTTGCTGTGAGAGTGAACAAATCCGCAGTCCATGTCAAATGCTGAGCACAATCCATCATCCCTAGTGAGTGCTTGGTGACTGTGTTAGCTGTGGTGATAACTAGTTAAATGGGTATTTGAATTAGGATCAGTATTAGCACACAGACCCTGGTATCTTTTTTACTGCTGCTCAGCTGTGAGTTAAAGCAGGTCTGAGAGGGTGATCACTCCGAAAGAAGAAGGAGCAATGTGAATGAGTTTGGAGAGGTCCTGGTTTAGCACCCTGTGCTCCACCTCTGAGTTGGGGTGCGCTCCAACAACAAGGTGGGGTAGGGTTAGAGGGGGCACAGACAGAGCTTCCAGCCTCATCCTTAGCTCCTGGTGCTGAATGCTTAACTTGTCCAAATGTTAAACTTACTTTAAAAACTGGAAGGTAAAATAAGCATTGAGGCAATTGCGATGCCAGGTCTGGTGAAATTCGTACTTTTAAGATATTGAGGATAGAAGCCAAGGCCAGTAGAGAGAGTGATTTAAGGGCTGGGGGCCAGGAAGTACAAAATGTATTTGACAAGAGATGAAAAGAGCAGAGAGGGGATGACAGCTGTGGGTGGGAGAAGCTGTGGAAAGGAGGCTGGCTGTGGTGACAAGACAGTGGGATGGAGTGATGCAATCAGCAGGGCCCAAGGGCGGCTGGAAAACTGAGGAATGTGTGATGTGACAGAAGAAAGGCTCTGCTGCAGGACCCATGGAGTCACGTAGCCAGCCCAGGTTCTAGCTGGGCTAACCAGAGGCAAGCTCAGCATAAGTGTCTTGTAGTTTTCCTTGATGGCCCTGATACAACAAGAGGAAGCCTTCTTATTTGATTGAAGCTTATTATATCCCAACAGCTTTCACCTTCCGCCCTCACCTACCTTCACAATGACCCTGAGGCTAGCCAGAGCAGGCAACAGGACATGGTTCTCCTGTTCCCATCTCCTCCCTGTCTCCTTCTTGATTCAGCATACAGACCCATCATTGATCCCTTACCCAAGCCTCACTGAGCCTGCCTAGACCATCTCTCAAGACAACAAGCACCCACTTTGCT
This sequence comes from Aselliscus stoliczkanus, assembly GCA_033961575.1. Lineage (NCBI taxonomy): Eukaryota > Metazoa > Chordata > Mammalia > Chiroptera > Hipposideridae > Aselliscus > Aselliscus stoliczkanus. The sequence goes on along the minus strand of CM066730.1, from coordinate 49,073,044 downwards.
CCCTGCTGCCTTATCTCAAGGCAGGCCCTGCTGTTCACCCTTTGACCCAAGCCCAGTCCTTGGAGCCCTACTCGTCTCTCACCCTGATTCTGTGTGTCTGCCTCCTAGATATCTCTTGGTCCTTGACCTTGCCCACACTCAGCTGCTGTCCCCTTGTGCCTGGATAGCTGCAGCAGCTGCCCTCCTACTTGGTTTTGGCCCTGCACCAATTCATCCTCCACACCTCCTCCACAGACACATCGCTCTTCATCTAAAAAAACACTTCAATAACTTCAGCTTACCCCTCCCCTAAAGCACACACACCCCAGCCAGGCTGTGCTCGAGGGTTCACACCTCTTCACCTTGGCTGCTCTCTCTGCTCAGGGCACTCTTTCATTTTTCATGAATCTGCTTGGTAGCAGGTGTGTGTGTGTGGTGTCCTCTCCCTAGGAAGACATCTTGCCTTCTCTGGCAAGTTCAGTAACTGTTCCTCACTCCCTCTCAGCAGCACCTGTTATCCCAAGTTGCAGGCATCAGTTTGACTTCCGTCTCCTCTCCGAGACCTTGAGTGACTTGGGGCAGGGATGCTGACTTCTCTGTCTCCTTCTAGAACCTTGCATGGTGCCTGGCACTCAGACTTCACCACCGTCAGCTGAGTGAACATGGGCTCAAAGAGTACCTCCCTGCACTTATTCTCAAGCTGTCTTCTGAAAACATCAGGGCTTGGGAGTGCAGGCATGGGAATGAATCCTCAGAGCAGAGGGAGAAAATCAAATCACAGGAAATTTAAAACTGCCTTCACTCAACAAAGAGTTCTCTGTGTTAGCACATAAATTCAGGACCTTAATCAGCCAACATTTATTGATCAAACTATTCCCCTGACATGTGGTAGGCTCCTTATATATGTTCTCTCTGTTAAGCCCCACAACAACTTTGCTGTGATCCTGGCTTTAGAGATGAGGAAATTGACTCCAGTGGGTTGAATAACTTGCCCAGGGGAACATAAAGAAGTAGAACAGTGGCCTCTGCCTATAGAGTAGACAGCATAGCTATGCAGAAAGGGCTATAACCCAGGCAGATCATGAGAAGTGTGATGGACGAAGCTGACTTGGGCCAAACATTGCACAACAGTTACAATCTATTATAGAACGGAAGATGGCTGGATGAGAGGTGTGTGGGGCTTGTGGATCAGGGCAGGATCGAGGGAGGTGAGTGGACTGGGTTTGCAAGGCCAGAAGGCTCCGGCAAGGGAACTGTGAGGCAGGGCTGGAGGGTGTACACGATGCTGGAGGCCTTGGGGTGCAGTCAAGGTTTAGCTTCAGGTAACTACTGAAGGTAGAGAGAGTTACATGTGTGAAGCAGTATGTTAGGAAGATTAATGTGGAAAGAGGGGAGGAATGCGATGGAGAGGTGGGTCTGCAGGTGGGAAGAACAGGTAGGGGGGTCCTGCAGTCCAGCAAGCCATGGAAGTGAGAATAAAAGGAAGGGATGGAAGCTGAATTTAGTACAGCACTGACTCAAGGATGGATTGACTGACCAGGAGGGTGCAGGATGGTGTGGGAAGCCTTTGCTTTTTACCTGCCCACATCAGACCTTCCAGAGAAGCACACTTCGTGAGCGCCCAGGAGAAGAAGAGACATGGGACACTTGGCCCTCAACCTGACCATTCCTGAGCTCAGGGTCCTGGGGTGTGGCGGCATCCTTTAAGTTTTTAGGCTGCAAGTCTTATCTCAGCTGCATCAATTTGAGGAAGTTTTCCCCCATTCGGTAGAAGGAGGGAATGACTCTTCTCTAATCCGTTAGCTGGAAGGTCTGAGAAAAATCAGGAAATAGCTCAGGGAATATGAAGGGGACACATCATTTTTTAGCAGGTGAGGGACAGGTCAGCCCAGATTTGTGATTTCCATCTTTCCTGAACTTTCCAGCATGCGGCCTTCAAGACCCAAAACAGAGGGAAAGGCCAATATGAATAAAAAGGTTTGCAAGCCAGTGAGTTGGATGACCACCACAGGGCATTCTAGTGGAGCGATGTGAGTTGGGAGCCAGACCTTGTGGTTTTACATCGAGGCTCTGCTGCTCACTGACTGGAACCTCACAGTCTTAGCGAGAGGAGGGATCCTAGCTCCTACCTCGGAGAATTACTGTAGATTTAAAGCTCGAAGAATATCTGAGACAGAGTGAGGGTTCAATAAATGGTACCTATTACTACTACTGTGGAACGTGATTCAAGAGGGGCTAAAATAAGACTTGAAGGAGCCCTAGTCCCAGATACTGAGGAATCTTTTTCAGGAAACATTGCAAAAAGAAGCCTTGGCCCACCCCAACACTTGAGTCCCAGCTAAACCCTGCATTTGCCTTTTGAGAACACTCTCTCCTGCACATGTGCACGCACACACACCACGTATACAGCTGACCTCCGGATGGTGCCTGGTACTACCTAACACAGGTCCTGGCAGTGTCCCCAGAGAAGCCTCTTTGCAGCCTCCCAAGAGCAGTTGATCTTCCCTGGTCCCTCACCAAACGTCAGTGTCCCACTCACTTTGAAGTAATTGGTCAATATAAAAGACCAAAATGAGTTGTCTGGGAAAGCAAAAGGGCCCTGGTGCAGAGTGGAGCAATGGTTGTTTCTAGGAGGTCTCAATGCAGCCAGAGGCATCTGCCTTCTCCAAGTCAGCAGAGAGCCCAGACTGCATGTGACAGCACAGGCAGCAGAAGCTCTTGAGGAGATAACAGGGCCAGACGTTGGAAAAAGCATACCGACCTGTTAGCATCAGTAGCACCAGGAACACAGTTGGGGCTGCTGGTTCCAGAGCAGAATAGAGACAGCCTGTCTTTTGCGTTCAGCATCCATGCTGTTTGCAATGAGTGGTCAGACAGACACAGGCTCATCACAGTTTAATGGAACAGACCCTTGAACTGTACTTTCAGATGCCAATTGGTGAATTAGTGCTGACCTGATCCAGGGAGTTGGGGGAGATTTTCTGAAAGCTAAGTTTTACAATGTAAAGGACTTTGAGTTGTTCTGAGATTACAGCCTTTCCTAGTGTTTAAACACCCTTTCTTTTATGAAATTATGATGATATTAAATAATGGGATTTTTATAATACATTCTTTCCTGTAAAATAGAATATTGCAAGCAATGGTCTCCATAATTTTTAAAATTTTATTTTACTTATACAAAAGAACCCAACATCTAGAAACCATTGTCTGACACTAATGTTGAAATTTTAAATTAGATTTATATATAAGCTACGGTTCATTAAATGACTCAAGGCAACACTGTCCAATAAAAATGGATGTGAATCTCATATGTAATTTCAAATTTTCTAGTAGTCACATTTTTAAAAGTAAAGAAATAAATGAAATTAATTTTAATAACATATTTAACTCAATATACTCAAATAATATCATTTTGACATAAGCAATGTAAAAAATATTGCTGAGATGTTTTACATTCATTTTTATATGAAGTCTTTGAAATCTTGTGTGTATTTCACATTTTCTGCGTATCTCCATTCCAACTAGACACACCTCAAGTGGTCAGTTACCACATGTAGCTAGTGGCTACTGGATTGGACAGTGCAAGTCTAGGGGAAGAAAGTGTTGAGCCATAATCATCTCATGGGGACATCCAAGAGATGACGCTCATCAGGACTGGGGTAGGATTGGGGTTATTAGCAAGTAGATGGGAATTGAAGCCTTGAACACAAGTTAGATAATTGAAGAGAAGAAAGATTAAAAAGAGTATGGCTTAGGAGAGAATTGGGGAAAGGGCCAAAATTTCAGATGAGGTAAAGAAAAGGAAAACCAAGAGGAAACAGCCTAAGAGAACAGCTGTGCTAGATTTCACCAAAACTAAAGGGCAAGAACCAATCATTTGGTGAAATGTATGACCCTCAATGTCAAGTGCTACTGAGATGACAAGAAGGGCAATGACTAAAAAGATTTCCTTAGATTTATTTAGCAACATAGAGAAGTAATAGGGACCTTGGTGGGAGTATTTTGGGGGAGAGGTGGCCAGCAACCCTATGTGGACTGGGGCCTGAGGTCTCTCTGAACCCTCTGACAGGGGCCCCCAAGCTTGAGTACTTTAAGAAAACATTGTTCTGGGCCTCAGTTTCCTCATCTGTAAAAAAGGAGGGAACTGGAACCGATATTTTCCAAACCTGTGTCCCACACAATTCTTGTTTAGTAGGATATTAAATTCTAGGCTTGGCTCAGTATGTATCTCATAAATATTTGAGTTCCCATTATGTGCAAAGGATGGGTGCTAGGAGGAAAGAAAATGTATCAGGGTGGGGATGGGGCAGGTTTTGAGGTCAAAGCTTGGTAAAGAGTAGGCTAGCAGAAGTCTCAGAACCTTTATCAAAGTAATGTGCATTGGTGGATCACTGAAAAAATAACATGATATTCTTCCACTATTTTTTATTTGCAAACTTATTTGACTATTGCCCACTTTATTCACAGAGCATACACAGAGTTTTGGAGATAATGTCAGCAGCTCATAGTGTAGGGACTGCCTAGCCAGATGATCTCTGTGATCCCTTCCAATCCATGATTGCAGCAACCCAGGAGTTTATCTGGAGCCAAAGAGCTGGAGAGCTTAAAAATAAAATACAGGTGGAGGCTGAGCCTTCAGGGAAGCCTAAACAACATGGTGTCCTGTATCGTAGTGCCCCTCTTCCCTTGTTAGCCTCCCAGTTTGTCAGCAAAGACCCCTTTGGGCATTCTGATGTTATGAGGAAAAGGTTTGCCGAGCTGACTTCTGAGATCACCATTCTGATCTACAGCCTGCAATAAATTTGATGGAGAAGTGCCTTAGAATTGTCAAGGTATAGCCTTTCTTAGAAATCAGATGCTACTGGAAGTCGATGGCTAAGAAATCCGGGAGGTTTCTTTGAGGAACAAGAAGTAAACTGCAGACCCTGAGCTGTTTTGACAGATGGATTCAACCAAGAATATTGTGATGGTTGGTGCAAGGGGGTGCATTTGTTGGCCTGAATAGGCTCACCCTGAGACCAAGTCTCCTGCCAAATGGCCTTGTATTCATGGAACGGAGAAATGTCTGTGATACCATGTAGGTCAGCCTTTCTTTTTTTTTTAAATTTTATTATTTATCTTTTAGACTGGGTTTTCTTGTTTTTAACTGTATAAAAATTAATTTAATTCCCAATTACAGTTGACATACAATATTATATCAGTTTCAGGTATACAACATAGTGACTAGACATTTATACACCTTATGAAGTGATCACCCCGGTAAGTCTAGTATCCATCTGACACCATACATAATTATTACAATATTATTGTAGGTCAACCATTTTTGTTTTGTTTGTTTTTTTAGTTTCTATTGCCTTTTATTTTTTATTTTTTTATTTTTCATTTTTATTATTTTTTTTTGTTTCGGGTATACAAAACAATGTAATAGTTAGACATTTCATCCCTCTATCTATTGCCCCTTTGACATCATATATATCTATTACAATTGCACTGACTCTGTTCCCTATAGGTCAGCCTTTCTTAACTGGACTTCTGCAAGAGAATTAAGTCTTAAAGCCTTACAACTTCCATTATCTGAAATGAATTAACTTCCCCTCTGTGCATGTGGAAAGGTACTAGTTATGTACCATGCATGGGAGAAATGAGAAGAAAGTCATTCAAGTGATTTTCTATGTATTGTGGTTCATACTGTGGAACGTGGAGGAACGTTTAATATATGAAGATTGGAACAACTCCCAAAGACACTGCTGGAGAACTTCCCTCTGTATGTCAGGACTACAAGGCATCCCATACCTAGCATCATCTTGTGGAATGGAGACCACCAGAGCATGAATAAAGGGTCCCTCTGAGGACTCTGAGAGCACCATTTGGGGAGAATCATGATGTAATTCCATAGCTCTTCCATCAAGTACCCAAGAGAATTTGGCTTTGACCCCAAGGGCATGAGATACCCTAGTGGCATTGTTTTTTTCGGTAGCTAAGCATGCCTGTATTCATTTTCGATGGCTGCATAATAAATTTCACCCAAACTTAGGGGCTTAGAACGTTTATCATCTCACAGTTTTTGTGGGTCAGAAAGTCAGGTATGGCTTCTGTGGGCTCTTTACTTCAGGGTCTCTCACAGGCAACAATCAAGGTATTAACCAGGGCTGAAGCATCTGGGTATGAGTAGGGTGGGCCCTCTTCCAAGCTCGTTGTTATCAGCAGGATGCGGTTCATCACAGGCTGTTGACCAGGCCAACACTCAGGTTCTTGCCATGTGGGGCTCCCCAGCACGGCAGCTTGCTTCACCAACAAAGATGCAAGCCAAAAAGACGGAAGTCACAGTTTTTTGTAACCTAATTACAAAAGCGACATTGTATCATTTTAGCTGTTTTCTGTTCCCTAGAAATAAGTCACCAGGTTCAGCTCCCACTCAAGGGAAGGAGATTATACAAGGAGGCGAGGCTTGGGGGCCATCAGCTGCCCACCACAGCGCCCAACCAAATCCTAAGCAGTTCACTTCCCTGCCCTGACCCACTTATCCCCTTCCTAGCATCCTGGAATTTAATCACATATTCAGCCATTTCAAACCGGCAGTCTCATGAAATAGAAGATCTCACTATTACTTTAGGTGTCTTTTATGAGATGCAGGATTTCTGTAATACTAAGTGAGGGTGGCAATTGAGGCAAGAAATAGGAGCTGTATATGTTTATGTGGATGAACAAATTAATCTGCATGTGAAATCCCAGGGAAATTGACATGAAATAAAAATTTCATGCCTTACAGTGTATCAGTGTTGCCCATGCAATGAGATTAAAAGGAATTTCTGATTTTACAGTTGTCATATGTTTTAGACTGCTTGTGTTTTTTCTTCTGAAGAGTTGAGTTTGAACCTAGAGGCTAGTCACAGATGTGGCATTTTAGAGTTTCCAGTCGTCTTCCTTTTCCTCAGAGTTGAGAGCAGGCTTCCTTGCATAGATCTGAGCTGGGAAGGCCTTAGGTGTTCTCAGCTCTAAATGACTCTAAAAGCTGGCAGCAAGTCACTGTCCCTCTCTGTCCTCAGGGACCTGAAATTCTGGAAAGGCCACTGGGCCGAGAGCTTTACCCCTCTCATTCTTTCTTACTCACGCATACTAGCTTTGGGGTGAGTGTTGGTGACAGGAGAAATGAGGGGAGGAGAGGTAGTCTTCAGGAAGTCTCTTCAGGCCTAGAGCAATGACACAGGGAGACAACAAGAAGTGGGGAAGGGAAGGAGGTTGTACCCCACCCCCCTGCATCGGGAAATCCTCAGATTGTCACTCCCTTGGGGACAGTGTTCTCCTGGGAAACTAGTCCCACCTCCACTTGATGTCTATGTCTGTGTTTTCCTTGGACTTTGTGGACATAGAGTTCGGGGAAACGGAATATAGAAGATCACCCATTTGTTTTCTCTGCGTGGATCTGACCTCTGTTGTGTGCGTAGAACTGCAGGAATGGGGTGGGGAAGTGGGGGCAAACCATAGCTTTATTTAGGGACAGATGTTCATTGTTCTTTAACTGTCCCTCCCAAGGCCTCGTGGAAATCACATCTCCACTCACCTTTTCTGGCTCCATCTGGGCAGTGAGTGGGATACCATGTTAGCATGTCCCTGTGACAGATGGCTCAGCCGGATGTTTTCCCGTCTCCCTGTTACTACCCAGGGGTGGCAGCCTGTCCCTCCCTTGTGGGTTGGTCACTGCAGCTTCTGGATTCTGAGCTCAGTAGAAACTGCTTTTGGTGTAGTGATTCAAGTGTGAGCACATGGGTCCACATGGTGTACAGGGCACAGAGTGGACCTGAGTCACAGCTGCATGCTTGGAACAGTGCTGGCATGGAGGTGTGGCATGGTGATAGGAGGTCCAGCAAGCCTGGGGTCGCTAGCTGCAGTGCGTGACAACCTCCCTGAGCCTCAGTCTTCTCATGAGTGAATCCATCAAACAATAGCCCCTCATGGGACTATTATGAGCATCAAATGTGCCAGGTGCTCAGTACAGTGCCTGCTGGTGGGGAGCACTAAGTAGTCGTTTAAAAACATTCCCTGAGGTCTATATTTTCATCTGTGTAAACCAGGGAGCCAAGGCGCAGAGAATTGACGTCACTGCTGAGCTCCCAGTGAGAAAGGCTTGACCCAGTGTGTCCCATCCCAGGCCTATTGCATTTCCATGACACCCTGCTGCGGAATCTCTGTGTGAACTCTCCCCTTTCTCTGACTGCCTTCAGTCTCCCCTCTGGGACACCAGAGCCCCTTTAAGAATTTGTTTTCTCAGACTCGGAGCCATTGTCAGTTCTGTAGGAGCCAGAGCGGGTGCCCTTTACATGGACAGTTTAGTAATAATAATTATTTCTTCTCTCTGCTTCAAAGTTATTGAGGCTGCCTCTCTCCATCACTCCCTCCTGTTTTTATGCTCGAAAATAAAAATCCCCAATGTTTGTACTTTATGATCACGTCTTTGCTTCCATAAAGGCTGCATGCTGTAGGAGGAAGACTGTATGCCTGAGGGTCAGAGGACCTGGGTCCTTGCTCCAGCAGGCAAGGGCCACCAGGGGCCCCTGTTGAAATGGGGATGATGATCATCATAACACTGTTTATGGGCTGCTGTCAGTGTAATGAACTTGTGCAATAAAATGAAAGGCATGTGCACAGCATTACATTTCTGTGGTGACTGACAGGGATCCTCGTTTAGTGAATTTCTGACATGCCCATGTTGGCACATGTTTAGCTGCAGGGGCGGGGCAGGGGTGGGCAGGGGAGCAGTGATTGGCTGGTTGGAGAGATGGAAAGAGACAAAAGAAGGAGACATTCTGACCCCGGGCAAGCATCTCAGAACCCTCTCTTGGAAGCAACCTTTGCAAATAAGTGGCACTGAGCACTCAAGAAGTTGATGGTTCAGGAAACACTTTGAGACCCACCTGAACTTAGGGAAATCAAGAGTCTTAGCTGAATCTTTCTTTAAAGGGCGGGGGGGGGGGGGGAGAAACCACACGTGGAAAATCAGCTCAGAGGAGCATGCATTATTCAGGAGCTGCTGTGGCAATCAGGATGGCAGCCTGGGGCTGGCATCTGTCTCCCCACACAGCAGCGGCCCCACCCTTCCTCCTGGTTCCACCCCCACACTGATCTTTCCTGCTCACTAGCTCATCTCTCCAGTAAAACCCCTGAGTCTTTAATAAATTATAAACATGCTTTCTGGTCCATCTGCCGGCGCCAGATCTCAATGTTGGCAGGCTTTTTCATTCCCCTCGTGTCCCTAATAGATCTCGCTGTTTGATGAGTCTTTTAGATTGCTCTCACAGAAAGCTGATTCTCCTCCCTGCATCCTGTTTTAAGAATTTTTCTCAGCCCTTGGCCTTGTTGCTGCCAATGCCCAGTGCTTGTCCCTAAGCAGGGCTCTGGGCGCCCCCTGGGCCTTAGAGGGCAGGCAGCTTGTGCACAAGGTTCAGGCAGGTGGGCACCACCCAGCACCAGCCCCTTGGGCTCCTGGGCCTTAACAGAGTGAGTTCACAGTGGGACACTTGGGACAAATACCAGGTGAGAAGTCATGGGACCAGAGTTCAGCTCTTCTCAGTTACGCTGCAGGTATGTGATCTTGAGAGATTTTGGGCCTTGGCTGTCCTCATCTATGGAGCTAAAGTTCTCAGAGGCCGCCATGAAGGTCAAATGAGACAAAGAATGACTCTGGGTACCATGAGCTGTGAGCAGGGCTAGAAGGAAGATACCGAGAAGTCCCGTGAGCCAAGATGCCTATGTTTTTGAGGTATAAAGCACCGCCCTGCTCTCTGCCCTCCCTGGTCCTGTGCAGGCCAAAGGTTCTTATGGGAAACCTGCCCAGCCACGTGGAAGAGCCTCCTGTACTCTGTCCTGTAGGCACAGGAGCACAAGCACTTAGCCTCCAACTGATGCCTATTATGTCACCAAGCTCTGCCCAGTGTAGGAGGCTGGACTGTCACCTCCAAGGCTCCTTTCTTTTCTGAACTGTTTGTGGTTCTAATCCAGAAGCACTGAATTTTGCATGGATGCTCGTTCAGCCACTGCATAGTTGTGATAATAATTCTAGCTACAATTTACTCAGCATCGACGAAACGCCAGGTGTTTTGCCTGAAGTATCTGTGGTTTTCATAAGCCCGGAAGGGAGATATGTCTGCATTTTACAGGTGACAACATTGAGGCTCAGAGAAGGTAAATGATGAGCCCAAGGGCACACAGCCAGTTTTCAGCAGATCCAGGATTCAATTGGATGTCACAGCGCAGGTTCCTTTCTCTGACATTGATGCCACGTTCTTTGATCTCTCCTCTTCCTCTAGCCTCCCAGTGCCCCTCACCTGCTGTTACATTCAGGTCTGTGTCCAAAGATAGGCAAGTACAAGGCTTCGTCTCACGGGGGGCTTATTAAAGGCATTTTCCTTCCCTTTTTATAATGGTTATCTAATGTGCAACAAATCATGCCCAACACTTAGTGCCTTAAAATAATAGAAATCATTTATTATCTTCATAGTCTTTGTGGGTCAGGAATTTGCAGCATCTTAACTGGGTAGTTTCAGCTTGGAGCTATTGGAGCTGCTATCACCTGAGGGCTTGACTGGAGCTGGCGGACTCAGGGTGGCTCATTCATAGGGTGGCAAGTGGTGCTGGCAGGAGGCCTCACTTCCTCTGCACATGGGTGTCTCTCCACAGGGCTGCTTGAGTGTCCTCACAGCATGGCAGCTGGCTTCCCTCCAAGTGGCCAAGGCAGAGCCTGCAGTGCTTTTATGACTTAGCCTCAAAAGTCATGCAGTGTCACTTCCATCATATTCTCTTGGTCATATAAGCCAGCCCTGATTCAGTGAGGGAGAGAGCTACACAGGCAAGAGGTGAGAATCACTGGGACACATCTGGGGCTGGCTACCACATCTTTTAAAACCACAGAAGGCTAAGTCATCAACTGAATTGGGAATGCATTTCCTGACTTTCTTTCCCTGTTTCTCTATGAATGGGCATGTGGCATACTTAACTCCCATACTAGAGACATGGTGATGGGCAAGGCCTCTTTGCTAGAGGAACTCATAGTCAAGTTGGGGAGACAGTCCCATTTCAAGAAGTGCTAGAAGATATGTACAAAATTATGGGAGCACAAAGGACAGGTCATTACCTATCTGGGAGAGTATGGAACACCTTCACAGCAGAAGGGACATTTGCTCTGGGTCCTGAAGGATGGGTAGGAGCGCATCAGGTGGAGAAAGGAGGAAGGACATTGCTCCATGCAGAGGTAGTAGTGTGAGCAGTGGCAGAGAGTTATGGCAACAAAAGAAGCAGCAATTGTAAAAGGTCTTGAAGGCTGTGATAGGGGGTTTGGACTTAGGCCATCAGGAGCCACTGGATGGCTTCCAGCCAGAGCAAGGCCTGGGCAGAGCTGTGTGATAGACAGGACGACATAACTGGCTGGGGCAGAGGCTGGAGGCAGGAAGACTGGTCAGGAGGCTGCCGCAGGAATCCCCAAAGGGAGTAAACCCTCTCTGAGCCAGGGAATGAGAGGAGGGTGGGTTCAGGGCATTTTTATTTGGAGGTGGAGCTGAGAGGATGTGGTGAGAAGCTGACTGTTGTGGGGGCAGACTGGAAAGTCTGAAGGTCATGACTTTCCTTTTCCACTCTCTCTTCCCTTGGGACCTTCCTTTCCTAATTCTTGGCTCCTTGTGGGGGACCCAAGCCCAGCCTGTGCTCAGATCCTGAGCAGAACAGCCTAGTTTTCTCAAAATCAGTTCTCTTACTCTGTGTTTGCTTTCATAGGAAAAAGTGTTCAGAATTATGGTCCCTATGGAGGCCAAAGGGACGTCTGGCCACCTGACCTGGGATTGAGATTCTGAAGTGTTTTAGGCCATAGACTTCTTTGAGAATCTGGCAAAAAGTATGAACAATCTTCCGAGGGGCGGAAAAAAATGCAAATTTGCATACATGACTTTGCAGACCATTTCAGAGGGCTCACAGTCCCCTTGAAGTCCATCCTTGGGTCTCTGGGCTCCAAATTAGAAGCCCCCGGCCTAAAAAGAAACTGGAAAATGAAGAGAGGGAATGCTTGACTCACCAAATGTCTGTTATTTACTTTCTCGTTTAATACTCCTCTCCGTAATTGGACAGCCCTCGAAAGAGCGTGAAACGGGAGGAAGCATTTACTCAGGGACAGCCCCTGGTGGCACCAGCCTCCCTTGGTGGGCTTATTTTCATTATTATAGTAATTTTCTGGCTGCGGGCTACAATATTCACTTGCAATAAGGTATTAAATTGAAATTACCCCAGATGTAATTGTCATACGAAATGATCCTGGACACGTGCAAGTGAATGCTTCTTCAGGATGGGGTTTTATTGTGTATGATGAGATTTGGGGTTCTGCTTTTATAAACATGACAGGTTTCAGTGTGGGGCGGGAGGTCAGGGGTCAGCGTGGTGTGGTGGAGCTGCTGGCCCAGAGCATGGCACGGCCTCCAGTGGCTGGGATGGACACAGACTGGGGAGCAGAGCCCAAGACTTGGGGGCAGGTTTGTGCAGCTACTAGGGACCACTGTGCTCTAACTGGGGCATACGAGAAATCCCACTTTTATGTTCTGTATCTCAATTTGGCTCTAAGTCCATGTTCCCCTGAGGTGGTGGAAAGTTCAGCTTCAGTAATTCTTGGAGTTTCCCAGCCTCTCTTAGGGCCACCTGAGGACCTGGGGTCTTGCCCAGTGCTGTATGGCTAGGGCAGCACCACTAGACGCCAGGCATCTGTCCTTGTTGGTAATCACTGCAGGGCCCTTGGTTCCAGCCCCTGAGACCTGCTTTGCCCCAGAGGCCTTACTCGTCTCCTTCTTTCCTTCCCCAGATGCACCCTGCTGATGTATTGCAGGGACCTACCTCCCACCAGCATCATCATCACCTTCCACAACGAGGCCCGCTCCACCCTGCTCAGGACCATCCGCAGGTAAGATGGCCTTCCTGGCGGTCAGCCCTTCAGGGCTGGAACTTGGTGAGGGCATGTCTGCTTGCTAGGCCAACCAGCCTTGTGATAAGAATACCAGGGTTTCTAACGACCTATGAGGCACCGGGGGACACAGCCCACATGCACCCACTCCATTGTTCTTCACACACCCATGAAGGTGGCCATTCTCCCATTTTATGGGGGCAAGACAGAGGCCTGAAGTTGGGTAACTTACAGAAGGTCACTTAGAGTCACAGAGGACATGTTCCCAGAGCCTGAGCCCTTGACCACTGTGTAAACGGCCTCTAGAACATGAGTTCTAATTTCACAGTTGACAAGAGAGCGAAGGTCCTGAGAGGTTGAGCACATACCACGCCTCAGCATCAGGCTGGGATTAGAACTCTGGTCTGCCAGGTGCAGCCTGCCCCGGCACCTCTCCACAGCCTCCCACACCTGCCAGGGCCCATGGTGCAAATCAGAGCAGCCTGATGCTAACGGCTAATGTTTGCTTTTTTGGCCACCACCGTGTTAGAGCCCTGATCCCACTCGGGCCTCTCCATCCACTCCTCAGCTCCTTGTCTAATGGGTACATCCTTGTTTGTTTGGCCTGTGGCCTGCATGGATTGTTGATAAGCAGAAGTCCCAGTGACAGCCCCCAGCAGAACTCCCCTTAAAACACAGACAACCCCAGAGCCTTAGCCTGGCCCCCTTCTCTATGCCACACCCCTTCCTCTCCTCTGGAGACCCTCCCACAGGCCCCCCTTTCCCCAAAACCATCTGGCCCACCCTTCCTCACTAAGGTCTCTAGCCTCATTGTCATCTTAGATGACAGTAACAGCAGCCACTAAGTCCCTTCATGTGCCGACACCTCAGCTTGTGCTCTCTGCTGGGGAGCGGGGAAGCCAGGCTTATGCCCATTTTACAGCTGAGGAAATTGAGACTTGGGGATACTAAATCAAGGTGCACTGTCTCTCAGCTACCACTTTCTAGCCTTGTGACATTGGGCAGGTCACTAACTATATCTGTAAAGACTATATATGTGATAAAGTATATTAGATGTTTCAAGTTCTATCACATTGCCCACAATAAACTTTCCTCTTGGGAATGTCTCAGACATTACCCTGGGACATTTGGGGGGGGGGGGGGGAATTGTGACATGATATGATATGATATGATATGATATGATATGATATAGGGGACCCAGCCCCCCAAACTTCCCTAACACTATGGGCAGTACTTCAGCTGCTGCCCTCAGACTCATCTCTTTCAGCTCTAAGACATATTTCTCCTCTTTCAGCTGCTCTGCAAACTCTTTATAATAGTAATAATGAAACTTTAATAACAATAATAATAACATAATATTATGCTGAACTTCAAGTCTCCAGAACACCTTACTTCAGTTGGGGCCCCATCTAGAGCCTGTGAAGTTGGGGTACGGGTGGTAAATGGAGGCCCAGAGCCATGGGCTAGGAAGCACAGGAGCCAGGACTCAGGTTTCTGACTCCCTGGGTGGAAGAGGGGGCAGCTAGGAGTGCTTCCCCCTTGCCTCTGTCCACCAGCCTAATGGGGGGCTGCCCCCAAGGCCCTGGTGCACTCTGGGAGGAGATTGGGGCCCACCCACACCATACTTTGCAGAAGGCAGCCATGAAGAGCCAGGCTACACACCAACCTCTGCTTCAGGCTGAGAGCCTGTGGACCTGTTTCCTGCCTCTTAGGAACTTGCGATGTAAGCCAGGCCCCCAGCTCAGACACAGGTGTGATGCAGGGAAACAGCAGAAGGGGGCCCGAGAGCCACGTGTGAACAGATGGATGTTTCCATCATCAGCAGGCTGGGTGGGAGTGAATTTTAGGGGTAGAGGCAAGGAAGAGTACTGCTAGAAACTTCTATGGCCAGGTATCATTTGCCTTGGGATGTGTATGTCCCTCCACTCCATACCCAGTCGCACAAATAAGTCATCAGCCACGGAGAGGGGACTGAATGAGGAGCACTTCCTACTTCACTTAGCCATCGACGGAAGGATCTTCTCTAAGGCATCTTTCATCTTTAGCATTGTAGAATTCGGATGGCCTTGCTGCCAGGCTCTCAGAAGGGAACTATTCCTCTGCCCCTCCTACCCAGCACCCGGCCAGGCCTTCACCTCGCCGTCCATGCCTGCCCAGGCCCTCTGCCCCCCGGGCTGGGGGCTGCGGGCTGGAAAGGTGCACAGGGGGCACTTAGAGCGGGGTGGGTGATGGCGGCGGGGAGAGATAATCACAACCTAGATGAAGTAGGGGACTTTTCTCACTAAAGGAGAGAGAAAACAACCCCGAAGATTGGTTTCTTTGGTGCTGCAGCGGGCCCCTGTGTGTTTGTGAGACCCAGGGCTGTCCCCTTCCCCTTGGAGCATTCTTTGGCCCTGCAACGCCCACGAGAGCTTGCACCATGGGTCCTTCATATCCCGAGTCTTCTCTTCTTCCTGTTGATTTTTTGTCAAGTCCTAGAGTTAGAGGAGCAGTTCCTCGGGTTAAGGTGGCTAATAAATTGGACTCTGGGGCCAGATTTGCCTGCTCTGCCCTTATTACCTGTGTGACCCTGGGCAAGCGCCTTTACCTCTCTGCCTCAGTTTCCATTTCTGCAAAACAAGGACTAATGGTCATAACTACTTTACATGATGGTGGAGAAGGGTGAATGATTTCAGATAGGTAAAGGCCTTAAAACAGTGCCTAGCACCAGGTAAGTCTGTATAGATGACAACAGGTATTATAATGCACCTCCAGCCAGGTAGGCAGCAGTGTTCTAATGCAGTCTTAAACATGGGCAGGCATCAGAATCCCCTGGAGGGCTTGTTAAAACACAGCTTCTTGGGCCCCTTCCCCAGATATTCTAACTCAGTAAGTCTGGAGTGGGGCCCTAAAATGTGCATTTCTAGTAAGTCCCCTGGTGATGTTGATACTACTGGCACTGGGATCACATTTGGAGAACCAATGTCATTATTATCAATACCCAGATTCTGCGAGCAGCCGTTGTGTGCCAGGCCTGATGCTAAGAGCCTTTCGCGCAGCTCAGGAAGTGGTGGAGCTAAGGGCTCAGTACTTCCTGAAGCTCTCCAGCTGGTAAATGGAAGATGAACAGCTACAGAGCCTCAAACCCACTCAGTCTGGCTCCAAGGATGGGTCGGCTCTTCAACCAAACTTGGGTCTTCATTCATCTGGTACTTATGGAGTGTTTGACAACCCCTGCCTGCATATAGCACCATGGATGGAGTTCACAAAGCAATTTCAAATACATTTCCTCATTTCACATGCACAAAAGCTTGTGAAATAGGTCAAGTATTAATATCGCCTGCCTTTACAAGGAAAATGTAATTACAGATGGAAAAGAAGGCGGCCTGGCGTCTTGTTCAGGATTGCACAACTAGTAGGTGACGGAGGCCCCCTGGCCACCCACGCGGCCCACACTGCCATGCCCGCCACCTCCTGAGGTGGGCAGAAAGCAGAAGGTGTAGACACTGCCTGCACTGTCGTCCTCTGTGAGCTGAGTATAGGAAACTCAGTTCCAGAATAATTCCCAGGCAGAGTGTGACCTGGATATGCCAGTGAAGTGAGCTCTCGCTCCCATGTTGAGACTGTGGAAGGAAAAGGGCATGGAACTCTGGGCCGTGGGGGTGCCGTGGGGAGTGAACCCGGGAAAAAGCATATGCTAAACTGGGCCCTGGGCAAAGGGAGGGTTGGCTTTGCAGGGGAGGGGCTGGTGAGGTGTCCTGGCAGAAGAAGTGCTGAGAGCAAAGGAGGGAGACCCAAGGAACCAGGGTCTGGGTGGTGGGAATGGTGATGGAATGTGCGGAAGGGAGGGCCTTGGGAGACAGGCCTCCTGGGCTGGTCTTGATCTTTCTCCTTCTCTGACCACCCCAGGAGCCCAGAGCAGCTGCCCAGCTCAGGCCCTTGCAGCCCAGAGCCACTTTTAAGGAGCCCCCGCCATCACTCCAATTGCTCTGATTAGAGGAGCAAAACAAGCCAGGTGTTACCAGGAAATGGTCTAATTAGCACTTACTGCTGACAATTTCTTTCTTTTTTTTTTTCTTTTTTAAACCCTGGACATTTTTTATTCGCTAATCATCTCTCAGTTCAACCAGCGCAGAGCCACACCGATTTACCTTTTGATGTTCGCAGAAGAGAACTCTTGAATTTCAAAAAGCCAGCAGGGATTTGGGGAATTTAAGCTGCAGCCGTAATCAAACCTCATTAGAGGGTATTCTTCAAACAGGTTTTCCCCTCTCTTTATGCCTCCCTCTCCCCCTCCCTCTCTGATTGGAGGGCTGGTTGTTGGGTTTGTGTGTGTTTTCTATGGGAAGACCCAGTGAGGGCCTCCTCCCAGCATCTCCTGCCCCTCCTGGTCCTTACATTCCAACACCGGGCCTAGGGCTTGATGTTGGGGCTCCTCTCTCCACCTTACACTGGTTGCCATGGTGAGAATTAAGGCTTCATAAGTAAAGGTAGCTCCAGGCAAGGTTCTGCTCCTAGAGAGGCTCTGCAACCTGCTAAGAAAGGTGGCTTACGATGAGAAGTGGCTCAGAACGGTCCTCCTGAGAGGAGGAATGCACCCAGTGTCGCCATCAGCACCATCTGCACCCCTTCCCCAATATATGTGGGGCTCTGGGCCCCAAGGTGGGTGGTGTGGCCCAGGAATGTTTCTGAGGAACCAAGCAGTTTGGGGGCATTCAGAAGAAGTGCCATCCAGCCCCCTCAGTGGCCTGATACCCAGAGTGAACTCCAAAACCCAGCCTTGCCCCGGGGGTACATATCCACAGCACGGGAGGGTAAATGAAGTCAAATCAGAAATATTTAATGATGCACAAAATAATAATAATTGCCACCACACGCCATCATTTAGTGCCAAATATCCTGCTAAATACTTTAGTACATTTTCCCCTTTCATTCTCCCAACAGCCCTGTGAAGTAGGTACTGCTGTTATTATCCCCATGCACAGAGAAGTAAAGTAACTTGCCCAACATTACACAGCTTGTAGTAAGTAGCTGCTAGACCACAAGCTTCTGGAAGGCAGAGCTCACATGTCCTTTGTTCCTCATCATATACCCAGTGCCAAACACATAGTAGGTATGCACTAAATATCCCTGGAGGGGATGATTATGGGCCACGGTGCTGTGCTGGATTCTGGCAATACAGAGGAAACTTGACAAGGGTATGATCTGTGCCTGGGAATGTGATCATCTAGAGGGGCCAGCAAAACCAACCCTCTGAGTCAGGCAGCAGTGAAAGCCCCAGGAAGCTTCAGATACAAACTGCTGAGGGATCCCAGAGGAGGAAGCAATTAATTCTCACTAAGTGGGTTGGAAAGCTGTTAGAGAGGAAATGACATTTGAACTGGTCCTTGTGGCAGAGAATGGGCAGCCCTGGCAGCAGTAGGGAAACAGACTCTCAGTTATGAGTGAGTAGGATGTCTCCAGATAACGGCCCTGGGCGTGAGGAGGCTGGAAATAGGGGCTGGCTCCAGGCTGCCAAATCCTTGAAAAGCAGCATGCTGAGGGTTTGGGGGTACATAGTGGGGAGCCACTGAGGGGTTTTTGTCAAATTATTTATTTGCATCAGTGGGGAGAGTCACACAATCAGACCAGATCTGTGCTTCAGAAAGCTCGCTCTGGAGGCCACAGGAGCTCAGCCTGGGCAGATTGAGGCCACTGTAAGAAATCAAACAGAAGAGGTGGGAGCAGGTGTAAGCGGTGAAAGCGATTTGAGTGACATTTTCGAGTTGAACCGCACAGTCTTGGTCACTGACTTGGTGTGGGGTATCAGGGTAAGGGAGGGCCATTGAGGGAGACTCCTGTATTTCTGTCTGGGTGCTAGGTGGGCGGTGGTGGCATTCACTAAGAGAAGGCAGAGTGGCTCACAGGTGAGCAGCGTGACTCGACAAGCCCTTTGCTCAGATTTTTCATTCCTCAAATGCAATGGCGTCTATTTAAAACCCGATTTAATTAATATATTTGCCCCTAGAAGTCATAATGATTTTTCCTCTTTCCACCTCACAGTGTATTGAATCGCACCCCGATGAACCTAATCCAGGAAATCATATTAGTGGATGACTTTAGCAATGACCGTAAGTAATACCGCTCCCTCGCTCTGCAGACATAAGTGTTCCAGCTCCTGGGTAACAGGCAGAGGCGAGCCCATGTCCTCTGGGGATGGAGAAAAGCCTAGGTTTGTCATAGGAATGGAGACTTCGAGTGCCCTGTGGGGCTAAAGAAGGAGATAAACTTTACCTTTATAAAATAATGTCTTGGGTTCTCAGTTAGGAGTCTTTAAGGACCTAAGCAGATAAATTTAGTACATTCTTGACTGAGTTGGTGTGTGTATGTGTGTGTGTGCGTGCAAGGGTGTACACATGCATGTGTGTCACTGCCCCATAACCTACCTTCCTGGACATGGGAAGGGAACTGAACCTTCCAAGGACTGACCCGGGGACCCAGAGCCCAGAAGCAATTACATCACTAGAGATTCTTGGCTGGAATACTGTGATAATCAGCCAACCTAGGCTGAAGCTAACACACCCTCTACCTTTCATTCCCATGGGAGAAGTGGGTGGGTTCTGTCTTTGAGATCCCTACTGGGACATCTCATCACCTGCCCATGACACAATGAGCAGCTGCCTTCCAACCCTGCAACCCACTGGACTTTATCCTATCAAAAAATCTGGGTCCCCCGACATTCACACTCCAAATCCACTTTCCCCAAGAAAAGCATGCAGGCATTTTCAGACATCTGTGTGTTCAGCTTAACAGGTACAATAATTGTAGAAACATTGTTAGACTTCAAATATTAATAGTGCCGACCCCATTTCTGAGAGCCATCATGCCAGCAACCTGGGCGCAGTTCCAGGTAGTCAGCCACACCCAGACAGAAGTGCTTCTTCCCGGTGACAAACCAGGGGAAGCAGGCATGGGCCACCAGGGACAGCTCCAAGTCCCAGCACAGCGGCGTCTGTCCCCACCAGTGCTGATGCTGGAGGCTGGACAGAGGGGCCACTACCACGTTGGGATCTGCTGTAGGATGGCTGGAAACCCACACCCGTGACATAATCTCAGAGCCTTGGAAGCAGTGCCTGGGTGGGGTGTGCCCCAGGTCCAGGGTAATAAGATCGGACTCTGAGTACTGAAACTCAGTGATTTGATCTCTCTTCCCTAGTGAGGAAGGGGTTGGAGGTGGGAGGCACTCATCCTGCTGGGAGGTGGCTGGCACTGAGACTGGAGAAGGGAATGCTGCCAGGTTTATTTAGAAGCAGAGTGGCCTGCTGGTTAGAGCAGAGACTCTGGAGCCAGACTGCTTAGCTTCAAATCCTAGACCTGTCAGTTACTCTTACTAGTTAAGTGCCTTGGGCAAATCATTAACCTTGATGTGCTTTAGTTTCCTGGACTATAAAATGGAGATAATAATAATGATAGGTATGGCTTATATAAGGATTTAAGTATGTTAATACATTCAAAATGCTTAGAACAGCACTTGGCCCGAAGAAAGCTTCTGTGAGTCTTTGCTGTCACCCCATAGAATCCAGAACCAAGCAGAGAGGCTAAGGTGGTAAACCAATGAAACATAACCAAAATGGTGGGGCCATGATATGAAGTTCAGAGCCAAGGATGGTGAGCCAAAGAAGAGGTGGGGCAGCAGGCAAGCTAGAGGCAACCCTGGGCAAATGTCCAAGACGGGGTCCCATGTCCATCCTGGAACATTTCCCTGCATGATGGAGAGCTTGACTAGCTCTCTGTGATGAAAGACATTCTGGATGGAGCCCTTAACAAATAGGGTCCCTGTATTAACAGTCCCTGGTCTGAAAGGAAACTCCAAAATTCATCTCGTCCATTCTCTGGCTTCCCAACAGTTTTTACCAGACCCCACTAAAATGGATATATGTTTATCTCATGCTTTGAATGATGTGTAGAAAAGGAGAGATGTCCCCAGGTGATGCCAAGCATTCCCATCTGGAAGTGCTTTCTAGCAAGTACCACTGTGCGACAGACCTGCTCCACCGAGTGGCCCCTTTGAGCCACTTTGCATGGACGGGGCCATGTTGTATCCTGACAGCCATGGTCAGTCTGTCCCTTCCAAAGCTCACAAGCACCCAGGAGTCAGGACAGGGCCCTGCAGTCAGGGGTGGGGACAGCAGGCAGAGCTGCCTTACCTACTCTTCAGGTTCTCCTCCATCCCCAGGTGCTCACTTCACATAACCTTTTGTCTTTGCAGCTGATGATTGCAAAGAGCTCATCAAGTTGCCCAAGGTGAAATGCTTACGTAATAACCAACGACAAGGTAGGCCTGTGCAGCTGGTTGGGACCTGAGGCTGTGAGAGGGGGATTGGTGGTGTGTGTGTGCATGTTTGGGGTGTGTAGGGAATGTCGTGTGACTCTTCTGTGGGCTTGCTGGAGGATGGGGCAATAGGGGCACCCCCTTGGCCGTTTGTCCCCACTGCAGGTCTGGTCCGGTCCCGGATCCGGGGTGCCGATGTTGCCCAGGGCACCACTCTGACTTTCCTCGACAGCCACTGTGAAGTAAACAGGGACTGGCTCCAGCCCCTGCTGCACAGGGTCAAAGAGGTGAGTGAGGCCAACTGAGGGACAGAGGGGTTCCATGCCCCCACCCTCTCCAGGCTCTCTCAAGCTCAGTACTTCACAGAGGCCCCCAATCCCTCTGGGCGGTAGATGGGACAGATGATGTCTCTATCCTAGAGTTGGGGAAATTGAGGTAGAGCAGCCTTCCTAGGGACACATAGCAGGCAGTTGTGGAGCAAGGCCCAGGCCTGTTCTTTGTATCACATTGTCACCCACAGCAGGCCTGCAGGCAGGGCTGCCAGCAGCTGGTACATGTCACACACAGCTTCCTGGGCAAAGCTGTCCAAAACTATTTCTTCCAGACAATAGAAGGTTCCAGAAAGGGAATCCTGATGTGTGCCTTTTGTGAAAAGCAGAATTAACCAGGCCTTGTCACCCAATTTATGGGTCTTCCCTCCACCCACATGTCACCCTCACCCAATGGCCAAGGCGGGTAGGCTAGATGCTGAGACCTGAATTTTTGCCTCTGCTCTTAAATTACTCTAGAATTCTGTATGTTTCCTCTCTCCATATATCAGTTATTCTTCTTAAAAGTGAAAAATAACTTAAACATTTTTTCCATCATTATTTTATATTTCCAAAACTCCATCCACCCCCTCCCCGCACCCTGATCTAAGACGGGACTGTGTGTTGGAGGTGCCAGTGTCAGTGATTAGCATTTGTGCTGTTCATTTTCTCCCTGAGTTCTTGACCCCTCTAGCTGTTCTGTGGAGTATGAGGTTGGGTATTTTTCACATACCCACTTCACAGATGAGGACACAGTCTCAGGGGGAATTATGTAACTTGGGCTGACATTCCCTAGCTGCTTCCACCAGCACCAGAACCCTCATTGTTGCCTCAACACCAACTTCCTTGTGCTGTGGTTATTTCCTTTCCACTCCTCATGGTAGCCACCAACTCCTATATGAGAAACGATGGTGTTGAGAGGATGAAAGAACTGGGATATGGAAACTGCCCAGAGGGCTAGGAAATCCGTACGGACGCCGTTCATTCCCATGAGAGAACCTCGTGGGTTTACAAAGTGCTCACATGTGGGCCTAGATGGTAGAACCCATCTTATGACTGCTCTCACGGAGGCTGGGAAGGCTTGTACACTGAGACTGTTTAGAAAAATCCCTTCTCCCCTCTTTTGGACATAATCCAGGCAAAGAGGTCTGGATTGAGAAATAGTAGGTTATGAACAGATCATTAACTTGAGGTTTTACCTGGCCCTGGAGCCTGTCCAAATCCTCCCCTTCCTAGGGCTCAGTCTACAGCCACAGCATGCCACCTCCTGAGTCTCAGGCTCTGGCAAAACGGCTGCTCCTTCTCCATGAATGCGCCCGGCATTCCCACTGCTCCATCTCTGACCAATCCCCCCTGATGCTCTTTCCCTTCTCTCTGCAAACCCCCCTCTCTTCAGGGCCTTGCCAACATCCCCCCTCCTCCAGGAAGCCTTTTCTGATTGCCTGGCCAGCTGGGATCACTCTTGGCAATAATTGCCCACCTGACCCTGGAGTTTCCTTTTCTGGGTTTAGTTTTCTGTCTCCCCTAACAGACTACAACCCACTAGGGCACCAGTCTCCTCCTTGTGGTCATCCTGCCTGTCATAGAGAAGGTGCTCCGTGTTCAGAAATGGTAATAAGAAACCAGATGCAATGGGAAGGTGGTATGATTGCAATAGGAGGAAAACCAGCTAACTTCCTGCCCCTAAATTAATAGACATTTATTGAGCACCTATTTTGGGTAGCGTTGCAAGTGGGGGAGATCCCGTCTTAGGCACACACCCTGCTTAGTTCATCAACATGGAAGCACTCAGAACCCTGTGTGTAGGGTTGTTATGGAGATGTGATGCAGGGGTGATTTATTTTGTAGGCACAGTTGTTTAAACATTGGTCCCTGGTGACTGAATTCTATCTCCAGTGTCTGTCCTCTCACTGGAGTGGGATGAGGGGAACTTGTAGGGGGAGGTGAGGGAGGCAGAGATGGGGGGTGAAAATTCCAGCCCTCTAATCACATGTTTGGTTCCTCTGACAACCAGCCCCCATCCTCCAAGAGTCCCTCATTAGCATAAATTCAGGTAAGTGAAAGGGGCTTAGGAATAACCAAAAAATGCTCCTCTGACCTCATTCTCTCAGGAAATTACAAGGGTTTTAGTAGTTCTGTTCCATGAACCAGGAAGAAAGGTTAAATATGTATTTCCTATTATATCACAACATCACTATATATACCACGTTTTGTTTATCTATTCATCTGCTGATGGGCATTTGGGCTGTTTCCACCTTTGTACTATTGAATAGTGTTGCTACAAACATTCATGTGCAAGTTGTTTGAGTGCCTGCTTCCAATTCTTTGGGGTGTATCCCAAAGGGTGGAATTGCTGGGTCCTGAGCTAATTTAGTGTTGGACCTATAGGAACCTCAGGCTGATGTGTCTCTGCAGGATGTGTGAAGAGGGCTTTGCGTTCCGCAGACAGCCTTAATGAACCTGCCAAGCCCTTTCCCTCCCCAGGGCTCTGGGCCCATCTCAGAAACCCCTCTGAAAAACGTTCTTGTTTCTGCATCAGTGGCCAGCCTGACCTGCAAGTCAGGGGAAGCTGTCGTGTCCTCCTTCTGCCTGTGAGCACTGCCTGCTGCCCAGCCTAGGGGCTCCTTCTCTTGGAGTCATTCATTCCCCAGATTGAGCTCAGCTCCCAGGCCAAGCTCTGGGACACCACCACCCCCCGCTGCCTGACCTACGGCTTTCAGAGCGGAGGGCTGGTCAGACCAAGTTCCACTCTGCCCCTACAGAGGTTGTCACCAGACCCTGACTCTTAGTGACGGAACAGTTTCACTGAGACATCCCTTTCAGGATAAGCAGTGTGAGCGAGTGTCCTCCTGTGTTTCCAAGTGTCTTTGTATGTGTCTCGTCTCACAGTAAAACATGATTTGATCTTCTGAGTGGAAGTGGAAATTTTAAGCTGTAATTGGGGTTTGGGATTTTCAAAAATAGAAAGAGATAAGAAAGAGGCTGGGCTTGAGCCGTCAGAAGCTGTCCGCGGCTGATATTTTCCACATGGAAAATCTCCTCAATGTCCCTTCTTTCCCCTTCAATTACATGATGATACTTGAAACAAGCACCACATTGGGTTTGGTGGTTTTTGTTTTTTTTTAACATAGGCTTCTTTTTTTTTTTCCCCCCTCATCTACATATTTCTTTACTAGGAAAAAAGATTTTAAGAAATGTCAGTCTCTGTAGCATTTGGTAAATTGATATAAATAATGGCTTACATATGCTTCAAATGCCTTTCATATGCTCTTCTCTCTTCTTCCTTCCAAGAGCCCTGCTAGGAAGGCAGAGTAGTTTTGCAAATACTAATTTGTCCTCACTTCATAGATGAAGAAACAGGCTTCCCCAATGTGTGCTGATTTGCTTGAGGTCACGTTTATTCCACATGGCGGAACCGGACCAGGAACCCAGGTCTCCTGTTACAGCCTCACTTTCTTGAGGATCCCCTCCTGCCCCCACCCGTCCCTCCAGGCTCGCTTAGAGGCCCCATCCTAAAACTCTCCTCACCTGCCCACCACCTTCCCTAGACTGCGAGGTCTTATTCCTCTTTGGAACCGCCACAATTCCTAAACCGCACTAGGTGCTCAGTAATGCCAGTTGATGAAATGAGTCAGTGATCGTTCTCTAGGAGGTTTTTGATTCTCCATTCACAATGTGGTTTTAAGTGTGTGAATGGATGGAGAAATGAGAGGTATGACTGTAGGGGTGACTGATGGCCATTGGCTCCCAGTGGGGTGTGGGGGCATGGCTTGGGCTTGGATTTATGGGGGCAAGGGGCGAAGAGGAAATCTGCCAGGAATTCCACCCCGCTGCCTACCTGACCTACCTGTGGACATAGTCTTAAATATACAGCCTCCTGGGGCATGTAGGTAGGGACCTATGACAGGTCTGGCTAACTTTAGGGAGAGCCCCTCCATCTCTGAGCCTACAGGGGGAGAGGCCATCTTGCTGGGCTGTAATTGATCCGCCTGCTTTGTTGCCAGCCATTAACATGGTGTCCTCAGGGAGAGTTAATAGATGGCCTCTTTTAGCCAATGCCGATTGAACACCTGCTGCCCACTAAGCTCTGGCCTGGGGCCTGAGAGGTACAACAGTGTAGCAGATACTGACCCCCACACCCAGGGTCACTCAGAGATATTGTGTTTTAGCTTTGATGGGCCATTTGTAAAGTCTCCTGCAGCCCCTTCTCAAGATTATGGCTCCACCCAGCACTTAGCCCCAAACATCTCTCACTGCCTATCTGGTCTCTGTGACTCCAAAGAGATGCTGTCACTGAGTTGTGACAGAAATAACAGAAGGATAGAAACCCTCAGAACTTATAGAGAGAGTGTACCACAGCCTGTCATGGCCCTGCAGGCAGAGAGCCAATCAGTGGCTTCTGGGAAAACCTATGGATGAGGTAAGCAACCAGCATTTTATTTTGCATTTTGGTTTCCAAATATTGAAAAAAGATTTTAAAAAACAGGATTGAAATTTGGGGGTCCCCAAGACTATCCTCAGATTCAGTTATTCACTAGAAATACTCGAAACTTAAAGCTGTTACACTCATGGTTACCTTTTATTATAGTGAAAGTATACGGATTAAAATCAGCAACAGGAAAAGGTGCATAGGGAGAGCTCCAGGCACGCGCTTCCAGCTGTTCTCTCCCAGTGGTGTGATGTGGATAGCACTTACTTCTTCTAGCAAGGATGTGTGGCAACACGCAGAGTCTTGCAAAACAGGGAGGCCCACCCGAGGCTTGGTTATTATTGGGGGTCTGTCACATAGACATCGCTGATAATCCCCAGGATGTCCATACCCCTCCAGAGATCAAGTTGAGTTGGTACCACACGGCCAAGTCCCTTACCCTAAATTACATTGTTAGCATAGACTGTCTGGTGTAGCCCAAGGCTCCCAGGCAAACAGACACTCTTATAGGCAGGACATTCCAAAGGTTTAGACATTACCTCGAAGGAGCTGGACAAGGGCCAAATATACCTTTGAGTAGGGTCAATCCTTTATGAACAAGGATCTACATGGGACTTAATGAAGCAGCAGAGGCCCAAATACTCAGCAAGCAAAGGCAAAACGAGGGCTTTATCAGACCCGCAGAAGGTCAGCCTCTGAACTTCTGAGAACATTTCAGAATTCAAGTCACAAGAATGTCTTTGAGGGTGTGTCTATGTGTAGATACCGGTGTGGGTGACTGTGTGTGTGTGTGTGTGTGTGTGTGTAGCATGTACTCACACAGATGTATGATGACAGTGGCCCCATAGGAGCCCCAGAGAACTGTGGCAGCTGGGCAGATGCTGTGTTGACCATGAAGGAAGCATCTCTGCACATCCCAGAGGTGGACACAATGCATTGAAAATGAGCATTTCTTTCCACATGGGCCATCTGGCTTTAGAGGCACCTTGTCACTGTCAGGATGAGTCACACATGGAGGCTGAGGGCCAAATTAAATCCACAAATGTGAAAACAGGCACTCACTGAATCTGAGCTTGAAATAAGAGGACAGCCTCATTTGGGGGAGAGATTGAACCAGGAAATTAAATGGCTGTAAGGTGAAACAGCCGCCTATGCCAGCCAGGGGTGGTGGGTGCAAAGGATTGGAGAAGCGATCTTGCCTGGCTCTCTCCGGCTGCTGGATTCCATTTAGCTATCGACTCTCCACAGTCACAGTTCACACTGCCCACAATGGCCAGTTTCCCTTCCTGCTCACCAGGTACCTGCGTGTTCACTTAGAATTAGAGAACATTTGAAATATATACAATGCCTTGGCAGCTCCCAAGAACTAGTAAGTTTGTCTTGCAGATTTTGAAAATGTCCCTAGATTACTTTGATGCCTGTGGACAGGGTAGCCTGGGGGAAGTAGCAAGCAGTGAGGTTGGAAAGCTAAACACAGGCCTGGTTTTTGATGGTCTCGGATGCCAGGCTAAGGAGATTGAACCTTATCTTCCAGGCAATTCAAGTCTTTAGCTGTTGAGCTGCAGACTGAGATTTGCACATTGGGAAGACAACCTTGTCAAGGAAAGGGAGACTTGGGGGTGGGAGGGGCTAGGAGTCCATTGCAGTAACTCCAGGTGGGAGGGGATAAAGGAGAGGCAGGATTCATTCACAAGAGCAGTTTGAGTTGAAATCAGCAGGACTGATCGGATTGATAGGCAGTGATAAAGCGTCTTAATTTAGTGCTGGGGAGGAAGGGGTTCTATTAACAGAAACAGGGAGCCAAGGGGAGGGAGCACGTTTGGGGAGATGGTGATGAAGCCACCACTGAAAGGTTGTGTGAAATCCGCATGGAGGCAGCCACTGGCACATTGGATCTGAGTCTGGAGATGAGGAGGGAAGTCAGGGCTGGAGGTATAGATTTGTGAGTATCCCAGGTGACAGCTGAAGTTAGGAATCTGTGGACATGCTATTCATCAATTTGCCTATAAACATAGGCACAGAAATTCCAAGAGGTTCGCACTGTGAGTGTGTGGCTTTGCAGGCTTGAGGTCACCTTTCCTGCTGACTGTGTCCCCTGCCTCCTGAGAGCCCCCGATGGTGAAGCACTTCTGAAGCCCCCGCCTTCCCAATGTCCCCTTTCACAATATGTAGCACTCTCCAGGGAGCCTCACCATGTCTCCACCATGTATAGATGGCCACTGTAGCTGGGAAGGTGCCTGGGAGTCAGGGGAAGGCTCTTAGCATTTTAGGCATTGGAACTAGAGAGGTCACAGTGTCCAATGCCCCATATTATAGATGAGAAAAATGAGACACAGGGAGGAGAGTGCTTGGTCAAGGCCCCCAAACCAGCCTCTGGCACCACCAAAGGGAGGCCTACCAAGCTCCCCAATTCCCTGTCTGG
This sequence comes from Aselliscus stoliczkanus, assembly GCA_033961575.1. Taxonomy (NCBI): domain Eukaryota; kingdom Metazoa; phylum Chordata; class Mammalia; order Chiroptera; family Hipposideridae; genus Aselliscus; species Aselliscus stoliczkanus. The sequence goes on along the minus strand of CM066730.1, from coordinate 49,044,685 downwards.
CTCTGTGACTCTGCACACTGAGCACAGGGGTCTGTTGTTTGACAGGACTACACACGGGTGGTGTGCCCTGTGATTGACATCATCAACCTGGACACCTTCAACTACATTGAGTCTGCCTCGGAGCTCAGAGGGGGTGAGTGGGACTGACGCCGTCTCCCCACAAGGGCTTCGTTTTTCTCCTACTCGTTGCTGTCAAGAGAAAAAAGGAGTGAAAGTCTCTCAGTGGTTTGGCTGCATCCTGGAATATCAGGAGCTCCACGGGGCCCTTACCACGAGGATTGAATGAAAGGGCCGGGGGGAGTGGGCCAGTCATTCCCAGCCCCCGGAGCTCTGGTTCCAGCACAGGGCTCACTGCAGGGCCTGAGACTGCGAGGGAAGCAAGGCCCCCCGGCTGCATGGGGCCTGAATGGTTCTGGCACGTCCATGGGGACCGCCCTGTCCTGGAGGCCCGCCGCAGCTCCCTGCCCAGGGCTGCCTCCAACCCGAGACCCAGTCAGGTGATTCAGCCCCTCACAAAGCTGCTTACACCTTCGCGTGGCTCCTGGCCAAGGGCCACATTCCATAACTGTGCGTCTTGTCTCCCCTGGACTTGGTCACACCTCACTCTACCCTCTACCCTTTATTCCTAACTGAAGGCTCAGTGATGCAGTAGGAGGTAGAGAAAGAGAAGGGAGCTGTGAAAGGGGAATCAGGCAAGGCGGCTCCGTTGTTGACCAGCGTGGGTGAGACTTGTCCCTGGGACAGCTTCCCCGGGAAACTTCTAAACAAGGGATGGAATGAACTTCTCCCATGAACTTCTGAAAAGGGACAGAATGAGCGAGTTCTGCAGGTACATCTGAGAGGCCAAATCAAATTGGGTGCTGTGTTTTAGGGTTTGACTGGAGCCTCCACTTCCAATGGGAGCAGCTCTCCCCAGATCAGAAGGCTCGGCGCCTGGACCCCGCTGAGCCCATTAGGTAAGTCAAGGCAAGAGTGTGGGGGCAGCTTCATTCCCACTTGGTCCTTCCTGCTGTCACATGGTATAGGGAGGAGTGCCACATTAGATGCTAAAAAGGTTGGGCAAAGTCCAAGAGAGCCCTGTGCCAGGCTAGCACCACGTTTGCTCTCATTTTAGGAGGTTTCTGTCCTCATGGAGACTTCTATTGAGGGGGTGGGGGCCTGCTGAGGAGTTGCCCAGTGTTGTCCATCCCCACACGTGCCGTGATGTACTTACGTTCCTGCTAAACATTGGAGGGTCCAGAGAGTCCCCTTTGAGCCTCCGACAAGAGAAAAGATGGTCCATTAGGGCTAAGAGCAGAGCCCCTAGGTTTTGGGTGTCAGGATTTAGCCCAGGAAGCTTGAGTCAGCTATTGCAGTAAATGGAAGCTGATATCAAGGCATGGCCACGCTGCTTACTGACAAATGCACCTGCTCTGTTCTGTGCAAGAACATGACAGTGGTATCAGTTCTGGGCTGCTTTTGCAGTGCTGTAAGTGGCTTTGTCCTGATCGACACTCTCTTTCAGTCCCCCTTGTCACCACCCTAATGACTTCATTTTAACTCGATTATGTCTGTAAAGACCCTCTTTCCAAATAAGGTCACATGCTGAGGAACTGGGGGTGAGAACGCCAACATATTTTAGGAGGACTTAACCCATAACAGAGGAGTAAAGAGAGAAAAAGGGGAGAGAAATCTCAAAAAATGGATGTGATGCTGACAGGTACTGCCTCAGCCCATCTTCTCTGCCTGGTCAGTGGTCCACAGCCCCTGTTCCCAATAGTGAGCTCCCAGGAGAACCATGCTGACAGGGCCTGGGGGAGGCCAGCATAAGCTCCCCAGGTCTTCAGAGCAGCCGGGGTGCTAAGCCAGTCCCCGCTCCCTACGGAGATGGGCTAGTGAGTGAATTAGCCTATCCTCAAGGTCAGGAGATTTGCAGTCAAAGGAAAATCACCTGGAGCATGTCCCTGTTTTGGGTAAGTTGGAAAACGTATTGGCCTTTCTGAAGATGGGTACAAGGGGTCAGATAATGGCCTTACCTTTTGGACCACTAGCGCCGAAGAATGTGACAGTGGTCCCCCTCCCCTAACTGACCCTCCCTTTTCTTCCAAATGCGCAGGACTCCAATCATAGCAGGAGGGCTCTTCGTGATGGACAAATCCTGGTTTGATTACCTGGGGAAATATGACACGGACATGGACATCTGGGGTGGGGAGAACTTTGGTGAGTTACTGTCACTGCCTCCTGGGGGCTGAGGTGGGGATCTCTGTGTCCTTGGACCACAGGAACCTGGGAAGAGGGCCAGGGAACGGGGACTAAGTTACTGCTTTGTGGTAAGGCTGGGTGGGACCACAGAAGACTGGTTGCTGGGAGGGTGGAAGCAACCAGGAAATTGCTCCATGGCACCAAGTGGGTGCTGAGGACCAGGCAGGCCCCTTAGGGGGAAGTTGAGATGCAAAAGCCAAGAAGACCAAGGAGGAACACCAAGTCCAAGGGCCAGAGGCAGGTGTGAGCTAGGAGCACTGAGCTTGGAAATTTGGAGTTGCAATGAGACTGGGGATAAAGAGAATGAAGACAAACAGGATGAACAGGGACACTAGTAATATCTGGATCACATCTGTTGGCTGCCCTATGCATATAGCTCTCAGCACTGGGTTAATGAGGAGTGTCTGGGGTGATTGCTATGGAAACCCTGGGGGGCGTCTTATCCTTATCTTTTAGTGCAGAGAAAAGGGTGGAAGTGGAGGGACTGGGTAACAAGCTTCAAAACTGTACGAATAGAGGGCCAGGTGCGGCCACCATGATGTAGGGGGCTGTAGTTTGCAGAAAGAGCATCCATAGACCCACTGATGATTGCTGGATGGGAGGGGAGTTGGGGGATGCGTGAGAAAGGTGAAAGGATTAGAAAGTACAAATTTTTACTCACAAAATAGTCACGGAGATGTCAAGTACAATATGAGGAGTATAATCAATAATGTTGTAAAAACTGCAGGCTGTCAGATGGGAACTGGACTTAAAGGGGGATCACTTCATAGATTATATAAATGCCTAACCACTGCACTGTACATCTGAAACTAATATACAATAATATTGAGTGTCAAATACATATATATATTTATTTATATATATAGTCTTGGGATATAAAGTACAGCATAGGGATCATAGTGAGTGGTATTGTAATAGCAATGTATGATGTCCGATGGGTAGTAGACTTGGTGGGGTTATCACTTTGTAAGGGGTGTAAATGTCTAGTCATTATATTTTTGTACCCCTGAAACTAATATAAAAAAATCATAATGTGGGGATGCTTCTTGGGGTTTGGTGAAAATCCATTCAGGTAAGTCTGTAAAAATGTTAGCTTCCCTTCCCTCCCTCCACCAGCTGAGACCTCCGAGATGAGTAGAATATTAGCTGCAATTTGGGTCTGTTTTATTCACAGCGGTCTGTGCTTAATATAGTACCTGCCAGAAAAGAGGCTTCAGTAAAACTCTTTGCTGAATACGCCACAGTAAAGGAAGGGGAAGAGTCCCAGAGTGCTGGGCCCTGCCCCCTCTCTGAACCAGGGAGGGTGTGTGGCCCGGGCTCGGTCTGCAGGCCTGGAGAATGACCCATGAGACTCATCCTGGCATTTAGCGGTAATCCCGTGCTTTGTCCTCTGCCATTGTTTTCTCCTGTCCCTGCCTCCAGAGTGTTTTATGGCTTTCTTCTTCAAGTCACTAGGAGTTATTTCCCAGAAATTTATGGCCGCTGGCCTGACCCACAGCATCTGTTCTCCCCAACTGGGCAGTGTAGAGAAATCCATCACAGAAGTCTGTCTCCTGCCATACGGGGGCTGGCTTAGAAGCTTGGCAAACAAAGCAAAGCACCCCAGCACTCACGGACCAAGCTGACTCCCCCTTCCTGGACTGGGTCCACCAGCCCTGGACTGGGCAGAGGTCTTTGGTGTGGGTTTGAGGCCAGCTCTGCCTGCGCCAGCCCAGGAGAACTTGGCGCCAGGTGTACTCTTGGAGTTCTCAATGGGGCAAGATTTCCCTCTTTCAGGGCAGAGCCAGTCGGATGTCGTGATGCTCACAGGTCCTCTCATGGTCCTTAGTGATGGCTCTTTCCACAGCACTTTTTTTTTTTTTTGAGGGCAGTGTCACTGGCCCTCATATGTGGGACCTGAACCGGGGCCGCTGGCTTCCCAAGCCAGCGCTTAGCCACTGCGCCACTCGGCCAGCCCTCCACAGCACTTTTGATGGGCAGCAGCCATCCGCTCTCGGCTCAGAATGCTACTTATGATGATGTGTTCGCTGGTTCAGAATTCAGCGTGTTCTGGTGTTGAGCATGTTTGTGTTGAAGTGATAGAAAATCTTCTAAGTCGAGGCCCAGCTCGGTCCAGCTTCTGTCTGTCGAGGCTGTGTTGTGCCCTCTTGAACCTTACAAAGTGAGTGTGTTCCTTCCTCCACGGGGCCGCCACCTTTGGACTCAGGCAGCATGTTGTTTTTGTTTTTGTTTTTTGTTTTCTGTTTTTTTGAAGGCAGTGTCACTGGCTCTCATATGTGGCACCTGAACAGGGCCGCCGGCTTCCCAAGCCAGCACTTAACTACCGCGCCACTCTGCCGGCTCCAGCATGTTATTTTTAATGATGGCACATTGTGGACCAACCTACGAGTCCCTTCTCTTTATAGCATGTTGACACACACCAGCTCAAATCAAGTGGCAATCTCACCTAGTTGCCTTCCTTCAGAGTTCGTTGGTATTAACAAGTACTGATTTGAATAGGGAAGTAGGGAGGGGCTTCTGCAGAGTTTTGGAAGAAACATTTTATAATCCATCACAAAAATTTTTAAACCACAAAAAAAGCACTGCAGGCATCTATCACAGGAAATACTTGGTTTTCTCCCATCCCAGTATACCATAATGTTATAGCCAGCTCCCAGCATTTTGAAAGCTGTTTCTGGATTTTTTTTTCTCTTAGCATTTTATATGCCAGAAAATGCAGTGCTTTTCCAATGATGGATATATCACAGGGATAGCATCGGTTCTATGGGTGAGGATACTTAGGCACCTGAGTATATGAAGGTGGGAATTTGGAAGATTCCATGATGATCAGGGGTTTGATGGGGTTGGAGAGTGATGGATGCTTTTGCCACAAAGGAGAGATGATGCTGAGGCAGGGAAGGAAGCTGGGTCTGAGAGTGAAGTTTCCACTCCAGGGTGTCGCAAGTGGGCCTTCCCACGCCCCGACCCACCAAGTCCTGGAGATCTGCTCCCTTCACCATTGCTCACATCCACTCCCCTCTCTTCGTCTCCAGAATGGTTTTCCACCTCTATTCTATCTCCCTCAAAGCCACCCTCCCACTCTCCTGTCAAAGGGCTCTCTCTGAAATGCAGATCTCTCCCTCCCACCAGGCCTGGCAGCCACCATGGCTACTCCTTGTTCTAAGGATGAGGCTCACACCCCTCAGTTGGGCCACTCTTTGGCCTTGTCCTCCTCTCCAGGCTTCAGTCCAGAGGCACTGCCCAGACATGCCCAGACTCCAGCGACCTAGCCCTAATTCTCCATCAAGCTGAGGAACACAACTCTGGGGCCGACTCCCCCAGGACTTGGACGCCTTCCCTGCCTCCTCTCTCCCTTATCCCCTCTCACTCTGTGCCCCTCAGCACCCTGCTTTCCTCTTCACTCTGGCCCTGAGCCCTCTCATGTATTTGTGTTTATTCCTCTGTGCCTGCTGCCTGCTTCCTACTAAACCTGGAGCAAGGCAAGAACATTCATCCAACTTCTCGTGCTCAAGACGTAGAATGGTGGAAACTACTCTCTAATTGTATGTTCAAAAGCAAGAGACTGACGAGGGAGGGGAGTCAGGATGGGAAGGGCCACATATATCTAATTTGTAAGGCTCCACTTAAAACGGGTCTCTTGGGGCCGGCCGAGTGGCGCGGTGGTTAAGCGCTGGCCTGGGAAGCCAGCGGCCCCGGTTCGGTCCCACATATGAGGGCCAGTGATACTGCCCTCAAAAAAAAAACAAACCACAAAAACGGGTCTCTTTGAATTAAATGGAGCCCATGGAGAAAAATAACAACAGCAGGTAAAGGTGTCTTTCCTTTCAAGGGATGGGATTTCTGTGTGTTTCAGATGTGTTTGTCTATTTTGCGTTGACTGTACATCACAGCACAAACATCCATGAGATTATGGGAAAAGGCTCTGGCCAGGGTAGCCATGCCAGGCCTCAGTGGCATGCTGCCCCTTCCCCCCATCTCACCTTTCTCTGTTGGAAGCAGCCTCAGGTGCCATGAGAAAGCCGACGCCCCCACTCACTTAACACGCCTGACCCTGGTAGCATCATACCCACAAAGTGTTTCTAACAGGAGCTGAATAGTTTTGATAATTACATCTGCAGTTCGGCATAGGAGCAGGCTTTAGAGAAATGTGGCTTTGAGCTGGGTTGTTTTTTTTTTTCAGAAGTTGTTTTGCATTAAAATTGCATGCTTAAACTCCAATTTGCATAACATAGGATACCTAATATATCTGATACATCTACTCAACTTCCAGCTGCATCTCACTTTTAGCTTTTGGTCTTGAGAGATAAATGGAAGCTATTGCCCAGTAAGAAGTGTGTGTGTGTGTGTGTGTGTGTGTGTGTGTGTGTGTGTGTGTACACATACGTGTGTGTGCGCGTGCGAGTGCATACACTCACACATTTCCCCCCAAAAAGGAGGCCTTAGCATATACATGAGGGGTGAGCGTGGAAACCCTGAATTTAGAATGGGGAATTTCTAAAGCACAGCAAATGCAAAAGAAGACAGTGCCCCGAAGAGATGAGGTGTGGGACCCAGAGAGGAGCCCCGAGCACCACCCACCACCCCCTATCCCCAGAATAGCCAAGAACCTCAGGTTGTGTCCTGCTTGGCCCAGGCACACGTGGGCTGTGGAATCTGACAGGCCTAAGTTTGAATCCTGTACTCATTACTAGCTGTGTGTTCTTGGAATAGTTACTTTACTTCACTGAGCTTGTTTCCAAGTATTTCAAGTGATCCTTGTGGTAGGGAAAATGGCTTCCTCATGAGACATCCACCCCTAATCCCTGTGTTAAAGAAAAACTTATTCTGAGACTTGTTAAAACGGTAAAGAATACTTTATTTAGGACTATCACAACAGGTATCAACACTACAGCAATAGAAGAAGTAGATGGGGCTCAATTCCAAATATAACAAGAGCAAGTGGGGATTTAGAGCCAAGGAGCAGGGTGGGGTGTGGGTGGATAGAAGTTATTAACAGGGTATATCAGGGATGGGGGTTCGTGCTAAAGTGACCTAAGGATTCTTGCCAGGGTAATTAGGTATCAAGGGTGGGGGATTCCCTCTAAACTGGCTTAGCAGAATTCTTGCTTCAACTGGGTAATCTAGGCCCAACATGCACTGGGGCCAAGGTCAAGTCCTTGTCAAGAAGAGGGCTTACAGGAGCCTGACCAAAGTTTGGTCAAAGAGACCATCTTGTCACCTAGAACCTGTCAGGGTGATACCTTACATGGCAAAAGGGACTTCGCAGATATAATTAAGGGCATGGACCAGGAAGTTGGGAGATGGTCCTGCATTATCCAGGGGGCCCAGTCCGGTCACGTGATCCCTTTTAAAAGCAGGGAACTTTCTTCAGCGGGAGACAGAAGAGATGGAACAGAAGGAGAAGCCAGAGGGATTGGCAGCGGGACTGGGCTGGCCGCTGCTGGTTTGAAGATGGAGAGGGCAGCATGGAAATAGCTGAGGGAGGCTCCTGGCCTGCAACTAGCAAGGAAAAGGGACCCTCAGCCCCAGCACCGTGAGGAACTCTCTTCTACAAACAACCTCAGTGAGCTCATAAGCAGGTTCCTCTTCAGAGCCTCTAGAAAAGAACAGATCCTGCTGACACCTTGATTTTGGCCTTGGGCAGCCCTCAGCCAAGGCCCAACCGAACCCACACACCAGGTTAGTGTGGTAATTTGTTACAGCAGCAATAGAAACAATTACACTGCCATATCACAGGGCTGCTGTGAAGATTAATTAGATAACGTGCAGTGCCTCTGCTTCCCCTTCTGGTTTTGTGTGGGCAACATTTGTTATAGGAGCCTTGTGTCAGACCTGCTGGAATAGTTTACCCCTCTGGCTTTCTCTTTCCGCCTCACCCTTTTCATGCACGGTGGCTCAAGATGAGGGAAATGGTCTCGTCTGAGAGGCATTCAAGTTTGATGAAAAGTCATCTTTCCCCTAAGGTGGAGAGTAAAGTGAAAGCAGGCCATTGCTCTGTTCCTTGTCTGGGCTGCTTGCTCAAGTCCCATGCCCTGGGGAGACCCCTGGAGGCCATCCTTTTCCATTGGAAATATGGAAAGATAAAGGGTGCCACTATGGCATTCATAATTTAACGGCCCTTGGTGGTCAGGGTGTGACTGTGGTTACTACTTGTTTAGAAGTCAGGGGCTGGATGCAGCCATGATTGTCCCAGTTTCAAGGCTGTCTTTTGTGGGTCAATAAGATTATCTCTGCTTGAGTCCATGTGCTCATTAAAAAAATATAACAGCTTTCTGGCCCAGGAAGCTCTGAGAATGTAAAGATTATTGAAAGGACAGGTCCCTGTCACCGCATTTATGTGTGTGGACTTATGAGTAAAATTAGCAAGGTGACTGTCCCTTTCTGCCCACCACTTTCCACTGTACTCCCTTTGTTCTCAATAGATTTCAACTTAGCCAAAGGTAGACTGGATAATGTTACTATGTATACAATAGATGTCTGTATGCAATATATGCAGCTTCATTTAAAACAGGGGCTTTGCATTCAGTAGAGCCCATGTCTAATACTCCCTTTGCCTTTGCATAGAAGCCAGGCTATAAAATGAAATGGGAACCTTGACCATTATGGCCTAGCAGTGGCATATGAATAGCTGTGGTTTAGTTCCTAGGGAGAAAGCTGTCCTCTTCCCCCTGAATTCCTGTCCACCATCAAGGGCATGTCATCTAGACTTTGATTCTGGTGAAGGGTGCGGGGCATCTGAGCACTGGTAAAACGACTGATGGATTGATGAAGAGATAGGAAGAGGTAAAAATGGAGGGTGGAAAGGACAATTTGCTCTCAAATATTAATCTGAAGTCTAAAGAAAATCAGAAGATAATAGTGCCCCCAATAAGGATGGAATAATTACACATTTTTCCGCTTGGATTCAAAGTGGATTTGGATCTGCGTGACCTTTATTACCAGGGAGATTATGTAGTGCTGATTTGCCCAGAATCCTCTATAAACTCCCTTCGTCATCTTTTTTTTTTTTTACTCTTACATTGTCATTTTGCTGTGTCCTCCTTCATGTAAGAAAGTGACGACGTTGCAGGACCTACAGACTTGGAGAGTGAGGACCCAGGTCTGCACCTGGAAGGCCCACTGCCTCCCATCTCGTCTGCAGCAATTCTGATGTCCGAGCCCCCACTGCCTGGCACCACAGAATTACAAGACTTTTCCCAAAGGCTTCAGCAGATACCTGTAAATCACTGGGTCCAGCTTGCAGTCCTGGGAGGATACGCATCGTTTTCTTGTGTCAGTGATGCAGATAGGGTAGGGAAAATCTATGTCCTAGGTTTTAAATACACCACACTATAATACCTGTAAATCATTACGCTAATCTGGACACTCCAAGCTGCGTTGCCCACACTGCCCCAACTCTGGCAGCAGCACAGCAATGCACTTTCAGCCCCGTGTCTTAGATTGCCTTGGTGACAGCAATCTGAATTCCAGAGAAGAGAAGCTATTACGCACTAAGGCTGTAGAACCCTATGGGCGGCATCGGTTGACGTGAAGGAAAACTATTCGTCCAGAGTGGAGGAATGAGTCGATGAGGTAGAAATGTGACTGCTGATTATGGATCTGTCTCTCTTGTTAGTTTGTGAGCATGTGAAAGTCAGCATCTTTGTATCCACAGCTGTGTTGGCTGATGGTGGGTGTTCAGTACTGAGGGAGAGTGGAATCAAGTAAGAGCGTGAATTTTGGAGTCGGGGAGACATGTTTCAGTTCCCAGCTACGTGCTCTCCATTGCCCTATTAGAACTACTTCTGCATCATAAAATAAGAGCATGCACAACCGTGAGTGAGATTGTTGGGATGACTAATAAGCTGCCACCTGAGGGAGGACCAAACAAAGCCCAGCCCAGAAGTAAAGGAAGGGGTCATTTTCCTTCCTGCTAGGCAAAAGGAGCACGGAAAGAAGCATGTTGCAGGGGTGTCAGTGGGGAGGGAAGGATTGAGTTTGGAGGGAGGGATTCACTTTGCAAATGAGGAGGGACATATGTCTCATTTGAATACATGGAAAGGAAGAGACCATAGCTGAAATGTATGCATATTTTTGGAAGAAAGCTGGCACAAAATGTGTAAGTTATATCTAGTAAGCAAGGCTTCCATCTCTAGTTTTGAGGACTAGAGCATTTTCCTTTTTTTTTTTCCTTAAGATTTTATTGGGGAATTGGGGGAGGGGAACAGTGTTGGTGAACTGGGGAAGGGGAATAGACAAGTTGCTGTCCTTTTGTTCTTCAGTCTAGTTGTGGAGGACATTGCTTCACTGGCCCATGTTGGTATCATCATTGCACTCTTCTCAGGTGAGGCAGATCGGTCGCTGGCCCCTGGATAGTTGCTCACGGTGGCTCTTGGCAGCTCACGCTGGCTGCCGGCCACGCACTGTAGCCTATGGCAGCCCACTGTAGCCAGGGCTGCAGCTATGCCATCCTGGGGACTAATAGCAGCCCTGCTCCAGGTGGAGCTGTTGTTCACCATCTTAGCTACAGAGGGCAGCGTCACTGGGCCTCATATGTGGGATCTGAACTGGGGCTGCTGGCGTCCCAAGCCAGCTCTTAACCAACGCACCAATCGGCCGGCCCGCGTTTTCCTTTTTTAGGAACAGCAGACCCTGTCTTGAGATCCTGGAGAGCACGGTAGACCTTAGGCCTTTTAAAAAGACATCCAGAAACTAAATTCACATGTGTACTAACATAATTCCCTGGACTGACTCCTTCAACCCCTCAGCACACTCACTGCAAGGTAAAGAGGTGGTTGTTGGCAGTGGGCTAAGCTCACTCTTTGCCCCGTGTCTCCTACAAATACCAGCCTAGGGCACACGATTCCAGCAGTGCTCCTGCCAAACATCGGGTTGCTATGAACCATGGGCCTTGATGGAAAATCAAAATCTGAAATGTTAAGTCCACAAATTTCAAGTGCCTCCTGGGGTAGAAGAAAGAAGTCGGAAGTGGGCACAAGTGGGCGATATCATTGGTGTCCATGTTTTAAAGAGACTGGCATCAGAGGAACCTCTCTTCATAACTGTCCCTGATCTTTCCATCGCACTTCGAGTTTTCAGTTATTCTCACAGTTTTGTGACAACAGCAATCCTGTGGAGTATATTTATGATCTTCGTTTGACATATGAGGAGATCCTCCCTCAGCAAGGTCAAGCAGGTTTTCACACAGGCGCAGCTAGTAGATTACGCAGACTCGGGGCTGCTGACCCCAGAGCTACGCTCTTCCCATTTCTCCTCCACTCCAGGCTCCATTATTTGGTAGCAACCTTGAGAAGTTCTTTCTTTATCCTAGTATTCACATTGTTCCCACTCTAAGGGAACTCCTGAGGATGAACTATGGCCTGTCCTGGAGAGCACCTGGACAGGTAGAGGGGCAGGTGTGGAGAAGATGGCAACAGTGGGCTTGGGATCAAGGAAGCCTTGCCTGCAACTCAGTGGCTTTTTCCAGGGACAAGGCAGAAGGCAGTAGGAGACAGGTAAAGGGTGGCTGAGGACTGGTGAGGGAGACAGCAGGTTAGGATCAGGGTAAAGCAGAGGTCCAGGCATCTGCTTAGGTAGTTGGAGTGAAGGAAGCTAGAGAGTAGGAAGTGGGAGGGACAGCAGATGAGAGAGAGGACATAGGGGAAAGAGACTGAGGGAGGTGGGCTGGAGAGAGTGCAAGACACGCGTGTGATGGGAAAGCAGTGGAATGCTTGCATCCTCATTCCTGCGCCTAGACACCCTGCCTGCTGCCACATGGCCCTCCCAGGGGCGGGTCACTCACAGGCATGGATTTTTCCTGAGCCAGCCTGTCCTCCTTATACTTGAGCTTGACTGTAGGAGCATGGGTTGGGCAGGAACTCCCAGATGGGAAGCTGGCTTTTCCCGCCCATGGCATACCCAGTGGAGTACAGGGGGGCAGCCTGCCCTGGGTGCCATCAGTCAGGGGTTGCACTGTCTGGAGAAGTTAAAACTGCCTAACAGTCATTTTGCTTTTTATTATCACTATGCACTGGCAATCCCGAACAATGGCACCACCTTGGTATGCCACTGCTTCCTTCTGGGGCAGAACCACTGCTCCAAGTCTGCTAGCAAGCAGCCCCAGGGAGAAATGCATGCGGCAGCCTAATCCCAGGGCCTCTGCTGACTCCATCCCACCCACCTCCCTGGGGTCCCTGCAGCAGCAGCAGCCTCCAACCAGGAAGAAATGGGTATGTATGCACAATCTCCACCTAGGGAGGCACCCCCAGCAACAGCTTTGAGGCTTCTAGCATATTCTATAGCTACTCCCAGTGTCCTTCCTCCAGGAGGGCTATGATGCAGTGCCATTGCAGAGTGATAGAATTGCAATCTGGGTATTGGGAGGTGCTCTCCTGGACACCTCATCCATGTAGAGCTGGTCATCTCTGTTGCCTCCCAGCCATGTGGTTTGCTAGCCTGTCAGAGTGCAGAACTCGCTAACTCCATGACAGCCACTTCTGTCTGGACCTTCACTGTCAGCAAATCCTCCCATATTTTCCAATGGAAATCCTTCCTCCCTGGTCCTAGTTCTAACCCTCTGGGGTCCTCCGAGCCAGTGTAAAGTCTTCCACACTGGAACCTTCCATGTGTTCAAAAGCAGTGCTCTCGTGGCCCCAAGACTTCTCCTTTCCAGGCTAAGGCATTGCAGCTGGTCCTGAATGTGTCCTGTGTGCTGATTTAGACATGTGCTCGTCCTCCGTGCAGGCCACTCTTCCCATATGAAATCATACCACCCTCTCAGGTGTGAAACTGAGGGGAAAACTGAGGTTACCCAGCCAGTGGGGCACATAGTCTGCCTGTGCACTCAGCTCGTAAACCTGCGCCTAAGGCTGGTGCAGTCAGCCCTCACTGCTTCCTTGGACCTGGGTTCCCTGGTGCCTGGTGCCTCAAAGCTGCCATCCTGTGACCACCCCCTATCTGGGGGCAGAGCCATGATGGGGCGCATGGCTGTCTTGCAGAAATCTCCTTCAGAGTGTGGATGTGTGGGGGCAGTCTAGAGATTGTCCCCTGCAGCCGAGTGGGCCATGTCTTCCGGAAGAAGCACCCATATGTTTTCCCGGATGGAAACGCCAACACGTATATAAAGTAAGTGTTCGTCCCAGGGGCTCCGTGGGGGAGGGCAGTGGCAGAGGGCTGCGGCTGTCCCCACTTCTCTGGTAGGTTGCCTGAGTCTTCTGGGTGGGCAGGAGACTAATGTCATACTCTCCAGGCCTCTGCCTAAGCAGGGAGGTCAGGCCTGACCATCCAGCATTAATCAAGGGCCCCAGGCTTGACAAGGCCCCACATGCAGACTTGGGGGCTTTCAGTCACTGGGCAGTGCCATCCTGCAGGTCTCAAGGCTCTGGCTATTTGGGTTGTTTGGGATCAGGGAAGGGAAGCTGTTTTATGCCCCTATGTTCTAGACGATCCACTGCCCCCACCTTCAGGTTGGGTCACCAGGGAAAATCCTTGGGAAGATTCAGAAATGGGGAGGCGCAGTGAAAAGATGCACATGCTGGCTCATGGCCCCGCCAGTGCACAGAAGGAGTCCAGGCTGAAGCAGGCCCTGGGAGCTGGGCTGCTCTCCTGACCAGGGAAGGACAGAGACACCAGGGACTCAGGGACCCAGCAGTGCCCACACGCCTATTCCTACTCTCTCCATATACCCTTCTTTGCTTGATTTCTCTTTCAACTTTTCTCTTCTCCTTTAAAAATAATTCATGTATATTCCTTTTCCCCTTTGTTCTTTGTTCCTCTAGTGACTTCTCTCCTTTTCCCTAATCCTCTTGTCGTTTCTCATTTGAAAGTTTTGCTCACCCATTTATTCCCTCCTTTCCTTTTTTCTTCTGTTATTTGGTCCAGTTGGAGGAGAGAATTGCTAAGCAACCCCTTTGGTTTTTTTCTTCCTTTGGGGTATCACTTCCCTCCCCTGTGTTCTTCTGTACTGTTTTTCACATGTATAAACAGGTACGGTCACATCCTGACATAGCAATCTGGGAAGAGGTGTAGGTTGGAGCCATGGGAAAGTTGACACCTTTCCTGGAAAGTGGTGGGCAAGAGTGGGGCAATGAGAAACCCAACAGGCAGGAGCAAAGGGGGAACAAGGGTAAGGCTGCCTCAGCTCTCAGGTTTTTAAAGGGCAAGGTGAGCTGGGGACATCTGGTGTAGGAACGCAATGTGGCCGTGATGTGGAACGGGGCCAGCCTGGGAATAAGGGGGCAGAGCCTTGGGCTCCAGAACATTCGTTGTCCTTGAGACTGGGCCCTGGCCAGTGGGCCTCCTGCATGCCACCAGTGAGTCATTCAGTGGTTATAGAAATGTGGCACAGCCGTCTTGTAAGGAGCTTCCAGTTTACCAATGGTTCCACGAGTGGGAGGGCCAGCAAGGCAATAACTGCTGTCAGTGCCCCAGGAACTGGGCTGCACGTGCATAACTCATTTCAGGTCCACCAGCTTGGAAGGGCTTGCCACACCCCTTTATCAAATGCCTGAGCTCCATACAGAACCAGAAACCTGGAGGAGCACACCATCTTTAGTAAGACCCCAAGTTCACTTCCAAGGGCCTCAGCATAGGCTACTCCCACAATGCACCTGGCTTCTGGTTTTCCGATATATTGTTTCTCTAGTCTGGGGCTCTTCCTGGTGTCTCTGCCTCCCTGACTGCTGAATGGTGACAATCTCAGTGTCTCTCTCTGTCTTTTTTGCTGTGACCTTTGGGATCAGGCTTAGAGCAAATACCTGACTAAAAAAAAAAAGAAACTTAAGAGTGACTACATGTCTAACAGAGATGCCTTGATTACTGAATTCTTTACACTTGCACCAAGCTAGTTGCTTGGGCTATGGGAACACCGTGTGTGATTGGCTTTCCCCTTTGGAGAGCGGGACCCTGAGCCTGTGCCTGTGTAAAGGGGGACCACCTGGAGCAGGAGCCCATGGAAGGCCCGAGGCAAGGTGGCCGATGCCGGTCCTGCTCTCTCCTTTTGGTTCCTGGCACCGTATGGGTACCGCAGGCTCACCTGGCTCTTTGCTCCCTGGGATTTCCTTCTTTATTTTTTTTCCTGAGAATCACAGAAGTTCAATTTCTGGGTAATTTTTCTGGTGCGTACCTTTTGATGAAGAGTTTGTTATTACTACTAAAATCCTGTGTTTGGGGGAAGGCCTCTTTGGAGATTGGGTGGGACTTGGTGGGCTCAGCACCCTGGGAGAAGCAGTGTTCCTGGAACACGGTGACTCCCTCCTGGGTGGTGCTGCCAACTAGCTCACAGCTGTGTATTTAAACTGGAAACATCACAGGTCCTCTTTGACAGCCCCTCCCTGACACTCCCTTTTCCCCCTAGGAACACCAAGCGGACAGCTGAAGTGTGGATGGATGAATACAAACAGTACTATTACGCTGCCCGGCCATTCGCCCTGGAGAGGCCCTTTGGAAAGTAAGTGACCCTTCTGGTTAATTTGTGCGAAAGTCAAGGAGAGCCCAGCTCGTAGGCCCGAGGCAAAATGGTCCCGGCAGGCCTGCCCACTTAGGTGGTCTCCTGAGCTGCTGGGCCCCTCCAAGCTCCGGGCTATGGCTGTTTTCGTTTCAGATTCCTCTTGTTCCTGCCCAGTTCTGGGCATGAATGGCTTTAGGCAGCTTTTGTGGAATGATAGTCTGGCAACCCAGACCACCAGTTTAGTATGTGGGGCTGTCCTTGTACAATGGACTGATATTTCCAGCTTTTTACCAAAGGGTAGGATGTGGGACTAAACAGCCTTAGTGCCTCCAGGTCTGACTGCCTTCCTCCTAGTTCTGTCACCCAGGCCTAAATTCTCCTGCTAGAAGGAAAGTAAACATTTAAATGTTCCCTACAGTAAACATTTAAATGTTCCCTACAGTAATGCTCCAGCTTCATGGGAGTAGAAGAGGACAGGGAAAATAATTAAGTGTCAGATACCATTTCAGAAGATACCTCATTAGTCCTCCCCAAACTCTAAGATGTGGGTGTTATTACCCCATTTCACAGATGAGATGACTGAGGCTTCTCCAGGTTAAGGTACTTGCCCTGGATTATACTACTATAAGAGGGGTCTGAGGCTCAACCTGTCTGATTCTGAAACTATATGATGTTGCATTCCCCAACCTAAAGCTGATTTGAGTAGGGGACAATGGCAACTTCATGTATGTTATCTGTCTTCGGTGGGGGTGGGATGGCACTAATGTCACTCATTAGCCAGACTAAGGCTGTGATGCAGATGGGGATTTTGCAGCCTACACTTCATAGGCCAAGCCCACCTCTACTCAGAAGGATTAAATCGGACCCCGCCAAAATGATTTGCACTTCTGAAATTATTAGCCCACGCTGTCCCTCCAGTTCTCAGAGCCTCTCCAGGCGCCTGTCTCAGACCTCATCCACCCCTTTCTTCACCTCCTTCCCTCGCCAGCTTGTATTCTACTCTCTTGCTTAAAGAGAATGCTTAAAAGATATCCTCAGGTTTTCTGCCCTGCTGTGCGTCTATCAACAACCACAGGCAAAGTTTTCTCAACCCAATTCTGTACTTTTTTGCCCCCTGTGCACATGCTGCTGAATAGTCCTAGGAAATACTAGCGGGTACTGCCAACACTCTGTAACCATCAGTCTCAGGGAGGCCCTCTGTATGCCTACTGGTCCTGTCACCTTTCCTTGCCAGCGTTCTCCCTCCATCTCCATTTAAACTTTTCCCACTCTCCCTAGCTGCTGTGTCCACCCCACTCCTTTCACTCACAGCAGATGATACCTTCTGTTTTATAAATTAAATGGATGGTCTCAACTTCCCAGGAGAAACCAACCTACAAAGGGCACTATATCTGTACCATCCTTCTCTGTCTCTTTTATCTCAAAGGACAAGTTGTGCCTCCTGCTGTGACAGCCCAGCCCTCCACCAGTACTCCAGCTGCACCTTTCATTTCTCATTCATTCATAAATCAACATTTATCGAGTTCCCAATGCCTGGATTCATCTCCTCCTGCCTCCTGCCTCCTGGCTCAGGGCATTTCAAACTTTAATGTGCACACAGATCTCCTGGGGATCTTGTTAAAATGTGCATGCTGGTTCAGTAGGGCTGCATTTCTAATAAGCTCTCAGGTGAGCACGTGCTGTTGGTCCAAGGACCTCACTTGAAGAGCAAGGTTCCAGGGCGATGGTTCCTACATTGCAATCACCTAAGGAGCTTCAACACCTACTGATGCCTCTATTCCACTCCCAGGGAGTTGATATAGTTTGGGGTGTGGCCTGGGCTGTAGAATTTTAAAAGACCCCTCCCCCAGGAGATTCTAATGTGCAGACAGTGTGGGAACCATGATTTTAGGGGACTTTGCCCTCCATGTGTCTCCACTCTCTCCCTGATCACCCATCTGTCTTCTCCATGGCATGGTTCCCATCAATACTTGAACTTATTCAGTATCTTGCACCTTATAAATAAAAAAAATATTTTAAAAAGGAAGAGGAAAGAAAGCTACAAAAACTCTCCTTTACTCCAGCTTTGCCCATTGCTCGTATATGCACCCTGCCCTCTGTTCCTTCAGAGCCAAGCTTTGTGAAACAGCGGCCTGCATCCACTGTCTGCAGCTCCCCCTTTGTGATCTGAGGCTATCTTCACCCCACCCTCCACGCCCCATCCGCTACGACTGCTCCCACCTGGCTCACCCATGATATTCTCGGTGTTACCCCATCAGTATGAGTCTTCTTCCACCCCAACCCCCTTACAGCGCACTTCTAATCTCTGGGTTTCCATAACTGCCATCTTGGCTTTCGTCCTGTGGCTCAGGCTGCACCCTTCTTGGTCCCGTTTGCAGCCTCAGTTTCCTCTTTCCACCTGGGTATGTTGGTCTTACCCCAGGGTCTGCCATAAGCCTTTTTCTTACTGCACATTCTCCCTGGCATCAACCAACACTTCTATGCTGCTGGCACTCGGATTTCCGTCTCCAACCTGGTCCTCTCTTCTGAGCTCCAAGTCCCTTATATACAAATATCGACTGGACATTTCTGCCTGGATGTCTCCCAGGCTCATCCAACTCAAGTTCCCACTGAACTCATCCACTTTATGCCTAAACTTTCTCCTCATCCCATATTCCCATTTTCAGTGAATGCTCTTCCTTGCATCCTGTAGCCCACATCATAAAACTGGGTGTCAACCTTGCCTCCTCCCTTCTCCCCTCACTTCCAAATAATCACCGCATCCTGGTGACACTGCCTCATTCACACTCTGAGCACCCAGGTCCTTAACCTACTACATTTAAGAAAAAAAAAAAAAATGATGTCATTCCTGTGCTCGGGGAGCTTAGAGCCTGGTGAGGAGATGGGGTTAGTGCTCTATTGCTCTATGAAAAGTCCTGGTGCCATGAGAATGCCTGGTGCAGTCCTAGTGGATAGAAGGAGGTGTGCTGGCCAGTTCTGTGTGAATGCCCAGAAAGGACAAGGTGTAAATGGAACTCGGTGGTAGTGGTACAGATGGAGAGAAGTGGACTTGAACCTGTCACTTCTGCCGTTCCCACCCCCACTTTTCTACCTGAAAGCGTGATCACCTAGGTTTCCACAGCAGCCTCATAACTGCTCTCCCTGTCTCCAGCTTTGCCCCATCAGACTCACTCACCATTAGCAGGAGGCTCTTAAAGTGTAAACATCACCAAGTCATGCTCTGCTTAGAACCCATCAATTACACATTGCCCTTAAAATAAGTCCATACTCCACAGAGCCTCACCTCACAAGACCCTATGTAGTCTGTATCTTCGTCTGTTATCCCGTTCATTTCCCCTCTTCCACCCTCCCACACATATACATTTGCACACACATGTTAACCTCCTACAGCACTGCTCCTGCCAACAGAACTCTCACTTCTTCACATTCACTACTCTGTCTATGCTATGCCCCTGCCTCACCCACTTTCTAGTTTGTCTAGATGACATCCACTTTTCCTTCAACATTACCACTGACCCGGCAAGCAAGGGCACCCCTCTAAGGGGCTTCTACAATTCCCACGTGCCCACCTCATATCCACATAAGGTTCTGATTGCTTGTTTCATTCCCTTTCTCTATTGCTCGAAAGCTCATTAGATCCCACAGTAGGCACAATGGCTGCCACGCAGTAGGTGCTCAATAAATATTTGATGAACAAATTCACAACCAGGCCCCAGAACCAGCCAAAGAAGAGTATTCTTTGAGGCTGGGGTGGTCGGGGGTGGTATTTCGACTGCAGAATCCAGAGGGATTTGTGAGTCCCTAGACTCAGAGCCCAGACAGTGACATTGGGTGTTCTTGGAGCCTTGTTTTTAATGAAAAGTAAAAACACCCCCAAAATCCATTTTCAAGTAAAAGCACAAGTCCTTGGTGCCATGACTGCACCATTGGAGATTTGGCTAAGTGTGCCCATAGCTCTGTCTGGAGCTCTGGAATCCCTCTTGGTTAGCTTCTCCAGCCTCCTCCAGAGAGATGTGGGCGCAGGTTGTATGTTGTGCTTCCCAGGCTCCTTCCTCTCTCTGACACAGCCGTGTTTTATCCTTGTGTCTCCCCCAAGCATTGAGAGAAGATTGGACCTGAGGAAGAATCTACAGTGTCAGAGCTTCAAGTGGTACTTGGAGAATGTCTATCCGGAACTCAGGTAGCTGCCCTACTGCTTGGGCCTTTGGTGGCTTCAGAAAGAGGGGACAGCCTGTGGCCAACTAGATGAGGATTTTTAAGTATATAAAGGGCTGAGAAGACCAGTTGGCTCCCTCTTATCCCTGAAGCCTAAAGAGGAGCTGCATTAATCATGAGGGATTGAGGTTAGCCAGTAGCAGTATTTCTTAATTGCTGGGGTCTGAGCCCCCGGGTGTAACCTGAGGACATGGACCTGCTAATGCTGTGGCTCCTAGGTCTTTCCTTGCTGCTTTGTTCCTAGAGGTAGCGCCTTTCCAGAGCAGAGATAGTCGCTATAACACAGTCCAGGGCGAAATGCCCCTGTGATTCTCAAAACTGCCCCACCTCTCCAGCTGCTGGTGTTATAATTCAAAGACCTGGGGATTCTCATCTCTCCTATGGCTTTCTCCTAGCATCCCCCAAGATTCCTCCATCCAGAAGGGCAATATCCGACAGAGGCAGAAGTGCCTGGAGTCTGAAAGGCAGAAGAACCAAGAGATCTCCAGCCTCAAGTTAAGACCTTGTGTCAAGATCAAAGGCGAGGATACAAAGTCCCAGGTAAGTACCTGGCTGGAGGTTCACAAATGTGTGCATGGGCTCAGCTTCTGTCACCTACTTTTATATGACACCAGATCCAGTTATACCCAGACTTCAGCAATAAAAGCATGGCTCCCCCACACTCTGGGCCTGGGTTCACTCTGCCAGGTTTCCAAGTGCATGGAAATTCTCTGAAAGGTGCCTTACCAGGGAGGCATCATTGTGCCTATAGGAAGATGCCACTAAATTAGCAGTTTTTGAGTTCGGCATCAGTGTCCATCTGCTGTGAGCTGGGTCAGGCAGGGCAGGTAGGACAGCTATCTCCCAAATATGAAATGCAAACAGAAAAGCATGCCACTGGGTGATGCTGCCTGCCGATTTCACCCTGCCTTTGAGATAGTGACATCAGATTGGGTAAAACCATCACATCGTCTGCCACCCCCATCTCTGGGAAGGGCCCTTGTTCCGTCCTGTTCTGCCCTCAGCAGGCCTGTGGCTTCACCTCTTCTCTGTCGTGCTTCCTCAGGTTTGGAGGAACCATGGCACCCCTTCTCAGAAAGGTTTCCTTGTGCCTTAGTTGATTTGTCAACATAGTTCCCCCTTGTTCTGTGGGTCAGTGTTCTCCCCTCTGAGGATAGAACCGTTCTTTTAAGTCACTGACAAATTCACAGCCTGCCTCAATCTCTATAATATGTACCCTGCTGAATGCGGTCTCCTGCTGGAGACACCTGTCTCATAACTTCCCTCCTGGCTCTGGTGGTGCTGCGTGATCTTGATTCTCCCGCATTTCCATTCTTTCTGATTTCTTTGCTGGTTCTTCTCCCCAACTCTTATACTCTTACGTTGAGTTTTCACCAAGGTTCTTAGGTCACTGTTCTTTTCCCTATAAATGGTTTCTTGGAGATTTTATCCATGCGTCCCGTTTTGGCAGCCTCTTCTGTCTCATTGATTCACAAATTTTGTATCTTCATCCGTCTATCCCTGAATTCATTCATTCACTCAACAAACATCTACATTCTTCGCTAACTGTGAAGATGCCGAGATAAAAGGCTAGGCCATGGGCCTCCATGGTCCCTCAAGGGATCTAATGTAGAAATAAGCAAGGGAGCCGGCCGAGTGGCGCATTTGTTAAGCGCTGGTTTTGGGATGCCAGCGGCCCCGGTTCGGATCCCACATGAGGGCCAGTGACACTGCCCTCTACAGCTAACAACAGCTCCACCTGGAGCTGGGCTGTGCGAGCCCGGTGATGGTATGGGCTGCAGCCCCTGCTGCAGTGGGCTGCCATAGGCTACAGTGAGTGGCCCACAGCCAGCGTGAGCGGCTGGCAGCCAAGAGTGAGCTGCCAATAGCCGCGGTGAGCGACATCCAGAGGCCAGCGCACGACTGAGCTAGGTGGGAGTGGAGAAAGGACGGCGAAAGGTTAAGAAAGAGAGAGAGAGAAAAAATAGAGAAAAACAGTTCTGGGCTAGGGGAACCCAGCCTCATGGACTGGAGCCCCGAATCGGGCCTGACTGTTCCTTTTATTATCTTGCACATAAGCAAGGGTCAATGTAGCTTCCGCGGTCTGTGTGTCTCACACTCAAAAACATAGCTCCACACCTGCAAGCTGCCATTATCAGAGGTCCCATAAGGTTATTGTCATGCACCTTGTAAGACACAGAACCTCCTCTGCCAAGGCTCACTGATAAGAATGCACAGAGGACAGATATTATCACATCAATAGGTCATTTCACAGGCAGGCTGCCAGACCCTGAAGCAAGGGGTTCATGCCCTATTTCTGTCAACTCGTGATTCCTCCAGTTGGCACCCACTGGCAACCACATGACTGTGTCTGGCTTAGGTCATTTCTCTCTTGAGAAATCTGACCCGTCATTGGCTACCCAGACATCCTTTGGTGCCAAGTGGGGACACATACAGTAAGCATAATATTGAAGTTGTGAAGAGGTGCACCTATCTCTATGGAGAGGTGCAAGGGGGCAGACAGGCAGGCTATAATGTGACATGAGAAGGCTCTGTGGTTCCAACCTTGCACATCTGTTGTCGCTCTTCTCCTATATACTTTTTCTGCTGCGCCCCTGTCCCTGTAAACCCTGCCACTTCTTCTCTCAGAATAGATGTTCGTGGACCCTGCGTTCACTTCTTCATGCCTGATCAGCATCCCTGAGCATCAGCACTGTTGACATTTTGGGCTGGATAATTCTTTGTGGTCAGGTTGTCCTGTGCTCTGTAGGCTGTTTAACAACATCCCTGGCGTCTGACCACGGGATGCCAGTAGCACTCCATACACAACAGCCATGGCAATCAAACTGTCTCCAGACTTTACCAAATACTGCTGGGACACAAAACTGCCCCAGTTAGGGACCATTATGTTAGATTATGGCCATAGTCTTCAGTCCTCGCCCCTCACCACCCCCAATCTGGCATGTGATCATCAAACCACTGCTCCCCATCTCAATACAGCCTTCAATGGTTCCTTATTGTCTGCCACAAAAAAAATCCACACTCCTGGCCTCACGTTTGAAGTATCTTACCACCGGCCTTCAGGTTGCTGGGACTTTTCCAAGAACTCTGTTCCAGCGGAACACAAAAGGGGTGTGATGAGATCTTGGGCCATCCCATCCCTTCCCAAAGGGATGTGAATCATCCCTTTGTCCAGCATCTCCACACTGTTTACACGCTCCACCTCTTAGTCACTTAGTCACCATCTCGATTATCAGATTGACTGTCCCGTTATTGCTTGTGTTCATGTGACCCTTATTTTACTTAATAATGGCCACAAAGCACAAGACTAATGATGTTGGCAATACAGAAGAGAAAGAGAAGCCTAAGAGAAGCTATAAAGTGCTTCCTTTAAATAAAAAGCTGTGTATGTATAGGAAAAATATATATATAGGTTTTGGTACTATCCGCAGTTTCAGGCATCCACTGGGGGTCCTGGAGCACATCCTCTGTGGATAAGGGAGGACTGCTGTATTACTATTACCCTCATTTCACATGAAAACAAGTCCTGGAGAGATTAACCAAGGTTATAGACTAGTGAGTGATGAAGGGAGGATGTGGAAAATCTGGCTGCCATGCCGTAGCTCTGCTATTGCTGCTGCTGCGAGTCATAGCTGGTTCTGGAACCCTTGTATTCAAGTTCAATCACAGAAGATGTCTGTCCTTGAGATGCCCTTCCAGGTTGTAAATATTAAAACTGTAAACTGGGGCCAGCCAAGTGGCACATTGGTTAAGAGCTGGCTTGGGACTCCAGAGGCCCTGGTTCGGATCCCACATATGAGGGCCAGTGACACTGCCCTCTACAGCTAAGATGGTGAACAACAGCTCCACCTGGAGCTGGGCTGTGCAAGCCCCGGCGATGGTGTAGGCTGCAGCCCCTGCTGCAGTGGGCTGCCATAGGCTACAGTGAGTGGCCGGCAACCAGTGTGAGCAGCTGACAGCCAGTGTGAGCTGACAATAGCCGTGGTGAGCGACCATCCAGAGGCCGGCCACCAATCTGCCTCATCCGGGAAGAGCGCAATGATGACACCAACATGGGCCAGTGAAGCAACATCCTCTGCAACTAGACTGAGGAACAAAAAGACAGCAACTTGTCTGTTCCCCTTCCCCAGTTCCCCAACGCTGTTCCCCTCCCTTAATTCCCCAGTAAAATCTTAAAAAAAAAAAAAACACACACCAAAAAAAACTGTAAACTGTACAACTCCATTTTAACAGGAGATAGCTAGCAAGAGATTCTTCTTGGCCAGTTCCCAATGGCAACCCCTATGAGGTGGGAGACAAAGGTCACACCCCATGTTGGGACTGGCGACGGAGCAGACCAGAGAGTCGGCCCCTTCCCTAACATTGGTGGGAACTGGGGCAGGAGTGGGAGTGGAGGCCCCCACTCACAGGACTCCACACCAGACCAGGGGACACACGCAGTGCTGGATTGTCCTCCTCTTTCTTCCTATCCCTCCTCTGTCCCCCGCCATGAACTCCAAGCTTAGTCACTCCCCTCTAAACTGTCCCCCTTGGGCCTAGGTGTGTGCTAGGAACACAGTCCACCTCGGGAGGACAGACCCAGGGGTGAGAGCCACACACATCCTGAAATCAGGCTCGGGCCATTCAGGTAGGGGATGTCAGGGATGTCTGGGGTGAAGAACAGCAGAGGATGGGAGCCAAGAGCTGAGTTTGCTTCCCTCTGGCCGCTCACTGTCCAGGTGGTATGTTGTCAAACACACGTGTGTTCTCAGACCCTGTCTGTCCTCTGGCTCGATGCTGGCGCTCGTCCCTGCTCCACCTCCAGCCCTATCCATCCTTCACCCTGCCTCACTTCCCTTTCTTGGCTTGCGTGTCAACCTTTGAAACAAAATGTTTAATCTGACTGTGTATTGAGGCTGTCAGTAAACTGATGCCTTAGGTAGAAGGAGAAAGAAATATATCATCAGTTTGTAAATGTGTGAAGTCCAAGAAGCCTCCAGGTTAACAAGTTTCCTCTTAACTTTATTGGATTCCCTAGAAGAATATTTGTGAAAGTAGAAGGAAGACCTGCACCAACCTGGTTGCTATCCCATTAAAGGAGGGGAAACCACATAAAACTTCTGTCTCCTTCTACCTGTATGCCCAGTAATGTAGGCCATTGGCTTGTGAATGGTACATGTGAGTGGTCAGATACCCTGGGAAGGTGAGATGAAGATAAATGCTCTATCCTCATACCTGGACTCACATTGACCCCTCTGGTGAGTCTGCCAGTGGGACAGGTTGCCAGTATGTCCCCTTTCCTGTCTAATATCACCCTTCCTCCCCAAGGTTCTCAACATATCCTTGGGAATGGCCCCATGGCAACTCCTGTCGAGCATCAGTCCTGGGAGGCAAACAAAGGCAGTTTCCTAAAGGAGGACCTTGAGGGGCATCTCTCCTCCTGTCAGCTTCCTCCATCATCACGGTCAGCATGCAGGCAGGAACGAGCACTTACTCTTTGACAGCACCATTCTGGACACATCTATGTGTTAACCCATTTATTCCTTCCGTGACCTTCTGCAGTCAGCACTGATAGTATCCTCATTTTTCATATGAGATAACTGAGGTAGGAGTGAAGTAACTCGTCCAAGTTTACAGGCTTAGTAAGCAGGTGAGCCTGGATTCCAGCCCCGGTAGTCAGTGCATTTGGCTGATCCTTTATGGATTTGGGGACCTCAAGAAGTCAGTGAACGAAAGTTTCACTTAAACCCACTTTTTCATTCCAGACACCTTGTATGAAGAGTTTTGAGAGTGTGATCGATGAACTAGTGTGCTGCCCAGTGTGGCCATAGAGGTTCAAGGCCAGCTGGTAACCCCTCAGCTCAGATCCCTTCTCACCAAGGAAGTGCCACGTTTATATTCAAGCCCAGGGCCTGCTCCTGGCATTGCCCAGAGTAACCATTGACCTCAGTCCCCCTTCCATAAAACTGTACCCACCCCTTTAGGGCCTGCCGAATGGCTCAGTTGGTTAAGAGCTCGCTCAAGAGTACAAACTGAGCTCTGAGCAACAGCAGTTCGATGCCCAGCCCGAGCTGAGCTGCCGCTAAGCTGCCAACAGGTGGCAGGATGGCTCAGCTTAAAAAAATAAAAGTAAAATAAAAACTGTACCCACCTCTCAGGGTTGCTATGAGGACAGAATAGACAGTGGATGTGACACATCTAGAACCTAAGTCCCTTATAAAGAAAGGAGTGATTTTGGCCATCTAACCACAACGTAGCCCCAGTGCATTCAGCGTGTCTTTTCTTTTGTTTACTATTCTGCACACAGAAGTATTTTTGAACAGGAAATTCACCACCATCAGCAAATGCTGTGGGCTTCTGTGTTAATGAAAGCACAGCCCCCTAACTTCTCTCCACATGCAAATGCTTCTTTATTCTCCTCGAGCCTTTTCTCATGTGTCATAAAGTGGAGATGCTATGCCAGGGGCCAGTCGCTGAGCTACGTGCTCCACATGCATCATCTCACTTCATCTTCAACCCCATGAACCATGTCCTGTCATTACCCCCATTTCACATATGGAGTAGGCGAGGCTAAGAGAAATTGACCAATGCTTCCCAGGTCACACACGACTAATGCCAGAGCAGGGTTCACACAGGACTGCTGCCTCCAGAGACCAAGTGCTTAAAACTAGGAGAGGGTTTCCCAACCTCAGTACTATTGATGCTTTGTGCCAGATAATTCTTTGTTGTGGAGACTGTTCTGTGCCTTGTAGAATGTTTAGCAGCATCGCTGGCCCACCTACTAGGTGCCAGTAACGTTCCCCCAACCTTGTCATAATAATTACAACATGTCTCCAGACACTGATCCCTGGATAGGTAGATAGGGGGCAAAATCCCTCCTCCTTCCCCCCAATTGAGAACCACTGCCCTAGGCTGATGATTGCTTCTTTCCTCCTAGAGGTGGCCCTGGACCATTCTAAGATCAGCCCCTGTGCCCCCGACTCATCTTCATACCTGCCTCTGTCAGAACTTTGCTCCTTCAGTTATCTCCTCTTAAGGAAACCTTTTGTCTCTGCTTCTCCATGCAGTGCAAGACAGCAAGCCCCAGGCTGGTTGCTGTGGCACATTTCATCCCAGTGTTCACAGCTGTGGCCAGATGTGCACTTACTAGAGAGAAGTCAGCTGCCCACCACAGTGGCTGTCTACAGAGACTTCCTCTCAGCCTGGGAGCCACAAGACTGTTCAGCCAGGACCATCCCCTCCCTATCATCAGTTCCCCTTTTCCAGGGGAAGACACCTTCCTCCTCAGCCCCTTACTGGCCTGTCCCAGAAGGAGCAAGGCCACCCTCACCATCTCCAGGATGGCCTCTGGGTTTCCTTTCATGGGTGCCTGTGTGCATTAGGGGTAGGGGCTGTGACTTGGCTAGTCCCCAAAAGGAGTCATCAATAGTGTTCACCGATGAGGCCAGGCCAGCCTGAGCAGCCACTACTGCCTTCCTGAATCCATTTCTGATTCTGGGATTCGTTTAATAAACCCATTCATCACCAGCCATTCTGGGAAGTCTGACAGGCTGCAGAGTGGGAATCGGGAAACCCCTCCTTGCTCCCTGCAGCCCCCTCCTGAGTCTGCCTCCCTCTCCTCCCGTCTCATGCTTATGTGGCCAGAGAGCTATGTTCATCTGGGAACTTGTGAGGCTGAATTATTTCAATGCCAGTAAAGCACCAGCTAATAGAGTCCACTTAGTGGAAGGGCTTCGATCCTTGTCTCTTGCTGTGCACATTCTCCCCTTGGGGATCTTGAGGTGGTTTCCTCAGACCCCCGCCCCGGGATGTACCCAATGCATTCCTTCCCGAAAGGCATTTGTGGGTGGATGGGGTGTCTCAGATATCAAAAGAACCACTCCTCCCACCTGCTCCCCCTGCCATCCTCAGCACTTTCGGTTTTTGAAGCCCCTAGGACATTAAAAAAGAAGAAATATGCCAAAATGGGCTTTCAGAAATTATGGTATATTTTAAGTTTCTACGTTGAATCTGTAATGCTTTTAACATAAAAAGCCAGTGTATTGTGGTGATCATAAGATAATTGCAGGGTTTATTGTTAAAATGTCAAGGCATGGTTCACTGCAAGGTGTGTGGTGGTATAATGGGACACATCAGTGACTGTATGTTTAGCCTCATTTCCCGATGATGGCAGAGGTCTGAAACTGAGGCCAGTTGTGGTTGGGCCTGGGCAAATAGCTCTCTGGCAGCCCTGCCCTTGACCCTGGGCCCTGGGCTCTTGTCTCCTTTCCTAACATCACAAGTAATTCTCTGGGCCAACCCCCAGGACCTGTTACCACCTTCTAGATCACACTCTAGACATCTAGGACCCCAGAATCCCCCATCCAAATGGCCCGAGCCTGATTTCAGGATGTGTGCGGCTCGTACCCCTGGGTCCGTCCTCCCGAGGTGGACTGTGTTCCTAGCACACACCTAGGCCCAAGGGGGACAGTTCAGAGGGGAGTGACTAAGCTTGGAGTTCATGGCGGGGGACAGAGGAGGGATAGGGAGAAAGGGGAGGTAGTCCAGGCTGGAAGCCAGCGCTGCGTGTGTCCCCTGGTCTGGTGTGGAGTCCTCTGAGTGTGGGCCTCCACTCCTACTCCTGCCCCAGTTCCCACCAATGTTAGGGAAGGGGCCAACTCTCTGGTCTGCTCCATCGCCAGTCCCAACATGGGGTGTGACCTTTGTCTCCCTCCTCAAAGGGGTTTCCATTGGAAACTGGCCAAGAAGAATCTCTTGCCAGCTGTCCCCTGTCAAAATGGAGCTGTACAGTTTACAGTTTTAATGTTTACAACCTGGAAGGGCATCTCAGGGACAGACATCTCCTGTAATTGAACTTGAATAAAAGGGTTCCAGAACCAGCCATGACTCTGGCAGCAGCAGCAATAGCAGAGCTATTAGAATCAGCACTTAGTAGTACATAACTCTGGATAACCTCTCTGAGCCTTACTTTTACCATCTATAAAATGGGGATAGTCATGATACCTACCTAATAGGATTCTCATGAAGATAAAATTAATCTATGTAAATCTCCCAGAGCAGTGCCTGGCACACAATAAGTTCTCCATAAATGTTAACCGTTATTAGCCATCCTGGTTTGGTATCGCCTCTGTGCATACAGACTTCTTTTTGCCATTTCAGCTTGTTCTGGAGGAAGGCAAATGGTCTGTGTAGAACAGCGACATTCACAAAGCCAGAGGAGAACTTCTTGATATGTCTCAAGGAGTACGTTTCATAACTATTTACTACAAAAAATTCAAATATATATAGATATAGAGATAGATGGAAGGGTACAAAGAATCCCCATGCACCCATGCCCAGGTTTGATGAATTCTCAAATCATGGCCAGTCTTTTTTCATCTATGTTTCTACCCACTGCCCAGGAAGTACTTTCTGTTCTAGGTATTCCAACACCAGCAATTTGAAAAGGTAAAAAGGGATAAAAGAACCCACAGGCAGGACCCAACCCTTAGGAACAGAGGTTCCCATTGGGCTGGTGGTCCCATCCAGGTGTAAGGGACAGGGGAAGGCCCAGATCAGGAAAGGCAGCAGCCAGCTTCTAGGTGGTCCAGTGGGGGACAGGAGAAGGACCCAAACCTATCAGAAAGGAGGACGAACAAGCCAAGTCACAGAAAGGCATTGATATCAGTAGCAGTGGAGTTCAGGAGAGGCCCAGGGCCAGGAGGTGGCTGCCATGAGTTAGGGAAGGTGCAAAGCTAGGGGCAGGTGAACACTGCGTCAGTTTACAGGACACATGGTCCTAGAGCAGTGGCCTAGCCAGCTAAGGGACTTTCTTCATTCTTGGGCCAAGAAGTAGCCGATGAGGAGCCTGGGCAGAGCCTGAGGGCCACCTGGTTGGCAGAGGTGAATTGGAAGAGAAGGGATCCAGCCCTTAATGGGGTCCTCTCTCCAGCTTCTCTCTGGGCGTCCAATTCAGGAATCATCCTCTTTGCCCCGTGATGAAGGCAATGGGCAGATATCCCCATTTTCCAGCCTGGGCAAAACCTCTTGGAGGTTCACATTTTGACATTATTATGTCAGTACTTTCACCCTCCGATGTAAGAACTGGGAAGTGCGTGGCTTCTTCAGCAGTTATTATATTGGATTGTCAGAAAAGTCATGACGCACTTTTGTAACAAAAACCAGAGAAAATACGTCATGGCTTTCCCGACACCCCAAGAGTTGCTGTCTGACCTCTGGTGCATTCCTCATAATGAACTGCACAGAAAGCCCCTTCTCCTTTGGTCACCAGAAGTCTGCTTGTCTGATTTCTCAGCTTCTCTCCCTTCAGGAGCTCAGGGTCCAAATGATGCATTCTACTGGAGTGCCAGGGTGCATGCAGCCTCCCGGAATAATTTATTTCTCATGACTTTCCTCTTTCCCTCTTCTCTCTCCTTCCACTCCCTCCCTCGGAAACTCTGTTCCTTTTGTCTCTCCAACTGCCTCTTGTCATAACTCTCATGTTCTCAGGACACCAATTTAGACTCCTTTTCAAAGAAGAAGGGACATTCTAAAGATAGCTGGTGGTGGGGAGAAAGGGTGGCCTGCCAGGTAGCTGCTAGAAATGTCAAGTGTAGGGAACAGACATCTATCCAAACAAAAACTGGACCCCACGCAGTTCAGCTGGGGTGTTTTTCAGCGCCTCCCCGAGGCAGCCTGCATGCCCCAGGACAGCCCCCGTGATGGAGTGTGGGGACAGAGATTGCAGCGGGGCATGACTGATGAGTCTCTGGCACTTCAGTAGCATCTTCCAAGGTGAATTTGGTGACAGTGGATTCCTGCCAGCACCCACACACACACCAGTGCTTTTCATCACACATGGGCACAGTGGTATCCCACCTTGGTGACACCCAGGCATCCTAATATGACTCTAACTGGCCTCTTCCTCTCCAGATCTGGGCCTTCACATACACCCAGCAGATCATCCAGGAAGAGCTGTGCCTGTCAGTCATCACCTTTTTTCCTGGCGCCCCAGTGGTGCTTGCCCTTTGCAAGAATGGAGATGACAAGCAGGTAAGTGTGCAGTGGGTCTGCCACCTTCAATAATGTGATGGCCTGTGTAGGTCCAAGTCTCATGTGCAGGAAAAGAGAGAAACTATAGAAGAGAAAGTGTTGATAAGAAGAAGGTCCTTATGGTCAGGAGAGGGACAGAGTGCTGCCTTTGATACCACCCATGGTGCCAGCTTCAGTGGTCAGGTTGCCACACAAAAGCCTATTGGCCTCATAGGACCCCAGCATGTATGTTCGTCTTGTACTGTCCTGTCTTGTGCCGATGCCCACCTGGGATCCCAAAGCAGGAGAGAACTAAGACAAAGCCTTCAGGGCCACAAGGATGAGCAAGGCTCAAAACTTTGCCTTTCGGGAACTTGGGCTCTGGCGAGATGTCCCCCAAGTTCATAGCACTCTGGGTACACCACATGCCCAATTCCTCTGGCAAGGTATTGGCTCCACTCAGTTCCCTGCCAGTGGTATTGGCATTAGGGAGACTGAGATTCAAATGCCCATTTATGTCTCACTGGCTGTGTGACTCATGGCAGGTTACTAGATCTCTCTGAGCTTGTTTCTTCTTCTATGAAGTAGAGTTGATAATGCCCCCACATGGGATAGCTGTTTAGAGAAATGAACTGAAATGTTCCATGGTAGCTGGTCAGTGGTGGTTCCCCAATATGTATCCATCTCCTCCTTCCTGTCATGCGAGGTGACATCTAGGATGCAGCAGCATGAGACCCTCCTTTCTGCTTGGGCCCCCCAAGGGCTGACGACAGGAGCAGAGGTTTGCATGTTGCCCAGGAGCCCGCCTACACCCGGCCCTCTTGCACGGCCATACCCGGCCCACTCCCACATCTTCATGACCATGCAGACACTGAACACGGATCATTTCCTTGTTTGCTCCTGTGACTAACTCGCTTCACATTTTCTGGCCTATTGCTTGGAAGGTTATTCCCTTCTAATGAGTTTTCCTAGCAAACATATTGATTTTGCTTTTACTTTTTTTATTTGATAAAAAAATAAAGAAAACAAAAACAACAATACATAGCAAAGCAATTAGTTGCAGTTTTATTCCTCTGAGACCATGAAGTCAAGTCTTGAGGTGAACCTAGGTATGTGGTGAAATGTTTCTGATTACCGGAACTCCTGATATTATTGATAGAACCCAGTCCTTAGAGAATCCTGGTTCATCCTGTCTCCTCTCCGTGTTCTTAGCAATGGACCAAGACTGGCTCCCACATCGAGCACATGGCATCCCACCTCTGCCTAGACACAGACATGTTCGGTGATGGCACTGAGAATAGCAGGGAAATCGTGGTCAACCCATGCGAGTCCTCACTCATGAGCCAGCACTGGGACATGGTGAGCTCCTGAGGATCCATGCCGGAATGAGCGGGGGTCGTGGGGTGGCGCTTCCCCCAGTGAGAAGCAGACTGGAAATCAGGCTACAAGCAGCCCGTGACTACTGCACACGCCCTGAACTGGGAGGTGGAGGCAGAGCCCCCCAGGGCAGGAGCAGCTGTCTCAGGGAGGATGGAGGGCAAGTTTGCAAGCCAAGTGGGGCTCAGAGACAGATCCCACGTGTTCTCAATGCCATGAAGCTCCAGTCCTGACCTGGTTTGCCCCCGACTGATGTCTGGAGACAGAGATCTACTGGGAAGTGTTAATGTTGTTTCCTTTCTTACACAAGAAGCCGGAGAGAAAAGCCGTCCTGTCTCTAGGCCAGGACTAAACTAAAGGGTAAAGAAGGGAGGTTGTTTTCGAAACTAATAAAGGAACCTTAGAAGTTTTCTCGGTGTATCTCTTACTTTGTTCTACTTACGTTAGCTCAGGGCTAGGCTGAGATCTCCATTGAGCGGGAGCCTGGGAGCTCTGGAGTCTTGTGGCAGAGTGGACAGAGAAGAGGACAGGGAGATAGGCGACATGTGCTCTTCTCCTGGGCTACCATTGACAGGCTGTGTGACCTTAAAGAGACCTGTAACTTCTCCGGCCCTCCAGTTCCTGTTATGTCAAGGTAGGGAGTAGGAACTCATCAGTGGTTCTTACCCAGGGGTTCACAGTCCGTCTCATCCGGGGAAATAGTACCTATTTAGGGGCTCTAGGTTCCACCTGTGGAGATCCCGCCTCAATAGGTCCAGAGTGGGGTCTGGACTCCTTGAATGATTTGCATGCCCCACCCTGGATAGAATCACAGCCCTAAATAGCTCTCTGGGTAGTCTGTGGCCATTAATGTGGAGAATTTCTTACTCTAATCAATCCCCAGCATGCTCTGGGTCCAGTGGTTGTTCATTCTTATTAAGTAGTGTGTAATAGAATAACCAAACCGTATTGTTTAAAAGTTCCCAAAACATGCTTGTACATTCTCTGCCAAGGTAAGTTTACCACCTGCTGATGAGTTATCTATTGCTGAGTAACAAATTACCCTAAAACTTAGCAGCTCAAAGCAACACACATTTATTATCTCATGGTATCTATGGGTCAAGAATCCAGGCACAGCTTCACTGGGTTCCCTGCTTCAGGGTGACTTAAAAGGCTACAATAGGGCCGGCCACGTGGTTCAGTTGGTTAAGAGCTCACTCAAGAGTGTGAGCTTAGGGCCGGCCGAGTGGCGCGGTGGCTAATCGCTGGCCTGGGAAGCCAGCGGCCCCGGTTCGGTCCCACATATGAGGGCCAGTGACACTGCCCTCAAAAAATAAAAAGTGTGAGCTGAGCTCTGAGCAACAGCAGTTCAATGCCCAGCCTGAGCTGAGCTGCCGCTGAGCTGCCAACAGGTGGCAGGATGGCTCAGCTAAAAAAAAAAAAATTAAATAAACAAACAAACAAAAAGGCTACGATCAAAGAGCTGCCTGGGGCTATAGTCATCTCAAGGGTTGGACCGGGAGGATCTGTTCCAGAGCTCACTCAGTTATTAGCAGGATTTGGTTCCCCGGCGGGCTGTCGGCCAGAAGTTTCCCTCAGTTTCTTGCCATGTAGGCCTCTCCAAACAGCAGCCTGCCTCACCAGAGCCAGTGAGCCAGGAAGGCACGAGTGCCAGCAAGGTGGAGGCCACAGTCCTTTACAACCTCCTCTCACAGGTCCCCTCACTTTGCCCACATTCTCTTCAGCAGAAGCAAGTCAGTAGGCTCAGCCCACACTCACGGAGAAAGATCATGCCCAAGACAGGTCATGCTGGGACGTAGGGATCAATGGAAGCCCTTTTAGAATTCATCTACCACAGTAACTTTTATGCCCTAGGCAGGTCTCCTCTTCACCCAGAAAACCTCAGTGATGGGCAGTTGTTTAAGCCCGTTGTTATAAAATGCATGAGTGTGGACGACTGCAGACGTGGAAAGTGAAGGGCTGAGTGTACAGGGCCAGAATCTCCTCAGGTTGTTATATTTGTTTACACAATCCTCCTCTTTGTCTTTGTTAATTATGATTTGGCTGTTTTGTGGGATATTTCATTCCCCGCTGTGAAAATGAGAGGCCGTGGGATAAAGACATTGGTAGGAGAAGATGTTCTTATGGCTCCTCAAGCTGTGTGTCCACAGAGTTTAAACCAGCCTTCGCAAAGGCAAAAGAAAGAGCAGATAGGTTCACCAGTGCCCATTTCCCCAAAGTAGAGGAAACAGGGCACTACCCTGTAATACCTAAAGGAGCCAGCATTGTCCTCATCTGTTTCCTTATTTACCTCTGTGTATGTGCTTGCCCTCAAGTAACCTGGTGACAGGAAAGGTGTCTTTTGTCTTGTGTTATTCCCAGCACTGGGCTGGGCACATCAAGCTCCTAGTGAATGTTTTACTAGACGATGGCTGGAAAAACTATTCCTTGTCTAAGAAGAAGTGACTTTAGTTACATTTTACTGCCCCTATAAAGTCACAGAGTAGAGGTGGCCATATGTCTCTGAAACGCCTGAGGAAATGGGGAAACAGGAGTGCAGGACTCTACCCCAGGGGACATTTTTACCTCAGCTGGTTTTGATGTGGCAGAAGAACTTAACACTCAGAGATCCCACTGACCTCTCCCTCACAAGTGAAGGACCTTGGGGTGATGACAAAGAGGCTCTGCCAAGGATGGGAAGGGTAACCTGCTAGTGGAGATATCGATGGCTGACATGTGAGCTGCTGGGCATGCATCCCTTCTTATTGAAGTTCAATTGACATATAACGTTATAGTAGTTTCAGGTATGAGGGCATGCATCCTAAGGCCTCCTGAGTGGAAAAACTCTGACAATGCAAGCAGCAGTCACTACAAGTGTGTAGCCCTCCAAATGCCCACTGTCCTCTAAGCTGATGGTGAAGAAGCTGAAGCAAGAATAATCTGTGATTTAAAAGCAATTCCAAACCTCTTCCAATCCAAGACAAAGCTGATGATACCCTGATAGGAAAGCAACCTGCTCCAATCTGGGACACCCATCACCTGCACCTGGGCAGAGAAGCGAGTGTGACCCGGCAGTCAGGTTTTTTGGTGGATGCCAAATTAGTCCTTGGTCAACTCTCATCATTGAGTTTGAATGCCAAATTTCAGGAATCTAGAATGAATAGCTCACTTAGTGGGCCACCAGTAGTTGTGGATGAAAGTGAAAGTTTGTCAATAACATCAACCTAGAAAACAAAAAGGACCTACGCTCTTCATACTTTTAGAGCTCACAAGATTTAGGCCCCAAACTGAGCTTGAAGAATCACCACCCTGGAATAGTCTCACCACACTGCCAGGTGGAGAGGTGGTCAGGTGTGGCAGAGACCCTCTCACCCGGGAGCACATCTGGCTAGTGAGAACAGATGTGAACAATATGGGCTCTAGTATCTTAGTGGTGTGGTATGCAAATTAAATGAAAGGGAATTTATACATATGTATGTGAACTGGGAGGAAGAGAGGCACGGGCTTCAGGTACTGTCTGGTCTCTGGATTAGAGTTGGAGAGATGATGGTATTGAGTGGGTGGACAGAAATAGGAATTTTTAGGTAATTCTGGGGTCAGCGTCGGTGTCCAAACTAGGTGCCATATTGAATCTGAGACTCTCTTAGTAGTGTGTTTCCTTATGTGCCATGTAATTTCTCTGTGTGAGCTCATCTTCAGCAGAAGTTACTTCCTCTGGGCACCCTGGTCATGGACACATGCCTCAGGGAAAGTGCAAGTTCGCTTCTGTTGGGTTCCATTGATTTTCAGCCAATTTGTACATTGATTTCTCCATTTGTGGTTTCCACACTGTGAAAGTGATGCAAACTTGGACCCCACATCTGTGCTTGGATTTTGATCTTTTGCAGCTGACCTTTTCTGTACCCAAATTGTCATCTTGCTTTCATGCCATCACTACTCACTCCACTGGTAAGTGGGGTTTGTCTAGACCTTCTAAGCACCTAACTATATGTCAGGTCTCATTTTCAAACCCAGCCATCCTTGAGACTGTGGTCTTCATGTCTACCTCAACTTGGGTGTTAAAACCCCAGTCCTGATTACACACATCTGGCTATAATTCCCCTTCAGCTCTCACCCTCACTCTGGCTTTGAATCCACTTGTTTTTGGAATCTGGATTTTTTTCCTTCCTTCCTTTCGAATGCAGCTATGATTTCAAGTTGTTTTATTGTATTTTATCCAATATTTATGTGTGTGTGTGTGTGTGGGAGGGGACTTCTATGTCAGCTCAGACCAGAATTCCTTAGTGCCGTAATTAGCTGTCACCACTATCTCTCCCATTGGCTGTGGGACCACATCTCAGTATAGACACTCAATACATTCCTGTGAATAAGTGAGAGAATAAGCCTGTGATTCTTTAGTACCACTTCCTAATTACTCCCTGACTACAGCTATCAGACATTAGAGTTTTAAAAAGACAGCAAAGGCAGAAATGAAAGACCCAGAAGACAAATTTATAACAATGAAATCTCATTATAACACACATAGATTTCGAGATCATGCATATTTTACTTTATAATGACAGAGTTTAATACTAAAAGTGCTAACTGGAAAGAACTATCAGTAATGGGAATCTTTAATTCTGCAGTAGAGCTCAGCAAGAAAGAACCTGTTCCCATAACTCTGGAGGATGGTGATGGGAGGTGCTTGCATCTCACCTGCAAGCATTTCAGGCATATTCACTGGCGTCTGCAACCTGAGTTCTGGCTGGCCTTCAAAGAAAGGCTCACCTTTTACCTGCGGTCCACCATTTATCTGCAGTAAAGTGAAGCCCCTCCCTCCATTCATACCTGAGCTTCTGTCCACTGTGCCCTTGGAGAGGCAGACCCTGGCGTATTTGTTTTCTCAGCACATGACAACACCTGGGGTAGCGTCTGGCATGCACAAGGTTTGAGGGTTATTTGAGTGGTCTAGCAGCTGTGCACACATAGTGGCCCCTGGGACATTGCCCATGGTGGTGGGAACTTCCCCTGAGCAGGTGGAGTCAGCCTCCCGAGTTCCCGGGTGATCTAAGGTCTCAGGCAGCCCAACCCAGATTAACAAAATCCAAAGCTCCAAGCGCCTTTTCATTTGCCATGGAGCCGACTAATTTAATGAAGCCGTCACAGTGGAAACCTCAGGGCTTATTGGAAAAGGACTCGAGCACGACATTATTTCACAGCAGTAGATTGCATCATTTTCATTTCACAGCTTTCCAATGGGAAATAATAAAACAAAATTACAAACATAATGAAGAAAGAAAGAAGGAAAAAAAAAAAACCCTTGGGTGAGAGACACATCTTCTGTGCTGTGACAGGGCTGGTTACCTTATTCATTTGAGCCAGTAAATATTACTTGGCTTCACTCAGCAGGAAGGATCCCAGGATGCCTCCACCTGCTGCTGAAGATAACAGGCTGCAATAACTCACTGTCCAGCAGAGCCAGGAGTGGTGAGCATCCCTGCAGAAGGCTCACTGGGTGGCCTTCCGAGAAATTCCTGCCTCTAAGAGCACAGCCCTCCCTAGGCCGACCACAACTCTGGGGTGAAGGACTGCCACTGGTGATGGCAGGACAAGCTGAGGGACTGTGGGTGTGCACTGTACATTTCTTCCCTCTGGAAGATGAAGCAGCTTCCCAGTGGGGCTTCACCTGTCTCCGGGATGGAGGAAAGATAATGGGTCCCTGTCCCTGTCTGCTTCTGCAGGGTGCTTCAGAGTGACAAGGTCAGCTGACAGCCAGGGACTAAATATGGAGCCAACAGACAAAGCTCTTTTCCAAAGCTGTTCTTGTTCACAGCACTAAGGTGTAAGCTCAGCTGGGCCTTTTATTCTATTCTTTGGGCCTGCCTGGGCCTATTCCCACAGTGAGGAGACTGACCCAAATTCCTCACCTGCCTTATACTGAAAATAACGTTTCTCCTCTGTTAGTGGGGACTTTGAGGCCAGCCAGCATGCGCTGTCTCCTTTCCCCAGTAGCCTCCTCTGAGGTCAACCCCTTACCTGTGTCTTGATTCTCCTACTCCCTTCTCACTCCTGGAGTTTTGCCTTCCTCTTTGCCAGCCCCACCCCATTAACTGAATAGTGTCCCAATTTCTCCTGCCCTGACCCTTTTTGTCTGATCAGTAAGCTCCTCTAAAGTAGTTAGTCCCATGGACGTAGGTTCAGATCCTAGCTCCTCCAGTTCATAGCTGTGTGACCAGGGGCAAATTACTTCCCTGAACTCAATTTCCTCCTCTCTGAATGCGGCTAAGAGTCATACCTTTTACATTTTAATGTAAGATTAAATAAAATTATTGCATGATGTCCTCAGCACAGAGCCAGGCATGTCTAAAAATGTTTGTCATCACTAGTTTTATTGCGAGGGTTAAACATCAGTTTCCAGAGCAGAGGGCAGGGCTTGGTGTTGAGGGCTGACCCTCCATTCTCAGAGGTCACTTAGAGGTCAGGCTGGGGCCTGAGACTTCCCTGTGGGGCTGCCAGGGCTGGTGGAGGACTCGAACCCCCTGCAGCATTGCTCTTTGGTTCTGAATTGGTGATGAGCCAGGAAAAGGAGGAAGCAGAGAAGAGTGGTGAGGAGCAGGGAAATGTCGGTCCCCTGGCTCGTCTTGGTCCTTGGTTGCCTGCAGTTCTCCGCCATTTGCCCACTGAGTGCTTCCTCAGCCTTTGTGTTTATTCCCTGCCTGTGCACACTGATTGGGTCTGTCACCTGTGTACTAACCCTCGTACATGCCACAATGTAAGCACAGCCCTGCGGGGAAGCCACGCTGTGCACAATGCCGCTGGAGTCACAGATGAGAACAGATGACAAGCATGCTAGTCACAGGCCTGGCAGGGGAAGTCCAGCATGGCCCCACATCCCAAAAGCTCCCTCTTCACTCACAGGCGTTGGGCACACCACACCCAACACCCAGGAAATGCCTCCAGCTCTGCCCCCTACCCTCTGTTAGCCTCTCCTGCTCTCACGCCTGAATTCTGCCCCTCTTAGCTCCTCATCACCCTGGCACCTGCATGATTTTCCGTTCTGGAGTTACCCCTAGATACAGCACACTGTGTCCAGCTTGGGTGCCAGCACCCAGTGCCCTGGGCTTCCACCTGCCTTCCCGGGGGGCTCTCCTGCTCAGGGGGTAGGGTCTGCTGTATCTCACCAAATGGGGGTGGGAGTTCTAAATCCACTGACCATTTCATAGGACACTTGGTCCTGAGCAAGGGGCGGTAGGCTTTTAAGGACCCAAAAGAGTTCAGCCAGAATGTTGTGTCAGAAGACAGTTTCGAATAAAGAACTCCAAGGTTCAAAAGAAGAAAAGAACCCCATGTGCAGTGAACTTGCAGCATAAGATTTCAAAAAGATGGAGATGGGGACACATCTTAGGCAATAACAGCCTAAGCAACAGCACAGAAGCAGGAAAGGATGGGACTTTCGCAGGGAACATGGAGGTCAACCAGCCTGAGGTGTAGAGCACACAGAAGAGAGTAGGGGTTCAGGTTAAGGCCAAAGAGGGGTCCTTGAATGCCAGATAGAAGATTCTGAACTTACTGGGGTAAGTAGTTGTGAGCCACTGAAGGAGTTGGAGTGAGGGAGTGATATTAACCAGAGTGTAAGAGGAGGAAGATGGATTAGATAGCGAGGAGTAGGGAGTAAGATGGTTTGGAGGTGAGATTCTGTGAAGAGGGGCCTGCTGGAGACTCCAGAAATTGTGTAAGAAAGCTTATGAGACCTGGACTATGTCACTATCGGTCCGAGTGGAAAATAGACAGTCGTTATGGGGAGATGTGGAGGACAGGAGAAAAGGGAAGAGAGGCCGTGGAGCAAGGTGGGAGAATGGCTTTCATACCAGATGGATCCTGCTCTGCTTACTGAGCAAGTGCCTTCATGGTCCCACCTTTAATGGTTCTATTTGAATATCTGATAACCAGGCTTAATTATTTAATTATAAAGCATTTTAGACACACAAAAGGAGAATAGTAGCTTAGCAACCACTTACACTGTACTTACTCTGCTCAGCATTGTTCTAAGAGCTTTAAAGAATTTAACTTAGCCAACCCTCATGAAAATAGTAACTGTATATTAATAGCTACCTCTATTATCTCCACCTTACAAGTAACTTGAGGGCTGAGAAGGTTAAGAGACTTGCCCAGAATCATACGACTGGTAGAAGTAAGATTCAAGTCCAAGAAGTTCACTCCAGAATTCTGGGTTCCCAACCACGAGGCTCTGCTTCTTCTCACAGAGGATTTAATAATG
Organism: Aselliscus stoliczkanus; assembly: GCA_033961575.1. Classification (NCBI taxonomy): domain Eukaryota; kingdom Metazoa; phylum Chordata; class Mammalia; order Chiroptera; family Hipposideridae; genus Aselliscus; species Aselliscus stoliczkanus. The sequence continues at coordinate 49,004,201 of CM066730.1, read as the reverse complement.
AATCTTTGCGTTCTCACCAGAAGGAAAATGCTGCAAATACAGGGAAATACCTGGTGTGAAACTCTGTATTGGGCTGACTTGGAAAGTTAAGTAGTTGTCCACTTTTAACAACTGGTTAGCCACACTGATGCTCAGATTCCTTCACTCCCCACTCATTTGTCAGGTGAGGGAGGGAGAAGGGAGTTAGCATTTAGTGAGCTATTGTGATGTGCCAACTGTATGCTTATGTGCTTTACAATTCACTGTTCTATTGGATGCTAATAGTATTCCTATGAGATAGGTGTTATCCTCATGATTTTACAGATGAGGATCGTGAGTCACAGAGGAGTTAAATAGCTGATCAAGGTTGCCTACGTGATAGGTAGCACAGCCTCTTCTCAGTGACCATGCCTCTCCGAGTATATGGCAGTTCAGCGCCCAGATGCACATGTAAATCACTAAGCAATAAATATTTACTAGATACCTGTTACATGACAGGCACTATGCCAGGAGCTGGCCAGCAGTCCTTGTCTTCAAGGACAGCAAGCGGGGGAGAGAGACAGGGTTTTTTTAGGAAGAGTCGGGGGAGAGGAGGAGAGCAGGGTGGGATGGAGGATGTGCTGTGTGTGACTGTGATAGAGGCCACTTGAATACAAGGGGCACAGAGGACAGGATGGAAAAGCTTGGCAGGGATGGGATGGCTGAGTTGTAAGGCTGAGAGGACAAGAGGAAGAGAGGGTAGGATTCCAGACCCTGGAGCCCACGTTTGCTTCTCTGCAGTGGCTCAACCCTGGCTAGCGTATAAAGGAGGCATTATCTTTATGGATTTCATATATTTGTTTTGAGGTTAGAGAAGAATGTGGAACAAAGGAAACCTGAGCCATGCCGGAGGACATCTTTTCTGGACTCCCCAGCAAGAGGGATACTGCGAGGCTAGGTATCCCCTCTGTCCCAGTGGTCACCCTGTGTGCTCATGGAAAACTTTGTCTCCATGGCCTTCGGTGGGAACTGTGCCCTCTGCTCAGCCCATTTAGAACTCCATGACCTGCACCTCCTCTATTGATGTGTCTGTCCTCCTGCCCGCATTTGTTTGTAAGCTGCTCAGAGGATGGGATCTACACTGCATCTGGCAGGGGCTGGCCCAAAGGGTACTGGTTGAGCTGAACAACCCGGAGTGGACCAAGCCAGATTGTCCAGATGAGCTATGCCTTCACATGCTCTCCTGTCTAATCAGCGAGGCCAAAATTATACACATTTTTCTGTCCAGAACTGGCCCTTTGGTTTCTTAGTCTGTTTGGGCAGCACAAACAGGCCGTAGTCCGTTCTACCCTCCAAGAATTCTTTCTGTTGGATCATGAAGCAAATGAAAATCTCAAACTTAACCTCTGTTGATGGATAATCAGGTGCTTCTGCCGTGTGGCCGTGAGGACTTGATAATACAGAGCTAACAGGAACTTCAGAGCTTTCAGAACTGCGTTGAGGGACCTCCTGCAGTCCTCAGGGTTATTCAGCCTCCCTGAGCGGGACTGGTCCATCTGAGAATGGCAGGGTATAGGTCAAGTGTCCAGAGCGCCGCCCTCCCTCTACCACATTGGTTTTGGGACACCCAGACTAACTCAGCTCTGGGTAACAGCAGACCTGTGAGGCAGTGCTTGGAATCCATAGGAAGGCAAAGTGGGCACCGGCAGAGGTGTTCCACAGGACATACATAGTTCCGATTCCAGGGCCAGAAGCTCCAATGTGGGAGCATAGCTTGAAAACGAAGGCTTGCGTCTGCTGGGAATCCAGTGTGGCCCAACATATATCCTCCATTGTAAAGCAAACTCATTCCTGGGAAAATAGCTTTGATGACCTCTGCGTCTTTATCCATTCTTTCTCATTGTGACAGCCCAACTACAATACATTGCCTTGAATCCTGTATTTCTGTGATATTGTAGAATGAAAGAAAAGTCAAATACTGAGCACGAACAGAATCTTGAAAGCATTTCTGGTCCAACCTCAGCTTCTTGGTGGGACTGTGCCCACATCATAGCAGCCACTTGCTTCTACTTTAAAAGGTCTTTAGAAATCACTCTTAATTTACTCAGATCAAATCAATACTTACTGGATGCCTACTCCGTGCAAGTAGCCAGGGTCGACTGAGGTAGCAGGGAAATAAAATGCCCCTTTCCTGCTCGTAACTGCCCTGTGAGGAAGGTGGCCTTGTCTTCCTTTACAGTGCAGAAAATTGCATTGCAGAGCAGCGCTGTAACTTGTCCGAGGACAGACGGTAAGTAGTAATAGGGGCAGGCAGGGCTGGAACCCACTTCTTTCAGCTGTAGATCCCAGACACTGATGTCATTCCTTTTTTTCAAGAAAGTTGAACTTCAAAAAAAAAAAAATCTAATCAAGGAAAAACATACAACTCGATATTATATGTAGTGTAACTAAGAAGTTCAAAATGTAACACGTTTACAAAATTGTCTTTTCTGTTCATAAGGAGAAAAGCTGAGGTTTTGAGATGACAATGTTAATTATTTTTATCAAAGAAGTATCCTTGTTTGAAGTAATGTTTTGTTTTTGTTTTTGGGTTTTTTTTTGTTTTGCTTTTTTGTTTTGAGGGCAGTGTCACTGGCCCTCACATGTGGGATCCAAACCGGGGCCGCTGGTGTCCCAAGCGAGCTCCCAACCAACGCGCCACTCGGCCAGCCCTGAAGTAATGTTTACATATAGGAATCCCCCATTCCACATGCACTCCTTCTCCCCAGAGATAACATCCTTCATACTCCTAGAGCTTTCCCCTGGCATTTACCTCTATAACTTAAAAATTATACTGCTGTTTCTTGACATATCAATTTTAGACTATCTATTGACTCTGTGCCATAGTGGATAAGGGCTTAGTTTTTTAACAGCACTATCCACATTTCTCTTTTATCCCTGTAATATATTTATAAAATAAATTTTGGCAAAATCAATAACAGTGCTTACACTATGAGCCAAATGAATAACATACAACCAATCCTCGTTTCTTATACAATCTATTGTTTTTCCTAAAATTATTAATTACTTCATTTTTTTCATTTCCCTGGTTTTCTGTGAATCTTTCACACTTTTCTCCAGATTTTCCTACATGTCATAATAATACTTTTCATAATCTAAAACAAATTCTCTTTTTTTTTTCCTTAAGAATCCTCACTTATGAGATTCTCTGCTCAAATGTCCCAATGTCCCAATGTTACTGCTTGCTTTCAATGCATATTGCCTAGCAGGCCTCCTGGGAATTTCCTTCTCCAACTCTAATTTTGGTTCTCCTCTTTTTTGGATTCTGTATCTTCTAATTTCTTGATTTCTTGATTTATTTATTGCTAGACAACATGCTAATATCCATTCTTAAAAATGGTTGCATTCATTACCAGTACGTTTTTTGAATTTGAATTTGTCAAGGCAAAATTTTTGAATTGTAAAACTGTCTTTATTCTACTTCACATTTATTTTCTACTTGGATCATGTAAGACATTCTAAGGTGAAAATTATTTTCTGAAAGAATGCTGAAGGTATGGCTGTCAAGAACTGTGAAGCAAAAAAAACAAAAAAAAAATAAGAGGGCGAGCTGAGCTCTGAGCAACAGCGGTTCGAGGCCAGCCCGAGCTGAGTTGCCGTTGAGCTGTCAACAGGTGGCAGGATGGCTCAGCTAAAAAAAAAAAAAAAAAAAAAAGAACTGTGAAGCATGAGGTTTTGCCCTACTTGTGAGCTAAGAAGCTGACCTGCCCCAATTTCCTGGAGACTCCTAGGAGGTACAGAGCTCCTGGGGCAGAGACAAAGCACAGATTGTTACAGCAATGGGAGATGCCAGAATAGCAACATTTGTGGTACCCATTTCTCTAATCCCAATTCTCACAGGGGACATAAAAGGGCCAAGTGACAACTGTACACACACAATGGGTTGTGTTACAAGAGAAGGACCCTGGGCTTGGCGAAGCCAAATATTTTATAATGGGCATGCCTGCCTTTGGCTCTGGAGGGAAACAGTCTCTGTCTTCCAAAGCTGCTCACTATACAAACATGTCTGAAAGGTCGCCCCAGAGGGCCGTCAGTGCCTCTCTCACAAGACATTCAGCAATGCAAGATGCATGCGGTACATTGTCTGCCCGAACTTGTTTCCTTGCCTTCTAGCTTCCGCTGCTGCTCCTGAGCGCCTGCTGATGTCACTGCAGCCATTGCCTTTAGTTTGTCAGTTTCTTTATTCAGCTTATTTACTTGCCTTTTTTTTTCTTCCTCGCTGGAAGCCCTTGGACCATCTCCGTTTTCCTGGTCTTCTGATATTTCCAAATATCAATTTGGAGACTCTTCTATCCTGCACTTCTGGAGATTTTTCTTATACTATTTCTTTGACAATTTAGTGGTTTCTTTCTCCCTCATACCCTATTATGAAATTCTCTAGTTTTCTCTGGATTTGTTTTTTTCGTTCTCTGTCATTCAGTTTGGAAGACTTCCCTCAAATTTCCAATTACCTATGGATGTAAGAGTATACTGAAGAATGGGACACTAAAACAGCTTGACGTTCTGTGTATGGGCAGGGCATACCGTGAGCTGAACCATAGAGTGATCAAAGGTGGTGTGGCCTTTTCATTGGGACTTTTCATCCACTTGTCAGTATCTGTGGGTGTCTGCTCTTGGTACCTCTAGTTTGTCTGGAAAACAATTTATTGGTTTCCTACCTGGGAAATGCCAGACTGGGCTTTCTGAACATGAGGCAGGGAAAGAGAGCTGAGACTACCACATTTCAGCTAGCATGTTTTTATGAAGGAGAATATATAAATAATTTGATAAACCAATGTCTCCTGACCCTCATGTTCTCATAGTGGTCTACCCTCATCCCCAGCCTCTCACCAGGTATGCCTCAGGTAGGAGCCTGAGACTCCTCTTATGATGTAGAGGAAACTACAACTCGATTAAAGCTACAGGATGTATGATTTGAATACTGACTGACCTACACAGTGATCACTCAGACATTGCCATTCTTAGTGGGTCTGTTGGAGGGAGGAAATCTGATGTAGGACACCCTGAAGAGAGAACCTGGGGTCTTGGTAACGACATTTCCACATGGAACTTTCTGAAGAAAAATGACTGTTTTCCTTTTGTTGTTTTTTTTGTAAGTTGACTGGTTTCTTAGTTGCCAAGGTGGCGTTTGCCCTTTTGAAAATTTTCTTCATAAAGTGTTTTTAAGCTCATCACACTTTCTGAGCATCTGATTCACATGCCTGAAAGACCTCCTGCCTCTTGGAAAACCTTCAAGTCTTTAAGTTTCAAGGTCAGTGCTATTATGGGGCCTTTTTCACGCATCACCTGGTAAGCACATGGACTCTTAGAGTAGGAAAGCCCATAATCTCTTCTGATAGTGTGTCTGACTTACCCTATCGGAATCTCAGTGGCTGGAGCATAAGAATCTGTTATTTTGAGGGCGGGCCGAGTGGCGCGGTGGTTAAGCGCTGGCTTGGGAAGCCAGCGTCCCCGGTTCGTTCCCACATGTGAGGGCCAGTGACACTGCCCTCAAAATAAATAAATAAATAAATAAAAATAAAAAAAGAATCTGTTATTTTGAGAAAACCCCCTAGGTGATTCCAGTGACCTACTAGTTAACAGCAGTCTGTATATTCTTGCCTTTTATGGCTAATGCCTGATTTTAGAGCTCTGATGTCCTAGGCCACATGACCCTGGTGCAGGCTACCTGCCCATTTGAACCTCTGCCGACCCACTGCTCTGGCTGTTCAGGGTCACGGCCTAAACTCAGACCCTAACTGTGCATCACCGCTCAGCTATGGTCTCCCTACACTGGCTCTTCTCTGTCTTCACACTGTCCTCCTGTCTCAGGCTGGCTTTAGGGGACCACTTGCCCTGCCAGAACGAATATCCTGACCCCTCACCCATGATGCCACCACGCAAGTCCTGTTGCCTTGTCCCATTCTGCCAGGACCATCCAGATGTGCCTGTGCCCCAGGCCACATAAGTAGAAAGGGTGCTATTGGGTATTACAATATTTGGTCTAATAAGAGATGCAGACAGAACACTGAGGAGGAAGCGATGACCTCATACTGGCAACTGAGGGAGGTGTCACACTAAAATGGATTTCAGCAGGACTTTTAGTGGAAGAGAACTGTATTCATAGAGAAGGACAAAGTCAAATCTAGGAAATATTGGGTTGTCGGAAAAGTCATGACACATTTTTGCAACGAAAAACAGAAAAAATACATCATGACTTTTCTGACAGCCCAATACTTAAATGCCTCCGGCTGTTACAATACAAGTAGGCCACTCTTACTCGTCCTACTAATAACTGTATGTTATCATTGACTCCCTACTCTAGGACAAGCACTGCATATGCATGTTGTGTGTGTGTGTGTGTGTGTGTGTGTGTGTGTGTGTGTGTGTGTATATATATATATATATATATATATATATATATATATATAATTTACATATTTGAGACTTTTCAACAGCCCTGCAAGAGAGGGATGATTGTCCCCATTTTAGAGATATGGAAAATGAGGCACAGTGAAGTGTACTCTCAAGACTTAAGTGTTGAAAGGAAGCCTGGGGCCCAGTGTCCCGATGGGTTTCTTCTCTCCTTTGGTTAAGTCCCACTGCTTCCCTGTAACTGAAGAATGCAGCTCATCCCTCTGGAGGGGCAGCGTCCTCTCTATCTTCCCATGGAAACATGTGCAGATAAAACTCAAATGAAATCACCGGTGTCTCCCCCTCAGCATTAGAGCAGCAGGCTCCTCCCTCGCGGGTGTTGATTACTCTAGTGGGTGAAGTATGGCCAGTTGTGAGAATGATAATTTGGTGGCTGTGAGAGTTGTCTGAAAGGCAAGGTGGGATAGCAAGGCTGAAAGCCTGTTTCTTCCGATACCCTCCTTTTTCTGTCCTCACAGCTTTCTGAGACACTTGCTCAGGGACGTAAAACATTCATGGTTCCGTACAGCCCCAGATCTGAATTACTTTCTTTAACTTGTTACATGCTTTCAGAGTTAGGCAAGCAAAAAAAAAAAATTTGACTTTTGTTCTAATGAAAGCTATTTTTAACACTTAAAATATAGAAAACAACCCTACTTTTGCACATCAGACTTTAATATTTGCCAGCATGCTGCAGTATACAGCCCTTTAAGTGCAAATACATGAAAATATAGGTTTACGGAAAGTTAGAGGAGATTATTTGTTTATAAGGATGCCTTTGTACAGGAATTCCAATAATTCAAAAATGTGAATCCCTGTACCACTCACTCACTGGCATAACCTCTCTGTACCTCAGTGGTCACCTGTGTAAAATGGGGAGACATCACAGTCAGCTGTTTCACCTGTCCCATGAGGCTGCCATGAGAATCTGAGAGATGCAGATTGTATTGTAAATGGAGAGGCACTGTGGAAAGGTAAGGCACCTTTGATGAGAGATGTAGAGAGAGGGCTGGGGCGTGGACAGAAGGAAGTCGCTGTCGCCCTGTCCGGGCGTGGTGCCCCAGGTTGTTGAGGGACCAGCCTCCCACCTGGATACGCTTGGTTGCCAAAGCAGAACATGAGCTGTTCCAGTTCCAATATCCTGCAGAGCATCACCCCACAGCCCTGCTAGTCTGTTAAACACTGCGGTTCCTGAGTACATTTTAATTGCTGATCATTAGTTACACGATTTTCTTCTTAATTCTGATTCAGCAGATTTTGCTGAGAGAGCTCTATTTTTTTCATTTTATGTTGTTCTCGCTGCACAGAGCCTATTCAGACAGACAATAAATTCGGGTGGCTCACCTCCCTCCAGGGATGAAATATCTGCATCTCTGAAAAGGACACAGCCACAGGGGTGATGGCAGGGAGGGGGGGTCCTTCTCCCAGACTTCTTTATTGGGAATTCTGGGGGAACCTTCGTGATTCTGGCCCCAGGACACAAACCTGCCAGGAGTGATTACATCAGGGATAACAAGGTTTCCCCAGAGCTCAATGGCAGGCAAACTGGGGGGGCGGGGGGGGGAATTGAACAACTCAGCAAAATAATTTCTGCCTTCTGCCGCTTTTATTAGATCACAGCCATCATGCATTTGCTGTAGATTTATCTAACCTGGAGGTATCAACAGGATTTTGCAACCAGCACGATTCGCTTTGAGCCCTGTATGCTCTCCTTTCTTCCCTTCCTTCCTTCCTTCCTTCCTTCCTTCCTTCCTTCCTTCCTTCCTTCCTTCCTTCCTTCCTTCCTTTCTTGTGTCTAGTTGCTGGCTGTGGCCATTGGAATGAGTAGGTTATTCTCCTCCTTGGTCTGGTAAGTAACCCCCTCCCAACCTTGGACCTAGGAAAACAAGCTCATCCATGCTAGAATGTTGTTCTGGTATGTTGTAATACTCTGCTCAGGGACCAGTGATATTTTTTGACATTCTTAAGGAGAGCTAATACTCATGGAGGATTTACCACATGTTGGGCACTCCTCTTAACGCTTTTTATGTATTAACTAACTTTACTGCCACATCAACCCTGTGAGGTAGGTGTAATAATTTCCCCCATTTTACAGATGAGGAAACTGAGGCACAAAAATGTTAAACAACTCTCTGTATTCACCGCTGTAGAAAGTGGCAGAGCTGGGATTTGGTCCCCAGTTCCAGAGTCCATGCCCTTAGCAACTGCATTTTGTTGATGAAACTTGATTTTGTCACAAGATACTGCTGGAGTGGCCTGATTCTATAGCACAGCTCAGTCTCAGGGGAGAGAAGGTTTGAGTTACATCTACAACAGAGAGGAATAGACCTAGCTTGTCAACTGAAAGGGAGTCCTGTCTAATGGAGTCCAATCCAGGGCAAGAGGTAGCAGCCCAGACTAGCAATCCACATCATGGAAGCTGGCAGAGGATGGAGGAATGTCCCAGACCAACAGATAATCAGGGCAAGAGACACTCAGCAGTGCAGACACTGGGGACAACTGTCAGCATGCTTTGGGACCCAGATTGGACCCCAAGCTTGGGAACAGGAATTGAGTAAATTAAGAATCCCTACCTGATACCGTATATCAAAATTAACTGAAAATGAATCAGTGACCTACATATAAGAGTTAAACGCATAAAGCTGTTAGAAGAAAACATAGGAGTAAATCTTCATGACCTCATATTTGGCAACGGTATCTTGGATATGACACCAAAAAGCATAAGCAACATACACACACACAAAAAGAAATCGAGCTTAATCAGAATTTAAAACTTTAGTGCATCAAAGGACCTTATCAAGAAAGTGAAAAGACAACCTATAGAATGGGAGAAAATATTTGCAAATCCTGTATCTAGTAAGTGTCTAGTATCCAGAATATATAAAGAACTCTTAGAACTGAACAATAAAAGTACAAAAAAACCAATTTAAAAAATGGATGAAGAAATTAAATAAACATTGCCCCAAAGTAGACATACAAATGGTCACCATGCACATGAAAAAATGCTCAACATCATTAGTCATGGGAAAAATGCAAATCAAAACTACCATGAGATACCACTTAATACCCACCAGGATGGCTATAATAAAAAAAACAAAAGCTGAAAACAAGTGTGGACAAGGATGTGGAGATATGGGAACACTAATACATTGCTGATGCAAATGTAAATGGTTATATATAATATATATACATATATTATATTTATATATAATATATGTATATATATAATATATGCATATATTATATATAACATATGTAAATGGTATATATATATATATATATATATATATCCAAAAGAAATGAAAACTACTCAAACAAATACATGCACACATATATTCATAGTGACACTACTCACAGTAGCCAAAAGTGGAAACAATATAATCATTCAGCAAAGAAAAAATGGATAAACAAATTGTGATATATACATACAATGGGTTATTATTCTGATATAAAAAGTAATGAAGTGTCGATACATGCTACAATGTGGACGAACCTTGAAGACACTATGTTAAGTGAAAGAAGCCAGACACAGAAGTTCTCATGTGGAATAACTCCATTTGTGTGAAATATCCAGATTAGGTAAATCCATAGAGACAGAAGATTGGGAATTGCCAGGGACTGGGGAAGAAGAAAATAAAAAGTAACTGTTTACTGGGTATGGGTTTTTCTTTTGGAGTGATGAAAATGTTTCGGAACAAGATATGAATAGAAGTAGTGGATGTACAACAATGGGAATGTGCCAAATGCCACTGAATTGCTCACTTTAAAATGCTGAGTTTTTTATATTTTTATTGCTTTCAGTTTTATATCTCATGTATTAGTGAAATCATATTTCTTGACTTTTTCTGTCTGACTTATTTTACTTAGCATGATAATGAAAGCAAGAAACAAACAAGATAAACACAAAAACTCATAGACACAGGCAACAGTTTAGTGGTTACCGGAGAGAAAAGGGGAAGGTGAGGGGGGCAGGTAGAAGAGGGTAAAGGGGATCAGATACAAAGTGACAGAAAGAGATTTGATTTTGGGTGGTGAACACACAATGCAATATACAGATGGTGTATTTATGAAATTTTACGTTTGAAACCTATATATTTTTATTAGCCAATGTTACCCCAATAAATTTAATTAAAAATGGTGAATTTTATGCTATGTGAATTTTACCTCAATTTAAAAAAAAAAGAATAAATTCAAACCTTAGAACAACCACGGCACCAAGCAGGGACCAAGACAGGCTCTCAAGTACTTGAATGGAGGTATAAATGCACAAGTACAAGGCAGGAACCTAGTCATTAGCCAGAGGCCTGGCACTCAGCCTCAGCTTAGAAGGCCAGGGCTCCCTGAAGAGTGTCAGGGTCAGAGCCAGAAGGGGAGATGGACTGTGTCCAGCTGGGCACAGAGGGACCTTTCTAGGTGAGAAATCACCAGCAATGAGGAGAGGCGAAAGCATGTGACCATGGAACTCAGGGCAGCCTCCTGTGATTTGGGTGTTTTTGTCTTTCCTCCCTCAAGTTGCATAAGGCTGGAGGTTTAGACAAATGCATTCGGCTGATAATAGATCTCAAACACAAAGGAACAAGTGGGAGGGGTGGAAAAGGAGGGATGTTCGGTGGTCCGTTAGAAAATGAACCGAACAGCTGGCGGTAAAGCTGTTGTCATAGGCCCCCATCTCTGATTCATGCGTCTATAACCCTGACCACAGTGTGAGTGAACCAGGAAGAGCGATTATTACTTCTTCATGCTGCACCCACCAGCATGGGTTTATTAGAAGCAGTTAGCAATGTCAGGCGCTCATCATTACTCAGAACAGGCCACTGCCTGAATGGAGAGCCACTGCGCTGCTTTGGATGTCAAAAGGCATTCAGAAAGTGTTCAGAAAGCCGAAGGTCCAGCTGAGGAACTCAGGGGCTTCCAGGGGAGCCCCCAACTGCTAGCATGAAACATCCATGGGGCATCCACCCAGACTGGGCAGAGCCAAGCTTTGGTGGCAGTGAGTTGAGGTGTTCCAGCCTCCCTCTTTGCCATCACCTGAGAAGCAGGAAAGGAAAGGAAGTTGTGAAAAGGCATAAGAGGCCTTTGACATGTCCACTGCATGTTACTGCCCTCCCCTACTTCCTTCCTAGCCACACCTCCTCCTTTCCCCATCTGCTGCCCTCTGCCCGCCAAGCTCTCCGGACTTGTCAGTTTCTTCCTCCACCCCAAACTCCATGGCTAAGCTCAGCTTGTCCTTGGACTGAGACTCCCTCCACCTCTTCCCGTGACCGCTTCTGGTCTCTCCACGTTGGACCTTATGCTCCATCCCTCCCTGTTTCCATCTTATCTTGTCTGGAAGGCCAGTTTGCATGGTCTTCGTTTTGAAGTCTTTTCTTAATTGCCACCCTGATATGCTCTCTCTACCTCTAAACGCCCCAGGATCTGCTTGTGCCTTTCGTGAAGGCTTATTCTATTCTGTGTCATCTTATGGCTATTTCTGCCAGAAATAACCCCCTTCACTAGACTCTATGTATCTACCTCTGAATCATCACATACTTGCACAGAGCCTGGCACATGGGAGAGGATCTGTGTTTGTTGAATGAATGAATGGGTGAATGAATGAATTTTTCAACCTGATTCAGGTGGAAGAGTCTCTAGGACACTGCTAAGCTATCCAGGAATCCCATAGAAGCACAGGCATGCCCTCCTCCCGCCCTCGCTATTTCTCTCCCTCCTTTCTCTCTGGTAAGCCTGGCTGGGCTGCCCAAGCTGCCTTCCTCCTCCCAAACCCCCACCCCCACAACAATCCCAATTAAAACATCTATTCTCTATTTCCTGCATGTGGCACCCTTAATATTAGCCCTGAAAACAATTTGCAATCAGTTGCACTAATTAATCTAATTGAATTTAATTTCCCTTTCTTGGTATTAGGGGTGAGCGAACTCCATATGCTGACTTATGTAAAGCAATATGCAAATTTGTATCTTAAGCCCAGAGCCCTGCAAATGTTTTTTGATTACAAAAAAGGCTCTGCTGAGGCCCTAGGAAACACAAACCACTGCAGTTGCTGGCCTGACACCCCTCTCTTCCAGCTGCCTTCCCCTTGCTGTGCCACCTGTGGCTTGGTCACCCTTGTTCCTACCCCAAACTACACTGTTGGGTCACTCTAAGGAGCCCCTAAGAACATGGATACCATGTTTTCTACTGGAAATCTCTAGAATTTGGGTTCCTTCCCTTTGTTTTGCTACTGCTCCTTCTCCCTCAGCCCTCATTAAGCTCTGGAATGGATCCAACTTTTGCTGGGAAAGCTGTTGAGTACCCTGTTGGTGAGACATTCCACTTGGGGAGGCGGTGGGTAGTGCTTTGCTGGTTACCCTGGATCCATCTGGCAGAGGGCAGTTGGAGGTCTTGGGTGGAGAACCTGGCCACAGTGCAGGGATACTAAGCGCATGGCCCCAACTACTTCAGTCCTGTGGAGAGGGGTGGTGTCACCTATGGATGACAGTGGAGCAGAGGGCCATGAGCCATGATTAGACATGTTTAGCCACAGCTGAGTCCTAGGGTCCCTCATAGAGCCCTGCCCTCAAGAACTGCCACATTGGGACATGAAGAGAAGAGATGAACATGGGCACCAAGGCTGTCACTGACTGAAGGACTTGTGTCTCTGGTGCTTCTGCTCTGATAAAATTCAACGTCTTAGTTTTGGATTTGCTTCAAAATAGCCCAGGGTGGGAAGAGGAGTATTCCCTGGAGTAGAGTAGAAACAAGATTGTCCATTAGTGAAAAGCTGATGGTTGAAGCTAAGTGCTGGCTCATTGGTGCTTATTTTACTTTCCCTCTGTTTCCGTATATGTTTGAAATTTTCCTTAATTTAAAAAAAAAAAAAGCTGTTGTTTTTTAAGTCCTAGTTTTGAAGCTGGATCTAAGAGCTGGCTTTTGACTTCCAGTTGAGTGGGAGCTTAGAGATGGGTTTAGAAAAACCACAGGGGGCTTTATTGTCAGCTCCTGCCAAGCCTAGACCAGTGTGGATGAAGGCTGCATGCTCTTCCCACCTCGCCAGGCACAGGGAGGGAGGTGCCATCAGAAGTGGGGGTAGTGTTGTCCCAGCCATCTGCCCATCTTATACCTCCTCAAGTCCACTCATAGGGTAGGGGGAGACAACAATTTTAGCAGCAGATTCCTGACGATAAAACAGCAATGACATGGACTAGGGTGTGGGGGACAGATTGGAGAAGAAGGAAGCTGAGGAGAGGAAACCCATATGAGGGTTTTGCAATATTTTATAAAAGAAAAAAGAGATGTGAGGATTAGATCAGAGCTTATGGTATAGAAAGGAAGTGACAAAGGAGCAGTATTCCCAAAGACAACCCATAGCATTTACATTCATTTACATGAGAGAGGAGGTGGCAAAAATTTTCAAAGATTGTTCCAGCATGCCAGGATTGGTGGGGAAATCTTTCCTTGAGATAAGGATTCTTGGTTGGGTGGAGGTGAGCAAATGTGTTTTTTCTCAGACAAATTTAATTTCAGGCGCAATAAGAATCCAAGTGGAGTTATCCATGGAGGTTGGGAATTGAACCCAAAGCCCTGGATGAGGTGAGAGCTGGAGAGAAAGATGTGGAAGTTTTAGGCATTGGAGTGACAGACCAGCACAGGAGGACAGTAAACTCATTCTGGGAGAGCATCCCAGGGAATTTCAATGTTTAAGGGGCAGGAGGAGGAAATGGAGATAGCAAAGAATGAGAGAGAAAATAAAAGGAGCCCTTCCAGTGAAAGAAAGACTAGGAGAAGTAATTGTGCAAGCCAGGAGAGGAGAGAATTCCAGAAAGAGCATTTAATGATGCCACATACTACAGAAAAGAAGCATAAAATGAGGAGAGCTAAAGATTTCACACAAAATCCTATGCGCTGGATTTCCCACAAAGAAGTCACCAGTGACTACGGCAAGCGTTTAAAGAATTTGTGTGAATGCATACCCTTTGTACTCAAAAATTCTATAACACTTAAGAAACCATTTTTTTCTTTTTTTTTAAGTAAAAGCAATTTCCAAGCCTAGGTCTGTTACACATGAAATCCATATTTTTCCCTAAATCCAATCTTCCCTCCAGATATGAAATATACTTGAAATATTATTCAAAGGTCTACAAGAACAATGAAGAATTTTCCAATTTAGCTTCTGATGGGAGGAAGAGTTTATCAGTAAGAATAAATCCAGTTGAGAAGGTAGAGAGTAGAAGACAAGGATTAATGAGTTAAGGATAAGGGGCCCCAGAGTGCAGCCAGTCCCTCCCTCTTTAGCATAGGACTTGACTACCATTTCTGACTTTTTTTTTATCTTACACATCATTCAATATTTCATTCACCCAAAATTTATTAAGGGTGTACTATGTGCCAGACACATATCACATGCTAGAAATAAGATTTTAAAAGTTGATTTAAGACAGATCTCGGCCGCAGAGGGGTCAGTGTCCAGTAGGGAATTAGGGAGTATCTCTGGGGATTCTATCACAGAAGGACACAGGTGTGAACTCGTGTGGAGGTTAGACAGAGCTGAGCCCCAGCCCCCTGACCTAGGTGAGGTTCCTCCCACAAGCCACTGGCTGCCTCACCTGGCCTATCAAACAGAGGCTCTTATTTCACACGGGCGCCTTACTTGGCCCAGAACCAGGAAGTATCCCAGGGCTTCAGAGGAAGCCAGATAAAAGCATCAAAATCTATACCTGGCTAGTGTGCCAGCAGCTACCTTGCTGGTTTAGAGCTTCCCAAGGCCGTTTATTAAAATTTCTTTGTTCTCTGACCTTCTCCAGACTCCGTTGGTTCCCTTAGCTCTTCCAAGTAGAAAGCAAAGCCTCTCTTGCAGACTGCTGTGCCCAGCATGGGACAAGGGGGCATTTCAGCCGGTTGTGTGCTGCCAAGTGTCTGAGAGTCTAGATTCTTGCTCTTGTCTGTTTTGAAGCCCTCCTGGGTTACCAGTTTCTGGGGATGACTGGTTATCCAGTGCCTCTGCATTCGAAAGAGATTAGATGAAAGAGATCAGCCATGTCTCTGTGCTCACATGATAACATGCCACACAAAAGTGTGGGGTTGTTAGGGAGGCTTCTAACATTGTTGACAGAAAAATAAAAGCTGAGACATCTCCAAGTCCCTACCCTCTGAGCCACATCTGAAAGAAGAGGGAAAGGACTTGGGAGGCAGCGCTGGAACTAGGGTGAGGAGAGTGAAGCACCCACCTCAGGCACAAAATGTAAGGGGGCACCAAGAATTCAATAATGAAGATAAATCCTATTTTAACGAACTGTTATTTAAAAAATCAAAACTAATATAAAAATTCACGATGAACCAAAGATGAAATTTTAAATAAAGATGGTCAATAGGATCATTTAGATAGTGAGATGGGAAGTACTGAAGTTGTTCCCAGGCCATGCACCTCTTTTTAATGCTAAAATCCAGTTGAGTTTCCTTCTCTTGCTTACATACTTCCCCTGTTCCCAAAAGCATCAAGACAGCTCTTTACCACCCTGGTGCAGCTTCTCCCAGTGCCCAGCAGACTCTAGACACAGCAACCTCCTTCTGTACCCAGGATACACGTTCTCTTTCCTGCCCCAGGACCTTTGCACTTGCTGATTCCTCCATCTGGAACCTCCACCAGTTCTGCTTGTGGAAGAGACTTATTATCATCCTTTAGCTCTCAGCTCAAATGCCCACTCCTAGAACACTTCTCCACCTGCTGGATTTAAATAGGCCGCTCCCGCATATGAACAATCACACTACCCTCCTACCTTTGCCAGAGCATGCTTCACAATCCATAATTATCTTGTTTACTTGTTCACTATAACCAAGGCTAGAATGTAAGTTGCATGAAGGAAGAACCTTGACTGTCAACTTTGTGGTACTGCAGACCCAAACACAATGCCTGATACATACTAGGTGCACACTCAATATTTGTGACCTGAATGGTCAAATGAAACTCCAGTTCATGTGTTGCATCCTCTGCTAAAGCTCCTAGTATAATGGTCTCACCACCACCGCTGCTCACCAGAAGTCACAACTTTGTTTTCTGGCATCTTGGGAAAAAACAGATACCCAAGAGTCACACAGTTGACTGGAGATGGAGCCTCCTTTTTCTCTCCTTCTTGCTTACTTAGCATCTCCTGCCTCCTGCCCTAGGCACTGTGTACTAAACTGCGGCTGCTCTTGGTCCCTAGTGGTTCAGTTCTCAAAAAAGGTGAGTGCTGTAGCAGCAATCCAACTAACCTACAGTGAGTAATTGTTATTTTCTTGCACAACATCCATCAGGAGACAAGCCCTGGCATTTATCTAGCAGCAAGTGATCGTTATCTGGTGGCAATGTTCTTCCCCCTGACAATATCTTCTAAATAAGGGTTAGCCATCCAGCAGTCTGCTTGCCACTGATTCCTTCCTGTGGGATAAACCACATTCAAATCAAGGCATCAGGCACAGGCGTGGGGAGCATGGAGAGAGGAGGTTACAGACGGTGGGTACTCTACAGTGAGTCAGAAAAACTCACCTGAGCTTTGATTCTCATGAATGTCTGATGAACAGATGTTGGGAGAATATGAAAGACAATACCAGAGAGAATCTTCAGGTCCACTTCAGCAAGCCCTTCATGCACATAAACCATCCAGTAAATTGCCTGGGTGGTGAAGCTCTGGGTGTCAGGAAGGTGAAAGGGTCTTGTGGCTCTTGACCTCTGTTCCTTGTCTTCCTACCATCAGACCAGAATCTGGAATGGGTTTGAGTCAAGGAGCTCAAAACAAACAGCCATTAAAGTAGCCCTGGACCTGGCATCAGAAGACGTAGGTTCAAGTCCAGACCCCACCAATTCCTAGTTCTGGACCTTAAGCAAGTTAGAAGTGTTACATATACATGGCCCAAAAGAATTAAAAGCAGGGACTGAAACAGGTATTTGTACACCCATGTTCATAACAGCATTACTCACAATAGCCAAAACAACCCAAGTATCCATAGATGGATGAATGAGTAAACAAAATGCGGTATAGACAGATAATGGAATATTATTCAGCCTCAAAAAGAAAGTTCAGATGTGCTGCAACATGGATGAGCCTTGAGGTCTAAGTAAAATAAGCCAGTCACAAAAGGACAAATGCTGTGTGATTCCAGACATAGGAGGTAACTGGAGTAGTCAGATTCATAGGACAGAAAGCGGAATGGAGGTTACCAGGGACCAAGGAGAGGGGGGAATGGGAGTTATTGTTTAATGTGTACAGAGTTTCTGTTTTGGATGATGAAAAAGTTCTGGAAATGGATAGTGGTGATGGTTTCACAACATTGTAAATATACTTAATGCCATTGAATTGTACTCTAAAAATGGTTAAAATGGTAAATTTTATGTTATGCATGTTTTATTACAATTTAAAAAACCCTCAGGGAGAAATCCTTCACTTGAAGAAAAGTAATATTATGCTACCAGAGTTCTTTTCACTAGCCTGTCTAGGATGATTATAATGTTTGCTTCAAAATCATTAACTGCTCATCAAAGAAGGGGCAGCCAAAGACACTCAAGACATGACAAGAGAAATAGCTCTGCAATGTTAATGTAATTCAATAGAAAATGAGGATTTGATTTACCAAAACTCATTTTTTATGTAACTTTCTTCAGAGTCTGTCTCTTGTCTAACTCAAACAAACCTGCATCGGTATTCAAAGGAGCTAAAATAAAACACAGTGCTATTTGACCATGGGTTCCTTTAAGATATTCAGGGATGAACAATATGCCACATGTTTCTTGGGCTTTTAAAAGCCAATGTTCTGCGCTGATGGTCCCCCCTGGCTGTATAGATAATTGTAAAACAAACTCCATATTCCACTGACACCCTTTCTAATTACTTCTCACCTTCATTAGGCTATTAAAGTGATAGATGATAGCAATTACATTGAACCCCACTGAAAACTCTCTATCTGTGACGCACAGTGACGAGAACATGAGTTATTTACCCAGAAGCCAGGAAGAACTTGGCTGCCTCGGCCAAGCTGAGGAAAGAGAATCCCCGTGCGACCACCGGCAGCATATGGACTCTGGGAGCAATGTCAGGAGGCAGGGTGGCAGAGAACACAGTTGGTGCTCACTTTTCCATTGGCTTCACCAGATGCCCAGACGTGGAACAGAAACTGTATTCAGGTGTTAGAGAGTTACTTAAAATAGTTTGAATACAGCCAGGAGACAGCCTGCAAAATACTGAAATCCTCCTAACCATTCTATATGAGGACGAGCTGAAGGGGCCAAAGAGGTAGAACCTGGAGAAGAGAAGACATGGGAGCACATGGCCATCTCCAGATATTTCAAGATGAATTAGACTTGTTATATCGACATAGCCCAAGGAGAATGCAGACAATTGAATACCCTACTCTAATAGGTTTAAATAACTAGGGCACTTACTAGTTTGTATAACTGGAGGCCCAGAGGTAGATGGTCTTCAGGGCTCGTTGATTCAGGGGCTCAGGGATATAACCTAGCTCTCAGTTTCTTTCCATTCCTCCACTCTGCCATTCAGTGTCAGCCTTGTCCTAAATGGTTACTCCAGTGTGCTTATGATGGCCACTGGTAGCAATAAGGGCTGCATGCTCTCTCGCTCACATCGGCTAGGAATACAAGACCTGACTCCCCATAACTCTCAGAAAAATGAGGAAAGCCCTTCGAAGCCCTCAGCAAATATCTCCAATCACATCTCACTTGCTGGAATTGGGTTCATTTCTAAATCAATCACTGTGGTATGGAAGATGGAATTATTCTAGTTGGTTAAGAATAATCATAAACCAACCTGGAGAAACATGCTGCAGGTCAGCTTCTCCTGAGATTTTATGGGTGAACAGTGGCAACCTGAGCAATATTTGGCTCCGTTGGGAAAGAAGAAAGGGGGCTTGATATTTGACAAGACCAACAACTTTCACTATAGGGAAAAATAAGGACCAATGGGTAGAAGCAGAGTTCCTAGAAAGAGCTTCTGACACTGTGCGGCAGGCATGCTGCATCCGTTCCATAGCTGCTCCCTACAATAGCAATGGCAGACAAAGTAATCAGTCACTCTACCACTGAGCCTGGATAGCCTCAGCATCTTAACTTGGTCATCCAGGCAGCCACTAACAATAAATTAGACAGCTCTCAAAAAGAACCTTTCATCCTTCTATCAGCTAGGACTGTCCAAAGATACAACGGGCAGGCTTAAGAAGAGGAGACTCTTGGTCCGTGGTAGTGTCCAAGCACAGGCTACGTGATCCGTGCAAAGGGATGTTGTCATGGAGATTTGATCACAAGTGAAAGCTGAGACCTGATTGTCCCTAAGATGTTTGTGGTTATAGATGGCTAGGGAAGGAAGCTAGGGCATTAGATTAGGCTTCAATTAGCCACAGAGGTAGAGTTAAGAGCCTTATCCTAGGTCTTTGCTTTTTCTCCATGGTCTTGAAGTTTCACATTCCTTACATGGGATATCACCCAGGTATCAGCAATTCTCCAGAGCATCCATCCTAGTCACAAAATACCAAAACCTGGGGCTATGATTTGTGCTTACTCTTTCCATTTAGCTTTCAGTTTTCAGTTCTTATTAAAACACACAAGAGTTAGGTATCATGGTCATTTTACTGACGCATGCTCCTCAGAGGCTGGTTGTCTTGTCTAAGATCACACAGCTAAGTTGATGGTAGGTCTGAGACAGAATCTTGGGTCTCCTCTCTAGCTTAGAACACTCCTCCGGAAGCAGCCGTATGTGGGTCTGAGGTGCCCTGGGCATGCACATGACAGAAACACAGGCAGCGTTGATGTGGCCAGGAAGGGCCAAGCAGACCTCAGCACCTGAAGTGCCCTTATGGTCCATGCTGGAGGCCTGAGAACCAGAGCTGTGAATGTGGGCAGGTCTTCTATCCTACCTAGGCTTCAGTTCTTCCATCCACCTCCTGGCCTGTGTCCTGGAAATAGGAGATGCTAGTATGGCTAAGATGCTATGGGGCAAGATGAAATGTGAAGACATTTCTTCCAGCTTCTGCCTCGAGCAGATACTCCAGGTTCATCTGCGAAGGTGGGAGCCTCTGTGGCTGCTTCTTTCCATTGGATCCTGGATCCCGTAACCTTGATGGCAGAAGGGGTGGGGGCGGATTACACCTTGCCCAGACACACAGCTTCTGTATTCCTGCTCCATCCCTGCTTTAAGCCATTTTCAGCTTGCCAAAATGTGTAAAAGACCAGCAAAATGTGGAAGGAGAACCTGAAAGGAGTTCTCTTTATCCCCAGTGGCTTCTGACAGCACAGTTAGACAGTTAACATATTGAGCCTCTCCTGTGTGCCAAGCCCAGTGAAATTTACTCAATGCATATTATCTGGGTGTTGTCGCTGGCAGTGCTGTGACACAGTGGTGTGTTTCAATCATCTCTGAGGGATGCTGCTAGAAATTCAATAAAACCTGTCTTCTTGTTCACAGTCTGTAGCACAGTGCCCAATCTTAGTAGATTTAGAAAAAAAAATAACTGACAGACTGAATGAATGATGAATCCCATTTTATAGATGAGAAAACCAACGCCTATGATCCTTAGTTGATAGACCAAAGCAACACACAAGTCAGAGCTGGGACTGGAACTAGGTCTTCTGCCTCCTTGTCTGCTTTGGAGCAAGATCAAACATCTCTAATATCCCTCTGTGTTCTCTAATATCTGGAGACTCAGATTCTGAATCAGCAAATTAGTCTCTAGGCCAGTAGAACCTTCTGTGATGATGCAAATGCACTATACCTACATTAGTACAGCAGCCACTGGCCACATGTGACTATGGAGCACTTGGAACATGGCTAGTGTGATTGAGGAACTGAGTTTTTAGTTTTTGTGGCGAGTGGCTACCATATTGGACAGCACAGCCTTAGCATTTTCCCTTCCCCAAGGCCCAGCCCCATAACCTCTGTAGACATTGACACTGTAGATTTTGTTTTTTAAGATTTTATTGGGGAATGGGGGAGGGGAACAACCAAGTTGTTATCCTTCAGTCTTAGTTGTGGAGGGCGCAGCTAGCTCAGCTCCAAGTCCAGTCCATCTGGCCGCCCATCGGCAGCTCATGGCCACTCAGCTCAAGGTGCCGTGTTCAAGCTTAGTTGCAGGAGGGCGCAGCCCACCATCCAATGTGGGAGTTGAACGAGCAACCTCGTTGTTAAGAATGCAAGCTCTAACCACTGAGCAATCTGGCTGCCTGTCAGCAGCTCTGTAGCAGCTCAACTCGGGCACAACTCATTGGCCCATGCGGAAATCGAACCAGTGACCCTGTTGCTCAGAGCTCATGCTCTTAACCAACTGAGCCACTCAGCCAGCCCCTGTAGAAGTTTTCAATTGGCAATGGAACTTAGAAAAACTTTCCTATATCCCTTGGAAAACATACCCACAAATGCACCAGTCATTCTTCAGTAGTTGTGCTTCGTTCTACAGAAGGGAGATGAAAACAAAATTGAAAGAGCTGAAGCAGAAAGACTATTGATTTTTAATCCTTTTTTATCATCTAAGAATTTCAAGGTATATTCCTCATGTCATTGTAGTCCTCTCCTGGGAATGGGGAGAAACTGACCTGTGAGGCCTGGACAGCATCAAGTGATGTGTATTAAACACACTTTAAAGAAAACCTCTCTAGTTGACATCATTTTTTTCTCAGTGAAATGTTTAGATCTTGATTATTATTTTCTTTTGGGTTCTTTCCAGAAGAAAAAAAAATTTAAATAGATTAAGCCATGAATTCATTAACCAGTGATTTCATTTCTAAACCCTCATTCTTCTAAATTGTTTTCTCATCCATAATAGAACCATGGCACATCTGAGCTAGAAGACAGCTTAGGGGACTTCCAGTGAGGAGGATGAAACAGTGACTGCTTATCTAAGCTCGTGAAACCACTGGCTGTGTTCTCTACACCATAATTGTAGCCATCACTACAATCCTATGGGGTATATAAAATTCTCCCCATTTTACAGATGGATAGATAAATAGCTGAGCTACAATTTACATCAAGGTCTATCAGGTCCCGAGGCTGGGACTCTTCCGCTATACTCTGAGCTTTGCAATCATTTCATGGACAAGGAAGTGGAGACACAGAGAGCTATAATAACTATAGTAGTCAGGACTTGACCTCTTGTCTTTTTGCTCCATTCAATTCGATCCTTTGATCTCAGATTTACAGTCCTGCCCTCAGCTTGCACGTATCACCCTCCCTTCTTCTTTAGCAATACCCTTTTGCTTTCCCAAAAAAGAAGTCAGAACACCTTACTTGCCATTCAAGCCCCTCCACAATTTGGTGCCAACCTTCCCTGCACCATTCTTCAGTCCCACTCAGTCAAGGGAAGCCCAATGTTTGCATTCCTTCTACACTTTCAGAATTGAGCTTTTTTCTTGCTGTGATAAAAAAAGATATGTAAAAGCAAATTACACACCTATGTACTGACAAAAATGTTATGGCATTAAACAAAAATGGGTATTACAGCAATATACAAAACAGTGAAATGCGAAAAGTAGAAACAATATGCATGGCCAACCATAACAGAAATATTAAGAATAAAGTATTTATATTCTGTAGATTCATATAAAGCCACTAAAATGGAAGTAGAATCCCGTGACATGGGAGGATTTGACTCTCCCAGTGGGAAAAGCTAAAGGAAAATAGATTCTATCTCCCTGAGGCATCCTGGGCCTATATAGTATTGAGCAAAACTGGAAATGGTTGAAATGGGCCCTATAATAATAATAACAACAATAATAATAATAATATGGGCTAAGTAAGCTTTGCGTTTATTTATAAGTTCAAGTTTCAGCACTTGCCAGCGCCATCTTAAAGCAGTCCTCGAGGGGGACTGGGGGACTAAAACCCACAAGGGACTTGCAGTCAGAAACCATTAGTTCAAGGACCTGCTGAGTCACTGAGACTTCACTGTGCCCATCTATAAAATGGGATGGATTTTATCCACTGTGTTGAGCACAACTGGTAGCTGGTAGCACCCCCTCCCCCAGTGGGTCTCCCCGTTGCTCCTTCGGTGAGGAAGCACCACCATTCGGGGCTTTGTCCAAGCACAGGGTGAGGGCAGCTTTACCCTGGCACCCCAGCAGAACAGGCAGACAACCACTGCTCTGTTTTGACTTGCAGGCTCACCAGGCTCTTCCTTAACTCAAACCAAAGTGATTTGCAGCAATCTGTCCACATGGTGGCAGGAGTGGGGAGGCAGGGACCTGCCGTGACTCGCCCTGGAGTTCCGCTGTACTCGTGGATTCTGTGGAACCACAATGTTAGAACTGGGCCTAACAGCAATGATGGCAACAGCCACACATAACTTGGGGCTTCTCATGCTTTAGCAGCCTTTCAGAGGACGTTTCCAGACCCTGGTCAATGCACAAGACAATGACCATTTCCATAGATTATTGTCACCAAATGTTCTTACAACCTCCTTTGTTCTCCTGGCTGTGCTGGTGGAAACCGCTGTGGAATGATTCGAGCTCTGCACTGTTAGGCCTAAACACTGTCTGAACTGTCCTCCAGGGCCACATAGGCTGGGAGCTGGATCCTTTTCTGATTTGCTTTTTAATCCCATAATTCAGAATCATGTGAGATGGCTAAAAATAGTGGCTTTCAAAATTTTTAAGCAACAGAACATTACCCCCCCACACAATGAAATCTCATCTGGAACTTATGTGTTTCTTTTATAATTTCTAATTAATAATATTAACTTTTTACAAAGTCAGTCAGTGACAATAATGAGGTTGTTTTGATTACCAAATGAGATTAAATCAGGAAACATGGATGACAGTTGCATTTTTTTGTATCAGCTTCTGCATCTGATTTATATTGAGTGTTTTATTTTGGTTGTATTGCATTAATAATACATAATAACTAATACTTCAACACTGCTCTGAGTGCTTCTATCATTTAAGGCTCAGAACAGATAATGTCATTCCCAGTTTGGAAATGGAGGCCCAGAAACCTGGATAAGTGGCCAAAGGTCACACAGCTAAGGAGTGGCTAGAGCTGGGGCTCAAACCCAGGAAGACTGGCTCCACAGTCCATGATTAAAATAACTATTTTCTTTTTGCTGCTCCCAATGAAAAGCCTAACATATAAAAATATGTATTTGTTAATAATAACTTTTTAATCATCTGCCCTGCAAACCCAGACTATTTTGTAATTAAACTTGGAGGGCAAAAGAAGTTTTATTCCATGTTCTAACAAAACATAAATAAATAACCTAACGCCTAAAGCACCCCCATTAGGATTCAGGGAACAGTTTGAAAATTCCTGACCTAGAGTACCAGGGACATATTGAAGGGACAATCCATCTGTCAAAACACACGTGCAGAGGACCCTCAGGGGACAGTAGAGACAAAAGACACTGGCTGGCATTTCACCAAGTGGAAATCTCTAGTCTCTGGCACTACCAATATTCCCCATTACAAATCTTCCAGCTGGTAAACAGAATGATGCCACTGACATTTAATTGAAATGTCAGCACATTTAGAAAGAGCCCTGATGAAACTGCCAAGTTAAAGTTATCGCTGATGACTTAAGCTAAATGGAAACAGAAAATCTCCGCTAACACCCACCCCCCAACACACACACACACACACACACACACACACACACACACTATAATATCAGACAGAGAGAAAGCAGAGAGCTTCAGCAGTCCAACAAAAAATTTACAGATAGTTATTTAATGGAGTTTTATTCCAGCTCTGAAAAAGTAGGAAGCAACTGGAAAAACTTGTGAAAGTAATCAGTCTGAGACAGGCCAGTGCCCGTGTAAATCAATCCAACAAGCATCCACTGATTAAATTGCCTTTGGAAACAAATATTACCTTACTTTTTCTTGCATAGCTTACAGTTTACAGAGGCCATGGCAGATGGCAAAAATGGCCCCAATTCTACACCACTCCCTGCATTCTCACCTTATGCCATTAGAACATTGCAAAGCCCTTCCACTCTGATGCTGGGCTTAACCATGTGATTTGCTTTGGCTAATGGGATGTTAGAAGATGTGACATGAGCAGAGGCTTGAAAAGCTCTTGCATGTTTTCACTCATTCTTGTCCCATGCCATTGGCATTAGAGCATGCCCATGAAGCAGAGTCAAGACATCACACTTGTCCCTAGACCATTCTAGGTCAGCAATAGCTAACCAACTCCCAGGCATATGAGTGAGCCCAGCCCATATCAGCAGCCATTCAGGTGACCCGCAACTGACCAGCCAGTCACATGAGCAGGCACAGTCAGGAGCAGCTATGTCCGGGTTCACTGGACCCCACAGACCAATGAGCTAATTCGGTGTTTACTGCTGTATGTCACTGTGGCTTTGAGAGTTTTGTTAAGTATCACGAATATGGCAACAAATATCTAATGGAGAGACTTGCTTTGCCTGACCTCCTGTGTCCCTTTTTGGGAAGGAATGTGGGATGGGGTGACATTCCCATTTTATAGATGAGAACACCATGATTCATACAGGATATAAGTGGAGTGCCTTTATTTCCACAGCTGCTGCCTCTGATGCCTGGCTCTCTGCTCACGTTTAAGTCATGCAGCCTCTCTAAAATACTTGGCCAACAGCATTAACCTAGAGGCTGAATCCATTTTTTTTTTCTCTTAGATCAAAGAGGCAGTTTTTATTAGTTGAAAGCACAGAGGGAGAGCAGATGTTTCAGAAGTTCTTGGGCTCAAAGGGCAAAAGCTACACAAGCATTTTGGCTTTGCAGTCCCTCCCACTCCCTCGCCCTAGCATGCTGCTCTCCTTCCCGGGGCTCCACTCTGCTTTGAAGGGACGCAGGACTCAGCCGATGTCAGTCAGATGTGTGTTTCCCTTGCCATCTCTCTCTGGCTGATTCCACTCACAGGCACCCTTCAAATGCTTCACAGAAATCCCCACCAAGCAGGAAAACTACTGGAAAGTTAGGAAGAAATGATCAAAAATAATTTTATTGACCTTGCAACACTCACCTTAAACATCTACTCTAGCTGCTCCCAATTTTTCCCAACTAACGCCCAAACTCCTGTAAGATCCTTTACAACCTGGACAAACCTACAATTGGAGTATCACCACCGCCTCCCAGCCCCCTCCCGAAATTTCTTTCTGTTTCAGAAGCAGAGATGTCCTGCTCTTTCTGGATAAATGGCCCAGGACCACGCATCTAGGAAATGGCAGAGTCGGCAGAGCCAGGGCTTCAAGCCGGGCCGGCGGGCTTCATAGTCCCTGATCTATGACTCAAAAAGCATTTTGAATTTTTGCCTCTGCTCATAGGCCTCCATCTGTTCAGAATTCTCTGCTCTTTCTTTTTCTTCACCTGGAGATCCTTTATTCATTTCTATAACATTAAACTCACTTCTTTAAATACTTGAAAGACCCACTCACTTTATGTATTTGTTTGTCATTTGTTTTGTCTGCTTGAGGCTGGGACATGTAGAAGGCTGTGCTTCTATAAACCTCATGACAGCCTGGTTCATATAGAGCTCTCAGAAATTGGAGGGAATAGTAGACTGTGTTCTACTTTGGGTTGCCCCCAAGTTAAAGGTGAAACATGAGAGGCCTCAAGAAGGTAGGCTTTACATGTTCAGAGGGCGTCAACAGTATTCCCTTTTAGAAACAGGTAAGCCTAAATAGATCTATGTACTTTAAGTGGGTCTTAAACACCTGCTTCACAGGTAGGACAGATCCGAAATTCCAGTGGCCTGCAGAGGTAGCGATCACATTGATTGGAAGTGCCTCTTTTCACTGATCTACTCCCCTGCTAGCTGTGAGCTCATCAAAAGCACATGCACGTGTTCATTTTTATATTTCAATCTCCTCTGACTTCCTCATCCCCAACTCCAAACACCTACCATAATGCCTGGCACATATTAGAAAGTCAATAATTATTTGCAGAAAAGTGAAAATTAAAACAAGCTCCTGGGCATTAGACTCCCTGGGGTTCCTCTGAGATGTAAAGTCACCTCCTCAGAGCCTTTGGTAAATTTTCCTGTAAAGCTGGGAGTGCAGTAGAAATAACATGTGCTCTGGAGTCAGAAGATCCTAGGAACATCACTTAACCTCATTGGTCCTTAATCTCATTGCTTCCTAATCTGAAAAAGTGCAGGTAGTATATGGTACCACCATAATACCAGTACACACACACACACACACACACACACACATACACACACACACAAAAAAATTATTTTTCCAGAACCTATTGATAAAGTGGGGGAGAGGAGCAGATGTATATTTTGAAAAGCTTCTTCCATAGGTTTCTGATATACTAACCCACTCCCAACACACAAATCTCTAGTCTAGGTCTGAAGAAGAGAGTTGGGTTGGAATGGAGGAGTACATGGAGTTCTGGGAGAACTTAAGTGCCCTAGACCAGTTTTTGAAGAAAGGAGTGGAGTTGACTCCCAGAATAAGGATGAAGACAGAAAATATGCAGAGGATAGGATAGGGGTAAAGGAAGGTCACAGCTACATGCCTTTATTATCCATATAGACCAATGATAAATATAGGGCAAAAGGCCATTAAGAAATCATTTTTAGATATCTTATTGATCCTGTCTGTTCTGGAGGAATTTAATGGTCCAAGTTTATGGAGAATGTCCGAAGGATATGAGGGCATGCTCAGGACAATGATTGGGGCAAGGTGGGTGTAGGGTGAAGCTGTGAAGGTGCTTTCACTCTGCACTGGCCTTGTGGGAAAAAGAGAATCCAAGATGGAGGAATGGGTGTTGGCAGTGGAGCTGGCCTATCACCAGTCTGGAGGAGAAAAAGCAAGCAGGGCTCTAACATCTGAGAGAAAGCCCCAGAAAGAAGGATGGCCCAGCAGAACTTTTGAGAGAGGCTCAATCCCCTGGTCTCTAATGTTGATTTAGCCAGTCTTTGTCATTTCTTTCCTGGACTGTTGCAGGAGCCTCCCAGCTAGTCTCTGTACCATCCATTTTTGCTTCCTTTTAGGTATCTTCCCTGTCCCCCACCACCAAATGATCTTTTTCCATTATGTTTTTATTGGTATATAAAAGTGTAATTATATATAGATTTATGTATTCAATATATGCATATATATGTATATATTTAGTTCTTTGTAGTTGAGTTAGCAAAAGAGGATTGATTATATTACACATACCCTCCTGTATCTTTCTTTTCTCATCCAATAAAACCATGGAATTCCCTCTAAGTCTTTTGGTAGTTCTCCAATTCACACCTTTTTGCGTCTACATAATATTCCACAATATAGCTATATCACAGTCTATTCAGTTTGGGGCCACTATAAATACCAATAATGAATTCTGCAAACAAAAAAAAACAACAACAAATATACACACACACACTATATATATATATATATATATATATATATATATATATATATATATATACACACACACACACACACACACATAGACACATACATATAAACACCATATATATATATCTGTGTCTGTGTCCTTAGAAACTATTCTTTTTATTTAACTAGGATAGATTCATAGGAGTGGGATTGCTAGGTCAAAGGATATATGTACTTTGAATATTAATAGTTGTTGCTTGCTGGCTTCCAAAATAGCTGTAACTATATTACTTCCAAACTTGCAATGTATGCGAGTATTCTCATACTCTTTATTCCTGATATCACGGCCAGCAGTAGATATGATAGTTCTTTTCAATTTTTGCCAGTCTGATGGGTGCAGAAAAGATACCTTACTGTTATTTCAATTTAGACTTCTGTGATTATCAATGAATTGAGTATATTATGTGCCATTTGCATATGACCTTCTATGAATTGTATTTTGTTATAATTTGTTCTATTTATTGTGATTTAGTCTTTCAGTCAATTTATAATTTCTCTTTGCATAGTAGAAGAATTAACCCCTTTATCTACTGTCTGAATTACAAACATTTTTTATGGATCTATTGGGTTGTCAGAAAAATCATGTCATATTTTGTGTGTTTTGTTTGAAAACTTTTTGCCATCTTTCAGTGAGCTTCATAATTCCTCCTTCATAGAAGGACCTGTCTTTATTTGCAAAAACCGAACAAGGTGCTGATTTACAGCCTCATCTGAATTGAACGTTATACCACACAAGTACTTTTGAAGAGAGCAAAACAAGTGGAAGTCTGACAGTACAAGGTCAGGCGAGTATGGTGGGTGTGGCAACACATCCCATCCAAGCTCCAATAATTTCTGACAGGTGATCAAACTTGTGTGTGGTCTCACGTTGTCATGATGGAACACAATTCCCTTACAATTAACAAGCTCTGGACATTTCTGGATGATGGATTCATTCAAACTGTGTAATTGCCGACAGTACACATTCAACTTGATCGTTTGGTTCCTTGGTAGGACCCTGAAAAACATGACACCTTTAAAATCCCACCACATTCAGAGCATAACCTTCCTCTGATGAATGTCTGCTTTCGATGTCATTTGAGGTGAATCATCACGTTGGGACCAAGACCGTTTGCACACCACATTGTTGTAAACAATCCACTTCTCATCACCAGTTATCAGTCACTTCAAAAAAGGATTGTTTTCGGGCTGGCTGAGTGGTGTGGTGGTGAAGCGCTGGCTTGGGAAGCCAGCGGCCCCAGTTTGGGTCCCACATATGAGGGCCAGTGACACTGCCCTCAAAAAAAAAAGATTGTTTTCCTCATGTTTAATGAGCATATTGCAGATGTTTATACGTGCCATCAAATGAACTTCTTGGAGTTCATGGGGAACCCAAATATCAAGCTTGCTTACATACCCCAACTTCTTCAGGTGGTCATGAATGTTTGAATGATGGATGTTCAGTGTTTCTGCAATCTCTCGTGTTGTGTAACGTGGCTTTGACTAGATCAATGCCTTTATTTTGTTGTGATCAACCTCAGTGGGTTGATGACCACCCACTGAAGATTGTCTTTGAGATCAAAATCACCAGCACACGATTTCGTGAACCATCATTGGCACTGATGTTCCTATAGAGCATTGTCACCGTAAACTTTATGCAACTTTTCAGAAGCTTGACACGCATTCTTCCCTTTATGGAAGTAAAACAATAAAATATGGCAAAAATGCATAGTTTGTCTTCCATCTTCAACTTGTAAAGTCTCCAAAACTCAACCAAATTGCTCAATATTTTTTTTAGAATAAGGCTAGAACTGTCAGCTGTAAATGACATAGCAATAACATAGATGTGAATGACTCTAGTCCTTCCAAAAATGTACTAGTGCTATCTGTTGCAAACATGAGTCATGACTTCTCCAACAACCCAATATTACATGTCTGTCATCTTTGTTATAACTTGTTTGCCAATATGCATACACTAAATTTTTTTATTGAGAAATAATTTGCGTACCATAAAATATACATTTTCAACTGTACAATTCATTGGTTTTTAGTATATTCATAAGGTTTTGCAACCATCACCACTATCTAATTTCAGAACACATTCATCTGCCTGAAGAAATCCTGTCCCCATTATTAGTCAGTCTTCATTTCCCCCTTTCCCCAGTCCCTGACAACCACAAGTCTGCTTTCTGTCTCTATGGATTTTCCTATTCTTGATATTTTATATAAAGGGAATCATAGAATATGTGGCCTTTTGTGCCTGCTCCATTCACTTAATGTAATGTTTTCAAGGATCACCCATGTTATAGCATTTATCAAAACTTCATTCCTGGGCCGGCCAAGTGGTGCAGTGGTTAAGAGCTGGCGTGGGACGCCAGCGGCCCTGGTTCGGATCCCACCTATGAGGGCCAGTGACACTGCCCTCTACAGCTAAGATGGTGAACAACAGCTCCACCTGGAGCTGGGCTGCTGTGAGTCCACAGACAAGCATAGCTGCAGCCCCTGCTGCAGTGGGCTGCCATAAGTTACAGTGAGTGACCAGCAGCCAGCGTGAGTGTCTGGGAGCCAGTGTGAGTGGCTGGCAGCCACTATGAGTAGCCATCCAGAGGCCGGCGACCGATCTGCCTCATGTGAGGAGAGCGCAATGATGATACCAACATGGGCCAGTGAAGCAACATCCTCCACAGCTAGACTGAAGAAAAAAAGGACAGCAACTTGTCTGTTCCCCTCCCCCAATTCCTCAATAAAATCTTTAAAAAAACACAACAAAAATCTTCCTTCCTTTTTATGACTCAATACACCATTGTATTTATACTATATTTTGTTTATTCATTCATCAGTTGATGGACATTTGGGTTGCTTCCACCTATGGGCTACTGTGAATAGTGTTGCTATGAACATTCATATACAAGCTTCTGTGCAAAAATATATTTTCAATTCTCTTGGGTCTGTCCTTAGGAGTGCAAATGCTGGGTCATATGGTAACTCTATGTTTAACTTTTGAGAAATTGCCAAACTAGTTGTTTTCCAAAGAAGCTATATATCATTTTACGTTCCCAGCAGTATTGTATGACAGTTTCAATTTTCCTCTTCTATTTTATGGAATAGTTTGTGAATGGATTAGTGCTAATTCGTCTCTAAAACTTTGCTAGAATTCACCAGTGAAGTCACTTGTTCCTGGACTTTTCTTTGCAGGAAGTTTTTTGATCACTAAGTCAATATATTTGCTGGTTATAGGTCTTTTCAGATTTTCAATTTCTTCTTTGTCAGTGTGTATCTTTCTAGAAACATGTCCATTTTATCTTGGTCATTTAGTTTGTTGGCCTGTAGTTGTTCCTTATAATACTATTCATTATAAAGTCAATACTAATATTCTCTTTTTCATCCCTAATTTTAGTAATGCGAGTCTTCTTTCTTTTTTTAATCAATCTGTTTAAATATTAGTCAGTTCTGTTGATTTTTTTTTCCAAGAACCAACTTTGGTTTTAATGATACTTTTATTTTTTTTAATTCTATATTTCATTTATTTCCATTCTAACTTTAATTAGTTTCTTCCTTCTACTTGCTTTGGATTTAGTTTACTTTTATTTTTCTAATTTCTAAAGGTAGAAGGTTAGATTTTTGTTTTGAAATCTTTTTAAACTCTTCTTTTTTAGTACTTTACAATTATAAATTTTCCTCCAAGCACTGCTTTTGCTGTACCCCATATGTTTTAGAAAATTATGTCTTCATTTTCATTCTTCTCAAACTATATTCTAGTTTTCATTATGATTTCTTCTTTGATTTATTGGTTATTTAGGAATGTGTTGTTTAAATTCCATATATTTGTGAGTATCTCAAATTTTCTGTTATTGATTTCAATTTTATTGCATTGTGGATGGAGAACATGCTTTATATGTTATAATATTTTAAAATTTATTGAGGCTTGTCTCATGAACTAACATATTGTCTATCCTGGAAAACATCCCATGTGCACTTGAGAATACCTATTCTGGTTTTGTTGGGTGGAATGTGTTATAGGCGTCTGTTAGGATTAGTTCATTTATAGTGTTGTTCTACATATGGAAGTCTTCTATTTTCTTTTTTTTGTTATTGTTTTTTGTGGGTTGTTTTTTTTTTGAGGGCAGTGTCACTAGCCCTCATATGTGGGACCGAACCGGGCCCGCTGGCTTCCCAAGCCAGCGCTTAACCACCGCGCCACTCGGCCGGCCCTCTTCTATTTTCTTATTCATCTTCTTTCTGGTTGCTTGATCCATTATTAAAAGTGGGATATTGAAGACTCCAACTATTATTGTTAAATTGTATATTTTTTCCTTCAATTTCTCATGTAATTTGCTTCATGTATTTGGGAGCTCTGTTTTAAGGGCATATGTGTTTATACTTCTTATTCTTCTTTGTCTTAGAAAGATATCCTTCTTGGGCTCCAGTAACAATTTTGTCTTAAAGTCTATTTTCTTATATTATAGTCATTCCAGCTATCTTTTGATTACTATTTGCATAATATAGCTTTTCTGTCTGCATACTTTCAATCTATTTATATCTTTGCATCTAAAGTGTATCTCTTATAGGCAGCATATAGTAGGATGATTTTTTATGCATTCTGTTAATCTCTGCCTTTCGGTTGGAGTTTAATAAGTTATATTTACTGTTTAATTTATTTTCACTTAAGGTAATTACTAATGAGGTATTATTTATATCCGCTAGTATGTTATTTGCACATACCTATGTTTTTGGTTTTTTGTTTTAACTCTATTCTTCTATTACTGGATCCTTTTGTGTTAAATAGATGTTTTCTAATATACCTGAATTCCCATGTCACTTTGTTTACTATATATTTTTTAGTTATTTTCAAAGTACTTGCTGCGGTGGTTGCCAGGATGCTGTTTTTCGCTGTGATTGTGAGCTGTTAGTTTTCATGGCCACTGCTGAGCTGGGGAAAAGAGGATGAGAATAAAACAAGTTAAAATGCCATATGCTCTCATTTTTTACCAAATTTCAACTACTTTTCTTATATAAATGCCCATTGATTCTCTGCAAGCCTTTGGTTAACTTTCAGAGTTCTCTAAAAGTTGATTCTGAATATTTTTGCTAGTATTATTATTGATTTTATGGAGGAAAGAATTTTTGGAGGTCCTTACTTTGAGATTTTAACCAATGTCTGTTGTGTCATTTTTTTTATGTAAAAGTTGATTTAAATTGGTATTTTCATATAAAAGCTTACCTTAATTTGTGTTTAGTCAAATATGTCTGTGCTTTATTTTATTAATTCTGAGTGTCCGCTATTCATTAGTATTGTCTCCTCAACCTTAGAGTGTACTCTCCTGGATTAATATATAGAGATATAAATAAATACCATATATATTATTATATATACCTGTATATATAAATATATATTATATGTGTATATAATACATACGAACAACATAAATATTTGTGTGTATACACACATGCACACACATATATTCAATTTATTGATGTTATGTATCAATAAAATTATATACGATATAATGGATTGTTTTGATGGATTCATATTGAACCACCCTTAGTATAAAATCTGCTTAATCATAATATATTATTCTTTAGATCATTACAAAGTTCTATTTGCTAATATTTCATTTAGAATTTTGTACCTATATATGTTAATAATATTAGAATATAGTTTTCTTCTTTGTTGTCTTTGTCAGGCTTTTATCATCTGGAGTAGTTAAATGGGAATTATCTATTCTTAAATTATATAAAATCCCCGTTTATAGGCTTGGTGACTTTTTCAATGGTAACTCACTATTCAGTTTGTCTATTTCTTCTCTAATAATTGATCAAGTCAAGATTTCCATTTCCTCTAAAATCAATTTTAATAGGATATGTTTTATCTGGAATTAATACATTCACTCTAACTTTTAAATTTTGCTAGTATACAATTCAAGCATGTAACAGTAGCACATGTCTCCTTTTTAATTTTTAATCTTGTCTATTTTTATGCTTTCTTCTTTCCCCTTAATTAAGCTTGCAAGAGTTATATCATTTTATTGGTTTTTCTCAAAGTATCAGATTTTGATTTATTTATATTTCCTGTTTTTTAAGTTTCCATTTCACTGATTTCAAAGTGGAAATTAAAAAAGAAGTTACTTACTACGAACATACCAATGAAAAATAGAACACTTCATACAAAAATCATAAGACACTATAAAAGCAGTACTTAATTATTAAAGAAGGACACTGAAAAATAAAGGAACCAAGTGCTCATCTTACACTAGAAGAACAGCAAAGTAAGCCAAACAATCAGAAAAAAGAATCAATAAAGAGAAAAGATTAATATCAAAAGTTCTTTCAAAACCCCAAGTCTTCTAAAGCCATTCATGCCTTTTAGCCCCATCAGTTGGCCTTCCCCAACCCACTGCATGCTCCAACAATACCAAACTGCTTGTAGTTCCCAAAATGCATTGCATTCTCTTTTTTGCCTTCATTTTATTACATGTACCATTCCCATTCTCTGGAATGAATTTCCCATTTTCTTCCACATGGCAAACTCCTTTTAATCTTTCAAAACCCAGCTTTCTGGCAGCTCTGTAGGAAGTTTCCTAGACTGCTCCACCAAATAGAACTCCTTTTTTTCCGCTGAGCTTCACCTGAACCTCTATATTTCTCCACTGTTGCTTTAATTGCAGTGTTTGCATCTGCCTCTCTTACAAGACTATGAGCACCTTAAAGGCAGGAATTGTATCTTACTGGTCTCTATTATGCTCCCAGCTTAGTACCTGAAATATATTAGGAGCTCATAAAATATTTATTGGATGAGTAAATGAAAGTCACGACTCGAATATCCAATTATTCCTTTCTTTGCTGGAGTACTCTTTCAGAGTGTTTTCTATGCTTGCTTTGTTTACTTTCTGGACTTTTGGTTCCTCATAACCTTTTACATAAGGCATTCTGCTCCCATCACTTTAGTAACATGACTTAACCCAAAGTCTCCAACTCCACAGCCTTCTCATTGTCCATTTATTAAATGGCCTCCTTTTTTACTTGGTTTTGGTTGGCCTTCAGGCAGCATTTCCCTGGTAAAGCCCCTTCATCATTTTACTTCTTTCCTTGATTCTAGGAATCATTCTCTGTGAGTGTTTATTCTAAATTCCTTCACTTCTCCTCATCTGGATGAGTTTCATTAGTGTGGCTTTGTCTTCTTCTCCATTCTTTTTCTGAGTGGCTTCATGCATTCTCATGACTTCAATTATACATTTAGATGGAAGATTCTTGAATCAATAGCTTCAGGCTGTGCTTACCTTATTCGATCCAAGTGGCCACTTCTAACTACCAAGTTACTAGCTGTCCCATAGGCATCTCAAATTCAGCTGTATGATTTTTCTTTTAACCCCCTCTTTCTTCTGTATTCCTTATCTTGGAGAATGGCATAAATATTTCCCAAGTCACTCAGTCTATAAATGGTATCATTTTTGTCTCTTTCTTGTTCACTGCTCATGTCACCAGATCTCGTTTGTGCCTCTGAAATGCGTTTCAAATCTCTCTCCTTGTCTCCATTTTCACAGATGTGGCCCTGCATCTATTGTCATCATCTTTTTCTTACATTATAGCAATAAAATTCTATTTGCTTTCACAGCATACAGTTTCTTTTCCCGCTAATGTATTCTGTACTTGGTTTTAGTTCTAAAACATAAATCCGGCAATATTTTTCCACTAAATAAAACCTTTGTTAGTTTCCCGCTACCTAAAGGACAAAGTACAAACTCCTAAGCCCTGCACTTAGGACCTTCCACAATCTCTTAAATTTGTATCTTTTCAAACTCATGTCCAGTTTTTCCTCATCATGCACCCCTGCATTTCAGTCACATGGGCTGCCCATTTCTTAAGACCACCTTATTCATTGTTATGTTTCACTGTTCAGCACCTGTCCCCACCACTTCTCTGCAAGCCCCATGAAATCAGAGACTCTGTCTTAGTTACTCTTGTATCCCCAGTACCTCCAAGCCATTCCTGCCTTATTACAAGCAAATGAATGTACTTCCATGCTTCTTTACCTTTGCTGTTCCCTTTACCTGGGGTGCCTTTTCCCCAGTTTTCTCAATGGTGTATGACCATTCATCGATCTTGGAGACCTAGCTCAAATATTAGTTTCTCCATTGAGTCTAATCTAAACACATCCTTTCCCAACTCAGAATGAGTAACTTTCCTTCTCTATGCCCCTAAAACATTTTCTCCAAAGTGCCAGTTTAGCATTTACCTCCTTGTACTATAATTATTTAAATATGTATCTCCTATTTCACTAGATTTGAACTGTTACTGGGTAGGGGAATGAGTCTCACTCATGTGCAGTTTCAAGCTCTGAACTTCACACTGAATAGATAGATATATCTGATCTGGAAGAACGTGGATTCAGAGTTCCTTTTGATGATGTAGAATCATGTCTCCAATTTGGACAGGGATCGTCCTCTGCAGAGCACCTCATCTGCCTCTCTTTCTAGTTCACCTGCTATTCTCTTTCACTGAAGCATAGAACCAGCATGTTAGAACTGAAAGGGGAAACTGAGGCCCAAGTTGAAGTGACTTCTCCAAGGCCACACAGTAAAGATAAGAGTCAAGGTCAGGACCAGGTCTGCAAGCTTTTAGGCCAGTATCTTTCCCACTTGACTATTCTCTCTGCTCACTCTTTGCATCACCTTCAACCAGTTGCTTCCTTAATGGGAGACAATGGGCAGTAAAACGTCAGGGAGTGAGGAAACCCATAGACCAACAGGTAATACCAGGAAGTACATGTGTGCCCGTGTGTGTGTGTGTGTGTGTGTGTGTGTGTGTGTGAGAATGTCCTTTCTATTCTGCCCACAGCCCTCTGTGTGACTGCATTCGGCTCCTGGAAGTAAGCAGAGAAGCCTCTAACAGGAGCTGTCAGGAGAAAAGCCATCACTCCTGACTCCTCCCGAACCACTCACCTTCTAGAAGTTTCCCAAAGTCCTCCCAACATAGGCTATGGCATATTCAACCATATCAGGATCAGAGGTGAGCCCTGAATAGGGAACCAAAAAGCTATGAAATGTCACCATTACCAGGAACCTAGATCCCTAAATATCATGGAAAATGATAAGCCTGCATCTCATCTCTCTCTGTCATCTTGGTACACAGCAACCCAGAGAGCCTCTCACCTGTCCTGCCCTGGTCCCCTGTGGTCCAACCAGAAAGCAAAGAATAGCTCAAAGGGATGTCATGTTCCCACATCCTCCAATATCAAATTTTTTTAAAAAAAAAGCATTATCCTCAATAGAGATGGTTTTATTGTAATTGCTTGGAATTTGAATAGTATGCCATAACCATCCTCATAAATTGGACTTCTTTAGATTTATTAAGCTATTTATTGAATGGTGGGTAATAAACATTCAGGATTAACAGCTCTGCAACAGCTCTGAGCCAGTTACATATAGAATTGCTAAACTCTCATAAAATAATTATGAATCAGTTACCATGCTGACAAACCATAATTGTCAAAAGTTCAATGGAAACTTAGGGCTTTATTTAAAAGTTTGCTTTTATTTGCAGCTTTGAATCTTCTTGTCTCCTGGCATTCCCTTTCCTTCCTCTCTTTTTCTACTTTCTGCCCATTCCTTCTGTCTTATTCTCATCTTCTATCATTCTCCCTCCTTTCTTTCATTTATAATACACGGAAGTAGCATGGTATGCAGAAAAGATCAGAGATATGGGGTTAGAGACATTTGAGCTCAGGATAGGGATCTGCCACCTGCTAGCTCTGGGATCCTGGGCAAGTCACTTCTCTTAGCCTTATCTCCTTAGCAATAAATATGGAGGTATATGTAGCGCATCCAGGATATGAGGCTTTTGATAACTTTTGGCTTCCTCCCCTTTCTTGCTGCCCCTGCTCAGTACACCCTGAGCATGGCTCCAGATGGGTTCTCTTGCACGACTCCTCTCTCCACATCTTTTCCCCATGGTTTCTCTTACTTAAAGGCTCCACTGGGCTGTCAAGATCCTCCACTATTTGGCTCACTGCCTTCCAACTTTATCACTTTATCTGGGACCCTACTATGATCTTGATTTTAACTCAAATGAGATAAAAAATATTTTTTAAATTGTGGGAAAATTTACCATTCTCATCATTTTTAAGTGTACAGTTCAGTGACATTAAGTACATTCATATTGTTGTGCAACCATAACTACCATCCATCTCCAGAACTCATTTCATCTTGCAAAATTAAACCTCCATAGCCATTAAATTTTGACTACCCATTACTCTCTCCCTAAATCCCTGGTAACCTCCATTCTACTTTCTGTCTCTATGAATTTGACTATTGTAGTTACTGCATTTAAGTGGGCTCATACAGTATTTGTGTTTTTGTGACTGGCTTACTCTACTTACCAGAGTCCTCAAATTTCATTCATGTTGTAACATGTGTCAGAATTACCTTCCTTTTTAAGGCTGAGTAATATTCCATTTTGTGTATATACCACATTTTGTTTATCCATTCATCCATTGATAGACACTTGGGTTGCTTCCACTTTTTGACTATTGTAATACTTTTATGTACATGGGTGTACAGTATGGTTGAGTCCCATCTTTCAACTTTTTTGCGTATACTTGAGTATACACCCAGAAATGGAATTGCTAGATCATATGGTATTTAAATTATGAGGAACTACCGTACCTTTTTCCAAGCAGAAAAAAATATTTGAAAAATATTTTTTCAATATGTTTGTGGATCGTATATGTATTTATGGATAATTTGGAAAATACAGAAAAGCCTGACTAGGAAATAAGTTAACCATAATACCACCATTCAGAGATAACCAGTGTTTATACTTTGAAATATTTCTGTCTAATCTTCTTTCTTTTTGTGACTTTATATTTATGAGCTTGACCTGATTTTATTTATTTGTGTCCTTCAAGCAGAGTAATTTAAATAGCCCTGTCTAAAATTTTGATTTCTTTTTACTCCATATTATATGATGACCTTTTCCTAATTTCCCAGCATTGTTAAATGGTGTGTGTGTGTGTGTGTGTGTGTGTGTGTGTGTGTGTTTGAATCGTTATATGTTATTCCAGTGGGTAATGTACAATTATTAATAGGACACAGCTAAATTGAATCGAGGAAAGTGCCTATTACAATTTATGTTTGTATAAAATTATATTTTGTTCATAGATGAGGTGACACTAGTAAGTATACAAAGTTCAACAGATACTTAAACATTTAAAAACCTGGAGCTTTTCTAACCCTCAGAGCTTCTGTCCAGCCTCTGCATCCCCTACTTCACTTATTTGAAAATAAATACAATAGTTGTTTTCATCTTGAAGAAATATGTAATGGAAATTTAAAAACAAATAGGGAGGAAAATTACCTACCAGTCCAATGTCTAAGTAAAAACTTATAGGTTTTGTTTTGTACCTCCTACGTTGTTTATTTATATTTTTCATAACTGTTACAAAACTATATGTGTTTTGCCATGCTTCAGTCTTAATCAAATTAATTGTAATGGCTACAGACTATTACCCAGAGGGCATGTATCATATTTACCTACCAATCTTTTATGGTTGAATATTTTTACTTCTCCTAATTTGTCACAATAAAACACCACAACACATATCAAAGTGGAATGTGAAAATATGTGCACAATTTTTTTTTATTGTTAGGATGATTTTCTCAGTATAAAGTGCTAGAAGTTAAAATACAGGCCAATTCATATAAGTATTTTTAAGACTTTCAATGTGTTTTCTAAATGCTTTTTAAGGCTCAACTTATGCATACATTATTTGGGATGTCTGATGGCTTTATATACATACAAATATGGATTCAGTGTGCTTATTTTTTCATAGTCTGGAACCACAAGCCTTTAAGGATCTCTGGAGATTGCTGAGCTCAACTTCTAGCTACATATTTTGGCAGGTTCATATAAGCCCTTGTGGTGGCATGGTGGTAAATGGCTTCTGGAATGGGAAGGAAGGAACCCTGATTATACTGTTTGCCAGTTTCCATGGTATAAATACTCCCATCTTGGCTGATGTGAAGCTACCCTTGTGATATCACTGAATGTGGACTTGGGAATAGATGCACATGATTGGCTCCGAGGAGCTGTAGACACAGCCATTAGCACACCACTGTCTGGGGCTGATACATAACTCTCCTGGACGTAATTATCTCATTTAAAGTGAAGGTCAGAATGTTTAGGCAAAAAGAAAGGATAAACATAATAAATGATTTAAAACATTTGTGAAAAGGAAGCATAATAAGGGAGGACTTATTCTCCTAAGTATTAAAATATAATATTTATAAAACATCATAATAAATATCAATAATATGTAATATCATTATAAAATATCATAAACCTTATTTTTAAAAATATGTTTGTATTACTAAGAAAACTAATGTGCTAGTGCCTTCTACATTTACTTTTTAGTATTAAATATTTTATTTTTCAGTAATTGCATGATTATATTTTAAATAACCATATGAACATTTGTTATGAATTCCATGAGAATAAAGAGATGTCTGTTTGTTTCACTGTAGTAGACAAGTGCCTGGAACATAGTAGGCATTCAATATAAATTATGAATAAATGAATAAGAGCTTGATTAATGGAGCAGAATTAATATCAAGAGGAGTGGCAAGACAGAGAAAGACACCAGCTGACATAAGAATTTAGAATATGTAAAAAACTGGCATTTCTGATCGATGGGTAGGAGATAGTTTAGCATTGTACCCCATGGAGTTTGGGGGGCAAGTTTTCTAGCTTAAAACTTATAACAAAATAAACTACAGGTGGCTTAATGATATAAAACCTGAAGAATGTCATGAAAGTATATCAAACTGACAATGGTAGTTACTTCTGGGAAGAATGTGAGTGGAGGAGTGTCAATGGAAGTTTTAATTTTATATTTCTCATTTGATTTTTTTTTTCCTTCTTTTTTTTTTTATTTATTTTATTTTATTTTATTTTTAATTAGTTTCAGGTGTACAACACAGTGCAATAGTTATACATTTTACCCCTCAAAGTGACAACCCCCCACCCCCAATACACCACCCCACTCCCCCCACATATCATATATATCTATTACTCTTCCTCTGACTCTCTTCCACAGTATAATCCACATCCCGTGACTATCTATATATATTCAATTACAGTAGGTATACCACCTCCACTTTAGTAATACAGTGCAGTGATCAAACCTCTACTCCATCCATGAAATGGTCTCCCTAACAAGACCTATGATCATCTGACATTCCACAGAATATTTACAACATTATTAATTATATTCCCCAAACTGTTTTTCCTATCCCAGTAGCAATATTGTAGTTGCCTATTTTTGCTGTCTAATCCCTTCCCCTTCTCCCTCATCCCCATTCCTCTCCAAATTAGCAACCCTGATTTTTCCTCTCTATCTATGAGACAGTTTCTGTTTACTTTGCTCATTCATACAGTTTTTCATATTCCACATATAAGTGAGATCATATGGTATTTGTCCTTCTCTGACTGACTTATTTCACTCAACATTATAGTCTCTAGGTCCATCCATATCATTGCAAATGGCACGATTTCATTCTTCTTTATAGCGGAGTAATACTCCATTGTATAAATATACCACAGTTTCTTAATCCAGTCATCTACTGACGGGCATTTTGGTTGTTTCCAAGTCTTAGCTATTGTAAATTGTGCTGCTATGAACATCGGGGTGCATAACTTTTTTTGAATAAGTGTCTTGGTTTTTTCAGGATAAATACCTAGGAGTGGAATTGCTGGGTCAAATGGTAGCTCTATTTCCAGTTCTTTGAGATACCTCCATACTGACTTCCATAGTGGCTGCACCAATCTGCAGTCCCACCAACAGTGCAGCAGGGTCCCCTTTTCCCCACAGCCCCGCCAGCACTTGTTGTCATTTGAAATTTTACAGAGGAAATGAGTAAATATTTTTCTAATCTTATGTTAAATCTGACATACTAGTATAAAGCAAAAACTAATTTAACTTCGTCAAATTAAAAATATTCATGTTAAAAAACTTTAAATAACATTAAAAAACTTTTTAAGCCTCTCATATTTACAAAGGGATTAAAGAGAATATCAGTCTTCAGTATGTGTTGGATAGAGTTACTGTTGAATGACAGACATTCATAAAATATTGATGGGAATGTAAACATCAAACAAAAAACCCTTCTACTTATAAGATAAAAAAGTTTTGGGGATATAATATATAAGGAGATTACTATAGTTAACACTGCTGTATGATATATTTGAAAGTTGCTAAGATGGTAGATCCTATAAGTTCTCATCACAAGGAAAGCAATATTGTTTTTCAGGTTTTTTGTTTGTTTGTTTTTTACTATCTATATGAGATAATAAGTATTAACTAAATTGTGGTAATCATTTAATAATATATGTAAGTCAATTCATTATGGTGTACACCTTAAAGTTATATAGTGTTGTATGCCAATTATATCTCAAAACTGAAAAAACGTTTTCCAAAGGCCAATGTACAAACTGTGTCAAAATTTAAAATCTATATAACATTTGATCCAGCCGTTCCACAGCTATGAAATTATCTGAAGAAAATTATCTAGCAAGCGAACAAATATTTTTGCATAAAGGTGTTCATAACAGGTTTATTCAAATAGTGAAAAACTAGAAACAACCAAATATTCATATAATGAAACACTGGGAGCCGTTAAAAATGTATTTGTGTTTACTGACATGGAGAAATACAGATCTTATAAACGGGAAAGAAAAAACTATTTACAGTTTCAGAGTATGACCTTCTATTTTGTTCTACTGTGGTTATGTCAAGGTGGTGCAATTACAGCTGGTTTTTGAACTTGTCTTCATAGCTTTCTATATTTTCTGAAAAAAAGTACATGTTTTACTTATCTAATGGAGAAAAATGTAAAACTCTTTTAGTTTCTACATTCTAAAAAGAAAATGAAACGAAGAAGAAATTATCTCATCCATCTCCTTCACCAGAATGTAGCAGAATATCAAATCAAATAAGACAAAAGGAAGTCCTTTAAAAACACCTCTTTCCCTGCACTTTTACAAGCCAGGCTAAGACAGAAAAGGGCTAATGATCAGCGGTGGTGATTTTCAACAAGGTTCTTCCTTCCACTGCCTTTGAACCCTTATGAGTCGAGTCTGTAAAATTCAGACAAACTTACTTACTAGACAGAAAAGGGCTAATGATCAGCGGTGGTGATTTTCAACAAGGTTCTTCCTTCCACTGCCTTTGAACCCTTATGCGTCGAGTCTGTTAAATTCAGACAAACTTACTTACTACTCACCAACCATGGACTTTCGCTCTGTCCTGGAAAGTCCCTTCTTATTTTTCCCTGCTGAACCATGTCTCTTTTTTTCCGAAAATCACTGCCTGCATGTTTGCCTCCTCCTAGAAGCTTTCCCTGACTGATCCCCTTTGACACAATTCACCTAAACACTTTCTGATCTTCTGATCCAGCTAGAATTTAATATACATACAAACCAAGAAAGACCAAGAAAACAAATTTCAGGGTAGATTTATAAATAATGCTAAGTCTCCATACTCCTAATTATAAACATTTTTGAATCTGTGTTCTCCAAAACAAAGTTGTCTTTGCTAGACTCTCCATTTAAGACATTATAGGGCCGGCGGAGTGGCGTGGTGGTTAAGCACTGGCTAAGGAAGCCAGTGGCCCCGGTTCGGGTCCCACATATGAGGGCCAGTGACACTGCCCTCAAAAAAAAAAAAAAAAAGAAAGAAAAGACATTATACATGTGGATGACCCAAACACTTGGAACCATCACAAAGCAGATAATTTAACATTTAGAAGAGGGTCGCCTGCATGTTAGCCAATGCTGTATCTCATTATCTGCACATGCCTCTTCCAAGGCCCCAGATAGATTAGAAAACACATTTTTAAGACAAGTTTCAGAAATAAAATATTGCCTAGTGGGAAATCTGAGTACTATATCTTTATCATAGCAGGCAAGTTTTCAAACTACCCAAATTCAGTCTAGCAAAATTTTACTTAATCTTACAAGATGAAATAAAACAAAATAAAATTAGATAAGATAAAATCAAACTCAATAAATTAAAAAAATTAATGATAAAAATTAAAGTTTCCCTCAGATGGATTTCTATAAGTAGATCGCAGCTCTTTGAGTCCTCATGCTTAGACTCACTTCCTCCTTTTTAAAAATAAAAAATAATAATAATCCTTGATATGGAATCTTCTAGAAGCTTTATTGACACAATAAAATTTTGAAGCCAAAGGGAATCTCTTTCATCCCATAGTCCATAGGCAACTGTATCTCAGTATCAAC
Source organism: Aselliscus stoliczkanus (assembly GCA_033961575.1). Classification (NCBI taxonomy): domain Eukaryota; kingdom Metazoa; phylum Chordata; class Mammalia; order Chiroptera; family Hipposideridae; genus Aselliscus; species Aselliscus stoliczkanus. The sequence continues at coordinate 48,959,205 of CM066730.1, read as the reverse complement.
CAGAAAAACAAGCACATATTCAAATTAGGCAAGTCCCTAAAGAGTCAAGATCAAACTATTTGCAGATCCTGCTGGTATCAGCCTGGTTATCTGAGGTGGGAGCGTTTCTCTCAATGGTGAGCCACACTCAGCAAGAAATACACCTTTGCTAGTGACATAAGTATTTCCCAGGAATTGGGTGTACTTGCTCATGACCTTACCCTGTTTGCAAAGTAAGGCTAGTTTTGTGGTGGACATTTGATAGTAAACTTCTTAAGAAAGGGAGTTTTATTCTTTATAATTCTTTGTCTTAATTTGTTGCTTAAAAAATGAAATGTTGTGTTTATTATCTGGAGAAGGAGGAAGGGGAGGACATGGTAGAGAGAGAGGGTCCTAGTTATAGTTTCCGATGATATCCTAGAGGACAAAATGCTCCAGGAGGGGAAGCTGTGCTGAGGGTCTTGAACTGCTGTGGGGTCAGAATTAGAATGGACTTCTGGACCTTGGAGTCCAGGGTTTCTAAGCTGTACTCCCACTTCCCTTCATGTTCTTCTGCAGTGTTTTAGTGGCCTCGCATCTGGGGTGCTCGGGCATGGGGGCATGGGCATCGGTGGGGGGTGGGGGGACAGAGGGGGTGGATCCTAGATGACCAGATCAGTTTGCTAATGAAGATCTGGGCAGAGCTTCAGAATCCTCTTCTCAAATTTCCTTTAGTTAGTTTTTCCTTTGAACAGCTATGGTCAACATCTTTTGTGATTTGTCACCAATTTCTTTTTTTTTTAATTTTAGAATTAACAAATTAAATTGATAGCTTTACATTTAAAAAAAGGTTAACATGAGAAGTTAACAAGAAATGAATAAAGCTTGATTGTTCCAACCCACAATTTGCAATTGAGGACACTGTTTCTCTTCACCCTCAGTCTATTGTCTAATGACTGTCCTCTCAAGATGTAAGTATGGCTCTAATATGGATGAAAATCGATTCTAAGAGACTTGTACCCACCTCCTCAGTAGCATCTTCTTGTCAAGGAAGCACTATTTCTCTGACCCCCCACCTTGCCTCTTGTAATCATAACTGGTATATCTGAGCTTGACTGAAGTCTGATCTCTATGAGGCATCTCAGCGTATTCCTCACGTGGTAGTACTTTGCAGTTTTAACCTGCTCACATAATTACTCTGAGATGATGCCAGCATACATATAAATGAAATGATTTTGATTATCTTTCATAGTGTGCCAGTGGGCAGTTAGCAGCCTTGTAAAGACCCTCTTGGGATCCTCTGCTGGTCCAGGCCTCAGGGTTTCCCCTTTCTTCCAATCTAAGGCCCCACCAGCTCTCCTCTTTGGCATTGGTCATTCATTACTCTGCTCTGCTGTAGTTTCTTTTGTCATCCCCAAGACCAGCTTAGATGAAGACAGTCTCTTCAGGGCATCCCTTTCTTTCTGTACTGCACCCTCCACTGTAGCCCATGAACATGGGCATCATTTTAAATTGGTGTTCTTGATCCTTAGATTGGGAAGCAGATGGAGAAGCCCAGGAATCCGCAGGAAGAAGCTGCACTGGCTTCACCAGGCTCTCCAGGATCATTTTCTTAGAGGGTCCCTGGAAGACGCTCCCGTTGAGACTGAGAGCCTCTTTTCAGGCAACTGACTCAAAGCTGAACAGTCCTACTGGAGCTCCATGTGAATTTTGGTTGCCATTGCCACTATATATGATGGCTTCCCAGGCCCTACAAGAACCTGCTTGCCAATCCATTGTTCTGGGCACACTGTCTCTTCCTCCCCAAGGTCTGCTCACCCCCAAGGTTGGTCACTGAGTTTTCTGGACAAGTAAAAATTTCCCCCACTAGTTTCCCAAAAACCCTTCCTCTGTTTTCAAGTCATTCTGTGCCAACTTTGAACACTTCTTATCTGTACATGTCCCTCCAACCCATTTGTCATCTGTCAGGAAGAAGGAAGAAGCCTTTTCCACAAGGCCTCTGGGTTGAGATAAAAAATGAAAAAAGAGAGTACAACTTATTCCAACCCTCCCTAATCCACTCATATGCATTGGCTGACCTAAGTCTTCTTGTCTCAAATTCATGAGAACTTGTTTATTGGACGTGTGGGGGCAATCAAAGAAGGAAGTATCAGTCCCAGCCCCATATTTTATCCCCTCATTCATTTGTAGTACCAGGACAGGATATAGCCTCCGTTCATGCGTCCTCCTCAACTTGCAATGACAGTGACCACCCTTGGACTGTGCTGTCATGGACCTGCATGTTCACCAAAGGGGTTCACCCTGAGGGATGCTGGAACATTGAAAAGGGCAGAGCAAGCACTAGTAACCCTGCCCTGACACAGACACACATCTCTTGGAGTGTTGACGTCCTGCTCCTCAGCACTGCAGGACTTGGATTTCTCCAGTCCCCCTCCACCATGGCCACCACATCAGAAGACACAGAGTGGGTTCATTTCCTTTCAGCCCACCCATGACTAATCTCCCCATGAGTAGCAGAGCCCATTTCTCCATGATCAAGTACTTCTGTCCTCAGTTCAGCAACATGGGGCAACACCAGATATGAACATATTACGCCAGTCTCTGGTTTCTTCAGACAATACTTGCAGTATATGACTTACATGTGGAAGGGCCGGCTGAGTGGCTCAGTTGGTTAAGAGCTCGCTCAAGGGTGTGAGCTGAGCTCTGAGCAACAGCAGTTCGATGCCCAGCCCGAGCTGAGCTGCTGTTAAGCTGCGAACAGGTGGCAGGATGGCTCAGCTAAAAAAAAAAAAATATATGATTTCCATGTTGAAACAAAACTAAGAAACAAGTGAAAACAACTTCCTACTCCTTACCAGACTTTCTCTTATCACCTTGTATCTGAGTTAACCTGAGTTATCACCTTTATCCTTCCCCAAAGTAGCCATGGTTTCCACTTTAGAAGTCCCAGCCTCTCTCCTAAATTGGTTCTCCTAAACTTCTATCAACCAGGTGTAGGTCTTGTTTTACTACATAAGTTATCATTTATGGAATATTATGAAGTACCAGACTTAGTAGTAAGTACTTTACCTGCCCTTGCTTTTTACTTTCTCATGATGCCTAATGAGTTAGAGTCCATTTTCATCACCATTTTGGAGTTGAGGGGACAGGCATGAAATTAAGTAGTTTGTCCAAAATTCCACTGTAAAGTGGTAGGGCCAGGACACTTTGATTTGACAGTGTGTTTATAAAGCTTCTCTTGAAGGTAATGTCCGATTTGTCACCCATTGCTCTGAGTCTAAGGAAGTGCCTTGGGCTGTTCATAATCCACTCAGTATACAATCCAGAGCACAGGAAACTCAAACTGACTGGGTAAGCCTCCATTCACCTCATGCTCTTTGGCACTAACACAAATCACTTCATTTTGTTGACTTTGCCTCCCCACCCACAGAGGAATGTAAAAATACATGAAATTTGTTAGATGATCTGTTTATCTGGGAAACACACTGTATACCTTTTATCTTGCCACAATAGTCCTCTTTGTCCTATTTTGCAGGGACACTTGATTTAATCCCCAAAATCAACACTGGATTTGTTTCTTATAAAGGAAGAGAAGATGGAAGTTATCAAAATGAACAGGATTGTGGATAGTTTATGTTGGGGGTATCCTGGAGAATAGTGATGCGAAGGGGGAGACAACAGGAATGGGGTACCGGTAAAGGAAATGCTGTGTCTCTTAACCTGGGTGTTGATAACTTGTTTTTCACTTTGTGAAAGTTCATCAAGCTGTCCACTTGGGATTTGTACTTTCTCATTATCTCTCCCTTGCCTGGACCACCTCCACCAGTGTCTTCTGTTTCTGGTCTCCATCCATCACTCCTCAACAGGGCCTCCTATGAGTCCCCAGTCAAGTTGAGGTTTCCCTGTTTTAGGTTCTTATTGACCTGTAAATCCCCCCAGCACTGACCACAAGTGAGATTATCTAGATCTTTTTGCAGTCATTGATTTCATGTGTGTCTCTCGCTAGACTCTAAGCAACCAAGACTTGCTTTGCCCACGGGGTCTATTACTGTGTCTCTTGGGCCTGGCACTCATGGCCACTGTGAACTAGTTGGTAAAGGAATGATGAAAGGGAGAGAGCCGGAAGCTGGTAGAGAGACAAAACAGAGAGGCGGAGGGAAAAAGATGAGAAGAAGGAGACAAAGGGGATGAAGGAGGGAGGGAAGAAGAGGTGTGTCTCCCAGGATCTGGTATTCGGAGGCATGGCTAGAGGTTGGCAAGGGGTGACAACTTGTGAATGTATTAAATGAATGAAAAGATTGTCCTGAGAAAGAAGCCATTTCAATGGAAAGTGGATTCACTGTGGACAGGACTGGCTCAAGGACTATAGCCTAGGTTCATAGGGGAGGGGAGGGACCCTGAGCCCCATCAATCTCAGATTTTCTTTTGGCTCAGAGGAAGTTGCTGTGGGGGAGAAAGAAATTTTCCTTTATCCTCAAGGTTCTGGCTGATCTCATAATGAAATAGGTATGAGACAGATTAGCAAAAGAAAATAATCAAATTTAATACATATATATGCATGGGGACCCCACATTCATGAGAGAGTCAGACCCCACATGTAGGAGAGGTTCAGAGATAGAAAGGGGGATTAAGGTATATAAGACATTCTAAGCTAGGAATGAGATAAGGTGTCTTGGGGGCTTCAAAGGGTCATTGCAAATGTTTAGTAAATAGATATTTGCCCTGCCCTATAGATAGGTCAAAACATGTTATCTTGGGCCAGCCAAGTGGCTCAGTTGGTCAAGAGTGCGAGCTCTGAGCAACAGGGTTGCCGGTTGGATTTCCAGCCCGAGCTGAGCTACCAAGAGGTGGTAGGATGGCTCAGCTACAAAAAAAAAAAAAAAAAAATACCATACAAAAGATGTTATCTATGGTAGCCTCTTATTATGGGCAAGGTCCCTAATTCAAGTTCTTCTAGGCAGTTAAAGGGAGGGGCAGAAGTTTCTCTTGAGCCTGCTGCTCAAGTTGCCTTTAGCTCAAAACAACTCACATATCACAGAGGCACATGTGTGGGTGACTCATTGTGAACCTCCACATTGCAAAAAAAAACAAAACAATTTCTATGTCATTTCTGTAAGACACTGACAGCATGAGGTGTCAGCCACTGGGTTCAGGTGGCAATTTTAGGGATAGCCATGATGCTGGCAGAGGAAAGGTGGGGTGGCCATAGCACTGAGGTGGTGACAGCATTTTCTAAATACATCCAGTGAACATTTGAGTTCCATCCATGGTGGCCCAGGCTTGGGGGGGTCACAGCAGGGCCTGCAGGTTTGGCAGTGACCATGGAAGCCTCAGTTGGCCTTGTGACACAGGAGCCATTGTACGCAGTGAAGGCAGTTAAGCCTCCGTGGAAGAGGAGGTGGGTCCCACACATCTCAGAGCAGATACGAACTGCCCAGTGTGGGAAGGGTCTGAGGGGCACACCACACTTGCTTCAGCCCTGGAGGAAGTCCAGCTAGAAAATTATGGCTAGAGTTTATAGCCTCAGGCTGGAGTTCTCTAGAAAACACCAACCACTGAGCGGCTTCTAAAGAGCACATATGAATGAAGGGGAAAAACATCAAAGAGCCAGTGAAGCCCAGAAGCAAACATTCCCTTTAGATTTGTGAACAGTCTTCCTTCCAGAGTCTGTCACCTCAGCCATTCTGACAGCACAACTGTCACCCAAAGCCACTTGTCTCAGGGGCATCAAGAACATTCCTTTGGGAAATGGTTTTCTTTTCAACTCAGAAGTCCCAAGGACTGCTCTGGAGCAACAACTCCTGTTCTAAGGGGAAAAGGATTTTATGAAATGGGAGAAGACAAAATCATCATCAGTAAGCAAGAGAGCTCCCAGTTAGTGTCTTTTAGACACTGTTTCAAGATCTGCTTATGTGGGTAGGGTTTTCTAAAGCATTTCACACACTTTTGTTCTGAAACTATGGCTTTGAAATGTTTCTGATGCATACCCTAGTAGTCAGATCATTTGGAGCACGTGCCACAAACATATGTGTATCTTATTCATTAATTATATTTATGCAATAATGTGATTATCGTTTACTGTGTTTGTAGTAAAAGTTCTAACAGAATGTTTCTCCTGGGATGTCGGCATTTCAGTAAATATGAGGGAGACGAGACTAGCACCATAATCCTCATTTTACTGATTGGTAAATTAAGATTCGGAGGGAGAACTTCGTGCCTAAGTCACAGAGCCAAAAATTGTAGGTCTGGGTATTAAAACCCATTTCCAGTCTTTGAATGACCCTTTCTCACCTACCGTTCTGCCTCCCAGGGGTGTGGTCTGAGCCATTTTTCCCAAGGGCTCTGATGCCTCCTTCCACCTTCCAAATCCCATCTCTTTCCACCCATCACACTTTGGGGGTGGATCCAATCACTTCAGTTCCTGGCAATTTCCACATTTCCTCTTGCTTCCCTGTTTTATCATTCTCTCCCATAACATGGGGGGAGCGTTACTATCAGGCTTCTGGGTCAGGAAGCATCTGCTTTCCACGTCTCACTACTTTCTCCTGATGCATTAAGCTGAGATGCTGCGGGGACCTCCCCCAGTCTCCCCATGCCCAGGGATTAGTGTATTCTGCAATTATTTCTAGAAAAAAGATGCTCCCTCCAACAGAAAGACCAGGTGATGGGATTTACTCCCAGCAACTGCCCTTGATATGTGACACATAGCAATGGCGTTTCCCTACAGGTTGCTTTCCCAGAAAGGTTGTTTTGTAGAAACACCAATTCCCTGAAGTAATATAATGAAACTGAATATCTGGAAACAATAAAAAACCCACAACCCAGGCAGCCAAGAGATCAGTAGCCAGGGGATCCAGGAAGTAAAGTGGTAGTAAGTAGAGATTGCCTTAGGGCAAAGTATCCAAAAGATTTGGCAGTTTAATCTGACATTGTCTCTTCAGAAGGCGCCCTGTCCCAATATTTGCTGAAGTCACTGTTTAACTAAGGTGGGGCAATGCCTGATGTGCCTACATAAGAACGCGAGGGAAAGAAGCAAACAGATGCCAGTGCTGCCCGCACTACCTGTCTGCCACTTCTCCAAAGAGCCTGCCACTCTCCACACCACAGGCTGCTGCTGCTGAGCCCCAATACTCCATCAGACGCATCTGTCTAGGAAACAGGTAAGCTGTGAGTGAAAACCTCACAGGGCCTTGGGCCGGTAGAGTGACTGAACTTTAGTGACCATAAGAATTTCCCCAGAGAGCATCTTAATTATATAGGTTCTGAGTCTCCATCCCCCAGAGATACGTATTCAGTAGCTCTGAAAACTGGGTGTTTCTGACTCCATGGTGGAAGGATAAGCTTTAAGGAAACCTAGGGCAAAGGATGAGATGACCCCTAAGAGAAGATAATCTAAACTCTGCCCATTTCACACAGTGAGAGCATCTCTTAATCACTGAGTCTCCTTCGCTTTCTGTTCATTCAAAGTCATAAATGTGAGAGCTACATTGATGATAAGGAATACACTGCTGGCAGGAATTGTGTGTTGTCTCTTCCCCTATGTATAGTTTCCGATGCATAATCGATGTTTAATAAATATTTGCTGAGGGGAGGAATGGGGCCCAGGCCTTGCCTTTAGTTTTCTAACAATCTAGGTTGATAATTATGTGAACAAAGTTGAAAAATCTGGGTTAATCACAAAAGACTGATCAACACCACTTCAGAGGGGTTCTATACCCCCTCCAGTTGCTTCATGGTCACCACATGTGCCCCTGTGGCTGCTGAAGTTGTCTGAGCTTGGAGATGAGATTCTGTTCTCAAAAGCTCCGGCTGTTTTGCTTGAACCCAAGCTAACTAGATTAGAAGAAGTACAGGTATGTTTCCTTTGTAGTTATAGTTGGGCTGCCACAGGCCAACTGCCCTGTCTGTCCTGGAATACAAACAGAACTTTGCTCACCCCCAGGTGGATTAACTGGATCTTCAGTCAGCCTCTCCTCTTGAATTGTCCCACCTGTGCCCTGCTGGAGGACTCAATTATTAGTAGTACATTGGTTGATGAGAATAAGCTACCAATTGTGTAATAGGAAAGAGATTTATGTAACATGAGCTCATTATCCCCAATTTATTGATGGAAAAGTGAGGTACCTGGTGAGTGACTTACTGCTAAGCTCATACCAGATGCAAAGGACAGAACTAGAGTTATATTGTTTCTGGTACCCTGTCTTGTCCCCTGGTTACTTGGTTGTATTCAATGAGTGACTCACTTGAAAGAATACCTTAGAATAAAAGGTGCTATCAAGAAATTACAAATTGGGCCAGCCGAGTGGCACGGTGGTTGAGCGCTGGTTTGGGAGGCCAGCGGCCCCGGTTCGGGTCCCACATTTGAGGGCCAGTGATACTGCCCTCAAAAAAAAAAAAAAAAAGAAATTACAAATTAATGACCCCACTACTGGCACTGAAGGCTTACTCCATGTTCAGCACTGTGCTTGCTTCTACCTTAGGTGCCATATGATACTACCATTTGGGCATGTTACTTAACCTCTCTCTATCTCTATCAGTGTCATCATCACTAAAATGTGGTAACAACAGCATCTGCCTCCTACAATTGTTGAAAAGAGTAAATGAGATAATAGATGTAAAGTACTAAGCAGTGCCTGGCACATGGTAAATGCTCCCCAAAAAATTGGTTATTACAATTTGAGCTTGAGTTCTCTACAAGGTAAAGCTTAAATGCTCACACTTCACTGGGAGGTACACTACCCGGGCAGCACACAAGAAATGAGGAGAGGCGGATGGGAAGCAATACAGGAGCTGTGTCACCTTCACAAAAGGACATGCTGGCTGCTTGGCCAAAGCAGGGCACCTGTGCATTAGCTCTGCACAAACAGGGCCTTGGGATAGTCTACCCGAGAGAGGCTGGAGAGGAAATTCACATGTTAGTTCCATCCTGTCTCTTATTTTCCATTGCTCAAAGTTTGCCCCATGTGAAGTGAACTCTCCTGAACTGGTTTGTGCCATGTGGACCCTTCAGCGGTCACTGGGAAATCTAGATCCTATTCCTTACAGCTTGGCACCTCATCTGAGTCCAGAAGTGATCAGAAGAGCCACTTCTTTGCCTGGGGCCAAAAAGGGGACTAAGAGTCTCAGGTGACATGAAGAGAACCTGAGACAGCAAAGATTTGTCCAAACAGATCAAATTATCATTAATATTTGCTAGACCTGTGCAAGGCACTCCTAGGGAATCACCTCTTTCTCCCATGAGACAACATGAAGAGGTCCTGAGGTACATCTCTCATCAATATGTGGAAAAGGTCAGACTGAATGCCTACTTCACTCAAACTTTTATAAGGCAGAGCATGCCATTGATAGATGGGACTCTACCTCTTGGACAAGTGCTTCCTAAAGCACGGTGCATGGAACACTAATGTTGGGGCTCCTCCATATAAAGGTTCTAAGATCAAACACTTGGGTGACTGTTGCCTCCTACTCTCCCTCCTTGGAGATTTATGACTCAGATTTGCATATAAAGGCTCTGAGAAGGCCAAAACAAAGAAACTGGTCAAACTGTTTGTGCCAGCACTTTCCTTACAGAATGCCTATTGGAAGCACTACATTGGAACCTGGTGGCCCTGGGTTTGGTCTCTCTTTTCTCCGGACCCCTGAATTCTCAGGAGACTCTTCTCTACCATGGACTACTCTTTGTTTTGCACAAACCATTTCAAATAAAAATTCTGCAATATGTGTGAGGCCACAAATGCTCACCATTGTGCAAAGCTGCTTCTCCCAATAAACCACCAGTAGAGCTCAGCCAAACCTTCTTCCTTGACTTAGTAATTAAGATCATTGAATAAGGGGCCAGCCGAGTGGCTCAGTTGGTTAAGAGCTCACTCAAGAGCGCGAGCTGAGCTGTGAGCAATAGCAGCTCGATGCCCAGCCCAAGCTGAGCTGCCGTTGAGCTGCCAACAGGTGGCAGGATGGCTTAGCTAAAAACTAAAAAAAGTAAAAAATAAAAAGATAAATAAGATTATTGAATAAGGCGATCTCTAACGGGCCTTCCAGCCCCTTGTAATCTGTGACACTCATGTTGAATGGCAGCTGAAAGTCATCTCTTCCAGCTCCTGCATTGCCTCAGAAACCATCTATTTAGCTAATAAGCACATGCAAATTTTTAAGAGATGGTGTAGGGATGTGGAAGCGAAGGTTTGACCACTGCCACACCCCTCTGGTAGAGTTGTACCTCAGATGAGAGACATATCGCCCTGGGCAATAGGCTGCCTCTGACTCCTTGGGATGGAAGAGAGCCGAGGCCCTGGGATTAATTATCTTGCTCTGCCACAATCAGCCATAAGGAGCCTTTAAAGCAAAGTGGTCAGGACCTCTGTTTGATTTCTCTCTGAAAGGATGGTCCCTTGGGCAGTACTCTGCCCTCTGATCACCGGCTGGTCTAGCCCTATCATGCCCACTTCCCCTGCCTGTGAATCAAACCTGACCAGGACCTTCCATGCCACTCAGAGAACTGATCAGTCCCCATCACAGCCTGTGGACAGAGCCCCTGAGGGGCATGTCTCTGTCAGAACTGACCACACGCCTGCCTTCAGGAGATGCAGCCAGCGACCCACATCTGGATCCAATGAACTCTCATGGGCCTGAGGTAGGCGAGGTCACAGGAATGTTTTTCTGGATCTTACAGTCAAACATTCTGTCTTCCTCCCAACTTTAATCCTTACCCAGAAATGGCTGCCAACCAGCTAAGCTACATCATACATCTCCATCCCCGACATCTCCAGCTTCCTTTCAGGAGCTAAAGTTAAGAGAAACTTGCAAATGGCAATGCCTGGTGGAGGGACTCAGGACAGAGGCATTCAGGATGGGCTGGCTCCTGGGCCACCTCAGGCATGTTCCTTCAACTCGGGGGGCTGCCCTGACCCCATGTCGCTGTCTCCTGACTCTGTTCACAGACCCTGTTTTCCCCCTCGACCGGGTCACTTTTCCCAGCCAGGCAAAGACTCCCCATGGCCCCTGCCTGCCTCCCCTGTTCCGGTGGGTAGCCCAGGTGGCGGGTAGGGAGACAGGGGTTTCCTGTGGCAGGTCTCCACCATCTCAGGCTGGGGCTCTGCAGGCACAGTCCCTCTCCCCGCTGGCCTATCTTTCCCACCACCTCCCCAAACGCCCCTGCTCCTCTGTCTTTCTACTGTCTCTCCTTCTTACCCTAGCGCCAGTCTTCAAAGGCTCTGGCCTTCTTAGGTTTCCTAGGAGTGGGGGTGGGAAAGAACGAAGGAAGGAGCAGGGGAGCCCTCAGAGGCTTAGAGGCTCCCTCAGCCTGTTTGTCTCTCGGTCACTCACCCACTCGTACACACATTTACATACACTTGTGTTCTGAGTTCATTCACTTTCGGGATGCTCTTTGACATATTAAATTCAAAAAGCTCTTGTTTTTGAAAGACTTCTCCCCTCCTGCTGGTCTCACACCCTGTCCCTGACCCCACAAGCATGACCCTATTTACTTGGATGGAAACTTTCAGAAAAGTCTCAGAGCAAGTAGGTTGGCCTGGGCTTTCTTGGGACATATTGTTGTCGTATGTCCCAAAGCTAAGCTGGTTGGAAAACAGTCTCTCCCTTAGCCAAAGCACTTGGCTGCTGGTGCTACTGTACCCCTTTCCCCACCCCAGCCACCCCACACGATGATGGGAAGGGGCCAGTGACACAGCCAGAACCAGGCTCCCAGTGCAGAGTGCAGCCCACTTGCCTCTGTGGCCCCCACAAGCCTGAGCTGCACAGATATGGCCGGCACAACTGAGAAACCCAAGGTAACTGGGCTAGAGTTCCAACTGCTGAGGTCCCTGTCATTTTCTCTTCCCTGTGCTGTGGCCAGAGGTAGTGGCCTAAATCTCACCTCTGTCATCTCAAGGGGGGACATCAAAGACCTCCAGCGAGGGGTTCTCAGCCATTGCACGTCTGTTTTCCAGTGTGCCTTGAGTGCTCACATCTAAGGGTCAGAAAGCATGGTGATATTTGGACACAATTTCAGCACCAAGGATGCTGGGATTGCCTGAGAATACCTTCTGTTAGTGTATTTTGTCCTTTCCTGTGTCTCTGCCCTCTCACTCCTCCCTTTCTTCCCTAAGATCTCCATCTCCACTGACTGTCTGTCTTTCAGTCTCTCTCTGCCTGGGTCTCCCTGTCCCTTTGTCTTTGTCTCATCCATTCTCTCCATTTCTTTGTCTCACTTCATTGAAAGCCTAAGAAGATAGCCTAAGAGGAAATCCTTTAAGAATAAACTGATTATCTAAGGGCCAGCCGAGTGGCACATTAGTTAAGAGCTGGTTTGGGATGCCAGTGGCCCCAGTTCGGATCCCACATATGAGGGCCACTGACACTGCCCTGTACAGCTAAGATGGTCAACAACAGCTCCACCTGGAGCTGGGCTGCTGTGAGTCGCCGGCGACGGCACAGCTGCAACCCCTGCTGCAGTGGGCTGCCATAGGCTACAGTGAGTGGCCAGCAGCTGGTGTGAGCTGCCAAGAGCCTCTGTGAGTGGCCATCCAGAGGCCAGCGACTGATCTGCCTCACCCGGGAAGAGCACAATGACGATACCAACATGGGCTAGTGAAGCAATGTCCTCCACAACTAGACTGAAAAACAAAAGGACAGCAACTTGTCTGTTCCCCTTCCCTGATTCCCCAACGCTGTCCCCTCCTCCAATTCCCCAATAAAAATCTTTTAAAAAAAAGAATAGGGCCGGCCGAATGGCTCAGTTGGTTAAGAGCTCGCTCAATAGTGCAAGCTGAGCTCTGAGCTACAGCGGTTCGAGGCCAGCCCGAACTGAGTTGCCGTTGAGCTGCCAACAGGTGGCAGGATGGCTCAGCTAAAAAACAAAACAAAACAAAAACAAAACAAAAACAAAACAAAACAAAACAAAAAAGAATAAACTGATTATCTAAATGTCATATCAGCTTCCAAAGAAACTTTAAAAAAAAAAAAAAGGCCCTAACCTCAATATCCACAGTGCTTATTTAAGCCCTTTCTTGTTCATTCCTCTGGGAAATGAGCAGTCTGGAGCCTGGGTTCTCTGGGGACTATGTGTCAGAAACAGTAGCTCTTAGACCCAGATCATAATTTGCCACATGACCCCCAACATCCTAAGTCCCCTAATTTGCTTAAGAGGGAGCTTGGATTAGCCAAGTGGGAAGCATACCCTCTCTTCTTGGAGAAGAAAAAAAAAAAATACATGCCCAGAAATCCAAGATCACTTCAAATATCAAAGATGTTTCTGGGTTATAGAACCCAAAAAGAACATTCTCAGAATACATCAACAGTTTACTCAGGAACTTTCTAGGCCTTTTTTCATAATTGAATGACACATATCAAAGAACACTTGAGGGTGGGAAAGGAGTATCCTTTCATGCAAAGACAACTTTCGTATTTTTTTGTATTTGCCTGGGATGAACCTAAACTTAACTAAAAGGAACAATAATTCACTGGGGTCCTGTTTCATTGTCTGCCCAACAATATGTTATGTAGGTACATAAGAACCCACATTCTCAGTTCCAAAAACACAGAACATCATAGCTGAAAAGCACTTAAAAGAGTATACCTAACCTTGTTGGTTTTCCAAATGTGGAAACTGAGGCTAAAACTGAGCAGCGGCTTGCCCACAGCTCACAACTTCAGTGGAGCCACACAGACTCCTCTCTGAAGGGCAAACATTCCCTTTCTTACTCCACAGGGACTCCTGGGAGGTACCCACCAGCTGAGGTCCCTTAGCTGCCTTAGGCCCTGAGTTGCCAAAGAGGCTGGCTCCCCATGGCGAGGCCATTAGAAAGAGAGGAAGACGGGGCTGCCCCCTGAGCCACAGAAAGTGGTTTGTGTTTTCTGCCCCTCTCGTGCCAGGCTGTTCATCTCCTTGGCAGTCAGCCCCACTGCTGAACCCAGAGTCTCTGGCAGGCAATGGATAGTTCTATTCTGAATACTTACTTCTTTGGCACTGGTTCCAGATCGGAGAAGGTTTGGAGCTTTCTAAATCTGAAACCATGCAAGAAGCTTCTTCATTTCTCCCTCTCCCACGGCCCTCGTCAGATTAGCAATTGTCTCGGACCCCTCTCAGCACTAATAAAACAGAAAGTAAGATGGCCCTTGGTGGGGACACTGACATGCTTTGCTTACAGACCAACCAGATCACCAGCCTTGAAGCTGGGGGCTAGAAAGCAGTCTATTGCAGGTGCTGTTCAAACTTGTCTGATGTTAAGCCTCAGTTTCTCCCTTCTGCAAAGTAAGCGCTGCATAGTCTTCCATTGAGGCCTGCCTTTCTGGGGGCTACAAACCCCACCTATGGCTTTTGAGCCCCCATGGCATGGAAACTCACTGAGACGATTCTGAAGTGGGGGAGTGACCCAGGAAAAGCACTGTTTTAAAACCTGTAATTTATGTTCATTCTCACCCTTACACTGCCTCATACTAGCTTTCCTTGAGAAGTAGTCATGTGTCCTCAACTCTCAGTAGATTTGCATATAGGGAAAATTCCCTTCTTCTCTTTCTTCCTCCCTATCTCCTCTCTCCTCTCTTCTCTCCCTCTCTCTCCCTCCATCCTCCTCTCTCCCTCACTCTTTCCCTTTTTCTCCTTTCCTTTCCCTCTCCAACCCCTCTTTTCCTCTCACCTTTGGACTGTGTCTCTCACCCTCCCTCTCTCTCACCCTTGTTCTCTCTCTCCCTCACTCCACCTTTCTCCCTGGCTTTCCCTCCTCTCTGTTCTCTCTCTCTCCAAAGCCCTGAGGTGTGCCCAGGTGGCATACAGCTAAAAGTGGTTTGCACAGGGCTTTTTTCCGCCAGAGAGCAGCTAAGTGCCTTATTTTTTCCACTCGGGTGGTTAAATTATTCTTGATGTGTTAAACAGTGTAATTAAACACATACACACGCGAGTGCGCGGGCCCCTTCCCCCACTCTTCCTTGCTCCTTGTCAGCAGAGAGAGTGTCAACCCCAGCCTTCAAGCTCTGTTAGTTTTAATTTGAGTTGTGGAATTAGTAATGGGTTTTGCCGGAACACTATTGTGGGAAATAGATCGCTCCTCATGCGGGGCTTGGGCACCATTTCAAATGAGTATTTGTTAAGGGGAAACCCGTCCCTTGTCGTGTTCTGCTACATTACATCAGATTTATTTCCATTGTTCGGAAAAACACCAGCCAGGAGAGAGCTATATGCACCACTCCGGCAGGGAACAATTGAACGCTGCTTCCTGTTTCTTAGCTGATTGAAAACAAAATGCGGACAGAATCCCCCTTTGTTGCTGGGATGTGCTAAGCTCAGCCTGGAAATCCAGGCAAGCCCTGCACCTGCTGCTGTGGGGCCTGGGCAGCTGCTGTCCCCTCTCTACCATGGGTCCTGTCATATCCCCAGCAGAAAGTGACTGGGCGGTTTGCTGGCAAAAACACAATGTTGAAGAAAAGCAGTTGAGTGGAGAGAACCCCACCCCCATGTCAAAGTTGAAAGGGATCTGCGCACTTCAAGGATGCTTCTGCACCCCCTTTTATAGTACCCAACCTCAGCTTGACTATTCCATTGAAGAGTATACATGCCCTCCTTTGTCTGTGGCCACTCGTACCATCAGCAGCTCTTCGGTGCTGCCCATTAAGACAGCCACTAGCCAAGTGCAGATACTTACATTTCAATGAACACTAATTTAAATGAAATAAAATGTAAAATTCAGTTTCTTAGTTGCACTTGTCATATTTTAAGTGCTCAATAGCTACAGGTGGCTAGTGGCTACTATATTGAACACAACTCTGGGGACTTGGAGAAACCTACTGTTGGAAGTCCAAGAGGTAACTGGCCAATGCCTGGGGTGCCCAGCACCAGTTACAGGGCCCCAGCTACTGGGCTTAAGTTCAGGGCCAGGGCAATGGGCACCTGGGGAGAATGCTGATGGGGTGATGGTCATGAGACCTACCACCTAGTTTTTATTAAGTCTCATGCCAAGCCCTTTACAAGAATCTTCTCATTTAATATCCATCTAGTGCTGTGAGGCTGGTTTTATTACCACCACCTCCAGCCTCTTTTATATGTAAGGCAGGAGGCTCAGAGATATGAAGGGCACTAAGCAACACCTGGATTCAAACCACAGTTTCAACTTGATTCCACATGCTCTTGACCACAATCCATGATGTCTTTCTTTCCTTTCCTTTCCTTTCCTTTCCTTTCTTTTCTTTTCTTTTCTTTTCTTTTCTTTTCTTTTCTTTTCTTTTCTTTTCTTTTCTTTTCTTTTCTTTTCTTTCTCTCTCTCTCTCTCTCTCTCTCTCTCTCTCTCTCTCTCTCTCTCTCTCTGTCTCTGTCTCTCTCTCTCTCTCTCTCTCTCTCTCTCTCTCTCTCTCTCTCTCTCTCTCTCTCCGTCTCTTTCTTTCAAGGGACAAGTCAAAGCCTAGCTTTCGAAACAGCAACAAAACCTTGGGGGTCAGAGCAGCAAAGGGAAGCCTGGTTGTGGGACCCCAAGTGATTATATCTCCGTTTTCACAGACCAGGACTATTCTGCAGGACTGGAGAACCTTCAGTCTGTCTTTGTCCCATGTAATATTTCTAGATTTCCAACTTCCCGGGAAGTGATCTATTATAGGTTCCAGGTGTGTTTAGCTGATGGCATGTTTGTGCCAAGTAGAAAAAGTCACCACCTTTCACAGGCAGATATAACTACATGGCAGGAAACCCTCCTTGTGAGCAGACTGTTTCCTGACCAGATGCTGCATGCTACGCTACCATGATGTTCTGGGTACCATTTGGAGTGCTGATGTACCTCTTGAAATGTGGCCCCCAGAACCGAACACCATGGATTAGATGCCTACACGGGGTCAAGAGCAGCTTTGTCCAGGGGGCTGGAGTTATCCCATACAGACCAACACCTTATTGCTATCACAGCAGTTCAGATTGTATCAAATCTTTCACCCTATTGCCTCATTTAAAACAGGAAGTCAGGTAAGCCATACAAAATATTTGAAAATGAAATTTAGCCAAGGCAGATCCCACTCGCTATTTACTTGCACTGTTAACTTTTAAATGTGAAGACAGATTTGCAGTTTCCTTGGTTAAATTCCATCTTCTTGGTTTTGAGATCCTTGGGAGTTTTGTTTGATTCTGCCATCTGCTTGGTTAATTGTTCTTCCTTTCCTTCTATCGCTAAATGACGAAAGAGTTGAAAAGCATCTTCATTTTCATTTCAACATCTTCATCCAGGACCAAGATAAAAATGTTACACAGGGTGGGATAAGGAACAGGGCTCTGAGACTATTGTAGTATAAGAATTTCAAGATAATTCAGAATCATTCATCCATAATCTCTGGTTCAAACTGTGATTTCTATTTACTGTACTCTACTGTATACTGTACCTCTGTACTGTATAATACTACAGGATGCAACCTACCCAGTCTAGCAGTCTAGTCTGGTTTCACCACCTTATGTATAGGGAAAAAGGGAGAGTTTTTTCAAATACTTTTTAAAAATCAGGGTATGCTATATATATATAAAATACATACTTTATATATATTATATATTTCATATGTTTTATATACTATATAAATTATCCAACCTCAGATAATATATATTATATAATTTATATATTATAAATCTGTTATTGATTTATAGGAGTTCTTCGTATATTCTGGATACATTCTCCTGTTCCTCCAAAACAGGACTCTATTTTGGGGGAAAAAGAAAAAAAAATAGAAAAGAGAGGGAAAGTTAAGTAATTGGTTTCTATAAGGCTATATTTGCTTTTAGAAATAGGAGCATTATTTCTGAAATACTCAAAGTGTTTCATTGCAAGTCCATTTCAGAATTATGTGATTCTTCGGCCAAGTGGCGCGGTGGTTAAGTGCTGGCTTGGGAAGCCAGTGGACCCGGTTCGGTCCCACATGTGAGGGCCAGTGACACTGCCCTAAAAAAAAAAAAAAGTATTCTTATAGAGCTACAGAATTTTTTAAAAATCTGTGGTTTGGGGAATGAATGTGTTAATGACAAATAAGCATCTCCATTTTAAAAACAGAATCTATCTTAGAGTTTCTTATATTAAGTTCCCATAAGAATTAACATTTGGCTCAACTTATAAAAATTAAACTTCTGGGCCGGCCGAGTGGCGCATTGGTTAAGTGCTGGTTTTGGGATGCCAGCGGCCCCGGTTCGGATTCCACATGAGGGCCAGTGACACTGCCCTCTACAGCTCACAACAGTTCCACCTGGAGCTGGGCTGTGCGAGCCCCGGTGATGGTGTGGGCTGCAGCCCCTGCTGCAGTGGGCTGCCATAGGCTACAGTGAGTGGCTCGCAGCCAGCGTGAGTGGCTGGCAGCCAAGCGTGAGCTGCCCATAGCCGCGATGAGCGACATCCAGAGGCCAGCGACCGATCTGCCTCATCCGGGAAGAGCGCAATGATGATACCAACAGTGAAGCAACATCCTCCGCAACTAAACTGAAGAACAAAAAGACGGCAACTTGTCTGTTCCCCTTCCCCGATTCCCCAACGCTGTTCCCCTCCACCAATTCCCCAATAAAATCTTTAAAAAAAAAAAAATTAAACTTCTAAGCAAATATTCACAACATATTTATATTTGTATAAAGTAAAGAATATCTGTGTTCATCAAAAATACTATAAAGGAAGTTAAAAGATCAGCCACCAACTGGGGGAAGATATTTGCAGCACATATGACCAAGATGAATATCCAGAGTAAGTAAAGAATTTTTACAAATCAATAACAAAAAGACAACCCAATAGACAAATGGGCATGAGATATGAATATTCATTTCACACAAGAGGGAATATGAATGAAGAATAAACATATTGAGGGCCAGCCGAGTGGCGTGGTGGTTAAGCGCTGGCTTGGGAAGCTAGCGGCCCCGGTTTGGTCCCACATGTGAGGTCCAGTGATGCTGCCCTCAAAAAAAAAAAGAAAAAGAATAAACATATTGAAAGATGCTCTAACTTACCAGGAAAACAAATTAGGATTGCAAGGAGTTGCCATTTTACTCTCACCAGATGGATACAAATAAGGAGCCTGCCAATATCAAGCATTAGTAAGGATATCTAGCATGGGAACTTTTTTATATTGCTAGTGAGATTATAAATTGGTACAATCTTGGGAAATAGTTTGGCATATTTAGTGAGGTTCAATATGAGAATGCCCTAAACCCAAAAATTCTACTCAGTGGTTGTACCACTTTACAACAGTATGTGAAAGTTCCAGGGCCGGCCGAGTGGCGCATTGGTTAAGCGCTGGTTTTGGGATGCCAGCGGCCCCGGTTCGGATCCCACATGAGAGCCAGTGACACTGCCCTCTACAGCTAACAACAGCTCCACCTGGAGCTGGGCTGTGCGAGCCCCGGTGATGGTGTGGGCTGCAGCCCCTGCTGCAGTGGGCTGCCATAGGCTGCAGTGAGTGGCCCGCAGCCAGCGTGAGCGGCTGGCAGCCAAGCATGAGCTGCCAATAGCCGCGGTGAGCGACATCCAGAGGCCAGCGAC
Source organism: Aselliscus stoliczkanus (assembly GCA_033961575.1). Lineage (NCBI taxonomy): Eukaryota > Metazoa > Chordata > Mammalia > Chiroptera > Hipposideridae > Aselliscus > Aselliscus stoliczkanus. The sequence goes on along the minus strand of CM066730.1, from coordinate 48,939,778 downwards.
CGATCTGCCTCATCCGGGAAGAGCGCAATGACAATACCAACAGTTAAGCAACATCCTCCGCAACTAAACTGAAGAACAAAAAGACGGCAACTTGTCTGTTCCAATTCCCCAACGCTGTTCCCCTCCGCCAATTCCCCAATAAAATCTTTAAAAAAAAAAGAAAGTTCCAGTTTCATCTCCTCACCAACACATAGTATGGTCAGTATATTTTATTTTAGCTTTTCCAATGGGTATGTGGGGGTATCCCACTGTGATATTAATTTGCATTTTTCTGATGACTTACAATGTGGATTATTTTTTCATGTTGCCTATTTTAATGCAATTACATTCTAAAATAGACATGGTTATTGTCTACTTTTATATGTTTTGGTAAATTATTTGTATAAATCTTTTGGCAATTTTTATTGGGTTATCTGTCTGTTACTGATTTATAGGTGTTCTTTGTATATTCTGGATACAAGTCCTTTGATATATGTTTTATGAATTTACCTACCCCAAGTTTGCAAATATTTTCTCCTATGTTTTCTTCTAAAATTATGATAATTTTAAGTTTTATCACTATGTCATCATTTTGACTTGATTTTTGTTGTGTGGTATGAAGTAGGGTTTCATATTTGTTTGTTTGTTGTTCATATTGGTATCCCGTTGTTCCAGCATAATTTTTTTGGAAGACATTTCTATCCTCATTGAAGTGCCTTGGAAACTTTGTCAAAAATTAATTAAACATTTATGTTTTGGTCTATTCTGGATTATGCACTCTGCTCCATTGACGTATTTGTCTGTAGGTCTCTATTGATGTATCTTTTTGCCAATACTATAGTTTTACAAGTATTGCAGTCAGGCTAAGTCCTCCGAATTTTCTTTTTTTTTTTTTAAATTACTTCGTTATTCTAGAATCTAGATCCTTTGTATTTAAATCTAAATTTTAGAATCAGCTTGTCAATTTCTTTTAAAAAAAGGAATTTTGGTTGGGATTGCATTGAATCTATATAAATTTGGGGAGAATTGCCATCTTTGCAATACTCCAATCAATGAACCTGATATATCGCTCCATTTATTTAAGTTTTTCTTTAATTCCTCTCAGCAATGTTTTATAGTTTTTGATGTAGAGATCTTGGGTGCCTCTAGTTGGATTTGTTTCCCCAAGTGTTTTCTTTTTTGGTGCTACTATTTTTCTATTATATGCTCCTAGTATGTAAAAATTCAATTGATTTTTATATTAACCTTGTATCTTGTTACCTTGCTAAATTCAATTATTAGTTCTAGTAGTTATTTTGAAGATTTCCTAGCATTTTCTACAATCAAAATATCAAAGACCATTTTTCTTCTTCTTTCTGATCTGTTGGACTTTTGCTTCCTTATTGAACTGGTTAGAACCTCCAGTACAATATTAAATAAAAGTGTTGACAGTGAACATCCTTGCCTTAATTATGATCATAAGGGAGGGAATATACACTTCCATCATTACTATGATGTTAGCTGTAGATATTTCATAGATAACCTTTATCGGTTTGAGAAGGTTACCTACTTTTTCTAGTTTTCTGAGAGTTTCTACCAAAAATCTATGTTGAGGCCAGCCGAGTGGCTCAGTTGGTTAAGAGTTGGCTTAAGAGCGTGTGCTCTGAGCAACAGGGACACCTGTTCAATTCCCACATGGGCCAATGACGCTGAGCCCCAACCTGAGCTGTCGCTGAGCTGCCAGCAGGTGGCAGGATGGCTAACAACAAGATTGCCTGTTTGATGGTGGCCTACGCCCACCCACAACTAAGACTGAGCTCAGCACCTTGAGCTGATCTGCCACCCGGATGGCTCAGTGGATAGAGTACCCATTCTTAACAACAAGCCTGCTGGTTCGACTCCCGCATGGGATGGTGGCTACACCCACTCACAACTAAGATTGAACTCAGCACCTTGAGCTTAGAGGCCATGAGCTGCTGATGGGAAGCCAGATGGTGACTGGTGCCCTCCACAATGAAGACTGAGGAACAACAACTTGGCTGGTCCTTTCCCCCAATTCCCCTATAAAATCTTAAAATATATATTATATATATATATATATATATATATATATATATATATATATATATATATATATATATATATATATATATATTATGTATGTTGAATTTTATCAAATAATTTTAATTCAATTATTGGTTTTCTTTTTAGCCTTTTAATATGGTAATTACACTGGTTGGTTTTTCTATTGTTTTTTTTTAAATAAATTTTATTGGAGAACAGTGTATTTTTCCAGGACCCATCCTATCAGCTCCAAGTCAAGTCGTTGTTTTCAATCTAATTGTGGAGGACGCAGCTCAGTGGCCCATGTGGGAATCAAACCAGCAACCTTGGTGTTATGAGCATGGTGTTCTAACCAATGGAGCCAACCATCCTCACTGATTGATTTTTCTTAGTCTCAAACCAACCTTGCATTCCTGAAATAAACGCAACTTACTTTTTATATATTATCCTTTCACTTTTCTTTTCCTTTTTACATTGTTGGATTTGATTTGCTAAAGATCTTTGCCATCTGTGCTCATGAGAGATATTGATCCATAACTCCCCCCCCCAGGGGGGTAGATTCCTTTATGAGACACTATTGGGTTTATGCTGACTTAATAAAATAAATTCAGTAGTGTTTCCCTTCTCTGTTTTCTGAAGAAGTTTGTATAAGGTTAGTGTTTTTATGTCTTTGAAGATATAATAGAATTTACCAGTGAAACTATCTGGGTCTGGGTGTTTCTTTTGGGGAAAGCTTTTAGTAACAAATTCCATTCCTTTATTAGATATGGGGTATTCAGATTTTTCTTTCTTCCTGTATCAACTTAGGTAAATTGTACTTTAAGACATTTATCCATTTCATATATCATTGATTTTTTTTTTACATTAGTTTGTTCATAGTACTCTCTTCTTAGGCCTTTAATGTTTATAGGGTGTGTGGTGATAAGCCCTTTGTCAATGATGGTATTGGTGACTTGTATTCTAACTCTTTTGTCTTTGACTAGTTTGACTCTGGATTTGTCAATTTTGTTGGTCTTTTCAAAGAAGCAGTTTTAGCTTTGTTAATTTTCTCTAGTGTTTTCTCTTTTATTAATTTCTGCTCTTGTCTCTATTATTTGCTTCTTTCTACTTATTTTGAGTTTTCTTATTTCCCTTACCATCTTTGACTCATTAATTATTTAAAAGTGTTTAATTCAAAATATTTGAATTAAATGTCTTTTATTGTTATTGATTTCTAATTTTAACTCTGTTTCAGTTAGAACATAACCTGTGTGATTCAATCCTTGGAAATATATTGTTTTATGGCCCAGCATATTGTCAATTTTTGTTGAAAGTATCTCAAACATTTGAAAAGGATGTATATTCTGCAGTTAACTGTAGTTTAGTATATATGCCAATTATGTCAAGGTGATTGATAGTGTTATTCAGGTCTATGTTTTCACTGATTACTTTTTTCTAGTTGGTCTATTACTTGCTGAAATATGGGTGCTAAAATCTCCTACCATAATTATGGCATTGTTTCTTTTTCCTTTAATTCTGGTAAGTTTTGGTTCATGTATTTTCAGGTTCTATTATTAGGTACCTAGAACATTTATGATTTTTGTTTCTTCCTGATCGATTTTTACCAATATTAAATGCTCCCACTTTACTCCTGACAATGATCTTTGTTATGAAGTCTATTTGATCAATCTATTAATATCCACCCCAGTCTCCTTATATTTGTATGGTGTATCTATTTTCATCCATTTATCTTCAACTTATTTGAGTCTTTGTATTTAAAATGTGTATCTTATAGACAGCGTATAGTTGAGTCTTGCTTTTTTATCTACTTTGTCAATCTCTGCCTTTTATTTGGAGTTAAATTAACATTTAATTTAATTGTCGATGTGATTAGATTTATGTCTTATTTTTAAGTTTATTTGTTTATCCACTATTTCCTCTTTATTGATTTCTTCTGATTACTTGAATATTTTTTTTTCTTTTTAAGATTTTATTGGTAATTGGGGGAGGGGAACAGTGTTGGGGAATAGGGGAAGGGGACCAGCCAAGTTGTTGTTCTTCAATCTTCGTTGTGGATGGCGCCAGTCGCCATCTGGCTTCCCTCCAGCAGCTCATGGCCTCTAAGCTCAAGGTGCTGTGTTACAATCTTAGTTGCAGGTGGGTATAGCCACCATCCCATGCAGGAGTTGAACTAGCAATCTTGTTGTTAAGAGTGGGTACTCTATCCTCTGAGCCATCCGGGTGGCAGCTCAGCTCAAAGTGCCAAGTTCAATCTTTAGTTGTGGGTTACACCAGCTGAGCCATCCTGCCAGCTGTTGGCAGCTCAGTGACAACTCAGGTTGGGGGTGCAGGATTACTGGCCCATCTGGGAATCCAACAAGCGGCCCTGTTGCTCAGAGCTTGCACTCTTTTTTTTTTTTTTTTGAAGGCAGTTTCATTGCCCCTCATATGTGGGACCCGAACTGGGGCTGCTGGCTTCCCAAGCCAGTGCTTAACCACCACGCCGCTCAGCCGGCCCATCAGAGCTTGCACTCTTAAGCCAACTCTTAACCAACTGAGCCACATGGTTGGCCCTACTTGAATATGTTTTAACATTCCATTTCAGCTTCTATCAGGTGTTTTTGGCTATATTTCTTTTTATTATTTTGTTAGTGGTTGTCTAGAGATTACAACACACACACCTAACTGTTCACATTCTATTTTACCACTTTATGTAAAATACAGAAAACTTCCAACCATATAGACTCCTTTAATCCTTATGTTATAGTTGTCATATGAATTATATCTGCATATATTGAAACCTCTCCAAAATGTTATAATTTTTGCTTTAAACACATACACATTTAAATTATTTTAAGAGGAAAAATAGTCTTACATATTTACTCAGCTATCTACTGTATATCATTCCCAAAAATTCAATTTTCCGTGTTAAGATTGCCCTTCAAACTGAAGAACTCCTTTTATCATTTCTTCTGAAGCATGTCTTTGCATGATGAATTCTCTTAGTTTTCCTTTATCTGAAATGGCTTTATTTCACTTTTATTTTTGAAATATATTTTCACTGAATATAGAATATCTGATCATTTCTACATCTAGATCATTGTAGAGTTGGCACCTGCCGAATGTGTTTTCTCTTGAGAATGGGTCACATTCTCTTAGTTCTTTTTATTTTGAGTAGTTTGGGATTATATTGGACAAAGTGAGTATTATGCTGTATCGACTTTGTATTCTATTAGAATCCTCTGGAAATGGTTGATTTTTTTAAAAAATGTAGGCTATCAACCCAATATTGTGTCTATGCATTCCAGCTAATCTTCTGTGGGAAGTGATCAAATCTCAGTTCATTTCTTTAAGCATTTGCTATGCTGGTTTGGATCTGTCGTACACATCCACACTACAGATGGGTTAGGCTAAGATTGATGCAAGTTTATACATAGAATTAGACGATCCCATTCTTTGGCTCTATCCCTTCTCACCGTCTTCCCCCAAGTTCCCTCCTCCAAGTCTTTAGGAACTCTTTTGCCAGAAAGATGGCAAGGTTTCCATCAAAGCTTCAGCCATCTGCACCAGGCCATTTCATGATTGGAGCCTATCCTTGTGGCAAGATGTGAGAGAGAAAAACAAAACCTGGAAATTCACCTTCATTCGTGTTTCTTTTCTAAGTTTTGACTTCTCTGCTACAATTTGCCTGCTTCTCCACCCCCCACCACCCCACACACACCCATTTCAGAGTTCTCAAGTAATTGTTTTATTTTTCCCAGAGGCTATAGTTATAATCAGTAAGAAAGATGGGCAGGGTAGGGGGACCTCTCACATTGCCATAAAGGAACTGGAACTCCTATAAAAATTTTTAAAAGCTATAAAACAAACAAAATTAAAACAATGCAATGTGGAGATACATAAATATGTGATAAAGCTATTTTTTAATAAAAGCAAGAGAATGATAAACATGACATTGAGGCAGTGGGCTCCTTTGGGGGAGGTGAAGGGGTAGCATCAGGGAGGGAAGCACAGAGTTGGTACGTTCATAAGCTGGGTGCTGGGTTCATGGGTGTTCAAGTAATTATAATACTTCATAACCTACACAGCTTACATAGTCTCTTATATGTATCAAAAGTGATCTGATTTAAAAATTAAGGAATTTTAATGGTTTGTATAGTTTAAAGACTTTGGCTACCTATTGTTTAACTGTCCTCAAAAAAGTTTCTACTGGGCCAGCCGAGTGGCGCATTGGTTAAGAGCTGGTTTGGGATGCCAGCGGCCCCAGTTCGGATCCCACATATGAGGGCCAGTGACACTGCCCTCTACAGCTAACAACAGCTCCACCTGGAGCTGGGCTGCGTGAGCTCCGGTGACGGTGTGGGCTGCAGCCCCCGCTGCAGTGGGCTGCCATAGGCTACAGTGAGTGGCCGGCAGCCAGCGTGAGCAGCTGGCAGCCAGCATGAGTTGCCAATAGCTGCGGTGAGTGACCATCCAGAGGCCGGCAACGATCTGCCTCATCCGGGAAGAGTGCAACGAAGATACCAACATGGGCCAGTGAAGCAACATCCTCCGCAAAACTAGACTGAAGAACAAAAAGACAGCAACTTGTTTGTTCCCCTTCCCCGATTCCCCAAGACTGTTCCTCTCCCCTAATTCCCCAATAAAACTTTAAAAAAAATAAAAAATAAAAAAGTTTCTACCAACTGAGAGACCCATTGAGGGGGAAATTTTTGTTCTTCTTAAAGATGTTTAAAGCTCTCTTGTTTTGAAAGGATAAGGACCACTCTTCAAAGAAGGGCTTAGGAAACTCACAGGAAGTTTCTTAGTATGTCTTAAAGTCATCTCTAAGAGCATCTGTACACACACCGACACAGGTCGGTTTTCTCCATGACCAAAGAGAGCCCAGCCTGTGAATTCTCATGTAGAAGACAAACACATGTAGGAGGTTTATCTGTAAATTCCCCTATCCTGTGTCTAGGCAGAAGTAGATTAGATATCCACCTGTGTGTTCTTACAACTATCCATTTCTGAGTGGGAGAAATGCAAGAAAGTTTATTAGAGTTACATAAATAAATAATATTCATATCTTTGTGTAAGGCTTCATAATTTAAATCAACTGCACCTCTTGCCTACTTATCATCCTACTTCTATGTCTTTATTCAGTAGCTCATGCAGCTTCTCACATTAAAAACTTTTTATCAACTCTTTCTGCCATTTTTTTTTTTTTTAGCTCTTTCTGTGCCATTTTTCTTGCTCCACCCAAGAGATAACCCAGCAGCAAGACAGATTTTTTTCCTGAATATCAGGTAGACCTTCCATCTCTCTTTTCTCTAATAGGGCAGCTGAGTCTTCTCCTGACTTTTCTTATCTTGCAGAGTGAGGCAAGTAAGGTAGAGAAGAAATATGCAAAAGCCCTCCCCAAAGTGACAGGCGGGAGAATTGGTTGGCCTTTTCTACTGCACACAAAAGTGAAATGTTGTCAAGCTCTGTACATCCTACCTGCCTAAGAAAGTGAGTCTACAGGCTGACAAAACCATAAGCATTCAGAGAGAAAGAAGGTGAACCTGGTAGGTGTAAGGTCTGCGTGTGTGAGGGGCTCCCTTTCCTTCCTGTCTTCACATTCCGGGTCAAGATTTCCTTCCCTTGCAGAACAGCCCACCTCCTCTGGCAACAGACACCAGGGTCTGCTACCTATTCCCCAGAGCCTTTCCCTCCTTCCTGGGATCTCAGTTAGTGGATGCAGAGCAACAACAGAACTGAGGGCATGGGTCTGATGCCTCCCCTCTGACCCTCACTCCTGCAGGTCCAGCTGAGCCCAGCCTGTCATTCATAAGAGCAAGGGCTTATGTGAGTGGGGGTGGGGCTTCTGCACAATCCTTTTGTGGTCAAAATGATGATAATAATCATACTAATAACCATCATTTATTGATCACTTTCTATTTACCAGTCACAGTGCAAAGTATTTGACAAGCGTGGTTTCCTCTGAGTCTATATATGCATATTAGTCACAATCTCCATTTCACAAATGAGAAAAGTGAGTCTTAGACTGGGATTCCTAGAGTCAGTCAATCTACTATCCAGTAGGGCCCTGAAGATGGCCTAAGAACTTATCCTCAAATGTAGGGCCTTCACAACATTCTGATGGAGATGTTAAGCCAAATTCTTTAGACTCATTTTTACATACAATTGAGGGCTGCTTACTAGCAGTCCCATAATTGTGTAATCAAGGGTAGCTACAGTTTGGTTTCCTAAACTACAATGAGCTCATTGCTGGGGTTTATCACACACTCTGATCCAATATTTTACTGAGAGGTAGGTGCCTTGGCGATGCTGCATAAGTTCCACTGTCCCCAAGCAAGTGCAGAGTTTGAAGAGACCCACAGTTTCCCCAGCTCTCCATTATCAGGTGTCACTGCCTTTGTCCTGAATTGACAATCAAATCTATTACTGTTTTCTTGCTTTTGAATGATACCTTACTGTCATTTTAGCGTTATCACTATTTATATAATTTGCTGTGCTCTCCTCTTAACTCTATAGTGAGTGGTGAGGAATATTGACATATTTTCACCTGTTATTTTTCAAGAACTAGACTGAAGAAATGTGTACATCATATTAGGCTAAACCAAATGAAATTGCCTATACTGAACCATTTTTACCTTAAGTTAAACCATATGAAACTGACTCTATTCAACCTTTTTTGACCTACAAAAATGACAGTTTCATATGGTTCAACCTAATAGTTCAGACATAAACCATTCTTACCTCGTTTGTTAGACAACTGTGTGCATAGTTCCCTCCAAACATGTGGGTACAGTGCCACTTAACTGGTGATAGTCTGTTAATGAATTGGTGCTATCTAAATGACTTGCAACGTACTATTATTATAAGCTAACTGTAAGAAAATGGCTGTTATTTTAAGTTTGCATGTTTTTAATCCAAGATCTTGATTCAAGCTCACATTCTTTTTTAATGAGTTGTTCATTTATCTTCCTCTCTTGTTCTTTTTTTTTTTTTTTTTTTTTTTTGAGGGCAGTGTCACTGGCCCTCACATGTGGGACCGAACCGGGGCCGCTGGCTTCCCAAGCCAGCGCTTAACCACCGCGCCACTCGGCCGGCCCCTCTCTTGTTCTTTATCATTACCTGAAGTGGGAATGGATAGAACATGTGGACCTTGGGGTCTTTTGTGACTTGAACAAACCCTGGTCAAAGAAGCTTAAAATGCATGGCTTTAAGGACTAAACAGGTTTTTCCAGTCCTACACCTAGTAAGTGTGGATTCAGGATTCATTTCCAAGTCAGCTTGCCTTATAAATGGAGGATGTGGTGTATGTCTTGGTAAATGGTGTTTACACTCCTACAGTTTCCTGAACCAGAAAGCTCAGACTTCCTGATATCGCTTTAGGGCACCATCATTTATTGAATGCCTACTGTATACCAGCCACTCTGTTAGGTATGTTAGGCCAAACTTCATGAATACCGCAACAAACCCTATCATGAATCCATCAGGTGGAGAAATAGGTTCATAGACTTGAACACTAACTCAGCAGAATTGGTAGGTAAAAGCAGAAAGCAAACTTCAAAACCCATTGAAATGCTCACCACACTGCTTTTTCTTTTTCCTCTCCCACCTTTCCTACCCTTTACCCCCACATTCAATTCATTATTGAATCCTATTGGTTCTACCTATAAAATGACTGTGGAATCTGTCTCTACCATTTTCACTCGAACACTGCCTCGCCTCTGGTCAAACGCAGCAGTATCCTTCCTGTCTCAGTGCCTACCCATCCCCTCTCCATGGGCACTCCAGCCTGCTCTACAATCCTATACCCAGGCCTGACCCACCTCTTCAGTGGCCTTGCAATGCTTGCAAGGTATACAGCATTTCACAATCCAGCTTTCCAGCTGTGGAGGAGAGGCTATTATCCCACGATGTGACCACTGTCTGTCCCACAAGCTGGATCTGGGGCAGCATGGAGGTTGCTTTGATGTTTATTCTGATATAAATCAACACCCCTCCCTTGCCTCCTGCTATGTGCTCGTTCCTGGAACAGGTTGTTGTCCTGACCTGGTCAAGCACATAATTTCCCATAGCAATTATGTACTAGTGCCTGTATCTAGTCCCTCCTTTAAACTATATAATTCTTTGGCACCTGCCAAACGGCGCCAGTGTCCATTTTGTCTTGCTGTTGCACAAAGACATGCCTCATATGTAAGTTCCCTTTAATAAACTCTATTAATTGCCAGATTGGAGTGCCAGCCTTTCTTTGGTCTTTCCCTGCCCTCCTCTTACAGAGGTAGAGTTTCAGTGCCAGGAATTTTCCCTGGGTCTGTGTGTACTAACATCCACCTATCATCCTGGCCATCTCTGCCAACACTCCCTAATTCCCTGGGTCTGTGTGTACTAACATCCACCTATCATCCTGGCCATCTCCGCCAACAGTCCCTAATTCCCTGGGTCTGTGTGTACTAACATCCACCTATCATCCTGACCATCTCTGCCAACGCTCCCTAATTCCCTGGGTCTGTGTGTACTAACATCCACCTATCATCCTGGCCATCTCCGCCAACAGTCCCTAATTCCCTGGGTCTGTGTGTACTAACATCCACCTATCATCCTGGCCATCTCTGCCAATGCTCCCTAATTCCCTGGGTCTGTGTGTACTAACATCCACCTATCATCCTGGCCATCTCCGCCAACACTCCCTAATTCCCTGGGTCTGTGTGTACTAACATCCACCTATCATCCTGACCATCTCTGCCAACGCTCCCTAATTCCCTGGGTCTGTGTGTACTAACATCCACCTATCATCCTGGCCATCTCCGCCAACAGTCCCTAATTCCCTGGGTCTGTGTGTACTAACATCCACCTATCATCCTGACCATCTCCGCCAACAGTCCCTAATTCCCTGGGTCTGTGTGTACTAACATCCACCTATCATCCTGGCCATCTCCGCCAACAGTCCCTAATTCCCTGGGTCTGTGTGTACTAACATCCACCTATCATCCTGGCCATCTCTGCCAACACTCCCTAATTCCCTGGGTCTGTGTGTACTAACATCCACCTATCATCCTGACCATCTCCGCCAACAGTCCCTAATTCCCTGGGTCTGTGTGTACTAACATCCACCTATCATCCTGGCCATCTCCGCCAACACTCCCTAATTCCCTGGGTCTGTGTGTACTAACATCCACCTATCATCCTGGCCATCTCTGCCAACGCTCCCTAATTCCCTGGGTCTGTGTGTACTAACATCCACCTATCATCCTGGCCATCTCTGCCAATGCTCCCTAATTCCCTGGGTCTGTGTGTACTAACATCCACCTATCATCCTGGCCATCTCCGCCAACAGTCCCTAATTCCCTGGGTCTGTGTGTACTAACATCCACCTATCATCCTGACCATCTCCGCCAACAGTCCCTAATTCCCTGGGTCTGTGTGTACTAACATCCACCTATCATCCTGGCCATCTCCGCCAACAGTCCCTAATTCCCTGGGTCTGTGTGTACTAACATCCACCTATCATCCTGGCCATCTCTGCCAACACTCCCTAATTCCCTGGGTCTGTGTGTACTAACATCCACCTATCATCCTGACCATCTCCGCCAACAGTCCCTAATTCCCTGGGTCTGTGTGTACTAACATCCACCTATCATCCTGGCCATCTCCGCCAACAGTCCCTAATTCCCTGGGTCTGTGTGTACTAACATCCACCTATCATCCTGGCCATCTCTGCCAATGCTCCCTAATTCCCTGGGTCTGTGTGTACTAACATCCACCTATCATCCTGACCATCTCTGCCAACACTCCCTAATTCCCTGGGTCTGTGTGTACTAACATCCACCTATCATCCTGGCCATCTCCGCCAACAGTCCCTAATTCCCTGGGTCTGTGTGTACTAACATCCACCTATCATCCTGGCCATCTCTGCCAACACTCCCTAATTCCCTGGGTCTGTGTGTACTAACATCCACCTATCATCCTGGCCATCTCTGCCAATGCTCCCTAATTCCCTGGGTCTGTGTGTACTAACATCCACCTATCATCCTGGCCATCTCCGCCAACGCTCCCTATCATCAGCCCCCACCCTCCCGCCCCCTTCTGCTCCTCCCATTCCCTCTAACACCGATGACCTTTCCGATCCAACTCCTGGGCCTCCTTGCACTTGTTCCTCAGGGTACCTGGAGGGACATTTTTTATATACCTACCATTTCTCCAGTGGCAAGTTCTTCTTCCTTTAAGGCCCAATTCATAGATCACTGCCTGTGGGACAGTCACCCTGGACTTTCCTTAGCAGTTCATAGCTCCTTTATGTCCACAGGACTTTGTACACATTTTTAATTAAACAGTTTCTGTTGAATGATAAAATGTTAAATGTTGTTGAATTGTCTAATCTATCTTTCCCACTTGATAATGATCTCTGGGAGGATAGAAATCATGTCGTATTTATCTTTGGCTTGTCAGCATTCAGAAAAGTGTCTGGCACAAGGTCAGTACTCAATAAATGTTCATTAATGTACAAATACCCATGTAGTCTCTGGTGCACATAGAGCGCACTGAGAAGCTGTTTGGACAGAGGGTTGAAAGCTAACTGGGAGGAAGGATGATTGTGCTTCCAGTCTAGGTTCGTCCACCAACTGGCTGTGTTACCACGGATAGCTCTGATCTAGATCTCAGTCGTCTCACTTATGGTGGGGAGGGGAGCATCCGAGTGCCCTTCCAGGGCTCACATCGATGATGCAAAAGATTTGAAAGCTCATCCCTAAAAAGGTCCTTTGTTCTCACCAGAAGGAAAAGACCTTGGGTGTCTTCTAAGGAGAAATATGGCATACAACCCAGAGCCTCTAGCCAAGACCTCTGTCATCAAGTTCAAGGGCCAGGATTTTAACTCCTTGAGGGATCATTGCCTAAGCAGAGGCCTGCTGTTTGAGGATGAGACATTCCCTGCTGAGACTTCTTCCATAGGTATGAAGCTGCTCCAAAGGGTGTCCTCCGTCAGCCTGAAATGGAAGCGGCCAAAGGTGAGTGAGTTCCCCAGGCACACACCTAGCTCATGGGCCTTCTGAGCTGCCTCCCATAGCCCTGCACACTGAAAGCAGGATGGACATAAGTTCTTCAGCAAAGGGAGTAGAGATATGAATGTAGGTTGTAAAAGCAACAAGTAACAGAAGGTACCAGAAGGTGAACATGCCAATAACCAGTTGCTGTTGTGCCAAAGAACTTTGATGCCAATGGAGTAAAGCTCTCTAGCAAAAAATAGAGAAGAGAGTAGTGATGCTGCCAGCTGGCCCAGCCGAAACTCTGGCCACCCTCTAAAGGGCCTGTGTCTAAATGCCAACATGCTAAACCTGGTGTTCTCCCTCATCCAAGAGCAGCACACCACCTGGGGAAATGCATGAGCAGCCTTGAAAAGAATGCAGGAATCACTGTCCAAGTTGACCAAGTGATGCCACAGTGGAGGAGACCCCCAGAAACAATTGCAGAAGAGTGCTGGGTTTGGTGTTACTTCAAAGAGGGTATTTTTTAAGATTCCAAGGACCCTTGCATTACCTGAGTTTCTGGCATATCTAATATAGCAGAGATTAACCCAAACTTTGCATTGAGAACGAGCTCCAAAATCTAGAACGAAGTTCCTAAGATTACTTAGTTTGACTATTGCGATGCCTTCTCTATTAATTGGGGTTCTCCAGAGAGATAGAACCAATAGGAGATATATGTAACCTACAGCATATAACTAATAAGAAATATATCAGTTTATTTTATTGATATATTTATTATGAGGAATTGGGAGAAGTCCCACAGGCTGCCATCTGCACGCTGGAGCCCCAGGGAAGCTGCGGGCATAGTTTAGTTTGAGTGGGAAGGCCCGAGAATCAGAGGAGCCGATGGTGTCATTCCCCACCCAAGGGCAGGAGAAGACCCATGTCCCAGCTCAGCAGTCTGGCAGAGGAGGGCCGAGTTCTCCCTTCCTCTACTTTTTGTTCTGTTTTGTTCCATGGATTGGAGAATGCTCATCCACCCTGGGGAGGGCAAACTGCTTTACTGAGTTCACTGATTCAAATGCTAATGTCATCTGGAAACACTCTCACAGATTCACCTCAAAATAACGTTTAGCCAAATATCTGGGCACCCCAGGACCCAGTCAAGTTGACACATAAAATCAACCATCACAGTTTCCTTCTGTACCAATGAATGTTTCAGAGTCTCGAAGGGCCAGTGTGTCTCACAGAATCAGAAAGCACGAAGTCAGGAAGCCCCTGCCTGCTTCTGTGATTGGTGGGGAAGAGTTAGGCATGTGGAAGCAGGTGGCCTGACTCCTAGCCTGCTTCCTATGGGACCTGGAACAAACCCCTCTGCTTCCCTGAACCTTCCCTCATCCTGGCTGGGCCTTGGAATCACCTAAGGAGCTGTGTAAATGCTGAGCTCTACCTCTGGCTGACCTGCTAAATCCAGGTTGTGGAAGGTGGGACCCAGCAGTCCCCAGTCTGTGAAGCTCCCAGGTGATTCTGAGTCATGCTCAGGGTGGAGACTGCCCCTTGCCAGTGACTTCACTACCCTGGTGTGCCCGCCCCACCTGGCAACAGGGGAACTGCCCAGAGCCAGAGCATTCCCATCTTCCCAGCCATCTATCTTTACCTATTTTCTCTGTGGGCCTTATCTCAATAAGTTAGCCCAGCAGATTTAAATGCTACTGGGTATAATTCCCATCTCTTCCTACTTTTGCTCTTTTGGATCATCCAATGCCCTACTAAAGCCCAGGGTGAGGAAGAAACAGGAAGCTCAGAGAACAGGAGACTTAGATGCTGATTTTGTGCCCAACTTTGATGCAGACAATTCCAGTGTTTGCCCATAAACTTGATGTTGACTATTGGCTTTTGATTTGAAATAATTGCCATTTGATTTTCATAACATTAAAATATTTCTCTGTTCCGAATTAGCCAAAATGTTGGTTTTTGCATTTTAATTTTTATTATTAGGGTAAATCAGAGAAAGTGTGCATTTATCAAATACCTTTGTCATTTTTTTGTCATCCAATACATTTATTGGATGGGTATAAATTGTTTTCTCTTTGTCCCTTATAAATGTAAGTGACAAAGTCTGTTCTCTGAAAGTTTGAGACAGCTCAGCAGGAAAATCATGTATACTCAGAAGCCTTTATAGAGGTGTTAGGGCGATATTTCTTTGATCATTTTAAATACTATTCCAAGGTTATTAATCATTCAGGTTATTTATGAACTTGAATGATTTGGGGCCATGTTAATTTTCAACAGAAAATCATCAGTATTTTTAAATTGATTAGTATAGAATTTTATATCATGTTTTTATATTGCTAAAACCCCATTTTTACTTCCACTTTTATTTGGGTTTCTCTACCACAATTGTCAAAGTTTGGGTCTTTGTCAACCTTTCTCCCCCAAACAGAGCAATTGAGTTGCTTTGTTGATTTTGCTGTTTTTCTATTTTATAATTCACTAATTGTGCTTTTTTGTATCACTTCCTTCCCCCTGTATTTGTGAGGCTTTTTTTGTCTTTTTCTTTCTAACATTTTTGAGTTAATTGCTTAATTTGGTTTTCATTCTATGTTGTTTAATAATACACAGATTTGAGGCTCTGGGTTTGTCTGTGAGCATGGCTTTTGTAATTTTGCAAATGTTGCAGAAGGAGGGGAATCAATATTTATTGAACATGTACCCTGCCTGACGCTGTGCTAAGTATTTCACATCCCTTCTCATTTGTAAAATGGAAGGACCCCAGCTTTGCAAGGCTGTTGGGAGACAATCTGTGAATAAAGCACCTCGCCCTCAGAGAGGGTTTGATAATGGCAGCTAGTGCCTTGATCGCTTTGTCATCTGTGTCTCCCATTTTACACACAAAGAAACTGGAGCTCAGCAAAGGAAAGGGCACTGCTCAGGGTCACCCAGGGAGCAGTGCAGGGCAGGATTCCACACGAGGTCTGTCTGAACGGACTCTCAAGCACACACACCCACCTCCTCTACTGATCACAGGGGAGAAACCAGGAGAAAACCAGTCAAGAAGATCTGCACCGAGGGTGGGTCAAGAAAGCTAAGCAGCGATGACTTTGTTCCTGGTCCAAAAACCCCATGGCCTCCACATTCTTCTTTAATTGCCACGAGTGGAGTGTCTATGCATCTGCTCTCTGGCAGCAAGCCTCCACTGACCTTTACTTCCTTTTTCCAATAGAAAGGGAGGGGACAGTTAAAGCCACTGAAGTGCCCCAAGTTGTTTAGAAACTGGGAGAGTCGCTCCCTCTGGGGCCCTGCGCAGAGCTCCGCCCTACTGGCTTGTGTTGGGAGAGCTCCCCAAATTCTGTGCAGCCATGGGAACAGCAGAGGGTTGGGCGTGGTGCCCCCATCGAGAGGGCCTGGGCCCAAGTGCACTTCTCCCGTCATCAGAGAGGGCCAGTTATTTGTAGGGAAGGCAGTGAGACGAGGTGTACAGAGGTGATTACCCTTTGAGTACCTGCTGGGCCGCTGTGTTTGCAGACATGTACGCCTTTGTTTTCCTCTTGACAGCTCCAACAGGCAACTGATAGTTTACAAAGGGCTGGCAGTTCTCACAAGGCACCGGACTCTATACATTCATGGCTGTTGAGTAAATGAATCTATTTCCACTTTGCAGCCCTGCTCTCTGGGGACTTATTTGTCAATTTGAAAATAAATGATACAGGCACAATTACCAAATTATGCAAACTTTTGCAATGGAAATCCTAGGAGAGCTGCACAGAAAGGATGCGAAGGATAACCCTGCAGACTTCTAGAAGGGGGCAAACCTAGAGGCTGGAGCCAGAACTTTGACCCAGTGTTCCCCCAAAGAACCTGGGGAGCCCCTTTAGCAATTCTCACCATCCTCATGTCTGCTGTGAACTCCCAAAATTCTCCTCAGACATTGAAGCATTGCAGAACTTAGCCACCCCTTTCTGTGGCCAGCAGGCGCTCTGTGTGTTGAAGACTGAGGAAGAACTGAGTAACAGCACCTGAGACAAAGGGCCTGGGGTCTTCCACTTAATCTGTGAGTTAGCCAGGAGGTGACCAATGATGAGTAATGCACGTCCTGCACATGGCTGGACTTGAACCTGGAGCCCACAAGGCCTCTGCTGCCTTTTAACAGATGACATTTCACAAGGACAGCTTCATTATATTTATAAAAGTTTCCTCTAATAAACGTATCCTCTTCTTTTTTTCCCCTTGTTTATAATCTCTTAATAAAATACTGCTCGTTAGTACCGGGATGGCTGACTACTTGATGTAAAGATTCTGAGTCCTTGTTTATGCTATCTCTTCATGCACTTTGCTTATTCATTGATTGCCTGTCATGTCAATTACATATACACCCCTTTCACATCTGCCTTTCTGATAGCAATAAAACCTGAAGAATGAGGGGAGCTTTTCTAACTTAGATTTGAAGCACCTATTTAAGAATTAACCTCTACATCTCAAAGACAAAGTGAGTGATGTTTTAGGTACCATACTGGGACAAAGAAGAATGAAAGATGCTCATGGTTTTTCTTCTTCTTTCCTAAGGATTTATTAGCTGCTAAGTCAGAGCCTTACTTCATCCTGGAAGGTGCAAGTAGATTTGACATCCATCAAGGAGAGGCTGGTAAGAACTCAACCTCTTCTCTCCTGACCCTGGATTGGGACAGGCTGCTCAAAAGTTAGCCTCCAGGTCTGGAGGGGTGGAGGCTGGTGCCCACACAGACCCCTAGAATTCTGCCCCAGCTTCTCAGTGCTGCTGTGGATGGACTGCTCGTGCCTAGCCCTACACCCTGCAAGTCAGTTCAGCAGTGGTGTGCACAGCCATTTGGGTGAAGTATTATGGAAGAAAGGGAGAAAATGGACACAAAGTTTATTCTGAGCACTGAGTAGAGAGAAGCGTCAGCTGCTGTAAGATGGGAAGAAAAGAGGCTGAGAAAGGGGAAGCAAACATTTATTAAGCTTCTGCGATGACTGTGCTAGATGCTTTCCAGGTGGCGGTTCCTTTTACACCTTGTAACATCCCTATTCTATAGATGTGGAAATAAAGGGTCCAAGAAGCAAAATAGTTTCTTTGATGTCACATAAGCAATAAGTGACAGAGTGCAGTTTAAATCCAGGGCTGTTTGACTCCCTCACACCTACCAGGCAGCCAAGCAAGGGGCAAAGTGGTTGCTAAGAGCTGAGCAGTGTAGACAGGGAAGAGGCAGGCCTGCCTTGAGGGAGCCCCCTGGGTAGTATCAGGAATGGCCAAGACAAGCCTCTGAGCAAGAGGCCTAGCAGTGGAGTGGTGGGATTGGCTGGGAGGGGAAAGTGGACCAGGAGTAGGGAGGCAGCAAAATAAGACAGGAACTCGTCTGAGAACAGACTCTATGTCCTTAAAATGTTAGCTTACAAATTATGTCTGCACTTGGACCTCACTTAGTAGAATCAGTATCTTGGGCCAAGTTGATAGACACCCCTGTGGCTTGTTTTCAGTGTTGGGGAAAGCCCCACCAGCCAATAATCCTCCTATTGGAGCTTCACCTAACTCAGGGAAGGGACCTCTCTGAGGGCGCCTTGGTGGCTTCTGCACCCAGCACAGTGCCTGACATGTAATGACATTCAAATAATTGATTATATTGAAGATAAAGGAGGGAAGACTCAGGAGACGGAAATGATGCTTCTGCTCAGAGGGCTCACAATGACATCCAACGAGACACACAAGCCCTGTGTCCCTCAAGGGGGTAGAGGAGAGAAGCTCTGTGTGTGAGCTAGTGAGGTCCCAACACAGGTAGGGGAGGCGCAAATACTAAGGAAAGCACAATCCTGTTTTCTGAAATAGAAAAGTAGAGAATACCATTGCCACTGATGCTGACACCAAAATTCACTGTCACTTTAGCTCTGGGCACCTCTGGCAAAATGAAAATCAGAAGGCAAGTTGGCCCACCAGCGCTGACAAAGCCTGGCTGGGGCTCTCGCGACCTCCCTCAGACTACCATCATCTCCACCATCATCCCCACCATCACCACCAGCCTCTTCTCTATCTTGCTTGGAACTGGCCCCAGTGAATCCTTCTTTCCAGTCTCCTCTCTCAGGCAGAAAAAAAATGCCTTCTTCAGAAGGAGGTGTATGAACTCTGCTGGCAAAGACCTGTGAAATGCATGGGGTACGGCTTCCAGGTGTGCACAATCAGCCTCTCGTGCTGGGCTTATGTCCCCTCACAGGAGATTGCTGGTTCCTGGCAGCGCTGGGCTCTTTGACACAGAACCCACAGCATCTGCGGAAGATCCTGAAGGACCAAAGCTTTTCCAGCCAGTATGCAGGGATTTTCTGTTTCCGGGTATGTGTTCTGCTGGGATGCTCCTACGTGGGTTTCTCTGTGAGCACAGGGAGGTAACTGTCTTGAATATTCTCTTGGTCTGGCAGCCTGAGATAAGGAAGAGACACTTATGTGTTAGTTACTCTGCGTAGCTCCAAAAAAGGATTTGAGCGAATGATCTTGACAACACATGGGAAAAATGAGAGTTAAAATATTTTCATGTAAATTTTTTTAAAGGCAAAAACAATCAACAAAAGAGAAAAGTAATTGATCAAGAACCCTGTATATCATTGAGCTTTTGTCTATGTCTCTTTCTGTGTCATATCTTGTTGTTTTGATTACAGTTCCCTGAAAGTTAGATGTGACATCTTACTTTAGGATAAGTTCTCCTTCATTATTCATTATTCTTTCCTTTAAAATATCTTCGTAATTCTTGCACATTTATTCTTCAATGAGAATTTCAAATTAATTTTGTCTAATTAAAAAGAAAAGCCACTGTGATATGGAATGGAGCAGCATTAAATTTATGTAATAATTTGGGAAAATTACATTTTTATTATTTTAAGGATTCTTTCCAGAAACATGGTCTATCTTTCCATTTATTCATAACTAGTTTTATCTCCTTCAATAAAATGTTATAGTTATATTTTCATATTGGTGCTGTACCCTTCTTGGTAAATGTATTCTCAAATATTTTACAGTTGTGCAGCTCATGTGATTCCCCCCCCCCTTTCTAACTAGATGTGTTGAAAAGAGAAAAGCTACTCCTTATTATATAGTACATTTTATGGAGCCACCTTACCAAATTACTTTATTTGTTCTAATTTTTTTCTTTAGTAGAGTCTGGGTTTTTTAGGTATCCAACTAATTGTATCTGCAAATAAAGATAACATTGTCTCTTCTTTTAATATTTATAGAATTTATTTGACTCTTTCACCTTGTCACATTAGTTAGAACCTCACAATTTTGAATAAGAGTGACAAAAGCAAAATCCTGCCTTCTCTGGGTTTTAGTAACATACTTTCCTGGTGTAGTGTTCTTTGAAGATGTTGTTGGATTCTACTTACTAAAAATTTTATTAGGATTTTTCCATTTGTATCATATGTAGAATTGGAGTCTAGTTTTATTATTATTATTATTATGTATGAGTTATGCTAACTTTTTAAAGTGAGCCCAACTGAGCTTACATACTTTGATCTGAAGCAATTGAATAATGGTGTTAATCATTGGCTATCTGTTCTTTGAAAATAGAGTGGACACTAGTTAAATCATGGAGACCTACCTCCTTTTTAAATGTGATTTCTTTAATTTCTCCAATGTGCTCAATGGCTATTGATCTGCTTGGGACTCTTATTTCTCCTGGAGTTAATTCTTGAAATTTATTTTTTGCCAGGAAAACCAACTGTTCTTTCTATAGTTCCAAATTTATTGCCAAAAAGTTGTTTATATGATTCTCAGAAAATTCATTTAATTTCTTCTTATTTGTGGTTAAATCTACTTTATCAATCCCAGAGCTATATTTTTCTTTTTCCTGTTTTTCTTAATCCAGGTTTTCTTAATCCAACCAATCTGTTGTACTGGTTTTTGAACAAATTAACTTTTGGTTTTTATTATTCTTTCTATTCTTTTTTTGGGGGGGCATTATTTTCTATATAATTACTTTCAATTTATTTTCATGAATTCGTGTTTACTTTCTCTTTGTTAATTCTATTGTTTATTTTCTGAAACTTTGCGCTTAATATTCTTAGCCTTTTTTAACGATAAAAGTTTTAAGACTACACAATTTCTTCTGAGATCTTATTCATATCTGTAGATTTTGATGTAAAATATCTTACTTTTTTAATTTGAAGATAATATATTTTTAGTTTTGATTCAGTGTTGTAGGGGGTAATCTTTTGGCTGTAAGTTTTAGATTTATTAAATTATGGTCAGAAAATATAATTCATAAAAGCTAAACATTTTGGGAAGTTATTAAAGTTTTATTTGTGGCCAAGTCCACCATGGTTTTTGTAAATGTTTCATGGATATACAAGAAGAATATATATTATCCAAAGGTCATGAACTTTATATGTGGAATCAAGCTTTCTAAGTTGCAGATAGTATTATGTGCAATTATCTTCTTTTATCTTGGCTTATTGTTATTTTTTTTTTTGTCTATGTGATTTGTCAAATTCTAAAAGAGTTGAGGTATGTTGAAGTTCTTCCCCAAAATTACAGTTTGGAGGGTTTCTCTTATGTTTTCAAGATGTTCTGGCTTTCCACCTTTCCTGCTATATTTTTTGGTGCCAAAAGTTTATGTTCTTACTATCTGGTTATTGGAATAAAGGTTATAAAAATCCCTCTTTGTTATATGCAATGCTTTTGGGCCTTGAATTCCCCTTTATCTAATATTCATATTGCTACCCCGGCTTCCTATTATTTGCATTATTCTGTTCTATCTTTGCTCATCTCTTCATTATCAATTTCCTTGTCACTATGTTTTAAGTATGTTCCTTGTACAAAGCATATTTAAAACTCATCGTTCACTATTGTTTCTTTCACCCTTCATTTCCCCTCAAGATTTTTGTTCTAATTTCATTCTCATTAGGTAGGAGTAGTTCCTTGAATCATTTCCTCAGGTTACATGAGTGTTTTCCATTTGCTCTTACTTAAGAAAGATTTTTGGTTGGGTTTAGGATTCTTGGATCACCTTCCCTTTCCTCAAAAGTCTATAAATCTTATTTCATTGTCTTATAGTTTCCGATGTTGCAGAAGAAAAATCCAGTGCTAATCTATGCTCTTGACTTTATATACAACATGTTCTTTCAAATTCCAGTTTTATAAGAGGCTCTCTTTGGTGTTTAGAAATTTCTCTGCAATATGTCCAGATTATGCCTTTTTAAAGTTAATCTTTCCTGGAATTCAATGAGCCTTTCCATTCTGAAAACCCACCTCCTTTTTCTGCTCAAATTTCTCTCTGTTGTTTCCAGGTATCCTCCTTTATCCTGTTCTCTCTTCCTGCAGTCCAATTATTTGCATACTAGGTTTTGTAACAAGCATCCAGGTGACACTGATGTTGCTGGTCCAAGGATCACACTGAGTAATGAACTAGAGGATGCAGGGTTCAGCTGTGTGTGAGCTCACCTGCAGATGGGACAAGCTAATGTTGGTGGAGTGATAGGTGGTTAGGACAACCTGTGACCTAGTCAGGACACACTCTGTCCTTCTGAGTGTTGAAGAAAGTCCCACAGTTCCCTAGAAACAGCTGCAGTGCTGACCTCTGTACATCTCATCGTTCTGAGCTTGGGCACCGCTCTCTGGAAAGAGCCCAGTGCCCAGGCAACTTGGATGCTTTGCCCAAAACACTTCTGGTTTCCCTCAGACACTTGGGTATTGACAAAATTGCACCAGCACACTTTTTGGAGGGTGCAGACATTATCCAGATGCCAGCGCTCCTCACCCAGAGAGGTGAACTAGCTCTGCGACCTCATTCTTGACCACTAGTTAGGCCATTTGCAACCTGCTTGGGAACAATGATCCTATCCGATATTCCCTTTGTATAGGGAGAGCAAGTTTAGTGGAGCAAGATGGAGATGAGAGTAATTTCTAAAGGGGAACGAACAAAAGGAGCTCCTTTGAGCCAGGACTCACCCATTCCTGATGGCCTACTCTGCACCAGGAGCTATCCTAGGTGCTGATCAAAAAGGCTAGTGAAAAACAGTTCCTATTTTCAAAACTATCATTTTCACAATCTCATCTGATCCCAGTCACAGCCCTACGAGGCAGTTCTTAGTCTTACCACCATTGAATAGATGAGGAAACTGAGTCACAAAGCATTAAGTGTCTTCCCCAATGTCTGTTGCTCAGATAACTAAAGGCAAAACCAGGATTCAAGCACAGTTCTACTGACAATACTGTGCACTACAGTTTGCTGTCTCATTAAACCCAAATCCAGATTGGGCTGTCATTCCAGTATCCCTTTCTGGAAGCTGGGATTAGCTTTCTTTTGTGCTTCAGCCATATTTCATGATCTCCCCCAATAACATCCCAGTTGGCTCTCGACCTCACCCACCCATGCAATAGGGACACAAATCTACAGCTGCCCTGGAACCAGCTGCAGTGCTCTGGTCCTTTAGTGACCATGAAAACACCTTCTTGGCTTTGTCTCCACTGACATCTCTCTCTTGGTCTCCATCTCTGCTTTGAAAAATACATCTTTAGCTGATGCAATAGCCCAGCATCTGGGACATCCAGCTGTGGAAAAAGCCATGTGGATGGCTTCCTGTCATTGCTGAGCAGATGATAGATTGCATCCTCCTAGCTTTATTTCAGGCCCACCTGTCAGAGACTTGCCTTCGTCAAGGTTCAGGCCTGAAGCCGGAAGCCCTGCAGCTTATCCAGCACAGGGGAGACCAGTGAAGAAACTCCAAAAGGCTGGCTTTGTTATGAATTTTCCTCATTTGGCGATGTCCCGGGTGAACCATTAAGAGTTGAATGCTGAAGATTAAAACAGTCTGTCTCAGAGAGGAACATCTGCTTCATTTGCACACTTAGCGGTAGCAGTGCCAGCCGGTTTCATTTCTGCTGCTCTGATGCTAGGGCCAGAGGGAGGCTGTAACTGCTCCGTCCTCCTGAGCCCTTCACATCACTCGGCCTCCAGGCCTTTGCCCATGCTGTGCCTGCCATGTGGGACGCCTTCCCTATCTCCTCTCCACCTGCTTAAGCCCAGCCTCCTCCCTCAAGCCTTCAGCTCCCGTAGGCTCTCCTTTCCCCAGGATAGCGCCTGTATCTGCCATTCCCTGCTATTATTCTGTGTCTGCTTCCCCTGCTGCCATTTTGTGCGCAAGATGTCCCTGGAGAGGCTCATATTTGGAGCCCACAAAGGACTTGCCAAAGAGAGGCCAGAGTGGGTGGCAAAGTCCAACTAAAACCCAAGTCTCCTTCTTCTCTGCTAATGTTTTCCTTAGCTGACTTGGTCTGTGACTCATTATTTCCATCTGTTGGTGAAGATGACATGTCCATCCCCTGTCCATCAACATGGGATGAGATTTATTCTGATAGAGTTCAGTTTTGCATCGTAGAGGTAACATGGTGATGGCCAATATCTTTTGTCATGGGTTGCTCTGAGCTATATATTCATCTCTCTTCCAGTTCTGGAAGTGTGGCCAGTGGGTGGAAGTGGTGATTGATGATCGCCTGCCTGTTGGAGACAACGGGTGCCTCTTTGTGCATCCTTTCTACAGGAACCACGAGTTTTGGCCCTGCCTGCTGGAGAAAGCCTATGCCAAGTAAGGATAGGTCCGCTCTTCAACCCAGGGCCTTGATGCTGGCCCTGACAGATGCTTCCCACCAGCCAGCCCTAAGTTTTGGGGCAGCTTTGCTGAATGCAAACAACGCCCGTGGAAGCATCAGAGCCTTTACCACCTAGCTGGTCATCCTCCATAAACAATTGCTGTGTGCAAAGCTGTGTTCAGACTGTTGGGAGTCACTTAGCAAGGGATGGGTCAGGCAGGGTTGGACAGAGATATGCACTGACAATGATATTATTGCAAGGGGTGGTATAAGGGATAATATCATGGTCATAGTTGGCTAAGAGTGCAGAGCAAAGAAAACAATTCTGACTTTCGGAATCACAAAGAGTCAGGCTGAGGCTGTACAGAGAAGGTGGCATTGAGTACAGCCTTGAAGGATGGGTAGACTTTCAGCAGGGGCAGAGGAGATACGTGGGGGAGGCATCCCCAACAATGGGGATGATTTGAGCAGAGACCTAGAAGTGGGACAGTTCAAAGTGAGGTTGGGGCAGTGGGGACCTGATGCAGCTGCTGTGAGACTGCATTTATGTGGGGGGTGCAGGGTAGGAGCTCCTTGTTATCATATGGTCCAAACACTGTGATTCAGGGGCTATTTTCAGGTGTTGACAAGCTCAAGGATTATAAACACCACAATTCACAGGTTGCTTTTACTCAACAGATGCTTACTGAGCCTTTAAACATATGCCAGGCGGGGCCGGCCGAGTGGCGCGGTGGTTAAGCGCTGGCTTAGGAAGCCAGCGGCCCCGGTTCGGGTCCCACATGTGAGGGTCAGTGACACTGCTCTCAAAAAATAAATAAATAAATAAATAAACATATGCCAGGCACTGTGCTTGGCACTAGATAGAAACTCTCAGACTGGCTCAAGTGGGTGTGTGCAAGTGTGCATGGGCAAGTGTGCGTGCACGCACGCACGTGTGTGTGTGTGTGTGTGTGTGTGTATGTGTGTGTGTGTATGTGAAGCCCCTGTCATAAAATCCCACACAGGTGAGTGACACATCAGAGTTAGAAATCAACACTAGGAGATGAAAAGGCAGAGGATCACCCCTTTCGAGAGAAAATGGACAGTGAAGAGTGTTACTGAATCAGATTTCCCAAAGAGCGTTCTAACCAATCCCTCATTTCACAAAAGGGGGCGCCAAGGCTTTGAATAGTGATGTGATGGCAGGAGTAAGTATCTAGCTGAAATCTGCTGAGGTCTTGAGTCATTTGACCAGGGGACATCCTGTCCTGGGCCCCAGGGAACAGTGATAACCCCACAGACTATCCCAGTGCCTGTCCTTACGGAGGCCAACATCCGAACAGCGAGACATCTCAACACTTCTTCCTTTTTGCATTTTTCCTTTTGAGCCAACTTGTAAAAAACTAAAGCATTTGCTCATTTCCAGTATCAAGAAGAGCTGTTCATTAGCATTTGAGAATGAAGCCCGGATAACAGTCGAGGTTGTTGAACCAATCCATAGGTTTGGGGAGGTTAATTCACATCTAAGCCACTTACACAAATACTCCCATTATCTTTCCAGTATGGAGTCAGGCCCCACCACTTCAGGGACTTGTTTTTTCCTGTGTGAAAGGTGGGGGAGCCTGGCAGTACACAGGAGAATTAGAACACTCGCAGAAAGAAATGATGACTCTGACCCCATTTGTTAACAGCTGACCTAAGGCCATCATTCAGCTTGAAAAGAAATGGGAAAATGGACCAGAAATCCACATTCCACTGCCTAGAGAAATCTAGCAGAGGATGAAATGTTTCAAACTATTAAGCTGTTTAAAAGCTTTCCTCTCCATCCAAAGAAGGAAGTTATAAAATGCAGGAATGAATCAAATAGAACTATAGCATATCAGAGCTGGAAGCAACCACTGTCAGCATCAAACTCTACCTCTCTTCTTTGAGATATGAGGAAACCGAGGCTCAGAATGGTGAAATGACTTGCCCAAGGTCACAGGGAGTTTGAGGCCACACTGGAATGAAAACTACTTGCCCTAGTCACGTGTTTTCCCATCATGCCTTCATACTGTCAGTCCTGTTGGAAAAGGATTTGTCTTTTTGCTTCTGTGGAACTCAGTAGGCACCACAGCACAAACATGGAGAACCCATCCATCCAGCTGGAGATGGCCCTCTTTCCCTCCAAGTGTGTAGGCAATACCGAGGGAACATGTGGACTTTGAACTTTCAACTGTCCTTGTAGGTGAGGAGTCTGGAAATGCATTGGTCAAGGCAAGCAGATATGCATATGTTGCGGGAAGCGGGTTGGGGGAAATCTATGTTTGCAGATTTTTCTCCCCTGAGGTCCTAAAATGGAGAGGAGGTTGGGGGATACAATCTGGCAGGCTGTATATCATCCCCATCTGCAGTTAAGAATTGCAGCATTTCAGCACCCTTTCTGGCTCTGATTTAGACAACAGAATTCTTCCCTCATTCATATCATTTCTGGGAAGACAAACATTTTCTCAAAATGAGGCTGAAGCAAAGGGATGAGAACAAGGCTCTCGCGGAATTCCAGGGTTCAGGTGACACAGCGTAGTGACAGGTGTGGTGAACACAGTTCTCTCTCTGGTTCCTTCCCTTTCTATCTCCTGTCAGCAAAGGGGGCTAATAATAGCTGCCATGTTCCTGAAGCATCAGCAGGATTCGTGAGCTCATGTTTGTAAAGCAGAGAGATAGCTCCTTGTCAAAACATCCAGCTGCCTCTGGGACAGGCTTTGTGGACATGTCAGAGAGACAGTGAGAGAAGGCTGCGGATGGAGGCTGCTGGCCGTCCTGTTCCTTGCTTTGGGTGTCTCTGTGGTGACTGCAGAATGGTATAGGTACAAGACATCAGATGAGGCCCATAGACAGTGAGGCAGTGGGCCCGAAGTGATGGAACCAAGCCTGGCAGCTGCTTCTCTGGAATGGCTCTGGTACAGCCTTCTTTGAAGCCAGAGAGGATCCCTGAGTGTATCACCAGGAGGACATGCTGGTGGGATCAGCAATGGGTTCCAGAACCCTAGCCTTTGTAAATTTCCAGTGTCCTCGGCACCAGGAACCAGAGTAATTGTGGGAAATCAAGAAAGGCAGACACTTGGAAACAGCAAGGCATAATCATGATCAAAGGTAGGCTTTGCTGTTGACAAAGCAAACACCCTGTAGATAAGAGTATAGTGTCTGGCATGGCCCTGTGTCAGAGAGAGGGAGAGAGAGATAAGACCTAAAACAAGTTTAATAACAAGTTGAGATTATTCACATGTTTGATCCTGTAGAATGACTTTTGTTCTATATACCCTTAGCTTTCTTTAATAAGGCTTTTTAAACCATATGTGACATTTGTGCCTGGGACGGTGTCCTGCTTATAGTGGCTGTTTGGTATATTCATATTTGCTGGGTGAATTTTCATGAAGACAGCCCCCAGAGCTGATCCAGTCAACCTCACCATTTCCAGGAAGCAAGAGTTTGGTCCAAGGTTGCAGGCCCCATTAGAAGCAGCTACATGGATAGACTAGGCCTCTGACCCCCCTGTAACTTTGCATTACCAGAAAGCAGACTGTAGTAGAAGTGTCCCCACTGCCACTGACCTTGGCATCCTCACCTATGTTACCTTCAGGAAAGTTGTTCTATCTCCTTGATGATTCCGGGGAGTTGGATCTGAGAATGGAAATGGGAATTCTGGATCAAGGTTTGGACAGAGTGAGAACAGAGGCTACTTGTGGCTACAGCTGGGCTCGGGGTTACTGACCGGGAGGTTTTTGAGGGCAGGAATGGGGTCTCATTCATCCTTGAATGCTTAATGCCTAGCATGATACCCTGCACACAGTAAGCACTTATCACTATCATTAAACTGAACAGGAAACAGTGGATCCTCATCATAATAATATCCAATATTTGTTAAGTGCTTACCGTAAGCCAGGAACTATGCTAACTCCAGCCCCGTGAGGTTAAGTAACTTGTCCAAGGTCAAGCAGCTAAATGCATAGTGAGGTTGGGACCTGACCACAGCACCTGCACTTCTAACCACTACACAATACTGCCACTTGTGGGGCTGCCCAGGGGAAAGATGGGGGTGAGGATGGCACACCGCTAGAATCTTCGCTAGAATCTCCATCCAGGTGAATGAAAAGTGGGTGGCCATGGTCTGGGGGTGGGTCAGACAGTCTTTCACCTGGGAAATACACAGAAGTCAGGTGAGCAGCCTTTCTTCCTGCAGTGTCTCACTGAAGGTTCTACAGGGGCTTTGGTCTGGCTTTCCCCTCCTAGGTTACACGGGTCCTATGAGAACCTGCACAGCGGCCACCTCCCTGATGCCCTAGTGGACCTGACAGGCGGGGTGGTCACCAGCATCGATCTGCACTCCTCCCATTCCAACCTGGTAATGATGGTGAAGACAGCTGCCAAGGCGAAATCCCTGATGGCCTGTAGCACCCCGGCGGGGGTGAGTAGAACAAGAATCCCTTTTAACTGGTTCAAGCCTGGGCCATTCAGCTAGGAAGGAGAGTGGCCAAGCAGCTGTCAGGGAGCCCTGATACTGCACTTTATTGAGGCCATGCCATGTAAGCCTCATGACAGCCCTCCCTCTGAGATAGGAATCGCAGAATTCACTCACAGAAGAGGATGAGCTCAGACGGACCATGTGCAATGTTCCCCTTCACACAACCAGGAAGTGGCTGAGCAGGGGCTCCTAGGTTGCTAGCTGGCTCCAAAGCCTTTGCCTAGTGCTTCCCCGTGACCAGAAGCAATGGGTCCAGAGTGACCAGTGATTGTATGTGAGAGTTGGGGGTGGGGCTTAATTCTCCCCGGCTCCAACTCTAAATGCAGCAAGCCAAGGGCAGAGGATCCCATTTTGAAAACTCTCCAAATGATTTGAGTTTGTTCTGAGACAGCCAGCTTCCTATCCATGAGGACGCTTCCTTCATTCTTTAAACACGTGGGCTTTGTCACATATCCCTAATCTGAAACGCCATCTCAAAACTAAGATGCACTGTAAACCTCAATTACTCATAGCACAAGGGTATGCCTGGCAGACAGGTTTTGTGCTGTGTCTCATGGATGATGAGTGATTGAAAGAGCGAGCAGCCCAGGTCCTCAGGACTCTGGGGTCTATTAGTTAACTGGGTGGTCTCTTGAGGTATGAACTGCCTTGGGTCTCAACCACCCAGGAGCCTTCACACTCTGCCTCTCTAGAGAAGAGGTCCAGGATATATGCCATTCTAATGTGAGTCAGTGGGACACTTTCACCCAGCCGAGGCTCAGCTGCTGATTGGATTGTGCTTTTCCATTTCTTTGAGGAACGTGTGAATGTTTGTTTAATGCATGGTCTGCTTTGCTCCCTTGAAGCCAACAGGTGATGACTCGAGAATGGAGAATGGCCTGGTGAGTCAGCATGCCTACACAGTAACTGGAGCTGAGCAGGTAAGGCTCCCATGGGCTGGGCCCCGCGTTCTTGCTCCTCTAAGTAGGAGTCAGAATCGCATGCCTTCAGCAAGCCCAACAAAACTGAAATGAGTAGTTATCACCTTTGCCCCATGGTGGCACCCGTCATGGACAGCCTCATTTCCTCTATTCATCCAGAAACTCTAGTGCCCGGTATCCTTATCCCCCAGGGAACCACCAGAAATTCAGCTATCTTTGATCTGATCTGAGAAAGAATGAGTGTCTAGCTACATTGGGGGTTTAGGAAAGCAGAATGAACTAGTCAATTGACTCTGGGGGAAGTTTTGCCCCAAAAAGGTTTTATTTGTAACATATCAACTAAACTGCTATAACAGAGATAACTCCAACATACGGGGTTCAAATAAGATAAAGTTTATTTTTCTCTCAAGTTAACAGGTGATTCCGGGGCTAGTAGGTGGCCGTGCCATCCATGACATGAGGCTTCTACCCGTGAGCCCAGGGTAGGTCCCCTTATCTCCTAGCTAGGGGCCCAGAAAAATGCCAGGGGACACTTACACATTTATATAGAAGGCACACATCAGGAAAGGCATATGCCATTTCCTCTCAGATTCCATTTGTCTGAACCTAAACATGTGGGCACGTCGAGGCCCAAGGGAGTCTGGGAAACACAGTCTCACTGGGATGCCATATGCCCAGCTAAAATGTTATTCTCATAGAAGAAGCAAGGATGGCATTCGAAGAAATAGCATTCCAAACTCCAGGGTATATTTTTCACAGGTGTTTACGGGACAAGGAATGCAGAGTATCAGGTTCGTTTCTAGCATGCTTTCTCCTACTTGCCTTCCCTCTCTATATCAATCCATCTCTCCTGTCCATTGACCTAAGGCCTGTTGCTCCATTGTTTCATGTTTTGGTGAATGTTCCAACCCACATCACAAGGACAATATCTTCTGTCTCCTGCCTGCCTCCCTAAGGAAATCAGTAACAAAAGGCTTCCTCTGTAAGCACTTAATACATGCTTATTGGATCAATGGATGGGCATGCTTGATTGAGTGAATGAGTACATTTGTACTTGGCCTGTGAAGATGACATTGCTGATCCTTCATCATAGAGGAGCTCAAATGACATTTCCCACAAGCAAGACAGAGGTTGTCCTGATAAACTCAGGCCAGAAGAAATCCTGGTCACAGCAGGTCCAGATCCCCTTCCTCTGAATTTTCCCAAGCCCCGCTCTGAATTCCCAATGGCGACAGCCAATTCCATCATCACACCCGGCCATGTTCAGATACTCTGCTCCCCATAGCTCTCTGTCCCAGATATGGACAAGCCTAGGCTATAACTAGCAAATAGGTTTTCTTAAAGTGTGTCAACCTTGATCCAATAACAATGCTGCCTAGATCACCATGTTGACAAGACTTTGGCATGGCTTCCAGGTTTGGGGAAAGAGAACTGTGATAGTGAATGCTATATGTGCTGGGTGTGAGATGAAGGAGCCGTGGTACCTACATGATGTATCTGCCTTTCCTACACAAGATCCTTTTGATACATTGAGACAGCCTTTGTTTCTCCTCTGGACACAGGGGAGAAGGGACTTGTGTATTCAGAGGTCCAGATGGCCATGGGATGTGAGTCCCCACAGAGGCAGGATATGGGGATGGCAGTGACAGCTAGGTTACAGAGAAGCCAAGTAAACACCAAGAGTCAAAGGAATGGAGTTGAACTCAGGAGCCAGGCTGTGGGCTCAGCTGGGGTTTGAGTTCCTAATGATTCCTCTCACAGCCCAAATATTTGCTCCCCCACAACACACACTTTAATTTGTTCTTATAATACACCGAGTGGTTTGAACAGGACATCTCCCCTGTGATGGTACGTGACTAAAACTAAGTGTCCTGAATGGTCTATTCTCACCATTCCTACCATTCTGAGGCTGCTGACACTTCCCAGCCTGTGTTCTACAGAGCACTAGCCTGACGAGATCCTCAGTGAAGCTTACCATATCCCCTACTTGGAGATTCTCAGTAGATATTTACATTTTAAAGGCTCTGAGAAGGCCTGTATTAATGATACCAGTACAGCTTGGTTTTCTTCTACCATTAGCCATGAAACCATTTTTTTTTCTTTTTTTTAGGAATAACTATTAATAACCTATGGAACTAGTATTCAAGAGAATACATTTAAGAAAATACTATCTTTGGGTAGACAACCAGGGTTATTTCTTGCTCAGTGGTACCCTTTCTGAGAGAGCTAACCAGGATCAGGGGTACTCAATAGCCAGGAGAGTGAAGCAAGTGAGCCAGCCCGTTCTCAGATGTAGCTGTGACCTTGGCCTCAAACGATTCCCTGAGCCACATGGCCTTGCCCCATGTGATCAGTAGGGCACTGACCAAAAGAGTGACACAGTCAGACAAGGGCCCAAGAACTTGACGTGGTTAAAGATTCCTCCTGCAGAAAGAGGTTATAACTTTCTGCAAGTGCTAAGATTGCACCAGCCCATAAATGCAATGTGCTTTTTAATCTGCTCATCCTCCCTCTGGGCAGGACACAGACAGGAAGATAAATGAAATTGGCATTTTTTATTATGTACCTCGCTTGGTCCATGACTCCCCTGGGCAATAGTGAGAGTGTTTATCTGCATGCCTCATTTAGCCCTCTTCCAGACCCCTCTAATCACTGGCCACCCTTCTCCCCTGTGCCCAGCTGAGCCCCTGACTCTTCGTTAGGCACTAAGGGTGGCTTATTAAGCTCTTCGGGCCACCAGGCAAACCACTTCTTACATCCTGCTCTATGGGCTCCTCCAGGTGCTGGCAGTTAATAATACGCTGTATGTGAGACCTGGAGTGCCTGGGGGTGGGGCAGGGAGGGGCAGGAAATCTGGGTTTCTGCCAGGAGCACCCCTCCATCCCATATGACACTAAAAGCCAGATCACCTCCCACTGCAGTGCCAGCCAAAGATGGGAGCAGACAAGGAACAACCCCAGAAAAATTAACCTTACCCAAGGCCAATTCTTGGGCAATTGTCTGACTGCGCTGCTCCTTCAAGGCCATGCCCCACTGGTGATTACATGGGCTTTGGCCAGGTGGCCCAGGGGTTATATGTGAAGTTAGGGTCACAGCCACATCTGAGCATGGGCTGGGCATTGGAGCAGCTATACCCTTATCTACCCCCAATTCCAAAATTAAGAGCCTGAGCTTTGGAGACTGACAGTGGCTGGGGTCACAATTCTGCCTCTGCCACTTACTCTGTGGCCTTGGGAAAGTTGCTCAGCCTCTCTGATGCAAGACAGGGATTATATCAAAATCTACCTCTGAGGATCGATGGACATAACGCATGTCGAGCACCCCGCTGGAGCCTGGCTCCAAGCCCTGCCTCCACACTAGTGGTTTTTTCCGTGTGGTGACATTCCCCTTGGCCTCCTCCGACCCGGACTCAATGAATAAGTTCGCCTCCTCCCTCATCCTCCAAGCCTCTGTCTCCACAGACAACATTAGCACAGATCAATATCGCAGCTACAGCTCAATCATGCTTTAATTTCTCTTTCCAGACTGAGGGCTCCTGGATCAGGGACTGTAGGTTCAAAGGGTGGCTATTATTTCGTTGTAATTTTTCAACAGTCCTGCCCTCTGGCCTCAGTGGTCTGAAGGAGCAAATGTGCCAACCTCCCTATCTGGGAGAGTGATGACGAGGTCCCCAGGGGAAAGGAAAGTCCAGGTCATCAGGGCGCCCTGCTCATCAACAGAGGCAGGGTAGCCAGATGACATGGGCCAGGCTTGGTATCTTGATTCCCCCATTGTCTCTGTCTTGCTCAAATCAGCCTCCTTACTCAGGACAGCACTGTGGAGACTCCAGACTCCAGCGCAGTTCCCAACGGGAGTCTGGCAGGGAAGCAGCTATGTCTACGGAATAGAGATGCTGGCTGTGACAGGGCTTGGATGAGGCTGGGGACCCATAAAGTTCCCCCCTTTGCAGCCTGCGGCAACATTCTATGCTATTTATCTGCTATTAAATTTCAGCTCATCCAAGAACCTGGGATGCAGCTGTATGGAATGATGAAGCTACACCTGCCCTGCAAGGTGCTGAGCAGAAAGGGGCTGTTTTCTTCTTTAGCTCATTCCAACTCCACACAGGCAGCAGACATTGATTTTTTTTTTTCCTTTCAATTTTTTTTCTGGCTGCAGCCAAATGAGGTCAGAAGTTAAATTAGTCCTCGGAGGTAAAAAGCAGCTGCATTCGTATCCCCACTTTCTGCTGACTTTTGCTGGGGCGGACTGACATTTTCTTTTCTGTTCCTTACAGATTCAGTACAGGAGAGGCTGGGAAGATCTTATCCGGCTGTGGAACCCCTGGGGCCACACCGAATGGCAAGGGCGCTGGAGTGACAGGTATGTCTTCTGAAAACCTCTTCATCCATCACTGAAACCCAGTGTTCAGAGTGCACCCTGCCCCAGGAGGGTGGCGTCTGTCTCCCCTGCTGTGGATCTCACTGCATGCTTTTCCAGTTCACACCTATGTGTGGCCGTAGGTCCATCTCACACTCCCATGATGCCATTCACCAAGCATCTTTTAGACATCAACTGTGTACTATCTGTACTAAGTACACTGTGTTAGGTGGGTGTTGTGGGATAAACAGGGATGACAAGACCCAGTCTGTCCTCCAGAAGATCACAGTCTAGAGCTGTGCACCCAGAGATCCAGAATTAGTTACCAAAAAAAAAACAAAAAAAAAAAACAGAACAAAAATGGAGGGCGGATCAGGAGCCAAGTTCCACCTAGCGGAGAGAACTGGAGACAAGGTGCCTCATCCCATAAAGGGTCCCATGGGATTCTGGTCCTGATGATGCCGTGTCCTTGGGATAGAAAAAGTTTAATTTGGGGGGGAGTTAGGGGAACTGAGGCAAAAATCTAGATGATCTTTTTACTCAGTCCAGCTGGGTCGCTGTCCTGCCCTGCTGATCTGGACTCTCACGGGAGACCGATGCTCAGAGGAGTGAATGAAACTAAGCAGGTCTCAGATGCCCATGGTGGCCATGTCCCAGCCAGTTGCCCCCTGACAGCTGACCCCTTGGGACCTGACTGTGTGGTCAGAGGTTCCCACACAGAGAAAGCTTGGCTGGCATTTCCCAGCTGCCAGGAGGACTAGTCCCTGGTTCCACTCCCTCGCTGCCTGAGAGTGAGATGGTGGTCCTGAGTGGGACAGAGAGCCTGTGATAGGTACCTGCTCCACTGGGCCCAGGAGGGCCCAGCCCTGTCACATTCCTCTGAGGACCTGTATATCCATGAAAAATGCTGAGATGCAGCAGTGGTCACAGCAGCATTGAGATATGTGGCGAGAAGGGCGGAGTGGGAAAGAGAGCATGATCTAAAAGGAAATGCAAAGCATTCAGACATACAGGTGAACAGGACCCAATAAGCAGTGAAAAGCAGTCCCCAGAGTGGCCCAATAGCCCAGGCAAGGCTGTGGCAGGGACCTTACCAATCCTCCATGAGCACCAACAGCTGATGTGAACCCACATAAGTGAGCACTCAGCAAATGGGAGATGGAAATACCATTAGGGTGAAGGGTAGGAAAGCAAGGGAGAGGAGGAGGAGGAGAGAAACAACATGAATTCATAGCATAAGCCCGGTGTGACCTCAGCTGAATCCCCGCCACAGAAGGGGAATGAATGAACTTGCAAAAGCAGGAACCACTGGGCAAAGTTTGCACTCACTCACCCTATCTCCTTTCTCTTGCCTCTGGTCTTCCTTCCTTCCCAGCGGTGCTCTTTGCCCTTTCTAATGTAAACCTTGACCACTTCTGGCCTTTCCCAGTTCTCCTTCCTAATCATTACCCCAAGCTGCCGAATATGGCCCAGCGGGTAGTAAAATTATTCAGAATCCCTGATTTGGGGGTAGCTATTAGGGGCAGGACTAGAGGAGGGGCAAATGTCAATGACACAGTCTTCTGGGATGGGAGAAGAGACCAGGCATACCACAGGAGGTGATGTTTTACCCATGTCACCCATACTAAATATCAAATGAAGGCCAACAAGGGATGCTAGAGATCAGGAAGGAGAAGCCTCCAATGGGCAGGCGTGTTCAGAGAAAGCTTCCGGATGGGATTGAACTTGAGCCCAACCACCAAAACAAAGGATGCCTCACTTGGGAAGAGATCAGTGTGTAGGTGGAGAAGAGTAGTCCGCTGTGCTGAGCCAGGAACAGTCACAGTGTGTTCAGGGCCAACAAGCTGGCCTGAGGCAGAGGAACCGGGGAGAGAAGTTGGGAGCTGGGGCTGAGCCCATGCCAGCTTAGAAGTTGGGATTCACACCCTCCAGGCCTGGGGGTTTATGAAGGCCTCTGAGCAGGGCAGAAATGTGTGCACTGCACAGACTGGGGAGACGGACCGAGCAGCACCTCCTCTGTAGGATCAGGGATTTTGGCTGAGTGCTGAGGTTCACCATTTCCCACCAGAAACCAGGCTAGAAGGAAGCGACGGGGCCGCATAATCACTGTCTCTGTGCAGGTGGTCGATTTCCTCCCTACTTTTTAAAGAATGGAGATGGATGGAGAGAGCCAGGTGGTCTAATCTGAGTCATAATTGAAATTTCAGCCGCACACACTTAAAGGCAAACTTGCATGAATCGATAGTGTATTGATTTATACTACATTTATTTTCCCTTACACACTGCAGAAAATGTAATTATCGCTTAATTATAAAATTGCCGTTTTACCACAGCACATCTGACTGGCTCAACCTACAGCCAGGAGGCTGAGGGGTGGTCCCTGCCTCACTCTCCCAGCACAGAGGTGACCCAGGCCCTCTGTGCAAGCCACTCACAGGGAAAGATCTCATTATACTTCTGTGTCCCTGGGGCCTGTTGCCTCTGCGCATGCCTCCACTTTGAGGAGCGGGCTGAGGAGAGGGCACCTGTTTCCTTCTGCCTGTGAGGGTATCCTCCACCACAGACCCTAGGACTAGCTTCTGGGATACATTACCCCAATGAAGTGGGCAACTTTAATTATGAATTAAGCAAGTCAAAAAATATTGCATGCCTACTGTGTGCCAAGGCATTGTGTTAAGCCCCTATGAGGATATCATTATGGTGAGCAAGGCTCATGGAACTTGGAGTCTAGTGAGGGACAATAAGAAACAAACAAGCACGAGTAACACAGGGTACTAAGTGCTGAGACAGGAGTGGCACAGGGTGCCATGGGGCTCAAAGGAGGGGCCCCAGCTCTGGAGGTATGTATAGTGGGAGTATTCGAGGGGGACAAGCAAAGTTTCCTATCAGAAGTGCCTTTTAGGAGGAAAGATGAGTGAAAGTTATTACAGGACTGAAGGGAGGAATGGTATTCTAGGCAGAAGGAGCCTCATGGTGAAGGCCAAGAGGCAGGAGCATGGGACAGGTATTTCTAAGGAAATGAAGACATTCATTGTTACTGGAGCATAGAATTCAAGGGTGGCAGTGCGGTGGGGAAATAGGGAGTTGCTCAGATAAAGTTGGAGAGGTAGGCAGAGGCCAAGGTTCTGCTTGAGAAGTTTGAACTTCATCCTGAGAGTAAAAGGGAACTTCTGGTGTGTTTCAAGCAGGGAAATTCCACAATCAGATTTCTCTCTTAGAAAGATCATTTTGATGGCAGTGTGAAGAATGGATGGGAAAGTGGGCAGGACTGAGTTCAGGGAGACCATTTAGAAGTCCAAGAGGGAGGTCAGGGCTCCTGAACTAGGAACACATCAGGAGGGATGGAAATAAGTGGATGGCTTTGAGAGGAGCTTCGGAGGTAAAATTATTAAATCATTAATATTGATTTCAAGGCCACCAGGGGGTTCTGGTGGAGATAGGGGATGGACCATAGCCTGTATCCATCTAAAGCTAGGGAAAGAGGATCAGGCTAGGGGTAGACTGGCAGCCATCAACATATAGAGAAGTACTGACTCATGTCACTAGGTAGAATGGCACTCTCCGTTTGCACCCAGGAACTAATGGAGGCCTGTACAAAGGGCCCCTGTTGGGCCACATGTGGTTGAGATGACACGCCCTAGGAGATCTCACCCTGTGTTCTGTCTGTGCATGCTCAGGTCTCCGGAGTGGCGGGAAACCCATGACCGATGGAAAAGACAGCTGTATGAGGATAAAGACAATGGCGAATTTTGGTATTTACTCTCCTTTTATTTTTTTATTTTTATTTTTTTCTGAGGGCAGTGTCACTGGCCCTCATATGTGGGACCGAACCTGGTCCGCTGGCTTCCCAAGCCAGTGCTTAACCACCGCGCCACTCGGCCGGCCCATCTCCTTTTAAAACTGTATTTTAAATCTTTAACTATTGCCCAAACCCTCAATCCCTATCCTTTCCTTAAACGTTTGTGAGACTAGAGATTAGCTTTGCAGAAACTTATGTAGAGGAAGCCTTTTCTCTCCAAGACACAGAAGCTTTGGACTGCAAATTACTTACGTGCTCTCAATTTGTATGAGTATTTCTGCTCTGAAATATTGGAACTTCCAGGAAATGTTAATGGTAAAAAGGGAATATTGACACCAAAGCTTTGAAACCAAGAGTTTCCTGGAAACTAGGATGCATGGTTATTATGCCTGTATCTTGTATGCTTCTTCTTGGGGCCCTGGAGTTTTACAGTTTCCCTGGCATAAATTCTAAAAGAGCAGCTCAGCTCAGCAGTCATCTCCCAGCCCTGATTCGAGAGTTCTGGGTGAGACATTGATGTCATTGCCCAGCAGCTATGTAGGACTAGATGTTTTGAAAACACGTTTCTAGCCTTATACTCACATCTTAAAAGACACAATAGACATCTTTCTGAGGGGTTGACTAGTTTGTTTAGTGACTTAGTTAAATAAAATTTAGCATGTGGGAAAAGGAGGCTGGATCTAAGTAATTAGGAATCAGAGGGAGAAATGCAAATGAGAAGGAAAAATATTTTCAGTATCTCTACTTTAATCACAGCGTGAGGTAGGATTTTAGGTGCTGAATGCATCCTATCCTGATAAAGGGCCCCAGGGAGAGGCAGTTTTCCTCATCGTGTGTAGGACCCATAGCAGAGAGAGGCTGGCAGTCATCCTGCTAGACGAGTGGGCTCACTATTTGATCAGTGGGTTGAGGACATGACAGTTAATGACAAAGCCCTTGCCAGTTGACATGCAGAACCCAGAATTTGACTCTGACCTTGTCCTCCCAACCACTGGAGGAAGCAGAAGTGTACTTGACCACAATGAACCAGAATGAGGGTCTGATCTTTGGTAGGACAGTAGTAAGTCAATGGATACGGTAGCTGATAGGCAAAGGTACAGTCAAGTGATGGGAACCCCCACCCTAAGGACAAAACCAGGGGTCATTAAATGATGTGTATCTATTTTTAACAGGATGTCATGCCAAGATTTCCGAGAGAATTTCTCCTGTTTGTATATATGTAATGAATTTCCAATCAGCCTGGACCATGGAAACATGACCCATGAAAGATGGTCTCAAGAGATGGTTAAGGACCACATTGGTAATTATTCTGCCAGACGGGAAGCTGCCAGTCCTAGCCCTATTCTGGCTTCAGGACTCAGTGGCCCCTGATTCTGGACCATCAGCCCAAAGTTGGCAGGAGGGGAATTTGTCAGCCTAAAAGAATAGCTACACTTCTCCAAGGGAAGCGGTTGCTGGTGGGGGTAGGCAGGAGAATCTCAAATATGCCTCTCCTGCCCTTTTGTGCTCTCTCATCCCACTGTCCTTCTGGTAAAATGCACCCAGCTCCCAGGAGTAGGACAGGCTCACTGCTCTTCAGTAATGATCTGGGGCCATTGGAGAACTGTAGAAAGACACTGGGCAGAAGTCAGAGTCTGGGTTAAACCCTTGTCCTTACCACTTAGTGGCTTTGTGACTCTGCGAATATACTTAGCCTCTCTGTTCTCAGCCTCCCATCTGCAAACAATGGAATTCGTAATCCCTATCTGCCCCTTGAAACCACAAGCACCACCCAGACATAAAAGAGAATATTCCTGCCCCCTTGTTTGGTGTATCCTGTAGCAGTGTGCTGAGGTCCCAGAGGTAGGCCCTCAGTCTCCCCTGAAATGAATCTTGTTGTTATGACCTTAGAAGAATCACATATTCTCACTGCACCTCCCATTCCCCATTTGTGATATGGATGAATGACATACAATAGCTTCCTGGGAAGATGAATCTGAGTATGCTTACATATCCTTGATAGGTGAGGCTGTGTAAACAAATGTGTGAGTGAGTGAGTGAGTGAGTGAGTGAGTGAGTGAGTGAGTGTTTGCACTCCCTCTCCTTGGCACCTACCTGTCTAGAATGGTTTTCTTGAGTGACACCCCCCCCCCAGGGTGTCCCTTTTCAACCTCCAGGCTCTTCACTCCGCTGGTCAGACTAGTCACCAGGAGGCCATGGGCAGACTCGAAGGAGCCTCTCAGTCACTCTTGTCAGCAAATTTGCTGATTCATCTACCTGAGCTGTGCCTGCCTAACTGTGGGGCCAAAGCCCTCTTCCTTGGAGATAATTCAAATGATGCATTGGGCCCATTTTTGGTAATTCCTTACCAGAAAGAGATGGGAGGCAGCATGCAAGCAGTACCTGCTAGGTACTGCTGACTCACTTCAACGTATCATTTTGTTCAACCCCACGAAAGCCTATCACCATGATGATCCTCTGTCTCCTTATCCCCCTTTCACAGCTGCCCAGTTGTGTCCCAAACCTTCTGATGTGTATTAATTCATCCCTGTCTTGAGTTCCTTTCATTCTTTCATGCACCTGAACTTACTGATTTTCACAGCCCATGTCTCTCTTGTTCTGGTTTTGATGCACTCACTTGGGTGATAGAATATTATGAATTGCCATCTCTCTGCCTATTTTCCTTTCTCCATTGGTGCTTCGGGGGTTAACATCATTTCAAGGCTCATACATACTTGAGGACTCTGGAGTTTTTATTATAAAAATAGTCTTCAACTTTATAGTTTAAGAAACATTTTCACCAAGTGGGGGAATATACTCCCCCTCCTCATTTTTAAAAAGAGACTGAGGCTCACAGAATACAGAAGGTTGTTCCGCAGCAACTAACTTGGGTTCTGGGACCTAAGCCTTAGGTCTCCAAATCCAGAGTTTCTAACCCAACCCACCAGGGCTGTCTGAACTGGCCCTGGCCCCATCCAGGAGCCCCAGGAGCCAAGCTGAGCTCTAGTAACAGCTCTTTCTCTTGCAGAAGGACCTCAGAGGGATGCACAATACTTCTTCTCTGTGTCAGAG
This sequence comes from Aselliscus stoliczkanus, assembly GCA_033961575.1. NCBI lineage: Eukaryota > Metazoa > Chordata > Mammalia > Chiroptera > Hipposideridae > Aselliscus > Aselliscus stoliczkanus. The sequence continues at coordinate 48,898,623 of CM066730.1, read as the reverse complement.
AGCACAGAAAACAACAATGTCATTGTGTCCTTCAACATCATGCCACAATGCTTACAGGCAAAAGATGAATATCCACTGGGCTTCCAGGTATACAAGGTAAGACAGCCTGCTTCAGGGCTTGCTCTTTGGGGACATTTGTGTATAACCTGGGGGAGAGAGCAGCCAACCACGCTGCAAGAATTCATTGAACCACAGCCACAGAGATAAAAACCCAAAGGGGCTATCGAGTTCATCTGGCCCAACACTGTAAATTTGCAGGAAAACTGTAGACAGAGAGGAGATTAGACTTGACCAAGTTTACAACGGGGCACACCTTCTGCCTGTGTCACTTGTCAGCATTCCCTGGTAGGCTGCAGGCTCTGATGCTTGTTGCTTAAAACATAGTCTAGTCCAAGACCAGCTGTCATAACAATGCAGATTCCTGGGACTCTGAATCTGAATCTTCATGGAAAGAGCCTGAAAATCTGCATTGTAATGAGCTCCCTGGGTGATGCCTATGGACTGGAGAGTTTAAGAATGATTGGCTAAACTTTGGGAGGAGTTTAAGAAAAAAATAACCCTGGGTAAAGCCAGGAATATGTTTTTCTCGTATGTTTAGACCAGTCCATTCATAGCTTGGTGGTTGGTTTGCAAGCATCTGCTTGGCCACTCATCCACCTAGCCTCCCCTCCTCCTACTTCATGGCACTCCCAACCAGCTTTTCATCTCCTAAGGGGCCATTTCCTCACCCACAAGCCTGCATACACCCTAATTCTAAGTAGGTAATTAGAGAATTCATTTTTGAAAATACCACTTAAAAGAAAAGAGTTACAACAGAAAATGCTCCTGCTCCCTCCTCTACCCCAAATAATTTAATGCAACCCAAAGAGTAAGTGAATCATTCTGAAATCATATACCCACAGCCCGTCTGTCTGCACTGACTGCATAACTAAGATAATGCAACCACCCAATGCTGGGATCTCCTCACCTCATATTTGACTTGAAGAAACTGAGGCTCAGTGAGGTTAAGTGACATGGTCAGAATTCATGGCAGAGCTGGAGGCTGGACAGCAGAGTCATCCAAGCTTGTCATCGAACACGCCCATCACCTCTGTGGCTGGGGCTCTGATTACATCATCTCTAGGAATCATCTCAGTTTCTGTTCATTGAGACTAGGCAGCTTTCCTAACCATCTTTATGGACAGGTGGGGCTCCTGGGCACTCCACTGTCATGGTGGAACAGTCCTGTATGCTGGCTATACTTCACTGTACTAAGAAGGCCTCCGAGTGATACAATACTTCAGAGTGCCTAGCATATTCACATTCATTATTCCAAAGACCCCACTTTTATAGATGTGGAAGCCAAAGCTGAGAGCAAGAATGACCTACCCAAGGTAAAACAAGGAGGTGATGGGGGAGTGTTTGATACTACATCTGGTCCCAGGTCCAGGGCTCTCAGTAGGGCTTATGCACTTGCCTTTCTAGCAATGCTCACAACTCAAGGAAAAACAATGATTCTGGCTTTAGAAGGAGGAGAACTCTTTGGGTTCTGCTGTCTCTAAGCACATCTCCACTTCCTAGTTATATGAAATCAATGGAAAAGAAATTATTGGGATTTAGTACAGTATTTCTGAGGTGCCTCAACCCTGCTGAGGCTATCAAAGATTATCTCCTAATGATGCAGTAGTTGACAGTAGACATTTTCATTACCACCAGATACCTGAACACCCTTTTCATATGGTGGGGGAAATTTGGTGGAAGGCAGGACCTATTTTCCCACTGCAGCGGAGGCCAAATATTCCCTCTCCCCAGCCCCCACATGCAAAGAGACAGATTTGTGACCCAGGCTTGTCCAGTTAGGTGCTCCCCTCATGCCCCATCCCCACATACACACTCTTGGTTACTCTGGGCTTTGGCTGTTAAGGAAGTAACTGAAAGAGGTAGGACCAGCCAAGGGATTATTTGCAGCAAACCTTTGGGCCCAGCAGCAGCAATGTGGGCAGATCCTGTGGTGCTGTCGAGCTGTGTAGCCATCTCATCTGATTCCTGCCCACTTTCTAAGCTGTATTCTCTTGACGTCACATTGGCTCTGTGAGCTAGCCTTCCCATAAATGACTTTCTGCTCGACCTATTCTGGATTAGTTTCCATTGCTTTCAGCCAGGAATCTCAAATGATTCAGGTGCTCTCTAAGAGGTGTTCCCCAATTCTCTCCTCTGAGAAGGACAAAAAAAAAGGAATGGGAAGGGTTGGGAAGGAATTGAGACATCTGGTCTACCCAGCCAGGCTTGAACAGTTTAGGGCACTAAACAGGACTACTAAAAATGTCTCAGCCAACTCTTCCCTTTCCTGATGAGAGACAGAAGCTCAGAGAGGATATTGAGGCTGCCTAGCACACAACTCCTGAGGGTGCTGATTGCATTGTCATCAGTGAGTGGTGCTCCAGAGCTGGACCTTGTGTTAACCTTGTGTTAACTGATTTGCCAAAGTCTTTACAGTTCAGGAGCCCTGGCAAGATTGTGATCATATCTGTTTTTGTAAATGCTTCTAAGCCCATTCCTCTACTTTTCAGCTAGAGATGCGTTATTTCTCAGCTATCCACTTTGCTAAAGGGGCATTCAGACCCAGGATCTCCTCTGGCTCCGTGGAGATCGCAATGGATCTTGCAGGATCCTGATTGAGTTAAACACCAAAGAATAGTCCAGACCTTGATACCTCAAGAGACACTTCCACAGTTCAGCTGAGAAACAGGCTATTGTTGGTACCAGCAACCAGGCTCTAATGGTGTTTGTAGGTAGAGTGCTGGCCAGATGACAACAATATGTAGTGCTCCGGCCCTGGGGTGGGCCTGTGACTCTCCAACTGCTATGGGAGCACTGCTCTGCCTTCATCAAACTGAACATGGGTTATGTACAAATAGGCAAGGAGAAGATAGAACAGAGAAAAAGGACAAGAGCAGACAACCCATCTCATCTTCACCCCAAAGCTCCTCCCCCAAACTGGGACTTTCCACCTTCCTTCCGGCTCACTCTTGCTCTTTGGAGTAGTTTGCCTGGGCAAATCAAGTGGTCTGTACTCACAGGTAGAACCCAGCAGCAGCAGTAGAAAAGAAATGCAACGCAACTGTGGAAGACAGTGCCTGGTGGTGGGTCTCAATCACAAAAGAAGCAACATAGTTTGCTTTATTCCCACCCCTGCTGTTTGGATGGCTGAGCCTCAATTTCCACATCCATAAAATAGGGTGCCCAGCATCTGCTTGCAGGATTACTGTGACAATCCAACACAGAATCACTTTGCAGACTGTGCAGTGGCGTAAAAATGGGCTGCATCCTCAGTGCTTCCTCTGCCACATGGAGAGACTGGATCGTAGATATTTCAGATGCACACATCCATTCCCTATGAACACCAGGGTGCCTAGAACAAATTCCCATCACATTTTACAGTGGCCTGATGAGACAAAAGAAGTTTGCAGTTCATTGGAGCTCTGATGTTGAGGAGTTTACATTTGACCCAGGTTCTGTCTTACCTCCAGGCTCCATCAATGTCACTTTTCTTCCCAATCTTATCATCATCGCTATGACAGGTAACGATAGCTGGCTGAGCTGACAAAGAGAAAGTCTCTTCCTCTCAGGTACTTTCTTCTCCTCCTCAGTTTCCTTCCCCTTTTTGCTCCCTACAATGATTCGATTTCCTTTTTCACAGCTCTGCATAGGGAATGAGTAATGGTCCCTGTTCATTTCCAGGTGTGCCAGGGAACAGGCTGACAGTGCAAGAAGAAGGTATGCAGGGCCCTGAGCCATGCTGCTAGGAGCTGTTTGCCTTTGCATATTAGTTTGGGTTCCTGACCCTGTTTTTCTTCTTCTTCCCCACAGGTCGACCCTAAGGTATGGTTCACCGCTGTCCTCCCTGGTTTTCTCAAGCCTCTGTTGCTGTCCGTTGGTAAAGCGTTATGTCTCTTCCAGCACTAGTGGCCTTGACATGTCTCTTGCTGATGATAAGGCTTACGCAGCTGGTTCCCATTTATTTGAGAGGCAGGGCTAAAGGGGGTAACTTGAGGGGATCTTTAGCCTCATATATTCTTTGTCAGCCGCCAAATCCACCACAAAGAAGATGGCATGCTATGCAAATGCAACTTCAAGCCACATCCTTTCATTCCTCTTACAACCAAACTGTCAGCCATCTGAAGTAGATATTTTGACTCAACATTGGTGAAAGGTGGCTTAAAGTATGAGTAAGGATGGAAAAGCACAGATGGAGTTTGGAAAGCCTAACCTCACAGGCACTCAGGCCCCTTAATTGGATGTGGGCTCTCTGGTGCGGTTGCTGCCGGGGGAGGAGCCTGTGCCTCGGGACCACTGACGGAGGCAGGGAGTGGGTGGTGACTTAGCCTGCTGGCTGGTTCAGGGGAGCTCCTCCAGGTTTTCCAGGGGTGTCCCAACAGTTAGACAGCGGCCAGACAGGGTGTCTCCAAGCAGGGGATACTCAGCAGCCCCAGCAACAAAGCAGGCAGCAAAGAGGCTGTCTATCACAGCAGTAACCCAGCCACAGAGCTGGGTTTAGGATCCGATTTGGGTCTCCGGCACCCCAGTCATGGAAAAGGAACTTCTAGAAGGGCTTCAAGGAAAGCACTCAGGTACAAAGAATAGTTTGGTGTTGCAGTTCCCAGAGCTGGAGAGCAAGGTGGGGACTTGATCCAGGAAACATGCCCCCATTCTCACACTTCTTGCTGCCATTGAGCAAGTCTGCTCTGAAGGATCAGGAGCCTGGATAGGGCCCCAAGGTGCAGTGGAGGGAGGAGGGCAGGAGAGCAGGGGAGCAGGGAATGCCTTATCTTCTAGATTATAGGGGGCACGATGCCCACACATGTGTATCTGCACGCATGAGCACATAGACATGTGTGTTCATGCATGCACTCGAGCACACACACGCGCGCGCACACGTGCAGACAGAGCCACAGGTCAGTGCTGACTCTCTGAAGAAGAACCGAGCTCATCATTGCTTTTGCCAGAAGGGCCCAAGCAAATCATGCTCCAAACCCACTGGGGCTGCTGTTAATGCCACCAGAATCACTTTGGAGTTTCCACCCTGCCCCCTGCTGCATACCTGGGACAGTGGCCTAGCTCCTATCTCATCCCAAGGCAGAGCTCACAAATAATCATTTTATGCTGCCTAACAATTCTAAATGGAATCCCCATGCTCGACTGTATTGGGGAAAATTTATTTAGTAAGGGGTTTTTATTATGTAATACGTATGTGACATCCAGTAATAGGAACTGCATTATATTTATTGTTTTATCTCTAAGAAAATATTGAAATAAAAGGAAAATGATCAGGGCTTATTATTCTTCAATGAGAAGAAATGTCAGGGCTCTCTGCTGGAAAGATGAGATGGAAGGACTGAAAGGAGTCCAATTCTGCAGTGCTGTAGCAGTCCAAAGGGTGCTTTGCAAAAGGTTCAGGACAGAAGGGGCATTGGGGACTCCCAAAGTAATTCAGTGTTCGCACAACCTCCCTAGTTTTCATGGAAATCTTCTTTATATATAAGCAGAGAGATAAACCCAGAAACACAGGATGCTGTTGGGTTTAATGAGGCAAAATCATGCATCAGATTTCTTTGCATTCATTGCAGTGTTAGCATCTATATTAAATGATAGTCTAAACACTATTGCATTTTGAAGGTTCAGGTAAGCACCATCTTCCCTTTCAGGGCCACTAGTACTGTTGTGGTAAATGGAGAGGGGTCTGGAAGGTAGTGGGTCTCTCCTGTTGGCTGGGATGAATGCAATCAGGAAGATTTCTCACCATCCTCATGTATCCTCTAGTTCCAGCATTTCCGGGAGAGGTTGCCACCTGCCTTTTTTTCCCCACTCCGAAATCCTTGCAACGGCATAAAGACTAAAACCAAATGGAACTTCACAAAGCACTTCACTCTGAGCCCGGGGACCTATGTGGTGGCTGTGTCTGTGTGGAGAGAAGTTGAGTTCTTGCTCCGAATCTTCCAGAAAATGCCAGGCAGTGACAGGTAAGAACCTCTGGGGTTCTAAGTGTTTTATTCTACTTTTTTTTATAAAAACACATTGCGTCATTCTGTGCAGCACATACTGTTTCAGCATGGGCCCCACTCTCAAAACACTCACCACAAAGTGGGGAAAATCTGTGAACCAACAACTAGACCACGAACAAGAAGGAACCGTTGCTCAATGGAAATGCCACATCACACGAGAGGACAAAATGGAGGGGCCCACCTCTGGGAAGAGGTACACAGGAAACCTTCTTGGAGGAAATGGCATTTGAGCTAGCTAGTCTTTGATGGAAAACATAATTTAATGTTTCAGAGGGGAAGACAATGCAGGTGGAAGAAAAAAGCATGAGCAGAAGCAGGGAAGTGGGTGAGCACAGACAGGGCTTGTTAAGTGATGTTGGCCATACAGGAAGGTAGCACACAATATACATGGTCATTGTGTGAAATGTGGCCAGAATGTGGGGTACAACAGGGATAAAGTGAAAGATGGGCCTGAAAGATAGAGTCCAATCATGACGGGTCTTCAATGCCAAGTTAATGGTCAAGACTGGTATCAATGAGTACACACCCTGCTAGGTGTCTCATCCCCTCTTGTACCCAAGGTAGATATCACTATAATCATGGCAGTCTTTACAGTTAAGCATGGATAAGGCCTTCTGAACCCAGCATGCCAGACAGCCACCGTGCCGCCAATCACAGTTGGAACTTGAGACAAAACTTACCTGCCACCCTGGTAATGGGGGTTGCAGTACATGCATAGCTATGAAAAGAACCATTTACTAAATGGTTTGAGGACAAGATGACAAAAGACTGGACACATGGTTATGATGCTCATCTGACTGCTGACTGCCATGTCTGCCTGCTTTACATCCTGCAATGCTAAGGCTGTCCACTCGTCTTTGATGTACATGTCCAGTGCCACCTAGGGTGCCTTCAATGTGCAAGTTTCCATTTGACTAGTTATCTGGTCATCCTTGTCACACTGTCCCCCTGATTTTCTAGGAACCTGGGCAGCAATTTCAACCCCAGAACACTGAAGGTAAGTGGATGGCAAGGTTTGACTGGTGAGCTTCCTTGGCCACATCCCATCCCCAAGAGTTCCTGTCTCCTTCCTTCTTGCTTTACCACTGACCAATGAAAACAGAGACAGCATATAAGCCCATGATGGCTCAAAGGGGCAAGGCAAGGGTTCGAGAAGACCAGGCCTCCCAGGCCAGGCTGGATCCTACCATCTTCCTTCCACAAACTTCCATTTTTCCAGTTCCCTAAAGGTTTTCATCCGATGCTAGATGAAGCCTCTCTCTCAGATATGGGGGAGTTCTTGTGCCCTCACTGTACAGATAGGTAGCCCCTTCCCCAGAAATTTGATGGTGGCTGTTTTCCCTTTGATCCAGGCAGGTCTTCCAGAGAATGGCTCCCAACAAAGCGTGTTCTACAAATATGCTCAGCAGGTAGAGTACTTAGCATGGGAACAGGTGATGGAGGGACCGTCTCTCCCAAGCTTTATCAAGATACAGAGAGGAAAAGTGACATAAGTTATTTTATCAGCCTTTTTCTCTGGATGTCTCCAGAATTGATCTGGCTACCAAACCCTGGAGAGAAGTGATGCCCTACCTGGGTGACATCTGGGAGGAAATGTAGAGCTTGGAAAAAGAAAGGCTCATCATGGGTGCGTGTGTGTGTGTGTGTGCGCGCGCGTGCTCTTTAAATCTTTAAACAAGCAATTGGAAGCACCCCTTGAAATCTTTCCTTCTCCACTCTGCCACCTTTCACCAACCTTGGCATCATTCCTCCTGGGAGCTGGCCAGCTTCAGAAAGCACCAGCAGCCCTCCTTCTGCCAAGCCACCTATGTGCACAGGGCATTTTCTTAATGGTTTTATAAACTGCTATGAAGAACTCCTTGACTTATCAGGTTGAAAACAGCTACCAAGGGCTCTGCACAAGGAGCTTTTTACCATTAATTATCATGTTGGTATGAGGAGTAGACACTAATACAGATGATCATGTGTGTGGAGCCAGCCCTGGGCCAGTCTGAGGCCAAGGACAGGAAGGATGCCAGGCATTCAGAGGGCTAAGGGGGCAGTGAGGACCAGGAAGCAGCCCAAAGGGAAATTATTTAGGTAGCCTGGTCCCAGAGGAAAACACAAGGAGGAATTAAAAATGTAGCTGGCAAGAAGGGTACATGTTGCAAGGAACAGCTCAGTATGGGACCTCCTCAAAATCAGTAGGGACACAGGATTCAGATCCACATATGGGCTGATTCAGAATGCACTTTGCTTGATGCAAGATGATTGCCCCCAGTCTGAGAACTCCTGAAGGCAGGGATAATATCATGTGCATTCTTTGTCCCCAATACCTATCAGTGCCCAGGCATAGAGAAGGAACTCAATCAATTTGCACTGAATTGGATAAATTAGCTTTCCCAGGGCAGATGCCCAAGCTAAGGCCACTGCCCCCAAGGTGATCAGCAGGACCTGATCAGGATACCTGAGACCAAGATTCCTGCAGAGGCAGGTGGCAAAATCTTCCACGTGGTCCATGTACCTGCACATCCGAAGTAAAAAATATAATTGGTCAGATGATAAATGGTACAGGTTCCCTAATCAGGAATCCTCCATACAACAACCAAATGCCTCCTCAGAGAGAGTAACTGGAACCTTTAGAGGAATTAAATAACACACAGGTACAATTTTGTGCCAAGGAGCATGGCCAGGAAGTGGAAGCCAGGCTGCACTCCAGCCCCTTTTCCCCCCTCAGCTGGTCACACCTCAGCAGGGCCAACCAGGCATCATTCTGCACAACCTACAAACTATGCTCAAAGGTTGTACCCTCCTTGTTAAATTGACAGCAAAATATTTGTCCACGCGCTCACTGTTCCTCTCTCCTGACTTCTTATATCTGTTTAACTTGCCCTTACACTAACACTTGCTACTATGGCTCCCACTACCACGAGTTACCTTTACCAGCGATGGTGGTGATAATGGTACCATAACCCAGGGGATGCCTGTGGGAAAGCAAGGACATGCTTGGCTTCAGGGTCAGGTCCATCTATCCAGCATTTATTCAGTTGGAAAACATGTCCCAAATACCTAGGACATTCCAAGTACCATGCTAAGCTTTGGGAATGCAAAGCATCCATCCTCGGGGATTTAACATTGAGGCGATAGAGACAAAGTGCAATTCTTTGGGAATTTATTGAGAATAACTTATCTCCATCCTCATCTTCCTATCTTCTCCTCAAATGTTTTGGTGTTTATTGGGTGCAGGGTCCAGGTCAGGGGCTGTCCTCGGGTGGGAGGCATGCAGAAGAAAGGAGATATGGTGCGTGCCCTGAAGCTGCTTGTATGCTAGTTGGTGATTCCATGTAAATTAGGGTCCCTCACTAGGATGTCAACTGCTCTTCAAAGCACCATGATTCTTTTGTCGAAAACACTCAGTTGATGGTGGACATACCATACTGACATAACCAACCAGTGAGGCATTGAAAACATGACCTGAGGGCCAATTTCAGACAGTGGCAGGATATGTTTCTCTGGGGGCAGCATGAGAAAAAGGGCATCCTTCTAGCCGAAGGACTCCCGTAAGGACGGGCTATAGGACTGCTTTTGCTGTCAGTGCTGTGTGGTGAGGCGAGCTCTGGGGACAGCATGTCTGTAGTCTACAGGGCACTGGTTCTCAAAGACCCCAAGGAGGGACTTTCTTTCACATGACCTAGTGCCACTCACTGTGCAAAGCCACCTGTTGAGAGAACTCACTCAGGTTTCCCACATGTAAAAGCTTTTCCAGGGATTTGATGTCACCTTACCCCCTCAGCTTTTACCAGGCTTAATTTAAGTAAGAAACAGCCACATGTAGAACAGTTCTACTCTGTAAAATCATCATGGAAGACTGTCCATCAAGGTAGTCTGTGTCCCTGGTAGAAAATTGAATGCAGCTAATGCCTCTGGAAGTTCAGGCCAGGAAAAGTTTCCCTCCCCTCAACCTCAGTTGCTTCCCAAGGAAAAGCATGATGTCTCCCTTTCTGCTTCAGCATGTGGGAAAGCTAATGCTAAGTAATTGCTCTATTAGAGCAACTTCTCTTAGCCTCCAGTCCCAGGGTTTTAACCTCCTCTCACCACATGCACACATTCAGTAGTCATATTTTCTTGGTGTCTTTCTGGAAGCAGATGGGGAAACACACCTACAGGGCTGAATTGATTCATTCAACAAAACTCCTCCTGAGGGGCTCCCAAGTGCCGGGCACAGAGGGGAGGAAGCAAACATTGCTTTCAATCCAATAAAGAATGAAGAGATAAATGCAAGGTGACCCCCACAAGATATCAAATGTCAGGAGTACTCAGCAGGACACATGTTCAGGGGAGGGAGTTATCACCATGACCTGGAGCCATCAGAAACAGCTTCATAACAGCGCGATGGGTACTGGGTGGGAACTGTTATTAGAAATCTGAGTGCTTTTACAGAGTCAGGTAGGTGTGCCCCTAAGCTCCTGGGCACTGAGTGATCCCTGCATTCCTACCTTGTTTGGGTCAGGGACAGAACATGGATGCCACTCAGCTACAGAACCTTCTCAACCAGGAATTCCCAAAAGGTAAGGATCTGCTGCCCCCTATCTCACCCCCACTGCCAACCTGGTCCAATGCCAGTCTCCCTGACATTTCGCACTTCTTCCCCATCTCAGGATTTCCAGAAGATACATTCTCTTTGGATGAGTGCCGGAGCATTGTGGCTCTAATGGATGTATCCTTTTCAGTAATTCCTCACCTCCCCGCCAGCTCTAAGAGCCCATCTGCTCTGTGGGCTTGCCCAGGAGCCTAATTAGGATGTTAGGGAACCCTTTCTCTCAGTGTTTTCTCTTCTTCCTTGGTTCTAAGAGTTCATCAAAGAGCCTGGGTTTCTGTGGATTCTAGACTAACTCCCCAACTCTGCAGAACAACCACAGCAATAATGACAATAGTTACCATCTACCAGGCATCCATTGTGTGCCAGGAACTGTATTGGTACACATGTGTTTTTTCCTTGTAATTCTTGCAGCAACCCTATGATAAGAAGTATTATCATACCATGAAAGAAACAGGGGTTCAGAGAGGTTAAGTAATTTGCCCAGATCACACATCTTGTCGGAATTTCTGCCTCTTTGCAGCACCAATGGGCACTATTTTCTCTCCCCCACCCTCCCCTTGCCCCTGGAGGAGTCTTCACTATTTAAATACCTTACTTAACAATAAAGATAAACAACCACTGAAATTTGTAGAAAACGCCTAGGTCTACACAGCAGTTGTGCCTCATTATTAATTATGCTGTATCTGCAGATGAGGAGGCCGGGGTTGGGGCCATCCACTGACTTATCCAAGTGGCAGGGCCAGGAATCAAACCCAGGTCTCCTGACTTCTCTCTCCAAGGAGGCATTTCTCTCCTGCCCACCCCTTCTCCCCACTGGCAGGAGGGACTAGCTCCACAGGTGCCTAACCCCTAGCTGCTGCTGCCTGTAGCTCTTTCCTTGGGTGCGTGCTGTCTTCTGGGAGCAAGACAGATCCCCAGCTCTTTCTCTCTTAACAAGACTTGACTAGGAATTTGAAACCTGCCATTGTTGAACAAGAGGGCTTCCTGATGAAATCATCAATCAGGCCCTGTCTCTGACAGCAGGGTTTGGAATCACTCAGAGACACTGCACATCCCTGCAGATGAATCAAAATGGCCACGGCAGCTCCACGGCCTGGGGCAGATAATCCCAGGACCGTCACATCTGCTGGGCCCCTGCAAAGCAGTCCGGTCTTCTCTACCCTTCCTCCTGCTCACACTCCAGTTCCTCAGAGATCCATTCCTTTCTTTTCATTAGTTCCCATTAAACCCATTGAATGGAGTGACCAAGGTTGGCTTTAATACAATTAATGCATTCCATCCACTCGTGTGCACACCTGGCACACATTTTGTTGCTTCAGGAGTTGACATGACCCCTTCAGGCTCTGCCCCACTCTCCCCTGCCAGGGGCCCCACTCCAACTGGTGAAGGCTTTGAGGGCTGTGTTTCAGGCTTTCTCTCTTCCCCTGGATGCAAGCGATGCTGCTGCACCCCCTTTCTCAGATCTTTCTTCTTTCAATTCATTATTTTCCCTTGTAAATAAATCTAAGCCTGGCCCCTTTCAGATGCAGCAGGAGGCAGCTGGCATGGGGCCACAACCCATCCTGATGATGTTGGGCTGACTATGTTACTAGCTGATGGATGAGGTGTTTGTTGTCAGGACCCACTGCCCCTGTGCTCACTGCATGCCGGACTGGTTAACTCTTTAACTCCCCAGCAGCTGAAAGTGAATGGACGGCTGGACCAAGGGGAGTTTTCAAGACTGTGGAGCCGTCTTGTCCACTGTCAGGTACCAGCATGCTCCCTTTTGACTAGCACTCTTGCTCCATCCAGTTTAGCGGATATTTACCGGGTGCCTGACCCTTCACCAGGGTTGAAGGATACAAAAGAAAAGGAGCCTCACCCCTGCCCTCAAGGAGAGCTCCCATTTTGCTTGGAGAGGCACATATGTGATGCCAGGAGGCAATGCTTGATCAAGTGACACAATAGGATTGCTCTAGGAGATTAGTGGTTGCACTATAGCTAAAACCACCAGCTAGCCTTGTGCTCCTCATTCCTCCCCTGGCCCACTGCAGTGTCCCCAGGCTGCCAGTTCACCTCCTTCCCTTCCCCTCCATCTCCCAGGAGGCCTGGCAAAATCACAGATGTGTCCTGGTTCCCCATTTGTTGCACAGAGTTAATCACAGTACCTAGCTCCTAGAAAGATGAAGTAATTTGCCCAAAGTAACACAGCTGGGATGTAAACCCATAAGTTTGGTTGTAAAGTCTGTGCTCTTAACCACTGCCCTATGCAAACTCTTTAAAGAGCTGTACACCTCCCTGGAATGCAGTGAGCCCAGTTTAGAGGGTGAGGAAGAGGAGAGGGCAGGCTGGCTGAGCAGAAGGAGAGGGCCTGGGAGGGGAACCTACAGCCCAGCAGCTGGAAGTCAGAGAGGGTGGCTTCATCATGCAGAGCCCACCCCTGCCTTCCTCAGTCCTTAACTGGGCCGCCCTGCCTGCCTCTGAGCTGGCCCACTCGAGTTTTATTGAAGCAGCCTCCAGAAATGGAAAAGGGACTTCTGGGAGCTCCCTCTACCCAGGACATCATCTTCAAGGTGGGCAATGGGGCTCACAAGGGCTTCTTGCTTCTTTTCCACATCAGAGTGTTTTCCAGAACATCCAGATGAACTCTGGTGTTTTCCTGAGCTCAGATTTGCCGGAGGCCATAAGGAATACAGGTAAAGCAGGGGAGCCTTTACACCCCGATGACTGGGGGTGGCGGTGGTATGTGTGTGATGCACGCCCCTAACATGCTGCAGGCAAGGCTGGTACAGCGGTGCGGGCAGTCAGGAGAGAACAGAGCTGCGGCCTCCGTGTCCTCCCATGGTTCACATTGGTATCTGGGGGCCTCCAGGCTCTGGGCTCAGACTCCATCTTTCCCTGCCTGAGTTCTCATGTGCCAGTCAACTTTCCCTATCGCCCTTCTCGCCAGCACCACTCTAATCATGAGAAAATAACCCCATATGATTGATACCCTAGCAGAAACCAAGTCCCCCTTGAAGGCGCTTCCACTCAGCATCTGGGCCATCAGGGTTAAACACCCACCGGAGGGCTGATGCACTGTCTTCACAGAGGGTTTTGGGCTAAATGAAATCAATGGCATCTGACTCCTTCAAGGAGACAAGAGCTTTCAGGCCTAGGCTAATGATAATAATACCTTAGGGGGGGAGTGCTTCATAGTTCAGCAAGAACTTGTACTCACGTCATCTCATTTGATTGTCTCGACTACTGTGGAACAGGAAAGGGCAAGAATCATTATCCTCACTTTACCAATGGGGAAAATGGATCACAGAAAGGTTAAGTCAGGAAATTGCTCCTTCCTTAATAACATGGAAAATCAGATAACTCCAGGTTACTGCTGGCAGGACATTTGTGGTTTTCCCTCCTGTGGCTCCTGGCCTGGAAAGAGGGTTAAAACCTCAGCTGCTGCTCCAACTTTAGCATATATCCTCCCCCTTAATTCTTCTTACCAGAGAACTATGGTTCTCAAACTTGAGTGAACATCAAAACCACCTGAGGGCTTGTTAAAACAGACCGATTTGCCTCACCAACCACCCAAAGTTTCAGACTCAGGAAGTCTGCGGTAAGGCTCAAGAATTTGCGTTTCTAACCAGTCCTCAGCTCAGGCCATGCTTCTGGTCTGGGGATCACACTTTGACAACCACTGACTAGCCAGTAAAAGATGAAGTGTTTAAGGAAGACCTCACTAATGACTCCAGAATAATCAAAGGAAGAAAGAGAATAGCTGGAGTTCAACTCAAAAGCCTTCAGGAGCCAGAGTGTGGCAAAGGAGAGAGTGCATGCCCTATTCAAAGGCATTCAAATTCACATTTTATTAGCTCTGCTGGAGAAACTAGTCTCTGGCTGTAGGGACCACAGGCAACCAGCTTGTCCTCTTGATAGATGTCCTTGCTTGCAAATTTCCACTTGCTCAGCAGAGCTTGAAGGTCAGGTATATGGTTGGTACGTCCCCAGAGCTCATAACTAGATATTCACCATGACAAGACCCAAAGAGGGCAAGGTGCCTCTGTCCTGCCCACCTGACATCACCTACTGTGTTGTGGTCTCCCCTCTGAGGACCAGTCTCTTCCCTGGATGACTGGCTTAGGACTGAATCCCCCTTTTCCAGGAATCACATTGCCCTACACTAGCAACACCACACATAAGACCCACATGTAGTCATGGGGCAGGGGAGGAAGGTGGTCCAGGAGAGGTCAGTGTTGGAAACACACCCCAGGTGCCCTTGCAGCCCCCCACTCCACATGGGAACTATCAGATGATTATGAAGGCTGAGGTGTCCCCGGATCAGTCAGGATGTTGAGTATCTTGAATTGCCCCCTGGCCAAACTCCAGAATAGTTGTTGGTGCCCAGCCACCATCAAGAAAGAGGGGTACTAGGGAATCATAAAGGGAATAAAGAGGAGAAGCGGATCAGCCATGGAGCCAAGCCCAGTAGGAACCAGTGGTTGAAGGTCACTGGGCCCCCTGAACAGGTTTCTCAGGACTTGCAAAGCAAAGGGCCGTCCCCAGCCTCAGCCTTGGCCTCACTCACTGGCTCGCCCCGTGGCCCAGACTTTCTTGCAGGGATCTCCGTCAGCAGTGAGCTGCTAGATCTCATGACCCTCCGGTACAGTGACAGCAGTGGCAGGGTCAGCTTCCCTAGCCTGGCCTGCTTCCTGATGCGGCTGGAAGCCATGGCAAGTAAGTGTCACCTGGGGGACATCCTGGAGGCCTTTACGGTGATGGAAAGAACACAGAAGAGGACCAGGAAAGCACCGCTCCCCCCAGCCTGGGCAAGGCTTCAGCAGTGGTGTGGCCTAGGGTCCTGGCTGAGGAGTAGTTGCCCCAAGAGACAGAGCCACCGTTAGCCTGTGCAGTGATGTAGTTAGCTTGTGTCCCCAAACTCCCTTCTGTACTCTTCTCCCCAGGACATCCCCCTATCCCAGGCCCCTCATTTCCTCATCACCCTATTTATTCACTGCCTCTGGGGAACCAGGATAAATTACTGTCCCCAATCCAGGTTGTGTTTATAGTTGAAACCTACTCTTTAGTCATGCATTGAATGATTTGGGTCTCAGCTGAAGAAATTGCACATGCCTGGGAATAGCGGGGTGCAGGAGGTCTTTCCCCAGGCTTCAGAAACTCAATTATGAAAGCCAGAGGTTTTGACACTCTAGCAGCATACCCCTTTGTTTTAAATGAAATCTTATATGGAACCCCAAGCCCTAAGATACCTCAAAATGGAGCTGCTGTGGTAGAAGTGGCATCTGGCCTCAACTCTAATCCTTGCACCATCCCTGTTGTGTGGCACCTCTGTGAACCCTACAGCTCTGAGCTAGGCAATTCATATAAAGATGGAGAGAACAAAGCCCTGGGAGGATAAATGAGAAGTCTGAGGTATCAACCTTGGTCCAGGAAGTTCTCTGTTGGACAGGGGTGGTTTCCCAAACCGTGCCCCTGAAATACTTCCAAAGACAAGCCCACACCCCCAAGGTCAAGTGTGGAGAAATGCAAAGTGCAAGGAAACTAGAAAAGGGAGAGGGGCGAATGGACCAGAGCAGTCAGAGAGAGCGATTTTGAAGACACAAGCCCAAGCGGTCCCACAGGTGAAGAGCTGGGTTGGAAAGAGGAGAGAAGGCAGGCCAAGCCCACTCTGTGGAGAGCGAGAGCTTGCTTTACTCAGACTCACCGCATTTGTTTTTATCTTTGCGTGGGCCCAGGCCTGTACTGATTCTTCTCCTCGCCTTTACCCTAGAGACTTTTCAGAACCTCTCCAAGGATGGAAAAGGACTCTACCTGACACGAATGGAGGTGAGCTGCCTTCCCTTCCCAGAGACAGGGACCCCCCCAGGCCTCCTCTGCTCATCTGGTTCCAGGGGGCATTTTTCTATCTGAGGCTATTGAACAGTCTGTCAAAGGCCAGCCAAGCTGCTGCCCCCCTGACTCCAATTACTGACTTTATATATTGCTGGCTGCCAAGGCTGTGTTAGGATCTTGGCAGACAGATTTTATTTTTTTCCAATAGCTTAATAAAGTAGAAGATTATGTGGGAGTCATAAATCCAAAGGGAACTGAAGAACACCTGCTGAGCTCACCGTACATTAAACTTCCTCCCACCGAGTTAGAAAAGCCTCCTGGCCCAGCCAGCTGGTCGACCTCAGCTACCCCTCTCACTGCCTGGCTGTTCAGGGACTAGCAAAAGGGGGATGGGATCTCCTGCTTAGGTTAAAATTCGCTGGAAAGCACTGATGAGACTAGAAGACCACCACGCCCTCTGAACAGGTTTCTCAGGCCTTGCAAAACAGATCTTTCAAGGGAGGGAGGTACTATTTGTCCTGATCTATATTGAGCTAATAAGGTTAAAGATTGGTTGTAATGATTATGCTTATTTTGTAGTGGATGAACCTGGTCATGTACAGCTGAAGCAAAGAGTAGAGCAGACCCCAGAGTCCAGGTAAGGCATGTCATCTTTAAAATCATTTCTGTCTAGGGGCTCAATTCCCCCTTCTCCTCCAGAATCTATGCCTAAGATTCTCTCCCTGGAAGCAGCCTCCCCAGAAATTACAGAGCCTTTATCTGTGTGAGCCAAGGCTCAGCTGTTTAGGGGGCCCCTGAGTTTCAAGGTCAATGCTGCAGATTTTACCTAAGCCATGTAGACAAATGGGCATTCATGAAAGAGTGTGGCCTGAAAGTCATGAGTGAGTGAGGGATTTAGAATTCTTTTTTTTAACTAATTTATTTTTATTGAGGTAAAATAGACATTTAACATTGTATTAGTTTTAGGTATATAACATAATGATTTGATATATAGATATAGATATGAAGTGAAATGATCACCACAATAAGTTAGGTTGACATCTGTCACCACACATAGTTACAAGTTTTTTTCTTATGATGAGAACTTTACAATTTACTCTCTTAGCAACTTTCAAGTATACAATACAGTGTTCTTAACTGCAGTCACCACGCTGTACATTACATCCCCAGGACTTATTTATCTTATAACTGGAAGTTTGTACCTTTGACCACTTTCACCCATTTTGCCCACCCCTCAACTCCCCACCTCTGGAAACCACCAATCTCTTCTGTGTCTATGAGTTTGGTTTTATTTTGATTTTTAGTTATTTTTAGATTCCACATATAAGTGAGATCATACAGTGTTTTTCTGTCTCTGACTTATTTCACTCAGTATTATGCCCTCAAGGTCCATTCATGTTACAAATGGCAAGACCACTTTCTTTTTATGGCTGAATAATATTCCATCGTATATATGCACTACATTTTCTTTATGCGTTCATCCATTGGTGGACACTTAGATGGTTTCCATGTCTTGGCTATCTTAAATAATGCTGCAATGAACACGAGGGTGCAGGTATCTTTTTGAGTTATTGTTTTTGTTTCCTTCAGATAAATACCCAGAAGTAGAATTGCTGGATTATATGGTAGTTCTACTTTTAATTTTTTGAGGAAACTCTATACTGTGTTCCATAGTGGCTGTGTCAATTTATATTACCACCAATAGCACACAAGTGTTCCCTTTTCTTCACATCTTCAACAACATTTATCTCTTGTCTTTTTTTTTCTTTTTTTTTGAGGGCAGTGTCACTGGGCCTCATATGTGGAATCCGAACCTGGGCCGCTGGCTTCCCAAGCCAGCGCTTAACTACCGCGCCACTCAGCCGGCCCTCTCTTGTCTCTTTGATAATAGCCATTCTAACAGGTGTGGGGTGATATCTTACTGTGGTTTTGATTTGCATTTCCCTGAGGATTCATGCTGTTGAGCATCTTTTCATGTATCTGTTAGTCATGTGTATGTCTTCTTTGGAAAAATGCCTATTCAGATCTTCTGCCCATTTTTTAATTGGATTGTTTGTTGTTTTTTCTATTGAGTTGTATGAGTTCTTTATATACAGAGGATGCCAAAAAAAATGTATACACATTTTAAGAGAGGAAAAAACTGTATTAAAATTATGCTGGTGGTAACCACTGTGAACACCTCTTGTAATTGCATAAGTCAAATGTGATTTGTGTTCATCTTTTGTTATCAGTATATATTGAGTATTACAATTTTAATACAGTTTATTCCTTTCTTAAAAGTGTATACCTTTTTTTTGGCACCCCCTGTATTTAAGTTATTAAAACCTGCTCAGACATATGATTTTCAGATACTTTCTCCCATTCAGTAAGGTGCCTTTTCATTTTGTTAATTATTTCCTTTGCCTGTGCAGAAGCTTTTTAGTTATAGCCCCATTTGTTTATTTTTCCTTTTGGTGTCAAATCCAAAAACTCATTGCCAAGCCTGAGGTCAAGGAGATTACCTCCTATATTTTCTTCTAGGGAGTTTTATGGTTTCAGGTCTTCCATCTATTTTGAGTTTATTTTTGTGTATGGTGTAAAATAGTGGTCCAGGTTCATTCTAGAATTCTTAATTGAAGTTCCAAAGAGGAAGAGCAACCACTCGTCACAGGAAAGGCTAATATGTGGAGTAGCAGAAGTGATCAGGCCTTGGGGAGATGGGAGTTGGGGCCAGCTTCGATTCTACCATTGCCTCACTATGCAGCTTTGGAGAGATTCCAGACATCCGTAGGCATCAGCGTCTCTACCTCTAGCGCGAATGTGCTGTAACACACCCATGTCACATTTCTACATATTCACTTTCAGGAAACAGACCCTCCAGATACGTAGTCCACACCCCACCCTACTGTAGCAGGAGCCCCTCCAGAGTCTGATAGTATTTTCCAGGACTGGGGAGCTCAATATTTTGTGCTCCCCATTGTTGGACAACTTCAGGTGTTAGATATTCGTTATCTAGAGGCAACACTCTACTTCCCTGGAACTTACTACCCATGCTTCTAGCTCTCCTCTCTGGACCACTATAGAAAAAAAAGACTGGACATGCCAGCCCTTCAAATATTTGAGGAGAGCTTTGCTACCTCGTCCAAAGCTTCTCTTCTTTTATCCCTGTTGGTTCTCGTCCAGGATTTATGGGTGACCATTCTCTATATGGCAATGTCACTGTGGAGTATATGCTCCTATGTAGCAGTCCTGTCATCAGCACATTCTGGGACATGATTATTTTTGTAAATAGCATTTAGTTAATCTCCCAATCATATACCTTGAAATCAAGCACAGTCACTGACTCCATGAAGAAATAATATTTTAGCATAAATATTTCCTGATGAACTTGGTGATTATCAACGAACACACATTAACAAATATTGCAGAGATTCAAGTTAATGCGATCCAACTGTATTTTCTTGAACTCCTCTTTCATTCCTTTTTGAAAACAGAGCATTTGATCATTTCTAATTTCCAATCTGCCTGATTCCTGTTTCAATCTGCATGATTTCTAATATCAGAACTGATTCCTCCATTGCATCTTTAAGCTAATTCTGCATGCAGGACCAAAAGCTTAAATTTTTGAAATAACTGGACTCTCTCATTATCCCTTCTCCTGTATAGGCTCCCAGTTCCTCTTAACTAATTTTTCCACACTTCCTGTTCCTTAAGATTATGTAAGAAGTACAGTTTAGGAGGCATGGTTTTGTGTGGTTCAGTCTCTTTCATTAATGCCTATCATCATCCCTAAGAGTGCTCCTCTGACATCACGTTGTTAAAGCATACCCACTCACTCTTGGCTCATGGACTGCTCTGCAGAATTGGAGGCAGGAAGATGAATAAATTCTACCTGCAAATCTACAATCCCACTTTCATCTGTAATCATCTCCCACCTTCCTCCTGTTATGCTTAGAAGGCATATCCCTCTGGGGAGGTTCTGGATCTGATTACCTTCTTCCTTCACAAGGGCTTGATTGAATGAATTCTCTCCTCTGACTTCTGAATACTAAACTTCTCTCTTTGTTCTGGAGCTTCCTAATTCCTGTTTAAACATGCTTATCTTTAAATTTCCTCCATCTCAAATTCCCTTCCAGCTACAACTCCATCTCTCTCTTCCCTTTACAGCCAGACTTCATCAAGAGCTCATTGTCTCCACATCCTCACCTCCCACTTTCCCCTCAAACGCCTTCAATTCAGATTTCTCAGACATCATCTCTCTCTCCCTGATTTTTGCATTGGCTCCATATCTGATTTTCCTAAACCCGCTCATACCTCTCCAATCAATTTCCTGCAGTCTCAGTATACTTTTAAAAACTCAGCTCTAATTGTTGTACTCCCCAGGTTAAAATCCTTCAATGGATCAGCTTGACAAAGTCAGGAGAAAAAGAAAGACAGCTGGGATTTTTATTGCAATTATATAAATATGTGGATCAATTTGGGGAGTATTTCTGTCTTTACAATATACAATTTTCTGATTCATGGACATGGGAATGTTTCTCCAATTATTTTTTTTTAGAACTTTAATTTCTTTCAAATATATTTTTTTTAATGTAGAAGTCCTACACTTCCTTTGTTAACTTTATTCCTAAGTATTGTATTCTTTTTGTTTCTATCGTGAATAATTTTATTTTCAGATTGCTCATTGCTAATGTATTGAAATAAGATTGATTTTTGTATATTGATCTTATATTCTCTCAGCTTGCTGAAGTAATTTCTTAGTTATAATAGGTTTTTTAGGGAATTCCTTAGGATTTTGTATATACAAAATTACATCATCTGCAAATGGAGATAGTTTTACTTCTTCCATCCCAACGTGGATGGCTTTTATTTATTTTTCTTATCTTATGTCCTGGCTAGGATTTCTAGTACAATGCTGAATAGAGGTGGGGAAATCAGACACTCTTTTGTTTCTGATCTTGGGAGAGAATGCCCAGCCTTTCACCAATAACCATGATGTTAGCTTTGGGGGTTTTGTAGATACCATTAGTCAAGTTGAGGAAGTTCCTTCTATTTGTAGTTTGCTGAGTCAACATACTTTTAATTACCAGCATGATGTATGTCTTATTTGTTGCTATCTCCTTAGCACATAGCAAAGTGCCTGGCATACAGAAACCATTCAGTTACGATTTCCCAAATGATTGAAAGGAATTGTCCTTTCACATTTGTGTCTTCCTTTTTTTGTTCTCAGTGCAACTTTTGTAATATTGTCTTAAACCCAAGTCTTCTGATATTTCAACTATGTCTCTATTTTCTTTCCTACTGGGATTACTGGGGACCAGATAGATAACATTATCTTGTTATAATTTCTAATACATCATGATCAATAGTCTTTTATTAAGGCTATTTTCTGACCCATTGATCTTCTTACCCTTTTGAAATCTGCTTTCCTGAGTCCAGGGCACATTTCACTTCTGTCCAATATTCCCTTACTTTGCCACTACAAAGTCAAAGCTGCATTCTTCCAGGATTTCCATCACCCCCAGGTTAGCAAAGAGACTTTCGGGGTTGGCCAGTATCCAATCCAGAGGCGAATTCCCTCTCCTCTCTCATTTGGTCCTCTGTACAATGAAGCAATCACTGGAACACATGAGCCTTATCAGATAAATGAAGTGGGATTCCCCCCAGAGGCTGGGGTTGCTGCAGCCCCTCACCAGTCTACTTCCCTTCCAGGCCACTCCCCGCAAACTGTGTACAAGCTTCTACCTGCCCTTGGACTCACCAGGCAAGCTGGGGTGCTCTCCCATTGTGAACACACCTCTGTTTCTCTCTCTTTCATCTTCAGTCCATCTGCTCTCCTCTGGCTCGGTAAAATCAGGAGATAGAAATGTTCAACCAGACAACTCCTTTTCTTCCCCTTCCATCGATCATATCTATTTCTTTTGAACAAGCATGCACCTCCGTTGCTGCATTGTGAGCAAAATTTATGCAAAAAATCTTAAAAGATATCAAGTTCATACTTTAAGAATGCTAATCCTCGGTGCATTGGTATATGGTCCTTGGACATTTGAGGCTATGTTGATCTTAATTGATTTCAGGATCTAGAGGTTTAATACACTGCAAGTCATACCCTGCTGAGCATTTGTGGAGCTAATGTCATCTATGTTCATGTTGATCTACTATCAAATGTGGCAGTAAAGTGCCATGTTCTAACAAAGTTAGTAGTTATAGCCATTTCCCACTACACAGAAATGAAGTGTCTTGAGGAATGAGCCCGTTTCTTGTTCTCTGCATGAAGGTAAAATATGAGCAGCGGTAACCCTGGTCCGCTGATTTACCAACAACAGTTTCACCAGAGTGGGTCTGCATCTACCCCAATAAATCCATCTCTCTATTCTTCAGACCAAGAAAATTCTGCTTGAGAATTGGGAGTCTGGATTGCCTCTGGTGATGTGAAAACTCCCTACCTCTTTTGGCAAAGAGACACTTGGTGATGACCAGGCACCTTGTAAACCCTAGCCTCCCAGAGTTGACTTTCAAAGGGAAATGTATCCAACTAGGAAAATGACATGGACACTCCAAGGCATAAACCAAGAAAGAGAAAGAGTTGGCATCCAGGAAACAGGAGATCTAACTGTTCAAGGACCAGGGCTGTGGAGCTGAACAAGAGAGCAAAAGGCCCCGTAGGCAGCAGAAGGAATGACCTCTGGGAAAAAAGGAACCAGTAGTTTTATCTGATTGCTTAATCATGGGGAAAATTGTGTTCAGAAGGATTTTGAAATTCTGCTGGAGAGTTTTGGAAGAATTATTAGGATAATGACATAGACTAAGCAGATTTTTTAAATGAGGTAATTATTAATTCCTGGAAGAACAAAGAATTATAGAAGAAAAAAAATGTGATCCTAGAGTATTTCTTCACTCAGCAGTGAACAGTACATTCATAATTGTAATAAAATAAAAATTGAATATTGATTTAACAAAAAAAATGTGACATAAATCTCTAGAGAATACAAGAAGCAAAGATACAGGTATGACAGTGGACTAGCAGCAACCAGCTCCATCTTCCATCGTAAGTCAATAGACATTTAACATTGATAAGTCAATAGGGTAACCGTGTAAGCACATTATTTAGAAATATGGAGTCAGCATCCAAAGAAAGAGTTTGGAGAGAGGAATTTAGGAAAGGAATGGCATAGGGGCTGCTGGTTTTCCTTCATGCCTTATAATACTATTTGAATTTTTAAATTATGTATGATTGGGCTGGATTTTTGTGAAAAATAAATCAGCAGACTGGCAAATAGTCTGAGATTCAAGGGAAGAGGGGGAAGACAGAGAAGAGTTGAGGCTTCTTTATCATGGGGGCAGCAAAATTGGCTGGTTATAGTTGTAGAAAAAAATGTCTATCCAACAAAGTTGCTTTAATCCAAGAGGCATGCACATGAGAAGAGCCACTCTTCTATAGGAATCCACAGCCAGCATATCGGAGCTCAGCTGGAACAGAGAACAGAGCTGCTGTTGTTATAGCTGCTTCTGGTCTGAGCCCTTCCAACCTGCCCAGGGGCATCAGAGAAGAACCATCCGCTCCCCAACTTCCCCTCCCCTTTGCTGTGGGCACCCAGGTGCTAAATGGGCTGCAGTTTGCACTTAGGGCAGAGTGTATGCATAGGATGCTTGCAAGGAATTGTGAAGAATGAGGTGGAGACATTCCATCCACTGGGGAGCTGGTCCAGCCTTGCCAGCAGGCGGTACAAGTGCTCCCTCTGCTGTCTGCTGGCCCCAAACAGCAACTGTGGGAATGGGGCTGGGCCTCTGTGGTCACTCAAAGGCATGAAAAGCTTCTTTACTCTCCTGGGCCTTTCTGCGTTTGAGCATCTGTGTCTTTCTCCAGGACCAGCTCCAGTGATCACTCAGGAATCTGCTTTCATTCCAACAGGCTGTGCTGCCTTCAGTGAGTGTGAAACAAATGACACCTGCCCTACTGGAAATGGAGTCAAAGCTGACTTCAAGGAACCTGGCCCAGGTCCTCAGCTGGGTCAGGCTCTGGTAACCCCAAGGTTACAGAGAAGGTCTGCTGAGCATTACAAGACACCAGCCTGGATTCACCTGGAAAATGAAGCAGGAGACATTCCACTGCGGGAATGAAGGGGAGATGCTACACCTTTCTCCCCTGCCGCCAGTCCAATTTATTTCTTGGAAAGGCCAGAAGGAGCCAGTCTGCCCACCCATGAGGTTCTCTGGGTGATACGGGAGTGGTCCGCTGGGTGTTTGCAGAATAATCATACCCTTCAGTGTCTGATTCCTGATTATTGCTTCATAGCCAAATGGCAAAATCAAACATGATTCCCGTTTAAGGTCTTGGACTCTGTGACAAGTAGGATCTTAGTTCAGGAGGAAAAATACATTTATGGAAGGGGGAATCCAGCCAGTAAGGAGCCACCTCCCTCCCTCTTTATCCATCAAGCGGTCATTATATGTCTCCAAAAGGTCATGGACCACTGGAGTACAGAAGAGGTTCCAGAGCACGCCCAGGCCAGACCCCATGCAGGAGAATCTGTGGTTTGAGAACTCATTCCTGGAGGCATCTCCCTGGGGGGGGAATCCTTGCAGTTCTGTGTGTCAGGAGGACAGCAGTGTGGGGCCCTTCCTCAGTGTGACCTTTCTGAGCAGACACCATCAGAAGGCAGGTAGTACGAGCAGGGGGCACCATTATGCAAACTCCCATGCTCAGGAACAAGGTCAGCATTCTGAAGTGGGCACAATGTGGTACAAGTACAAACATACAGCCAACTAACCTGCATCCAACAGGGACTGCTGCAAAGTGTTTACAATCATTTCAGTGGTATAGCAGCATCAAGCACAGCAAAGCTTGCGCCAGATCATTTTGCCCCCTGACCCTGTGCTTGGCTAACCAGGATAGATGGCTGTGGTTATCAGCACAGACTTTGGACGCAGACAGGGAGAATGCCTGAAGACTTGGAGTCCTGGGCTGTCAGACTGCCCTGTTACATAAGATGTTTAGCTCACAAAATACCAATACCGATAGGTCAACATAGACTCTGCTAAAAAAAAAAGGGAAAGCCCAGAACAAATGAACCATTTCCAGCAGGACTCAGAGATGACCTTGACGTTATGTCTGGGTAGAAAATCCAACACACCTGCACACTTTGCTGTCCCAACCACACATCACTCCAGGCCCCTTCTGGGCATGCTTGGGCCCTGGGAGACAAGAAGGGCAGAATGACAGTCCTAGGGTCAGTGGTAAGCAGCCCAGGGAAGGCCGTGACCCCTCTGTGCTGGCTGGATGGGTGCCCATAAGATGCACAGTAGTGTCCTGCCTCACAGGGCTTAGCTCAGGAACAAGTCTTTGATTTTCTCTTTAAACAGGATATAAAGGGAAAGGTTACTCAATTGATTAATTGAAAAGCTGACTCTGATAGTTGCATTGGGGCCAGAGGGCTCAGGGGTGCTGTGCACGGCCGTGGCAAAGGGGCCTGACTTCTCCACTTAGGACTAGAAGGACTTTGTCCCTGTCCTCAGCCTCAGCACAAGGCAGATCAGCCAGCTTGTCCCTGGGCTATGCCTCCTCAGGGCTCCCCTCATCCTTCATCGACGGTCAAGAGCGGCCTCTGAAGCAAGGCTTCGGACCTTGGTTTTGCCAGCTTCTTACCAGTGTGTCCTGGAGCAGGGTGTGTTGTCTCTGGAAATGAGATGGTGAGCAAGGAGCCCAGCGGATGCCAGACAGAGAGGTGGGGAAGGGCAAGGGTCCTCAAGGAACAAATGGCTCAAGGCTCCCCAGAGTTTCTGCAACTGTAGCCACCCCATGAGGGAAGCAGGGTGGCGGGGCTCTTCTTGCCATTTTAGAGGTGACACCCTTGAGGCCCAGAAAAGAGGTGGCCACTCCATTAGAAGTGGCAGATCCTGGACTGAAACCCAAGTCCCTTGACTCTGCAGCAGCTGGATGCTAGGCTGGCCCACTTCCTTGGAGCCGGGGGTTACCCCGGAGACGGTGAACATCTGAAAGTGTGTGTGTGTGTGTGTGCGCGCGCGCCCCAGAAAGCAGCTCCACATGCATAACCGATGGGGGTGGGGGGGTGATGTCAGCCTTGCATCTCCCTAGAACACATGGGCCCCTTTGCCTGACTTGGTTCTTGTCACCTCCACGCCCAGGGTATTGAGACAGGGTTTGCAGTAGGAAATCATAGGGGGCTAGCTATGCTGTGCTCTCCTTCCCTCCCTCTCCCCCATCCCCTTTGCTCCTCCCTAGGACAGGATCCAGGAAGGCAACGCAGTTCAGTGCAGAGTTTTCCAACTTAAAAAACTGTTCAAGTAGCCTTTGTGTTGCCCGTTCACTTTCGGAAACTAGTGAATGTGGTGTCAAAAAAGGCATAAACTAAACACTGCAGCCCTTTCCTGCCTTTGACATTGTCATCTTGGGTGTAGGCGCTGCATAAGTAACAGTTTGAAAAACAAAACAAAACAAAAAAAACTGTTCAACTTACCCATGTTTTAAATTAAGACTAGAGACAATATAACTTAACCCAAACTGAACATTTAAAACGTTCAGTTCCATATTAGAACCAGTTTGGGGGCAGGGGTAGGAAAAGGAGAGCGTGTGGAATAGAGGTAGAGGTTCAGCAGGAGGAAAGGACAGAAAGTGTGTCAGGCAGGAAAACAGGAGCCGCTCAAGGTATTTCAAGACAGGGATTTAACGCAGGGATTGAGATGCTTCCAAAGCTGCTGGATTGGCTGGAGGAGCCAAGGCCGGAGCAAGTCACCACTAACTCCTAGGTTCACCACTAGTTTTCAGCACCAAGAAGCTGCTGCCGCCACCCTAGCCAGACACTACAGGGGACTGGCAGCAACGGTCACAACTGCCTGCAGCCCTAAGGCGGGTGATTTGCAGGACGAAAACCTCACATCTGCTGAAACCTACATGTCTGCCCACGCTGTTATAGTCTGCCTTCCCAATGCCACACAAGGGCATCCCACTGGTGGGACTTAGAGTAAACCTGGAACTCTCCTGGAAAGGCGGTTCTCAGACTTCCAGACCTTGCCAAATGGGAGAATATAGAAGGGGACGTCATGTGTCAACAGACAACAGCGCAGAGAACCAGGAAAAATGGAGGGAGAGAAGGAAAGACAAGCAGATGGAGCTGGAGAGCTGGGGGAAGAAGGAAGATTCAGACAGACAGAAGGGCAGACATATGAGGCACGGCAGGGAGCCGTACAGACAAAATAAGGTGGGAGAGGCGGAGCACAAGACAGAAATCAGGGGACTGGGGCAGAAGGAAGAAGGCTGGTATGTATGGGTGTTGGTGGGAGTGTTGGCAATAGACGCAGTCATTTGAAACCCATTGCCAGTGGAAATGTTGACTTACCCAATACTCATCAGGGTTGTGGCTATGATTCAAACTTTCCTGTGCATAAAAATCAACTGGAATACCTTTTTTAAAAAGCTTCGGAAATTCTGACCCAGAAAGTCTGGGGCTCGGCCTGGGAGTCTGCATTGTTTCAAGTTCCACAAGTAGTGTGGGGTCCTTGGATGACATTTCAGGATTCACTGCTTTTTCAACTTCACTGAACAGTGGAAATGCTTTGGGCTGCATCAACCTGGGAGAAATGCCTAATGAATTCAAGCTTGAGGCCTGCTCTGGTCAGAGACCGCCCACCTGCTCCCCACTGCTGCCTGGGACAGCTCCAAGATTCCTCTCTACCATATTCTAGCTCATGCCTCCTCTTCTTTGCAGCTTCCAGAGAACTGATATCCTAGCTGATTTTTTATCTCTGAACAAACTAATTAAGCAATAATCCTAGAAAAATCTATCACTCTGACAAGGTTTTTTTATTAACCATCCCCCAGCCTAATCCAAAGTGCTTAATATCCAGCAGAATGGTCAATAATGAGTGCAACAGCAGCACTGGGCTGCTGCAAACCAGATGATGGCTGTATCTAAGAAGAGAGATGCAGAATGGGAAACTGGACCAGACTTTGCAGCCTGGTGGAGGAGAGTAGAGAGGAATGTAGACTGGCTTGAAGCTACACAGGCTGGGCCATTTCTAAGAAGGTTCCGGACCATTCTTTCTGAGTCCATCAAATTCCCTGAGAGAAGAGCCATGTGGAAAGGGTTTGGGCACAGGACATAATTCTCCAACTTTATGGCTGTGTCAACTATATAGTTGTTGGAGTGAGAGGAGAGACAGGCAAGACGATAAAATGACTCATTTTGAGAGATTAATTTCAAGTCCAGACTGATATATCTTTCTCTTTTTCACACTTAGGCTGTTATTTAAAACACCCACCCTGTTCCCTTAAAAGATTTACTTTCGGTCTAGCAGAGTGGTGCGATGGTTAAGAGCTGGCTTGGGAAGCCAGCGGCCCTGGTTTGGGTCCCACATATGAGGGCTAGTGATACTGCCCTCAAAAAAAAAAAAAAGATTTACTTTCTTCAGTGCTAGGAAAACGAGTCCCTTTGAAGAGGAATGATGTGATAAAACACTGCCCTCTGATGGTCCTAGTTGTTGCAGCTTTGAAGCATCTACCTTCCAAAGGTTCCTTCCCACTCAAGTATCCAGTGTGGGCCGCAGAGGATGGAGCCTCCCACCAGCCTGAGTGAAGCCTGTACCATCTGAGCTGCCATCTCGGTGAATTGCTCTATCATCTGACTCCATCTTTGCCTGAATTCTGACCTCATTTCTGATGTTTTTGCATGAGAAGTGGAAGATGTTGGCAAAGACTCTGGACCAAGGGGAAGGAAACTGACCCCCAGCTGTGCCACCCTGATTTGATCATTGACGTGTCATCTTATATCTTTAAGCGTTGTCAATTCTGTTCAGCCACAAAGAAAAGAAAGTAGCATATGGTCAGTGCTCAATCAGTGTTCAGAGAATGAATGACTGGACACGTGCGGTGTAAAGACGGGGTCATGGCGGAGTACTGGGCCAGAACTCTGGAGTCTCAGGCTCCACCCAGCTCTGTGTGCTTTGGGAAATGGCCTTCTCTTTCTGGGCCTCCTTCTCTAAAATGAAGGGACCTAACTTGAAGATCTCTAAGGTCCCTTCCACATCACAAACTTGGGGAGCCAGGTCCTTAAGATTCTAATCCGCAATCCTGATTAAGGGGCAGCAATTTCCCAGGAAAGGAGCCCCTAGCGATGCAGCAACAGCATCTCTTCGTGGGACCCGCTCTCTGGGGAACTAAATCAAACAGTGCTCCTTCCTCCACTTAGCCTGGAAGTTTCTGCTGTTTTTATGTCTGCGACAATGGAAATTCAAAAGCCCCTTCACTCCCAAGTTAGCCATTAGCATTGACATTGCTCTAGGGAGGTAGAATCAGGCCGCAGTGCAGCCGTGGATGGTGGTGAGACGGTGCCACCTAGTGGCCGTCTTGACTAATCACAGCGCTTCAACGTCCCGAGCTCCACCGTGGTTAAACGGGCAGCATTAACCCACTTTGTGAGTAATGCAAGGCCCTAGGTTGCAGTCTTAGTCTTGGAAGTGCCTCTACGTCTGACCTTAGTTCCCTTCAAATAAGAGTTTGGCCCTTGAGCCCTTCCCTTCCAACCGCCTTGTTCGCTGTGACTCTACTGTGGCTTATGGCAAATAGTCAAGGATCCTAGACCCACGTGGAAGGAAGTGCTATCCCTACTGGGAAGGCACAGTCCAGAGTTCACCACTGGGACCCTTGGGTTTCACCCACGTGAGCACACACAGCCCTGCCACACACCCACTTCCACACAGCTGTGAGACAGGACCACACAGCCTCACGGACTGCAGGCGTTTCCCACCAAGGCCTGCCTCCCTCCTGGCTACCAGATGGTGAGGAGGGGAAAAGTAACAGAAACAGCAAGAAGGAAGCCTCGCTGCGCTAGCTTTGTGTCGAAGGGGCTGTTCACCTGGTTTCACGCACTGTGGGCACCAGAATCTTACCCCACTGGTAGAGTCCACAGGGGTCATGTATCCTTAAAGAACAGTACGGATGGTTTCTTTTTCACATACTTTCCTCCCTCTAATGACACCCCACAAACTGCAAAGAGTGGAAAGGGGCTGTGTGCGGAGACTTCAGAGCCTCCCCTCAGGGCCCAGGCTCTCACCCTATTTTGGTACGTCTGAGGACACAGGCTAAGCGAGTTGGGTCTTTCCTGAGTCCCATGTTATTCTTATCCTGAAAGAACTGGGCTCCCTGCCTCTTGATCCATGTCCCTTATCACGAGCTTTTGGTCTGTGTTTATTAGTCTTTCCCAAAGTATAATCTCCAAGCACTGCATGATTTGCACAGTAGACCTTGGTGCTTTCCAGTATACAAACTGCAAAAATGCTGGATGAGGCTGTGTTCGTGTCACTTTATTCCTCATGACCTCCCCAGACCATTGCCAAGGAGTATGTGGTGGTGATCGGCTGGAACCCTTTGAACAAGGAAGTCATTCATTCGAGTTGAGGATGTAAATTCTGGAGTCGCCACAGTGTGGTAATTTTTCCATTGTCATTAAATAGCATATGTAAAAGTACATTTTCTTGGTGGTGGAGCAGCAGGTGAACTATTATTTTAAACACCTACTATTATTGGTCAGGGTCCAGTCAGGAGACAAAAATACTACCAACTGTTTGAATAGGGGAATTTTAGTATAAAGAAATCTTAATTAGTGAAAGGTAGTTAACTCCGAAAAGGGACAAAAGAGGACTCTAAGGAAGACAGGTATAGAAAATGCGGGAAGCAGCTGCTGCCTCCAGGGCTGAGGGAGTTACCCAAAAAAGAAACAAGGAGATGCAGACGGCGTTTGAGAGAGGGTGGCTGTGGCCCATTGGATGGTGGAGGAGTTCACCTGCACCAGCAGATGATGCTGCAGCACAAAGGTCTCACCAGCTGAGAGCCAAAAAACTCACTGGAGGGCCGGCCGAGTGGCGCAGCGGTTAAGCGCTGGCTTGGGAAGCCAGCGATCCCGGTTCGGGTCCCACTTATGAGGGCCAGTGACACTGCCCTCAAAAAAAAAACAAAAAAAAAACAACTCACTGGAGAGAGAGCCCCTGGGTGAGAGTCCAGAGGCGGGGGGCAGTCACGCTGGAGCCAGCAGCGGGGGCGCTTCCTCCGTGTGCCTTGCAGTGCCCCTCGAGCACCCTCTGCTGACAAAGCCCAACATTACACCATCTGGCAAAGGAGACCTGTTGACAGGGTCCAGCTCCAGCGTTACAAAGCTGGACAAAGAAGGATGGTTTTGGAGGTCAGAGGCAACAAATTGATAGAAGGCACACCTATTCTATGACTGGCCTTGGCTTATACACTTGCCTTGTGAAGTTCATATAATCTCAAGCAATATTCCTTGAAATAAATATTAGAATTCCCATTTTAACGTTGAAAAGACACTACAAACGAGGAGAAGTAAGCTGAGAAGGATATGCAGCCAATATACACACCTGAGCTGGTGTTTAAGCTGTTTCATGTGTGGCTCTAGAGCCTGGGTTTCTACATCAAGCTAACAGCGCCTCTCTCTGTAAAGGATAAAAGACAATAAGAGTTTGTTCTCTTCCCCTCAGCCCTCCTTTTCTATGAGCTCACATAAACCTTCCCAGCATTACTTCTTGGTTTCCTCCTGGGAGAGATCCACAGTGAGGCAGATAGATGCCTGTGGGTGCGCTAAGGCAGTGATTCCCAAGCCAGAATCACTGGGAGGAGAGCTTGAGGAAAATAGAGGTTCCTGGGCTTACCTCTGCAGGTTCCAATTCAGTAAATTGGGGTTGGGGACTAGAATCTGCATAACAAATGTTCCAGAAATCCTACTATACTCCAAGACAGGAGCATCAGCCTCCACTGGGCTAAAAGTGGAAAGTGAGGAGCTGCCAGGCCTGTGATGGGGGAGGGGAGACTTCATGCTAACAAGCTCCTCTAAGCCCCAGCACCCCTTGGAAAGATCAATATTGATACCTGGTTTCTGAAATGAAAATCAGATAGGGCACATGGATCTGTTTTATGGGTGATGAAGTTGTACTGCTCTAACAGAAGCAGAATTGATTCCTATTTGTCAACTGGATAATTGGAAGATGGACTGGGATGCCTTGGCCCCCTTGCCAGGCAGCCCCTTTAGGCATATTTTCTGGACAGGAGGTGTTTCAAAGTTAGAGCATGCCAGAGATAATCTCTTCTGGCTCAGGAATAAGAGCCACCAGCTTTTGAGTGCCTACCATGTGCCAGGAACCATGCTCCATTGTCTCCTATCCTTAAAGCCTCTTGCAAGGGTTAACACCACAGCTATTAGATGAACAAACTGAGGGTCTTGCCTAAGGCCACACAGATACAAGGGGCAGAGTTGAAATGTGGGTGCAGGTGGGTCCCACTCCAAAGCCATGCTCTTTCCATGAGCCCACATGGCCTGGGAGAGTCATCACCTAGCTCAGGGCCCCTGCCACGGGAGAGCCAGGCTGGTCTCCGGAGGGGCTGGTTTGGCACTGCCTGCCAGGTGGGCCAGAACTCAGGCCAGGAGGCCCCAGAAGTGCAGAGAAGAGGATGCTGAGCACTCCCCCCTGCCAAACACCTAGATATGAGGTGAGAAAGGTTGAAAAGAAGCCAGGAATGTGGCCTTTTTAAAGGAATAGTAACCCAATTCCCCAGTAATTGGGGCCCCACTGATGTTACAATATCTGAGCAATTCTCCTGATCACTGTAGAAATGGCCACCTGTAAAATCACATCCAGAAAGAGGGAAAAATTCAGAAATGCCTCAAGAGCCAGCCTGTTTAACCCTACAAAGGGTGAGAACAGCTTAAACACTTCCATGGGACACTGCCCAGACAGTGGGAGATGAGAGGAACCAGTATCGGCTGACTAGGTCTTGTGACTACAAAGCAAAACCTAGCTAAGGGGCGTCTGTGATTCCTCACCAGCTCAGGTTTTTCTGCAGTGGCCAGCTCATGCCTGTCACATGGCAGGCCCTCCAGGGGAAACCGTGTGGCCCGGTATAGAGTCAGGTCCAGGCTCGGACCCCTGCCACCTCTCTGCTGTGTGGCTCTGGTCCTGACCCCTCTGGGCCTAGCTGCCCTCCTCTGTAGACAAGCATTTAAAAATACCACCTGTCATGACAATATTCAAAATAGCTTGGTATTGCCAGAAAAACAGACACAGAGACCAATGGAACAGAATTGAGAACCCAGAAATAAACCCATATATATATATATATATATATATATATATATATATATATATATATATATATATATATATGAGCCAAAGGAGCCAAAAACATACAACGGAGAAACCAAAAAACCTCTTCAGTAAATAGTGCTGGGTAAATTGGAAAGCCACCTGCAAAAGAATGAAACTAAATACTTGAACAGACACTTCTCCCAAGAAGACATGCAAACGGCCAACAGATATATCAAAAGATGCTCAACTTCACTAGCTATTGGGGAAATGCAAATCAAAACCACAATGAGATACCACCTCCCATGTGTTAGAATGGCTGTTATCAAGAAGACAAATATTGGAGAGGCTGTGGAGAAAAAGGAACCCTCATACACTGCTGGTGTGAATGCAGATTGGTGAAGACACTATGGAAAGCAGCGTGGAGGTTCCTCAAAAAGTTAAGAATTGAATTACCATGTGACCTAGCAACCCCTCTTCTGGGTAATCATCCAAAAAATCTAAAAACATTTATCTGTGAAGATATATAAATCCCTATGTTCATTACAGCATTATTCACTAGTGGCCAAGACCTGAAAACAACCAAAGTGTCTTTCGATAGATGACTGGATAAAAAAGATGTGGTACATATATACAGTGGAATATTACTCAGCCATAAAAAAGATTAAAAAATGGCAATTAAAGATTGCCATTTGCGACAACCTGGATGGATTTTGAGATTATTATGCTAAGCGAAATAAGTCAGACAGAAAAAGTCGAGAACCATATGATTTCATTCATGTGTGGGATATAAAACTGAAAGCAACAAATGAACAAAAAGACAAACTCAAAGACACAGACAACAGAAGGGTGGTTACCAGAGGGAAAGAGCAAGGAAATAGAAGAGGGTAAAGACAGTCAAATATATGGTGACAGAAGGTGATTTGACTTGGGACCGTGAACACACAATGCAATATGATGATGTATAATAGAATTGTATACTTGAAATCTACATAATTTTATTAACCAATATCACCCCAATAAGTTTAATAAAAAATAAAATAAATTCATAAAAATTAATTTGCATTTCTGGTCCAAAACCCATAGAACTAGAACACCAAGAGTCAACCCTAACATAAACTATGGACTTTGGGTGAGGATGTGTCTGTGTAGGTTCATGGATTGTAACAAATATCCCACCCTGGTGGGGATGTTGATGGCGGAGAAGGCTATTCCTGTGTGAGGCAGGGGTACATGGGAACCCTCTATGTTTCCCTCAATTTTTCTGTGAACCTAAAACTGCTCTAAAAACTAATCTATTTAAAAGAGAGGGGAAAAAAATCCCCACCTCTTAGGTTTTCATGAGAATGAAATAAGATAGTGTCATCAAAGGGCCTAGCCCCGTTTCAGCACATAGTGGGTCCATGGTAGTTGAATGAGAGGGTGTCAGGTCGTAAACACGGGGCAGACGTGGGAGGACCCTGACATGGAAATAGCATGATGCTCACCTGCATTGCCACCTCATGTCACTCAGGGAGCCCTCTGGGGTCTGGGGGCAGGTATGAGACCAGACTGGCCAAGTATCTTGTAGTATATCAGAAGACAGGACAGTAAATATGGCCCAGACCTGGATATAATTAATAACAGGCCCAGGTCTAGGATTTGTATGATTAGTTTTTCCCTCCCTCCCTCTCCAGGCAAACCTTCTCATGGCCAACAGAAGGAATGAGAAAGGACTGGGCTGTTTGGCAAAAGCACCAATTGGCAGGCCACTCCCCTGCTCCAAAATCCTCACTTGCTCCCCAGTGCCTTTGCCTGACACTCAGGCCTTCTCTCCACTTGCTCAACCCTACAGCAATTCCTAGCGTGTACCATTTAGTGAGTGGAAAGAGAACAAATGTGCATCTGGAGACCCAAGTTTTAGACCCAACTCTGTGGTAGCTGTGTGGCCCTGGAAACAGCTTTCCCCTTCTCTGGGCCTCAGTTTTCCCCAGAACCCGTTCCTTCCTTCCTTCTTTCACTGAATATACAATTGGCTGTTGACTATGAGCCAGACAATCCCTAAGATCTTTCTTATTGTGTTTTATTAATATCTTTCATACAAGGCATTTTAAATACACTGGGAGAAATATAAAACACATACCAAAAGCATGAAGGTGAAAAGGAAGAGGTTTCCTTAATCATGGTTCCCAGATATAGTGTATTTCCTCCCAGGCTCTGCTGCTTAAATCCACATTTCTGTGCCCATCTTTGTGGGAAGAAGATGCCTGTTTGGGGAGTGCTTGGATAACCTGAAAGGAGACTGCAGGGCTATGACCTTGTCCATCCTAGCATCTGTCAAGGGCTGACCCGGGACAAAAGTGGATGCCTCCTGCCCATAGCTCTTCATTTCCACTGAGCCCCCTCCACGGTCCTCCTGCCCTCCCTGCCGGACCCCGCCCCTGTGAGAGGAGCTGCTCTGGAGAAAGCATGTGATGCTCCAACAAGCATGAGCTTGGCTCCAAACAAAAATGGTTCCAATCCCAGCTCTGCCATTTCCTTGCTGTGTGACTTTGAGAAGTTATTTACCATCTCTGAACTTTCCTGTCCTCTATTTGGTGGAAAGGATAGATCTCTACCTAACATGGTTGTTGTAAGGATTAAGTTAAATGATACAAGTAATGTTTCTGGCCACATACATGGCAGTTCCACTTTATTTAATATGAGATCTTCCGTATCTTGCCCTTAAATGAGATAATCCATGTAAAACATTAGGACGGTGCCTTGATAAGAACTCCACATACAGTAGCTATTATCATCATCCTCATCATCATATTGATCACCCTCTTCAGTTTCATTTCCTTCCCTGTGACCACCAGGTGGCAGCCTGGGGCCATGGAACTGGAGCCTTCTTTCTCTAGGCTGTCACTTCATAGAATATGAGTGCAGGCAGGGCCTTTGGGTGACAACAACCACAGGAAGTGCATGTGAAGTCTTAACAAACACTTCATAAGGAGAGAAATACGCTATCCACCTTGTACAGGAGAAGAGAAGTGGGCTCAGGTGGGAGGATCCACTAATGGGGCAGAGCCGGGAATCAGACCAGTCTCCCCTGCCGGGACACTGACCACTAGGCTAGTGGCCTCCTGGTGGGTTCCAGGATCCCCACTTGGCAGATGAGGACAGTGAGGCCCGGGAAGGAGGGCACTGGAAGCCAGGGCCCCAACCTCCTTACACAGACTGCTCTCCTGGGAGTATCCCATCAGTCAAGGCCCCCACTGCTGTGAGGTGCAGCCTGGACTCTCTGGGGGGCACTGAGAACCTTGGGAAAGTAAGCACCCCATGTCTCTTTGCATCATCCAACAAGACCTCTCCCAATTCCCAAGTAATCTTTGCTGCTGGAACCACAGTGACTTATGGGAAATTTCCTCCATATCCTGGCTAATCCTTCCTTAACTGAACTCCTTTAGCAATTGCATGTGCTGCTGGGTGGCCTCTAATCCCTTCGGCCCCAAATATTCCTGGGAAGGCACATGTGCAGACATGTGTCCTGCTGGGGTCCCTCAGCCAGCGGGTTTGGTCCACCAACTTGTCCCACTTAGCATCTACCTTTTTCCTCCCCGCTGTGAATCTCACCAGACAGCAGCGGAGGAACCCAGGTACCCCGCTTCTCCACACTGAGTGACCCCCAAAGAAACAGCCTTGTTTGAAGTTAGGGCCTCAGTTTCTGCGCCTCTCGGTGGGGATAAAACTAGCTCTGCCCGGTAGGGATGCTTATGAGGATGCACTAAAATAGTGAGCGAGCTTAAAGCAGAGCCTGGAACTTAACAAGTAATCAGGGCTAGTTAGATACGGGTAACCTCGAGTGCCTACCTGCCACCACCAGCCCTCAGTGACTACTAGGGCCCTCCTCTCTCCCACTTCTGGAGGTGCTGAGCCCCAAGGTGCAATGGTGGGAGAGCTCACTGTGGGCTGTGCAGGGCTGGGGGCTCCTGCACATCAGCAGTTCTGGCTGGGGAGAGGCCCGAGGCCCTGCGGCTCTGAGAAGTTTCATGGACTGGAGGAGAGATACACGGGGTGGGGCCACGATCAGGTTTGGAGCTCAAGCTCTTGGCGTAATACAAGGCCAAGGAGGTGGGGGGGCTGGGGCGGGGCAGCCCCCCCGCAGGCAGACAGCATGCTCCCAGGCAGCACCAGGGCAGGGGGACACACTGCAGGGGGCAGCTCCATAACTGGGAGGAAGCATTTAACCTCTAGGCACAGTTACAGTATTTTTATGTACCCACAAGTCAGCAGGTCCCCCTGCTCCTGAGGAAGAGATAAGATTGGCTCTCAAACTCCCCTTGGGAGTTCAACGGCCTCCTGGAGATTTACAGTCACACCCTGACCGCCTGCCTCTGAGCTCCACGTTGCTGTGGGCTCACAGCTGTTCCCGTATCTCCTCGCAGGTGTTGGCCTCTCATGGAACCCTGTTTCCTTTCCCTATGTCCATGCTACCCTGAAAAACAAAAATAAAAGCTAAACTCTGTCACACTCTTCAGGACAGAGGGTTCCAGGCCTTTCCTGAGGGTCTCGCCCTGCTTAGCCCACAGCACAGGAGCACTGTCTTGGCCAGCGAGGAGCTGCCTCCTTCTGGAGAGAGCCCTTCCCGCCCTACTCCAGCTAAGGCAGCCCAGGACTCAGAGCCAGTGGGCCCCCGCAACTCCGGCGTTAGATACGGAGGCCATACTTCCCATTCCTCAGACTGTGTCTTACAGTGTGTGAATCTGACTCGCCTCTCCGCCTAGAAGTCTTCACTGGATTTCCTCCAGAGACTGGCATATAAGAAGGCAAGGGATATAATAGGGGGTCTTTATTCCCATGACTCAAAAATACGTGGAATTCAGTCAATAATTTTCTAACTTTTTTGATGTAGCAGAAACATTTTGCTCACCATCAAGCTTCATGTGGAAACCCCGATACATATAAAACTAAAAACAGAACTGCTTGGCTGACCCTGGTGGAGGCAGAGGGAATCAGAGCTCTTAATCCTGGGCTCAGCTCTACCATCACGACCATCTACCCCACCCCACCCACCCCCATGAGCGCACCCCCACCTCACAGGGATCTAAGGCACCCTGGGCCCTGGAGAACAGGAAGGGAAATGAAATGTCTCTTTAACAGTGTAAGGACATTCAGCTTAACTCTTAGTGAGATAAATGCAAATTAAAACTGCACTGAGATGCTGCTTTTACTCTATCAGATTGGCAAAGATCGAAAAGGCTGGGAATGCCCTATTTTGGCAAAGGTGTTGGAAATTGGCACTCCTCTGCAGTGTAGGTGAGAATCTGAACTGATACAACACCTGTGAGCGCAATTTGGAAATATCTGTAACACACCTACACGTGTCCTGAGACCCAGAAATTCCATGAACAGGAACTTAGGCTACAGCTGACCTCTCTGCCCATGAGGAAAATGACCTTACAGCCTTGTCTGTTCATGGGGAAGGGTTAACCAAATGGTACTTCCATACAACAGAATACTCTAGATCCCCTAAAATGAGGAAACCCTTTGTGTTGATCAGGAAAAGATCTCCCAAACACATGCTAAACAAACAAACAAAATTCATAGCTGAAAGCTTTTCTACAAAAAGATTTATTGAGCCCAATGTTAGGCAGGAAAGGACTAGGTCCTGGGCATTCAGTCTGAACCACCAGCAAGATGTCTGTGCTGTCCTGGAGTGAATGGGCTCTTGAGCACATTACGTTTGGCGTAAGAAAGATGCAATATGTCCTGAAAGAATTTACATTGGCTACAAATAAGGGGGTTGGAAAAATGTGAAGTGGGGACAGTTCTGTGATAGGTGCACAGTCTGTAAGAAAGAAATATTTACTACTTGGATTGGATACGGGCAACAGTCCTGGAAGTTCACGCATATGCAGGACGCAGGGAGGTCTGGGGGTTGCTAGAGAAGTTGACTCAAAGCCCCGACATACACTGAGGAAAGCGAGCAGTCTTTTGTTAGTGGTCCCACAGCTACTAGCTGGTTAGCTATTCCTGTCTCTTTCTCTCACTCTCCAGCCTGCTGTAATTTAATTTAGAACATCTCAGAATTTGTATCTTGTCACGCATATTGCTAGGTGAAAAAAGCAAAGTAATAAGACAGCGTGCAAAGTATGCTACCATTTGTGTGAAAATAAGTGGAGAAAGAATACAGAGGTATTTTCCTGTCATTGCCTAAAAGATTTCTAAAAGGATAACAAGAGCTTGTAATACTGGCTTTCTGTACAGAGAGCGAGGTGGTGGGAGAAGGTTGGGAGAGATTTGTATTGTATATCCCTTTGAATTTTGAACCATGTAATAGTATATCCTATTCCAAACTTAAAATTAAAAGCACATAAGAACAAAGAACTAAAAGAAAACTGTTGCATGAGATAAAAACGAGGACTTGTCTTAGTCTCTTGCTTTAACTGTGCATAGAGTGATTTGTACTCTCAAAGAATCCAAAGTCAAGATACAAATTCTGTTTTTAAAGATTTCCTAACATTGCTGAATAAATAAGCTTTTAGACTTCTAAATTCAAAAGGCTGTAGTACTTCGGACTCCTTAGGGTGTAGAACTCTTGCAAAAGAGCATTGCTCTTACCCTATCAAAAAGAAAGAAAAAAAAAAGCCAAATAATTTACAAAATAACACCTTTTCTTGGGCCGGCAGAGTGACACGGCTGTTTAGCGCTGGCTTGGGAAGCCAGCGGCCCCGGTTCGGGTCCCACTTATGAGGGCCAGTGACACTGCCCTCAAAAAAAAAAAAAAAGACACCTTTTCTTGAGCTCATCAGAGAACTAAGATTGAAGGCAATAAACCAAGCTGAAATCTAAGGAAAAATAGGAACCTCCTAGGAAAAATGGGATGTGGGTACTTGCATCCCTGTTATAGTTATTGGACACCACGTAAGACGGAAAGAAGAATTCAACTAAACCTTTAACGAATTGCTGGAGGCCAAGTAGAGGGGCCTGCATGAATGTATGGACCCCTTGGGGGTTGCAGCCATGAGGGAAATCCACAGCCCCTTGCTCCCTTCTCCATGGACCACAATGGACGCTCACAAGAAAAACTGAGGGGAGGTGAGAGACCTGAGAAAAACCTCTCTTGTCAGGTCGGGGGGAGGGACCAGTG
The DNA here is from genome assembly GCA_033961575.1 of Aselliscus stoliczkanus. Taxonomy (NCBI): domain Eukaryota; kingdom Metazoa; phylum Chordata; class Mammalia; order Chiroptera; family Hipposideridae; genus Aselliscus; species Aselliscus stoliczkanus. The sequence continues at coordinate 48,857,993 of CM066730.1, read as the reverse complement.
CTTCAGGAAAAGCATGAAGTTCCCTCTCTCTCTATGCCTTATGGAAAAAAATCATAAACTTTTGGGAAAGGGCAACAAACTGTGTTGTGCTTAGGGCACACAAGAAGACCCACTGCAGCTAGGACAAGGGGAGATAAAACCCTCTACCCCTGGGGGAGGGGCAAAAATACATCTAGACCAGTAAGTCTCCTACAGATGGGCGTCTGAAGGATCATGGAACTAGGCACAGGCACACAGCACCTGCCTAAGACAGAAGCCGAAGCAGAACAGCAGAGAGCGCCCCCGACCCCCACCCCACCCCCAACCCCAGGCTAACAAGTGTTCAATAACACTAACAGCAATCTATTGCTGGGGAAGAATCAAGAGCATGAAGGGACATTTTCTCTAACAAACAGGCACAAAGGGAAACCCTAAAGAGAGGCTGATTAAAATGTCAGTTCATTCCAAATTGATCTGTGCATTCAGTACAGCTCCAATAAAATTGCAAAATTTTTAATAGACATTGACAAGCTAATGCTAACATTTATATGGAAAGGCAAAGGCACTTGAATAGCCAAACCAATTTGGAAAAGAAGAGCAAAATTGGAGGAACCGCATTGTCTGATTTCAAGGCTTAGTAGACTTACTACAATCATGGGGTCAGTGTGGTTTGGGAGGGGAAATATGTGTGGATATATATATATCAACCCCATAGAGTCTCAGTTGTTATTGAACCGAGGGTTCATGTGTGTGCTTGTGTGTGCGTGTAAGTATATGTGTGCATGCATGTGTTCATACAGGAGAGTGTGAGAGGCAGAGGCAGGGGCAAATGAATAGGAATGAGAATTTTTTTTTTATAGGGAAAGAGCCAGAAATTACATCTGTTCAAAAATATCCTGCCTCCCTCACAGATAAATATAGCGAGTGAGTAGATATGTCACTGAATGATACTTTCCGAACAGATCCGGGAAGAGTCACTTGAAGAGGCGATTACTGCTGGCTGTCTCACTTGCACTTATGTCCCTGTGTTACTAGACAATGGTCAGGAGAAGGGCGAGGAGGGAGGTCTGAGCCCGGCCTCCCCTAGCATTCTGGCAAAGGGGAAGAGTCGCAGGAGCAATGGTGTTTGTTAAAGGGTTTCTGGCCAGAGGGTCCGGGTCACCAGATGGCCCCTTCCTGCCAGGAAACAGCTTGAGAGGTCACTTCTCTCTGTTATAGCTGAGTGAAAACCCAGGATAAGAGGGCTGGTAAATAAGCCCACAGAGGCTGATTTACCAGGTGTGGTCGCTGGAGCAGGTTATTGGAGCTAAGAAATCATGAGTTGGACCCAAGGGTGCCATTAAAATTATTTGGCCACCAGCACGGCCGAGGCATGTACCAGCCAGAAAGGACTCCAGCCTTGACAGAGGGGCGGTTGCCACAGCATTGTGTACCAGCTAAGACTCAGCTCCCCTCATACCCACATGCAATCGATCCTTCCAGCTGCCCTGTGAGGAAGGTATGGTCATCCCATTTTTCAGATGGGGAAACTGAGGACAGGAGTGATCCAAAGATTTATCCAGTCCATTGGGTGGTCATGGCAGAGCTGGGCTTTGTTTCTTCTGAGAATTTGAGGGACGAGCCCCCTGCCTTGCAGCTCCTCCATGTAAAGGAGGGTAGGAGTCCTGCAGAGCCCCCAGTCTAGCCCTGCCTGTCAGGAGAAGACTTGGCCAGCTGTGGGCACTGCAGGGGCAGCACCTGGTCCTGATTCCTATGGGAACAGAGTCTCAGATAGTGGCAGGTCCTCTAGGAGGAAGCAGTTGGGGCCATTCTGCAGGTGTTAGCTCCTCTATGTTTCACACCTCACTCACCTCCAGCTCAGCCTGGACCCCTTTCCTCAAGCATCTATCCCTCCAACTCTACTGCAGGCCTGGGACACCTCTCTTACCTGGCCAGGCAATAGCACTTCGGCTCATAGGCTCTGAGCTCTGATGAAAAACTCAACGTCTTTTGGACCTGTGGAGTCAGGCAGACCCGGGTTGAAACCCCACCTCTACCACCCCCACCTCTGTAGCCTTGGGAAAATCGTTGCTTCTATATTAGTTTCCTGTTGCTACTGAAGCAGATTACCGCAAACTTAATGCCTTAAAACAACACAAATTTATCATCTTACAGTTCTGGAGGAAAGGCGCCCAAATCAGTCTCACTGGGCTAACTAACATCAAGGTGTCTGCAGGGCTGTGCTCCCTCTGGCTCTAGGAGAGAATCAATTTCCTTGGCTTTTCCGGCATTCCTTGGCTCATTGCCCCCCATCACTTGGATGTCTGCTTCCATGATTGCATCTCTCTCTAACTCTGGCTTCCCTCTTCTGAGGACCCCTGTGATTACATTGGTCCATCTGGATAATCTGGGATAATCTCCCCCTCTCAAATCCTTAATCACATAGGCAAGGCCATGTCATGTATAGGAACCCATTTACAGGTTTTGGGGATTAGGACATAGACATCTTTGGGGGGAGCATTAGTCAGCCAACCACACCTCAAGTTCCTCACCTGTAAAATGGAAATGATAACCTGGACTTCACAGGTTGCTGGGAGGGCGAATTATGTTAGGCGGTGCCTAGCCCATACCTGGCACAAAGTTGGAAATGGGTCATGAAAAGGTGGCCCCTGCCCTCCACCCCTTCGGAGTCGCTTTCTCTGGAAACCCCAGTGCCTGGCCTTGGGCCTGGCTCTCAGTGGGGACTTCAAGAATCCTTGTTGAAATAAAATGCTGGTGGTGATGGATAGCTCTGACCTCCCAAATGCCGGGGCAGGGCTGTTTGCAAATGTAAAGTCTTCCAGGCAGCAGTGAGAGGAATTGGAGCAAAAACATGGAACGCTATGTTCAGGGACATAAATTCCAAGTGGTTTTTGTTGGGAAAGCTGAACAGAAAATCATTCCATCTGTGTTCCCCACATCGGAACTGCTCTCCCAGGTTGGCTCAGCTGAGACCCGTTCCATCAGCTGAGTGCCTGTCCCTTGAAGCAGAGGTGAGGCCCTCTGTGAGGGAGCAGGGCAGCCCGAGTCCTATGTCCCCGCTCACTGCCCAGGCCTGGGAGGCTGATGGCTCCAGGTGACAGGTGCTGGAGCAGCAGGTGGCTAGTCCCAGAGCACAGATGGCAATACGCCATCTTCTGGGAAGGAAGTCAAAGCACTGTGGGGGCTGGGTCCGTAGAGGGGGAGGCATGGGCCAGGGAGGGGGCCCGACCCCCGGAAGCCCTTCTGATACTACCTCTACCAGAAGGCTCCCAGCAGCACAGTTTAAACCCATTTTAGTAGAATCCTCTTATTAATAAAACATCTTTCAGCATGCCCTCCAATACCTGCATTTAAAAACAATATATGGTATAAGTAGCTATACAGATACATTATGCACATTAAAACTTTTGAAAATATAAACATAGTAAAGTGAAAGGCTATAAATAAGCATAAATAGAATATCAATAGTTGATCCTGCATTGGAGCCAATGAACCAGTGGGCACGCCCCACTTTGAGGCCTCCGGTAATATAAACTACACTTGTATTTGTTGCTCTTCTTTTTTCTTGAATCTTGCTTTTGGGTTCTAGGTAGGAAACGTGTGTGGTCATCCCTGTCTCTGTCGCTTTCCCACCTTTGGGGCGCACTTGGAGGGCCTTTTTCTACATGCATCTTCAACCCCAGGGCGGAGGGGCACCAGAGGGCTAGTGAGGAGGTCCTGGGAACTGTTTAGGTAAAGGGAGGCTCTCACAGCCCTCTCCCCTCTTCAGTGAGAAGGGCACAGTGGGCTGGATCTGGGACCTGGACTTTATTCACAGACTGGGCCCCACCCACACCGAGCCTTCACTAACTGCCTTGTGAATCCATTGAGGCTCCAGGTTTGAACAAAAGGCTTCGAGTGGCTCTTGGATGGGACTCCCACCCAGCTGCTCTCACAGCAGCTCCCACCCCAACCCTCACCCTCTGCTGAGTCCATGGCTCCAAGGCCCTTCCCTGATCCCTGAGGTGCGGGGATTGTGTTCTTCCAGCTTAAGGCTCAGATCCTTGGGGAATCCCACAGAGCCGGGAGCTCGCCAAGTTGAGCTGGCCACCTCCGCTTGAGTGAAGGAGCTTTAAATGCTTTTATGGGAGGGAATCTCACCGGCCAGGGGAGGGAAGGTGTGAAGACACTGACCCCTTAAGGGAAGGGGCTGCCCACAGGGAAAAGACCCATAAAGAGGGAGACAGGACCCCCAAACCCTTCCCCCTGATGCACCAGGGGCCTTGGGCCTGGAGAACACGCAGGCCTGACTATCGGCCTTGGGCCCCGACCTCAGTGGTGTCGGCCTCAGTGTGGGAGGGTGTGGATGGGAACTAGACATGGGACATCAGATTCAGCCTCAACTCAGAAGCTAGGGGAACTGAGAGCAAAGTTGTTTATTTTTATTCCTGGACCAATGAGAATGTGGAGAGCCTGAGGAGCATGGAGGGGGCAGGAGATGCACCAGAGGCACCTGCTGGGGCTGAGTCAGAGTGAGCAGTTTGCTGTCTGAGTCCGAGGAGTTGCAGAGAGCAGACTTGCCAGCCTATAGCTGAGGGCTGGGGAGGAGGCATCTTGCGCAAAAGACATTTGATCAAATGATCCCTGGAAGCTTGAAAAGCACAGGATGGAGGGGCACATGGTGGTCCACTTCAGGACACCCCCAACCCATAAAGCCCTAAGGCAAAGTCACTCTTGGGGGTGGTCTATTTCCACGCACTGGCCCAGGGTGGTGCTAGGACAGGGGTCAGCCTCCAGGACATTGCAGGAATATTGCTCCTCCGAATCCACTGACATGGGAGAGTCTGCAGGCAGGAGCTCTGGAATCCACTTGTTTGGAAACTCCAAGGCAGGAGTTGCTACTCAGCCCAGCCGTTTCACTGAGCAATCAGTCAGGAGTGGGATGTGCCAGGGGCTCAGGCCATGTCAGGTACCATGTCAGGCCAGAGAAAAGGGGATGAAGGCTGCCGGTGCTGGCTCTGCTCTTGACCTGTTGGGTGGGGCCTGGCTTCAAGCCCCTTACCTGGGCAGTGGGGCAGGGGGAACCGCTCTGGGGTCCCTCCCAGCTCTGACATTCTTGGCTCTGTCTAGGCTCATCCAGGCCCTATGCTACCCCTTTCCATCTTCCAGCCTGAGCCAAGGGCCCTCCAAATAGTGGGCCACCAGAGAGGTGACTGGGCACCACTGTGGGCTTTCTGGAAATTACCAACAACTGGCAGTTTGCTTCCTAAGAAGGAGGGGAGGCATGCTGAACCCTGCCCCCCACCCCCACACGCCATAGGTGCAGGGAGAAAACACTGCCCTCTCCTCAGCTCTGAGGCCTCCACCGCGTTCTGTGAATGAGTCTGAAAACAAGCCATCCGAGGGAGGGGAAATAAGCCACTTGTCCCACAATAGCTCTCTGAAGCTCTGCCCGCTGCTAATCCCATGCCTTTGCAACAGAGACGGTCTGCTGTTTTGACAGAGCAGAGCAGGCCACCTGATGGACCTTCTGGAGCTCTCCCTCCAGGAACGAGCTAGCAGCCTGCCATGAGGACTGATTTTATCTTGAGGCAACAGATAAGGTCCTACAGACCAAGGATGGAATGCTATAGACATCCTTTTGCAGCTTTCCTTGGTGGAGGGGTGGATTAGGGACAGGCTCTGGAGCCCGAGGCCTGAGGTCATATTCCAGTGAGAAAAGCTGTGGAGAAACGCTCCCCTTTGCTAGTCACCAGGACGGAGAGCAGAGGATGAACACTAAGGAGCCCAGCCCAGCTAGGCCATCATGCCAGCTGCTCCAGAAGAACATCCCAACAAAAACCAGGGTTCAGAGTTCAAATGGCTAACATGAACCGTACGGATGGATTTACATTGGGGCCTGCAGGGCCCATGGGCAGAATTCAAGGGGTCTGTGGACTTGGGTGGGAAAATTTTTTACATCTCTATTTTCACTAACCTTCAGCCAAAATTTAGTGTTTCCTGCTATTATGAATGTAAGCAGCGGACCTCAGACATTTTAGCAGCGTCAGTGATTTGTCGCCAGTAGAAATCACAGACACTTTTCATGTCACAGCGCACTGGTGGCAGATATCTTAAATTATCGTTTAAAGTTGTCATAAGTTCAGAATTATGACAGCTGTTAGACCTGTCACTAGACCTTGCTGAAAGTGTTAACAAAGCATGTGCGATACAATATCAGAAATTTGAGGGTTTAAAAAAATATTTTGGGAACTGTATTTTAGTGTAAATGGCTTCCTTTGTAATATGATGTGTTCACTTTTATGCATTCAAAAATATTGCTCTGAGGAGTCCATAACAAAGAAGGATCCACTTTTTCTGCATTACCTGGCATCACCTGGCGCTACACTCCCACCCAAGCAGCCAGTGAGCTAGGTGCAGAGCTAGGAGGACCCACAGAGGCCTACAAACATTTTGGGGGTGCAGATTCCTTTGTTCAAACAAAAGCATACCAGGAAACCCAGCCCCTCCGCATGAAGGTGGGGCTGCTCCGGTTGGATTCGGTGTAGATGTTTGTTGGATGCTCTACCATCCTGCCCATCCCTCCCTGTCAGATGCCCCTCTCCCCTTCCGCTCTTCCCGGGAAAGCTCCATGAACATCCTAGGTTTCCTCAGAGCACATCTGCAAATCATCCACCTAATGCCACCCCTCTATGGGGACCAGAGAAGCACTGCTTAAGTCCCCTTGTTGGTGGCACACCTTCCCATCCTGCCCTGCCCAGGGAAGTCCTGACTATAGATGGGCTCAGAGGAATATTAGTTATAAACCCAAGATGAGGCTTCCTATGTGTGTGTGTGTGTGTGAAAAGAAAACAGGAGAGAAGGGATCTTACCCAGGGTGCTCTTCACCACGAGTTTCGGGATTATATACTGGTTCTACCACTTAGTAGCTGTGTGGCCTCAGTTCTCATCTTGTAATTAGTAATAATAATAGGCCCCACCTTAAAAGGTTGTTTGGGAGATTAAAGGAACTAAAGCAAGTAAAGGGCTTAGCTGGCTCAGTAAATTTCTTCTGCAACTGATCCTTTCTTTGGGGAAGAGGTACCTGTCACAGCCTCCTCCCCATCCTCTGCCTCTGAGGTGTCTCCCTGACAGAGGTGACCTGAGAGCTTGTTTTCCTGTCCAGGCCTGAAACATGTAGTCCTACCCATTTTTCCAAACATGTCACTTGGCATTCACTGGGTGTTTTGGTAGCAGCAGCAGCAGCAGCTCATCCAGACAGCACACACTGTAGCTATTATCTAATCATCTAATAATTAGGCTGACATTTATAAAGGGCCTCAAGGGCCTTGGGATGACCGTGCTATTTTCAAATGCAGGGATACTATAATTTTGCACCTGTACCAGGCAAAAGGCAAGCAGAAGGGAAAAGTGACCCAGGGCTTTGCATGCTCTCGTGGTCTTCAGCACGTTTAAGCAGAGGCAGATTGTCGGGGAGCTAATGGCGTATAATCTTCAGGGTCTCTCAATTGCATAGTCCTGGGTTTTCTGTGAAATTTGCAAAAGCAGTATATCTTTGCATTTTTTTCCTAAAGACGCTCTTCAAAATTGTATACATAACTGTATACACTTCACAAAACCTAATCCACCTCTGGATTTAAACCAAAGTTGGCTCTGCCTGGAAGCTGCCCCTGCCTATTGTTGCCATTTGGGACTGGCAACTAGATTTGAAGGTACAAGTCCTAGGAGGGGTGCACTGTGAGTTAAAGAATTTGGTGATCTGCTGGAGCAGAACAGAGCCTTGGACTTGCAGTCCTCAGGGAGTCAGAGTTCCCTGCTCTGCCAACTGCTGGCAGGGAGGTTTGGATGTCCCCCATATAATCTCAGCCTAGGAGTCCTCCACCATAAAATGAAAACACTAACTCAAAAAGATACGTGCACCCCTATGCTCATTGCACCACTATGTACAATAGCCAAATATATGGAAGCAACCTAGGGTCCATTGATAGATGAATGGATAAAGACGTGGTCCATATATACAATGGAATACTACTTAGCAATAGAGAAGAATGAAATCCTGCCATTTGCAACATCATGGATGGATCTAGAGGGTATTAAGCTAAGTGAAACAAGTCAGACACAAAAGGACAAATAACATATGATTTCACTTATATGTAGAATTTTAAACATCAAAACAAATGGACAAACAAAACAAAACAGACTCGTAGAAACAAAGAACAAACTCATGGTTGGCAGAGGGGAGTGGGGTGGGGAGATGAGTGAACAAGGTGAAGGGAATATAATCAATAATATTGTGATAACTTTGCACAGTGACAGCTGGTTACTACACTTAGTGTGGTGATCACTTTCTAAGGTATATAAATGTCAAATAACTATGTTGTACACCTGAAACTAATAATACTGTATGCCACTGATACTTTAATAATAATAAAAAAAATTACATAAAATGCAATTCAGAAGCCTGATCTGCCCGCAGCAAATGGGTTATCCGTCAACGTACTGAGATGACATTGCTAATGATGATTGCAAAAAGATACAGAATATTGATTTAGGGATGAAAAAATAAGTGATAAACTCCCTACCTCAGCCTCTGGCAAGTCTTGGAACAAGGTACATAACCTATGTGTGCCTGATTCACTAAGAAATAAAATGGGGAAATACAAAATACTCCCCTCACCACCGTTAGCAGGGGCACAGGGGCTGAGAAGGAAAAGCAGCCATCTGCCCCAATACCTAGAGCCTCTGCAGCCTCTGCAGCCTCGGGCCCCTGGAACACATGACCAGGGAAAGGCATGTGGTTTCAGCCAGGACACGGAGGTGAGAAGTGAGAAGTAAATGAACAGCTCCTACAGCAACAAGGCCAGGCTCTGTCATTATTTCTCTGCCTGCGGCCTCACATCCCAGCTGGGCTCAGACCCTACTGCCCTCTGATGCCTTTTATTTTCTCCATATCTAATCAGTTGTTAAATCTAAAATTCCCACCCTCGGTATCTGTTGCTTTTCCCCCTCTCTATTCCTTCAGGCCATCATCCTGTTTCTTACCTGGCTGAGAGCAGCACACCTAATGCAGGGCTTCCAAACCAAAGGCTTTAGGTATGCTGAGGGTTCTTCTCCTTAGCCCTCCAGTGACCAGATCAGGCTAGGGGAGACTGGAGCCTCTAGACCAGCATTTTGCAGGTTCAGAAAGCATTATTTGTTCATCTCAGTGCACAGTTCGAATGCCATCGTTTATGTTGCTTCCATGTGGGAAATATAGGAAAGCACCCATCTCCCAAGTGTCTCCCCCCTGCCCCCCATCTGCCCACACAGACCCACCCTAGGCACTGTGGTCAGAGTCATCTCCATGGAGTCTATCTACAATTGTGAGGCTTGCCCTCAGAATGGCTATAAAGAGTCTGCACAATATGAAAGTTTCTGAAAACTACAAAGGCAAGCAAGAAGACCCAACCCTAGGGTCCTTCTCACTGTGGGTTGAGATGGGTGGAGAAAGGCAGCCTTGGAGGACACCTGGGAATGTTATCCTACTTCTTTAGCTGGGATGGTCATTCTCAAACTCCCCAGTGCACAAGTATCACCTCCCGGACCTGTGGAAAATGCAGATTCCAGGCCCCACCAAAGCATCCAATCAGTGTGTTCGCCAGCAGACCCAGCAGCCTGCATGTGTAGGAAGCAGGCTGATTGTGGACTTGGGTGGCGCGCAGACCTTACTCTGAGGAACAGAGCTCTGATGGTCTCCTCTAACCAGGAGATTTTCACCCAGTTGGTTCATAAGATGAAATGATGGCACATAGTTAGGGGTTTGTAGCAAAAAGCTGTGTTTTGGCTAAATCCTCAGATCAAACATAATCACTTTAAAATATATATATAAGAATACAGGAGCCTTAAAATATGAAAAGTGGTTGAAAGGAAGACCATCTGGGCAAACCAGTTACTCATCCCCAAGAACATTCTCCCAGATAGGTGAACTACATGGAAAATATGTTATCCTAAAGAAAATCTTAAAATCCCGGAAAGAAATTATTTATAATCTATCATCAAGACAGGCCGTTGGGCAGACAATCCAACAAACGGCTCTGTAGGATGTGCCAAGATGGAAGTTGTACTGAAGACATCAAACACACATGTGGTCCAAAGCTGAAGGGCCAAGGGGATATAGGCGCAAGTTCCTTTAGGAGGTTCCCAGCGTGGTGAGAACTTATTGGACAGCCTTATTACCTGTAATAATAATGTATCAGCTGGGGATGTTACCAGCAACAGTCCCAGCTGGTTCAGGGACCTGTCGCCTTACTCAGCCAACGGCTCTATAGGGCATCGGCACTTTTCTGACTCCCAGATGGAAGCATGGTCTGGCTACAAGAATGCTGGTCACACATCAGACAGGTGGCACTGGCCATTTGAAATGCAGGCTGACTTGAAAATATGGATCACACGCTCACCATGATTTTGGATGTCTGAACCTTCCAGTTGTAGATGTTTGCCATCCTGTGGATTATTGCCACTGCTTCCTCCTTGGCCTCTTTTTGCAGGCTGAATGAACCATTTCACCACAGTTCCCCACCTGGAACATGGAGTGGGACTGAGGGCTCAGGTGTTATGGGCTATGGCTAGAGACCCACGAGCCCCTGCAGGCTTCCTTCAACCAAGACAAATGCTGTGGTCAGTCCTTCCTCTGTGCTAGGGGGAGACAGGGAGGGAGGTCTGGAAGGGGCAGCACCATCTAGCTTCACAGCACCTGATTTGAGCTGATGCCACTCCCATGGGATGGGTGCCCGCTGACAGTTTCTGCAAGGAAATGTGGCATTTCTTGGCTGGCATCTCCATGAAATCTCATTGATCTAGCTCAGCAATGATGACTCAGGAACCACTGAGAGGAAGTGATTAAAGAAACCTGTTTTCAGCTCTTGTGTGAGGCACTATTTTTAACTGTGATAAAATATCTGTCAAGGAAAGAAACACGAAAGGCTCCATGGGATCCCTTCAGAGGCACACTGAATCCTCATCTTGGCCCAGTGTGAAATGGCCAAGCGCTAAACACTGAGCTGAAGCCAAATACTGCCATTATGGATACCCTTTGGGATTCAATACTAATTGTAAAATTTTATTGTTAAATGTGTAATTAGTGCTATAATTTTATTATTTAGATGTTTAATATTCAGATTTCTAGGTTGACTTTATCATGCAGGAGCGATAATGTCTTAGCACGGTCCTCTGTGAGATGGCTCCCACCACATGCCTGTGAAACACACTTAGGATACTCACCAGACATTCGTACCTCTGAGGTCACTGACACTATAGGCTGCCGTGACGGCGATGTCTTCCAGACTATCCAGCTTTCCTTTTTCTTGAATTATAACTGACTAAAGACCATCTCTCTGTAACTACTAGATGTAAAAGAGTCTAAACCAGGACTTCTTGAAAGATTCATGGCACATATTACAATAAATAACTAAAAAGTAAATGTAGCTTGTATGTGTTAATTTATTACAAATTCTCACACCATAGAATTCTATGAAGCTTAGAATTGTAATGTCTAACCTCTCCTCTGCCTGGTGTTACCCATGTACTTGTTATAAACAGCACTACAGGTGGTCACAATCAAATCCCGGCTGCAGCTCAGAGCCCCGCAGGGGGCCTCAGGGAGGGGCACTGCAGGGAGCCTTGGAGATCAGGGCTTAGTGAGGGCTTGCAGCACACAGCCTGACCTCCCGCAGGCTGCCTGCACCATATTTGCTGAATGAATGAGTGGCAAAGTGGATAAATAAAGGAATGAGTAAAGATGTAAGCCAGAGCCAAGCTAAGAGGAGTCAGCACCTGAAGGCTATATATGCCCTAGGTAAGGTGGGGTTTAGGAGGGCAGGCCTACAGCAGGCAGGAAGATAAAGTCAATTCTATGGGGAAGCCACGATATATACAGAGAAGATGGGACTGCAGGGAGGCTGCAACAGGGCAGCCTGGCCAGAGGTGAGGCGTGGGTATCCTGGCAGGAAGGTCAATAGATGTCCCCAGAGCAGGAGACATGTGAAGGTCACGCAGAGGACACAGGGCCTCAGGAGCAGGACTGCAGACCCCAGCCAGGGTGGGTCGTAGAGGAAGTAGACTTTGGGCCAGTGTCAAGGCCCAGAGGCTCCAGATGACAACTGGGTCAGAAGCTGGAGGTAGGGCTGGGCCACCGGAGCCTGTTAGTAAACCTGAGATCAAACCAGGGAAGGGCTCTAGCCGGGCTGGCTCAAGGACCAATCCTCTGAGCGACAAAACTTTAAATTCTTCCCAACTTAGGACAGATTCTACCCAGGGACCACAGCAGGATGAGCCTACAGGAAGATGATCAAGGGGTCCCAGAGAAGGAGACTGGGAGGCTGGAAGAGCATGAAGCCAGACAAGACAGCACTCAGCAGAGAAGGTAAACCTGAGCGTTCCAAGTTACTTCAGCCCTGGATTTGAATATGGAACCAGCTGTCCTTAACTGATAATCAACTGACCAACAGTGATTTGGTGAGACCTGCAATGTGGCTAGCGTTGTGCTACCTTTTAGGGATTGGAGGCATGCAAGTCATTGAACAGGTGAGTTTATACTAAAGTGTGCATAATGTGTCGTGGTACAGAGAGAGGAAAACAAGGGTATAAAGGGGCTGCAGCCAAAAAGTGCTGCAAATGGGCATGGTCAGCAGCGGTCCGGGAAGGCTTCCTGGAGGAGGTGGGAGTGCCCTGGACCTGAAGGATGTAGGATGATGGAATAGAGAGAGGAGAACTTTTATCACCAATTCCTTTGCCTGACTGCTCAGAACACACCCCTCAGACCTAAGCAAGACAACACTAAACTGCAGGACAGCCAAGGAAGGGAAAGAGAAAGCACCCTTGATGCACTTCCTGAATTCCATCTCAGGATGAGGCACAACAGGCTCATAGCTCATTAATGATAGAGTCAGATAAGCCAGAGGCTTCCAATCCAGTAGGTCCCGAGGCCCCATGGTCTTTTCTAATGCAAAGGGACTGCCCTCCTTTCTCCTCTAATTGGAGAATTGGCCGTGGCTTATATGGTGAAGGTTTTGGCTAGGTTGGTTTGTTTGGGCTTTTTCTGAGCTTCATTTGTTTTGAAAGGGCTATTGAAGGAGGGAAAGGGATGGAAATGACTTTTTTTCTGCGCTTGTAGGACCGATTCTGCCCTAGATGCAAGCAGGAAGGCCCCACCTCGCGCCGCCAGTTAGCAGGACCCACGGTGGCCTTCACAGGTCATCACCCGATGACTGTTTGCTACTGTTGCTATAGCAAGTTACCAGTTAGTGGCTTAAAATTGACACAAATGTATTATCTTCGAGTTCACAGGTCAGAAGCATCACCTGGAGATTGACAGGGCTGCAATCCTTGCTGGAGGCTTTAGGGGAGAATGTTTTCTTACCTTTTCCGGCTTGTAGAGGCCAGCTTGTAGCTTGTATTCCTCAGCTTGTGGCCTCTTCCATCCTCAAAGCTATAATAACAATGGCTGGTCAGATATTTTTCACATCGCATCGCTCTGACTTACTCTCTGCCTCCCTTTTCCACTTTTAAGGGCCCTGGTGATTACATTGGGCCCACACAGATAATTTATGATACAACCTCCCATCATAAAGTCAGTTGATAAGCAACCTTAATTCTGTCTACAACCTTAATGCAATGTAACATATCCACAGGTTTCTGGGATCAGGAAGTGGACATCTTTGGGGGACCACTATTCTGCCTACCATAGTTATCAAAGTCAGAGGTGGAACATATATTAGTGAACAACCTGTTGACTTAGTTTGTAATGTTAAGTATTTAGAGAGATGGTGTGTGGCCTCCATTTGCACTCCAGCCCCTGCAAATGTTATTATGTTATTAAGGCTATTCCAGGGGGAGCAGTCATGGCCAAGGTGAAAGGTGCCACCGTGGCTCTTAAAGGAGTGGAGAAGTTGCAAATTCGTCTTTGGCCAGTAGCTTTCCTCTCTGCAGAGTTTCTAAGACTCCCCCAGCCTGCAGGCCTCCAAAGGAACAAGTCATCTTTATCATCTTACCTCTTACCTCTGATTCAACCTCTGACTCCCAACGCCTTGCTCTCCTTACAATAACATTCCTCCTAAAGAAGGTGAATTTCCAGTTCTTGTTGCTTTTTACTTTTACATAAAAAGGGTAGAAGCAAGTGCCAGAACCTCCTCCTCATCCCAGCTGAGTATTACAGACACATCAAAGGATGCCAAGCCCCTCAGGAAACCAGAGTGTGGCTTACATCATCCTGCAGCACATCGCTAAGTAACTGTGGGATCAACATCTGTTTCCATGGAGACGTCACTTCATCGCCATTCTCCAGGCAGAGCAGAGAAGTGCATCTGGGAGGAATGAATATGCTGGGCTGTGCCAGAGAATAACAAACTCATGAGCAAAAAGTTATAACCAAGATGAAACAATAGGGGAGAGGGAGAATGGTCCCTGGATGGGTCCAGCAGGGAGTCGCTGTCCAGAGCGAGGGACACGTGATCTGGCCCACCTCTCTCAATACACAGAGTGGCTGAGAGAGGCCTCAGACTGCTGCCCAATCTTGTACAATGGATCACAGGTTGAGCTGGGGCCAGAATCCAGGCCTGTGCCTCCCTGCTCAGAGCTTATCCACATGGAGGGGAGGCACTAAGGAGCAATAATACACTTTCTCCTGTTGGTTCCAGGCAAGCAGAGATGGTTCTCACTCCTCTTGCTCCGGCCTTTACTTCGACCCACCTAGCACAGTGCCTTCCAAGGACAGTGGCTCCCACTCCCCTAAGGCAAACCCTGTGGCTGCAAGGCATGGCCTTCTGAGATGACATGGCAGAGGGGAAGGGAAGGGACTTGTGTTTACCCAGCACTTGCTATGTGCTTTTTACAAGCTATCTCAACAAATCCTCAAATAAGCCTGTGGAGTGTTAGAGCCTCACTTTACAGACTAGGAACTGGGGTTCAGAGAGGTGAGGTGGCTTATTCAAGGTGATGATAATAAAATAGCAAACTTTTAGATTTCACTTACTATATGCCAGGCATTGTATTAAGCTCTTTACAAGTATTGATTCATTTCATCACTACACTGAAACTCTGAGGGGCTATGATATGTCAGTTACGAAGTGGCAGAGCCAGGATTTGCAGCCTGGGGTGTCCTTTCCACTGAATACTCTGACCCTACTATCCACAGGTCGGGGGCATGAGGTGGGCCACACAGGAATGAGCTGACAGTGATTGGATGTTGAGACAGGATGCCTTCTCTCACTTGCTTCTTTCATTCAACGTTGTGCTTTTAAGCCTCAGCCACGTTAAAGAGTGGTAAAATTGGTTTATTCTCACTGTTGTAAACAAATTGTTACAGTTAATTTATCCATTCTCCTGGTGATGAACTGCAGGAGGCCAGCTCCTGCGAGTCCAGGGGTTTCCTCAGGTGGAGACGGAGTCCACGAGGCGAAAGAAGGGAGTGGAGAAACGGGGGAGTTTCAGAGAAGTGTCACACTTTATTGTTATAGCATGTCCCCTTTTATAGGGACTCGACCATTACCTCAATCACAAGTTGTGTTTTACATAGTTTTGATGTTTTTTCTTTCTTAGGACTTTAAAGTCTTTACTTCCTTGTAAATGTTCTCTCTGGGGTGTACTGTGACCTACTCTTCGCTTAAGGATTATCTTGTCTTTTACTATGATAATATCTTTGTGACCCAGACTCAGTTTCTGCATATCACCTAAAGAATGCTTATCATGACTATCTTGACTATCTAGTAATTATCCTAAATTCTAGCCTAAACACAATAGTAAGACTCACAGGGCGCATACCTGAGCTATTACTAAAAGACTAACAGTGGCTGTGTTTAGGATAAAAGTTATCTAAAGTCTATTTCTATGTAAATACAATACTTAGTAACCAAAGGGGGTCTCAAACCTCTCTTATCCTACCGAGGGCTACATATAATTACGACAGAGGGTAGCATCTGTTTCTCAGTCAAAGCTTCAGTATCTGTTGCTACAACAATGTACAAGGCAAAGAATTCAAATAAGGCTGTTAACATACCCCATGGTCAGCAAATTGCCTTTTATCAGAACTCTCATGGCCTGGAGACTTTAGTCTTCATGGAGACCTCTCACAGCAATAACCATAGGCAAGTGAGCTCAACAGACTGATGTTATCATCAGTTTCTCACAGGCTGTCAGTTTCTCACAGACAAGCTGTTGGCCTACATGGCCAGAGGTCTGAGCCTCTGTTTCCAAGAGGCTTAAGTCCCCTCTTTCTCAGTCCTGGGGTCCCCATGGGGCTGCAGCCTGGCTTGAGTTGTCTCCTTCTCTTAGGAGATCATGCCCATCTTTGCTTGCATAGCCATCTCTCATTGGGGTACCACAGGAACTTGCTATAAATGCAGTGAAGGTACTGTCTCCCATAGGATCTGATGTAGAGGAAAGGCACATGGGTTCATAGAGGCAGGAGATATTACATGACCAACCATAAGGCAGCACCCTAGACATGCAGTGCTGAGCATCGATCTTTACTTCAATGTGACCTTGTCAGACACCAGGGTGCTGTCGGCTCCCAACAATGAACGTTTAGGTCGGTTCCAATTTGTTGCTATACTGCTGCTGGGGACATTCTGCTTCATGTCTCCTTGTGTCCGTGTACCAAGTTCCTTTGGGATCTATACTTAGAATTTCTGGGTCAGGGTATAAGTGCAGCTTCCATTTTATAAAATAATGCCAAATTGCTCTCCAAAACTTTTTAAATCAATTTTGGCTTCTGCCATTAGTGTTTTTGGGTTGTCTTTCCTTCCCAACCTCACTCACATATGGAATTGGCAGAATTTAAATTTTTACTAATCTGACGCAAAAGAGTATCTTGTTTTAATTTGTATTCATC
The DNA here is from genome assembly GCA_033961575.1 of Aselliscus stoliczkanus. Classification (NCBI taxonomy): domain Eukaryota; kingdom Metazoa; phylum Chordata; class Mammalia; order Chiroptera; family Hipposideridae; genus Aselliscus; species Aselliscus stoliczkanus. The sequence continues at coordinate 48,841,171 of CM066730.1, read as the reverse complement.
TGAACACAAAGAGACTGTTGTGTTTTTTTTAATATGCTTCTGGCAATTTGGGTTTTCTCTTTTGCTCAATTGGGAAATTATATTTTTCTTAGTGATTTGTGGGAGTTCTTTCGATATTAATTCTGGATATTTTTTCTTAATTTTTATGGGTTATAAATATCCTCTCCCAATATGTAACATGTTTTGCTTTAATTGTGGTGTTTTTTGAGCAATAGAAATGTTTAATTTTAATATAGTCAAAATTCTCAGTCTTTGAAGTTTGTGTTGTCTGTGACTTATTTAAACAATTCTTTCCTGTCTCAATTTGGTATAAAATTATAGCACTTTTTAAAGCTCTGCTTTTCACATTTGGATCTTTAATCCATCTGGAAATTATTTTTTTGGTGTACCATGAAATAAATATTATTTTTTTCCATTCAGATAAGCAAATGTTTTCATCCTTTTGCTGAGTTATAATGACACTTCTGAAATATCTTTAGTTTCCACTTGAGTATTGATCTTTCCATGTGCCAGTATCCTACTGCTGTAATTACTATAACTTCACTAGTCTTGATATCTGGCCAATAGAATTCACTCATTCTTCTTCCAAATACCTTTGCAATTCGGGGTCCTTTGTCCATCCAATTAGATTCTACAATCTGTTGTCAGTTTTCACGAAAAAGGCAGGGGGTGGGGTGTATTAGGATTGTATTGAAAATGTAGATTAATTCAAACATAATTAACATTGTTAGGATATTGACTTTTCTTACCTATGAGATATTGCACAATTTTGGTTAAGTTTATTTCCTTTCTCCAAGATAGCCAATAATTTTTAGTATGAATGGGTGTTGCATCATAGCAAGTGCATTTTCTGCATCGATTGAAATAATAGCATACTTCCTCTCTTTCATCTTTTTTTTTTTGGATGCGTTATTATTTTTTAATATATAGAAACTGCATCACTTCCTTTGCCACAGTGACCAATAGATAGAAGGCAATCATCTCCGAGGGCCCCAGAAAGCTTTTCCATTCGTCGAGTAATGGAATGGATAAGCAAGCACCTTCACCATCCGAGCTTTTGGTTAACTTTTCCCTTTGATCTCTGTTTTCCCAACCATAGCAGTCTGCTGCTTCCAGGATGGAATTCTGCCTTCAAATCTTATCCTACTTGGGAGGCTACTGTATCAACTTGCCTTCATAATGATGGAATGAGGGTCCCTAACTTAGCTCAGGAACCTGGACAAGTCTTTGATTTGGGCCTCAGCTCAAAGCCCATGAATGTTTTCTTTAAAAAGCTGCAGGCTGATGAGGTAGAAAGGGCGGAGACAGGGGATGGACACCAGCAGAAGGGCAATGAGGATGGCACCCGCGACCCTGATGGACAGCAGGCCTCCCAGGGCTGAAAATGCAAAAAGCAGTGTGACCCACCCCCCCCCCATACCTGTGGGGAGTGCCTGTGCCTTCGGTTTCTTCTGCAACATGGGCCAAAAATCTGGATGGAAAATGTCACCATGATGAAGGCGTGCAGGGACCAGGGCAGGTGCAAGGCAAGGCAGACAGAAGCAAAGATGGCCATGTTTAAGGGCAGCAAGCTGGACACAATGGCAGCGATGGCGCAGCAGTCGATGAAGACGAGGTGGCCTGACAGCGTGAAGACGGACATGGCCTAGAAGGTGTCAGTGCTGACAGACTCTGTGAGGGTCTGTAGGATTGGTGAAACCATATGTGAAAGTACCAAAGAATAGTGCGCTTTTCAAGTCGGCTCACCAGGTCCACCTGTTCTTCCTCCGTCCTTCACCTCCATCAATGAGATCAAACGAAATATAGCCAATCAGTGAGGAGGCCAGGCAAGTCCAAAAAAGCCGAGGGGGGTGGGGTGGGGCAAAAAACCCTGATCCGTATACCACCAGATGACCACAAAATCACAGACACGACAGCTGCTGTACGACCATGCTGGTCTCAAATACAGCAGTATTTCCGGGCGTAGATGTTTTTCCTGGGTTCTTCCCGGAAACACTGGTCCAAGTAGTTGTCAGGAAAGGGCTGTTGCTCATGCGCAGCAGGGCACGCAGCTGTCCGCCTCCTTCCCCATCTGGGCCGCCGTCTTACTTTCATCTTTTTGTGTAACGAATTACATTAATAGCTTATCTAATACCTACTTATCTTTACAGTCCTGGGCTAAACTTGGTCAAATCCTGGGCCAAACTTTTATACATGAATGAATTTTTTAATATTTTGTTCAAGATTTTTGCACCCGTGTTCACCAGTACTGTTGAACTATAATTTTCCATTCACTTTTCTTGTTTCTTTGTTTTGATGGCAAGTTTTACCAGCTTCATTAAAGAGTTAAGAAACTCATCTTATTTCTAGAACAATTTGTGTTTTACAAAAGGGTATATCTAGTCCTGGAATTTTGTATGTGTGTGGGGTGATAAGAGGCTAGCCAGTGAAGCCATCAAAGGGTTTCTTTTTTTTTTTTAATCATTGTTTAGTCACCAATTTAATTTATTTAAATGTTTAAATCTCATTAAAAAATGAGATTTTATATTTCTCATTAAACAATATTAATATTTTCTGTAGGATATTATTTACCTCATCTATAATTTTAAGGTAGTCAAATAAAATTATTTGTAATACTTTTAATCTTTTTTCCGTGATTAATTTTGCTAGAGATATTTTATTCATCTGTTCAAAGAAACAGATATGAGCTTAATTAATTCTCTCTACTGTACTTTTGTGTATTGTTGTATTAATTTGTGCCTTAATGCTATTGTTTCTTTCCTTCTCCTCTATATTTGAATTTACTCTATTGCTCTTCAGTTGAATATTAGCTCATTAATCTTCGGTCTTCCTAATTTTCTAATATAAATATTAGGTTCCATTCTAATTTCTATTTTAGCTGTATTCTGCAAGTTTCTGATGCAATATTTTTACTGTGATTCAGTCATGAGAGTTTTCTAGCTTCCATTTTGATTCTTTTACCCATGACTTATTTAGATGTGTGTGTATGTGTGTGTGTGTATGTCTTTAATTTCCAGATACATGAGAAGTTTGACATTGTTTGCATCCCTCATTTTTAATTTAATTATGTTGTGGTCAGGTAACATGATCTGTATGGTACTGATCCTTTGAAAGTAGTTGACACTTAATTGGTTCATGCATTGTCAATTTTTGTAAGTATTCTGTATAGATAGGTGGGTGGGTGGATGGATAGATGGGTGGATAGATGGATGAAAGGAAGTGAGGAAAAGAGGGAGAGAGGGAGGAGAGAGAGGGAAGGAAAGAAAGGTAATTGAGAACAGTATAATTCATTCTAAGTGTATTGGAGAAGAGTATGTATGCTCTAATTAGTAAGTGCATAATTCTACATTTAAATCAAGTTTGTTACTAGTGCTGTTCAGATCCTTTATATCCTTCCTGGTTGTTTATTTTTATGCCCTAACAATTATGATAGAGATGTGCTAAAGTAGCTAGCTCACTATCATTATGGATTTATCAGTTCCTCTCTCAAATGCTCCCAGACTATCAATTTTTCTGATAACATGATAGTTAAATAAGATTTCTCTCTGCTAGTGTTTCACTGGTATATATTTTCCCATCCATTTTTCCATCCTATCACTTTTATCCTTTGGTTTTCTTTTTTTTTTGGTTTTTTTTGAGGGCAGTGTCACTGGCCCTCATATGTGGGACCCAAACCGGGGCCGCTGGCTTCCGAAGCCAGCGCTTAACCACTGCGCCACTTGGCCTGCCCTCACTTTTATCCTTTGGAATCCTTGCTTTCTTAAATATGTTTTTTTGTATCCCTTATTTTTTGTATGTTTCTTGCCAACAAGATATAGTTTCTCTCTTTCAACCAAGCCAACAATTTCTATTTAAACCAGCAAGTTTAATCTATTTAAATTTAATAAGATGATTGATATGTTCAGATTCATTTTTGTCAGAGATAAATTGGTTTATATATCTATATGTACATTGCTTTTTAATTTGACCTTTTTTTTTAAAGGTTTGTTGAGATTTAATTGCCACACAGTAAACTGCAGGGGGAAAGATTGGCAGGAAAGGATGTCTCTGGATTTGTAGAGCCAGTGAAATAAATCATCCATCATTGTCCCAGGAGACCAAAAGATGTTGCAGCCAGTCAAGGTTCCCCCTCTTTATGGGAGCCCCAGCCCTGTCCACCAGGATCAGCCAGCACACTGGCAATAGAAGAAAGCACCATAGCTCACAGTACAGCCCACACCACAGCTCTCTGACCTCTCTCCTTGCTCAGCCCTGATCCCCATCTACCACTTGCTGTGCTGCTTCCCCCTCCTTCTACTTCTAGGGCTAAATCTTAGCTGGCTACCATGCAGGTCTTTATCTCTTCAAGAACCTGACACAACACCTCAGAGATGAGGGGTCACACCAGCATCCCCAAGCCCATGTGTGGAGTCCACCTAACAGAGAGAGGGCTCCAAGAGAGCCAGAACGTAAAACAGCAGGGCCGGCTGAGTGGTGCGGTGGCTGAGTGCTGGTTTGGGAGGCCAGCGGCCCCGGTTCGGGTCCCGCATGTGAGGGCCAGCGACACTGCCCTCAAAATAAATAAATAAATAAATAAATAAATAAATAAATAAATAAATAAATAAATAAAAATAAAACAGCAGCCCCACAGGGGTGCAAAACCAAGACTGGAAAGACAGACACAAAAGATGTGCTCCATATGTTGTGCAGTGGAAGAGAGAATTGTGGGGCAGTGTGATTAGTATGAGCCACTTTGCAAACTGGTTTTGCACATTGTAAAAGCAAGCGAGAGAGAAAACAAACTGAAAACAAACTTTCTAATCCCAGAGTCCTATCCCCAGTCTCTGTGTCCAGGAAGCAAGCTTTATTATATAAGTGTTTTGTGAATTCTTATTCTTCCAAAGTCATTCCATACATAAAATAGTATATATATATATATATATATATATATATATATATATATATATACTTATAGTATATATATAATATATATACTATATATATTATATATGTAATATATATACTATATATAATAGTATGTATATATAATATATATACTATATTATATATAATAGTATATATAATATATATACTATATTATATAATAGTATATATAATATATATACTATATTATATATAGTAGTATATATATAATAGTATATATATATACTATATATATTTATATATTTATATATATATATATATATATATATATATATATATATATATATATATATATATTACACATACACACCTGTCACGTCCCACATGACAGGGTAGGGGTAATGGAGAAGGGACAGCGAAAGATTAAGAAAGAGAGCAAGACACAAGGTAAGAGAGAATACAGTTCAGAGCGAGGGGACCCTAGCCTTGTGGACTGGAGCCCCAAATCGGGCCTAAGTGTTCCTTTTATTATCTTACACATAAGCAAGGGTCTGTGTGTCTCACACCCAAAATCATAGCTCAGGGCCAAATCACCCATACCTGCAAGCTGCCATTACTGGAGGAGGCCCCATGAGATTATTGTCATGTACCTTGTAAGACACAGAACCTCCTCTACCAAAGCTCACCAATAAGAATGCAAGGAGGACAGATATTATCACATCAATAGGTCATTTCACAGGCAGGCTGCCAGACCCTGAAGCAGGGGATCCATGCCCTATTTCTGTCAATTCGTGATTTCTTCTATTGGCACCCGCGGGCACCCACACAACTGTGTCTGGCTTAGGTTGCCCCTCCCTTGAGGGATCTTATCTGTCATTGACTAACCGGCCATCCTTTAGCGCCAAGTGGGGACACATACAGTAAGCATAATATTGAAGTTGTGATCTGTCTTTATGGAGAGGTGCATGGAGGCAGACTGGCAGGACATAATGTGGTACACACCCACGCATTATATTAAACCTTAACACCAAATGGAACCATTTGTTCATTTCTTTATTCAGTCATTCATTTTATTTTATTTTTTATTTTATTTTATTTTTATTTTTTTAGCTGAGCCATCCTGCCACCTGTTTGCAGCTTAGCGGCAGCTCAGCTTGGGCTGGGCATCGAACTGCTATTGCTCAGAGCTCAGCTCGCACTCTTGAGCGAGCTCTTAACCAACTGAGCCACTCGGCCAGCCCCCAGTCATTCATTTTAAATGGACTAGATGCGAAGGACACAGTCCAGTCTCTGCTCTCACAGAGCCCAGCAGTGGGTATAGACAATCACCAAAAACCCACACAAACGAAGGTATCATTAGAAATTGAGGTCCAGTGAGGAAATACAGTGTGAATATCTGAGCTGAGACGCCCTGCAGGTGAGAGTCACATCATTGTTTAATGGACAGTCCCCAGCAAGCTGGGTGCCCCAGACGTGGCCATAGACACATTCTCTTCAGGTCTCTGATGTGCTTCCGATTAAGAAGCAGAGCTGTGACTCACTGCCCACCATCTGCTGCACAGGGCTCACATGACTCACAGCCCCTACCCCACCCCATCCCCCAGGAGTGCTTCAGAGGAACAAGAGAAAAAATGATTCCATGTGACTCAGGCAGAGAGAGGCACAGCTTGGCCTGGCTCCGCCCACTGCTCCCTCCCTGCCTGAAAAATGGTGGTGGGCACTGCTGTGGCTTCCAGGTGACACATCTTTTTAGGAATATGCTGATGGAGTGACCGTCCCTTCCTGGCACAGGTCCTCAGAACACTTGCCTTGATTAGGTGATTAATTTCCCAGGCAGGAGCTGAGCTTTTCAGGGGAGAAGTGAGAAACTGTGGCTCAATTCCACCTCCTGCCTCTGCAAGGCCCTTTCTGCAGAGATTCCCAAAGCTGGGTCTCTGGTCCTCTGGCCTGCCAAGGCCCAGGCTAGTCTATGCATGCATTTGGCCCTGCCTCAGCCCCTCAAACTGCACACCTGGAGCAGAGCGCGCCATCCTTTCCAGGAGCCCATCTCTGCCTTCTGCATCTCCTCCTTGAGTTAGTCCACCTTCGCCCTAAATCCTGGCCTCGAAATCCTGGCTTTCTCTTCAACACCTCCCTTTCCCTCACTCCTGTCGCTGAATCCATCCCAGTTGGCCCCTTCATGCTCCTGCTTCTGTCTTCTTTCATGTCCTTTCCTCCACAAGGGCTCTTTCAGGAACCTCATCACTGGCCTCACTGACGCTAGGCTACAGACTTTTCCTCACTGCCTTCAACACAGTTTCCTAAATACATCTTGGTGGCAATTCTTTGCCTTCTGCTGGCATCTCCTCAGGGTCTGCAGCAAAGACCACAGAGTCAGGCCCATGGAGGGCAGGCAGGTGACAGAAAAGAGGGAAGCAGGCTGAAAGGGCTACAATAGGGAGTGGTGAGGACTGGGGCAGATGGGAGAATGCTTGTCCTGCTTAGGGGTGGCCTCCACCCCGCCACAGCTAAGTGTGGCCACAAGCGAGCCAAGGCCCCCAGATTGCCAGACCTTCTGGAATTTCACAAAAACCTAGCTTTGTTTATGAAACTTCTTCATTTATAGAAGTTGGTAACTGATTCACATTTGAAACATTGAAAATTTTCTTATTCCTCATTCGAACCTTCCTCTGTCTGGATCTCACCTACACCTCCAGCACCATCTCCCAGAGCAGCTGTCTTCCCTGCTCAGGAGCCACGCCACGCCACGCCACACTCCAGGACATTGGGCTGTTTGTCACTCCCAAGACAGGCCTTGCCTGTCATGCTTCCAAACCCTTGCTGATGCTGTTTCCACACTGCCCGTACTTTCCCTTTGATGTCTGTTCATATCCTACCCACCAAGGAAGGGTCACCCACTGCTGTTCCTTAGTCCCAAGTCCAGTTACTCTGTCCCTCTCCACTTTGTGCTTCCCCTGCACATTGTACCTCTGTCCTAGTACAAGACCCAGCCCAACCTGTGTTATCAGCTGTGTGTACTCGTATTTCCATCTACCTTGCATGATTGGGGACACTCAGGTACAGACACTGTGTCTTATTTGCAGGCCCCGTGAACATGGTAGGCCCCTCCGAGATGGTTCGGAAATCATGCTAACTAGAATTGCAGGAAATGGACAAACACCGCAACACAGTGTGGGTTTGGGAATCCGGGGTGTCGGTGTCCGAAACCCATTGCACCTCCAGGGTCTGCCAGCTTGGCATAGCTTCCCGGGCTGCACATCCAGCTTCCCTGGGTCCTCAGCACTGAACCTCAGTCCAGCTTGTCGGGCCTGGAGACCAGCACCTGCGGAATTTCTGAGTCACCCCCTGAGCTTCAGCCTAATGCTCTTCGCAGGCCTTGTCGTCAGTAACCTGGCCCGTCCTTGCTTTGCAGTTTCCTCCAGTTTATGGCTAAAAACATCTGTATGAACATGGGCCTTGCCAAAGTGTTTGCAGTACTCCCCACCCCTCCTGCTGCACCTGAGGTCCTGGCCCCCTTCCGGTTGTTTCTGACTGTTTGCTGTGGAGACGGCTGGCTTCACGGCCCAGGAGGGGGCAGGTGCAGAGGCACCCGGAGAGCAAATGAGTTCATGCAAGCGGGCTTCTCCTTCTGCCCCTGAGGAGCGGGGGATGTGGGCCAGAGCAGCTAAGGGAGGACGTAGAACACAATAAAACGTGGGCTGCTTTTCCGGGAGGTGCGGGCTGGATGTGAAATGGCCTCCAGATGTGGGTCTGAGAGGTCCTCTCGAGTTTGAAGCTGAGTTTTCAGCAGCCTCTCTGTGGGGAGCCAAAGAGGCCTTCAGAACGAGTCAGCTCTGTTCATTTCTTTGCACATAAACCTACTCTCATGGTCCCTGGTGCTGTGTGCAGCTGCTGGACCCTGGGCTGTTTAGACATGAGCATCTAGGATGGGCACAGAGCCACCTACAAGGGAACTTCCACTGCAGGGGCCCCTTTCACCCCTGTGTTCAGTTCACATTTCGATGAGAAGGGTTGTCGCATGAAAGGTTTGATGGGCCTTGGTGGTCGTACTCGTAGACTGAGGACTTACCAAGGGAGAAAGACAGCCTGTGAAGGGACCAGCACCCACTAGCAAATGCCCTTTTCTGAAGTCTGTGTTCAGATCTTTCATTCAACAAGCTCTTTCTGAGTTCCTCCTGTGTGCAGAAAATGGACACAAAGACACAATCCAGGAATCCTAGTCATGAGGTGCTTATAATCCACTAGGGGAGATAAAATATGCAACTCACTTTAAGCTAAGGAGCTCAGGAAGGGAGGGAGGACACCTATGAGGATGGCAGACAAGGAGTTTGAGGCTCATATGCAGACACTGGGGAGGGGTGCTGCCAACCAGATGGCAGGGGGTAAAGCTGGGGCCTGGTGGGGTGGAGGCAGAGTTTGGGCATGCAGGAAAAGCTCAAGAAGGCCTCCTCTTTGAGCACACTTGGCCCATGGCTTTGTGACTTTTGGAGTGGGTGGGAGTCCTACTTCGTGGCAGTCCCTGAATAGTCCCAGACACAAGCTAGCTGTTGATGAAGGAGTTGGCTAATGAAAATAGGGGTCTCCTCCTTTTGGGCCAAGAGGCTCTTTCACAACCAATATAGAATCACAACACAGCTATGGACAAACGAAGGACTCAGATCCCATCAGCAGTATCTGCTTTAGGAGTCCAACTCCGTCAGTCCCTTGGGACTAGGGTGTGGCCGGAGGGGCAAGCTCCTCCTTCAGGAGATGGTCAGTTGCCAGGCACCTCCTCCATGACATTGGCCTTGACATTGCCAAGCGGGAGAATGTTCTCTTTCTGCTCCAAGATGAAGGAGGTTTTCCTTCCAAACAAATAATCACCTGTGGTCCATAGTCAGAGCTTCTGTGTAACCTCATGAAAAGTCATGTTTTATATGGAAACCAAGCATCTGCCTGGATTGGGGGCCAGGATTGTTTACTGTCCCTTCTACTCAAGGTCAAGACCCTTGCTACACCACAAGAACATACCCAATTTCTCCTTGATAATTAGAAATCATTACCTTGAATGAGGTGAAACACAATTCTTCACCCACACTCCCCACTCCTCCCCCACCCACTCATGGTGAATTCCTGAATTTTTTGGAGTTTTCCTTCTCCAAAAGTTGAAGAGCTGACTTCTGTTGGGATTGGGAGGGGAGCCTTAGTCCTGGCATTCGAGGATTTAATCATTGCTTCGAAGACTCCTGACCAAGATCTCCCTTAAGGCCTGGGAGGTTCATGCAAATTCAGCTCTCCCTGCAGTTCCCCAACCCTCACCTCATGCCAGAATTCTTGGGCAGGTTGGCAAATCAGGCGTGACTTTGACCCAAGGCCACTCATCTGATGAGGAACAACTTCATGATTCAAACAGCATCTGGGTTCTTTTCCTTAATAAGCTCCCAGCTCTACTAATAAAAGCTTTACCCCAAGGGAAGCCTTGTGTGTCCTGAACTAACTTGCCTAGCACCACAGCTGTCAGCTCAGAGGAGGCCGGTATTCTACACAGATTTCTTATTTCAAGCCAAGAATGTTCTAGATCTTGGTTGGCTACTTTTGTGATCAATTGCATACTTTTGCACAACTGCTCATAAGAACGATTAGCCCATGGAACATGCATGCCTGAGGAGGACCGAGTGCTTTTCAGTACGATCTGTTAGGCCTTCAGAGACGGAAGGGACACTGGGGGGTTCCCCATGGAGAGTTGTGTGTGATTGAGATTCTGGGAGTTTCGGCATGCTGCCCGTGATCATTGCATGGGGGTCATGGACATCATCAGCCACCGCTCCCACCTTCCTTCTATTTATATAGTCCCTTTTCAATATCTGGGCTGTACTACAATTCAGTTAAACTAGGACCATAAATTAAAAGAGCTTCAACCCTGGGCTGGACCTTTCTCTGGATGATACCAAGGAAGTGATTGTCAAACCACTTGGGGGCCTCAAATAAAAGGAGCCATTCCTCATTTCTTTTCACAAAGAGCCAGCATTCATTATCGGCCAGCATTCAGAGTTTGAGTCTGATTGACCATATGGCATAATGGGCCCCGTATGTTTATTCTCCACCATGGAAGAGAGGTTTTTCTTTCCATCTTTTCTTTTCAGGCTCTCTTGCTGAGCATGTTTATGTGAACACTAAATGATACTTTTCATGATTTGTTTTTTCACTCAACCATCTTTCGCCTGTGCTACATCTTATCATAAGGCCCTAACTTCTCTGGTTTAGAAAGTACTGACTGGAAATTCTTCTTGAGGATATGCTCTCAGAATCTCTAGTGGCCCCTGGAATCCGCCCTTCATCTTGCCTCCCCCGTTCTGTCTGCAGGATGTGTGGGGAGGGACAAGCAATGTCCCAGCAAGATGGCATGATATTTCCAAGGGACAGGATACCTGGCACATGGTAGGAGTTCAATAAAAGTTGCTGCTGTGTGTCTTTGGACATGTCACCTGCCTACTCTGGGTGCCAGTTTTGACATCATCTCTGGCTTCTGCTAATAGAGAAGATAAAGAAGAAAGAAAAAGACACCAAGAGCCATGTAAGAAAGAAGAGGCAGTGCCAGAAGGCTGGGGGCAAAGACCATTTCAAACATGCAATTCTAACTGACCTATCCAATGCATCCATTCCAAGTTTTAACTGTAGGAATAAATCTAAAATGCAAGATGGTAAGTCCAGAGCCCATGTGAGCTACTAAAAGGTAGGGACAGGAAGTGACATTTTCTCATCACCTACCATGTATCACATGTTTTACATTTATCATTTTATTATTTTGAACAATGGCCCTGAGCTAGGTATTATCATCCCCACATACCAGTTGGGGAAACTGAGGCTCAGGAAAATTAGACAGCCTTGAGCTCCACCCAATCTCAATCAGTGGGCCCATAATGGCATTGAAGTTAAACCCAGATTGGATGTGCCCAGAGCCTGGGCTCTCCCGACAGCACCAGGTTGCCCTCAGAAAATTTCAAAGTCCCACCCACAGACCAGGATGACCTTGAGTTTCTGCTGAAGACAGGTCATTCGAGTTTAAGCTTTACTGACCAGGCAGGACAGAAAGCTGTTGACCACTAGAGGTAGGTTGTTGTGGTGAATGGTCAAGGGTGCAAATGAGGGCAGAGATGCAGAGCCAGAATGAGCTCATCCCATGTTAGCTAACCAATCAGCATTAGGGCTCCTCTATCCTCAGTGGCTTGCGGAAGCAGAGGGGGAGAAGGCAACACGGAAGCAGCTCTGCGGTCCCCAGGGCCTCCCTGTGGGCTTTGTTCCACGATGGGAAGCTCTGCAAATGTGAACAGGTCCTCCTCTTTAATTCCCGAAGGCTGTCCAGAATTTCAGAGATACTGGCGACAGTGTGTTGTCCCCAGGATATCTACCAACTGAGGGTGGGGTGGAGACCAGCTGTGGGGGCGAGGGCAGGATCTGGGACCGGAGAGTGCAGCCAACAGCGTGTACCTTTGCCTGGGTCTGCATGTAGCAGATCTTTGACACATAGCTGCTACGTTGGATGGCTGGGAGGATGGGGAAGTCACCAGGCCACAGAACAAGGAATCTAAGAGAGAGATTCTGGAGCAGGTTTGGCAGAGGATGGGGGAATGTGAGATGCTGGTGTTCCTTTAATGTGGCAAATAGATGCCTTAGCCCTGTGGCCTCCGCTAATTGATAAGCTGCTGTCCCCAGTTCCACTTTTAACCACTGCAATCCATCCTTAAAGCAACAACAGGTCCGACCAAGTGGCGTATTGGTTGGGAGCTGGTTTTGGGATGCCAGCGGCCCCGGTTCGGATCCCACATGAGGGCCAGTGACACTGCCCTCTACAGCTAAGATGGTGAGCAACAGCTCCACCTGGAGCTGGGCTGTGTGAGCCCCGGCGATGGTGTAGGCTGCAGCCCCTGCTGCAGTGGGCTGCCATAGGCTACAGTGAGTGGCCCGCAGCCGGCGTGAGTGGCCGGCAGCCAGCGTGAGCTGCCAATAGCCGTTGTGAGCGACATCCAGAGGCCGGCGACCAATCTGCCTCACCCGAGAAGAAGGCAATGATGATACCAACATGGGCAGTGAAGCAACGTCCTCCACAACTAGACTGAAGAACAAAAGGACAGCAACTTGTCTGTTCCCCTTCCCCGGTTCCCCAACACTGTTCCCTCCCCCAATTCCCCAATAAAATCTTTAAAAAAAAAAAAAAAAGCAACAACAGAGTGATCTTTTTATTTAAAACATGAACCAGGTTTTGTTACTCCCCATGACAAGTCTCCCATATGCATACAACACACCGTGGACATTTTATGCTCTAGTCAGCAAGGCCCTGCCTGAACCGGCCTTGCCCCCTGCCATGTCTCTCTTCACTGCACAGCCTCTGCCTCCCCAGCTGCCCCCCCACTGGCCCCAAGGTGACTCAGTCAGGGCTAGTTGATTAAGTGAGCAAGCCGACTTCTGCTGCCCATCAGACCATGTCTGCCCCTCTATCTTTTCTTTTCCAGCTTTATTGAGATGTTATTGATGTATAACATATGTGAGTTTAAGGTGTTTAATCATTACAAAATAATGATTAGACAACAAGCATATATTGCAAAATGATTGCCACAATAATGTAAGTTAACACCTCCACCTCTTCCCTTGATTTTTGTGTGTCTGTGTGGCGATAATATTTAAATATCTACTCCCTTCACTGCTTTCAAGTATATTAATACAATATTGTTAATGACAGTCACCATGCTGTGCATTAATCCCCAGATTTTATCTACTTTATGGCTGGGAGGTTGTACCCTTTGACTCACATCTCCCCATTCTCCCCATCCCCCAACCTCTTGCAACCACCATTCTACTCTTTAGTTCAACGAGTTCAGCTTTTTTAGATTCCACATATAAGTGGAATCGTACAGTATTTGTCTTTCTCTGTCTGATTGGTTTCGCTTAGCATGATGTCCTGAAGGTTCATCTGTGTTGTCACAAGAGGCAGGATTTCCTTCTTTTTATGGCTGAATGATACTCCAGTGTGTGTGTGTGTGTGTGTGTGTGTGTGTGTGTGTGTGTGTGTTTCTCACATCTTTTTATCCATTCATTGTCGATGGACACTTAAGTTGCTTCTACATGTTGGCTATTGTATATAAAACTGCAATGAACATAGGGTAGCAGCTATCTCTTTGGGGTAGTGTTTTCATAAGTAGGATTGCTGGATCATATGATGGTTCTATTTTTAATTTTTTGAGGAATCGCCATACTATTTTCCATAGTAGCTGTACCAATTTACATTTCCACTAACAGTGCACAAGGGTTCCCTTTTCTCCACATCCTCACCAGCATTTTTTATCTCTTGTCTTTTTGATGATAGTCATACTAACAGGTGTGAAGGTGATACCTGATTGTGGTTTTGATTTGCATTTCCCTGATGATTAGTCATGTTGAGCACCTTTTCATGTACCTGTTGGCCATTTGTATGTCTTCTTTGGAAAAATATTTATTCAAATTCTTTGTCCATTTTTTAATCAGATTATTTTATTTTATTTTATTTTTTGCTATGGGATTGTATGAGTTCCTTATATGTTTTGGATATTCACTCCTTATCAGATACATGGCTTGTAACTATTTTCTCCCATTCTGTAGGTTGCCTTCTTATTTTGCGGATTGTTTCTTTTGCAGAAGCCCCTCCATCTTTTCCAATACCCTCATTCTAAACAAAAGGAACTCACTTTAGAGATGTTCAATTCTTCACAATTCTCCAACTAGCTTTGGCCAAACTCCTACTCAGTTTTCCCAACTTCTAGAAGTTTTTAAAGGGGCTTGACCAGCCCCAGCCTCTGTCGTGCCATAGTGAGCATTTGATCCCTGGAGAGGAAAAGTGACTCCTGTGGACATGGAGACTAGGCTACAAAGTCGTGGAGAACACTCCAGGACTCATGGCATCCGCAGAGGACCCCTAGATGGGGCCAGAGGTCCCATCATTCCTGGAGGTGCTTTACAGGCTGTGACCCCACAAAGGATGAAGCCCAGCCCTGGTCCCTCCATAACTGCCTCTTAGCTGAACCTGAAATTCTGCTGCCTCCAGAGGCCTCTGAGAACAGCTTGAGTCAGCTCCAAAGAGGACAGCCTCTGTTGTAGGAGCCAGAGAGAAGCAGGAAGGAAGCTGAGGAGGAAGATAGAGAGGGAAAGCTATCCAAAATCACTGTCAAGTGGAAGAGAAAGATGGTTCCAGAGGGAGAATTTCAGTCAATTGAAGAGAAGCTTCTGGGTAGTTGGGTGAGGAAGGGGTGCAGCAACATAATGGAAGCTTGCAGGCAGCGTTGTTCTTTATACAATAGATATCCAGTCCATACAGAAGGGGCTGAAAGCAGGGGCCCTGGAGCCAGACCCACCAAGTCTTCTGATCTCAGTTTTGACTGCTAAGTAGTAACTCTTGGACAAGTCACTTAACCCTTCTAAACCTCAGTTTCCTCATCTGTAAAGTGGGGACATCAATAGTTCCTATCTGCACTAGACTGTTTTTTGGTGGCCCCCAGTGAATCCTGCTACTACCCTGGTAAATTCACCTTCCACACTGACTCTGGGCAGGGGGTGGGGGCTTCTGTGATGAATGTCGGCAGAAGGGACATTAGCAAGAGTGATGCAAGTGGAGGTTTGGTGAGCACTTGTGCATTGGAGCTTGTCCTTTTAGAACGGTTCTTCTTAGAACCTAGTCACCATGCTGGAAGAAAGCCCAGGCAAGCATGTGGCAAGGCTCACGTGGAGGGGAGAGTAAGCCCTGGCCAGGAGCCCTGGGCTCCCAGCCAGTAGCCAGTGACTGAGGTCATCGTAGACCTTCCAGTGGTTCCAGAGCCCCAATCAACACTCCTCGAAGCAGAAGAAAGTCTTCTTCTGCTAGGTAACCCACAGAATCATGACAGAGCATACACGATTGTTGTTACTGTAAGTCACTAGGGGTTGGGAAGTTTGTTACACAGCAATGGAAAACCCAAACACTGTGAATTATGAAATAGATAATTCACAGACTATGTGCAGCACAGTACACTGCATAATGCAGCTATTATTTGTCTTGTGGCCATTTGGTAATCCTGACAAGTCATGGATATGTCATAACCCTTCTTGCAGCCCCCACCCTGGTACCAGCGAGTAACAGGCATGACAGTTTGTAAAGTACTTTCTCAGACTTCATCCACATATGACAACATGAACCCCAAAAGGATTAAAGGCTGTGCTCAAGATGTCTCCATTCCTAAGTAGTTGAGTCGGGACTCAAACTCACAACTTCATGTCTCAAGTATCCTGCCATTTAACGCCAAACATTTCCTTACATGCAGCAATGACTGGTCTTGGGAAGAAATGCAACAACACAGAGACTTAGGGGTTTTCTAGAAAAGCATCCTGTGTGATGTTAAGCAAAATACTTAAAATGAGCCTTAGGTTCCACAACTGAGAAATGGAGGAAACGCCCATGACCAGCTTCCCTCCATCACAGAATGCTATGAGATTCCAATCAAAGAATGCGTGAAAATGGGTAATGGGTTTCCAGCAGCATTCTATAAAATTCTTTGACAGGTTCTGGCCTCTTTCCATCCCCATGGTGGGCATGTATCCTGCACAGGGCATGGCATGCAGTAGGGGTGCCATTGGCCTCAGTCACTGACCAGGCCCCATTCTGGCCTGGGCCCTGTGTAGGAGGAGTGGTGGGCAGAAGCTGCCCTTTGTTCTGCCTTACAACACCCCCATTTGGACATTTGCAGACCCTGCTCATGGCTCCTACCCCTTGACCTTCCTTTCATCCAGACAAGAAAGATGACGCACTGGCCTTGCCTCGCCAGCCATTGGTATTTTCTTTCCCATTTTCAGTAGGAAGATTGTGGGGAAATTTCCTAAAAAATGAATGGGGATGGTGTGGCTTGGTTGAATGATATTCTCCTACAGTGGAAAAACTGATGACATCTCAGGCATCCACATGTTTGAGTAAAGACAGAAAGGGAAAGAATGGAATGAATGGACTAACTATGTGGCTAAGGGGAAAGCATCTCAACAGAAGGAACCACAGGGCAAAGAATGTTGAGGCAGGAGTGTACGTTTCACTCAGCTCCCCAAACCTTACCATCTTACTAGCCAGGGGGCAGTCGGCAAACCCAGGAAATGCACACTGACACCATGATATCAGCTAAGTTACAGAACATGTTCAAATTTTGCCAGGATCCCACTTGGCATTTAGTTGTCATCTCCTTAGTCTCCCCAAATCCCGAATCTGCAACCGTTCCTCAGTCTTTCTTTGTCAATGACCTTGACACTTTTAAAAAGTGCTGGACATTTAGTCCGTAAAGATTATGCATGTGGGGCAGAATGCTGTCGTGCCCTTCTCAGGGGGCTGTTGTGCCCTCAGCTGGGGCCTGGCGATGGTACCTAGATCAGATGGTGAAGGTGGTGCCTGCCAGTCTTCACTCTAAAGTTATTATTTTCCCTTTTGTGTCTAATCACCAATTTCAGGGGAGATATATGGTAAGGCTCTGTAGATATCCTGTTTCTCATCCTACGCTTTTACTTACTAAATTCAGTGTCCATCAGTGATTCTTGCCTACAACAATCATTTCTGTGGTGTTTGCCAAATGGTGATTTGCTACTCCCATTATTTCTATGTTTATTAATTGGAATGCTACAGTAAGGCAGGGTGATCCCTTTTCCCCTATTTATGACGTGTCCAATTATTATTTATATCCGAATGAACTCATGGGTATTTATTTTATTTTGTGGTTTATAATCCATTTCCCTCAGGTTGTGTCTCTGGTCGCTCGCATTGTTCCACCTTTGACGATCGGGTATTCCTTTTGATGGACTCCTGTGTCCCTTCCCCTGCCACGTGGGAGACACTGACATTGGGCTCCACAGGCAGCTGTCCTGGTGTAGTTATTCTGGAGTGGGGCCTGGCTTTCAGACATTCTTGCAGCTCTCCAGGAGGTTCTGTTGTGTAGCCTAGATGGAGATCCATCGATGTAGCTCGATGTCATCAGTTTACAGATGAGGAAACTATGGCTCAGGGTTACAGCTATTGAGTCAGGGTCCTGGGGCCATAGCCCTGTCTCCCAGTTTCCAGACTTGGGTCTCCCCACTCCTCCTTCTCCTTCATAGTGCTGGCTGCTGAACCACATGCCAGAGAAAGTGGACATTCTGGACAGTGGTTCTTAAGTCTGGGGACCTCTGTCATTCCTTTCAGAGGGCCCATCTGGTCAAGCCCGTATCACTCCCTGTTTGCCCTTCCCTCTGACCAGGCGGTGCCTGGGAACAACACTAAGATGCGATTCACCTTCGTCATCCTCATTCTCTCACTAGTGTGCAGTTTTCCAGGGGCTACATGATGGGTGATATTTAATAGACTGACTACAGAAGCAGATATGGGAATTCAGCTGTCTTCTATTAAGCCAGACATTCAAGAGATAGGCAAAATAAAACAATGCCATGCTTCTCACTAATAGTTACCTTGTCAAATAGAGTTATTTGTCATAAGAAATACATTATATGTGTTAACATGTAATAGGTATATTATTTTAATCAACTAATAAATCAACATTTAAAATATTTGTCACAGTAAATATTGATAGAACCCATACAAAGTACTTTGGACTGCTCAATAATTTTTAAGAATCTAAAGAAGTCTCAGTACCAAAATGTTTTTCGAGAATATTCTAGAAATGGTTTTCTAAAATATTCTGATCAAATGGGGGTATAAACAACCTTTGAGCGCTGCTGGAATCTCGGAAGGCCTGACTGACCACAGTGCCCGGGAAGCAGGCTCCTAATCTCTGACTTCCACAAAAATAAAGAAGAACTTCCCAGAACCCACACAGGCAAAAAGGAATGTGCATCAGACATTGTGAAAATAATGAAGATTTCAAAAATGATGAGACAAATAAAGTGTTAACGGGAGCAGGCTTGTGAGCAGGCAGGATGGGACAAAGCGTTAACAGGAGTGAGTTTGTGGCAACAGGAATGAACTAAACATTAACCGCTTGGCTCTGACTCCTCTGGCCAGCACTGTACCTGCAAGCTGACAAGCACCTTACAGTCATCATAGGTGACAACAGAACGGTTCCCAATCACATCAGCCACCCCCTGCAAGCTGACAGCCATCACAGATGGGAACAGGACAGTTCCTGGAAGACAATTGTAATGGCAGCCCTCCGGCAGCTGACAAGCACCCTACATCCTGCTTGGAAAAAATATAAAACCCCAGCACTCCTCATCGGTGCAGCTGTCCCCCATGGGACTCCGTCCTGGCTAAATTCCTGCCAGTATCTCTCTCTTACTCCCCTGTTCCCGCAGCTGTCCCTATCTGGCTCTATCCTCGCAAAACTTCCTTTTGTCAGAACTGTCTCTGTTTGACTTTCAGTAAATCTTTTCTTACTCTTGTAGAGTCTCATAAATTCTTTTTATATTCTGTGAATGACCAGGGGTTAATTCTACACCAACACAAAAAATTAAATTTGACAGTTTTATTAGCTTATGAAAATAATAGAATAATTAAAATGTCTCATAAGAAGATTGGTCATTGAGGGGGCTGTGATGTAAATGTCATTCTCAAGTTGTAGCTGGATCCCAGGGAGAGCAGAATCAATTCCAGCCAGGAGACTGAGCCCGTCTTTATCACTCCATATGCTGCCAGGTGGGAGCAGTTTACACCAGTGAGTCACGAGGTGTTTCAGCCCCAAGGTTTAAAGAGGCAGTGATAAAATTGTGGATTGCATGTTGGTTTTTAGTTCAAATGAATCAGGGGAATAAAAGTTTATTGAGCACCAACTGTGTGCCCAGTGCAAAGATGAATGAAATCTGGTCCCTGCCCTTGGGCACGTATGCTCTGCCTGAGACAGAAGGAAGGAAGCTGTCAGGGCACCCTCATCTCAGACGGGACTTCCTGCCGGTCGCAGCCTGGGAGAACATGCCTCAGCATCAGCCTTCTCCAGCCTGGCCATCCCTGAAAACCACCTAAGGAAGGTTACCCCAAAACTGATGCCTGTGCCATCTCTATTCTGGGAGTGGGGTGGGCTGGGGAGGGCTGGCTGCCTATCGTTTTAAAAAACACTGGGTGATTTCCATGTGCAGCCAGGACTGAGGACCAGGATTCTAAATTAGATTTTCCTGAGTCTCTATGGCCTCGAGCAAGGACCAGAGACAAAATCCATTGGACCAAGTGCAAAGGGAAAATGTGAGGACCCTTGCTCAGAAAACTATTGAGAGCTTCAAGGCAATGACAGCAGAGCACTGAACCAAGGATGGGACCCTTCTGAGCCCTGGACCCTGGGCCACCGCCCAGGTGCATGCCTGAGAAGCCAGCTTTGCCTCTGCCTAGTAGTTCCCCAGCGACCTTCTTAGAAGGACTCGCAGCTAACTTCTCATCCTTGGTGACTCCCCTGAATAGAATCATGGGCTGGTTCTTCAAGGCAGCTGGCCCTCTAGCCCTGTGTGTCCTCAGAATGAATGACGTCATCTCTGAAGCAGAAGGCAGGCAGGGAACGCTGGGCTCTCCGCACGCCTGCTCTCCTTCTCGAAATGACCTGACGCTTCCTGAAAGCCCGTGTGTGCTGGCATCTGGCTGCAGGCCCAATCTCAAATCCGTCACTGTGCACTCACGCCCTCTGAGTAATTTGTACCCTTCCTTGGCCCACTCCCTGAACGTATGGAGGCCAACCAGGGGAATCGAGTCTGCTGCTCACTTCCCCGGTGAGTACTGCTCGTACTAATGACGATTTCCCAGCTGGAGTTGAGATCTTACAGAATGAAGAGGCGAAGAGAAGACCGACGCTTCTCTAGCCCATAGGATGAAAAATTCCCAGTGAGGCCTGTGCTAATTTGTCATTTTACAACAGTTTCTGGAAGTCACACTACCAGCTACTACTGGCAACACCTACTTAGCCCTGTGCAGTGGACACAGTGGCTCCAGGACTCGTGCCCTCTGCTGGCCAGCTGTGCTCAGGGAGCCTCCAGCCTTGCTGCACCCACATGTGGGCACCAGATACAGGCCTACGCCTAGGACGGAATGTCCTATCTTATCTACCTGCTTTATTTCTGTCTCATCGGCTTCACACCTGGAAGGTGGCGCTTCCTAAACAGTGAGGGGTTGTTGTTTTTTTTTTGGAAGAAGAAAAGCGGGTATGTGGGCAGGAAGGACAAAGAATAAAGCACATTTTGAGCCAAGTTCCTACTTTTAAGAGTTATTAATATATTTTGATAAATTGTATCATTAGTCAAACATGGTTTGGTTCTTGTCGGAAAAAAAAAAATCTTATTGTTTTCCAGAGGGATAGCTTTGCATCTCAATTTTGTTGTTGTTATTTTAAATTTGTAAATTTCTGGCCCAGGCTTTAGTTTAGAACAGGAGCCTTTCTGAATGACTTCAAGGGAATCACTGTTAAGAATTCATTGTACAAAAAGAGTAGATAAGACGCTGGGCTGAACACTGTTTGGGATAAGAGAAATAGGAGACATCCTTATCTTTGCTTTCCAGAAGCTTATAATCCAGCTGAGGCGATAAGACTGAAAAATAACTATAACATAAGATAGTATGTAATATAGTCAAGCGGGAGTTGCAGAGAAATAGCATGACAGGAGGACATTTCGAGCTAGATTGACCAGGAGAAGCTTCATGCAGAAAGTGGGATTTGCCTAGACTTGGGTTGGTGAGAGAAACACCTTTCACATGTGAGGGACGTAAGCAAGGTGGGAAAGGGCAAGGGACACTGGAGGTTTGGGACATCAACATGGTTTGTGCAACCAGTTGATACAAAAAGGTTCACTCCTGGGAAAATCCTGGGCCTGAGGTTGGCTGGTTTGGGGAGAACTGGGATAGGTAGGGTCTAGGCTACCCAATGGTCAGTAGGAGACCTCCAAGGACTATGAGAAGTGGGGGTTCCATGGTTAAACTGGGGCTGTGGTGAGACCAACTGGGCTCTGTGTACTGAGATTGGTGTTGAACTTGGAGTAGGGAGAACTGCTAGGAGATTCCCTGGCTTGCCAGACCTAATGCAATAGGAAGGAAAGGCTGCCCCTGAAGAGGAAGGCACGGGTGGAGTGACAACTTGACCACCAAGGCAGGTGAGGGAGGAACGGGTGATCCCGCGAGATTCTGCACCTGCAGTGCTAGAACAAGAAGCGCATCAACCAACAGGGAAAGATTTCGAGCTGCAGTTATTGATGCTTCAGCAGATCTTCCGTGGAAAGGAAAACACTTTCAGTACTGTCCTGCTTTAGTCTTGATGACTGAAGAATTCAGAGGGACCAATTGTTGATGAGGCTGTTCATGCCCAACTCTGGGGAGCTTGGGTTCCCCTGGTGTTGATAGAGAAGGCTGCCAAGACCCTTTGTGTGTCTCACTGTGTGGGTGTGGGGGTCAGCGACCTTTCTGGGAATCATGCTGATCTGTTTCCGGCTCCACTGGTGGGTTTGGGGAGTGCCATAGTTAATTAAGGTGGCCTATTCTGGCCATCGGCATCGTTTCATTCTATTCTCAATAACAATTTTCTTAAAATCCATCCCATGCTTGTGCTCCAGGGAAACAAACTCCACCCCTGACTCCAGGAGACAGCCAGTAACCCAGACATGTAACCCCCATGGTATTTCTGGGCAAGCAAGTGGTTCAGTAATGATCACTGAAACCCAATGTAGGATTTTGGCTGAGCCCCAGGGGAAGCAGTCTGATTCTTTCCCACTGGACTTGAACCTGAGAGGATGTAGGGCTGAAGAGACTGCAGGCATCAAGCCCCCACGTAGAGCCTGTGAATCAAGTCAACATAGCTGGAAGAGCACTAGTTGTCTCTTGACATTGACATTTAAAATGTTTCTGCATGACGAGTGCCTTGTTTGTGTGTAGAGCAGCTTCTGTGTACATCCTGGGCTTCCTAGCTGGCATCTGAAGCCCACCCTCCACAGGGAGTTGCGTAAACCGTGCGTGTAACTTATCGGTGAGATGAGGCATGTGGAAGGCAGGTGGGTGCTAGAAAGGCTGCTCTCCTCAACAGGGAGCTGTTGCACAACAGAATGTAGAACTCCCACCAGCCTTGAAGCCAGTTCTCGAGGTCTGTGCTCTCCTGGCCTCGTGTGCCCACCCCGCGTGCCCCTTTCCCAGAGAATGACACTGCACTCCTCGCAGAGTGAATCTTTCAAACAACATGCTTGTTGGAGGATCCAAAGACAGAATGGAGCATCGCAGAGCTTATAATAGGTTCTGTTGGGGAGAAAAATAACTTTACTCTTCTGAGTTCTTGGCTGAGACCCCCTGTAATAAAAGATTAACAAGAGAAAAACCAACAGAAGTTTATTAACACGCATCACTCAGGTACACATGAAGAAACCCAGGAAAAAGTAAGTACCTCCCTGAGGTGGCTTATAATTCAGCCTTAAAATACCATCTTAGTGGGGTAAGGGGAGGGGGATGTAGTCCTGCTAAGGGAGAGCAGATGACTTTTAGGAATGATGGATGGGTGCTTAGACCAGATGGGAGATATGACAGCTGTGACAATGTCTGTCTGGGTGTGGTGTGGACTTCTGGTCTCCTCTCCTGTGACAAGAGTCCATGTTCCCTGGTTGATAAACTCCCGGGGAGGGGATTTATGGCAATTTCCTTTTGGAGGATCTGTCTTAGGTGGAGTTCAGGGAAACCCTGTCCCTGCTTTGCCATTTCTCAAGTGCCTACTGCTCAAAATCATCAATATACCAAAGTGGCATATTTTGGGTGGCATGTCCTTAATTTCTACAATTGTATTTTGGGGTGGCATATTCTGCTACCCTTCAGTTTCACGATTTCCATGTGTATGTCAGTTTGCTAAGTACATTTTCATACATCTGTCAGGTTTTGGCCCAAGGTTTACTTTCATAGATTAAACTCCCGACAGTGGGATGTAGGGGGATTGCAGAGTCCCATTTACCACTTTCAGCTGGTGGTGCTGGTATTTACCATAAGAACCCCAGGCTTGTGGAATGATGACCCTGCCCTCAGGGCTGAATGAGAGATGGAGGAAAATCAAGTTCTGATGACATTCACTAATCTTGAATTCAACTGTGGCCTCTGGACTTTTTCAATTATATTCCCGTCCTGGCTCAGACATTTTCTTAAACATCTGTGAAAGAAAGAGTTCTAATCAATCAGCTCTTCCTGACTACCACACATTGTAAGGTTAGAACAATGTAGGAGAACAAAATAGCACCCAGTCGGTCCTGCAAAATCAGAAACACAACACGTGTAAACTCTACTTAATTCACGTCACTTTATTCTGGGATCTACAGTACAGATAACACAACTCACAAACAGACCAGTGGACATTGAAAACTAAGGCCATTCTGTGAGTTATTTTTAAAACTTGGTATTTTGCACATAATGATTTTTAAAATATAAAGTACCAAAACCAAGATTCTCTTCTGAAATAAAAATTTAAGGTCAGTACAAGACAACTTTAGGGCCATACCTAATCTGAAGCTCCTCATGTGACGAGACCATTTTTGTTCTCTCTAGAGCATAAATAATAGCTCTAAGGCAACCACTGCCTCAGCATCAAGCTGTCTTCTCCCCATGTCATCACAAAGTACTGTTTACCCCAGTGAGCAGTTGTTTATAAACCACTCCCAGTGAATAGCAAAAAGAGACGTTTACCTAAGAAACACATTCCAGGATTTGTGGAACAAGAAAAAGAAAGGGACCCGTAACTAAGGCACTGAAAGCACATTATTTATATAAAGAAATGTAAACAATTTAATACCAACAGGCTCCCTCCATTAGTCTCTATTGTAAAAGTGCGTGGGGCATGATGGTCGGGCCCGAGTTTGAAGCTCAGGTGAAATGGGAATGTCTCCCTTTGTCGGCAGAATTCAGTCTTGGCTCCCACGTCCACTTTCTGACTGGTGCTGCGGAAGTGACTCAAATGGAAGCTGTTATTTTCCCCAATCTGTTTTAATGGTATAACAAACAAGGAACGATTTTATTGTAAGTTTTAAATTCTGCGCCTGGTCCAACATTTATTTTCCTTTTAGTCTCTTACCATGTTCTTCTACTGAATTTCACAATTACTTTGGCTTGGTTCATCAAAGATGTCTGGTGGAAGAACGTGTGACCTAATTATTCATGGCCTCTCCTGTGGGTTCCCATTTTAAGTAGAATGGCTCCTGTCCTGTATAAACCACATTTGCTTTATTTAAAACGTTTCTGAATGGTCAAGATTTAATAATTGGACATACAGCACTGTAAATATTTCCAAGTCCATCAAGTTGACCTTCACAGGGCATTGAGTGCGTGTCTGGCAGCCGCTCTGAGTGCAGCGATGACATGGGAAGGTGTGGAGGGCTCATTCCTGGGGCCAATCCCAATACTGAAGCTGAATTAATTTCTGCCTGACATTCTGCTATCAACTTTAGATAGTTCTAAGTTCTGGATCATTAACTGTATATTTCTTTAAAATATTTCTAAATAAGAGAAAAACACCCATGTGTAAGAACACACAAATACACAACTTTCTTTTTGAAGTTATCATTTCTAATTCGTAAAAGCAAATATAGTGCCTATATTCCCCAGTTTTAGAGCTTACACATTTGGGGTAGGTATAAACAAGTTTCCATTTTATCTTAAATGTTTTTTATGATTAAAAAAAAACATTTTTCTAAAAGAAAGAAAAAAAGATTTCCCCTTTTACAAGTTTCAGAGAGTTAAAGATGATATGTTATGCCTTGAAGAACGAGCTCAGGGAATTGGGGGAAGGGCAGTGGAGCTACAGTGGAAACACCTGGGAGGGTAGAAATCCAGGTTTTCTATTTTGCCCAGAACAAATGCAATCCTGACTGTGATATTTCTGTTTCCAAATATAACCAAAGGAAGTCGGAGAGAAACCTAAATTAGAAACCTCCTTTATTAAGAAAAAAAAAAACAACCCTTAAAAACTATAGTTATACAGCTGGGTTTGCAACAGATGTACATAATGGCTAATTAGTAGCTCCTAGCGGGATTGAAAGCAGCCTTGAGGGAGCAGTTAAATACAGGTTGGTGCTTTTCGGCAAAGACGCTGCTTCCTACTCTCCCAAACAGAACCGTGTGTCAACAGCGCTCTGCGGCAACCAGTTCTGTGTCAAAGGAGCTGCTGGTAAGTTCAGCTTCCGCCCTGCCTACCTGCCACTGGGGACAATGCAGGTTTCCATGGTTGGGTAAAAGTCACTGTGGAGCAAAAAGGAGATGTAATTAAGGAGAAGGCATTCATGCTCAAAGAGGACATAAAACAATAAATAGCTTTTGAGGCTGGTTCAAAGCAGGAGGAAAGCTAGCAGCTTTGCTAACAGTTAAAGACTTTTGGTTGCCTCCAACTTCCGGCTGCTCCAAGCGGCATCCTCATTACACAGAGTAGCGCCCAGCTTGGGTCAAGTGGAAACTGGCCACGCACGCTCTGTGCCTCTGAAGGGGGTTAGTGGGTTGGTGTGCTGGCTTTTCCACTGACTCTAAATTTTAGACAGGAATATTGAGGCCAACAATTGGTCAAAAATGGGTTTAAATCGTACTACTGAAAGAGGAAGCCTGGGACTAAAAAAGAGAGAGAGCTCCCCCATTGCTATCATTAAAAAACGAACTCTTTTTTGTGTTATTTTGGTTTGAAGAGTAAAATTTGTCAAGGCTACACTGGTTCAATAATTTAGGATAAACCATCACTGCCCAGTTTGTTGTTAGTGTTTTAATGGCAGGAATTAGAGACCCATGTACCTGGAGAAAGTGCACTAACCTTCCTTTTTTGGGCAGGTCCTAAAGAAATATTTCAAAAGATGGAACTTCACAACAGAGTTTCTGATTGCAGTAACAGAATGTTCTACGCCTTCCTTTAAAAAGTAAGTGGCTTGGGCCGGCCGAGTGGCGCGGCGGTTAAGCGCTGGCTTGGGAAGCTAGCGACCCAGGTTCGGGTCCCACATATGAGGGCCAGTGACGCTGCCCTCAAAAAAAACCAAGTAAGTGGCTTTTTATTGTTTTTAATGTCGAAAAAGCTACACCTGTCGACAAGCTGTAAAGAAACCCGCAGTGAAGAAAAAACTGTAGTAACTTCTATCTTTAAAATTTCAAACGAAGGTTTCTAAGTGGAGAGCCTGTGGTTGCTCCCTGAGACACGTCCAGGTCTTGTTTTCCATGTGAAAAAAGGGCACAGGTGGTCTTCTGACGCCTAGGTCAGTGCAAGGCGAAATGCCAAGATTTTATGAGTAACGAAGGGCTTCCTATCAAAATGTTTGGTCAGTTTCATGACAAGAGATTTCTGGTTTCTGGTCTTAAGGA
The DNA here is from genome assembly GCA_033961575.1 of Aselliscus stoliczkanus. Classification (NCBI taxonomy): domain Eukaryota; kingdom Metazoa; phylum Chordata; class Mammalia; order Chiroptera; family Hipposideridae; genus Aselliscus; species Aselliscus stoliczkanus. Next base: position 48,814,050 of record CM066730.1, on the reverse strand, counting down.
AGGATGCAATGGTTTGACTGGCATAGAAAGGAGCTAGGGGAGAGGCCGGGACGGAGCCAGGAGGGAGGGCCCTCACCCCCACAGTCCAGTGCCAGCACCTGGTCTGGGCCAGCGCTCGCTCAGAAGCCCCAGGTCTGCCTCTTGTTAGGAAACAGGACTGGGCCTTGGAGAAAATTTTGTGTGTACCTTGTCTGTGAATAGCCTGATGATCGTTTTAAGAATACTCTGTCCTGACTTATTTCACAGCGATTGCTCCCTGCTATGCGTATTGAAATTACATTTGGAGATTTAAAAAAGAAATCGTGTGTAGCAATACTTTTCCACAAAACTAAGTGCAAAATATCTTTAACGAATAATGATGGTAGTAAGAAATATCTGACATGGTCATGCAAAAATGCATCTCAGTTTACAAAGGCTTACAACATTTCTAAAGTATTCCCTAGGTTGTTATGCCATGAACTTTATAATCTTACTCATTTTTCTTTGCGTTTAAATGTGGCTGTTTGTGTAAAAAACGGTAACATGCAAGTTCAATGACCTCCAGTCCACCAAATATTCTCTCTTGCAGTACGAGGATGACAATGATGATTATAAAATACCAGCGAACAAGACTGTATGAGTATATGAGTAGGCACATTGCAGGGCTGAACAGGGTCCAGTAGAGAATAGAGAGCAACTTGACCACCAAGACCCTGAGCTCAGACTTGCAAGGTGGAATGACAGTCTGTCCAGTGAAGTAAAAGTTCTTCTCCCCTTGATAGAAGGAGCGCAGCCGCTCTTCCTTCTCCTCCCAGCGCTTGTGGCACCAGAGCTGGAGGTCCTCCTTGGACGTGGGGAGGGTGTCGATCGGGTACCGGTGGACGTGGAAGTGGATCTCCTTGGGGAAGTCGCCACGGAGGAGGTGCCTCTCCGTCTGAGGAATGTTGTGAGGGTATGCCACGGTGATGTCGTGGACAGCATCCAGGTTCTTACCTAGGGTTCGGAAAAGATAAAAATAGATTGAGTGATGATCAATTTGGACGGCAATGCTGATTCACACTGCAAGGCAGAAGCAAAACCAGGAAAAAATTCTGGACAGACTGAACCATGACAAACAAACAGGGCTATAAATACTGGTGTTCTGGGCACTTGGGTCAACAGTTACCAGTCACTTTAGTTTTTAAAAAAATCTGCCTGCTAATTACCACAGAGACCTTTAGAAAGGAATCCTCTTCATTCATAGAAACAGTCATCTGTCATTCTAGAACTAAATGGCAAAGCACATTAAGTCAGATTGGAGACAGGAATGAAAACAGAGGACCAGCCCTTTTACACCAACAGGATTCGCTGCTGGGATACCTCCTATTAATATACCTCTCTCTGCAAATAAAAATGCAAGCTTTCTCACCTTTAACCCGGTATTACCATCAAAGCTACGGGAAAGAAAAACTCAGAATCAGACTTGATACAGTGTCAGAAACCCATGAAAACTTCCCTATGACTTTATTTTTAAAGTCCGAGTAAGACCCTGACCCACCATCCTTAGCACTCTCACAATGAACTCCTTTGGAGTTTAGGGTTTTCAACAAAGTCACACACTAGATGCTGGAGATAAAAGATGAATAAAACATGGTTCCTAACCTCGCTCACGAGTTCACAGGAATCAGGAAGACAGGCACGCAGTGTCCTCACAGACGAGAGGACACACGTGAGGGGTAGGGAAAGGCGGGGGAGGGAGCACTAGAAGTGGGCGGGAGGCATACAGTAAGGGCCCTCTGTGCCTAACTTTAGAATTTGAACTCAATTCTATAGGTGGTAGAGAAGCACCTCAAATGGTGGAGAACCACTTAAGGATTTTTCAACAGGGAACGGATCAGACTGTTTCATTTTAGCAAGGATAACCTTGGGGGCAATGATAAGAATGGTTTGGAAAGGATCAGGGCAAGAGAGGTAGGAAGAGTAATTTGATGGTCATTACAAGCCAAGAAAGGCAAGAAATGAAGAGGAGGTAGGGACCGAAGGAAGTGACACGTTTATATAAAATTATAAGGAAGAACTGATGTCAGGTGGCCAACTGGATGTGAGAGGATAAGGTGGAATGAGCACAGGTTTGTTTCTGGCTCATGGTACTGAGTGAATGGTGGGGCCTTTGAGTTTAGAAATGTGAGTGGAGTGTTAGATCTTTAAGGAATCATGAGGATCATTGAGCACTGTACACAAGGCCCAGTGAGGTTAAGTTTTTTGCCTAAGGTCACACAGCATGTTGGTGCACAGTGCCTGAATGTTGCTTTCTTCTATACCATGTTATCTTCAGTGAGAAACTTTCGATGTGGACTTTGGTGACAGAATTATATGATGCAGGTGGAATTCTGAACAATGGGTGCCTATGAGGGTAAGGGCTGACTGGAAGGAAGCATGAGGAAGTTTTCTGGGTCACAGAAACATTCTATATCTTGATGAAAGTGTGGATCACATCAAGTTGTACAATTAAGACCTGTGCATTTCACTCTTATTTAAATTTTACCTCAATATTAATAATCAAGATATGCAGCAACTTCCCCACCTTATCTCACCATGTTGACCCTCTCTACTGAACCTGTTAGGTTGTTCTCACTTTTTTTTTTTTAATGATTCTTTAAGTCTTCTATAAATGTTTACTGTCAGTCTCCTTTACTCTGTGATTTACTTAAGGGTAAGGACCAAGTTTCAATTTGGTCTCATAACTGTCTTGTAAATATAATCAGACTGTAATAAGAACTGTATTATTAAAAAAATGAAAATCATCAACAAGGCTTAGATAGAAAACTGGGGGGACTGTCCTTTGGGGGTGCTGTCCATTGTTTGTACGAGAGTAGAGGAGGTGCAATGACAGGCTCACAGAAGAAGGCTTGAGTGGAGTCGTAGCTGAACGCTTAGAAGACTGGCCCCAGAGGAAACAGGTGGGTTTTGTGGTTAGAAGCCACAGGGAAAGGCTTTTCAACAGCTGTCAAGAGGTAATATACTCACCATTCGACAAAAAGCTGGCAGACCACTTGCCTGATTAGCTCTAACGGGAATTTACACACCAGAAGGTGGGTTGTCTGATCAAACAAGGATGACCCACTTGCCCTGGTAAACAGAGCATGATGCATCAACTAAGGCAGCAGTATGAGACGGCTTATGTGTTAACTTGCCTGCATTAAAAATCGAGCAACCTTTTGTCTATTCAGCATTAATCATGACTATCCTACTTCATAATAGATCAAACTTTTCCTTGATTTATAAGCTAGCTTAATATTTGAGTGCACCCTCCACCCGCAGACCTCAGGGCACCTTCGTTCATGCCCACTACCCTCAACCACAATCCTTGTTCTGGTTGCCTTACCTCCACTCCATCAGCCCTTTGCCCACTTTCTCTTACAAGGGAGGAAATAAGATGTTTTCACCTCTTGTCACTTGTCAAGCCCCTTAACCTCTCCTTCAGAACTGAGCTCATGTTTCATTTACTTTCCAAAGCCCTCCGTAATCAGCATTTCTGCTTCCGCCTTCGGCCCACACCCGCCTCCTCCATCAAGGTGACTGGTCTCGTTGGCCTCTCTTGTCCATGGGCTTGCACAGTCTCCTTCCCATGCCGTTCCCGCCATCCTACTCCGTCATTCTACACCACTTCTCACAGCTCATCTTAAGTCTTCCTCCTACAGGCGGTTCTTAATGCTTATCGAACAGATTCTGTCACGTATTATTATTACAAATTGGTACCAAAATGGTATGTGCTATACTAAAAAGAAACGGAACTGCCCCTTGCTTTCCTCTTGACAACCTGGAGGATAGGCTTTGGGTGTGTGTGTTGTGTGTGTGTATATGCATGTGCACACGTTTCTTAGGTATATAAATGGCAACTTTTGAGATAGTGATGGTACCACTGAAGAGAAATGCTCCCAAGTGAAAAATTCTGGATTCACTGTAGTGCAGAGCATGGAGGGCTGTGGAGGCAGACCAGCTGGTTCAAGTCCTAGCTCTGCCTCTTACTGATTCATTGAATTACTTAATCTCTCCATGGCTTCCTTAGTTCCTGTATCTATGAGCTACCTCGCGGGGTTGTTGTGAGGATTCAATGATAAGGTATGTGAAAACACACAAAACAGGATGTGATACATAGTAAATGTTAGCTCCTGCTGTTGAATCATTATTGAATCATAACTTTAGCATGTTAGGCTCTGACCTGTCATCTCTAACTTCAGCTCCTACTAGTCCACTGTGCAATGTAGTATCTCTGGGGGAAAGACTGCATTTGAATACCCTCTCCATACCACTCTCCATGGTTTGCATGGGCCCTGAAGATGCCCATCTGTTCATGTGATAAATAAGGGCAATACTGTAATGTTAGAAATTAAAAAGCACAAAGTGAAAAGGAGAACTGGGAGGGTGAGAAAAAAGATAGTTCATACCCTGTCGTCATTTCCCTGAGCTGCACTGGATCTTTAAGCATCACAGACTCAGAAATTCATTAACTCCAGAGCAAGAGAAGAGGAAATGGTTTACACGTGGAGGGAGTCAATCAACTGCCTTGATAATCTCTACACTTAATATATTGAGTAAACAAAGGTCTCCAGGTAACACATAACTGCATGTACCTCTTTCCTGCTAGAACAGCTTGTTCTCACATCACCCTATACAGACCTCCTGGCCTCTTTCCCGGGAAGCCATTACTACCAGACAAGTTAGCCTCCTCTAGAGGGTGAGGCGCTTGGTTTATTGTAAGTGGCCATAATGAAATGAGTATTTAAAAGTTGAGATGTGCCTTTATGTTATTTACCAATATACAATGGAACTAAAATAATGCAATAATAAATTAAGAAAAGAGGAATTCTTGCAACTACAAAGGATTTTATAATGTCTTTAAATCCTTTAATATGAAAACATTAGACTTTTAAATATGCATATTAAGGGACTGCCATCCATAAAAGCCATTTTTAAAAGATCTCATTGCTTTTTAGATAGTTTAATTACAAATCTAGATGCTATCTAGCCACTGTCACCTGCCAATCAGTATGGGATCTATCAAAAATGGATCAGTTCTGTTTCTAATGTGGAGCCTACTGGAAAGTTTCAGACTTTACTGCTATTTTGTAGTGCTACCATTCTGTTGGAACAGCCATGCTTACTTGGGCACACAGATGTTTCTTTTTTCCCTGGAAGAACAGAACAAGAGCTTGTTTAATATTTAAAAATCTTAATTTTTAGTTTCAGACTGAGACTGAAGGTTTGAATACTATATTCATGTTTAATTAATCAACAGAAGTTTAAAAAATATGACTGGAATTTATAAATGTAATTACAGAAGGGAATGTCTCCAAGAATATCAAGTTGAGCCCGTGATTATTAGACGAGTCCTACCCGATAGAAAAAAGCTCACTGGGGATGAGAGAGAGCCAAAGATTTACACATTTGTATGTTTAAAATAAAAGAACTAAGTGAAGAAATCCTGGTTTGCCCATGGCTGCTAAAGTTCAGACACAATTATACATAGTTCAAGGGCAGAATAATAGAAATATAAGCCTTTTTATTTCTTTTTAATCCAAAGTAATCTTTAATAGAATTGATAACTGAATTTTTTCTTTCCCCATTCCATAATTAAATTTATGCAGAATATACAAAAATATAATTTATTTTGGATTTTAATACCTGCTTTAAAAAATTAAAAACAAACATAATTCTATTTTCTATTAGTCAGATCTGAACCCATAAATCTAACTACATATATTAGAGAGTTAGATAAAGTAGCTTGTCATCTAAGATGCCTTTGTATTAAATAAAAATGCTGAGGCTACTGGTTTTGTGCACTGTTTTTCAGATTAAAAAAGAAAAATTACCCTAAGAGGATAGAAGTTAGATTTAGTAACAATTATTCACGGTGCCACTTGGACACTGATGTATAATAGTATCTGACTACTAATAATGAACATGACAAATTGGCACTAGTCAGTAAACTCTGCAGAACAGTCTGAATTGGCAGATTTGGGTACATTTAGATTAAAAATACTAATGAATAAGACACCTTTCAGCTTCAAAATAAAAGGGCATGCATGAACCACTTAAAAAACGGGTATTAACGCTCAAACAGTACCATTTTCTTTGTTAGAGAAAATACTACTGTTTCCTACTAGGAACAGTGTTCATTTTTCCTTCTCTAAAGCTGGACACTTATGGAACATAAAGCAGAGTCATACAGCTGCTCCTGTTCTTACCAGCTCTATGATTGTGACAGGTTCCCAAAAGCATCGTCTGTATATGCCGATAGTTAACAATACCTACGCTCACAGGGTTTTGTGAAGCTCAAGTGGGTTAAGAACTATAAAATGCTTAGAGAAGTGCCTGGCATATGATATGTGCTTCTTGTGATTATTCCTCTAGGTGGGGTGATCACCTAAGCACTTGACAGGAGCTTAGGTTTAGGCTGCTACCCTTGACCTTCTCTCTCTAGATTTCCTCTTCTTTTGGGAGAGATACCAAGTCTGGTGTAGTGTACATTGTGGTTTATTCTCTAACGTGCAGTCCAAGGTCTCTTATTGTACAAACGCAAAGCCGTTTAGGGGGCTGACCTTGGCATGAGGTGGAGCCTCCAATTTCTCTACCATACATATTCCTCTCCATCTTTACGAACTTGTTCCCTCAGACATTTTCAGCTAAGCATGGAAGTTAAATCCTCCATGATGATCTGTGCTCTAGGATCACTGGCCGCCTGATACATCTTGTTTTCTGTTTTTTAGTAAGAAAGAAACTATCCTTGGCTTAAAAATCAAACTTGAGCTGCAAAGATGAAACTAAAAATGATATTCTTGTGACTAATCTTGTTGGTCAATCCAACCTGAATTTGGTACTTACAGATAAATTCAGGGGCATATTTTTTCATATTCTTATCCTAAATCTGGTGGACTTTGTGTGTTTTGCATAAATGCATGAATCTTTTCAGTTCTGAATATCTCTTTTCTGATGGACATTAGTTCTCTGGATCTTCAAAACAAGTTTCATTTTCTAGACAGAATGAAAACATGTTGATATTTTCCACAACTGGACAATACTGTGCATTAATAGATCATCAAAGGCAAGATGTGAGTAACAGTATATGCTTGCTGAGACCAGACGCACATATAGACAGTGCAAAACAATGTATACATGTTTTAAGACAGGAAAAAGCTGTATTAAAATTGTAATACTCAATATATACTGATAACAAAAGACGAATACAAGTCATGTGTATACTTTTTTTGGCACCTCCAGTATATGTATATAAAATATATGCCTTGAAAAAAAGATCAACTTTCAAAAATGGGAACATACTGTACATACTATTTTATAACTTGGTTTTCCAATCATCTTTCCCAGCCATGCCATTGAAGATTTTCTAAAATATCATTTTCATGGATGCATAATACTTGGTTATATATACATATATATATTTTTAAAATCCTTGTTTTCAGATATTTAAGTTGTTTCCACATAAACAACATTTAAATTGGTATATTTGTAACTAATGATAATATTCCTGGAAGAATTCCAATAAGTCAAATTACTGGATCAAAGAATATGAACATTAATAGGCTTTTGCTACATATGGTAAACTGACCCCTGGAAAGGTCAATTTAAACACACACATGTATGATTGTGCTTTCGTTCTCACACTTTTATTAATGCGTGACATTGAAATTTTTAGAAAGATGCCCAAATGTCATTGTTGTCTTAATCTGTATCTTTGATTAGATGAAACAAGTTCATTGAATATATACACTGCTAATATTCTAGCCTGTTTCGAAAATTGTTATTTGTCATCTTGCAGTTTTGTAAGAACTCGTTACAAAGATATTTCCCCTCTGTCTGTCATATATGTTGTAAATCTTGTAACTAAGTTTGTCATCTGGCCATTAGTGTGTTCCTGGTCACCAAGAGTTTATTTTGTTGGATATGCTGCTCTGTAAATGAGGCTTCATTTCCTTTAGCCAGTTCCTCTAGGTTGTTTCTTTCTAGCCACTTGCAAAGCTCCTTCTTTACCATAGATTAACCTTCTGTTTGTATTCCTTGTTGCAAATATTTTTAGAAATCCATTACCTACCACCTTTATTTATGGCATCTGGCTCAATACGCATTGTGCACATGCGGAAAGCGTGTGTGTGCATTTGTGTCTATATAAGTTCATTTCTTTTTCTGTTAATAGCTTTTGGGTTCCTATATTTGTCTGCCCTACCCCCAAGATTATATGTATATTTTAAGGTTTTCTGCAAAATGGAAAACATTTTTCATTTAATCTTGTAATCTAGTATTACATTCGTTCAATAGACATCAGTTTTTCTAGCGTCCTTTATTAAATAACTCCTCTTCTCTCCACTGTTTCAAAATACCACCATGGTCATATGTTAAACTCTCAAATATATAGATTTCTAGTCTCCCTTCTCTCTTGTGCTCCACTGATCTGTGTTCATTCATACTTTCCGTAGTAACTTAATATCTGGTAAAGCAAGTGGGCCTCTTTTCTTTTTTCATTTTAAACGTGGCTCCTGTTGGCAACTATTTTGCAATACAAACTTAGGTGCATTTAATTCCATTGTAAAACAACACACCCCTCCCTTATCCTGAAATTATATTTGCATTTTAATTTTGAAAGAACTGGCACTTTCATATTGTTTTCTCATCCAACAAAAAAGTATACTTTTTTATTTGCTTAAATCTTATGTCTTCCAATAAGATTTCAGTTTCCTTCACACAGCTTCTGTGGCTTTCTTTTAAAATTTATTTCTAAATAACTTCATACTTTTTATTAATATTGTGAATTGAATATATGTTCCTACTTCTGCTTTTAGGCAATCACTACAGAAAATCTAGTGTTTGTTGTATATTTTATATATAGCCACCTTAACAATTTTCCTTATTAAATATAGTTGATTTTTTTTTTAACCAGACTCGTTCACTTTCTAGATTTTTTATCAGCAGCAAAAACTGTTTTATGTTCAATTTTCTCATCTTTATGGTAGTCTTTACTTAGTGCTTAGTGTTTACTTAATAATGAAAAGGATAGTTGTGACTTGAACAAAAATGTGTTTTAGTGCTTCAGCATATGATATTTACTGTTGAGTTATGGTAAAATAGTATTAAATATTTAAGTAGTTAACTTCTATTTTGTTCTAGTGTTACAAGGAATGGCTTAAATTTATCAGTATCTTTTCAACACCTATGGCGAGGATGAAATGGTTTTTTTTTTGTTTTGTTTTTTAAGAAACTATTACTTAAACTCCTGTATGAACCAAATAAAGGAGTAGCTAAATATTAAAAGGAAAAATATTAGAAATGCAGAGAAATTGGAAAATAATAAAATGATAGTGTAGGCATATCTTTATTAATAGGACAATTCCAGTAGATAAAAATTAAATAAAGGAATTAAATAGCTACTGGAAAATTTAATAGATTATATAGGCCCTTAAAAATATTTTCAAGAGGGTAACATCCATGGAATACCTATAAATTTTGATTATTTACTTGGTGAGAAGAAGGTTTAAACATATTTTATAAAAACTGAGATGTTATAAGCCATCTTTCACATCAAAATTCCATATTCTCACGTTAAAATACCATAGATATAGAAATAATAAAATATAATATCCCCCTTTGAAAGAACACTTTTAGATAACACTTGGATGAAAGCTGAAAGAAATTAAAAGGGAAATTATGAACCACCTGAAAAGGAAGTAAAAAGAGAATCAAATGTATATAGTGAGGGTTATACTCAGTAATAAATGCTTCATTATTCAAGAGGAAGAAGGAAAAGGAGAAATTACTCAGCTTGAAAATTAGAAAAAAAAAATTCCAAAAGGAAGTGGGAACAAAAGATGACTAGAGATAAAAAAAACACAACACAGTAATTAATAAAACAAAACTAAGAAAAGTGAATGAATAAATGCAAAAGCTAGTTATTGACAAGATGAATATGATTAACTCTCTGAATACGATTAAGAGGAAAAAAAGCATACGAGCACATATTCAAGATCACATGGCAAAGGAAACAAGATCATACAAAAGATTAAAAATTATGAAAATGTGAACCTACTTAAGTGATAAAATTGTATAGTGTGCATACTGTATATACATAAACTAGAATATGCATGTGCATATTTACTATATATAGCATATAGTATTTGCATGATAAAAATTTGTGTTCAATTCAAAAATAGTCACCTATTCAGTCTATTTTCACTAGAAACACAAACTGGTGTGTTACTGGTGTGTAACTGGGACAAAGGGCATAAGTGCTAATTGTACAGGTAGGCCAACCTAGCAGCTGTACTCATGTGCCACATCTCCTCAACCCCAAGGATTATAGTGTGCAAATTACAAAGCAAAAATGGCCAACCAGGAATAAAACAACATAATTTGTTCTGAAGGAAAAGGGACAAGAGTCCTAGTGGTTCCAAACTGTTTTCACTCCCAGGACCTGTATTAAAGCATAACTTCCACTTAACTTGTGTATCTATCGATTGTGTTATTGATGAAATGAACTTATTTTGCTGATTCTTTCAAAAATTCGTACTTTGTTTTTGCTGATTCTCTCAAAAATTCGTACTCTGTTTTTGTTATTCTCGAAAAGAAAAACGTGCTAAAAATGATGCTGAGAGAAGACTTTCAGAATTCAATGTGAAAAACAAGAGCAATAACAAAACATAATTTGTTACTGTTGGACTCAACAAATTTCCAAACCCCTGGACAGGAATCAAAAAGGGATTAAAAGATCAGAAGTGTCAGCACATGCATACTCTACTAATTTGCTGGTCTTTGAATTAAATGAGATCAGAGGAAGCACAGTATTACAGGAGGTCCCTGCCCTTGTACGCTTATCAGGATACAATTATTTTTAAATATTATGATATTTAACAACCCTTGTGATATCATCCTTCTTTTATAAGCTCTGGAAAACGAGGCACAAAGAAGTTAACTCACTTGCTGTAGATTGGTGAGTTAGCTATCGGTTGTGTCTGACTGCAAAGCTTTTCTTTCTACTAGGCTATCCTGCCTGCTAAGAACTGCACATTAAGAACAGGCCCTGCAGAGGCAGACTGATCTGGTTTTGTGCCAGGCCCAGTGACTTAGCCATGTGTGTGACCTTGGGCGGGTTACTCAGCCTCCCTAGGCCTCAGGCTCATCTGCGTTTGAGGGTGATGGAATGTTCTATATTTTCACTACGGTGGTAGTTACATGACTCTGCATTTATCAAAACGCATCTAATTGTACACTTAAAATGTACTGGCATTTTACAGCAAGTAAATTGTACTTCTGGAAGTTATTTTTTAAAGCTTCTCAAATACGTGTCCTAAAAATTATTTAAAGGGATACAATATCACAAATTTGTAATATCTGCTATAGTTTACTTTTTTTTTTTTTTTTTTTTTTTTTTTTTGAGGGCAGTGTCACTGGCCCTCATATGTGGGACCCGAACCGGGGCCGCTGGCTTCCCAAGCCAGCGCTTAGCCACCGCGCCACTCGGCCGGCCCTCTGCTATAGTTTAAATAGAGCTTTATTGAGGCTGGTTTGATTCTCATCAAACCAAAATGTTACAAAACAAAGTATTTAAAAAGTTTGAAACAAATCCAAAATTTATTCACACACACTAATTTTTAATAATTTCTTTTGGTATTAGCATTTTATTCGAAACAGAACATTTTCTTATTCATTCAAATAAACATTAACATATCCACAAGCTTCTCATTGTTTTGCACCATTTTTTCCTTCCCTGGCTAATACCCAATATAATTCCCTAATTAAGGGATTACTATAAGAGCAACCTGACTTTTTAAAACTTGTATCACCCTAATTTCTTTCAGGGTCACAAATAATACCTAAAATGTTTTCTTGCTAATGTCTAGAAAGGGAAAAGGAATCTGTGTAATAGTTCACAGGTGTATTTCTGCTTTTAATCAGTACAATGATACTGGAAATCATAAAACACTTGGGAACTGTTTTAACCTACATTGTAACCACCCCCTTGCCAAACACTCCCTCTACCACCACCTCAAACACAGCAATCCCCGCACAAACCACAGCAGCTCAACAGCAGCAGCACTGTCTCTCAGTTGTCGCACAGGGTGCGTGCGACACTTGTGTTGAAATCACCTTGCACAGCTTTGAGTCGCTCACGCACAGTGGCCATAAGGGGGCCAGGCCTGGGCACAACTGTGGAGAGGCTGGTGGGAGGTGACCCCTCGCCCTCTGGGTGCCCAGGGGGCTCCTGCTCTGCATCTAGTGCTGACCCCTCCCCGCCTTCTAAACAGGGAAGGGTCTCATTTGAGGCCTTTACACAAGCTGATCAACTGACTGATTATACTTTGAGATAAATAGATTTCAAGAGGTTGTAACCATTCAACCAGTAGTAAGAAAGTAATCTGATTTAGTCCTCCTGACATATAATTTCCCTTTCCCTGGTAAAAATTCTCCACCATAGCTCCATAAAGCAAATAAATGAAACTGAATTTCAATGTCCAGTTCCTAAGGTTTTGTGTTCCCTTTTTAGTTTGCTGCCTCCCCGCTCGCCCAGAAACTCAGTTGAGCATGGTCTGGACAGGTGCATGTTTTGGTGGGAGTATCTGGCTGGGAAGGGAGGCTAGTGGGCATCCTTGGTAAATTTCCTGATTATTAGACAAAAGTGGGCTCTTATCATGCATATTGCCTTGGTCCACTCTGTGTCCCATCTGCCCAGATATGAGTATTTCATGCCTTTGCTTTTCTCTCAAACCTCCACTACTCCCTTGCCATCCCCGATTCTCATTCTGTTTCTCTGAGAAAATAAATCATAAAAAAACTTCCACCAACTCTTACCACCCAATCCACTTACCTACTTGCACATAGGTCCAAATGCTCTGGCTTCTCTTCTTTCTATGGATGATCTGTCCTCATAGTTAGGGTCAATCCCTCCACCGGTGTGCTTGCTCTGTCTTATCCTGTCCTGTCTACTCAATGATATTGCTCCAGAAATGCCCCCTCTCCCTCTATCAATTTCCCCTTCTATTAGTCATTCCTGTCTTGCCTATCAACATGCTTATAATTTTTCCCATCATTCCCTCGACCCACAATTCCTTCCAGTTACCACTCATTTCTCTGCTCACCTCTACAGCTAAACTTCTTGAGGTGTGTATACTATTCACTGTCTTCAATCCCCCTCTCCCAGGTGTCTCTTCAACTCATCCCAATTAAGCTCTTGCCTTCACCACTCCACCAAAACTTCCCATCAAGGTCATTGGTAACCTTCATATAACCAAATCCAATGACTCCCTCCCTCCTTAAAAACCTTTCTTACTTGGCTTCCTGCCCACATTACTCTCTTGGTGCTTTCCAGCCTCACTGGCCACTCTCAAGTCTCTTTTGCGGACTGATCCCTAAATACTGGAATGCGCCAGGGCTTGGGTTTTACTCTTCTTTCTCTACACTCATTCATTCCCTAGGTGATCTCTTCCAGTCTTTCAGCTTTAAATACCAAATATATGCTCCTGCCTCCCAACTTTGCATCTCCAGCCTGTCTCCCTTCCAGACCCACATATTTGACCACTAACTTCCCCTCTCCTCTTGATGTCTAATTAGTATCTCAAATTTAACAGGGCCTAAACCGAACTTCATCCCTGTTTTTCTCCCCAAACCTCTGCTTCCCACAGTCTTTGTCTCAATTAAAGGCAAAACTGTCTTCCCTCCAGTTCAGGCCAACACCCTCATAGTCATCCTTGCTTTCTCTCTTTCTCTTATGCTCCACATCCATTCCATGAGAAAATCCTATTGATTCTACCTTGAAATATAGGCAGAGTTGAGCCCCTTCTTATCACCTCACCAATTTTACCACAAGCCACCCCCTCTTCTCACCTGGATTATTACAAATATCATTCTAATAGTTTTCCCTGTTTGCCCACTCTCCCCCACTTTTTTTCAACATAACAGAGTAACGCGTTCATGGCAGTTACTACATTCTAACCCCGCTTTGTCCCCTTACCCCAACGGTGCCCATCTATCAGAATGCCAAGATCCTTATGATGATCTGGAAACCCTACGAGCCCTGCCAATCTGTCACCTTTGGCCCTCATTTCTACTCCTGCTCACCTGGCCTACTCTCCTCCAGACACACTGAGTTATTTGTTGCTCTTTGAAAATACCAGACAAGCTCCCATCTAGGGCCCATGCTGTTCCCCTACCTGAGATGTTCTTCCCCTATATTCACTTTTCTGGGAGGCCCTGAGTGCCCTATTTAAAATGGCAGGCTTTCCTCTTGCCCTGATTTATTTTTCTCTGTAGGCCTGATCATCATCTGACATACTACATACCTTCTTTATGTGTTTATTGTCTGTTTTCCACCTGCTAAAATGCAAGTGCCACAGGGTAGCAATTTTGTCTGTTTTATTAACTGGTATGTTCCCAGTGTTTCTTCAGTGTGCTCAGTAAATATCTGTTTACCGAATAAACTGAAAGCAGAAAAAGGGAACCCGAGCTGAGTTTCTCTCTCTGGTGTATCTCTGCTTGGAAGAGAGCCTGAGACCAGAGGCTTTCCTCACAGCTTACAGTACAAAGGTGCACTGGGGGGCTGGAGCCAGCGAGTAGCTGTGATTAACGATCCTCCACACCTCAGGAGAGAAGGCACATGGGAATTTATGTTTCTCTTCTTCTGGAAGCATCACACATTCTTTGTTAAGCCTGTGATTTTGCCACTCTCCACGGCTACTTGTAATTACTATTATATTATTGCTAAAGCACTAGTATTCTTCATGAGTTATCGGGCAACCTGAGACAATAAACGGTTTCAGGTGACAGACTGAAAATCAGGGTCACGTGTGTGGTGGGAACTAACTGACCAACATCGGGATACGAGTAGCTACAGGGTGCCACAGGGACAGGAAGCTAGGGGGCTAGTCAATGCAGACAGGTGCCGACTGTAGGTTTCAAGAGCTAAGTGAGTTTGATATTCCCCCTTACCCACTACCTTCAAACTCCCAGATGAATGTTTTCTAGTTTATGGCACATTTGACAATGTTAAATACATAATGCTGTTTTTAAACTGAAATTCTTTCCTGCAATTCTGGACCGCAATACCCAATGCTTTCTGTATCATTTCTCTCCAATAACAAAGGCATTTCATTATGCATGCTGGAATGCAGCCTCTTCATGAACTGAAGTATTACCGCAGAATCATGTGTTCCCTAATCAATTCTCAAAAATCTGTCTTTAAATAGAACTACCAATATCCTCAAGGAAAGCCTTGTAATTCTCTACTCTGCTATTTCTTCTTTCTGTCCATAAGACACAGGGGTCCCCACTAGCTGGAAAAAATCTCAGCTGGTAATTCCATCAGCATGGGCATTCATCTAAACCAGTCTCTGCTGTCTTCCTTACGCAACACTCCCGTTTCTATTCTGATCTCTCCCTGGGGTGGAGGGTGGGGTGTGGAGGTGTGGGAGTGTGCGAATGACCACAGCATTTCATCAGGTATAGATTATTATCCTATTAGTACATGTGGCCTGCTAACGGATTTGTCAACAGCCTCCCTCTGCTGACCCCGACACGGTGACTCCCTTCACCGCTGCTGAGCTGCTCAGAGCCCCTCAAGCCATGGCCAGACCTGTTGAGAATCTTCGCCTGACTTGGTTTGAGATCCCTCAGCTTCCAGTCCTGACTCCAAAGCACCTTCTACCCGCCTTTGACCTACTGACTCGGGTTCCCACCATACCACTGTTTTCAATAGAGGACAGTTGCCTTGGGGCAGAGGAGAGTGAGGGGGGAAAGAAAAGAATGAGCAACTCACAGGAACCTGATAACTCCCAGGGGAAGGCTGGAAAGGGGACTTCAGAAAGCTCAGGCCGCTCAAACACCTTTCTGCCCCCTCATGACATTCCCTCTCACCCTCCACTGAGAGTGTATGTGCGCGCATACTCTCACACCTCCCTGGGGTGTCCAAAAACGAGTTAAGGATGATCAGGAAAAAAAAAAAAATCATTTAGTTTGCTGCATTAATGGGCTTTCTTGATATCACCAAAAAAGGGGCAGTATTTTCAAGATATTTTGGGTGCAGCAAATTAGAATATATCCTTCGGCTTCACGTGATTGATTCACATGTAGCTTTAGTTAGATGCAGGCAGCAATGCAAGCTTTCTCCTGTACACACAATAGGCAAGGAGAAAGGACCGAAAGGATAAAAAATAAAATAAAATGAAAACCTGGACAAAAGGCAAAAGCATAAGAGCAAGTGGTAAGGCCAGGCATGTTGGGGGAAAATGATTAAGAAAGACGTCAAAAGACCCCAAACAAAAAACTAAATGTCATCACTGAAAAATGAGGAAAAGAAGAAAGGAGGTAAAGAGTGAGGAAGCAGTAATAGTCAACTCCAAGTAATTAAAACTTTAAAAAAAGACAAGTAACATTCGAGTCCGTGGAGGCCCTTGATTCAGAATATTTGTCTATGATCTGCTTGTTTCTAGTGACACTGAACTTCGGGTAAAACAGAAAAGGCATATTTAATGTGTTGAACCAGCTATTTGGAATGAAAGTTGATTCCCAAACCCAAGAAACATTAGAACGTACTAACTCTAAGTTCAATATTTTAATATAAAACAGAAATGGTGTATTGTTTTCAATGACAGCCTGTTATAGCACTTGTGATACTTTTAAATTTAGCAGAGTGACATCAGACCTCGGTTTACAGATGCATTCAAACAGCAATGTTTTAAATATGAGCGATCTGTGACTGTAAAGATGATTTTAATATTCCTAATCCTCTGATGTTAAAAACAATTTCCACTAGACTTTGTTACACAAGCGGATAAATCATATGAAATTAAATTAGTCTGTACTTGGGGAGCTATCTTAATCAGAAAGAGATTTAATGAAAAGACTTAGCTTAGATAAATACTCTAATTATTACAGGCTAATATTTGTCCACAAAGGAGGATTTGTTTCAGGATTAGTCAGATACCAGGAGAAGCTAGAGACACCAATTCAATAATGGAATGCCTAATTAAATAATAATGAATCCTAATTATAATGTATTGCTTTCCCTTGTACATGATTTATTTACCACAACTGCTTTTCACTTGGTTTATTAAGGAAAATGAAATAAAATGCAATTACTAAAAATAAAAAGGGAAAGAACAAAGAATTGGTAAATTTAACATTTTTTTTTTTTAAATATGGAGAAATTCAGATGTAACAAAAAAGTCTAGGCCTGGCCGAGTGGCGCATTGGTTAAGAGCTGGTTTTGGGATGCCAGCAGCCCCGGTTCGGATCTCACATACGAGGGCCAGTGACACTGCCCTCTACAGCTAACAACAGCTCCATTTGGAGCTGGGCTGTGTGAGCCCCGGCGATGGTGTGGGCTGCCATAGGCTACAGTGAGTGGCTGGCAGCCAGCGTGAGTGGCTGGCAGCCAGCGTGAGCTGATAATAGCCGCAGTGAGTGACATACAGAGGCCGGTGACCGATCTGCCTCACCCAGGAAGAGCACAATGATGACACCAACATGGGCGAGTGAAGCAACATCCTCCGCAACTAGACTGAAGAACAAAAAGACAGCAACTTGTCTGTTCCCCTTCCCCGATTCCCCAACGCTGTTCCCCTCTCCCAATTCCCTAATAAAATCTTTAAAAAGAAAAAAGTCTAATTGTTAAAGTCTTGCAGAAGGTATGGCGATGGTCAGTTAGTGCATGGAGAGACTGTATATTTGTCCTTCATAAATCCATCGTTGCCCTTATGTGTATACAGTTCTGTTTAGAAGTCATATGTCCATCAAATCAAAAGTAAACTGATGTTGGGAGTGACCGGTTAGTTCAGTTGGTTACAGCGTGGTAATAATAACACCATGGTTGCCAGTTCGATCCCCACGTAGACCACTGTGAGCTGCGCCTTCCCTAAAAGAGTCAACTATGCCATTGTAGCATGAAAGCAATGTGTAACCAATGACCATGGCCGTTCCCCAATAAAATTAATTAAAAAAAAACAAAAACCAGTAAACTGACAAGTCTAGTAGGTGCTCACTAAATCCTGGTTACGATGACTAGCTGCAGCTACTATGGGAAAGATAAAGACGTGGAAACCATCCCTGCCTTTTGGAAGTTTGTAATCTAGTTGAAATACAAGATATGAACATGTGAAACGTTAAGTACTAACACAGGAAATGAATAAAAGTTAATATGAAATTTTAAAAGACGTGAAATGAGTGTAATAAAAAATGAGTACTATGAGTGAGTTCAGAGAAGGCCAAGATCATTGCGGGCTGGAATGCTTAACCACTTCTGAAAGCAAGAAGGCAATTATTCTGCTTTAACACGTGCATGAACTACAATAGTTCCTTGAGATTTAAAAGGGATAGAGTCTTCAACATGGAAAGTACATTCTAAAAAAACCAAGTGGTTATGGAAAAACAGACATCACGTGTCTTTAAAAAAAAAGAAATAATGCAACAGAATAAAATTCAAAGCCACTCTGATGGATATGTGGAAACTTAACAGACAACAATGGTGACATCAAATATGAATGGAGGAATGACAGTTTGCTTAATACACGATACTGGAGTAAAATAAAATTGGGGCCTCACCAACAACACATTTAAAGGAGGGTTCCAGATGGATAAAAACATCAGTATAGGTAGTTACATAATTAACAGAGAAAATAGAAACTATTTTTCTGATCGAGTACAAGGAAGCGTTCCTTAAACAAAAAACTTCAAGAGCAAAATTATAAAGGAAAAAATTTTATGATTTTAAGAATTTTTGTTCATTGAATATGTAATGGAATAGCAAGAAACAGAAACACACACACACACACACACACACACACACACACACACACACAGGCCTATTTGTGTAAACTTAAAAATATGGGAATATAAAACAACAAAATTTTTTTAAAATTTATTTTTAATTAGTTTCAGGTGTACAACACAGTGTAATAGTTTTTCCCCTCAAAGTGACAACCCCCCACCCCCAATTCACCACCCCACTCCTCCCCCCCCATATCATATATATCTATTACACTTCCTCTGACTCCCTTCCACAGTATAATCCACATCCTGTGACTATCTACATATATTCAATTACAGTTGGCATACAATATTATACAACCTCAGCTTCAGGTGTATAGTGCAGTGATCAAGCCTCTTCTCCATCCATGAAATGTTCTCCCTAACAAGACATGTGACCATCTGACACCCCACAAAATATTTACAACATTAATTACATTCCCCGAACTGTCTTTCATATCCCTGTGGCAATATTGTAGTTGCCTATTTATGCTGTCTAATCCCTTCCCCTTCTCCCTCATACCCACCCCTCTCCCAACTAGCAACCCTGTTTTTCCTCTATATCTATGAGACAAAAACAACAAAAATTTTACAGGAACACATAGAAGCAAAAAGGTACACATTAAATATACCAGGATGACTGCATATGGAAGGAAGAAGTGGTAGTAGAGAACAGGGATAAAGTGGAATAAATAAAAAACAATAAAACAAAAGAGAAGCTTTGCCCAAGACCAATAATGTCCTGTAAAGTAAGGAGTATGATTAACTCAATCCTCTAAACCTAAGGTCTTCATTAAGTAATAAAAGCATTCTTAAATAATTAATGGATGCTAGAAAACACAAATCAGGCCCTTTAAAATTAACAACCACCCCCCCAAAAAGCACTTTAATCTAAATTAGCTACCCCCTATTCACTCAAATAATAGCATATTTACAAAGGAAGTACTAACAAAAACTTTTTAAAGCAGGACTTAAAGGTCAATTTCCACTGCCATGGAACATAATTTTAATTTACATCAAGGGATAAAGGAGGGTGGTTTTCTTGGTCAGTAAAACCTATTCTAAACCGGAGAACTACACATTCCGAGGACGAGACTACTAGAGCTCTTTGATTTTTATGTGCATCATTTTAGTTTTAAGTTGTAGGTCAACTGAAATCTGTCAAAATATTTTTAAATTTAGAAACAGCTCTGCTGTGACCTCTCAGCTTCCCTTAATTCTCATACATAAATCTAGAACATATGTAGCTAGCTTAATCTGCAAAGGGTTTATATACTATATGAGAATCCATTATCTTTCTTTTCTTTTTAAACTTTCATTTTGAAATAATTTCAGATTTAGAAAAAATGTGGCAAAGTAGTAAAAACTTCCAGTAAACTTCACCACCTTCCCCAATTGTTAGCATCTTATACAACTTTAGTAAACTTAAACAAAACCAGGAAAAGAACGTTAGTACTTTATTAGCTAATCTATATATCAAATTTTATTCAAAGTTTGCCAAGTGTTCCACTATTGTTTTTTTCTGGTTCAGGATCCAATCCAGGAACCAATGTTGATAGTTATTTTGTGGAATGTTTCTCAATTTGTTTTGTCTAGTGTTTCCTCATAATTAAATCCAAGTTCTGCATTTTGGCATGAACACTTCAGAAGTGATGATGTGCCCTGATTCTCAGTGAAGAAGGATCTATCATCTTTACGATGCAAACTGATGCAACCCGGGATAGCTAACATTCACTTACGTATACATCACCATGGTGTGTGTCAGTAATGGTAACATCTCATAACATTCAAAGGTGATGTTTTATTATCTCCCAGTCATCTGAACTCTGTGATTCGATGATAACATATACATTGTCTTCCTTCTTTAAATCCCACAACGCTTTATGTGAATTTCTCTTCAGCAATTACCATTTTTCTAGTTTACACTAAGTGTTAATGTCAAAATCATATTTCTTGGATTAGATTATATACTCCTCACGGGCAGGCTACATGTTTTTCTCATCTTTGTATTCCCCACATTGCTTTGAATGTTACTATTCATACAAATACCTGTTAAGAGAAATGGTTCCTCTGCATAAGGAGGACGAAGGAAAAAAAGAAGGAACATACTGAATGCCAAGCAATATGAATATTATTTTATTCAATTCTCACAATAACCCCATGAACTCTGTCTTAAGACTCGGGATGAATAGTTTAAGGTTACAAAGCCGGTAAGGGAAGAGGTTGTGGCTCTAACCTAGGTCAATCGGATTCTAAAGCCCTGGAGTTAGGTTCAAGAATTTAATATCGGGAGGCAGTTTAGAATTTCTCATTTTCAGTTTGGTAAACTGAAGATCAGAGTACATTAAGTAATTTTTCAAAGAGGCTTAGAGTTGGCTAAATAAAAGGACTAAATTAGAAGCCAGTTCTCCTGCCTCCAGCTTTAGTTAGCTCTTTTCATTGTATAAAAGAAGAGAAGGCCTCAAATTGCACTTTGGTATTCTCAATAAGCACAATTTTTGAAAGTTGAAATCTAGAGGAACACAATTGGTCTTTACATTATCTTTTTAAAAGTCTCTCAAAATGTTAAGTTTGGCAGCAAAAGCCTTTTAGACAAACTTAAATATCTTAATTTAATTACAGTGCAAATATAACTGAAATTCTTTCCATTTCTGAAACATATTACAAACAAAACATCAATTAATTACCCACAGCAGAAAAAACACACTGTTCTAATTGAGAATGTGTCCAGTGGAAAAGGACTGGGCTATGGTATGTTTTCTTGCACATGGTTCTGAAATGGAAAAGTTTTCCATTACTCTTCTAGGTATCATTATGAAAACCTAATTCTATTGGAAAGAATTATGACTCACATGTGAATTTTTTAATGGTTCCTTCATTGACCTATAATACAGTGAGAAATGGTATGGTCTATCCCATTCCTAGACTGAACTAGGTTACCTTTACCTTTTATTCCAGTGAGTTTACATTGCTTAGAGTACGTTTGCCACTTAGTAATATGAACAAGATTTTTTAGTATCTTCTATATCCAGCTTGACAGAGAAAACTAAAGGCGTATAAGTGAGTAGAATGTCCATATAATCGAATGTTCTCTTGTGGCTCATTTATCTCTGCCTATAGTTTTATCTTCATGGCGCTCCTACTATCCATAATTCTCATGAAAACACATCAGTCACTCTTAGGACACCGTTTCCTTTTCTCTCTACAGAAACAGAAATACTCTTATAACTGGCTCAGCTAAAGTTTCAGTGTGACTTCACGTCTCTGACTTGACTCTTCAAGTCTCTCTCTAGATGTTGTCTCCACCTTTCCTAACCATAGGTATGTATACAAAAATATTTCCCACAATGAAGAAGTGAGGAAAAGCAACTTGAAAGCAAAAGTCAATTCCATCACTCTCAGAAACACTAGCTTGCACATTTAAAATGAAAGCTAAACTTACATTCTGGTGTATCTTTCAGGCTAGAAAACAGCTTAGTCATTCTAAGGCTAGTTTGTCTCATATAGTGCCATGCACACAGCTTATTCCCACTTAACTTTCTGTGTGTGTGTGTGTGTGTGTGTGTGTGTCAGTCAGGGGATCCTGCCCTAAGTTTAAGTTCTAAGGTCAAAGTCAAAGTCAAACTAAGCTGTCCCAGCTGGGGGGTGTGGGGGGATGTATGGGGCAGGGGGAGGCTGTGAAGATATCATTCTTGATCCTATTAGTGTTTGAATGACTTAAAAGTTGTCACTCTAGGCCCCTATGAATGAGGGTAGGAGCATATTAATAAAAATTAACACTTGAGACTTCCAAAAACTGTCATAGACTTTAGGAATTCATCACTGAATCATACAGAAGAAGAAAGCTTTTAATCTCATAGCTTTTTCATTGTTTCTTAAAATCAGAGCTGCTGAATTGGGGAAACCATGGAGATGCAGGGAGGTTGGTGCCCAGAGAGGGCTGGAAGCTCTGTGCCCCTCCTCACATACCTGGCCACGTGTACCTCCTCATCTGGCTGTTCATCTGTATCCTTTACAATACCCTTTCAAAAAAACAAAAACCTCAATAACTCAATCGGGAATCTTACTAGATTGTATAGGTTCTTCAAGAGTAATGACAGTATTATAATGCCTCCATATGTCACACAGCACTTAGTTCAATGCTGTCTCATAGGCATTCAATAAATAGCTGCTGAATGAATGGATAACTATCATAATTGGCTTAATAAAAACATCTCAGCCTTCTTAACAATCTTTTTCATTAAAATATCAATGAGATATTAAATTATATCTTAAAATACTGAGTTTAAACATATGTGGCTTTAAACTATGTCCCAGTCACCTGGGACAATGAGTGATAATGGTAACATACTGGCCAGAAACTTGGGTGCTCAACTTTTTTTTTTAACTGTTTTAAAAGCCCAGTTGTATATGAACCTCAGTCATATACCTGAGAAAAGAGTCACATGAGCCACTCATCCAAGAAAACGCGAGTGGAATGCCACTTGCTAAACTCCTACTTTAAAAAGTAACTAGGGAAGGTCAATGTGTAACCAATAGCCCTGAGCGGATGACTTAGGCCATTCTTAATCTTATAAAACTCGAAAAGAAAGTGATTCCCTCTGGGAATTATGTTCATTTTAATAAAAACTTCAAATGATTTAGAAACATTTGATCACATTCATGTCCCCACTCCCACCCCCCCACCCCCGCCATGCCTAACGATGAGCAACATAAATGTCTGCACCATGGCCCAGTGGAAGTTGAGGGTCCATGACTGAGGGCTAATAATAATTTTACTGGGTTATTACGAATGTGCATAGACTCTTATGGGTATGCTTGGGCTGAGAAGAATTTCCGGTCCACTTACTGGAGACACAAGTGGGTCAGACCTCAGGAGACAGTCAGAAGCGTACATTTGGGAATCATTAGCAAACAGACGCTAGTGGGAGTCACAAGCACGGAGGTCTAGTCTCAGGGAGAGGAGGCCAGCAAAGAGACCTTCCAGGAGAGAACAGCTCTGAGGAAATGCAGCAAGATGTAAAGGTCCTGGCCAGTGTGTGAAGGGAAAGTCCACGACACCCACGAGGGTCTGGACAGACTAAAACATTTCTATCTGAATTTTCTGTAGCGCTATTATTCAGATGACCGGTTTCGGGGCACCGATTGGGAGGTCCGAAGTTTCTGTCAGGGCAGCAGCCACCTCTTGGTTCCCTCTTTTGATTAACCTTCCCCTTTGGGAGATCAATCCCAATTCAATGTCTGGGGGAGTAAAAATGAGAACTTGGTATTTAAATTGGCACTTTCAAAACATAAAAGATAGAGGACATCAAAGATTCAGGTCATCCATTTTTCTACCTGGCACTATCTAGATTCATTCTGATCACTCACTAAAGCTGCCACTGAACCTTCTTTCTTTGAAGATGGAGCTTCAGAGTTATAGGGGGGAAAGGATGTGTATTTCACTCTTAGAAGTGAGAATCATGTCACTGATGAGGAAAACTGCTTTCAGCATTACTTTTAAAATTCATGTTGCTAGGGTGAAACTGGCTTAAATATCTAACAATTTTAGATATTTGAACACTTTATAAACACGAAAGCAATTTCTAGGAATAGCAATAGACAGAAATCTAAAGAAATATATATACTAAAATGCGACATGCAAATTGGTATGCTGTAGAATAAATTTGCATATAGTGTCCAGCAGTGGGTGGTACACTTTACAAAGGAAATTAAATCCATGAAATTACCATTTTAATGAAGCAGACAGCCTACTGACGTCAACAGTACTGACTGCAGCTTCCAGGTGGCCTAACAAGATGAAAATGAAGTCTGTACCTTCAGCTAGTCTAGGCTAGGGATGTTTTGGCGATTATGACTGAATTTAAATGAGAAAATTCTGCTGTGTGCAAACATGTTTAGGCTAGCAAGTAGCCTCTGCAAATTTTGGCCCCACAGATGCTTAATTTAAAATACTTAAGGCAACACACACACACCCCTACTTACCTAACTCTAAGCACTGTCCTGAAATCCGTGGGAAGCAACAGCTTTATCAGAATGATCCATCTTAATTGTGTTTCAGGGCCATGAAATGTAATTAAAAAGGAGGTGAGAGATCATCTAGTACAACCTCCCGCCTCTGTGAACATTTCAAGCACGGGGCACCTCGAGGCAGCCGTTTTCACTGCAGGCAGCTCTAATTTACAGAAATGCTTTTATTATACGGAAATTTAAGGCTGAAATGGATCCCCCGTGACCCCAGACTCCTACTCCTTAGTTTCAGTTTTGTCCTCTAAGAACAAACAACGCACTATTATTTTTGTGCATAATAATCCTGCAAATATTTAAAGCAGGGGTCAGCAAACTAAGGTCCTGGGGCCAATTCCACCTGTTTATGCAGTTTGTGAGCTAAGAATGTCCCTCCCCGCCATTTTTTAAACGGTTGTAAAAAAGTAAAAAGAATTTGACACTTGAAAGTTAAATAAAATTCAAATTTCAGTGTCCATAAATAAAGTTTTATTGGAACACAGACCCACTCATTCATTTGCGCTACAATAGCAGAGTTTAGTTGCCAAAGTAACCACATAGCCTACACCAGCCTAGGATGTTTAGAAAACAGTTTCCCGGATCTCTTCCTTTAATCTGAGCAGTTACAGTTCAAAAGAACAGGAAAGATTTCCAGACTACTGGATGCATTCCAGCTTGTCCTTGTCCCTTCTAGGTTGCTGAGGCATAGGGAGAGGTGCTGACGGGTCTCACTGTGGTAGCCCAGAAATGACACATATCACTTGTGCTCTGTTGAGGCCAGAGCTAGTTGTATGGGCCTGACTAGCTGGACACACATGCTTCCCTTTGCCCAGGAAGGAGAACCACATTGATGAACATTAGTAATGTTTACCATGGCTAATAAGCAATACAAGAAGCAGTCTCCTGCCCAATCCCCCCTTATTATAAGGCCACTCCCCAAAGATAACCATTCCCAGCATTTTAAATTGTTTAGTCTCATGTTTACCCCCATATACCTATATAAAATGCCTACGCTGACATTTCTTTTTTCACTTCTCCTGTTATCTATCAACTTCTTACTATGAAAAGATGAAGATTTTGCTCTTATAACATTTCTCCCCATACTTTCCTCCCTCCACAGTGCCAATATAGTTTCACAATTCTTGGTACAGTTAATATTAAGTGTCTACGTTATATAATGAGGCAGACATCCACAGCATACTCGTGTAGTAGCTATTACATTTCTTTCTTGTGTTACTAATCATTTTCCCTGGAATTAATAACGATCTCGTTTTTCTCTTTGCTTAGTTTTCTAGAGATCTGCTACTGGTTCATCCCCAAACTCAGCTAGAAGCACAGATCTCCTTGCAGTACATTCATGCGCATCAGACAATCTATGAGCGTCATCATTTTGGAGCCGCTCTTCCAGGGACCCCCCGCCCCCGCCCTGGTCAGACTGTCACCACCAAGGCCTGGTGCACAGCTATTATCCTGGGTCTTCCTTCATCACCATCCTGAAGACTCCCTTTCTGGCTTGTTTCCCTTGTTTCCTGTATCCTCTCACTTCATCTGGTTTTGGTTTACTTCTTTTGTTAGAACTCGTTCTCCAGTAGCTCCCTAAGAAAGATGTATGAGAGGTGAATTTTGAATGTTTGAAAATGGCTCTTTTGTCCTCACACTTGATTGAGAATTCGGTGTTCGGGATTCTTAGTTGGAAACCATTTTCCTTCCCAAAACTGAAGGACTTCCTCCACTTTTTCTACCAGTGTTGCTTTGGACAATGTGATGCTATTCTAATTTTTAATCTATTGAATGTTACTTCTCCTCTGTGGAAGCTTTTGGGATTTTTGTTTTGTTGCTGGCATTTTTATGAAATTTAATAATGATTATGATTTGCGGTAGGCCTTTCTCTTTGTGTGTTCACTGGGCTTTAACTAGACATTTACATTTTTGAAAAAATCCTGGGATAATTTCTTGGATAATTTCTTGGATAATTTATTCTCTGTGGCAAAGACTGCAACTTGCAGGAAATGATTTTTGCATGTTTACTCTGTGCCAGGTACTGTTTCTCACACATTTTGTTTCTTACATAGTTTGCATTATATATTAGTGCTAAGCTTCTTTTATATACTTGTATATTATTTCACTGAAGCAGCACAATAAATGTTAGGTAAAGCTTTATTATCTGATTTACCAATGAGATGATAAATAAATTGCCAAGGCCACACAGCTAGGCAGACATGGAATTATGATTCTAGCTCAATTCTTTCCTAACAGAAATGCTCTAAATTATTATGTTTTACTCTGAAAGTAAGTTACACAGTCTCCATTTCTAGAGATTTTATTTTTTCTCTAAATTTATACAGGATCATTTTAAAGACAAGCGATGGGAAACCAGGGCTGACCTTATACACAGTGTGATTGGAAGAGCACAACTCAAGAATCAAAGTGCTATCAAAGCCTCCCGAATAGATGCCCAACCATTAGCCTCACTCCTTCATTTCAGAGCATTAGAGTAAAAGCTCCCATTATTGAATGTGCATAATACATAGGAAGAAAGAGACAATCCAAAGAAACAATTGATTAGTTAACTAGGTTGTGAAAAGCTCTTAAAGAAACGAGACACAGGCTGATGATTCTGGAAAAGTCCAGAGGATAAAACAATCCCCAATGCATGTGTGTCCGGATGGACGCCTATGGTGGCTGAAAACAGCAGGATCTCAGTCAAGGATGGGGAGTAGAGAAAGAGATGGCGGTGACCTCAAAACAAGCCTCACCACTTGAACCATTTTACCAAAGGCTAGCTTTGTGAAAGAACTTCTTAAAACTCTCTGTAACTCTCAGAGTTAAAATATTTTGGACCCGGTTGTCTGGTGCAGAAAGAATGAACTACACACTCTTCTGAGGGGCATTTTCCAAGTTGTTGGTAAGATCCACAATAGCAGAAATTGTTCATGGTTTTAAAAACTGAGCAATCTGCTATGCTATGCTGTTAACACAGCTGTGAGGATACTCGCTCCCAATCACACTTCTCAGCCCATTATTTCCTGGTGAAAACCCTACAGGTCTTCCATTTGTCTATTTGATTGCATCTAACTACTGTAGCCTAGTGCCTGAAATCCTTTTGAGACAGAAGCTGATGGATACCAAATGTCCCTCAACTTAACAAGAGAGGTTTGGCAGCTGCCCCTTCCCCTCATCACTTATATTCACCGTAACAGCTCACTGTTGAAGTTGGCCCCAAATCTGTCGTCTTCTAAACTTGATGCTATTTCTTTATTCTGCATTTTTGAAATTTATACAGTTTAAGAATTATTTTATATGATATTCCAATTGAGTTACACTATTTACAGAGAACTCATATGCAATATTTATATCACTTTATTCATATATCTCTGGCACTACATTAGAGAAAAAAATAGAAATCTTGCCAAATAAGTTTAACATTTTCATTAAAATGTATTATTTTCTGCATTTGCTAACCTTGGGATATGAAGTTTGCACCACTGACCATGATAAATGAGTCTGTGCTAAACTAGTCATATTCATGTGAATGCTGAAAAGTATTTATTGGTGGGAAGTTAACTGGTCCAGATGGGATTAAACCCACAATCTTGGTCTTATTGGTCTTTAACCAAAAGAAATAATATACTGAAGTAAAGTTAGTGTTCTGCTTTGGGTTTTTTTTTTTCTCTTTTACCACTTCAGTAATTATCTTCACTCACAGAGCAACTCAGTGTTGAAATATCGCCCAGAAATATTACAACAGTTCTTGGCATGTAGTAAAAATATTTGAAAAGTGATAGCATACCATATTCAAATTTAGAATCCCAAAATTCAGGCTCTTTTCTGGAAAACTATGCAGACCTATTATTTGAAACCCTTGGTATAAATATCACCTTGATATAAATAAATAAAGCTTTCTAACATATTATTTTTAAATGCACCTATTAAGGTCAGCAAAAGCTCAAAGAAACTGGGTGCTGGTGGTGCTAGTTAGAAATGAAATGGGAGGATGGATGAGAATGGCACTGCAAAAAAGGGCAAATGTTCTAGTTGGGAATGGGCATGGTGAGTTCAGGGGGCACTGAGAATCCAAGTTTCGCAGAATGGAGATAAGATGGAGGCATCTTTGTGTAGCTCAAGTCAGTGCTGGCACATAATCAATACATTAGTGATTTGAATGACTAAAGCTGGTTCTACTGTAAAAATCAGGAAGAGGATGGGCCTAAGAGAAAGATAAGGAATGGGAAATCAGACATGCAGGAAAAAGGTCAGGAGGGCGGCTGCACACCTGACAATGTGTTAGAGCAGTACCTAGAAAGAAAATAGATAAAGATGGGAGCAATTCAGTGATAAGAAATGGCTGTACACCAGACAACACAATGAAAACTGATTCTAAGTTTCAGGGAATAAAAGATATATAATAAACCTCCTATTCACAAAAAGACTATGATTAAAACTGATCTTTAAAGAACATAAAAGAGGAAGAAAGACAAACCAATAAAATCTACAGGGAATCAATTCTGAAAACCAACATAAACAAGGTGATAGTTTTCAGGTTCATAATTTATGGGGGAAATATATACTCGTATGTATACAGAGGGTGCCAAAAAAATGCATACACATTTTAAGAAAGGAAAACTATTAAAATTATGCTGATGGTAACCACACTAAGCACCTCTTTTAATTAATTGCAGAAGTCAAACATGACTTGTATTCATCTTTTGTTACTGGTATATATGGAGTATTACAATTTTAATACAGTTTTTTCCTTTCTTAAAATGTGTATATTTTTTTGGCACCCTCTGTATAATGCTTATGTTATGTTTAAGTACTTGAGGATTATATAACAAGATTCCAATATGGCATAAACTTTGTAGACACTTTAAAAAATATCCAATAAAATTTGCTTTGTTGTTTTTTTTCCTGAAGAAGTATTATATACTGTTTCATTTCAATTAAAATGAAATTCCTAAGACAAGAGTAGAAAGAAGGGAGATCACAATTTTATACATTGTGCTGAGAGCTTCCCACATGATGGTTAATCCAGTAGAAATGCAGTTAAAGGAATCATAGTAAATAAGACTAAATGAAACAGCAATACAACTTAATGCAAATTAAGAAAAGTAAGCCAAAAAAAAAAGAATTCATAAAAGAGCTCTTATCAGGGATTATACTCAACTAATCAATTATCTAACAGATAAGTGATCAAGAAGAGTAAAATGTTTAGGGAAGACTCTAGATGGGAGAGTTTATGGGTGTTCCTTACAAACTTCTTTTAACTTTACTGTATGTTTGAAATTTTTCCTAATAAAATATTGGATAAAAACTAGGTGAATCAGCAGGACTACTTGAACACAGAGAAAAACATATCTGGCATGAACAAGTTTATGAAACTTCTGATTATTTTTCCTTAATTTTTATTAGAATAACATATAAATAGATTAAAAACCCATATAGTACAACAAGGCTTATAAAAAAAAAATAGCAGGCCCCTACCATATCTCTAAGATTCCAGTTCCTAAAAATACAAGTGTGAAATTAAAACTTAATTAAAATATAAAACCTATATTACATTGAGTGTAAAGTAGGGAATAAACCTAATCAGATGGTCATGGAATGACAAAATTTTAGAATTAGAATTTCACATGTTCTGATGAAACACAGGAAATTGTCTTCTAAATTGATGTCACAGAAATGTCTTCTGCTTATAACTGAAGTACAGTGAAGAAATCAGTGAAATACAGGGAACTAGTCTGGCAGGGGTTTCTGGGAGGTGCTTTATACCTGAGGCAAGAGAAAGGAGAAAGCTCAGCTCACTGCGGAGCCCAAACAATTTAATTATTGAGATGTGAAATTTTATATCATTGGTCAACCCACTGATTCAAAAGCCCCACCTGAGTAAAATATTATATGTGAGTACTGGATTAGATTTCCCTGAAGTTTGTTTCAGGCAAAATTTTCTATTATTCTCCAACTAGACTGTGCTAGGATCAACCCCAAGTAAAATATAAGGGTGATATGCCACTTAGACAGTTTTTAAAATTTTTCATCATGGAGTTTGCAGATATACTAAGATTTACGTAGTATGGTCAAATTCTTGATTAGCTTGCCAGGGACACTCTTTTTAGAAAGCAATGTTAAATTCTACTTAATTCATTTTGCCAATAATTAAAATGAACAATTTACCAAATACCAGAAAAGTATTTCTTTCCTTGAGTGTAATTTTCTTTGGAAGGACAAAATATAATCAATCTGATTATTTTACTGAAGTTTCAGTATAATATTCTCTTAATAATGTTGGTCTTACTTAAGTTTAAGATTTATTTCACTTTGCCTTAGGTAATTCAGACCACTGGAAATAGCACTGGGTTTCTTGGCTATACACTTCCATGAACTGAAAGAGTTCAAGAAGGCAGGAAGGTGATGAAGAGATGATGGGCAGGCAGGTAGGCTGATATGAGGTTAAATAACACTAACGAAAGTCCAGGGGATACTAAATATTAATAGATGACAGCTCTATTCATTTTTTATCAAGTCCAACTTTGTCACACAAAACAAACCTCATCTGGGGATAAACATAAAATATACCTTAATTTTCAAATAACAAATATGGCTGACTGGAAAAAACTTCTTAGAGACATAGAACATTACCCTAAAATATTTAGCTTTATTATACACAATCACAGAAAGATCAAATCAGGCAACATTAAAATAAAAATGAGCATTAGTAATAAAAATAATTCTTTTTCCTAACGGAAGTCTTAGACCTAGCTCATTAATTAGTTTCATCTCACAAAAAGTAGGTTTCTAAGTATTGAGAATGATTTTTTAATAAGTTTTATGAGCTACATCTACTAAAATCCTTATAAAATTAACCACCAGTGAATGTTTTATCATAAATTTGAACATTGGTTTTGAAGGATATATGAAATCTATGGTTCATATGCCAGGATATACTGATATACTGGATTTGATTTTAAGTTAAGGAAGTCCTTAAACTAAGCCTTTATTCCATTCATCACTGAGGGTACAGAGTTCAAAAGCTCTTTAATTTGGATTAACTGGAAAGAACTATTTTCCACTTTAGAATTCTTTAAGAATGGCATTTATTTGCTTCAAGTGTATTGATAAAGGAAACTGCTAGTAGCATATTGGCAAACAATAGTTCCTACTGGATGCACTTTAATAAATAGATGACTCTTTTATTATCATTTGTAATCAATCAAGTAACTGAAGTACTTAAATGGATGCTATTAAAATGTATGAAGGATTAATCAACTCTCCAGCACTTTTATCACACTGTTCTCTGCTTGGCAACCCCCTTCTCATACATAAAATGATGATCTATTCAGTCCTGTTTTCTATATAAACAATATAATTCATACTGAATTGAGAAAGTCACATTAATAGAGCTTTGCTATACATGAATATAACTATTAAGCTAGGAAAGAAAAATGTTTTATCAGTCAAATTAATTATTTAATATTCCTTTCTATTAATGAGTTTTGGTTCATTTCTTTGATGTTCCATCACTTCTTTTCAGAGTGCATGTTGGAATACGGGAGAGGGGCTGTAGAGGGAAGAAGAGTAGACAGTATCCACTCATCCATATTTATGAAGTGCCTGGTATGTGCTAAGCCCTGTGCTGGGAGCTGGGATCACAAAGATGAATGATAACTCTCATGACATGAACAGTCTGGTAGGACAGGCATGTAAATAAACAAATTACTATACTATCGATGTAAAAATATACAAGATACAGAGACATTCATAGGAAGGAAAGAATAACTATGGTGGAGGGGGCGAGGAAGGGAAATTCCTAAGAGAAAAAGCCAAGCACAGTTTTCAAGGTATACAGGTATTTGCCTCTCCACTAAATGGGGCATTTAAGGCCAAGATAGAGACAAAGAAAGATGAAATGGTGTAGTGTTAGTGTGTCATTAATTATTCCCGTTTGTCTCCCTTAATCGCCTGTGGGCTTTAGGCTTTTAGGGAAGACAGTTCTGTTTTATTAACTATTGTAGTTTCAGGGCCTGGTTATAGCAGGAGCTCAATAAAACTTTTGTAGAATCAGTTCCTCTATCAGTTACCCTAACATTCCAAATATAATGCATTAATATAAAACACGTTTTTAATGTTTGTAGATAATAACCTAAATTTAAAAATTAATGAGATACATTATTTACTTAGTGCAATAAAAAGTTCCAAAAGGACTTTCAATTGATGACCTTAAAGAATGTAACATAAATATTCTACTTGAGTTCAATACAAAATTCAAAGCTCAGCAGCCGAAACCTATACTTGAACAGATAATTGGTAGTAATTATGATAATGTATTTATGGAATACTAAGTGGGGTCCAGGTACTGAGCTAAGCTCTTTACACAGATTGTCATTTGTTCCTGACAATCCTATGAGGCATGTATCCTCATTTCACAGATGTCATGGGAACAGTTTAGTAAGTTGATCACGACACTAGTTTGGAAAGTAACATTTTTTTCTTCTATAGTTGTACTATATACATTTCAGTTATACAAACTGTTTTTACAATGTCCAAAACTATGAAAGGAGCACTCTTCTATCTGCCAATTGACAAACAAGCACAAAGCAAACTGTATCACCTATCCAATTTTATCTCTAAGTTGAAGGATTAAAAAGAAGGGGAAATTTACACATTAAACTTATAACATCCCAGCATGTTTGATGTTACAAACCATACAGTATATTTCCTTAGTGATATCTAGACAAATAATGGATGGCATATCAATTAGCTTTGGCCAGGCATATCCTTGAAGTACTTACTATTTTTTTCTTATTTTAATATATTTGGCACCCTTGAACCTTATTTTATTTGTGTAAAAATAAATTGACCTGGCCCTTCTGCACGCTTGAGTACCTAAATTTTTTTATGTATATTTAATATATTCCATGCTGCTAGATAATTAGTTCTTGAAACACTTACTGAGTTTCAAACAGTGAAACATAAGATGATCTGTCTTACTGTCAAGTTTCCAGACCAAAGTATATTTGTAATTTGCCTATTAATTTCTCGTCACTGTGAAGGAGACATGCCTCTTCACTCCCAGAATATATACCAGGGACGCCCCAAAAATGTATACACATGATTTGTATTCATCTTTTGTTATCGGTATATATTGAGTATTACAATTTTAATACAGCTCTTTCCTTTCTTAAAATTGTATACATTTTTGGGGCACTCTTTGTATATGTTAGGCCCATCTTCCTGTAAGAATGGGTAATAAACAAGTTTTTTGCTTCTTGGTAGGGCAAATCAAATTTCTTATTCTTTCAAATGCATTCTTCACTTCTTTTAAGAAATCAAGTGATTTGACTTTAAGAAATCAAGTGATTTGCTTGCCACCTATGAATTTAGCTTCAGCTAAAGAATACCTAAGCAGCTATCTTTTTTCCTATCTAAAAAGCAATTTCTCAAAAGCCCTGTAAGGTCAATGATGGAAACTGAAAGTAAAGAGCTGGCAAAACTCTTTTTTTTTTAACAGCTGATAGTGAATTTATTAACGCGGTGGATTTAAGCATCTACAATGGCGACTTCGATGTCAACTCCTGGCAGCAGTAATGGAAGTAATCTGCTTAACCTTCTCAGAAGGGCTGTGCAAGTCGCTGAGCCGCTTGTGGGTCCCCATCTGAAAGCGATCCCTTAGAACCTTTCCCCACAGGGAGTTTTCCTTGTGCTGCTCGGAGTCTTGGGAGGCATCCAAACGGGTCCCTTCACTTGGAGATTCTTTTCCTTTGAACCTCTGATGAAGTCAGCACACTCCTTCTCCAAGGATTTTACATTGTGGCTGGTGACAGTGATTCTAATTTGGTGAATCGCCACCTCTGGTTCCAGGGGTGTCTTTCTGATATCTTTAAAAGCCAGGGCTTCGGCGAGGCTTCCAGGCCGACTGGTCCCGCCGCTGGAGTGAACAAGTGGTGGGTCAGAAGCAGGCGAGGGCGGATGGAGCTCCGCTGCCGCTGCGGCCATGGCTTCCTCGGAGTGGCCACGTATTTTCAAGGGACGTTTTAAGCCACATCTTCACCCACTAATGTTCTAGCATCACTAGGAGGTTGTTTGGATGAAAGCCCTTCCTATGCAGAAGGTTCCAGAATCCTTACAGACACAGCAGGCTCCAAACATCTTCTCGAGGTAAAATCTGAGAGTAGAATGATTATGTACGTGAAATAAAACGCGCTGCAAGGACAACACTGAAGGCAGGTCCTCTGGAACTCTCACTCATGAGGAAACATAATTATCACCTCTGTTTCAAAACAAACAATTTAATAAACTAAAATTGAAAATGCCATACAGAAGCCAGACAACTTAGTCGGAATCGCCTCTTGGATGCTGTGTTTTATTACAAGGGACCCTTTTCAAATGCTGAATGAGCAGCAAAAAAGAATCCAGGATTTTTCTAAATATTTGTCAAAGACAGCAAAAGGGACACAAATTTTTATAAGAGCAACAGCAGACCCAAAGGGCACTGGATGAAAGTTCAACCCTCATAGTAGGATACTTCAATATGCTTTGAATATCAAAGATAAAACAGCTTTTATTTGTAGTAGTATCTATGTGTATAGACATTTGTATTTTTTTTTTGCAGTGTAATATATGAATTCAATTCACTCTAATAATACTAGTGCTTAAAAAACAGACATCCCATATCAATAGTTTTATAATTTAGGAACTAAACAGAAGAAAAATATATTCTTTTTTTTTTTTTTTTTTTTTTGAGGGCAGTGTCACTGGCCCTCACATGTGGGACCCGAACCGGGGCCACTGGCTTTCCAAACCAGCGCTTAACCACCACGCCACTCGGCCGGCCCAAAAAATATATTCTTATTCAGCTTTATAATTTAAATTTTCAGTAGAGGTAACATACTGTCCCTTTTCTCTACTTTTTAAATAGATATTACTGTTTTACCCTTTCCTCAATTCATCCAATTAAAAATAATTTATCCAATGTAGCCTGCAGCTACATTGCGGAGTACTCGAACACTCTATCCTAGGAGAACTATTTGTAATTGTGTTGCATCCACTGACTATAAACCCCCGGAGAGATGACAACATTTTGTTCTCAATAAAACTAAATGCGGAACAATTACTTCAATTGGAAAACATTATAAATACTTTAAAGTGTTCTGAGGCTCACTGTCCTGAAAAAGCTATGGCATGAGGGACGTCCCAAGTGAACCTGAGATTTAATATCTGATGAACTGGAAAGCAGGCCAATTTGCTAAAGGATCCAATTGCCAAATAACCAATTTGCAGAATTTACAAAAATGTACTGTTTACCAAAATCTTGCTAAACTATCAAGTTTGTAGCAATTCATTTTGGAAAGGAGAGAATTTTTTTTTAAACAGCTTTTGAAGACTTATCCTGTTTTATTAGATTGGATTTCATTGGGTGTTTTATTAATTTGCTACAGTTGGACAAACTGAAGTGGGCAGAGGGACCGAAAGGAAGGACCAGTTGGAAGCTTCCAGATCCTGGAGCCAGATGGCTGTGCTGGTGCCTCTGCTGTAACGCCCCCACCCTGGTTCCCTGTTCCCACCATTTATGTGCAGAACGATACGACAATACAGGGAGGCCTCTGCGGAGGATTTTCAAGGCCCAGACACAGCAGCAGAAATGGGTAAAAAGGGCAGCAGAGGAGGGCAAGGTGTTTATTTCCCAAAGATTAGGTCTGACTCCCAGGGGGAGAGAGGATTCTAATTAAAAGCTGAAGAGCTCCTTCCAGGAAGGGCTTCCATCAGGGCAGAGGGGTAATACAGGACCACCTAGCCCTTGGGGGGTGGGCGGCTTGGGGAGCACTTGAAGCCACGTCCCAGGCAGCAAAGCAGTGTCTCATGGCCCGTGCCAGCCGTGAGATGACCTGGGCAAGGCAGCTTCCATGCATGGATCCCAGAGCGGACTTCTTCCAGAAGATCTGAAGCCATGAGACAGAAATACTTGGAATTTATTGGTGGACACTTAGAAAGAGTTGCTGAATGTCAACAGCTTGGCTGGAGGGCACTCCACGACAGGACTTTTTTTGGTATTAATATAACCTCACCTGTATCTTTAGGCTAGGAAGACTAGGGGACATTCAGAATGACTACAACAACTTAAAGACGGCCAGTTATCTCTTAAACATTATTCTTGGATAAAATGAAATTGCTCCACTTCTAATAAACTATTTATCTAAAAGGAGAGCTGTTTGAAAAACAATTGTTTACCATAAACAACTGAGTTCTTCATATCATAGATATTGTTAGGAAACGGTGAAAATTATAAACGATTCAAGCTTTGTTTAGCTCTTTTATACCACTGAGGTTCCATGTTCTCTTATACTATTTGTCATCCTACTCTTTTGAAAAATTAAATCGGATAATAAGCCTATTTTTATAGATATGAAAACCTTATATTACAAGAGAATTTTTCAGACTTCAGAACTTCAAAGGTAACTTAATATATCAAAGTTTCTATCTTCATATCTTAGTACTTTAAATTCAGTACAGCTAGTTTCTATTTAAAGTTCCCTAGTGTGCTTTCTATTTCTGAGAAATTTTATCATAACAAATAGTTACTAAAAATAAGTCTCTTTGAAATTACAGTAACTTCATGAGAAAAATGTTACATTCTGTTGTCTCAACATTATTTTTTTAAAGGAACCACCATGTTTAAATAACCACAAATTGCCTAAAAGTTTTATGAAAAAGAGAACTGAAGTTCCTGAAATCTCAGAAAATCATCAACCCTTAGAATTGGAAGAGAGCTCAGAAATCTAGTTCTAGCTAGTTTATCCTCTCCTTCAATTCTCCCTAAACTCCCCTCAAGGCAGGGGATGTTTCTAGAGGAAAGGACTGCCCATCAGAGTCAAGTGTTAGTGACAGGGACAAGGCCTGGGTTTTACAACCAGGTGGTCACTTGACTGTTCAGGTTCCATGGAGTATAAGAGGTGACGACAGACTACAAAGCGTTGTGATGTTATTAGGGGCCAAGGACTGGGTGACAGAGAGTTGACAGCTCTTCTAAGAAGCCTGTGTCTGCAGGGAAGAAAGAGGTAAAATGAAAACAGGGGTAGGGGCGGGGATGAAAAACTGATTCTGCGTCGTTTTTTTCTGTCTTCTTAAAGACTGAAGATATTTTAATGACATTAAATGCTGAAGACAAGGAACCATTAGTAAACTGGAGCTTAAAGATAAGGTTTAAAAGGGGGGAAGGGATCAAGTGAGGTTTCCTGAGGGAGCAGGAGAGAGAGGGTCCAGTGTGGAACTGGGGGGAAAAAATGAAGTTTTAGACAGAAAAGTGATCTTTCATTACAACAGGAAGAAAAAATGGTTGCAGACCCAGGTAATCTGCAGGTTTGCAGAAAGAAAGAGGAGGGGCTTCTGGTGTGATGGTGTCTCATTTCTCTGTAAATGAAATGGGTGGGTGGCGGGGCTGGGGTGCTGCAGACAGGCAGGGGGGGCTTGAAATTACAGTCAGCATTGAGGGTGTTTTGAGATCAGAAACTGGGTCGAATAGTGTCCTCCCCCCCCCCCCCCCGGCCAAATTCATGTCCATTGGAACCTCAGAATGTGATTATCTGGAAATAGGGCTTGTGCATCATTAGGTTATGATGCAGCTGGACTGAATCAGGTGGGCCCTAGATCCAGTCTGAGTAGTGTCCTTACAAGAAGAGGAGTGACGGGGGAAGAAGGCCATACGGAGATGTAGGTACAAAGACCAGAGTGATGTGACCACAGGCCAGAGAAGGCCAAGGACTGCTGGCCACCACTAGAAGCTGGAAGGGTCACGGCACGATTCTTCCCTGAATTTCAGACGGAGTGTGGCCACTGACACCTTCGCTTCAGTCTTCTAACTTCTAGACAGTGAGAGAATAAATTTCTGCTGTTTTAAACCACCCCAGTTTGTGATAATTTGTTTCAGCAGCCCTAGAAAACTATAGCGACCAAGAATTTATTCTGGCAGTGATCTGCATGGTTTGGGGGGACTTTCTCCCAGAGCTCAGAGCCAGTGCAGACATAGAGAAGGCAGGACGCAGGGCGGCACCCCTATCAGGTGAGGACAAGAGGGCTAAGGAGTTGAGGATACGAGCAGAGTATGCTTTTAAAGGATGGGCCGTGGCGTCTACTGGGATGGAAGAAAAGAGGGAAGGCAGGAGGACGATTATGAATGGGGAAAAGAATAAAGGCACTAAGGGACAAGAGATCTTAATGAAGGTAAAGAGCAGCTATGGGAGGAATAACTTTTGTCAGGTGTAATGTAAGAGACTGTGGTCAGAGAATGGGATGTTTGACATTTAACAGGTAGATCAGTTCCAGAAGATAAATGGAGAGATCGAAAACTTGGGTTAAATGTGTCATCACGTAGACAGTGAAGTTACCTAAGAGAATGGCTAGTTAGGCCAGGGATGGAAGGAGAGGCTGAACCAGGTGCTGTCTCCTCTCTCCGGTGAAATGAGAGCTGAGGCAGAGGGTGGAGAGAAGGGTTGATTGATATCTGAGAGGAGCAGAAGTTGCTGTATTTAGATGCAAAAGGCTCAAAGAAATCTTGATTTTTTTTCCCAATCCAAAGTGCATAAGTCAGGGGTGAATTAGAACGTCATAAGGTAGTCAAATGTGAATAAACAGCTTTCCCTGAAAGGCAGCAGGGAAGAAGCATGAGATCAGGAGATGGCTATGTTTTAATAAAGGCAATCAAGGCAGATAGGATGGTCAACACAGATGTGACTGTTTGGAAAAACGGCCCATCCTCTTGATGACTGAGATTATTTCTTACCCCATATTTCTTTTATAGAGATTGTCACTTGGTTATTACAAAGTCAGTCTGATTTCTAAAACCTTAACTTTATTCATGTCCTTTAAGGAGGCCTAGAGTTTTTGAAATACAGTATTGTTGGTTCCTCAACAGGACAGCAACTGGTTCTTTATTTCCCACCCACCCCAGGTTTTGGGGACCCAATGACATCATGGGAAAGATCACTGATGCTTCATGATGTGCTTGAGAAGCAAAGGACGTCACTGAAGTGAAAAGACCTTCATATTGGAGTCTAGAATACAGCCAGTTCTAATGAATTCTAATCATTACAGAGGTCTGATGACCCTAAAGTAGAAAAAGTCAGACTAATTGTTACCAAAGAAATATTTTTTTTCTAAGCTGCATCACCAACTATGATCACATTCTATTACTTGGAAAGGGCGCTGTCCAATTACAGACAACGAAGTAAAAAATGACAAGTAATCCCGGAAACCTAGAACCCTGCCTCACTATGGTCATGTGCCATCAACCTCTATACTATTCAAAGGAGTGATCTTTAACCTTCTTCAAGGCTGCAGTATCTGCACCTAATACAACATATTATATCTTGAACGGATTCATTATATTCCCCAAGCCCTCTTTATTGCTAAAACCATTCCAGATGTGAGCTGGCTAACCAGAATAACCAGAATAATTAACTGCGACAACAAAGCTACTTTGGCTGTATGTACTGAGGGCTGGAAAAGAGGCAAGAGCAGGGTAGCCAATAGGCTAATAGGGTAGAAAAGTGAGGTCTGTATAAGCAAATACAACCCAAATTGAGGTGTCTTAATTGAAGTACAGTTAACCTGCTATAGGAATTTAGGGAAAGGAGAGACTGTTTCTAGCTGACAGAATCAGGAAGTTTCATCCAGGAATTGGCCACAACTGGTAATGACCCTTTTTTTCTCATCTTCTTGTCCGCTTCAAATATTCCTATGTACTAATTTTAGTAGGAAAAAAAAAATTAAAAACAGCTAAAATCCTGTGTGATTTCCAAACAAAACACATAGGAGCCTGAAAAAGCCAGTGAGTAGAAATATAACAGTATGAGCAGAAGCTGCCGCAGAAATGATGGCAGTTTGCTTGGCAACATCCCTTTTCCTCTTTTCTCTGCATTTTAGTCACTCCTCGCCTACTCTGGACAGTTTCAGCAGATAAACCTAGAATGTGAAGGGTTTTTTCTGTCCTGACCACCCTTCGCCAAGATGCGAGTGTGGCTTCTAGCAGTACGTTTCGAGACGGCACTGGGGGCTGAGGTGGGAAGTCCTGGCTCTAAGTGGATGGCCGGATCATTGGGACGGGGTGGGGACCGCGGTGGTCAGGACAAGGCCGCTGCTGTTGTGATGCAGGAGACCACACGGCACTGCACTTCTCTGCCATGACTACACCCATGGCCTGGGAATCTGCAGAAGAGGAATTTGAGTTACGATTGCTATCTGTATCTCTATATCCAAAATGGCAAAAGAGGAATGAGAAGCATCAGAAAACTTCTGAACTAGCTCCTCAAATGCATGATGCCAAATAAGGTTCTGTAATGCAAATTAAGATCTAAATACTGAGTTTAATTTGAACAATAAGCCACATAATGTACTAATAATTAATATCCAGTACGTAGCTATAAAGATACATCTGTTGGCTAACTTACCTATATCTTAAATTTGTGTGGGCCAACACTTGAGATAAAAACATCAAAGAGCTGGGCCGGCCGAGTGGCTCAGTTGGTTAAGAGCTCGCTCAAGAGTGCGAGCTGAGCTCTGAGCAATGGCGGTTCGATGCCAGCCCGAGCTGAGTTGCCGTTGAGCTGCCAACAGGTGGCAGGATGGCTCAGTTAAAAAACAAAAAACAAAAAACAAAAACAAAAAAACCATCAAAGAGCTAATTAGAGTATCAATAAAATGAATTGGTTCATAGGGCAGGAAAAAACGGTCAGCAGAATACCAATATGTGTATTAAAAATTCTGATTTTAGAAGAGGGTGAATGACCTTTGTCACCCACGGAAATGCTGTGAGCTCCTAGACAATGGAAACCAAGGCTTCCTGGCGCTAAGATTTCTCAGGTACGCTCACCGTCCTTTGCTAAGTCTGGCGCTGCCATTGCTGCCGCCTTGTTGTCATCCTAAGTTTCCTCTCCTCACCAGATCTTGTAGGGCCAGCAGCAGAAGACGCTCCTGTTGCTACACACAGCTCCTTCAGCATGGCACCAGAAGTCACTGAGTGGGAAGCTAA
The DNA here is from genome assembly GCA_033961575.1 of Aselliscus stoliczkanus. Classification (NCBI taxonomy): domain Eukaryota; kingdom Metazoa; phylum Chordata; class Mammalia; order Chiroptera; family Hipposideridae; genus Aselliscus; species Aselliscus stoliczkanus. The sequence goes on along the minus strand of CM066730.1, from coordinate 48,772,268 downwards.
AAGGGACTTCAAAAGGAAACCTAATCTCTGGGCGTGTGGTGCTTATGCATTAGAAAAGCCAAGATGAAAGCTGCATAATAATAATAATAATAAAGTTGGATATAATAGAGATCGTGCTCAGACTGAGCTCTTCATACCTAGGAGAATACAAATAAGCCAAATACTAAAAAACTTGAGGCACCAAGTTAGAGTAATCATGTACAAATACAATATATTTCACTGCTGCTGTGAAAAGGAAGTTAAGTATACGTATACATACAATAATATTCTTCAAGCCGGGTAAAGAGTTCTGACAAACTTTACCTTCCTGTAGAGGTCCACTGCTCTCTTACACAATTTGCTTATAGTGGATTTGCTTCATTCATTAATTTATTCATTCAATATTTACTGAACAATATATAGAGGCACTGCCCTAGGCAGACAGAAACAGAAACACACACACTGACAAACTCGCGATTCTTGCCCCAAAGGGAACTGCGATCTAGGAAGGAAGATAAAATATTCTTGCAGATTATGTGATTCTTAAGCATGGTTCAACTGCTGTAGAAGACTGGAGAAGGACTGATAGCACTTCCAGCTGAACCGACTAAGAAATCACCGACCTGAGCTGCGCACACAAGAACAGGCAGAGATGATGAAGGCACAAGCAATGGGGGCGCTGCAGGTGGCAGGGAGGAGTGTGGCCGCGCAGGCAGAGCCAGTCACCACTCTGAGTGCAGCTTAAAGAGGCAGTGGGATCAGACTGGGCCTGTAGCCTGAGGTCAGAGAGCTCAGCGATGCTGGTACTTGTTTTCATCAGCTTCCTTTTCTCATTTCCACAGCTACGATTCAAAACTCCCTTTGATCAACTGCGTCCTCTACCCACCCCACCATCATCATCAGATTACTTAACCTCTGATCTAACCGAGAGAACAGTCTTCCATCTAATAACCCCTCACTTTCTCACTACCTACTCCCCAAACCAAAATATATATTCACATTCAACCTTGCCTCTGGCCCTATATAATGAGGAATCCCCTTAACTTTGTTTCTATCTCCTCCCAATTTCTTAGAAGATTTGCTCCATCATTAATCCATTTCATTTTTGGCTTTCCTCAATTGAATTTTCTCAGCCTTTAAACCACTCACCTCCCCCTCATCATCTTTGATGCAGCTTCCTTTACTAACTACTCCAACTCTTCCCTGTCTTTATCAGCAAACTCCGTGTAGGAATCATCTACACTTTCTATCTCTACTAATACAGCCTAGTTAGTGCATCAGTGATTCTTCTCCGACTTTATATCTAAAGATTCTATTAGCACCTAGAACTTCAGATACATTGCTGGTGTTTTAGAGGATGAATCCACAAAGTCCTTGAGTATCTGACCTTGAAAACAGGCCAAGACTGCTGAAAAAGGTTAATTCAGACCAAAGCAATATTTGCAAATATAAAATTATCACCATTTATAGTAATATACAGAAAAGGCAAGATTTTTCTTTTTTAATTCTCAAAATCATTTGTAAAAACACAAATAAGACATTTTCCCAATGATTCTTTCCTAGGAAAAAGCGGTGTAATTAGGATAAATCATACTTTTTTCCTGCTATATGCCATTTTACTGTCTGTAAATACCTCACTAGGGGATCAAAAGAGATTTTAAAAAACCATGAGATCCAATTACGTTTACTGAGTCTTCCTTTAACCTGAACGTAAGTCATGCAGAAAATTCAAAAGAAGACTATTTTGGGATGACTATGATAATGATAAATCAATAGATCTTATTTTATTTGAGAACTAGTAACCTGCTTAGGAAGATTACCTTAGAATACTAAGAAGGGAACAATTTACTCACCAGTCCCAGAGTATTTAGAGTCATAAATATTATCTTCATAACTCCCACTATTTGATTCCTTTTTTTAATCTTTTTCTACTTTGTTAAAGACTTCATGACAACTAAGAGTACCTCTAACTTTGGATCTTACAACTTAAAAAGATGAACTCTGGGCTCCAATCAGGCCAGTCTCCACTGTTGGATCGCCAACACTGACTGTACTCTCCCAATTTCTTTATCAAAGCAAATCCTACTATTCCTTAAGATCTAATTCAAGGTCCAGTTCTCTGAACTCTCCCCCTTACTCTGCTGCCCCCTACAGCCCTTCCCTACTATGCACTCGTATATTGTTTCTGTGCTACTTGATCAGTATGGGCACAGCGATGGGTTCATTCATCGATTTTTATTCTGATCCTGTCACAGGCATGCCGTGATCACACAGTATTAGCTATAAAACATAGGCCTTACCTAAGATTCGGATTATATGCATTTACAACAAAAAATTCTTTAGAATATTTAAATATGAACACCTTTAATAAGCACAATTTTAATGATAACAGGTACAAGACAAACTTCTTAGAATGCATTTTCCTTTGCCTAAACTCTGTTCATCTGTCAAGTCTAAAGAGAGTCAGTGTTTCCTATCAAGTCTTTCTTTCTTTCAGTTGTTACCAATTTCCATCCCTAAAGTCCTGATGGTCCCCCATTTAATGATGGTTCAACTTTCCATTTTTTGACTTTAGGATGGTATGAAAGTGACAGCATAATAAATTACATATGATACTCAACACTGTTATGTCATAGGCTTTGTGTTAGATCATTTTGCCCAACTGGAGACTAACGTAAGTGTTCTGAGCATGTTTAAGGTAGCCTAGGCTAAGCTAGGATATTCAGTAGGTTAGGTGCATTAAATGCATTTTTGACTTAAACCCATTGCCAGTTGGAAATATTGTATCGGAACACAGCCCCATCAAAAGTCTAGGAACATCTGTATTAAAATATAAGCTTTTATTATGACTGACTTAGTAACATAAGAGGTGGCTACAGTCTACTTAAATTACTAAGGGAACTAATATTGGAAACAACATATTAATGATGTTTCCACTGATCAGAAAGGTTATTAATAATTCTTTAACAAAAACTAACTGGTAAACTGTTTGGTTTTACTATTATGAACCTATTATGGTTGTTAAAATTCTATTCTGGACGAAAGCAAGTAAGTCTTATGATCCAGAAAAGAATGTTCAAATTATAGCAGGTCCTCAAATGATGTCATTTTGTTTAATGTTGTTTTGTTATGACGTTGATGAGATTCTGTAGGAACTTAACTCTTATTTATATCGATTAGACTGTGGTAAAATTGGTTTCCTTATATATCATTCTGCCACAGTTCCAAGAATCTATTAACAATATTAGTGAGGTCTTACTGTACTTTCCATGTACTCACATCAAGAGTGGCAAGTTCCTCTCTTGAGTGGAACCATATCATAGCCAAGTGATAGATCTTTTATATTAATGACATCTAAGAGCAGTCTGCAAAAATAGGAATAGTTTGTTGTCCTTTATGTGAGGAACGCTGGTTACCTGAAGTCAGTCAGATCTGCTACCCAAGAATAGTGATAACTGTGCCTAGAAAAGACATTAACTAACACTTCCTCTTCGGCTATACATTAGCTCATTACCTTCATAAATCACTAAGAACTTAATGCAATGAGTAAAATACAGGAAGACCTTAATGCCTTGACTTCTAAGAAGGTGACTGCTAAGGTTCAGGTTTGAATAGAGCAGTTTTTCTTAGCTGAGATAATAAAGCCCTAGGTACACACTTACTTTAATACCTGTCTGCCTTATTTTATCTTATGCTAAAAGCCATTTCAAATCTATGAGGAAACAGAAAAGATGTAAATCATTAATAAACTATGAATACATGACTTTTAAACTTTTGTACAACATGCTCAAAAGTTCTGTCAAAGATTCTACATAGACTACTTTTGGACGACATTTATACAATGCAAACGTAATCCAAAGAATGCAGTTTAGGGAGATAAAAATCTGTCTCTTCAAAGAAAGCAGCTGTTAACCTACAGAATACGGCAAACAATACTCAACACAAAATTAACATCCAAGAAATTGGGTAGCAGCCTCACAGTATCAAAGGCGGGTTGTTTAAAAGCCTGCAAATAGCCACGTCTATAGATTCCTTTAAAATGTGTTACATATAATAAATAATAAGGAATCACAGACAGATGCTTACTTAACAGCACTGAAGTATTTGCCAGAGAAGTATTAGTCACCAAACAGGCATGTACCATGAACAACAGAGACGAAAAAGACAAAGAAGAGCATAAACATGCCACTTGCTGTCAAAACATTTAAGACAGTGACATTTTTTTGCATAAAATATTAAAATGAAAAGAACCAAACACATTGTAGATTACTGTTAGTTTATTACATTCAAATGAGATTATAACTGAAAAAGGTACTTTATACAAAACAAAGATTGAGAAATAAATGTAAGTTAGTGGTTATATTACTTTAATTTCTCTTTCAATTATTATTCCCTCTGAAAAAGATGACTAAGCCACAATGAAAAGTATTTGAATTAAGTTACTAATTATCACAAAATAAACACACTAAAATGGGTATGTTGTATGTCTGTGCATGCTCTGACAGTCTCCAAATCAATTATCTTACCAAGTAGGAGAATACTTGGAATTTGCTTCCTGTAGTCAAATGATATATAATGAAACCTTTCATTCCTGCACCAGGAATGAAAGCCATTGAGGACATATATGCTTTCCTCTCTTATGTAACTTTCTTAGAAGAAAGCAACACCTTACGTTTCATGCAGTACAGAGGTGCCAGCTTAAGATAACTGTACCAAGACTTGTTTTGTTCAGCCCAGATTCTATGGCAAAGTGAGTTTAGGTGCTTTTAGCAATCAGATGATCAGTGTAGGGTGCCTATATTATAAAACATATATAACAATAAATTATATTATACATACATAATTTTATAGAATATAATTATGTAGGAGAAAATGATTCTTTCATTTAGAAAGCTGTTCAGACAATTTTCAACATAATAAGTAAACAATTTCTGTATTTAGTTTCATGTTCCTGGGGACTGATTGTTTTCATCAGAATCTATTTTTAAAAAGTAAAAACACATGAACTTGGTTTGCATGTGCACACAGACACACACACACCAGCAAGATTGGTATTGTTTTAACAATACCTTGTAATACTCAAAACAAACATCAATTTATTTAAAAACAAAAAACAAAGGTCTCAGAAACTGGAAAAAATAGAGGAAGATATTTTGAATAAGGAAGAAAAGTCCATAAAACTAAAAGAAAGGACACAGCCTTTAAAAAATAATGAAATGGACACATGCCCAGCATAAAGGAGAAACAAGGTAAAGCTTTTTTGGACAAACCCAAAAAAGAAACATAATATATCCACAATGAAATTGTATACTATGTAAAACCAAAAGGCAAGCATAAGTTCCTGTTAAGATGAATTTCTGGATTCAAGGAACCATAGGGTTGAGATTCAGGCCAACATTTCCACTTCAGTGAAAATAAATTTTGATTTTCATATGAACAGGAAGCTAAAGTATATTGTTACATACATTTCTGAATATGCACTGAAACTCCTGTATTTTGCTCCCCAACAACAGTATTAAGGACATAAAGGTTTAGTGCGCAGCTGCCACGTAGCGAGTTACCACTGTGATAGCATAGCTACTGGCTATGTCATACCCCTCACTTTTGACTCTGGAGGAAAAACTGACAGAACATTCTAATGTATGTAACAATATTCTTTATAGTCAGTATATAGTTATCACTCAAAGGCAATTCCACAAATTTTACTTACAAAGCTTCTTCCACAATTCTGGGATTTTAAAATAAACATATTTGTAAGTGTCACAGTTATCAGCATTTTTTTCAGCATGTTATTCTTAAGAAAATAATACAAACATTATAACAGAACATCAATATTTAAGTACAGGCAAGCCTTTTGAATGAGTAAAATATAACATGTATGTAATTTTCACTCCTGTGTGAAAATAACATCTAACCAACAGCAGAATATATATTTTGAGAATGTTTTATTACTGGTGCTGTAAAAATGCACTCATTATCACCCTACCTTTCACTCTGGTAGGCATTTATTATAGCTGGCTGATGTTACAGAAAGAGAGCCCAGGACAAGATTTTTCTCCTCCTGAAGACAAGTGGTACAGAGAGATAAAGGCTGCAGTGGCTGCCTCATTAGTACTGAAATTCACTAAGTAGAAACACTAATAAACCAGGGAAACAGTTCGGAACCACAATTCCAAACTGATTTTTTCACATGATTAAATGCCAGACCCTGTTCATTTAAGTTACAAATAACATGCTTCTGTATGTCCCTTCTAATAGCATAGATAATCCAAAAACAAAAAGAGGAAAACCAGCCTTACCTTTATCCTTTAGTAGTTAATAAAATAGGAGACTGTCTTAAGACAGCATTTTTTTAATCAATTGTGCACCTGCTTGATGCGGCCTTCTAGCACTGCCATAAATCTAACCTCTGTTGCAATGAAGTGGTCCAAGTGAATGAACATCTGCCAAGGGTCTGATGTCTGGACTGAAGGCGGCAGGAGGCATGACTAATCAATATGCATATACGTGTGAGATGCTGGAAATAGACCATCTACAAAACTTTGCACAAACCTGTACTGAGTACTAGAATATCCCTGCCTCAGATCAAAAAGCAAAAAAAAAACAAAACAAAAAACCACAGTATCTACCCTAAAGGAGCTCAGAGTCAGAGGAAGAGACAGACCAAAAAAACCCCCAAAACACAAGTCATTGATTATAAAAGAATATGAAAGACGTGATGAAGACAAATGTATAGAGTATGACTGATGAGTAAGAGGGAACACCAGTAACTCGGAAAGGTCAGGAGAATGTTTCAAGTGGAAAAAGCATGCAAACTGTTTTGAAGGGCCAACAGGAGCTACCCAGATAACTGGGAACAATTTGGGAAAAAAATAGCATGAGAACATATATCCTGCATAGCTGGAACCAAGAGAGGACATGGAGTCAAAGCAAGAAACCAGGCCAGAAAGGCTACACAGACAGGCTCTGGGCAATGGTCTGGTACCATTTTGTTAACATTGCAGAGGACACAAAAACACGCAAATCCCAGCTGTTTTCTGAGGAACACACTGGCCAAGCTCAGTTCAAAGGGAAGGAAGGTGGCATTCAATTCTGTGAGAATTCTCAGTAGGCTCTTCGGCTTCCCCGTCCCACCTGCTGCTAAAGCCCTTGGCCCTGCACTTGTGATACAAAATATCTGTATAATAGATGCTTTGTGAAGAGCAATCAAACTCCATGCAGACCAGTTCTCGCCCAAATCTCAGGGAGTGAAATACCATTTGTGGAGAACAGTTTGAAAGCCATGTGGTACGTCCATCAGAGCTGAGGAACTCTAACTCCACACACATCTCAATGTTTTGGCCTCTTATGAGACTGCTTTTACGGAACTACTCTTTCTCATTCTGCCATCAGCCACTATGGACGAGCACTCTGAGGCTATGTGGGACACTGACCATAAAGATGTGTGAGGGTGCTGGTCACGACTGTACCATGTCCTGGGAGGGACCACAGCAGGTCTTTCTCCCAAGTCCTTCAGAAATGACCATGTTTTTTCAGAACACATGGTTTGCTTTAATCTATGGACCTTGTCAATGAGACCATTCAGTTTCCCTCTATATAAGGTGTCAGAAAGCTCGGGGCCCATTTTTGGATCCGTATTTTATAGGAACATAGAACCTTGTAACATATTTTCTATATTAACCTTATAACTTATACAAGTATACTACCCTTATAACATGTATTTTGTATACTAACCTCATTGCCCTTATTTTCCCTTTACCTTAATTTCTTCTCCTATGTTGTGGTGTTGCTGTTGTTGTAGTGTATATATTTATGTTTAAATCTTTACTGGAACATAGCAGAGTATAAAATTACATCAACCAAGTAGCTGATCGGTTCAAAAAAATTAAAGGGTGTTTATTATATGCCATGCCTGTGCTGAAGGCTGGGGATAAAAACTGTCAGTGGGATAGGCTTGATGCTTATGGTAGGGAAACAGAGCGTTAATAGACAAAATAAGACAATTACACAAGTAATAATATCATAGGAAAACCATTTATATAGGGCAAGTATAGTAGGAAAAGCGTTCCTTTGGGAACTTAGAAGTCTGAAAGTTGGGAAGGCTTCCCAAATGGACTGTTTTATCTAAGCTGTGACCTACAGTCTGATTGGAAGAGCTATGCAATACTGGAGAAGGCTCAGAACACTGTGCATTCTGGGGAAGGACAGCAGTTCAGTGAGGCTAGGGCAAATGGCGCAGCTAAGGAGATGGGAGGTAGGCCAGAGAGGTAAGCCAGGACCAGGTAATAAAGGGCCTGGTACATCATGTTAAAGAAAGTAGGTTTAACCTTAGAGCACTGTGAAGCCCAGGAAGAGTTCAGCCGGGAGCTGACACAGACATTTGCACTGTAACATTCATTGAGTGCTTGCTATTTTCCAGGCCCTATGCTGAGCTTTATGTACATTACTGCACTGAATCCTCACAAGGGTCCTACAAAATCATATAAAGTAAGCACTATAATTATTCTTATTTTACAGATGATGAAACTGAGGTTTACTGAGGGAAAGAAATCTGACCAGTCCCACTGGTAATCCTGGTGAAGCCAGAATTCTAACCCAGGTCTTCTGACTCCAGAGCCTAAGAGTCTAGAAAAAGGTTCGGTGTTCCAGTAACAACGTAGAGAAAGGATTGGTTAAGGAGAGACCAGAACTAGGAAGACCATCTGAGCAGCTATACGATAATTCAAGAGAGATATGATGACAGGGAGAACGAAAAGAGAGGATTAATTTGAGATACTGAAGAGACAGAATCAAAAGGCCTTGGTTGGGATTTCAAGGGATGTGAGAAAGGCTGAGAGGGGTGAGGCAAGAATGACCCCCAGGTTTGTGGCTGGAACAAGTTGAGTTAATGATACACAGCAGTTAAGACCACGGCTCTACAGCCAGACTCCGAGCTCTGCCATTTGAAAGGCGGGAATCTTGCACTATTATTTAACTTCTCTGTACCTCAGTTTCCTCATGCATATGATGGAGATGATAATAATACCTCCTCCAAAACTTAAATGAACTAATTCATGTGAAGTATAGAATAATACTGGCATATAAACACTCAATATTATTCTGTGGTGTGAGGATTGTAAGAGGAAAGGGGGAAATAAGAAGTTCAATTTTGAACGTACTGCAGCTGAAGTGCCTGCAGACCCTCTAAGTGGCAAAAGTCACATCTGTGATTCTGAACTGAGAAAGGGCTGGGACTAAGGATTTAGACTTAGGCATCATGAGCATATGGGTGATCATTTCAGCCACCAGCCTGAGGAACATGGTGCAGGGCGAATGTGTGGAACCAGAGGACAAAGAAACCTAGGGGAGCCTTAAAGGGAACACAGACATTCAAGGCACAGATAGGTACAAAGAACCTGCAAAAAGAGTCTTGAGAAGTGGCCAGAGAAGGAGAAAAAAATGAGAAGCTAAGAGGAGACTGTATTTCAAGAAGAATCATCAGTGCCAAATGTTGCTAAGAGGGAAATAAGATAAGCATGGAAAGGTACTAATTGGATTTAGAAATAAAATCTTTCCCCTTAATGTTAAGTCTATGAGACATGGCCACTGCTGTCCTATTAGGAAGTAAGAAGTAACATGCATTAAAGAAGCTATTAATATGAGATCTACTGTGCTAAGTCCTATTAGGGAGGAAAAAGATACTCAGTCCAGATGACTGCCAGTTGGGATAAACAAGAATGGGCTCTTAGAAAAAGAGCAATAAAAGAAGAATAGTATTTGGAGTTTAAAGAGCAAAGCACTGCAGGTTTTAGACTGGACAGACATAACCAGTGGCAAAATTCAGAAAGCATAAGGCACAGTCAGAAAAGGTTAATTAATTCAAATAGGTTGACTCCTATTACATGGGGGTTCTCAGTAGTAAAATTCTTGACCAAGAATATGGAAGTAATGCAAATATTTAAAGGCCTTTCCTGACAGTTCAGGGAATATAATAATGTTGTAAAAATTTTGTGGGGTGTCAGATGGTCACATGTCTTGTTAGGGAGACCACTTCATGGATGGAGTAGAGGCTTGATCACTGCACTGTACACCTGAAGCTGATTTTGTATAATATTGTATGCCAACTGTTAACTGAATATATAGATAGTCACGGGATGTGGAGTATACTGTGGAAGGGAGTCAAAGGAATTGTAATAGATAGTATGATATGGAGGAGTGGGGTGGAGAACTGGGGGAGGGGGGTTGTCACTTTGAGAGGTAAAAAGTATAACTATTGCACTGTGTTGTACACCTGAAGGTAATTAAAAAAATAATAAATAAATAAATAAATGCCTTTCCTCCCTGGAAAATACCTAATTATTCTTTAATTCTCTGCTTATATGTTATCTCTTCAATGTCACTATGGGTAAAAGTAGACTAAACTTTCTTTAGGTCCTCAAGTGACTTTCTATTCATATCTGTTATGACACTGCATTATAATTATGTTTCCCAAACCTTGTGCTACTCAAAGGAACGGGCTGTGTCTTGCTATCTCAGCAAGCCAAACAACATATGTGCCCAAGAAACATTTTCTGAATAAACATATATGATTACATTGGAGTGGTGCTTTATTGAAGTCAGAGCAGTCAGAAAGCCAGGAAGAGTGAAAAGGGGAAGGAATAGGATCCCATTCCACAGAAAAGTGGAATGTCTCTAAGAGATGCTTCCAAGGCACTAGCAATAGAATTTGGGGACCAAATGAAATGGGGCAGAGCATAAGACTAACATTTTTTAAAAACCTTAAAAAAAAAGTATAACTTTTGACATAGTAATTAGACTTGGAAATATATCCTTGGAATCATATCCTAAAATACAGAGATTCATGCATACTTTAGTATTATTTATAAGGGTGTAACACTGGGAACAATTTTAATTTTCAACAATAGAGGACCAGTTAAATAAATAATGGTCCTTCTATCTGAAAGGCTACACATTAACATATACTTATAAAAATTATGTGAGTGTAGTAAGTCAAAAAAACCTTTATAAAACAAAATATATGATTCGACCCTAACTTTGTTTGATCTATATAAAAATGTGGGAAAACATAGGAAGGCTTTATGTCACAAGGCAGGCACTGGGTATTTCTGAGAAGTGATCGGCAAGACTCTGAATGCCTTTTTCTGCTTGGAAATTAAGTTTCCAAATTTTTTTTTTTTTTAGCTGAGCCATGGCTACCACCGGTTGGCAGCTCAGCTGCAGCTCAGCTCGGGCTGGGCATTGAACTGCTGTTGTTCAGAGCTCAGCTCGCACTTTTTTTTTTTTTTTTTGAGGGCAGTGTCACTGACCCCCACATGTGGGACCGAACCCGGGGCCACTGGCTTCCCAAGCCAGTGCCTAACCACCGCGCCACTCGGCTGGCCCTAAGTTTCCAAATTTTTTATAATAAATGTTCTGTTTTTATAATAAAAAAATAAACATCCCTTGTTTGTAGCAAGTGAGCTAGTATTGAGAAAATCAAGTTGTCAGTCTAATTTTTGAGAGCTGGTGGCAAAAAAAAAAAAAAAAAAAAAAGAACCACAATTTGAAAGGACAGATAGTTTGAGTGACATGTTTTTTGTTTTATTTTAAGAATTAAAAAAATGGAGGGAGAAGCTGGTAAATATAGCATCTAGGAAAATAAAAGAGAGCTTACAAAAAAGTATCCTTGATGTATTTTTCCATTTAAACACAATGCAAAATACAGCCACGGATCCCAGGGAAAATCTTCGAAAGACAGGAAAAAAACCCTACAAAGATGACATTTTGTAGCATTTGGAATCGAAAAGCCATTAATTTATTACAGTGAGAAGAACATGGGCTCTGGCATAAAACAGGCCAGGCAGGGTTTAAGACATGGTGCCTCCACTTAGCAGCCGTGTGACCCTGGACAGGTGGCTATAGTGACTCGGCCTCCTCAGTGTCACATGGCGCAAACCAGCCTCTGGAGCAGTTACAAGAACTGAGTGATCTGTATGAAAGTGGTCAGTGGGGCAGCTGTGAGCCCAGGACTCCACCACCAGACTGTGACTTGGCAGGTGTGAGACTGGACCTGACTGTGCTTTAAAAAGCTTCCTCAGTGAATCTACTGCATGGGCAAGGGAAAGAAAACATGTGAACTCAGTGCCCGCAAAATGGTAGATACTTGATAAATGTGAGACGGTTGCTTTTATGTACAGGATATACAGCTTCTATCATTTTCCATGAAGACTGTCATGACGGTTTTCATTAACCATAATGACAACATCTGTCCTAAGTGAGCATCTCAGGTTTTTTGTTATGGCGGGACAGGGAACAACTAAAATGAGCAAAGAAAACAATATAAATGCAATTTTTGGTCTAAAGCAGTACCATGCCATTCAAAGATTCAACGTGAGTGACTCCAAAGGTCTTTGACATGTCGTCATGTATAGTTGTGCTGAGGAAAATTTGAATCATTTCTACTTCATGATGTGGAGGACCTAGTCACTTAGCTGATCTGTATGCTTTCCCAGTGATCAGTATCCAAATTTCACTTAGGTTTTGTTGTATTCTATTCATCACCATAAACAGAGGAAAGCTTCATTCCTTTTAAAATGGCCTCAAAGAGAGTCAACTGCTATGCTAAAGATATCTGCAAATTTGGGGAAATGTAAAAGGTCTCAGAAAATATTCTAGCAAATGTCAAAGATCTACTGTACAATTACATTTTTTAACATAAGGGAAAGGTCTTATCCTATTTCATAAATACTTCCAGCAATAAAAAGTCATACGAAAAGGTCAGAGTACATGGCATTTAATGCACCCAATATTTCAGTAGCTCGTCTCTTCTTCCTGACCTCCTAGAGCATGCTGGCTGAAGCAGGGGTCTTGGGAGTACAACCCGGGGGGCTCACCAGCTACGACAAGTTCAGTGTGAGCCACAGGGAGTGCTGCCCCTGCTGGCCACCTTTGCTCCCCTACTCTATGCAGTCACTCTACGCAAGGGACAGACTGGATTCTGGGTAGACTGTTGTGTGCAAAAAGTTCAAGAAATTCAATGGTCTAACCCCACTGCTGCAGACTGAGCTGTCTATGATGAGTACACTGCTTCTACTTCCTAGGTAAGCGCCAGCTTTCTCAGAGCAGATGAGAACTGCTGTAGGCCAAAGTGAGACAGCCACAGACAGGCCTGTCAGGTACCGCAGATGTAATCTGGGTGTTAAGTCAGCAATTCTCTCTCCCTGGATATAGACTGAAGAGTTTTGATCAGGTGTACTGATCCAAATTACCTAGTGGGGATTTATTTTTTCTTTAGTGGTTAACTCTACATCCCCTAGATTAGTGGAAAGACAGTATCCCTGATCCCTTCATATTTAGAATTCAGGCATATGAGCTAAATATGGATTGAAATATGGATTGTTTTACTTTGAATTCAAAAGCATTTTATTTATTTCAAATCCAAAACTTAAATATATCCATATGATGTTTTAGAGTCTTAACACATGAGCTGAGTTCCTTGACTGACTTGTTTTAGAAATGGAAACACTATAAACAAGACTATTTGGGGGCAGGAATCAAGTTTTTCAAAAATAATGGCTCCACACAACCTTCTTAAATATTGTCTGTTACTCTACAACACAACTTCAGCTCATTCAGAATGGTTTTGCCTAGCTGACTGCTCAGCTTCACACTGGCCCAATCTCTGTGCCCTTTCTCATGCTCTTCCTTTCCTACCCTTAGCCATTCTCGTTTTTTCTGCATATCCTAATCACAGACAGTCTCTGAGGCCTAAGGAAAACTCAGCTTCTCTAAGAAGCCTTCCCTGAGTATTTCAACACTACATGATCTCTCTTTACTGAATACTCCTATATTTACTCAGCATAATATTTATATATACCATAAAACATAGAGTGTAATTACATTGACTTATATGATATTTTAGATTTTCCATGTGTATTATTCTTATCTGTCCATGAAGATGGTAAACTTCTTGAAGGCAAGGTCAATCTTAAACAAGACATACCTTTCAAACAAATATGAAGTGTTGTATCCCTCACCCTGAATTACTGTAACCTATTGGGTTGTCAGAAAAGTCATGACACATTTTTGCAACGAAAAACATAGAAAAGAATACATCATGATTTCTCCAACAACTCAATAATTTCAAGTTGTTTCAATGTGCACACTTGTGCTGCCTAATGGTGAAAGTAAGTATTACATGATTATAACTCTGTAATTGTCTTACAAAACATATATCAAAACCAAATAATGGTTGGACCAAATCATTATTTGTCTAAAAATCAAAGAAAAATGAAGCTATTATTCTTAAAAATGACAAATTACCAGAGATGATGATAAATATAACTAATTTTTGGTGCAATGAGTTAAAAGTTTTTCATGTAAAAGCCTCTTTCCTCTAAGTTAGCAACTCTCTTTTGGGTTTGGGTTAATCTAGTACTGAAAAAAATATATAATCACATATTGAAATGCCTTGGGATAAGAGGTACATATGAAGTAAATCATCCATGACAGGTATAAATCAATGTAATATATAATGATCTGAGAAGATGATGCTAGGACACTATACTTGCCTTACTTTTCAGATAAAACAATATTCAACTTAATACTGACTGAGTCTCTATTATGTGCAGGACATTCCATATTCTTAAGGTTATGATCTTGTGACAGTATAAAGCAAGTACAGATAATGGAAATCGAGGTACTCAGGGTAAATCTTCTGCAATCATTATTACAGGGACAACACATCTGTATAAAGTTATATAACAGGTGTTATATTTCAGAATAAGTGTGTATTTTCTAAATGTTATTCATCTTGATAAAATATATTCTAAACAGAGGCACAGAAATTACTTTCCTTGTTTTGCATTTCTCTTGTTCAGTGCTTCCTGGTAAGACTTTGTATCCTCATCTTCTTGATGACCTAAACTTCGTATTTTCCCATTTGTGCTATTAGATGTGAGCAACACTGAATTCAGTTACACGTGTGACAATTAAGGTGCTATGTAACGAGAACTGGTTTTAATATGCCGTCTCCAGGATTCCATTAGTATATTTATTTATAATAGTCATTTGCTTTAACAGCAAGCTTCTTTTTCAAATTGATTATCAAAAGAAGATCTCAGGGGCCGAAAGATCAGAAAGTTGTGCTGGGCCCTTTCTGAGTCAGATTCCTTTTCTAAAAGAATACTCTGGCTAGGTGACTTCTAAGATCCTCTTCACCCCTGATTCTTGATGAAACTCTCTTTTTCTGTTCACTTGACTCCCCCATATTCTCCCCTCAAACCCCAGAGCTGCCCTCGACTCTCCACCTGATGCCTCCTTAGGCTGTGCCTGCTCCCCTGTCATTTCGTAACCACTTCCCTTGTGATCACCATTCCTCCATGATCTGGCCATCTACCCTCTTTTTTTCTTTTTAAAAAATCTTTCTTGAAGAAAATCATGCAGATTGCTATTATTACAAAAGTGCTTTAATTAAGTAAAATCACACTAAATACAAAAGGCACCAGAGACACAGTAGCAAGAGCACAGCTTTTCAATAACTTTGACAAGGTTCTTCACCTCAATTTCTGCTTCAATTTTGCCCTGTTAATTAATGGCAACTGCCATGTAGGGTTATTGTGAGGAATACTTAGCATAATGTCTGGTACTTAGCAAATACTCAAATATTAGCTGCAGTTACTACAATCATCATCACATTTCTTATGATTATAGTGTATAGGTCCCATTCTACTTCTCTAACTGAAATAAATGGAATCATTTAACTATATTTTTTTAGCTGAAGCAAATGGAATCATCTCACTGTGTTTCTTTTTTACTGATATAAAGAGGGGACAATCAATTGCCAGTTATGGCAGGAAAAATTATATACTGTGGTTGTTGACTAGTACTCTGAGTGATGACTAAGTAATACACATTCCCCAAAGTTATAAATCAGTTTGCTACTAAAATATGTTCCAGATTTCAGAACAGAGAGCTCTATAGACATATCCTTACCCACTATAAAATAATCTCTCAATTATCCTGCCTACGCTCAAGAAAGATCTTTATTAGCAAAAGATGTGTCCCAACAGCATGCTTGTGTTAACAGAGAAATCCAGTAGATGAATGTGTTCCAAGATGTCAGAAACACCTTTAATGAAATCATTAAATACTATAAAATATCAGATATGTGAGGAAATAAAAAACATATTGTTGAATGAGAAGGGTGAGTCTGAATTGGAAGCCACTAAGTGGTACCACATTTAAAAAAAAAAAAAGAGAAAAGAAAGAAAAGAAAAAGCATCACTGCTTTAATGTCTTGGTGCCTCCCTGTCCCATTCCATGGGCAGAAAGAATTGAGCTTCTATGAGAAGATGGACACTCACTATTCATATACAATACAACCATCAAGCCCAGGAGTCCATTTCATATTAGTTATAACCACAGAATTCCAAGAGCGAACCAAACTAACAGGGACAGCATTATTGGTTTGTAATGTGATTTTGGACTGACTGTGCATTTCTTTAAAATCATGGGTGCTTAGTTGTAAAGATGCTTCATCTTGGCAGGGTTCATTAACTGAGGTTATACTTTCTATCTTAAAACACATTAAACCCTAATGAAAAAACAGTGATGCTATTTAGGGAAAGAAGTAAAAACTTTATACTTAATGTTCCAAGGTCTTTCATGTTAGGAACAAGCAGTTTTGTGACAATGTAGCAATTACCAAATGAAGGTGGTAATTTGTCACAGATGTCACCATTATACAACATGACTTGCTAGAAATCAGAGTGGAGAACAGAAACACGCAAACAAGATTTTTCTTCTGCTAGGTGACTCGGCTTTGAATTATTCTTGTAAAATTAATAACACTACAGCATGTTTGAGGGTAGTTCCTTTTTCAAATATATTCATATGTGTGCTATTTATTTGTATGTACACATGTGTATATGAATACATAAATATACAAATATGCAGCTATAATAAAACATACAATTGGCTTTTTGACAGAAAGTCAAAATGTAAACATTTAAATGAGTGTTGAGTGTGATGTCATCAATGGAATCACCTTGTCCTCAGAGGCTCTTCTATAGGCAACGCTCTAGGAGAAGTGTGAGGTAGTGTAAGCCAAAACATAGGAAGCAGAAGAATGTGGTTCTATCCCTGAGCTACAAGAATGTACTAACCATTCTGGATGTCAGTGCAATTTAACTATAAAAAGGGGGTAGCAGTACTCCCTTCCTACCAACCAGCATCATTTGTTGGAGGGAATGGGATAATGGATATAAAAACATTTTTAAGCTACAAAGAATTATAGTATAAGTAATAAGATATTTTCAAGACAGTTTTGCTGCTTTATTAAACATTTTAAAATATAATGATAGTATAACTATATATCATTTTCTGTCAATTCCAAAAAAGGGGGGAAATATTTTGTTTTTACAAAGGTATCTTTTATATTTCTAAAGAATACATAATAAAACATTTTAGTGCATGGGGTCAACTTAGTTTAAAAATACAGTGTTTTAGTTCTTGAGCTGAAATATGAAAAAGTGCTTTGTGAATTCTAAAGGGCTCTATATAAAGTTTAGCAAGTCTTGCCACTTATATAAAAAAGTATACTTTAAGATGGGTGCTTACCTTCTCTTAGACGGTCTACTACAAAAGTAAAGCCTGTAGTTCTTGGATGTAAGACATATTCATATTTCTGAAGTCCATTCTTTTCAGCAAAATCATTACTTCGAGCCTTGCTGTTTTCTAAACAAAACAATAGACCATTAGAAGCCATAAAATAAAGGAAGAGTAAATGAGGTACAGAAATAGTGCAGAATTTCTTTTATAAAAGTGGGAGTTAATTTTTCTGTAATACTGAGTATAATATAGCATTCCAAATCAAATGAGAAGATACAGACACTTTAGTAAATCCCTAACAAAGACCCTATTTATCAGAATTTTGGAAATTTTATAATAAAGTATTAATATTTTTATAATAGTTTATAAATTCATATTCAAATCCTTAAAATTCTTTGACAGGTTTCATAAAGTAGTCAATATACAATGAAAACCGAAATATAAATCCCCCAAAAACTAAAATTTTCGTAAAATAATCTTTACATAATAAAAATTAAAATACTAAAAGATGAGATGCTAATACAATAAAACATAAGGATTCAGACATCCAAAAGAAATAACTAGCAATTTGCCATATATATCAGATCAACATTTTTTCTAACCCAATAATTTAGGGCTTCCATGCAAAGTGAAGTGTCTGCCTTGCTCAGACCCAGAGCATGCTAATGTTACTAACCCAAACCACTCCACAACAAACTGGGCACAGCGTAGACATCATGTACAAACATCTGAACATGGTTTGGCTGAATACAGTTACAGAGTCAAGTATATGTTCCAATTGTTGGCAAAAACTTCTTTTTCCATTCCATGAGGTAACTTCATAAGTTCCAAGAAGAACTAAACCCATTATTCAGCAAATACATTTGGAAACAGTGAAGTGTTCAGAATCTGGCCTTCTCCTGAGGGAGACCATGAAATGCCTTCTGATGACAGCAGATGTTAGAACCTGCCATCCTCAGCTGCATCCTGACATTTATAGACTATTCCAAGTCACAAGAAAAAGACCTATATATATATAAACACAACTTTCCTAGGAGTAAATTTAAGACCATGGAGTCCTCAAAACCTCAAACAAATACAGATGGATTCAAAATATTCAAAGAACACTCGTATAAAAGGCATTACATTTTTTTTATATATAAATGAGGAACTGAGTCAAAGAATTAAATACCCACAGATCCCCAGCAAGTCAAAAGTAAAGGCCCTAAACATGAAAAGTAATAAGCATCTTCCACATTCCTTTGAGGCAAATATCCTGGGCACTGTTTTATTGACAGCTGGCAGGACCTTACATGGGATGAGAAAGCCCAAGGACATTTCAATGATGAGTAGTTAACTACTCTTCAGTTTGCTCTTCTAGTTATTCAAAGACTTTTGGGAACTGAAGACACAATTGAGCTCTGTTGTAGAATATAAGTAGTTCTAAGGGTACGGTTATAATGTGAGAAGGTAGGAATAATCAGAGACACAGGGAGATTAGCAATGCAGATTATTTCATCTCCACTTCATCCACCCACCCCCAGACCCTGCGGTTATTAGTAACTGCACAAGCATCCCACTTTCTGACCACAGCCTCCTGTCTTGTCAGCTCACTCCCTATAATGCTCCAATGCCAGCACTCCTACTCCAATGGGCCTACTAGTCACTTTGCTGTTCTCAAACCAGCCAGGCATGCTCAGAGTCTGTGCATCTGTCCTGCCCGCTACCCAGAATGCCTTCTACCCCACTATCTAGGTGGTTTTCTACTTTGTTCATTTAGTTTCTACTTAAATAGAAACTTAAGGGGCTTTCTCAAACCACCTTATATAAACTAGCACCTAGCCACCATTTTCTATTACTCTCTCCTTATTTTTATTTTTCTCCATGGGTTTTATGAATATCTGGCATATTTTCATTAATTTATTAGTTTTTTATCTATCTTCCCTCATAGAATTTCTAGGCACTCATATTTATTAAATGAAGAAGTTTCATGTAATAACCAACAATAACACAGGAAGGTAGAATATATATGTAGCGTTGTATTTAAATGCACTAATTTGAAAATATTCAAGCAAGCTGGATGCAGAATTTAAAGAGGATTATAAAAACATTCTTTTTGGGCTTAAAAACCCAAATTTAAAGTTAACTATGGTTAACTAAAAACACCTTTGAATTAACAGATACTTTTTCAAAAATGGAAGTATTTTGGTAGTCTTCTTAAAAACAAAACAAAACATTTATCCCAACTCAAAACTGTCTGTATAATACTGATTTTTAAAAAAACAAACTTTTTAAAGCTTTAAGATAAGTCTGTTTTCTCTATTTGGCAAACAGTCAGGCTTTGAAAGTTGGCCTTAAAAATGTATATACCATTTACCTCAAAAAAAAAAAAAAAATGCAACTACATCATATAATGGCGAGTACTCTGGACCCTGAAAATATGCAGCTACATGTTAAGTTCATCACCTAAAAAGAACACTTAAGAAAAAAAATACAGACTGAAAAAGGCTTTAAATATATATATATATATATATATATATATATATTGTGTAGGCTCTGGAGGCCTAATGTATGGACATTTTAACATTAATGTACCAAAGTAGCAGCAACCTGTGAACTTTCACTCCATTAGCTTTTTTTTTTTAATTACAGTTTACTGGGGTGACAACTGTTAGTTAAAATTAATAGGTTTCAGGTGTACAATTCTGTTAATACATCATCTATATATCACATTGTGTGCTCACCACCCAGAGTCAGTTCTTCCATCACCATGTATTTGATCCCTTTTACTCTCATCTCCCACTCTCCTCCCTCCTTACTCTCTGGTAACCACTAAACTGCTGTCTGTGTCTATGAGTTTTTGTTTCATTTGTTTGTCTTGCTCCTTTGTTGTTTTCAGTTTTATATCCCACATATCAGTGAAATCATATGGTTCTCAACTTTTTCTGTCTGACTTATTTTACTTAGCATTATAATTACTAAATAACTTCCAAAGTTCCCACTTTTTGGTGTGCATTTTGGCATTCACAAATGTAAATCAATCTGTCATTTTAGTAAATGACACTAATATAGCTGATATTTTAATATCCAAACTTAGGTATTATACATTTGAAGTATCATAAAATTCAAGTATGGCTATCTGTCCATCATAATTTCCAATGATAGTTTGCTCCATTGATCAATCAACTTATAACTTACATTTTCAAGCTTAAACAATATGCAGCCAATATCATCCTCTGTGATCTAACTACTTTTAAAATCTTAACTATAAAAACAAAATGTATACTACACAATAAGCATGTATTTTAGTATATAATACTAGTATATAAAAACCACCATATTCATTTAGCTCAGTTCCATCTGTAATAGATGAGTCAAAGATCTCTTCCTTACTATCTATCAATGGCAAATGTTTCCCCAAATACCCCATATTATGGCTTAGTCACCCATTTACTTACTTAGATGATTTTTATTTTTCATTGAACTTTTTGGGTACTGGTTCCAAAAATTACTATGTCCAGAGAGTGAATTGGATGTTCATTTGCATGTTCTCCTCTCGTAAGCTTTCTAAGGGCTGCCTCTCTTGGTATTAATAGCTTAGTTGCCTCATTCTGGTCTTGAGGACTTGGAAGACAGGTCCATGTTCCATCTCTCTACTGGGTGTGATTTTTCGGTTCAGTTCTGTCCTGCTTCAGTCTGTCTCCCGTCATACAGCAGACCTTAATCCACTGGATCCTTCTCAAATTGTGCTATGTCTTTCTTGAAGTAACCAAGTTGAGTTGAGGAATTATCTATAGAACTGCTTCCTGGCCAAGCCCACCCACCTCCCACCCTCACCAATGCTCAACCAAAGCAGTTCTTCAGTCTGTCTTAAATCCTACACTGCCATACAGGGCTTCATCTACAAAAATGGCCTGTGATTTAACAAATGTGGAAACCACTGTTTTAGTAAGGATGAAAGCCTGTATTTTGTTTTTAATCTTTAAAGAATTCCTTGAGATCCACTGGCACTCCTGATCTATATAGTCTGATATCCGGGAAGGTAGAAAACCCTAAATATGCCCTCCTATGTCCCCTCCACACACACCATTATGGCCGAATTCTCTTAAGAAAAGACAAAGCCTTTCCTGCTTATATTAGGGATACGGCTTTAAAATAGCAGAAGAAAGGCAACGTATTAACTTACATCAACAATAAAGGAAATAGGTCACTATCAGATCCTTTTTTCTTATAAAAAAGAAGTCAAGAAAAAAGAGTCTAACAGAGAAATATATGTCTTGGAAGAGGACAGAGAATATAAAGAACAAGGCTGATATTTAAAATATATTCAGGTTCGATGCCCAGCCCGAGCTGAGCTGCCGCTAAGCTACCAACAAGTAGCAGGATGGCTCAGCTTAAATATATATATATATTCAGTATTCAGACTCAAAATATAAAGCTCTAGGATGGCAAATATGAATAATAATGACCTCTTGGGGTTGCCCATCATAAATTCTATACACTGGAGACCAAGGAGTGTTGGCTTCTAATGTGCTACTGATTACCTGAGTGACCTTAGGGGCTGGGCATTAACCTTGTTGGTGTTCAGTTACTCCATTTGGGAAATAAGAAGTTTAGACGGCATGATTTCTAAGTTCCTTCATGTTTTAAAATTCTGTGATCCACACCCAGGCTATCTTACCTGTGAGATCAGTCCCTTCTGGGAATATGAGGAGCTGAAGTGGTTCACGAATATCACAAAAATAATCAATCATGTCTTCAAAATGGCTCTTGTCATCCTTCCATTTCCTGTGAATGAAGATATAGGCAGCAGCCTGCATGGCCCAACCTAGGATCAATTTAAAAAGTATTTATATACAATTTTACTGCCAATAACCATATATTATTGAACATAGTATTTCAGTTTTTTTACTACAGATAATTTACTATCATGATAAGCATCTCATGATATATCTTAAATTCAGCATTGATCTTGGGTTAAATAGTACATACATGAGAAAATATACTTAAAGGACTTTGTTAAATTCTGGGGTTTGCAAAATTCTCAAAAAAACTCTTCCAAGCCAAACCTAGCTATTAAAATATCAAAGAAAAAACAACCACTTCCCTAATATTTACCAGGAACTCATCCAAAGTTTTAACAATCCTAACTAAACAAACATTGTAACCAAGCTACACAAGAGATACACAACTATCGATATGTGTTGTCAGGTTTACAACGCAGTAAGCAAAGGACTGTTCTCAAGTCATGTACACAAGCACACTTTAATATTCCACTTTTTGTACTATTCAGTCTCTAAATTCAACTGCTGTTTTTTAATGCTAGCGACTTCTTTAGATTTTATTTAAAAGGGAAAATGTGCAATGGCTATTCCACATGTTAATCAGAATCGTGATCATGTCCCTTTTCTCTGGGGAAAATCAACCTGGTTCCTGAAGACGTAGCCCTGATTGAGCTGTGTTTCACCCAAGCAGCCATCCCTTCCTGGCCAGAAATGACTAGAACTGCTGTGGTAAATACCTGACTTAAGGCAGCCAATGTAAAGTCTATTCAATAGTCTCTGAAGCATGAAATGCTTGGCCCAAACATAGTAACTATCTTGGCCAATAAAATGTTCTCAGAAATTTTACTTGGCCCATGGAGAAAACAAGCTGGTAATATAAATGCAAATGAATGGACACAAAGAACAGATAATAGAGACAGTAGCAGCTGAGGCAAGATAAAGACAGCATATTCTAGTGAAGATCTAAAAAACTCTTGCTGCTAAGGTACCTGAAGCTATTTTTTGACTCAGAACAAGACACTTTTAGTCTCCACAAGAGCTGGCCAGTCTATGGATCCAGCCCTTGGACACCCACGAGAGTCCATCTCCCTTCCTGCCCTGTGTATCTTTACAACAGACTGTCACTATTTCAGCCAGAGGGGATGAGTGGTACAGTGCTTGCAAACCAAGAGCACAACTAAAACAACAGCTATCATCATTTGGTAAATACAGTAGTACCCTGGGAATATATAAAATTGTCATTAAATCACTTGGTAATGGTTTTAAAAACTGTAGGACTTTATTTGGTTTGAATAAGTCCAAACTAGAATACTGTATTCTACAAATATAAATAAGCATAGACCAAAAACTCCACTTTAGTATAGACCTTGCTGCTGTATATCTAATTACTACTCAGCCACTGTGCTGTCAGTCATATCCATTAGTGCCGGACTTGATCCCTCACGACCTTCCCACACATCTCTCCTCATCCACCTGAGGACACCTCCACCAACAGGGCAGCGTCTGAGGACTCTAACTCTGGAGTGAGGCTGCCTGGGTGAGAGTCATAGCTCCACCACAAACCAGCAGTTCAGCTTGAAGTCTCTGTCCCTCGTTGACCCCAATTGTAAAAATGAGCATAATGCTGTAACAGTATTTACCTGATAGGGGCTATTACAAGTAAATAAGATTATTTAGCACAGAGTATTCAATAAGTAATAACTATTATTATAATGATTAATAAGTTCTAATAATACAACTGTATCAAAGATATATATATATATATATATATATATATATATATATATATATCAAGGAACATAAAAATATAACAAAGTTCCCACTCACAATAGCAAAACAAAAATGTAAAAAACAAAAAAGAAAGAAACGCTGCAGACACATGAAGACATCTACAAAACTGAGAGGAAATAGTGAGACATACAATGTTTCTGAGCTGAATCCACATGCTAATGATATCCAAATTACAATAAAAATTCCAATGGCATGAGGGTATGAGGATTTGGCTATATGATTCGAAAGGTTATCTGTAATAATAAAGAGGTGAGAATCTCCAAGATAATTTTGAAATAGAATAGTAAGAAAGATTTACACCATTGAACATACTCATTAAATGTATTATGAGAAAACAATGATTAAATCAGAACAGTACATCTGGTTTGACAAATGAAAAACAAGACTTCTCTTTAGAGAAAGGCCCTTAAATGTGTTACAAATTTGGTATATGATAATGACAGAATTTCAAAACAGGAGGTAAAGAAGGAATTGATGGGGTTTTTGTTTTTTTTTACCTTTTTATCGAGGTATAACAGTAAACTCTGCAGATACTAAGTGTGTAGGTATAAACTTAATTCACTGTTACATGTGGCCACCATCCAGGTTAAGGTATGGAACATTGCCAGCCTATCAGAATGCTCCTATGTGCTCCCCTGCCAGTCAATACCCCCACCCACCTCCCCACCCCCGCCAAAGACAACCATTATCTTGACTTCTTTACCCATGAATCATATAAATGAAATCATACAGTAGGTATTCTTTTGTCTTTGGCTCCTTTTGCTCAATATTACCTCAGTGAGATTCATCCACATGATGTGTAGCAGTATTTCCTTCTTTGCATTGCTGTGAAGTCATCAATTACATTAGTATACTACAACTTATTTATACTCCTGATGGAGAGCTTTCTTGGCTATTAGGAATAAGTGAATACAGATACTCTCGTACCCATTTTTTGTTGAACATAAGCACTCAGTTCTGTTGAGTGAATGCTCAGGAGTGGAGCTGCTGCATCACAAGTTTTCTGTGTATCCAGAGTGATTGTACCAAATGACACTCCCACCAGCAACATGTGAGCGTTCTAACAGCTCTATCTACAGCCTCACCAACACCAGGTTTTCTGAGTCCTTTAAATTAAAATTTTAGCCATGTGATCCAGTTATTTTTATTTGCATTTCCCTTAGGATTAATAATGTTGAGAATCTTTTCATATGCAAATTGCCACCTGGATAGCTTCTTTGTGAAGTGCCTCTTCAAACTTTTTGCCCATTTTTCAGTGGGATTGTCTTTCTTATTAACTTGCAGGATATAAATAAAGTTTTTCATCAAATAAACACACAAAAAAATTTATATAACTCTAGGTTTCACATATATAATATACTATCTTCTTCAATCTGTAGCTTGCATTTTCTCCCCTTAAATGCTGTCTTGTTATAAACCAAACATCTAGTGTTAATGAAGCCCAATTTATAAACCTTTTCATTGTGCTTGGTGCTTTGTGTGTCCTGTTAAGGAAATCTCTGATTACTTAAAAGTCATGAAGACATTATTCCATGTAATCTTCTAGAAGCTTTACCAAGTTCTAACTTTCACATTTTGGTTTATGATCCATCTCAAATTAACTTCTGAATAGGGTGTGGGTAGAGGTTAAAGGTTCTTGTTTTCCACATGGATATTCAATTGACAAGAACCATTTATTGAAAAGATCAAGAGATTATTAAATAAAAGATTATGTTATACACAATAAATGAAAACATTGCTATAAAAATACAAAAGTGTATAGACATAAAAAGAAAAACATGAAAATACTCCTTTATTATCATGTCCTTCAACCCTATCCCACTAATCGCAACATCTTTTTTGCAATCATGGTTAACAATTTGATGTGACTTGTTCTATATTTTAAAACTTTACTACATATACGGTTGGTGTTTTTTAAAAAAACACATTGACCCCTGCTTTATACCGGTCTATTATTTGTTTTTAAAATTTGTCTACATATATGGACCTACTTCATCCTCTTAACATCTGCACTGTATTCTCTAATAATGCTTCTCAAACCAGTTTTCTGATTTTACTTTCCAAACCATTATTGACTGATAGTTTTGTAAAATACAATACATTAGTAGAAAGATGATCACACACTTGGAAGTCACAATACTTAAAAAGTTTCCCACTACTCTCGTTCTGTACTTCTGGTAGACTAGCTTGCCAACTGTCCCTCTTATATGAATCACACTTTAAAGAGCACTGTTCTATAATGTATGTCATGATCTAGTACCATTATCATTTAGGATATACCCAATCTGAGATTGTGTCTTTACTGGAAAACTTGACTCCATTCACTTCTTTTCTTTTGCCCAACTCATGTTCCTTGTTATACTTCCTTATTGTTTCTTGTCCACCTTTCTCCCCTTTTCTTCCCTTTTCTGTCTTTTGTTAAAATTAAATTTTCTTTGACCACTTCCTTTGTTCTGTAATGCAGAGGTCAACAAACTATGGACGAAATCTATCTTTGTATGGCCCATAAGAACAACATTTTTACAATATGCAAAAATGATGGGAAATTCAAACTTCAGTGTTTATAAACAAAGTCTTGCTGGGACTCGGCCACACCTATTTGTTTGTGAGCATCCTCATGGCTGCTTCGGTGCTGCAGTGGCAGACTGGAATGGGTGCAACGGAGAGGTAACGACTGCAAGGCCTCAAATATTTACTACCTAGCCCTGTACAGAAACAGTTTTCAGACCCCTTCTCTAGTGGTGATTTGGAAACTGTATACCCTATTTTGTTCTTTTAGTGGCCATCCTTAAAAGTTTTTCACCTTTCCATTTTTGACATTTAAACTTATATAATTCTATCAACATTGAGTTAAATAATAAATAATCCTCCCCAAACAAAAAAGTATGGTTTCCTCTTGTCCCTCTTCCAACATTTGTAGAACTATCCAATAGTCCCCCCAAATTGCTATCATTATTATTACTAATACCTTCCTCATGCTTCACAAACATTTTTAATTATTTAGACTTAACTCTAAGTTTGCTGACTTCTTTGCTTACCATTGTTTCTTGTATCCTATGTCCTCCTACTAGTCCTTCTGAAGGAATTTCTTTTGAAGCTTTTGCATTCTTGAAATGTATGCTCATTCTCACTATTGGAGGCTAGTTTGGCTAAAAACAGAATTTGAGATGCAAAATCATTTTCCCCTCAGAATTTCAAAGCTATTTTTCCACTGTCTTCTGTCATCAAATATGGCTAACAAGAAGTCTGATATCAACTGATTTGTGTAGATAACCTAACTTTCTTTCCTCTGGAAGCTTCAAAGCTTCTCTCTTTAACCTTGCTTTTATGAAATTTCATCTGTGTGAGTCTAGGTATGGAACTTTTGCATTAATTCTTCTCAGTAGTTGGCATGCTCTTCCAATGAGTCTTTCTTTAACATTAGGGATATTCCTTCCATTATTTAAGAAAATATGTTTTTTTTTTCTCTTCATTCTCAACCTTTCTCTCTGGAACTTCTGTTAGACAGATGTTAAAACTTCTGGATTTAGAGGGTCAAATATATGGCGACATAAGGAGATTAGACTTCGGGTGGTGAACATACAGTGCAATATATAGATGAGATATTATAGAATTGTACACTTTCAACCTGTATAATTTTATTAACCAATGTCACCCTCAATAAATTTAATATTAAAAAAACTTCTGGATCTGTCCTGCATACTTTTCTTCTCCTTTCCTTTGACGTTGTGTTCCAGAAAATTCCTTGTCTTGATCATCCAACTCACTAATTTGATCCTTAGCTGTGTCCGGTCTACTAATTCATCATTTCCAAGATTTACAATGACTTATTTTAATAGCAGCCAAACTGTATGGACAAATAGCAAAAGATATAATACGTTACGACAAAGAGTAATTATTTTAAGAAAAATATTTATTGAATGTTTACGATGTGCCTGGTACTGTTCTACGCATTTTTCATTAATTCAATTATTTCTCAGGACAATCTCATGAATTAGGCAAAATTATTATCCCTATTTTATGGATGAGGAAACAGGCACATTGAGACTCAAAGAACCAGGAAGAGGTAAACCAGGCTTCAAATGCAGGCAGTGTGGCTCCAAAGCTGCTGTTTTTAGCCAGTGTACTAAACAGTCTCTATGCAATATATATTTGAATCTCTCTAAAAGTATTAGTTAAACATAGTTTAAATTCTCCTCAGACAACTATCTATTCCTCAGAGGTTAGGTTTTCCATTTTTTAGTACTACTCTCTTTAGAGTTGTGTGTTTTCCTCAAATGCTAGCTCTGCATTATACTCCTATTTGTAAAGGATATTATATTCTCCCCTGAACAACGCTGGCATATAGAATGTATGTCTCCTTTCCAAGTGAGAGTATCTGCTGCTCCCCTGAGGGAGGGAGCAGCAGCAAGGCCTGTGGGGCTGAGCCATGAAACTCTTCTAATAGTCAGAGTATGCCTCAGAAACCCCAGAAAGGGAAGTAAAATGGTGAGTCAATCAGCTTCTTTAGCCTCTCCTTTGAAGATGTGATTCTTCCCTGTTGCGCCTTTGCCTTCCAAAAATTGCTTTGGAATTTTTACTTCTTTTAGCTTGAACATTTTTCACCCTTTCATAAAAATTATAGGAACACTGTGAGTTTCTTCCCATTTCACTGCCATCAAAGCATATTTTATTAGTGTTTAAAGCAATACCCACATCTTTCGGAACATTCTTGAGACCCTCAAATGTACATTTCTATGACATTTCATACACCTATGGGCTGATAAATGACAGGGCAACTGCTCATGTCATTTGAAATTAAGCTATATAACTTGTCTTTTCTAACTTTTCCACTGGGGGGACCTTCTGTCTATCCCCTCAGGTTCTCAAACAAGGGCTGGGAGTTTGGCAGGTTTTTTAAAGATAGACTCTGTGAATGCTGGCATGGTCCTGCTACGACTATCTTCTCTCTGAAACCCCATTTCTGTTATCGGCATTACCTTCTTAAAGTAGACAGGAGTAACCCGAGTATACTCTATTGTTCAAAGCTATTCCATGGCTTCAATTCTCTTTTCTCACGTTTTTGAGGGTGGCTGGGTAAAATAAAATAAAATAAACTATTTACACTGAGGGTATTTTTAACATTATGTATTCTTTCTCAATAAAATGTAAGCACTTTTCACCATTTTTATCCTTTTTTCATTTTAGTGTAGATGGATATAGTTCAGGGAACCAGAAAAATATCTACACTACTCACCTAGTATTCTGAAAACTGAACTTCAAAGACAGATAAATCTGATTTATCACTGTTGTCCGTGTATTCATTAATTAATTATGGTTTCTACTACGAGACTATGAATGCAACACCAGAAACAAAAAGCAATGTGGAAGAATAAACTGTTCTCTTCAACATATATTTTCAATCCTGAATTTGCAAGGTGTGGATGCAACCAAGGAAATGCTACCCATAGGCCTCTATTAAATGTGAGTAATATGAACAGATGCAAATTTTATATAAACTCACATCACACCAATCATGATCAAGTAATATATTTGAGTGTATATAACAAAAGTTATATAACAAAAGTTATTCAAATAAATCCAGAACAAGGGGTTATATCTCTCAGGATTTCAACTTCTGTCAGGGTACTAAATGCTACACAAAGTTAGGGAAGCTCTATCTTCCTGGAACTCACATTTTAAGTAATGCTTTCTACATCCCTCTTCTAAGATGATTAACTTCCATGAAGGCTCTGGCTTTTAAAAACACTGAGAGGAGGCAGACAATTTTATGACTTTTTCTTGTAATAATCCTGTTGTAGTGTGCCTGCATCATTAGGTTTCAAATGTGCCTATGCTGAAAATATAAGACAGAGATCAAAGTATAAAATTTGAGCAATTAAATATTATTCTAAAGCAAATTTGGTTCTAAATATAATTTCAAACTTGAAATTCCACAGAATGGAGAAAAATGGATAAAACCACACTGACTACAAATTTCATTCCACAAGAAGATTAGCACATCTACCTGCAGACAGTAGAAAGTCTTGCTTGAATTGAAGAAATACCCGTTTTGGTTGGCAAGATGGTTACCATTTCAGGATTCATACTATTGTGGGACGGAAACCAATCTCACACTGTGTGATTTGCCATTTCATGAATTCTCTAGATGCACTGCCATCTGAGACACCGATTCCTGTTGCAAAGCTGATTCCTAAACTACGTACCTGACTAGCTCTGTGCACTGAGAGGGCTGAGAGCCACTAGCATGTGGTAGGTAGAATAAGGACCCACAAAAGGTGTGCGCATCCTAATTCTCAGAACTGTGACTATGCTACATGGCAAAGAGGAATCAGGATTGCTAATCAGCTGAATTTAGGATAGGGAGATTTTCCTGGATTAGTTTGGTGGGCCCAATGTAATCACAAGGGTCCTTAACAGTGGAAAAGGCAGAGTGATGCAGTGTGAGGACTCGGCTGGTCCCTGCTGGTTTTGAACATGGAAGAAGAGAGCCAAGGAATGTGGAAATCCATTAGTAACTGGGAAAGTTAAGGAAACGGATTCTAAACAGAGCCTATAGAAAGAAACCAGTCCTGCCCAGGCCATAATTGTGCGCACAGTGAGACCCACACCAGACTTCTGATTTCTAGAACAGTGCAATACTGAATATATGTTGTTGAAACCACTCCATTCATGGATGGGACAAGCAGCAACAGGACAGTGATAAAGCATAATCAGTGCCCAGATCTTACTTTCTAATACCATTCTTTTCTTTCTTTTTTTTTTCTAGCAGTTGATGGTGTCACTTTCATCATTGCTTTTATTTGTATTCTAACAAATCAATGACCTAAATATTCTTACTTAGGATTCACTTACTATACCATTTACTTGATTTTAATAGTTGAAGATTATTAGTAACAACCTTTCTAACATACAGTTTTGGCACCATTTTTATTGTGAAAGAATGTTTTTAATTCTTGGCTACATACCATGTCCCTGCCTGGAATTCATTACCCAATGGTATAACACTCAGAAATATTTCACTTTAAGCATAGGTAAAATATTTTCTATAAGAAGGAAAAAGCCACATAGAATTTTTTAAACTCCCATAATGATGACGTATATAATAAATACAACAGCTAATTCATTTTTCCCCCCAGTATTGCAATGTTGCCTTTCTCTTTTAAACATGCCATTACAATTTAGAGGTAACTTAGTCTCAAGTGAAAGACAACTAAAAATACTGGAGTCATCATGGACGGTGTAGTGGCCTGACCACTGCACTGTACATCTGAAGCTGCCGCTGAACAATATTATATGTCAACTATAATTTAACACATATATAGTCATGGGATGTGGAATATAGTATAGGGATGGAGTCAATGGAACTGTAATAGATATTTGATATCGGGTGTGGAGGCGGGGGAGTCACTCTGTAAGGGTGGAAAAAAAATAACTATTGCATTGTTTTGTACATCTGTAACTAATAATAATAATAAAAAAATAAAATTTAAAAAATAATAATAAAAAAATAAAAATACTGGAGTCAAATTATCAATTGAAATGAATATGAAAAAACAAACTATAAGGTACAGTGGGTCCATTTCTCCTATCTTTTTACTGTTATTGTGAAGTACCCTTTTCAAAGTTGGCTCAAACTGATCATTCTAAGATTTATTTTATTTGTGCTTCTTCACTAACTGCGAAGCATATATAAAATCCTAAAGCTCCCTCCAAATTCATTTACTGCCTTCTCCTAAAACCACCCAGTTATATTGTAAAAGCATTCCTTTTAGGTAATTTTTAGAATCTACTTATTAATTTAAGGAATTAAGGAATTACAATTAAGGAATTCCTTAATGTACAGTAGACCTGAGGTTATTGAGAGGCCTACAGTCAAAATACGCTTCATAATTCACATTTGGGATGCCCAGCAGCCTAGAGAAATGCAAATCTGACTTATGTATTAGAGGCAATACACACCAATGGGATATCCGACTTAGGTAACCAACTGTATTAACTTCAGTAAATTATTGATTAGGTAACCTTAAAACCCAGAGCCATTTCTCCCAGCCAAAGAGACTGTCAACTTCCACACAGCTCAGGACCTGAAATTTGTTAAGTCAGCTAATCCATTCAAAACAATAGCTTCATTTAAATTACTTAAATCTCAACTCACTTCTAAAAAATTACTTAGTTCTTTCTCAATGTAATCCTAAAAAGAAATATAATCCTGGTATACTGGCTGGCACATGATTTAACTGAATTGAACCTTTGTTTTCCTCCCGCCACACAATAAATAAATGAATGAATGAATGAATGAATGAACGAACGAACAAATGACATCAAACTCATCTCAGCTAAGCAAGTCTGGCAACTGAAACTATAATATCAACAATTACAAGAACTGATTTTTCTCCTAGCGGGAGAATTGCTAAGATGAAACTGATCTGTGGTATGTACCTAAAAATCCAAAGAGAGATGTATATGTGATATCTAGCTATGGAACTTAAATATTAATATATTCAATACACTCTACTGTATTTCATTTGACAGTTTTCATTAAAATCTTGATTCATAAGCATTTAATAAAATGTACTGAATGAGTAAATCAATCACTAGATACTTTACAGCTTTGTGAAATGGGGGAAGGCAAGTTATATCAGGATGCTTTTGGCTCTGAACAACAGAATATCAATCTGAAAAGTCAAATAAACAATCTGCGCTTATGTTTCTCACAAAAAATGACGTCTGGCCCCAAGGCTGACGCCAGGCTCTCTACGTTCTACTCTGCCATTCTCTTGGACTCAAGATGATTGCAGCAGCTCCAAGTATGATGTGCCCTCCCAATAATGTCCCAAAGCCGGAAAGGAACAGTGTCCTCTTTCATCAACCTTCTTCCTTTTGATTAAGGAGGAAAGTCTTTCCCAGAGCCTCCTGAGAAAACACTAAGTCCTTTTGGTGAAACTGGCAATAGGAGGCTGAGAAAGGTGGTATTAGGGATTTTCATCCTCGGTGTTGGGAGTGTGTATCACAGAGATGCACTGTTAAAATCAGTGAAACATTAGAATATGCTTGCTGTAGAGATTCCTTCCAGGAAGGTCCAAGAGGTTGTTAGTTTGGTGATGAGGAATAATTACCTACTGTAGGTAATAAAACTGGTTCCCTGTTTGCACCAAAGAAATTGACAGGAGTGGAGTGTTACTGATACCAAGTCTTGTGGAGAAGCTTCTCCAATTTCAAATGTATTTGTCTTATTCTTCTGAGCATTTAATTTAATCACAACCATGCAATAAAGCAGTACTACTTTTTTTAAATTGAGATGTAATTGATATATGACATTATAAGTTTGGGGTATATGACAGAATTATTACATATATGTATATATTGTGAAATGATCACCACAATATGTCTAGTTAACATCCATTACCACAGGTACTTACAAATTCTTTTTCTTATAATGAGAACTTTTAAGATTTACTCTCAGCAACTTTCAAATATACAATGCAGTATTATTAACTATTGTCACCATGCTGCACATTATCCCCAGGACTTACTTATTTTACAACTAGAAGTTTGTGCCTTTTGACCACTTTCACCCCTTTTGCCCACCCCTAACCCCCAGCCTCTGGCAATGACCAGTCTGCTCTCTGCATCTGAGTTCGGTTTTTTTGTTGTTGTTTTTAATTCCATACACTCGTATAAGTGAGATCATATGTAGTTGTCTTTCTCTGTCTGACTTACTGAACATAACACCCTCAATGTCCATCTACATTGTCATGAATGGCAGGATTTCCTCATTTTTTATGGTTGAATAATCTAGTTTGTGTGTGTGTGTACCACTTTTCTTTACCCATTCATCCATCAACAATCAGGTTGTTTCCATGTCTTGGCTATTGTAAATAATGCTGCAATGAGCACAGGGGTACACAAATCTTTGAGTTAGTATTTTCTTTTCTTCCAGATAAATACCCAGAAATGGAATTGCTGAATCAAATGCTAGTTCTATTTTTAATTTTTTGATGAATAAAATATTGTTTTCCATAGCTGCTGTAGCGATTTACATTCCCACCAACAGGGCCTAAGGATTCCCATTTCTCCATATATTTGCCATTACTTATTATTAATTAATAATAATTGCAATCACTTACTATTTCTTAACTTTGTGAAAATAGCCACTGTGAAAGGTGTGAGGTGATATCTCATATTGTGGTTCTGATTTGCATTTCCTTGATGATTTGTGATGTTGAGCACCTTTTCATGTTACTGTTGGCCATCTGTATGTCTTTTTTGGAAGACTGTCTATTTCAGATCCTTTGCCCATTTTTTACTCAGATTCTGGTTTTTATGATTTTTTTTTTTTTTTGCTATTGAGTTGTATGAATTCTTTACATTTTTTGAATTCTTTACATTTTTTGGATATTAACCCCTTGTCAGATATATAATTTGCAAATATTTTCTCCCGTTCAGTAGGCTGCCTTTTCATTTTGTTGATCGTTTCATTAGCTATACAGAACTGTTTAGTTTGATGAAGTCCCACTTGTTTATTTTTGCTTTTGGTGTCAGATCAAAAAAATCACCGCTGATACCCATGTCAAGGAGCTTACTACCTATTTTTCTTTTAGGAGTTTTATGGTTTCAGGTCTTACATTCATGTCTTTAATTTTGAGTTAATTTTTGTGTATAAGATAGTGTGGCTCAAATTTCATTCTTTTGCATGTGGCTGTCCAGTTTTCGCAATACCATTTATTGAAGTGACTGCCATTTCCCCATTAAATATTCTTGACTCCTCTGTCATAAATTAAACATATATGTATGGGTTTACTTCTGGCCTCTCTATTTTGTTTCATTGATCTGTGTGTTTGTTTTTATGCCAATATCATACTATTTTCATTACCACAGTTTTGTAATACTCATACAGTTTGAAATCAGGAAATGTTATACCTCCAGCTTTACTCTTCTTTCTCAAGATTGCTATCACTATTCAGGGTCTTTTGTGGTTCCATACAAATTTTAGGATTGTTTGTTCTATTTCTCTGAAAAATATCCCTGGAATTTTGATAGAAATTGCACTGAACTTGTAGATTGCTTTGGGTAGTATGGACATTTTAACGATATTAATTCTATCCATGAGCATGGAATATCTTTCCCTTTATTTGTATCTTCTTCAATTTCTTTCATTAATGTCTTGTAGCTTTCAGTGTACATATCTTTCACTTCCTTGGTTAAATTTATTCCTAGGTATTTTATTCCTTTTAATGCAATTGTAAATGGGATTATTTTCTTGATTTCCTTTCTGACAGTTCATTAAGATTAGTGTATAGAAACAACAGATTTTTGTATAATGATTTTGTATCCTGTGACTTCATTAATTTATTAGTTCTAAATGTTTTGGTGAAGTTCAGGCCATATATATAATATATATGCGCCATGTCATCTGTGAATAGTGAACAGTTTTACTTGTTTTCCAATTTGGATGCCGTTTGTTGCTTTATGCCTAACTGCTCTGGCAAAGACTTTAAATGCTATGTTGAATAAGAGTGGCAAGGATGGGCATCCTAGTCTTAGTTCTGATCGTAGAAGAGAAGCTTTCAGCTTTTCATCACTGAGCATGATGTTAGCCGTGGGCTTTTCATATGACCTTTATTATCTTGAGGTATATGCCCTTTATACCCATGTCGCTGAGAGTTTTTATCATAAATTTTGTCAAATATTTTTTCTGCATGTATTGAGATGATTACATGATTTTTATCCCTCATTCTGTGGATACGGTGTTTCACACTGATTGATTTGCAGAAGACATGATACTACAGAGAACCATAATACCATTAAAATGAATAAATGAATTCAGTAAAGTAGCAGGACACAAAATTAAGATTCAGAAATCAATGGTAAGTTTTTATACCAATAATAAACTATTAGAAAAATTAAGAAAATAATCCCATAAAATTTACAATTACATCAGAAAGAATAAACCACCTAGGAATAAATTTAACCAAGGAGGTGAAAGCTGTACAAGACATTGAGGATACACAAATGGCTCACAAACATGCAGAAATATGCCGCATATCACTAATCATCAGGGCAATGCAAATTCAAAGCACCATGAGATATCACCTCCCACCTGTCAGAATGGCTATCATCAAACAAGAAGTGTGGTGAGGGGTGGAGAAAACAGAGCACTGTGCACTGCTGGTGGGATTATAAATTAGTGCAGCCACTATGAAAACCAGTTTGGAGGTGCCTCACAAAATTAAAACTAGAATTACCATATGACCCAGCAATTCCACTGCTGGGTATTTATCCAAGTAAATCCAAAACACTAATTGGAAATGATATATGCACTCCTGTGTTAACTGCAGCACTATTTACAATAACCAAGCTATGGAAGCCAGTTTCTGGCCTACATTACTCCAAGCATGACATTCAAGAAAAACTTACTATTAATTCATATCTTTCAAACTACTGGTCCCTCTGGAACTACATCTACTTCCTTGAAAAAAAGTTCATTCTTTCTTTCAAAGTAAGATGTTTCAAAAATGAGATTAAAATAATGTGTTATGCTCCACTAAGGAAAAATGAAGCTAGTGATTGTTTTTAGGCTAGTGGTGGTGGCGGGAGGGGATGGGAATGGCTTTAATACTTAAGTGGAGTTTAGTAAATTATTTTGTAGTTTCAGGGTGGGTATATCACATATAAAATGAATAAACAACTTAAAATAGTTTATGAATAACCTACCAAATCCAGGAACACTCTTGAGACTGGCTTTGAGGCAAATTTTCTCCAACCTGAGGTAGCTATATCTCATCAGACAATTCCACAGGAACATCCAGTCCATTCTTGTCCGATGATTCATGATAATGACACTTCTTTCTCCAGGAATAAATGCGTCGCCTGTTATAAGCACTTTTACACCAAACATGGTCTCCAGCAATGCCTAAGGAAAAAACAATATATATAACAATTTAAAGTTATGATTTACCATAAGTCAATTTTATTATGTCCTATAAATAAATCTTTTGATTTCTAATAAATAAGTCGAAAGCATAGCTATTCCCATGATCTTTCTATAACAAACCAGGAAAAAGCAGTTAATCTGAAAGACTGAGAATATGAAGGTATTGTTTCTATTTGTGGTTCTACTAATTTAAGTTTCTGGCTGTTTCCTAACTTTCATTGAAATCTTCATGATATTAAGTTAAAAAGAAAAAAGTGGAAAAGACGTACAACAAGATTCCACTGTGTAATTTTTAAAAGCTATAAATATATAAGATTATTACATTTTTTTATGGAAAGGATAGTCAAAGTCAGCTCTGAGTATGGGGCTGAGGGACCAGAAAGTCAACTTTTCATTTTATACCTTTCTGTT
Source organism: Aselliscus stoliczkanus (assembly GCA_033961575.1). Taxonomy (NCBI): domain Eukaryota; kingdom Metazoa; phylum Chordata; class Mammalia; order Chiroptera; family Hipposideridae; genus Aselliscus; species Aselliscus stoliczkanus. The sequence continues at coordinate 48,734,798 of CM066730.1, read as the reverse complement.
CTATGATCTTCTTAAAAAACAAATACACATATCTGCTTAACAATATATAAAAAATAAAAACTATTTTTACTAAAGTGCTACACCCCTCACAGCTATAATTGTCTGACACATAGAAAATGTCAAATATTTGCTGAATTTTTAATTAACTTTTCCAATGGCCAGCATTTAATATGTATGAAATATTTAGAAGAATAATATGTTATAGACTGGAGCTCTTGAAAAGAAAAATAATAGATAATAAGAAACCTTAATTACTCATTTCATTCCCTATTTAAATTTTCAAATAATTTACCTGTAACAAATTTACTAGTTAATATTTGACTTCACTGTTAATGGACAGAAAACTGGTCTAGATAAAAGATAAGTTCTCTTTGGCAATATCATGAAAATCTGATAAAAGTGTAGCAAATAAACTGTGGTGATATAATGAGTCATACAATGGAATATGATACAACAATGAAAATACATGAACTGCAGGTATCTACAACAATATGGATGACAGGTAAGAACAATGATGAGAGACAGAAGCCAAACAAACAAAAAGAATATGTATAGTATGTGTCCATATATAAAACATTCTAAAACAGACAATTAAAATATATTAGGGGTAAATAGAGAGTAAAATTATAAAGAACAGCAAGGAAATGAGGGAGTAAAACTACAAATAATAGCAAGGAAAAAACTGCCTTCCAACACAGGTTAGTGGCTGCTTCTAATAAACAGGGGGGCAGTGATTGGGTAACTTGCTGGAGGGCTGGCAATGTTCTATTTCTTGATCTGGTTGATAGTTATACTTTAAACTGTACACTTGTTTTATTAACTTTTCAGTATGTTATGTTTCATATAAAAAAAATCTATTTTTAAAGACTATGATACAAAAGAATAATGGGACTTCAACAACATAATAAATAGGGTCAAGAAAAAACAGGATAGAAGGAACATTAGCCAAAGGAAGAGGGGAAGGTAGAAATGTTCTATGTCCAAAGAAGAAAAGAGTCATAGAGTGTTAAGATCTTAACAGAGTAAAGAAAGATCATTTGGGCTAACATAGCTCCAGCTATCCTACAGGTCCCCAACTAAGTTACTTTCCTGGGGCTGAGATTCACTTCAGGACCGGGATATTTAACCTGGCATTTTTCAAGCCCTAAAAGGTCAATAAACATGTACCCCTCTTGAAATTATACACAAAGATATGACAATATGCACACAGGTACATTGGTAAGCCTGTAATTTTCATCAGACTTTCAAGAGTCCATAACCACTCAAATAATTAAACCCCTACTCCAAAGTCTCCGGGAAGCTAAGTTCCTATGTCGAAGACCTCATGATGAACAAGATCAAGGCAGAGTCCTCTGGGCTTGGACCCCAGTGAGAAATATCTCTTTCTACTTGTACATGTAAAGGGCCATCAACTATCAAAATAAATCACTAAATTTTATGTCTTGGCCAAGAGAATATGTGTGAAGTCACCTGATCCAATGTTAATTTGAATCAGCTCCACTCTGCTTTTCAAATGATACACTTTTCAGATTTGCAAAGAAATGAAATGTAGGATACCCTTCCCTTAAATGAGAAAGAGAATGTTAACTATTAATTGTGTGTTGTACTATAGAAGGGAGTTTCAAATCTTAAGCCTATAAACCCAAAGGAACTCTAACCTTTTACGTGCAATTTCCAATATTAATACGTTTCCTACAGATCCCAAAACAGTCTTTTGTTTTTTATTATGGAAAATGTCAAAATAAAAAAAAAAATCCCAGACTGTTTATCCAGGAGCTTATCATATGACATTCTCTCCCTTGTCATCTAGCACTCTATCAAAATAAGCCTCCAAGTTATATATAACCTTTTGGGCAGCCTAGATCTCAAGCTCACATTAATCATTTTTCATACCAGACAAGCCCTATCTAGTCAACATTATTTACAGCTCCCAGAAGGCAGAATAACAAATATACCACACAGAGATCAAGTGTAATGTCTACAAAGAACTCCAGAATTCAAATAATCCAGCTGAAAAACTGTAAAAAAAGAGACTATTCTCATATTTGTACTACTTCTAATATAGAAGATCGTTTTAGCAATAAGATACTAATCTTATAAAATTTTATAAAGCTTTATTTCTTATATTGAACTAAAAGACATTCTTATTAGCTAGGTGAAACTCTCATGGCTTTTACCTAATTGGACAAAGATTTCCCCTAGAATTAGAACTATAGAATTTCTCAGGACCTTTTATATACCACAATTTACTACCTCCAAGTGTTCCACCCTACATGAAAATATTAAAATGAGAGATTCCTCTCCGGGTCACATGGAATCAGTTTTGTCATCATGCCCCACTGTTTATCATTCCAACAGATCTTTATTTAGTCTGAGGTAAGAACAACTCTGACATTCCTCATGGCCAAGTCTGCTTTATCTTTTCCAACTCAGCTTGGGCCCCGCTCTTCAAATCCTTAGCTATTTAAGGCTTTGCAATCCCAAGGTACTCATCAAACACTAAGCACTCCTTAAGAGAAACAGTCTAGACAGAAAGTACATCTATTAGTCTGTTTCTTGAACACCTGCTTGGTTCTAGGACTGGAACGGAATTAGCAGAATGTGGAAGAGACTAGTGTACTGAGTGGGAGTTAGAAAATGACCTCCAAATTCCTAAGTTATGACTTAAGATGAAAGGGCAGAACTCCAAGTAATTTTCATAATCCCAGGTAATTAGCTAACAAGTGGACAGCTGGAGAGACTCAGTTTTGAGAAACAAAAACTGCTCTGGGCACATGCAAAGTTTGACTCTGACAGTATTCTACTGAATAGCACTATCCCAAAATTAAATGAACAAGAGACATATATTCCCCATTGAATGGTCACTCCACAGACTGTTCTAGAAGGCACTCTTGCACACAAGTAGGTTAGACTAAGCGGCCTCTAAGTCTCATCTAACTCCAAGATTCTAAAAGATTTTACTGTGGTACCTCAGCACAGAAAATGTGCTCCTTAACAAACAGTAAGACAAGAAAAATCTTGTCAATCAAATCACTTTAATGCACAAGAGAATCTTATAAAAGAGGTCATTTTGTGATTATTTCTGTGAACAATAATTAGTCTAAGTGCATTTCCCTAACTTATTTTTAGTGAAAAACTATGTTTGACTGGTGGGGATTGCTTAAAATAAAGTACACCTACAGGGGAAAATGATTACATTCCTCCTGAATTAAAAAATGACCTATTCTACTATTTGTTCAAAATAAAAACTCCTTTACCACCTCGTGAAAGTATGAAATAAGCAGTCATATAAGACACCCTGATCGTTTTTCTCATGTCTTTGAGCAGAGATGTTCACCATCGGAAATCCAGAACACCATTTTCTGTAGCCTAGCGATAAGATTCAGCTTCAATACCTTTCTTAACCGAAAGACTCTCCTCCTGATATTCTGTTACTAGTAAGGCAGTGAGTTAAACAGCTAGGTAACAGAAGTTTTCTCAAATATATACCAATCTAATACTATGGTGATGACTGAACCTTGCCTATGTATTAAGTTCTCAAGTCAGGTAATGAGGCAAAGGTCAGGAACAGCTGAAATTACCCTTGAAAATCTCACAGGACAGTGCCTCACAATGGACTAGCACATGATCCCTAAGTCCAGCTCAGCTAGTTTTTCCTAAATGTTGGACCAGATTTCTCCAGCTGACCATCAGATTAAATGATTGGTTTACATGTTATTTTAAACACATGAATCATACTCAGCACAGAACCACTTACGTTTCCCATTTCACCTCACAAGAAGTGGAGGTTCAGAGAGAACCCTACATTTAACAACTCTCTCTACTCTTCCCTCACCCTTCCTAGTGCATGTACTTGAAGGTGTATAAGGTGAATAGATGTATAATGTAAATCTGTCGTAAAAGTAATAGTGCTAGTACTAACAGCACTAGAAGCAGCTATAGCAGAATCTGTCCAGTAAAATCCAGCATTTCTTCCAGAATAACACATTTTAATTGTATATATGACTGCTTAGAAAAAACTACAAAAACCTACATTTCCCAGATTCCATTACAGCTCTTAGCTGGTCTTACCAATGAGTGAACAAGAGCGCTATGTGCACCTTGTGGTTCACAGTCTAAAAGAACCATGCTTGCTCTGGCCTTCCTCCCTCCCACTGACTGCAGAGCAGGACAGAGAAATGGTGGTGACCAGTCTAGACCACACAGAGGAAGACAGTATGGCAGGATGGGTGGAAAGAATCTGAGTCCTTGACTGACAGCAGAGAGCAGAGCTACCCTGGCAACCTACATCTAAGGATGAATAAAGTTCTACCTTATTCAAACCACTGTACTTTGAATTTCCTTTGATGATACATTTTAGCCTACCCCTAAAACTAACATAGTACAAAGATTTACTGCATACTTCACAAAGGCTATATTATTATCTCATTTAGCTGTCACAATAACTCTCTGACAAATGTAAACACTATTAGTACCCCGTTTTTAGAGATGAAGCAAGAGAAATTTAGAGAGTCTAAATAGCTTTGCCAAGTTAAATGACTAGAAAGTGATAAGGCCAACAGTGAAACCAAATGTCTGTCTCCAATGTATGTACCAATAAGCACTGTACTCTCCAATACAAATCAGACTGATTGGACACTATAAAGTATTACAATTGCAATGATTTCTACCGATGTAGTAACTAAAAGAAAATTCTCAAAACTGTTAAGGTTTTGGTAGAGAGGTTCAGCCAAAAACATGTGATTCATAATCCAAAGATTATGTAATGTGGAAAACTGATGACATTAAAGAAAATGAAGTGTAATCGCAATATATGACTGTTACCCAGTAATCATTTACCTCTAAATGTGTTGGCTTTAGAATTTGATATATAATGCTGAATCTGGAATGGATTTCAAAGATCATCCACTCTAAGGGCCAGCCGAGTGGCTCAGTTGGTTAAGAGCTCGCTCAAGAGTGCGAGCTGAGCTCTGAGCAACAGCAGTTCGATGCCCAGCCAGAGCAGAGCAGCTGCTGAGCTGCCAACAGGTAGCAGGATGGCTCCGCTAAAAAAAAAAAAAAAAAAAAAAAGATCATAAGATCATCTACTCTAACTTCATTATTTTATAGATGATGAAAAGCCTGAAAGAAGTTATGTAAATGACTTGAAAAGAATGAAACATTATTAAAACAAGATGTCTCTGGTTTTATTAATGACTGACTATAAGTGGAATTATTTAACATTTGGATGTAGAAAAATCTACTCATGATAGTTAATTTTATATGAACTGAAAATACGCTTATTTTACTTAATATAAATCAGATACTTCATAAAGAAATGCTCACTTTGTAAATAAGCAACTAACAGAGGCTAAGCAATACCACAAGTTGAATATTTCATATTAAATGGTATGGTTACAGGCTTCAAACAATGGACTTCAAACAATGGACTTCATAGCTTTAAAGTTGATTTAAAAATCTAACTCTAAGAATTCATGACCTGAGAAATTAACTTTTGTCCTCTAACAAAGAAAGTAGTCTTTTGATCAAATGGAAGCAGAAAAGAAGCTCGTCAAGCTGTGTAAATCACAACTCAGAAAGATATTTTAGGTAGAAGGACTATTATCTTCTCAAGGACAGAAGTCATATTTGTCCTGTTCATCATTACATCCTATCAAAATGTTTGGCACATGGTGAATATTTAATAGTTGTTGGGTGACTATTCAGGTATCCTGCTGACTACTTTAGCAATAAACAAAAGTGACAAAACTGAACACCTTTCTATTAAGAAAGGAAAAAGAAATGTTGTCTAAAAGAATAAGGACCCATACTGATAACGTAGGAATTATCCAAATATTCAATGCAAAGTATTTCCTCCTGGAAGAAAAATACAAAAAGGATAAGGAGGGTGACTGCTACTTCCAGGCCTGACAGAGAAATGGTACTAGACTTACCACTCAGCTGACTTAAAGGAAAATATGGTCACAATGAATAAATAATATCAAGAAAGTAATGAAACCAACAAAGAACCCAATATAAATTCTACAATTTAAAAGTACACTATTTTAAATAGAAATCCACTATATGAAGAAAACAGGAGAAAAAAAGGACCAGTGAACTTGGTGTCCTGTATGACAAAAAAAAAAATCTAATATATATATATAAAACAGTAGTCCCCAAAGGAGAAGAGAAAAAGGGAAGAAAAATATATAGAGATAATGGCCCAAATTGGAGAAAACAAACAGACTAAACTACAGATCTAAGAAGTCCAATGACCACAACAATATAAATATAAAGAAAACTGCATTTAGATATACCACAATCAAACTGCCAAAAAAACAAAGATAAAGAGAAATCTTGAAAACAAACACAGAAAAATGACACATTACATAAAGGGAAGCAACAATATGTATGATGGCTAACTTTTCATCAAAAACAATGGAAACCATAAGACAGTAGAACTTTAAAGTATGGAAAGAAAAAAAAATGTCATCCCAGAAATTTTATAGCCAGTAACACTATCCTTCAAAAACTGAAGGCAAAATAAGGGAAATTTCAATTAAATGAAAACAATTCAACTATAGGAGCCCTCACTACAAGAAAAGCTAAAGGAATTTTTCAGCCTGAAGAGAAAAGACACTAGATGGAAACTCTAATATACAGGAAGAATAAAGAAGACTAGAAATGGAAATACTTAAATAAATATAAAGGACTATATGTTTTTTTTTCTAATTTCTTTAAAAGACATGATTATTTAAAGCAAAAACTTATAACTGCATTATGGAGTTAATTATGTATAGATGTAATATAACGAAGATGACACAAAGGATGTAAGAATAAACGCACTACACTGTTACAAGGTTCTTAAATTTTACACAATATAGTAAATATTAATTCTAAATGGGCCGTGATACACTAAGGATACATTATGTAATCCCTAAACCACGACTCAAAAAACTTATACATTATATATATCATTTTCTTTGAAAAGTAGAGAAGGTGAGAGAGTACTGCACAATTCGTTTTATGAAGCCAGCATAACTCTGATACCAAAGATTGGGCAGTTTGACCTTGAAACTTCTTTATGTTTGTTTACTCATCCAACAAATATTTATTAATATGTACCGTTCCAGGTCTTTGGCTTCTCTAGTGAAAGAAAAGACTTTCTGTGACTGTTTCTTGCCAACTTTCCTCTTTCACTATGAGGGAATCATCAATTACAGAGACTGATTTTATTACTAGTTATCAGTTTCTCAGATAATTTTTTCTCAAGTCAGGCATTCCCTAGAACTCCAAACTTCCTCATTTGAAACAATCAAGAGGTACCAGTGAACTTCTGTTAAGGCTCCATGGGACACCGACCAATCCTTGAAGGTTTTCCTGTCACCTAAGGCTCTGATGGCAGTAGACAATCTGGGTTTAATCTCAGCTGTGCTTAAATAGTTAACTTGCTTCTCTGTGTGACCTTGGACAAATTACTTAATTTCTCAAAGCTTCTATTTCCTCTTCCGTAAAATAGGGATAATGGTGGTACCTGAAATGAAGCTGTCATCCTAAAGCATTTAGCATGGTATCTGCCGCATAAGTGGTCAACAGCCATGATCATCAGTATCCTTGGGTTTTTACTTTGATTTTTCCTTTTAATGAAACCCTCTAATTCTTCTTCTTATATTTGAATAAAATATGGAACCACGCCACAATGATTTATTATCTACCAGTATGTTGTCCCTTTCTTTGTGTTTCTAGAACAGACAACTTTAAGCAAATACGGAAAAGAGAGAGAAGAGGAAGGAGGGATAGAGAGAGGTGGGGGGCTACTTTCAATAATACCATGTTTCATAAAAAAGATATATCTGAATAAAAATTTAAAAACAAATCAACCTTGTAAGCAGGAAACAAATGTAACTTATAAAATTATTGTAAGCAGGGAACAAATGTAACTTAGAAAATTATTCATCACAGGATTCCTTTTTAGGTATGAAAAGAAAGGTGCCTGTAAAGGACTTATTAAAATTCAATTTACAGGAAACTTTTAAGAACTATATACTCCATCAAGGTAGGTACACTCACCACTGTCTCTGGAAATATTTCCCAATCAATCTCCGCAGGAGGGTCTATATCATTAACATGATGCTCTCCTCCCTACCAACATAACAATGGCAGTCTGCTTGCGGAGAAATAGACAATTCAAAAGAAACAGGTAAAGAAGATCCTCCAACAACTGAAGGGAGAGGATTCCTTTCTAGTTTTCCTCTTTAGGTATTACACTCATCCTCTCCACTGTAACAGGACAATAAACCCAGTAATACTAAGTCCTAGGTGTTGCTCAGGAAAAAGAAGGTACAGAACACTCTCAGGACATACAGCCCATTCAAGGTAAAGGCAGCTGCACACACATCACTCCATTTGGACAGCAAGAGAAAAGGACGGAAGCCCCTGCAGTCTGGACTGGAGTCCTTCGGGAAGGCTCCAGCTCAGGAGCAGAGGGAGATGTGCTCAGCGCAGTAGGCACTGACTTTACAGAGAATGTCTGGCTTCATAAGAATCCACTACACATTTTGGACGCACTTTTACATTACAGATGTTGTTAACTTAGCCCACAGGTAGGAAATCACTTCTAAATTCTGGGGTTACTGAGAAGAATTAAATAAATCACAATAATATCACAAGTAATAGTTTATCTAACTCAATTTCTGTCACTGTTTTGTAAAATAAATGGAAATGAAAAATAAAATTATTACCAGCCAACTGAGCAGCACCAACCCCCACCACTGAAAAACTTTTAAGTTTTCCTTCCTATAGAAATGTTAAGTATAAAAATGTTAAGTCTCCTCCCTAGTTCTTTAGTTTCTTAGCTCTTAGGCTTTGATTGCTCTTCTAACTAGTTTGTGAATCTTGGACTGAAGATCCCCCTTGCTTCTTAATTACTTTGTAAATCAGTTTCTGAAGCCTAAACAATAGAAGTCTCCAACCACCGCTTCAGATAACTACTTGAAAGCGCTTCAGATAACTACTTGAAAGCGTGTGACTTCCTAATATCCCCCAGGCCAGGAAGCTAAATGTCAAACCCATTCTGTGTCCAGACATCTGACGCTACCTGAGTGATGGACTGAACAGCCCCAAGTTTCATAAGAACTAACAGATTTATTAATTAAAATATATTTTTTTCCTCATTCAGGAGCCTTGGGGATACTGGGGGTACCCCAAGAAGATTGCCAGTCACAACCAAAGAAGCCAATGTGGCCTTCCAGGTGGAGCTTGAGACCCCTTCCTCTCATCTGAGATCAGCAAGGGTGAGAGTTCCATGAACCCCCAATAGGCAGGGACAGCTCTATACCCCTGCCCAGCAGGAAGCAGATACAGAAGAAGAGACCTCCTGTCCCTCAGCTTCCCATAAAGATTTTATGAGGATCACATCTCTCAAGAGGAAAACTAGGCAGGCAGTTAGAGGCAGGCATTGGGTCTCTGCATTCCTACACGCCCACAGAGTGCAACCGCAGGAGGGAAATCCCCTCTCAAAACTCCCCTTTGTATTGTAATTACCTACCCCTGGGGGGGGGGGGGCAAATGGGCACAAATATCCAACTAGATCAGACCAGTCACTCACACCTGCGCAGTACCTCTTGTCAATCACAGGTGCCAATCAAGTGGTCCCACGCCCAGAGAACAACCCATCCTAGAGAAAATGGGATAAAAACCCAAGTCCTGGGAAACCCGTGCTGCTGCTGCTGCTGCTGCTACTACTACTGCTACTGCTACTGCTACTGCTACTGCTGCTGCTGCTTCTTCTGCTTCTTCCCTTTGAGCCTCGCCTTTGTGCGTGGCCCACTCCAAACTCTTTGGAATGTAACTTCTAGTAATGGGCCCTTGAGCCATCCTCTAGTGCTCAGGCCTACTTTTACTTCTAAATGTACTCTCTTCTAATAAACTACTTATTTTACTGCTTTACTTGGGTATCTCGTTCAATTCTTTGCTCGAGTTGTCAAGGACCTGGACTTTACGTCAAGAAAGGCCCACTCTGCAAAAAGTCTTCAATCTGTATCTTTAGATTTGTGTATTTTACTATATGTAAGCCCTACCTCAATGAGGAAAACAAAAAAACTATGGAAGAAATTCCTTTTTATTTTTTAAGGGCAGTGTCACTGGCCCTCATATGTGGGACCCGAACCGGGGCCGCTGGCATCCCAAGCCAGCTCTTAACCACTGCGCCACTCGGCCGGCCCAAGAAATTCCATTTTTAAATATCTCTTAATTAGATATTTTACTTCAGGACATAAATTATTTTTAATTGTCTCTAGTTTTTGTATTTCCCCCTTTAAATTCTAATGTACCTCATATAATAGGAAGGACTTAAATCTAACATTTGACAAAATCTGACTCTAACACAGACTGGCCACTTTGGTATATAGGCAGTCTCCTTCTCTGGTGTGTAACTTACCACAGGAAGCGTGAGCCAGGTTGCCACAAGGCGGTTGTTGATCCAGCGATACCAAGATGGGTTTACAAACATCAAAGGTAAAAAGGGACCCAGCATGAAAATGCTTCCAAAAAAGCTGCCCCAAAACAGACTGAGGATAAAGAAAATCCCTTTCCATGACACCATGATTCTGAAAGATATAAAAAAAGGATATATTTTGTTAACTATATATATAATTGCCAAATTCAATTTCAGAATGATGCATATAATAATCTTTAAATATAGGGCTACACAAAAGGTCCTGATAAAGGATGTAAGAGTTTGAATACCATAGGTGTGACCCTCTTATGTCCTACAGGTCTAATAAATTGTCAGTACATTAGAAATTAACACAGGTATTAATATGTGTGACCCAAAAATAAAGCTGTCTTGTTCATGAAGACTTTGGTTTTTACCTGTTTATTAGTATTAACATAAATCTGTACATTTTCTTTTTCAGGATGTCATCCAACAGAAAAATCTTAAAATATTCCAAAGGTTTTTATATATCACTATAAAAAATAGACTTCATGAATTAAGAACTATGGAATAGCTTCCTACAGGTGACTATGCCTAAAAGTTAGGATGATTTTACAGAGTGCACTAAGAAAAGATTTTAAATCAAGAAATGGTAATTATTTACATTAGAATCTGAAAGTACGTAATATCTTTGGTCAATGGGGCTTAAACTGGCTCTTTATAAGCTGAAAGGTAAAAAGAAGTCAGACTCCTCACTCTCTTTCCTAAACTATTTATCAAAGGATTATAGTCAGCCCTCCACATCCGCGGGTTCTACATCTGCAGATTCAACAGCGGATTGAAAATATTTGGAAAAAATGGTACCCTGTTTCTGACGTGTACTATCTAGTTAGACCTATGATGCTTGCGTCTGTACTGAACATGTACAGGCTTTTTTGTCTTGTTATTATTCCCTTAACAATTCAGTATAACAACTATTTACATAGCATTTACATTGTATTTAGTATTGTAAGTAATCTAGAGATGATTTAAAGTATACAGGAGGATGTGTGTAGGTTAGATGCAAATACTGTGCCCTTTTATACAAGGGTGTTGCGCATCCTCGGATTTTGGTACCTATTGGGGATTGCGTCTTGGACCTCTATGAATACCAAGGAATGACTGTGCTCTGGGAGTCCTCATAACCAGAACATAATATTAAGGTTTTAAAATAAACTGTTGGAAACAGTCTAAAATGAATAATCAAACATTTGATTTTACAACCTAAACTATATTAGACCAAAAATATAGTTTATGTCAGGATAATGAAACTATTAAAAACATTAAAACTGTAAAAACAATAATGTCCTTAAAATTTATACTAAAAAAAGGTATTCCAGCAGTCAAGATCTCTGATTACTTAAAAAGAACACAACAGGAAAAAAAATTTCAAATGTCATGGTACTTTGAAAAATGTCAGACAAACCTGTTAACAGGTTAACAAAACAGGTTAAATCTCTTAACAACACAGAATCAAGTTTACGTGGGTAATGAGTATATTATTATATATTATTAAATCTCTACCAATACTTGACATCATGTGTACAAAATCCTTCAAGGCACAAACAATAAATATCTGCTAAGAACTGGTTTTTGCTAGGCTCTAGATCTGAACTTCTAAGAAGTGAGGTGAGGGGAGAGAAGTCCACCAGAGAGCAGCCACACAGTGTGCTCACACAGGACCTGGGATGGTGTGTGTTCTTACACATTCTCAGCTTCCATTTCTCTGAGGCTCAGGCCTCCCTCTTTGCATTAAAAGACATGGGCAGCTTTTCTCCAGCTTTTCATTTGACCTAAAGCTTTCCTTAATGGGAAATAAAAAGGTTCCAAATCCAAAATTCTCAACCCCTACTTCCTTTAATACCCCACCAAAAATATTCCTGCAATGCTGCTCTCTCTTTGAAATCCTTGAACTACCCTTTTCCATCTACTGTTTGTTTCTGCCTATGAGCCATTAGCTAATTAGATACCCCCCTAAACTCCTTGATCAGCTGCACTTCACATCTATTCATATATATAACGACTGCACCCCACCCCCACGTCAAAGGCTCAGGCATGAACTATCTTGCATTTGATGTGATCACAAGAAAAAAAACGTATAAAGGAGCTTAGATATAATCAAATAAAATGTTTTCATTTGACAGTGATGAAGCTGAGGACCAAAGAATAAGATGACTTTCCTAAAGCCACATAACTAGTTAGTAGCCTCAAATCTTTTTTGCCTTCTGCTTTTTCAGAATCAGAGACCTGAGTCAACTTTTAAGCATGTATTTAAACAGAGACTTAAACAGATATAAAGGGATGTGTCACATGAATATACTGGGATTATTTAGACCAAGTCTAATCTAAAATTATTTCCCATCCTAACTACTGTTTCTTCGCTAACCTCTCAATCATTTGTTCAATGATTCAGTAAACATACAAAGAGATTCCTACTGTGTGCCAGGCACTGTGCTAGTCCTTTGGGGGATACAATAGTGATTGTGACAGACACACTAAGCTCTCCCAAGTCTAATGATCTTCCCATCTCCTCCTTATGAACTCCTCCCTGGCCCTATATTTAATCAAGCCCTATTCCATAACTTCTTCCAAGTCGCAAGGGTTTGATAGACAAACTTGGTTAAGAATTATGCTAGCTGCACACTTATTTACAACAGCTAAAATTAATTTTAAAAACTGGCAATATCAGGTTGCTGGTGAGGACGCAGGACAATCAGAACTCACATACACTGCTGGGGGGGATGCAAACGGTGTGACCACTCTGGGAAAGTCTTGGCATTTTCTTTAAATGTTAACTGCACACTCACCAGCAATCCCACTACTGAATAGCCAGGGCAGATGAACTCTTATGTTGACACAAAAACCTGTACATGATTATTTACAGCAGCATTATTCATAATTGTCCCAAACTGGAAACAGCCCAAATGTTGGTCAGGGGGTGAATGGATTAACAAATTATAGTATGTCCACAGAATGGACTACTACCCAGTCAGTAATGCAGTCAAACGACGGATCTATGCAATCGTTTGAGTTAGTCTCAAATGTATTATGCTGAATGAAGGAGATCAGGCTCAAAGCTATGATTTGTTTTTTTACTGTATGATTTCATTTATACGACATTCTAGGAAAGGCAAAACTGTAAGACGGGGAAACAGATGGTGGTTGCCAAAGGTTAGGGGAGAGGAGAGGGTGTTACTATGATGGGGCAGCACAGGGGAAGTTTGGGGGCTGAGGAAACTGTTCTGACTCCTCACTGCAATGATGGTTACAAGACTATGCATTTGTTGAAACTCATAGAACATCATTTAAAAAGTGATGTTTTTTTACTGTATATAGACTTAAAAATAAGTTTAAAATGATACATGAGCTTTTTAGAATATGCCAGGCTCTGTTTCCATATATTTTACATCCATGTGAACTTGTTTAACACTCCCAATCATCCCACAGTGAAAGTATTTTGATTACCCCACCTCTTGTAAGGATGCTGAGGCACCAACTGGTTAAATACCATGCTCAAGGTTATACAGCTAGTAAATGGCAGAGCTGAGATCTGAACCCAAGTAATTTGGTGTCACAGTCCATGCTCAGTCTAAAATGCCAAACTGTTCTTCTTTTTCAAGAATATTCTGTAATTAAACACACACACTTTAAAACAATTAGTTTATAAAATAAAGATGCCACAATTCTAAACCAAATTTCTAATACCTCGTGCAAAAATTATTCCAAACTTTAGAAGTTCACAGGAACTTCCTAAGGAAACCTAATGCCTTTCTAACCCTAACATTCCCTGGCGCCAACCACGTGCTCACACAGCATACAAAACCTCGAGGGGGCCAAAGACGACGGCCCCAGCTTCCGCTGGAAGCAAGTCTGGTTACATAGCAGGTAAATTAAACATCTACTCTTTTCAAATTCATTAAAATAAAACATATAGGCTACAGCACTGAAAATTGCAAACATTGCAATTTAATATTCCTTGTATAATACTGATGGCACTCTCAAAAAATAAAGCCATTTGGAAAAATAATCATAGCTTTAAAATAGCATATCCATTTTATTGCCAAAAGCAGATAGAGAACACGAAACTGTTGATCATCTTAAAAAGTTATGCCTATTTCAGTGTAACCCAATACCTTTTTCCTCTAAAACCATTTCCCTTTGGTGAGTTAATAAGATCTCTTACCCCACTAACTTCCTAGCTCATAATGTGATTCTGATTCTGATGCTTGCCAATGTTGTCTAATTATCTGTGGTTCAAAAATGATTGCATTGGGCCGACCGAGTGGCTCAGTTGGTTAAGAGTGCACTCTAAGCAACAGGGTCGCTGGTTCGATTCCCACATGGGCCAGTGAGTAGCATCCAAGCTGAGCTGCCACTGAGCTGATGAGACAGAGTACTCTTAGCAGCAAGGTTGCCAGTTCGACTCCCACATGGGATGGTGCACTATGCCCCAGCAACTGGATTGAAAGCAGCGACTGGACTTAGAGCTGAGCTTGTGCCCTCCACAACTAATATTGAAGGACAACAACTTGACTTGGAGCTGATGGGTCCTGGAAAAACACAATGTTCCCCTCCCCCAATTTCCCAACACTGTTCCTCTCCCCAATTCTCCAACAAAAATCTTAATAAAAAAAAAAATTTAAAAAAATGATTGCATTACCAAACAAAGGCTAAATAGAGTACAGAACCAAAACACAGCCCACCTGGACTGCTTACTCAGTTGCATACATTATTCCTGGAGTATGACAATGTGGGAGGATACTCCTGACAATGATTAATGGAAACCATGGGGAATGCCTGTAGTTCCTTGCTCAGAAAGGAAAACACATTTTACTTCATAAAATCGCCTTAGTGATTTTATTCACATAATTCAAATGTTAACTAGTATTTCTTTCATAGGCTAATACTGAAGCTCAGTGTGCTAGAAATTATTGCAATTCAGTGTGATACATGCTATAACAGAGGTATGCAACAGGTGTTTAATAGATCAAAGTGAGGCTAGATGAACTCTGCTAAAAGGGATTCAAGAAGGCATCAGTCTCTTGGAGGATGAGAATTTGGAGCAGGGGAGAGATTACTCCAGGCAGCAACACAAAACATGCCGAGTCACAGAAATTTGAAACAGCATGGCTTAAGCAGGAAACTGTAACTCATTAGACATTAATGGGGTATAGGATACACCCTGGGGAGCTACAAGAAATCACAAAGACTCATGTCCTGGGGACAGAGTGCACACACCCGGGCCAGGAGAGCCACGTTCAAGGTGACACCTTTAGCATCCCACCATGTGTGGGGAAAAAACCTAAGGCATATGACTCCTGCTTTAGGAGAAATGTTAACAGTGATACAGGCTGTCTTCACCATAGTCGCCATGGTTTCTGCTTTACAGTGCTTGGACGGGACCTGGCGCGAGCACCATCTGGGCTAGCCACTCAGGTCCAGCCCTCCGTCACCTCCTCACAGTGCCCTGGGACAGCCCCAAGGCCCCCGCCACCGGTCCGGCACTGCACAGCTGCCTCTCCTTAGCTGCCACCATGATGACAGTGTCCTTGCAGGTGTGCCAGAGCTGCCACCAGGCCCCGGAGGCTGAGGCCGCCTGCAACCGCCAGATCAGCCTAGAGCCCTACGCCTCCTACCTCCACCACTCAGTGTCTTTACTACTTTGGCTGTGATGGTGCAGCTTTGAAGAACTTTGCCAAACATTTTCTTCATCAGTCTCATGAGGAGCACGACCATGCCGGAAAACTGATGAAGGACCAGTGAAGTGGCCCTTCTTCCAGGATATCAAAAAACCAGACCGTTGACGACTGGCAGAATGGAATGTGTGTTCCACTTGGGGAAAAGTGAATCAGTCACTACTGGAATTGCACAAACTGGCCAGTGACAAAAATGACTCCCATTTGTGTGACTTCACTGAGACTCATTATCTGAATGAGCAGGTGAAATCCATCAAAGAATTGGGTGACCATATTACCAACTTGTGCAAGATAGGACCCCCCCCCCCTTATCTGGCATGGCAGATCATCTCTTTGACAAGCACACCCTGAGAGCCCGTGATGAAAGCTAAGCCTTTGGTTGGCTTCCAATAGCCACAGGGGTTCACCAAAGCAGTACGTGCATGTTGGGGTTACCTTTACCTTTCCTGTAAGTTGTACCAAATCATGTACTCAAGTTATTTCATTTGTATTGTATCATTCCTTCAAATAATTTGGTCACCTCCCCCACCCCAGAAAAAAGTAGTGATATGGTACATATAAGCATGGACTCAATCAGTATACAAATTAGTTTCATTGAGCCTTAAGGGCAAAGAGCTTCTCTACCCTGTAAAAGAGACAGTGCATGGGGCATGGGGCAAAAATCCCAGCACTGATGGATACTGGTATCAGAGAGGTCTGTGAGCCAGGATCATATGACCCAGCTCTACCACTCATTGCCTGATGATGGTGACCACAGCACTTAACCTGGATGTTTACAGGTGAGGAAGCTGGGGAAAACACTGCCAACGGCCTACCTTTTAAGCACCTACTATTTGCCAGGCACTTTAAGGAAGGCTCTTGATATTTACGTATTTAACACCCACATAGTAAACTACCCATGAACAACTCAAAGGTCCCTGACATGAAAGTAATGTGCAACTTTGCTGAAACTCAAAGTTGAAATTTCAATACAACAAGGCTGATGTCAAAAACAAACAAATCATTAGGTAGTTATAATCTGGCCAACTGTCCAGTATCCTAAACTCAATAGGCCTTTATTCTGTTCTACTTAACCCCTATGCACTCAGTGGAGGAACTGATATGCCACAGTGGAACTGTAAATTTGAGGTTGTAAAGGATCCCACCAATACCTGCAGAGTCCTGCCAGACGCCATGACTGTGGTGAGCCCTTGACTGTGGTTTTCCAAGACTCATTTACTCATGAACTTGCCCACTACCTTCCCCAGAAAAGGATCTAGTCACCTCTGGGACGCTGAGGTCAGACTATCTCCCAGAGGCTCTGTACTTCTAAGAGTCTTCACTTTTTATGGCCAAGTAATATTCCATTGTATAGTATATGTACCACATCTTCTTTACTCAATCATCTATTGATGGGCACTTAGGTTGATTCCATATAATGGCTATTGTAAATAATGATGCACCAATAATGACTTTTAAAATATTCTACCAATGGCTAAAGTTAGATATTTTTTTTAATTTTTATTTTTTTTTAGCTGAGCCATCTTGCCACCTGTTGGCAGCTCAGCAGCAGCTCAGCTCTGGCTGGGCATCGAACTGCTGTTGCTCAGAGCTCAACTCGCACTCTTCAGTGAGCTCTTAACCAACTGAGCCACTCGGCCGGCCCAAAACTTAGATATTTTTGCCAATCTGCACACATAACATAAATCATACACTGTTCTAATTAAATGATACATTAGCAACAACAAAAATGTTTTTAGTGATTACCATCCTTGGTGAAAACAGGGAAAGAACAGAGCTTTCACTTTTAATTCATGTACTTTTATATTACTCTATTTTTTAAACAAAGAATAAGCATATTACTTTACAATTAAAAATATTTTACCTGGTTTGGTCCCACATATGAGGGCCAGTGACACTGCTCCCCCCAAAAAAATGTTTTAATTATAAAAATTTGGAGAACACATTAATAAATCCAGGTTAGGATTCTCTCTCTTTGTTATAATCCCTAGTCAAATATTCTACTAGAAAAAACAATCTTTGGGAATCAGTTGAGACAAATACATGAGACAAGTGTATAATTTTTCAAAGATTATTCCAAAATAAGCAACATGTTGATTGTGATTCAAGTGACAAAATCAAATACATAAAATGAAAGCGTGAAAACTAATGTCAATTATTGCACATATATGCATATGTAAGAATTATTGCAAAATAATCACTTAGCAATGAAAATAAAAATGTTTTACCAGATAGCTAAAACAATTATAGTCTGATTATTGAGATTACTCTACACTGTGAAAGAATTTAACTATGTTCATTATTTAAATAATTTAAGCCAAACGCTCTTTCTGCATTACTCTTTTAAACTAGATAAAAAGTTCACACCCAGACACAATCATACTGATTTAGTTTTTTCACAAACATAAGTGAAATATTTATGAGCTAATTAATTTCTTTCAAATCCACCAATACACTTTTAAATCCTTGAACACATGTTAATTTTCATGACCTGATTCTAATGAGCACTGCTGCATTTTTCGGAATTTAGAAACATAAACACATCTGTCTCGCCTGATGGTATGCTCCTTTATTCCCCAATGTGAACTGAATTTGTTTTCCTTTCAACTCTCAAAAGACAATGGCTCATAGCTAAATTTAACATTCAATTCCAGAAGCAAAGATTATGGTTATTATTATATCTTTCTCTTCTTACAATCTTTTATTTTTATTCTTATTAGCATTATGACATAGACATTTTATTGTAAATCACTTGAAATTCTTATAGGAAGCAGACAATGTATTAAAAAAAATTTAAAAGAATGCCACCATTAGTGAATTATTCACCTTTACCTGTTTTACTAAATTAAAAAAAAAAAAAAGTCTCTCCTAAAGCATAGCGTTGGGAAATCACTAAAAAATTTTATTTTATTTTAGGGCCAGCCGAGTGGCATGGTGGTTAAGCGCTGGCTTGGGAAGTCAGCGGCCCCGGTTCGGTCCCACATATGAGGGCCAGTGACACTGCCCTCAAAAAAAAAAAAAAAATTTATTTTAGAATTTATGGTGAAGATATCCTGAAGATAAAAAGGCATTCTCCTTTAATAAGCACACAAAAATAAGCCCAAAAGACAGAACTAATACACCTTTCCATATCAATTAAGGGTTCATGGCCGGCCGAGTGGCGCGGTGGTTAAGCGCTGGCCTGGGAAGCCAGCGGCCCGGGTTCGGTCCCACATATGAGGGCCAGTGACACTGCCCTCAAAAAAAAAAAAAAAAAAAAAAAAAAAAAATCAAAAAAAAAAAAAAAAAAAAAAGGGTTCATGAGGCAGGCAGGGGAAGCTGAAAAGACAATGGCACCTTTACCTGTTTGGGAAAATGGTACAAACAGTAACAGGAAAGGGACAAACTAGACAATTTCATACTTTGGGAAGCAGCACAAGAGAATAATACTTTCCCAAATACAAAAAGAAAGTCCAAGGTAAGCAGGCATTCTAAGTTTAGAGCTCTTAGACAAAAATGAAATCAGTTTACCAATTTTGATAAAACACAATAAGATAGTTAAAGAGCAGAAAGGGGTCAAACCTCAAATCTACCCAGAACGAAGCAAAAAGAACTTTGAACAATCGACTGGATTTCAGTAAACAAGTCTGTTAACTCCGGGGTGGCGGTGCGGTAGTGGGGGGGCGGGGTTAGTGAGAGTTCTTAGAACTGTATAAGGACATTCTAGGGTTGTATAAAAATGACACTACTTACCTTTTGAAGTTTAGTGAGAGAAGAAATTATCTGTACAACTAGAGTTCTCTAAACTCTGATGTAATTCTTTTACTTAAAATGTATTCAGAAATTAATACATAGGAGAGTATATACTTTATGACTCTTTTATCTACAAGTTCACAAACAGAGGAACTAATTTATAATGTTAGAAGGATCACGGTAATCCTGAGAGATATGGAGTAGTACCTGGAAGGAGCACCCGGGGTATTCAAGGGTTTTGGTAATGCTCTGTTTGATTTGGATGATATACATGGTGTATTCATTTTACAAACATTCACTGAACTGTATACTTGTGATTTATGCCCTTTTCTATATGTATCTTATATTTCAACAATATTACCAAAAAGTTATATCTGTATAAAAACTTAAACTGGATACTTTATAAGTAATTCAATTTGATATATACAATTTACAGGAAGAAAATACAAAAGGTAAATAAATATAGGGAAATGTTCAACCTCACTATTTTCAGGAAAATGAAAATTAAAACAACACCATTTTTTTCTCACAGATTGGCAAAATGTCTGTTTTGTCTTCGATATTCTCAAAATCATTTGTTGGTGTCTTTGCCACAGCTGGAGGCAGTACAAACTTTACAGAGCAAACTGCTAAGTAGCTATTGTAATTTTGACTATGCCTACCCTCATGGATTCCATCTCAGTATCTATCCTAGGGAAATACTCAAGTGCAAGTATAAAGGTGTTTCATTGCAGCATTGTCTATAACAAAAAAATTAGAAACGTAAATGTCCATTAATGGGGGAAGGGCTAAATAAACTGGGGTACATTTCAACATCATAAAACATTACACAGTAGCTGGAAAGAATGAAGTCAAGCTATATTTTCTAAAATGAACAACTCTCCAAGATATACTGCTAAATGAACAACTCTCCAAGATATACTGCTAAATGCAAAAGAGTAGGATACTATTTTTGGAAGGAGGGAACCACATCTCCCCACTCCAGTAAAAAAAAACCCACGCTGTATGGTTTACATAGATACACATAAGCACACATAAATTTGTGTAATAGAAAGATTCACGCCAATGTTACTGTGACCACCTCTATGACGATGGAACAGGTTGTAACTAAGGATGGTAGTCAAAGGGGAACAGACCTTTCCGGAATGTTTTAAAAAGGGAACATTTCCATTTGATACCTACATAGGAAAAAGGAAAGAAGGGATAAAAGGAGAGAGAAAAGGAGAAGGGACGATTAAGTGTAGCCAAAATAAATCAGCTTGCCAGTAATGCCAGTTATGCCTATTTTTCCATGATCCCCTGATCAGTTAAAATGATTAAATTTTGAGGTAGAAATAACCCATACCTCGTGGTCAAATTACTGTTTACCACACTTTAAATTCAAAATAAGTTTTTAAAAATTAAAAACCACTGAAAGCATAAGTTGAGACAGGAATGACAAAGTACCCTAAGTAAACTAAGGCACACTGGCACCTCTACCCAAAAAGATCCCTGGCCTAAAAAATGTCACTCAAGACGATCCTTCAATTTACTTTAGAGCATTTACGTCTGCTAACTTGAAGTTTAAGTCCATGTTTTGCTTTTCCCTTCAGGAGACACAGAGCTAGCCAGTAAAATGTATAATTAAAGAACGAAGTGATGGACATAGACTGTCAGAAAGCAAACAAAAAGTTTACTAAAATACTTCCTCTACAGAAAATGAGCCCAGGGTATATATTGTCTTATTCATTAAATAAAGTTCTAGCAAAAAAACCCACAATTATTTAAAAAGTTAGCTAAAACAGAATGTTCACTTCTGAATATATCCATGTCTACTTTAGTTAAAAGTATATTCTTGGGCCGGCCAAGTGGCGCAGTGGTTAAGCAGCCAGCGGCACCGGTTCAGGTCCCACATATGAGGGCCAGTGAGACTACCCTCAAAATAAAAAAATAAAAAATAAAAAATAAAGCCATATTCTTAAAGAGAGAGAAAAGGGGAACAGTTCAAGTATCAGTGTAAATTTACCAAGTTGTTTCAACCGTTTCATTCAAACAGAGAACAGCTACCAATTAGAGTCATTCCACAATCATTTAAACTCACATAATATTTGCACTATTAAACACTAACCATCTTCAAATAAGAGTCTTTATCATCCTGGGTCGTCGTATCATCCAGGTGAAGAGAGAAGAACAAATTTGAAAAGAAAGGAGGCAGAGGGAAGCAATACAAGGTATGATCAAAAAATGCAGTCAATGTTTAAATTTTAAAAAATTATTTACAATAAGACACATTGCCATTAATCCCCCTCATCATTCTTGCCACTTTCCGAACACACTTATCTCATCATTCTTGCCACTTTCCAAAGCAGTTCTAGAAGTCCTCTTTTGTGAGTGTCTTTAGTTACGCTGTCATGGTTGCCTTAATGTCCTGAATCGATTCAAAACATTTTCCTTTCATGGTCATTTTGACTTTGGCGAAGAGCCAGAAGTCGCAAAGTGCCAGATCTGGTGAATAAGGTGGACGAGGACACACTGTAATGTTTTTTATTTGACAGAAATTGCCATACCAAAAGCAATGTGTGACACAGAACCTTCCCATTGTAATCAACAAATATGGTGAATGCTGCTGCTGAGTACCATCCAAGGGAAGGGCAGGGATCTTTAATACGGGCAATGGTACGGTGAACCTTCGTAACCGCGTGTGACAAGTTTCAACTTGTTTGGTGCAGTCAGTCGGGTGTGAGCTATGGTTGAGAGAAGGTGTGTTTTAAAGTGTGCCATAAATCATTCTCCATGATGACAATACTATGTCACGCATCGCTTCTGGTATGGCAATTTCTGCCAAATAAAAACATTACAGTGTGTCTTCATCCACCTTATTCACCGGATCTGGCACCATGCAACTTCTGGCACTTCCCCTAAGTCAAAATAATTCAGGGCACAGAGGCAGCCATGACAGCACTGCTAAAGACACTCACGAAAGAGGACTTCCTGAACTGCTTTGGAAAGTGGCAAGAACGATGGGATAAGTGTGTTCAAAGCAAGGGGGAGTATTTTGAGGGGATTAATGGCAATGTGCCTTTTACTGCAATATTTTTTTAAATGTAAACATTCACCATATTATTTGATCATTCAAGGAAGCATACATTAAATGTCAAATTCATGAAAAATCTGTATGTGCAACAATCAGTTTGTAAAATTTTAGAAGCCTAGAGCTAGAATTAAGATCACCAAGCTTTAAACATCTTTTGGTTTCACAGATGATTCTCATTACACCAATGAAGAAAGTGGGGAGCAGAAAACTTAAGGGACCTGACTTGTGTTCACAGTGGCACAGCCAGTGGTGAGGAAGCTAGGCTAAGCCCTCCTATCTCCAGTTACCAGCTCAGTGCTGTTTCCATTAGAAAGGGATCATAGGTACCTAAGACAATCAACTAAAACATTCAGAGGAATTAAGATGCAAAGATGGCCTGGGCCTGGAGGAAGAATAGTACTCAGTCAAGCTAGGACAAAAGAGAAAAGGAGGTTGATCTCTCGACATTATTCTTTATGGTGCACATTGTACAGTGATGGGTTAATCACAAGGAAGTTTTCCCCACATCTCAGGATTTCTGTTGGGTTTTGTTTCTTCCAAATTGTTTCCAACAGTATGAATTATTAACAGCAAGTATTTTTTAAATGAAAATGTCACCAATTTTTTTCTGTGTAAATGGCAAGCACACTCACTATAGTTCAAAAATTTCCTGTTATTACACAAGGTTTCCTTATAAGATATAAAAGTTAAAACCACATACACCCACACTAAGTGGAACACTATTATATGGAGCCATTTCAGAAAGACTGGTTAGTATAACTATTATATCATATCTATTCCCAGTTATTCAAGATTAACTTCCTTGTTGAAATTACTTATTATAGTCCTCCAAATGTTAAATATAGAGTACAATATAACCCAGCAATTCCACTCCTAGATATGTATATACCTAAGTAAATGAAAATATATGTCCACACAAAAACGTATGCATGAATGTTCACAGCAGCACAATTCATAATAGTCAAAAAGTTGAAACAACCCAAACAAAAGTGGTATAGCCATCAGTGGATATCATGTGACAGAAAAAAAGGAATGAAGTACTTGATATATGCTATAACATAGATGGACTATGAAAACATTAAGTGGAAGAAGCCAGTCACAAAAGTTCACATATTGTATGATTTCATTTATATGACATTTCCAGAACAGACAAATCTACAGAGACAGAAAATATTGGGTTGTCGGAAAAGTCGTGACATATTTTTTCTATGTTTTCCATTGCAAAAATGCGTCATGACTTTTCTGACAACCCAATATTATAGATTAGTGGTTCCCTAGTGGAGGCAGGTGGAATAGGGGTGACTGCTAATGAGTATGAAGTTTGTCTGGGGTAAAAATAAATGTTCTAAAGTTAGATAGTGGGGATACATACACACCAGTGTAAACAATCTAAAAACCATTGCCTTGAACATATTAAATGGGTGAATTGTATGGTATGTGAATTATACCTCAAAACAAAAAATGTGAATTAGCTGGGAGATTACCAAGGCATGAATAACTCTAACCAACTCTACCTTGAAAGTTATGAATGCCAAAGGAAGAGAATTATAAGGATGTCTACCACCCCAGAAATTAAAGACAAGAGTATATACAAGTAAAGCCAGAGGGGGGAAAAAAAAGGGAACCAAAAACTAGACATAATGAAATTATTGAACAGAGAATTTAGATAGAAATAGATCAAAATATTACCAGTTGCTGTCTCTGCATAGTGAGTTGGGTGTTTTCTCAAATTATGTACAAAAAGTGTTATTTTTATATAATTTTTAAAAAGTCCCAACAACATTTATTTCAAAGGAAAAAATTAGGAGCCAGGATTCCTTATACTTAGGGATTGGATAGGGTCCATCACTAATACATCATTGAGGGTAGATTAAACCACTAATGAAAAGTATGAAATGTGAATTATAAAATATAAAGACACTGGTACAATGTTTTCCATATGTAAGAGTTGATATTCTAACAATAACTTTTTTCCTAATATAAATCACTTCTTTTCACTGGAAGGCATAAAATACCACTGTTTCAGTGGAGCATGTAAAAAGTAATTTGACTGGACAAGGAATAAAATATTTTTCTTCCTGTTTCACATTAAAATTCGTCAAAATAACACAAACTGATCATATTGTAATCAAATTCCATAGTTATGCCATTACCTTTAATAAGACATTTTTAAAGTTACAGGTTAATACAAAGTGAATGAAAACACCACTCTTCCGTCAAATAAAATAGTCAACTATCATTCATAGTATTTTTTTCTTTTGATAAAAACAAAATGCAAAAATACTGTAGAAAGGAAACTGATTTAAAAATGTCTTATTAAAGGTAATGACAAGGGCCGGCCAAGTGGTGCGGTGGTTAAGCGCTGGCTTGGGAGGCCAGTGGCCCCGGTTCGGTCCCACATATGAGGGCCAGTGACACTGCCCTCAAAAAAAAAAAACAAAAAACAAAAAAAAACACCTCACACAGGTAAAGGTAATGACATTTGTGTAGCACAAATGCCAGACTATAAGAGAAAGGAGAAATCCATGATCCAGGCAAAAAACAAACAAAAAAACCCCACCAAAATAGTATCCAAGTGACAGGTATCTTCTAAAATGAATTTTACAGATGAAGAAATGTGTTTGTGCCCTAGGTCAGAAAGCCAGAAAAATGGGAACCCTAGAGGTGGCCCAGAACCTACAGGATGTCCCAGAGTTAGTACACGTGTCCAGAAATCTACCACCTACACACTATCCCGCATAAAAACCTCAAGAAACTCCATCAACTAACTGGGAAACTGCTCATGTCAGGGGCAGTGCCAGGGATTAAAGATATAAGGTGCTGTGGCTACATCACAAGAGCTTCCTTAGCCAACGGATTAATTCAGAAAGAGTAACCCCAATATATTATCTGTACCTCCACAGCAAGCAGTAAGTTAAGAATACCCAGTTAACTACCTCATTTAAAAATGAAAAATGTTGGTCCGGCCGAGTGGCGCAGTGGTTAAGCACTGGCTTGGGAAGCAAGCGGCCCTGGTTCGGGTCCCACATGAGGGCCAGTGACACTGCCCTCAAAAAAAAAAAAAAAAAAGGAAAAAGAAAAATGTTCTCATAAATATATTTTTGGAAACACCATGAAGCAAATACATTTTGTACCTACTGACTGTTGACACAACACCCCTGGTTTCATCAGCCATTAGGTTCATTCTCCTCTTATTAGGGTGGCTTCCGAATCACTAACAAGGTAGTACAGCAGATCACAAAACCTGGGTGCCCGGCTCCAGCTCTACTGACCACGCTTGTGTAATTCTGAGAAGCAATCCCAAGCCCCACTGTCCAATACCCCTTTCTCTGCCCTTTCACCCCCAACCCTCACCCTCTTTAACTATGAAATGAGAAAACTGGGTCTAGATCATGGCTATCTATGGAACAGTGCTCCCCTAGGAGCATTTTAGAAATCTGCTGGGTGGCTCTTGGTTTCTTTACTGTCTTCTAGCATACTCATACCTCATGTTTTATTTTCCTTTATATTACACTTAGGGTATCATACTGATTTATTTTAATTATGTAAGTTAAAAAAAATTCATTAACTATAAATTTCATTTCAGGACACTAAAGAAAGCTTTACAAAATACTTATTATGAAAAGGGGGCTTTGGGTTAGACAGAATTAAAAATTAATTAACTAGAAGATCTCAAAGGTTCTTTCCAGGCCTATAATTTACTTATTCTATTAATATTTTGAACACTAATAATGATAAGGACAGTGAACATGATGATTTGTGGGCAAGGACAAAAAAGTACTAAATCTCTTTCTGCACTTGATTAAATAATTAAATTTGTAGAAAAGTAATTCTATCCCATCACCTAGGACATTATTTATCAGAACACTGTGTACTTATAAAAGGTAAAAATGTGTTAAAAAAAAAAGTCACTTATAGTAGGAACTTTGGAATACAAATTCAAAAGGGAGCCATGGGATTGGCAAAGATTCAGCCCATATGTCCCAATCATCAATTTCAAAAATTACATTTTAATGAAATGGGCACAATGTGAAATGAACCCTGAAATACTAAGATAAAGTTAAATAGATTTGGTATATTCCCCTCCATCCCAAAACACAGAAACTGATGAAACATTTCAAATGACATTTATCAAAAAGTTATTAAAGCAGAATGGTGATGCTTTGAGGATCAGCCTTCCCATTCTGGGAGCTTGGGGTAAGCGGTGAGGGAGCAGACCAGGTATCAAGGGGACACGATATCCCTTTACTAAGCTATTTCAAAAGTCATTCCAAAACTTATTCCAAAAATAAACCATATTATTCATAAAATATATTTTTTAAAAATTGGTAGAATACCTACTATGGACCAGGCCATAATTACACACACATGCACAGACATGCATACACATGTGTACTTATATTTCTTTATATGATCACATTTGATTGCCCTAACAACCCTTCAAGGTAGATTTTATTGTCCAGTTTTTCTTATGAAGAAAATGAGGCTAAAAGACATTAAATAATGCAGATTTCCACCCGTCAGGACCATAGAGAAAAGAAGCGTTTCAAAAGTAAGCCTAAAAGCTCTGAGTCAGGAGGAAAAAGTTGTTAAAGGTTACACGAAATTGAGTCTTGAAGAAAAATCCGGTTAAGCTTCGCCTACTGACATAATATTATGTATAAAACTACTTTTTATTAAGTACCTGGCACTTCTCTGTGCTAAGTACTTTCACATAATTATCTTATATGATATTTCTCATAATTTACCTTTGTTGATATATTTGATAAGATATTTATCTTTTCATAGCCTCCACTAATCCGACCATAAAGAAAAAAAAGGAAAACAGACCAGTGGCTGCCAGAGGTTAGGGAGAGGATGTGACTATGAAGGGATAGATAGTACAAGTGAGTTTTCTGGAGTGATGAATTATTTATTCTGTATTCTAATTATTGTGGGGGTTACACAAATCTATACATATTGTAACACCCATAGATATACATCAAAAGAAAAAAAAGTCAATTAAAAATTTTTTTACAAACAATCCAATTAAAAAATGGGCAGAGGACCTGAATAGATATTTCTCCAAAGAAGACATACAAATGGCGAATAGAAGTATGAAAACAATGTTCAACATCACTAATCATCAGAGAAATGCACATAAAAATCACAATGAGATACCACCTCACACCAGTAAGAATGGCTATCATCAACAAGACAAATAATGAGACAAATAATGACAAATGCTCGAGAGACTGTGGAGAAAAAGGAACCCTTATACACTGTTGATGGGAATGCAGATTGGTGCAGCCGCTATGGAAGGCAGTGTGGAGGGTCCTCAAAAAATTAAAAATAAAATTACCATATGATGCAGCAATCCCTCTCTTGGGTATCTACCCAAAAAAATCTGAAAACATTTATCTGTAAAGATATATGTACTCCGATGTTCACTGCAGCTTTAGTTACGGTGGCCAAGACATGGAAACAACCAAAGTGTACTTTGATAGATGATTAGACAAAGAAGTTGTGGTATATATACACAACGGAATACTATTCTGCCATAAGAAAAGATGAAATACTGCCATTTGCAATAACACGGATGGATCTTGAGATTATTATGCTAAGCGAAATAAGTCAGACAGAAAAAATTGAGAACCATATGATTTCACTGAACAGAAAACAATAAAAGAACAAGAAAAACCAACAAAGAAACAAAACTCACAGACACAGACAATAGTTTAGTGATTACCAGAGGGTATCAAATACATGGTGATGGAAGGAGAACTGACTCTGGGTGGTAAATACGCAATGTGATACATAGATGATGTATTACAGAATTTACACTTTAAATCTATGTAACTTTGCTTACAATTGTTACCCCAATAAACTTTAAATAAATTTTTAACTGCATTTCCTCTACAGCATGATAGAGAAAATGGTATGTACAGAATATTTCTCCCAGACTTCATTTCCTTTCAATGCCACAGAGTATGCTTTTAGCTCATTTAAAAAAATAGTAACTCTGTAGAAACATTTTCGTCCATAATTCAGCTTTTTATGAAGATTCTAATGAAACAACTATAAGCTTATCTTTTTAAAACATCAACAAATTCTCTTGAATAGCATCATTTTAAAAAGTCAAGTTACTGTAACATATAAAGACTTTACAAAAGTAAATGCCTTCCAAATTTCTTTGTGAGTTCTGCTACATGAAACTATATTTAAATTAAGTAATAAGAAGTCTCTACTGACAACCATTTCAAAATCAGTAAGGAGAAGGAAGAAATTACTCAATAATGTACCAAGCATTACTATTCTTCAGAAGCTCTTATCTCACTGGACAATCTCTACCCCTGGAACGGAGACATCTTTCCAAATTTACAGAGAAAGAACATGGCATTCAGCAGATTAAACAATGTAGACCACAGTTGCCGGACTAATGAGATAGTGGAGCCAAGATAAGCCAGAGCTTTAGCATAAGAGCAAGTTTTAGTGTGCCCTGTAAATAAGGGTATAAATTCAGAGTATGTGTAAATTCATAAATGAAATTAACACTCAATGCAAAATACTGATTTGTCATCTCCAAAAATAGACACCTGTCAAGTATTTGCTATGTGATATAAAATTCTTCCAACCAGGAAGTCTGAGACGATGCTAACAAGGCAGTTTTATGCACTGGATTTCACCAATAACAAAAACAAAACAAAACAAAAAACCTCTCCAGTATTTCTTGTTACCAACAACTAAAAATAGCTAGCATGCTAAGTCAAGAACATAACGTATTAGTGAAATAGTGATATCCACTGCATAATCAGTAACTCAGGGATAAACGATAAACCCACAGCTTTCTTTTTCTCCCTTCAACTCTAAACAACTTAAGGAATCCAAATTCCTATACCTGGAATTCCAGGTCTTCTACAATCTGACCTAAATTAATACTTGAAAAATTTCCAAACTATTATATTTATCTTTTTGACACTTCTCTCTAGCCATGGCTGAATTCTTCCTGTTCCCTAAGCTCAACGTGTACCTCTTCACAGCTAAGCTCTATACCCTCTTCACTCCACTCAAGGAAATTCAACCCATCCTACAAGACCAGCTCAATTCTCTCCTCCTCCAGTAACCCTTCCCAAACTACTAGTTAAAAATATTTTCTCCTTTCCTCAGAACACCCTATAAGGCTTATTTGTCCATTCACGATGTACACAGTGTTATTGTATTGAACTGATATTTATTTCATTTTTTCACATGTGTGATTTCTACAGGACAGAGATCTGTGACATCTATTCTTGTATTATCTACAGCATATCACACCTATGTAGTAGCCAGAAAATATATTTTTTTCTTAATATTAGGTTACAAACTAATTTAGGATGGTACGTAAGTATATTTATATTATATATGTGATACAAATACCTAATATATGCTCAACCTAGACACAGTAATTAGTTTCGCCTTCAAAATGAAAACTTTTAGAACACGTGTTATCTTTCCTTCAGATAATGCCTAAATGATGGCTTCTTGGCAAAAAAAACAAAACCAAAACCAAAATTCCAATGGCAAATTCTGTATTTCCTTTTGATACCACTCATTTAAACTATAAAAAGTTTACTGGTTATCATTTGGCAATATACATACATACCTACCTCTTCTTTCTCTCATTTAGGACTCTCAACGACAATACTTGTCCAATAAAAATATAATGTAAGCCACACATGTAATTTGAAGTCTCCTGGTTAGCCACATTTAAAAGAGTAAAGAAAAACAGATAAAATTAATTTTAATAGGTTTAGTAGCCCAATATATCTAAAATAGTATCATTTCAATATGTAATCTAAAGTAAATTACTGATAAGCTCCGTTACATCCATTTTTTTTCATATTACATTTATGAAATCTGCCGTGTACTGGAAACTTACACGGCACCTCAGTCCACCGCCCACGCTGCAAGTGCTCAATGCCATACGCATTTGGTGGATGCCCCTTGACAGCAAAGGTTAATACACTTCTGCACATAGGAGTGTACAGTGCATACTGGTGACTACAAGGTAAGATTACACTAAAATTTTCAGGCTATATTAAAATAAGTTTGTTGAAAAAAAGTAACAAGGATAATTTAGGCATTAAAATTGCAAATGCAAAATGTTAGACTCGTCCAACAGGAAGCAGCAGCGCTTCAAAGGCCTAGTTTCTTGAAACTCTTATTTTATAGATGAAGAAACCCAGAAAAGTAAAGTAACTCGGTGTACCAGTAGGAGCTCCCAGGAAAATCTTTCTGAATTCTAGGCCTTCTACAATGAAGCTCACCCTCTTCAACATCAGGCTCGCCTCTAAATTCGCCAAAGCCGGCGGCCAGATACTCTGGGTTTGAATCCCAGCTCTGCCACTTACTCATAGTAACTATGAAGCTTCTAGCCTGTTACCAACCTCAATTGTACAAACAGGTAACAGTAGTCTGGGTCAAAGGGTCGTGAGAATCAGGTGAGTTAATACATGTAAAGTGCTTGGAGCAGCAATTGGTGCAAAGTACATACTTAGTAAACATTGTTACTATTGTTATTAAAATCCAACTGATGTAGCTAGATTAAGTAGCATCTGGATTAAGTTAAATACAAATGCTTCATCTGAAAGGTAAGAGTGTAACCAGTTTTTTGCAATGTTTTAAGAGTAATGGTAGGGGCCAGCCGAGTGGTGCGTTGGTTAAGAGCTGGCTGGCTTGGGACTCCAACAGCCCCGGTTTGAATCCCACATATGAGCGTCAGTGACACTGCCCTCTACAGCTAAGATAGTGAACAACAGCTCCACCTGGAGCTGGGCTGCTGTGAGACCTGGCAACGGTGTGGGCTGCAGCCCCTGCTGCAGTGGGCTGCCATAGGCTACAGTGAGTGGCCAGCAGCCAACATGAGCGGCTGGCAGCCAGCATGAGCTGCCAAGAGCCACTGTGAGAGGCCGTCAAGAGGCCGGTGACCAATCTGCTTCACCCGAGAAGAGCGCAATGATGATACCAACATGGGCCAGTAAAGAAATGTCCTCCACAACTAGACTGAAGAACAAAATGACAGCAACTTGTCTGTTCCCCTTCCCTGATTTCCCAATAAAAATCTTTAAAAAAAAAAGAGTAATGGTGGGTTTCTTATACATAAGCAGCTGGAGCCCTGAGTGGCTCTTCAAGCCAGGCTGAGGCCACAGGACACTCCTCAACCCCTGAAAAGACCTGTGGGCAAAATTACCCTTTCTTCCTTGACTAGATGACACAGAATCGGTTCCTTCCCCGCCTGCATCTCCACTTATTGATGGAGTAGAAATCCATCCCCTGTCCTTCCCCCCACTCCCACCCCAGATCTTCAGGAGGTAAAGAAGAAACATTACATTTGCTTTTATTTTACTCACACCTCATGAGTTATAATCTCTGCATAAAATCCATTTCACTTGAAAGGGAAAAATAATCCAGCTTATCAAATCTACCTCTGAACTACAAAATTTGTCTTTAATCAGACTAAAATACTTGCCAAGGTCACAGAGTGAGTTACTTACAGAGCTACAGCCAAAGTCAAGTGTTCGCAACTCCAAACTATAATGAGGTTATTTAATAACTTATCAGTGCAAGGGAAAACTGGTCCTGTGGCAAAGAGTATTACAAATTGAGACAAAATTATTTGATGGGTTATTTATTCAAACATAAATTTAGAGTCAATAATTTTAAACACTGTAATAGAGTCTAAAGAATCTCCTTAGGGTCAGTGGGAAGCTGCCTTTAATGAGCACTTATTTAATTCTTTATGGAGATACAATAATGGCATTGGAAAAAAATACAATCGACGACAGAATTCAGGATGTTGAGAATCTAATACAAGCTTTGCACTGACTAGTTATATAACTCTGTTGAGAATCTCATACAACTTTGCAGTGACTACTTACGAAACTCTGAACTCAGACCCTTTCTATCTCTAACGTTCTAAGTATCTAGGAAGAAGAATCTAAGTCCACTCTGCTTAGGTGGGTGGAATCTAGGTGGTACAAAAGAAACACTCATTGGGAGCTAAAGATTATTTACAGAGAAAAAAAAAATGAACGATAATATCTAAGAGCCAGACCCTGAAAAAGCAAGAGCCAGTGAGACAGCCTAACACATAAGACAACTGAGCTGTTTTGAATATAAACCATTAAAAGGGAACAGGAAGCAAGCGTGATTCTAAGAGCAATGCTCTCAGGAACCTGCCATGTTGGTGAGCGATATGGCTGCAAAGTCAGCAAGTCTCAGTCCCAAATCAATCATTACTGAGCATGAAGCCACTGCTTTCCCCAAGTTATAAATGGATCATGCTGTTATTTTAGCAGCAAGCTACGATGATTGCATATACATGACCACATTCTAGCGTTGGAATTTTTTTTTTTTTTTTGAGGGCAGTGTCACTGGCCCTCATATGTGGGACCCGAAATGGGGCCGCCGGCCTCCAAAGCCAGTGCTTAACCACCGCGCCACTCGGCCGGCCCTACTGTTGGAATTTTTGAAAACTCACAGCCAAAGTACTCTGATACAAATTTACTAAGATTCATAATGATTACTGTGCTTCCCAGGACCTAGGTTTAACTGGAACAGAATTCACATGATTTGCTGTAATAACTACTAGCACACAATTAAACATCTCTAAGATGAGCAATAGGAAGGAAGAATGTCCCTAGTTTGATGCTGAGGACTTTTAAAGTTTTGAGGGTTTTCTTCATAATGGCTTTATGAGTTATACTTCACATACCATAAGCTTTACACATTTAAAGCGTGCATTTCAGTGTTTTTTAGAATACTCACAAAGTAGTACAACAATCACCACAATCAATTTTAGCACACTTTCATCAAGCTCATCTCAGCTAGAAGAGGACTTGTGGTCTCCTCTATTTAATATCTTTTTCTAGTTACCCACATAATTTCTAGTCATCTGGTTCAGGTCTTAGCCCACAGGTCACTTTCTCAAGACGCCTTCCCGGCCACCCAATTGAAAACTGTAACACTAACCTCAAGCATCATTCTATCACCTGCCACCTATCACCCCCCACTTTTATTTTTTCCAGATACTGATCACACTTAGCATTCCAAATGTTTTACCTGTTTATTGTCTGTAAATACCAGAGAGTAACAATTTTTGTTTTATTTACTATTGTACCCCCAGGACATAACACCTTGTAAAAGTGTAATGTTTATAGAAGGGGAAAAGGGAGGGAGAGGTGAGAAAAGGACGTGGCTTCACTGCTACAAATTTCATTAAGATCTTTGTTCTAATTTATTAAATTATGGGTTTTCTATAACATATTTCTCCTCTAGAATGAAAGTCTAACCAGAGAAAACAAAACTAAATGAAGTTAACCAAATTTAGCACTACTGCATACACCAATATCTATGCCTTATTTTAAACACTTGTTCCCAACATTTCATTCCTTCTGGTCTTTACTGAGTGCCTAAACTGTGTACCATAGAGAACAGAAAAGAAGTATCAAAGTCACTTTCTTCCAAAAGCCTATACAGTCTTTATGAACAAGACATGCACAAATTAAATGCATGCTGCCTTTTTTTCCTGCTTTTCTTTTTAACTACTAAAAAAATGTGAATAGCAAATACCTAATAAGTACCATAGAATTTTGGGAGAAATAAATAATAATCCAAGTGAAATGGAATAGTCAGAAACTGCCTCCTACAGTAAGTAGTGTTATTATAGTAGGTGAAAGTAAGGTAACAAATAGAAGCAAACTTAACACAATAGTTTATTTCTTGCATATATAATGGTAGCAAAGTAGAGAGCAAGTTTCAGATTGGTAGGCAACTCTCTTCCACACAGTTATTCAGGGATCCAGGTTCCTTCCAATGGTTCTGCTTTCCCCAACTTCCACATTATGGTGCCCAGCCAGCAGAAGAGGAAACAACACAGAGAACCACAGCCTGCTCACATTCCACTGGCTAGGATTCCGTCACATGGGAAACAAGAGTTACCTCCAGGTTCCGGAAGAAGAACAAATTTTGACAGACAGCTAGTAATCTCTGCCACAAAGAGGATCTGAAATGAACCATGAAGGATGGATGGAATGAATCCAGGAAAAAGGGAACAATGACATGGATGAAAACAAGCAACTCAAAACTTAAGTAATAGTATGTCTGGATCTATTCTGAAGAGTAGTGAAAGAAGATGAGGCTGGCTTGGTCAATGGTTCCCCAATGTAAACTAAGGACCAATCTCAATGTATGTCAAAGTTTCTACCAGTCTACAATGAAGTAAGAAAAATAAGTACACATTGATAACCTGTTAAGAATGCTAAATTAATTTTATTATTATATACATATAACTCAACTTTCTATGACTTACATACAATGTGATATTATAAAGTTAAAATTTCAGGCTTTAATTTTTACAGTAAAGAAAGTTATGCCTTTCCGGCGGTGCCGACCTCCCCAAGAGAACATGCCTCTCGCTAAGGATCTCCTTCATCCCTCTCCAGAAGAGGAGAAGAGGAAACACAAGAAGAAGCACCTGCCGCAGGGCCCCAATTCCTACTTCATGGACGCAAAATGCCCAGGATGCTTTAAAATCATCACCGTCGTTAGCCAAGCACAAACGGTAGTTTTGTGTGTTGGCTGCTCCATGGTCCTCTGTCAGCCCACAGGAGGAAAAGCGAGGCTCACAGAAGGATGTTCCTTCAGAAGGAAGCAGCACTAAAAGCACCCTGAGTCAAGGTGAGTGAGGAAGTATCCCAATAAACACATTTTGGATTAAAAAAACAAAGGAAGTTATTCAACATGGCATTTAAGGCTATCAACAGTTCTAAGATAATGCCCTTTCCTGACTATAACAAATTCAATCTTTGTCCTGTAAGCAATGTTGATTTACTTTCACTTTCCAGTTTGTTATATATTTTTTAATACTTTAACATTTTCTAACAAACCTGTACTTCTTTGGAAATTAGAACAGACTGATTAGTCCTAAATAGTCTTAAGGGTTTAAATATAAAAAAACAGGAGTTAACTGAGGGTGGGCAGAAAGTCTTACAAATAAATATAAACTATGCTCAGAATACATGCCCCAAAGACTGAAAAAAAAAAAAAAGTTGATTCTTCTGGACCCAGATTGAAATTCTGTATAAACATCTACCATGTATGACTAAAAAGGGTAGTTTAAGAAAACAGTGAATTTGCAAATTAAAAAACAATCTATTACATTAACCCCAAATTTCCTTTTCTGAATAACTACTTTTAATCTAAAATTGGTATATTATTCTTAATATTTACCAAAATGTTAGTTACCATTTTAGCAATAAAGAAAGCAAAATGTTCTTTCTACTAGAGAAATTCAAATGTCATCATTCAACTATGAAATAAGAATTTTATTTGGAATAAAGGAATGTTAACTTTAAACACTAAATAAGTAAACAGTTAAGAATTACTGTGACCAATGGAAATATGTACTTATTAAAGACAGAAAGCTAATTCCTAGCCTCTAGCAAAACCAAAGCTTTATAAAAATCACTTTTTCTACCTTTTCCCCTATATAACCCTAATGGCAAGGGTTGAAAAAGATGACATGGCACAGCATGCCTCCTTAAAAATGGAAAAAAAAAAAAGCTGCCAGAGAAATTAACATGGTGCAAATCCCATTTATTGGCAACCTGGTGTATGCTTCAATAAGTTCCAAACAGTCCTGTAAATGTTAGTCATGTATCTTTACATTCAACTAGGGGGGTAACCAAATCAGATGAAAGCAACCATACAATGAAAACTTTTCTGCTCATAATTTCTAAAGTAAATAGTTTCCAATAGCAGCCAATATCTCTTATGACAACGCTTTCCATGCAAAATATTCAAGTATTCCTTGGTGAAAGATCAGACTAATTATTATCATTATGAAATTATTATTGTATAGTTATAAAAAACTACTTCTACCATATTAACAGCCTGTTAAGGTTTGGATAATTTAATTAGTTTCTAAAGAATTTTCTGATTAACTGCGAGTTACTGCTTTTTAAAAATTTAATGCATAACATACTATTACCATGGTAAAAGACATGAACAGTTACTTCTACAAATAGAATTTGTTTGCTAAAAATCAGTTACCACACATTTGAAAAATGAAATATTTGATGAATAACCCAACTTAATTATTTAAAAATAAATCACACTTTTTAAAAAAGCGTTGGTTAAGAGCTGGCTAGGGACACCAGCTCTGAGCAAAAGGGTCCCAGTTCGGATCCCCCACGAGGGTCAGTGACGCTGCACCCTCTACAGCTAAGATGGTGAACAACAGCTCGACATGGAGCTGGGCTGCTGTGAGTCACTGGAAACAGCATAGGCTGCAGCGGGGCTGCAGTGGGCTGCCATGAGCTACCGTGAGTGGCTGGCAGCCAATGTGAGCTGCCAAGAGTCGCCGTGAGCAGCCGTCCAGTGGCCGGGGACTGATCTGCCTCACCAGAGAAAAGCACAATGATCACAATACCAACATGAACCAGTGAAGCGACCTCCTCCACAACTAGACTGAAGAACAAAAGGACAGCAACTTGTCTGTTACCCTTCCCCGATTCCCAACGCTGTTCCCTTCCCCTGCCTCAATTCCCCCAAAAAAAATCTTTAAAAAAAAAAATGTCTTGCAAACATGTTACTAAATGGTACTGACTTAGGCAAACATGTACATACTTATAAACTCTGATCATACCAGTTTTAGTCATACTAAAAGTTGATGGCTAAGAGTTATTAAATGTATAGACAAGCTTTAACTTTCTTCTGAACTCTGGACAAAGAAACAGAAACTAGATCTGCATTAGGGATTTTGTTCCAAACAACATAGCTCTTGCCCATAACACTCTTCTAGAGCTATTATCTTAAAATTACAATTAAATAATATTGGTTAATGACAAAGTTACGAATTATTATATGACATTGACAAAACACTAAACATTTTAGAGTTTCAAATCTAGGGTCACAGAGTGCAACAGTAAATCCCATAAAGTAAATAAACTTTTAAAAAATACTGGAAGTCATTATTTCCAAATAAGACTTGTAAGCTTCAAAAAGACTGACTTGGGAGGCTACAATATTTACTCCAACAATGCTGTCAGTGTTTATAATATTTGTAAAATTCCTTTTTGGAAAATCCCTACAAAACCTTTATTAGCACATTCTATTAATTATCATCAATGAATGGTAACAAATCTTCAAACTTGGAGAGCGGATTTGAATTTTTGAAGCAACTGAGGAGTCAAGCAGGCACTGCTATAGGGAATATGATGAATCATCAAGCAGAAAAACGACTTGGTCAAAAATGAGATGTAAACATAAGGTGATGATGATTTTCTGGTGAGGCAACCCTGGAGGGTAAAGCCTCCAAAAGTGTATTTCTCAGTTGGAAGTCAATGTAAACCAACTTTATAACTAAATATCGTTCAGCCCAACTCTCTCCTTTTACCACTGAGAAAACTAAATTTCTAGGAGGTGAAAGAAATTGTCCCAAATCACCTATTTCGAGCCAAACTAAGGACTAAAAGCCAGGTCTCCTAATTTCTAGTTCAATATTCTTTCCCCAAAACTACACTGCCTATGGTATGCTTCATGGTCTGAGAAAAGTAGAATTGCCTTTCAAATCCATTATGAGTTTTAGTTTTCAATTCAAATTTAGGCAATTAGAAATCTCAAAAATTCTGTAAGACTATGCAATTTGATTCGAAAACACACTCACTTAGTAATGCTAATACCAACTGCTACACAGAGGAGGCAGGGCAAGCTGCGGAAAAATCAACTGAGGATGGGTAATACTGTAGTTCAGGTTCAAAGTAATCAGACCCTTAATTAGATCTAGCTTGGCAAAGCCAAACTTCTTAAAACTCAATCAAGGGCCAGCCGAGAGACACATTGGTTGGGAGCTGGTTTGGGGATGCCGGCGGCCCAGGTTCGGATCCCGCGTGTGAGGGCCGGTGACACTGCCCTCTACAGCTAACAACAGCTCCACCTGGAGCTGGGCTGTGCGAGCCCTGGCAACGGTGTAGGCTGCGGCCCCTGCTGCAGTGGGCTGCCATAGGCTACAGTGAGTGGCCGGCGGCCAGCTGTGAGCTGCCAACAGCAGCGGTGGGCAACCTGCCTCATCCGGGAGGAGCGCAATGATGATGCCAACATGGGCCAGTGAGGCGGCGTACTCCGCAACTAGACTGAAGAAAAGACTGCAACTTGTCTGTTCCCCTTCCCTGATTCCCCAGCATTGTTCCCCAACCCCAATTCCCCAATAAAATCTTATATATATATATATATATATACCCCAAAAATCCAAAACACTTAAAAAAAAAAACTCAATCAAAATGCATGACTGTGCTTTCATTCTTACGCAGACATTTACAAAATTGTAAATGATTGTCATCATTCCTGTTTCACATCATTGACTGAGCACTTAGGCTGCAGACAGTATGCTAGGGCACTTATACGACCTCATTTCATCCTCACGAAGACCCTATGAGGTGGGCTATATCATAACCCCGTGTGAAAGGTAAGGAGACTGGGATCCACAAAGGTTAAGTAACTTAACCAGAGGCACAAAGTGTGACAGATTGTAATTACCAACAATGGCTATGCAAATATCTCTTAATCCACATGTTCTTTTTCTTTTTAGAATGAGATTTTTGTTTCAGAACAGTTTTAAATGTACAGACACATGGGTAGTACAAACTTCCCACACACCCAGTTCCCCCTATTACTAACGTCTTCCATTAGTGTGGCACATCTGTCCCAATTCATGAATCAGTATTAATACATTTTGATTAAAGTCTACACTTTAAGTTTCCTTAGTGTTTCTGTAATGTCCTTCTAGTCCAGGACACCACATTACCTTTAGTCACCATGTCTCCCTAGGCTTCCTTTGGCTCTAACAGGTTTTCAGACTTACCCTGTTTCTGACAACCTAGGAAATTAAAAAACTGAAACCCCGGATGTATCTTTCTCCAGAGAAGGTGCTTCTCAACAACTCTCCTTAACCATTTCCATAATCCAAACTTCTCGTCTTTAGAGTGTTGAGAAGGTCTGTGTTGAGGTCAGCGCAGTGGGCCTGAGCCGGCAGGCCACTCATTTGGAAAGTAGATCCCACAGTGATATTCTTTCCCAGGAATGCACTAATACACAGTATACTCAAAAGACTATATAAGTCAGCTGCATGGTATGTAAGACCATATGACTCCAAATTATAAGTCACATCATTCCCAGTGACAGGACCAAGCAGGCAATGCATTAACTTCTCCTGGAGTAACCATACTGTTGTGGAAAAACATAAACTAGAGAATTGTTTTAAATATACAGATAATTCCTATTTGCTTTCATTTAATGGCAGTAGTTTTTATAAAATATTATTAAATTTATTATACACATTTTAGGGTTAAGTTGTAGCCAATGCTAATTATAACATGTATGGGGGAAAATTTAACCTACACTGGTTAAAATTCTATTTATAAAGGAAAAATCTAAACCACGAAACCATGCTTAGTTTAGAACAAGAACATGTACATAACTGCCAAACGTAATCAATCTCTGTTTAGATGTCTCTCTTTCTGAAACACTGTAATTACAAAAAACCAAAATGAATTTTTAAGTGTTTCAAAATGAAATAGTCCTTGCATGATTTTCAAGGCTTATAATTACTTTCCTTGAAAGGTAAAGACTCCAAGTTTCAATTTAACATAATACTAACTCTAGAAGTTAACAGACTGAACATTTGATTTTACTCCAAAATAGGCCAATGCTAACTTTCCTACAGCCACTTTTGGACAATGCAAATCCCCAAGCTAATTGAATGGGCTTTTAAGACT
This sequence comes from Aselliscus stoliczkanus, assembly GCA_033961575.1. Taxonomy (NCBI): domain Eukaryota; kingdom Metazoa; phylum Chordata; class Mammalia; order Chiroptera; family Hipposideridae; genus Aselliscus; species Aselliscus stoliczkanus. The sequence goes on along the minus strand of CM066730.1, from coordinate 48,694,052 downwards.
CCTCACATATGTTAAGTTACATTTCTATCCAACAGAGAAATGCATAAGGACACCCAGTCTCTCATTTCCCATTCCCTCCTTGAATCTAAGACAGTGGGGCTCATTTTACTCCACCTGTTGGCAACTTCCCATATGAATGACCATGCCCTCCTTGAAATGCTAGCTAGCCTCTCTGGGCTTTTGTGACACCACTCTCCAGATTTTCTTGACCTCACCAACGCCTCCTCATGGTCTCTTCGGATGGCTCCTCCTCCTCTACTCCACCTCTAACTACTGGGGCTTCCTATTAGCCATTGGCTGTCTTCTTTCAACCCTTTGCTTCCTCCCTCCATCCTGTGTTACCCTTATGCTGACCTTTCCAAACTATATCTCCAACACAATCCTCCCCTCTGAGCTCCGGACTCACAGATTCGGCTAATTACCTGATACCTGGGTGCCTAATAGTTCTCTCAATCTGAAGATACCCAGAGTAAATACCAAGATTAATCCCACCCCTTCCTCTACCTCCACTTAGCCCTTGTTTTTCTCCATCTCTATAAAAGGTATCAGCATCTACCCAGATTCTCTACCAAGAAACCTAGGAATCATCTTTCATGCTTTCCTTTTCCTCACTCCAAATATCCAATAAAAGCAGCAAGAAACTTGTCAACTTTATCTCCAAAATATATCCTAAATCCAACATTTTCCATCAACTTCAATTGCCACCACCTAATCCAAGCCATCATCCCCGTTTGCTTGAGCTACTACCAACTTCCTCTCTTTCACTCTTGGCCAAACCATACCCCCACCCACCCACCACAAGTCCTTTCTCCATAATGTGGGGGGGGGCGGGGTGGAGGCCAGCGGGGGGTGGGGGGATGGAGGGGGCGTGGATCTTAAAATGTGAATCTGATTATATGATTTCCATTAAAGATCCTTTACTGGCTTTCCATTGGGCCTAGAGTAAAACTCAAATCCCCGTCAAAATCTACAAGTCTTATATGAATTAGTTCCTACCTGTCTTTCCAAGTGTATCATCTCCCACTCCCCCTCCCCCTCCATTCCAACACTCTCTTCTGTCAGACTCTCCAACAGGCCACTTCCTGCCTGGGGGCTTTGTGCCAATTGTCCAGGCTGCCTAGAATGGTCTTCTCAGGCACTTTGCTTAATCGCCTTTCTTTCTTACTTTTGGGGTCAGCTTTCACTATGGCTGACCACTAATTAAAGCAAGTTCCTCTGGGAGTTCTTGTGATTGCTTTCTTTATGGCCCTCATTACAACTTGCAGTTATTTTATTCATTTGCTTTGCCTGTTTCCTTGTTTTCAGCCTGTCACTCCCTCAAGCATGTTAGTTCTATAGGTCTATGGTTGTGAGGACCATGATGATACTGTTCACAATAATAGCCTCAGCATAAGACCCAGCACACTCGGAAAGAGCTCAGTTACTACTTGTTGAATGGCTTAGTATAAAAAAAGGAAGAAATTCAAATAAATTGCTACTACCATTTAATATTTTTTCAGGAATTCAAAAGTAGTTTACATTCATAGAGCATTTTTCAGTTGCCAATGTGTTTTCAAGTATTTGCCTCTGAAATACAGAAGACAGGTATTCTTTCCATTTTACAGATACAATCATTAAAGCTCAGAGAGATCAATGAATTCCCCAAATTAACAGTTTGTTAGGGGTACAGCTGAGGCTTGGGCCCAGTTCTCCTAGCTCCTAATCCAGTCAGTCTTTGCTTCTTTTGCTTTTTTCTATTTTGTGTTTTGTTTTTGTGTAGAAGCAGACAGTAAAGTGTACAAATCCTAAGTATATATGGCTTGATGAATTTTTATCAAGTGAGTACACCCAGATCAAAATAGAACATTATTTGCAACCAGAAGCCTCTTTCATCCATGCTCCCTCCCAATCATTAACTACTCCGAATGGTAACCACTAATCTGACTCCTAGGACCATAATTACAGTCTTACCTGTTTTTTAACTTTATCTAAATGGAGTCAACAAGTATTTATTGCATCTGGTTTCTTTAATTTAAAATTATGTTTGTGAGATTCATCTATATTAATAAGTGTGACAATGGTTCATTCTTTTTCATCAATGTATGGTATTCTGTCTGTCTGTCTGTCTGTATGTATGTATCTATTCTGTATATATGCATGTATTCTACTCTGTCAGGCAGAGAATTTCATTGACTTCCCTCACTGCTCCCTGGCTCCCCTCTCCCACAAACCACTGTGTCTCCATTTGCAATCCATTTCAACACTTTTTTAATTCATGTCAACATGTGGGGCTTTATTTGTTTACTTTTCCTTTGAACCGCTTATACAATTTGCCTGATTACCCCCATTGACTATGAATTAAATAAAACCCTTAAAGCATGTCAATTTTTATATCTATGTCATTATCACTTAACATACTAGTCAACTTTTACTTTTCAACTTACTAGTCAACTTTTACCGGTAAGACATTATTCAGCACTTAGGTGTTGTTCAGTACTTAGATTATCAATAACAAAATACTCCAAACTCTGACTATGAAAGGCATGGAAAGGTCCATCTCTCCATGTAAGTCAATAAACAGAACTGTGCTTTTGTAAAATCAACCCTTTCTGAATTTCTGTGGCATGAATGAAGCCATGAGCACTGGATAAAGCAAGAAATAGCAAGTAGAACAAGCTGTTGCCCACTCATCGCCACCATCCACTTCATGATCCCCTTTAAAAAGTTAGAACAACTGAGAACAATGGTCAATCCAAACGCAGAATTCATGTCAGAAGACAAAAAAGTGAGTTTGGTAGTTTGCTCTATAAAAGGTTCTCAAAATTCGCCATCACTTTCAATGTGTCCACGTTCATCTACACATTCATAAAATTAGGTACATTTTTATGTCACTTCAGAAGAAATCGACACAAAAGTCTTTGTTTAGTTTCACAAATTATCAAGAGCATAATTAGAGAATGATAAAGGATGTAAAGGGATGAGAAACATACTGAAAACAAGGTCAAGGAAGATGTGCCAGGTGCAAGGGACCCAAATCGGGAAAACTAAGCCCACCAGGTTCTTCTCCATCTACCTGCTCTTTGTCCCAAAGACACTAGCTACAAGAAAATAAAATGGATCATAACAGATTTCAATTCCTTTTCTAAAAGGCACACTGTGATGGCTAATTTTATATGTCAGTTTGACTAGCCAGGGAGTACTCAGAATAAACATGAATTCTGGGTATGCTTGTGAAGGTATTTCAGGAGGCGATCAGCATTTGAATTGGTGGACTGGAAAAACAGATTGCCCTTTCCAACGTGGGTGGCATCATCCAGTCTCTTACGGATCTGAACAGACCACAAGGCAGAGGAAGGGGAATATACCCCTTTTCCTATCTCACTGAGCTGGGTGAAACATCTTCCCTTCTCTGGCCTTTGAACTGGGATTTACACCATGGGCGCCCCGGTTCTCAGGCCTTGGAACTCAGACTGGCTTTCCTGAATCTCAATCGTGCAGACCTGGAACTTCTCAAACCCCATAACCACATGAGCCAATTTCTCATAATAAATCAATACCTTTCTCTCTCATTCTCTCTCTCTCTCTCTCTCTCTCTCTCCATATATATACACATACACACACTCGTATACATATACACATATATGTATATATTAAATAATTAAAAATATATTAAGCATATATTAAATATATACAAACATGTATATATTAAAAATATACATATATATACATTTTTTAAATAGATATATATATTATAAATATCTCTATCTCCTACTGGTTCTGTTTCTATGGAGAATCCTAATACACACACACATCCTACCCTTGCTCAGAACTGTTTCATATATATACTATATATATATATGAATTTTATATATGAACATATCATATATATTTTATATATGTATTATATAAATAAATTATATAAACGTGTGAACGCGGTGTGTCGCGCGCACACACACACACACATTAACAATCAGAACTACCCAGTCCAGGCAAATTATTTTCCAAGAAGAAACACCTGCTCTCCACTGACTCCTGAGGCCATGGACATATCAACTATATTCACAGACAGCAAATCATTTCACTATTCTTTAAACTCCACAGAGAATGCTGAGAAAGGCATAATTATAATTCGTTTAATACAAAAATAGTTTAGGCAACACAGTGATCCACAGCTAATCTCTTTTCCTCCTTATCTCTATGACTTAAAATCTCATTTTAGTGCATTAGCTAAACATGGTACAAAAGATTCTATTACAAGATTGGGGAGCGGGTGGCGCAGGAAGATGGCAAGGCTTAAAGAAGCAAAATTATTCTAATAGGGTTCTTGGGTTGTTTCCCAAAAATATTTAGGAACAATAAAAATATCAGAAATGAGTATGAACGGACAGAGTATCCCACCTCTCTGCAAAACATATTTCGAAGATCTTGTCTATCAAAAATATTTTGCTTAAAACCTATCTTTCATTAAAAACCCTATAAAGAACACAAAAGGCAAGAACAACTTGCATTCTAACTCTAGGGCCACTTGCTTTTTTATAAGAAAACAGATTTCCATCTTTCTAACTTCCGAGGCAGTCATTGGTCGATGATCCTTTCCTCCTGTGTAGACCTCAGAAAAACAAACTGATATTTATAAACAATTCTTTCAAATCAAGAGACATTAACACATGAGGAAGTCTTTTCATTTTATTTTATCTTTTTATTTTTTTTATTTTTTATTTTTTGAGGGCAGTGTCACTGGCCCTCATATGTGGGACCCGAACCAGGGCCGCTGGCTTACCAAGCCAGTGCTTAACCACTGCACCACTCGGCCGGCCCAAGTCTTTTCATTTTTAAAAGGCTCAATCTGGGCAAATCTGTTTTTTCACAAGCCAATAATAAAAAGTGAAGCATTAAAAGTAGATGTCTGGTTAAGCGCTGGCTTAGGAAGCCAGCGGCCCCGGTTCGGGTCCCACATATGAGGGCCAGTGACACTGCCCTCAAAAAAAAAACAAAACAAAAAAACAAAAAAAAGTAGATGTAATTGTCAACTGCAACAGTTCAAAAAGGTCTGAAGGTCCTGTCTCCTTTTTTTCCCTTCTCCATAAATGCTTTCTATATATTCATGACCACATAAGGACTAAGCACAAAAGATACTACTTTTGTTATGTAAAGTTATATAAAATTTTCTTCTGTTCTCAATTTTGAGACAACTTCCCATAAACAGACAAAAATTTTTAACTTTTTTTTTTAAAGATTTTATTGGGGAATTAGGGGAGGGGAACAGCATTGGAGAACCAGGGAAGGGGAACAGACAAGTTGCTGTCCTTTTGTTCTTCAGTCTAGCTGTGGAGGGCACTGCTTCACTGGCCCATGTTGGTATCATTGCGCTCTTCTCGGGTGAGGCAGATCGGTCGCTGGCCTCTGGATGGCCGCTCATGGCGGCACTTGGCAGCTCACACTGGCTGCCAGCCACTCACCGTAGCCTATGGCAGCTCACTGCAGCAGGGGCTGCAGCTATGCCCTCCGGGGGACTCACAGCAGCCCAGCTCCAGGTAGAGCTGTTTTAGCTGTAGAGGACAGTGTCACTGGCCCTCATATGTGGGATCCGAACCAGGGCCGCTGGCGTCCCAAGCCAGCTTTTAACCAATGCGCCACTCGGCCAGCCCAAAACTTTTTCACTTTTATAATTTAGAATGCCCTTTGGTCGGCTCAGTGACACATAAAAAGGTGACACCTTATTTGTAAGTAAAATTGGCATTAGCCAACATGATCACCCAAATCTGTCACCTCGGTTGGCCCTGATATAGCTTTTGGCTCATTTCAAACACCGTTAGCTTTAAAGAACAAAGATTTAGCTCAAGTTCAGTTAGTTAAAGCAATACACTGTAGCTTTCAAAGACATGTTTTGAGACAAGGAGTAGTCCCTGCCTTCAGAAAGGTTCCCTCCAGATAAACTGAAGAATTAGTGCCATCGACACCACCTTTCAACGCATGCCCAGCAACCTCCTCCATTCCTTTTACTCATGGGCTTCCGGCCAAGAACGGTCTCTCCCAGCCATGACAGTTATTGAAATCCTACCATCTCTTCAAGTCCTAGCTCAGAACAGATCTGCTCCACAAAGCAGTCCCTCTTTCGAACTCCAGAAGCATTTCACTTTCCGTACAGCTCACTATGTTAGCATGTGCTATTTTTATACTGACATTCTTTTAATATATTCTGTCTTCCCAATTAAAATTTATAAGGAACTGGAAGATTTATCTTCCATCTCCAACGCAGCTCGTTGGAGATACACACTGAGCGGCCGATCCAAGAAACATAATAGGTGTTTGTTTTCTTTCCTTCTATATAAAGATTGGAACATTATTATCAGTTTGGGCCTGATGGGCTATGGTGAGCCTTGAACGGCTAACTAAGGAATGTGGATTTTATCCCGTAGTAATGAAGAACTGAAAGTTCTTGAGTTCAAAAATAATGTGATAAAAGTGTATTTTAGAAAAAGTGGTCCTTGGTCCACAGCTGCCAGATTAGAAGATGGTGGGAGGGGAGTAACATCTAGAGCAAAGGCGAACCAACGACCCAGCATAAAGGGTTAAGTAATAAGGGTTTTGGCACTGGGTTTCCCAAAATTTCTAGCTCTGTGACTCTGTGTAAATTATATGACATCTTAAAAGCTTCATTTTCTTTATTCATAAAACAAGGGTGATAGAGGGTCCGCCGAGTGGTGCGGTGGTTAAGCGCTGGCTTGGGAAGCCAGTGGCCCCGGTTCAGTCCCACTGCCAGTGACACTGCCCTCAAAAAAAAACAAAAAAAAACAAAACACAAGGGTGATAAAACCAGAACCTACCTAGCTGTAGTGAGTTATTAAATCAAATATTACAATGCCTAACAAACAGTAATAAGCACAGTGCATTCTGACATCAATTGTCTGACACAAACTGGGTGTCCTACAGTCCAATTCTGACAGTCACTGCCTGGAGTTAGCATCATTTCCCACAAGTTAATGGGCAAGATACCGAACAAAACTGCCCTTGTGTCAGACGTCCCCAAGCTATCAGCACTTCTAACTGGGCTACCAATTCAAGGGTTCTCACAACCCTCCTTCAAGTGCAATAATTGCTAGAATGACTCAGAGCTCATTGAAAACACTACACTTAAATAATTACAGTTTTATTATAAAAGATGTAACTCAAAATCAGCCAAGTGGAAGACATGTACAGAACGAGGACCAGGGGGCGAGGACAAGGGGATTCAGAGCTTCCATGCCCTCTCTGAGAAACTCAGATGTCACACTCCCAGCACATCAATGTATTCACCAACCCAGAAACTCCAGTGTCCCAGGATTTACATAGAGTTTCCTTCATTTCATAGGTATGACTAATGAAATCACTGGTCATGTGATCGAACCCAATCTCCAGTCCCTCTCCCTACTCCAGAGATAACAGGGTGGTAAAATTCCAACCCTCTAATGGAGAGCTAAGTCTTTTTGGTGTGGCTAGCCTGAGTGACTTCAGCAGCATAAACTCAAGCATGGTTTAAAGGGCTCATTATCAGTAACAAAAGATACTCCTACCACTCAGCAAGTTCCAAGGGCTTTTGAAGCTCTGTCTGGAGCCAGGGTCAATGACCAGGTATATTTTTTATTATATACATATACAATAAATGGAACTTGTTGTTTTAGAAACCAAGCAGAATGCAATTAAAATAATTCAAGCATAAAAATGAAGAGAAAAAACATCAAAAGCATCACAAAAGAAGCAACAGGCAAAGCAGGGGTATGAGTATGAAGGTTCAAGCCTAGAAGACTAAACAGACAGAATCACATATCCAGGCAGAAAATGAAGATGGGATTGAGAATGAATTTAGTGTTAGCCCAGCTGAGACTGAAAGCAACAGCCAGGGATCTTTCAGATATGACTGAGAAATGAGCTTAGAGATGGGAGGGGACATGGCCAAAATCGGCTGTCAGAGGTATCCACATAGATAAGATACCCCATCCCCCCAAAATGCCCTCACTACTCAAAGGAGGATACCAGCCAATGGTGTCACATAAGTATCTATCGGAGTTAAATAAAACATCATTATTACACACAGCATCAAATGTAAGGGCTGAACTCTAGAACATATTCCATTTAATATCTTGGACTCTAAACAAAACCTAAAGATTCAAAAAGAATCACATGACCAAATTCCAAACAGAAATGCCAGGTTTTGTTTTTTTTGACAGAAATATACCATTTTATTTTCTATCAACAGGAAACTTATAATGCGTCTCCCTAACAGAAATGTTTATTTTTCAAAGAAAAGTTTACGGAACAACCACAGAACATTTCAACAACGCAACAACATAAACAGAACTGTGTACGATCAAATCACAAAGCTTCCTGTTCAGATTCATGAAACAGGATAAACACTTCAGGCATAGAAACCATTACAAAGACTCACTCAAAGCTTTTAGAAAGTACATTCAATAACTAGGAAATGCCATGTTAATTGCTCATGGTTCAGAAGCATAGCAATTTCTTTTCCCCACAATGCACACATCATCTCAGCCTTCTGTTGCTACAACAGCTTCCAGAAGAGAGGCCCAACTGTCTTTCAGCAAGTGAAGGTGACAAACGGGAGAAGAAAGGAAAAGCAGGGCTTGGGAACAGCATACTAGGCTAGTCAGATGACTGACGGTGTGAAAAGGCTATAATGGGCCCATGAAACCAAGATACTCGGGTACTGACTGGATTCATTAACAGGCTTATTAACTCAGGGAGCCAGGAGAGTGGTGATGGTCACAGTGCTTAGGATGGGAATGACAGAAGAGTGCAGTGAGAACCCAGTATATGATCATTCCTTCCTTCCATCCATCCATCCATCCATCATTCCATCACCCCCATTACCATTCCACACTGCCCCCCATCACTCCAGGGAGAGAGGGAGGCAGCAATGTTAAAACTGGGCAGGTCCTTGGAGCTTCAGCTTTTCCCTAACAGCAATACCCCTAACCAGAATACAGACTGCGAAGGCAAAACGGAGGCTAGATCTCAGACCCAGGAGGAATGGAGTAAGGGGCAGCCCCCCACCGCACACTACAGGAACTCACAGACCCTCCTATTGAAAGAAAACAAGCATGACACTCTTCCTACTTCCTGGACCCTGATTCCAAAGACAAATTACAAAGACCATTTTACTTTGTACAAAACTTTAAAAAATGTTTGTATTAGGCAAACTGCGGCTTTGTTTATAGTACCTAATTTTGTTACATCAAAATGAGTGTATACAGCGTTACAACTATAGTTGTCTACCTATGTGCAAACTCCTTGTTCACGTGGTAGACATTTTCCACGGAGGTTTATTTTCATTATTCGAAGCTGAGGATGCCCTTGGCTTCAACCTCCCCAATTTGCTCCAATCACATAACCCACAGAAGTCCAGGGTCTGCCCCAGATCTCTGCTCATTTCTGAGGAGCTTACATTCTCAGCCTCTGAGGATCCCCTCTTCTAACTCAACCAATTCATCGAGTCTACCCTGCTTCCATCCACCTTCATCCCCAACACCCCCCTTCCAAAAGCAAAAACAACCCTTAAGTGAAACATTTGTAAATATTGAGGGTCAGAGGGGATGGTCAATATAAACAGCAGATATCCTTGAGCCATCTTTCCTGCTCTTCTCTCTTCTTCAATCACCCCACATCCCTACTCAACCAAAAACTGCCCTTGAAACTGCAAACGGTTATCCCCAGGTCAAGCAACCCAAAGCTCAGCCCTTTCCAGTCCCTACCCCCTCGTGAACATGCCCACGCCTACCAAGGTGCTGAGCTTAAAGCCTTCCCTATTAGGACCCACCCTCCAAGGTTTTTAAGGCAAAATGGTCATTCAGTTACCCTGTTAAGCTACATTTCCAGCCCTAATGCTTCTTCCTAGTACAAAGGCAAGCAGAGCAGGGCCTTCTCAATCAGCTTACTGAGCTGAATTAGCAGGCTGCTGGGCTGACTGCTCACCAGGTCCAACTCTGCGTCTCCCTTCCTCAGAGCAATAAGGCCATCTGCATGTTAAAAATATAAAAATATATCTGGTCCTTCCTTCCAAAAGCAACGATAGTTTATCTCATTCCATTCCTTTCAGTTATTGCCAGGGAAACTTGACGACCTAACAACCAAGTAAAAAGTCCTTTTTCCTTTTTTTTTTTTTTTTAACGTGTTAGGAAATTAAGTCTCAAGAGAGTGAAATTAGTTGTCCACAGTCTTCTAATAATAAAAGAGTTCTTAAGCTGTATAGGTACTGTGAGAAATGTTATTTGCCACATCTCTTTTAATCATCACAACAATCACAGCAGAAAACCAGTACTGTGACCTCTTTTTACAGTGGGTAAACAGACTTAGGTTAAAAAATAAAATTCCCTGCTCCAAAAGACAGTTCAGTGCTACACTGGGATTCAAGCCCATCAGGCTAAATTCAGAGTTCAAGCTATTAAAGGAAAATTTCAAGACACAAAAAGATACCATTGTGTCTCCCATACAAATATAAAATGAACACCTACTTACGATTTTATTTAACTCATTAATTATTACAGAATAAGATGGTTCCAACTAGTTCAAAAGCAAACCCAAAGAGCACAAACACTGATGCAATTGGAAATGGTGACATGGGTTTGCTTAGCAGATCCAGAACTGGCTTCTTTCACAAAAGAGGAAAAGAAATCAATTGTACTTCCAACCAACAAAATTCACCTACATGTCTAAGGACAAGAATTATTTGCATTGTTGTCAGTTACCTACAACTTACCAAGCTATAAAATAAAGCTGCAGACCCTATAGGTTAATCTCCAGGAAAAGTGTTCTAGACATCGCCTAGTTTCCACAGAAGACACCCAGTAATCCCTTTGGTACATTTCTGAGACTTGCACAAATTGTCCTTACATAACTCTTAACAACTATGCACAATGCTATTTCTTTATTTAGAAGAGAATCCACAGCTTTAAGGTCTCTGACAACCACTAGAAAAACCGAGTTAGTCCCCTCCATAAAACCACTCTTTCACTAAGATACATTTTTTTTCAATCACATACTAAACCAGAAATTTAGGCTTACTATGAATTTATACATAAATGCAGAAATAAATTAATTCATTGGATGGTCAAGCTTCTTAAGAGATCTAAAACTAATAAGGGTTTGGTTTTACTGAATAAAATGACCCACAGAATTACTCTCTAGAGAAATAAAGTCATAAACTGTCACTACTCACCCCAAATTAATTTTCTTATGGAACGTCATTTAAAATGAAGTAGGGACGCCAGTAAAGGGAGCTCTCACACCCTATGACAATGGTAAAGCACAACAGGAAGAATTCTTTGTAACAGCCCTCCCACTTCCTCTTCCCCTCTATAAAAGAGTTTCCTCTCCTTTATCTTAGCAGAATTGCAAGTGGCCCGCCATGGTTACATGGTCCAGATTGCAATCCTTTGTTGTTTTCAAATAAACCCACTTTGCTGGAGAAATATCTGGCAAACTTTTTATTTAAGGTCAACAAAAGTAGTCCCAGTCCAATTTACACCTCCAGTAAAATCGAGTAAATGTACTTTTTCCTACTGCTCCGGCTAAGTGCAACTAAAAATCCCTGAACATTATATATAAAACAAACAAAAGAAGGGCTGGCCGAGTGGCTCGTTGGTTAAGAGTTGGCTTGGGACACCAGCTCTGAGCAGCAGAGCCCCGGTTCGGATCCACATGCGGGCCAGTGATGCTACGTCCCCTACAGCTAAGATGGTGAACAACAGCTCCACCTGGAGCTGGGTTGCCTGAGTCACCGGCAAAGCGGGGAAGGCAGCAGTGGGACTGGCTGGCAGCTGGCATGAGCTGCCGTGAGCGGCCATCCAATGGCCTGCGAGTGACTGCTTCACCCAGGAAGAGCGCAATGACAATACCAACATAGGCCAGTGAAGCAATGTCCTCCACAACTAGACTGAAGATCAAAAGGACAGCAACTTGTCTGTTCCCTTTCCCCAATTTCCCAATGCTGTTCCCTCCCCCAATTCCCCAATACAATCTTTAAAAACAAACAAACAAACAAAAGACGACTGAAGGTAGAAAGGAAGCAATCCAGGTAGGGATCTGGGGACCTATGGAACGGACAGGGAGCTGAAGAAGCCAGTAATCCAAAAATGCCCCAGAGGGCAGATGAAAACAAAACAAAAACGAAAGTCCTTGCTTCTTCAAAGGACCAAGGAAAGAGCAGCATAGCAAAACAGAAAATTTTTATATAATAACCACTGTACTCAAGCAAAAAGCCACAGAAAACAAACTATCACCCAGCCCCACCCATGAGAGCAAAGGCCAAGTAGGGAGCCTAACCTTTCAATCTCACCAGGCTGTAATGTTGTGTCTGAAAATGACTCCCCCACAACTCCCTAACACTGCAGGGGTAATCTCAAAGGCTGAGCTTTCTTACCTCTCAGGTGGTGGTAAGACCCACTTCCCCTGCCACACAGTGTCTACAGAGACCACCTGGAAGCCTGGACTTCTGCTCCCATGACAGTAAAGAGGCATTCCTTCTCACCCCCCTGGGAAGGTCTGAGATAAGGCCATTCGCCACCTCCCAGGGGTAAGGAGACCATTCCTCCCAGCGGTGCAGGTAGAGGCCATATGGGGAACAGACGGGAGCAGGGCAGCATCAGCAGACTAGAGAGGAGCTAAAACTTCCACCCCGGGGCCAGTAGCCATGAAACTGCAGACCAATCCAAGAATCCTTGACATGTTTGCAAATAGAATTCAGCAATATATAAAAAGTTAAATTTAATCCAAGGATGCAAGTTTAGTTCAACATTCAGGAATCAACCAATGTAATCAACAATATTAACAAACTGAAAAAAGAAATTCATATGATCATATGAATCTATACAGAAAAACCATCTGGTAAAATTCAATATCTATTCCTCAGAAAAAATTCTCAAGAAAAAAAAATAGAAATAAAGGGGAACTACCTCAATTAGATAAGGAGTATCTATCGAAAACCTAGAGTGAATGTTATTACATTTAATGATACAAGACAAAATGCATACTTCATAATGCATTCCTCCTATTATCAGGAACAAGACGAGGGCATCCACTCTCACCAGTGTAGTCAGTGTAGTACTGAAAGTTCCAGCGATGCAAGAAGGCAGAGTAGATTAGTACAATGGGTGCCTGGGGCAAAGGAAGGGAGAGGGAAGAGAATGAGGGGTCACTGCTAATGGATGCGAAATTTCTTTTCAAGGTGATGAAAATGTTCTAAAATTAATTATGGTGACGCTTGTATTAATTTAGTGAATTTTTAAAATTACTATGAGATCCACAGTGACTTCTTTGTAGAAACTGACAAGCTGATTCTAAAATTCATATAGACTTGCAAGGAACACAAAATCGACAACACAATCTTTAAAACGAACAAAGTAGGACTCATACTTCCTATTTTCAAAATTTACCACAAAGCAAAAGTAATGAAGACAATATGGTACTAGTATAAGGACAAGGGTCGGTCGAGTGGCTCAGTTGGTTAAGAGCTCGCTCAAGAGAGCGAGCTGAGCTCTGAGCAACAGCAGTTCGATGCCTAGCCCAAGCTGAACAGCTGCTGAACTGCTGCTGAGCTGGCAACAGGTGGGCAGGATTGGCTCAGCTAAAAATAAATAAATAAATAAATAAATTTATATATATATTATATATATACATATATATATTATATATATACATATATATATATATATATAAAGTGGGGTGCTAGTATAAGGGCAGACTATAGCTCAGTGGAATTAAACTGAGAGTTCATAAATAAACCCATGTGCCTATACAACCACTATGACCTGGCAATTTCACACCTGGGCATTTATCCCAGTGAAATAAAAACTTACGTTCACACAAAAACTTGTACATGAAGGTTCATAGCAGCTTTATTCATAATAGGAAAAATCAGAAATAACGCAGATGTCCTTCAGTGGACACATCATAGCTAAGAATACTAAGGATAGCAAGGAATACTAAGCAAGAAAAAGAACAAACTACTGATACATGCATGCAACAACTTGTATGAATCTCCAGGGAATTGTGATAAATGAAAAAGGACAACCCCAAAGATTACACACTGTATGATTCCACACATATAACATTCTTGCAATGACAGAATTATAGAAATGGAGAACATATTAGTGGTTGTCAGAGGTCAGAGAAGGGGGTGTGTGGCCATCAAAGGACTACATAAGGAATCCTTATGGTGAAACTGTTCTGTATCTTGGCAGTATCCATGTCAACATTCTGGTTGTAATACTGTACTATAATTTTGCAAGATGTTACCACCAAGGAAACCTGGGTAAAGGGTACATGAGATCTCTTTGTATTATTTCTTACAACTGCTTGTGAGTCTACCGTTCTCTCAAAATAGAATCTAATTTAAAAAAAAAAAAAAGGAATCCCTAAACACTACTGTAAAACAAATCCACCTAAACATAGAGTAATACTTTTTCCAAAAGGAGGTAGGTAGTAAGGAAACATACCTGTATATGCCAAGAGAAAAAGAGGTTGATTCTAACTTTGTGACTTTAAGTAATGTAATCTCTTCACCTGCAAAACATACCTTAACCAATACCGTAGCTGAATAATGACCTTCTCAAAAGATACCCATGTCCTAAATTCCTGAAACCTGTAAATGTTACCTTATGTGGGAGGGGGAAATAATTTAAAAACTTTTGCAGATGTAATTAAATTAAGTATTTTGGGAGGCGGGATTATCCTGGATTATCAGGGTGGGTCCTAAATATAATCACTTACGTCCTTTTAAGAGAGGGACAAAGGGAGATTTGACTGCAGACAAAAAAAAAAAGCCAGTGTGACCACAGAGGCAGGGATTGGAGTGATTTACCACAAACCAACGAATGCAGGGAATCACCACAAACTAGAACAGACAAGATGCAGACTGTCCCCTAGACCCTTTGGAGGTGACATAGCCCTCTGACATAGCCCTCTAACACTTTGATCTCAGCCCACTGATTCTTTTTTTTTTTTCAGCTACAGCTGACATTCAATATTATTTTATATTAGTTTCAGGTATACAGCACAGTGGTTAGACGTTTATGTAATTTATGCAGTGACAACCCCCCATTAGTCTAATACCCACCTGGTACTCACTACACAAAGTTGTTGCAACATTATCGACTATATTCTCTGTGCTGTACTTTACATTACAGCCCCTTGACTATTTTGTAACTACCAATTTGTATTTCGGAATCCGTTCTCCTTTTTCACCCAGTTCCCACCCCCCTCCCCAATGGCAATCATCAGTTTGTTCTCTGCATCTATGAGTCTATTTCTGTTTTGTTTGTTCCTTTATTCTGTCTTTAGAGTCCACATATAAGTGAGATCATATGGTATTTGTCTTTCTCAGTCTGACTTATTTCACTGGGCATGTTATCCTCTAGGTCCATCTATGTTGTTGCATCAGCCCACTAATTCTGATTTTGGACTTCTGGCCTCCAGAACTGTAAAAAAATTAATTTCCGGTGTATTAAGCCAGCAAATTGGTGGTAATTTGTTTCAGCGGACACAAGAAACTATTATAAATACTTATCCATCTCCTGAAATGTTGTAAAGAGCTAACAAATATGCATGGAAAAGGCCTTTGAGAAGTCTGACATACACTTGCAAAAAAGAAAACCAGATAATTTTAGAGTTCTTAGTTCAAAATAAGAATATATAGCACCTCTAATTTTTGAGAGCTAAAGAAATCTAGATAAAAAGAGAAATAAATATGGCTTTGGGAACAATTCTATCCAGTGTAGGCTCAGTTCACTGAAGACCAGCCCATTCAGTAGACAAGAACGGTCTATAACAGTAGCTCTAGCAAAGATTCAATCTTGATTAACTCCAACTTCTAGTGTATTTCTTCTCTGAGGAAAAGAAAAGCTAAATTGTGCTGGTTTCATTACTACCATAAACAAACTCAGCAAAATAAGGTTCCTTTAGCACTCCCTGGACTACTCTAGATTATTTCAATCTGCTTCTATACTTCTCTCCCATTCTTAAAAGAGAACAAAGCAAACACAATTCTTCTTTTAATCAACTCATCCAAATGAACAGACATGCTAAAAGTATAATTTAAGTTTAAATCTGTACTTATTCACATTAACAAGTATGTTATCCCAGTAATTCACCAACTCTCCAGTTTGAATACATCATAAAATACTATATATTTGGTAATAACCCAAACAATAAAAATCCAGTAAAATATTTTTAATGAATTTCAGAATGCTATAATGGAACATACAAGAGTATTAGAACAGTGCCAAAACAATCATGTAATACGTGAAAGTCAAAAAGGGCAAAAAATGATGTATGATTTAAAACTCCATTATAGAGAGACATACTCTAAGCAGCTACAGGAAATGACATTCAGCCTGGATAGTTAGAAACTCTGGGCATACTCTTACTCAAATAGTCAATCTCTTATACTTAAAGCCACATAACTACAGTACATTTCAAATTTAAAGTGGATTAAAACAGACATTATAGCACACACGCTGGAACTAGACTACCTAAATTCAAATCCATGTTACTTAACCTCTCTGGGTCTCTGATTCCTCATAGGTAAAATGAAGATTATAAGAGTATTTGCCTCATAGAGCAAGTTGTGAGGGTTAAAGAAATTAAAAACTTAACACACTTAGAACTGAATCTGGTATCTAGTAAGCACTCAATAAACGTTGGCTGCTGCTATAGTAATTATTATTATTATCTATTAATAGAGAGAGGCACCATTACTACTTATGAAACTCATAATAGTTTCCCAACTGCAATGCTTACCTTTCATCATAGAAAACCTAGACATGTGACAAGAGGTGACAAAAATCTCAATGATCTCTGTACTGAAGGCATTGATTTGTTTATCTCCCCACCTAGACAGTAAGCTCAAAGATAGGAACCATGTCTTATTCAACTCTGCCCCATTAACAAGTTCATGGTAGGTGTCCAAAATGTTCAAGTTAAATAGATAAACATTTTGGTGTTCAAGCCACTCCTATTTACCATCATTTTCCTCCCTAACATCACTCAAGCAGATTTTTATTTAAAGGCTACACAATATAAAGAAAAAAAATAATTCTAAGAAAGTATCTGCATTACAACAACAGGACAGCAGAAATAGTAAGAGCCACAAAGCTGCCTTCCCCAAGACGCCAAAATATTCCTGTGGGAGAAAGTCCCTCACTGCCAGGGATAAAAACCAGTCCTTCCACCCCTCACCCAGGCCACACAGAACCATAAGAATTATGGCTGCCACCATTCACTGCTCTCATCATTCTCTTAGTCCTATCTTTTATCCATCACTTGCTTTGTGACATCAGTAGATACTAGCTCACCAACGTGCTATGTCCCTGATCCATGAGTTCTTCCAAGGGGATTAACTACACAACTACAAACATAAAATGGAGGTGACCTCCTATTTGAGATGGAAAAGTAACAGTAGCATAAGTCTTCCCTTTATCGTCCCTAGAACAGTAATCTACTTCCTTTGAGGAAGTGAACAACTTACATTTTCAGGAACCTCTACTGTGAAAAGACTACCAAAAAAGTGTTTAATCATCTCCGCACAGCTTTCACTGATGGCTGCCGCTCAGATGTCCCCCTTCCATCTGCTTCTTCTGGGTTATCACAGGGGATCCCCACTACCAGGTGGAGAGGGCCAGGCAGAGGTGAAATGAACACACTCTGTCAAACTGGACTGCTGCTCACGAAAGCCTTTTTTTGAGCGTTACCTCCCTGCTAATGGGAACTCACCAAAGACTTTTCTTAGCTCCATTACAACATTCAAAACCTTGCAACCAATATTACAGCTAATCCACATTCAAGAGCAATTTGCATAGCAGGAAAAAAGGCCACAGAGTGATTTCTCTTAAACAGGGACCACATTTCATAATGATGAAAACGAGATTTGATTAGAATTTTTCCACAAAAAAAAAAAAAAGAAACAAAATATAATCTATTTTCATAATGTATCTTATGGTTACCAAAATTTAGGTAACACTTGCAACTATGAACAAATTCTTAGGACAAGAAACTAATCAACTGGTTGAGTTTGGGGCATAATTTTTGTGATCAAACTGTAAAAGAGCATGATATGACAGCTTTGACTTCACATTTGCCTCATCCAAGACAATTATGGAAAAGTGACTACTGGAGAAAAAAAAAAAAGATTTCATAATTAATTCCCCTGGAGCCTCTCATACTCCTTTTAAAAATTTTAAAACGCCTCTCAAATCGTCATCCCTGCTGGTTTTCCTCTTCAAAAGTTAACTGGTCTAACATTGCCAAATCACTAGCACCTCTTTTTAAATTAAAGTATAACAGTAAAGTGTACAAATCTTAGGTGTGAAACTTGAATTCTTACATATACTTACACCCATGTAACCGTGACTCATCTCAAGGTATAGGACATTTCCAACATCTCAGGAGGTTCCCTCATACCCTTTCCCAGTCATTACCACCACCATCCCCCCAGAGGAACCACTATTCTGACTTGCATCGCCAGGAAATGGCTGCACCTGTTTCATTTAATTGGAATCATATAGTGCTTATGTTTTTGAGCAGTTCCCAACCTTGCTCTGAATTCATGAAATCCTGCATCTTTACAAGGTTTGCAATTTGACCTTGCAGTTGATTTAGAATGCATTCATGATATGCTGTTGGATGCTAGACAGCTCTAGTGTTATGAAGTGATGATCAGTTTTACAGGAGAATTCATTTGTGATTCCTTCCATACTATAATGACTTCTGTACAAATATATTAAAAGCTTAATGTAAAAAAGGGAAAATAACTCTAGCATCCATTATTCTTAGCCCAAACATATCTTAGACAATTCTTCCCTCTCCCTTCATGTGACTTTCCTCCAATGGAACCACCTTTGCAATAGACCCTGCTGACTTACGATGATACAATTAAGTTTTCTACAGTCTCAGAAATCAGAGGCCTAAAGGAAGTTATAAGCCTGGTTTTGTTACATCTTATATGACCCAACACCTCAGAGGGTTGACAGTTCTTCCAAAACCCAGTAACAAAATACTGCCTGAGTTATCCTTCTGCTTAAATGAGTTAACAATATCCACTGTCTGCAATCTCCAACCATATTGTTACCAAAAAATAAATAAACAAAAAAAAATAGACAACAAGAAAACTTAACTTTTCCTTACAGTCTCTTAGCAGGTGTTCCCCGCCCCAACCCCATTACTGTTCACACTCAGTCTTCCATTCTGCCTTCAAAATGTGCCTGGCGTGGCGGACTCTGAACTCTACCCTGCACAGCCAAGGCCCTGGTTTACTCCCTCACCATCTCATGTCTGCAGTACAGAAACTGCCCTTAACTGATATCTTCTTTACACTGTCTTTTACCCTATCACTAAAGTCAGCTCTCCAGAGCACAGAGTTGATCATGCTATTCATCTGATTAAGATCCTTCTCTAGGTCCTACTGCCCACAGAATAAAGTCACTCTCTTAAGAGGGAATTCACAATCTAGCCTTAACCTTTCCTAGCTTCTCTCCCACCAGCTCCTGCTAAACTCTGTCTGACCTCTGGACATCCATGCACTGTCATTAGCCCTGATAGGGCATTGCTTCCGCCTTTGGCTAGAAGCCATTTCTCTCCCTTTATCCTGCAGTCAGCTAGCTCCCTTCCCTTCTACGCCAGGAAAACGCCAACAGAAGCAGCTACTCCCTTGTGTGTGATTCCATAGCTCTCTGTACCCACCACAACTATATCTGAGTCCTTATTACACTACATTAGTTAATCACTTATTTGATTCATTCACAAGTCAACGAACTTCTGGACCTGGGGCTTCTCCCTGGACTCAAGGATAAGGTCAGGATTTAATCTTTACATCCCAGGGACTTGACAGGGCAATTCCATAAGGCTCAGTGAAAAAAAAAAAGAATGTCCCAACCACTTTTATTCCTGTCATTTTTTTTTTTGTATAGAGACTTAAAAAAATCAGTACAAATATGTCAAAGCAATGAACCTACGTTCTCTTTTAAAAGTCACCTAGCAAATCATTACTTTAAAGAGTTTAATAAAAACTAAAATCTCCCTTAATTATTGATTTGTGCTTCTAGTTAGAAATTAGTCACAACTGTTTTAAAATATCTTCTAAAATTAAAAATGGACATCAATGGTTGAATGAATATACCACTTACGTAATTGTAGTCAACACCATATAAACCACTATGGGATGTCAATGGAATGAATCAGTTATTTATACAATTAAAAGATCACAAAATTACTTCACTGAAAAATGTGTTCACATAACATGTAACACACCTGGATACAGGAAGACTGTACGCATGGTGGTTAAGAACATAAGCTGGAATCACCATGCTAGTTGTGCAACTTCGGGCAAATAACTTAAAAAACTTCAATGTGCCTCAGTTTCCTCATCTGTAAAACAAAGGTGATAAAAGTGCCCACTTCACAATGTTTCTGAGTGACTGAGTTAGCTCATCTAAGGCCTTTGGAACAGTGGCTGGGAGAATAAATACACAGTGATGTCAACTGCTATCACTGTATTTTTAAGTTCTTGGAGCCCTTTTACATACATATGTTGTCTTTTTTATTTTTTCTCAAAACAGCACAATGAGATGGTTTGGGCAAAAATGCTCTTCTCATTTCAGAGATACAGTAGTAATAGAGATTTACATTATTTCCCTAAGACGTTTTAAATGGCACAGTTGGCACTGGAAACCATACTTAATCCCAGGCCAAACGGACCAAATCTCCATGGATCCGGTTTGGAAGATTCTTTTTGAGTTTTCCCCATTGTTTCTTCTTGGTTGTCAACAACAGCCAGCCTAAACACCTAGTAGGAATAGAAGCACTACCCCACGCTCAAGTTAAAAATTAGAGAAGCCTTACTTTCACAGTGCCTCACAAGTAGCAGGCACTCCAAAGACAACAGCTACTGATGACCGAAACCCAAAGTGCCACTGTGCTTTCTCAATAACAAGGTACTCCACGAAATCAAGACTGCTACCAAAAAGAAAAGTCCCTGAATATTGTGCTTACCTGTCACATCCAAGGACAACATGGCCATAGAAACTTATTTTTAAAAAAGGAAAAATTTGTTTACAAATTATTTTCTTTTACTCTCCAAAATATGGTTTTGCAAAAAAGAACTTTCATCAAGACAAGGTGTTTTTTTTTTTGCAAACTAAACCAACGAGCCATATTTCATGACATGCCTCTGGGTCCAAATAAGCCACTGACCTCAATAGCCAACAGTTCATCTCCATGAGACCTTGACCAAAACTTATTTTCAATACTTCTCCCGGGGCTTTTACACTGAATCCCACTTCGGCCTTCATGACAGCCACATGCACACGGATTACAGGTAACGAGCTTCGAAGGCAGATACCATGCTCCCGGGGAACCCACCTGAACCAGGTAAGCGGTACAAGGAAGCACAACACCGCCAAGATCATCGTGCCCCATCTTGATGTTCCTTCTCTTTAAATGGGCAAGGAGGAAATGTACCTTATGTGCCTTCACGATCAGGCTTGACAGCCTGCGTGAGGCCTGCTTTTCCTTTCCTGGCACTGTCCCTCTGGCACCTACTGCAAGGCGCCTGGAGGGCACCCGCACCAGGCGGCTCGCTGCAGCGCCTGCCCTCGGCTGCTCGCTCGCGTCGGGGGCTCGCACGTGGCGGCCACCTGGGCGCTCAGGCCGCGCCCAGGACGGTGCACCCTGCAGAGCCGCCCAGGTCTGGGGCAGGGCGGCGCTGATGCTCCTGTGTCTGCAGGGACCGGCCACCTGGCCCGCCACGCCCCGCGCCCACCTCGCCCGCGCGGCCTCGCTCGCGGCCCCCGACACCTCCGCCTGCCTCGGGGAGCCGCGTCCCCGGGACGTTGCTTACCTGAGCCGGCGACGCCCGCCACCTGCGTCGAGGCCCCAATTCGCGGTCACGTGACCGTGACCCAGGCCGCAGCTCGAGAGGCCCGCGCGGCTCAGAGGGAAGAGCCCTCCGGGCCGCTCCCCCTCCAGCAGCTCGGGGATCCCCTGGGCGCCGCCGCCATTTTCCCCGCGCCGTAACCCCCACCTGACAGCTCCAGTCTCCCACCTGTGACCAGCTGAACGACGCGCGACCCCGTGCGGGTGCGCGTGCGCGGGCTGGGGACTCCGTGGGGCCGGGGGGGGGTCACAACCTCCGGGCTGAACCCGCCGCTAATTCATCCCGCAGAGGGTAGGCGTCCGGCCCGTCGCCCTAGTAATGCGTTCCCACAGGCTTTATCCTGATTGGCTGCGAGCTCAGTGACGCCACGGCGTCCCCAGCTGCGTGCGAAGCCTGGATCCCTGCGGCGCCCCGCCCCTGCTCCTCGGCCCGGGGGCACCCGAGGAGCCTATGGTCGAGGGCTCACTTAAAGGGGCCGTGCTCATTTCTTCGCCCAGCCCCCAGGCAGTAAGGGACCCTGAGAGCCAGGTACGGAGGGGCGAAAAACAATAGAAATAGAAAGGCTCACGAAGGGCCTTGTCCCAGAGAACGGATGGCCCCTCCGACTCCTAGAGTTCCAGACTGGAAACCAAATCTGGGGAGTCTAAATTTACAAGCCGATTTACTAGCTCAAAGGCACAGGTCAAAATCAGAGGGAGAACCAGTTCTAGAACGCAGGTGCCTAACACGCAGCCCCAGGCTCTCCAGAGAGAGAACTGGAACTGGAACAGTGACTGTCCCTAACCTACAGGACTTTCACGCTCCGACACAGTGGGGACTGTGGTTAAACCTCATTTCCCACACAATGCCTCCCTCCTGCAGACCTTAAACATTCACTGAATTAAAATCTTAAAAGTAATAAAACACAGCCACACACAGAGCCATTCAGTCATTCACATATGTTTATGTATTTTATTAGTTTATTCAAGAAGGCACAGAGCGAGGTGAATTGTTTTTAAGTACAAGTTCCCTGTCCTCACAAAAATGTATGGTGCAATAATAATGAATCCTCACATTAGGGTTGCATAACTTCAATATAGCTAAATCATGCCACCAAATTCTTTGTGAATGAAGTTCCGGTGCTCTACTCCTAAATCAGCTTCACAACCTCTCCAATTTCAATATTGAAAAGGTGCTGAAATTGCATTAGAAAATGAACATGAACTGTAACAGAGGGAACCCACAATACAAAAGCCAATTACCTCTGTAACTTTAGGCCATGTTTTTATCTTTAAAATGATACTGCAAGAATTAACGTTCTCAAAATCCCCCTTCCCTTCCCCCCTCCCCGCCCCCAACTACAAGTTTCCAAGTGTGAGAGACCAGGGAAAACCCTGAAGGCACTGGAGATGGGTTTTGAAATCAGGGCTTATGTACTAGTTTATCTCTGCTTCCCTGTAACTCCCAGAACAGACCACCCCAATTGAGAAAGAGAACTCTGAACATTTGAATATAGCAGGTGTTGAATAAAGGTTAACTGACTTAAATGAATCATCCTGGTTTCTTCTTTATTTCACCTTCTAGCCTTTGAACTTTCTTGGGAGTTAAGTGGTGAGACAGGAAGGAAAGGATTAAAGAGGCCAGACTATTAACTCTTTTTTACCCAGAATACTTCTAACACTCATCATATGTGGGGTTTCCACACCAAGCAATTCTCCAATTCTCTATGGACACCAACTGGGCGTTCTACAATGTAATTCAATTCTGCCACTAACTACTCTGATAATGCAGACCCCACAGGTTAAGGGCTCAGTCCCACAAGACTGCCCCCCACTTTGGACACCAATAGAAAGCCCAGGCCTACAGTAGTTCTAAACAACTGGCTACAACTGGGTGTTCTCATGATGCCCTGCTTGGATTCTAACCTGCTAGGACAACTCACTGAACTCAGGCAAACACTTCACTTACATTTACTGGTATTGTAAAGGATTCAACTGAGGAACAGCCAAATGGAAGAGATGCATAGAGCGAGATATAGGTGGATGGGAGGTGACAGGGAGCTTCCATGCCCCCTCCAAGTGTGCCACCATCCCAGCATGCCAGAATATGCTTTTCAAATGTGTATGATTCTCTCCCACAGTTGGAATGGCCAAACCCCAGAACCCTAGAGGGCTCACCATGATAGAGGCTCCATGTGGCCTTTCCTCTATCACAGATACCTCTAGTTTCATAAGATGTGTCAGGTGGTATGACCCAGATGGCAGGGCTGCTTATACTGCAGGTTGGAGATGCTGCTGAGTCCTTTCTTGATCTGAGCCCTACTTAAAACTAACCATCTCCCACATCAACCTGAAGAGATCTACAAAGTGCTATGCTTCCTTCTTAGTGGTAGAATATACAAAGTACAAAAGGTTGTCCTTTACTTTGAGGGAAATGGCTTGACATGCCCTAGACCACTTCATCTAAATAAGGTCTGTGCTTTAGCTAATAGTAGTATTATACCAAAGTTATTTCCTTTGTTTTGATAAATGTTCTATGCTTATATAAGATATTAACATAAGGGCAAGCTGAGTAAAAGGTATACAAAAAAACTCAGTTCTCTAAAATGATGTCAAAATTTAAAAATAATAACTGTTAATTAAAGTTTCATCAACATAACGGACTTCTGAATTTTTGAGGGTTTTATCCACCCTTTGGAATGTATGTGTTTCATCAAGGCATCCAGATTACTTGCATTTCTTGTTCGTCAGGTCAGACGAATATGATATTTCAAAATGACAGAGACCATGTGATGTTCTGTGGAATGATCAGATGATCTGGGTCCCTTTGAAATACATTATGATTATGATCTAAAACAGGAAAATGAACATAGCCCTGGAGCAAGACTGCAAAAGTGTAATGTTGTCTGTCCAGTATGAATGGTATTTCCCCCTGGATGGGATATTGTTTTTGTTTACTATCTTGGTTGGAGGGAATGCGAGGTGGGGTGAGAGTGGGACGCAGTTGCAGGGGCTTCGCTTGACTTTTCCTACACAACAGCTCTTATTTTATGGGTTAATGACCAGTGTGAGGGTTCTGTCGACTGCTAAATATGTCTGTTCCCACTATAAATTTGGGAATCGGGGAAATAACCACCAGGTTGGTAAGAGGACCAAGTGGACCTACTGTGAGACAAACCTAAGTGAAGATTTCATTTATTATGTGACTCCAATATGCCTCTACTCTAACAAGGAACCCATGACGGTGCTTTGCGCCCCTGAGTATCACCATCAATTTAGACCCTATGTCCAACATCCCTCAAAAATCCAGGGTATTCCTCTTTCCCCAGCCTATGGTTATCTAAAGAAATAACCTAAATCACTTTCGAGAACTGAAGAATTGGGAATGTACTTGTCATGGGGTTCCAGGTCCTTCCATGGACAACCAGTCTCTCCTTCAGTTCACAACTTCTAGGTCCAAGAACAGAGACAGTGCTTTCATTTGCTTTGGATATATACCCAGAAATGAGGTTGCTGGATTACATGGTAGTTCTATTTGATTTTTTCATGAGGCTCCATGCTGTTTTCTATCGTGGCTGGACCGATTAACATTCCCACCAACAGTGCACAAGGGTTCTTTGTTTTCTGCAGCCTCACCAACACTTGTTATCTCTTGTCTTTTCAGAGTTCTTCCCTACCAAGGCCCTGGCTTTGGCACTGGAGATTTGCCTAGGCTGACAGTTCAGCCTTCTTTCAAGTTCTCCCAGTCTTAAAGCTAAGTCTGGTCTTCAGCTCTGGCTGCCCTCTGCCTGAAGAAGAATGCTACTGAAGAAACCTGCTGACTCTTACACATTGCTTGCTTAGCAGCAGTCACCCAATTCCACAGTCTTTATAAATACTAATGTTCCCCATACCTCTCAGACATCAGAGACTGCACCAGCTTGTGCATCCTCTTGTGCCTGCGTCCTTTCCTGGTTCACCAGGAATAATCTGCCACAGCATATCAGGAGCAATCAATATTCCACCTCTAGTTGGCAATAGGATGGATCTCATTGCCCTCCTGCCATCAAATGATTTTTATTCAGAATCCCATCTTCCTAGAAGCAGTGGCTGAAGCAGGGAACTTGGTACAGATTATTTTTTTGAGGAAGTACTCTTAAAAGAAGGGGAGTGATAGAAGAAGGATACATGACAAGAGAGAGAAATTATCTAAGGATATGGTGTCACCTGGAGACTAGCTTCAGCCCCATCTCGTTGGAAACTGGAGCATAAATTACACCACTGGGTTATCCAACCCTAGCGAAAGGGGGCCAACCTCTTGTATTTCTAGTCAGTCAGTTATTGATTGCAGGCTGCCAGAGAGTAGGGGTGCATAACCAGCAGGACAAAGCAGCTCTTATTTAGCTGAGGGGAATCCTTGGGAAAAGGAGGCAGCTATGAGCTATTACATTCACAGCAGCAGGGGGATGGGTCCCCCCATCTGGGAAGGGGCAACAACAGCATCCACTACATACACACCATAAATGCCAATTAAATGTTCAGTTTTTAAAAGAAGACATATATGATTGTAGATGCCTAGAACATCAGAGAAGGCTATGCAAGAAACCACTGCAGTAGTTGCCTCAGGGAAGAGAAATTAGACACCAGTAACTTCCACATTAATGTATTTCCTTTTGTACTGTCTGAATTTTAGCCAGGTGTATGTATTACCATTTTGATTTGGAGGAGGAAAAAAATTAAAAGCTTCTTTGATATGACCATGAGCTGCAGAGATGGTGTTAACCTGCTCTGCTGCCCAAAAGGGTAATTTCCCACGGGTTTCCAAACCTTCCCAACTCACAACAAAGTCACGGCTGAAGAATTGTTCCACCTCATAAGCCACTGGTTTAATAGTCACATTTAATAGGGCACTCTCTGCAATGCTCAGGGAGACACTGTGACAACCAGGAACCCCAAGTCCTCTTATTGTACTTTTATTATAATCGGGGTACCCTCCATGCCCATGTCATTGCTTCCTCCTCTTCAAAATGTGATGGTAATAAGGTAAAATGTATACTCAATAACAGACCTCAAAAAAGAGCCAAGGAAACCACTGCCAATAAAAGTGCAACAACGCTCTTCAGTGAGAATGAGTAAAGGAACATACGACCCAATGCTGGCGAGGCCACAGACACATAACTGGAGGCCCAGGACTCCCGTTTCTCACAGACCCAGTTTCCCTGTTTGCAAAAATCCTGTAACTGAGACTTAGAATAGTCTTTAGTTACCCAGAGATATTCTGGAATTCAAAAGGCATTTGTAATAAAAGGTTTTGATTTCCTGAGAAGGCAGTCTTGTGTGTTAGATAGTGCTGGAGTCTTGGTGCTAGAATGAGTGGCTTAGAGAATGTGACAAACTTATGTCAACACAGACCAGTGGGGGAATCTAATTCTGGTTATTATCTTTGGCCACTCTAGTCCCTCTCTTCCCCCCCCCACACCCTCACACATTATGTTGACTTGCTCAGCTCATATCTCCTGGCTCCTTGGCCCTTTGTCTCTGGCAGAGTTCAGTCAATGGGAGGCACAGGTAGGAGTCTGCAGGGTGAGCTAAGAACGCCATCTGTTCCCCTGGCTTCCTCCCTGTGGGGCTGTGAGCTAGCAGTGGCTTTCTACTCAACCTAAGTCCACAGCTCCTCTCCTACAGCTCAGCTCTTACTGAATTCTGAGACCCACCACTCCTTCCCCTTGTCCCTTCAGACAGACGAACCCAATTTATTATATGTAGCCTCAGGATGCTTCATCAGCCTCTGTTACTTTCCCTTAACTCTGACTCCACCTTTGTAATAATTCCTTTAACTCTCTTCGATCATCGCTTCTGAATGTTCCATTTGTTTCTTGCCCAAATCCTGACTGATACATTGATGGACCCCAATTTCACTTAAGTTAAAAAAGGTAAAAATGCCAGATAGTAAATTCAGAAGCCTGGTGATGAGCCAACCATCCAACATAAATATCAACATTTCTCCCACTCTATTTAACACAAACCTTCTGTATCCGTACAGAATGCTTTCAGCCATAAGCAACAGCAAACTCAATGGCTTCAAGCAAAAGGATATTTATTATTACTAACTCAACGTAGAGAGGAAGGCAGTCTCAGAATTGGTTCTATAACTATAACTCAAGGATGACAGCAAGGACCCAGATTCTTTTCATTCTTCTACTCTGCCCTCCTTAGCATATGGATTTTTAATTTTCATGCTTGTCTCATAGTCACATGATAGTTGTCACTTCTCTCGGTATCACAATCATATCCAAAAGCAGGAAACAGTGAACAGAGGCAAAGGTATTTTCCTTGTTTTATCCAGTAAGAAACATCCTTCCAAGAAACTCCCCAACAAATGTTTTCATTTGTCCCGTTGGCTAGAACTTAGTCATCTGGCCACCTTTATCTGTAGGAAGTGTGGGAAAGCAAGCACCTAACTTTCTAGACTATAGAGTGAGGTGGCAAAAGAAAGGGGAAGTGGGACTAGAAATTGAGTAACCAGTCAACTGTGTCTGTCACATCCTGTGCTGCAGGTAAAGCCTCTGCCTCATTGCCCCTCTGAGAAGTTAGTTATGGTGACTTCCTATAAGAAATGTCAGTTACCTCTTCCCTGTTGTTTCTCTAAACAGTAATGAACTTGACGGCACAATTCTAATTTCTTCAATATCTGTTTATGACCCTCACTGAATCACTCCTGATGTCCACATGATCTGTCGGGATGGCCACCCAGAAAAGTGTATTCACTGTATTTTTTATTTTCTGTATTCTTGATGCTGTGGCATCTGCGGCTTCATTCCTTAGAGACAGCAAACAACTTGCCTAAGAATGTGCCTTTCTTATGCAAACTAGTCCATCCAGAGCTACACACACACACACACACACACACACACACACACACACACACACATCTCTTCTCTATCTGGCTCTTTATATCCCAGGCCAATTTTCCATGCTCTAATCACTCCAAGGCCAGGTACCAGACAACTCATGACAGTCACTATATCCCAGAGCCTGATGAAATTATCCAAACTCACCAATCCTAAACCTGCTTACTTTGCCTCGCCTGTTCCTTTCCATGGAAAACACAATAAAGGCTTCTGCCTAGGTTTTCTTCCCACTACTCTGCCTCCTAACTGACTCTGGGGCTTCCCCGTCTGGCCCCTGTGGTGGGGTGTGCCATCCCCTTGGGAAATGTGAATAACAAGCTATCTTTCCAATGTCAGGCTTCTGATATATTGACCTCACCTTACCTGAATAATAACAAGACCTATATTGTAAAACAAAACCCTTCTCCATAATCTATTTCCCTTGGTGGTTTTCTACCTATTTGCCCTCTCTACCTAGGAACCCACTCTGTGAGGTTATTGGTCCTAGACTACAATTGGTCAGGTCTTGCTGTCCCTCCCTAGAATAAGCTCATATGTCCCATAGTCTTCCCACCAGAGCTCCCACAGGACAAATCTTTCCCTGTTAATACTGGCCACCTCTGTTAGTATGACTTAAGTATGTCAAAGATCACATGCTTCAGGATTGAGGAGGAAGGAACAAGGGGCATTATAGGGAAAGAACTCCATCTGCCACGAACAAGTTATGTAATTTCACTAGAACTGCAGAAATGATATATTGTTCTAATTTTACAGATATAAAATTGAGGCTCAGTGTATTAGTTTCCTACCGCAGCTGTAACAAATTACCACAAACTTAGTGGCTTAACGCAATGCAAATTCATTATCTTAAGGTCTAGAGGTCAGAAACCCAAAATCAGTTTTACTGGGCTAAAGTCAGGGTGTAGGCAGCACTGGTCCCTTCTGGAGGCTCTGAGGGGAGAATCCATTTCTTTGTCCTTTCTGCTTCTAGAGGCCATCGGTATTACTTGGTGTGTGGCCACTTCCTCCGTCTTTAAACATATCACTGTGATCTCTGTTTCCGACATCTCATCACTTTCTTTTCCATAGTAAAATGTCCTCTGCCCCCTTTTCTAAGAATGCTTGTGATTACATTTAAAGCCCACCCGAATTATCCAAGATCATCTTCCTATCTCAAAATTCTTAATTTAATTACAATTGCAATGTCCCTTTTGCCATATAAGATAACATTTATAGGTTACAGGAATGAGGACCTGGGAATTTTTGAAGACCATTATTCAGCCTATCACACTGGGTTCCACTGAGCTAAAATCATGGTGTCAGCATCCCTGCATGCCGCAAGGGCTGCATTCCTCTGGAATAGCCCATTTCCTTGCCTCTTCCAGTCCCTAAAGGCCATCTAAATTCTTTAGCTTATGTCTCCTTCCTCCATCTTCAAAGCCAACAGTGTCCTGTCTTCAAATCTCTCACTGACTACAACTCCTTCTGCCATCATCACACCTCCTTCTTTGACTCCCACCCTCCTGCCTCTCTCCCTCTTTGCCATATGGGGACCCTTGTGACTACATGGGACCCAGGCAAACCTCATCTGTAAAGTCCCTTTGTCACATAAAGTAACATATTCACAGGTTTGGGGGATTGGGACATGGACATCTTTGGGGAGGCCCATTTCTGTCTATCACACTCAGGTAAAAAGAGGCTCAGTGGTTGCTGGGGGCAAGGGTGAAGAGGAGGAGAAGGGGGGCCTGCAAAGGAGCAGGAGAAAACTTTGGGGGCTGATTGTTGTGGTTATCTTGATTGGGTGATGGTTTCATGGGTATACGCATATATCAAAACTTACCAAAGTGCATACTTTAAATAAATATGTGGACTATGCTTTATGTCTATACCTCAATAAGCCATTAAAAAAATTAAATGAGAAAGAGATCCTGAGGCTGATAGACTTTGGCCAAGTTTACAAAACTAGGCAGTGATGGAGCCCAAATGCACACCCAGGCCTATTCATCTGATACTGATAGGGTGTCATGTCCTTTATCCTGTCTTCTCTATACTCAGGATGATAATACTTGCTCCTTAGGGCTGGGAGTACACGGTTAGATCCTCAGTAGATGGTCATTTCCTTCCCTCTCCCCTTTTAAGCTCACTCACTAGCCAAGGTTGCTGAGTGTCCCAAACTATATTCTGTTTCCTAGAACCTGAAAAATCATCTTTTTCTTCACCAGAGACAGAAAAAGGTGTCTGCGAAAAATGCTCCATGGAGCCAACAGGGCAGTAAATAGGCCTTGCCTTTAGGGATTCTCAGCCGTAATTATCCCAGACTCTAAAATACAAACCAACACACAGGATCTAGTTTCTCAGAAATCTAGACTGGTTCATGTTGTTGCCTGGTAATGAGAGATGATGCTCATGAACAAAGAAGAGGAGGCAAGCATGTGGAAGCTTTCCCACTATTATAAACAATATCAGGAACAATAATTGTTGTACTCAAGGTCACAAGCCCTTTTGACTAATGTGCCATGCTTGGTTCACAGTGGTGAAATAAAACAGAACGGTACTCCTGGCTGGTCAAGAAGCCCAAACCTGTTTCCAGAGTTTCCTCAAAAGAAGAAACTGTACCCATGTTGCCATCATTTATGTGTTGGCGTATTTAGAAGACAGCATCTTCTGTCCCTAAATAAATAGAAAATGTCTTGAGAAAAGGGTCCACATTTCTACTTTCCCCTGCCATTCTTCATGGGATGCTGCCACCACGGCTGCGCCATCCTAGGCGATCTTAGGCTTCTGATTCAGGTTGTAGAGTTCACTTTGGATTCATTTCCTGTATCTCTATCTTTCTATCTACCTTTTCCACTCCAGGCCACACAAGTAAGATGATTATATTCACCTTATATTGGTCACACCAATCAAATTAGGGAAACAGGGATAAATAAATCAAAAGTATGATGAGATAGAAAAGACAGGAGAGAATAGCAGATGCCATAATCCTCAGTTTGTCACCATAAGACACTGTCCAGTTCACAGACCTGCAGGCAAGCTACAGTATAAAGTGAATGTAAGATTTATACTCATGATTTCATACACGGTAAATACAGTAGAGAAAGGCAGACACAACTGAATTCCACTACTACATATCAACTCTATGATTTGAAGCAAATGAACCTCTCTGGGCCTCAGTTTTCTCCCCTGTAAAATGAGGGTAATCAATAGTTTCTGCCTTGTAGGGATGTTGTACGGCACTAGCACATACGATAATTGCTTAACAGATGGAAGTTGTTTTCCTTTCTTCCCTCCTGTCCACCTTTATCTAATTTGGTTCATGAATTTGCTCCAGCTAAATGCCTCTGGGAGATGAAAACGTGAATGTCAATCAACCTAGAAAGAAAGTGCTAGTACTCTGTGACCCATGGCAGACCATTAGTCCTTAAATGTACTAAGAGTAGGCAGTTTTGGCCTGTAGCCATGTTTTGGCACCGAATCATGTCCTGTTTTGCATTGTTCTCTAATTGTTTCAAGTCATTTTCCTTCTCTGGGATTCAATTTCCAGGCTTAAAACATAAGCTTGGATAGGATACTCTTTAAGTCCCATCTAATACTTCTCAGTTCCCGCTTCTATTCATGTACCTCTACTTGCATAATAAAAACTCAGAAAATAGTAATGGCGATGGGGAGCCAAGGGAAGGAAGCCGTTATATATCTGAGTCCTCCCCAGAGTGAGTTTGAAGCATGGGTGGGGGCCTCTGGCTGCTCTCCAGGACACTTGCTTTCCTGGACCAACCTATTTCAAAGCCATCACCACGACACTCAACTCAATGCCCATCCCACAGAAAGCACCTGATAGCAGAAGAGGCACCTCTGAGCTCAGCACAGTCCTGTTAGAATTAGGTGGTTCACTTGATCCTTGCAGCTTCTTCCACTTCCCATAAGGTAGACAAAAGGGTCATGCTTTGTGATTACTCTCAAGAACTGCGGTTCTAAACTTTGGCTACACATTAAAATCATCTGGGGAGTTTATTTAAATGGCAGAGACCATAGTTGTATTGGTTTAGGATGGGGCCTGGGCACTGATATTTTTAAAAGCTCCGCAGGCGATTCTAAGTGCATTCAAGGTTGAGAATCATCAATCTGGGTCAGAGACTGGAGTGTAATTATTGGGGCCTGTACTCAATGATCTGAACATACCTGCAATAGTATAGCGGTAAGCTCAAAGTCGGAGAGTTGAAAGAGTAAATGACTTTGTATCTGAATCTCCAGTACTTAGTATGGTGCCTCACACATAGTAGGCACTCAATGTTTGTTGAACAAATAAATGGATGAATGAACAAATAAGGTTGAGACAGAAGAGTGGAAAAATATCGACTAAAGGCCAGAAGACCATGTTCCCAGGTGTGATATTTTGATCTATAATAAGAAATACAGAGGACTTCCGGTAAGATGGTGGAATAGACGGATGTACTCCGAACTGCCTCCCAGGATCACATCAAAATTACAAATAATTTATGCAACATTTAACCTCGGAAGGCCCCTGAACATTAGATGAACAGAACCACTAAACAAAGAACTTAAAGAGGAGGCCACGTTGGGTCTGGTAGGACGGGCAGAGACGAGAGAGGGTGAGCCCCGTGAGGGAAGCCCCAGCTGTGGGGAGGCTTCTCTGGTTGGGGGAGAGACCCTCCGGCCACACACCAAGCTCACCAGCCTAGAGTTCCTTTGCCGGGAAGAGGAGTTCTAATATAGCCGGCAGTAAATTAGTGAGGACTCTCTTTGCTCAGCTCGGTGAGGCTTAGGGCGGATAGAGAACCAGTGGGGCCGGTGCCCGGGCTCACGCCAGCAAGCACTCACCTGGTTCCTGTCGGAGGGAGTGGCTGCGTGAGCCGGGCCCAGGAGCCTGCGGGGATGGACTGAGCTGAGCACCTTTGGTGAAAGGCTGGAGGTTTTGGGACTATTGTTCCACTGGTGCGGAGCTTACACACGATCGGTGTACAGGAGGGCGCCATTTTTTCAGGGTTGGGCCCTCCCACAGAGGATCAGGTCCGGGATCCCATTGGCCTGGTGGACTTGGCGTGGGAGTGCATGCGCATGCGACCTCGGATTCCCACCCTCTGCCCTGCTTGTGTTGCATTGCCCAGGAAGTGCCTGGCGGGTGCCCTCCAGCTCCATCAGGCTGCTCACTGAGACGTGCGTGAGCCGCCTTGGATCCCCACCCTCCGCCCTGCTTGTGCTGCGTTGCCAGGGAAACGCAGGGCAGGTGCTCTCCAGTTGCATCAGTCTGTTCACTGAGACTCAGTAGTGGACAACCTGCAAAAACCTGTGAAGATTTTTTTTTTTTTGGTAGTGAGCACGGTTCCAGAGCACACAGCAGCTAATTGTGGAATGCTCACTGCAACCCTGAGCAAGTGGTCTGCAGATTAAAGAGGACGGAGAGCACCCCACCACCACCTCTTTCTTTTTTTTTTTCTCTTCTTTTTCTTTTTTTCTTTTCTCTTCTTTCTAGGTGATCTATCTAATACATCGAAGCATTCACAGAATGACAGCTACAATGAAAAAACAAAGAAACATGTCCCAAGTAAAAGATCAGAAGAAAACTCTAGAAATGGAAGTAAATGAAACAGAGGTATCCAAACTTTCAGAGACAGAGTTTAGAACACTGATGATAAGAATGTTTAAGGAACTTAGCGAGGACATAAAGAAGGATAGGGAAACCATAAAAAACAACCTGTTAGAACTAAAGAATACAATAACTGAAATGAACACACTTGAAGGAATCACCAGTAGAATAGATGAAGCAGAGGAGTGGATCAGCGAATTAGAAGACAAAATAGCAGAAATCACCCAGATGGAACAACAAAAAGAAAAAAGAATGGAAAAGAATGAAAATAGTTTAAGAGACCTCTGGGACAACATGAAACACAACAATCTACGCATCATAGGAATACCAGAAGGAGAAGAGAAGAAGCAAGGGATTGAGAATGTATTTAAAGAAATAATGACTGAAAACTTCCTTACCATGGTGAAGGAAATCGACATACAAGCCCAGGATGTACAGAGAGTTCCAAACAGGCTGAATCCAAACAGGCCCACACCAAGACACATCATAGTTAAAATGGCAAAGGTTAAAGACAGAGACAGAATCCTAAAACCAGCAAGACAAAGACAGCAGGTTACATACAAAGGAACTCCTCCTATAAGACTAACAGCTGACTTTTCTTCAGAAACTCTGCAGGCCAGAAGGGAATGGCAGGAGATATTCAAAGTGACACAAAACAAAGGTCTACAACCAAGATT
This sequence comes from Aselliscus stoliczkanus, assembly GCA_033961575.1. Classification (NCBI taxonomy): domain Eukaryota; kingdom Metazoa; phylum Chordata; class Mammalia; order Chiroptera; family Hipposideridae; genus Aselliscus; species Aselliscus stoliczkanus. The sequence goes on along the minus strand of CM066730.1, from coordinate 48,659,022 downwards.
GCTCTACCCAGCACAGCTATCACTTAAAATTGAAGGAGAGATAAAGAGCTTCTCAGAAAAGAATAAGCTTAAGGAGTTCATTACCACCAAGCCAGCATTGCAGGAAATGTTAAAAAAGCTTTTTTAAACAGAAGAAAGGGGAAAGCAAGCTAACCCAGGAAGACAAAAATACAAATAACAAAATGGCAATAAATATACACCTATCAGTAATTACTTTAAATGTGAATGGGCTAAATGCTCCAATCAAAAGACACAGAGTGGCTGAGTGGATAAGAAAACAGGACCCATGCATATGCTGTCTACAAGAGACTCATCTCAGATCAAAAGACACACACAGACTGAAAGTAAAGGGATGGAATAAGATATTTCATGCAAATGGAAATGAGAAAAAAGCTGGGGTAGCAATACTTATTTTGGACAAAATAGACTTTAAAATGAAGACTACAATAAAAGACAAAGAAAGGCACTACATAATAATAAAAGGATCAATTCAACAAGAGGACATAACCCTAGTAAACATCTATGCACCCAATATAGGAGCTCCTAAATATATAAAACAGATTCTGACAGACAACGTAAAGGCAGAGATCAACAGTAACACTATCATAGTAGGGAACTTCAACACCCCGTTGTCACCAATGGACAGATCCTCCAGACAGAAAATCAACATGGACATAGTGGCTTTAAATGACACTTTAGACCAGCTGGATTTAATTGATATTTTTAGAGCATTTCACCCCAAAGCTACAGAATATACATTCTTCTCAAGTGCACATGGCACATTCTCTAAGATAGACCACATGTTAGGCCACAAAACAAATCTCAACAAATTTAAGAAGATTGAAATCATATCAAGTGTCTTCTCTGACCACAATGCTATGAAACTAGAAGTCAATTATAAGAAGAAATCTGGAAAGCTTACAAATACATGGAGGCTAAATAACATGCTACTAAATAGTGAGTGGGTCAAAAATGAGATCAAGGAGGAAATCAAAAGATATCTCGAGACAAACGGAAATGGAAACACCACGACCCAAACTCTCTGGGATGCAGCGAAAGCAGTCCTAAGAGGAAAGGAAGTTCATAGCAGTGCAGCCCTACCTAAAGGAGGAAGAAAAATCTCAAATCAACAGACTTTCTTTACACCTAAGGGAACTCGAGAAAAAAAACAGCAAAACAAGCCTAAAGGGAGCATAAGGATGGAAATAATAAAGACCAGAGCAGAAATAAATGAAATAGAGAACAAAAAAAAATACAAAAGATCAATGAAACCAAGAGTTGGTTTTTTGAAAAGATAAACAAAATCAACAAACCCTTAGCACGACTAACCAACAAAAAGAGAGAGAGGACCCAAATTAATAAAATCAGAAATGAAAGAGAAGTTACAACAGATACCACAGAAATACAGAAAATTTTAAGAAAATACTATGAGCAACTATATGCTAACAAATTCGACAATCTGGAAGAAATGGATAAATTTCTAGAAGCATACAATCTACCAAGTCTGAACCAAAAAGAAACAGAAACTCTGAACAGACCAATTACTGCCAAAGAAATTGAATCAGTAATCAACAATCTTCCAACCAACAAAAGCCCTGGACCAGATGGCTACACAGGTGAATTTTACAAAACATTCAAAAAAGAATTAGTACCTGTTCTCCTCAAACTATTCCAAAAAATACAGAAGGAAGGAAGGCTCCCAAACTCTTTCTATGAAGCTACTATTACCCTGATTCCTAAGTCAGACAAAGATATCACAAAAAAGGAAAACTACAGGCCAATATCACTAATGAACATAGATGCAAAAATTCTCAACAAAATACTAGCAAACTGAATTCAGCATCTCATTAAAAAGATCATACACCACGATCAAGTGGGATTCATTCCTGGTATGCAAGACTGGTTCAATATCCGCAAATCAATTAACGTAATACATCACATTAACAAAATGAAAAATAAAAATCATATGATCATATCAATAGATGCAGAAAAGGCATTTGACAAAATCCAGCAGCCATTAATGATAAACACTCTTAACAAAGTGGAAATAGTGGGATCATATCTCAATATAATAAAGGCCATATATGATAAGCCCACAGCAAACATTGTACTCAATGGGGAAAGGCTGAAAGCTTTCCCCTTAAGATCAGGAACAAGACAAGGCTGCCCGCTTTCACCACTTCTATTTAACATAGTTCTGGAAGTTCTAGCCATAGCAATTAGACAAGAAAATGAAACAAAAGGCATCCAAATTGGAAAAGAGGAAGTAAAATTGTCATTATATGCAGATGACATGATACTATATAGAGAGAATCCCAAAGACTCTACCAAAAAACTACTAGAACTGATACATGAATTTGGTAAGGTAGCAGGATACAAAATTAATATTCAGAAATCAGTGGCATTTCTATATACCAATAGTAAACTATCAGAAGAAGAAATCAGGAAATCAATCCCTTTTACAATTGCTTCAAAAACAATAAAATATCTAGGAATCAATTTAACTAAAGAAGCAAAAGACCTGTACTCACAAAATTATGAGACACTGAAGAGAGAAATCAAAGAAGATACAAATAAATGGAAATACATACCATGCTCATGGATAGGAAGAATTAATATAGTTAAAATGTTGATACTACCTAAAGCAATATATAGATTCAATGCAATTCCAATCAAACTACCAAGGACATTTTTCTCAAAAATAGAACATAGAATCCTAAAATTTATATGGAGCCACAAAAGACCCTGAATAGCTACAGCAATGTTGAGAAATAAGAACAAAGTGGGAGGCATCACAGTACCTGACATCAAAACATACTACAAGGCTACAGTAATCAAAACAGTATGGTACTGGCATAAAAACAGACACATAGACCAATGTAATAGAATAGAGCGCCCAGGAATAAACCCATCTATATACAGTCATTTAATCTATGAACATGGAAGCAAGAATTTACACTGGAGTAAAGATAGTCTATTTAATAAATGATGCTGGGAAAATTGGACTGACACGTGCAAAAAAATGAAAATAGACCACCTACTTACACCATATACAAGAACAAACTCAAAATGGATTAAAGACTTAAATGTTAGACCTGAAACTATAAAACTCCTAGAAGAAAACATAGGGAGTAAGTTTGCAGACATTACCCTGAGTAATATTTTTACTGATATATCCCCTCGGGCAAGGGAAATAAAAGAAAAAATGAACATATGGGATTACACCAAACTTAAAAGTTTTTTCACAGCAAAGGAAATCATCAATAAAACAATAAGGCAGCCTACTGAATGGGAGAAGATATTTGCCAATGATATATCTGATAAGGGGTTGATATCCAAAATTTATAAAACACTCATGCAACTCAACACCAAAAAAACAAACAACCCAATTAAAAATTGGGCAGAGGATATGAGGAGGCATTTCTCTAAAGAGGACATACAGATAGCCAACAGGCATATGAAAAAATGTTCAACCTCACTAGTCATCAGAGAAATGCAAATAAAAACCACAGTGAGATACCACCTCTCTCCGGTCAGAATGGCTATCATCAAATCAACAAACAAGTGCTGGCGAAGGTGTGGAGAAAAGGGAACCCTGCTGCACTGTTGGTGAGACTGCAAATTGGTGCTGCCATTATGGAAATCAGTATGGAGGTATCTCAAAAAACTGGAAATGGAACTACTGTATGACCCAGCAATTCCACTCTTGGGTATCTACCCAGAGGAATCCAAGACGCTAATTCGAAAAAAATATATGCACCCCTATGTTCATTGCAGCACTATTTACAATAGCCAAGACTTGGAAACAACCGAAATGCCCATCAGTAGATGACTGGATTAAGAAACTGTGGTACATTTATACAATGAAGTATTACTCCGCTATAAAGAAGAATGAAATCATACCATTTGCAACGATATGGATGGACCTAGAGACTATTATGTTAAGTGAAATAAGTCAGTCGGAGAAAGACAAATACCATATGATCTCACTTATATGTGGAATTTGAAAAACTGAATGAATGAGCAAAAGAAACAGAAACAGTCTCATAGATATAGAGGAAAAACAGGGTTGCTAATAGGGAGGTGGGTGGGGATAAGGGAGAAGGGGAAGGGATTAGACAGCATAAATAGGTAACTACAGTATTGTCACAGGGATATGAAAGACAGTTTGGGGAATATAATGTTAAAATTTTGTGGGGTGTCAGATGGTCACATGTTTTGTTAGGGAGACCACTTCATGGATGGAGTAGAGGCTTGATCACTGCACTGTGTACCTGAAATTGATGTTGTATAATATTGTATGCCAACTGTAATTGAATATATAGATAGTCACGGGATGTGGATTATATGGTGGAAGGGAGTCAAAGGAATTGTAATAGATAGTATGATATGGGGGGGAATAGGGGGGAGAATTGGGGGAGGGGGTTGTCACTTTGAGGGGTAAAAAGTATAACTATTGCACTTTGTTGTACACCTGAAGCTAATTAAAAATAAATTAATTAATTAATTTTTTAAAAATTAAAAAAAAAAAAGAAATACATATTCAGTCTTTGCAGTTCCTGGTACCCAGATGTAAAACCCTTAAAATTTCCTGATGAGAGTGATAAAGGCATCTTTTGTTATGTTACTGCGACGTTCTTTTTTTTTTTTTTTGAAAGCACCTAGGTACTTAGGGATGGGGGCTGGTTGCTAGGGAAGCCAACCCTGTGATCAAAAGGTTGGCATTTTCAGTCCCACCCCTCTTTGGGGGAAGAGGAGCAGGAGATTGAGTTCAATCACCACAGGCCAATGATTGACTCAATTATGCCTATGTAATGAAGCCCCACAAAGACCCAACAGGGCAGGGTTCAGAGAGCTTTTGGATTGATGAACGTGTGGAAATGTGGGGAGTAGCACACCCAAAGATCTTGGAAGCTCTGAGTCCCCTCCTATACACTTTGCCCTATGCTCTCTTCCATCTGGCTGTTCCAGAGTTATATCCTTTTATAATAGATAGTAATCTAGTAAGTAAAATGTTTCTCTGAGTTCTGTGAACTGCTCTAAAAAATTTCTTAAAACTATAATGTACAAGTATACAAAGCACTTTTTATACAAATTAATTGAATCCAAGAAAGGGGTCGTGGGAACCTCCAATTTATAGCCATTCGGTCAAAAGCACAGGTAACAATCTGGACTTGGGATTGACCATCAGCATCTGAAATGGGGGACAGTCTTATGACACTGAGCCTTCACCTGTGGGTTCTGATGCTATCTCCAGGAATATATAGCATCAGAACTGAGGGGTTGACCAGCCCTGACCCAACCACTATGTAAATATGGGCAATTCTTTTCTCTGAGCATCAATTTACTCTCTTGTGAACCTACCCATGACATTATTGTGAAGATAATAAAAAGTGCTTTGTATACTTGTACATTATAGTTTTAAGAAATTTTGTAGAAATGAAACATAACAGTCATCCCAGCCAACTGGTTTTTAATAAATCTGGGAACATGCAGATTAATGCAGACATTGCTGTGTGGGCTGGATGGAGGGGTCCGGGTGGGCAGTGGATCCCCCACTGCAGCAGCATTGTTCCAGTTCCTGCTAGTTTGAGCCCAGCATGACTCCTCTTCTTGGGGACCTTGAAGTCATGCAGGCTGACCCTACATCCTAGCTCTGCTGGCAAAACTGGAACAGTAGGTCCTGCCTAAGGCCACCATGATGGCCCTTGCTCCCAACTGCCTGGTTCTCAGCACAGTGCTGGCCCAAAGTGGGTGCCCAATGGATGAATGGATGAACGGAAGTTGTATTTCTGGCTCTGAATGCAACTTAATGCATGTCTCTATCTCTTGTTTTGTCAACTTTATTACCACCCATGTGATGACCATAACTTGGTTTCCTGAAAGGGGCAGGAAACTGCTGCTTCCTCAATTTGAATGTCCCCGGTGGCCACCTGGGAGAAGTTCCCTCTCTGCCACCCACAGCTCTTTGGGCTCCCTACCAGCCAGGCCAGTCCTTGGCTCGTCATGGAGGGGTATTTGGAATTCAAAACCATATGGTGTTTGCTTAGAATCTTCCTGTTTTTATTTATGTTTTTAAGTAACTTGTTTTTCTTATTATTACAAAATAACACATGTTCATTTGAAAAAGTTTGGAAAAACCAGGCAAGCAAACACTAGGAAAGCATAAATATTTCATAGGGCTGGCCGAGTGGCGCGGTGGTTAAGCGCTGGCTTGGGAAGCCAGCGGCCCCAGTTCGGGTCCCACATATGAGGGCCAGTGACACTGTCCTTAAAAAAAATAATAATAAAATAAATAAATCTTTCATGAATCTCTCAGTCTTAGAGACTGACTGTTTACTATTCCTAATTTGGTGGCTGCGTGCACACACACATGCATGCGGACATGCATACATGTTGCAAAAAATGGGGTCATCTAGTACTTCGTGATTTGTAACTTCCTTTGTTCACTTGACAAAGTCTTGCTGCCTGAAATGGTCATCTTGCACTATTATTTATCCCCAACCCCTAGTGTCCACTTCTGTTGTCGTTAGTTGCTTACAGTTATTTACAAAACGAGCAACATAAGACATAGTAACCCACATCAATCAATTGACAATGAAGGGCTTTTGTAGCTAATGGATGTGGTGGTTGGTAACCTGCGCTTTGACCAGTGGTGTCTGCTCACAGAGAAGCCCAGCCTCCTATAACATGTTTGTTTCATCAAGAGCTCCAGGGCTAAAGCTATAATAGAAACAGAGTTTACTGAGCAGCCTTAAAACTGCTACAGTTTCTATGAAACTGGAAAATTCCATCTCCACAGCCAATGTCAACAGCACAGGCAAGAAAGGAATGTAGGAATTCAAAGGAAGGGAAGAATTTGATTAAGAGAGACTATGGGTAACTGGCAAAAAACTCTATGAAAATGACCAGAAGGTGCTGGCTTCCAGCATCAGCATCCTGAAATCTGATTAAAGACACTGGCCTTCACTGAAGTGGTAAGGTAACAGGCACGTAACACATGTTTGTGTAGAGTGAACTTAGGCTAGGTTGCAGGTTCTGGTAGCAATGGAACTAGCTGACAGCATTCCAGGAAGCCCCTCCCCCATGCCTTGGGGGCTGGTTCCCCAATCTTACAATGCTCCTCTGCCAAGTGCCCACAGGTGCACATTTTGGGTCACCTCCTGATCCTTACAAATGTTATGCCTCAGAATGGGGAGCGTGACGGCTGGTAGACAGGAGGACATGGGGGCTTGGTAGGGAGAGTGACAGGACTCAGACTGAGAGAGCAGACAGGAGGCATCGCTGGTGTCACACATCAGACACAGAGAGGTTACACTCAGGCACCCTCAGTCCAGTTTCACGCTTCTCACAGAAGCCCCTGAACTGAGCTCCCTTGTTTCCTGATGTCATTCTTCACAATCCATTCACCAAAATGCCACCCAAGGCAAACTGCATAATCTAGCTATATCCTTTCTTGTTTAAAATGTTCTCTTCTGATATTTATGAAAGCCAAGTAATACCTGCACAATGTTTAAAAACCAAGCAGAACCAAAATGCCCATAATGGAATATTTGTTTCTACTCCCCACTGATTCCATACGACTTCTGCCCAAGTTCTGGCTACCAGAAGAACCACCCCAACACTTTTTCTTTTTTTGGCAGTTCTTCTGTCACTTACCTCCATATTTCTAAATATTATGCCTATATTGCTATTTTTTGACCCTTCAATTTTAAACTTGTAAGCTTTTTATGTAGAGGAGGATTTTTAAAGAAATTTGTAAACAGCTTTATTGAGGTATGATGAACATACACGAAACTGCACATACTCGAAGTGTACAATTTGATCAATTCTGACATAGGCACCACCCATGAAACCATCACAATCAAAATCATAAACATATTCATCACCCCTAGATTTTCCTCATGCTCCTTGGTCATCCCTCTTCTCCCACTACTTTCCTGCCACCCCAACTCCTGCCTTCAATCCCACCATTGCCAAGCAACCACTGATTTGCTCTTTGTCACTATTGATTAGTTTGCGTTTTTTAGAGTTTTATATAATAGAATCACATGACACGTACTCCTTTTTTGCCTGGCTAATTTCACTCAACACGGTGACTTTGAGATTTATCCATGTTGTTGCATGTATCAACATTCATTCTTTTTTGTTGTTCGGTAGTATCCCACTGCTCAGATATACCACAGTTTGTTTATCCATTCACCTGCGAATGGACATTTGGGGTGTTTCCAGTTTTTGCTATTAGAAATAAATCTACCATGAATGTTCCCAGACAAGTCTTTGTATGGACATCTGCATTCATTTTTTAATGAGTAAATGCCTAGAAGTGGGATCACTAAATCATACAGCAGGTGTATATTTAACTTTTTAAGAAACTGACAGGGCCGGCCAAGTGGCACGGTGGTTAAGCGCTGGCTTGGGAAGCCAGTGGCCCCGGTTCGGGTCCCACATATGAGGGCCAGTGACACTGCCCTCAAAAAAAAAAAGAAAAAAACCAAAACTGACAAACTATTTTCAAAAGTGGATCCTCTGTGTTGTATTTCCACCAGCAGTGTCAGAGTTCTAGTTCCTCCACCTCTTGGCCAACACTTGGTATGGTCAGTTTTCTAAATTTTGGCCACTCTAATGTAGTAGAGTAACTTATTTTAATTTGCATTTTTCTAGTGGCAAATTATGTTGAATATCTTTTTATGTGCTTATTTGTCATCCTTATATCTTCTTTGGTGAAATGTCTGTTCAAATATTTTGCCCATTTTTTTTTCTTTCTATTGCATTTGCAGAGTTCTTCATATGTCCAGGTACAAGCCCTTTATCAGATATATGGTTTGCAAAGATTTTCTATGTGTTTTTTTTTCCTTTTTTTTTACTCTCTTAATGGTGTTTTTAGAAAGCAAAAGTTTAAAATTTGATGAAGTTCAATTTATCAATTTGTGTTTCTAGTGTTGTATCTAAGAAATATTTGCCTACCCTAAGCCCACTGAGTTTTTCTCCTATGTTTTCGACTATAATTTTAATAATTTTAGCTTTTTCATTTAGATCCGTGATCCATTTTGAACTGGTTTTTGTATATGGTTTTAGGTGTGGACCAAAGTTATTTTTTTGCATATGGATATTCAATTGTTCCAGCCCTTTTTGATGAACAGACTAACTCTCTACAGAATTGCCTTGGCACCTTTTTTGAAAACCTGTTGTTCCTCCATGTGTGGATCTATTTCTGGACTGTGGATTCCGTCCCGTTGATATATTCATTCACCTTCAATTACAAACTGATTTGATTACTATAGCATTATAATAAGTCTTAAAATCAGGTAGTATTAACCCTCTAACTCTGTCCTTTTTTAAAAAATTGTTTTTTTGGCTCTTCCAAGTCCTTTGCATTTCCGTTAACATCAGCATGTCAATTTCTACAGAAAATCCTACTGTGTTTTGATTGGAAGTACTATTGGAATCTGTACATCAATTTGGGAAGAATTTGGCACCTTAGAAATATTAAGTCTTCTGACCCTTGAGGCTTAAAATTTTTACCTCCCTACTCCCTTCCCCTGAATCTCCTATCTCTATGTTTTTAGTAATTTCAATAATCAGTCAGTATTTGCATAATTTCACAGAACCAAGAAGTACACTAAAGTAACATTTCCATTGCAGAATAGCATTATGTTTTTCCTTGAGTTTATAATTGCCTCAATTTTCTATAAACAAACCTCTAACTATCTTTTTATATTCTATCACATTATCAGTTTATTAGACAGTCTGTCAGTTCTACTTTTATTTTGACGATCTCATCCAAGAGTCCTCTGTTTCCCTGGTTTCACAATAGACCCATCACATAGCCCTCCTCATGCATTTCCTCTTTGCTGCTCTTCTGAAGTGGACCCACTGTTTCCTGGACTTGTGTTTTACTTTTTTTTGGTTTACTCTTGAATTTGGGGGAGCACATCTTTTAGTAACTTCCCAAAAAAGGGCACATGGAAGGTAAGCCTTCTGAATTTTTGCACTTCTAAATAGATCTTCATTCTGCCCTCATACAGTAGATTGCCTCGTTATAGAATTCTAGGATGAAAACATTTTTCTCACCAAATTTTGTAAAATTTATTAATTGCATTCTAGTTTCCCCAGCTGCTCTTGAGAAATCCAGTGATATTCTGTGGATCTTTTAAAATTCATTTTTTTCTTTATACTCCATGGGACTTTTTAATCTGGGCATTTATGTTATTCAGTTCTGAGAAATTTTATTGAGTTATTTTGTTAATAATTCCCTTCCTTTTAATTTATCTGTTCTCTATCAATAGGGCTGCCAGATAAAATATAGAGTGCCTGGTTAAATTTGAATTTCAGATAATCAACAAATAATTTTTTAGTATAAATATATTCCGTGCAATATTTTTCAATATAAATATGTACCATGTAATATTTGGGACACACTTACCCTAAATAATTATTTGTTGTTTATCTGAAATTCTGACATTCAAAATTAACTGGTACTCCTGTATTTTTATTTGCTAAATTTGGCCAATTTATTTACTGATATTCTTACCAGATGTTAATATCAGAACCTTATTATCAGATTCTTGTTATCAGATATTTTGAGCTGAAGTTCATTTTTCCCCTCTCACATTTCATTGTCTTAACTATTTGTTCAACTTTCCAGAAGATTTTATTAATTTTATTTTCCAACTGTCTATGAAAATATTTTTTCTGCCTCTTTTGAATTTCAAGAACTGTTTCTTATTCTGCGATCTCATTTAATTGCACCCTGTTCTTGTTTTATAAATAAAATATATATTTTTATATCTTCTTTTAGAGAGTCTCCTCTATTCCATGAATTAGCTCTTTTTCTTCTGAGTTCCCTTTTGCTGTATGTTTAGTTGGTCTGTTTTATGCTTGTGCTTTCCTCAAACGTCAGGTGATTCTTGCTTCAATCACCAAGAAAATATTCTTGATCTGTACATATTTAAGAGTGGGGCAGTAAAAAGCTGTTGGACACTTTGAGGGATGGTAGGGGTTGATGAGAGAAAAGATTGCCTTGTATTGATGGGGCAAAGAGCCAGCCATTTCACTATTGTGGTAGGACCCCATTGATCAATTTATGGAGGTTTCTGGGGCTGTTCTTTGGATCTCAAGAGGTTTCTTTGAGATGTAGCCTGGAGGGTAGACATCTGGCAGCAGAAAGGTGTCTCATCTCCCATCATTACCACATGTGTTTTATATCCCAGTCACACTGATGGACCCTTCTCCATACAACATCATCCACTTCCAGGTATTTATTTCTAGAATGCTTTTCCTCCATTTTCTTCACTTTACAAAATCCTACTCATTCCCCAAGACCCAGTATATAACACTTTCCTATCTCCCTTCTTATGTAAGTTTAATTACTCTCTACCTATCCCACCACAACCAAGTTTATTAATTAATTTGTTTTGTGTTCCCATTACCTCGTGTTTATGTCTTTACCAAAGCATGGTCACAATCTGTCTGGGTATGACAATTTTCAATTGTGTCTATGCTACTTCCCACCTTCACCCCCCCGCCCCGCCCCCAGCAAGTGACCCTCCCACACAGGAAACCATTTTATCTCATGATCTCTGTATCCCTCCACCCCTGTGAGCTTTTTGCATAGCCTTGCCTCCAGAAGAACTCAGAAAACATCAGTTGAAAGAACTGAATTGGCTGCTCACTTGTCCAGGTGATCTTCTGCCACGTCTACATTTCATGGAGACCTGACCAATTAAGAGGAGGGAATAACTGAGAGACAGTAATGGAAATCAGAGTCAGGGAAAGCATGTGGACAGCAGGGCCAGAGGGTCAAAGGGATGAAATGGAGTGAAGCGCAGTGAAAAAAATAGTAAAAAGGTGGCAAGGAGGGGATTAACATGCTCAGGAGATAAACAGTAAGAAATCAAGAGTCATTCCTCTAGGAAACTTGCCCCAGTCTCCCCACTCCAAACCTGGTAAGCCTCTATCTGTGCTCATAGCCTCCTGTGAGCATCTCTGGTAGAATGCCAACCTCCTGTATTTCATCTTTTGTTTTTTTTGTCAAGGAGACTATGTGCTCACTGAGGTCAGAACTGCAATGTTTTCTCTCTCTCTCTCCCTTTTTCTTCCTTCCTTCCTTCCTTCTTTCCTTCTTTCCTTCCTTCCTTCCTTCCTTCCTTCCTTCCTTCCTTCCTTCCTTCCTTCCTTCCTTCCTTATTTTCATGCTTAGAACCTAATACAGTCCTTAATCTATAAGTGTAAGAGTAGATGGACAAACAGAAAGGTCAGGGCTTCTCTTCTTTGAGGAGATGAGGCTGAGCTGCAGAGAAGCCCAGGCTTCTGTTACCCACTCCCCAACTGTGAGGTCTGAGAGGTGCCTTTGCTTCCTGGCCTGACGGGGAAGCATTTTTCGGTTAAAATGGTTTGTGTTTAGTCAGTTTGTGTCCCACAATCCAGCCATATGTTACGAAGTCTATGTGGCAACATGAAAAATTTGTATCATACAATGTTAAATGGAAAAATGTAGGATACCAAATTGTATGATTACAATTATATAAAAAAACGGAGGCGCACAGGAAAGATGCATAGTGGGAAATACGGCAAAACTCTAACCGATTGTTGTATTCTGTTGGGATTATTTATCTCTTCATTTTCTAATAATGTTGTAGTGTAGTTATATCAATAGATAGCATTTTCTAAGAACTTACTATGTGCCAAGAAATGTAGATTACTTAATTTAAATCTTACAAAATCTTACCAAGTTGGTACTATTATTATTCCCATATCAGGAATGAGAAAACTGAGAATCAGACTTGCTCCAAATTGCATAGCTAGTAAATGGTGGACCTAGACTTACTTTATATGACTTTATAATTTTAAGACCAGACTCCCCGTGTATTAATTAGCCTCATCTAATCACTCAAAGTTAAGCTTTATTAGGGCAGAATCTCACCAAATATACCCATCCCCCTAGCTTTTCTTATGTGTGATAAACAATGGAAGAAATTAAAGGGATTGAGAGGGAAAAAACCAAAAAAACAAACAAAAAAAGAAAATAGCTTCAAAAGAACCTGTAGATCAACCTGCAATATGGGAAGCTGTTTTCTTTCCCCTTCCTTCCTTCCTTCCTTCCTTCCTTCCTTCCTTCCTTCCTTCCTTCTTTCCTTGCTTGCCCTTTCTCCCTTCCTTCCTACTTTTTATTTTTTATTTTTTGCTTTGGGGACACCAAAATTGATAACACCACTTTTGATTTGGGGGGTAAAAAACAAGCTGTGGGGTAAACCTCTTTCCTTGCTAATGAAGTCTGTGAAACTTTTGAGGTTGCTGGTATGCTTGAGGTTTTCAAAACACCTCCCCTGAAGATCACTTCCTGGTTTAATTTCACCTCCCTGAATCCCCTGCTGCACTCCAGGGTCACTCCTCCAAATAAGACAAGGAGGCTGAAACCCAGAGTAAAATGACCTCCAGGGAGTCCTGGAAACAAATTCTTTACCATGAGAATGAGTTCTCTATGGAGCAGGCTTAACCAGGTGAGCACAATGAACACAATATTGCTCTTCAAAGTTACTGGTACACAGCTTAACTCACCCTTCCCCCCAACCCCCCCAGCACACTGAGATTCAGGAAGGAGAGAGCATATGTTGGGGCTGCCAAAATTTGCCATTGCTTCAGTTGGATTTAGAGAAGTAGAAAGTTTCAATTTGTGTCAGAACAGCTTCATGGGGACAGGAAGAGAGAATTGGAACTTTGAGTTCTGATGTGATACAATTACTACACAGATACTGTCTGGTAGTTAGCTCTCGAGACCCAGGAGATGGCTTCAGATTGAAAGGAGGACATAGAAAAAGATAGGTAGGAACTTTTGCAGATTTCAGGTGTTAAAAACAGAAGGCTCAAGCATTGTTTCTGAAAATCAAATTGGAGAAGAAGGGTGAGTGAAGATAAGCTATGGAATTTCTCCATCATTTCTCGTCATCTCCACTGATAAGTCAAAAATCAAACAGTGCTTTCCTGACTCATCAGACTTTGGAGCGTAGAAAAACAAAACCAAAAAATTATACCAGAGAGAATTTGAACACGAGACAAGGCAGTGAACATTAACCAAAGCAATTCTACAAGTGACGAAGAGATAGAGGACTCAGATAGCATGTGCAGGAGTGTTCACATCATAAGACAGATAGCTCTGGATCTAGATAAAGAAGACAAAGTGGTTATTGCCTGGGCTCATCCACTGAGATAAAGGCTGGCAGGGACATGGGAAATTGCAAGCAAAATATTGTAGGTCATTGAGAGTCTCTGCCGGCAAGCAAACAGGAGCTCAGTAAAGTGATAACCTTGTGACTCACATATCAGGGCCTGAGATGACAATGGCCTCTAAGGTCAGGTCTAAGGGGCAAGAGGAAAACTGGCACCAGCAGAATGTGAATTGGCCCAAGGGCAGGAAACAAAGGGGAGCAATAAAACCAAAGATTTTAAGGTAGGGAGAGATGGTTGGTGATGAACTGCTGGAAAGAGATTCGGGAAAGCATTTTATTACTTTTGGATGCTGACAGCCAATGTATCATATTCAAGTTTCCTGATTGTACAGTAACAACAAAGGCAAAGCAATAATAAAGGACAAAGCTATCAAATTTTTTAAAAGATGTACTTTATTTAGTTACTAGGAATCGCAAAGGCAGATGTGGCTCAATGCAAATAAATCGTGGAGACCAATGTGCCTGGAGTAAAGGGGACAGTGTGTGGCCAAACTGGAAATCCCATTACAGAAAGCAGGATGAAGGGACAACTGTGGTCAAGGAACAAGAAACGTTTGCGAGGAATTGGAAAATTGGAAGCATTCAGGGGTCTTGTCCTTTTTCAGAAAAGAATCCTATTGTCCCTGATCACTATGTCTGTGAATACATGTGGGAGCTCCTAAAGCCAGAGATGACCCAGAGGACCCAATGACAACCCTGCCAAATGCCACAGAGGACCGCTGCTTCCAAGACGCCAAAGCTTTGCAGTTCCCGTGTGAGGCATTGCTTGATCAATCTCAGCAATGTGGAATTAAAAAGTTGAACTTTTTAATCCCTGGAAACTGAACATGTGAGATTTCACACAGACTTGAAATCTATATACATCTGACTTGGTGTTTTCCAGAGTCTGACCCTCCCCTCCACTTCATCCAGGTCTTTGCTGGACCCCTGGCTAGACAATTATCATGGCTTTCATACACTGGCCCTAAACCCCACCCGCCTTTTAATCCTGCCTTCCAGCTTCTGCTGTCAGCCTCCCCATTGGTGTCCCATCTCAGGATCATCAATTCAGCCTCTCCATCACCAATGAATATTTACTGGGTGACCACAAGGTACGAGACCCTCCTGTTTGCACTCTGAGATAGAAGAAACATGAGTTACGGTTGGGGAAAGGATATATTTGAATGGATAATTCTCCCATGTTCCACAGAAAATCAAGGACCTCCTCCTTTTATCTCCATCATCATCATCATCATCATCATTATCATCTTCCTCCTCCTCATCCAAACAGATATTGAGCACCTGTGGGCTCAATTGGGCTAAGAGCTTTATATTTAATACATGAGGTAATCTTTATCTTAATACAAGGAAGAAAGCACAGTTATCATTCCCACTGTACAGATGAGGTTTAGTTTGCCCAAGGCTAAGCAGCTGAGGAATGGAAGATCTGGCAATCTTATTGGGAGCCTGCGCCTTATCCGTTAGGCTACAGTCTTGCTCATAATCTATTTCTCCTTATCATCTTATTTTTCCTAGTGAAAAAATGTTATGAACTCTCCTATAGGTTTGGGCTAGGTATATAGTAGATGCTCAATACATGTCCAGTTTTATTTCAGTGAATGAGCCCTGAACTCACTGGTGCCCATAGTTGCATTATGAATCCTCTGACCCCATGGATCCTGCTTTTAAGGGTGTTGTGGTCATTTCTTCCATAAACGCATGTCCTTCAATCAGCCAGCCAACCTTGTGTTATGGGAAATAACACTTTTTGAGCTTCAAGTCCTGGCCCAACTGTGACCCAGTGAGGGGAGAAGCTCAGGGGAAATTCGCATTGGCGATTCAGTATTTTACTTAATTAAAATAGGAGGGCGGATGCTAAAGCTCAGACGCTAGAAGGCTGCCGGCTTGACTTGATGTCTTGGCCCTCGTAGTGATAGTTGTGGAAAAGCTGAATCCAGAATGAACATCTGCCCAGGCTAGTCAGAAAGGAAACAGTTTTGGGTTAGCTAATTAATAGCTTTTTCCTCTGTATCAGATGATTCCATTTTAGCCCACTGGCTTGAACACAAGGGCCTGGGAGCCTGGAATCACTCTTTTCACATTTCCTAGGTAGTACTATTGGGTCATTGGACCTCCTAACCTAGGTCCCATCCTCTCTAGCTGGGGCCTTTAGAAGATGAGGACCTCACATCTGTCTGGGATGACTCAAGGGCTGACTTACTCTTCTCTAAAGGAGTGGGCATCAGACCTGTTGGCCTTTTTAACTGAGGATTTTGGGGAGTGGGGCCCACATGTGTCTGTCACTGTAGCTCAGGTAATTTCACCTGTGATGTACCAGGCACACACACACACACAGCATGATATATGGATATATATTACAGGTGCTTACAACCCAGTCTTGTTTGTATGCATGGTGGTTGGGGGGGTGGGGGTGCAGTGGATAGATTTATAAACATGAAGCAATTATGGCACAGTTCAGAAAAATGTATGATGAAGGGCTCAATTAATCTACAGTCCTTCAGAAATAAGAGTTCAATTTGGATGGAAAAGTCCTTGAAGAATGAACGAAATTTAGAGAAATCAGAGGACCTTCTGGGAATGACAACATGTACAAAGGGTTGGAGGCGGCAGTGAGAATCATGAGAATGAAGAAGGTTAAACCTTGTATGGTATAGTCTGGGCAGTAAGAAGACCAGCTGTGACAGAGCCCAGGGTTAATGTCAAGGAAGCCCATGTTACTCCCTCCCAGCATCTTTCCAGAGTCCTTGAGGTATGACTAACACTCACAGCGTACTCTGCACATGCTTCTCTCAAGACTTCTGACACTTGGCTGCTCTTATCTGTTTGTACCTATGTTCCCCATTTCTAGATAATAATCTCCTTAAAGATGAGGATGATGGCTTATTTGTCCTTGCCTGGCACATAAAACATGCTCAATAAATGTGTATTGAATAAATGAATGAATGAGGACATCAGTGCAGGTGAGGTTGAATAAGTAGGCTCGTTTCTAAAATGAAATATGCTGGAGGTACCAGGCATTCTACCTAATTTTGTCTTCAGGTAACTAGGTGTGGCACCTTAGGCTTAAATTAATTTATTCACTCATTTATTTATTCAACAAATACTTATTGAAAGCCTACTATGTTCCGGGCACTGTCCAGATGCTTAAGATATAACAGTGATCAAACAGATAAAATCCCTCCCAGATGGAACTAACATTCTAGTGGGGATATAGACAATCGAGCCTGGCTACATACATTGAGGGGCCCAGTGTAGAATTCCAACAGTAGAAAAAAGGTGCTATTAGAGGTACAAAAATATAAAATTTTTCCTTTTTTTCTGCAGTATCCCTCTCAATTTGTCATGCATTTTAGATTTACTATTTAATGTCATTCTAGGAAAAATGGTCATTTAAAAATTATCAGCATTGGGCCGGCTGAGTGGCGCATTGATTAAGAGCTGGCTTGGGACGCCAGCGGCCCTAGTTCGGATCCCACATTTGAGGGCCAGTGACACTGCCCTCTACAGCTAACAACAGCTCCACCTGGAGCTGGGCTGCGAGCCCCGGCAATGGTGTAGGCTGCAGCCCCTGCCATAGGCTACAGTGAGTGGTCGGCAGCCAGCATGAGTGGCTGGCAACCAGAGTGAGCTGCCAATAGCCATGGTGAGCGACCATCCAAGAGGCTAGCAACAGATCTGCCTCATCCGGGAAGAGCGCAATGATGATACCAACGTGGGCCAGTGAAGCAATGTCCTCTGCAACTATACCGAAGAATAAAAAGACAGCAACTTGTCTGTTCCCCTCCCTTAATTCCTGAATGCTGTTCCCCTCCCCGAATTCCCCAATAAAATCTTAAAAAAAAAAAATTATCAGCTTGCATTTTACCAGTCATCTATATGTTGTACAATGCCAGTTTTAAAAGCAAGAGCTTTTAACTTGTATGTGTAATCATGAAATTATGTAATGGTATTTCATAGCTCATGCTTTCATATCTATTTAGCTTTTCCAGAACAGTGAAAATTCTGCATAAAACGAATTCAATTGTTTTTATTTCATTTTTTGATACATGACGTTTTACCAACACTCTCTACCTTCAACTACTGATGAGTAAGGAAGGACTAAAAGGAAAAAGAACTATTGTCCCATCCCTTTCTTTACTTCCAAATCAGTGTGTGTGTGTGTGTATGTGTGTGTGTGTGAGTGTGTGTGTGTGTGTGTGTGTGTGTGTGTGTGTGTAGGGGTGGGGGATGGTTCTGACTGTCCCAGAGGCCACACCAGAACTTGCTTTGAATCAGAAATGAGACAATGGTGTTTTAAGAAATGCAAATGACCAAGAAACCCTATCATATTCTGTCCTACTCATGTTACGTCCCTGCACTATATTAGGATTGGGTTGGAATGTGCCTTTCTGGAAGCACTGTATATTTAAAAAGAACCACAAAACCTGTGCCCCTTTTTTCACTTTGTCTTGTCCATTATGCTTCCTCATAAAAGAGAGCTCTGTAAAGCTCATGACAGACTTGCAGATGTTCCCCAGAAAAGCTTAGACCCAGAGTATATGTTCACTCCGGTGGCTCAGTGGCATAAGAATTACAGAATTCTCGATAAAAAATAATGTGTTTGCCTTTGTGGTGACGCTGGAGGGTATGTGCTGATGTGTGTGGGTGGTGAGCCGTGTCATGTCTGGGTGAGGTTGAGTTGGGTGGTCAATATGTGCTTGTGTGTGTGTGTGTGTGTGTGTGTGTGTGTGTGCGGTATTTGTGGCACACGTTTTGTGTGTCTGTGTGATTTGTATGTAGGGTTTGTGGCATGTTTGTATATGCGTGCGACATGAAATGAATACTAGTTTAAGTTTCCTCAGCAAACTTTTCCTCTGGGCTGTAGAGCATACGTCTTTTGCTTTCCTCTGAAACACCAGTCTGTTCTCATGTTCTTTTAAGTAAAATAACATGCAGCTTTCTGACATTCACAAACAAAACCCAGTGGTTTTTATCTGAGTCAAGCGCTCCCTGGGGCTTTGTTTTTTTTCCCCCCTCTTTCCTGTAAATCCGTTTTATGCATTGGAGTTAGAAGATGACATCTTGTTACATCATGTTAGACAGCACCATAATTTTTTCCAGCAAATCGTTTCCAATCTGGCGAAGCAGACAGAATTGAACAAAGACAGACAACCCAGCATAAATAAAGGATCAGCTCCTGGCCCTGCTGGATGGACCCAGATGATCATGGTCCCCAAATCCAAGGCGGACTTGCCGTTTTAAGTTTTAACTCCTTAGACTGGAATGGAGAAATCTACTGAGGCTCCCAGCTCTCCAGTGATACTGTGCATTCTTTCTCTGCTGGGGAAGAGGGTGCCCATTAGGGGAGGGGTGCTCTATGTAGTGGAGGGAGCAACAGGCAAGACTGATGCTTTGCCTGAGGTCCTTTCTATACTATGCACAGGTCAGGTCTGTCTTTTGCTTTCCAGCTGCAGCTGCTATTTATAGTCCCGTCTCTTTGTGCCACTCTGCCTGTGAGCTCAAGACCTGCATTTAAAAAGAGGTGTTCTATTCTCAAGTTCAGGCCCATCACTGTGGCTTTCCTTTAGCCATCTGCTATCTGAAACTCAGTGACAAGGGCACCTGGGTGCCCTTCTCAGCCCCTGGTATGCCATATGTCATACAGGTTGTCTGTGTTACCTCAACCCTTACTGCATCTCCACCTGCAGCCTGTACTGAGGTTAGAATTAGTTCTGGATAGGGAACTGTGCTGTGTCTCTGCGATCTTACTGTGGGTGACCTGCAGAATGCTCCTTCTCAACATCTCATCATGTCAGCCTTTGGCCTGAAAATATTGACTGGTTCACAAGCTATATGGCCTAGATAACAAAGGTCTATAAAATCAGGGGTGTGTAGGAATACTGGACTTAGAGCCATGTAATCCAGGTTTGAGCCCCAATTCCAGGCTGTGTGACTCTGGGCAAGGGGATGAAACTCTCCTAGCTTCCCCTCCCTCCATACAAAGAGAATGCCTGCCCCATGGGGAGGCTGTGAGGACTAAAATGAGATCATGTAAACAGGAATGTAGTCTGGAAACTTCCCTACTCTCCTATTCTATTATTTCAACTTCTCACATTTCTCAAAAGAGTGTGGCAAGAAATGAAGGTGGAAAGGAATTGAGAAAAAGACTCCTAGATGTGACTCAAACAGCCAACAAATAGAGGTAAAAGTTCATTTTTAAAATTAAAACAATACTCTGGATGGAACTTAGGGTAGTATTACTATATACCGTCAATTTAATACAGTTCAGCAAAGATTAACTGAACACATATTGCATGCGTGTCAACAGAGCTGACACCAGAGATACCCAAGAAATACAAACCAAAATAATGAAAGCAGGGTGATTTTTTATCACAAAGATGTTTACCATGAAGAAAATGAATCAATAAAGAAAAGAGAATCCAGAATCCAGTCTCACTATGTAATATGGGATAAATCAGAGTAAAAAAAAAAATTATTTAGTAACTACTGTATCAGTAGTCATAATTTAAAAAATAATTTATTTAGATCATTAGTTTATATCATATCATAAAGGAAACTCCAGTTAGGCTACAAATTATATATAAATAGACAAATTATAAGGCAAAGCAAACAAACAAAAAAATCAGCATAGAGACTTTTCCAGATCAATGGAGAAATAGTTTTCTCATTCTTTTTTTTTTTTTGAGGGCAGTGTCACTGGCCCTCATATGTGGGACCTGAACCGCGGCCGCTGGCTTCCCAAGCCAGCGCTTAACCACCACGCCACTAGACCAGCCCAAGTTTTCTCATTTTTGAAGCACTAAAAGAAATCATCTTGGGCCGACTGAGTGGCACGGCGGTTAAGCGCTGGCTTGGGAAGCCAGCGGCCCCGGTTCGGGTCCCACATGTGAGGGCCAGGGATACTGCCCTAAAAAAAAAAAAAGAAAAAGAAAAAAAAAAAAATCATCTAGACTGACAGGCACAAATAAATATTTAACAGCTTTAAAATAATGAAAAATGGCAACTTTAATATAAAATGCCAACAGAAGACTGGGGAAATATTTTTATCAAGCATGGCAAAGAGTACGTACTGATACTTTACAAGTTACTCATTAAAAACAAAACAGTAAGATTGCAATAGGTAAATGAAAATAAAAAAAACGAACCAGTAATTTACAAAAGGAAAACAATAGATTACCTATAAACTCAAAGAAAAAAGCTCATCTTTATAATTAAGTAAGTGTACATTAAAGCAACATTGAAGTACCAGTTTACGTCATCAGGTCAGGAAAAGTTCAAATAAATTGTGACATCCAATGCTGGCTGGGTTGTGGGTGACAATGGAGACTCATATATTACTGGTGGCAATCTGAATGGTTATAACCCATTTGGACATTAATATGATAAAGCATATTAAAATCCATAAAAATATTCATACCGTTTGAACTAGATATTGCTTTCCTAGCAGCTTATCCTAAAGAAATCAACAAGAAAAAGCTATATGATTGATATTTCAGTTTTTTATAGTAATCAAAATTTGTAATAAATTAAAATGCTCAACAAAAAGGACCCAGAAAAATATGATGATCATAAAACCTTAAGAATACAATGCAGGTTTTAAAATAATGATACCAAAAGATTGATGTATAGAAAATGTTTATGATGAAAAGACAAAAATGAGAATATAAAATTTAATATTGTATCAAGATAATTACAATTATGTAGAATGAATTATACCTTTTAACAAAATAAGAAGAAAGTATGCAAAGGTATGAAAATATTTGTACTAGGGTATTAAGATTGTAACTTTTTTTTTTTAATAAAAAAAAGATTCCTTAATTTTGCTATGTTAATTTTTGATTTGGAAAAAAAATATATTAAAAAGAAGGAAAACACCCCCCTCCCCATGTTGAGTTGAACTTCAATTCTGGGTATATTCCTACCTTAGCTCTTGCTACTTCTACTTTGATCTGTGGCTTGTGGACAGAATCCCCCCCTTCACCCATCACCAACTCTATTACAAGGTCAACTCCAAATACTTGGCTGCCTACTGGCTTTCTGATGTCAATTTTGTGTTGCCACTATTCTGACAGAAAACAAGGCAGGAAATGTTTTGACAGCTCCCAGACCCCCCATTTCTATTCTAGCATCGCATCCCTGCCCACTGAGAACAGCACATGCATCATGCATCCGCTCCTTGTAATGTGTTCCACTGTTTCGCTCTACTGAGAGGAAAGCTCTGACTAGCTGATTACAAGTATACAGTCTCAGCATATACAATTACCTTGGAACAGGTTGAAAGAAAACACCAGATGGGATGAAGTACTTTCCTTCATTCCTCTCCCCTTCTATTTTCTAGTTTCAACTTAGGGCCAACCCCTGAGTCACTCGTTGTTCTTTATGTTGACCTTACTTTCACCTGCAAATCAGCTCAGCAATCTTTTCGTGACATACACTATTCCAAGTCCATAGCTCACAAAGAGGAGGAAGAAATGGTCTCTGGTTTCAGGGAACTTGCTATCCAGTGGGAAAACAGACATTATACCAAAAATTTTCCCTGAATAAATGTGCTAAGTTCTAAATCTGACATCTGGAAGCACACTCTGGGAAACGAGTGTGCTGGAAATTTAAAGATGACACGAGTGGGGATTATCTAGACAAAGAAGGGCAAGGTGGAATCAGGTAAGGTAGGGTGGGATGAGGTGGAGGATGCTTGAAACAGAGGGAATAGCATCAACCAAGACCAGCCTGAAAGACAGTAACTACAGTGGCTTAAGGAGAACTACCTTTCAGTTCCCTGGCTATTTTAGTCATTTAGTTATTTTAGTGGCCAGGATCCACTTTTTAAAATCAACCAGTTATGCTAGAGAAGCCCCTCTCTCAAACATCACACTTGGAGACCTCCAGTTCTTGGTCCATTTTGTCACTCCTGTTCTCCTTAATACTTCTCTCATTGCTCTTTTCACTTCTCCCCAAGAGTGTTTTGCCTTTGCTACATCTTCCTCTCTAACCCCACATTTACATTTCCCACAGGGATCCCCCCACTCTTCAGCCCCCGCTCTATCCCTGGTTTCAGGCAGGGGTGTGTGTGTGGGGGGGACTCTATACGAAGTTGCTCTCATGGTCAGTGCTGAGGGGCCTCTCTCACACGCAAGGAATGACCTTCATTTTGCTTAACTTATGACAGAGTCTAACAAGACACACCCATTTATGGAGGGCTCTAATAAATGACCCATTTAATCAGTTCTTATCTGTCCACGTGCTCTACTTACCAAAAAAACAACCCATGAAATGTACCTTCTAATTATCTTTAGTTTATACTACAGGTTAGAAGTCCAAGCAATTTCCACTTGTGAAAATGTGCAACCTTGGTTGTTGTTAACTCTTCCTGGAATGGATTTTGAGGTGTGTAGGAGGAAGTCAGGTCGATGAATTGCTATATTTAAAAAATCTCGGGCTGACGGAGTGGCATGGTGGTTGGGAGCTGGCTTGGGGCACCAGTGGCCCTGATTCGGATCCCACATGTAAGGGCCAGTGACACTGCCCTCTAAAAAGAAAAAACAAATCTTGGTGTTATCAAGTTTTTCATATCCCAGTGACCTTATTTCAAGTGATGAATTCAAGAAAGTAACAGTGTAAAATATGGATGAGGATTTGATTTCCAACAAGGGTGTGATTTTCAACAAGGATGTGAAGACCATTCAATGGGGGAAAGAATAGTCTTTTCAAAGAATGGTGCTAGAACAACTACTTAGGCATATACAATAGAGTTTGGACCCCTACCTCATATCACACATAAATTAACTCAAAATAAATCAAAGACCTAAATATAAGTGCTAAAACTATAAAACTCATAGAAGGAAACATAGGTGTAAATCTTCAGGGCCTTGAATTAGGCAATGGTTTCTTAGATATGTCACCAAAAACTCAAGTAACAAAAGAAAAATTAGATAAATTGGATTTCATCAAAATTAAAACCTTTTATGCATTGAAAGTCACTTCTAACAAAGTGAACAGAAAACCCACAAAATGGGAGAAAATAAGAGTCGAGTATCCAGAACATATGATGAACTCTTAGAGCTCAATAACAAAAGGTAAACAACCCAATTTAAAAATGAACAAAGGACTTAAATAGTTATTTTCTTAAAGAAGATATACAAATGGCTAATAAGCACATGAAAAAAATGTTCAACCTCATTAGTCATTAGAGAAAATGCAATTCAAAACCACAATAAGATACCACTTTACACCTACTAGGATGGCTATAATAAAAAACAAAACAAAACAACAACACAACCCCAAAAAAACAGGTGTAGGCAAGAATGTAAAGAAATTGGAGTCCTCATATGTTGCTTGTGGGAATGCAAAATGGCACAGCTGGTTTGGAAAAATTTGGTAGTTCCTCAAACTGTTAAATATAGTTACCATATGATCCACCACTTCCATTCCCATGTGTATACATCCCCAAGAGAATTGAAAACATGTGTCCACAGGTAAACAAATATTCATGGCAGTATTCTTCCTAATCATCAAAATGTGGGAACACCCCAAATATCCATCAACAGATAAATGGATAAACAAAATGTAGTCTATCCATACAATGCAATAGTACTAATATATGCTACAACACGGATGAACCTTGAAAATATGTCATAAAAGAAGCCAGATGAAAAAGCCACATGTTGTATGATTCCATTTATGGGAAAGATCCAGAATAGGCAAACTCATAGAGATGGAAAGTAGATTTCAGTTTCCCTAGGCTAGGGGAGGAGGCATGGGGAGTGGCTCCTTAACAAGTAAGGGTCTCTTTTGGGGGTGATCAAAGGTTTAGAATTACTGGTGGTATTTGCACAGCATTGGAAATATACTAAGAACCACTGAACTGCACACTTCAAAATGATTAAAGTGATGAATTTTATGTTATATGCATTTTATCTAAAAAAAAAAAAGAATTTTTTTGCACTGGATTTAAGCAGGCATTTAGGAGTCCACTGTGACCATATGTAATATGGTTCAATTTGACAAGCACATTTTATGGGATCGGATGGGAAACAATATAAAGAAAACACAGGCTCTATCCTCAAGGTGTTCCCACTCTGTTGGAGGATGCAGACACACACTTCGTTAACTAGAACACAACCAGAAGATAATAAGCATCACAGCATAGAGAGATGGTGCTGCTGTGGTACAAAGGAAGCAGTGATTTGTTCTGACTGAAGGAACATTGGAAAGCTTTACAAAAGAGGAAACATTTGAATGGAGTTTTTAAGGATGAGTAGGATTTTGATAAGTGGAGAAGGTGATGCATTCAAGGCAGAGGGGCCGGCTGGAGCAAAGGCCTGGAATTGTATACAGCACTCAAAGATATACCGCATGGTATGATCTGAACTCTGGTTTCTCTCTCCTTCTACTATTCTGCCACTGCTTTTTACTATAGATCACAACCTTTTCCACTTTGCTCCTCGGTTCTCGCCTCACAGATTATGAGGCTTTGATTTAAAAACAGAGAAACAGAAATTTGGATCTTTAGCCTTGGTGGGGTTTAGTGGGGTCCCCTAAGTTCCCTTGCTCTGTTCACATCCCCACTGTGGTTGTGGGGAGCACCCAGATATATCTGACATGAATGTCTGTTCCTGCCCTCTGTTTCTCCAATCTGGGCACCCCGCTTTGCTGCAAGGACTGGCTCCATCCATCTCCCAGATGGACAGGCCCTGGCCCCCTCTTCCGAAATCTCTCGCTTGATGATGGCTTCTGCATGATAGCCCTGCCCCCTGGCTGGTACATCCAGGGAAGGAAGCCAGCAGGGAGGGAATGAGGGGCCTATCCCATCCCCTCTGGAAGAGTCATCTGGCCTGGCTTCTTGGGCAGCTGGTTTGGTTTGATTTCTACTTGGATTGTGAACCCATTGCCTGGAGTGAAGGGAAAAAAAAAAAAAGTGCTTAAAACAAATGCTTCTATAGGAGGAGTTTGGTGCTTAATGAATTCTTCAGTGAGGAGTGCTAAGCAGCAAGTATTCTGGAAGGAAAGACATTTTCAGTATGGAGCCCCAGATGAAAAGCTAACAGAGTGGTCCTCCAGAGTGTGTTTGGCTGATATTTGCTCCCCAATGCACTAAGCCTAAGCCTGGCTTATTGTGTTTACAATTTCGTATCTTCAGAGCATGACTGATTTATTGCAAACATGAGGGCACTGGACAGTGGATGCGTCTCTGAACAGGCTTTTCCCTAAAGCCAGGAATAATCCCTGCACCAGAGATCCAGTCTGATGAACTATTGTGTTCCCAAACCTCATATGCTTAGGGGGAAATCAGGACAGGGAGACATCTGGTCTCAGGCAGCTCAGCTCAGGAGAGACCATTGTCCTCCCTGGGGTGGATCTCGTTAGCAAATGAGGCCTTCCAGAGTCTGGGCCTCCTGCCCTGTGACCCCGGGCAGGGAGTCGAGGACCAGCCAGCATTGTAAATATGCTTCCCCAAAATCCAGATAAAAAGAAACAAGGGTTTAACACTGACATCTCCTTGAACCAGTTGATAATTTTTTTTTTAAATTAATTTCTATTCCATTGTCTCCAGTCCTCCAAGGAAAGAATGCTCTGACAGTGCAGACAAGGACCAGATGTGTGGTGGAAGGTCAGTCTATACTGGTAGGGGTGAGGAGAGGGGAGGGGAAGTGGGCCTGAATGTCATTACTTGGAGGGGTCGGGGGGTCAGTGACAGTGGCAAGGAACAGATTTTTCCAGCCGCTTTCAGGCTGAGATTTGCACTGCATAATCTGAATGCTTTTATCTGTTTCTGAAAATAGACAGGAATTTTTTCCACAGGCTGCTCCAATCTGGCCATGGAGACGTGAGGGAGGATTGCTGGGAGACAGTTGTATATCGTCCAATAAGTACGTTGTGTGACCCCCACCCCCACCCCCACCCCCTGACTAGCCCTTCTCCATACTGGCAATATGGAGCCACATTATCTTAATGTCCCTCAAAGCAGGGAGTCAGAATTGCTGGAAATACTTTCTGTCCTGAATTTTGTATGGCTCTTGATACATGGAGCTATCATTTCTTACTTTTACTTAAATCTACAGGCTAACAGGCCTCTGTAAGAGCAGAAGTACCTGTCCAGAGAGATTGGTTCCTTGAGTCTGCACAGAATGACCTATGTGAGAAATGTAAACGAGACAGAAAGAAGAAAATGGTTTGATCAGAAATTAGAGTTTATGGTTGTTACCAGTGCCACAAATCATATTCTCCACGTTTGTCCTGGATTTAGACTACAAAGAAGCATCACAAATTATCTACAAAGATCTGCTGGACAGTTAACTCTGGATTAAATCAGACTCCATCTCTGGGCAGCTGGTCCCTCTCATCTCAGATCAAAAGGATCTTGAATCTTCTAAGTGAACTGCTGTCAAGCAAACAGCAGGGGAATCTCTAATATTGTTTACATAGCATTTCCTTTTCTCCAATTATGTATTGGTTTCTTCTTGGTACAATTCTATCTTATAAATATGGAAACCAAGACACAGAAAGAGAAAACTATGTTTAGGGTCATGCAGAGAGTCAGACATGGAACTGGGATCTAACCGATCTAATCGATGTATCTAGATATCGCCTCTACTTATTTTCACAATCCGTTCTCCTCGCCATTCGTCCATGTACCAAGAAGTTATTTGTGCTTGGCACGTAGTAAAGCATGCCAATTTCACTGGGTTTTCAACTTGAAGAGTTTCTTGGGTCCCGAGGAAACGGGTACCAGTCTTTGAGGCTGGAGTTTATTTTCAAGCTTCCTCTAAAGTAAACCTTGTTGTGAATGGACGCAAGAGAAGAGTGCCAGGTTATTCTGGAGCGCTGCCTATGTCCTGTGTCTCTGGGACTCATTTGTGGCTGTTATGACCAAAAACCCCAGGGTTAACTCAGGTGTCCATGAGGAGGAAAGAGAAATGCAAGAAATGTGAACTCCCACAGTCACCTACTGCAGGCCGAAGGCTCTTTTTGGAGGCAGCGCTTCGGAACTGTGATTCGTGAGTCAGTTTCTTTCAGCGCCAGACCATGCTGAGTGTCAAGTAGAATGTCTCCTTTGTCAGTCCCCTAGGAGCCCTGCACCTGGTACTGCAGAACCATGAGGGTGGCTGCAGTCTGTGGGAAGGCGATTTCAACCCGCTGTGTGTACAACGCTGTGTGTCTCTCCAGTTGTTATCAGCTAAGAAAGAAGGTCATAGAGATCAGAGGGAGAAGGACAGAGAGCTACGAAGAAGAGAAAGAAAGAGTGAGAAGAATACAACGGAGAGGCAGGTGATGCATTTTGAAAGTTACAGGGCAAGCCAAAGAGAAAAATAGAAAAGGTTTAGAAGAGAGAATGTTGCATGCCCTGGCACCTCTGCCTCCTGCACCACAAGCCTCGTGATAGCCCTGGACAAGTAGCCTACCCCTCCCAGGGACATTCAAGCATGACCAAACGGAGGGTTTCAAAGGAAAGAAAAGCAGGAAGTTGGTTGGTTTCGGGTCGTTGGAAAAAAAAATGGGCTGGCATCTAACTCATCCCAAAGCACCCAGAAGTCACAGAAGCTTTCAGATGAGGTCACCTTACCGTCACTTGTAAAAAACTCTGATTTGGTGGCATATGGGGATCAGGCACTTTATCAACATTAGTCCTTACTTTTCATAGCACAGCTCAAGGTGGACAGAATTGCAGCTCTTTTATAATAACAAATAATTTTATAGACAAGGAAAATGAAGTACAGAGGAGGGACAGGCTTTTTAAAAGATGTTCAGTATAAAAACAAAAACAAAAACAAATAAACAAACAGGCTTAGTTTTTGATCCATCTAGAGGCATGTGGAATGTCAGAAAGCACATGGGCTTTGGCAACAGAACGATGCCCTGCCTTTGCCACTTTGTGACCTTGAGCAATTGGTTTAACATCTTTGACCTTCAGTTTTTTTCATGCATACAATGGGAAAATAATATTTTCCATGCAGGGTTCTTGTAAGGTTTGGCGGTGAAATGTGTGCAGTACCTTAGTTGCCATCAGCGGCATGAGGACTAATTCCTCCAGGGAGCATATTTTCTAGAAGCCCCACCTCTCTAGTTATGTTTTTTTAAAGGTACTTTGGATAGGTACCAAGAATATTTGGTTGGAGCCATTCCTTTTTCGGTCTACAGAGGTAAATGGTTGATCAAGGTCACAATGGATGTAAATTGGTGGCAGAGCTAGGATTGGGATACCTGGCTTCCGAGGCAGACCTGCTTCATCCTCACCTGCCGGCCTATGGAAAGGTGATCTTGATCGTCCTTGAACTTAGTCAAGTGCATTTTCCCCGCTAAATTGCCAACCTGATGGCACTTCTGTGTGATAACTCTACAGAAAAAAAAGATACAGGTAAAATAAATGGGCTGGTGGTCTTCTCCCCTTATCCATCTCCTACGCTCTTACTGCCCAGGTCATGGTATAAAGCAGATAAGCCCTCTGTCTCTTGGATGTTAACGGGCAGCAGACAGGCTCCAGCTCACAAGAGTGGTGGGGCTCCCTCAGTCCTTCATGTAAGCTTTCCCTGCTTCCCGGGAGGGGGTGGAAGCAGGGACTTGCCGTTGTGAGAGGTTTTGTCCAATAGGCTTGGCTTGTGGGAAACCATCCAATGGCTACGCAGGACGTCATCTAAACCCTCTCTGCCAGTAAGAAGGTTCAAAACTGGATAGAACTTCAGGGATAGCTGAGCTATTAATGGAAAGTGAATCAACTCTGAGGCCCTAAAAGCCCCATGGAGCATAGAGTACATTTCCATAGACTTTGGAGCACATCTAGAAAGCCTTGTGGAAAGAAGGAAGGGAGAGATATGCTCATCCTGGGCTGTTTATGTTAGCTGGGACCTGGGTGGTAGTTTGTGCATTGTTTTTCAGGGCCCAGAGATCTGGGGAGGTAGAGGTCAGGAGGGCAGGGTATTTACTTACCTGAGGCCACATCCTGGGGCCAACCTTGCCTCAGGGCTGAGCTCAGCTGCAGGCCTCCCTCTCTCTTCAGCCAATAGAGAGGGCCAGAAATAGGTGAAAATGAAGGGAAACCTCTAATTTGCTTCTTGCAAAAAGGAGGCCTCTTTCCATGCCCAGGTAAGAATTTGCCTTTTAGAAAAATGACTGCTTGGGTACCGATTAGTACAGAGGATGTTTCCTAGATGCCAGTAGTGCAGAGAGTCTAGATGGCCCTTCCTTCACCTAGGCACAGATGCCTTCACGTTGGCCAGGTGCTTTTAAGGCTGATAGCAAAGCCAAGGGCATCCTACTGAGTCAAGGACAGAGACTGCTTTGCCCTCAAACCAGGAGGATTTCCTGTGTGCATATAAACGGGCAGTTAAGGCCACTGGGGGCTGGGGGGGGGGTGCTGCTTCCTGAGCCAGGGCCCAGTTGAGCTCCAGGCCCTCTCTTCTCCGTTACAGGTTCCCCCGTGAACACCTCCATGCTCAGTTTCCCTCCTCTTGCTCACATAAGGTGCCAGGCTCAGCACCTACAGTTTGGAAGGAAGCCTAGCTGCCTGCCCACTTCTCTCTCTCTCTCTCTCTCTCTCTCTCTCTCTTTCTCTCCTGCAAGATCTCCACTCTTGACTGACTCTATCGGCCCAGCCTCATTTCCTTCCACGGCAGGGCCCTGGGAGCCCAACACTGAGGTGGTGCGTGCTCTAAAAATAACTGTCCTGTCCAATGTGATGAATGGGAAGGCATTTGCTCTCCTTTTCCTGCCTGAGCGTCGGGGCCTGAATCATGTTGGGAAGTGACATTCTGTTAACACAAGCACTTTTGTTTCCTCCCATGCTCTCTCACCATCCGGTGGGGGCCCTGGCCAGGACTGGCTTTCAATTTTTAAAGCCTCCCTAGGGATCCATGCAACACCCCGATCCACGGACATTAAGGAAAGCCACAGACAGGAATGGAGAGAAGCATCCTGCACCTGCCTTGGGGTGCTAAGGACCGGCTAAGGCTCAGACACTAAGACAAGCCCTAAGCCCTAGGCTGGCAAGGCCTCTGGGGCCAGGAGCCAGCCTCAACTCAGCACTTGGCTCAGGTAGCCACTCAGGGAGTGACTATAGAAAGGAAAGTGAAAGTGACCCAGACAGATGACTCCACAGCCACCTGCTTCCATCAGAAAGTGGCTCTAGTGCCACCTGCAATGCTACTTGTTGGACAGCAGACTTCTCAGGGATTGCATGGAAAGCACTTGGGGAAATATATTTTAACACTTCCAAAATTCAAGAAAGCTTGACTTCTTTTGAGCTTGTTCTCAGTTCTGGAGACGGAAGACCCTGCTCAACTTATCTTTGCATCCACATAAGCACCAACCATGGTACCTGGCTCAGAACAGGTGTCTGATAAGTTCTTTGGGGGTTTGAAAGAAATAAATAGCACCTAGAGGGTCTTGGTGGGACAACTAGAGCCATTTACCTTTGAAAGAACAAAGAGCGTGGCCTCTGGTATCTAGAGATTTGAGCAAAGCCCGCACGCCAGGCCTCGAGGAAGATCCGTTCTGAGAACCTGTCCTGCAGCCCTGACTCCGTCCAGCTCCAGGCCACTTGGGAGCCTGTGATTCTCCAGAGCAAAGGGTTTGACAGCTCATCCTGCTCAGACAGAAACCAGCTCCTCCTGAGAAGCCTTTCTTCTCATCCCTAAGTTCACTTCTCTTTTCCTGCTTGGATTTGTATGGGGTTTTGGTTTAATGGAGCCTGTTTCAAATGACCTTTTTAACCCCCAATTGAACAGATCCTCTTAACCTTTAAGCAGTTTTCAAACAGAATGACAGAAACTTTGGACTTAAGCGGTAAACCCATAATCAGGAGCCTAGGAAATTCACATTTCTCAGTTCTGAGAGAATTTCATTGTTCATTGTTGGACTAGAACAGAAGGTAAGCAGCACTCACACATGTGTTACCCTTAGACCACACGTGGTCATCTCTCCCATCTGTGTGTCTGAAAATGTGCAGGGCAGCTGGGGACAGGCCTTAGTGGCTGCCTGCATGCTTCCCTGCTCTCTGCACATCCACATACCACCCCCCTTCCCCCAGAATCACGCATATGCCTGCCCTGAAAGAAGAGAGAAACATGTGGGCCTGAGACCAAAAGTAAACACCCCCAAGGAGGCCAGGCAAGGCTTGTGAGGTGGCTGTGAGAGATGGCAGCCACCAGGCCCACAATAATCAGCAGAGGCTGTTGTGCACTGGTGAGCTCAGGGGCCACAGATATGTTACATACAGCAGGAGAAGACACAGGTTCATGTTAGCAAGAGGCTAAAGTGGGGGGATCTCTAGGGCAGAGAGATAGGCATACACCCTGGGACATCCTCAGATTTCAAAAATGGGAGCATAGAGATACATGCTGTGTGAGTACTAAAGAGCAATGGAGGAGTGGGGGAAATTTGGGCTTGGGAAGGAGAAGAGTACCAGTTGGGGCTCTACCACCAGCTCTCAGGGTGACCTCAGGTATCTTCATTGGTAAAATGAAGAAGCAGGATTGGTCTCCAATTCTGTGAGGCCCACGTTTGTATTCACAGATGTGGGAGGAATCCATCAACAGAAAGAATGGCGCCTGTAACTCACCAGGTTGGTGGTGGGATAGTCCATGTGATTCCTAAATGAAAGGCTTCCCTCTGACCTTTCAGTTTCTTGGCTCTTTCTCCATAACCCTTTGTAATGGGTGCATCTTGGTGGCTAGAGTCCATCTTGGTGGCTAGAGCCCCATTAAATTCCACCGAACAGCTCCTTATCATCTCCCTTATCATCTCTCCCTCTCCTCCTCTCCCGGCAGGCTTTTCCCTTAGACTGGCTTTTCCCCTCTGACTTCTTCCCTGGCTGCTGAGCGAGGGAGGAGCCTTCTCCCGGTTCTCTGGGCTTTTAGTAGAAGTCAGGTGTCCCTTGACTTCAGGAGGTCCCCATGCACCTGGCAGAGTTCTCCTCTAATCTCCCTCTCCCAGGCATTCCCGCAGAGGTGTGTTTCTAGTTTGGGGCATTGCTTTCCCAGGTCAGCTTCCCTCAGAGCCTCTGTGCTCTTGCTTGCTCTTCATACATTTGTGGCCATTCCCTGAAGGCCTTTCCTGAATCTACTCACTCCTAATATTTCTTGTTTGGAGACATGGCTCTGTATCTCTGCTTTCTTGGTCTTGTGCCTTCTCTAAGACTTTGGTTTTCTATTTTCACTTAGCTCTTATACTAATCACCAGAGGTAATATACAAAGGTATCACCAAAGACAAAGAGATAATGCACACTTGGACACCCCTCCCCCCACAGTTCTCTCTTGAGAAAGGGTCACCACCCAATCTCCAAGGGTCTGGAGAACCTTCCTTCCTGCAGGTTAAGATGGCGGCTAGATCCCAGGGCTGTTTACAGAGTGCAACCAAAGTTCATCTTCAGAGCATTTACAGAGGTGACCAGAAATCTCCAGCACTGGTGATGTAATGCATGTGCACGCAGTGCTCACTCACTTCAGCTAAATCCTCTCTATTTGTAGGAGTCACTCCCTGGCTGAGGGTTAATTGCTCAGGAGGCTTTTGATCTGTATATAAAAAAGCAACCAAAGTCGTTCCAACAGGCCGCCCAGTCAGCTGGCTCTCTCTCCTTTTCTTCTCTGTTTCTAGATGACATCGAAATAGCCCTATTCTGTTGGGTGCCAGAGAGTAACTATTCTGAAATTAAAGGACAAGGAAGTCTTTTCAAAACAAGTGTTTTTAAATGTGGGCCCTGTAACTTAACCTTTCCCTCAGTGAGGTAGGCTTCTAGGACAGCCTATCTGCTATCCTAGTTTAACTGCTGTAAAGATAAATGAAAGACCAAATGCGTGTGAGAGAGCACCTCCTGGGGCTGGGGCCGGTTACTTGACAAGTCATTTATTTCAGGGCACAGCCTGGCTGCTTGCCAGGCCCTCCAGCGTAAGCCCAGCCGAGGTGAAACCAGAGTGATGTGGATGACCCCCGGCGTGGGTCCTCTGCTTCCCAGCTAGGAACTCCCACCATCTGGTGGATGTGCACAATTAGTAAAGCTTTTGAGGATAATGATTTGGTCTCATGGAAAAAGGAGAACTGGTCCAAGATAACGTCTGGTAAACTTTGACATTCCACCCTGAAGTGATCTTACACTCATGTCGAATCACTAAACAGCTGCATGATCATATTACAGAATCTTCCTCAAGAGCCAACTTGTCATTGAATCCATCCCCGAATTCCAGCTTTTCTCACACAAAAGGAGCTACAATCGGCCAGATAGAAGAGAGGTGGAGAACGCCAAGATTGGGGGATCCCTTTGTGCTATTTTAGCCAACCCCCTTCCCCCCCTCATTTTGTACATGGGGAAAAAAACAAAAACAAACCAAAAACAAAAATACTGAGAACCAGAGAAAAGGAGAGAATTTTCTAAAGTCACTCAGTGAAGAGCTGGGACAAGAGAATGGGACTCTCAAACCCCAGGACCTCCAGGCCAAGGTGCCCATCCATCTCTTAGGGTTTCACAGCCCTTCCTGACCCCATTTATTAAAGAAACTCGGAGGGTGAGATTCTAGGCCAGGGGGGACAGTGATCAAATCTCTTCGGTGAGAAGAAATGAAGATATAATGATAGAGTCGGCCAACAGAAGAAACCTTGCTATCCTAGAGGGGAGAGGAGAAGGAGATGGTGGCAAAGTCCAGCTTGTGCTAAGCCATAAGTACAGAGTTAGACAAAGTGAGGCAAGTCGTCTAGGCCTGTGACACCACTAAGAACCTGTATCATCAAGGTTTTTTTAGAGGGTCCAACAGAAAAGAGCAAATCACGTTGGTCATTCAATAGCAAGTCTCAAGCACCTACTTTGTGTAGGACGTTATGCCAGGTGTAACAAGGGATCAGGAGGGTAAAGTGTGGTGGAGAATGGCAGTTCCAAGAGGTAGTCTGGTGCCTCTCAATATTTTTACAGGTACACACATACTCACGTATGCAGTAAGGAATGGAGTAGTTCATAAAATTCAATTTATTCTTTTTCTTCTGAGATCATGTCCTGTCTTTTGGGGCTGTTGTTAATATAACTTTCTCAATTTTTAACAATATCCTCTCAATAAAATGTTGGCAACCCAAGGAGGGTTCTCTTAAGTGTTTTTGAAACTGTATATTCGTTGATGAAATCCAAAAGTCTGGCAGCCATCGATGTGGTTGAAAGGACATAGACTCTAGGGACAGACAGATGTGAGTTCAAATCAGGATTCAGCTATTATTAACTACATGACCTTGGAAAAGCTTCTTAATACTCCAAGTTCAAGTTTCCTACCTGCGATATACCAAGTCCCCAGAACAGCGGACAGACAGGACTTCCTGTGGAAGTGCTCACAAATATCCCCCGTAGACATGCTTTGTGTGTTTGTAATATGCACACATGTACATCTACATTGCACTAAGTGCTGAGTGGGAAATAGGAGCCTTTTAATAGCCTTTGCTCTGAAGGAGCTAAAAATGTTGCTGATAGAATAGTCTGCCTCACCAGAAATCATGGAAGAGACATAGAGTCTAGCATATCTTTCTTCTCCCCCTGAGCATTTTCTTTGGTTTGGTAACAGTGACAGAATTTTCAGATATTGCTTTCCACAGTTCACATTATATTGTTTTTCCATGGCTGGTTTCAGTTTATACTAAGGCTCCCTCAAAACTCATAAAATTCCCTTTAAAACCTCATAAAATTTCACCTGTGGATGTTTATTACCCACAGGATGTGAGCTATGTCCATTTGGTTTTGATAGATTTACCATTATTAAACTTGAGCCCCCATTTCCCACCAGCCTTGTGAAGTTGGCTGCCTCCTCATTTAGCACAGGGGACTCTCCCTTCTGTCCCCCAGTGAGGAAATAGTTCAGTTCCCTGGACTCGAGCTTGGCTATGGGCAATGGTTCTTCCTCTGACTCCTGAGGTACAGCAGTTTTCCCTAGCTCTGGGCAGTGGGTGTTCTCCATGAAGCTCACTCCAAGCTCATTCCAATCTCCCCAAGCTCCTTCCAGACGCCCTTCCCAGGAATCCATCCACAAGTTTTTTGCTGGCCTAGACAGGGAGAGGCATTTGAGAAACAAGGATGTGAAAGATGTTCCTGCTGAAGGGCGATTCTCAAGAGCATAAAAATAATCCAAAGTAATTCTTCTTCTATTGACCATGGATTCATCTCCCTGGGACATTCACCCATTGTCTCTAGTCCCATATGACAGTCCTATATATTTTGCAGAAGACATGATGTCTTTCCTTTAGCCTTTTTTCTAGGCCAAATGCCACCTTACTCCATTGAACCTGACTTCAAAGACCTGGTTTCCAGACTCCTTGCAATCCTGGTTGGTCACCATTGAGGTTCCCATTAGAGTATGTATCTGAATCACACTGGAGTCCAGAAGAATTTTTAGTCTCAGTCTGCTGGGCTCAAGACCCTTATTCCCACGATAAAGAGGGGACTTGGCTGTAGCAAGGCACCTCAGGAGTAGTCAGAGAGTGCTCCAAGTTCACAATAATTTCAGACCCTGTCCAGATCAAGGCCAATGCTAGGGAGTCCAAGCAGGCAGACAGAGCTCCACACTAGAGAATCCATTGCAATCTGGGGGTTTAGGCCACAGAGTCAGAATCAAAGGCACAGTAGAGATGCAGACGGATCATGTGGAAGGAGGGGGTGGGGGTCACTGCAACTGAAGATGACTCAAATTCCTAAACCTCAGGAGGCTCAGCGGAGAGACTGGAGAAGGAGCCTGAGTCAGGAATTGTTATTTTAGGGATTATTTCATAATGTATATAAATATCGAATTACTATGATGTACACCTGAAACTAGTGGGATATTGTAGGTCACTTGTACGCCAATAAAAACAATAAAATGCTTAGTAAAGGAACAGTGAGCTGGGAAAAACATGGCTGTGGAGCCAAGGGCCTCACTTAAGAAAATCCCCATTTCAGCTGTTCAGAGAACTCTGCCACCTCCCCCATCTACGCGTTTTTATTTTGAATGTTTTTGACAGTTGAGGTCAATACAAAAATACTACTGTAAATATAAAATAAAAATAGATCTAAATTTTAAAAGAATTGTTATTTAATTCTAAGCTTCCACAGAATGTGGAGCCAAAGCAACTGACCTATCCCTTGTCTGTATTATCAAGATTCCTCTGCCTGGAAGGGCAGATGCTAATTCATCCTGTCTTAAGCACAAAGGACACTTATTGGCTCGTATAACTCCAAGGTACTGGTGCCTAGGGTAGCTGCTGCTTCTGAAACTCTTGGACCCAAGTGACTATCTCTCAGCTCTAAGTTGATGTTCCTCTAAGGCAGAGGTTTCCAAGGGGTAGCTTCCAGCAGCTTTGGTTCACTTCCTCCTACCTTCATAGTCAGCGGAAAATGAGCTCATGTTTCCTAAGAATTCTAATAAAAAAGTCCCAGAATTGGATCAAGTGTATATTTCTAGAGCTCAGAGGTGGTCATCTAACCATGTAAGGAAGAGAATGATGGAGGGCTGCTTTCTCAGAGGGAAATGAGGGTAGATCCTGGGAAAGCATAGATGGAAGGTGTCCACCACTATGGCTCACTCCAGATTATCTTTGTATTTGGGGATACCAGGCCCAAGGTGGTGCTATGGGAAGAGGCAGCAGTAGCAATGAGTTGAGGGTGTCTGCCAGCTGGAAGACCTCCTCTTTGTCAAAACTCAGCCCAGCACTTCAGACGTGGTCCAACCAGTGAAGGGAGTAAAGGGATAATCTCTATATTCCAGGCCCTGTCCCTTAAAGAAAGTCCCAGCCTGGAATGCACGTGCCCTTCTGAAGCTTCAGTACAACTACAGGGCACTCAGGTAATGTCTCTGGACCCTCTGCACATGAATTGTCATTAAGGCGCTTGGTACCCATCCCTTTTTGGCTGATGTGTTGCATATTCAGGATTTTGCTTTTAGCTCTGCCCCTTTCCAACATCAGGGGACATTTTCTGGGATGAAGAAAGAACATTGAGAGCAATCTTGCCTCTCTTCATTTTTCTCTTCCTCTGGAAATAATCACAACAAAGCCTCACCATAATTTTAAAATTCAAGGCTTGGCTGGGCTTGGTAAGCTAGGGCCTGACTTGGACTTGCACATCAATGCCAGCATGGAACTCAGCTCAGCCAGGATCCTTGCTGAGCTGTTTATCTTGCCCTGATCTTAACTTCAGCACTCTCTTGGGAAGCCTTTTTGGGAGAGGGGCACTCCTCAACACCGGGGCTTCTTGGAGAGGTAGAGTGACTTCATCCTCCCTGCCCCCAGGCATCCTGCTTTCTTCTTTTTGGAAAAGAATATTATTCTTCCCTGTCCTCCCTTTCAACTTTCCCACTCTTGGAGCTAGAAACTTTCCTGACAAAGTCAAGTCATAGGTGACAAATCATATACAGTCACATTCCCTTGTCTCCTCCTCCTCTTGGCTACCCATAGGCTAGAGAGTCTGGAAAACGTCAAATGATTCAGAAAGAGAGCTGAATGAGTTCTTCATGCTTCACATTTGGTGCCAGGGAGCAGAGCAGTGGCTGATGCAAGAATTGGACACAGCAGGAGTTGAGCTTAAAAAAAAAAAAAAAAGATAAAAAGACCAGAGGTACTTAACCATAGCTAAGTACCTCTACACAAAGTACTTAGGGAAAGCGCTCAGTGGAGACCCATGCATGGCTGTGGATCTTTAGTTAGTGCTGGAAGCCAGGCAGGGCACGGCTCAGTCTAAAAAATGTGCTCAATATTTACAGTATCCCCTCTCTGTGGCTTGGGCCACTGAAAAAGACAACAGAGACATCATGCAATTGGGGCAGCTGGGACTGGGCTCAGCAAAATCTTCAGGTATGGACAAACGTCACTTAACCACATTCACCAGTGACAAGCATGCAACCAGCAAGGAACAGTCCTCGTGGGACAGTGACTTGCACCACCCCTACTGTTCTTCAGCACATTCAACAGGCTGTGTGCACACCAGTGGTGATGGCAGCCGACGGGCAAGGTCTTTGGGAACGTGCAGCCCCTTGTCAATGGAGAAGACTCACTGGGTCACTGTTGATTTCACTTTGCTTGCAGGACCACTTTCTTCACCCCCATCTCACTCCACTTCAGTCCACTGATCTTTCCAGGATGCTGCTCCATCCCGCTCCTACCCAGGTCCCAATGCAGGGCACCTTCTCTGGTTTCCCTGAGGGCAGGGGTTGAATTGGGGTGGCCACATCTTCCCCATGCTCTTCTCAGTCAATGTTGAGCATAAACACTCTGTCTGGTTTTTTCACGGCTGCCTCCTTTCATGCAATGAGGTTTTTCTTTCAACAAAGCCCTCCTTGTATACATTTTTTTAAAATTGGTTTTCAAAATTTTTAAAGTTAGAAGTAAAAAAAATATACACTGGCTTTATTTCCCTTTGCATTCCTGTTTGACCAATTCTAATTATCTCCCAAATGACCTAGATATCTTGAGGAGAATTAAGACTGAAAAGGTATAGAAAAGAAAAGCACAAAGATTGATATTTCAATAATGTAATTAGCTTTTATTCTCACTGGTTCTTTGCAACCAAATAATAGAAGAAAGCTGACCTCCACAAATAATCTTTCTTTTTCTTAAATAACAATTTTGTTGAGATATTTTTCACATACCACACAACTCACTTATTTAAAGTGCATGATTTGATGGTTTTTAAAAAAATTGTATTCATAGAGTTGTCACAAAGCAATGCTTGGGTGGATACTGGGGCTATGATGGTTTTAAAAATTCTACATAAAATCTAACTGAAACACAATAAACTGCCCCATGTAAAAGCCAGTCCAGATGTGTCTGGGGTACCAGCACCACCCCTGCTTCACTCTGGATTAGGGGAAACGAGAAAGTACATTCAGTAGGAGCCCAGCCCTTGACAGTTATGTGATGCGTCCTCCCTGCCCCCTTCACAAGAAGCTTCTCCCTGATGGGAGAATAGTATCCGCGTTTTTCAGATGAAGTACCTGAGTTCAAAGTCGCCCAGCTAGCTAATAATTGGCAGAGTTGGA
This sequence comes from Aselliscus stoliczkanus, assembly GCA_033961575.1. Lineage (NCBI taxonomy): Eukaryota > Metazoa > Chordata > Mammalia > Chiroptera > Hipposideridae > Aselliscus > Aselliscus stoliczkanus. The sequence continues at coordinate 48,618,832 of CM066730.1, read as the reverse complement.
GATTTTGATGCAAGTCTATGTGAAACCAAAGCCATTCTGTCCATAGCTCTTTTCCTGCCTTAGGTTGCCTCGAGGGTAAAAGACAGCATGGGAGCTGTTCTAGAAAAGTTTGAATTTAGATTCTGAACTTCTTGTCGGCCGAGTGGCGTGGTGGTTAAGCGCTGGCTTGGGAAGCCAGTGGCCCCCGTTCGGTCTCACATATGAGGGCCAGTGACACTGCCCTCAAAAAAAAATAAAAAAGATTGTAGGCTGGTTGGGCCGGCTGAGTGGCGTGGTGGTTAAGTGCTGGTTTACAAAGCCAGCGGCCCTGGTTCGGGTCCCACATGTGAGAGCCAGTGACACTGCCCTCAAAAAAAATTTTTTTTAAATAAATAAATAAAAAAAGATTCTGAACTTCTCTACCTTTTTGGGAAATCTCTTAGAGGAAAGCATGCCTTAGGCTTGTGTTCAACAAAATGTGGTTTTCAAACACTGGTTCATCTGCTATGGCCACAGGTTGAAGGCTGGAGGTTTGGCGAAGACTTTTGCCATGGGTCTCCCTCAAAGGAATAGATGACATGGTCTAGTGCCATGGGCTCAGATCATGTGGGCCTGGGCAATGAATGCTTCCGGAATCACCCTGGGCAGAGGGGCAGACTCCTGGGGTTAGAACCTGGAGCATTCTCACACTGCAGGGATCAGAGCAAGATAGAGATAGGTATGTCTGCACGTGGGCCAGTTAGGCCTCTGCCCTCACCCTGCCCCTCCTTCCTTGGACTTCATACACCCTTTGATGTGCTTTCTTATACCTTCCCACCTCCCTCTTTGCACTTGTTCTTGTACCTTTCTGTTCCAATAAAGCCCTCATGAGAAAGGTTTAAAAGATTGGTAGTACGCAGCGTTAGTAAGCAGACGGGAAAACAGTCTCAATTACCTACCATTGGTGGGAATCTAAAACGGCTTGCCCCATTTGGAGGGCAATTGGCAATATCTGTGAAAAACTTAAATAGGCAGATCCAGATTCAGCAGTTTCAGTTCATGAAATCAATACTATGAAAGCATTTGCACAGTTGTGCAAAGATGCATGTGCAAGGTTGTTTGTTAGAGCTTTGTCATAGTAGTGAATATTTAGCAACAACCCAAACATCTACCAATAAGGGACTGGTTATGTAAACTGACACAGCCATATAAAATACTATGCAGTCATGAAAAAAGGTAGCACTCTATGTACTCTTATGGAGTTATTCAAGATAATTTATGTATAGTGGTTGAGAGTAGTATGCCTGTTATAATAGTTACTATTTACTAGCAATTTACTAAATGTCACATACTTGTGCTTTTATCCATTGTCTTATTTAACTCTGAGAACAATCATATGAATATTATTATTGTCCTTATTTTCAGATAAGGACAAAAAATGGCCAAATCTTGCCCCCGTGCCACACACCTAATAAGTAGCCAAGCCAAGATGGGAACGTGGATCTGTCTCACTCCTAAGCTTTCAAGTAAAATCACATTTTTTGTTGAAATATGAAGAAAGCATATGCATGCATTGGTGTTAGCGTGAGTGTTGAGTAGACGAAGATTTTCTGGGTGGACTTTATTTTTCTAGACTCCTCAAGTGTTTACCTTCCTTCCAACCCAGGCAGAGTTAATCACTCCTTCCATGGTGTTTCACAAGCTGCTCGTACAGATGCCAAATAGCCCTCACCATCCTCCGTCTCAAATATTAGTTTTTTTTTTTTTGTTTTTTTTTTTTAAAGATTTTATTGGGGAATTGGCGGAGGGGAACAGCGTTGGGAAATCGGGGAAGGGGAACAGACAAGTTGCTGTCTTTTTGTTCTTCAGTTTAGTTGCGGAGGATGTTGCTTCACTGTTGGTATCGTCATTGCGCTCTTCCCGGATGAGGCAGATCGGTCGCTGGCCTCTGGATGTCGCTCACTGCGGCTATTGGCAGCTCACTCTTGGCTGCCAGCCGCTCACGCTGGCTGCGGGCCACTCACTATAGCCTATGGCAGCCCACACCATCACCGGGGCTCGCACAGCCCAGCTCCAGGTGGAGCTGTTGTTAGCTGTAGAGGGCAGTGTCACTGGCCCTCATGTGGGATCCAAACCGGGGCCGCTGGCATCCCAAAACCAGCGCTTAACCAATGCGCCACTCGGCCGGCCCTCAAATATTAGTTTTTATGTTTCTCACCACTATGCTCTGTCCTGGAGGGCTGAGTCTGGCTAATTCGGTTTTTTAATCCCAATTCTTGGCATAAAGGGATAAAGTAGATAGATGCTCTCAGAACATTTGTCAAAACCCTACAATGGTTTCTTACACACTGATCCAAGGGTCAGGGGGTCAGGTTCAAGGTCAAGGTACCAAGACAGATGGTGCTGCTGCTATTCTGGGGAAATGGCCTACTGGGCAGAGCAAACAACCTCTCAGTTGCTCCTTGGGTTGCCTGGGAAGAATTCTGAGTCCCAGAAGGAAGCCTTCCATGTGGCCAGAGCAGATTTTCTGGGAAACTAAATAAATCCAAAGCTGCAGGACCCCTCAAGGTCCAGTACTTAATTCTGCATTTGTAATTTTGTAGCTTTTACTTTAGGGAACCCCGCCCCCCCCAAGTGGCATAAACTTCAAACTCCACCAAAACTGGATCCACCCCATCTAAAACTTCTCCTTCCTTGTCTCTCATGGGCATGGCTTCTCCCTCCCCTTTTCCTGAGGCAATCCATTCCTTCCTAAGTGCCCCCTTTAAATGTCAGGTTCCTTGGTACTGAGTGTCCCCATCATCGGTCACTTTAATCTTCACCTTCTGTACCTCAAAGCAATGTTCCCCAGGAAGGTAGGGTGGGTGTCTGGGGTCTCCAAGGGTGTTCAAACATTTCAGGAAACCGAGGAAAGAAACACATTTATCTGTCATCAGACCTTAAAGGTCAACTGAAATGTCAACTGGCATTGCACCAGCCTGCAATTGTAGCTGCTCATGTGGGGACACTGAGTGCCTTGTGCTCATCAGAAGCCTGACTGGCAAACACATTCATCGATGATTAATTAGAACATAGAGAAACAAAGTCATCTTAAGGGGTCATTTAAAAAAAGTCATTTGATTTCTTGGAGACCAAATCTTTCGAAAGAAAATGTTTAGGGAGAGGTGCTCGAAAGCAAAAATATCGGGAATCACTCCTTTAAACCTTCAGTCTCCAAAAGGATTAGGCTTTCCAAGAGTACAGCTGACCCCCAGAGCCAGGAGGCAGCAGTTTAAACACCTTAGGTTAGATTGAGCAGAAAACGTGTTCACTGCCACAGGTCTGCCACTCCCAGCATGGGGCTCCCAGAACGGGGGAGCCTGCTGTTTTTATTTTAAGGAGGGGATCACTGAATGGCGTTTAAAAATATCCCTTCTGCAGTGCTGGACTCTGATCACACAGCTTGATCCTCAAGGTGGCAGGAGGAGCTGTCTTTGTGTGGCGTCTGGTTCAAGAGGAGTTCATCTTTTTACAACCCCACATCTTAGCCCATCTCTCAGCCCTACATTGTCTACTCTGAAAATGTTAGTTGGCCAAAAGAAAAGAGAAAGACAAGAGGAGATGAAGAAAACGTGATCCTGAAAAGCAAAGGAGAAAAGCAAAGGGAGGAAAGTAAAAGAGGGAAAAAGAGTTAAATGAGAAAAGGGGAAAGAAAGTGTATGACCAGTGACACCTGAAAAAAATCATAAGGCCTGTGAGACAGACATGGCCATGCAGCAAATCGTACCTTTCAGAAACCTTAGAAAAAGCAAAAGAGACTTCCTTACAAATGCAAGATTCCTCCTTCAACCCAAACCCCACATATCCCCTCACCTCCCCCTTTACTCCCAAAACCCACTTCCCCAACACAGGATGGTAGTAGCTTCTTCCACCCAATGTGGGGAGACCTAGGAGATGACTTAGTCTTTCAGAATCATGATGGGATTTTGTAACCCCCAAACAACACAGGATGGAGCAATTGCTCAACTGATTCCACAAATACCACCACCTGGGGTGAACAATGGCCAGCTGTTGAACAGCTGTACCACATCACCACACACCGCCAGAGGCGGAGCAGAGCTGTAAGTCAACAAGATAAAGAGGAGCCTCCCGGGGCCGCCCGAGTGGCGCGGTGGTTAAGCGCTGGCTTGGGAAGCCAGCGGCCCCGGTTTGGTCCCACATATGAGGGCCAAAAAAGTATATGAAAAAAAAAAAGAAGAGGAGCCTCCCGGGCAAGACATGCGCAGTGAGAGGTGCAGCCCAGGCCTCCCCCACACACACACACCCCCGCCCCCAACCTCTGGGAGCATCAGCTCAGTCTCTTGGCCTGGCTTTTCTTCCCACTTTTATTATAAATAATACACTCATATAAAAATAAGTACCACTCTATTTTTTGTATAACACTTTATAATTTAAGCATTTCCCATGCATCATCTCATTGGATCCCTTTGCATTTAAAGTTGTTTAAAAATTAGGGAAGTGTTAAATGTGTTTATAATTTCCCCCACTCAACTCACATATTTTCCCACAAACATTGTCTATTACTTTCTTATAAATGCAGCACATGCAAAAAAAAAATTCCTTTCACCTTTTTCTGTCTTTTCTAAAGCAGCCTATCCTCCTCGGGACAGTTCTTTTAACACCATAATGATGGGCTTTCGCAATTTTGCTTTCCTGTCTACATCTTCAAGATGGTAATCCTTTTTGCTCCCTTCCCCACTTACCTTTGGGAAAAGGTTTGTTCTTTGCACCTGTAGCTGTTCTATGTTAGCTTAGCCAACTGTCTTCAATTCTTTCATGACCAGAGGACAATTAGAGGCACATAGATAGGTCTTGCCCAGTCATCTTCCAGCAGTTTTGTTCCTAAACATTATATTGTCTTGAATCCAGCTCTTCCCTTACTAGTTGGGCCACCTTGGGAAAGTTATTTAACCTCTCTGAGCTTAGCTCCCTTAATTGTAAAATTAGGATACGAGTAAATATGAGCTCATAGGCTTGTGGTTAAGACTTAAAGAGATAATGATGCCTGGGTACTACAGAGCTGTGTGCCTGGCATGGGATGCGTGCCCATAAATGTCAGCTCCTAAGCTTTCCATCCTACTTTCACCTCTTTTCCACCAACTAGAAGTGCAGTATTGTGAGAAGAACACTTGCCTATGGAATCACAAGACCTATGTTTAGTTCCAGCTTTTGCCTCCTTGGACAGGCATTGATTCTAGTTTCACTTTGCACATGCATAAAATGGGGATAATAAAAACCTTCTGTACTCATCAGTCAACATGGCTGTAAGGATCAAATGGAAGGCGTGCAAAAGGGCCTTCTAAACTAAACGGTACTCTACCAACACAATTATTAATGATCAGACATTCCCAGGGTGGTACTGTTTTGTCCTATTTTTTAAAGTTTCCTGTAGCTTCCTAAGGATCTTTTATAAAATAACAGTAAAATACAAATACAAAATTTACCTGTGAACCATTTTTGTTTTGTTTTGTTTTGTTTTGTTTTGTTTTGAGGGCAGTGTCACTGGCCCTCACATGTGGGATCTGAACCGGGGCTGCTGGCGTCTCAAGCCAGTGCTTAACTAATGCGCCACTCGGCTGGCCCCCTGTGAACCATTTTTAAGTGTACACTTCAGTAGTGTTAAGTATAGTCACATTGTTGTGCAACCAATCTGAACTTTTACTTCTCAGTCAAGTGCACACCCAGTTTGTATAAGACCAGGGATATTAAGTTTTTTAAATTTAATAATTATCCCCTAAGAATAGGGTCCCCTGAAGCACCTGCAAGTTGGCTATTAGAGCCGTGAAGAACTTAGGCGATTCTGAGACGGAAACTGACAGCATTCTGTTCTACCAGGAGCTGTGAGTTGTAGAAGAAGATAAGTTTGTCTCTCATGAAAGAGTTCATTTGAGGACAAGATGCTACTTGGAAGATGGCCAGTGTGACCCTTTGTGAGACTAGGCCCAAGAAATAAGTGTGGATAAGCAGAGCCAACAGTGGGACTAGCCAACTCCTGAGTGTATTTCAGAAAAATCTGGCAAGGTGGCATTAAGTTGAGCTGTAGATAATACTAGGGTATGGCATACTCATTAAGCTGTGACAGCCACACCAATCTAAGTTTTAGTAATCTATTGATAATTAATGCATTTTCAGTATTTGGAGACTTGAGATTGGGTTTATTTTTCCCAAGTATTCTTGGTCTTCTTTATAGGTTCCATTTGAAAAGTGTCAATTGTTTCTCTCTACACAAAGAGAAAGGTCCATGTTCTGAAGATAGTCATGGTGGTGCTGCTGACCCTCCCAGGTAAAGAAGGAGGGAGAAGCCATGTGAGCTGGAGCAGAGAAGTAGAAACTCAGAGGATAGGAAGGCTGCAGAGATTGTGTGTCCACCGTGAGTTTTCAGACTTGCCCTCTTTGAACCACCAATTTCCTTTCTAACATCTTTACATCATTTTAAATTAACACCACTTCACTGCACCCATTGGTCATTTTCCCATTTTCCCACATTTTGCTACATTTGTAGGAAATTTTGTGGTCCTCAGCATTGAGGTTATACTCAGGAGCATGCCCCCTGTCATCAGCCTGATCGTGTTGCTTCCTTGAGCAGTGATGTCTGTTGTGACCATTTGTAGGGCTGTCCCGTGAGTGGCTCTCAGGAGGCAGACTACATTCTCGACCTTTCCCTCATGTGTGGCACACTCCATCTTTCTCTCTATGCTCTAAGGTACCTGTAGGTATTGTCCTCTTTTCTTGATTAAACTTCTCTATCTTCCCTCATCTCCATGACCCTGTTTTTGGAGACTTTCCTCATTTGTTCTTTGATTTTTGCTATTTCTGCTCCACTTTCTTCACCTTAGTAGGAGAAAAAATTCTCTGCATTGATCACTCCTGAGCGAGGGGAGAGCTATTCTGTTATTTAAAGTCTTTGGCTTCATCCTTCTCTTTCAGCATGTGTGTGTGTGTGTGTGTGTGTGTGTGTTTGTGTGTGTATTTTTAACAGGTCCTACCTCTAAATGGCATCTTGAAAAGGGAGCAAGTCTTCTCTCCGCTTAATGATCCCTTTTATAGTTCTAATTTCTTCTTGTTCCAATAGGAATTTGCATATTCTCTATTAGACCTTGCCAGGTTGCCAAGATTTTGAGAATTCCATTTTGATCATGAGAGAGAATCTTGGTCATCACCCCACTTTTATAAGCCATGTGACTTTGGGTCAATCACTTAGCTCTGTGCACCTGGTTTTCCATTTACTTATAAGAATAAACATACTTTAACAAAAGGCAAAGAGATGGGTAAGACAATTTCTCAGCATCTTTACTGCTTTAACACTTGGATTTCTATGATGAGAAGAGATGGCTTTCATTTTGTAATAACCTTTACTTGATGCATATCCTGTCCTTTTCATTTGCCTATTTCTCTTTCACTTTTAGTAAGTTTATGTGAGATTATTGAGATATAAAGTTTATGTAGCACTTTATGGTTTTCAAATACCTTTCATATGCATTATTTAGCTTTGTTCCATTGCTGGCACATGTAACTAATGAACTTGGAATCCTGTATCCCTAAAAATGGTTACATCAATGTATGATCATGGTAAGCTTTCTGTCACTCCGCTTTTCCTCATAACACTATATCAGGAACTCATTGCAAAGTTAATACATGTAGCTTTAACTATTCCTTTTAGTGGCTGCATAATAATTCTACTCTGTGGATGTACCATAATATTTCTAGTCGTTTTCCTATCAATGAGATAATTAGGTCACTTTCATTTTTTTGCTATCATAAACAATACTGCAACAAATGTGCTTGTATGTACATATTCATGCAATTATCTCTATAAGGTATTTTCCTAGAGGTAGGGTTATTGCTTCTAGGATATGCTCACCCTTAGTTTAATAGCAACGAGTCCTACATCTTTGTACATACATTACTTTTTGTTTTTAACATTGCCTAAATTTATTTATTGTTACCTACATTACAAGATATTCCTGAAATGTTTATTTAAAACGACTTTGCAAAATAATGTGATAATGATCTCATATTTGTTTCCAAAAAAGGCAAGTGAACCCAGTTCCTTCTGTATGCACTGGAAAGTTAGAAGAAGAGTTGAAGGTTATCCTTGGGTTCGTAGGATTGACAGTATTTTTTTTAATATTATCTTTTTGGCTTGTTTATTTCTTCCAATTTTTTCTATAATGATCATATATTGCTTTTGTAATAAGATTTAAACTAAGGCTTTCAAAAATAATAAAAAGGAGATCCTATTTTGCCAAAGAGGCTTTTTATTAACATATTGCAGAAAGAGTTTTGATATTATTGAAATGGGTTTGAATTTCCAAGAAATTTATTTCACCGATTTGATATTTTATCTTGTTTCAGGTATTATCCATAAACTGACATGAAACATTAATAATCAACCTCTTCATTTTGCTTTTTTTGGGCAGAGTCATGAATATTTACAAGTCTGTTCTTTTACCTTCCCTTTCCCTTTCATTCTTTCACTTTCTCTTTCATATTTATTCATCTTTCCAACCAGCTCCCATAGCTTTTGAAAATTCACATTCTTATCAGGGATCTACTTCTACTTTTGGAGATATTGAGCTCTGAAACACCTTGGCCCATCACCCCTGTCTCCTTACCCTTCAGAGTTTCTATGCAACCTCCCTTTTATTTTTCATGTAGGAAACTAATTCCAACAACTGCACATACTTAATTAGGGTTTCACAATTTAAAATACTTTCACATGCATAATCTTACTTGACTTTGCCAGTAGGTCTTTATAGAAGGTAGGGAAAGCCTTATGAACCTCATTTTACAGAAAAGAAAACTGAACTTCACCAAGTTTGACTTCACTAAAGCCATACATCTAACAAATGGCAATGCTGGGAGCAAAACCTAGGTCTCCTGATTCTAAGCCCAGTACTCTTTCTTTCTATCATCCTATATAGCCTCTGAATAGAGTTATTAAAGATCACCAGACAGATAACAACTGTTCCCCAGATTTAGATTTATACCGTAAGTAAGCGAGTCGATCCTTTCAACATCCAAAATGGGACCCAGGCAGTACTACCAATCAAGGTAGTTAATAGGCCACTCTTGTCCCAAGACACAGCAGGCACAGAGCTATCCATGGTCCTGAGCTCTCTTGCCCTGACCCCCCCTAGGGCTCTCACCCATCTGACTCGTAACTTAGCCATAACTGCAAGACTTATTCTTTTGAATCTTACTTACTAGTCTGTCTCATGTTGCCTCCATTTCTCTTCTTGGTTATCTTTTCAGCAGGTCTCAAGGTCTCAAAGTCAGCAGTATCTACTGGTCCAGAGTTTCATTCATGCTCCATAAAAATGTTTCCCTACGTGATTGCTATCCTTGATTCCAGAAGTAAACCCAGTTTCTTGATAAATAATGAGTTTCTCAATTCGCCTTCAGCCTTGAAAAATGAAAATCAGCCCATATCCAATTTTTCTCTAGTGTTCTGCATATTTATGTCATTTGTTCCATGTGTATCTGATTTCAGTCCTGCCTTACTAATACTGTGTTAATATCTTTTCTCCTTCAAGTCTTTTTTATTTCTCTTAAATTTGCCTTGTGTGTTTCTTCCTTGTTTCTCAGGCTTTATACAATGTTTTATTTCTATTGCTTCTTTGTACTTCTGGGGTTTTGGTTCCAGTAGTAGTTAATCAATATGCTTCTTAGTTTTAATTTGTCTTATCTGGCTCAGAGTTTCTCAAAGAATGGCCCAGAGCCTATCTGAATAAAACTCCTCTGTGCATATCACTAACATTTAGATTTCTGGGCTCCATTTCTGACCGATTCTTCTGCTTTGACCCAGGGCCCTCCTTCTTGTGGTTTCCCTTCTTATTGACTGGGAAACCCCCGCCCCCAAACAAAGCCCTGGCCAACAATGAAAAAGTAGACTGAGCTCTGCCTTTCCAAGACCCCATACTGTCATCCCTATCAGTGACTATTTCTGCTCTGCTGCCCTTTGTCTCCCGTGCCCCCCCACACACACACTGGACTGTGTGTGTTTGTGAACACACTATGCTCTTGTATCTATCTCCTTCCTTCTTCCTCGTCCCCCTCCTTGTCTCCCACCCTAACCCTTTTTCTTTATTTCTCTTGTTGGGCAGCCTGCTTGAATTACTTTGGTGTTTCCTACAACTGTAGTATCCAGTTTGAATAGTTCCACTGTTTCTATAGTATTTGCTCACTCTTTTTTTGTCATTTCTGGAGGACATGTGTTTTCATCTTAGAGGGTACCATTTACAAGGCAAAGCTTGTCTGAGTCTAATGATACAGTGGTGAGAGAAGTGAAATATATATTATCATCCCTTTTTTACAGGTACAGAAACTGAGATGTGGAAAAGTTATGTTCCAGGTCAGTGACAAAGGTGACGCTAGAAACATGGTCTGAAAACTTTTAAAGAGCAATTCAGTTCCACAAATACTTCCTGAGTTTCTACTGCCAGCAAAGCACTGAATCAGGCATTGGAGAAAAACTGGGCTCTCTGGTTCCATGAAGCTTGCAGTGGTTACGAGGAAATTAAGAAATGCCCAAATAACACAGCAACAGATGCTATGTGCAGTGCTTCAAGCTCTAAAATATTTATTCTTGAAATATGAGAACCTAGAGGAAAGAGAGAATGCTTGAATGCTTTTAACTAGGAAGTAAGGAGAGATGGGAAAAGGAGGGATTCTTGTGCATGTGGAGCTTGATGTGGGCATTGAAAACCATGTAGAATTTGCAGTGGGAGCACACATGTATGGGGAGAATGCCCTGGGATTTCAGGCTTGGGGTTTGAGAGATTTGAGAAGCAAGTTTAGGGAGATAACTTCAGGCCATATCCTGTAAGGACTTCCATGTTAAACTAACTTGGAGGTGAGGGAAGTCTATAACTCTTATCGCTAGACCAGGCTGCCTTCACATATGCATGGGATAAACACAGGATCCTAAGTATCATTTCACAAATAATAGCAAAGATTTGTGCACATGAAATGGGGAACTTTCCAAAAGGAAGGATGAGACAAGCACAAGAGTCCCAGAGCAAGGTGTAGTGGCAGCTGTTCTGAGCATCAAGTGGGAAATCAACACTCAAAGAGTTGTGCTGGCCTCCTTCTGGGAGAGGAAGCTGACACGCATTGTCCAGGGCTTGTGCTGGCTTCCTGAGGAGTGTCTCGAGTCTGACGTATAGCATTTATAGCCTGAATCTTGGGGTCTTGGTTATGTCTCTCACATTGTAGTAATGGTACATCAAAATTTTTATCAATGCCTCAAGGCACTTGGGCAGTGAAAAGGGGGAGTATGGAGAAAGGTGATGTTTAAGTACAAGGCAAAGAACTGACTTTTCTAAAGCATATATTAGCAGCATGTGGCTAAAAATAGCCACCTGTTCCAGGTCGGATTCCAAATTGGAAAGGCTCTTCATATACCAGATTCAAAAAGCATCTGTCACCCGGTAGCCATAGCAACAGACATCCCTGAATAACTGTGGAGAGATGGTTTTGGAATGGGGCTGGTAAAGGAAGTGGACATGACAGCCTCTGGATAAGGGGTGAGGCTTTCTGCACCTCCCCTGAGTTGAAGCCTTATCTTTCTCTCCTGCATTCTAGCCTTTCTAATTTTGCATAGTCATTGGTTCTTTATTCCTCTGAAAAATAGCTTCTAGAATTAGTACCTTCCCAATGGGCTAGACCAGGAGAGGAGAAGGGGAGTAGGGTCAGGAATCCCACTGGCACGAAGAGATGGGATGGAGGCCAGCTACTTGAGTGAGAGAAGGGAGTAGCTCAGGATCTAATGTATGCTATATTATTTCCCTGTTTCCATATTTCCTTTGCCAAGGATCCCTTTAAAATACATTTGTCTCTGAATGTTGACAATAGTCAATGCTGTGGATCTTTTTGTTTCTATTGCTTTTTATTCTTTATAAACTCCTTGAGGTCAAGGAGTCCTCTTTCTAGCTCCCCACATAGCACTAGTACACTCCTCCATTCTGTCAGGGTAGCTTGCTTGAAACTCCCTTAGAGCTCAGAATGCCTACCCAAAATCTGTGTTCAGCCCTCCCCATGTCAACTCCCAGCATTCCGAATTCTGACAAATAGTTGAAATGTGTTAAGCAGGACTCTGTTATACAGGCCCTTCCTGAAGACAGTTGTAAACTATGAACTAGACCAATCCGAATCATTGTGTACAATAAACACTCTTAAGTGCATGAGTATATGTCAATGACTAAAAATGGTTGGGGTCTCTTTGGTGAGGAGGGCAGAAGTGTGAGGATGAAAAATAACCAGAACCTCCTGTTTTTGTTCTTCAGGTGACTGATAACCCTGAATAAGGCAGACATTTGGCCCCTGGAGAAAGGGGATTAAAGTCAGATTACTGGTCAGGTGAGGAGTCAGCATATACAGAGGGTGCCAAAGACATGTGAACACATTTTAAGAAAGGAAAAAAACTGTATTAAGAATGTAATACTCAATAAATACCGATTAACAAAAGATGAATAGAAGTCACATTTGATTTCTGCCATTACGAGAGGTGCTCAAAGTGGTTACCATCAGTGTAATTGTAATAGTTTTTCCTTTCTTAAAATGTGCATACATGTTTTTTGGCACCCTCTGCATTTTCTAAAGACAAAGTCAGAAGTCTTTGAGACATGCGTGAGATCTTTACTAGACAGAGTCTGAACACTACGTAGGTTCCTCTCGGAAGAGCTCTTTATCAGTGCATAGCTCTCGGTCCTGGCTATCAAGGTTGCTACGGGTCTCTTTTCCCTGATATTCTCCTCATTGCCTTCTTGCTTACCTGATAAAGAAAATACTATATTTATGAGCACCTACGCCTACGTGTTCTTCACAGTGCGTGAATCTCTAGGCTCAGCAGGCAGGGGACCGTTCACTCATTCACTCCTTCCATATATCCTTCCTGTGTACCCCTGGGTCCTGGGTGCTACATGGTCGCGGTCCTCACAGACTTTATTTTCGGACAAGAACAACTTTATATCATTATTTATGATGGTTCCTGATGATGAAGATAATCATTCCAGCTATGGCAAGAGCACTGCACAGGGCAGCCCAGCTTAATGCATATGTGTATTAATTATGTTTTCTTATGTTCTCTAGTCTTCATGCTCTGGCCTGAGGGGCCTTGCTGATTCTGGAGAGACTGCCCCTCCCAGGGTTAGCTAATTCCTAGAGATAGCAAATGGTTCCCCTGTGAGCATGCCTTTCATATGCAAACCAACCAGTCCAGCGCCCATATCTGCCAACTACCTCCTTCCTTTATGGAGTTCTCACAGATAGAGCTGTTATCCTCTGCCATAATCACTCCAGGGCCTGACACCAGGCGACTAGGGGCAGTCCCTACACCCCGGAGGCTGCTGAAATATTCAAACCAGGGAGTCTTAAACCTGTGTAGCCTGCTTAACTTGCCTCATCCATTCCTTCCCAGGAAAACATGCAATAATGCCCTTGCCCATGCTTTTCTCTCACTCCTTCTGCCTCCTGCTCAACCCAGGAACTTCCCTGCGCGGCCCTGCATGATCCTGCACAGCGTGGAGTGCCCCTCCTCTTGAGAACTGTAACAAACCATCTTTTCAGTGGCAAACATGTCCTGATCAATTGGCGTCATCATACCTGAATAATAATAGAACCTACGTTTTACGTTTTACGATAGGAGCTCAAGCTTTGGAGTCAGATCACCTGGCTTCTAACTCACCTCCATCATTTACTGGCTGTGGGACATAGCCTCAATTTTCCATCTCTAAAACAGAAACAATAATATCCAATTCATAGGGCTTTTAGGAGGGTTTGATGAGATAATCCGTATAAAGCACTTAACCTACTGTAACTGCCAAATAAACATGAGATTGAGATATATTTGGAAGGAAAAAGAATGAAGAGCTCATGCTTTTTGACATCTATAATCAAATGGAACTATTTAGAATTTCCAGTCTTCCTATTCATTATCTCGTTTAGTCCTCATAGCTCTGTGAAGGTGAATGGGTAGGCAGTGCATCCTGTTTCACAGACAAAGACACTGAGACTACAGTTCTCTCTCTAGTCAATGGAAAAGGTAGGACTAGCATCCTGTTCTCTTAACTACTTCTGTCTGTCAGGACTTTGTTCTGAGAGGCCAGGTGTGGTGTAGCTGAGGACCTACCTGGCAGTAAGATCCACCAGGCTGAGAGCCCAGCTCCACCACTCCTCAACTTTGCACACAGACAGAGGAAAGCTGGGGGTCTCTGACTTTTCTCAACTATGGAAATGGGGAAATTGGTTTTTCACTCATTGCTTAGACTTTCTAAAAGGCATTTATTTAATCAGAGCTGGTTGGGGCATGGGAAAATGAGAGTGCTCAGAGTACATGAGCACTCTCATTTTCTTACAAAAATCGCAGAGTTACAGAAAAAGCTTTATGCACTGGGTTGCTCATCACAATGTTCTCTAAATAGTTTGGAAGCAAATGACATGTTTAATAACAGGGAAATAGATAAATAAATTGTACAATGTCCTCACGATGGGATAATACGGAGCCATTAAAATAATGTTTAGAAATTTAATAACAAAATCTGTGTTTACTGTTAGGTCAATAAATCATTGCTTGTCTCCCTCATTGAGGTTGTATCATCTTCATCAAAGTTACACAAAGATGAAAGAGGCAAATAGTTCAACAAGATTTGCTAGGAAAAACAATTCCCCCATGCATTTGCATTTCTTCTTCCCAGAGGCAAGAGTTTTTAACTACATTAGCTGATTATTTGGTATTTTCTTTCATGTATCTAAATAATATGATTTTATTGTCACTTCTTGATTTTTTTTAACTCAGAAAAAAAGACCAGCAAGAGACTAGGTCCCACTCTGTTTCTTTTCTTGATTTCACTGATCAGCAATGCTGGAAAAATTCCTCCCCAAAGGGCCATCCCTCAGGAATGGAGTGGATATTCTCTCTCTCTCCACCATATAAAACTACAAGTAAGAGTCCTAACGTTTGTAAAGTATGCGGGAACATGGAGAAAATATTCCTATTTTAACGCCGAGTGAAAAAGGAAGCCAGTGTAATTTCAACTAGATACACAAGGATAAAGGGCAGGAGAAGAACAACTGCTATATCTAAGGTAGTTTCTTTTCTTTTTTTTTCTTTTTTTTTGAGGGCAGAGTCACCGGCCCTCATATGTGGGACCCGAACCAGGGCCGCTGGCTTCCCAAGCCAGCACTTAACCACCGCACCACTTGGCCAGCCCTCTAAGGTAGTTTCTACATGCTACAATTATGGGTGATGTTTTTCTGTTTTCATTTTTTCTGAATTTCTATAAAGATCATTTCTTTTTTTAAATTGTGGATAAAATCTTTAGTTCTAAAAAGCTGATGAAAATCCTAATTACTTCTTAACCATTATTATAAGTCCATAGCCACACAAGCTTGGAACATATTAATTGGGCACTGCAGAAATGACAGTTCCCTTTCCTCCTTTGTCCCTGGCCTGCCCTGGGGTCTCCATTCCTCATAGAATGGACAATGAGGTGGACACTCGTAGTCAGGTCCAGGAGTGGGTCACCAAGGTGTTATTGAACTGCTGTTGGAATTTGACGTAGCAGCATCTGATCAGAAAACCTGCACGGCCTTAGGGCCTAGGGTAAGGGCATGATCAACAGGAGGTGTCAGCCACCCAGACCCAGGTCCACTCCAACCTGCTGGTGCCTCAGGCCTGTAGTGACTCAGCTGGGGAAGAAGGGCGGGTTCTGAGAGGGACAACCAGGTAGGCAGGTGAAGGGCTGAGGCTGTGGGGACAGAGCTGGCTGAGAATGGGATACATGGAAAGGGGTACAAAGGAAATTAATAATAATAAGGCCCTGGGGAGGAAAAAATGTAACTTAGTGTCTCAGGTTGGGTTCCTCTAGAAGTAAACCTTGAGGCAAGGGTTCGAGGGCAAGTAGTTTATATGGCAAGTGCAGGAAACACTGGCAGAACACAAGAAAGTGGGACAGGGATATTCTGGGAAATGGTATAGAGTACACACCTGAGCCCTCTCCCTCCCTAGGGGGGAGCATGCTATGCTATATTACATACAGTTCCCTTCTGTCACTGGTTGAGGGTTGCCCCTGGGACATATGGATTCCCTGGCATACTGGCCTGGTGTGGCTTTCTGTGGCTTCTGAACAACCCCTTAAGTGAGCAGAGGTGGCTACTGGCAGCTGGCTATCTGGAGGACCACAGTGGCATGGTATGGGCCAAGGGGGGGGCCGCCACCCTGGGTAGAGGGGATCATTGCCCAGCCAGCAGGCCCATAAAAGTTTGTCCTCTCTCTAGGGTGGTCATATAATTTGTTGCCCAAATCAGGACATGTTTACAGTGAAAGGGGACACTATTAAAACTGATGCTGGGACAGCAGGTATAAATAGGACTGTCTGAGAGCATGAGGCATATAGTCTCGATGCCTCTCTGGGTACCCTTCTAATCTGGGCCCATGAGCTTTCTCCCTTTTGCTTTTATGGTAACAGGTTCCACAGTGATTAAAACGACTGAGGAAAAGGTTAGCCAAAGGGTTAACTAATGTGATTGGATATATAACAAAGATTATGGAGGCTGTAAGAGATTAACTCACTTATTCATTTACTCATTCATTCATCAAACACTAAGCACGTACTCTGTCCCAGGCACTGTTCTAGGTTTGCGGGGGGGCGGGGGGAACTAGGACAGCATTTCTGCCCTCAAGAGACTTACGAGTCTAATGGAGGAGACATATATATATATATATATAATCAAATAAATTACAACAGTGCATAGTTGTGATTAAAACCTTCTTCTAAAGCACAGATAGCTCACAATGATAGCACTGGGAAGAAAGTGATTGTGTGTGTGTGTGTGTGTGTGTGTGTGTGTGTGTGTGGTGAGGGGTTATCAGAAAAGCCTTCCTGGGGAAGGTGAAATGTGTGCCTAGAAGGATAAAAACAGTTTCTCCAAGGACAAGGAGAAGAGTTTCTAGGCAAAAGGAATGGAATGTACCAAGGGTGCCATAAAAATGTATATAGATGGACACATTGGTCAACGTTGCTCAAGCAGTAGTTCACTGTAATCAGAAGTATCTGGATGCTGATGGGAACCACTTTGAGCACCTCTTATAATTGCAGAAGTCGAACGTGACTTGTATTCATCTTTCGTTATTGGTATATATTGAGTATTACAATTTTAATACAGTTTTCCTTTCTTGAAATGTGTATACATGTTTTGGTACCCTCTGTATATATAGGCAAGTATACACAAAACAAATATTTAGTTGAGCATCTATTATGCGCCAGCATTGTTCCAAACCATGGGAAATCATTGATGACAAGATTCCTCTTTTCAGGTATTTTTACGCTCATGTTCACAGCAGCATTATCCACAATCACCAAAAGGCGGGAACAATGCACATGTCTTTAACAGATGAATGGATAAACAATATGTGATCTATACATAGCCTTCCCCTTTCCTTATTTGTAAATCTTTTCCCCAACAGTGAAGAACCTAGATGTCATTATCTGTAATATATTTACATTTGCTCAACTCCAGTATACCTATAAAGTAGTTTCAGAATTGTTTACCCATAACCTTATGAGAAATAATTATACTGGCTAGAGGAGACGATGTCTGTGCACAGGTCTTTTTGGGTTTAGCCTTATAGTAGATAGTCCAATGTAGAGTGTAAGCCTTAATTCGATTGACAAGCATGGGGTAGAGCTTCCCTTTCAGCCCAATGGAGACAAGGATGTTTGCCCAGCGATTACAATGGAGACAGCTGAGTGTAAGGATGGGGAAGTTCCACCGACACGGGAGCACACTGTAGATACCGCCAATCCTGTTACAGGGCAGGAATGATTTCCCAGAGCAAGGAATATTTAAGCTGACCCATGTGTGGGAAAGTTGAGATCCAGGTAGGGCAAGCTCAGAGGCGGGGGAAAGCAGGTTTGGACAGCAGGTAATGCAGGTGCAGAAAGTGTTGCCTCATCAGTTTGAAGTACTCAGGTATGAATCTATCTAGAATGCTCAGAAATGGAGGGACAATGGCCCCAATGTGAGGAAGACAAGGCATCAGTGATAACCTCCCCGGGGTCTCATCCTGGGGCTTTCTGGGGAACGGGGAGCAAGTGTCCAAAAGCTACGGGCTCATATTCTCTCTTCTAGGGCCTTTTTTTCTAACCTCTTCACTCGGTGACACTGTTGGAAGCCTCAGAGCATCCCTATTCAGCACTCAGATGATAGCAAAATGGGCCAGAGCAGGAGATGTGCACCCAGGAATTAGAGGCAACCCAGGTGGTGCCCGGCACATGGGATGAGTCCGGAGAAAGTAGGACTGGGACAGAACTGTTTCTGTCACCAATACAATTTGCCAACCCTGAAACCACTCCCAGGATCCCAAGCCCTTGCCTAGGGAGGGCTGGGTCAACCTAAATCCAACAGGTAGTGGGTCCAGATCAGAGTGACACCTGGCCTGAGAGCCCCCAAAGCTGAGGCAAATATCCATGTTCTCCAAGAGGCTAAAAGCTCTGCCAGGGCAAGGCCTGGGGTTGTCTTGCTCACCATCATTCCCCAGCACGCCACACACAAAGGCTCAATATACTTTGGAAGATGGATGGATGAATGAGTGAATGAATGATGTATGTATATACGTCTGTTCGTGTGTGTGTGTGTGTGTGTGTCTGTGTGTGTGTGTGTAAGGAGGATTTAGGGTATGAGTTTCTGGAATTCTGAGGAACAGGCAATACAACTCTGCCAGCTGACAATCCCCTCGTCCCTCCTTTTTACTTTTCTACCTACCTCGGGAAATGGCAAAGCAGCGAATAACCCCTAGGACATCAGCATTAAGTGTGTGTCACCCTGTGACAGCACAAAGCCTCATGAAGGACCCCAGGGTGGTACAAGCCTGTTCTGTCTTCCTGGCCCAGCAGAAGTTCCTGAACAGCCCTCTAGGGGCCGGTGCTTTGCAGCCAGGATTGAGTGCTGAGACAAAGAGGCTCCGAGGGGAGGTTTGAGAGCATGTTCACGCCACCATACCCGGAGGGGCCCCTCCGCTCCCCTCTGGCACTGTTTGTGTATCTTCCTGCTTCCTCTCAAACAGCTCATCCCAGCTGGGTCATAAATAAGAGAACAATATAGCCACATATTTATAGTCTCTGTGAATCACTGGTGACTAATTTTTCCCATTTTGTAGCCCCAAATAATTTTCTCTTTTACTCCCCGTGAGGGCATAATCCAGCCAATCATTTAGATGACAACACAATTTTTTTTATTTAAAAAAAAAAAAAAGAAACCTTTCTTAACACAGGACAGAAGGTTTGCAAATACACACATTTAACCAAACCAGTCCTAGTTTTTCCTTTCTTTAAAAGTCACATTTTTATCTGCACGCAGCTCAGGAGAATCAAAGAACTTTTCCCAGTGACTCTTTTGACCAGTAGTACTTTTCAAGGCTCTATAGTCTGTCCTCTAATATCCAGCGAAGATTGAAAAGTAAAGAAACGCTCAGAGTAAAAGGTATCTCTTCTATTTTTCCACTGTGTTTCTTGGCTGGGTCTCCTTAGCGAAGAAGTGACCTCCCAGTATTTTGGTTACATATCATTATATTCCATTTAGTAAACCCAACTTACAAAAGAAGGCAGAGGCAGCCAGTTTCCACTGCCCCACTGCCTCTGACATGTTCTTAGTTAATACTAATTGCTCCCTATAAAATTTGGCATCTTGAATTTTGTTTTTCCATGATTATCATTCTTCAGCGTCGCCTACCAAAAGGCTCCATCACTCATGCATATCTCAGATAATTTATTGCCTTGCCTCTGAGGAATTTATTTCTATGGTATGTTTCTAGAAAGCTCATTCAACTCCTAAATCAAACAATGGAGGGATGGAAGGCATGAGGGCTAGGAAGAAAGGCCTGGAAAGGAGATCTGGGGTGAGAAGAGAAAATATCTAAGGGTGTTGTTTAACCAGAAACAAGATTCTCTGTATTTGGTATTGCTAAACTGTTGAGAAATCAGTTGCCAAAGGTGTTTGGTAAAGGGGCGAATGTTTGGCTTGGACATGGCCCATTTGTGCATAGATGTGACAGCGAATGTATACCGAGAAGGCACGGCCAGCTGCGTGGTGAGGCAGACGAGGGTGGCTGGAGGGGAGAGGAATTGGGGAGCCAGCAGCTTCTGAAGGGCAGAGAGAATGGACTCTGGGAAGCCTGGGCCTCCTGATCTGGCTGAGGCCCAGCTATAGCACAAGGCTGGTGTGCTACACCTTCTCCCATGAGACCCTGACTAGGGCTGACGGCCTCTTCTGAATTCCCAGTGCAATGGATGTGTTTGTAAGCTGCAATTCGTAACAACTTGAGGCATACTGTGTCATTTTGCCCTAGAGAGCTGAAACCTGCCACTTCAGTTTGAGTTAGTTTCTTGCTCCCAGAAGCAAATAGCTTTTCACTTCTGGATCTCTACCCAAGGCATGTTTTGACCAAGGAGCCAGGCAGGCTTCAAGAAGCCAGGTTTTCCAGCCTGCCAATTGAGGCTTGCCAGTGCTGATTTTACACATTCCTATTAGTTTTTAATGAGTATTTTGTTTGAGTTATAAAATCGCAACTGCAGGGCCATAAACTTACAGATCACGTGATTACAAGTGCATGCTTTAATTTTCTAAGGGTCTCTATGTAGAACTAAGTCCCTAGCTTTTCCTTTACCTTGGTCAACAACTCCACAAGTACTAATTAAGCACTTACTGTATGCAAAGCCCCATGCTAGATACTATAGAAGGCAGGAAGAAAGTCAGAGTCTGCTCTCAGGATTTAAGACTGTATGGGAGTGAGGAAGTGCTTAGACTCAACCCAGGTGCACTCGCTCGCCTCTTACGGACACCCTCTTGCCTCTCAAGCCTCCCCTTCCTCCACCCTGCTGCCCCCTGTGCTCCAAGCATCAATGTCTCTCAGTCTCTAGCAGGCGATGTCCTCCCTCTGGTCACTTATCATTCACATCTGCTGTTTCCTTGGCTTAAAACACCAATCTTCCCTTAACTGCCACCTTTCTCAGCAAGTCCTCCGTGACTAAACCTAACCGCCCCTCCCTTGCCAAGTACTACTCCCACAGCTGTATGCTTCTTGGGAAAGCCACAGTATCCATCATACCCCATTGTTCCTTGTTTCATCGTCTGTAACTCCTGCAAGCTCTGTGAAGGCAGGGCCGGTGTCTCTCTCATTCATCACTGCACCCCCAGTTCCCAGCACAGTGCCTGGCTCCCATAGAAGGGACCCAATAAGAATGTATTGAAGGAGAAAAGAAATGTCTTTCCCCCGAGGTAGATGGAGAGCGGCTCTGCAGCAGCCTGCTTCTTGGCCTGTCCTGCTTTGGAGGAACCTTCCATGTTTATCTTACCCACTTTGATTTCAGGATGATGACAACATACTCCCTTCATACCCCAGGGCGTCAGGAGTCCCACACAGGTCTTTCTCAAGCCTGGCGGGGTCAAGATTGTGGGGATCTCACACCCCAGTCATTGGCTCAAACACCTACTGACCAACCCTCTGTGAGAATTTTCAAGAGTTATCCATGAACCTTTAAATCTGCAGACTGGTCAAGGCCTGACTCCACATGGCCTCTGTCTTCCCCAAATACAGGAAGCCTCTTGCCATCGCTTAGCCAGTTAGGGCCAGGTGTACAAATCTTGTCTTCTTTTCTCCCAGCAGATGAGGAATTACCATTTGACTGGCAGGAAAAGGTGACTACAGCCCAGCAGATATCGACCCTGGTTGTTTCTCATTTGTCTGCTATAGTTACTTGGGGATAATTTTAGCAATTTTGGAATTTATATTCACACACACACACACACACACACACACACACACACACACACACTTACTTATGAATGTTCATTATGGTGTTGATTACAAAGGCCCGGACAGTAGAGCCATGTGACACCAGAGTAGGGATTTGGGTCCTTGGGATCAGAGCTAGAAATAGGGATAGCTAGGAGCCAAAGGTTCGAGCCAAGCTGAAGAGCACAAATAACCCCCACTCAGAAGGCCAGAGGTAGGGCTGCAGTCAGAATCACAGATCCAAGAGTGGGAGTGAAGTGGGATCAGGGCAAAAGCAGGTAGGCAGTGGGGGTGGTGGTGGCCCTGGGCAGCTGCCTGAGACACCGAGCAGTGGTTGGTGGGCCAGCAGGGCTGTTGGTGACAGGTGGATCAGGCTGGTTTCACTGGCTATGGGTAAGGTGTACAAATAGGACAAGGTTTATATCCTTAATAAGCTTAAACAACATAGGTATAAGAGGAGTTGTGGGCATAAGGAGTTATCATATGAGAAGGGCCAGGGGAGTGCCATCTTAGTTTGGGGGTGGGGGATACCAGGAGGTGATAGCATTTTAGAGGAGCCTTAGTGGTGGAGTTTGGATAAAGTATATCTGGGTGAGAGTGCAGGGGGAGGCATTTCGGTAGAGCTAAGCCATGAATACAAGTGTTCAAATTGGCTGGAGATCGAGTTGGGAGGGCACTAAGGCCTATTAAACCTGCTGTATGTTAGGTCCTATGCTAGAATTCACTGCTAGATAAGTTTTTAGTAAAATTGATTTGCTTATAGTGCTTCTTACAATTCTTGCCATAACAGGGAGAAATGAATGACTAACCCTATTTTATTTCTTTTTTTATTTTATTTTCTTTTTTTTTCTTTTTTAGAGGACAGTGTCACTGGCCCTCATATGTGGGATCCGAACCCTGGCCACTGGCATCCCAAGCGAGCTCGCAACTGCCGCGCCACTCGGCCGGCCCAGCCCACTAACCCTATTTTAGAAATGAAAAAACTGAGGCTCAGAGACATAAAGGAAGTTTGTCCAAAGGTCTGTGAAGTTACAGTTAAGAGAGTGATGGAGAGATGAAAGCCGGGGGTCGAGGGGGCCTAAAGGAGGAAGGTCTTAGAAGTCCAGATGTAGAGTTTGGACTTTATATTACTTCAGAGTCTTCTGATTATTTGATTTTTTTTTTTTTTAAGGACACCAGCAATTGCATGTGATTGTCTACAACATGTCAGAGCCTAGGACTGGTCCGGACCCTTTGCCCAGCCTTTGATACATGAAGTGCTAATGCTGTGTGATTCTTTCCACTTAGGCAGTAAAAGGGCAGGAGTCTTAAAAGAACTAGAGAACAAACACACCAAGTGCTTGATTTTTGAGGTTCAAGGCCTTAATCCAGGTGTCAGACAGGAAAGATGAAAAAAGATGTGATATGAGACATGTAAAATCTTCCCTCACCTGAGACCAATGCCCTAAGCTGGAGAACAGGAAGAGGTCCTGGGGGAGGAAGTGACAGAGCACCCCTGTAAGGATGAGCAGGGGAAGCACCTGGGCCCCACTCCTCTGGGAAGCCCAGAGAAACGATGAGCCCCAGGGAGTTCCCTCGGCTACCATGGGGTGCTACAAGCTAGCGTAGAAGTGGCAGTATGGCATGTCTGGGGACACCTGGCCCCTCCCACCCCCCTCCCACAGGTTTCCCATGTGTTTCCAGCTGTGGGGGTGAGGTAGGGGTAGAAATAAGCCTAGAGGGGGTGACCATGAGGATGCTGCAGGCTTGCAAAGGGGCGGGAATGAGGGCATGATGCAGAGAGGCTGTGGCAGCAGGGCGCATCGGGCCAGGGGCAGGCTGAGGCATGTATACCAGCTCAGGTGGGGGCACGTGTGAGGACCAGACAGGCACACATTGTATCTTAAAGGAGGACTCAGGGCAGACTGAACGGAGGCACAGATGCAGGGGATCTTGCACTTAGCATCATCTCCGGGGGGGAAGAACGAGAATGAGAATCCTGAATGTAGTAGAGCTGAGTACGGAAATGACTGAGAGAATGACTTCAGTAACAGATTTACCCAGAAGTAACTACATCAGATATTTTTGGTTTTGTTTTGCATCAGCCAAAGTGGGGTTTGAGATAGAAATCCAATTATGAGGGCCGGCCGAGTGGCTCAGTTGGTTAAGAGCTCTCTCAAGAGTGTGAGCTGAGCTCTGAGCAACAGCAGTTCCATGCCCAGCCCGAGCTGAGCTGCCATTGAGCTACCAACAGGTGGCAGGATGGCTCAGCTACAAAAAAAAAAAAGAAATCCAATTATGGAAAAGTAAAGAAAATGACATTGTACATAACAGTCATCTGCCTGGAAAATCAAACCTTCTGCACTTACTTCTTGCCTTCTCTACCCTCTTTTCCGTCCTGCACCCCATGCCATCCACTTCAACTCACTGAACTGTGTGGCTCCTGTTCACAAGACAACTGCGGCCCTTGTAAGAAAACCAGGAATTTAGAGCCCAAAAATAGTAAAGCTGGAAGAGAACTTAGAAATTGTTTTGTCCAAACCCCTCATTTCACCAGTAAGGAAACTGGGGCTCGAGGAAAAGACATGACTCGCAGGGGTGGCCAATGCAGTCAGGTGACTGAGCTGAGAAAACCTGGTTCTTGAGCTTTGCCCACCACCCTTTTCCAAACCAGCTTTTGTCCCTCCTGGTCCCCCAGGTGGGAAAACCACTCCGTGGCCCCTCCCCACCAAGCCTCGGCCTTGCCCCCTAGCCACAGCTCATTAGCAGCCCTCTCTGAGCTCAGGCACAAGCCACCCAGTCTCCTTGGCTGGATTGGTGATCTGGAACAGATGGCTCCAAGGACGGGGGTGGGCAATGGAGCTGACAGATGAGGGGAGCTGCCTAAAATGCAGACTTATGGGTGACCCTCCCACAAACTGACCTCTTGGCCCCGGAACAAAGCACTTCTCCAACACACCATGGATCATGGCTTGTGGAGGACACATGACACATGCCAGAGATTCTTTCCAAGCCACAATTGCTTTGGAGCCATGTTAGCAACTCTCAGCCTGCAGGGGCCTGTGAGCTCTCCCCAGGCTGTGCTAGAAGGAAGGGAAGTCTTAGAGACCTCACTGAGTTAGGAGCACTGGCTGCCAGGAACATTGAGAACTCAAGGGAACAAGCCGTGGGGCCTCCCTGCCCTGAGGGTAAGCTGTAAGTCAATGCCAACCTTATAAAGAGGGAAAGCTCCACGGCTGAGTTTAGTCGGCCAGCCCTGGGCTAGGAGCTTTTGCTCACTGCTCTCATTTAATCCTCATAGTCCAGCAGACAGGTACTACTATCTTCTTTTTAGAGACGAGGAAAATGAAGTTCAGGAAGATGAAGTGACTTGGCCAAGGACACGCAGTTTCTAAGGAGAGAATCCAGGATTAGAAGCCAGGTGTGTGTCACTATTGGATACTGTGGCCTTTTCAGATCGATCCTTGTGTGTCTCCAGAGCCTTGGCCATCCATGCTTCAGAGCCTCCCTGAGGCCCTCTCCCAGAAATCGCTTTCCTCGGAGTCCATCCCACCAGAATCTGGGGTGTAGACAGGGTGGTTGTGATCAGCCCAGCCTTGCAGATGAAGGGTTGGGTGTCAGGACACCCAGACACTTGGCTGTACCTCTCACTGCCCACATTCCCTGAGAAGCTCTTCCTTCCCAAAGAGGCTATTTCTGGGCAGTGATTGGAACTGGTTCTCAGGACTCCCTGAGGGATGTTTTCAGTTGTGAGCACAGCAGTTCTGCATCAGGACCAATACCTCTGAGCAGAGCTTAATGTATAATCAAATAAACCTATAACAATGCCAGTCTCACGTGGGATTGAAGGACATGCACAATCATTAACGAGCTATAAGGAAATTAAGCCTAAATGCTGAACAGCTCCTGAAATTGACTGTAATTTTCTTTTAAACAGCTCAGCCAAATTTTTACTGTTTCTATTCTCACTTGGTTGGCTCTTAATTATAATCTGTGATCAGGGCTGAAAGCTTTCCGTGGTGTCATGAATAGCTTTATCCTCCCTCTACTCCTACTCCTCATACCACCCACATACACACTAACCCCTACACGTCTGAAAAGACAGAGGTTGGCACTTCTGCTAACCAACAGTGGGGGCCCTCACCAACACCTCCTGTGGTCCAGGGACAAGTTTCCTGATTATTCTACTTTATTTTGCACCCACACCCTCCCCCTACTGCGCATGAGCGCTTGTGCGCGCACGCGCACACACACACACACACACCTGTGTGTGCACCCCAAGCGTGCCTTTTGACATGGGGAGGAATCCTTGAAATGCCATCTATTCTCCATCACCCAAGCTTTGGGTGCTGTTGACGCCAGGGGCAGGAACCTGGGCCCTGAGGCTGTGCAAGGCCTGTCCATCGGGCCATCAGGTAGAAAGGTCCCCTGCAACCTCCCTCCAGGCACTCAGCTGTGTGTGTTTCTGTTCCCTGAAGGGTTAAGGTGTCCTGCAGTGATGAAGTGGGGCCAGAACCTGGCTCACTGGTGGCCTGACTCAGAGAGCAGTGTGTGGTCCCCCTGCTATGTCCTGCTGTGAAGGATGCTGTTCCCTGTTTCCGAGGCCCTGCTCTAATCCCCAGGCAGGCAGGGGAAGTAATGCAAAGGAAACAGCTTTGGGGTTTATATAAAAGTCTGGCCCTTGGCCTCCTTCCTGCATGATGGCTTTTCTGGGCCCCTGTCATCTCCCCAGGAACAGTGTGCAGTGGAGGAGCCCTCCTGGTCAACGCCAGAGATCGAAAGAAAGGTAATTTTAGCACGTGCTAAAAATAGGCCCTGTGGTTATTTTAGAGCTGTTTTGCTTGAATTGGAGAAGGAAATTTTGCTCCAGCTTCTTGTCAGTCCCTTGGGTCTTTTCTTCCTCCACACTTACTGTCCAGTCTGGGACATGCAGAGGGTTTTGACTACGACCCACAGTCATTTTACTTTAGGCTCTGTACACACAGAACTGAAAAGCATCAAGAAGTATTACTTCCCTTTACTGGGCGCAATGAACTCTATTTTTTTTTTCCTATTTCATTTTTTGAAACTCCTGATTATAACTCACTAATGAATTTAACGACTCACTAGGGAGTAGCACCCATAGTATGTAAAACAATCAATCCTTCCTTTTTTTTCTTTTCTCTGATGCTGTCACTAATCAGTTATGTGGCTTTGGGCAAGTCACCTAAATTTTAGAGAGCTTTTTTTCCCTCATAAAAAGAGGGTTGGTCAATACTCTCCTTGATTCTCAGAAGTTGTGTGGTTTTGTCATCTTCTTCCTCTAAAAAGGATCACCTGTGGTGTTTCCTGGGCAAGCTCAATTTGGGATTCAAAATGTCAAGTTCAAAACAAAGGGAGGCTGGTGTCTTCTCTCCACTGGTCTCCCTATGGCTTTGTGGTGAAGAGTAGAGCTTTGGAGGTGGGCAGATCAAACCCCAGCTCCCAACAGATTAGCGGGTTAGTAGCTTCTTTAACCTGGGTGCCTCGGTTTCCTCATCTGTAGATGAAGATGATTCTTCTCATAGGGTTGTTGTGGGGCTGTAAATATGACAATGGCAGTAAAATCCTTACCACTCCTCTCCTCCTCTTTCCTGCCCTCTCCCTCTTCTCTCCCACCTCCTTTTCCCTCTCAGGTTTACTACACTTCTTTGTGGAGGAGCTTTATCAACACCTCTTCCTTTAGCTCCAGTTTTACAGTTTGCAGAGCACATCACCTACAATCTCCTTGGTCCTCACTAGAACCCTGGGGTTTGGTAGGGTAGGCATGACACCCATTTCGTAGGTTAGGAAAAGGAGACTAAAGTGTCTTGCTGAAGTTCATTCAGATATTAATAAAGACTGAAGGCTCAGGGCTTCTCATGCCAGAGTTGATGATCTTCCCTGAAAACCTGCTAATTTAATATTGCCTTGAGGTGAACTCTTGACTTGGGAAGAAGCTAGTGGTTGTGACTAGACAAGTAACCAGGTATGATCACAGGCAATCGGACGTCATACACAGGGGTTATTTTTGTGGACAGTTACCAAAAATTGTTTACAATAAGCATAGAAAAAAATTTGACTCATTCTGACCAATACTATAGTTTCCAATCATCGCATTTGTTCATTTACTTATTTTTGTCTTTTTTCCTTACCAAAATATATGCTGTCTGGGCAAGGAATCACGCTTTCTTACTTGTCATTTATCCCCCACACCTAGCACGATATCTGGCAAAATAAATATTTGTTGCTTGAAAATGTTTGTTGAATAAACAACTAAACATGTCACCTGTGGAGGGACTGGGCTAGGAACATCTACCTTTATTTATGAGCCTTACTTAATATCTGTGTTAACCTGGATTATATTAATGCTGTGTCTTATACACACAAAATGAATGGGAAAACTGAGGGAATTACATGGTCAAGTCCAGCAGAATGGACCATCCACTCCAACCTCATTTGTCTGGTTATGTTAGGTGGAAGGAGTTTAAAACCTGAAGAACTGGGATAATTGCCTAATGTCTCCATCTCACTCAAGTCTTGTAGTTCTAGCTACAGGAAGATGTGGAAATGCTTCCCCCTTAACAATGTGGCCCTAGAGCAGACACACAGCTCACGACACATGCGCACACACACAGGAGTATGAAAGAGGGCAGGAGTTTGAGAGAGTGACAGGAAAGGGCACCCAGGAGGCTCGCTTTCCACCAGAAGAAACCTTCTACGCCTGGCCTTCTGCAGCTTTCAAATCCTCGTCCTAAGTGTGCCCGGCCAGAGCCCATGTAACCACTCCTTGACCTTGGCAAACTGGACTAGCTCTGAGCTGGACACTCATGGACGGAAAGGACTGGCCTAACAGACACAATTCTAAAGGAGATACATTCTTCAATTTGGGACTTAAAAAAAAAAAAATCAAGCCCAAGCCAAGAAGTTTGGCTGTGTCATGTCAATAACAATTAAAGATGTTATTTGGCCGGAGCTGAAGGTTCTACAAATGAACAACAACTTGGCCCTCTCTACTCTCCCTTTCCTCCCTCTTCCTGTTGCTTCCCAGCTCTGTCCTCAGCTCGACACAGATGTAGGCGAAAGGCATGTGTAATTGGGAAAATCACAAGTACATTTGATGCCAACCTAGCCCATTGCCTGCTTTCCCCTGCTGTGCTGTTTGCTGCAGAGGAACTGGGATACCTCAGTAATCCAGCAGTCTCCTGAGAAGAATGGTGTTGGGGTAGGAGGCAGAGCAGCTTTTTGGCATTTGGGGGAAGGTGAAATGGAAGAGGAAGGAAGGAAGGAAGGAAGGAAGGAAGGAAGGAAGGAAGGAAGGAAGGAAGGAAAGGGAACAGGAGGAGATACAGGACTTACTGCCTATCACGTGCTAAGCAGGCACTAGTGAATTGCTTTACTTGATAATATATCTGAAACTCAGACAACCCTGTGAGATGGGTTGTCTGTAGTAGTACTATCCCTATGTACTCCGTAGTAATATCCCCATTTTACAGATGAGAAAATTGAAGGTCAGAGGAGTTGAATGATTTACCTAAGGCCACATGTTTAGTACATGGTCAGATCTTTCGGCTTCCAAAACCCATGTCCCTTCAGCCATGTCCAGGGAAGTGACTGGCTCTGAGCCAGGGAGCCATTTTTATTTACCAAAATGTATTCAGCCCTCATCTGTTCTTGCCTCTGAGTCTTTGCTGATGTTCCCTCAGCCTTCTGTCAATATTCTAGCCATCTCTCAGGGCTAGTTCATCTCTTTCCTTCTTCATGAAGCTTTCCTTGATTCCTCAAGCCAGAATTAATCACTTCCTTCCGTGTCCCTACAGGGGGGATGTTAATGAACAGCTGTGTCAAAGCATCTGTCCTGGTCTGACCTGTGGTATGATTGTTGGAAACTATGGGTGACACTTAAGTCTGGGGCATTCTGATCCAGTCTGGCATCAGCTTAGGAAGGCATAGGGTGAAGCCAGGTGTGGAGGCACGGGGCAAAGGAGGTCTTCTCTACTCTAAGGCTTCAGAGGGTACTCAAACCCAGAGGCTCTCCCCCGGGTCTGCCACTGGACTTGGCTGCAATGAGGCCTACTCACATCGTACGCAGAGGGCGGGAGCAGGCCTCCTTCATCCTGTTGAGAAATCAGCAGTACAGGAAACATTGGGGGTTACAGCTATGAGCTCCCCCAAAGCAGGGTATAGGTCTACTTCAGAAATGTGTTAGGTGAGTGGATAAATCACTCAATGATTCAATGTTGCTACCCTCAGGAGCCCCACTGCTGGTCCTGTGTCAGAAGAGCCATGGGACATGACTGTAAATGTCACCCCTTAGTCCCCCTGGTTTTACCCCAAGCATGAAGGTGTGACCTGAGCACAGGCTAGTCTTCTAGGTGCTTCCCAGGCTAAGCCTGGCATTTTGCCCTCTCTCGGGTGCATCCAGGGATATGGTGAAGCCAAGGTCCTACACTCCCACCTCCTGGCTTGTCTCAGGGTGGGCCCCCACCTTCCCCTTCTTTGTTGCATTCTCCTTGTCCCAAATGTCCACCTCACCACTGGGATAATGCAGCGAGACAGAGGTCTTGGTCCTTCTCTTACCCTAGGGAAGGCCTAGCAGCAGCAGCACAGGTGTGCCCAAGCCTGGAGCCCAAGCCCATAGTTTTTCACAAAGACCAGCTTATTCTGACTTGAACTCAGGAATGTGTGTGTCAGTGTGCGCAACTGTGCATCCTTGTGAGTGTGTACGTGCATGTGTACATGTGTGCAGGTCTAGAGTGGTTTCTCAGGGTATCTAGAGACATCAATTACACTTGGATAGAGCTTGAAGTTCAGCCCATCCAATCCCTTCATTTTATAAATAGGGCACAGTTTATTTTAGTTAATAGGAGTCTTTACCTGATACGTGAGACATCAAAAATATGGAGGCAGCCATGGCCACCAGGAGAAGGATCCCTGCTCATTCTGGCCTCCTCCCCATTACCACCACCCCACCTTCTAGATCCCTTCCCCTCCTCACAGGGAGCCCCTCTCCTTCCCTGAAAGCCTTTGTTAGACACAAAACAGAACACATCACTGAGGACGCAAAGATCCTTTTCATTATCAGGAGTCGCCACCTGTCCTTCTCTGCCCTGACAGCATGTGGCCCAGCCCATCCCAGCAGACTCACTCTCTATGATACACCTTTGTCCCTTTTCTCACATAGCTTTGCAACAGCCTTGTGAAAGTGATCTTATTATCCCCACTTTACAGGTGAGAAGACTGAGGCTCAGGGAATTCAAGTGCAAGTTGTCCACTGCACTCAGCCTATGCCTATCAGGAATGGGATTGGAATCTTAGGCTTCCAGACCGGAAGGGTGTGCTCTGAACCAGCAAGGCTGGAGACAACTCCGAGGTGCATGCACAGTGGCCTGTGACTCTGCAGTCTCTTCTGGGCCGCTGAGCTGTCAGGGAGGAAGCCCATGGCTGCTTCTCTCCCTCCTCCCTCTCTCCACACTTCAGAAACGCTCAGCCTGAGCTGATAACTGTGGCAGGTGCTCGTGAAATTGTTCTGACACCACAGGAGCCCCCAGAGGGGCCAGCCCGTGGGTGTCTGCAGAATCCAGAGCCCCAGGCAGGCTGCACCAGGACTGGCAGCTCCTGCACAACGAGCTGCCCCAGAGCCCTGACTTCCAGCTGTCAGCACCAGCGCTCCTCACTCAGGAGCTAAGCCCTGGCACTTCCCAGGTCTGTGAGAGGCCAAGATCGCCTTGCAGAGAAACACTTATCTGTCCGAGCCCAGGGCCTTGTTCCTCATCCAGTGTCTTCATAGTTCAGATTCTTGTAACCGTGAAGGGCTGGCACCCTCCAGCATGAATCCTTCCAGCTGAGTTCCATGAGAAAGCTGATGCCTTTTCCATGAAATACCAGGCCCTCGAGTCCTTTTGGCCATTACAGAATTAGAAGAACCCCCCTCAAATTCTGGTGGCCTCTGATCCAAGCCAGAGACTCCAGCTATCCCCTGTGATGGAGCACTTTGTTTTCCATCCCAGCCAAAGGCCTGGGGTGGTGTCAAAAGCTGGGGACAAGGGCCTGGAGCTGGAAGGGAAGAGAACAATGTTGGCAGTCAGTGAAGCCGGAGCTGGGGGGCCCATCCTTATGGGAGTCACACCTTCTATGGAGCTACGCTCTAAAATCAGCACACAAGGAAAGACTATGCATGGTCAGAATTACCTTGACTCCTCCAAAATCACCTGGTTGGAGACTTCGACAAACTCATTTCACCCTACCAGCTGGTATTCCCATCAGCATGGGAACAGGTGCTGTGACTTTGGGTGAGCATGCAACAAGGTGGGTGTCACATTTAGGGACCATGTTGTGTGAAGAGTGTATACTTTAAGAGCTAGATTCAAGGCACCCATGACTCAGGCAGAGCCAGATCTTCTGGTCCCCTAAGTGGACGGCAAGAGTAGTGCTCCCATGACCGCCCCTGAGATAACATGGTGTGATTCCACAGTGTTCCGCTAAGCATTTCCATGACTGGGTGTATCAGGCTGGGAAAAGCAGCAGGATAAGGGTGAACACTGCCAAGAAACTGGGAGGCTGCACCAGGGGCTCCAACTCTGTGCACCTAGGCCCCCTCTGCTTTGTTTTTCCCAAAATTTCCCATTTTGAAGGGTTCCCCATTGCCATCTCCTCAACACATGACATCCTGGCACAGCCAGACTTGAAGCCGCTTTCTGGTACACGACAATGAGGTTTCCCTAGCACCACCATGTTCCTGGAACCTCTTCCCTCCACCCGCTCCTGCACCAAGGGTTACCGTTTGTTAAGGGAATAAATAATCCTGCAAAATGGAGGCAGGTGTCTTCTTGTTATTGAGGAACGGGGGAGTGAAAAGTGTAAGTCTCTGATGTGCCTGTGGCTGACCGAGCACCCGGACACGTGGTGGGGAGAAATGCGGGGGTGCTTTTGGTGGCAGAACCATAGTAAGGATAGAAGAGCTGATTAGACCTAAAATGCTTCTGGCTGGGAGACTGAAAGGTAACCCCAGGACAAAGGAAGCTGTCTTCTATAAAACAGCTAAGAGAGAGGGCACCGCATTGTGCCTAGGCTGCAATAGTTTGAAAATCTTTTTCCAAATGACTGATTTTTCCCTGAAAGTCCATTTGAAAGCATAGGTAACTGGTGTTCTGCAAATATTTATACTAGCATTTTAAAATTCATTATTTTTATGACAAAAGTAGTAGAATGGATGTTATGAAAAAGCTAAATATCAAAGAAACAGATGACCAAGAAAGTAAAAGTCCCCACTAATTCCACCGTGCTGGAAATAAACACCGTTAACAGTTTAGGATATTTATACTAGGGTTTTAATCAATCGTTTATTTACATAGCAAAGGCATGTGCAGGAGTGAAAGCACATGCTTTCGCTTGCCTTTCAGCTGTCCCTATCTGGAGGGTACCTTGCCAGGGACCTTTAAGACAAAGCATCACCATCCATCTGGTGGCACTACCTGCATTTCCTGGTAGGATGGAATTGCCCAGCTCTGGGCTACCTTTCCAATCAGTAGCAAGAGTCTCAGCCCTGTGTCTTCCTTCCACACTCCCTCCCGCAGTCACCTCTCATGGGTCATTGGTATGGCATCTGAATCCTTTTCCAGGATGACTCTGGGTGGGTAACACCCCCAGGGTAGCCCAAGTCCTACCTTTTCCTTAAGGCTCAAGGATAGTTAGATTCTCAATTCCACCCTGGCTCACAAATGTTCTCTGTCCATCATTATCTAATAGAACAGTGCTGAATTTGGGGTGGGGGATGGGAGGGAGAAGACTGGTGTTTTCTGAACACTCGTGCCACTGAAAAAGTTTAAATACATTTAAGTCTTCCATCATGAGGTTAAATGACTCACTCAAGGCTACACAGTTAGTCAGTGGGAGAGGCGACCCTGAAAGCCAGTCTTGGCTGATGGAGAATTAGCAGACTTTGGTTGGCTGGGGTCCTTACTGGTGTTATGGTTTGCACACCCTTGGGGAAGCCGCTTCACGTCTCTGGGCTCAATGTTCCCATCTATAAAGCGAGGAGGTTGGTTCTTAACCTTGACTGTGCACTAGAACCACCAAAGAGGCTTTAACGCTGATGCCTGGGCCCCACCGGGGGATTCAGTTGCCTAGGTCAGGATGTGGTCTGAATGTCTCGCTTTCTATGGTTCTACTGTGGTGCTGTAGGTCTGAGGGCTCTGAGTGTGGAAGCATGGAGGTTGCTAAGCCCCACTTCATTTCCTCTCTCTCTGCTTCCTCAGACTAAAAAGTCTCCTAATAGGGTGTTACAGTGCAAAACCTGTGGGTTCACACCTCAGTTCTCTCACTTGGCGGCCTGAGGCACGCTATTTAATCTCTCTGTGCCTCCGTATCCTAACCTATAAAATGAGGAACAAAATAGTGTTTGCCTCACAGGACTGTTAGAACAAAGCAGTGAGATCACATATGCAAAGCACCAAGCTCAGTGCCTGGTACACAGGAGGACACTTGCTCTGTCTCCTTTCCTACTTCCTCCAACGCAGCTCCCTCCAGCAATCATGACTCAATGGAATGACTTCTATTCACTGTGTCACTAGAGGGTCTGGGTTCAAGAATCACACCAAAGACTCTTGGATGTCCAAATAATGTGAGACCAGGAGAAGGTCCAGAGGGAAGACAGGCAGATGCAGCCAGAGGAGACAAACTAGTTCTTGGCTGATTGGGGGTTGCCTCTATGACCTTGCTGGTTCTCACTGGCCCCCTCCTTGAGATGCCCAGGTGCAAGACTCGCTTTGCAACAAGGAAACAGCCTTGCCCTACCCAACTGCCCAACCTCTGGCAGAAACTGGAAGAGTTGCCTCATTGAGATCCAGTGAAGGCCCTTAGCATCTGAGGCCCCAGCCAGGCAGTAGGCACCTCCTCAATTCCTGACCCCTTCTGGAAGCCCAGAAAAGCCGTCTGGACCCCGATCCCCACCCCCACTGTCCATTTTGTCTCCCAAGCATTGGGTTGTGACTCACTGTTTTTTGTGATGATCTGGTTGGGCTTTCCAGGGCTCACCCAGATGAAGCCTGGTTCCTTCTTCAGGACTCAGCCTTCACACCACCTCTGAGCCTGGTATGGCTGCCAGCCTAGAGGGATCGCCACCTCCAGGGAGGAAGGGAACCAGACACACCTGCATTCCCTCCTTTGCTTGGCCCCTTAGCTCTGTGATCTCCGGCCTGTGGTTTGGCCTCTCAAGCGGAGCTTGTTAGCTTGTTTGACTCCAAGCTCCCTCTATAGGACTTGATCACAGGGCATGGTTACTTCCCCATAACTAGAGAAAGCTGAGGAAGCAATGGGTCAGGATGCAAGTTCAATTTCTGGGCCTCCTAGCCCAATTTATTGGGTAAAGCTCTGTATACAAAGTTTGCGAGCCTGACATGCAGTCCACACAGCCACCAGCTGACTGCCACCATGGGCAGAACGGCTTCTCTGGACCTCATTTACACAGCTCCACACTCGGGGAGCTCAGCACCTTTTTCTCGGCTGCCACTGCAAGCTGATTTTTCATTATCTTTTGGGACTGTCACCTCTTGGAATGCTGGAAAGGAAATGCTCGCCCCAGCTGGACTGAGGCCAGGCCTGCTGGAGAACAATGTCCACCTCCAAGTCCATTCTGTTTTTCTCTCGGCTGGAACACCAACTCTCAGGTGGGAGAGGGCCGCTCCTGCAAACCAAAAAGGAGAGGAGCCTGGGACCTTGTCAGCACTTCTGTGGCTGCAGGGCTGACATGATTCAAAATACCGACTTCTCTTTTAAACTTTAAAAACTTTGTTTCCGGGAGTGTCTCGTTGAACAAGGCAACTGGGATCTTTTATTATTTTTCTGATCACCACCATTCTGATGATTTTTCCTTTCATTATAGCAGCTGGTGTTTACCTGCCCTGCATCACACAGGGTTTTACATGTATCACCACCTCATTCAAGCCTGGAAACCATGTGAGACAGGTTTACCACCCCTATTTTACATATAAGAGAACTGAGACCCAGAGAGGTTAAGCCCATTTCCCCTGCCCAATGATGGCAAGAAGCTAGTGCTGGGGTTCCAGCCCAGGCAGCCTGACCCCAGAGCCCACCCTTTAACCCTGACCTCTTTCTCTTTCCTTGGAATCGGGTGTGTGTTCAGGTCTACAGAGCTGGGAACGGGTACTGGGAAAACACTCCTGAGTTATAACTTTTACCCACTGCTTCCCAGCAACCTGTGCTCACCTACTTCTAAATAACAGGACTGTGCAGGGTCAAGGTGCCATGTCCCCCCCACCACAGTAAGGGCGAGGGCCAGGGGCTCAGTGAACAAAGGCACACACAGATGTCTGTTTCCAGGTGGGGATGGCTAAACTCCTGGGCTGATGGGTTCTTGCATATTCTCTAGCCAGTTCCACTGGATGTGTCAGGAAGGAGATGGCTCATTGTTTTTCATCCAGAAAAGAAGAGTCCCGGATGCCACAAATAAAGAAGGGTAAGAAACAGGGCAGGATAGGAGCAAGGTACTCCAGATACAAGACTTTCCCACCTCTGTGGTGTTTCATTTCCCCACTGTCTTGACCCTTGGCCTGCAAGC
This sequence comes from Aselliscus stoliczkanus, assembly GCA_033961575.1. Taxonomy (NCBI): domain Eukaryota; kingdom Metazoa; phylum Chordata; class Mammalia; order Chiroptera; family Hipposideridae; genus Aselliscus; species Aselliscus stoliczkanus. The sequence continues at coordinate 48,582,488 of CM066730.1, read as the reverse complement.
CCCACTGCTTTACCTCTGTAACCTTCCACTCTAGCATCTTTAAAGCTAGAAAGCTAACAAGCCAGAATTCTAACATAGCCCAGACCAAGCGTAATGGTTTGAATTAGCTCCCTCCAAAAGATATGTCCAAGTCCTAACTTCTGGTGACTTTATTTGGAAATAAGGTCTTTGTGATTTAATTAAATTAAGAATTTCCAGGGTGGGCCATAAATCCAACAATAATGTCCCTATAAAAGAAAGGAGAGGAAGGCTTGAGACAGACACACACAGAGAGAAACGCCATGTGAAGACAGAAATAGGGGTTATATACCATCAGAAGCCAGAAGAGACAGGGAAGGATTCTGTTCTAGAGCTTTGGAGGGTGCATGGCTCTGTGGGACACCTTGATTTTAAACTTCTAGCCTCTAGAACTGTACGAGACTAGATTTCTATTGTTTTAAGCCAGCCTGTTTGTGGTAATTTGTTATGGCAGCCCTAGGATGCTAATACACCAAGGCAAGACTTTCTTGCATTTTCTAGGTCCTTGGGCGGGACCTGCAGAGCAGTGCCTAGCCTCCATGACACAGATGTGTCAGTGGGGAATCTGAGACTGACCACGGTGCCAAGCTTTGCCCAGTTAGAGGGTATTTACCTGTCTGGCTCCCAATCTCTGAAGACAGATACTGTGGTTAATGGCTGGAAAGTGATGCCTGTACCAGCGGGCCACAGGGAGAACTGCTCTGGAAAACAATGGTCCATTTGGAAAGCGACTCCCTCTTCTACATTCCCTCACCTCCCAAACCAGGCACAGCCTGTAGTCTGGCTGGATAGGAAAGGACCAGACAAAAGGGGGGTTCAGACAAAAGGGGGGTTCAGTTGCTCCATGCAGTCCAGTAACAGAAATTTGTGAAGGATTCTTGGGAGCTCAGAAAGAAAGAGGGATGTTGTGTGGGTTTTTCCCCTTGAGGGGTGGCAGAGTCTAGAAGAAGGGAGAAGGGAAGAAAGATAGCTCTTTGTCAAAACGGTGGCAGTGGGAGGATCCACGGGGAACAGTGGCTGGCTGATGAGAAGGTCCCTGAAGCAGGACTGGCAAAGGAAACTTTGCACAGTGGTGGCTTCTGCTCCATTTTAAGTTTCCCTTCTCTGCACTCCTGTCACTCCTGATTTCTACCCAACAGTAAAAGTCAATTAGACCAATAGTCTTGTATCCGTGCTTCTTTGGGCACTGCAGGGGGAGGGATGTGATGTGTGCAGGGTGACATCACAGGTACAGGGGCAGATCTATGAAGGTGCTGATCAAGACTTCACTGGAAATAATAAATTGGATTGAGAGAAATATAACTGCAAAATTCCCAGGGACTGAGCAGGGAGGATTAGGGAGGACCTGGAATTCTAACTGTAAGTGGAATGCGAGAGCTAGACAAGTCACCTGGACGTTAAAGGAGAATGTGGGCTCAGGGGCTAGAGGACTCGGGGACAGCCAGGAGGTAACTCTTGGGGATCCATGCTTGACTCAGCTCCCCACTTCCCATAGTGCTTGCATGGTGTATAGCATACAACAGATTCTCAATAAATCCCTAATAAATAAATTGTGTTTTATGAGGTCCATTTAGAACCAAAATATTATGTAATATGCATGAGAAGATCCCAAGCTACAAACCAAAATCAAACTACATATAGGGAGCTTATTATTTTTCTGATCACCACCATTCTGATTATTTTTCCTTTAATTATATATAACTCTCCCTTTTCAGTCCCTCCTGGCTCCATGGAATTTTTTTTCTCTTCCCCAGGCTTTCTCCTAAACAAATTCTCCTCAGCGACTGATCCCAACTCGTAAATGTTGTTTTTCAGATGATTGCGTCCTACAATCTATAATTCTCATCAATCAAAACTGTCTTTTAGCTCCCCTGTTCCTTTAAAGCAAATTCTATTACTTTTCACATCCTGGATTTCAGATCTCCCAAACTCACTCTCTCTCTCTCTCTCCTGCTTTATTGAGATATAATTCATCTACCATAAAATTCACCCTCTTAAATTGTACAGTTCAGTGATTTTTTAGACCACTCACTGTTGTACAACCATCATCACTAGTTTCAAAACATTTTCATCACCCCAAAAGGAAACCCTGTACTCATGAGCAGTCAGTCACTCCCCATTTCTACTTGCCCAAGCTCATGGAAACCACTAATCTACTTTCTGTCACGTTGGATTTGCTTTTGCTTATTCTAGACGATTAATATAAATGGAATCATACAATATTTGACCTTTTGTGTCTGGTTTCTTTCACTTAGCGTATTTTCAAGTTCCATCCTTGTGGCATGCATCATTTTTTTGGTGGTTGTTGAATTACATTCCATTGTATAGATACACCACTTTATTTATCCATTCATCAGGTGATGAACATTTGGATTAGTCCCTCTTTTTACTCTTAGGAATAATGTTGCTATGGGCATTCATGGGAATGTTTTTGTGTGATCATACAGTTTCATTTCTCTTAGGTAGATGCCTAGGAGTGGAATTGCTGGGTCACATGGTGACTCCATGTTTACCGTTTTGAGAAACTGCCAAATTGTTTACCAAAGTGGCTGCAGCATTTTCCATTCCCACCAGCAGTGTATGACAGTTCCCATTTCTCCACATCCTCCCCAACACTTGTTATTGCCTGTCTTTTCCATTTTAGCTCCAATCTCATTTCAAAGTTGCTTTTCTCTTTTTATGCCTTCCCTCTGGCCCTTTGCTGAAGGATTGTCACACAAACCAGGAGATGAATTGTTTTCACCTGAAATAAAGGTCAACGTGTCTAAACTCTTCATTTCCATCAGGTATTTCCCACTTACACCAACCTTGCACAAATTCAGATCCATTTCAGAAAGGAGTGTCCCCCAACCCTGGTGGAAAAGCGAATCATATGCTTTTTCTCTTCGTTCCCAGAGAAGCCGCATGCAGGGCTGCATGTATTCCTTGTTCCTTTGAGAAATATGAGGTTTAAGGACAATCAGTTAACACAGTACTAACCAGTCCCTTTGGAGCTCAAGCAGGAATAGTCAGTATTTGTCAGCAGTCTAACAAAACATGTTATGGTTCTGGCATTTACTTTGCCTTCTCACTTCTTACAGGGACCCCGGGAATCCAACTATGTGTCTCTCCATCTTCCAGGTGAGGCTACTTGCCTGAGGTCACTTCTCTAATAAATGGTGGAGCAGAACCTCCAACTCAGGCCAGGTTGTACTCCCTTGTCAACCACAGGCTGTTCCCAGGATCGTCCCGTTTAGGTCACCAGCTTGTTGGGGACTTTAAGGGGACCCTTTCCCTACATCTCACATTCTGGCTGGTAAAGCAAACACCTGTGGCCTCAGCCCTTCCCATGCCTAACGTGGACTTTCAGGGCCTATCCAGGCTGCTCGAGGCTGGTTTGGCAAAAACTGCGCTCTGGATTTTGTTTTTGTTGTTTTCTTTCCTACTTCATTGTTTCCCTAGGATGTCTGCCTTCCCAAAATAGCACCGGGGCATTCCAGGTAAACTCAACATCCGACCAAAATCCCCATTCAGCAGCAAGCCCGAAGGGTTCCGGCTTGCCACTGTTTTCCTCCCTTGCTTTGATCGCGGTGGTTCCGGAGAGGTGGGAGTCTGGGCCAGGCTCACTGGGGAGCCTGGACAAAGGATGAAGTGGGAGGAGGCGAGGAGGAGCCCGCCCCCCAAGCTCTCCTGGAAGCTGGCCAACTGACCTCCAGCCGCCTGCCCCAACGCTAGAGGGCGCCATGTCCCTGGTCTTGGGGAATGTTATGAGGACTGAAGGAAAGGGTTGTTTTGATCAGAGAAAGGGAAAACAATTGTGGACTCCCAATTCTTCTCTGCTTTCAAATATAGGCAGCACAGTGAAATGGAGAAACACTGGTTTTGAATGAAGACAGAACTGGGCTGAATCCTGGCTCATGTGCCTACCAGCTATGAAACATGAGGAGCTGTAAGGCTCATTAGCAACTCATTTACCACTCTGAGCCCTCCCTTCCCTATCAGTCAAATCGGGATAATAGTGCCCACCGTGGGCTATAAAGGCTGAGGGATGGGAAGCCCCTCATAGGGCCTGGCCCATGGTAGGCACTCAATCAATTCCTACCTAATTCCTAGAGTTCAGAAAAAAAAGTTTCTTAGTTCTTTATTGCCCTTTTTAAATCATTTTTTAAAATAGAACATTTAAGATCTACTCTCTTTCCAAATTTCAAGTGTACAGTACAGTATTAATCGCTTTAGTTACCATACTGTACATTAGGTCCCCAGAGCTAACTCATGTCAGAACCGAAAATCTGTACCGACATCTCCCCATTGCCCCCACTCCCCTGTCTTTATTGCCTTTTGATGTCATTTTTACCCAAATATTGAGAAGGTCCTGGGGGCCAGTTTAGAGACATGAGAGAAGCACAGACTTTCATCAGACCAGCAGGGGCAGCAGTCTTCATCCTGACTTGCTTATGCTGTCCTCCTAACATAATTCCCTAAAGCTAGCCACTCCCACCTCCAGCACATTTTAAAAATGAAGTCTAAAAATTGTTTATCTAAGTATAAATAGCTGCAAAGAGTGTAATTTCTGGCATGTTGTAAATATTGACATTTAAAACCGTTACATCACACTTTTAAATTTATCCAATGAACTATAACATCTACGATTCAACAATACCCACTATAGTTTACTTTAAAATGTATGTAAAAGCTCATTTAACATTCAGAAAGTTTACAGCCTTTTATTTCCTTGAATGTGCGTTACTATTCCTAATTCTGCCACAGATTTTTGTGTGTGCTTCAAAGTATTTTACTGATCACATTTAAACACATGGAAAAAGCCATTTTTACCATTCAATACATTTTCTCTTTGCTCTCACAGGACTCTCCCTCAAGAGTTTGCACTCTTTAAGGAAAACAGGAGGAAAGAACAACGTCATTCAATGAAAACTGTCATTGCTCCCACCACCAGGCCCTTTGGATATAGAGTCGCCCAGGGATTTGTTCCCTACATGGGGTCCCCCTTCTTTTGTAAAGTGGAGGGAGCTCCCGGGTGTGAACTCAGTCTTGTTCTTGGGTAACTCCATTTTAGGAAAGGGGGCCTATGGAAGTGGGGGATCTGGAAAGTGGTTTCCTGTTACTATTTTTGCCTGATTGTCCTCTGGAATGCCCTGGGTATTCCAGTTTTAGAGAGCATTCTTTTCTTCTTCCTCCACATTCTCACCGGCTTCCAAGACAACATACCATCTATTTCTGCACTGTCCAATAGGATAGCCACTGGACACAGGTGGCTACTGAGCACTTTATTTTTTTAAGATTTTATTGGGGAATGGAGGGGAGGGAGTGGGACAGCGTTGGGGAACCGGGGAAGGGGAACAAACAAGTTGCTGTCCTTTTGCTCTTCACTCTAGTTGGGGAGGACATTGCTTCACTGCTGGTGTTGGTATCGTCATTGTTCTTCCCGGGTGAGGCAGATCGGTCACCGGCCTCTGGATGGGCCTCTGGATGGCCGCTCACAGCGGCTCTTAACAGCTCACACCGGCTGCCGGCCACTCACTGTAGCCTATGGCAGCCCACAGCAGCAGGGGCTGCAGCTGTGCCGTCCAGGGGACTCACAGCAGCCCAGCTCCATCTTAGCTGCAGAGGACAGTGTCACTGGCCCTCATATGTGGGATCCAAACCAGGGCTGCTGGCGTCCCAAGCCAGCACTTAACCAATGCGCCTCTCAGCCGGCCCAACTAAGCACTTTAAATGTGGCTAGTGCAAACTGAGAGGTGCCATTGGTATAAAACACACACTGGATTTCAAGGACTTAATGTAAACTATCCCAATAAAATTCTTTAATATTGATTACACGTTGACATTAATAATAGTTTGGGTATATTAAGCTAAATAAAATATATTATGACATTTAATTTCACCTGTTTCTTCTTACTTTTTTAATGTGGTTACTAGAAAATTTAGAACTATATATTGTATTATTGTGACTTGTATTATGTTTCTATTGGATGACACTAATCTACATGGCTACTTAAACTCTGCTTCCTCATCTGTAAAATGAGGACAATAATAATACCTTCCTCATAGGATTGCTATGAGGATAAAATGAGTTCACAACAGAAAGACACAACAGTATCGGGCATAGAACAAGTGCTTTTTACTTGTCTGTGAAATACGTAAACAATGCTTACCATATTTGATATCTAAACCCCTTGTATTAGCCTAGTCTCCGACAAAACAGAATTTGAGGCAAAGCCCAGGGGCTACTGTTTTATTGCAGGATATAATATCAGAGAAGAAGGACTGAGGGAAAAGGGCAATGAAGCAGGGAAGGAGGGAAGGAAGGAAGGAAGGAAGGAAGGAAGGAAGGAAGGAAGGAAGGAAGGAAGGAAAGGAGGGTGGGAGGGAGGAAATAAATGCAAGGTGGGGTATGCAGCTTCTCAAGAAAATGCTGAGCTGGTTGGTTGATCATGTGAGCCACCCAGTGAGGCTGTATGGAACAACCACATCTCAAAAGTGTTGTTGGATTGCCGAAGGTGAACTATTTATCTGCCAGTTCCTTCCTATTTCCTGTCTCACATTGGTTAAAGTTTGCCCCTTTACACTTTCTGGTTATGTCACTGGGCCCCTCTGGGCAGCAGTGGGGAAGTTGGAGACTTCAGAAGTCTGGGTGAGCTAGACCTGGACTCCAGAGCCACTGAGCCCCCTGACACAGCAGGTGTCATGGACATCTTGATGAAGGCTGACTCTTATCCCTGGAGGGTCAGCCAGCAGTGTCAGGAGACAAGGCAATGGCAGTGGCAGTGAAGCTTAGCGACTGTGGCGAGCTCTTCCTGGGGTTGGGGCTGGCCCAGCAAGGAATCAGGGCCAAGCCCAGGGGCAGCTGGGGCCAAGTGGAACCAGGAAGGGAGGCGCATTATCGAGCTGCGATTCACCCCTCCTCGGAATTCCTGACTCATACTTGCTATTGGTCTTCTCCCCTTGGATGTCTTACAAGCATCTCAAGTTTAGCCTGAGACTAAACTCTTGATTTCCATCCCCAAGTCTATCCCCTGAGCCCAGGCCCTCCATCTCTTATCTTCTCTAGCTCAGTAAATTCACCCACTTGCCCAAACCAGAAGCCTGGGCACCCTACTTACGTTCTCCCTCCTCCTCAGCCCCACATGCTTCCATCAGCAAGTCCTATTGTTTCTCCCTCCAAATCCTGTCTCAAAGTCATCCACGTTTCATCATCTCCACCCTATCAATGGCCAGGCTGCTAGCTCTTTCCTTCAACTATTACAGTAGAGTATAAGCTGGTCTTCCTGCTTCTTTTCTTACTTCTCCCCAATCATTCCTCCAAAGAGTGGCCAGAAGAATCTTTTAATAGACTAGAAACCAAATCATGTCTTTTTGCTGCTTTAAAACCTTCCAGTGGCTTTCCGGCACATTTAGAATCAAACCCAAACTTCTTCCCTTGATCTACAAGGCCTTCTGTACACTGACTCCCATCTGTTGTCTCCACCTCACCTTGAGACACCTTCCTCTTTCCCCATTCTTTCCTGACACACACCCAGTGCTTCCTTGCTCACTTCTATTGGGTTGCAGGAAAAGTCATGACGTATTTTTTTCTGTTTTTCATTGCAAAAATGCGTCCTGACTTTTCTGACAACCCAATGTTTTGTAAATAGTCTTATTAGAACACAGGCAATATAGAGATTTGTGGGCCATGAGCCTCACATATTTACTATATAGCCCTTTACAGAAAAAGTTTGTGGCCCCTGTTTTACAGCCTCTGAACTTGCCTCAGTCCCTTTCCCCAGCTTTTAACCCAGCTGGTTCCTTGACTTTTATCTCAAATATAGCTTTCTTGACCACCATGCTTTACTGAAGCTTCTCCCCCACACTCCTTACCACATACCCCTTATTCTCCATCACACCACTCTGCTGCTCATCTCTCTAGCACTCTCTCACTTTGAGATTACATATTTATTTGTCTGTTTCTTGCCTTCTAACACTAAGCTCCATGGGGGCAAGGACTATATCAGTTTTGTTTGTATTGTTTTGCTAATAAGTTACTGGAATAAACTTAATCCCTTTGGAGGGGTTCTCACCCTCCTCACCACCACCCCAGCCTGTACACCAATCCAGCAATTCTGGGGCACTGCTGCTGCTGCTGCTTCTGGGAACAGCTTGGGGGTGGATGATGCTTCCGAAGAACAGTCCACTGTTGAGTCTGAGAGAAGTTCCTTATAATTCTCACCCATCTGGGGAGTTGTGATACCACCTCACTGTGTGTTTGATTTTGTTTTAACGAGTCTATAATCTCCATATACGCCAGAAAGTGAAAAATGAGCATAGAGAAGCATGTAGTTAAAGTTTTCATTAAAACAGCGCATGAGTTACTTTGGTGGGAAGTACCCACTCCAGAGGGCTGCTGGGAGGAAGTTCTCAGCTGCAGCTTGCAGTTGCCTCTTCCACAGGCACTAGGGGGCTGTGCTACCTTCCAGGGTCCTGATTCCTCCCTAACTTCCCCAGAGTACAGGTTGACAGGCTCTGCTGAGCTGGGAAACCAGGTGAGCAGCAACAGCCCAGGGGGATGGAGGAAGCAGGTCTGGCATCCCTCCTTGGGGACAGGCCAAGCACGGGCAGGAAAGCCTGTGGACACATCAACACATCAGACTGAGACACAGAGCCAAACATAACTGGCTTCAGATACATGCAAGCAGCCATCAAGCGGAGAGGTTAGAGCAGGAAGTGGCTTAGAGGGCCACTCCCTTTGCTGCACAGATGAAAACACCAAGATCTAGAGAAGAGAGCGAGCTAGCTGGTTAAAATTAGAACCCGCTAGACCTCAGGCCTCCCCGTTCTCTCGTCGTCTCCCTCTAGGCTGAATCTTCCAGGCTGTTACTTATGATTCTAGGCTGGTTTTCTGGGCAGTATCTGGAATGACTGGACACAGGCAGGATTCCTCTGGACAGCTTTAGTGGAGAAGGTTTGAAAGAGCACTGAACTTCCCCTTAGATGAGCCTGGGCTCGAATCCTGGCCACCCAATAGCTGCGAGGCCAAGGCTAAGGCCCCAAACCACTTTGGGCCTGTTTCACGTCCATAAAGTGGAATCAGAGTCCCTGAATTTCTAGGAAGTTTGGGGGATTAAATAAAGTAACACCTGAAGTGTGACTCGCAAGTATCAGACATACAGTAGACACGTGGGAGTTCAATCAACATTAGTCGAATTTTGAACAGACAACTTGGCAGAGCAGAGGCAGAGGTAGGAGATCAAATATCCATCGGTTATAATCACCTCTATAATAATTACAAATAAATTCAGAGAAGGAAGAATCCACAATAAGTGCCCCTTTCTCATCCCCTCAATTCTGACCATCCAGAAGGCCAATGTGGCTAGTGATTCTGGGCCATCGTTAATAAACGACAGAAATGAAAAAGCACTTAACTGTTACTTGGACAAATCTCTGTTCAGATGCTGCAAGGGAGGCAGTCTCTTCTCTACCTGTCTTCTGAGGAATCAGGGTGTGTTCTAAAACGTTTTACCTTCTGGGTCCCAGGCTACAGTATTTTTGGACCCCACTCTTATCTTGGCGTATGTCCTTAGGAAAGGCCTTCCACCCTCTCTAGCCCATTTTATAATTACCCAGTGTGGAACAATGTTGTTATTATTATTGTGATTCTTGTTACTTTCTTGGAAGGCCTGAAACAATGGTTTGGTCTCATTTATGTCTCATTTATGCAGATTATATTCCCCCTCTCTTCCCTAGCCATGTGACCATCTAGGAGCAAGGCAAGTGGGACTTGTGTAAATCCATTAGCCCTTCAGAGACAAGAGCTCCAAAGCACAGGGTCTTTGGTGGTGAGTCATTAACGTCCTCTGTGAGATAAAAGGACACCATTTGTTTCAATGTGGGACATTCATTCAAAGGCTCTTGAGATCTCAGAGTATCTTGCTTCCCTTAGATCTGGGTTATCCAACCATGCTCTGAGGAATTCTGGGTACTCAGCAGAGTCTCTGCAGGGAAGAGAGGGGCCAAGCTGCCCACCAATCTCCCTCAAGAGAAGTCCTACTTTTAGCCATTTGCATATTGGGCATCTCTGTAAGATTCCCTTTGAGCTAAAATTTTGGCAGCTAGAAAGTAACTTGAAAACAGGCGCATTAGAGACTTAATGTCCACTAGGCTCTGTTCTAGGTGATCTACATATGTAATCTTGTGACATAATACTCCTCCTTATAACCATCTCAGTAGATATTATTAGCCCTCGTTCACTGATGAGGAAACCATGGCCCAGAGAAATGAAGGCATTGGCCCCAAGAGCTAAGAAAGGAGCCCGGGACTAGAACCCAGGACTGCCTGGCTGGAATTTCCCCAGATCCTGCAGAATAATATAGCATGGTGGAAATAACACAGGATTTCAAGCTAGAGCTCTGGGTTCAAGTGGGTCTTCTGCCACTCTTTACCTGAGAGGTCCCTGACTACACACTCTGCTTTTCAATGGAGTCTTGGGAAACAGACCAGACCTTCTTGCTCAGGATCCTTCAGACCCCAGTTAGACGGAGAGTGAATGCAGGCAGCAGACTCCCTCATTCCCAGTGACCCCAGGGTTGGTGTTGCTGGCCTGCAAGCCGGGGAGTTGCCCGCAGGGGCAGAAGCACCTCGCTGCTTCCAGTCTGGGACCTCTGCTCCAGCTCAGTATCAAAGTGAATGCTCTGCCCTCCCGAGGGATACACACCCTTTCCCTGCAGCCCTCTTTAATTAGCTGGGAGCCTTAGAGCTGTACGTTTCTGGGTGCTTATCAGTGCTTGCTGATAAAGTAATTAATAGGTTTCTCTTCTCCACTGAGCATCCCTCTGCCCCCAGAGGGCCGTGCTCAGAAGGAAGGTGCTAATTAGTTCCTGTGTGATTATCTGGTGGAAGCTCCAGGTCTCTGCAAATCATCTCAGCCTTCGCCTTCCCCTGGGTGAGACACCACTTCTGTTTATTTCTTTGCTGGGCGCCAGCGCTGCCCACAAAGCTCAGCCCCTTCTACAGACAGCCTCTTTCCCTCTTACTGTCTACATCTGCAGGTGGCACCTTGGCACCCAGCGCCCTGCCTTGAGCCTGTGAGTCTTACCAGGAAGGTCTCAGGGAGGTTCCTGGAAACACTTCGAAGCAAGTCCGAACTTTCCAGGCCTGCCTCATTAAAAAGCACAACGGCAGCAGAATGCTGTGGAGTAGCACTCATCTGGGGCCCCGAGAACTGATTCTAGACTGAGCTGTGTGATCTGGGGTAGATTAGGCCTTCTCTCCTCACCTCAGTTTTCTTAGCTATAAAAAAGGAGTTGGTGGGCCGGCCAAGTGGCGCGGTTGTTAAGAGCTGGCTTGGAACGCCAGCAGCCCCGGTTCGGATCCCACGTATGAGAGCCAGTGACACTGCCCTCTAAAAACAAAACAAAACGAAAAAAGGAGTTGGTCTACAACCAGGGATGGCAAATGTGTGGTTTTGCCAACTGTGATGAATTGGTCACAGCTCTGCACTGTGTCGAGAATAATGGAGCTACAGCCAACCTCAGTGAGCAGACTGAGTTGAAGAGGTTGATCGGTGCCATTTGTCACGGTGGATGCATGAGCTGTGTTTCCTAACAGTGACACTATTAGCCTTTGGGTAAGGGCACTTGTTACTGTATTTAATTGTGCCATGCCTTTTAGGATGCTCAGTATCCTTAATCAATATTCACTAAATGGCAAACAAATACTCGACACAAATATTCCAAAAGCCCCCTGGTGGGACTATGCCATTCCTGGCTAAGAACTACAAGTAGGGAGTTGGAAGCACAAGTCAAGGTTTATTTTGGATGCAAATAACAAGACTATAACTAAATTAGTTTAGTTAAAATGGAAATCTACTTGTTTATGTGATAGAGAAACCATGGGAAAGGTTGGGACACCTTTCTCCCTCTAACAAAGATAATACGTCACCTCTTTAGGGGAATCTATAGTAGGGCAGGTTTTTCTATATGTTCACCTCTCCCAACCCCCTTTTATTTGGGGGGAACTAACAAAACAGATGAGGAGCAAGGCCCTTCCAACTATGAGCTGAGTTGGGGAGAGAGAGCCCCTTTCCTAACATCTAAAATATTGGCAGGGATTAAGTGCAGCCACTTGCAGCCATCCGCCTGGGATTTTGAATCTAGAGAGACCATGCAAAGTGTCAGAAGATTACTCATGGCAGCAGCGTTGAAGCTGAGAGTTGGGGGATTGCTCAGTGCCCACAGGAGATGGGCCCCAGCTGCGGGTGCAGAGGCAGTGGTGGCTGCAGCAGCATCCCTGGCCGGCTGTTTCTCTAATGAACTTGGCTGAGCCTTTGCTACCCTTTGTTTCCTGCCTCTGCCCTGTTCTTCAGCCTTCCTGTTGATTCTGTGAGTGACCCAGGACTGTTCCAATAAATGATTTTCCCTACTAAGTTAACCAGAGTTTCTGCTGCTTGCAACCCAAACTTTTCATATAATTGGAGTGGAGTGTCTGGGCAGGATGGAAAACTAGAAGGGAGGTGGGATGCACTGAAGTCTCCGGAGGCTTGGGAGAGGCAAAACGGAATCAAAAGCCAACAGGACCCAAAGGCCACCAAGGCAATGTTCCTTGATAGTGACTGTGCCGGTGATCTTGTTGAAGAGTGGCTATTCATTTCCAAGGGACAGATTAACTTGTATTTAAGACTTGGCTTTTTGAAGCTACTTCCTGACACCCTATCTCATGATCTTTGCTCAGCTCAAGTCCCAAGAGCAAACACAGTGGCAGATGGGCCGAGTCTATAGTGTACTCACCACCCATGATGCCCGTTTCTTTGCCACATAGGGCTAAATGCACAGGTGGCTCCAAACCTGTCATTGCCAGTTCTGGACAACAATAAGTCATAACTTGAAAAAGCAACCACCTCAGTTCCTGGTCTTTCCCTCCTCTTGAATCAGCCAAGACACAGCAAACGAAGGGCTAGGGTTGCTGCCGTGGAATCTGTGGATGGGGAGAGTCCTCTGTGCAGTGGAGGTGATGTTATACTTCCCCCTTTTCCTCCAGCAGGAAATGGCAAAAGGTAAAACCCTAGAGAGGCCGGAGTCTAGAAGAAACTGTAGTACAAACAATAAGAGGGCCATCTGTTGGGTCAGCAAAGGGAAGAGACCTGGGTATAAAGCTGGCTGTTGTCCTGTGAGGTCCTCAGCTGTGGCTCTTGAGTTTCCCAGTAGATAGTTCACTCCTCCCTTCTACACCACCTCACGGGGGCCTGGAGGGTCAAAGCCATGCGGCAGAAGAGGGCGATTGAGACCATGACTCTGGATTCTAGAACTAGGTCTCTGGGTTCCAAATTCCAGCTCTGGTCACAAGCTGGGTATATTTGTGCAAGTTATTAAATGACTATGCCTCAATGGCCTCCCCTTGAATGATAAAAATAGTGATAGCGACCTCATAAGACTATGAAGGTGAAATGAGTTATAAAAATAATGTGCTCAGAATAGGGTCTGGCCTCAGTACAAGTCAACATCTTAGTTCCTCTGTGTGGCACCTGACGTGAGGTTGGGTCTTCTGATCTGTTGAATAAATGTTTACTCCAATTCTCCAGGGAATTCCTGAACAGGAACAGGCAGTTAGGAAGCATAAAGTCATCATATTCTGGGTGGGCCCAAGGTTCATGTTTGCTCCTTCAAACCACAGTAATAGACAGCTCAGTGGCCCTTGTTGCTGAAGCCCATCAGCTCAGAAACCCTGTGACAGGCCCAGGGGTGCACATGCCCACACCTGCACACACATGCATATACAGCACACACAGACACACAGGGGGTCAATCTCAGACAGCCCAGCTGCAGTCACCAAGCACCTTCCTTACATTGCCAGCAACTCCTAGCTAGCTACCTTTTGCCTACTTTGCAAGGAATGGGATTCCTCCAGTGGCTTTTCTTAGCCTACAAACCTTTTCTACACCCCCAGTGTCCAAGATCAAGGCTCTGCCTAGAAGAGAGAAAACCAGCTCTTGGCATAAACCAATGTTCTTAAACTCCTCCCACCTATCAACCCTCTGGCTTTTTTCTTCTCAATTCTCCTATTACAGAATTTAGAACTTGAGAGTTGTTGACTCTTGGGCAGGTCTGGGAGCAGACAGCAAGGCTTTGTTTCCATCTTCTCTCCTAGGACCAGAATAAGAACTTCAATGGCAATGACAGTGATACTACTAAGAGCAAATACTTCTATGTACGTACAACATGCTTAGTGCTATTCTATATACTTTTTGTATATTAACTCTTTTTCATCCTCTTAACAATCTTAGGAAGCACTATAATCATCCTATTTTACAGAGAGAGGAATGGTAACTTGCCCAGTGTCATGTGGTTAATAAGAAGCAGCCAGTGACTTTAGAGGCTGAATCATTAACTCAAGCAGGACACTTCACTCTAAGCACAGAAAGGTTGATAGCATCCCCCTCACCACCTCCATCCCCACCCCCATGCACACATAGTTCAAAAATAACACTAGGACTAAACATAAAATGATGTGAGACAGTGCAGCTGAGTTCTGATTGTTTCCCCTGTGGCTACTTTAATGCTTTAAAAAAAATAAAATCTTTCCAGAAATATATTTTCCCCCTTGCTTGGCCCATGCCCTAAGCACAGGTTGCTCAGCCTAGCAGATAATCCAAGCATTGCTTTCTCCCCACTCTGGCCAGAACAGCCTCTACCTAAAAAGTTCAAGGTTGGTCAAGCTTAGGATAGGTTGTTTCCCCTTGGGAGGCATGGAAGGTGCTTCTTGGCTGGAATGGGTGTGCCTTTGGCCCCAATGTATATAAATGGCAGGAGAACAGCTGCCCCAGAGGACAACCTGGTGTGAATTGAAGAGTTTGCCGTTTGGGAGATGAATGAGGCTACCGTGTGTGTGTGTGTGTGTGTGTGTGTGTGTGTGTGTGTGTGTGTGTGTGTGTGTTGGGGAAGGGAGTTGCCTTAGAACCCCTTCCTGGTTTTCTTGACCCACTGACTCTTCCAATCACAGGTGATTCCTGGCCCCTTTTTCACTTTTGGGACTAGGCTGCAGTGTGTTGGTCAATAGTTATCATCAAGAGACTGTTTCCCCTAAAAAAATCACTTTTCATGTCAATCATGTCTGCGACATAATACAAACAGAGCCCCAGCCTCTGCAACCTCTAACCTACTGCCTTTTCTTCATCCATCAGGCAACAAGGACTTATCATGAGCCCTGTTCCAGGGCCTCCACTATGTTAAAAAGGTGAGTAAAACTCAGCTCCCCCCAGATACCCAGAGTCAGGTTGGACCTATATGCTTTGTTTTCTTACTCTATTTCTCCCCTCCCCCTGCTGTAGGGCAGGGACAGTGTTTTCTCCTCCTCTGAATTCTCCCATATCCAGCCTCACAATGGCCCCACTGTCCAGCCCAAAGCCTTGCTTTTCATGGACTTTCCATAGGTGTTTGCTGATGTAGGGGCTAGAAGCAGGGAACCTGAAAGTTTACCTAACCCAATGGTTCTGAAAGGGGCAATTCAACCTCTGGGAGTGTCCTGAAAAATTGTGCGCCACTCTTGTGCGCTGGTGGGGGCCATGGATGTTAGGTGTCCTGTGATGCATAGGACAGTCCTGTACAAAGAAGAATTGTTCTCGATCCCACCTGTCTTTCCAATGTTTCCAGACATTCATATATTGAAAACCCTGGTTTTCTGGGTCTGGAAGCTCTAAATCCATACTACATATAAACACAAAGTCTTTTTGTGTGGTTTTAATATATACTGAATATTCCAAAAATGCAACTATGAGAAATGCAAATGTGAGAATTGAGGGGAAATTGCACTTGATTTCAATCAGCACTCTACTAAGAGTTGCTCACTGCTTTGGAAAATCACATCACCGATGACAGCTCTGTTGTGGTATGAGAGCCACTGGGAACGCACGGCTATCAGTCCACACGCATAGTAGCTGTTGTTTCATGTGATTCTACATCAAGATCCAAACAGCTCTCATTATGTATTTCAGTGTAATGGCGGTTGGGTCAATTACATATTGAAAAAAATACACACACACACACACACACACACACACACACACATATACACACACATTTGACAATATTTTGTGTTATAATTAAGGCATTAAACTGAATTTTTGGAAGTGTGTGTTTGGTAGTTTATATTTTTATGAATTTTGTTTTTGGATAATATAGGGGGTGTTACAAAATATTTTTTACAAACGGAGGGCCTGGGGTCTGATGAGGCTTAAAATGCTGGAGTTAGTTTGTCCCTTCAGCTTTCTTTCAGTTGTCCTTGATGGATGCAACCTATCAAAACTCTAAAGCTTTCAAGATTAAGAGTTTTTACTGTCCCCCATGGCAACCCATTTATTAAATTATTACTGTTGCGAGTCCCTGTGATGTGAGTGAATCATCATTCTGTCTCCAGCAGAAATGATGGTGTGCTCAGAACCATGTTGACTCCCAGTCCCTACTAAATTACTTTTCTTGCCTTGGGAAGGACCTTATGGCAGTGGGAAGGTTAGTTGGAGGGAAGCTAG
Source organism: Aselliscus stoliczkanus (assembly GCA_033961575.1). NCBI lineage: Eukaryota > Metazoa > Chordata > Mammalia > Chiroptera > Hipposideridae > Aselliscus > Aselliscus stoliczkanus. Next base: position 48,565,981 of record CM066730.1, on the reverse strand, counting down.
CGACAGGCAGCGGAATGGAGAAGGAATGGGAAGGGCTGCAAAGAGAACAGACTTTGAAGATAGGAGCCTGGGTGGTAGGCCCTGTGTGGACGCTAATCCGTGATTGGCTCTGGGCCAAAGGCACAAAATGAGGTGTCCAGGCTGGGTCCACCCAGCGCTGGCAGTCTGTGACTCCAGCCAGATCTTTGTTTCTGCAGTGTGGCCCAGGATAGGCACAGCAGTTGAAGAGTAAGTGCTTTAAAGTCAGAGTCTGGACACCAAATCCTCCATTTAACAGCTGGGTGACCTTTAGCAAGTGACTTAACCTCTCTGAGGCTCAGAGTTCTCGCCTATAATAAGAGGATCAAAGCAGCACCCACCCCATAGGTACTTGTGCACATTGAACAAGACAAGGGATGGAATGCTCCTGGAACCTACTAAATGTGTGTTGTTACTGTGCCCACCACCAGGGACTCGCAGTTTACGGGGCCAAGGTGCTTCTGTTATGCTGTCTGCCGTGATGGGGCATAAGAAGTGCCCATACCCACACACAGCAGCACTCATAACACGGGTAGCTTGCACTCACGCTACACCAAGCAGCCTAGTCTGATATTTCTGATCTAAATAGCCAGCCCTGAACCAAAGCTAAAATATTCTTATACTCCAGGCCACCAAGGCCCAATCAACACTAAGATAAGTCACCAGCTTTAAAATGAAAGGGGCTGTGCTGAAGACATTTGATTATTGAAATAATAGGTTGATATGAGTTCATCGTTCATTCCTTTAATGGATAATTGCCTATGCCTACTATGGGCTCAGAGCTGCGCTGGGGGGACCAGTGGTGAGAACACCAGACATCTACCATGTGCAAAGCAGAGCAGTTGCTGCCATCTTCTATTTGGCTGTTAGAGGCCTACAGAGCTTAAAAACAGTATCCGCATGGCACTTGGAAGTATTCCAGGAACTTGCACAACAAACTTGTGAGAAGTCATTATTACTCATTATATAGATCAGGAGCCTGAGGCTCCAAGAGCTTCTACCTGTGGCCCAAGGTCAACCATCCTACTTGCAAGGGACAGAGCAGAAACTTATATCCAGGTCCGCCTAGCACTGTTCCTACTATGCCACAGTGTCCCTCCATACTACATGGGGTGGTTTGGATGGAACTTAATCTCCCATGTTAATAAAAACACATGCTATTCCTGAATCAAATGGACAGGGGCCTGCTCTCAACTCCCTAACCAAACTAAATGTTGGGATGATGCCGTAGTTGGGATATCATGCCTCTAATCTCACCCCCACCCCCACACAACCCCCATTATGTTGGTTCAGTGGGTATCAGGAGGTGAGAAGCCAGAGCAAAGCCCGAGGCTGGGACACGTTCAGGAAGCAAGTGGATCCAGCAGACATGCAGACCAACCTAGCATTGCCCCAGAGGGGGTTTTTTGCTGTGTTGGTGGCCTCATCTTTATCACAAGCTTGACACCTTCTCTGCCTGAAAGCAGGGGCTTGGCTGGATGGCCATGTGTGGTCCCATCTCCCTCTCAGAACCTCAGTTATTAGTCTGTGACTCAGAGCTTCTTCACGGCTGAGAGGTGCTAATTAGTTCACATGCTGTTTTCCAAGATGTGAGCGGGGGAAGGGCTAGCTAGCGTCTCTGGCTCAGCCCATTCTGGAACATTCCCTAGGGTTCTCCATGGTCTTGGGGCAGGATATGGGGGAGGGGTGTGAGGAGGAGAGAAGTGGTGGAAAATTCAAGCGAAGGGTGGAAATTATAAATCTACTGGCTACTCTAGCTGAAGACAGCAGACAACTCTGGGGAAAGAATGTTCTGAGGACTTTTTCCTACTACTCTGTGAGCAAGTGTGTGTCTGTCTGTCTGTCGCTGATGGGAATACAGTACAAGTCTTGCTGATTTAATCTTAAAGGGTAAATGCAAAGAAATAGCTACCTCCCACCATGTCCTCAGGAGTCTCCGAACCTTTGTACATAACCCTTTCTTCTCATGCCTTCTTCCCTTCCTGGGACCAACAAGGGGTTAAAGGTAAAGTCGTCCCTAGAAGACATGACCGACAGAAAGTTGCATGTCTGTGCATGTGGGTGTTGGGAGGGGCTTGCAGAGTGAACAGGGCCTGGGGTACATTTAATCTGGTAAATTGGGGTCTTCCCCAGAATGAATGCGCTTGCGCATAAGCTGGCCTGGCCTGCTCCCTGGGAGAAGAGCGCTGAGCACACTCCACTTTATTAATAGCCCAAGCATCCCAGGACCCTTTTTCCCTAAGCCACTGCCATTTGTGGTTCCAATGGGGTTTTGTTTTTCGTTCTCATGAGTTATTTTCTGCCCTTTGCCCTCTGCCTTTCTGCAGTAGGTCAGCTGGGGGAGCTGAACAAGGGACCTGACCAGTGGCAAGAGGTCCTGTCCTCCAAGAAGACAGAAAGGCCCCTCTGGTGGGGGTGGGGTCTTCCATAGAAAGCCTCCAGCAAGTGCTTTGTGGGGGCTCCAGGGTTGTTGCCACAGAGAACTGGGACTGGTTGGAGCAAACTAGGCATTAAAAAAAAAATCTAAGTGGAGATGTGGCGGTGGGGGAGGTGCCCTTGAGGACTGCCAAGGCCTAAGGCTCACGCCTAAGGGAAGGGATAAATGTGTTCCCTCTGCATAGGGACAGAGCTCTCCCATGGCTGCAGACCGGAATTCCCCAATTGGCACTAAGGCCACAGATGCAGGCTCAGCTCTACCTAATTTCTATCTTTCTTCTGCTAGGAGCCACGGTTTGCAATATTGACAAGCAATTCCATTGCACTGGTTCATACACAACATCACAACTGAACACCTTACCGACTTACGTCATTTTTCTTAAGACAGAGAGAGCATCGTGTGGCTTAATAGCTGTCGTGATTTGGTGAGGGTGGTGCTATTCGTCTTGCCTGTTCCATACTGCCCCTCAGGGACATCGGACAGATAAATATGTTTACCAAGTGTTTCTTACTTTGGAAGAAAGAGGAAGGCAGCTGGCTGCAGGACCTGCAGGGGGAGATGTCTCCAAGGAGTTGGGAATGGACTTGAAGCTTAGGAGAAAAGTCCGCCATAGAATTGCAAATTTGGGAGTGACTGATTCACTATGAGCTAAAGCTTTAAGTTGTGAAAGTGGATGAGATCTTTGAGAAACAAAGTGCTGGGACTGAAAACACACTAAGAAGAAGCACAGCCTGGGGGTAGATCGCACTGAGTGAAATCATGCTTAAGCCAACTTTATATCTTTCTAACTAGTCTGGAGCCTAGAATGTGCAAAAGGAAGGAAGGGAGGGAGGGAAAGGAGGGAGGAAGGGAGGGAGACCATCAGAATGGTGAGGGAACTAATTATTTATCCAGCACATACTCTGTGCCACACAGCACATCACCATGCTGAATTCTCCTCTCAACTCTACAGAATGATTATTCTCATGTTACAGATGAAGGTCTAACAGTTCAGAGACGGGTGCCCAAAGGTACACAAGCAGTAAGTGGTGGAGATCAAATGGAATCCCAGCCTGTCCAAACCCCCTTTCCTTTCACGGTGTTTCCTATAGGAGGAAACCCAAGGACAGTTGGTCAGAGTGTAAGGACAGAGAGAATTGGCAGCTCCCAGGGGAAGCAAGAGCAAACCAAAGTTTGTTCAAGGTCAGAGAGACCCCAGCATTTCTTTAGACAATGTGAATGGATCCCCAAGATAGGAAGAAATGAAAGCTTCTGGGTGGGAATGAGTGAGAGAGGAGTGGCGTGTAAGAGAAATGGCCTCTATAGATAATATGGGCATACAAAAGAGAGCAGCCTGCAGGGGAAGTGAGGGGCTCAGGGAAGTTTGCAGAGATTTCTGATGAATGGAAAATAAGAATTCACTAGAAGAAAAGACGGAATGACATTTCAGACAGGAAGAGTCACATGCACAAAGGAATATAGGCCTAAAATGCATGACCTGTGAGTCAGTTAAGATTGTGTTTGGCCGGGAGTAGCAGAGAACCCAATGGTTTCAACAAGTAAGGAGTTCATTGTTTTTTCCATATAACTGGAAGACCAGAGGGAGAGAGCACAGGGCTGGTGTGGCAGTTTAATGGGCCTATTGGGGACCCAAATCATTCTGCCCTCCCGCTCTGACATGGTTGTCTCAAGGCTTTTGCCCTGTTTATCACAAAATGGTTGCTGCCCCTCCAAACATTGCATCAGAGTTCCAGTCAGGGAGAAGGGGTAAATGACGGACAAAACTTTGCCCATTTATATTGGTGGGAAGCCTTCCTCCAGGACTTTTACCCAGAATGGGGTAACCAACCTGGTACCTTACTTACAGACAGGAATTTGGGTATTCTCTTTCTACCCTCCATAGTACAGGAAGGCAAGGCAGAAGGTTATTGAAATGGATGTTGATCACACCAAACTGCAATCTGCCGCAGAGTGCTTAGGAAAGTTCTGAGCGGTCCAGAGTAGTCAGAAGATGTGAAGAGTGACAGCAGAAGGGAATTGAATTGTGAGCACCCTTCTTTCTCCAGACTTGGTTTAAACTGCTTTTAAGAGTCCAGACCCTGGTAGACTGTCAGTCCTTGAGTTGTGACCCTGGGTTTGGTCACTGGCAAGCAGGGTGAGTATATCTCTCCAGTAGGGCCTACTCTGAGCTCTCAGGGATTCTCATGGATAACCATGTTTTCTTCCCCGCCCCCTCATATTCCTTCTTTCTCCTATCTATCTATCTATCTATCTATCTATCTATCTATCTATCTATCTATCTATCTATCTATCTATCTATCTATCTAATATCAATGAAGTATCTACTGTCTATGTGCCAGAGAGACATTATCTCTCTCTCTCTCTCTCGCTCTCTCTCTCTCTCTCTCTCTCTCTCTCTCTCTCTTTTTTCTCTCTCTCTCCTTCTCATTCTTGCCCAAGCTGAGCCAAGACCTTTTCCAAACGTGGGAGCCTAAGGATGAAGAGTTATCTAAGATAGTTGCTATTTCAGTCCAGAACTTCAAGCTAAAAATGTTTGAATGGAAAAAAAAAGTTTAAAAATATAGATGTGTATTTTTCTAAAACCCCATTAAGCTGTCAAGGGCCCTCCGTGTGTGTTTCCTTTCCCATCGTTGCTAATCAGCAAGGTATGTGTGTGCCCTAAACAGAAGACTAGCCAGCACCTCCTCCGCCCCTCCTCCCCACCTCTTTCTGCTTGTTGCTGGCTCTTGAGCTGTTGTTCCCCAGCTTGGGAGGCCAGGAGCTGGGCCTGCACTCCCCAGGGAGACTGCTAGACGCAAGAAACAGCACCCCAGCTCCTTCCTAGAGGCTGGGACACCAGCATTGGCCTTCCCAGTGGTAGTCAGACTGTCTGGGCTCAAATCCTGGCTGTTTCGCTTACTAGATGTATAACTTGGAATGCTTTATTTTTCTGGGTCTCAGCTTCCTCATCTGCAAAATGGGGATTGAAAGCATTGCTTATATCTTAGTGTCAACATGAGATTGAATGAACTGAACGTGTAAAGCACGTAGGAAAGTGCCTGGGTTCTTCAGAGACACTTAGTGCATGTTGTCTGTTATTACTGTCACTGTTACCAGCGTTGCTACTGCCTCGTTGCTCTCCAATTCTTTCCCCAAATTTAGAGTCTTAGAACAGAGCAAAAACATAGAGCTCAAGATCCTTACCCAATCACCCAATTTGAAGACAAGGAAATGAAAGGGAAGAGACGTTCCCGAAGCTTCCCAGTTAGTGGCCCAGCCAGAACATGGCTCCAATGCCCTTTCCACACTATCATTGCTGGGGCCTGGCCTCCTCCTCTCTTCTCAGCCCACCAAACGCTTGCACGAAAGTATTTAATATTTTCACTGTTGACAAACATGCCTCTTAACTCCATCTCACTATCATGGCCAGTCTTGTATTGCTAAGGATCAAAACAGAAGCCATGTGCGTAGCTGCTTTTCAGTGTCCATCACAGCAGCCACCCAGACAGAAGTCTGAGGACAAGCTGCTTAGGAGAGAGACTCCGAAAGTGGGGAATGCCATGGAGTAGCCCCAGAGCAGTGGCACTGGGCTCTTGATGTAGATTTGAGGCCACATCTTGGACCTTTCCTCGTCCTCAACTTCTCCTTTGGCTAAAGGGAGATTGGTTCAAAGGAAGCACTTACAAGGGATTTGAGTATAAGTCAGAATTTATAGAGTACTTTCTAGCCCTGGAGTCATGTGATTCTGATACTTATTTATATAAATGCACAGCATCATTTTCAACCAGGGGTTAAAAGATAGGGGATTCTGAGGTTATAGTGGACATTCCTGCTTATTGATCTGAGGTCATTTAGGAGTAGCCCTTCCAGAAGGAAATGTAGTGTGTGTGTGTGTGTGTGTGTGTGTGTGTGTGTGTGTGTACACATATATACGTACATACAAATATATATATATATATATATATATATATATATATATATATATATAAAATATTTTTTGTACATTATTTTCTTTTGACATCTTACAATCCTTCCTGGCTGAGGAGCTCCTCCGGGGCTAGCCAATTCTTTTTTATTTTTTGAGGGCAGTGTCACTGGCCCTCACATGTGGGACCCGAACCGGGGCCGCTGGCATCCCAAGCCAGCGCTCAACCACCGCGCCACTAGGCCGGTCCATAGCCAATTCTTAGAACTAGCAAAGTACTCAGCCAGGCACAGGCCTTGGTGTACAAACTAACCAATTGGAGCAAAACCCCACCTGGCCTATCCATTCCAGAAGGCAGTATTCCTCTGCCTTAATCATCTCCGGGCCAGGTGCCAGGCAACTAGAGGCTACTCCTACAGCCCAAAACCTGGGGTGAAATTATTCCAACTAGTTAGTCCTAAACTGTGCACCTCTCCCTGCCTTGCCTTCCTATAGAAGCACCGATAAAGGCCGTGGTCTACACCTTCCCCTGGCTCCTGTCTCTGCCTCCTGACCACCCTGGGGTCTTGCCCAGTGACCCTGTCTCTAGCACCTGTGAGGAATAATAAATTGTGCTTTCCCCTGAGCCTCTCCTTTGTCTCTTTTTGTGGCCCCACCTGACTGACCATCACATAAAAGAATACAGAACAAGATACAGAAGTTCCTGAAACATCTCACTAGCTTATAACATTACTTCTGGTCTCTTCACTACGTCAGCTGCTTAGAAATCAAGAGGACTGATGATTAAGTGTCTGGTGTGCACAATGTGGTATGTCTCATGTGCCATGAGGGATCCCAAGACAGGGGTGTAAAAAACCCAGCTTTTGAGAAGCTTGCAATTTAGTTGGGGAGATAAGCTATAAACAGGCGGATAGCTAAATGACAGCAGATGTAAATGACAGTTCAAGACATCCCAACATAACACAAGGTTAAGGGCAAATAAGCTATAGCCCCAGGGTGCTAGGAAAGGCCACTGGGCTGGGGGTCAAGAGACAGCGTCTCTGCTCCCAGGACTGCCAACATCTGGCTCTGTTACCTGAGTAATCCTTGACCTCTTGGGGAGTGGGTGGTTGGACCCCTAAGTCCCTGTGCAGCCACATGCAAGGTCTCCCTTAGGAAAATGGCCCACAGAAAAGCATTAAAATATGTCTGAACATATCTGGTTCCCCAATCTCCTCATTCTATGAGTACAGTGTGACTTGGCGCTCACTCTCTAGGTTAGCCTCAGCTCTCCTGTTCCATGGGTCTCAGCATACCTGCTACCCAAGTTCAGAGCCCAGACTGGGCTTGTGGTGAAGACCCAGCTATGAGACTGGAGGCAGACACACAGCGTGTCCTGACATCGCACCTCACCCTCCCACTCCTGGGGGTGCAGACCCCTCCCCTCACCAGACAACTGATGGGCTGGAGAAAAACAGGGTCAGGAGAGTTCCATGTGGAGTTTTCTGCGGTAGAAACACAGCCTCGTGGCCGGATTCACTGTGTAAGATGCACAAACCGAGAACAAAGGCACTTTATTTTGGGGAAAGCATTCTCAGAAAAACACTCTGTACTTGAAAATAACTATCATGCTCTCTCATTTATTTTATATGAGACAAGGGTTCAGACATATTTTAGTGCTTTGCTGTGGGCCATTTTCCTAAAGGAGACCTTGCGTGTGGCTGCAATGGCTGATGTGTCAGCACGGCTTCCCCGGGGGCCCATCTTCTGAGATGCCTGCACCTCATCCCTTATTAATGTCCAAATGTTTGTGACCCCACCAAACTAACCTCCCTTCAGCCCTTTTTGCTCAAGTCTGCCTCAATAAAATGTACTATTGGGAGAAAAAGCTTCTTTCTTAGCAAGAGAAACCCCATTTGTCAGTTAGGAGGTTTTAGGCTGCAAGTCCCAGAATATCCTGCTGATAGTGTCCTAAAGCTTGTAGACATTTACTATCACATTTAACAAAAAGCCTGGAAGCAGGCAGTGGCTATGATTGTTTAGTGGTCCAATGATTTCGGGAGCGCCTGGGCTTTTCCTGTTGTTTCTACCACTCTCACGGTTACAAAATGACAGTCGTAGTTCCAAGTGGCAAATCCTCACATAAGAAACCATAACTGGAAGTGGACAGGACCTAAAGGTCAGTTCTTTTCACACCTCTCTTTGATCAAGGAGGAAAGTCTTTCCCAGTATGAATCTTTCATGTTTCATTGGCCAGAACTATAATAATACATCAGATGCCCACCCCAGATCAACCATTGGTAAATGCAATTTTTTGTTGACTAAAACCCTACATTTATTCTCAATGGGGATGATATCGCCCTCAAGGGGGTGAAAATTGGTTCTTAGGGGCAAAAAAAGATATTCCTTTTATGTATAAAGCACATATTTACATATAGTACATAAACTTATATTCAATATATCTTTGTTTTAAATTTTATGGGGGGGGATTAAGAAAAAAGTGTCTAAAGAGGCTCATCAGGGGAATAAAAAAAATTAAAGGTTGATCCACACGAAAATCTACACATGTATGTTTATAGTGGCTTTATTCATAATCACCCAAACTGGAAGCAACCATGATATACTTCAGTAGGAAAATGGATCAACTGGTCCATCCAGACAGTAGAATATTATTCAGCACTAAAATGAGATGAGCTATCAGGTCCTGAAGTGACATGGAAGAAAATGGAAGAAATTTGAATTCATATTACTAAACAAAAGAAGTCCATTTGAAAAGGTTATATATATACTGTATAATTCCAACTATATGATATTCTGGAAAAGGTAAAACTGTGAAGATGGTAAAAAGATCAATGATAGTGTGTGAGAGAGGGATGACTAGGTGAAGCACAGAGGAGTTTTAGGTCAATGAAAATACCGTGTGGAGTGCCTGGACAAATATAGTCTTTTAAAATTTGTTACATATGTGCAAAACTAGTTCTAACATGAAACAACCCTGACATGTAATGGGTACTCAATAAATCTTAGCTTTCTTAAAAAACAGAAAAGAAAATACTGTGTGGTACCATAATGATGGTTGCATGTCATTGTCCAAACCCATAGCATGCTCAACACCAAGCATGAACCCTAATGTAAACTCTAGGCTCTGAGTGGTCATAATATGTCAATGTAGGTCCATCCTTGGTAACATATATAACCATTCTGGTGTAGGATGATGATAATGGGGAGGGGGCGCACTATTCATGTGTGGGGAAGGAGGTGTGTAGGAAATCTCTGTATGTTGCTTTGAATCTAAGACTGGTCAAAAATTATAAAGTCTTAAAAAAAAAAAAAAGGAGGGCCGGCCGAGTGGCTCAGTTGGTTAAGAGCTCGCTCAAGAGTGCGAGCTGAGCTCTGAGCAACAGCTGTTCGAGGCCAGCCCGAGCTGAGTTGCCGTTGAGCTGCCAACAGGTGGCAGGATGGCTCAGCTGAAAAAAAACTAAAAAAAAAAAAAGGATGCATGGACAATCACACAGTTCATTGCCAGGGCCTGGGAACATTTCTTTAGTCCAGAAAGTCTGGGGAATAATGGCCAAATAGGCACCAACAATGTTTGCCATGTACTGCCCAGAAAGAAACATGCTTTGTGGGTGAATACTTGGGGGCATGTGTGTATGTGTGACACTTCAAGGGCACATTGATTATAATATGTAGTCACTGACCTGCTTTCAAAGATGGGCAGCAGGGCTGGCTAACTCCATGGTTGAGTTGGGTGTGTAAGCTGAGGGCCAGAGCTGAATTTTGGGGGATAATCATGAGAATGTAGGGGAAAGGATAGGAGATTTAAAGGCGATTTAGAGGAGCTTTTTTATGAAGTTGGGCTGCGTGGTGAAAGACTGTGTTAAATGATTCAAAGTATGTTTTTTCTCTGTGTGTGGCTCCAAGATGAAACCTGTGGCTCTAGATTGTTAGCACTCTGCTGCAATGAACCCGGACCACCGTGCTCCGTGAAAAACTGAGGGGATCAATCTTTCTGAGCAGTTGGCTAACTCCAGGCAGTGTGAGAAATACAGGGGCACAGGGGTTTCTCACATTCCTGCATTCCTGGAACCCATCTCTAATCCCCCCACCCCTTTCCATGTTACCAGACCACTGTGTTTCTGACCTCTTATCCTTGCTTTTAGTCAAGTCCAACCAAATGGAGAGGTCCTGGGTGTAGCTAAGCATTCTTTGCTGGCGGTGGGGTGACCAGAAGAAGGGGCATCGGTGCCCCTGGAGACACTGTGGCATTGCCCAGATCTCTCCATCTACCACCACTCTCACATCTTCTATTTCAGCTCCCCTGGAGCCTTGTCTTATAGACTTTAAATGCTGCCTAGATGTTTGTTTTTTTGGTTTCTTTGGGATCCTTGGAGGTAGGGACCAACAGTGCTATAACACGCCTTAAAAACCTGAACTCTAAGGCAGGACAATAGGGTGATGCTCTCCTTCGGCCTGGACCACCTGGAGCACCCCAGTTGATGCTTCGACAGGTATTGACACCAATGCTCTCACTTATTGACCTGGTCCCTGCAGCCCACACAGTAACTCCTCCAGCTGACCTCACTGGAAATCCAAAGTTATCAGCCCCAGAGAATGGGAGTATACATGACGCTCACTCTCCCCTTTACGCCTCTCTGTAGGTCAGTGGTTCTCAGCCCTGGCTGTGAACCTGAGCTTTTGAATCAATTTACTGCCTAGGCTCCAGCCCAAACCAATGAACTCAGAATCTCTTAGGGGTGGGACCCAGGCTTCAGAATTTTTTAAAGTTCCCCCAGGTGATGAGATGTGCCACCAGCATAGAGAACTTGAACTTGCGTGTGTCCCTGTGTATGTGTGTATTTTAATTTTTACAGTCAGTGCATTTTTGAAATCTTAAAAGAAAATAAAACAATTTTTATTTTGAAAAGCATTAATCCTCTCTACTCAATTCTTGTGAAAACATCTTAGCCCATTTTTAAAAAAAATTTATATCAGGGAAAACATTGTGCATAATGAGAAAGTTTACATTTTCAGTGCTATGTGTAACGAGAAATCAAGTAAGAAATTAAAATCAAGTTGGTTAAATCCTAATTTTAAACAAATATCATTTATATTTTATTTCTTTAAGTGAGGTAACTGTTTTCATGGCATTTTTGTAAGAAGAAAAATATGGGGAAAAAATTCAAAATGAGTAACAAATCCATTGAACATACAGTTTTTGAAGGGGCCAACTTATATCCTTGCCATGTGCTGGTCTTTAAATAGATTTTTTATTTCTGTACTGACTCATATGTTAGTTGTTTGTAGTGGAAGCTGAGATTTTTGTCACTGCATGTTTTATACCAGATGTGGTTGCAAAAGTAGTAGTTGCTTGGATTGAGGTCATTCCAAGAAAAAACTAGACAAGTAAAGGGTAAGGAAACATGGCTGAAAACAGGCATCGTGCTCCCGTGTACCTTGGAGAAGTTAACAGAGGGCTTCCCCCCATTGACTAAGAGCAGGCATGCGTGGCCTTCTGGGTTATGGCCTTGAGGCTGGGAGGCTGTGACCCCTGGCAGAACTGACAAAGCCCTGAGCCTAACGCTGTGCCTCTCAAACAGCAGGTGGGTGATTTACAGGACAGAGGTCAGTCAACCTTTGGCGAGACGCAAGATGGCTAAGGAGATAGTCACAGCCAGGGGGTCATTTACCTAACCTTGCCTTTCAGTGTTATCATGGTCAGTTGTATTAATAATAAATCGACCTAACATTTCTTTTAAGGATAACCAGGTTAAAAAAAGAATGCCTTATTATATCAAGGCCTATCTGGGGCCAGTGTTCCTATATTATATGTGGAAGTAGTCCAACCACATACATGCTAAAATCCCAAACATGCAGTGACCTAACATCAGAATCCTCCTCTCCTTTTTAATAACAGCACTCCTCACATTCGTGAGAGGTAGCAAAGGTTCTCATTACCCAAGATCTTGGATACATCCTTATTAAACCATGTTTTTCTTCCTTGTAATTATTCTAAAATATTTGCCCAAGAATGGTGTGTCTTAAGTGGATCATAAGGCCCGCAAGGGAAGGAACTGATGCTATTGATGCTTTTCCCAGGTCATCCCTAATATGTTGACCTGCATATTATTGGTGTAAACTCCAGTTTACAGGGTCTCGGTCTTTCTTCTTACAGGAAACTGGGTAGCATTTTGGATCCAGCCTCCAGAAAGAGAAGCTACTGCCTCAGTTTGGGGTGCTGTTTGAAGACTAATCACCTCTTTGGCAGAGGCCTCCACTCACCACCCCCCTTTTGCCCTGCAACCTCCCGCCTCCCTTTCTCACCCCTGTTAGCTCCCACAGCCACTTGCTGCTGGAAGCTGTTACTCTCTGGCTGGTTTCTATTTATGCTCTCTGGTGGCTGCTTTGGCCCCTGAAGTCCTTAGGGCTCACCGATCCTTCCCGAGTCACCCAGTCAGCCCACCTAAGCTAAGGCACACAGGCTTCGGCATGCCCACAGGCCCTCCATCAAATACCGCCTGCCAGCCTGGAGCACCACTGGTGCGAGTTTAGTCCTACATCTTACTGGCAGGATGATAGCAAATTATATTTCTTTATAAACTAATTGTAATGTGATAAAATTTACATGCAAACAAAATCAAAAAACACACCCATTTTAAGTGTTCAGTTCAATGGGTTTTGATGAATGTATATACACCCATGCAAATACCATCATCCCATCAAGAAACAGAGCATTTCCATCTCAAACAGCTCCTTCCCCGACCACCCCAGGAAACCACTGGTATGCCTTCTCTCACTATAAACTAGTTTTGCCTGTTCTAGAATTTCATCTAAAAGGAGTCATACAGTATGCTTTCTTTCTTTCTTTTTTTTTGGTAGCTTGTCCTTTTATTTATTTACTTTTTTTTAGGGCAGTGTCACTGGCCTTCATATGTGGGACCCGAACCGGGGCTGCTGGCTTCCCATCCAGCGCTTAACCACCGCGCCACTCGGCTGGCCCTAGTATGCTTTCTTTAGTGTCTGGCTTCTTTCTTTCAGTTTGTTTTTGAGATTTATTGACGGTGTTGAGTGTATCAGTAGTTAATTCCTTCTGATTGCTGACTCATATTTCATTGTATAGATAAGCCAAGGAATTTTTATCTATTCATCTGTTGATGGACATTTGGGGTTTTTTTTCCTACTTTGGGACTATTATGACTAAAGTGGTGATGAATGTGTATATGTCATTGTGTGGACACATGTTTTCATTTCTCTTCAGTAAATACCCAGGAGTAGAATTCCTGAATCACGTGGTAAGAGTGTGTTTAACTTTACATAAAAACAAACAAACAAACAAAAAAACTGCCAAACTTCTCTAGAGCGATTGTACCATTTCGCATTTCACCTTTACAACATGACAATTCCAGTTGTTCAATGTCCTTGGCAACGCTTAGTGTTGTCAGTCTTCTAAATTTTAGCCATTTTAGTGGGATGCAGCGGTACCTATTATGATTATCATTTTCGATCCCATGACTAATGATGTAGAACATCCCTTCATGTGCTTATTTGGCCATTCATATTTAAGGAAGATTTTTTTTTTAACTTCTTTGAATCGCAGTTTCCTTATCTGTCATGGGGATAAATCTTCCTAATCCTCCTCAAAACGGTGATAGTAGCAGAGGTGAAAAGTTTTATTTAAAACTTTGAAATTTAAAATAATGTAAGAAGATTATATTTTGCCAAAACGAGGAACTTCTTATACCAGGCAACAGGTATAAGAACTGGACGTACTCACAAAACTGATCTTTCTCAGACATCACTTTGTCATCCTCTCCAGTTCAAGAAAAGTCACAGGCTCTTTCTTACTTATTTTATGAGATTCAAGTTCCTCGTTCTATGTCTAAAGCCCTCTATCAGCAACTGTTCCCCTCCCACCTTGGCCAGACTTCATCAGCTGCAGTTTGTCTTCATCTCTGCAATAAGTTAGTTCTCCCCAGCAGCGGAGAGCCTGTCCTCTGTCCCTCTCCTGACTTTGCACATACCATTCCCACTCCACGTGACCCTCCTTGTTTATCTCTTGTGAGCGCATGGCATTTCCTTTTTAAAAGCTGCCTTTCCAACTCAACCCTTCTGGGAAGCCCTTTTGTGCACCCCACCCAGTGTCCCCTTCGTAACTATTTAGCTCTTAAACAGATGGATTGTGACATAGGGACTTTCTCCTGAGCGCCTCCAAGCTGCATGTTTACAACCTGGATGTCTCCATCTAAATGTTCCCCAGGCACCTCAAACTTAACACAACCCCAGAGAGTTCATCACCTCTCTGTCCCCTAAGAGCCCCCTTCTCCCTTTGACTTCCCTATATCTGCTTACACATTACCACTCTTCTTTCTCGTCACCCAGGTTTCAGACTCCAGGGCGACCTGAGCCTCCTCCCTTTCCCTAATCTTTTCTATTTCATCAGTCACCAAGTCCTGCTACTCTACTTCCACAGTCTCTTGAACTCTTTTTCTCCTTCTCCTTCTCATCTCTCTGGCACTCAGCTCCTGAGGACAGTTGCTGGGTCTCTTAGTGAGCAGACACTACTGGCTGCCTAGCCCACAGCCATTCCCCAGTTCTTCCTCCCTCCCTATCAGCAGATCCCACATACCATGATAGAGACAGAAAATCCAGATGTTCACTTTCCCAGCCTCCTTTGCAGCCAGGCATGGCCATGTGACCTGGCTCTGGCCAAAAAGCTATCAGGGGAGGCCTTCTGGGAGGGTTCTGGAATGATTTCCCTTTCTTCTCACTTGTCCTCTGCCCTAGTAGCTCTACTTGCTGCTTTTAATTCCCTCGCACCCTTATCACGCCCTGTTCATTCTCTCCTGAACACATCTGCCAAATCATCTCTCAAAAGCAGAATTTTGATCAGGTTATATCCCTGCTCTCAACAACACCCCAAGCAGATGCTGGAGAAAGCCTAAAAACCCACAACCTGACATGGAAGGCCCTCTAGGATTTAGTTCTAATGTATCTTTCTTATTTGCTGCCCAGTGATTTGCTTTTTCATATCTCTATGCCTGGCTAAAAGGGAATATACCCGGGGTGCCAAAAAAAGGCATACACATTTTAGGAGATGTTAACATTTTGGTCAACGTTGCCCAACCAGTAGTTTGCTGTTATCAAAAGTGTCTGGATGCTGATGGTCACCACTTTAGCACCTCTTGTAATTGCAGAAGTCAAACGTGACTTGTATTCATCTTTTGTTATCAGTATATATTGAGTATTACAATTTTAATACAGTTTTTTTCCTTTCTTAAAATGTGTGTACATTTTTCTGGCACTCTCTGTGCTTTCCCTATAACTTAGTGTTCTCCAGAGTGTAGGAGGAGAGGTGGTCAGGAACTGACCTTCACAGGCCTATCCTGTTGTCCAGTTCAACAGCCAGTGAAAAGGTGCATGGCATGGCTGCCCATTATCACTGTGTGATCTGATTCAGGAAGGCTAAGGACCCAAATGACCTGCTTCGCCTAGGTGCCGTGGAGTCTGAAATGCCACCCCTTACAGCATCATAAAAGCAGGGGTGCTTATTGTTTGTATCACCCTTCAAAGCAAGCGTTTATATGACAGCATAGACTGGAGACAAGCAAGGTACCCTGATCCTCAAATAAAGACCTTTGTAAATAAAGATCAGGCAGAATCAAATGAAGATCATAAATAAAGGTCAGGTGGTTTCCAAAAGTTCTGGTGGTGACAGGAGAGGAAAGTGGAGGTGATGAGAAAAACCAAGACACACAATGCAGCTAAGCCTAAACTTCTCCTGAGTTGTATGCCATCCTCCACACTCATCTAATTCAACTTTCCCCTTGGTTCTGCTTCCTGAAATGAGTTCTCATAAAAATACAATAGCTAATATTTATTGAGCACTTCACATGCCTGATCTCATTTAATCCTCATGCTGTCCTAGGAAGCGAACACTGTCATTGTTCCTATTTTTCAGTTCCTTGCCCTGGGTTTATAGCTGGTAAGTGGCAGAGCTGAGGATGGAATTCCAAAAGTCCTGTCCTGTAAGCCCTACTGACATTCATTCATGCATGCTTGCATTCATTCATTCATTCCTTTACCAGGCATTAACTGAGTCAGGGATCGTACCATGGATCTAAAGAAAAAAAAACACATAGATCCTGCTAATGAGGAACTCACAGGCTGGTGAGAGAAATACCTGCGTGAACAAATATTCCTACTATTCCACAGTGAGTACTACAGTGGGGGTCTGAACATGTGAGTCATGTTGCCTTTGATGTATAACCAGCTTTAGAGTTTGCCCTTCTTTGTCCAATCCCTGTCTCTTTCCACAACCTTTGAAGTCATCTTCCGAGATGCTGACGTCTGTGTATTTGACTTCATCTGATACCCTCTGACATGCTTTTTCTTGTCCTTCTAGACTTGGCTGCCCTCCAGCTCCATTCAGCACTGGCTACACAACATCCTGTCAGGTCTGAGTGCGGTAAAGGAGGGGCCCTGAGACCAGTCTGGGAGCCAGTTTTCTTCACAGCTCTGCCTCTGAAAAGCAGCATGTTCTTGGGCAAGTCACTTAATGTAGAGGCCTCGTTTCCCACAGAACTGAGCCTGACTTTCCCACGTGGCATTAGGATAGAGAGGAAGGGGCGAGTGGCGTCGTTGCCCTAGATTTCCCAGGAAGCCCACTTTCTCTTCCCTCCCCTATCTTAGGCCTCACTCCTGGGAGGCCTACCTTACTCCTCTTATACTACAGTCCTTGCTACCAGGTACTCCTTTCACCAGGTGTGCTCAGGCCCCTGGCTCCATCCTGGGTCTTAGTCCACCACCTCCTGACCCTGAGTGGTTTCCAAGGTCCACTTTACCCACATCTGGGGTCCAAAAGACAGCTCAGACCATGAGTCACCTGTGGAAGCAAAGGAACTCTAGGCCTCCTAGCTCCTGGCCCAGGCTCAGATCCACTTGAGTCAGCTGGCTGCTTCCCTGACATGAGGGCCAAGACTTCCTTTCTTGCCAACAGATGATCACAAGCCACTTGCTGGCTGCTGGCTGCCATCAGACCCATGTTCACCCTTGTCCTAGCCCCAGAGTTTATTATTGAAGAGCAGTGCCCCAGGAATGGGTGTGGGCACTCTGTCTATAGAAAAACATTTCAGGTGTGAGTGTCTGTGGCTCAGGTTCTTCTTTTTCCGCTCCTTCTGCAAATCAGCCAAATCAGTCAGAAACTAGTGTCCATGGTAATGACATCAGCTCAGCACCTTCTCCTGTTGGCACCAAGATGACATAACCATAGGATACTGAGACTTACAAAGGGGAAGTGGCATATCCTGGGTAATTTAGCTAACAGTGGGCCTGACGCAGATCAGACATTCATGTCTTTAGACTCTCAGGTAAGCACACAAACCTTTTATCACGGTCTTGGTTTGCCTCTTACGCTCAGCTCTAATAGCTCAGATACAAAAAGAACTGCCCTCTCTCTCATAGTACACTTCCATGCAGGGGAGGCTTTTGAGCTGGGATCTTGGTGTGAAATCAATTGTTCTGCTATGGAAGAGGGAACCTTAAGTGCTTCCCAGCCTTAGCATTGCCTCCTTTCTGTTCCCTGCCATTTACTGTTATACTTTTTCTCTCAACAGGAGGAATGTGCAGATGAGGGCACAGCTGTCTCCCAAACATCTAGCCTCTTTAATCAGCCAGCCTTCTTCCCAGGACCACTCTTCTAGAGAAGGAGCCAGTGTTTACCTTTGTATGAATGCCCAAAGCTCTGTAGTGGGCCTCCCTCCTGCAGTATAAAACTAATTCCCTTCCATAAATATTGAAAACGCATTTACCCTGTGCAGAGAATGTGGCTGTGAACAAGAGGCAAGTCCTTGGCCCCTTTGAACCTACATTCTAGCAGCAGGTAAGACTATGATAGGGATATGAAAATATGTAAATGTGAAAAGAATAAGTTCCCTATCCTTAAGGAGCTATATTTGAATAGGGAAATAAACCATGGTGATCAATCAGCAATATTTTATCTAAATGCCATGGGCAGTGGCCAGTCAGCCAACCCTTTGTGGCTGGGAACAAGGGTGGCCTTTGGTTCCATGGTCTGTGCTGACAAGGGTGAGTGATGGGGAGCTCGGGTCTGGACTCAGCCCACCCGGATGGGGTTCCAGACTCGGTGTGTGCTGGCTGTGAGGCCTCAAGCCAGCACTTGAACTTTCTGGATCTTGGAATCTTCATCTGTAAGAGGGTTTGCCTTGCTTCCTTGCCAGGTTGTTGTAAGACAGATAAGTTAATATATTAATACATGCAAATACTTCTTCAAACTGAAAAATAGCACCAAAATGTAGTTATTATTCTTGAGACCAAAGGTCAGAATTTTAAAAAATAAAATGTTCCAAGGATTCCCAAGGGCTAGACCGTTCAAACAGTGGTAAGCACACTCAAGTGCATCCATGTCAAAAATAGTGGGGCAATTTTCCAGCTACGACCTTCAGTCAGAAAAGGGTCAATTTTAAGTGGACCTTGCCACCAGTTTGGGGAGGCTTCCAAACTGGCTGCTGACATTTGAAACCTATAATCAGAATGTTATCACTTTAGCTTAAGCTAGAAGGGGTTTGGTCACCTGTTGAATGAAAATGCTCCTCCTCGGTGAGAACGAGTTTATGGTCATGGGCACGAGTTCTGTTGAGGTCATTTATTCATTCCACAGCAGCTACTCTGCACTGGGAAAGTGCTCTATTGGGAAAGACAATGGTGATCAAGGCAGACGTGTCCCCCGCGCTCACGCAGCCACTGTCCAGTGGAGACCCGAGACACTGAACCAGCAATAGATGGAGGAAATACAATGATAAGAGGTGGGCAGAGGGACAGGAATGCACTCAGCAGAAGCGTCTCACCCAGACGTGGAGGTGGGAATGGGGGTAGGGAAATGCTTCCGGGAAGAAGTGCTGTTTAGGCTGACAGCTGGAGGACAAGTTGGAATAAGTTGTGAAGGGGTGGGAGTATGGGTCGGAAAGGTTCCTGGCAGAGGGAACAGCATATGCAAAGGTGCAGAGGGGAGAGAGTGGGTGGGAACTAAAAAACAGCAGGGAGGAGGGCTGCAGCGATGTGCCCAGAGATGAGGCTGCAGTGCGGGCAGGGTCCTGTCATGAAGGATTCCATGGAAAGCTGTTTGGATGTCGTCCTTTGGAAGATGATGGTCTCCCAGGGACAGACCTGTTTATGTCTGTCCCTGATGGTTTATACCTGTTTCCCCAGGGAAACGACAAATGGCACCACTTCCTTCACTCTTCAAAGCCACCCGGGTTGGATGAGAAGTAATAGGGCCACCTGTCCTTAGGGCTGTGGGAATGCAGTGGAGGAGGCAGTGGCTGGGGGTGGGGAGGATGGGGGGGTGGCTCCTCTCTGTGATGTGGGGGCGTGCACACAGGCCGACTCATCTCAGAACATTAATGGAATCATTCCTACCGTTGAGATAATATTTCATAAATACGAGAAGAAGTAACTGAGTTCTTACACAGGCTCACAGCTTCTTTGTGACCACCGGCAGCTCTGCTAATCACCTAAAGAAGCTTAAAGATGGACAATTTTCCTTTGAAGGGTCAATTAGGAGTGCTCAGAGCCAGGAAGCCAGGGGACAGGCAGCACTTCCTTCCAGAGAGAAGCAGGAAGCAGTCAGCGCCTTCCTTCAGCCCTGGCTGAGGGACGATGGGTGTCTAAAACCACCGAAGCTAGTTAGGCATCACCCAAAGCCCCAAGCCTGACTCTTATAGGGTGGGGGTTGGCACCATGGGGCCATTTGGGCCTATCTCCTGCCTCTTCACCCTGGAAACTGGCCAGTGCTCGGCTGCCCCGGGAACGAGGGCCGCCTGGGAGCCCAGCTCCCCCGACCCCAGACTCTGCCCTGTCCTCCCAGCTGAGTGGGCCTGGCATCAGAGTTAATGAGAGTTACTCATGGTATAAGTGCTGCTTCCAGCCTCAAGTTGGCATTTCTGCTCTGATTCTGCCTCTCCCACAGTAATTAACTAATTAACTATCAACGAGGGGGTGATGCAATTATGACACACAGCCTGGCTCCTAACCCTCCCACCCGAAGGACCTCCTGAGCCCTCTAGAATCAAGAGAAGCCTGAGTTAAATAGCAGGTCTGCAGCCCTAGCATCAATCACTCAGCCGGAGTTTAAAGCCACTCCCTTCCTTGATCCCAAAGGCCAGGCTGGGGCTGCCCTGAGGGTGAACACTGGACTCTTGAGAAACCCACCTAGACACTAACCACCATGTGACGTTAGGAACTGCCCAGCGCAGTGGTCAGTCACTGAGACCCCCTGAGCTTCTGTCCCTCGTCAGTAAACAGACATTACAAAAGCTGTTATTTTAGTGAAAATAAAAGTGCTTTGTAAAGCACGACACAACTCTTGCGTGTACAGCCCTGCCGATTAAGACCTGGGACATTAAGTGACTTGCTCGGGCCCGCCAGCAGGCCAGGGAAGCCTGAGTCAGAATCCAAGGCCCTGCCCAGCCAGTCTGGCCCACTGCAGCTCCCTGAAGCGGGAGCCTCTGGCTTGCCCTTGCTCCCAGGACAGCAGACCCACCCGGGGGGAGTGACTCCCCACATCCTCTCCCCTGGCTTCCGAAGGTGGCTGGCCAGGAGCTCCAGATGGCAAAGAGCTGGAGGCCCAGCTGCCCCAGCAGAAGTCTGGGCAACTCCGGAAGGCACAGCTGAAGGGGGATCCCCGGTCCCGAGACCTATGATGGGGCCCTGGGAAGGCAGGGGCTCACAGACCCAAGGCCACTGAACTTAGGCTGGGGCCTGAGCCTTTGTGGGGTTCCAGCTGGCCCACAGTTTAGTTTTGTCATGTGCCTTCAACATCCACAGGCTGTCTGGGAGGGCTGAGTCAAAGCCCTGCTGCCCCACACCAGGCTCTTGATACCACAACTTGGAGCCTTGAGGTGGAATAACTGTGGAAGCAGCCTCCACTGAGAATTCGCCTCACAGTCTTCCAGTTGGACCTCCGACTATGCTGTGAGGTCCTCCTGGGACAAGCCTCCAGCCGCAGTCCCCCCCACCCCGAATCTCCCAAAGCCCAGGGCCTCAGCTGAGCAGCTGCTTAATTACACTCATATTATCAATCACAGACTGTTTGCATTACTACTAATTTCTTTCTAAATCTTGTCAGTGTAATTTCTAAACATGTTAGCATCCCAGTAATAGTATGCAAGTGCTATTTGATTCTCAAAATTTTTTATTTGACATTATTTTATCTATTGCACACTTCAGTGCATAATCCGCATACTTGTCATTGCTAATAGCTACACTGGATTCCAGGGTCCCAATGTCCCATGCTTTGTTTAAGCATTCTCTGATTGCTGGGCATTTGGGTTGCCTCCAATGTTTCAACCCTATAAATAGCGCTGCTGGGCCACCTGGCTTTTCTCCCTTTCGCCTAGACATAAGGAGGGGGGTGGAGTGGGGGTGGGAACCTCTTCTCGCCTGCATTCCTGGAAAGGCCTATTCTCCACACTGCTTTCTTGGGCTGGGGGAACCGAGTCCCATGTCTGCTGTTCTGTCACAAACAGGCCAGAGTCCATCAGGGACACCAAAACCTACCAGGGATGCTGGGGTCCTCCAAGGGGATCCATTAGGGACTCCAGGATCCATCAGGGAAAACAGGATCCATCAGGGACACCAAAATCCACCAGGGACTCTGGGGTGCTCCAAAAACACTGGGGTCCTCCAGCGACCCTGGATCCACCAGGGACAATAGGGTCCTTCAGGGCCACCTGATCATGAGGGCTGCCATTGGGAGACTTCTTATCTGGCCTGTGGTGCCCCAAGAATGAGAAAAGGCACTTGGCTGGCTAAAGCCTCTAGGCTCTTGACTCAGCAGGGCTCCCACAGTGAACGCTTTGCTTTGGAGCTGATCCTTTGGGTACAGTTGCCGTTGGGCCATCTCATCAGACAGGGTGTGTGGGGGGCGGGGGGCACCGGGTAACAACCCTTATGTTCCTGTCAGGTAAGTCCAAGGTTACACTGGGAATCATAGGTTGTCTGAGCTGAAAGGGGAACTTTTGGTTTATCCAATCCAACCTTCCCCTTTTACAGCTGAAGAAACAGAGGGCCAGAGAGGGGAAGTGATTTTTCCAAGATCACTCAGCTGTTATGGGCAGAGTTGGACCAGGAGGCTCCTCATACCCAGGCTAGGCCTTAGCATCCTCCAGTGTACTCACAGGAGCACATTTACCAAGACTGGATGGCTCGCCATATTTAAGATGCCAATTGTCCACAAATTGATCTATAGATTTAACATAATCCCCATCAAAATCACAGCAGGAGTCTTTGCAGATATGGGCAAGTAAGTTTTAAAATTTACATGGGAAGGTAATGCCAAAGCAATTTTGAAAAAGTACAACAAAGTTGAAGACTCACAGTACCTGATGGTAAGACATACTATTGGGTTTTTGGAGAAGTCATGACGTAGTTTTTCTCTGTTTTTTGTTGCAAAAATGCTTCATGATTTTTCTGACACCCCAATATAAAACTACAGTAAGCAAGACAGTGTGGTGCTGGTGAAAGGATGGACAGAATAAAGAATGCAGAAATAGACTCACACAAGGATGGTCAACAGATCTTTTTAAAAGATGCAAATGCAATTCAGTGGCGAAAGGAGAGTCTTTTCAACAAATGGTGCTGGAACAGTTAGGCATCCTATGCAAAACCAATAAGCCTTGACCTACACCTCATACCTTATAGACAAATAAATTAAAAATAGATAATAGACCGCGGTGAGCGACATCCAGAGGCCAGCGACCCATCTGCCTCATCCAGGAAGAGCACAATGACAATACCAACAGTGAAGCAACATCCTCCGCAACTAAACTGAAGAACAAAAAGACAGCAACTTGTCTGTTCCCCTTCCCCGATTCCCCAACGCTGTTTCCCTCCGCCAATTCCCCAATAAAATCTTAAAAAAAAAAAATAGATAATAGAGCTAGATGTAAACAGTATAACTACATAACTCTTAGAAGAAAATACAGGGGAAAAAAACCTTTGTAATTTTGGATTAGGCAAAGAGTTATTGGATATACAACAACAAATATATGATCCATAAAAGAAAAAAAATCAATAAATTGGACTTGATCAAGATTAAACACTTTTACTCACATGAAAGACACCTTAAAGAGAATGAGAAAGAACCCCCACAGACTTGGGCGAAATATATGAAGATCATATATGAGACAACAGATTTATATCCAGAATACACAAAGAAATCTTCAAATTCAATAAGAATAGAAGCAACCACATCTTTTGAATGGGCAAAAGATTTGAAAAGATACTTCACCACATGAGAAAGACAGCTGACAAATAAGTACATGAAAAGATGTTCAACATCGCTAGTCATTAAGGAAATGCAAATTAAAACCAGAAAGAGATACCATCACATACCTATTAGAATGCCTAAAAATATTGAGACTACCAAATGCTGGCAAGTGGATGAAGCAACTGGAACTCTCGTACATTGCTGGTGAGAACGCATAATGACACAGTCACCCTGGAAAATAGTTTGGCTATTTCTTAGAAAGTTAAACAATATTTACCATATGACCCAGCAGCCCCACTTCTAGATATGTATACTAGAGAAATAAAAACTTATGTTCACATAAAACCCAGTATGTGAATGTGTATAACAGCATTCTTCATTATTGCCAAAATCTGGAAACAACAAAATGTCCCTCAATGGGTGGTGAATGGAAAAACACACTGGTACATCCATACAAACCATGGACACACGCAAGGACTTAGCTGAATCTCAAAAGCATGATGCTAAGTGAAACGAGCCAGTCTCCAAAGGTTACTGTAGGGGAAGAAAAAATAATTGTCCCTCCACCCTTCTGAGTTCTTGGCTGAGATGCACCCATAGCAAAAGACAGATTAACAAGAGAAAAACAAACACAATTTTGTTAACATGTATACCTCATGTATACATAGGAGGCACCCCCCAAAACTGAGTAACTCCCAGAGATGGCCAAGCCACCACCTTAAATCACATCTGTCAAAAGACAAAAGAAAGATATTTTTTCCAGGGTGAGGAGGCTGGTTATGGGAGGTTACCAGAAAGAGCATGGTAAACATGGTAAGGTTCGTTATACAGGTTTAAGTCTGTGCCTTCTCCACTGATAACTTTCCGGAGATTTAGTTACCCTTCTGGTACAGAGAAGGAGACACCTTTACAAATGGAGACTTCCTTTATAAATGTAAACGTCCCTTGCAAATGCGTAACTTCTATTCTGTTTCCAGAGCTGCTCCTGTGTCTGCTGTGCCTTAAAATAATCAGCTCAAAGTAATTTTTATGCCAAAGAGGCATATTTTTGGGTGGCACATACTGCTATCCTTCATTACATACTGTGTAATTCCATTATATGACATTCTGGAAAAGGAAAAACTACAGAGACACAGAGTAGATCCAAGGTTGCTAGGAGCTTGGGGTGAAAGAAGGGCCTGGATGTAAAGGGGCAGCGAGAGGGAATTCTGGAGAGTGTTAGAATCGTTCTTTATCTTGTCAGTGGTGACGGTTATAAGAATCAGTGCGTGTGTTAAAACTCAGAGGTCTGCACCTCCCAGAGTGATTTCTATTGTATGTAAATTAAAAACACTAGAGGAAAAGTGACAGAGCATTTGTACATTATTCACTCAGCTGAGTCTCCTAATCACCCATTAGTGGATCCACTGGTACTTTTGAAGAAGGAATAGATTGTTTAAGAAATACTAGGCCCTTGCTATGGGCACTTTTCTAGGCACAGGCGTGAGGCAGTCTGGACCTCAGAGAGGTCCCATTCCTGGAGGCAGTTCTGAAGACTGGCTTGCCCTGCCTGTGAGCCTGTGACCTTCCATCTCAGTTATCTCTTTCCTGGGGAAAGCCCCTTCCCCTTGGGCCCTGGGATGCTGCACCAGGTGGCAGGATGCCTGGCGACAATGGCATTTCCATGTATCTGGTACCCAAACAAGCCAGGCCACCCACTGTAGGGGTAGCATTTGATCCAACCTCTCCAACAGAGAAGAGACCCCTTGGCATGGCTCCCCTTCTCTGCCATTTCTGCTGTAAATTTGTCTTTTCCTCTCATGGTTAAAATCAACCCAAATGTGTGTGTGTGGGGTGGACTGAGGAGGGGTAATATAAGAACAAATGGGGCTAGGTGAATGGGTAGGAGAGGTGAGTGGGTAAGCAATACCGGGCACTTCCCCAGTCATTGCTCATACGTAGTTCTTTGAGTCCTCAGCAGTCTTATAAAGCAGGTGTTTCTCCCCTGTATACAGGTGACATAATTGAGTCCTAGGGAGGTTAAGTGACTTGCCTGAGGCCCACAGCTGGGAAAGGACTGAACCAGGCTTCTAACCCTTCTTTTGGGACCCCACAGCCTGTGCCTTCCCCGCCCCACTCTGCTTCCATGAGCCACAGGCAAGTCTTCAGGGGCAGGCCTCCTGCTCCCCTCACTCCTCAGTAATGCCCAGGTCTTACCTGGGGACTCCAGCAAGACTGAGTGGAGATGGAGTGTGCAGGTGGCAGGGTCCCACCCAAAGTCTGGGTTTCAACCTGCATGGCTTCAGACAAAGAGAATCTAAGCATATCTACCTCCTGTCTTTCCACAAGCAGCAAGATGTGTCTGAAAAGTCTCTTTCTGAGGTGGCCCTTGGGCCACCTGACAGAGTCCTTACCACACATTTTGTATGCTCTGATTTCCCTGCACACAGACCTAACCTTGACTCTGGTCAAGGCTCCTCTAAATGAGGCATCAGGTCAGGGCTCCTCGAAACGAGGCAAGTCCCCTTGGGAGTGGCAACCAGGGCTGGACACATGGGCAGAAGGGAATGCCCTGGGTGCAAAGCCTTCTCCAGGCCATGCCAGGTGGCTGGGGGCTCACTGAGGCAGCAGCGGGGCTCCTGTCTGTTTCCTAGTATTTGAAACCTCTGATTGTGCTCATGGGATAGCAGCAGTTTCATGGGCAAAGGTTTCCTTTCTAGAAGGGAGAAAGGGGTTTGGGATGAAAATGGTCTCAGGGGAAGGGTCTCAGTCACCTTATCTCCTCAGACAGAATAGGTGTGAGTCGATGTCAGGGGGTAGAGAAACTGGCAGTAAGTGTTGACTGTACAGGACAATGGAGCTTGATGACCAGAAGCCTGAGACTGGCAGGGCAAGTGAGGTCGGGAAAGGGAAGTGGGGACTCTGCTACGGGCTGGGGCTAACGGACAGCTCTTCATACCCCAGAGAGATGACCCCCAAAGGCAAGCTCAAGGTGCTAAGGGGCTAGAGAATTCATCAGATGGTCCAAACCAAGGGGAAACCATACAGGGTCCCTACATCAGGACATGGGTGCAAAGTGGGGTTTGGTCATGGGAACCCCAGAACATCTCTGTTGCTTGCCCTCAAACAGAGAGCAATTCCAATAAGGCCAATTTGGGGTGGTGCATCAGGGACTAGAGCTAGGACTGGTGCCACAGCCTGGAGTGGTGGTACTGGGTCTGCAAGTTGGGGTCCAGAAGCCCCGCTGGGGAACTGGAGTGAGGGAGAGGGGCAGAGAGCTGGGGGTTGACAGGACATGGCTAGCTGTGAGGAGCTCCATGAGTTGGGAGCAGTGGGGAACATGACTTTGGAATCAGGCATTAGGAGCAGTATGGACTGAGCAAGACACTGCCTCTCCCCAGGTCTGGGTTTCCTCATCTGTGGAACGCGGATGGGAAAACCGGACTTGAAAGGTCTTGCAAGCCTTAAATGGCAATAACACGCTAAGTGCCTAATACATAGTGGGGAGGGGAGGAAGAAGGGATCTAATTGTTCAGTTGTTGTCTGCTAAGGAAGTAGAATGAACAGTAGACTAGTGATTCTCAAGTGGTTGACTGAGCATCAGAATCATCAACGGGCGGGAATGGGGAGGTGGGGCAGCGCTTGTCAAACCAGTTTGCTGCTTCCCACCGCTGGATTTTCTGAGTCTGCAGCTCTGGGGTGGGTTCTGAGAATTTGCATTTCTAACAAGTCCCTAGATGTTGTTGCTGCTGCTAGCTGAGCTACTGGCCTGGAGACCACACTTTGAAAACACTGACACTGTAAACAGTAAGCATGTGATGTGGGCCCTTGAGCCACTCCCTTTTAAGTGGTGGAAAATTTTAGTTTCACCACTTTCTGTCTCCAAGACGTTGAACAATTTACGTAAATTCTTTGTACCTCAGTTTCTTCACCTATAAGGGTAGTAGTTGTACTTGAGGATTATTGTAGGGTGTTGTAAAGATTAAATGAGTCAATGTACAAAATGCTTAGAAGGGTACCTGATAAAATGAAAACACTCCAAAATGTTAGCTTGGGCCAGCCAAGTGGCGCGGTGCTTAAGAGCTGGCTTGGGAAGCCAGCGGCCCTGGTTCAGATCCCACATATGAGGGCCAGTGACACTGCCCTCTACAGCTAAGATGGTAAACAACAGCTCCACCTGGAGCTGGGGTGCTGTGAGCCCCCTGGACGGCATAGCTGCAGCCCCTGCTGCAGTGGGCTACGATAGGCTACAGTGAGTGGGCGGCAGCCAGCGTGAGCGGCTGGCAGCCGCTGTGAGCAGCCGTCCAGAGGCCGGCGACCGATCTGCCTCATCCGGGAAGAGCACAGTGACGATACCAACATGGGCCAGTGAAGCAATGTCCTCCACAACTAGACTGAAGAACAAAAGGAGTGCAACCTGTCTGTTCCCCTTCCCCAGTTCCCCAACGCTGTTCCCCTCCCCCAATTCTCCAATAAAATCTTAAAAAAAATTTTTTTAAATGTTAACTCTAAGCGTATGCTCAATTTTTTAAAAAATACATCATCTATTTGTCAAAAGACCATCAGAAGTTACTGGCGTCATTTCCATTTTACAAACAGGGAAACATGGTCAGAAAGATGAGGGATACCATGCAACTCATCAGAGCCTGAGCTAGAACCTGAACCCAGGACTTCCAGCTTCTTCCAGCTTTGTAGTTGGGGCTCCTGACAGATCTGGTCTCACTGCTTTTCAGAGCCTGGTCCCCTCTTTAAACTCCAAACCCTGGGAGTGGATGATTGGGTCCTTAAGGCCAAGTGCAGACTCAGTCCACTGAGAGTGGGCAGCGCTGAGTGCAGAGAAAGAAAGAGGGAAGGAGGAAGCTGGGGAGGATGTTTGTCTGGGAACCTGGCACAGAATTAATCAGGATGCATGGAGTAGGTATTTTTGTGTTTTCAGAGGGCAAATACATGGGGTGACTCAACATCTTGCCCACACATTCCCTCTTTTCTCTTGGCTGCCATAGCTGACTGAAGTCATCAGTGGATGATGTGGCAGGTGCAAACAAATCAGATCACCCACTGATGGTTTGCACAGCCCTGAAGAGCACCTTTCCTCCCAGCCTAATATGGCCAGGAAATCCAGCTACAGGACTCTAGCATCACAAACACTGTATCCTTTGCTGGATGAATCAGCGCATCCCGCTCACCCACCTGGGCCACAATGTTCCACGAGGAGTAAGGATCAACAGCAGCAAGGCCTTCTGTGGGGGGAAGGGAGCCCTAGATCCCCCCTGTCCTGACTGCAGTCACTTGCCCTGCATTCAATACTATGAACAACAGTGGAGGCAGGGTGCAGGGTCAGCCTAGCTCCTCACAGCTGCAGGAGAGAAAACTCTGACCCATGCCTAACTGGCATGAATCACTCCCATAGCACATTTGCATGCTCCCTGCTCCCCTAAATTCCAGAAACTTCTGTCCCCTGGTCTAGAGATATATTTATCTGGGAGTCCCTCAGAAACCCCAGATTTACCATGTCCAAATCTCCTCCATCTTCTTCCCTCAGTTTGCTCTTTCTCCTCTCCCCACTGCCTCAGTTGATGGTAACGTTCACTAATCACCCATTCCAGGGGCTCCAAGAGGCCCCAAGGTGCACATTCAAATGCAAAGTTCACTCCTACAGCAGATAGTGGCTCTGACATGGGGTACCCAGAGTGTCCCCTAGAAGAAGAACACTTGGGACATCCTTGGCAGTCACCCTGCTGTCTTTGCTGTCTTGCCCCAGGAATGTCCACTTGCCGCTGCTTGGTTTCTAGTTTGCCCTGGCCCTAACCTGTGTCTTTCAACCATAGGAGTTGCCTGTGATTTGTAGCTTAATCCTTATTTTAAATGCTAAGCTAGAGGGACCACCTCACAGGAGCTTTGGGATGACTTGATTATCACCAATGTAGAATAAATGCGTCACACAAATTACAAGTCCTTGTTCTTGACCACAATGCCTGCAATTCCTTCTCAGTCTGCCCCTTGTCAATATCTTCCACCCACTGACTTAGTTTGCACAACAGAGTGTGCATCACCAGCCCTGGATTCATGGAGAGGACATAAAGTAGGGAGGCAGAAGGGACCAGGGGCAGCTGGAATCCGAAAAGAAAGCCTTCAGCCTGACGTCCATTTGATCATGTTGGCCTCCCTCCAGGTGCATAAAGGGAAGGAGAGCTTTTTTCTCACTTCCCTCCTCCCCCCATCACAGCCCCCAGGGTTGTTTCTGCTACAGGAGGAGATAGGGGGAGACGCAGGAGAGGAGCTGGAAAGAGAATGCGCACAAGAAACGGAGGCATTCAATCACATTCCTGTTCTTCACATTCTCACGACAGTCAGAAGCCTGCTGGCAGCCTTTCAACTCAACGCTGAAACAGTTAACTTCAGAAGAAACAATGGAATGATTTGGAATGCCTCCACTCGTTATAGGGCAAAGGAATGCATCGTGCAAATTTCTTAGCCTCTGTTTTGAAATTTAAGAGATGTGGGCTCTTAAAATATTTCCTCCAAAAGAAACCTTTTGAAAATTCTACAAAGGTAGCCAAATTTCAATTATGTGTGTCATAACTAGAGTTAGATGTGCATTTTCTATACTGCTGAGGATAATGTAAAGTCAGGGTAACCTATGTGATGAACATTCTAGAATCATCCCTAGGAAAATGCACTTTGATAATGATTGTGAACTTTGCATACACGGTGGTGTGGGGGTGGGAGGGGGTGGGGTGGGGGAGGGGTTCTCTGCAGCCACCTAGCCTTGACCACCAGGCTCACAAACTTTAAAACCCAAGCTCATAGCCACTAAGAAGCTGAGTGACTCTGAGCAAATCCCAGCCTAGGGTCTCAGGTTTCTCAATTGTGAAACTTGGAGCCTGGACTAGAAGATCAAGGAAGTCTCTAGTCTGATTACACATTAGTGCTAGGGGTGTGTGTGTGTGAAGTGACCAAATTTAAACCATAAAAGTGCTAGGCTGCGTCTATTGTTTCCTGACTGAACCCTTGTCTTAGAAGCCCCCATCGACACCCCTACTTTGCCCCTTTATGGGTTTAACCACTCCATGACATCGTCCTCTCTAAGAAGGGGTGCCCCCCCCCCGCCCCGTGAAGAACCAACTTCCTCTTAGCAAACTTTTATGAATCTTGTAGAAACAATTTTTTGTTTCAGTGGAAAACTATGCCTCATCCATAGCACACCCTTCCGGGTTATTGGATCCTACTGTTCATTGTCTTTGAGCTATTTTGCAATGCTATGTAAATTGTAAGTAACTGACAGGTACATAAATTCTGTCCAGATGGAGATTTAATTGACTCCTAAAACCAGTTTTATCTCCATTTATCATCAATTCATCTCAACATTCTTTTACTCGATATAAATTTGTGTTTTTGACTTTTCCTTTGAACATTTGCCTGATTCCTATCATGAGGAAAATAAATTCTTGAATATGTACAGTTTTACATCTGTATGTGAGTCATAATTTTACCTTTCTCTGAAAATTCTTTTAATAATATATTGTCTCTTCCTAACCTTTAGGAGACTACTTCTATTTTCACCCCATCATTTGAATTTTGTTCTGCTTCAGTGCTTTCTTACCCTCACCAATTACCCCTCTCATCCTCTCCCTACCTCACCTCATTTATTGCTCCTTCTAGATTCTTGTGTTCTTTTCTCCTAGACCGGTACAGAATCAGGCTTGAACAAACCCAGGCACTGCTGGAAACCAAATGTTTTGGGGTTTGCTATTTTGGAAATTTCAGCTTCAGTGCTTAAGAAATACAGCCTGGGCATGTTTTGGTATTTGGGATCATTTAAGAACTGCCTATTTGGTGCCAGGAGTCAGAGACCATAGTTAGCATTTTCCTAGCTTTGGAAGTCAGTTAGGGCCTGCACCTTTTCAGATACTTTGTATGACATCCACTGTGCAAATAATTTAACCCTTTGTTTCAGATTTTTTCACTTTACAATAAAGGGGTTTTTATATTGAGATGGGTCTTCATTACCTTAATGTTTTTGGGTGTTTTTTGTTGTTGTTTTTTAATGGCTTTAAATAAGAATGACAATAAACCCTAAATGTGACTCTACCAATATATTTAGCTGGCTTATTTGGGTGTACACATATGTGTGAAACACACACAGTAGATAGAGGAAATGAGAGAATGCCCCAACAATTTGCAAAGTGTATAAACTGTGATATTTACATTTATAATTTCCGTTTTCTTCAGCTGTCAGGTTGAGCCCCAAATATTTATTGGGGTGGGGGGAGGCGACAAGAGACCCCGTAGGCAGCCCAAGTTCATGGCTTTTCTGAGCCCCTGGCAGGGTGGGAGGCACTTTATTACTTGGACTAGCTAATTAGAGACACTTCATTTACTGTTGGTCAAAGTCATAGCCTGGGGAGGTAGGAGAGAGAGGAAGTGAATGAGTCTCATTGATTTGACTTTTTAAAAATTTAACTCTTTCCTTGCTCTGGTGTGGACAAAGTACATTTTCATCCCGAAAGTCATGGTTCCAACAGTACACTTGATTAATGTTCTCAGATCTCCTGCCAGAAAACATGTTACTACATCACAGAAAAGGGGAAATAATATTTGTGGTTTGTAGTTTATGGAGGAACATTTTCTTCTGAAAAGAGGTAGAGGATGGATCACAGATTGGGACTAAACCTAGATTCTGTGGGCTTTGAGGAAAGCTCTCTGGTAGCTCAGAGACCTGGGGAGGCCATTTCAACATTTTATGAATGAAATTCTTCATTAACATTTTTCATTAGAGAAAGACAGACTTAATCCTAGACTAATATAATTGCAGTACCAGAGGTATTAATAGAACTTTGAGGCATCATATCACATTATAAAATCGCAGTGCTTTAAAAGACTCTAATTTGCCAAGCTCTACAGGCCACCAGATGGTACATTTACACGGAGACATCTTTTCCTTGAACAGGAGTACGTCTGTGATGTCATAGGCAGGAGACGCCATGCCTGCCCAGAATCGTGTGTAGGAAACTGCTGTCCTTTTGAGTCAGCAGAGGAAAATGCCCAGTAGACAGAAACCCAGAGGGGACATGCTAGGTTGTGTGGGTCCTGGTGTTGCCGCCTTCCTTCCTGGAACTGGCCCTCTGGTTCTGATAGAGACTCAGGAAGGGGTGATTGGAAACTCCTGGCCTCTGGCAACCCCACTAATGGCTTCATGTGGATCTCATTTCCTCTGAACCCATCAGAAGCCCCATTGGGAAACCTTGGGTCATTTCCAACTCACCCTTCTCCCCCTTATTCTACCCACGTGAAGCATCATGGGTCCCAACCCTGGTACTTCTGAACCCTGCACTGACCATTGCCTGAGCTCCAGTCTTCATTCCTTTGGCTGGATAAGCAGTGGGTTCTGCATGGGGCTCTCTCTGTCCTCCCCAGTCTTTCCCTTCTATCTTCTTCAGGCTGCCAGAGAGGTTTTCTTAAATGTAAATCCTATCATGTTCCACTCTTGCTCATAAATCACTGCCTGCCCTGGTAATAGGAAAAATTGGCCCTAGACTGAAGGTTATTTCGGTCCCACCCAAAATGCTTGAAAGCAAGTCTCACAAGATCAAACTCCTTCCAGGTAACTTAAATGAGTCCCAGAATAAAGCTCAAAAATATTTAAAGAGGGCCGGCTGGGTGGCGCATTGGTTGAGTGAGAGCTGGCTTGGGACGCCAGCGGCCCCGGTTCGGATCCCACATATGAGGGCCAGTGACACTGTCCTCTAAAAATTAATTAATTAATTAATTAAAAAAATATTTAAAGACAAAAAAATCAGTATTCAACAATGTAAAATTCACATGATCTGGCCTTCAACAAAAAATCATCAGGCATCAAAGAACCAGGAAAATAAAACCCATCATGAGAAAAACCAATCCATAGAAACATACAGAAATGACACAGATGATAAAAATAATAGACAAGATCATTTTTATAAGTTATTATAAATATCCTCCATATGTTCAAGAAGATAGAGGAAAGCATGAGAAACATGAAATATTTATTCTTTTTAACAAGACCCAAATCAAACTTCTAGGGATCAAAACACTACAATGCCTAAGATGAAAAATATGTGGATGGGAATAACAATAGACTAGACACTATGACTGAAGAATAAAAGCAAACAGAGAGCATCAGTGAGCTATGGGACTACTTCAGGCAGCCTAGCACATACAGGAATAACTGCAGGGGGCAGGAAAGGATGAACAGAGCGGGATGCCAGCAGGGCTCCTCCCACCCCTTCCCTTCCTGAGGGGCCAAACCTCCTCCTCCTCCGCAGAGTGAAGCATCCGCTGTTCCCAGAAGTCATGGCGACCCAGGCTTGGGAGGGCAGACATCGGAGAAGGTGGAAGAGAGAAGGTATCTGGGTGAAAGACTGGTTTGGTCTTCATGTCCAGGCTGGATTGGCTGCTAGAAAAGTGCCCACAAGGAGAGCTGTGGGTGGAGCGACCAGGAGAAGTGCCAGGTCAGCATGGCCCCCAAGCCAGGGGGAGACGTGGGAGCCGAGCATAGCACAGGGCCCCTTTGAGTGACCATGATCTTGGTATTACTTCCTGTCACTCAAACCATTTTTCATGCTGCTGGGTGCAAAATACTAGCAAGCTGGGAGTGCTGGGCTACCCAGAGGGTAGAGGTTTTCCTCGGGTCCAGGGTATGAGCTCAGGCCCAGTGGAGTGCAATTTTGCCAACCTCATTCAAAATGAATTAGCCCTCCCTGCACCAAAGCCTGGCCATGCACACAAACCTGGACTCTAGCTCCCTGGAACTTCCTGCCGTGGCTGCTGGTGATTACATTTGTGCCAATGGGAACCATCATCATTCTGAGGGGAGCTTCCATGGTGCCTGTTGGTGAGCACATGAGTCAGACAGGTGGGGAAGCAGGCCAGCCAGACACCTGAGGGATGAAGGTAAAGCCCTGGGGCAGAGGTGGACCAAGGAAGCTCTGGCCAGTCTCAGGCTGACTGGTGGTCCCTTGGAAAAGTCCTTCTTTAGGGGGAAGAACAAAGGGCTGAGACTGTCCTGTCCTGTGGGACAGAGAGCTCAGGCCTCAGAACAGCATTTCTGAAGTGTTCAGTCATTGTAGGCAATGTTTTCCAAGAACTGGATTTCAGAGTGTCACATTAGAGATGCCTGCCCGGAACCTCTGAACCTGACAAAACATGGAAATCTCCACGTAGGTGAATGATAGTGGGGCCCCAAAGGGTCAGGGACACTCTTCCAGATGTAAGTGGATGGCACGAATATGTAGGTCAAGGACAGGTGAGGCGCCACAGCTGGGCCTCATTTTTTTCCTCTCCTACTTTTCTTCCAGAAAAGAACGATCGCCCACAGTCCGCTAGACAAGTGAGTACTCCGGAACTGTCTGAGCAGCCCAGCTCTCCCCAGACTAGTGCCACAGCCACAAGCCAGAGCCTTGGTCTGAGCCTCCATTTCCTCAATTCTCCCCTCCACCCACCGATGAGAGTTATCTTCCAAGTCCCAGCTCCCTCTTATCACAGAACAAAACCCATCATTTTCAACTGGGGATTCTCTGTCAATCCTTATTTTTCCCTCAGCAGAGTGATGAGCATTCATATCAGTTACCCCTCT
Source organism: Aselliscus stoliczkanus (assembly GCA_033961575.1). Classification (NCBI taxonomy): domain Eukaryota; kingdom Metazoa; phylum Chordata; class Mammalia; order Chiroptera; family Hipposideridae; genus Aselliscus; species Aselliscus stoliczkanus. The sequence continues at coordinate 48,530,769 of CM066730.1, read as the reverse complement.
AGCCTGCCTTAGCCTGGGTCCCCCAGAAGGCAATGCCAGAGGCATATATGCTGATAAGCCAGTGCTCTGTTAGGGAGTGAGTTCTTGGGAAGAGAAAATGAAAAGGGGGAGGGGAGAATGAGACACTAAGTAGGTAGGGCCAACATGCGGTTCTCTACTGAGCTGGCCCCCACTTACATTGAATAAATCGATTGCTTGATATTATGGGGCCAGCTTCCAAGAAGCATATGGACCTCTCAGGACAGCCAGTTCAGGGCAAAGAAAGGGGGAAGAATGTGTTTGTTCTCTCCTATCTCCACCAGTCAAAGTTCTGCCCAGCCTTTTCCGTTGGGGCTGTGTGTATAAGGCCCATTATGGCATCTCACACCTCAGAGGAAGCACAGAAGCCCCGAGGTAGGAAGGAGAGGTATGCTCTGCAGGGATGTGGTGAGGAGCTTGCAAGATTGTGCCCCCTGGAAATTTGCCCGAGCTGCTGCTGAGCTGCTGGTTGCCTCAGAAACAGTGGGGTGCGGTTCAGAGGGTGGTGGTGACCCATAAGGGGTGCCTCACGTACACATTAGCCCTGGCATCCACCACATGCGGAACGTTCCCAGGAAATACGTGAGGAGGGGCACATTCTTAAGTAGGACAAGCTGTGTGAGGTGCTTGGCGTGGTACTTTGGAAATGCTCAATAAATGTTAGCTACTATCATCACTAGTATCATCCACAATGTCAACCTCGCTCCATCTCCCTGAGCTGGAAAAGGTGCATTTTTGCCTTTCTACCCAACCCCCAGCACTGGTCCTAACACAAGGCAGGTGGGCCTCTTCGAAAGGCCATTCCCCTCCCCCACATCACCCTTGTGGTTCAGGCTGTGGAGCTGGCCAAGGGAAGAGAGAGTGGGGAGGCAGGGTGGGGCTGTGCTGGGAGGTGGGGGCCCTCCGCTGCATTTCGCCAGATGACTTCCCCTGGCCCTGCCTGGGCCTGCTTCTGCTTCTCTCCACTTGGTCAACAGACGTGAACCAACCCAATGAGCCTCCCACCCAGCTGCCTGGGGCCAGGACCCACGTATATACAGGGGTGGTTCCGAGGGAGCAGAGGCTCTTCCTCAGACTGAGTGCCTTGGGAAGGAGGGAGCTGCCGCTGGGAAAGACCAGGACCTTCCATTTGAGGAGCCTGGCCATGCAGCACCCCTCCCTCATTTCTGCATCTCTCCTCGCTCCATCCTGGCCTTGGTCCCTACCTACCACCCTTACTCTGGAATTAAGGCCTCCTGACTTTGAACAATTCATTGGTTCCAAGTTGGGGCCTAAAGCAAAGTCAGGCTCCCCCAGAAAAACAGCTCACTAGTTGGTTATGGAGGAGGGGACAGGGCTGGGACTGCACCTCCGCTTTCTACCCGCCCCCAGGAGCAGAAGGCCGTGGCCTTCCCCACTTCAGAAGCCCACCCAGAAATCCGCATCAAAGACCTGCTCCAGACCTGTCTAGAGAAGCCCAAAGGAAAATCCCAAAAGCTCTGGCCAGAGGGCTTGCAGCACAAGAACTTTCCATGTGATTCAAGTTTAGCACATAATGTTGTGGAGTAATTCGTATTTACCTTCATTGCTTTAAAGTTAAGTAATGGGATCATTTTAGCTCATTTATTTGTTCATTCATCCAGCAGATGAATTACCAACACTAGAGGAAAGAGGCACGATCGTGGAGTCCAGCTGCAGCAGGAAGAAGGTCCATAAGCAAGTAACTAAAATGCCACAAGAAGGAAAAGACTTATCAGTTTACAAAGGAGGAAACTCATTTCTGCCTGAGGGAACCAGGAAGGAATTGTGGAGAAGGGCTTTTTAAACTGCATCATGAAGAATAAGTAGGAGTTTCCAGGACAAAAAATGCGGAGGTTCTGGACAGGGTTGGCGCATTTCAGACAGATGGGGAAAATGTACCTTTAAACCATAGGGTATAAAGGAACATATATTTGTTTATTATCATTCTGTAAAATGTTAGTCAAAACCTACTAGGTCCCAGGTAATTGGGTTAGGTGCCAAGATGCAGAAATAACAAGGAAGATCTGACCTTTCTCTCATTCCAGTGGACAAACAGAAATTAAACAAACAAAAATCACACAGATAACTATATTTACAATTGTGCCAAGTCTGTGAAGGGGAAGAGGAAGATCAGGGAGCACGAATGAGGTGAGAGAGGGGCCCGTTTGATCTGGGAATTGAGAAAGACCTCCCTGAGGAAGAGACAACTAAGCTGATTCCTGAAGGATAAGTGGGATTAATCAGGCAAAGTATGCCAGAAAGAGGGAACAGCATGTGGGACGGTTCTGAAGTAGAAAGTGCATAGTGTCCAGAGATGCTAAACATATTCCAGAATGGATGAGGCCCCCAGGCTTGCCGGAGACAGGCAGAGGAGGTGGTGCAGGACAAGAAGGCTTTGACCTTTATCCTAAGAGTAAGGGGAGTGAGGTGATGAGACTTGCATTATGAAAAAGACCCCTCTGGCCGCCATGTGGAAAACAGACTGGAGCAGTAATGGATGGGAGGAGACCAGTTAGAGCAGTGAGTCTCTGAGCTGTAAGTTATAATAAGTGTGGAGCTTTTAATAAGGATGACTGGGGCCCACTCCCAGAGATTGTTCGACTTGGTCTGGAGTGAGGCTTGGACATTCGTGAATGTTTAAAGTTCTGTAGGGACTTTAATTTATATGTAGGGTTGAGGATCCTGGCGTTCGAAGGACTTTGCTTTAAAAGAAAAAGGAAAGAAAGAAGGATAAGGTTCTACTCCTGGTGATAGAAGATGGTGGCTTGGCCTAATGGTGATGGACATGGAAAGCAAACGATGGGTACTTTTAGGAGGCCGAATACTAGTAACCAAGAAGGACTGCCGGATTTCTGGTTTGGGCAATTCACTGAGAAATAAAACATTGGAGAAGTACCAATTGTGGGGTTCATGACATGAATTCAAGTTTGGACATGTTGAAAGTAAGGTACTTACAAGCCATGTAAGTGGAGGACAGGCAATTAGACACAGAGACCTGGAGTGAAGAGAAGTCTGGGCTAGGGGTATACATATGAGAGGCATTGGTGTAGAGATAGTATTTGAGATGGGGCTGGGATCGCCTAGCAAAAGGAAAGTGTGAGGAGAGAAGAGGGCCTAGGATCTGGCCTGATGTGGATACCACATTGTAGGTTAAGTAGAGGAGGGAACTGGCAACAGAATCTGTACATGAGAGGCTGGGGAGAGTCTTGAAGCCCAGAGCACTTAACATTTCAATGTTCATGAAGGTACAGGGCCGGCTGAGTGGCGCGGTGGTTAAGCGCTGGCCTGGGAAGCCAGCGGCCCTGGTTCGGTCCCACATATGAGGGCCAGTGACAATGTTCATGAAGGTATAAAAAGGTGAGGTCTGAAAACGTTTATTTGGAGCATGCATTATAAGCAATAAGGCTGAGGATGGGCTTTGGTGAAACGTGTAAAGGGCCAGGATCCAAATTAAGGGACTGGAATTTCACGCTGTAGACTATCTGGAGTCCTGGGCGGTTCTGAGGCAGGAGAGAGGTACATCAACTTTTAAAAGACTGACTCTGGGGCAGGGTGGATGGATGATGGCTTGGTTAGGGAGAGGGAGGATGTTTGAGTAAAAGAGCCAGAGGCCATGGCAATAGTCCCAAGAGAGGATGGTGACTTAAATTAAAGATTCAGAATGGTTATGAGGAGGAAAAAAATGGACTCAAGAAGACAGCTACACAATATTACAGGTTTCCCAGCCAGCCCTCCTGCTTGTGGCCCAAGGGGACTCCCCTGTTGAGGAATTGAGCTGGGGTGTTGTGTATTTTAAACGTTGGGAGGAAGGGCAGTGTGGAATCTCCCCTGGTGAGGGGGTAGCTGTTTTTTGTCTTTGTAACATGAGCACGCCTAGGGGTGAGGGAGCCTCTGAGAGGGTGGGGAGGGCTGTAGGTGGGTCCAGCCGGTCAGGGAAGGTGAGGGTTTTCATAGAGCAAAAGGTGCTTTAGGAAAAATGCAGATTTTTGAGAAGCCAATGAAGGGTGAGCTGATTCAGAGTAACCAACTCAATAGGAAAACCTAAAAGGTAAGAGCAGGAGGAAACAGGAAGGAGAGAGCTGCTGGGTGGAACCCAGGCTGGGTGGAACTGAGGTACAGGCTCAGCCGCAGAGCTGAGTGACAGGGCACGAGGCCAGGCAAGCCAGCTAAGCCTGGGGCTTGCGGCTGGGTGGGAGGTCCCGCCGGGGGCGGGGCCATAACCACCTGCATTTATATAGCATTTGACAACTGGAGAACTTGTCCTCATGGGGTCTACTGTAATTTCACAACAGCATGGAAGGGCAGGCAGGGCAGGGGTTACAGCCTCCACCTCCATGTTAGAGGTAAAGAAAGGCTCAAGGAATTCAGGTGACATGTTCAAGGTTACACACCCAGTACATGGCCGAGCTGGAGGGCAAACCTGAGGTACGAGAGTCCAGGCCAGTGCTCTCTCTGCCTCACCATGCTGCCTAAAATCAGCAGGGTGCAGGCCTGGAAGGCCTCACTCCTCCAGGGATGCAGGTGGACAAGAGAGAGAGTGCCTTCTAGCCTGAAGCAGCAGCAGCACGGAGAGGAATCCCAGAAGCTGGGCTATGGAACTCGTGTAGGAGAAGTGCGAGTCATTATGCAGATACAGGGAGAGCTGGTGGAATCAAAGTGTAGGAACACAGTGGGGCCTCTCCAAGGAGGCACAGGAACCTGGACGTGAAGCTGTTAGGAACCCCAAAGACAGTCTCTTTCTCTCTCTCCCAATACCCCATCCCCTAATCTCTCTGCCCCCCACCCCCACCCCAAGGTCCAGCTGTCTCAGGCCTCACCTCTTTCCTTCCTCTGCACATCTGCTTCCCCTGCCGTTTTCTTGGCTTCTATGTGAGTATGTGTGTATGTGGAGGGTATAAATGGGTGTACCCCATGGCTTTAGAGGCCACATCACAGCTCTACCTGTGAATAGACCCGACCATGAACAGAATCTCCTGGGCAATAGGACCCAATAGGCCGAGGGAGAGCAAACACAACAGCTGCCCCTGTGACTCCTAGAACAGGAGGTCACTGTGAGCTGGGGCCTGAGAGCTGGAGTCCTCAGCAGGGCATATAAGAGAGTGATGCTATCCAGAAGAATCAACCTCCCAGGGACTTAAGCGTGACTCACCTGGCCAGGCCTGCTCCTGGCCTCAGGGCCTTTTCACCTGCAGTTTTCACTCTCTGGGAGGTGCTTTTGTCCCTATGGCTCGTTCCCTCAGGTCTTTGCTAAATGTACCTTGTTCTGCGACACCTTTTATGACCTAAAATTGCCCCTGCTCCATTCGGCATTCCTTATCCTCTGCCTCATTTTTTTTCTGTTAAATATCACTATCATTTTGTTTTTTATTTATTTTATTGTCTATTCTCTCCTTCTAGAATGTGAGCTCCACAAAGGCAGAGATTTTCAACTGTTTTGTTTACTTTTGTATACCCAGTGCTAAAGCATACAGTAGGGGCTCAGTGAAGATTTGCCGAATGAACTAATGAATAAGTAAAATATCTCTTGTCTTCCCAAATGTCCTCTCCCGGGAAAAGTCAATGTAAAATGACTGTCTTGAGACTGGTTCCCTGACTGAAAACAACAAGAAAAATTTTGAACCCCAAGATAAACCTTTAGAGAGAAGACATCTTTCCTTTTTTGATTCTTCTGGGTGGCAGAATCAGCTAATGGTTTGGGAATGAAAACAAAGAGACTTCCCAGGTAAAATAAGAATAATTAGAGATGTGGCAAATGCCATGAAATAGAATAAGTGGTGGAATAAGTAGTGAGGGCTGTCATGGGGTGGGGTGCACCAGACCCTTCCAGTGACACCCCATCAGCAAATGCCTGGCCTTTTTATGACTAACACTGGCTTCCCTCAGCCCAGGCTCCTTCCCTTAGTAACACAAAGCATGCTACCAAATGAGGAACTCTTGGCCTGAGATGTCATTGCTCAGATGCCAGGAGCAACCAGGTCAAGATTCGGGCAGGGCCAGGCCTAGGGTGAAGCAAACCAGGTGCCCAGGAATCCAAGTTTAAGGCGGCACCCACTCTGGGATTAGGAACAGTACAGGGCCAGTCCTTGCAGGAACCTGAAAAGCAGAGCCTCCTTTACTCCTGTGCTCATAACGGGATGCTCATTATTAGGGCAGGAATGATGAGGACTTCCTTAAAAAACATGTATTAAAAATTATATTTCTGAATTGCATTGATATAGAGACAAATATAATCCAAGCTGGATTATACTCACTTTTTTAATTCTGATTTTAAAATAAATGAAAACATTTCATGGCCCCTAAAATTGTCCTGGACCCCAGGCACTGTGCTTACTGTGCCTAATGGCTAAGTCGGCCCTGGCGAGGGAGTTGTACAAATCTGAGAGTGAGAGTCCTAAACTTTGTACCCTAGATACCTCCCTTGCCTCTCCCTGGTTCCAGCCCCGGGTGCAGGAATATTCACAGTCCCTAAATTTGCAACCTCCACTGGGTGATTTTATTTCCTTCACTCTCTGTGCTTCAGTATCCTCATGGTTAAATTGGGTATAATCAAGTTAAGAGTTGCTTATCACAATATAAATAGGAGAATGTAACAAAATCACCACATGATCCAGGAACCCCATTCCTAGATAAAACCCAAAAGAATTGAAAGCAGGAACTCAAACAGATACTTGTACACCCATGTTCATAGCATCATTATTCACAATAGCCAAAAGGTAGAAATAATCTAAATGTCCATCAACCAACGAATAGGCAAAATGCAGTACTGTATATGTACAATGGAATATCATTCATCCATAAAAAGGAAGGAAATGCTGATATAGGCTACAACACAGATGAACCTGAAAACATTTTGCTAAGTGAAATAAACCATACACAAAAGGACAAATACTATATGATTCCACTTATATGAATCACCTAGAATAGGCAAATTCATACAGATAGAAAGTAGCTCAGTTTCTGATTGGGATAATGAAAAAGTTCTGGAAATAGAGAGTGATGTTGGTGGCACAATATTATGAATGTATTTAATGTCACTGAATTGGACACTTAAAAATATTGGGTTGTCTGAAAAGTCATGATGTATTTTTTTCTATGTTTTTCATTGCAAAAATGAGTCATGACTTTTCCAACAACCCAATAGTTGAAATGGTACATTTTATATATATTTTACCACAGTCCAAAAAAGGAATATATGCATAAGCACTTTACACAGGGTAAAATGTCATGCAACTGTAAGAAATCATTAGTATCATTATTGATAATTACTGTGTGGCTGTGGCAGACAAGCATTTCAAAGTTCACAGACAGACAGGCGGGCACAGAGCTGCTTCGTGAACACCGCCTACTCCAGCCCAGACCTGTTGCTCACCGCCCACAGACTTAATGACCAAGACAAAGAATGAATGGACAACAGCCAAGATTCTAGAAGCACTAGGTATCATAGCGTGCACTTTCATCCTGGATATCTGTCTTTCTTTGCCCTCCATTAGCATTCCCTTTGGGGGACCAGCGATTCTGGGCTTGGCCAAGAGATCTAAGATAGTCTTGGGGTAGGTGGCATGACGAATGACCTTTGAGAGGCCAGGCTACCTACCAGGCCCTGACAGTGAGCAGTGAGCACTTTGTGCTGAGGTTGGCCGGATCCGATTTCCTGGTTTGTAAAGAAGGTCCTGGTATCTGAAGGAACTAAAAGGGGAGCTCTGGGGGCATTATGACCCGGGACAGGGAGGGACCCATAGGCCTCAGTGTTGGAGTGGCTTCGCTTTCCACTAGTAAACCCTATTGGCCAAGATGAAGTCTTAGAAAATATACAAAGGGGGTGAAGTGGGAGAGGGATCCCCAGGATAGGAAGACACTTCGCAACAAATTCACCACAGGATTTGTCCGTCCAGTACAACTGGGTTCCAGGGACACCCCTCCTCTCAGGGGAGCTTGTGAATTTCATGGAATTTGTAAGCAATCTGTGGTATGTGTGGGGAGAAAGTCTACGGCTTCCATCAGATTCTCAAAAGAGTGTATGATCCCCCATCCCCCTCAAAAAATGCCACCGTTTCTGTGAATTTAAAATGTGATCTTAGAGCTCAGTGTTTAACTTACACCCAGTTTTCAGGGGGTATATTGAATTTTTCAAATGATGTCTTTGGTGCACACATCTAGTCAGAAGAGTGACAATGCTTGGGGTCGGGGGAGACACTGCTCAATCCTTCCACTCTCTTCTCCTAAGTGAAGCAATTGGTTTTTAAACAAGCTTTTACATCTGTGCACAAATGCTCACCCCAAGTGACAGCACATCACCCTGTTGACTCGATTCCTCCTGACGTTTGTACCTGTGTATAAATGACACGCCCACATCACCAGTCAGCCCAGAGCACTGAGCCCATAAAAGCACGACCCTCCATGCCTCACTGATCCCTTTAATAACTCTTTGCAGTCTATTTTAAGCCCCCCCAAACAGATCTTAGGTGATCCGTAGAGACTTTTGTCCAGGCTGGCAAGTGCCGGGCAAAAGCCAGCTTGCAGGGGACCCTGCGTTTTCCTGCACAGGGAGGGGAGGCTGTAAGGAGAAGGGTGAGAACGAATGGGTAATTTACAGGCTCTAAAGAGTGACTCAGACATTCCAATGGGGCTTTTATTTTTCCTTTTTGTTAATGTGTGAATGTAATCGTAGTAATTTTTTCCAACGAGCTGAGTTGATAAACAGTGATTATCCATGGCAGCTTGTGAGCTGGAGCCATCATCCTGAATGAGTCCACAGGCCAGCATTCTTCTCTCCCCCACCCCAACACCTAAGATAACCACTCCAAGCCTGAGGTGAGAAGTTTCCTGGTCCCAGGAAATCTAGCAATGGGGCAGGCTGCCCATCTTAGAGGAGGCTACCTGGGAAGGGTGGCCATAGAAGGCCATTGGAAGCTTGTGAGCTCAGGTCTGACCTCCAGCCCCACCTGACACGCCTTTGTTACCAGGGATAAAGGAAAAGCAGATAAATGGCTTGTTCTGCATCAGACAGATGGTTATCAAGAAAGGGACAGAAGACATAATATTTGGTGAGCACCTCCTGTGGGCCAGAAGCTCAGCTAATGGACCCCTTTCATGTGCACCATTTCATGGGACTCTCACAGCAGCAAAGAATTGTTTAAACCTGAATGCATACTAGATGCCAGACATTATATACATATCTCTGATCTTTGCAATAATTACCCTACTCAGTTATTACCATCTCCCTCCAATTTACAGACAAGGAAACTGAAACACAGAGAATTAGGTCATATGGGCAGTGATTGAGTGCTGGGGAAATTGGGATTTGAGCCCAGATCCAACTCTAAAATCCATCCTTTTGTCACTGTACAAGGCTGCTCCCCATCTGAGAGCTGGCCTTGCTGGCCCATCATGGCCCTGTATGCCCAGCTGTGGCAATGTGGGAGCACCTCCCAAAGCGTTCATGAAGTGCAGCTGCTCACGGTTCCCTCCCACCAACCACAGAGACCCAGACTCCCACGAGAACCTGCTTTTCTCCTCACTGGCCCTGGTTCACGGACCTGCTAGGGAATGACAATGGGCAGGACTAGCTGGGGAGTCCACTGGGTGGCATTGCTATCTTCTGTCATTTCTCCTGCCGGAGGGGAAAGGATGGGAGGGCAGTTCCTTAAATTGGTATCACAATGCCAGGGACATAACCCTCATCTCCGTGGAGAAATTCTCTTTGGTGGCAGGACTATTGGGGGACCCTCAGGCCAGGACCCCATCACCCCAAATTAGCTGATGGTGTTTTGGGGGGAGGCTGTTTAAGGGCTTTCTAGCTGTATGGCTCTCTCTAACCCTCTTGATGAGAAGCCCTGTCATTGCAGTGGAGCCAAGCTAGTGTGGGCAGTAACAGTGAGAGGTGGAAGGAGCAGGTGTTTGGGAAAGAAGTTTTCCCAAATACATAGATATATGTAAACAGAATGCCTGTTTTCAAAGTAATATTAAAATTTCAGAGTGAGAGGTGGCTTTACAGTTTATCGGCTTCAAATAATAATATATCTGCTACATTTTACAGATAAGAGAACTGACATCCTGAGAAGTTAAGTGGCTTGGCCTAAGGTTGCACAACTAGTTCAGATGACTAAGTGAGCCTACTTTCTTCAATTTGAGCATTAAATTCTTTCCACTATTCATTACTGTATTTAATTGAGAAATCAGTAGGCATTTTACTAGATGTCATCCACATTTGTCTTTTGTATTTTCTCTAACTTTCATGGTTAAATTAAAAGTTTTAAGAAAATAAGATCTTGGATTCTCTTAAATGAAATACTTAAATACACTGCTTTCACTGTATCTGAAACCTAATCTTTATGTTAGTAAGTAGATATAACTATGACTATATATGTTGGTTTATATTTCACCACTTTATGTTAAAAAAGAATGTATTAGAGTGCTTACCGTTTTGTTTTGTTTTGTTTTATTCACGCACTATGAAGGTTTGACTGGGCCAAGCAAGGTATCAGGGGACTCAGACATGAACAGGAAGTCTGAGGCAGAGATTAGAAAAGTGGCCGGACCTTCGTCTACTGAAGTTTGTGCTAAAGACTGGGTGAGGTTTGGACCTCCATGGTCAATTTTTAATTAGATCCAAATGCTTAATACAACTTTAAACAGAGATGGGTAAGGAGGGGCACGTGATTTAGTCAGAAGAGCCTTGGTGCCTTGGATTTAAAACTGGCAGCAGCACGGTGGGCCTCTGAGCTGCTGTTTCTCATCATTAAAATGGGGTTACCACTCCTCAAAGTTGTTTTTTGGGGGGAGGTCTGGGGATAGTTCAGGAGTCACTTTAATATTAATTCTACTGAAGTTACTAATTTTTTTCTTTCTGGCTGCTTTTAGGATTTCCTCTTTGTCTTAGGTTTTCTATATTTTAATTTGTTGTGTCAGGTATATATTTCTCTTTATCTTTTTGAGGAGATTCAGCAGCCTTCTCAAATCTATGGAGTGTTGTATTTAATCACTTACGACAAATTCTCATGCATTTTCTTGTTAACTATTATATCCCTTTCATTTTCTTTCCCGTTTGGAAGCCCCAGCGAATGTATATTAGAGAGTCTTTCTCTGCTCTCTATGTCTATACTCACTGTTTTTATATTTTTAACCCCTTTATTTCTCCACCCTCAAAGTTAATGATAATACCTGGTGCATAGAAAGCGCATGATAAATCATTGTACCCTTTCCTAGTAAACATGGGTAAATATGTAATTATTTGGGTGAGTGGTTGAGCCTTATGTTTAAGAGACAATGTGAAAGATAAATTATTGCAAAATATACTTATATGAAGAATTGGGGGGGCACAAGGAAAGGGGCAGAATGGTCCTTTGCATCTTTGTTCCTCAAGGTGTATTTCCTGGACCTCACTGGTAGCATTGGTATCTCCAGGCAGCTTTTCAGAAGTGCAGAATCTCAGGCCACATTCCGGACCCACTGGAATAGATTCTGCATTTGTGACAAGAGCCCCAAAAGATTCATATGTAAAGTTGGAGAAGCGCTTCTGCTTTCCAAACTTGGCTAAGAACATTGGAACCTCCTGAGAAGTTTCAAAAACTACTGGTGGGTCTCCCTCCCAGAAACGCTGATTTCCTTGGTGTGGGATGAGGCCTGGGCACTGAGATTTCTTTGAAGCTTGCCTGTGATTCTGATGTGCAGCCAGTGTTGAGAAGCAGCTCTGCAGGCCCGTAGTTTCAGGCTCCAAGGGGCATCTGGTGGGTGAGGAAGAGAAGATGCTTGAGTCGCCTTTCCCAGGCCAACCCTCCTGGCCAGAGAGTCAGCCTTGGCTGTTGCCCCACGGAGGCATCAGGGCTTAACGGAAGGGCGTAACCCTGGGATCCTGGGTTCTAATTCTACCTCCTGAACAGGCTGCGTTCCTGACCCCAGTCACTGCTGGTCAAATAACTGGGCTGAACTGTGCCTCTCTGAATCCTGGAAATGAAGATTTAGGATTCAAATGAGTCTCACTTGAAAATGAGGCTGTTGATTCCTTCCAGCCATGAGGTCTAATGTTTCCCTACATTCTCTATCCTTCTGTTTCATGATCTTGCTGAAGTGGGCTTCTCCCAACGGGCTGTCAACACAGCAGCTTCGGGCAGAGCAGGTGATTCCTAAGTGGTAGAGGGCATGCTTCCATTTATATGAAGGTAACAGAGCAGTGTCACCCTTTGGAGGAGTAATTGACAGTGAAAGCACACTCGGAAGCCTCCTGGGGGTGATAACAGTCTATATCTAGCCCTGGGCGGTGGTTTTATGGGTGTATAAGCCTTCAGTGGGCTACTTACATGGGACTTGAGCTCTTTATGTAAAGTATGCCTCAATTAAAAACACAGAGCAAGTAGTGCTCTACCAGCACCCAGGAGAATGAAAAGTTCAAATCACTTGACACCAGGAGACTTTGGCTAGCTGGGGAGCTAAAGCAGTAAATGGGTAGAAGGGGAGAGAGTGAGAGCCAGAGAGAGAGAGAGAGAGAGAGAGAGAGAGAGAGAGAGAGAGAGAGAGAGAGAGAGAGAGAGAGAGAGAGAGACTGACTCAGACAGACATGTATGGACAGAGATGGGCAAACAGGCAAAGAAGGGGCTTATGGGAATAATTTGACCCAAATTCTAGGCAGTTGAATTAGTCGTAGGTAAAAAGAGCAGGGGGGCTTCCCATGACTCCCAGTTTTAGCACCAAAAGTCTGGGGAATGTCTGAGGCCAAAGCAGTGGGGACTGCTTATCACCATGATCCCAGGCCAGGGACTGAGGCTGGTAGGGCAATGGAGCAGGCTCAGGGAGAGGCCATTCTACCCAGGGACCCCCCCGCCCCCCGAACTGTCAATGGGTTAAGTAGATGGGCTCTTGCCTCTTGGGCCAGAAGTGGCTGTGTGTTCACCAAGTCTGAAATGAGGTAGTGGCTGCCTGTTTTGTGGCCGTCCCAGGTATTCCCCAATTACGTCTACCTGTCCAATCTCCGTCTGCACAGCACCCGCCAGGTCAGTGTGCAGTTGTTTATTTGCTTCTGGGTTTTTTGTCTTGGCTTGGAGCCCCTTGCTTTTGCACACTTTACTCCAGCTCTGCTCAGGCCCCAGCACCAGTAGTGCCTGACAGAGCAATCTTTTTGGGCCATGGATCTTTTCAATACCTTGAAGGAATTTTAATCTTCTTCTCAGAACTGTGCTTTAAATGTATAAAATAAAATGCAGAGGGTTGCAAAGAATATCAGTTATGATGGGGTACAGCTATCAAAAGATTTTGTAAGAACACACTCTGATAAAGTCATAAGTGCCCTCCTTTATTAATGCTTTACCTAACACAGTCCTGCAGCAGTTGTGATGTGGAGGTAGCTATGACTCTGAATGGCAATTCATGACACCTGCCAGTGCATTGAGACGATGAAAATCCATGTGATTGCTACTGGCGATAATCACAGGTACTGCTGACAATCACAGGTACTACTGACACTACTGTGGTTTGTTCCCTACATTCCTAATAGCAGGAAATGCTAAATGTCACTTAGTAGTTAATGAAAATATAGATGTGATTTTTGCCCAACCAGAAGCACACACACTCCTCAATTGAACCCGGGTGCCAGGTTAAAAAATGCTGTGTAAGCGAATGAAAGATGATATGTGTGTATTGCAAACTGGAGGTGTTCTTGTGAATACGGTGATTTCTGGAGGGGTGTGGGTGCTTCTGAGATAGGCAGGGGGTGCTGAGAAGCAGGCTAACACCAGATTACTAGCCAGCAAACTGGGAGGCCAGAAGCAAACAGGGTACCCCAGTCTCTATTTCCAGAGCTGGCTGCTGATCCTCACCATGCTTTGCTGTGGTAAGAATAATACTTAGCATGATCCAGTGTAAGGGAGGATGGCTGGCTGGCAGAGCTCAGGCACTGAGGGGAACCAGGGAGCCTGTGTCTTCCTCCTGGAAAGGGGCTTTTGGGGGGCAGCTGGGGGTGCTTTGGGGTCAGCCCAGGGTCAGTAGCCAAAGGAGAGAGCCTTTGAGGGCTACTGTGGAGACCTCCATCCTCACAGTGCCCTGAACATCCCCATGTGAGACAAGCTTCGGGTAGGTCCTCCTGGGACCCTCTTTTAAGATGAAAGTCCACCTGGGAGAGGTGATGCATTCAGAACTTAAGGTCTTAGCATGAATGATTTTTCATATCCCCCTGTGCAAGAGAGCAGAAGAGCAGACACCCTGGGGGCAAGAGGCCCCATTCCTGGCACCAGCCCTAATGGCCTCCAGGTAAAAACTGCCCTCTAACTAGCAATCAGGAAATCAAGGCATAGCACAGCACCAAGCAGCATGACCGCAGCCATAGCCTGCTGACATTTCAGCCCTCCGAACAGCATAGCCCCTGCCCCTGCATGGCAGAGCTGCAGACCCCTGGGTTATTTTTATCTAATGGCACTATTGTTGGTTGTCTGGTGCTGCTATGGTGGGTTCCAGCAGCGGTGAGCTTGCAGCCAGGATTTCCTGTCAGCTTCCTCCTCCTCCCTCGTGCAAGGTTCCCTCCCTCCTGTGCTCATGAGGCAATCCACAGCTGCCTGGAGGCTAACCCTGGCCTTGGGGGAGACCACCCCCCCACACACACACATTGGCCACCCAGGCTCTGCCCTTGGCCGCTGCAGCCCCGTTTCCTCTGCAGAGATGGGTATAAAGCTACTTTTTCTAGTTGCCTCCCCAACCCCACAGCTCTTTATAGTAAAAACACTGCTTTCTAGAAAGCTAGATTCACCAGTGGCTCTCAAACTATTTTGACTGTGATCTATAAAAAAAAAAAAAAAAAAAAAAAAATCCTGTTTTTTATGACCCAGTACACACATCCATACATATGTAGGAATGAAACAAAGGTTTCAGGGACTAACACATAATCTTCCCATGTCTGCTGCACTCCGATTTTTTTCCCTGTTCTATTTTAGTCTTTTCTATTTGTTTTCTTCCTTTTAAAAATTCTAGTTGCAACCCACAAATAAGTAAATTTCACAACCCAGCAAATACTCACGGTTCATCAGCAAGTACTCATGGTTCATTTTGAAAAATACTGTACCAGACACATCTTCCTAGAGGGTTTTCTCTTTTCTGACTGAAGGAAGGGTGCTAGAGTTTTGAGAGGCCTCTGAACTAGGCAGGCACTGCCCTGGTTTTGGAGTTACATCCATTTTATAGAAAGAAATGTTAAAGCTCAGACAGGCTGAGTAGCTTGCCCATGAAATCAGCCATGGTGGGAGTATTTATACTACAGAAACTGGCAAATGCTACAAACCAGAGCTTGCTTTTTTTTTTTTCTTTTTCTTTCTTTCTTTTTTTTTTTTTGTGCCCCTTGGAGAGCCAGCTGTTACACATTTACCAGCCCTTTCTTGTTCCAAAGTTGGTATATTCTGAAACCCTCTGACTTCAGCTTCCTCATCTGTAAAAAAACATTTAAAATGCCAACTTCATGGAAAAAAATTATATTCACTGAGTCCATTCTGGTAAGTAAGAGGGACAATGACTAGAAGGAAACAAAAATGCAAATAATTGGTTGCTACTGAGATGGGATTTGAAAGATGAAGTCCCCAAATTTCATCATCTTGTATGATTTCCATCATTGCTAAATGTAGTTTGTGCAAAAAACAAAAAATCCTGTACATGAAAAACCACACTTTGCCAAACTGTTGTGAATTTTTAAAAATGAATGTAAACCTATTGCTCAGTGCTTCATAAATGGTAGCTAATATTCGAAAAAAGTGAATTCATTTTTTAAATTTTTTTTTATTGGGGATGGCAGAGGAAGTATTGCAAATGAATTGCATTTCAGAGAAGGACCTTCTACAGAGGTAAATGGAAAGAAGGAAGTATTGCGAGGAATATTCTGATTCGTAGACCATCCCAATAAACACATCACACATCAATTACTAATTTTCAAAATTCTAGAATAAGGGCTTTACAGCCTCAAATTTATCCAGTCCCAGTGCAGTAGTTCTCCCTTCATCTGACAGACACCTTTGCCTAGTGACACCCAGAGAAGAAGCTGAGCTTTAGGAAAACGTGGGCCACCAGCTGCTGGAAAGTGGCCTCAGCCTGCCTGGAGCCCCCACCCCCTCACTGCCACTCTGCTGTCTGAAGTCACTCAGGAAAAGTCCATATCATCATCACCATCATCAGCAACATCATCAACGTTATAACAATGGCTGTCTTCATTTCCTATTGTGTCTGTGACAAATTACTGTAAATGTAGTGACTTAAAACAACATAAATTGATTATCTTACCGTTCTGGAAGTTAGAAGTCTGAAATGGGGTCACTGGGATAAAATCAAGGTGTTTTCAGGGCTGCGTCCCTTCTGGGGCTTTAGGGAGGATTGTTTCCTTGCATTTCCCAGCTTCTAGGGGTGCCTGCATTCTTTGGCTGGTAGCCCCTTCCTCCATTTTCAAAGCCAGCAGCATTTCATCTTTAAATCCCTCTGACTCTGACCCTCACTCTCCTGCCTCCTCCCGCCTTTCATTATAAAAACACTTATTATATTGGGCTCACCTGGATAATCCAGGCTCTGCACAAGCCAAGGTCAGCAGATTAGCAACCTTAATTCCACCTGCAACCTTAATTCTCACTTGCTATGTAACAAATATTCACACCTTGCTGAGACTAGGACATGGGCATCTTGGGGAGTAGGGAGCATTATTCTGCCTATCACAATGGCTAACGTTTCTTGAGCACTTTCTATGTGCCTGGTATGGTTCTAAGCATATTACTGGTAACAACGCATTTACACCTCACCACAGCTCTATAAGGTAGGTACTCATTTAACAGATGAGGAAAGTGAGATATAAAGAAAAGTAACTTTTTCAAGTAACTCGCACACAATTAGTAAGGGGCAGGACTGATCTCAGAGCTCATTCTGTTAGCCACAATCACCCTTCAGTAATTGGAGGACAGA
This sequence comes from Aselliscus stoliczkanus, assembly GCA_033961575.1. Taxonomy (NCBI): domain Eukaryota; kingdom Metazoa; phylum Chordata; class Mammalia; order Chiroptera; family Hipposideridae; genus Aselliscus; species Aselliscus stoliczkanus. The sequence continues at coordinate 48,513,840 of CM066730.1, read as the reverse complement.
TGTACAAACAGAACTCTACCTGATTTAACCCTTCTTTGATGACCCAGAAGCCCCTTCCGGATGTGACAGTGCCTCAGGTCCTTCAATGCTGAATGCCATGTGTCAGGAGTCAGACAACTTTGGATGGACTAACCAATAGACTTCCAGGGGCTGGGGTGTCTGATGAGCCGGCTTCCTTCCCCAGGGGGCTTCTCATGGTGGGCAATAGTGATTCTCTGTGCCATCTGACCACAGCTACTCCTATTTCTTTGCATTCCAGCTATGCAAGCTCCAGAGATATTGCCCAAAAAGGTCACGTAATTTCTACTGCAGAGCTTTGCACTGGGTTTCACCTCAGCCTGAAATCTCTCCCCAGTCTACACAAAGCTCAACCATCACTTCAGACAGGTCTCTGCCCAAGGATTACCTCTTTAAAAATGGAGCCAGGCATCAGGCCCACCTTGTTGGGAGATATCCTCTTCTCTCTCCAATATTTTGGAGGGCAGAAGGCATTAAAATTCCTTTCTTCTCCCTGCTCTCCACCCCGCCAGCCTCCTGCAGTGATGAACAAAAGGGGCAGACTAAGGGAGTAATGTCTGCAGGTGGGGAGGTGTCTTCACCTTGAAGCTCCTCTTGACTCTGGTATGCACACAGGACCCAGAGCAACAAGCAGGAAAGAGAAGGCAGGAGCTAGTTCCATAGATACTAGATCTTCAAGGGAAAGAGAAGAAACCCTGCCTTGTGGGGCACCTACTGAGTGTTCCATCTTCACACCTGAGCAGGAGGTACTAGTCTTATCTGTTTCATAAAGAACACTGAGGATCCTGGACATTAAGAAATTGGCCCCAAATCACCCATGGAGGGGCAAAGCAGGACTTGATTGTAAGTCAGCCTAAATGACATGGCCAAGTGCACCAGTTGTCACCCAATGCTCCACCTTTAGGGAGAGAGGAGGTGGCTTGGGGTGCAATTGGAACAGTATTAAAGCAATTGCCTAACCAGGAAAAAGGAAATTTTTTTTTCTATTTTTTTTTTTTTTTTTTTGAGGGCAGTGTCACTGGCCCTCATATGTGGGACCGAACCGGGGCCGCTGGCTTCCCAAGCCAGCGCTTAACCACTGTGCCACTCGGCGGGCCTGAAATTTTTTTCTAAATGAATAACGACTCTATTTAGAAAATCACATGGAAACAATGGGAGACAGAAGGAAGACTCATGTTTTCATCCCCAGGGGCTTCTTGCAAATGGATATCCAATTGTTCCAGCACCATTTGTTGAAAAGAATATCCTTTCTCCACTGAGTTGTCTTGGCACCTTTGTCAAAAATCAATTGACCGTATATGCGTGGATTTATTTTTGGACTCTGTATTCTGTTCCATGGATCTATTTGTGTATCTTGATGTGAAGACTACAGTTTTGATTACTGTAGTTTTGTAATAAGGTTTGAAATTGAGTTATTTGTTCTTTTTCAAACTTCATTCTTTTTCAAAGTTGTTTTGACTATTCTAGGTCCTTTGCATTTACGTATGAATTTCAAAATCAGATTATCAGTTTCTACTGATAATCTACTTGCTGGGATTTTGATTGTGTTAAATCTATAGACCAGTTTAAAGAGACTGACATCTTAACATCATGTCTGCAGATCCATGAACATGGTATACCTCTCTGTAGGTCTTATTTCTCTCAGCAGTGTTTTAGTTTTTCACTGAAGAGGTTTTGCATTTCTTTTGTCAGATTTATCCCTTAATAGTTTATATTTTTTGATGCAAATGTAAGTGGTATTTTAAATTTCAATTTCCAATTGTTTATCGCTATGACATAGAAATATAATCCAATTTTGTACATTGATCTTAGATCCTGTGACCATGCCAAACTCACATATCAGTTCTAATAGCTTTTTTAGATAGATTTCATAGGATTTTCAACATAAATGATGTTATTTATCTGTTAATAAAGACAGTTTGCTAAGGGACTATTTTCAAGTACCCTGGGTTCTAATTCAAGGACAATAGGCTATTGGAGGAAAATAAAGGGACAATCCAAACTGAGGATAGTCAAGGCCTGCAAGTTATCCTCAGGGCAGCAGATCCATAGTTCTAATGGCTTTACTTAGGCTAATGTTAAAATAGATTGATATTCTATTAATACTGAGGACACTTTCAGCACAGATCAGTGGATTATCTATACTCATAATGGTCAAGAGCCAGATGTAGGCTGGGTGAAGACAAACATATCTAACCTCAAGTTAAAAAGATGTCCCAAAACCCCTTGCACAAAACACCACTTTCATTCTGACCTCCATGAAGCCTCCTTCCTGGTCTCTGGGCCTTTCATCTTGCCCCCTCCCATCCTATTTCCATTGGGCCTTGTGGAAAAATGCAAAATACTGTTCTAGGGCCTGTACTTAGAATCAAATCCAAACTCTTCACTCAGGCCTAAGCAGCCCTCCTTGCACTATTTCCTCCTGCCCACCTCCACTAATCCAGCTCATTCCAAGCCTTCTCTCTGCCAGCACTCTTTCCATGCACCTAGCCCCACCTCCTCCACTGTCACTTCTTCAGATGCCCCTCCTGACCCCTTCAACAGATATTCACTCTAAGAGCACACTATTTTCCTTTTCCCTGCCCTGCACTCACCATATTTGTCATTTAATTTTACACTACAGCAGTGCATTCAGGGCTGAGGCCACTGCTATTTTGTTTACCCCAACCTCTTAACAATGCCTGATAAGTGGAAAGAAGTCAATAAATGCTCTGGGTGGGTGCTGGCACTCTCTTCAGCTACATACACACCCTTCCACTCACCCTCAGTCTTTGTGAACAAACTTGCAATGGATCTTGGGTATTTTTCTTCCCTTAGAAAGATGGTTTAAAACCATGGCTGTGTGTTAAAATCTCCTCGGCAATTCTAAAAATATTAATGCTTCGACCCTCACCCTGCACCCATCGAAATCTAGTTCTTGGGGTGTAGGACTCAGGTATCTGCATATATTGGAAAGGTCTCTCGGTGATTCTGATGTGCATCCAGAGTTGAGAACCACTGACATTGAAGAAAAGTCTGCTTTTATCCAGCCAAGTTACTAAAAAAAAAACAAAAAAACAAAAAAACACATGGAAAGGCTCACCCCAGAAGGGTCAGCAGGTGAGGTATGTAAGGAACCTCATGTGAGGCTCTCCGTAACCCAGTCTCCTATGAGAGTTACATCTCGGTTTTATTCACACTCTCCCTTCTAATGGAGCAGGAAGAAAGAAGGAAACCAGACGAGAGTGGAAAGCATTTTCAAACTTTATTTACAACTGTCACAGTGACAAAAAGTAGTTTGGAAAAAAAAAAAATGCTAGATTCTCCCTGAGCCTCAAAAAAGAACAGATAGAAGTTACAGGAGGTTCATCTTACAACAGGCATTATTACTGAAATACTAGGGAATTTTTTTTTCCAATACAATCAGTTAGAAATACACACAAGATACTTTAAAAAAAAAAAAAAGAAAGAAAGAAAGAGAGGAGGCCAGAAAGGAGGCTCAGCCACTTGTCCAAGAGCAGCTGGGTCCCCCCAGCAGGCTCACTACTGAGGGTCCTGACTTTAGCTGGTCAGCCTCTGGCCTGCTCAGACTCCAAACGGTCATACAACGGGGTCTAGCGACCAGCAAAAATAATAAACCACCCCCATAAACACACAAATACACAAAATAGATCTGTTATGCAGTTTACAAGCACGTTCCCATCACACGGACAGATGATACAGGGAAGCAAATGAGAGGGGGGACACGGAAACACAGGATTTTAAAAGGCAAGACCCCATCCACAAGGGAGGCACAGGATGAGAAATGCTGCTGTGAGGGAATGAGAGTCAGGAGGAAAGGCCCTCAGCAGCCAAAACAGAAGGAAAGGGAGGACATGAGAGAAACACTCAGCAGTGCAGGCTTCAGGCCTCTCCCACCTCCTCGAGGAGCTGGAAGAAGTTATTGCCATCGGTGTGTATAACACGAGCAGACAACACAGAGGAAGGCAGCAGTGGGGGAGAAGAGAGGGAATGGGGAGCATCAACTTCCCAAAACCAAATCCTGCGCATGTGTCAGCAGCACACCCTGGTCCTCCTGCCCAACGTTCCCCAGAACCACACTGACCTTGAGGTATTAAATACAACTCTACGCAAGTGCAAAACCAGGGTCAACCTGAGGGGACACATGGGTGCCTTGGGTGACCCAGGTCAGCCCCAGGGAGGCTCTCAAACCCACCTCTGGGTGGCATGGTCTGCTCTGAGATGGAGATGGTTTGAAGAGTTTGTCCTGCAACCCGCTGCTCCTGGTGGTTCTGAACTATGACAAGAAGCTCTAAGTCCAAGGCTAACTTTTTTATGTAACTGTGCCCTTGCAGGGGACAGGTGGGAGGGGGAGGGGTAAGGACTGCCGTCCCATGCCCCCTCACCATGCGGTCCTCCCACCTGCACCCAGGAACACACAGGGCGAAGCCAGGAATCTCATGACACCCTTTGGTTTTAAACTTGATCCCCAGGCTGTTGTGTAAGAGCCTCCTCACCCCCATCTAATAATTCCCAGGCTTTGCCGGCTCTTGGGACCTGCACTGAAGCTCACCTCCCCACAAGAAACAGAGAAAGCCTCCTCTGGTCTCCACTCAGCTCTCACCAGAAAAACAGGCCAAGAGCCCACATGGGAGTGGGTACCGTGGCTGGTCAGGCTGGCTGGAACCCATTGCATGGCTGTGCCCGGGGCGAGGGTCGGGGGTTCGTAAGGAGAAGGAAGAGCCAGCCAAGGCTTGCCTGCCTGCTCTGCTAAGACTGAAAGCAAGTCTGGGAGGAGCAATTGGGAAGGAACCAATTGGTGTCTAAGTGTCCACCTCGGTCCTCCAAGAGCAGGAGGTATTCTCACTACTCCCCAAAGGGCTAGGGGCAAAAGGGAGAAAATCAGGGGAAAGCAGCTCAAAAAGCCTGCCTCTAAAAAACCCCTCCAGATTACTGCTGTTATGTGAACCTGCCATAGCCGACAGCAGAGGGTCCATGGAGAAGGAATGGGAGACCTTTTCCTTTCCCGAGCATCTCTTCCAGCTGGCTTTGCAGGCAGCCAGCTTCTACTGCTCTCCTTTACCTGCCTCCCCTGAAACAGACAATACACCTGGAATAAAAGCAAAGGCTAGCGGTGGGTGAAACCCGGGAGAGAGATGAAGACTTTGTTGTCTGATGCCCCAGCAAGCCAGTGAATGCTCAGAGTAGTACTTCCTGGCTGTGCTTCTCTGCTCAATGTTTTCTTTAAAACGTGTATTTTCTCTTTCATCTCATGTCTGTTACCTCAAATGTTCCTTGTTCGCTGCGCACATTCCCCCCACCCCACCCCGCAAGCCCACTGGAATCCCACCACTGCCTCTAGTTGCTTGAGTTCAGATAATGATCTCCAAAGACGTACAGCTTCCCGCACCCCCCCCACCCCCGCTCCAAGCAGCTTCCTTTCTCAGAAGGCCTTGCGAAGTGTCGCAGAGGGCTCCACTGCCGACACAGTTCAAAAAAAGAAAAGAAAAGAAAAGAAGACCAACTCAGTGATTTGCAGGTGCAAAAACGAAAGCCATCATCTGGCATTTCAGAACAATTGTGGCTCACTCTCTTCTTCCATCATAATGGGAAAGAACTCAGTTCAGGTACAGATGCCATCTGGTGTGACCTGGTAGGCGTCAGCGGGGCCTCTACTGTTCCTTGTTCTCTTGCACTGTCTCTTCACAGTTGTCCTGCTCATCCTCCTGGACCAGGAACTCCTCGGGGGGCCATCGGAGCTCACCACTCTCCACCTCCCCCTCTGTGGGCTCCACCACTATGGAAGGCAGGCGGTCCTTCAGTTTGCAGCAGCGGTCGAAATCTGACGGGTCGGGGAAGATCTGAAATCAAAGCAGAGCGAGCACCCGGTCACATACAGGTCTGAAAAAAGAAATGCCATTCCTTCATTTCACACACACATGCAGGACTGAGCATATATGTCCTGGACTGTGCTACTTCTGGGGATACTGGTTAAGGGTATAAGGCAGGAGCCAGGGAGCAAATCTGGGGCAACATGGGAAACCCTCCCTCAGGGCAGTGCCACCAAGTCTAAAAGGTAGGGTGGCTCTGTTTGCACTTTTTGTTTCATTTTATTTTCAGAGAAAACAATTCAAAACCACGTCATCCATAGTAAGTCACATCTCTATTTGCAGCAAGTATTTAACTGCAGCAGTCCAAAGCATAGCCTGGAAATGGGGGCTGCAAGGAGATTCAGACCTTCGTGTTTGACCCCCCGTGCCCCAATCCCACCTGCCCTTCCAGTAGATGGATCCTCATCTCAGTGCAACTGTAAAGGCCAAATAAGGGTTGAGGATGGCCCCCCATCACAGGCAAGCTGGGAACAAAATCCCAGGCTCCTTTTTCACCTGTAAACAACTCTTGACTCCTTGACAGCTCTCCATCTGAGTTACTTCTCTTTCCAGAGTCCTATCAATGAGGCGCATTTTTCCATGCCTACTGTGTCCTGCCCAGAGGCTATAAAGTCAAGGGCCACGTCTGGCTCTGTGGATTCCCTTTGCCCACACTGCCCTGGGACTACAGCTGACCCAATTCTTTGCCCAGAAGCTTCAGTACTTAATTCAATGGGCTGCTGGTCCCTTGCCATTCACAGCGCTCGGTGACGCACCGAGCGCTGTCTGGGACACTGGGGCTCACAGAATCACAGGGCACCTTCCAGGCCATTTCTTCTAACCTCTCTATTTGATAGATGAGTAAGCTGAGGCCCAGAGAGGTCAGGAGACTTGCTCGAGGTCACACAGCTTGTTAATGGCGAAAGAAAGGAAAGCAAAACCTGGAGTGGGTGGAGACGTACATTTGAAGAGATCCTGGGGAGTGCCCATACCTGGCTGAGACCTAGGCAAGCCCTCAGCAGCACACAGCTGTTTCCAGAGGTAGAAGTGCTCTCCTAGAAACTTCAGTGGTGCTATGAGGGTGCCTCATCTTACTGTACCCCACCTCCAAGCAGTGCTGTCCCAGTCAAGTCACTGACCATGTCACAGGTCACGTGGGGCTTCTGGGAATGATGGGCCTCAACAAAACCTCCCCAATCCCTGCAAACCAGTGATTATTAACCACTTATCCAATAAAGCCCTATTGCTGGGGATTAAGTCTTAAGCCAGCTGCACAACCAGGCATCATTAAAGACTTAATAAGATTTATAAAAAGTACCATAATGGCAGCCAGGAGGAAAATAAGGCAGGGGAGAGGCTTAGGTGAGGGGGGATGAAAGAAGGCATGGGGAAGGTTGACCCCCACTGTGGGCTTTCTCTTCCTGATGTGGCCAGTCCTACAGCTCTGCCCTTGGACTGTGCTGTGCACACAGACCCACATGTACCGAGCAGGGAGAGGGCCAAGTGGCCTCATGGGCCCCTCCCCATGACTCCACGTGGAGCTGGAGCTCTGCTCTGCAGGTGACAAAACAAGGTGTCCTTCCAAGCACGAGCTTTGGAAGTGAGCAAGGGGATCCCCAATGAGTGCAAAGCATGCTACAGTTGACAAAGCTCTTTCCGACAGCAGCTCCATTAGGCCTCACCACCCTCTAGCAGCAGTGAGACTCTGAGGCTCTGAGAGTCACACGGAGGAGTCAGGATTCAAACCTAGATCTGCTGTTTCTAGTGCCTGTGCCTTTTGAAAAATGAACGGACACTACTCCCATTTCACAGATAGAAAACTGACCAAGGAGAGTGGGCCAGACTCTGGGCTTTAACTACCCATTCAGCTGCTGGAGGCCCCGGGACGCTCTGGGCAGCCAGGTCCAGAAGCTGAGCGTGCCAGTCTGAACATCTGTTCTAAACCTTCAGCACCTGAGACAGAGCTGTGACATTATCAAGAGGAGATGGACACCTGACTCAGGACAGGCCTGGGCCCTGCCTCTACCCTCTGACCTCAAGCCCGGGGCTGTGCCGACCCTGTGACTCCCCAGCTGAATGAGGTGCCAGCTGGATTCTAACTACGATCACCCAAACTGAGGAAGAGTGAAAGGGACAACAACCAGCAAGGCCAACAGGAGGAGGAAGATAAGGGTGGGGAGCACGGAATTTTGTTTTAAGCTGGAAATAGATCTTTCAATCAAGTGAGGGGCGAATGTTAAGATAACGATGATGACGGAAGATATGCCAAGCATATTTGTTGAGCAGAATCTCCATCTTCACAATAATCCTATGAAGTGTGTAGTGGTATGATCTCTATTTATTTTACAGACAAAGAAACACAGAGAGGGCAAGTGACTTACTCAAGGCCACAAAGCTAGGAAGTGGTTGGTTGGGGACCCAAACCCAGCCTTAAAGGACTTTAAGTGAGGTGTTCATTTGATAACACATTGTGTCAAGCCACAGACTGCGGATTCTCACTATGTCCTTGACATCGCTTATGTAACCCCAACCAAGTCCTCTCAACCACTGGTGCCTCAGTTTCTCCTTTTGAGAAGCACAGTGACCTTCTTATCTCACAAAATGGGTACAAGTTCTTGGCAAATACAAATGATGATAAAATGCTTTGAGGACATACGCTCAATTTAAATTGGAATGCCCTTTTTGGAGCCATTTCAACAGGACTATGGTAAATATTCAATCTCCAAGCAAGAGGCAGCAATACTAGCACAGTAGTTAAAATAAAACAATGCCTTTCATACCAAGAGCTGCACGATTAAGTCTTTTAAGTCCTTGGGGGAAGTCTGAGCATTGAACTTCTGATTCTGCATCATTGCCAGAGAACTTTGCTCCCTGAATTGCTCAAAGCAGGCGCCATCCAAAAAAAATTTTTTTCTTACAAAGCTTGTTAATTACATTTTTAAAAAATCACTATAATAATCTAACGCTTCCACCAGAGATTTTACTTTATTATCAGATAATACCAATTTATGCCTCTGAAAATTGTAGCTCTCTCCAAAGACAAACAAAAGGCACCCAGAAGCACACAGTGTCTCATTTCCTTACACACAGACAGAAAGCCTTGAAAAGTATTGCTGAGTATTTTGCCAGCACAATCTTATCTACGACAGCTGCTTAAGAGGCTGACCCTACGGAGGTCAAGATTTTTCCACTAAGTCATGCTTTTTAATCATCCAGGCAGCAGAAAAATGAGAGGTTGCAACTGTAATTTGACAGGGTGGGGAAGGCAGTGGAAAAAAGGACTCAAGTCAGACTTGCCAAGCACATGACAGGTAGGGAGAGGCAGCAGGCCAGATCGGCGTGCTGTTTGCCTGCAGGAACTGGCAGGGGATAAAGAACTGCCCCGTTCCAAAAAGAAACTGCTTCTGGTTCGACCTCTTACCCCAAAGTGCCCCTTCTCTCTGGACAAGAAAAAGGCAAAAAACCCACAAAAGAAAGTTTTCTCTTCATTCTGCAGCAAAGGCTCATCATCTCCAAGAAGTTGAGAAAGGATGATGGGGAGTCTCTGAGAGGCATTTCTCACCTTTACCCCTAGCACAGGACAGACCTAGAAACATCCATGCCCAGCTGTGGTTCTCTCAGATCTGCCCCTCCTCCCTCTGCCAACACTGGATTCCACATCCGGCTGTGGCATTCGGCTGTCAGGGCTGATGGCCTAGATGAAACTAATAGGCACCAAGTTCCCTCCTTCGTAAATGGAGTAAAGTTTTGAAGATCACATACACCAAGAATATCCCAGGTTCCATATGTCCCATTGTGTAGAAATAGCAGGCATTTGAACTTGGTAATGGTGAATTTCATAGGAGACACATTTTCAGAGGTAATGCCAAAAGGCCCTGATGTTTTGGGGACTCAAACGGGTTCACTTGAAAGATCAAGGGAACGTTAGGAACTTCTAAGAGGAAGAAACGGCCTGTGAGACGTAATTTAGGTGCCAATATACTAGAATTGCTGGTTGTGTAGATCAGGGCTGTCCAATAGAACTTTCTGTGATAATGGAAATATTTTCTATCCATGCTGCCCAACAGTAGCCATTAGCCATGTGTAGCTATTGAGCAACTGAAATAAGGTTCAAAACTTTAATTTTCTTTAATTTTTATTACTATAAATTTAGGATATATGTAAACATAATATAAATTCAAATAGCTACATGTCGCTATTGGCTACTGCATTGGCCAACACAAACACATAAATGTTTAAATATGAGGACAATGAAAGCAGGACTGTCCAAGATAAGTCAAGATACTTGGCTGATGGACCAAAATGGGCAGCCTCAGACAGGGCAGAAGTTTGGGGTTGAGGGTGAACCCCTGGGAGATGAGGAATGAGCAGGGTTTTTGCTTAAGTATAAAAGGTACCAGTCAGTCAGCTCCCATTTTAGCCATGGAGGGGAACTGAAAGGCAATACCAGGGCTCCAAAGGCCCAAAATTTGGGGGCCTAGCTATCAACTGTCTGCCTCTCAGCCTGGCTGTCTGTGGGGTGCGGAGAGGAGAGACACGCCTGGCAGGCAAGATGGAAAATGTGAGTGATTCTGGTTGAGCAGCCCTCCCCTGTGTGCGTGCGTCCCTAGCCATCATCCCTGACAAACAACCTGAGCTGGCCGCAAAGAGGGCGAGGGCTCGGCAAAGAGCTGAGAGATGCTAATAGGGAAAGCGGACACCAGCAAGTAGAGGAGATGAAAGGTGGTTAACTGGACACAAAGGGCTAATTACCAGCCCTGCAAGCTGAGACTTTGGGAGCTTGGCCATCCTGTTCGTCTCTGCTGGGGTGGAACAGAGGAAAGAGGTACACAGGGGAGGTGGGGCAGAGGGCCTGAGATGCATAACCAGGTAGCTCCCTGAGGCACTGAGGGAAATCTGCTTCGGTGCACAAAACCACACAATTATCTCTCCCTTCTCTGCTTCCAGAGTGGGGAAAAGAATATCAGCCTCTAACCTGCTATGGAAAATCGCTACTCCTACAGGTAGACCAGGAGTCTGAAAGATCTGGCTCTGACTTGACCCCCATGCCATATTGTCTCCATGACCATGGTCAACTCATTTTCTCTTCTCTGAGTCTCAGTTGCCTCCTAAGTAAAATGAGGAAGGAATTTCTACTTTCCAGTGTTGATGGGAAGATTCCATGATACTGCATGTTGTAGGCCAGCACAGTCAGGCTCAAAGGTGTGGAGGCCCATTTCCCTCCCCTCTAATAACTGGGGTTAATGTTCACTCCTATCTTATAGGGATTTGGAGAGAATCAAACACAGGTATGTGTGAACATGTTCTGTAAACTTTAAATTTCTAGTGATGGTTCTTATTAGGTTAACCTGGGGTCTCCAAGGAGCATTTAGAGTGAGAGACTGGAAAATCAATAGTTATGGCTTGTGACAGGAGCAAGTGAGCAGCACTCTTGGGCTTGTGCTCACAAATTCTAGGCCAGGTTCTTTGGAGAAATGATTTGACTTCATCACTTCCGTCCCAGTGCCTCTGTTTTCCGAGGACATGGGTTAGGCCAGCTGGAATGTTAGCCACAGCCTGTCTAGGTCCTGGCCTTTCAGTGGAAGCCCCTATGGCTAGAGGTCTTCCCATTTTGCACTTGCACCTCGGCCTACTGCAGGGCAAGTCAGACCTCTCCTGCCCCTCAGCTGTCCAAAGTCTGGGTTTCTTATTTTTCATGGAGAACAACAATGGATTGGCCTTGTGTGTTTATTCCTCCCTAGGAGGGGCTGGTTTATAACAATGGGCAGATCTCAACATCCTGCTCTCCAAGGGCTGAATGAATGAGTAGCAACTAATTCAAATAAAAAGTACACTTTGTTTTTTGTCCCCTAACAGTAGGTAAAGGCAAGAAATGTGCTCTTTGAAATACTTGCCTCCTGCTATTTTATCATCATCATCATCATCATCGCCATTTGCATTTTATTGACTTTCACAGTGAAATGTGGCTGGTAACAACAGAAAGAATTATACAAAGGGGCAGAGTGGCAGCTGATTGGATTCAGGGCAAGAATGACATTCTCCAGTCTCCATTCAGATTTGAGTCACCTAGTTCTCCATCCTTGAGACTCTCACATTGATCAAATATCCCCTGGATTGGGGCTGTGGAACATCCACCTCACCCTCTCCTGCCCTTCTCTTGGTATCTTTAATCCTACAGGAGACTTGAGCAGAGATTTGAGGCTGTATAACAACTGTTGGATCTCCTTCCTTTGGATTAAAGATGCTTAAGCTTCCAGCCTTGAAACTTAAAAGAAAAGGAAATCCTCTGGATAAGCATCATTTTTCATAAACATCTCTCAAACACACACCCATCCTGCAAGTCAAGAGTTCCAAATTCCAATTAATTAGCACTAATTAGTACTGATAATTCTGGGACGTTGGAATGTTAAAGAATGCTTCTCAAAGTTCCACAGGATGGTGAGAAAAGATGGCAGCTATCTAGCATAGATTATTTCAAATACCTGCATCCTACAACTATATCATCATTGTCCTTTGGAAAGAAGACATGCTTCCCAGTCACCTTGGGGGATGACAGATCCCTCTCTCTCTCCTTCTCCTTGGTGCTACCCAAATGCCACAGCCAAGCCTCCTCTCAGGAAGGCCCAGACTGACATGCCTGCCATTTTCAACCATTCATCATTCTTCACTTTGGCTGAGCAAATGAAGATTCAAGATATTGAATCTTGAATCTTTAGCCTGGTTCCATGGCCATCCCATCCTTGTCTGAAGTTCCCTTCCTAACCTGTACCACATGGCTTCCAAACACATCCCTGTATGGAAACAACTCTTTCAAGTGTCTAGGACTTCCTTACCTTTGCTCAGCCTTCAGTCACCCCCACCTCGGCAGCACATGGCCAGGCCTGTCAGCCTGCTTTGGGCCTTACACTCTCTCCCGATTCTCATAACCTTGATCAGGCTCACCTGACCTATCTAACCTCATCTTCCCCCTACCTCCCTGGACTTGGTGTTAGCCTCGGGTTTTCTCCAGACTCAGGCAGCTTCCTGTCACCTGTCCACCTCAGGCTGAGAATTCCCCAGTCTACTGCTGCATTTCCACCTTCCTACTATCTGTGAAATATCTCCACTTGAATGAGATCCATCACCTCTATTTCACCTTGTCCCAAAGTGAGGTCATCAGCTAATTTACCTGTCTTGCTTTAAGTTAAAAACTTCTTTTCCTCCCAAACAGGAAGCCTTGCTCAATAGCAGGTCCTGTAAAAGAGGCCTGGAGATTATATAATAGTTAATGATAACTGCAGTATTGATGCTAAAAAACCCTGACGCAAACAAGGCTATATTGCTACACTAACAGGGAGGTAGGGTCCTGCTGTCCTCTGATAAGACATTTCTGGTCAGTCTAGAGCAGTGGTTCTCAAGAGGGGGTGTCCATGGAGTTAAATATTTTCTTAATAATACTTAGATGTTATTTGCTTTTTTCTCTGTGTTGACACTTGCACTAATGGTATAAAAAACAATGGTGGGTAAAATTGCGGGCACCTTGGCAAAAATGAATGAATGCAGCGGCAGCAAACTATACTCCTGTCATGATCCGCCTCACCACCTTATGCTTATGGTTGAAAAAAAAAAAAACAATATTCATGATGAAGCAGTAAATATTAATTTTTATTAAATACTGACTCTTAAATGCATGTTGTCTTCAGATTCTTTGTGATGAAATGGAAAGTCAGCAAAAAACTTATGTTGCATATCAAAACACAGTGGTTGCCTCGAGGAAAATAACGCACTTAAATGGGATTGAGTTGCAAGCTGACCTAGCCACTTTTCCATGGAACACCATTTTACTTAAAAGAATGACCAATAAACTATGGTTATTCAGACTTGGGTATTTGGCAGACATGTTTTCAAAAATGAGTAAAACGAGCCTGTCATTTCAAAGGAAACGACTGATGGCATTTGTTATCAATGATAAAAATAGAGCTTTCAAGCAAAAATCAGAAATTTGGAAAACTTGTATCATCCACTGTAAGCTTGGCAATTTCCTAATACTTGAAGAATTTCTGGTGAGACAAGTGGAGATATTAACAAATCTGATTTTTTTTGATATTATATAATGAAATATGTCAACATTTGGAAGATCTGCATAACTCAGTGAACATGTATTTTCCAAATGATCAACACACCATATTCTGAAACTAAGCGTGGGTAAAAGGTTCATTCAAAATGCAAGACAGACTAATAGATTTTAATATAAGAGTACAGGAAGTTCATTGATAAAGTTTCAGATTCCACATTGCCACTAACCTTGAAGAAAGGTACTATTTGTTGAGTTTGGCTGAAATATCAAACGAAATATATGAAAAGGCTATTGAAATATTTCTGCTTTTTTCTAACTACCTATCTGCAATTGGCCAGATTTTCTGTATTCACTTCAATTAACACATACCACAACAGATTGAAAGCAGAAGATATGAGAATCTAGCTGTCTGCTATTAAGACAGATACCAAACAGATTTGCAAAAATGTAAAACAATGCCTTTCTTCTCAGTAAACTCTTGTTTTGGAAAATAGGATTGTTGTTATTATAAACTGTTATTTATATTAACATGCAAATGGTTTTATTATTTTTAAAGGAATTAATAAAAATTTTAGACAATATAACTCATAAAAGATATAATTAAAAGATATAATACACATAAACAAATATCTCTGGGGGGTCCTAAACCATTTTTTAAGAATGTAAAAGGGACTGAAACAAAAAAATGTTTGAAAACCACTGGCCTAGAGAAAAAAAACACCCTCAGGACGATGATAAGTCAAGGTTGAAGGCCAATATATTTTAAAACTGGAAAAGATTTGAGGGGAACACAAAAAACCGCTGTCAATAGCTGAAAGGCTAACATAAGGAAGAGAGATTTTTAAACTCCAGGGGCCAACCTAGGATCAGTATGGAGGATTTCATCTCATTATACAATGTTCTAACAAAAATGATACAATCAACTCTCCCTTACAGATGGGGAAATCAAGGCCCAAAAAGGCGACGTGAGGTGCCTGATTATGACGCAAACCCAAGATTAGAACCAGTTACCCAGGTTTGTAGTCCACAATCCTGCTGCGCTGAGAGGATCTGAGATCCATGTCACTGGCAGTGTTCAAAGAACATTCTAGGTGACCCAATGCCATGCTACTACAGGGCATTCCATGTCTGACAGCAGACTGGTCCAATCTCAAAGGTGCCCTTCCATCCTGAGATGCACTGGTGCCACAGTTTTTGGTCTAAGAAAAGTACGTATGTCCCAGGTCTCCAAACTTTTTATGTATTCTCTAAGGGAATTTTGAAAAACAGTGTCTCCTTTCACATGTTTTTAAAATGATACCTTCTGACATATTATAAATATTAACATTTGAAAATAAGACTTTTATACCATTCTTTTAAATGAACTCAGTGGCTTATTGATATCACAGCAATTTTATATCAACCATCACCTATTAAAAAAAACAACTCAGAAACAAGCTCTATAGTCAAATCTTATTCCTTTCTCTACTTGAAACTGTATTTCCAGTGTACTTCTCTATAGGATTTTTCTTAATGTATTTTTATGTTTGCAGTGTTTAATCATTAGCTTTCCATACTTCTCTGCAATCAACAGATGTATGTGTGTATATATAAATTGACATTTAATAGTTTTATGTCTCGTGATTCTAAGGCTTGTTAATAAAAAAGAATTCTGTATTGGCTTATTGTAGCTATTAGTATATAACTGATCAATAAACAGAGCACAAATAATTATTAAACACAATAGTATATTTCTTGAGATTGGTTTCCTAATGTGATTAACGGGTGGGATTTATGGAGCTTTCTAGATAGTGACATTTTGAATGGTCTATTTGTTTGATGTCCCCAAGGTTTCTATATCTTGGGGAAAAGCACCTTAAAAGATTCAGGAGGGTAAAAGGCAGGTCTTTCTCTTATAAGGCAGAAGAGGGTACTTGTAACAGGAAAGGTAGGAACACAAAAGTGGTGAAGCCTGCCTTCAGGAAATGCAATTTTAGAAAAGCAACAGAAGGAAGTAGAAGATGTGGAAATTGATTTTCCGAAAATGTTCTCTGCTGTCACATCCCTTGGAAAGTTTCCGTGAACCCTAGGGGCAGCTGTCCTCCAGTTTTAACACTTTGTTAAAACGTGAAGTAGTATATACACAGAACATTATTAAAAAGTAATTTGGCGTGAAAACCTCCAACAGGAGGATGCCAAGAAAACAGACAGGAAGGATCCTGCTCTTCAGCCGCAGTCTCCAAGTGGGCAAATGACCAAAGAAATACAGATATCATAATTTAGTGTTCGCTAATCTTTAAGAATGCTTCCATCTAAAAGGATACATTCAACTCTTGAAGAAGAAACACTCCTTCGTGGGAACAACAGTGACGTCAGCCTCTGGAAGTCGACACCACTGTCATCCTTCCTTCACATCCAAGCTCACATATGGCTCAATTATATTTTTCCTTTACTTACTTGCTTACACTTACACACACACACACACACATATATACATATATATTTTTAATGAAACTCTATCACTACATAAATGGAAAACTAGTATTACTTATCATAAGTGGTAACCATAAAACTACACTAATATTTGTAAAGCCTGTCTGTGTAACACCTCACTTAACTTTTACAACCATCCGAAGTAAGTGGACCCTACTGGAACACTGATCTGGGCTGTTTACTTGTAAAGCACCTGGAACCTTGCAGAGTTGTAGGGTAGAAGGCCCTTGAGCCTTCCTGGGTCCAAGATTTCCATCATGTTCAGATCTACTTCTAAGAGCGCTGTATCCTTGATTTCAGGGAAGCAATATATACATTTTTTAAAGGGCAGTGTCACTGGCCCTCCAATGTGTGATCCGAACCGGGGCCACGGGCATCCCAAGCCAGCTCTTAACCACCGCGCCACTCGGTCGGCCTGGGAAGCAATATTTTTAAACCATGACCATTCCATGAGCCAGACCTGGATCCCCAGGAAAGCCAGGATGGCTCAGGGGACTAAACGTGCATCTGTTCAACCTTCATGGGTCTCTAGGCTGAGGAGACGTCACTGGTCTTCCTTAAGGTCGCACAGTGTTCCAATGTCATTAATAGAATGAAACAGATAAGTAGGGAAATATACATACATTTGTAGATGTAATACATATAAATATACACTTGTAATCCACAGAGTATGTCAACATACCCACTGTAGGACAAGAATATGATCACCAGCTATTTTGCAATGCTGGCTAACTGCCTAAACATCACCAATTGTTATCATCTCAAAATAAGCAATTAACAAACTAGAGGAAGATGTACAACATGTCCTAACCACTTTAAAATAACCAAACATCTTTCTGACTCAATCCACAAGGCTCCTCCATTATATTCCATCTCTCTAGGTTTTACACCCCTGAGAGTCTATTTGCTAGAGCTGTCAATGCTGGGGGCTTATATTTTGATATTCTTTTATTTGTTTTCTGTTTTTAAGGTAATAAATAATCAAGAGGCTTAATGAGGTTGAATCTCCTTAAACAGTAACTCCACTTCCAGTAATTTATTCCAAGGAAACAAATCAGATCTGTGCAGCGATTTATGCAAAATGAGGCTCAGAGCAGTGTTCTTGGTAAGAACAAAATATGCCACATCTTAAATATTCAGCATTAAGAAGTGCAATGCCACTTTACAAAGCAAATCAAATGACAGGAAATGGTCACAATATTATAGTAAGTGAAAAAAAGATTCACTATAGTATAGACAGTATTATCTCAACTTTATTTTTTTAAATATAAATGCACATAAATATACTGGAAGTAAACATACCAAAATGTTCAGTGATAGGAATATGGGTTTTATTTTTCCTTTGTACTTTTCTATATTTTCCTAAATTTCTAAAAGGAATAAATATTACCTTTGTAATTATCACACAATCACACACGCGCGCGCGCACGCACACACCCTTGGGAAAACCAAGGATGTCTCTCAAATCTAGGCTGAGCAAATATTTCCACTCTCCAGAGAAAAGGCAGAAGGTGAATTCAAGGTATACTATTAATTCTGCCTGGGAACCATGTTCAGGTTCAGGTTTGGAGAGAGTCAGACCTAGAGACCAACCACCTCTGGACTGAGGTTTGTGAATGCCCTCCTTGCTCAGGCCAATTCTACTGTGAACGAGAGATCCAGACCCTTGCTTCCCATTGGCTCTGATAAAATTCCTGATCGAGAAGCAAGTAGTCGATGCTGCTTCAGCTAAATGCAAGGTGCCTCGTCTATACAGTTCACACACACACACACACACACACACACAAAGCTCCTGACAGAGAGAGGCCATTAATTCTAGTGGAGAAAGGGCTGAGAGAGCGCCCCAACAGCCCTTGAGGTCAAAGTGCTAACTGGACAACAACTGAGAGAAACTTTTGGCTAATTTTAATATTTTCTCTAAGACAGGTCTGTGATAAGGGCCCTCCCCCAGCCTAAGAATGAAGCAGCAGACACAGGATTTGATTTACTGATAAAGAATCCTCCTGAGCTGGGCTCAGGGACAAGGAAAGGGCAGGCGACGAAGTGAGAGGCAGCAGAGGTGGCACAGCAGCTCAGAGACTGGCCAGGAGTGAAGCCCCATCAACTCTAAGCTCTGTATGAATGAGGGCCTGTCTTCACATCCTCCAAGGACTATTTCAGGGCTCGGGCCTGAAAGATCATTTCAGGACATTCACTAGACACCCAGGAATAGCTCTTGGCTCCAGTCACAAGATTCATCCCCCAAACTGATCCCTTTTCCTAAGGATACAATCCTCCTTTCTATCCGACTCAGGAGGCTGGGTTGATGTATAGAAAATGCTGATCCACAAAAATCTACACTACCGGATGGCCAAGGTAGAGGGATCATTCTCCGTGCAGGAAAGGGAGGAAGAGCGACAACTCATTCAGCACGCAGTTAGCAACGATTGTAGAACATTGTGTCCAGCGCCCTAGGAACAAAGTGCAGCCTAAGGCCCAGACCCTGGTCTGGGAGTGATGAACACACAAGCACTTGAGAGGCGTCAGGCCTAACACAGGCCCTTTGAGGAAAGCTCGGGTTGTATGGTCCTAGTGTATAACGTGTTGGCTAAGAAAGTGAAGAAGGCTTGTTCTCTCCCTGGCGGGGCTACAGACTCACTGTTGTGACCACGGTGTGCGTGGTGGTGGTGGTGGGGGATCCCCCAGGGGAATAATTCCAGCCCTCTGCAGGCCCGAACCCAGGGGCATTCCAAAATGGTGAACACCATGTTTGTGTCAAGGCTTTGGGCCTGGGAAGGAAGGTGCTGGATCCCTCGTACAAAGTAGACTTGATCTGAACAAAGTGTACACTGACTCAAAAGGAGGCGGTCTGTGCAGACACAGGCCCAGCGCCACTCAAAGAAACAAACTCCTTGTGCTTCTGAACCATGTGGCCCTAACTGCCTGTTTTGCATCACAATTATGATTTGCACCAAGGAGGGAGAAGGGTAAAGGGGGAAGGGGCAGGAGAAAGAAAACTTGCGATTCCAGTAACATGTCGTGTCCATGGCTAGACATCTCCTGCCAAGTGCTCTGGAATTTTAGTTTTATGTCTCTCCAGGGACAACTGAGGCTTTTTAAGTCTGCTGTTGTGAAAGATGGTTTCCTGGTGACCATGGGACTTCCATGCAGCCGTTCAGCGGAACATGGTGGGTACCACAGCTGCGGGTTACCAATGAGACAAAGGGCTCAGGGAGGAAGAGACAATGGTAGTTGATGAGTTATCACCAGAAGGGCCTCGTGAGCAGGGAGACGGCGGCAGCGACACAGAGCAGGAACCTCTCTGAGGGATTAACCCAGGGAGGAAACTGAACCCATCACTTATTTCAACACGTGCATTTACATGGGTGGAAATAGCACAGGGAAAGCCAGGCTCAGGTGTCTCCCCTAAGGAAGACTCAGCATAGATGGGAGTGAAGACAAAGGGTTTCTGAGCTGCTGCCTGACTCTAGTGGTTAAACCAAACCTGTTCTTTGACTGGGGAGTTACTACTTCTGATAATGAGTGAGGACGAGGAGAGAAAAGAGTCCGCTATTGTTGAGCCGGGGAGGTAGAAGAGGCTGAGAGATCCTGTCCAGGGAGAGGCCAGCTCTCAGTCGGCACAGTGCTTTGGACCTGCCCTAATGCAGAGCTGGAACCAAGGCTTTCATACTGCCAGAAACAAATGACAGGGTTGTGACAAGAAGTGGTCACCCACCCACTGTCCCTCCTCCCCACCATATAAAACACCAGGGCGTGTCTCCCTCCTGTTGGGAAACGCAGGGGGAGACGCGGGAAGCTCTGCGCTCTGTGGATCACAGGGAAGGCACAGGGCATGGGGTACAGGCGCACGTGAAGACCTAACTCCCTCTGGTTTACAGCATGTCCTGCCTGGCTTCCCTGAGAAGCAGAGCCCGCTGCCTGTGGGACTGGTGCATGAACATCAGACGGTAGGAGTAGGTGACCAAGAACAGCAGAAGGAATACGAAGGGTGGCCCGTGAGGGACATGTGTGCAGATCAGAAAGGAATTTAAAGAGCCTAGGAAAGAATAAAGTTATCAGATTTTGGTCTAGATGCGTTAGAAGGGACAGTTTTAAATGTAAACCCAGGAACCATGTCTCTGTCTAGAACCTAGCAAGGGCAATAAAACTGCAGAAGTGTCAGCATGCTGTGCTGGGGCCCTCAGGCTGGGGTATCGTCAGTGTCCCCAGGCAAATAAATGCCAAGGACCCTTCCCCATTCAGGGTCCAGACCGGTCAGGGGCAGCATGGAGGCATTCCAAAATGCCGCCTTCTTAGAGTCCCTGGAACCAAGGGAAGGTCTGCAAGGCAGTCATTGACCTGCTTCCTTGAATTAGGAAAAGGAAGAAGGCCTTAGGTGGCAGACATTCCTGTACAAGGGGCAGGAGAACAGGCGGCCCCCAGGTGCGTGTGGGGAGAGAGTTGCAGCCATCAGGGCCATAAAAGTCCTCATGGAGACCCTCCCACTCAGCTCCCGTGAGCTGGCTGCCACCCACAGCCTGCCCAAAACGTACTCAGGCTTTCTAGTAACCATTTACTCACCCACCTGGCAGGTGTTATAATTCATGCCAAGTGACATGGATTTCATGTACTGATTCTCTAAATAAATGTTAAGACAAAACAAAGCACCGGCTCTGCTGATTTTTTATACAGACTCACAAAATGCACTAACTTCCTAAGCACGAGAAATAGGGCTTACCTGAATCTTTCAGGGAATAAAAAGGTATCTATGTGAAACTGTGACAGGCATGAGCCTGAAGAGGCCCTTCACAGATTCTAAAGCAGAAGTGAAAGTGACCACCTTTAGAATCAGGCACCTGGACTTCACTGAAACCACTACCATCCCTTAGTGCCTGCTCTGTGAAGGTCCTGAGCCAGCAGGCACATTCGGTTGGGCAAGGGTGCAAAAGGGGTGATGACTGATGGGCACAAAGAGGGTAAGAAGTCATCTCCTGCCCTCAGAGACCTGGGCAGGGAGAAAGTAAGGCAGGACCCATATCCTCAAAACCCAGCACAGCATCATCTCAAAGCACATAACATCACAGGTGTTGAAAGAGGCCACATCTGGGACAGAGAAATCAGGAAAGCTTCACCCTTGGTAGGTCTGGAAGGCGGGGGAATGATCGACAAAGTCTAGCGTGCCTATTCATTTTACGACCTCGTTTCAAGGTCAAATGACAAGCCTGAGATTCTATTTCATCTCCAAAGTTGGGATTGATGTGTCCTTCCCACTTTTGGTTCCTTGGAAAAGCAGGCCTCTGTAAAAAGCCACGTACTATTATTACCCTTAGGCAGAATGCCAAGAACAGAGCTCTGAAATCTCCCGTCCCCAGATCTGAGCCCAGCCTAAGCATATACAGCGGATGGGCTCCAGCCAAGTGCAGTCCCAGCCAATCCCCAGGGCTCTGGTGGGAATGTGTTCAATTGGATGGCACTAGCTTTGAGTGACTATCAGTGCTATGGCAATTGTTAGGCCAGCTCTCTGCAGAACCCTGTACCTGAGCGAAGAGGTATCTGAAGGTGCAATAACATTAGATTAGAGATAGAGGTGTGCTGTCAAGGTCCTAATTTTCTTTCAAGGCTCAGCCCCAGTTTGACCCCCTCCCAAGTTTTCTCATTGCCACCCATACCTGGATTGACCATGGCTTTTGCATCGCTCCAGCAGACTGCCTGTGTTCCAGTTGTTATGTACCTGCTGGCTTCCCACGTGAGCCCTAAACCAAATCTGCACAACATATCACGCATAGCAAGTGGCCAATAAACGTTGCTTGGTTCAAGGTTTCAGTCGTCTCTCTTTTCTCTTCTTCAGGCAACCAGAAGACCTTTCTGAAATCTGACAGATTGCTTTGAAGTTCCAGGTAAGATATTTTGGAACTAGACAGTGGCCACATCCCAGGCAGCAGGGACAGGATTCCTAAACGGCTGTGAGAACTGGGCGGACCCTCAGTCCAGGGAAGGTTTGAGGGCTTCCTTCTCAGGCAGCGCTGAGACATTTCAGGAGCCCAGAGGCGATTTTATTTAGCTCCTGCCACTGCAGCCCCAACTCAGCCTTCCTTGCCAGTGTTGCAGCCCCTTCCTCCATTGTCACCTGTCCTCACCCTCAGACCCAGCAGAACGGCCTTAAGAACTTGAAGCGTTGAGAAAAGTTCTCTGTAGGACCTGGCACTTTATCCTGGGACATATTCAAAAAAAGAATATACAAAGCACACATAGCACATACCAACGACTGTGTTCGGAAAGGTTCTGTGATAGAAATCTAAAACTCAGAAGTGAAAGAAAATCTCACCTATAACCACAAAGAGATTCAGTCTGATTCAGTGGCTTGGAAAATGGTATCTGAAAACACCCCAGCCAGTGAGCCAGGAAGCTTCTAACCTCCCACAGACTGTGGGGCTTTCAATTGTCTCTCTCAGACCCACTCTGGGCATGGAGGGAATAAAACTACCAGGAAAGGGTATTCCCCTCTCCCTTGATACCCCTTCAAGCCACCAGAATATTTATTTCCAGCCAGCAAAAAGGGTTTGACCACAATGACACCAAACAAAGGGGCCTTCTTGAACCTCCCAAGCATGTCTGTGGGTGACTCTGCTGTCACCTGCCAAGCTACCTTATCCAACCTTAGCTTTCATCTATGCAATCTTTGATCACCCTCCCTCACTGCACCCACATGGCTTTCTACTTGTTTCTTCCTTTACAAGATGAATGCCTCTGGAATGGGTCTAAAGAATGGCTAGCCAGAGCAAGTCTGGATCCTGGCCAAGAACCAACCCAAAGTACAGACACATGATCCATCATAAGAGCAAGGCTTTGTAGTTGGAGACCCAAGTCACCTAGTCAGTCTGAGTCTATTTTCTCATCCATGGAACAGAGCAAGAATTCCCACCTCAGAGCCATGGGCCAGAGTGAATGAGAATCACCTGTAAAGCGTGTGGCCCACAGCGGACATTCAGTTAACATCTGCTCAATGGGTGTATCATACCCCCATTTTTCTTCCCCAAGCCAGCCACCCTACACAATTTCCTTAGCTCCAAGGTGTTGCCTAAAAACAAACTCCTTCCTTCCCCAAGTGTAATAACCTAGGAACTTGCCTCAGAAATCTTAGATAGTTCACTGCCCCACAGGTAATTGCAGGTGTTCTGAAGCCATCTGTGGGCAGTGGGAGGGCAAGGTGTCAGGCTAAAACGAGCACTAGCTAAGAATCCAAAGCTCCTACTTAGGTCCTTTTTTTTTTTTTTTTTCGGTCCTTCATGTATTTTGGATCCATCGCACAAGACAATTTCTAAGCAAGGGTCCAGCAATGGCACTCCTGAGATAGCCTCTCTTTGGAGAAAGTTCTCCTCAACAATAAGTAGTTTGAACATTGCCTCTGTTCATTAGCTGGTCAACCAGCAACGTGAGGAAGAAAGTAGCATTTGACACAACTATTCCTCCACCAGACCACCCTTCCCCATAAGCTGCCCCTCAGAGCAATGTTCCCACTGCCCAAGGCATGGTTGGAAAGGAAACTTCTGTCTGAACTGACAGCACAAATTACTTCCTCCTTAACTGCCATGAATGGGAGAGTCCACAGGCACCAAGGTGACTAATTAATAGCAGCGGCTCATGTTTGCTGAATCCTTATTGTGTCCCAGGGACTATACATAGCTTCTCATCATGCTGAATCTTCACCACAATTCAATGAGGTAAGGACTATTGTTGCTCCATTTTACAGATAAGGAAACTGAGGCTTACTGGCATTAGGGGACTTTCCCAAGGTCACATAGCTCTTATAAGTGGCACTGGGACGCAGAACCAAGTCTGCCTCCAGGCCCAGCAAAAGCCACTAGAGGCTGTAAAGGGCCAGAAGGAACCCAGCACTGAACTCACCTGATAGGAAAGGCCATCCTTTCGGGGACTGAGGCCAATCTCTTCCATGGATGGGGTGCTCATCATCACCTCAGTCATCTCGGCCGATCTCAGATAGTCAGGGCTGTCAAGAAACCCAGACCCAAAGTTAACAAACACGCACTTTCACATTTCTACTCTTGGTGTGCTCTGCTGTTAGATCCGGGGACTGTCTCGAGGCAGGATGAGAGGTGTTCAAAACAGAACATGCAGAAAAACAAGCTTGCACCCGGAGGAAGTGCCTTATAAGCCCAGAGCATCGGGCTGTCAACCTCAATCAACAAAGGCCATTGTCTGAAAACCTCTCTGGCAAACCTCCTCTCCTGTACTAGTCTGCACTGGCACAGAGTGATTCTGGATTTTCTTTTAAGTGACAGAACTATAAAAAACAAAACAATAGGTAGCTGAGTCTGTCTGTCTATATTGAAACCAATTCAATCCTTCTCAGGGAACTGCTGCATACTATTATTATTACATAATAACAACAGGTCAACCTCAGGGATACCAAGTCTAATGATGCTGCCTTCCTAAATTTCTCTCTGTCTTTCTGGTGTTCCCTTTTGCAAAATGTCCCACTTAACGCCCCAAGGGGTCAGCTTTCTATAAGCTTCACATCTGCTATCCAACCCCCTTCTCTAGCCCCAGCCACAGCAGCTGCAAGCGCACAGCTTGAAAAACATCCCCTGGATTAAAAGCCTTAAGGATGCCCGGACTCTGATTGCAAAGGAAATTTCCAGAGGGGCCAAGCTGGCCCACCAATGGCTGACATGTGAAAGTGCTTTGTACTCTGTAAGCAGGATACAAACGTTCCATTATCCTCACACAAGCCATGGGCATATACGTGGTCCCAAAAGCATAATTCTAAATGATACATACCAAAGTCAATGTCCTCGCTACACAACACCTAATATTTTCACCATCATGCCTTTACACATGGTCTAAAAAAAAAAAAGTTGGGGCAGGCTTTAGAAAGACTATGTCTAAGGAAACAGGGGTACCAAACTCTTCTTCATTTTATGGTTACTATAGAATAAAGGTGGCATTGGATTTGGAAATGGAAGCAATAGGCTCTGGTCCAAGCTCTGCCACTCAAGAGATGTGTGATCTTGAACAAGTCATATAACTTCTGAGCTACAGGTGCCCTGTTCGTCTGTTGCCATGGTGGTAATAATGCATATCTCACATTTAGGCTAATCTCTGGGGGGAAACGTTACAAACTCTGAAGTGCTAATCAACTATAAAATAACCCCAAACCTTAATTTCTCCGGGGATAAGAACCCCGATGGACTCTAACACCCACCTTGGCAAGTTTTGAGTGGCCAGGGACACAACGTCTCCAATAGTCTTCAGTCTCACCCATATGGTACCTGGCTGCTGACACACCACGGAGGTGGGAGGGAAGGGGCGCCCCGAAGGAGAAAGGTATGCAAGCCTCCGGGGTGGGGGAATTTTTACTTTGCTTCAGTCTCTTCTCTAAACAAAGCCAGGCTGGGATGAGGGAGGGGCGACTAAGAGACGATACTGGGTTTCCGGGCAAGTTTCGACCCAGGAGCCGGGACTCCAAAGGCAATTTCCTCCCGGGTGGACCCCCCAAAGAATTGGGCCAGAAGAGCGCGCACACAGCTCTCACCAGGCTCTTCAACTGATGTAGGGGCGCTCGTTCCTCGCTCAGGGCTGGGCTGCCGGGCCGGAAAAGTTGAAGCGAGAAGCATTAACTTTCCGGTGCCTGGGCTGAGCAGGACCGCGCCGAGCTAGGGCTTGCGCAGCCGGGCTGCCAGCGCCGGCACCTGAGAGCGCGCTCCAGAGCCCGCAGTTCTCGCCCCGCTGCCGCCCCTCCGCTGCCCCAGAGCAGGAAGGAAGCAGCTGCCGGCGGTCGAGCCCCAGCAGCCCGGGGGCCTCGCTCCACAACGAGCTGGACGCCGTGGCGCATCCCTCTGAGCCCCGACCCCCACCCGGCTCAGGCTCCTTCCAGCCGGGGCCCACGAGGGCGGCTCCTCCCAGCACAGGCCCCCACCAAGGGGCGTCGGTTTTGGAGGGGCTATGGAGAGGGATGGGGTCGGGAAGGTGCCGCCTGCGCTTGGACTGCTGCTTGTGGCTTCAGACCCGTTACGTGTGGGGAGAGCGTTTTTTTCCCCCCACCCCTTGGAGCTCTGCAAACGCCACCGCTGCACCAGCTCAGCCCCACGGCCGCCGGCCTCCACGCCAAGACACGCATACAAACAAAAAGAAAAAGGGGAGGGGCTCGAGGAGCGCAGGAGCCCCCCCACCGCACCGTGCCACGCAGGGCTCACGCCTCCTGCGGCCCTCCGCATTAGGGGGTTTATTAGAGGGGTTCAGGTGTGCCCCCTGGTTCTCCGCCACCCCATCATCATAGACCTTCCCCAGCCGTCCCTGAAATGGGGGCTCGGAGTTCACTTCCTTTGTCTGCATGCTCTCAGCACTACCTCCCCCGCCCCCACCTTTGCAACCTTGACGTTGACTCCCGCACCGGCCCGGGGTATTGCCCGGCGCCGGGGGGTGCCGCCTGCTGCCCTCGCACCCGAGCCCGCACGAGCAGGCGCCAGCGTCCCGCAGCCACGGCCGAGAGACGGATGCCCGCCGGGGGCGCAGGATACTCACCAGTGAATGGGGACATATACAGACATGAAGTCCGAGGGGAGGCTGACCCACGCCCTTGTGATTTAAAAAACGGTCACTGTGTCGCGAATAAGGATGTCACGGACGCAGACCGGAGCGGCCGGCAGGGAGCAGGCGGCCGAGGGCCGGCCCTGGGCGTCCGGACACAGCCCCACTGCCAGCTGCGCCCGCGAGCAGACGGAGCGCCTGGTTCTCCACCGAGCTCGCGGCCCCACAAAGAGCCCGGGAAGCCGTCTTTATAGGGGCGGGGGCGGGGCTCGGCCGCGGGAGGCCCCGCCCCCACTCTGGGAATAACGTCACCAAAATCATGAATGGCTTCAGCGCTCGCAGCTCCTGCGGGCGGCGGCCGGAGGGCGCGCTCCGCTCCGGTACCCGCGGGCCGCGGCTCGTTGCGGCGCCCAGCCCGGCCCCTTCCCCACACGCACACGCCGACGCGCGTGGACACGCACGTACCGTGGCGGGGCTTCACTGGCAATGCCGCTGTCCCACGGCAAGCCCGCCCGCGTGGGCGCCCCCGGGGCGCGCGGGTGGAGGATCGTGGGCATGAGGAGCGTGCTTGGCGGCCGCGCCGCGCCCGGGGAGGGCGCCATCCTCCGACCTTGTTGCCCGCGCTCTCCTTTGCAACCACGCGCCCTCCCCGGACCACGACTCGGGACCCCGCTTCACCGTTTATCCCCCAGACTAGGCCTCTCCCTGGCATCCTCATCCGCGGCACCTCGGTCGCTGCGCGGGAGGGGCGTCCCTTCTGTCCCCCGCAAGCTGCGTGGACATGAGAGCGCCGCTAAAGAAGAGGCGTTGGGAAGAAGGCGGGAGGAGACGCGGAGCTGGGCGTCCCAGAGCCGGCGGCGGGGGTGGTGGGGAGGGTGGGGGTGTGCCCCGTTAGCTGGTGAGGGGCTCGTCTGCAGCCCTGAGATGTATGGAGGGTTTTATTTGTGTGAGAAAGGAAGTGGTGTAGTCTTAGGGTGTTTCCACTGGACACACTCTCGCGGAGCAAGGCAGGGGTGCGGCTGGGCGCCGCTCAGGCACACCCCACCAGCCTCGGTCCCAGATCTGCTCCAAGGACAGGAAACAAAGGGCTTCGGCCAAACCCCTCCCACACGGCCCAGGAATTGCAACTCTGGGGGTCTGTCCAGGCGGTCAGGCTGCACAGCCCCCAGAGGCGGGATGGGAGGCTGCCCCTCTGTGGCTGGAGTGCGTTGCTTCACACCTCTGCTTCTTGGCTTTATAACCCTGACCTATGTGTGTACTGGGGACGGAGGAAGTGGGGGTGGGGGGTTATCAAAAACTTGGCAAAATTAAATGTGCTTTGAAGTCAGTTCTTTGAAAGGTAGTGAATGTATAGCATCCGTTTATATGTGCTTAAAAGTGGAAATACATAATCCTAAGTAAAGGATGGTAAGATTAATGGGGAGGGTTTAACAGTGGCCCTCATAACTTTCATCAGCCTTCCTAAGCCAACCTAAAAGAAATAATTGGTAAGAATTGAAAAGAATAATTAAATTTAAAACTCTTTTTTCTATTTTTAAGTCATTCATATATAAACCTGAGTAAAAACAGTCTACTTCCTTGGAAAAGGCAGCTTCAAGGCAAGCCGCTAGTGGCTCCCTCCAAGTAAGGAAATTCAGGAGTTTCTCCCTACTCCCATTCCACAAGGTAAACCAGAAATTAATGTGTGCTCCCAAGTACCACCTCCCCTCTGCTCCTTTGGAGGTACTGTCCTGATGGAGGACAATGCTTCTACAGACAGGAGCTGACAGGGGATACTCCAGGTGTGGTGTTACAGCTAACATGGGGGGCTGTTTGTGCCATTTGCTTGAGGTAGGAAAGCTTCTCAAAGGCTGACTGAGACATGTTGTCATTTACGTAGCCAAAGGAGAAGCCAATGCTTAAGAGAGCTGGTTTCTAGGCTGGGACTTACGGCGGCCTGAGCTAGGCCCTGGGCAAGCAGGACTGATACCTTCTGCCACTGTTCCCCAGTAGTAATCTTCGGAAAGGCCTGGATGAGAGGCCTATCTTACCACTTTTACGTACTAACAGCCCTGAATTACATATTTGTGATTATTGCTTTGTGAAACTCTCAAAACTTAAAAAGCTACCTCACCCCCACCCCACCCCTGCCACATACATACACCTTAAGTATCAAAATGGCCTCATTTTGGAGAAGAAATGGGACTCTGGCCTCCGGGAGAGTTTCTTACACTGGAGAACCTTGAGGTAATTACCTGGTGCCTACTCTTGAGGAAACATATTAATGCCCATTTTAACTAAATTTCAACTCCATCAGTAACTTGAAGTGGAAAGTAAGCCCTGAGATGTGACCCCAAATCTATACTTACTGTCTCTTCCCTGGAACTACAGTAACATGTTCATTCATCTGAAAATATCGGGGACATGGAGCTAAACTTCAATACAACTATAACAAGTATGCCATTGCTCAATCATAATACTTTATACAGTGCCTTGCAGTTTCTCAAAGCGTTTCATTATCCCAGCATTCAAAAGAACATAGCACAACTTACAGTCCACAGTTAACAAATTTACAAATGAGGCTGAAATAAATTACGGGATTTGCCAAAGATCACAGTTGCAGCTGCTACAGTGCCCTGGGTAACTGCATTTCCTTCAGATCTCTAAAGACACCAAATTTGTCATGCAGACTGACCATTTCTTTTTAATATCCTATGAGATAGGCTTCTTTCTGCACTACCTTTGAATAAATGAAGAAACAGAAACACAAGCAAAAGAAGTTACTTAAAGCCCCAGAACCTTAGAGCTGAAAGAGACCTTCCAAATCACCTCGTCCAGTCTCCTCATTTTACAGGTGAGAAGACACCTAAGAGATTAAATAGCATGTCCAAGGTCACCAGGCTATTAAGTAGTATGGATGGAACCTGAACGCGAGCCTTCAGACTGATGGTCAAATGTTCTTTCCACTACAACCCTATGCACTTGCCAAGAAGTCAGCAGCAGAAGTCAAATACACCACCTGGACTCTATAAACCACCCCGTCCACCACCAGCATTTATTGAGCATCTACTATGTGCAGAGCAGTGAACTAAATACCCATTCAGAGCTTTTTGCACTCCCTCACTTCTCCCACCTTTGTCCCCAGGAACTAAAGGGTTGAATTGCAATTCTGCTCAATAAAAACCATAGTGTAACAACTGCCTTGCTTTCCAACATTATATAAATCCAGTTTTACAGCTTCTTCTATCCCTCACCTAAAATAGGATTTAAAAAAGAATGAAGGTACTGAGATTTATATCTTATTGGAGTTACCTCAGGCACTACTATGCCAGACATGCAGGATATGTAGCTCATTGTTCATCAAGTAAAAAAAAGTCTCCACCTAAATTCATTTAGCAATATATTCCCACACTGTGTCATCTTCCTTCTGGCTTGCCAAAAGACAGCATTGCATTTAATTTGCCAAGTCATGGTCCTTTGGTTAGCTATAAGGGACTTCACGGAGTAGCTGTTTGATGAGTGAGGTATGCTCATATCTGTTGGCACATTTATGCCTCATGACCACTTTAAGACATAGGTATTATTGCCCCATTTTACAGATGAAGAAAGTGGGGCTCTCAGAAGTTAAGTAACTTGGGCATGTCCACCTGACTCTCAAATGGCTGATCCAGAATTTGACTTGGAGGCTTGTTGATTCTAAAGCCTATGTTTTCCCCACAATGCTACACTTATCCTGGCCTCTGTGGTGTTGTTTGTTTATTTTCACAGCTAAACTATAAACTACATACAAAAGTGATGGTTCTAGTAGCAAAGTCCAGGACTAAAGTGTCTATCCAGTGGGTCAGGGCTGGCAGAATAAACAAATTTCCCTCCCTGGGAATCTGGGAGCTTCTTAAAGACATCAGGCAAAGGCTTGGGGTTTAAGAAAGAAAAGAAAAAAAAAAAGTGAGTAGGAGAAAGGGAGTTTCTAGCCAATTTTTTGCTGAAACTCGTTTGAGTACATAAGAAATCTGAAAGGCAAAAATTTGTGTGGGTTGATGTGAAGCTGAAATGAGATAATGTTATGAAAACACTCGGTAAGTTGGAAAGCACTGAGCATACACATGGCTTGTTTTTAAGGTGTTTGGGGGAAAAGAGGGGTTTCATCAGAGTTGATTGCATCTGCTTCAGTTTTTCACTCATTTCAACCACAGACTGCCCCCATTTCTCCCTGGAGCCCCTTGACTGAAGTTTTCAGCTTTGGGGAGGCAGGGACAAGTAGTGAAGCTCGGCCTGGTGGGCACGGCCCTGGTGCCAGGGTCCCAATATCTCCCCTCACACCCCGCAAGCTCCTCCAGTCTTTGGTGCCTCCCAGCAGGCACCCAGCTGGGCTCTGCACACACAGTTAACGGGTTAAGCCTGGAGTGTGGGCATGCTTTCCCACCTCAGCAGTTGGGGAATTAGCAGTCCACACCCTACCAGCCAAAAATCTGCTGGCCTTTGATGGGCTTCGCTGTAAGTCCTCAGGCAAGTTGCATGACCTCTCTGTGTCTAAAGCAATAAAGCCGGCAAAAGATGTCTCTTTTTAGCTCTCAGAGTACTAATAAGGCTGAGAGAAATTGATTCTGTAAATGCTCAAGAGGAAAGTGCTTCGCATCCTACCATCAGGGTTTTGCAGCCCGATAGAAAGCCTGTGGGTACTCTCATCGTGAGCCATCTCAGCAAGACCCTCCTTCTTTCTGCCCAGAACCCTCTCACCCCCAAAAGAAGCCTGGGATCTGGCAGCTCATGAACTCTTGCCTTCCCAAATATCAAAGAGATTCAGCCCTGGCTTTTTTTTTATTTCTAGCAAGGGGCCTTTGAACCAAAGGGATTTTTCAGAGAAAGAAAACTCTATGGAATCTTTAGGGTCCAGGCTCTTAAAAGAAAACACCAAAACTGGAAGCAGTCCAAGGCTCTTGTGTCCAATTAAGGCAATACTCACATTCCTATCCTAGCTCTGACTCTAGCATGCTTTCTCTCTTTCCACAGCTACACAGGAATGCACTTTAACAGCCAGAAAAGAGGTTACTATCACCAGGACACATATCATATAGCAGAGGGCTCCTTGGCGCAGGCTCCGGCAGGCTGATACCTTCCCCAGATTAGACAAAAATCGTGGGCCACGGAGCCATCCAAATTTCCTTCATAGAACTCCATCCTCCCCCAGCCCTCATGCCATTTCACCCCCAACTCTGGACCAGGGATACAACTCCATTGTATCTGTGGGGTTATGAAAAAAAGAGGAAAACACTTACAGTAATTTCTTGTGAAGAAAAGCACTTTCAGTTTTCTTTTCAAATGTACAGGATGTCTGCTAGCTTCCTCCAGGGGCAGCTGTGTCCCTGCTGATTTCACACCCACTGCCCCTCCTTGGAGGAGCAAGCAGTGAATTATGCACAGAGGAGCGGCTCCTTCTGACCGCCTCTGCCAGCCTGGTAACCTGAGCTCACACCAGCTCGCGGGAGGCCCAGGTGTGTTTCACACCCACACAGTGCCCAGCCTTGGGATCAGATAGCTGGGTCCATATGACACCTTCCTGCCCTTTCAACAACAATTTGACCAACAGGTATTAAGCACCTACTATGTGCCAGATGGTGATGGTCCCAAGGAATCACCCTAGGAGAACTTGAGTTCTCTCCCATCTCCATCACCCCCAAAACCACCCCAAAGAAATACACAGTCTAAGTGACAGACCAACACAGCTTTAAGACAAATTCCCTAATTGCCTTAGTGATGCCCTACATAATCACAGAGCTGAGTGAAAATGGCACACATGCTATGCATCGCAGATTACATACAAGACTCCTCCCCTCTGCCCTTCCCACCAGATTTGCTTCTCCTGAGTTCTTTTCTAAAGAAATCGGGGGCTGCCTCTAGTGCCTGGCATGGTGTCTGATGCTGTGGACACTGGGAGACCCAGAAGCCAGCCCTGTCTGAGACCATATAACTGCCGCAGTAGAGACATGTAACCATGGGGATGATGTCATCACTCTTGTCTTGGGGAGAGGAGTGCTGACCACCAGATTAGAAATCCTGGAAAGGTACAGATTGAGTCTCTTTTCTTTACTGCGGTACCTGCACCACCAGGAAGAGTGCCTGCACATAGTAGGTACTCAAGAAATATTCGTTGAATGAATGAATGAATGAATGTTATCAAGAGAAGCTAAAGGGAAAGGATGCTGTTGAGCTGGCCTCGAAGAATGAATAGAAGCCAGAGAAAGACCATCCTAGCAATAAGCGTGCCAGGGATGAGAAAGTGCCAGGGGTATGTTGGGAACTAAGAGTGAGTAGAAGAATCTAGATCTTGAGAGGGGGCACTGGACCCCCCCACAACTTCAAGTCTGCATGCTAACTAGAATTCTTATTTGTTAGTAAAGGACAGCCTTAGGCTCTGCTGAATGGACTGTGCACAAAATTCCCAGCAGGCCAAAACACCTGTCACTTCTCTTAGCGAAACCAATCCAGTTTCCCACATCTCTACACTATTTGGGTTAATATCAACATTTCTCCTGCAGTTAGGTGGGGCCTAAGCAGAGGTGTTAAGTAGGTCAAATTGAGTTCATGTGAAATGTGTCTTCTGAGACTGCCCTTTTCCATTCCCTCTTGTTTCACACCTCTCTTTGACCTGCCCCAGACACCCACTGATCTCAGAACACTGACACTCCCTTGTAACAGTTTTCTAAACTCCAAAACCAGCCTTTTCTTTTCCGTTGAAATGTTCATCCTTCAGCTCCCTAATCTCAGGCAGCTGCCAGGCAAGCAAGCTGGATCTGACAAAGAAATTCACAGTACTGTGAGAATGGCGTGCTCACAATATCTTGCAGGCCTCGGTCCAAGTGGCATTTCAGGCAGGGTAAGTGGGCGAAAGGGAATCTCTGTGGTCACAGAAGCTGAGAATGGTTAATGGTTGATGGTTGAAGTCTGAGGGGAAACCAAGCCACAGTAAGAAAGAGAAGGGTTGGGGTGGGTGCAACCAGCAAGCACATATTATATAAAATGGCTTTCCCCGTTGGTCACAGCCCTGCTCGGGGCATCAGATGGGAATCCTTGACCTCAGCTCTAATCTGATGACAGCATTTTCATTCATTAACTGCAGTGACCAATGGGGGGTGGTGGTGAAAAAAGTCTCAGCAGACCTTTTTCTTCCTTCCTTTTCAGTAAGACGGGACAGAGCTTCAAGCTAAAGGGGATGCCTACAAATGGGCCTGGGTACCAAGCACCGTTGCCCAGGCCCAGGCCAGCCCGAGCAGCCCAGGTGTGCACCAGGGGAGATGGCCCTGACCTCACTGCAGAAGTTCTGCGCCACCTGAGCAAAGTTGATGACAAGTCATGATGGCAAGAAAGGCCAAATGCCTTTTCACGTGCTCAGTGGGGCCCTGCGGATGGCAGAGGCCTCCAAGAAGGGCTTCTAAGCTTAGTGAGCAGATGGTGTGGCACATCTGGGGTTTGGGGAGAGCCAGCGATGTGACTGCTTGCCAGCTACTGCGGACAGTGGGGCATCTGGCCACCTACACCTCTGGCCCTGACTCCTGAGGCCTGTATGAGTGCTGTAAACTTGCCTTGCACTCCCCACCTGCCCTCTCAGCCAGCACCTGGCTGCCTTATTCCTCCTTATCCAGGCTTCGTTTTAGGAAGGAAACCAGAAAGATGGAAGGTGATTCTCCCGTCTGTTTTCTAACTTCATTCTTTAATGCCTCTGATGTTACTATTGAAAAAAGCTAGAGTATTCTGTATGTTTGAGTCTTTCTGGAGGTTGGGAGGCATTCCCTACTTCGATCCACCCCGCTCTTTTTTATTTGGGGGTTGTTGGAGGGTGCACTAATGAAAACCCTGACTTGCTCTGTTTCCAGTTCCACGCTACAGAGGGTCCCCTTCACACAAACACCCCAGGGTGATTCTCATGTTATTGCCTCACCTCCACAATGCTCATTCATTTCTCCATTTAACAAGAAAAAAATATAAAGATTAATGAATCACATACCAGATACGTTGTCTGACATTCTTAATAAGAGAACAAATACCTCTCCTTGTCTAGCCTCAGTTTACTCTTCTGTGAAATGGGCCTGATATTCCCAACCCTCAGTTCATCGCACAGGAAAGGAGCAATAGTGGCAAGCATGTGGCTTCCTTGTCAGAAAGGTACAGTATTAAATTATCCTCTGTTGGATCTGCTTGAAGATGAACAGTAAAGAAGGGAAATGAAACTAACATCCATTATTTCATTTTGTTGCTTGTTACAGGAAAACATAGCAGAGGCAGCAACCTTCTTTTGTTTTCTGAGAGAGGCCAAGACAGTTCTCTTAGAAGAGAATGATGCCAAATATAATGGTTGATAGCCCATCTCTCCCTCTTCCCAGCATATTTCTTGGGAATTTGCACTTGCCAGCACTTTGGCTGGAAGCACACAGGTGCGTGACTTGCTGCCTTCCCATGGCAGTCCAGGGTGGCTGCAGTAGCCCTCGTTGGCAGGCATACAGCCTCCCACCTTCACAGCCTGCCCTTCCACATATGGGGACACAGGCATCTTAAAGCTATTTGTTCAACAAGGAACATTAAGAAATACCCAGGTATCGCGTGCCAGCAAGTAACCCGACTTTTTTGTTCTGGAGACCTCCACACGTCCACACAAGCACATACACTTGTATGCCAGGGGCATCACGGCACTTGAACAAGTAGTTAGGGAAATAACTCTGACCTCAATCCAAATGGCAACAGAAACTTCTCATCCAATTCACATTGCTTTAGCACCTTTGTTTGTGTTTGGGTATTTGTCATAAGCAGCAACGAATACCTCCCAGTGACCGCAGGGGAAACAGGTGTGAGGCACTGGTGTGGCTCCGACGTATCTATGATAGCACTCCCTTCCTTCTGTAGAGCAAGGACAGGGAGTAGCAGGAGGCATCTCTGTGAGAGGAGCCCGCACAGGGATAACCGGCTGATGTAAGACAGGAGGGGCTGTACGGGAGAGAGGGAAGTCAGCAAGGGGGCTGCCGCAACGGCCTGAGAGGGAAGTCGTGCTGGCAGGAGGTGCCGATGACGGTGAGAGGCAATGCAGAGATGGACGCTTCCGAACTTGGTAACTGTTTGGATGTGCGAGCAGGAGGGAGAGGGGGTTGGAAAAGGCTTGGAGTTCTTAAGCTTGGGTGACTAGAAAACTGGCACCAGGGGAAAAAGCAAAGTGTTGAGGGCCTGGACAGGGGAGAATAGGGTCATGTCTTTTTAGATGGCTGGGCTTCCACGTGACGACGGCCCACTGAGTTGCCGCTTTGGCTCCAGGTGCTATCACACCATTCATCTAATTGTTTCTTTTGCTCTTGGGTCCATGGTAGCTAAGGCTTCTGTTCTGAAGGGCACGTGCCTGGCAAGTCTTTGGGTCATGAGTGCTGAGCCCATCACAGACTGGGTTCTTCAGAGGCAGATGCACAGAAGGGTTTGGGATCAAAATCTATGAAATGAAGGGGAAGAAGCAGGCTTGGGATAAGAAAGAAATCTAGTTGAGATATGGGCTCAACAAATCTCAGGCAAGCCTGGGAGCGGGTGGGGGGGTGAGGGTGGGGGAGGGACGTGGAAGGGGCGGGGGGAGGGGTAGGAGCGGCAAATATTACACATCAGAATGTCCTGGGCCTACCACAGACCTTGAAGTCCCCAGCGCTCCTTTCTGGCCTTCCTTCTGTTTGCCATGCATTGCAGAAGACGGAAGCTGGTAGAATCCTCAGGGCAGGGACATGTTAGGTGCTAGTCCGTCTTCTCCATTTTGCAGGCAATGGAGCTAAGGCCCCTAGAGAGGAGTTGGCTTTCCTCAGCTCTGACAGTCAGTGAGTGGTGAACTCAAGACCAACACTCGGTCCTCTGCCTCCTTGGCCTATGCTTGCCCCAGAGAGGAGACTGCTTTGTGTTCAGCGGGTCGTGGTGGGAAGACCATTGCTCCCAGGCTGTGGATGGACTACACGTCGTGCCTTTTGTCTTACCCTTCAATGTCGTCAGGTTTGCTGGGAGCACTACAGACTCATGCCCTAAAGCACTGAGTAAGGGCAGTTATTTGGGAGCTTAGAAATTGGCTCTCCAGATTCCTAAAGCAGTTCCTTGCCTCTGATTTTTATCCTGGGTTAAGGCAGCTCAGCAGGGGACATGCCGGACTCTTCCATAATTTCTCCTGATGGAGAGCATAGGCACCATCAACCTGCATTGGGGCGTTATAGGAAACATTCCCATGAAATGACCTACGGGGTTTCCCACAGAGCTGGTGTGGAGGACGCTCTTCATGACATTCCATGGTGTCTTCCGATTGTCTCTTGATTGTTCCTTATGAGGCTGCACGGGGAGCCCCAGCATCAGGAATAGATGTGCTTCTCTAAAGCAACTGCTTCGTTTTTTTATATCATGAGTACAGTGAGCGCCATACATGATTTTCTTGCACTTTTGCTTTTTAGGTTAGGAAGTCAGAGCTTGATTTGAAGGTACACTAGTTTGAAGGGCAAGTACATTGATTTGAAGGACATTAGTCCAAGTACAAGGACATGACAGTATTTGAGAAGGTAATAACCATACCAGGCTTTGTTCTCTCTTACCTTTTATTTTCCCTTACCTCCAAAGTCTATTTTTTTTTAATTTTGCTCTATTTTATGTGGTTTCTGTAAACTCCCTCAAATACTTTCTAGAATGATGTAATATGTAAATAAAAAATTAAAGATGACTTCTTCAGAGGCCTTCAATTTGTCCTGGGACTTGTCACTCTAAGTACATTCTTCTGTGTAACAACTTCCAGGGATAGTGCTGGGATGGAGTCCCAGAAGGGCTTGACCATTCCCCACACCACTGTACAAATCATGGGCTTGTCTTGTAACCACTGTGGATGAGGCCCAAATGCTAACGGAGTCCTGGAGCAGCCCAACTTGTGGTCCCCAGAATCCAGGTCTTCCAAGGGTGTCGGGGAAGAGTGTCATTTCCCCACTGGCCCTGTGTGTAGTGTGCAGTCAGGACCAGCCAGTCGGGCCACCTGGTTCCTTGAGATCCAGACGTGATGCAAGCTCATACTTGGAAGCCGTCTGGGTTTTCCAAGGACACATCACAGTTCTTCGAGGCATTTAACCATCTCCAGGTGGGTCAATTGGTTATCATTGCTTCCACTTGGCTGTTTCCACAAGCTGGGGCATTTTTTTTTTTTTCTCTTCTGAAGTCCTGAATGGCCCTCAAGAGGCATTCTTTCCAAGCTGACTCATCAAAGCATCTCCTCCTGGTATTAAGGATCTCAAATAGTATGTCCTAGGGGTGAACACATCAGCACTAGAGAGATTTGAAAACTAGACTTGTCTACCTTTCTGAGCAACTATCTCTGTTGAGGCCAGGGCTTACTAGGTCAAACATTGATTCTAGGAATCCTGAATTCCTGTGCCTGGACCCGAGGATTCTGTACAAAAAGAATTCCTCATTCTCAGGTGTTAAAAGGGCCAATCGCCACAAGTAGACAATGCCCAGTCCTACCGTGGGGCATTGATTATTCTTTAGTCTTTCGGTTATTTCATATCACTGGGAAGGGGAGGCAAGATAGTAAAATCTTTTGGAAATGTCACAGATGTAGCACAAATTAACCTCCTTTAGCTTCAATTTCCTTGTCTGCCAAAGAGGGGGCTGGGACCACCTTGCAGGCTTGTGTGAAGAGTAAAAGTGCTAGATGACACAAAACACTTGGTACAGCACCTGTCACAGAGGCAGACGGAGCCCCTTATGCAGTAACTATTTCGACTGTGTAAAATGGACACCGTCATCTGAGCATTAAGACTGCTAGCTCTCAGTGTGGTCCTTAGACCAGCAGTCAGTATTACCAGGCAGCTTGCTAGCAATGCAATTTCTCATCCCTGCTCCAACCTGCTGCATCAGAAACTGCATTTTAATGAGCTCCCCAGGTGACCATGTGCATAGTCCAGTTAGAATCATCAAATTAAGGGATGGCAATTTTACCTGTGAATCTGGTGGATTTGATGGCATTTCTCTTGGCAATCAACAGTCAGTAAATGAGTCCGTCAATCAAATCTAGGCAATATTTACCCAACACAGCCTGCTCCTAGGCCTGGTTGGCTCTGCAGTGGCTCTGGCCAGCCCTCAGCTCACCCTGCTTACCGGCCTCCGGTGGTCACCTGCTCAGTGGCCAAGGCTCCAGGGAGATTGAGGGCTCCTTGTTTACTGCGCAAGCAGAGATAAGGTTTCTCACAGCCCCACCTGAGCGCTTGTGCCAAGGTAAACTTGCTCTCCAGAATTGCTCCCTGACTGGAAAATGTGTCAGTCTATTTATTTCTCACTCCCACTGGAAAAAAGGTGGGGTGGGGGGGAGTGGTTGGTCATGATGTCATTCTTTCCACGGAACTTCTCAAAGGCATCGCATTTCACGGTGACTTCCAGGCACCTCTTGTGTTTCGCTGCAAAGTTATCTCACACAACTGGCCAAGAGCTTGGAGTTTCTCTTCCTTCTCCCAGCACTTGGGCACCTCCCGCCATCTCTTTCTGTGGTTTTTACTCCCTGGGGGTTTTGCAAGCAGCGTAGGAAAGGATCCTGGAAGCTAAGAGGTGTGGGAAAGTTTTCTTAGTATTTCTTAACAAAGGTGACTTGAATCTAGGTTAACAGTCACTGGTTGGTGGGAATGCAGGGCAGGTGCTGGCTCCAAAGAGCAGGGAAAAGGCTCCCTGGGGGCAAGCCTACTGCTTTCAGATACTTCAGAGAACTGGGAACAAAAGGGGAAACGATTTTTCTAAAAGGCTTACAAAGAGTCAGCAACCATTGGGGCCATTGAATTTATCACAATTCTTGTTTACATTTCTCTGGAGAAGAGCTAAGACTTTTTAATTGGTTTTCTGGCTCCCACACACTGACGGCCAGCAGACAACACTGCTGGAAGCCTGGACTTGTGCTGGGAGTGGGAGCCCATCATTCAGTCCTCTGATGAAAATGCTCCTGTCATTCAATTTGCTTCCATCCCAAGTTTGAAGTACATAAGAAAACAAAAGTTAATAAAATAAGAGAGGGGCCTTGCACAGACCAGTAATGTGCCATGAACTGAGAAATATGACTAATCCAGTCCAATTTTAAAATCATTTTAAATTTTTGTCCTATTTTAACAGGTAGATAAAACCAGAGACTATTACAGTGAACCCTTGCGGACCCACTTCCAGGATGTATCTATCAGTCAAAACAGACTTGGTTGTGCTGCGGTAACAAATAGCACCAAATCTCAGCAGCTAAAAGCAACAAAGGTTCATTTCTCACTCATCCACCTGTCCTCCATGGGGTGGCTAAGGACAGAACGCCTGCTCAGGGACTGGAGGGGAGGGAAGCTTTGTCTCTGGGCTGCCATATGGGCCACTGTTTTGTGCACTGTTTCATGGGGCCAGAAACACAAGTCACTTCCACTCCAGTTCATTGGCCAAAGTCAGTCTCTAGGCCACCCCTAACTTCACAGTGGGTGGGAAATGCAGTCGTACCCCGGGCCTGGGAAGCAGGGAGCCAGAACTATGTGGTGGACAGCATTAATGATGGCCACATCAGCTTTAGCAAATATTAGCATATTGCCTTATTTGCTTCAGAGAAAGTAAATATTAAAGATATAACTGCGTTTGTCCCTGTACTCCTCCCCATCTCACTCTCCACCTTCATTTCCCAGAGCTAAGCACTGTTATGCTCAGTGCTAATCATTCTCATGCATGTTTTTATGTATTTTTGCTATTTTTATTAATTTTTATGTATCCATAGACATTTGAAAGTATTATTATGTCGGCTTTTATGTGTATGTGTATGTGTGTGTATGGTATTATATATACAGAGGTTGCAAAAAAATGTATATACATTTTAAGAAAGGAAAAAACTATTAAAATTATAATACTCAATATGTACCAATAACAAAAATGAATACAAGTCACATTTGACTTCTGCAATTACAAGAGGTACTCAGAGTGGTTACCATCAGCATCCAGACACTTCTGATTATGGAGAACTACTGCTTGGGCAACGTTGACCAAAGTATCCACTTGTATACATTTTTTTTTTGGCATCCCTGGTATATAGCATAATCTTCTGCAATGTGATTTCAACTTTAGCATTGCAGTTGTGAGATTTTTATCCATGCTGACACATGCTGTATTGTATAATACAATTTATTCATCCATTCTCTTGTGGACAGACATCTAAGTTGTTTCCATGCTGTAGCAAACATCTTAATATGCATTTTCTTGTGCACATATACAAGACTATATTCCTAGGAGTGGAATTTCTGGATATGACTACCTACAATTTTACTAGTTATTGCTAAATAGCTCTCCAAAGTACTGCTATCAACTTCCAGTCCTGCCAGCAGTGAATGAGGCTCTGATTTAACAGATCGTTGCTAACACTTGGCATTGGCTGATACAAATTTTTGCTGATCTGGTGGGTGTGAATGGTATTTCATTATTGTTTTGATTTGTATTTCTGTGATTAACAGTGAGAGCAAGCATCTTTCTGTATTTGTATTGACCTGCTGGGATTCCTCTTCTACAAATTGATACTTTATGTTCTTTGCTCATTTCCCCCCAAGGTTATCTTTTTCTTATTAATTTGAGGGACTTCTTTACATGTTATATTCATTGCAAACATCCTCTCCCAGGCTGCGGCTTGTTTTCCACTTTGTTATAGTAGCCTTTTGTTGTGCACAAGTTAATTTTAATGTAATCAAAATCATTGATGTTTTGTGTTTTTAAAACAAATCCTTTTTTATCTTAAGGTCATGAAGAATTTTTCTATATTTTTGTCCTTTGTTTTAAAGTTTTGCCTTTTGTTTTTAGCTTTTTAATCGACCTGGATTAAATCTATTTGATCTAAGATAGAAAGCGAATTTTGTATTTTCCTTATGGATAAAAGTTGTTCCTAAGACTCATTTATTAAATAGACCATCCATTCCACACTGCTTTCTAACATCCTCTCTGCCTTGTATTGTTTCCACACCAGAGTGAGCCAGTGACCAGGCTCTATTGTGCTCCATTGGTCTCTCCTTTTGCCCGAACTCTATTGTCTTCATTACTAAATATTTTCATAATATGTCTTGATAGGGCAAGTTCTTCCACCTTGTACTTTTTCAAAAGTGCTTCTCAGTTATTGTTGGCCTTTTGCTTTTCCAAATCAATTTTGGGATCAAATTGTCTAGTTCCAAACAAAACAAAACACCCTGTTGGACTTCAATTGAAATTTTATAGATGAAATTGATATCTCAGATTTCAAATGTTCCGTTGTATCCATTTTCTTATGTATGGCATGTGCTTATCATTTCTAAGCCCTCCACAAGTCCCCTCATTTCCTCCTCTGCTCCTCTCTGCAATCCTCCTTACTTTGACTGCAACATTGCCTGCTTCCTGTTTTTATTGCAGCTTCAGTTTCTTTACTTACAGTAGTTACCTCTTTCAAAGGTCTCCTAATTCTTCCAACTGTTGTCAGTGTGCAAAAGGTAAAACCCAGACACACAAAAGAATGATAAGGGGATAAGAGGGAAGGTTCTGATAGTCTCCTGTGAGGAGACATGACAGCATAATTACATATGGGGGGGCGGGGTGCATAATCACCTATCCTGAGCTTCCGAAGGTAACACAGGTAGTGATTATAAGGCCAGACTTTGGAGTTTGAACACCAACTCTATCATTTACCAACCCCAATTTTGGTCAAATTACTTAACCTCTCTGTGCTTCAGGTTTCCTTTCTGTGATGTAGGGATGAAAATATTAATTAGCTCATAGCATTATTATGAGAAATTAATAAGCTAATGTATGTAAAGTACTTGGGACAGTATCTGGTATATTGTGTATCTATTACTGTCATTACGAAGATGGGATTTCCATGGCACGCCAGGAATGTGGTTAGTTTGAATGTTCAAACTAGATAATGTCAGAGTAAATCACTGATCTTAACACCAAAGAACTTGCTGGTTAGTGTTGTATCTTCTCACTGAGCAAAGGACACCACCCCATAGTTGAAGGTTTAATCATTAGTGATCCTCAGTGGTGCTAGTTTAGTGTTAACCATGTTGCGAATTTCACAGAATCAATGAGTTCAGGGTTGGACGGTGCCCAAGATAATCCAATCCAATTTCCTACCTCATGCTTGAAATCTCTTAAAATAAAGTTATAGAAAAGGAATACTTTTATGAAAGACGATCAGGAGGGCAGGAATATTGAAAGGGCATCAGGTCTACTTTAAAATAAATAAAACTGAGGAGACGGCAGAAAAAGCATGAATCTCAAATATATGGTGATGGAAGGAGAACTGACTCTGGGTGGTGAGCACACAATGTGATATGGAGATGATGTATTGCAAAATTGTACACCTAAAACCTATGTAACTTTACTAACAATTGTCACCCCAATAAACTTTAATTAGAAAAAAGAAAGAGAGAGAAAGAGAGAGAGAGAGAGAGAGAGAGAGAGAGAGAGAGAGAGAGAGAGGAAGGAAGGAAGGAAGGAAGGAAGGAAGGAAG
Organism: Aselliscus stoliczkanus; assembly: GCA_033961575.1. Lineage (NCBI taxonomy): Eukaryota > Metazoa > Chordata > Mammalia > Chiroptera > Hipposideridae > Aselliscus > Aselliscus stoliczkanus. The sequence continues at coordinate 48,470,431 of CM066730.1, read as the reverse complement.
GAAGGAAGGAAGGAAGGAAGGAAGGAGCATGAATCAATAAAGGTTCAAAGGTTGCTGGGAGCGGCTATTAAGAGAAGCTTAAAGTGAGGGGTTGGTTCTAGAGAGCTGATAGCCTAGGTCCAGGAGAGTCCCATCCAGAAAAACGTCTGGGCCTTGGAAACCAAGGCAGTATTTCTCCAGATTCTAAATCACTGTCTAAGTGGGCTGTTTGAGGGGCTTACAGTGTCTCCTTTCCCTCTCCCTGACACCAGGCTGCTTGGGAACCTGACATTTCTACAACTGGTGCCCATTTTGGTGCCTTATTGAAAGAAAATATATACAACTTAGAAGAGTAAGCCCATATCATCTATCATCCAGGAGACACTTAGATTGAATTCCTTGGCTTAGACCTAGCTGAGAGCAGGGTCACACAGTATAGCAAAGGAAGTTCTGCTGGGCAGAAAGGAAGAGGAATGCTCAGAGGGTGGGGCTGTCTTACAAACAAGGAAGGCTAAAATGGGGACTCAACAAAACTAGAGGAAGGGATGACAGAGGGATGGAGTGGGGAAAGACAGTACTAAGGCATAGCTGAAGGTGTAGGAGGAGAGGGTGAAGGATGGACAGAATCACCAACCTGGAGTTGCTTCTCCTTAAGATAGAAGCTGATTCTGGTTCCCAGAAGTTTCTTTCCAATGATATGGAAAGCCACAAACCTGTGGCAAGTCTTGCCCACCTCTAAGGGAGCAGGATTAGATTAAGGATTCCATATCACCATGTGGGATCTCCCTTCAGAACTCAGACTCCAGGCTAACGGTTCTTACCTGCACTGTGGTATGTCCTAATAGCAGCACCTTGTGTGTGCAGCTCTTCACACTTACAAAGCACTTAAATGTCTCTTTTGCTGCTCCTTACAGCCCTGGAACCTGGACAGGATGTGACACTATCCCCAAGTTATGGAAGAGAAAAGTGAGGGAGAAAGAGGAGGACAACTTGCCATAGGTCCCACAGCTGGACAGGAAGGAGTCAGACCGGCCTGATATCAGGCTCCCCACAGCTGTCAGAATGGGGCTTCAGGCCAGATGGAGAGCTGGTTGAGCATATGGCAGGTACTCACCCCAGGTCATTATCTCAGAGCATGGCTGGGCTGGACCATCTGTCCCAGGTGCTAACTCCCACAGGGAGGGATGTGCTAAAGAGGTTGCCACCCTGATAAAGGCCATGCACCTGGGTGTGGGCACATAGGACTGCCACGCAGCTTGGTTGCTGCCCTGGCCTCATAGCACCTATTGCTCCAGCCCTGTGTCCACCCCAATTCTTCCATGCTTAGTTCATTCATTCATTCATTCATTCATCCATTCAACATGCAGTGAGCACTGATGCACTAGAAATACAGAGACAAAATTGGACCCTATAGCTCCCTTTCACAACGTGGTGGAGGGAGATAGTACCTAAACAGACAAGAGTTACAAAATGTTGATTCTCTTTTCAGAGAGGCAGATGGTGTAGTGGTCAAGGTCACAGGCTTTGGAGTTGGAATGGGAAAATGAATTATGGAGAGAGGATAAATGTGAAGGTATAATGACTGAGAATTTCTTAGAAATAAAGAAAATATAAAACTTCAGATTGAAAGGACTCAGTATTAAACAAGATAGAAAGAAACTCACACCTAGATATAGTATAGTAAAATTTAACATTAATGACAAAGAGAAAATTCTCAAAACATTTATATAATAAGAAAGATCAATTATAAAGGAAAAAGAATCAGAATGACATGAAACCTCAATAACAAAACTGAACACAAGAAAACAATGAAGTGTTCTAAAGATTTGCTGGAAAAGGACTTCAAACCTAGAATTTAATATCCAGCCAAACTATCATTTAAATACAAGTAAAATAAAAATAGTATCAGGTATATAAGGGTATATAAGGCTTCAGATGGGTGGCTTATTCCCAAACCCTTTAAAACATTCTTGAAGCTAATTTTTTAATGCAGGAAGAAACTTAGAAAAAAGCTCCAGAATAAACCTTAAAAAAAAAAGCAAACAAAGAAGAAAGGAAAACATATATAAGGTCAGCAGAGAAACAGAGTGCAGCAACAACAAGAAATTAAACAAGCTGGTTTTCTGAAAAGGTTATAAAATATACAAATATATGACAAAATTAATGGAGGAAAAAGCAAATGTAAACATGCAATTAGTACTGAAAGGAACACAAACACAACAAAAAGTTTTAAACTAACAATATTATGAAGAATCGTAATTTGGAGACCTACTAAAATTGATAAAATTCTGGAAACATATGAAATTCCAAAATTGGAAGAATAGTAAACTGAGTTGGCAAGTATTCAATTAAGAATTACAATATAATCAAAGACCCGGCCCCACCCCCGCCCCACCCCTTCCCCCTGAAAAGCCCTAGGCTCAGATGGTTTTATAGATAATTTCCACCCATTTATAAGGATAAGATAATCCCCTGACATATACAAATTGTTTCAGAAAATAGAAATCACTTTGTCCTTTGTTACAAAGTTAGATAAGAATGGTTAAAAAAAACTATAAGGCTATATTTGATTATGGATATGAAAATTCTAAATAAAATATTAGCTAACTGTAGGCAACGAAGTATTTAAAAAGTTGTGAGGGATGGCTGAGTGGTACATTGGTTAAGAGCTGCCGTGGGATGCCAGCGGCCCTGGTTCGGATCCCACATATGAGGGCCAGTGACCCTGCCTTCTACAGCTAACAACAGCTCCACCTGGAGCTGGGCTGTGCGAGCCCCAGCGACAGTGTAGGCTGCAGTCCCTGCTGCAGTGGGCTGCCATAGGCTACAGTGAGTGGCCGGCAGCCGGTGTGAGCTGCCAAGAGCCGCTGTGAGCAGCCGTCCAGAGGCCGGATACCAACATGGGCCAGTGAAGCAATGTCCTCCACAACTAGATTGAAGAACAAAAAAGACAGCAACTTGTCTTCCCCTTCCCCAGTTCCCCAACGCTGTTCCCCTCCCCCAATTCCCCAATAAAATATTTAAAAAAAAAAAAGTTGTAAGTAAGGCTTATTTTAGAATATGGGAAAATTTAATATGAGAAAAAAACAATTAATGACATTTTTACCATCAATGAATGAACTGAAAAAAAATTTTTCATGACGATCTCAAGAATTTTTGTAAAAAGCATTAAATTTTAATTAAAATGAAAATTTAGCTCCTTAGTCACCCAAGCCACATTGCGACTGCCCAATAACCACACATTGCTAGTGGCTACCACATTAGACAGTACAAAAATATAGAACATTTTGGAATGATGGACATCAATGCTCCATCATTCAACTATTAAAGAGTATGTAAAATCTGTAAAAGGATCAAGATGAAGCAAGCATATCAGTGATTCACTACCAGCCTTATAAGGATTTCACTCAGACTTTTATGTGATGGTTGAGAACTGACCTAAAGTGATTGATTCTGGACATCGCTGTCACCAACTTGGATGAAGGACTCAAAAGCAAGTATAGTACAGTAAATAAACAAACAATATAAAACAGGTAGGGAAACAACTCCAAGGTGATAAAGTCCAGAATAATATAAAACAAATCAGAAGCCAATAAGAATAAAACAAAGTAAGTACAAGTAGCAAGTAATATATTTAGGGATGGCAGGAGTGGGGGATGAGTAAAGTATAAAATGGGGAATTACTTGGAGTATAGCAGAAAAAGGACCAGAAGTTAGAGTCTATGAGTTGTGAACAATAACAAAAATGCTTATTAAAAGCATCATATGGCCGGCCGAGTGGCGCATTGGTTAAGCGCTGGTTTTGGGATGCCAGTGGCCCCGGTTCGGATCCCACACATGAGGGCCAGTGACACTGCCCTCTACAGCTAAGATGGTGAACAACAGCTCCCTGGAGCTGGGCTGCTGTGAGTCCCCCGGGACAGCATAGCTGCAGCCCATGCTGCAGTGGGCTGCCATAGGCTACAGTGAATGGCCGGCAGCCAGCGTGAGCTGTCAATAGCCACAGTGAGCAACCATCCAGAGGCCAGCGACCGATCTGCCTCATCCAGGAAGAATGCAGTGACGATACCAACATGGGTCAGTGAAGCAACGTCCTCCACAACTAGACTGAAGAACAAAAAGACAGCAACTTGTCTGTTCCCCTACCCCAATTCCCCAATAAAATCTTTAAAAAAAAATGCATCATAAACACACTATTGGTCAGAAATGTGTCTGGCTCAAGCCTCCGAATGAATGAATGAATGAATGAATGAATGAATGAATGAATGAACAAACCAACCAATTTGGAGGGGGTGCTCATTTGTAGGGCAAGAAGGGGTATGGAGGAATGGAAATACAAATTTGGGATGATGGGAAAATGAAATAAAATTCGATCAAACAAGAGAGGATCTTTGCATAGCTTGATTAATGATAACATACCCTAAGTTGAAAATGATGACCTTACATATCTATACCAGAAGTTAAAAAAGAGAGAGAGAGAGCGGCTGGAGAGAGATGTAAGATCTGTTGGTGGAAACATTCGTGCAAGGTGGTGATTTTAAGGCCATAGATCAGGTTGAGTTTTTGTTTTGTTAGCCACTGTGTGACTTCGGGCAAATCAGTTAAACTTGCTAAGTCTCTTCATCTTAAAAAACTGGAGTTAAAGCCACATTTGTCCTACCTGCCTATTGTGATTGTTAGCCTGATGAACCCAATCATGAATGGGACAGAATTGTGCTCCTGGGCAGAACTATAAACTGTTGTTACTGTGACAGGTGGTATGTGGGGCTACCTGCTCTCTTGCTCAGCCTCACCGGCAGCATTGCAGTTCTGAGCCATCAGGCTGGGAGGGGACTCTGACCATGGTTTCTGGGGCTAAGGCAGCTGAGTCACATCACTGAACTCAGGTCTCTCAGCTCCAGCCCGGGGAGGTTCGTGGCTCTCCTCTGAGGACATAGGACCCCAGAGGTCAGGCAGCCATGTGAAACACAGCACATCAGGATGGAGTGTCCTGAGGTCAAGGTGACTCTGCCCAGAGAACGGGGGCAGTGGCATCCCCTTCTCCCTCAGCCTACCACTTCAGTGCCTACCACACCCCCACCTCCAGACGCCCAGGACAGGTGGCATCTGGCCACCTTGTCAGCAGCTCATGTACTGGTGAGATACTAGGGGAGCACTTCTGAACTCACCTCAACTAACCTTCGGGCACATTTCCTAGTGTGCAAAGCGCTTTTACCTAATTATTCTCATACTCCTGGAACGCATTTGTTATTATCTTTCTTCATGGATGCAGACGCAGGCGCAGAGAGGGCAAGTGACACAAACTAGACAACAGCAGATTGAGGACCCAAATCTTGGATTGTTTATATTCAAATCCTGTGCATGTTCAAGTCTGCTGCTGCTTTCAGCCATCTGGGCTCAGGCCACAGAGGGGAGGGTTTTTCTTTCCATGTCCCTGGCTCTCAGATGCACGCTGCCTGAATCCGGCCTCCACGGCAGTCCACACTGGTGCTTTCTTGTTTTTTTTTTTTTAGGCTCCTTCTCAGTGAAAAGGTCTCACAACACTCCCAGATGGGCTTGAAAGGATGTTAAGCATCTGTTGTAGAATAGAATGGCAGGCTTCTGCCCCCTGCTGGTGACTCAGGAGCACTGCCCTGACAGCTAACCCTTCCACCCAATTCCCCCAAATCCATTTCTTCTTTGAGATCATTTTCTTTCTTGAAGATATAGACTCTAGATTTTTTTTTTAAGCTCTTACTGTGTCTGAATGGAGTACAAGTCATGATCTCATACTACGAGCATCAGACTGAAACCTGGGCTCGAACCACTTGTCTTTTGTGGGATATTGGGCAAATCTTCCAGCTTCTCTGAGCCTATTTGTGAAATGTGTATATCTACCCCTTGGAGTTATTGTGAGGATTGAGCAATAGAATGTATTTGAGAGTCACAGAAAGATTCAAGGAGAGTCCCAGTTAATGTTTATTCTTCATACTTACTGCTTTGCAGGATTGCCACTGCTCCTCCACTTGAAGGGGACCTCCTGAGTTCAATTCAAATATTTCAAAAACTTGTAGAATTGGAAGGCAGAGAAAGGCAGGCCACAAGGGTTTTTAGAGGGTCCCTGGAAAGCACACTAAAAGAAGCCAACATCATACCCGTTGTTCAAATAGTCCTTCCCCAAAACATCACTCCACGTCCTCACAAAAGGTGTCCAGTGGGGAAAATCACCACCTCAAAAAGCAGTCCAGCTCTGCCTGGGGGCAAACTCTCTTTTCCTTGTGAAACAGGACCCCACTTGGCCAAGAAGCAAGGTCAAGGGGCAGGCTGGGAGCATATGCTGTGTTTTGTCAAAATCTATTTGCTTTACTCTTCCATTAATTGATTGAAGTTGGGGCTGCCTGGTTTTGCATTCATTGAACAATCTCATTCTTGAATTCCCCCACATTAGGATGGCTGTTGGAGGAACAGACTTCTATCTTACAGTGCAAGTGAGAAGGTCTTGGCCATTCATAGCTCGGTACAGAGTCCCGCCCAGCTCACTGACGCCTCCGGCACAGGAGTCAGAACTATCATTGGTGAGAAGTAATCTAGGGACAGGTAAACCTGGGTGGGGTGAGGGATATAGAACCGGAGGGGACCAGCTGAGGCCATCTGGGAAGAAGGATGCCCAAAGGTGGGGGCTAGAAAAAGAGGTGGGAGGGGGGCAGAGAAGGCGACTTTAGTTACGTGGCAGTTTTGGCAGAGGAGTTGCTGGAAACCACAGCGAGCCCAGCCTTTGCCCCTTGTGGGAAGGCTTTGTAATCCTGAATTAAGATTCACCTTGTCGGAAGGCTACACACCTTAAAAGGCTACAGTCTCCCAGAGCCCTGCCCATTCCCCCAGAATTCAAATCTGGGAGCCAAGTATCTGCCCTGCAACTTTATTATGTTTCTACTTGATCTGTTTTCTAGTCCCTCTGGAAGGAAGGGAGAGGAAAATTAATATGGTGGAGAAAATAAACACAGGTTAGTCCATCCCTTCTTTTATTCATATTTACAGGCAACATTACCGTTTTGCTCTTTGTGGGGCCTCCAGGTAAAATTAATTCTGCGTACTTTATCTCCCTTGCTAGACTGTGGGACCCTTCAAGGTAGAAACTGGGACTGACTTACTCATATCTCTGAAGCCTGGCATAGTACCTGGCATACAACAGTGTGCAAAAATGTCTGTTGAATTGAAATGAACAGCAAGTCATCTGAATAGTTTAAAGTTGGAAATTCGACATCAGTTAGTCTCGTAGTTCTCAAACCTGGATGTGCCCCTAGAATCGTCTTGGAAGCTTTAAACAATAAAATTAGTGCCCTACTTCCTCCTCAGACCAATGAAATCAGAATCTCTGATAGCAAGATTTTCATAGTTAAACGCCTAGGAAGACCTCATCACCTGAAGACATGCTGCAGTGCAAACTGCTTTATAAAAATGATAGCACTTTCTAATGTACAATAATTATCCATTCTGCTTATCATATAATGCATCTTCTTAAAGTTGATCCCATGTGTACAACATAAATAGAACTTAATTTTTTTTAGAGTAACTAGGAAATGTATAAGGAAAAAAGTAGTTTTTAATGGGTATTCAGAGACTTGCCCATTTGTGGAGTGGCAAAACATTCAGCATTGTATCATAATAATTGAGCTGAATTTCATTAAAAAAAAAAAAGCCAAAGGTATGGCATGGAGTGAGAGAAAGCAGACCTCCACCTCCCAATAAGAATCTGTTGGGATAGATTCTGGTCCAAAGACACGCTCTTGGGGAATCTGTGTATATCTGAATGACCTTCTGTTTAAAGAGAGCAGGACTGATAAAAAGAAAATCTAAGCGTGGGTTTAAATTAAAGTATCTGCTAAGAGAAGTTTGCCTGGCCAGCACCTTGCCTGCACAGCCCCAGCTGCCTGAAGGATTTATAGATCACAGCATTTCAGGGCTGGGGTGAGGTAGAGGCAGGAAGAACCTCCATATCTATTCTCGGAACCCGCCGCGGTGCGGACCCCATCGGGGAGCTCATTAGACCTACTGAATCTGGATCTGCATCGTAACAAGATCCCTGGGTGATTTTCAAACGTGAAAGATTGAGAAACACACTGCCTTAAAGAGTGCTCCACTCAGGCCCCTTCTGATGATGGCTACTGGCTCCACCTGGAGAGGGCTAGGTCTTTTCCTTTTCACCCCAGTCGCCGGTACGTAAGAACCCTTCCAATATTTTAACAACCTTTCTGAGCCCTCCTGACTTTTTCTCTTTGGAGGGAAAAGAAAAAATAAATAAAAAAGAAATGAAATAGCTGTCATCACTGATTTGAGGTCCAGAGGGAGAGAGGAAGACATCAAAAGTCAACATCTGTGATTCTGCAAATAGAAAATGAAATGTTTCCCAGGCAGGGCTGGGAAGCAGCTCTCAAGGCCTGGATGGTCAACGTGGCTGGGCTCAATCCAGACCTTTAATGGGAACTGCAGGGCTGACCGTCATGGGGTAGGGGAGTGCTCCAACTCCCAGGTCTGCAAAGGGCTGGGCACCAGCACGGCCGGGCACTGTCAGCCCTTCTGCTCAATGGAGACCTTTAAGGAGGAGCAGGATAAAATGTTCCCTGGATGTAGGGCACTTCCAGTTACCTCTTCCTCAGGCCAGCTGAGCCAGGGCCTTGTCCTTCCTTTACCTGGGGACCAGGTCTATCTGGGAAGCAGGAAAGCGATGCTGAGTCCTGAGCCTTCTCTCTGGTGTTCCTGTTAAGTTGTGGCTCTGAGAGAAAAGCCAGAGTCTTGCAGAGCCATCAAGCAGCCCGTGTGCTGGGCTGGAGACAAACATGGGAGTGGGGGAGGTTGCTGGAGTGTAAGGAAATTAGTTCCAGGGACTAATCCCTGTGGTCCACACCTGGATGGGCTTCCCTATCAGAGCTCTGAGAAGAGATGATGAAACCAAAAGAATGTTACAACAGGCTTTAGTGAGCTCCTCGTGTGGGCCAAACATGATGCCAGGTCCTTTGTAACCACTGTCCCCGAGACTCCTAACAGGAACCCTACATGCCAGGCAGCCCCATTTACAGACGAGGAGAGCTGAAGTTCCAAGGACATGAGCACCAGGTTCAAAGGATTACTAAAGGCAGAGCTGAATGGGGGCCCAAGCTCTGTGATCTTTTCCCTGTTGCACCTGCTTCTGTATTCAGGGATTGAAAAGCAGCCAATTCTTATCCCAGTTCTTTAATTTATTGGCCCTGTAACCTTAAGCAAGGCCTTTTGTTTCTCTTGGACTTGGTGTGCTCATTTGTTAAAAGAGGAATACTAATAAGCCTCCCATGTATTGTAAAGCACCGGGCACATAGCAAATCCTCAGTGGATACTGGTTTTCCTCCTTCTTCCTTTTACAATGCAGGGATGGCCTTGGCCCTGAGGTATATGTCATGGAGGTTTACGATGCTGTGACTGACCAGCCTCAGGCCAGGATTGCTATCTGGGATTGAAGTTCCCGAGCGAGCCAGCCGGCTGTGTGTCTCTGCTCTCCTTCAGCATCACACCTGGCTGGCAGCTCTGTGTGCCTGTCTCCTCCTTGCAGCCCAGGGACCTCCAACCAGACAGGTTCACCTTGGCCCAGATGCAGCTTCCTTTTCTGAACTCCAGCCAAGAGCAAACATCAGATGCACTGGCCTCAGGAACATTGGTCCTTGGCCCCCTGACAGCACTCCCAGCCTGGAGGGCTGCTATGAGGAGGGTGCTGGGCAGCCAGGTCCAGAACAGTCCCTGTGCTCTGCCACGAGGTGTCCTCACCCCCTGCATTTCCCCTCCAGGGTGGGGAGAGCACATGCTGGGCTGGGGAGGGGAGGGCTGGGAGCAATTCAGTAGCAAGGGGCCCTGAGCCAGCGTTCCCTGGCACTGCTGCTGGGCTCCTGCCTTCATTACTTAAGAAGCAGAGCTGCGTATCACTGAGCAGCTATTCATTTCCGACCCAGCACCAGCCAAACAATCAAAATCAGGTGCATCCCTGGCTTGAGGATAGAAAGAACCACTTTCTTCCTTTGGATATTTTGTTTTTAGATGTTTGGGTTATGGTTTCTTTGGGGGATAAAAGGATTCAACTCTAAATGTTGGTGCTCTTTAACCAATAATTCCATCTTTCTGAGGACATATTCAGGGGTAAGAACCATGAAGTACAAGACATTGCCACGTAAGATAGTGAAAAATTGAAAATAGCATAAATGTTCAACAACAGGGACATGGTTAAATAAATTATGATATAGCTTTATGATGGACAATGATGCCCACGAAAAGTGATATTTTCTAAAGATTTTAATGACTGGCAATATACAAGAAATCATGTTAAGAGAAAAGTGGGGTTCAGAACTATACAAACACACCTTCGTTCTAAGGAATCGAGTGTCTTACAGACATTGACAATCCAATTCCATATACACTGATCATGTGTTTGCTACGTGCTGAGTCCCGGGGGTGGGAACTGAGACACGTACAAGAGAAAGTCCAGGTCTCATCCTTCAAGTTGCTCACACCCTCACTGGGGTGCAAGACCCATGGGTGTGGAATCACAGGCTGGAAGGCAGAGCTGGAGCTTGCCAAGCCTCCCTCCCGTTACAAAGAGGAAACTGATGCCCAAAGAGGTCAAGGCTACAAGGACAGAGCCCGAGTAGGTGACCTAGACTGCATTAAGTGCTGTAGGTGGAGAAAGAAACCGGACAGGGTGGGGCTGGGCCCCAGTGAGATCTAAATAGAGCTCTGAATGTACAGGAAGCAGCCAAGCAAAGGACAGCGGGGGAGGGGCACCCAGGAGGCCGGGAAAAGAATGAAACCACCTGGGGACCTCGGTGGTCACTGAAGGACAGGAAGTGAAAAGTCTGGGACTCTCTGCTCCTGAGTTTTCTCATTATGAAATGGGGAACGTTTAATCCCTCATATGTGGTTGTTGGGCGTTGTGTGTTCAAGGAGCTGGTGTGTGTTAGAGCACTGACGTAACGGCTGGTACAGAGCAGACACTGAAATGGTGGCTCTTCATTGAGCCCCTTATCTTTTGCCCTAAGGCCTACGCAGGGTCTGATCGACTCTGTTTGCTAGCGCAAGGGGACAAGCGGCCTGGTGAGAAGAGTCAGGAGCTGCACACAGTGTGCGCACTTGAGGCTGAGTTGCCTCCACTCCCCACGCTCTCGGTCACCAGGGAAGGTGCTACTGTCCCCATTTCACACCTGGGAACTAGGGCTCAGGGTCCCACAGCTCCCAAAAGGAGTGGGGTCATCTTCAGACCAAGTTGAAAACCAAGAAATGCATGGGAAGAGCTCAGCCTGGCTCCGTGAATGATAAGGAGACAAGGAAGATGTGGGGGAGGCAGCCCCCCTCCACAGCTCCTCCCTCCCCTGGGTTTCCCACCTTCAAGACACAGGGTTTTTCTTCATTAGGGCCACTGGACATTCCCCCTCTCTCATCTCTGTGTCACTCTTTGCTGTCTAGCCCACAGCCCTGGGATTCCTGACCCTTTTTCCCTCTTTTCAGGATGACACGGACTGACACACAGGTCTGCTAAAATTAAGGTCACGAAGTATACAGTGATATGTGACCATGCTAATGAGCGCCCCCTCCTCAAACAAGATACATCATTGTGTTTTCAAATTAATAAGCACTGGAACGCAGCCAGCATTTCTTCTTTCTCATGTGGGCATCTCTTTCCCTACACCTGGCCTCAGTGTAATCCCACCTGCAGGCCACTGCGAACAAGAAACAGTTTGGTGACTAGAGAGAGGAGAGCTGGGAGAGGCATTTTTCAATTTATTAAGAGGTGAGCACTGGCATCTCAGTTTTTAAAAATAGACTACAGATTTTAGAGCAGTTTTGGTTCTCAGCAGAACTGCGCGGGAAGTACAGATTTCCCATATACCCTCTGTCCCCACACAGGCATAGCTCCCCCCATATCAACATCCCTTCCCAGAGTGGTACATGTTACAATCAATCAGTGAACATACACTGGTGCGTCACTATCACCCCAGGCCCACAGCTTACATTAGGGTTCACTCTGGTTGCTGTGCATTTTATGGGTTTGGACAAATGTGTAATGACATGTACCCACTGTTATGGCACCTCACAGAGTATTTTCCCTGCCCCTCATCCTACCCCCTCAATCCCGGGCAACCACTGATCTTGTTACTGTTTCCATCATTTTGCCTTTTCTAGAATGTCATATAGTTGAAATCATAGTGTGTGTAGCCTTTTCAGGTTGACTACTTTACTCAGTAATATGCATTTAAGGTTCCTCCATGTCTTTTCATGGCTTCATAGCTCATTTCCTTTTAGTGCTGAATAATATTCCATTGCTTGGATGTACCACAGTTGATCCATTCACCTCCAAAAGAATTATCGTGGTTCCCTCCAAGTTTTAGCTTTATGAATAAAACTGCTACATACATCCGCGTGCAGGTTTTTATGTGGACATACGTTTTCCAGGCACCTCACTTTTAAGAAAGTACAAGGCAAAGGGAGAAAAAGGTTTTATCATATGTTGTGAGTGAACTGGAGGTGATTTCCATAATTTTCCTGGAAACCTGGAGACCAGAATTATGTTTTAGAACTGGCAATGCAAAGATGGAATAGATTTCCTCCTCTAAAAGGCTTTCCTTGAACTTCCTCCCTGTCATCCCTAGCTCAGAATGCCCAGGTCTTTCTCAGCAGGATCAGCTTCTGCCAGCTCTCAGGCACTCGGGCTTTAACACTCATCTTTCACACCAGACTGTGAGGCCCCACAGACAGGGACTGGGACTTATTCTCTTTGTGTCCTCAGATACTAGCAATTGTTCAAAAAAATATTTGACGGATACATACAGGAAGGACGAATTCTGTCTCTCCTCTACTCTAGAAGCTGAACCAAAATTTCCATCTGTATCTATTCCTGAATCAGTTTGTGTCTTTATTTTTTTAAAGATTTTATTGGGGAATTGGGCAAGCGGAAAAGCCAGGTTGCTGTCCCCCAATCCCAGTTGTGGAGGGTGCGGTTAGCCCAGCTTCCAAGTCCAGTGGCCATCTGACTGCCCATGGGCAGCTCATGGCTGCTCATCTCAAGGTGCCACGTTCAATCTTTGTTGAGGGTGGGCATAGTCCACCATCCCCTGAGGAGTCTAAATGGCAACGTTGTTGTTAGAGCATGTGTTCTCACCAGCTGAGCTATCCTGCCACCTGTTGGCAGCTCAACGGCAGCTCAGCTTGGGTGCAGGTCACCAGCCCATGTAGGAATCGAACTGGTGACTCTGTTGCTCAGAGCTTGCACTCTTAACCAACTGAGCCACTTGGCCGGTCCAGAATCAGTTTGTGTTTTATTAACTCTGCTCCATTATTCAAAGGGCCTTTAAAAAACTCATCCTTGGGCCGGCCGAGTGGCGCGGTGGTTAAGTGCTGGCTTACAAAGCCAGCGGCCCCAGGTTCGGGTCCCAAATGTGAGGGCCAGTGACACTGCCCTCAAAAAAACCCTCCAAAAAATCACCTCATTTTTATTAATGCCTTTCAAGGTAGAGGGTGGTGGTGTTATTCCCACAGGGATGCAAAATTCAAGGTCACAGAGCAAGTCCCCAAGCCAAGAAGAGAACCTGGGTCTTGTGTCTCAAACCAATCCCCTCTCCCCCCAGCTTGAGCCCAATCTTTCTGGAGCATCACTCGCTAGACAAAGAATGAAGTTGTTACTGGCGTCAGGGAGGGACCAAGTCCGGCCAATAGCATCATTATTCAACAACACGCCAGCCACGACTGCGGGTTTCTTGCACCTGAAAGGATGGAAGACCTGGCCAGCATGGCTCCGTGCGGCACTGTGAGGTGAAGAGGGAAGAGGAACTCGGGCCTGCTGCCCTCCCCCAGACCAGCCTGGTCCATTCCCTTTCCCAGAGCTCAGCCAAGGGATGTGAAGCTAGGAGCTGAATCACCTGGTTTAAACCTCACAGCAGGTGAGGCGCTATCATTATCCTGTTCTGTAGATAATGAATCTGAGGCTCAAACAAGTTGCTGGACGTGTCTGAAATCATCCTTGTAAACAACAGAAACAAGATTTGGCCCCAGATCTAACAAACTCCGAGACATGTCTATTAGTTTCCTGTGGCTGCCATGACAAAGGTCCCCAATCTGGGTGGCTTAAAACAATAGAAATATATTCTCTCAGGGTCCTGGAGGCTAGATGTCAGAAATCACAGTGTCAGCAGGCCCATCTCCCTCTGAAGGCTCTAGGGAGGAATGCTTCCTGCCTCTTCTAGTTTCTGGGGCTTACTAGCAATTCTTGGTACTCCTTGGCTTGTAGACACATCACTCCAGCCTCTGCCTCAGTCTTGATGTGGACGTCTCCCCTGTGTGCCTGCATTGTTGTATCCAAATCCCCTCATCTTGTAAGGGCACCGATCATATTGGATTTAGGGAGCACTCTCATCCTGTATGACTTCATCTTAACTTGATTAAGTAAGGAACCTGTCTCCAAATAGTCACATTCACAGGTTCCAGAACATATTTTTGGAGACAATTCAACCCATAGCACCATGTTTTCCTTATGACATCAGCTGCTTCATAGGACAGGACTAAAATGTCAAATGCCTCACCCTCAAGCACTATTTGTTCTCAGCTCTGCTTGAAGACTTCATAGTATGATGGAAAGAAACAAGGCTGGTTGTTAGAACTGTGGGTTGTGATCCCAGCTTTGCTGTACACTGGAAGTGACTGCTCTCACCCACTCTCCCTGGCCCTCAGTTTCCACATATGTAAAATATAAATGTTAGACTGGATGGGTAGTAAGGTCTCTTTGGAGCTTGCAAAGACTATAAAGACAAAAATCTCACATAGCACCTCTCTCTTGTGTCCAAATTGTAACTATTTTAATCCAATTCAATAAATATTTACTTAGCATCTCTGTATGTCCTTCTCTAATTAGGTTGCATTTCCCACTACTAGATGTGTTCCTTAGGGCAGTGATAATGCCTGGTGCCTACTGTGGGCTCAGGAAATGTTTGTTAAATAAACAGTATGGTAGAGTAGTAGGAACGCAGAAAAGAGAGGATTAGAATGTCAAATCATGTTGCCTTGCCTGCAGAGCACCGCAAGGGTTTATGCCTTGTTTCCCCAAAGGGTCTGGAAGTTTCTGGTGGGCAGAGCCTTCCTCTGTCTTTAACAATGCCTGGGGCAGGGCTAGAGACAGTAGATAAGCAACATAGGGTTTAATTCCCTGCCCCCTTATTCATTTTTACACAACACATCAATTTGATCATATCATGCTTGGCTATTTTTTTATTGTCATTCCATTTTGTTTGGCTCCTATCTCCTCCATCCTTTTTGGCACCCATCACCATCCAAAATTCTGCTGGGGGTAACTGATATTAACAACCTGGTATGTTTTTGTTCATATTTTTCTCCATACAGCACACGCAGACTCACATACAGGCGCATATACATGTATAGAAGTGTTCATGGACATAAATGGGAAGGTTGTTTCTCATTATTTTATACACTAGGACTACAGTTTCAATGCTGTAAGAACTAAAGTATTTTGCTTTTCTTATTTAATAATACCTGATGGAAATCTATCAAGTCCATTGGTGTAACTCTAATTTATACTTTCAGATGGATGCATACTATTTCATGGTGTGGGTATACTGTAATTTATTCAGCTATTCAATGGCAGATGGGCAGTATATGATTTATTGATCACTTATTCCGGGGATCTTACAGCCAAATTATGCTGTCCTCATGTACCATCTTCCTCCCCCCACCCCAGGTGTCCACACAAGTCTGCTGGTACTTGGGAGTTCTGACTTCTCCCATCAAATCTGAATCCACATGGTTCTCAATATGTCATCTTAGTGGGATCTGAGGCTTTTAAAAATGGAATCCAGACTTTCTGGGCTGTTTCCAAAGGAGATGACTTTGTAGTAAATGGCATCAACCCCACTAATCCTGTCTGAAATCTAATCAACACACCAGACAAGGGAAGAAAATGCTGTTTGATCTGTGAAGTGGAATGAGCTTTCTACAATAAGATGCGCCTCCTCTTGAAATCAGGAGCTCTGAAATGAGGGAGGGGCTATTTCCAGGGGTCCTAATGGGCTGAGGGGTGGGTGAGGGAGGTGGTCCTTGCAGGGCAGGGCAGCAGAGCCTGACCCCAGTGCCGGCCCGCTGACCTGAAGCCAGTCTGCCTGGGCATCTTCAGCAGCATCAAGAAAGCAACTACTAAGCTGCCTGTTTGATTGTTTAAAACGTTTTCTTTAAATTGTAAAACATAGCCATATGTACCAGGGGTGCCTAAAAAAGTATACAAGCAGATACTTTGCTCAACGTTGCTCAAGCAGTTGTTCACCATAATCAGAAGTGTCTGGACACTGATGGTCACCACTTTGAGCACCTCTTGTAATTGCAGAAGTCAAACGTGATGATTGTTGTTGATATGTATTATTACAATTTTAATAGTTTTCCTTTCTTAAAATGTGTATACATTTCTTCAGCACCCTCTGTGTGTGTGTGTATGTGTATATGTATATATATATATATAAAACATAAATATTATGAAGAGTTTAATGTATTACTATAGGTGACCATCGTGCAAACACCCCCAGGTCAAGAAATAGAATATTACTTGCATTCCAAAATATTACCCCTTCCTAATTCCAACCCATTTTCTCTTCCCTAAAGGCAGCTGTCCTGACTCTCATGAGAATCACCTCCTTGCATTTGGGGGGTGGGGACAGGGAAGAATGGCTTCATTTGCTCAATATTATGGTTTTAAAAAACTGCGGCCTTTTCTTATTGAATTATACATACAGCAAAATGTACAAGTCCTGATGAATTTTTGCACATGAATATAACTGTGTAATCACTACCCAACTCAATAGAAATATAATTATCCAATCAGTTGAAAGCCTTCGAGCAGAGACGAGGTTTCCAGAAGAAATTCTCGTTAAGATTTCAATATACAATAGAAACGCTGCCTGAGTTTCTAGGCTGCTGTCCTGCTGAACTCAGACTCAAGACTGTGGAATCAACTCTTAGCCCAACTTCCAGCCTGCTGGCCTGCCCTGTGGATTTTGGACTTGCTAGTCCTACAGTCACGCGAGCCAATTCCTGAAAATCAATTAATCTCTCTCTCGATATATATATATATATATATATATATATATATATATATATATATATATATCTCCACACATCCTGTATATAGTCCATTTTATATATATATATATAGTATTATATATTTATATTCTAATATAGTATATATATTCTGTTTCTCTGGAGAACCCTGACCAATTAATACATTTGTTTTATCTTTCAAATTTTTATTTGCTCATCCATAAAATAAGAGAAGATAAAATTAATCTTGCAAAGTTGTGAGGATCGGATACAGTATACACATATATAAAATTCCTAACACATATATTTAATGGGTATTTAATAAATGGCTGCAACAAAATACTTTATTTATGTTAAATAGGTTGAGAAAGTGATATGTGCCCAGGTTGAAGAAAAACTTAGAACAGAAGGGTATAAAATGAAAAATAGCTTTCTCTCAGCCCAGAGAAAATTGTTAATGGTTGTGGGTAGTTGCTTCTATACAAAAACACAAAAACAGAAGCAAGTTCTACCAACAGTTCTGGCCCTTAGTTTTAGTTAAAAACATGCAATGCATAAAAAACGGTCTCCACATTGTCCAAATTCTAAGCAGTGTCCCAACCCCAAAAAATATCCCCAACCACCAAACGCTAATTAAAAATGAACTCAAGTTCACAATTGCATTTTTTTGAACCACATGAAAGGTTTGTCTTAGAAAATCCTGTTTTTCTCTGTCATCCACTTGGCTCACACACCTGAGCTTTCCTGAACTTCTTTCTTCAAAACTCCCTGAAAAAACGATCTCAGCATGAGTCCTAGTTCCTCTCCCTTTTCTCTTGGTCCTCTCCTCTCACACAGGAAAAACGCACAGAAACTTCTCTGGCAAGACAGGGCCTCTCCGAACTTCAGCAAGAGAGAGCACCTGAGTAGGTCTTCCTTTTTTAGAGGCTGGGGAGGGGAAAGGCTGGTGACAAACCACCAACCTGAAGCTGATGTGCCACATGTCACACACCGTGCATTACCTGTATCACCGAATTTAATTCTCACACAGACCCTATGAGCTGTGTGTTGTTATCATTCACATTTTATGGATAAGGAAACGAAGGCTCTTGTAAGCTAAATAGCTGTGTTCAGTCGCTTGTAATTTAAAGAGCTAGCTTATTCCAGAGGCCAGGGTCAAACCCTGGCCATTAGAAAGACTTGCTCACATGCTAATAGACTTTGTCCAGTTCCCCTGCCCCTCTTGATTTTTTTGTAGCCCTTCCTAAAGAGCTGTCCCATGTCTAATGATGCCTCCTATTAACTGTCCCTATTTATAGGCTAAAACCTCCCAACCTGACATCATAATCTTCTTAGGGCCTTATTTAATTTCCCTCAGGGAATTCTTTGGGTACTTCTGGCTGGAGCCTGAATGAGTCACTTCTTATCACCTTCTCACATACTAGGCTGAGGATGGAGTGACATCCTGAAAGTGAAGGTCTTAATGATATCTTTCAATCCCTACCCTCTTTGAGCGTCAACACCTTAATTATGGTGAGGAAAGGGGAAAGTGGGGAGCGAGCAGCCTTTCAATGCCCCTATTTGTCATACTCCATGTAACAATGAGGCCTGTGGTGGTTTTCAAATAGGTACACAAATTCTTTGATATTCCTCTCTCTGAAAAATGGAATCTAATCCTCTTCTTAAATATGGGTTCAACTTAGTGACTCACTTCTAACAAACACAATGTGGCAGAAGTGACACTATGTGACTTTCCAGGTTAGGACATAAAAAGGATATAGAATCTGCTTGGCTCTCCCTTTTCGGACCCTTGTCCTTGGAACCCAGCCACCATATTCCGAGGAGCCCTGGGCACATGGGGAAGCTACATGTCAGTTTTTTGGACAACAGCCCAGCCAGGCCTTCAGCCTGGAGTGAGCATCGACAGTGTGAGTGGATGAGCCTTCCGATCATTCCAGCCCCAGCCTTTGCTCCTCCCAGCTAAGGCCCCACACATGGTGGAGCAGAGACAAGCCATCCTCACTGTGCTTGGTTGGAATTCCTGAGCCACGGAAACTGGGAGCGATAATACATCGTTATTGTCTGAAGCTACCAAGTATTGGTCTAATTTGTTATGCAGCAATAGACAACTCATACAAAGCCATTCCCAGTTTTTAGGGTTATCCCACTCACACTGTGAAATGTCAGCGGGTGAATGATTGGAGTCGTGTTATCATTCATTGACTATTCTGGCAGATGGACAGCAAATTAGAGACTTGTATCCAATGCTTGAGAGTCCTGGGCCTGGAACCTACTTGTCTACACCGCTGAGACCAGGAATGCCAGGGATCTGTCCTCAAAGTGTGGGGCCATCGTCAGCTCTGACTGAGGCCTGCCCAGAGATCTCATGTCTGAGCTCCATTTCTCAGCCCTGCTTCTTGCTGGCTCTTAGAGTAACTTCTCCTCCTTCCTCAGTTAACTGGCATTCACATTAGACAGTAACTCAGAGTACAAATGAGAGCCAATACCCTGTGGTTTGCTAATTGGTGGCTGCTTGTCATTGCAGCAGGAACTCAGTGAGAACATGTATGGACCCGCCAGCCTTATTCTATGCGTCCCAGCAGAAAGCACACGGCAGTCGTTTGGGGAGACATCGACACTTCCCTAGTACCTGCTGTAAGGTTATGAACTTGACATTCCTCCCAGTTGCTATCTACTCTGCCATATGCTCATTTCAGAGCAGAGGGTGACCTGCCCAGAAATGCAGGCCTGCCAACTCTCGTTTGGGTGGGGCCTTGGAAACACTCACATGGGCAGCAGTCTCTCACTACTCTGATGCCTCTTCGTCCTTGTGCTGTCTCTGTAGAACATTCTATCCCCTTCTCAAACCTTGTCCCTGCTCCCAACACAGAGCTCCCTGCAAATCTTCCCAGCAGAAAGTGGTCTGTTCTGGGGCTTCCCAGATGTTCAGTCCCCAAGCTGGTGGCCTGCAGGTGAGCAGTCTGCTGGCCCTGAATCAGCCTGAGCTGCCAACTCTGCGGGAGTCTCAGAGACCTCCTCAATTCAGTGACTCACATAATTGTTCTCCACTTGGAACGTCCAGTTCTGAGCCATTCTGTCTCCCAGAAATTGTAATTCCAGCCTTAGCATCTATAATGTCCCTTTGGCTTTCTAATGGTGTTCCAGGAAATTTGTTTAGGCTGGTCTTTCCTCTCTCTCCTTTCAGGTGGCCAGGATGAAAATGCAATTTTGATTCACATCCAGGGGTGTGATTTTAATTTAACATGCAGTTGGAGACTACCCCTTAGTTCCAAAATCCTTTAACAGCAACCCCTCCCCGCCCCACCGCCAAATTGTAACACTCGCAAAGCCACCCACACCACACAGATTTACAGTGGTGTAACGATTAATGAAATACAGTGTATTGTTCAACTTCATTTAATTTAATGGCTGCATCATGTACCCTGGCTGTATCATAATTTGTTTAACTAATCCCCTATTGAAGAACATTAAGGTAATTATTATTGTTATTAGACGAGCAGCTGAACCATGGAAACACCCTCTTCAATGCTTTCTTTCTGAAGAAAATGAAGAAGATGTTTCTTATCAAGCTAACCTTGCTCTTGGAGGTTATCCTCCCCCAACCTGAGGTTCACTAGCATCGTCAGAGGTGGATACCGATGGGGTGGGCCACTCAGGGACGCTGGGGCGAGAAAAAGTTGTCAACCAGTGCAGTCTCTGAGGAATGACTTTTCAAAGCAAGGAGGAGGGGAAAACTCGACAACATCCCCTGCTGAGAAAGTAACCCAACATCCTTGTATTTGCTTCCGATTATACCCCTCAGAACCCTCCTTTATCCAGCCATGGAACGTCTCTCTGGATATGCTTGTGGCTGGTGTTGCCTCCTCTTTGATGTTCAGAAAGGACTCCTTGCTATAAACAAGAGAAGCCCTGCTCAGTGAAGGCAGGGTCCTCACCTCTGATGTGCCATGCTTGGTGTCTCGTGCCAGTGCTTCGTAACCAAAGGCAGCCACATTTAGGCAAACAAGAAGGAAGCCAGACGCCTATGAGAACTCTCCATCCACGAAGGAAACACTGCACTGAACAGTGACAAAGGACCTAATCAGGGCCCAGGCCTGATGAGGGGACCACAGATAGATGGTGTAGAAACAGGGCAGCTGTCAGCAATGACTGCTATATGCCAGAAGCTCTTCTAAACATTATACATGTTCTGACTCCTTTAATTTCATAATGGCCCTGTGAAGTAGATGCCATTATTCCTATTCTATAGATAAAGAGACGGAAGCACAAAAAAAAGCGTTACTGTTACATAACCAGCCCAAAGTAAGTACCTAATGGCCCTTAGTTATGAACCTGGCAGTCTGACTCATGCTTCTACCATGACACTGGCTGTTTCTCAACATCACGGAAGCAGAAAGAGTGGGGAGCCTTTACGAGTAGATAGAAAAACAAAGGGCGAGTTTTGTGACTGTCAAGGGGACTAGGCTAGAGTCAGGAACTAGGGACACCGACTTCTGAGGGGAAAACAAAATGACGAGGTTACCAGGACAGCTGATGATCCCCCAAAGACAAGGAGCCCTTGTTCCTTGCTCCAGGGGACCGGTGGGGCATAGCTTTGATGGTTTCCCCAGCTCTCTCTCCAGGGTGAATTAGGCCTCTGGTAAGAGGAGCCAGTCTTTGTTTCCTAGGGCCTCAAAGAGCCTGACTTGCTTTATTATGTTAATTGTACAGATAATCATTATGAGAGCTAAATGGACATAGAGAAAAAAAAAAAGATTAAATAAACCAGGAGCTCCTGGGCCCAGTGAACAGCAGATCAAAAGACAAAGGCACTGTGGTCTTGGGACCTTTTGGTCAGACAAAGCCGCCTCTGTAACTACAGGAGTCTGTGTGCATCAACAGCACTGCCACTTTAATTCCCATTGTGTTTCACGGGTTCAATAGCTTTTCATGTCTCCTATGTATTTAATCGTCACATCAACCCTATGAGGCATGCCAAATAGGTATTACGATCTCCATTTGACAGATGAAGGGAAGGTAGGTGGGGACTGCCCAGTGCCATGCAGCCAGAAAGCAGCAGAGCCAAAGCTAGAATCCACCGTTTCCCAGTGGTGTGTGGGAGTCGGGTCCTAGCAGCTCTCCAGAGGCCAGCGTGTGCCTCTCCTTCCAACTCCACGTTTAGTGACACCACTTTGGAAGCCTGAAATCAGTCGTGGTAGGAGTATTTATTTACACCATGGAAATCAGTGAACACCACAAATCAGGGCTCCCTTACTCCCCATGCTAAAGCATTTACCAGTACAGCACTGAGAATGTCCCCATAACGTCTCATTGGCACTAAAGATAATGGTATGGCCCTTAATATCACAGCTGATACAAACTAATCAACATAGGAAAGGGCTGTATTCCTAAACCCTTCAAGTTCCCCCATTGTGGCAGCAGGAATCATGAGAACACACACTTATTATTTTTTAAATTGGGGAACTGGGGAAGGGGAACAGACAAGTTGCTGTCCTTTTGTTCTTCAATCTAGTTGTGGAGGACGTTGCTTCACTGGCCCATTGGTATCATCACTGCGCTCTTTTCGGGTGAGGCAGATCAGTCGCTGGCCTCTGGACGGCCGCTCACGGCAGCTCTTGGCAGCTCATACCGGCTGCCGGCCACTCACACCGGCTGCCGGCCACTCACTGTAGCCTATGGCAGCCCACGGCAGCAGGGGCTGCAGCTATGCCATCCCGGGAACTCACGGCAGTCCAGCTCCAGGTGGAGCTGTTGTTCACCATCTTAGCTGTAGAGGGCAGTGTTACTGGCCCTCATATGTGGGATCCGAACCAGGACCGCTGGCATCCCAAGCCAGCTCTTAACAAACGCGCCACTCGGCCGGCCCACACACACTTATTTTGTACTTGTTAAGTGCTAGGGTCTGTGCTATGTGCTTTACGCATTTTCTAATGTGTTGCTTATTACAACGCTTTTCAATAGATGAGGACATTGAGAAGTTAAGTAAATTGCTCAAGGTCACACAATTAGAAAGTGGTGAAACTGGGGTTCAAATCTAGGTTTGTCTAAACTTCATCATGGTGCCGTCATCTTAGTTACTATTATTTCGTAAGTAGAAGAGACTTTTCTTCTCAGCGCTATGGCATCCCCCGCCTTCTCCCACCTTGTAAACATATAATGGAATTACAACTAAAATCAATCCAGACAACTAATTTCTAACACACAATGAATATTTTAAGAGCCATCTCAAATCTCAATAAAACTCCATAACCTATTAGACCGTGTTAGCAATTTATAATCATGGCCTATAGAAAATGTCAGAATTAATATTCTGCTCTCTTATTATTTCAACCACTGGAGATATCTTACAGGATAATTGGCTCTTAGCAGCCACGATCTAATTTAATTTATTTATGAATACCTTGTATTTATATTTCATGGATATTGTTTTAAATATTAAATCACTACATCTTGGAAAGAAATGTAATTTTGTTACAGAGCAATCGTTCTTCATGTCGACAACTGAAATGCCATTTTAAAAGGATAGGGTAGCATTTTAGATCTTGCTCCCCAGCATAATGTCGTCAGCTCAAATGAACTCTTATAAAAATTCTGTTTAAAAAAAAAAGGGTACGAGGATAAAAATACTGCCTAGGTTTCAAAGACAAAATTTGTTACATTTTGCTGAAAATTATTTTGTCAGAAAATATTGTAAATGCAGAACTATTTAGATATCTAAAGTAATTATCTTGATGATTAAAGGGAAAACCCTACCTGCTAATGCCCTTTAACCCACAGTGTCCAGAATTAATATCCTAAGTCAGAGAGAAGGGCTGACTTGAATTAGATAATTAAGACAGGAGGGCGGTATCTCTGAGTCAACAGAGCATGGATTTGGGACATCGCTTCAAATCCCAGATCTGTTTTTTTCCATCTGTATGATGCTAGGTGCGTTACCAAACCCACTCTAAACTTCAGCTTCCCATTTTGAAAAAACGGGAACAACATACCTACATAGCAATGGTGTTATGATGAGACTAGGACTGGTTATATAATTTGCAGAGTACAGTGCAAAATGAAAATGCAGGGTTCTTGCTCAAAAGTTATTAAGAATTTCCAGACAATAGCAGAACAGTAAACCAAGTGTAGGTCCTTCTGAGCATGGGGTCCTGTGAATTGCATGGGTCTTACACCCACAAAGCCAAGTACAGGTAAAGGTTACATTAAATGCCACATGCAAATTGCATCCCACCTGGGAGGTACCTGAAAAATGTCCGCTAGTTGTGTTTTGGCTCAGCTTGCCACTTTATTTTTATACATGATGGAAAAGAAATCTAATAGTCCCCCACACCCCACCCCGTTTTTTTTGAAGATAGGTGCAGGTCAAGCTTCGCAGGATAGGTTCAGAGATATCTAACACTGAAGGGGTTCAAAGACACAATAGTCCAGGGCGGAATGGGGCACAGAACCCAGGAGAGCCGCACCGACGGCCAGGCTGATGTGCCCACCCTCCTTTAGTTGTCTGTCAATTTTTGGAAGAGGAATAAGGAACGTGGGATTCTGTTTCCTAGCAGAGGTCTTGAAACCATAAAGCTAATTTCATTGGGCTCACTACATTGAATTAAATTCCTAATTCTAATTTCACCAAATAGGGTTACTGGGAGAACAGGAAGTGAAGCTTGATAACTGAGTTCCACTGTCCAGAGGGAGTCAAGAAAGAACAGAAAATCAATTTCCTTACTGTGGAGAAGCGGGTGGAGCTATTTCGATCTGTTGGGAGCAGCTTGTTTCTTTGGAAGGAGGTGAAGACATTTCAGACAGAGAATTTTCACACAGAGAGGGGCCATAATGATTTTCCAAACATCATCCTTTGGGGAGCCTCTTCATTGCGGGCTGATGGGAGTCTCCCCCAATTTTCTTTATTCTTACCTACTCTAGGTAAAAATACCCTGACTACACCAGGACTGGAAAGACGAGTGTCTCTAGGGTGGAGGCATTCATCGATCTCACCTAGATATTCCAGAAATTTCCCTTTTGGATCATTTATTAAAATAACTTAGGTGTCTAGCTTCTCCTCAAACCTACCATTTTGCTTCTCAGAGCACCCCACTTTCTTCCCTGGACCTGAATAGAACACCCCCAACTCTTCCATTGTTTCAGAGTACTTTCCATTTTGCACATTGCTATGCATTTGCACCAGAGTAACAACTTAGAAGTGTACTCATCTAAGTACTTTTACATGTGGTATCCTGTGGAGGCTGTCTGTTACTCGCTTATTTTAGAATCCTCTACAGCACCTAGTACAGGGCCTTATGGGTACAAGGTGCTCAGTCATTATTTGTTGAATGAATATACGAGGTCTGACAATTAAGTTTGCGAACTTGTGGCAATGGTGTTTGGCTAAACTATTTTGATATCAAAGGGATAATTCATTATGAATTTGTACCAACTGGACAAACCAAGTTTACTCTTTGGAAGTGCTGAAAAGGCTGTGTGAAAAAGTTAGATGAGCTGAACTTTTCATCAACAATTCATGGCTCTTGAATCACAACAATACACACAGCATTGTCTGCGAGTGAATTTTTAGCCAGTAAACAAATAACTGTATTGGAACACCCTCCCTATTCACATGATCTGGCCCCCAATGACTTCTTTCTTTACCCAAAGATAAAGGAAATCTTGAAAGGAAGATATTTCGATGACATTCAGGACATCAAGGGTAATACAACGACTCTGATGGTCATTCCAGAGAAAGAGTTCCGAAATTGCTCTGAACGGTGGACTAGGCGCCAGTGTCGGTGCATAGCTTCCCAAGGAGAGTACTTTGAAGGTGACTGTAGTGACATTCAGCAATGAGGTAGGTAGCACTTTTTCTGGGATGAATTCGCGAATTTAATTATCAGACCTCATATTCCTAGGATACCATTTTTTAAAAAATCTGTTTAGTTTTATAATGCCATCTAGACCACAAGCCTCTTGAAGCATTATTTTATAAAAATACTTATCGAGTGCCTGCTATGTGACAGAAACAAAAGGAATGAGCGTGAGTAACCCTATCAAATACTCAAAACAGTAACGGCATGGTATACCTGGGAAGGGAAACGCACTTGCTGGGCAGATGAGAGCAGGCTCAGTCATCTAACGACAGAACTTACCAGCGACTGGAGTTTACCTCACTGCTGAGACTGAAATCTGGAAAGAGTAAGGCTCCCAATGCAAGACACAGGACAGAGAAGATCAGCTTTGGATATTTTGTGACAATAACTACAGAATCAGACTTGTGGGTACTTCCCCAAACAAGGTATTACCTGGTTATCTTTGGGTAAAAACATCATAGACTAGGTGGCTTTGACAACACACATCCATTTCTCACAATTCTGGAGGCTGGGAAGTCCAAGATCAGGGTGCCAGCAGATGTGGTGCTCAAACACACCACATCTGGAGAGAAAACGATGCCTCCCCTACATTTCCAAAGCCCCCTGGAGGGTGGTCCTGCCTGCTGTCCAGTTCTACTGCCAATGGGAGCGGGCACCAGGGGTCATTCCTGGGGCTGGGATCAGCCGACTCCCAGTACACTGACCTTTACCCTCTCACCCCTTCAGATGACCTCCTTCCCCCCGCCCCTACCCAACTTCCTACACCAAGAGATGGGGTGAAGCATCCCGGATACGATCTCTCCCTTTCCTCCCTCCTCTGCAAAGCTCTGCTTCTCCTGGGCCAGGGAGATGTAGCGGAAGGAAGCGGCAGATTTCTGATGCCCTGAGTCTCTGGCTCAGACGAGATGAGGGCAATCAGGGCTCTCGGTTCTTTCCAGGACGGGTGCTCAGCCATCTCACGCACCTCTGTAACCTCCCAGTAGCAAAGAGGCCCCCTGCTCCTTGAGGCTGGGCCTACATCTGCAAGTATGTGGGGGGGGCCCAAAGTCTCAGGCACGAGATGGCAAGTGTCAACTGCCCTCCTGCAGTGGGAGTCTCACATGCCAATCATGAGGCTACCACAGGGTGGGAAACTGGGGTACACAGGACAGCAGAGGGAGCAAGACCTGCCACTTGGGCCAGGTTCTCTTTGGCCCTTTCTTCTCAGGGGCAAATAAGTCACTTACAAGACACATAGGAACCCTTCCCCAAATGGTACCTCATGGCCACAGCACCCCTGATGTACAGGAGCTTCTGGGGAGCTGGAGTCAAGCCTGACTTAAAATGTAAAGCTGTGAGGCAAAGGCTGAGTGCTTCTCTGGGCTTCCTGGCCACAGGGGCTGGGGCCCCGGCTTGCTCTGAGCTGACTCTTGGGCCCAGCTGCTCCTGCGGGACCACCATCAGCTCTGCCCATGAGGAACAGGGGCCTTTTCCTGGCGGGTCGGTCACTTCCTCTGGGCCAACCCGGGTGTGTCCACTGCCTGAGGGACGAAACCACACACACAGCCAGCCCAAAAAATGGTTCAATGGTGCTCCCTGCTGTTCACATGCTAGACTGCATGAATTTGCAGATACAAATGCCCAACCTGTTGTTTCTCACTTAGGAGGGAAAGGAGACTAACTTTTTTTAGGCACTATAATTAATTATTGATGTATAACAAAATGAGCAGCTTAAAATGAAAACGCACATTTAGTATCTTGCCCTGTTTTTTGGATGTCCAGAATTTGGTTTGGCTAGGCAGCTCTAGCTCTGGGTCACCCATGAGTTTGCTATCAGCTGTCACCCACGCCTGCAGTCATCTCAAGGATTGGCTGGGCCGAGGATCCACTTAGGGGGTGGGGGCACTCACATAGCTGGCAAGTCTGTGCTGGCTGTTAGCAGGAGGCCTCAGTGCCTCTCCATCGGGCCTCTCCACAGGTTATTTGCGTGGTTTCATGGCATGGAGGCTGACTCCCCAGAGCAAGGGAGTCAAGAAGCTAAAGTGGAAGCTCAATGGCTTTTACGATTTGGTCTTGGAAGTCACGCACTGTCACTTGCACTGTATTCACACAAACTAGCTGTGATTCAATGTGGGAGGAATCTACATGAGGGTATGAATTCCAGACGGTGAGGATTCTTGGGGACCAGCTTTGGAGGCTGGCTACAAGCACCAGGTGGTATACAAGTAGTGTATAACATCATAACACGTGATCGGAAATTATGTCACGCTTACTGTGTCCAGGTGCTAAATAATTTCTCTCAGTTATCTCCTTTACCCTCACAGTAACCCCAAGGCTTGGTCCTGTGATTACACATTGAAGGTTAGGAAACTGGGGCTTAGTGGGGTTAGGCACGGATGTCCCACGGCCAGTAAGTAGTTGGTTGAGAATTTAAGCTTTGTTCTGTGTTCACTATGTTTGAACGTCTCCCTAAGCACTGAGAATTCACCACCAAGGAGGTGGGCAAAGATGTGGAAACTGAAGCTCAGAGAGATCAAATAACACGGTCAAGGTTACAGAATTAGTAAATTGCAGTCCCTAGCAGGATTTGAACAGAGACCGGACTCCTGTGCCCATGCTCTGTTCACCCCACCACATCCTGAACAGAGGAGAGAAACACAGGAAGGAGGCCATGAAGACCAGGGTAGCCAGCTTGTCCAGTACCTCAGTGCCCGTCAGAAAGGATGCCCCCCATGGGTGGCTGCAACTCGGCAGGGGCTGGTCCTGGCACGCTCAGTCTCCACGTTCCTCCTCTGCCAGGTGCTTTCAGCCAGGGCAAAACCGGAGTGTGGCAGCCCTGGAGCAGGAAGGGAACAACAGGTAGACACATGGGACAGGAGAATCTGTCGTAAGTGTAAGAAGGTGGTTGCATGGGAGCAAAAAAGAAAAATCAAGAAAAAAAGAATGGGGAGAGAAAAATTACAAGATGAGGAGAGATGGGAAAAGGACAAAAGAGACCAAATGTGTGAGGACAGATTGGTCCTTCCAGGCAGAAGAGTGTTCTTGGGACCTCAGCGTGTGGCTGTGGGTTTCAGCACAGTCTGTGGCAGGCCAGGGAAGCAGGAAGACCAACTGGTGGCTGGAGGCCTCCTTTGACTCCAGCTCACCTCCCTGCCCACCTCCTTCTCATTTCTGTCACTAGTTAGGGGAATGGGGAAAAAGAAGAGATGCCCAGCATGCCGCTGGCCAGAGGACAACCTAGTTTCAGGTAAAATGGCAGCGAGGTGAGGAGCCCCCAGGGGGACCCAGGGAGAGTCAATCCAGAAGATAATCGCGCGAGTATCCAAGAGCTGATTGATAGATTAACTAGGAGATAAACCTAGAAAGTATAACTGGGTGAAGTACAGCACAGGGAATATAGTCAATGGTACTGTAACAGCTATGTACAATGTCACAGGGGTAGTAGATGGGGGCAGTTATCACTTTGTGAGGGTTGTAAATGTCTAATACGTTGTACACCTGAAACTAATTTTTAAAAAGTATGATTGGTGGCTTCACCACAGTGCTTCTCTTTGCAGTTTGATCCCCAGAGCTACCAGGTTCAGCTTTGATTGTTCGTGGCCACTGATGAATTAATGTCGGCTTGCCTGTGTGCTTGAATGTGTCGAGTTTTACTTTTCGCAATAGGATATGGAGTCAGAAACCACCTGAGGAGCTAATAATTTGAAATAAGTATGAAGAGTTATCAGGCTCAGAAGCAGAAAGCTGGATTTGAGTCCTCATTTTACCACCAGCTGTAGATGAGCCTCCTCACCCGCCCTCAGAGCCTCAGACGCTCCCATAATCACGCTTCACTTGGGCTGCCTTTCCTGAGAGTTCAGCAGTCTCCCAGAGCCCAGGCCCTAGCAGGAGAGTGAAGCAGAAAAGTCACTTTTTTCCTGCCTCCAGCCTCTCCCCGCCCCAATAAAACTCAGTTGCCAACTGGCTTTCTAAAAAATGTATTTGTTATTTCACTCTTCTACTTATTATCTTTCAATGATTTCCATCTACCTGTAGCATAAAATTAAAATTCCTGAGCACGGCAAGTCATTCCCTTCAGTCTTACCCCTCACAACCTTTTTATCTTCAATCAGTTCTTGTGTACCTTATTTATCGTTGGGCTTTTATGTGGTTATTTTTTATTGAGAACACTTCTCCCTCTCTCTACTTGGTACTCTGCTATTCTAACTTCAACTGATTGATTATCCATCCATCTATCCATCTGACCGACCATCCATCCATCCATCCATCCTACATCCTGAAACTCTACTTCAGTGCTTCCCACGCTTGTGTGCACGTTGGAATCACTTTTGAAAAAATACTGGTACCCTGTTCCACTTTCAGAGATTGTGACTTAATCAGTCTGCGGTAGGGCTTGGGCTTTAGAACTGACTGCTGCCTCATTTTGTACCAGATATTGTACTAGCCCCTGATGACTTAAGAGATAAAAGTTGCTTTAGACTAAAAATTATACCTAGAAAGGGAAATAGGTCAGTAAATACAGTTATCCAATACTGTACGCAGGTGCCACGAAAGCAGAAAGCCAGGGTATTCTCTGGAAGGGGCAGGCGGAGCACATAACCCACACTGGTGGGGCTGAGCGATGGGTGATCAGAGCTGCTGAGAATTCAAGGACATGGACGAGTGTTCCAGGGTAGGCAGCAGCCAGTCAGAGGGAAAACGGAACACAGCACACTGAGTTAGAGGAAGCTTGTCACTTTTCAAGCATGAATGAGGAACTTTGTGGGACTGAAGCTTGGCAGAGGCAGGTGGGGCCTTGCAGGGAACAAGGAGAGGGGAGCCATCAACGAAGGGTCAGGAACGTGACCTGGTCAGACTTAGTGGCCATGACCGCAGGGGAGGTGGAGCAGTTGGTGAAGCGATGGTAGCAAGCAGTAGGAAGGCCTTCCCTATTCCAGGTGAGTCTCCCTCACATCTTCTCCACCTGCACACTCCAGCCCGCAACAGACACCCTACGTCAAGTTGTATGAGCTTGGCCGCTAAGCATGCATTTTGGGCCAGTCACTGGTCTAAGCACTTGGCACATATTAACTCATTTTTATCCTCACAACAGCCCTATGTAGTCATATTATTATCCTCATTTTAGAGCTAAGGGAGCAGAGGCACAGAAAGGGTAAGAAACTTGTCCCAAAGCACAGTGAAGTGTTAGAGCTGGGATTCAGGCACAGGCCCTCTGGCCTCAGTCTGTCTGTCTTCCAAAGCCGTTTTGAAAAGGTGCTGACCGCGAATGGCATTTAGCACACTCGGTTGTGTTGAAATGCCTCACCCTCAAGTCGTCTCTCTGCTACTCACAGTGAGAACTCAGCTTAGTCACTTCCCCTCTCCAGGCCTTCTCCAGTTTCCAAATGTTTAAAATGAGAGGTTGGCCTAGATGCAGGATATAAGCTGGAGCCCCGGAAGCCCAAAGGACAAGCTGTGCTTGGCCAGCTGTTTTGTTTTCAGTTGAAAGTGTCTGTCTTTAAGTGGTATATGCTCCCTTTTCACCCCATAACCTCCACTCTCAGTAGTCTTACATCAGGACCACTTTCCTTAATGAACTGTCTGGCATCCGAAAGCATTTCAGTCTGAGATCACTCATCAGACAAAGCCTCAGTCTGAGACCCTATGAACGTACATTTCTTTTGCCTTCACTTTTCCTCTCCCTCCCCCACCAATCCAACTTAAAGAACGCTTTACCTGGGATGTTTCTTGGGCAAAGGCTGAGCCTCGGCTCCCCACCTCTGCTGTGGAAGTCCTCTAGTTGGCATTGGCTGTCAGATGTGAGCCAGGGTTCTTTCTTGTTGCCATGTGCCCTGAAAATGCTGATTTATATTTGCTTCTAGAAGGGAGACAGATGAAGCTTGTTTTAGAATATAAGGTTAATCCAATTTCAGAATCCATTGCACATGGAAAGATAAATTCTGTTACTTTCACTTGATCTGGAAGGTTGCCTCTTTTCAAACTTATAATCAATCGCTGGAAGAGTGAAGGCCTTTTATGATGCTTCATGAGCTTATGCACCCCCCAGGTAGAATGCCTTTCATTTCCTGCGGCAGGAATACAGGCAGTATTGATATAGTGGCTCTGAGGATTTTTACTGGGCTTTGCAAACATTCTCGCATGGCCCCTGGAAAGTAGGTGACAGGTGTTGCTGACTAACTATTACCATTTTGCCTGACACACTTAAAAGGCCCTCAAGCATTGCTGAATAAATGATTGAGCAAATACTTTTTAGCAACTGGAGCCTATGCTAGTTAATAATTCACTGAACTTCACTCAGTTTATAGGAATATATTTTTAGACTATTGTATGGTTTATAAGTTTTCACACATTCTCTAAAAGTTATTTTGTGTTTTACAGTTGAGGACATGAGGTTTCAAGAGGTTAACTAACTTCAAAAGTTATACGGTGGTGTTTAATTTTCTGACCTCAGGGTGCCCTTGTCAAAATAACCGCAAGTATTAAAAAATAGTTGCTGACTAGACTGAAGAACAAAAAGACAGCAACTTGTCTGTTCCCCTCCCCCAATTCCCCAATAAAATCTTAAAAAAAAAAAAAATAGTTGCTGAAAAAAAATTTTTGAAGTTGTATAAGCTAAAGCCTTAGGTACTAAAACAAACATGCAGAAGAAATGACGTCACAGAAACTGGAAGCACTACTATTATCCGTACTTTGTAGTTTGCAAAGCATTTTCTCACGATTTCATTTGACCCCAATTCTACCTCTAAATTAGAGTAAAATCATCTCACTTTAGGTTAGCCGACTAACAGCAACAAAAACTGCCCCAGATTTTCTTTTCCAAAAGTCAGGTCAGGCTGGCAGTTAAGGACTGAATTTCTTGTATACTCATGCCATCTACTGGGACTTTTTGGTAGTATGGATTCCAGCTGACTTTATATTAAAAAATATTTTTTCTTGTGTGTCAACTTCAGGACCACTCGAATGTTTTACTCAAACCCTTAAAAATACCCACTCCCGATCTTCAAAACTTGTTTTCTAAGGGAGCCTATTCTAAAACAGGACCCACGACTTACTTACGGACTGAAATTCTTCTCTCTGGCATATTGAAGGTTTCAGAAATGCCTCTGAGAACCTTTCAATTGGCTTAGAACCTGGGGGAAGGGGTATGGCTTAACTAGGGACAGAGAACACTCATGGAATTATCATGCGTTCATAATAAGGCCTCCGCTTTGCCCAGTATTTCCTGGGAAGGTTACAGTAAGGGCCTCCATGGTGACTCACAGTTGGTGGAAGAGGAAATTCTGGAGAACAGATGAAGCCAGCCCCGCTGACTTGGGCACCCAGGAGTGGTTTCTCAAACTGCACCCATCCCTGTAAACCGCTGGCCAACCCTTAGCAACACAAATACCTCTTTTAAGGCTGGGCTTTGCTCTGGAGATGTTGTTTTGAATTACTAGGTTAAATTTGTCTTTGCTTTAAAACCAAGGACAAGAGATGACTTGTTCTTTAGGGTAAACTGGCAGAGGAGGATAAAAATTAGATGATTTGGTATATACACCACTTTTCTCACAATCTTAGGGTTCTTTAAAAACTAAGCATTATAACAGTAGTGTGAAATAGGTGGAGACAAACACAGGAGAAAATCTGGTATGGAAACTACCTAGAAGAAAATTTGGTATGAAAAGCAACTAGTCAATATCTATTAGTGGAAATTCTTGCAGGATTCTTTGGAAGGAAAATGGAGGCTTTTAATTTGTTTGCTTATTTACATTATCATTGAGATTGTATCTAGTCAGTGAACCCTTTACCTTTCTTCCTTCTGCTCCATGGTGGGAGAAAAATAGGAGCTTTGATGATTTTTGAAAGCAAAGTAAAATGTCTATTGCGGATTATGAAAGATTCTTTATCGCAAAAGGTCAATATGGTAACATTTGATAAACAGATTCCATGCCCTAATTTGCTTAAAGGTTTAACAGTAAATATCAAGACCAGTAAGAATTTAAAGAACTTTGAAAGCATTCTGGTCATTCTCTAGAGCAAAATTTTAGATTACTGTGAAGGCTATGAGACTCCAGATTTGTCAAAATCAATGCAAACCGGGACAGGCTGAAAAGCTGTCGAAAGCAGTATTTTTAGATAAGCTGCTTCATTTCCCCCATTTTAAAACATTACCAGATGAATTCTGCATGAATACACTGTGAAGGGTTGTTCAGGATTACCGAAGAGTTAGGTATCCCATATATATGCATAATAAACAGGCTTTTGTCAAATATTCACTGTATTTTAACAATCATTTAAAATAGGGCTTGTTTTTATAATTCCTACTCACATAAACTAGGTTTCAGAGGTTAAATCAGAGGCTAAGTCACACAGCCAATAAATAGATCAGTCAGCATTGAAGACAGGTCTTTAAAGTCTAGTGATCCTAGAGACTGCCTCTCCTTACAAGTTTATCTAACTTCTGTGTTTATCAATTTTTAAGTCAAATTTTTAAGCAGGTGGAAATCACATTTATCAGTTTTTTCTTATTCACACTCCTGAGCTGTGGGCCTCTTGTAACAAACACCTACTTTTACCAGGTTGGTGACACCACAAACATACATCATTTTGAGTTTGAATAATCTTTAGACTAGTAATTCTCAAGTATTAGCAGATAGGTTATCGTTGCAGTTTAGCAAAAAATCTGGATTTCTTGGCTCTACCTCAGAGACCAGTCCAGTATCAGGGGACTCCCAAGTGGTCGAATTGCAAATGACTTATAAAACCTAAATATGTCAAGTGATGCTCAGGATCACAAAACCCTTACAGGTGCTTGTGGAATGTACATTTTATGCCTAAATATAGAAGTTCCAACATTTTAAAATAAAGAAAGCATACATTTCACATCCAATTTAGGATGGGTATCCATTCTAATTTCTTAGTTCTGCTTTATTTCTGTAACAGATGTCTTCATATCAGTGCAAAGTACTAGCCTAACAGTTTTTCAGTTTAATCTCGCTCTATTCCCAATGCATACCTTCCTGGATTAGAAGAGCTTGGATTTTATATAGACCCTAGTAGGAAACTGGTTAAACATGCAATGAGTGGAAATATGTTTAAATTGTGAGATATTTTTGTAACTTGTGGAAATGAACCATCATAAACATGTCTCTTAATCAGTAGTTTCCCAAACCTGCCAAATCAAAAATTACCTGTAGATTGATTTAGGCCTGCGCTGGGGACCATACTCTGCATTGAAATATCCCATATGACTTTTATGAATATGTAAATTTAGAAAGCAGACATGGTACTGCTATTTTTCTCCTCCCATCTCAAAGCACCCACTCACAATTGTCACTTAAAATCATTACAGGGCCAGCCGACTGGTGTGGTGGTTAAGTGCTGGCTTAGGAAGCCAGCGGCCCCGGTTTGGGTCCCACATATGAGGGCCAGTGACACTGTCCTCAAAAGAAAAAAAAAAAAATAATTTTAGGGCTGGCCAAATGGCTCAGTTGGTTAAGAGCTCGCTCAAGAGTGCAAGCTGAGCTCTGAGCAACAGCGGTTCGAGGCCAGCCCGAGCTGAGTTGCCGTTGAGCTGCCAACAGGTGGCAGGATGGATCAGCTTAAAAAAAAAAAATAATTACAAAATTTTAACCCAGAGTATTTTCACTTTGTCCCTTTAAATAAAAGTACTTGTGTTGTTCAAGATCAAAACAACTTACAGTCGCTGTCACTTGAAATTAAGAGGAAGGATTCTAAAATCTTCAAAGGAAAAAACATTAACCTGTACACCCTTCAGTAACCCACTTATTGTTCAGCCTGTTCACCTGTACTTGGTTCATCTTCCCATCCCCAAGCAAGGTCATTTCCAGTAGCGGTTTCCCATCTCACGTGAACAATGTGTTTGCTTCAGTGTAAAGAATCCAGTCTGAATGGATCTTCCATATTGCTTGCTGTGATACCTGTTGCAGTCACCTCCAAGTCACCCTAGCAATATGACATTTTATTTGTTCATATATATGAAACTGTAGTTGTCAGTGTCTGAGGCAAAATCATCTCAGGAAGTTAATATTGGTAAATCCAGTATCTCCAAATGTAAATTAGGTAGAGTTAACTAAGCCAGAATGTCACCTGGCTGCCAATGGAAGAAAGCTATAGCTACTCAAAGGTATGACCAATGTGTTCATAGATTAAAAACTATGATGAAAGACAAGATGATTACTAGACAAGGGGCAGGGGAAAATAAGTAGCAGTATTGCACCGATGCAAGATAAAATATACTTTATTGTGACAACAAATGCACATAGTGCTATAGGTAAGGCATGCTACTAGGAATCTGCATATAATCAAAGGCCCGTTTGGAAATGAATGGGAATGAAGGCTGTTTCTTAATGCTTCAAGGTTTAGTCCATGGTGAAAGAGAAGAATTTGTGTCCACTCATCTCAAATGCAGTATTATACATCTACTTAATCAGATTCCTATACCTCTAACCAAGAGCCCAAAGGCAAATAAGAGAAACTTAACTGTACTCAGAAGAAACTTCTAATACCAATGACAGAAATATTTGCTAATTGAGGCAAATTTCCTCTAAACAAAGACCTAAAAAACTGAGCACTCAAACATCCATTCATTTATTTAAATTAGCCAATTTTAATGTCGTTTATTCCACTAGAAACAAATATTAGACTATCTAGAAATAGTTTGGATAAAGAAACATTTCCATTTTAATACTTCATAATGTTGTAAATTTGGGGCTAAAATAACACCCTGAGTCAAATTTGATCCCTGTCTACTCGAAGGGACCAAGTACAGTTTCGATTTCAATCGCTGAATTTCTTAGGGACAATCTGAGAAAATAATGCTAATGAGAGCTAGTCTTTTGATGAAACTATCAGGCTCCAAAGACTTGTCAAAATCAACACAAAACAGGATAGCCTGAAACACAAAACTGAGGCTAGGCTGAAATGCTTTGCAAAGCAGTATTTTTAGAGAAGCTGCTTCAGTTCATTTCCCCCTTCTTTTAAAACACAAGCAGATGAAATGCTTTCTGCATGACTGCACATCAACATTCTGTTCAACTGTTTTCTAAATACAATACTGTGGGTTTAAACAGCATGTTTTAATTTAAACAAAGTAATATACAGTCAAATTAGCTGAAGCGATGAAAAGAAACACTACTATGAAAATTACTTATTAGATATTCTGCTCTTTGAAAAGGTGTTTTTAAAAGCAACACAGGACCAAAAACATCGAACTATCACTTTATTTATATTACTATGCTTAAGTTACATGGAAAAACAACCAAACAGTTCTGCCCCATTTCAGGAAGTTTCCAATCAACACCAATTATGTGGTGACAAATAACTAGGAATGGTGACATCTATGGATCAAGACTGACAAGGAAGAATGGGCTCGGGCGCTACAGTTCATCTCCAACAAGAATATGGCACAACGGCCAGCACAAGCCATACTAACACTGAACCTTTAGCTCTGGTCACAAATTCGGATCTCTTCTCTGAAGCTAGCAAATCAAGTGAAATAACTGGGTTCTAAAAAAAAAAAAAAAAAGTTTTAAAATGAAGCCCAAATAAGTTTAAAAACCATGCTCTTGACACATTTTCCTTTCAAAATTTACATAAAACACACTTTTCACTCTAATAGCCCAGACTTTTTTCCTCACATAGCCACCATGTAGCTGCAGATAAGACTATTCTGCCTCAAGGTGCAAACATAGGGGGAAAATATTAACGGCATCTGCATAATATTCTCTCTACACACTGCTGTTGGATGGAAAATAGGAAATTAAAAAAAAAAAGAAAGAAAGAAAGGTTCCATTTTAGATTCTCACAACCTCTTGTTCCGCAGTTCATGAATCCGACTCTGATGCTAAGGTGACAGTGTATGTAAGTAGATTTTTGTTTTCAGTGAAGGAGACCTGGGAAAAGATGGAGTTATCTCTTATTCTTCAAGAGTTATCCGATGGTACATGCTCCTCAAAGCCCTCACTCTCTCGAACTAGAGCACGCTCCAGGATCACACGGCCTTCCTTATAGCGCTGGCTGTCTTCAGTGGCAAACTCATAGATCCATCCCAGTTTGCTATTGCAGTTTTTGCAGCTCACGTCGCGCACCATGTGGCGGCCAGTGAGCATGACCCGGTCTTGGACTTCACTGTACTGCAGGTTAACTACCTAAGAGACATGTGAAAACGAAATTGCAAAAGCATGTAAATTATTTGCCACAAAGTACACAATATTTGGTTAATGCAATAACAGTAACTTCAGAAAAGGAAACAGCAGTCTTTACTTTAGTCAATACTTTTCCCAAGAGCTTTTCTTAAAAGCTGCTGGAACAGGTAAATCTGGAATCACACTGCACTGGACATCTAAAACGATCACGCATTATTGTACTAGTCCAAGCCACACTACACATTATCAGTTACATTCCTGTGCTATCATGAAGAGTCTTTGACTTGCAGTCATAAAATGTAGGTTTGGGTCCAACTGTCGTTATTCACCATTCAATGATGAGTGCAAACAAGGCAACCAATGTAAAAGAACCTAGTACACAACAGGTATTACATTAAAAAGTACGCCAATTTATTTCTGAAAATACATTTTCTATATGAGACTGGGCTAGACTAAGCTATGATAGACCATACATTGCAATATATAGTTTTCAAGTGGGTTCAAAGAATCTGTGAAGAATTTCCAACGATTCTGAACACTAAACAATCCTCTATACTTTACTTTTCTGTAAAGGGCCAGATGGTTAATATTTTTGGCTTTGAGGATTACGTGGTCTTTGTTGTAAGTATTTAGCCTGCTGTTGTAGCACAGAAGCAGCCACAGGTAATACATAAATGAATGAGCATGGCTGTGCTTCATTACATTTTATTTACGAAAACCAAGCAGCTGGCTTACCGTCCTACAGCACAGTGCCAACCCCTGCTCTATACCTAAATAAAGATCAAGGGGATACACACTATCAATTCTCTGAGAGAAAAACTTGTTTCAAAATGGAACAGAGGGTGTCCACTGGGGAAGTCTAGTTGACCTTCTAAGAGCCAGTACCCTTGCACTAGTTCTGTTCCTTAGCATAAAGGATTTGGCAATTCAACTTTGTTACTATACAAATTCCAGGAGACAGAAATCACATCAATTTCAAAGCAAGCCAGAAATTAGACAAGCAGGCAGACTAGACATTTATTTGTAAATCAGGAAATGCTCTTCCTACTGGCAAACCTATGTCATAAACTAAATCATAATCAGAAAGATGATTAGTGAACATGAATTAGAGCCCAGGGAAGTTGGTTACATGATTCTTATTCACTTGCATTGCTAAGCTGTGAGAGCTGAATGCAGCTATCGCCCTATAAATCAGTGCCATGGGTATGGAGGTGTTTCGGACCCCCCTTTTCCCAGTCTGTGAAGTCATTACCAAATTAGAATGGATGTTTTCCAATGAATGGAAACCACCATTATTATAACAATTTTTATACTTCCAAGATTGAAAAATCACATTCTAGTAATGTCTTTCTATATATAGAAAGCTAGCGGGCTTTCTATATATATGATTTCTATAGATTGCAGCTCTCATTCTGACTCTTCCTGGTATCGCCAAGCTCTGAGGGATATGCTGGTACTGCTGTCAAACAGACCCACCGCTGAACCCACTTAGGAAATGAAGCTGGTTCTCCCACCAACCTTGTTAAAAAGAAATGCTCTGCCGGTGGCGCCTGTGAACCGAGTGGAGATGAGCTCTGAGCGGTTGGTCAGAATCGTATCACAGTTTGCACAAGAAAACAGACGGGTACCACCAATATGGTCAAGGAAAATTCTGCCCATTTTTATAGCTGAAGTTCTAAAAACCTAGAAGCAAACGGAAAGAAATGAATTATGATTAAAAATTTTTTGTTAGTATCTACTTGGTTGGAAGACATAGAGAACCATTTACTCAACATGTGAAATAGTTGACTCTGAACAAAAGGATCCGAAGTTCACATACTGAACAAATAAATAGGCACATACAAGCGAAGAACATTTTAGAAGCAGTGAGCCAAGGAAATAAACATGCTTACACAGGAAAGGAATGGTATCGCTCCTCTTTTGGTTGGTATGGAAAAAACAGGAAGAAAGTAGAATACCAGAAACTGAATGATGAAAAGCACAGGCAAAGAGGTGAGAGAAAAAAGGTTTAGCTTAAGTGTTAAGCATGCATGCTGAGCATTTGTAATTTGAGAAAAGACTTGTGGGGCATGAGTGACATGATCAGGTAAGAGTACAAAAGGGGGCAATCAGAAAACAAGGCGACAGTCTGGTTTGAGAGCATGGGGTGAGAGAGTTTCTGGTTACCAGGTGCATCTACAACCATATAGGGGCAATGGCACTAACATTAGTAAGTCTGAGCCTGTGGAGCACTGTACTGTACTAGGTGCTGTATTTAGTTCAAAGTCATCATAGCTCTGTGAGGTTATCGCCCCCACCTCATAGATCACCCGAGGTTATTACTGGTCAAAGTTTACACAGCTTTCAAGTACATAAAGTCATAACTGCAACAGTTCACCCAATTCAAAGTCAAACTTCTTCCATTACCCTACACTGTCTTCTCTAAGAAGGTGGTACACAAGATGGTCCAGGCTTGGCATAAGGCTAAGGAAGCAAGAACACAGAAGAAGGGAGAGCTGAACCATTATTACATAACTTATATTTTAAAAATCGTACTGATGCAGTAAGTCACAGAAATGCTGAAATATCGGGGGGATAGCTCTGAATCCAACTTCTGAAACAAGGAAAATCAAACTTAGTTATTTCGAAAGTGAGAAGAGTTAATATATGCAACTCTTTAAATTCACGGCAATTAATCCCCTCAAACAGTATTTTTAAAGATCTAGATATAGTCAGGAATACACTATAGTTTTCATTTGAAAAAGAATTTATTCCTGATGTAGTTATCAGCACCTGTGTTTTAAATATTTAATATTACATGTCTTTAAAATGGTATGCAGAGCTGAAACAGCTGCCACTATGAAAAAGAAACCTACAATCCATGTTTGTAATAAGAATCCACTGTCATCTTAAATTTGGGGGAAATTCCATTACAAATTAAAAAGAGAGTTCCATTCCTTCTTATATCTGAGAACTTCCTCAGCCATTAGGCACTCCTAATGTCATCAGAAATGTCATTATCATGCAGATTATTATGACTTCTATTAAACATTGTAAGAGGGTTTAATAAGCAATGAAAAAACAAATGGTGACTAGAATTACAATTTGTAGCTATCCAAAGGAAAACCAGTACATTAACAAGAACATCAATGAATAACCCTGGGTAAAAACCCAAGACTAAGAAATAACGTTTAGCTTTCTGATTCCATTTCTGCAAAATGACAGCAATAGGTGAGACTCACTGTCCATTGTTTCAGCCTTTGTGATAGCATTATTTTTTCCAGATGCTGAAGAACACAATACTGTAATTTTTTTTTTTTTTTTTTAACAATAGGGAGAACTGAGGGTTGGCCAAGTGGCTCAGAGAGTTAAGAGCTAGCTCAAGAGCGTGAGCTCTGAGCAACAGGGTCGCTGGTTCAATTCCTGGCCTCAGCTGAGCTGCCAACAGGTGGCAGGAGGGCTCAGCTTAAAAAAACAACAAAAAAACAATAGGGAGACCTGGCAACACATGGCATGTATTCTCGTATGGCAAGAACCGATTAGAACTGAGTGGTAGCTGAAGCTTTCCCAGCAAGATCATTTCATTTGCTCAGTCTCCACTCAGAATCACATAAGTACTTCATCTGTAAGACATTTAAGTTTATGACTCTTGATGTACATAAATAAAGCACTCAGAGACCCTGTGAGCAGTTGATTTTGGTCATATTTCTTAATATTGGTCCTTTACAGAAAGTTTTACAGTCTCGCCTCTGTGAGACACAATCCTCATATTCCCTATTTCTCTGAAAACTAGTATTTTCGCAGTGACTTCGTCTCAGCTTGGGCTTCTGGGACTCGTTACTTTAAAGCCAATTTTCCTTCAAATTTTTAAAATAAAATATTCATATGATAATTTATTTCAACCACAATGCAGGAATAACTAGATGTTTTGAACTGACCGTGGCAGATACAATGCTACCGTGGAAAAT
Source organism: Aselliscus stoliczkanus (assembly GCA_033961575.1). Classification (NCBI taxonomy): domain Eukaryota; kingdom Metazoa; phylum Chordata; class Mammalia; order Chiroptera; family Hipposideridae; genus Aselliscus; species Aselliscus stoliczkanus. The sequence goes on along the minus strand of CM066730.1, from coordinate 48,428,440 downwards.
GTACTCGACTTCAAATTGAACTCTCCCTACGCCTTCTGCCTGCAACATTCTAGCTTTGGTTCAAAAATACCATATAGCTGTGATCATTTGCTGCTAGATCCAGGCAAGCTCTTTATTCCCAAATGAGGTAAATAGATTTAACATGCTTTCTCTTCCCTCTTTCAAATTCAGTCTATTTTTTACCCAAGTATTTTTTATTGGATTCAATTACAGGATTCATTACAGACCAAAAATACCAGTGCAGAATCACCATTCCTAGTTGTGGTTGCCGAATATTTACAGAGTACTATATATGCATACAAAATATACTTTGTTTTATTGAGTAAAACTGAAAATATAGTTTTTATACGAAAACTCTTATTTGCCAAAAGAGATAAGCCAAAAATTCCACGGAATCTGGCAAAAGCCAGCAAAACGCCACTTGCTGTCGAAGTTCTTCAGGAAGCAGAAACACCCCTGCATGGTCATTAGACTCCCAGGATTAAGCCTTTGCTTTGCAGGGCTGGAAACACTATCTACCACTGACTTACATGATCCAAACTCTTTGGGTCTGGCATCTGTCAGAATGCCACTTCATTATTTAAAAGGGGGCAAGTCATTAAAAACTAAGACATAATACCAGAATCAGGCTTCTCTGAAACTGGATGATATATAATGAACTCTGCCTCAGGCATAATTTAATTAGTGTCTACACTGTATGCGACACTGCGTTTAGCACTTTATATACCACATTTTATGTTGACGAGGAATACAGATGTGTGCCTTTCTGAAACTGGTCACGCCGGGATCTGAACTACATCTTGTTGCAGTTGTTTTTACCCCACTCCCTCTCTAGTGACCAGAGGGCTGCCTGATTCGGTCTTTCTCCCTCAGAGTCACCATGTACCCCTCCTGCTGATCCTCCTGTATGCTCTGTCTTAGCTGGTGGCAATTCCAATCACACACTCTGCTAAACTAGAAATAGAAACCCTGGCAATTTCTTAAAAGAAACTGCAAATTTGGCAATACCACCCTCCCCCTCCATCAATATCTTAATTCAAATTCGCACCACACTTTTGGTTAGCTGAGCCATCCTGCCACCTGTTGGAAGCTAAGCTCAGGCAGGGAATTGAACCGGCAACCCTGTTGCTCAGAGCTCACACTCTTGAGCGAGCTCTTAACCAACTGAGCCACTCGGCCGGCACCCTCGCACCACTTCTTGATAAACCTCTTGTGGTCAGGGAGTGTTTGCTGTATTAAATGCCACAATCACAGGTGCTACTACATTTGTGGTAAATTAGATCGTGCTACAAAAATAAGGTCAAAGGCTATGTGTTTAAGCCATCCCTTTGTAAGAGCTCAGAGACCACAAACTTGGGCACTTTCTTTTTCCTGACAGGCCAGAACATAGCTGATTCTTAAAAAATAAACACAAAAACGGATTTTAAAGGAATAATTTACATACCATACAATTTAGCCACCATACGTGCACAACTGAGTGATTTTTAGTAAATTTATAAAGTTGTGCCACGGTAACCACAAACCAGTTTTAGGATATTTCCATCACCTTCCCCAAACTTCCCCAAACCCCTGTGCAGTCAATCCCTCCTCCCACCACCAGCCACAGTCAACACTGATCTACTTCCTGATTGTTTTACATCTAAAATATTTCCCAGATAGGGCCTGCCTAGTGGCTCAGTTGGTTAAGAGCTCGCCCAACAGTGCGAGCTGAGCTCTGAGCAACAGCAGTTCAATGCCCAGCCTGAGCTGAGCTGACATTGAGCTGCCAACAGGTGGCAGGTTGGTTCAGCTAAAAAACAAAACAAAACAAAAAAAACCAACAATAAATAAAATATTTCCCAGATATGCTAATCACCTTGCTTGGACCTAGAATCTTAAGATGACTAATGTTCTCTGTGTTCATCCTTACTGTGTCCCTAAGTAATAAAATGCTTGTTTCGGTACTTGTCAGTGTGGAAGTCCCAGTTTATAACCAAAATTAAGGCCAAACTTATCACAGTTAAAGCTTTAAGATGTTTTCTTCCTTTTCAAGTTTCAAAAACAGTCAGTTCATATCTTAATTTTTGTAAGTACCATTCCTTAATTTTATAAAGAAAGCTTCTTTGGTACTAGCTTCTCTTAGTTCCAGGTTATTAAAATCCTTAAAAGGCTGAAAATAAGCGAAGTACCAAACTTGGTGGTTTAACTGGCAGCCTATTATCAGTTTACTTCGAATTACTGGAAACAGTGAGGGGGCGGCCAGGTTGAAAATATAAGTAAAATTCATACACGATATGTACATCATATTTTAGTAATTGTTTTCAATTTCCTCCACCCTTCAACAAATAGCACATTTAGCAACCCAGGATTTTCAATTTCTATTTTAATAGACGATTCTGGTGAAGCAATCAGATTTTTAGTACCTCTAGCTTTTTATAGAATTTTAAAAAAATATTTACAGAATCTGTTAAAAAAAAAAAAGATATTTCTATTTCAGAAATTCATGAAAAACAAAGTATCCAGGAATGTATTCTTTTCAAAATTAGACTTTATGGATTATATATACTATATAATTTCCTGGTTTGAGTTGCACCCAGTCAATAAAATAATTTTCTAAAACAGACTATTTTTAAAAATTTGAGATTTAATTTTTTTAGAGCAGTTTTAGGTTTACAGCAAATAAGGTAGAGGTGTCCCATATGTCCCCTGCCCCCACACATGCAGAGCCTCTGTCATTATCAACATCCCCCATCACAGTGCTCCATCTGCTACAATTAATGAACCTACATTGACACGTCATCACCTGAAGTACACAGTTCCCTCAGTGTGCATTCTATGGGTTTGGACAAATGGACGCGTACGATGACACATATCCATCCTTACAGTATCCGAGTATTTTCACTGCCTTAAAATCTCATGCTCTGCTAATTCATCCTGCCCCCTACCAATCCCTGATCTTTTTACTGTCTCCATAGTTTTGCCTTTTCCAGAATGTCATGTAGTTGGAATCATACAGACATAGAGTATATGGTTTCTTCAGATTGGCTTCTTTTACTTATGCATTTAAGGTTCCTCCATGCCTTTTAATGGCTTGATAGCTCATTTCTTTTTAGTGTCGAATAATATTCAATTGTCTGGATGTACCAATTCATTTATCCATTCACCTGCTGAAGGACACTGGGGTTGGTTCCAAGTTTTGGCAATTATAAATAAAGTTACAATTACGACTCAGTTATGCATAAAACATCCATGTGCAGGTTTTTGTGTGGACGTAAGTTTTCAGCTCCTTTGGGTAAGTATCAAGGAGTGCAACTGCTGGATCACATGGTATATTACATTTTGTAAGAAACCACCATACTCTCTACTAGTAATCAGTGAGAATTACTGTTGTTCTACATTCTTGTCAGCATTTGATGTTGTCAGTGTTCTGGATTTTGGTCATTCTAATAGGTGTGCAGTAGTATCTCATTGCTTTAATTCCATTTCCCTGATGGCATACTCATATGATGTGGAGCATAATTTTATATTAAGTAGATATAGAGCTTCCTAACAACTGACATCTTGACAAAATTTAGTCTTTCTATTCATGAACATGAAATCTCTCTTCACTTATTTAGTTCTTGATTTCATTCATCAGTATTTTATATTTTTTCTCATATAGATTTCATGCACATTTTGTTAGATTTCCAAATATTTCCTTTTTCAGAATACTAATATAAATGGCATTGTTTTTAATTGCAAATTCTACTTGTTTTTTGCCGGTATTGATACATTGATATACACACATTAAATATTATGGTATCTTGTTCTTTGTCTGGCTCATTGCTAAATATTTTTCTTAAAAGCAGGAGTCAGCAAACTAGGGCCTTTAGGCAAAATTCAGCTCACCACCTATTTTTGTACCACCCACAAGCTAGGAATTTTACACTTTTAAATTGTAAAAGAAGCAAATTGGAGAAAAGTCAAAAGAAAAGTATTTTATGACACATGTAAATTACATGAAATTCAAGGTCCAATGTCCTAAATAAAGTTTTATTGGGACACAGCCACACCTACTTATTGGCTGCTCTCTCATGACAATGGCAGAGTTGGAGCAGTTGCCACTGAAATCTTATAGCTTGCAAAGTTCACAATATTTACTATCTGTCCACTGAGAGAAAGTATATTGGTCCCTGCTCAAAAACTCATTTGGACAGAAGAGAACTTTTCGTTTAGAAAGAAAGTCTCAGAAAAAAAGTAAACTTGGTTGGCCTTCTCCCCTTTTCTTCATGGATTTTCTGGCTAAAATCTTGAACTTTCTATAATCAATTCAGCATGTTGAAGATATCAACTATGAAAAGATTACAAAAATAGTCTATATCAGCTTCAGCTTCCTTCTCTCCACATCCCCAGAATTTAAACAATGTAGCCCAGATACTGGAACTCCAGACTGCCATGTTCAAATCTTGGCTCTGCCCCTTAAATGTTGCATAAACTCTGAATAAGGTATCCTCCCCTTCCTTGTCGGTAAATGGCAATAGCAGTATCCATCTCTGAGTTGTGAGAATTAATTGGAGAGAATACATTCTTAGAACAGTGCCTAGCACACAGTAAATGCTAAATAAAGAAAAATCTAGTGAAACAGATGACCTTCTTCAACATTCCCCAATCCAACTTCCCTCTCCTATTACAGATGAAGGAAGCAAGGCTCAGAAAGGATAAGAAACAAATAACAATTAACTGATTTCACCTCATGTTAATTACTGCAAAGCTAAGTGACCAGGGGACAGAAATTACAAGCAGGAGAAGTTAGAAAGCTTCAGAAGCATCAATCTCAAATTCTTAGTGTCACAGTTCTAGGTCTTAAAATAGGTACTTGACCTTCCTGTAATTAATAATCCAGTTCCATTCAACCCTGACAAGTAGCATTCCCTGAAGGAGGCAACAACACATTTACCAGCCCTACAAATACAAGGGAGAACAGTATGGTATTGATTTGCATCTCTAAGGACCCCCTGTGGGGAAAATACCCAGTTCACAACAGACCTTTCCCTTTTTATTGTATCTAAACATTTCTCTCTTCTACCACTTGAGAGCAAAATAAAAGGCAAATAAGTCCAGCAAAAAGTTCTGAATGACCCAACCAGGTATTATTTTAGGAAAACCCACAAGATTTTTCTCATCTTTTTAGAAAAATTGTTAAAATCCCATTTACTTAATTTCTCTTTCGTATAGATAAGATGGTTCCTAGAAATAATCTTAAGGGAAAAATTGGGCACTGACTGAGCTGCCTAAGGACACCCTCCAAATAAAACAGGTAGATATCAGTCCTTTCTAAGGAGCTACATTCTACCTGGCCTTCCAGTACATACCCAGAAAGATAACGGGACATGTGGAAAATATCCCTTTCTGTGCCAAATTGCACAAGAACCACCATCTCAGTATTTGTAAGTTCTCCAGGCCTGTTTTTCCTCCTAGGCCTCTGTCTGCCTAATAGCAACCCAAAACTTCTTCTGTTTCTAGGTCTAATCAACATCAATCCACTTCAGAATGCTTCCAACTTCACCTTACTTCATTTTTCACTGCCCCATTTTTGTTTTTTTTGAGTGTCACTGGCCCTCATGTGTGGGACCCGAAACCGGGGCCGTTGGCTTCCCATGCCAGCGCTTAACCACCGCGCTACTTGGCCGGCCCCCATTTTTGAACTCTTATGACACTCACTTCATAACTTACCAATATTTAACTTTGTATTGTTACTGAAATTCATGTCTATTTATTAAGCTGTAAAAGCTTTAAAAGATTCAAATTTTTGCAGTTTTCCTCTTACCTACAGAGTACAAGTATGCGATCAACTTTTAGGAAAAGAATCCACCCAGACACTTCACATCTGGCACAGATATGTACCCTGGGAACACTTGACGAATTTTGGTTCCTCTGGGTTGACACGCAGCGGCACCGCCGCGCAGTTCGCCAATATCCTATCACCGCCAGTTACTTCCCTAGTTAAGTCTAATTTTCCAAACACACAAGGTGAGCCTGAGGTTACTTTAGGTTTTCCATCTGTCAAGGAGACCTGGAATAAAAATCCTCAGATTACCAACAGGGCTCTCTGTACACAGAAAAAGTTTAAAAATTAATGAGCTGTACAGCTTCCCAGACGCTCCCTGGAAGGAAAGATGAACAGTGGTGTCAGGATGAAACAGATCTTTGTAATAGCGCAGTTTTCCCACTCCGGCCGCTCGCGGTACTCATGGTCCCATCTATCTCCATAGGCGAGGAGCACCAAGCGTAGCAGAAAGAGGTTGCAAGAGCACGGCTACCCTCCCACCTGCAACAGGCCGGACGCGCGTGGGCCGGCCGCAGGCCCCGCGGGCGCGCGCGGCTGGCCCCAGCTGATTGCGGGCACGTGACTGCGCGGGCCAATCGGGGGGGCGGGGGCGGGGCCGAGCCTCCTTCGGCACAACAAACAGGGGCGGAACAGCTGAGCGGGCGGCGGCGCGGGGTCCCGGCCCGCCCGCTCCGGCCCCCGCCGCTCCCCGGTCCCCCAACAGCCGCTCCCTCGGTTCAGGGGTCCCCTGGGGTGGACGAGGGCAGAGTGGCGGACGCTCGCCCTGCTGGGCAGAACACAAAAGGCAGCACCACTCCCCGCCCAGGGCAAAAGTGCCCGTCAGCCGAGGATGGGGCTCCTTTTTAAGGGCCGGCCATAGGCCATCCCGGCCCCACACCTCGGAGGTCGCGCTTCGCTTCGGGGGCGACGGAAGCGGCCGACAGGGGCAGGCCTCCCAGGCGACGCCCGACGCTGCGGCCCGTGGGGGCGGGGCGGCCAGGCTGCCCGCAGAGGGGCCTCCGCGGCGACGGCGGGGCGCAAAGCCGGCCCACACCGGCGGCTGCGGCGGGGGGCGGAGGGCTCGCCGCTGCGGCGGCCGCGGCCGGGCCTCACAGAGAGGAAGCCGCCCAGCGCGTCCGCAGGGGCCGGGCTCGGCCGCACTGGGACCCCCAGGCGGGGGGCACCCTCAGGAAGAGGCACTTCCTGCCTGGGCCCCCGCCCCGGGCCGAGTCCCGAGGGCTTCGAAGCCGCCGACCTGGAAGACGCCCCAGCCCCTCACTGGCTCCGAGCCCAGCCCGCGCCCGTCTTACTCACCGCGAACGGCTGTGAGCGGCCCGGCAACCTGCGCTTCTTCGCTCCTCAGCGGGGATGAAGCCCCTCGACTGCCCGGGTCCAGGTTTAGTCAGGCCCCGGCCTTGGCCCCGCCTCTCCCTGGATGGGCCTCCGCGTCAATCACCCGGCGTAGCTCCGCCCCTCGAACCGTCGGCTTCTCCCAGTTGGCCCAGAATGTCCTGCCTGTCTAGGCCCCGCCCCCGCCCCTTACAGCCCGCCCCTTCCGCTGGGCCCCGCCCCCTTCTCTGGTTCGCCCTCCCCCCACTCCAATTCCCCTTTGCGTCGCGACCCACCCCTTCCCGAAGCGACGCACCCAGGGCAGGCTCCCTGCAGTTCGCCCCGCCCCTGACCCGACACCCACGGACTCTGACAGCCAATCCGAGAAGACAACTCTATCCTTTCTCCAAAGGTGGCCAATGTGAAGAGACGTAGGATCCACCCCCCCCTTCCAGCTGAGCGCACACAACACAGCATCCACGTGAGTCAGCTTCTTAAAGAGGCCGGCTCAGCCTTTCTGATGGTGGCGGCTGTGAGATACTGCGCGTCATCATCGTCATCAGGTGCTGGCCAGGCCTCGTTTCCTGCCTGAGACCCAGTGATGACAAATGAAAACAACAGGCTGTTTTCTAGGCAAAGCAGGTCCCTAGATAGTTAACGTGCACCGTGTTATTAATTTATGTGCGATTGCTTACTCTTGCCACTCCTTTATAAAGGGCTACCTTTTATTTTCAAACCCCAAAACCCTTTGAATCTGAGCATACAGGAAGTCTTGAACATCTAGGGGAAAACGAATTTTTCAAGTTTGCCTGACTTTATTTACAACTCCTCGACTTTCCTCTTTGTAGTGGAAGTGATTATCAAAAAAGACAAGAAAATTCAGTCTTACATAGAGAGGTTTTCTTCCTTAGAGTCTGAAATTTGTTGAAAAGCGTAGCTGATCCTTTAAGTCTCATTAATGCCAGAGATGGAAGATAGCTGATGGAAGATTTTGCGTTTCCATTCCATTAGAATTTCCCAGGTCATTACATTAGTGATTTTTGCTGACTTTCAAGGTAAAGCATAAATACTTGATGATGTTTATTTCTCAGGTAAAACATAGAGACACATTTGAAATTAATCTGCAAGGTATTTAAAGCCATCAGTAGTGGGATAGAAGTTTTGAAGCAAATATTAGCATTTGATTTCTCATCAAACCCAAATTCACCAGTATTTTCACTTAGTGCAGATAAAAAAACCTGAATATCAAAGGCAAAAAAACTATCTTTTGATAAGTGAGTGTTCCAAGAGATAAGGAAGTTTTAAACATTTTTAGGTTCTTTTCTCCTCATTGTTTTGTTTTTGTTTTTGTTTTTTATTTTTTTTAGTTTTCTTATTAGTTTCTGGTGTACAAAACAATGCAATGGTTATCTTTTCACCCCTTACGAAGTGACAACCTCCCTTCCCCCATCTACTGCCCTCTCACCCCCAATATCATACATATCTATTACACTTTCATTGCCTCCATTCCCACACTATACTCTATGTAGCTTTAATTACAAAAGTAACACACGCTCATTGTAGGAAGTTCATTCAGCCTCATTTTATAACGGAGACCTCTGTCCTCTGCTTACACCTTCATGTTTATCTTATTTTTCCCCAAATTAATGTGCGTGAAAGCATATTATACCTTTTATTCTTCAACTTGCTTTTTTTCACTCAGTATGTTATGGCCATCCTTCACGTCAAATTTATATTTTATCTACGACATTGATCTTTTGCTATTAAAAATACTGCTGTAGGGCCGGCTGAGCGTGATTAGGTGTTGGCTTGGGACACCAGCTCTGAGCAGCAGGGCCGGGGTTCGGAGCCCACATATGAGGGCCAGTGACTCTGCGCCCTCTACAGCTAAGATGGTGAACAACAGCTCCACCTTCCTAAACTCACTGGGCTTCCGTGAGTCGCCTGCGATGGTGTGGGCTGCAGTGGGGCTGGCCGGCAGCTGATGTGAGCTTTCGTGAGCTGCCATGAGCCGCCTTGAGCAGCCGTCCAATGGCTGGTGAGCAACTGGCTCACCTGGGAAAAGCGCAATGATAACACCAACATGGCCCAATGAAGTGACGTCCTCCACAACTAGACTGAAGAACAAAAGGACAGCAATTTGTCTGTTCCCCATCCCTGATTCCCCAATAAAATGTTTTTTTGTTTTGTTTTGTTTTGTTTTTGAGGGCAGTGTCACTGGTCCTCATATGTGGGACCCGAACCGGGGCTGCTGGCTTCCCAAGCCAGCGCTTAACCACCGCGCCACTCAGCTGGCCCAATAAAATGTTTTGTTTTTTTTCAATTCTGCTGTAACAGACACCCGTGTTCATCAATAAAATATTTGTCAAATATTTCTGTATATAATCATTTGAAACTGGCATACAATGCCTAAAGCCACGGGAATGAGGTTTTCTCAAAGTGAGAAAACAACAGGGAAATATTTATTTATTTAACAAATACATATAAAGCGCTTTCTGTTCTAAGTGCTTTCAAACTATTAACTCAATTTTATAACAACTCCATGATGTAGGTACAGTTATCCCCATTTTACAGATGTGTAAGCTGAGGCACAGCGATTAACTTGTCCAAGGTCATGCAGTAGAACACAATATTTGTAAACTTGAAAGAGAATGATGAAAATCATACTTTAGAAAGATGATATTAATCTTTCTATGTGCAGAGTTCGAATCCAAACATGAGGTAAGGAGAGCAGATAGGAATGGCACTGAATGGGCAGGTTTAACTTGGACAAGAATGGCTCACAAGACTGACTATTTATAGGAAAACAAAGAAGAGAGAATGTTTCAAAGATAAACCAGAGATTTTATCCTAGATGATTGGTAGGGCGATGATGTCCCATTGCTAGATATAGGGTGGTTGCGAAGGTTGATTTAGGGTGAAACATGATGGGCCTGAGCTGATGATGGCATGCCCATCAGAAATAAAGAATATGCAGTTGAAGGTAATAACAAACATGGAAGAGAAATGAAAAATGGTGAGAGATTTGAAAAGCATCTTGTTGGTTTTTTTTATTACAATTGTGTTATACCTACTCATTTGATTTGAAATAAATTGGCACTTTAAAATACACTTTCCCACATGGTATATATATTTCTTGATGTATTCAAGTGTTATTTTATGTTTCAGTAAAAATTGCATGGTATAGCTAGCTGCCTTCCTTTAGGTTGTTCATATGTCTCTTAGGGTATATATTTAGGTAATGTATATTTTTTGGGGGATATATGGGCTGAATTGTATCCCCCCGCCCAAATTCATATGTTGAAGTCCTAACCCCCAATACCTCAGAATGTGACTGTATTTTGAGATAGTCCTTTAAAGAGGTGATTCAGTTAAAATGAGATTGTTAGAGTGGGCCCTAAAACAACCTGACTGGTGTCCTTATAAAAAGAGGTAAGGACCCACAAAAGGACACTATAGATATATGTGCATGTAGAAAAGACTATGTGAGAACACAGAAGATGCCTGCAAGCCAAGGAGTAAGGCCTTGGTAGAAACCAAACCTGCTGGTACCTTGATCTCAGGCTTCCAACCTCCAGAACTGTGAGAAATAAATTTGTTGTTTAAGCTTCTCAATCTGGTGTCAATTTGCTATGTCAGCTCCTGCAAACTAACATTTGGAATTACTGTGAATGGGAATTTCTATTATATATATTATAACTCTGGTTGACTGTCATTTTGTAGGAAAGATAATAATTTTGTAATTTATTTTCCTGAATTTACCGGATAAAAAATTCTTCTGTCTGAAAAATTATAACTTTACACAATGAATATATTTAATAATATTGAACTGTACCCTCAAAAATGGTTAAGATGGTAAGTGTTTCGTTCTGTGTATTTTACCACAATTAAAAATAAACTAGGTTTTCTAACAAAATATCAAAAAAGGAGGTAGGAGAGTCCAAGTCAGAGAAGGAAATGTAATGACGGAAGCAGAGATTGGAGTGATGCAGGGCTATGAGGCAGGAATGCAGGCAGCCTCCAGAAGCTACAAAAGGCTAGGAAACAGATTATCCCTTGGAGCCTCCAGAAGGAACACAGCCTCGCCACTACCTGAGTTTTAGCCTGGCAAGACCCACTTTGGACTTGTGACCTCCAGAAGCATGAGGTAACAAACTTGTGTTGTTTTAACCCACTAAATTTGTGGAAATTTGTTACAGCAGCAACAGGAAATTAATACATCACCTCATTTTCCTAAATTCATATTTTATATTGCATTTTCTTATTACTTGGTGCTGTTTATAATTAGTTTTAATTTTGTTATCACACATAACTATATTCTTTCTAATGTATATTATATCTACAGGTCTGACTCAGCAAATGTTAAAGTGGTCAGGCAACAGCACCTCAGTCCACAAACTCCTAACCCTTAGACCGGGTGGCACCAGCCAAGAGGATCTTGTAATATCCTCCCCTAAATTTATTTTAAAACCAACAACAAAAGCTTTAATAAAATTTCCATGAACTTTCCCATCAATAAAACTTTTACATCTCATAATCTGAGTCCCAGGGTAAGGATATATAAATGTCCCAAGTTAGGTGGGGCAAGTTGGAGAGCAGAACAAATAGTGGTGAGGAACAGGGGCTTTAGTTATTTAGCCAGAGGTCAAAAGCCAGCACTGCCACTTCCAAGCCATCTGATCATGGGTGAGAGCTTCAATTTAATTACTAAATATAATCTTAGGGTTGTGAGCATTAAATAATATGACTGATGTCAAGTGCTTAGCCAGTGTCTCTGATACCTAATAAGTGCTCAATGAAAGTTGCTATTGTGTTAGTTCTTATTATTTCCATGATTCTGTGAAGCTGAGTCCAAAGTGAGCAGGTTTTGCTGTTTCTCCTATACTGTCCACATTACAGAATGTTAAGGTCACAGACTGTCAGGCAAATGCCTGATAGTACTCTTGTGCGGTTCTACCCTGAATGCAAAGAGTGCTTGAAATACTGCCAATCCTCTGACATGATTTATATTGTGGAAGTGGAAAATGAGCCGTCCGGCTTCTTTTAAAACCTGTCTGCACACCAAAAGTCAATAGCAAAGGTCTCTAGGCTCTAAGTTAGAATCCCATCAATGAGATAATACACTGGTCATTTCCACCATTACTAATGATGGTCATGTAGGAGGACACAGTTTGAACATAAAACAAACATGTAAAACACCACCAAGCACCAAACAGATCTATATGAATGGATACATCATGATATCCAAAATATTAATACATTAAGTGGGAAATGCAAGCTGTGGGATTCTATGCACAGTCTGACCTAATTTTTGTAAAATAACAATGATATGTATTCATACACATACAGACAAAAATCTGAAACATTCATTTTCTACACTGTCCCAGTTTTCATAAACATACTTTAAAATGCATATGTTTAACTTTAGCAATAAGAAAACTGATACATTTTGGTGCCACAATCATTTTAAAGTTGAGTTTACCCTCACCTTTTATTGAGAGCTGATGCAAAACATGATCATGTGAAGAATTTGCATCTTCTGCAAAACTGCTATTTAGTATCAGGCAACACTGGTAGGTTGTAAATAACAGAAATCCAGCTTGAAGCAGCTAAAGCATTAGAAGGAAATTACTGGCCCACATCACCCAAGAGCAAGAAGGGTGGTTTGATCTGGCCTCAGGGAAACTTATGTGCAGCCAAGACTGGCTGATTCTGCTTCCACTTCTGTTTCTCTGCAAATTGACTCCTTGCACTTCTTTGCCGCAGCTTCATGCTTACATCATTATGGCTTCCTGACCAGAAATGAAAGTCTTTCCCCTATGATCTCCAGTTAGGAAAGCCCCAAAGAAGGATTCGGATTGCCTGGGATGCATCAGGGACCAGTCACCTGAACCAGATGTGTGGTCTCATGCTTGGCAGCCCCCAGATCTCCCCAGTACCATAAGGTTGGAGTTGAGAAAATGGCTGGCTTAGTCAGCATGGACTACTATAACAAAGTCCCATAGACTAGGGGGCCTATAAACAACAGAAATTTGTTTCTCACAATTCTGGAGGCTGGAAGGCCAAGATTTGGGTGCCAGCATGGTCAGGTTCTAGGGAACCATATATAAATTGTGCGTGTGTGTGTGTGTGTGTGTGTGTGTGTATACACATTTATCAATCTCTAAAAACAGGTTCATTATAAACTTTTTTTTTTAAAATTTATTGGGGAACAGTGTGTTTTTATCCAGGACCATCAGCTCCAAGTCGAGTGATTGTTTTTCAATCTAGTTATAGAGGGCGCAACCCACTGGCCCATGTGGGAATCGAACCGGCAACCTTGGTGTTATGAGCCCGTGCTCTAATCACCTGAACCAACCAGCCACCCCATTATAAACTATTGACTCATGGGATTATGCAGGGTGAGAAGTCCCACATTTGCCATCTGCAAGCTGGATTCACAGAAAGGCAGGTGGTATAGTTCAAAGAGCTGAGAGCAAGAGAGACGACAGTCTAGATTCCAGGCCAGGTCTGAAGGCCTGAGAACCAGGAGTGCTGAGGTCAGAAAAAGATCGATGTCTCAGTTCAAACAGTGAAGCAGTGAGAGGTTAATTCCAACCTTCCGCTGCTTTTTTGTTCTATTCAGGCCCTCAGTGAATTGGATGATGCCTGCCCATATTGGGGAGGGCAATTCACTTTACTAAGTCTACCATTTCAAGGCCTGATCTTTTCCAGAAACACCCTCAAAAGGCACACCCAGAAATGTTTAACCAGATATCTGAGCATCTCATGATCCAGTTAAGTTGACACATAAAAGTAACTATCACGATACCTTTACATTCTTACTGTAATTCTGAATTTTTTTTTTTTTTTGAGGGCAGTGTCACTGGCCCTTATATGTGGTACCCAAACCAGAGCTGCTGGCATCCCAAGCCAGCTCTTAACCACCGCACCACTCAGCCGGCCCTGTAATTCTGAATTTTAACCGGTACCAGCTGGATAAGCTTTGATCTGAAAAGATTTCTTCCCTCAGAGTTCATAGAAAGCCCTCTGTTTTGACAAGTTATATCAGTAATTTGGAAGGTGGTTCATGACTAACAGTATTTTGCTTTTGTTTCTTTTTGGTTTTGTTTTTTTTGTGTTGTTTTTTTTTTGCCTCGGCAGATGTGTTCTGTGGCTCCCAAATGGACTTTGCAGAACTGGGGAAATTGATCACTTCTGGAGAGAGAAAAAGAGAGAGAGAGAGAGAGAGAGAGAGAGAGAGAGAGAGAGAGAGAGAGAATTTCAAAGATACAAAGGTAGTGATCACATAGTTGATAGAAAGATGGATTAATGCTTGCTTATCAAATTGTAAATAGCCTCTCTTTCCCTAGTGCAACCATTGTGTTCCTGGGAAACCTCACATCATTTAACATGTGCCAGGCAGAGGGTTGGTTACCTGTACGTACTGTAACAGCTCTGTTTTACTTAGTGTGGCTTCCCTCAGTGAGAATTCTGCAGAAAGACTCCAAGCAGGGCTGAGCTTTGTCTTTCATGGTTATGCCATCTGAATTTCAAGACGAACATGCTGTGAATACTAACCAGTGCCTTCCGATGCTGGCAGTACAATACCGTGGTAGCCTATTTTTTTTTTTTTAATTTTCTCAGAGCAGCACTATGTCGTGTTTATTTCCTAGAAATCATTGAGAATTATTGGGGTTTTCTTTTTTATCCAGTTTTTGAGTGACATATATAGAATCTATAGTAGTACTCTGACATGTGAACAAGTTGAAAAGGATTACAATTGAATAAGGGGTGAAAAAGCGAAGGGGAAGGAAATGGTGAAAGACAGCTTTTTATAATTTATGAAGATGTGAGGACTCTTTTGTAAACCAAAAACAGTATCAAGAAGTCTTCAGTTAGCTCTGTTCATAAAATACTGCTTTATATGCTCCCAAATAAATCACAACAATAATAACTAAGGAAAGCTAGTACTTACACAGTATTTACTATGTGCTCCTCAATATTCAAGGAAGGGGTGAGCCTGGGATGTGGGATGTATTCTCTGGCTACAGAAGGCTGGATTCCAGCAACGAGAGCAGAACGCATCCTGTCCTGTAGTACTGTGTTTGGATCCAGCCAACTTTGCTTCCGTTGAAACTCTTCAAGACAGAGCTGCCACCTTTAAAGACATTATTGTAAATAGTACTAATAATATGCTATAATTTATTGTGCATCACTATGTTTCTGTCAATTTACATAAGTTATTTTATTGAGTGCTCACAACCATTCTATATGGTAAGAATTATTATTCCTCATTTTGCAGATGAGGAAACTGAGACTCAGAAAGATTAAATAACTTGCCCCAAATCTATAAGCTACCGAGAAGCAGAGTCAGAATCAAACACTTGTGCTTCTGCCACTATACTGGGCCATCTGCCTCCCATTCAGTGGGGTCTCACAGCTTAATAGAACCATTATTATGTCACACACTCACTCTGTGTTCTATACAAACTGAGACTGTCACACGCAATTCCAGTTTTTGTAAAGAATTTGAAGAAAACATTTCAAAATATTTACTTTGGTAACCTCTAGATTGTTAGGGTTATAGGTAATTTTGTTTACTTTTATACTTTTCTGCATTTGCCAAAATTTTACAAGCACATATATCACATATATTAAATAGAAAAAGCCTTTTTGAAAAGAAAATAAACAGACACAAAAGATTGTTCAAAAGTGCAATCAGCTGTCAGTGGGGCAGTGTGAAAAAAAGAACAAAAAACAAAACAGTCCAAGAATAGACATCATTTATATACTATGTCCACATTTGTAGAAATAATTCCATTTATGTATTGGATACGTTTCTGAAATGCTGATTCTAAATTAATTTTTCCTAAGTTGAAGACTATTTTCAATAGGCTAGGAAAAGTACTTATGTAAATAAATATTGTAATCATTCCCTGTGTAAAGTTATAATAATACATTTGTCTGCACTTTACACTTTATAAAACATTTTAATATATACTCTCTAGTTTGAATCTCTCAACATTGATGTGCGAGGCATTGCTTTCTTTCTTTTTACAGGCACTGAACCAGCCTGAGATTCAAAAATTTTCAATACGTTCGTTGACTGTCAACAGCTAGGGAAAAAAAAAAATCCATCCAGGACTTAAATTCATGTCTTACGACTGTTCAACCTGGTCTTCTTTCTGTTATACCGGCTTTGAATTTACTTACTTACAAATGATTTCCATGTCTGTTTGAAGTGAAATTGTTTATAAAGCATTACTTCCTTTAAGTCATTCAAAGCTATTAAGTGCCTGCTATAATATATGCCAGGCCTCCTTTCTTGCCTGGGGATACGGCGGTAAACTAAATAAACAAGATCCCAGTCTCTTGGAGTTTAGAGTCTGCGGGCCAGGGTTTGGGGGAATAAGAGAGAAAACTAGCCGATTAGGATCATGTCAAGTGGTATCTAAACACAATAGAGGTGACAAGCATGATGCTAGAGCAAAGAGACTTCTTGGTGTGTATGTGTGTGTGTGTGTGTGTGTGTGTGTGTGTGTGTGTGTGTGTGTGTGTCCAGATTCACTTTAGGGCCTTTGGGGGCTCTTTCTGAGGGGGTGGAATTTGTACTGAACCTGGAGGAGGATGCCAGTAATGATTGAGGGGTTAGGGCATTCTAGTAAGAAGGAACCATAACAGCAAATATCCTGAGATGGAGAGAATGGACTTGGTTTGTGAAAGGAACCAAAGGAAGTCCGTATGACTGAAGTGTGGGGAGGAGGGCTCTGTAGGGCCCCTGACTTACTTTTGGCTTCCCACAGATCAGGGGAGGGACTCCCGGCTTTTTCCAGAAGCTCTTGTATGAGCAAAGGCCAATGTGGTCTGGTGGGTTCCAGCGTTGGCCTAGTACTGACTCCATCCCAGTCTTGGGTAAACAGCTCCCTGCGTTCCCAGCCTCAGTTCCCACACCCATGAAGTATACAGGTTGTCACTGTCCTTCTGTTTTACCAAATTAATTTTTTTTAAATCCCCTTTTTCACAAGATTATAAACTCTGGCAAGACAGGAATGAGGCCTCTGTTTTGTGCTTAACTTCTTCATACCCACAACCCTTCCATCTACCCACATTCAAAAAGATTAAGGCCATTTTTGTTAAATCATGACAGATTAACTGATATAGAAAAACACAGAGGCTAGAATAAGCTGCATTGGTTGACCATCTGGGGAGAAACAAACTTTCCTCTACCCTCAAGGTTCTTCTGGCTGGTCTAACAATCAAATAGACATGAGACAGATTAGCAAGAGAAAACAACAAAATTTAATGCATACATATATATGGGAACCCCACAGACATGAGAGAGTCAGACCTCATATGCACAAGACGTTCACAGATAGGAAGGAGGATTGAGGTATATCAGATGTTCTGAGCTAGGGATGAGGTCTAGGGGTCTTCAACAGGTCCTTGCAGGTTGATAATAAGAAGAGACATTTAATAAATAGAACTTTGCCCTGCCCTATTGGTAGGTCAAAAGAAGATATCTCTGGGCCGATGGAGTGGCTCAGTTGGTTAAGAGCTTGCTCAAGAGTGTGAGCTGAGCTCTGAGCAACAGCAGTTCGATGCCCAGCCCGAGCTGAGCTGCCGCTAAGCTGCCAACAGGTGGCAGGATGGCTCAGCTAAAAAATAAAAAAATAAAAAGAAATCTCTGATAATCTCTTATGGGCAATTAGAGTTCTTCTAGACAGTTAAAGGGAGGGGCAGAAATTTCTCTTGAGCCTGCTGCTAAAGTTGCCTTAAGCTCAAAACAACCCACATACCACAGAGGCACAAGGCACTTCTTGGGGTGGCTCACTCTGAACCCCCACAAACAATTGTAAAAAAATAGCAACACATTTAGCTATAAAAAGAAAAAGAAAAAAAAAAGCTCCAAACTCATTAAAGGAAGGAAAAATGGGACCCTTTGTCTTTCAAGGTATTTATGGTACTTAAGAGGCAACATTTGTGGTGAATGAGAGAAGCTAAATTGAGGTCAGGCTGCCTTTGTAACTTAGAGTTTCCTTTGTGTGAGTACAACTCCAAGAGGAAACATTGGAGAAGAACCAATCTGGGTCTATAAGGAATGGCACAAGAGATGGCCATATATAATATTTATGCTGTAACCAGGTTGCTTGGATCTTATTTTACTATCACATTGAAAAGATCGCTTGTATCTGGGCAGTTGGGTGAGTTTTATTGGGGAGTTATTGGGAAAATGATTTTTCTTCTTGTTAATATTAGGTTTGTTTTAATAGTTTGCATTAATAGGTTTGTTCACTAATAAATATGTAAGGCCACTTAAAAGAAGGAGGAGTAGCGCGTTGGTTAAGAGCTGGCTTGGGACGCCTGCTCTGAGCAGCAGGGCCTGGGTTCAGATGCAACAGATCTGCCTCACCAGGGAAGAGAGCAATGATGATACCAACATAGGCCAGTGATGTTGTGACATCCTCCACAACCAGACTGAAGAACAAGAGGACAGCAACTTGTCTATTCCCCTCCCCCAATTCCCCAATAAAATCTTAAAAAAAAAAAAAAAAAAGAGCTGGCTTGAGATGCCAGCTCTGAGCAGCAGGGCCTCAGTTTGGATCCCACATATGAGGGCCAGTGACACTGCCCTCTATAACTAAGATGGTGAACAACAGCTCCACCTGGAGCTGGGCTGTGAGTCGCCAGTGACAGTGTGGGCTGCAGCCCTGCTACAGTGGGCTGCCATAGGCTACAGTGAGTGGCCGGCAACCAGCGTGAGAGGCCGGTAGCCAGCGTGAGCTGCCAAGAGCCGCCGTGAGCGGCCATCCAGAGGCCAGCGACTGATCTGCCTCACCCGAAAAGAGCGCAATGATGATACCAATGGGCCAGTGAAGCAATGTCCTCCACAACTAGACTGAAGAACAAAAGGACAGCAACATGTCTGTTCCCCTTCCCTGATTCCCCAACGCTGTTCCCCTCCCCCAATTCCCCAGTTTAAAAAAAAAAAAAGAAGGAAGAAGGGGAGGTGGAGGGAGAGGGGAGGGAGGGAGAGGGAGGGGGAGCTCCATTCTCCAATCCTCTCCTTCACTCGGGTGAGTTGCTGGAAAGAAATGTGCTCTCTTGCCTGATAGGCTCTTTGAAAGTCGGGCCTCCTGGTCTGAAAGTCTTTTGGAAATAAGATTTACCTACCTGAAAGCCTGGTTTTCATGCCCATGGCTCCATCTTTACACTTTCACTGAAGAATTTAGTGAAAGGGAGTAGGTGATATTGGTTCAGCTTTATGCTTAGGAATCAAAGGGTGCGCTTTTGAAATTCAAATCTGCTCATTCACTCCCAGCTCTCCTGGGGCTTCTGTCACTCTCAAAAGGAAGTCCAATGTCCTTACTGAAGACCTTTAAGGTTCTGCAGTTCTAGCTTCTGCCTCCCCTCCAAGTGTCACCCTGCACCATTCTGTTTCTCTTGTTTTATCTTCCCGCCTTCTCTTAGTCCCTCATATAGGCCATCCTGACCTCTGTCCTATGACTGAGAATTTCCAGATACCATAGCCTGGGTGGCTTATACAAGACATTTATTTCTCACAGTGCTGGAGGCTGAGAAGTTGGAGGTCAGGGTGCCAGCATGGTCAAGTTTTGGTGATAGCGCTTTTCCTGGCTTGTAGACAGCTTAGCTGCTTTCTTGCCTTCTTGCTGAGAGAGAACAAGAGAGAGAGAGAGAGAGAGAGAGAGAGAGAGAGAGAGAGAGAGAGAGAGAGAGAGAAAGAGAGAACATGTCTTTTTCTTCTTATAAGGGCGCTAATTCCATCAAGGCAACTTCACCTTCATGATCTCATCCAGACCTAATCACCTCTCAGAGGCCATCACCTCCCAAGTACCATCACATTGGGGATTAGGGCTTCCACAGATGAATCTTGGGGGAACACAAGCATTTGGTCTGTAACAACCCTAAAATCCACTTGCTCACTGGGGCATCGTAAATGGTCAAGGGAGCACCAAGCTCTGGTTCACTTCTTCGGTGCAGCTGAATGAATTTACTGGAAGCAATGAGGCTGTATTAGGGATTTATATGAACAATATACTGCCTAGGTCAGCAAGTCCAAGTCTGCAAGGGTAGATACAGAACCCACCTTTGTCCCAGTAGGAGACAGATGATTTTAACAGATCCTTCAATCTGGACGCCTAGAGGATCCCCTGAGTTCAGCCTGGTCTCTTGATCCAAGAGATTTTTGGCTCTGGTTCCAAGTAATTTCTCTGCTCCCTGGTTGAGTTTCCTCCTTCTGATATCCACAAAGCCCAGTCTCTTTTATAAAAGCAGAAGTTCTCTTTCTCAAGCCAGATGCCTGGGGTATTTTCTTTTTTCCAGTATCTGCTTTCATCTCTCCAGATAGGCTGAGCAACTCGTCCCAGTGAGCCAGGGCCTTCCTGGATTTAGCACCGAAAGTGCTCTGTCCTGGGTCCCCGTCGAGTCCCAGGTAAACTGGGTTGGGTTGTCGCTACACCAGGAGAGGGGAGGGGAATGATTTTCTCACCCACACACCATTTCTTTAGCTCTTAGTGTAGACAGCCTGTGTGATTGTGTGACAAATTTTCATCTATCATTCCCAGAAACTGACAGGATAGGAGCAGTGTGCTGTTTTTTTTTTTTTTAATGTGCTTTAAAAAAAATTATTAAGTTTATTGGGGTGACAATGGTTAATACTGGTTTCAAGTATACAATTCCATAATACATCATCTGCACCCAAAGTCAGATATCCTTCCATCACCATACATTAACCTCCCTCTTTACCCCTTTTTCACCTCCGCCAACCCCCTTTCCCCTCTGGTAACCACCATACTGTTGTTGATGTCTATGAGTTTGTTTGTTTGTTTGTCTTGTTCCTTTGTTGCTTTCAGTTTTATATCCCACATAGGTATGAGTGAAATCATGTGGCTCTTGACTTTTTCCATCTGACTTACTTTGCTTAATGTGATATTCTCAAGATCCATCCATGTTGTTGCAAATGGCAGTATTTCATCTTTTCTTATGGCTGAGTAGCATTCCAGTGTATATAGGTACCTTATCTTCTTTATCCAGTCATTTATTGAAGGACATTTTGGTTGTTTCCATGTCTTGGCCACCATGAATAATGCCACAATGAACATAGGGGTACACATATCTTTAGAGTAAATGTTTCCCAATTTTTTTGATAGATACCCAGTACGGGGATGGCTGGGTCATATGGTAACTCTATTCTTAATTTTTTTGAGGAACCGCCATACTGTTTTCCATAGTGGCTGTACCAATTTTCATTCCCACCAGCAGTGTTTGAGGATCCCTTTTTCTCCACAACCTCTCCAACACTTGTTATTACTTGTCTTATTTGATAATAGCCATTCTAACAAGTGTGAGGTGGCTTCTTACTGTGGTTTTGATTTGCATCTCCCTAATAGCTAATGAAGTTTAGCATCTTTTAATATATCTCTTGGCTGCTTGTATTTCTTCTTGGGAGAAGTGTCTGTTCAGGTTCTCTGCCCATTTTTTAATTGGTTTGGAGCAATGTGCTTTTTGCCGACATAGTTTTCTCTCATGCCTGCATGTCCCCTTTTGCACACTAGATGGCAGCCTCTGCCCCCTTATTTAAAGAAAGATGGTCTATCACTTAACAGGCCTTTTGGAAGTGCTAGCTGTCTGGAGAAACCAAGAGCCAGGGGATTAAGAGAGAGAGAAGTGAAATATATATGTTTATGGGGCAGACTGGAATAAGCACATTAGTGTGAAACGGCAAGTGATAAAAGCAAAAATAATCAGATTCAGCTTAAACAAGCAGTTAGAATTTAGGGTGGGAAGAAAGGGGTGTTATTTCACTGCAGAGTAGGTTTACTCTCACCGTCTGATCCGAATAACACATCCATTGTGAATAAATTGTATAAAGGAGGGAAAAAAAAGCTAACTGGAGTTAGAGAAGCCAAATGCAGAGAACAGAACATCTGGGTCGATTTGATTACATTGGTTCTCAGGGTGAGTGAACAACCTAATACAGGAGACATCCCTTCAAGTGTGTTTAAGCAGGGCCACTGACTGGCTGAAGACAGGCTGATAAACTTGGGAGGAGAAACCCTCTGGAGGCTGATGACTCATACCACCTGCACAGAGCACAGATGCCATGAGCCTTGCTCATCCTCCTCTAGGAGCTAAATTTATATTCCGAGAAAAGAACACTGGTGTTGGAGCTGGCAGGAGGGAGCAGGGAGGAATTAGGAAAGGACGGTGGCCTTGTCTTGGGGTGGGTCCCCAGTTGGTTTGAAATGAATTCACATTATAAGGGCTTTGTGAGTAAGCCCAAGGGATTTTTCATGGAGAAAGTAGTGTACAAGCCCCTCTAGTTTTTTCTTGAAGCATCTGCCCCCTTAAATATCAGTATACTGGGGTGCCAAAATAATGTATACAAGTGGACACTTTGGTCAATGTTGCTCAAGGAGTAGCTCGCCATAATCAGAAGTGTCTGGATGCTGATGGTAACTACTTTGAACATCTCTTGTAACTGCAGAAGTCAGACATGACTTGTGCTCATCTTTTTTTTTATCGGTATACATTGAATATTACAATTTTAATATAATTTTCCTTTCTTAAAACGCGTATACATTTTTTTGGGCACCCTCTGTATATTAACATTGAATGTAGAAGGCCCCAAAATTATGCTACTGACCCCCTCCACCCCATTTCAAAATCTTATTTGAGTTAAGGATTAACATGCTGCCCTTCATAAGCGATACTCATTAATCCGGAGCGTGATGTAGCTGGACAGGCCTCAGTGTCCCAGTGTCCAGGGCTTTTCCCAACTGTTGAAGAGTCCTAGCTCTCCAGAGTTGCTCCAGGGTTTCCTTAAACAGTGATGCATTTGATGCTGCCCATAGGATAATTTTAAAATGTCTAAAGAAACTGTTACCACTTTTATCTCTTTTATTGTAGGCTATGGGGAAAAAATTGGTTTAAAAAAAAATCCCTTATTAATAGGAGTTTGAAGACTAGGTCCATCAGAACTCTTCTCACTAACCCAACACCTGGTCATAGTTCTTTCTCCTTCACTGGTCTTTTTTGTTGCAATTGTCTCAGTCAGCTCTGGCTGCTATAACAAAGGTCTATAGACTGTGTGATTTACAACAAACTTTTATTTCTCACAGTCCTGGAGGCTGGAAGTTTGAGATCAGGGTCGAGTCCTGGTGAGAGCCCTCCTCTGGATTGCAGTCTGCTGACTTATTGTATCCTTGCATGGCAGAAAGAGAGAGAGCTAGCTAGCTGTCTGGTCTTTTTAATAAGGGCACAAATCTCATTCATGAGGGTTCCCATCCTGATGATCTAATTATTCCCTAAAGACTGCACCTCCTAATACCATCAGATTGGGGGGTTAGGTTTCAACATTTGAATTTTGGGGGGACATAACCAGTTAGTCTGTTACACCTATACTTTTCTGAGAACAGTCCCTTCCAGATGTTTTTGTACATATAGATATATATTTCTCTATATCTATCTATCTATCTATCTATCTATCTATCTATCTATCTATCTATCTGTAATCTATCTATCTGAACTCTGTGAACACTTCTTGATTATAATTATAGTTAAGATTGGCATCCAGAATGTTGAAAACCTGGGAAGTTCTATTTTATAGTGAACGTATTTCATTTTGGCAGTTCTCTCTGGGCACCCACAGAATGAGTATGGTGCCAGGCTAGGCTCAGGACTATTACACTTCACCTTCTTGGCCACAATAATTGGTCAGTGGAATGGGCATTGACTAAGGCCAGATGGTCAAAGATCTTCCCTGGGATTTTTCATAGAGTAATTGAGAAAATCTGTTATCTCAGGTTATGAGTGAGGTAGATATTTTTCAAAGATGCTCACAATGCCTCCCGGACTACAGCTCTTTTTACGATGTGATTTTCCACTCGTCCTATTGAGCAGTGGGGTTTATGTTTTCTCTCCTTGAATCTGATTAAGTTTGGGACTATGGAAATAATGCTTTGTGATATCCAAGGCTATGTAATGAAGGGTAAGGCATTTTCCACCTAGTTCTTTTGAGATCCTTACCCTTGGAATCGAACCACCATGCTATGAGGCAGCCTGAGCAACCACGTGGAGAGGCCACGAATAGGTATTCTGGCTGATAGTCCCAGCTGACATTCCAGTCAACAGCTAACATCAGTCACCAGACAAGTAGATGAGGGACCCCTCAGATGATGCCAGGTCCCAGCTGTCACCTCTCATCTTTGAGCCCCAGCTGACACCACCAAGACTGAAGATGAGAAACCTGCCCACAAAATAGATTAGAATAGTAATAATTATTATAAATTTGTGAGCAAAATAAATTATTGTTGTTGTATTAAGCCTCCAAGTTTGGGGTGGCTTGTAATACAGCAATAAATAACTAAAACATGGTACTTGATAATAAGAATTTGGAATTCCCAGCAACCATGTTTAGTATATGAAGAAAATTTATTTGTAGGAGGGGAAAACAATGCCAAGCAGCGATAAAAGTGAAAAAAAGAGAGACAGAGTACCAATGATGATTGAGTCCCCACACTCAGTCCCTGAGTCCTCCACTCTTTACCTGCTTTGGTAGCTTTTCCATCCACACTGAGCTACGTATTCCAGTTTCCTTCCAAGAAATCCATTTTCTTACTTAAGGAGATTTGATTTCTTACTTAAGATCATAGGGGTTTCCACCACCACTTTCACAGAGAGGTCTTTACACTGCTTTTCTTCAGCATGTATTGTACATGATTTTTGCTTAAGGTGTGGCGCTGAGATCAGCAGTAGCAGTCTGAAGTGGGAGACGATGGGAATGCAGATTTCCAGGCACCATCTCAGACTCACTGAGCCTGTGGGGCGGGGCCCTGGAGTCACATTTTAACAGGCTCTCCAGGGGATTCTCGTGCATGTTTCAGTTTCATTATACCAGTGCCCCCACTTTTCTTACCCTCCGGAAAGTATTGGTTAGAGGATGATGCAAATGACATCTAAAGGTGCTGGATGAGGCAGTCGAGTTAGAAGTAGAGTCTTGTGTCATTTGCATCAGCTTCTAACCACCACTTACTCTATAGCATCTGCTGGGACCTTCCTAAGCCTATCTAGGTAGTGACACAGTTCCTGTCCTCAAGCAGTTAAAGTTTCGTTTTGGGAAAATGATATGAATGAAAGAACTTAATTATGCACTGTATGTAGTTCATGCCAAAAGCCAAACAACGCCAGGATAGGGCCATGCATCCCGGACATCCTATATAAACACCAGTTCAAATATTTTGTTCCCTGGCCCTATACATTGTCAAGATCCAAAATCCAATTTTGAGAATTCAAGCAACATTTCCTAGACTGTCTTTCACATCTGTCAAAAGCACAAAACTCTAGACCCACATTTCCCAATGTTGGGTTTAGAAATATAGCTTCTCTTGATAGGTTTTTAATGAAAGAAAAGATAAATTATCATCTGATGGTGAAGCCAAGAGAGGATTTGCAGAGGATATAAAATTAAGCTGGGTCTAAAAGGATGGGCGGCGCTTGATTTCCAGGGGTCAGGGGGAAGGGCAGCCCAGGGTGGAAAGAAACCTTGTAACCTGAAGAGAGCCAGGGAAGCAACGGGAGAACAGCCAGTGGGCCTGTTAGACCAGATTGTAGAGGAGAAAAGTTGGAGCGAAGAAAAGATGGGTACTGTTTTTATCCATGAAAGTCACGTGGGACCACAGGAAATGAGAGAGTAGGTACTCCTGATGAAAATGATTCCCTAGAAAGATGATTCCGACAGTGGCACCGAGGATGAGTTAGGAGACATTGTGAAAGGACTTCTCTTAAGGCTTTGCTGTGATCCATGTCATTTCTGTCCCATTCTGTTGGGGGAATGGTTCGTTGCTTTTCAGGGCCTTTAATCCCATATAAAAATAGCTCCAGGTTTATGTTAACTGCAGTCTTTCCCAAGTGGTTTGTTCCTTTCAACATGTGCTTCAAAATGCTGATAATCTCTAACCTGAGCATCTTTTATCCTGCACCTTAGGTTTTTTTCCCCCTTCCTATGTGTGGCATTCTCTTCCTGGATCAGTGTTTGGTAAACTGTGGCAATTATTGGAGAGCATTAAAAAACAACAACAAAAACTTGATTGAAGTATAATTGCTGTACAAAAGATTGCACATTATTTAAAGTGTACAATTTGATGTTTTAACAGATATGTAATGTGTATATATATACATAAATATATATGAGTATATATGTGTGTGTGTATAGTGTGTGTGTGTGTGTGTGTGTATATATATATATATATATATATAAAATCATCACCACTATCAAGATAATGAATATATACATTACCCCCTGGAAGTTTCCTTATGCCAATTAGGGGGCATTTTTAGCTACATTTTGCAGGAAGATTATCTTCTGACAGGGGATTGGTGATCAGAATACAAAATGGATCCCCTTTGGTTAGAAACACGGACTCCATGCCATTTCTTGAGAAATTTCATCTATCACTTTCTCTCCTTTACCTCCTACAGCCCCTGTGGAATTTAGGGAGTGTTCTGAATAACCATTTCATATGAGGTTGGCGATAGTGACAATCATCATTGATACAAAATGTACAATGCCTCATCTGTGCCTTTTATTTATCCTTATCCTTCTTCCCCACTAAAAATAAAAATACCCATCATTTTTGATTGCCTACCAAAAGCAAGATACTGGGCTAAAGGCTCTATTTTCTCCTCAATTCACTCTCCTGAGATGGGTTTTTTTTTTTTTTCTTTCTCAGTCTGCTCTTTCTGAGGTAGATATTAACACTTTGTAAGCGGGCATAAAAAGCTATATGACGAGTTTACTCGTTTCCTGCAAAAAATGTGTTAACAGAGAAGTTAGTGACTTGCCTAGGGCCCCATGGTTGTTAAGTAGAGGCTGGCATTTGAACTTAGATGACTACAAGTAGAGTCTCTGTGTACAGCAGCACAGGTTGGGTACTGCACAACTCCAGGAGATCTCATTCACGTGGACTACAAAAGCCCTCATCCAAGTTCTTTCTCTTTATACTCTGTTACTTTGCCTATACAGGGGAAGCTGTTGTTTACTTTTTCTAAATGAGCTAGGTAATAAAGAAGCTGTTGGTGCAGAGGAATATTTCTCAGGAGAGGCTAGCTGGCCATTAGGAGACCTCATGGAGTTTTATGTATTGTAGTGAGTTCACCAAGGTCCAAACTCTGGCTCTCAATTTTGTAGGTCCAAAACTGATCTTTCACTGGGCCAGAAATTTTTATTCTTGAGCATTCTGACCCCCACTGATTAGGCCACAATACTTAATGTACACCAAGTATACTAAGCTTTCATGTTGGCCCGATCAATGCATTCTTTCCTTAAGAACCACAGGAAACAAGATTATCAGAAGGTAGCTTGGAGAGCAGGGACTCCAGACACAAAGAACTAATTGTCTCATTTGAACGCTCAATAATATTACCCCGACATAACCCAATGCACCAGTTCCACCACTGCTATGGACTGAATTGTGTCCCCTCCCACAATTCATATGCTGAAGTCCCAACCCCAATGTGACTGTATCTGGAGACGGGTCTTTAGGAGATAATTAAGGTTAAACGAGGTCATAAGGGTGGGGCCCTAAGCCCATAGAACTGTGGCCTTATAAGAAGAGAAAGGTCTCTCTGTCTCCTTTCTTCTCCTCCTCCTCCTCCTTCTTCCTTTCTCTTTCTCTTTCTCTTTCTCTTTCTCTTTCTCTTTCTCTTTCTCTTTCTCTTTCTCTTTCTCTTTCTCTTTGTCTCTTTCTTTCTCTCTCTCTTTCCCCTTTTCCTCTCCCTCTCACCATCCCTCTTCCCCTGGCATGTGGAGACACAGAAAGAAGGTGGCCACCTACAAGCCAAGAAGATACCTGTCACCAGAACCTGAGATCTTGGACTTCCAGTCTTCAGGACTGTGAGCAAAAAAATGTTTGTTGTTTAAGCCATAAGACAACCACAGTTGTAACACCTGCAAACTGGATTTTGTTTCTGCCAAATTGGGTATGTCCTTATCTGGGCAGTACTTAAATGGGCCTAGATCCCTCTTGAGCTCCAGACCCAATGAGCCACTTGGATATCTTGCAAAAACCTCAAAATCAGCACACCTGAATCAGAACTCATCGTCTATACCCATAACCTCCTCCTCCTCCTGGATTCTCCAGCTCAACAATTGGCATCACCATCTACCTACCTGGGAATCGTGCTTAGGTCTTCCTTCTCACTTACCCTTATAGCCAATCAGCCACCAAGCCCCACCATCCCCACTGCCCACTTATCACTTCATTCCTTCCAGTTGTTACTACCCGAGTTCAGGCTAGTTATCTGTCTCCTAAATGGTTTCTATGTCTCCTACCTGGTCACAGATGGTCAATTCTCCTTCAGTGGTCAGAGTGACTATTCTAAAAAGCAAATCTAACCGTGTTACTCCGAAGCCCAAACTTCGTTACCTGGCTTTCCATGCCATGCAAGACCCGACCTTTCCTGTACCTCTCACATTTCCTCGGTCCACTCTCCCCTCAGTATAGGCGGTGGTCATGATAAATTCCCTTCTGGCCATTTTTGGACCTGTGGTGTTTAGTGTCAGAAAGTTTGCACACGCTGGTCTTTCTGCTTAGAACACCTTTTTTTTACATCTATATTTCTATTGTTAAATTTTATTGTGGTAAGAACACTTATTGTGGTAAGATCTACCATCTAAACAGATATTTACGTGGACAATACAGCATTGCTAACTCTAGGCTCAGTGTTGTACAGCAGATAACTAGAACTTATTCATCTTGCAAAACTGAAACTTTATACCCCCTGAACCCACCCCACCCATCCTAATCCCTTTCTAGCTTCCAGAGCCTGAAGTACTTTTATGTTATGGTCAACACCCTACTTCATTATATTGCTTTGCTTATAAGTAACCTGAAAGCACTGTCTTCCCTTTTGGCTGTAAGCGCCCCCTGCAGGGAAGGGTCCTGAATATCAACCTCACTCCTCTATCCTTAGCATCTAGCGGTGGGGCCAAGTGCCTAAGTGCTTAATAAACGTTTGCTGAATGAGTTTAGCTCTCTGATGCTCCTTTCTATGCTCCCCTTTCTGAACATTCCCTTCTCAATTTACATTCTTTCCTTAGACTCCTTAATGGAATAAAACAAATGATAGTACTAGTTTTTCTGTTTCAAGCCATTCTGCCTTTTATGGTGACTGCTTATCTCTGCCCCTATTTCTTATGTGTTGGTTTATACTTGAACTTTCAGAGGAGAGAAACTTACCACCCTAGCTGAGTTCTGAGAAGCCTGGCTATTGCCAGCGGGGTATCGCTTTCCCAGAGCGGCCATCACACTGCATGGGTGTGGAGCATCACATGAAAGCACCATCACCTGATATTCAACTCTAAATTTAACCAGAAAGCATCAACCCTAAATTGCTAACAAGACATGAGAACTCTCAGCCAGCCATGTTAGGTCCCAGTTAGGAGAGGCTGGGTTGTGCTGTGGTTAAAAAAGAGCAAGAAATCAGTGATTTAAAACAAAGGATTCTTGGGCTGGCCAAGTGGTGCATTGGTTAAGAGCTGGTTTTGGGATGCCAGCGGCCCCGGTTCAGATCCCACATATGAGGGCCAGTGACATTGCCCTCCACAGCTAACAACAGCTCCACCTGGAGCTGGGCTGTGCGAACCCCAGTGACAACGGTGTAGGCTGCAGCCCCTGCTGCAGTGGGCTGCCGTAGGCTACAGGGAGTGGCCAGCAGCCAGCGTGAGCGGCTGGCAGCCAGCGTGAGCTGCCAATAGCCGCGGTGAGTGACATCCAGAGGCCGACGACAGATCTGCCTCATCCGGGAAGAGCGCAATGACGATACCAACATGGGCCAGTGAAGCAACGTCCTCCGCAACTAGACTGAAGAACAAAAAGACAGCAACTTGTCTGTTCCCCTTCCCTGATTCCCCAACGCTGTTCCCCTCCCCAAATTCCCCAATAAAAATCTTTAAAAAATAAAACTAAAAAAAAATAAAACAAAGGATTCTTTCTTGCTTTTGCTACTTGTTCATTGAGGTTGGTGGGGCTTCTGTTCCATGTCACCTCACTCAAGTCAAGGTGGATGCAAGCTTGAGCTTCCAGAGCAGGGGTCGGCAAACTTCTGAGAGGGAAGAGCCAATCCTGGCCCTCACAACAATTGAAAAATTATCCGAGACCCATAAATATATTTTTACAAATAAGGAAAATTTAAAAATCCTTTACAAACTTTAAAAATGAAACTATGATAGTTTTATTCTCATTTTCAGTTTTACTTCAGAGCCACACGTACGTACCCAAAGAGCTGCATGTGGCTCGTGAGCCGCAGTTTGCCGATCCCTGTTCCAGAGCATCCGTGGTTGCCAGCAGCAAGGGAAGTAGGAACATGGAGAATTGTGCACCAACTGGTAAATGCTACCACTTAGAGGTGACACACATCATTTTTTTTTCACATTTTACTGACCAAAATTAGTCAGATGAGGGGGCAGAGAATTCTACTGTGTGCCAGGCAGGAGAACTAGAAATATTGGTAAACAACATAAATGTTTATCATGGATACAAAAAGAAGATACACAGAATTTCGAAATGATGTGTATGCCCTGCCCCCTCCAACATAGAAGGTAGGCCGAAAGGAAGCACAGGCTTCCTAGCAGGGATACTCCAAGTAGAAAGCAGGGCCAGACCACGATTTGAGGAAAGGGCTGGTCTGGGTAGCAAGAGGCAGTAAAGGAGATTTTTAGGAGGCTCTAAGAAAGAAACCAAGAATCAAGAGCCCAGCAGGCCCCTGGACCCAGGGAGAGCACAGCCAGGGGTTACTGTTTTCTTTCAGGGAAAAGGGACTGTTCTTCAGGTGGGAAGCAGATGAAAAAACTTAATATTTTAATCCTAGCTCTTTCACAGGCTAATGATTCAGGAGAAAGTTTCGATTGGATTAGGCCAAAGATACTTAATATATTTTTTTTTTCCAGAAGGGAAACATTTCAACATAGGTTGCCTATTTTATTTTTTAACTCCAAGTCAAACCAAAGTCCTTCAGACGAAGGCAGTTTATTGCTCTGGGTGCCATTTTAGCTCACACAGATATTTGCAAAATTAGCTTGTGAATGAAAAGAACTCCTTCCTTCTCAACCACCTGTTCTCATAAAAGCAATGCGAAGGAAGGGAGCCATGCCCTTTTCCATGTCAGCTCTTTCCCCAGTGTGTGAAAGCCTTTCCTTGGTTTGATCGCTATTCAGGCAAAAGCAGTAGAGATAGGTTCTAATTTAGCTCAACACTGACTGAGTTTTTATAATTGTTGCTTAAAAATCCTTGTTAGACATCTGTATCATCTTGATGTTGGTATCTATTGCCTTTTCTCAATCAAGTTGAGATCTTGGTATGTAATTTTTGGATTGAAACTAGGACATTTCGAATCTTATGTTATGAGGCTGGATCTTATTTAAATCTTGTATTTTAGCAGATCTTCTTTAGCCCTGCTTTGGTGGAGAAAAGGGGGACACTGCCTTGTTACTACTGCCAGGTGGGGACGGATATTCAGGTTCCCCTCCTGCTTCAGTGGAAACCTGTGGGGGACAGACGCCTTGTTACTGCTGGGCAGTGGTGAGAGTTAAGGTTCCCCACATGGCCTCCAGGGGGATGTGGAATGGGCAGTTGGTTGGCCTCATTATCACTGAGTGGTGGTGGAAGTCCCATCTCTCCACTAGGCCTCCACCCAGCAGGGAAAGGGAGGGGTGCTGCCTCATGGAGACAGACAGCCAGGATCCCCACGTGGTCTCCACTGACCCTCCACGTGGTCAGAGGTGCTTGTTACTGCTCAGCAAGAATGAAATCCCAGCTTCCTACCTGGTCTCCTCTGACAGCACACAAGTTGCGGGTAGAGCAAAGGAAGAGAGTTAGGGGTGCCTTATTACAGCCTGGCAAAAGTGGAGATCTAGGCTCTCCATTCAGCCTTTACTGGTGAGAGTGGGGGTGATGCTGCAGCTTTTTCTGCATTATTTGGCTGGAATTGAGTAGTTTTGTCTAAAAGTTCTCTCTCTCTCTCTCTCTCTCTCTCTCTCTCTCTCTCTCTCTCTCGTCTTTCTCTTTCTCTCTGTCTTTCTCTTTCTCTCTGCCTTTCTCTTTCTCTCTCTCTCTGCTTAATTGTGTTTCCAGCTTGCCAATTTCTTCAGTACTCAATCTTGAGGCATAAAAGAAAACTCAGAGAACTCACCATTGTGTAGTTTTTTGGGTCCTGAAGTCTCTAGTCTGCCTTCTCTAACTTTTACAATCTTCCCTTATGTTATTTTTACGTCTAGGGCTTTTATCTGTACTTAGCAGGAAAAATATGTCTATTCCATCTTTCTGGAAGTGGTAGTCCTAGGGTCAGTTTTAACTCCAGCAATCTATGAGTCTTTGATCCTGAAGCCTGTGGAATTAGTTATGGATTCAGTGCCTCAGTAGTGCCTTGTGGCTGAAAGGTAGTTCAGCCCAAAAGATGACTCTGCCCTGACTGCTGTGCGATCCTGGCCAAGTAACTCTGATCCTGATTTGACCTGGGTTGCTAGAAATGTAGGGTCTGTCTTCAAATTCAGAAGGCTTTTTTCTCTTTCCTGCTTGCTGTCCTTTACTACTAACCCTGGCCCCGTTCCTTATTATTTGCCCTTATTTTTGTCTTTCTTTCCTTTTCTTATCCTATTTTCATTCTTCTTTCTTGTTTTTCTGACTTGACTTATAAGGTAAAGACCAATCCCTGAGAGCGTACCTTTTTCCTTCTGGGGGTGAGGAGAGTTGAAGGACACTTTTCTGTTGTGATTCTCATATTTGTTCTGCCCAGCATGTTCAGGGTACATATTAGGGAGTGTCTTTTCTTGCAGGTGCTTAAATAAGGTTGAGGGGTTCATGCCCTCAGGGATCCCTGCTA
This sequence comes from Aselliscus stoliczkanus, assembly GCA_033961575.1. NCBI lineage: Eukaryota > Metazoa > Chordata > Mammalia > Chiroptera > Hipposideridae > Aselliscus > Aselliscus stoliczkanus. Next base: position 48,395,448 of record CM066730.1, on the reverse strand, counting down.
AATGTTTGAGTTGCTTTCACCTAACTTTGTTGACTATTGCCACCTTGTGGAGTGAGAGAGAAACTCAGGTGAGAGAAGGAGACTAAGGACAGAAAGATATTCGACAGTATGATAAAGAGGTACCCTGAATAAACTGCCCTTCCTGGATGAAGACTTTCTTTTTTTGATGTTTTATAATCATTTTAACCAGTTTGTGATTCTGATTCATACTCATCCATTTGAAGGACAGTGCAGTGGGAAGCTTAAAAAGTAGATTTTGGGGTTCCAGAGAACGAGGGTTCAAACTCAGCTAAGCCTTGTAGAAGCTATGTGTCCTACAGAAAGTCACCTGACATCTCTGAGCCTCTGTGAAGGGGGGTAATCCCAGGGTGACTCTAAGAAGGGCCGGGTAAAGAGAAAGTGCCCGACATTGGTCATTTCCTTCCTGCAGTGATGAAAGAAGGAGAGTCCACACATGAATCATTAAGAGATAGGATGCTACTTGGGTCTGGGGGTCATGGCTGCAACTGGATGCACTGAGTGAAAGGAGAGGAGAGCTGACATTTACTGAGGTGTGAAGTGCTAGGTGCTAAATGATTTCCTTTAGTCCTTGAACAACCCTTACTTTACAGGTGCTAAAACAGAAGCTTGGAGACATTTAGCTGCATCACATGGCTAATAAGCAGTGTAATTGTGGAGTCAGGTTTTGAACTTGTCTGATTTTTTTCCCCCTTTGTCACATTCATTTGATGAGTGTTGGCAAGGATAGTATTCTTTTGAATTCTGGTTCACTCCTAGGTTACCCCATAATACCAGTTTTAGAATCTGCTAAAAGGTAAAGGTGAAGGGGCTCATAATTTGGCTTATGCCGACCAAATTCCACTTCTTCAGCTAGGAGGGTGAAGTACGGGTTGTCTAAAGAAATTTGAGTCAGGAGCTGAAGTGGGAAGGAAAGGGGGCTGAGGAGATGGGCTGAGCTGGATAAGTTGGAGAAGGTGAAAATTATCTGAGTGAAACTCATCTGACTGGGAGAGCTTTTTTGGGATCAGGCCTGTTAGATATTTCTGGAGATCTGCAAAGGAGAGAATTCCTCCCCTTCTAGTACTCCATGCAAACGCTCTGCATTTGGATCTGCTGTGACTTTTCATTGTGGAAACATACTTAGTTCAATCAACTACAAAGGAGTCCTCCTGCAGTGCATATTAACACCACAAAGGCACACACAAATCCATCCCCTCACAGCCTAGGGATGAGCAGTGGAGAGTGACTGAAAGTTAGGGGAATATGAGTGAGTTCTTTCTATTTATTTGCTGAATTCTCTTCAACTGTGTATAAATAGCCTTTCTGGAATGTGCCAAAATCCTGCAAATAAACCACCCATTTTCTCTTTTTCATTTCTCTCTTTTGCTATGAGCTAGGAGTTTCTTAAGCTTGCAGTTTGGGATAGAAAAGGATTGAAGTGGCCGAGTGGTGCGTTGGTTGAGAGTTGGCTTGGGATGTGAGCTCTGAGCAGCAGGGCCCTGGTTCGGATCTCACATGAAGGCCAGTGATGCTGCACCCTCTACAGCGAAGACGGTGAAAAACAGCTCCACCTGGAGCTGTGAGTCGCTGGCAATGGCGTAGGCTGCAACCCCTGCTGCAGTGGGTTGCCATGAGCCACCGTGAGTGGCCGTCCAGTGGCCGGTGAGCAACTTTCTCACCTGGGAAGAGTGCAATGATAATACCAACATGGGCCAGTGAAGCGACGTCCTCCACAACTAGACTGAAGAACAAAAGGACAGCAACTTGTCTGTTCCCCTCCCCCAATTCCCCAATAAAATCTTTAAAAAAAATAAAATAAATAATTCCTGTAAAAAAAAAGGATTAAAGTCATAAGAGAAAAATAACTAATTCATCAACTACATTTACTGAGATTATAATTACAAAATTACCTACATATTTATATATACACTCAAACACAAACAGTCAACCTTAGCTGACTTACCTCTCTCAGGTCCTTCTCCAAACTTCACGGCCAGCCGGCATCCTTACTCTGTTGCATGCACTCTCAGATATCTTGCCCCTCTTGCTTTGTAGTATTCTCAGAGCAAAACTCTAACCTTGGTTAAATGTAATTCTCTGTCTTCTCTATGCCTGTACTCATGTAGCTGAAGATGGCTGGAAAAATATACAAAAGTATGCCAATTTTTCTTACTCTAAATTCACTACTACAACCTTCAACAGACTGCTACTCCTGCTCAGTAGTCCTATCCATATTTTTTATAGTCCACTTGCTGTCTCCGACTTTTATAGGTGACATTTTGTCCATATTTTCTATTATTATTATTATTATTATTATTATTATTATTTTAAAAGAATATTCGTAGCAGCTCTCCTTATAATTGCCCCAAACTGGAAACAACTAAAATATCCATCAATAGGTAAATACATAAACAAACTGGCGCATCTATATAATGAAATACTGCTCATTAATAAATGAACTATTGATGTATGCATAAACATGAATGCATCTCAAAATAATTATGCAGAGTGGCAGCAGCCAGATAATAAACAATAAATTGTGTATGATTCTATTTATATAATGTTCTAAAAAAATACAAACTAATCTATAGTGTTAGTGATTGCCTGAGGGGTGGAAGAAGCCCAAGAGGGCAGAAGGTTGCTATGATAAAGGGGCACAGGAAATTTTGGGGCGTGCTGGATATATTCACTATGTTGATGGTAGGGGATGGTTTCATGGGTGTACACATATCTTAAACCTTATAAAATTGGACACTTTAAATAAGTTCAGTTGATGGATTACACATCAATTATACCTCAACTAAGCTCTTAAAATTTTTTCAAAAATAAAGAATCATCAAATTAAAAAAATCTGTCTAACGTAAATGCCTTCATTCATCTTGACTCAGAATTTTCCTTTTGAATCTGGACAAATTGCTAAAAGATCTCCACAAAATCTGACCTATTGCTTAGGAATATCAAAATACACATTCAAGTCTTAGATCTGAGATCCTTGCAATTTTCCTACAATTTAAATCTGGTACATTGAAAAGAAAACTTAATGTGACTTTGATAAAAGACATTAAAAACTGTTTCAAAAGGAGAAGGGATAAAGGAGGGCATTATGAAAATTATGCTAATGTTTCTGGGCCTGCACATGAAAAACCATGATTGCTATTGTACCCATTTCACAGCCTGCTGAGGATGGAGAGTGCTTGAGATTATTGTGTCACAGACACCAGGGCAGGGGTGGGGAGATGGGGGTGGGTGCACTCACACTAAAACCTGCTCCATTAGGCCCCACTGAGTCCACATAAATTTCCCACAGCTTCTCCTTTTCCCACCATATTGTAGATCCGAACTCCTTGGGCATGCGGTTTAAATTTGGAGGTTTTCTCCTCCCTCCTTTTCTTGTTCCCCATTTGACCAGTACCATAGATTTATTTCTCCCCATGATGCTTTCTGTAATAACGTTCACTGCCCACACCAGTCTTAGTTTATAGGCACTGAAGCATTATAACTGATGACCGGCTCAGGTGTGCTCAGAATACACTAAAACGATGCTCTCAATACCTGAGAGAACCTGTGTTTGAAAAGGAGGCAGAGAGACTAGACTGCTCGCTACCTACCGTGGCCAGGGTACTTCCTCCGGAGCCCAGAACGCTCACCGAGGGGCTGTGGGTACGCACGGTGCAAATGACCCACAGGCCTGTGGGCACGTTGGGGGGAGGGGCGGGTGCACATTTCCGTGGGCCTGGGCCTGGGCCTGGTGGCCTGCGAACGCGGCGCAGTTCCCTCCGGTGAGCTGAGGTCGGGAGCACTCCAGGATGGGGCGGAGTGGCCCTGACCAATCAGTCGACATTGGAGCCCAGCAGAGGTGAGTTGTTCCTGTCGAAAGAGCCCTCATCGTCTAAAGTGGAGATGTCTAGAGAACCTCAGGTTTCTTTATACTTCAAGGCTTAGAGGAATGTAAGAGAGAACTTTCCCAAGGCACCTGCGACCTACTCTCTGTATTTGGCCAAAGCTGCGTGCGCGACTTCAAGGTGAACGTCTGACCAAAAGCGCCCATCCTTCTGTTTGGGTGCCGAGGCCCCGGTTTGGGGGCCCAGGGGATCCTGTTCTCTGCTTGTCGGGATGGATCTACTCCTTGAATAAGTGGTATGTAGCCTGCAAGCAGCTTTGCCCTTTTCTTGTCCTATCCTTGTTGAGTGATGTCCCTTTCCCACAGCTCAGGTATGCCAGAGCTGGGGCTTGGCTTGAGGCTGGACCGGGCAGCCGTGGCGCAGGTGATGGCAGCTGTGTCTCTGCTTAGCCAGGCCACCTTTTCTATTATTGTTAGCTCTCTCCTCTAACCTGCAGCATGGCATTCGTGCACTCAGATGAAGATCTTCCTTCCTATTTCTATGAGACAACTGAAGCGATCAGAAGAGACTTCCACCAATACCTCCCTCCCCCACCCCCATCTGTCCTCTTATGCTCAGTTATCTTTCCTGTTGGTCTTAGTTGAATTCTCAGGCTCCTAAATTTGGCCATCTTTGGCATTCTATCCTACCCCTCACAGCTACTCAGGGGAGCTGCTTCTGTAACTCTCCTTCGTTTCTATTCCACTCCCTTCATTTTTCTCTTCACTGGATCATTCTCGGTAGTATATAAGCATGCTGGTTTTCCCACTCTTACTGTGTTTTTTTGTTTTTGTTTTTTAAACCTGCTTTGATCTCAATTCTCCCTTCAGATACTGCCCCGTTTCTCTGATTTCCTTTAACAACAAAACTCTTTGAAAGAATTTTTCTATTTAAAAAAGATTCTCTCTTCCCATTTCTCTCTTCCCATTCTTTCCTAAATCAATTATCAAGAAGGCATTATAAGGAAGTGCTATTTTCTGAATCCTTTGGTCGATTTTCATCCTTATCTTACTTAATCTATTATCAGCATTCCCCTTGAAGTGCTTTTTTCCCCCCCCACTTGGTTTCCAGAACCCCATCTCTGATTTGCCTCCAACTTTACTGCCTGTTCCTCAGTATCTTCTCTCATCAAACTCCTAAGGTTGGAACACCCCAAGGCTCAGTCCTTGACCCTCTCATTTTTCCATACTCATTTTTTTCACAGTTTTCCAGTTCCATGTAGTGTTAAAATACTATTTATCTGCTGGTGACTTACAAATTTTTATCTCCAGCCTAGACCTTTCTCCTGAACTACATATTTGTATATCCAAGTGTGGACAAAAATATCTCTACTTGGATGTCTGATTGACATTTTAAATTTAACATGCCCCAAATAATTCTCCTGCCGTAAAACTTGCTTTACTTTCAGTCTTCTGCATCTTAATTAATGGCAACTTCAATCTTTCAGTTCCCAGATAAAAATCCTTGGAGGTCACCTTTGATTTCTTTCTGTCTTGCACATTCCATATTCAATATCAGGAAGCTAGATTGGCTCTTCTACCTTCAAAATAGAATTTGATTATTCTTATCACCTACACTGCAACTATGCTGATCTAAACTTCCTTCATCTCTTATCTAGGTTATTGTAATGGCCTCCTAACAGGTTTCTTTTTGGGAAACCGTGTGTCTCTACAATCTATTCTCAACACAGCAGCCTAAGTGACCCTCTAAAACATGAGTCAGATGATGTCATTCCTCTATTCAAAAATTTTTAGAGGCCCCTAGTCTCCTTAGTGTAAAAATCCATGTATATACAATGGCTGACGAGGGTCCACACCATCTGCCCAATTTTACCTTTCTGACCTCACCACCGACTGTTTTTTCCCTCTTCTTCTCTGAACTCAGCCACATTGGCTTCTTTGCTTTTATTTAAATATTCCAGAGAAGCTCCCACATCTGAGCCTTTGCAATGGTTGTTCCCTCTGCCTGGTGTGCTTTTCTGCAGATATCCATCTGTCTTACTTCCTTTCCGCATTCAAATCTTTGTTCAATATCACCTTCTCAGTAGGCCTATTCTGACCCCTGTATTTAAAATGAACACTCTTTCTTCAACCTTGATTTCTGGTATTTCTATCTCCATTGTCTACTCTACTCTTGTTCATATCACTTACCATCTTCCAAAATACTAAACACATTCCTTACTTATTTTGTTCATTTTCTGTTTCCATTAGAATATAGAATATAAGGTCCAGGAGGGCAGGATTTTTGTTTAACTGTAGTGCCCAAGGCATGCAGGCTGTGCACTGCACAACCTCCAGGTAGCTGTCCTGATAAACCACCAAGCGTTGGTGTTGTGCTATGTGGCATTCCTGCCTCTATTCCTGTTAGAACACAATGTCATTGGTTGTCCTAGAACTTGTGCCACTTAGCACCTTGATTTAACTAGAAAAATGCCAATCACACATGGTAGGTGCTCAACAAATATTTGTTGAATGAAAGAATGACTAAATGAATTTATTATTGGGGATTCCTTTATGGTCTGACACAAGGTCTATTTTTGTAAATGTTACATGTATGCTAAAAAAAAATTATATTCTTTATTGTTGAGTATAAATTTCTAAATACATCAAATTGAAGCATGAGCATATAATTCATTATTCAAAGTATGACACACTTTGAGAATGAAAAGGGGAACTTAATAATTAGCCCTGGCAAGAGGCATTAACTAGTAGTATTAGGGGCAAATTAGGGCACAGCATCATTCTACTGATAGCTCAAATTTGTTAATTATATTGTTCCAATCTTCAGTATCTTTTCTTATTTCTGCCTGCTTGATTTATCAGCTTTTGAGAGGGCTATATTAAAATCTCCAATGACAAATTTTTTTTTTTTTTTTTTTTTAGCTGAGCCATCCTGCCACCTGTTGGCAGCTTAATGGCAGCTCAGCTTGGGCTGGGCATGGAGACAAATGTTAATTTATCTATTTCTCCATATTTTGATATTCTTATATTTCACTACAGTGTTTGGTGATCCTTGAACTTTTTTTTCTTTAATTATAGGAAATATATTTCCATTATTTCTTCAAATGTTTCCTCATCTTTTTTTTTTTCTCTTCTTTTGGGGCCACTGTTTTCCAGATGTTGGCCTTCTACTACTATCTACTTAGTAGATAGTTAAACAAAAATCTTTTATCTCTTTATTTTCTTTCCTGCTTGATTTTGAGACAATTTATCAACCTAATTTTAACACTCAGCAATTCATTTTTTTCAGTTGAATAAATCTTTCTATTGTGATTTTTATTTCAACTATTATAATAATCAAATCTAATACTTCTACTTTGTTTTAAAATCATTTCCAAAAATCTGTTTTTGTATTATTATCTTTACTTATTAGTTATACTTTTAATGCTTATTTAAAAAAAACAAACCCTTAGTTCACCTGTCTTAATATTTCTGTTTCAGGTGGGTATATGTTATTTTAGTTTGTTGACTTTCTTTTGGGTTATTGTAACTCTCAGGTGTTTAGTTAGTTTAGTTATTTTTGCCTCTGAGCTGAAGCTTCACTGAGGATATCAGCTACTTTGTTTGTTAATGTGCCTTTTAAAAGTGGTTTTGTTTGTTTGCTTTGGGTGTTTTGAATTAACTATATTGTGATCAGAAAATGTGGACTATTTCATATATGTCCTTTAAACTTTATAGAGACTTGCTTTATGGCCTTACTAATACGTGGTCAATTTTTGTAATAGTTTAACATGGGATTGAGAAGAATGCATATTCTTTCATTGTTGATAGAAGGGTTTTATAGCTGTCCATTAGGTCAAGCTTATTAATATATTGTTCAAATCTTCTTCAGCTTTACTAATATTTGAGAGTTTGTTTCTTCAATAACTGAGAAAGGTATTTAGATTAAAAGATTTCACTATGATGTTGAATTTATTAATTCAGTCACTTTTTACTTGATATACTTTGAAGGTAGGTTATTAGTTGCATACAAGTGTGGAATTATTATATCTTCCTGAGAATTGAAACTTTTATCACTAGACAGTGACCTTCTTTATCTCTAATAATGTTTGCTGTTAAATTGTATTTTGTATGATATTACAATAGAGCTATCAGTTCTACCAGTTAATGTAGGCATGGTATATCTTTTCTCAATCTTTTACTTTCAACTAGTCAATGTCACATTTTAGGTGTATCTCTTATAAATAGCACACAGTTGAATTTTGTTTGTCATCCAAAATGTCAATCTCTTCATTTTAACAGCTGAGTATAACCAATTTTTCTTTTTTATAATCAGTATTATATATCATACTTATGTATCACTTTTGGGCTTTCTATTTGCCCACATTTTCAATGCTTTTTCCTCCTCCTTTCTTAGTGATCTGAGGATTCATATACTTTTAACTCCATTTTGTCTATACTGTTTTGGAAATTGTATACTTTGTTTTTCTATTATTAATGATTTGAATTTTTAATAGTTGCTGTTCACATTTTAATATACATGTTTAATTTAAAATTAAAATTAATAAGCATTTTTAGAATTTTTCTGAGAAACAGAAAGATATTATTTCACTGCAACTCCAATGGTCCTTTCCTTTTTTAGATGTTTTATGTAGTGTATTTTTAATCATTTAAAAACTCCACAAATTAGATATTATTACTGTTATTTTACATAAGTAATATTTGTATAGATTTCCCCGCATGTTTATCAATTTATTTTCTCATTTTTCCTTTTTGTGAAATATAGATGTTTTCTTCCTGAAGTATTCTTAGAGGGTTCTCTAGTGAAGACAGTTGATGATAAAAACTCTTAGTATTTATTTATCTGAAAGTGTATATGGTGTGAGATATGGGCTGGATTTTTTTTTGTATGTTTGTTTTTGTGTATGGATGTCTAATTGCTTCAGTACCATTTGTTGAAAAGGCTGCCTTTTCTCCTTTGGATTGCCTTGACATCTGTGCTGAAAATCAATTGATCATCTATGTGAGTGTCTATTATGTCTCTGTTCTGTTCCACTCATTGTGTCCTTTCACTAATGCCAAACTCTCTTGATTACTATAGCTTTATATTGAGTTCTTGAAAACAGGTAGTTAGTGTGGGTCCTCCAACTTGGCTCTTCCTTTTCAAAATTATTTTGGTTAATTTGATTCCTTTTGCCTTTATAAATTTTAGGATCAGCTTATCAATATCTTGGAAAAAAGTCTACTAGGATTTTGTTTGGATTGTATTCAACCTATAGATGAATTTGGGGAGAATTGACATCTTAACAATAATGAGTCCTTCAATCTTTTACCTCATTTGAAAAGTACCATTTAAAACAGCACCAAGAAATGAGTTAATTAGATCTAAATCTATCAAAATATGTGCAAGAGTTGTATACTGTAAAATAGAAAACAGTGAAAAGAGAAATTGAAGAAGACATAATTGATTGGAAATATATACCAGTTATTTTAACAGAGATAATTTAATATGAAGAATTGTTAATGAGACATAAATTTGTTGGCTAGATTTCTGAAAACGAACCAAAACAAAATTGTTACAGAGGCAGCAAGTGCAGATATCATTCCTAAAGCTGGAGGAGCAAAGGTAAGAGGTTAGAATTACTAAAACTTACAAGCTTGGAGGAGGGACCTCATGAAGCTGAAATGTAGACTTTTGGGTAGTGGGTAGTGCTCACCTGGTGCTGGTGTCAATGAGCTCAGAGGAAGGGCATTATGGGTCTGGGATCCAGCCCTCTGAGGAGGGGCCAAACTGGCTGGCACGGGTGTCTCTGAAGGGTATGCAACGAGGCTCGTTCTGCTAGAGCTGAAAAACTGCAGACTGCATTCATCTGCTGCCATGGGAAGGCATTCCTGCCTGGGTGAAGATGCTCAGGGGAATAGGGAGCAGATTGGGAGCCAAAAGGAGAAAGTCCCTTCTTCCTCCTCCATCCTTGCACTTTGCCTCTAGCACCACCTGTTGGCAGAGCTGAACCGGGAGCCATCTGGTAAGGCAGAAATGTGCTTTACAGAGTCTCAGCCGTAGCATCATAGAGCAAAGTATAGAAGGCTTAGCTTAATAGCTGGACCAATCAGAGAACAAAGGAAATCAGGTACTAGACTATTTATTGTATAAAAATCATGATTTTGCAACAGTTGAAATACTGACATCAGTATTAAATAAAAGCTAGTTTTATGTAACAAGCCAAAATAGAAAAGACTCAAGGGAGAGACCATGCATGAGAAAATTAAAGGTAATTTGGCAAATTTAGAACTTGATACAAATGACGAAAATGGACACATGGCACAAATACAAAGCCTTATACTAAGTTAATAGTCATAGACAGTGAAATTAGACCTCGCAAACATTTTCTAGGCAAGTTCTTACCAAAAGTATCCACTCCTTTTTCAGATGCCATTGGTTGATATGTACAAGGGCACAAAAATCTTGGCTTGTGCTCAAACTGTTTGGATAGCAGTTTAGCATTCTTTTGGGCTATCTTGGATTAGAAGTGGCAGCTGTTTACTACCTGGCCTCACTGAAGGCTAGTGTTGTGTAAATATTTCTCATTGGGCTGGCTTCCTGTTTCCCCTGTCAGTTGATGGTACCTAGTGAGTTCCGAGATGTCACCCCTTCCTTAGTCAAGTTACTGGGTGCTGGTTTGGCTGTTTTTGATGTGTGCAGACTTCTCTAGAACTGTGTACCACTGAAGGCCATTTTCCGCCTCTGCCCTTGACTTGGCTCAAAGGGCAGTTACCCCCATTTGCTGGGCTTTGGGGTTTTAGCTGTTTCCTGGTTTCACTGAAGGTAAATTTTTTTCTCCATTTTCCATTCTTTTTGGAAAGGAGAGTGGTGTGAGGAGGTAGGTGGTCTAGTGCACAGGGAAGAGCCCTCACGGAGCTGACCTTGGCGTAGGCCTTGTGCCCATGTCGGGAGCGGATGTTGCCCCTTGGTCCTCAGTCGTACTCGGGAAAGCTGTGCTCCCCAGACACCCTGGGCCTGCCTGTTGCAGCCCCATCCCACCCTCTCTGTTTGTATCTGTCTGTTTCCCTGGCTAGATTAAAGATTTCTTCAGGGCAGGTACTGTAGTTTGTTCTTATACATACACTGCCTGGCACAGAGTGGGTGCTCCAGAAGCATTTGTTTACCGAATGACTTCAGGGTTGCTGGGAGGCTGCGTCACAGCTTTTGTGACCACTCTCCAAATGTGGGGCTCTAGGTACCCATCCCGCTTTCTTAAGGCATCTCCTGGCTAAGTCCTGCTGACGCGGTGTTAAGGAATGCCTTAGGACCAGGAGACCTAAGTTTGTAGATACATGTTAAGTTCTCTGTGGTTTAGTCTTCTTTTCATAAAATGGGGTTGTGACAACTTGCGCTGCTTGCCTCAGACAGTTGAGTGAGGATCAAATGAAGTAATAATGTGAAAGCGCTTTAGAGACTGTCAAGCTCTGTCTTTACAGGTCTCATCATGGGCCAGGAAGAACTGATCACTGTGTGTTTCTCAGGGTTTAGTTAATTCACACATTGTCACTTAATTCTAACCACCTCTCAATCTGACTTGCCCTCCTGACCTGGGAAGCCAGAGGGTAGACCTGGCAGGGTGTTTCTGGGGAGTCAGCCTGTCTTCTGGGTCCTGAACCGAAAAGGGAGTTGTTGAATCTGGAGTGATCTCCATGACCACTGGGTGTCACTCTTGGCCTTAAAAATAATATATTACACCCCCCACGCCCACCCCCAACCACCTACACACACACACACACACACACACACACACACACACACACGTCTTGTTAATTTTCCTCTTCCTGTCGCCTTTGGTTCTGGGCATTGAGCTTGGATGGGATCAAATGTCTCATATATTTCCAGTATGTGTCTCTTATAGTTTTTAAATTCCTGGCATCAACAGTTGGAGTCATCACCAGCACACTTAGGCCTTTGCTTTCAGGTAAAGGGTGCTTGTGCAATTCCAATTTGTTTTTCATTTTTATCTAACCATTGCATGATCTGAAAGGTATTTCTATGGCCCAAATGTTCACAAAATGGATTTCAGGACCAAAAAGTAATAAATGCTCGTAAGTCAGCACGTTTGGGATCAGTCATTGCAAGTCTCCTACACCACCTTCTTCCTCAAGTTTTTGCTGTTAAAAAATTATTTTAAGAAACGCTGCCTCAATGGGATCTAGGTATTCTAAAAGCAAGGGAGGGAAGTATCTGACTTTACCTCCGCCAAGATCTTCACATTGCCAAAGCCAATGGACGCTCCAGTTTAGCTTTGATCTTTGTGGAGGTCTCTGAGGGTATTTACTCTGTTGATTACTCTTCCCTTTTAAAAACACTCCCTCAACTTTTGTTCACATTTTTTCCTGGTGTACTTTCTAGTTCTCTAGTTGTTTCTTCTCAGCTGTCTTTCTGGGCTCCTTGCACCCATGGTCTCCCACTGTTTCCTGGGGTCCCTGTCTTTGGCTTCCGTTTTTTCCTACTGTATACAATCTCCTAACTCATCGGTTCCAAATCCATATTGTATATCCACACCTCTGACGATTGCCATCTCCACCTAGGTGTCCCCAAGGACATTGCTTTAAAAAGTAGCTTTACTGGGATATTTTCATACAATGAAATTCACTCATTTTAGGCGTATAGTTTCATGAATTTCGGTGACTGCCACTTCAGTGAAGATATGGGTCTTAGACAAATGTGCTCTCTTTCACTATGTAAAATTTCTTTCTCACACTTAGCTTTGGTTTTCAGTATCCTCTAACCCTAAAAAGTTTCCTTTTGGCCCTTTGCAGTTGGTCTCCTGCCCTGGCCCTTATCTACTGACAACCACTGATCTGTTTTCTGTCACAATGTTGCTTTGTCTTCTCTAGAAGTTATGAAAATAGAATCAAATGGTATATAGTCTTTTGTGGTTGGCTTCTTTTGCTTAACCTAATCATCACTCTTGACATGTACAAGAAGCAAGCTCATCTCATCGCTTGTTCCAAGTTTCTCTTGTGATGGCGACTCTATTTGCCCTGATATCAAAGCTAGAAACCTGGGTATCATGCTACTGAGGTCCTTTCTTCTCATTCACCACCCCCAACCCCCTGCTATGTGTAATTAGTCAGGAAATCCTAGAGTTCTTTTCTCTTCTATATCTCTGAGCCTACCCTACTCTTCATTTTCAAAGTCGCTGACTTAATTGAGGTTCCATTTACTTCTTGCTTTTCCTAACTGGTCTTCATGCCTCCAGCCAGGACCTTTTCAACTTGCTCATCTCACAACTACCAGTGTGAACTTTTAAAACACAAATCTTATCCTACCACTTCCTTACTTCAGTGGCTACCCATCGCTTCTTAGCTTAGCAAATGCCACCCTCCATGATTTTATTTATTTCTCCCTAAACCTCTACATCTTATTTTCCACAGCTCCCTCAAATGCAGCCTATGGTCAACTATTACTGGTGATTGTCTTGCAAGGGCCATGCTCGTTCATGCCGCCATACCTTTGTACATGCTGTTACCTAATGTGGGATGCTCCTTTCTTCTGTTTCATCTAGCTAACTCCAACTCATTCTTTAAGAGACAGCCCATACGACTCCTCCTTTGCAGTGCCTTTCTAGCCCCAGCCCCAGACTGTTAGGCGATCCTCTAAAGTGTTCTCTCTCCATCACCTCATTTATCGAGTCATATTGAATTGCATCAATCTATTTGTTGAGTTAGTTATCTGGCTCTCCCACTAGAGGAGTTCTATTTGACTTTGTAGCTTCTGTCCCCAGAATAGGGCCAGGCACATAGGTGACATCTAATGAATGTCTTCTGAATGATGGAGGGAGAATGGAGGGAGAGATCTAGAACTTCATGAGGAGGCAGGGACGAAGATCAGGAAGAGTTGGTGTCGAAAACAAACGCTCTCTTTTATCGGGTCTCAGTCATAGATAAATCTGCCTGTCGTGAGAGGAGAAGAGTAAGGGTGGGAATTGTGGAGAGGAGTCCACAAAGGGGAATGAGTTTGGGAAGGCAAGTTCACATGTCTGGATCTCAGGTTCTAGCAGTGACAGTGTCTGACTGAGGAGAGGAGACCGCTTTTTCGTTTTTTAACCAAAAAGTGTGAAAAGATTTTAAGTGAGGAAAAGTCAAGAGGGAAAGAGAGCCTAAACTATAGCAAAAGTAACAAAAATGAGAGATGTAAACATTCTTAAATTCCTGTACGAGAGAGCAACAATACCGAGTCCTAGACAGCGCTTTTTTGACAACCTCATACAACTGGGTGGGTCACAAATGTTGTTTCTCATATGAACAGTGTTTTGCTGTTTTCATAGTACTTTCCCTGGCGTTGTCTCATTGTATCTGCATGCCAAACCCAGGAAGAAGGTGTAGTTGATCTGATGAATCCCACTGAGCCCGTGAGGAATGGGAGGCTGAGAGTCTGGCTGACTTGCTCATGCCACAGAGCTGGAACTCCTCGTGTTACAGCTTCTGTCTCTAAGGTGAGACCTTGGGCTGAGTGGCCAATATCAGGTGTGTTAGAGATGATGTGCCTGAGAAGACCTGTGGCTATTTGCAGACTATAATGAGACAAGAGAGACCTGACAAAGAACATCCTCTGGCGGAAGCTACTGTAGGTTGGAGAGCAATCTCTGAGTCAATGAAATGTTAGAACAATTTAATATTAGATTAACAGGAGAACTGTGAGTTCCCTAAAGTCTTAATGTCTTCCAGTTGCACAGCTGGGGCAATTGGCCAAGGAAACTTTTGATTAGCTGGAGCTTTATGGGATGAAACATTTCCTGTGACAGTGCTGTGTTGTTTTTTTTTTCCCTTTAAAATGAAAGAGAAAAGAAATGATTCTCAAAAGGGATAGTTACAAAAGGAAGCATTTTTCTTTCCCCTCTTTAATAGATGTTCTTGTGTTAAATCATGTTGAATCTTAATACTATATTATTAATCGATCACAACATGAAACATGAAAGTTTTGTTTTGAGTGGAAGGTCAGCGTTTTTCTTAGTCTGCAGAGCATAGAGGTTAAGAGCACAGGCTCTGGCCTCACAGTATCTGGATTCAAATCTTGGCTGTACCACTCAATAGCTAGGACCTCCGGCAATTTGCTTATTCATTCTGTGACTTAGTCTGTTCCTACCTCATGGGCTTACTTAAGTATTAACCGATATCAATAGAAAGCACTGAGCATATTATTGATAACCATGAGATAGTAATAATGGCTTATATTTCCATGTAGCTGGTTTTAACTTTTTAAAAGCCCCTCCATTTCATTCTTATAACAACCCTATGAAATAGGCAGGATGGGGATTACTGTTGCTCTTTTGACAGAGAGGGAAACTGCATCCCAGAAAGGTTAGGTGATTTGTGAAAGGTCATAGCACTAATAAAGGACAGCCTCCTGGATGCCAGCTCAGGCTTTTTACAGAGATGGTGCAATTGGGAATTATTGCTGGCAGTGAAAAAATGGGTATGGTTGGGAGCTTAGCCCCTCTTATACTCCCTGGTCAGGAGTTTGCTTTCATTGGGCCCCAGATCTTAAGTAAGTGTCTGAACATCGGCTGAGGCCCTACAGATTAGATGGTTGTGTGTCAAATCCTACTCATTGATTTTAGAAATGAAGCTTTTTCATTTTTATTGATTTCTTCTTGGGATAACTCAAGTTTTAACTGGTTAGAGTTAGAGTCCATTCTAGTCCATAAATATTCATTGAGTACCTACTGTGTGCCAGGAAATGGGCTAAATGATTTCACATATATTGTCTTGTTTAATCCTCATAACAACCCTATACATTATGGTAAATTGTCTCCATTTTACAAAAAATGGAAATAGAAGATCACAGATGTTGAATAATGTACCCAAACCTATTATGGACCATCACAAGGAAGTACAGATAAATCTCTCTTCGATAATGATATAAAAATCCCAACAAAATGTTAGCAAACTAGTCCAGCAATGTATAGAAAAGATAATATATTGACCAAGTTGGATGTATATAGGAAATCCAGGTTGCTTTAACATTCAGAAATTAGCCAATGTAATTTACCAAATTAACACAATAATGGAGAAAAGTCATATGATCAGTTCAATAGATGAAATATAACATTTGATGAAGTTCTATACTCATTCATGATTCAAAAACAAACAAAAACCTCTTAGCTCCCAGGTGGAAAAAGAAACTTCCTTATTCAGATAACAGAATTTACAAAAATGTAATCAAAATCTACAGTAAACATATTTAATGGTGAAATTTTGAGAATTTTCCTGATAAAATCAGGAAAGAGACAATAATACCCCCACACCGCTTCCCTCCAACATTGGACATGGATGTCCTAGCCGGGAAATAAGTCAAGGAAAGAAGGCAAATGAATGGAAAGGAAGAAATAAAACCCTTTCTTTGCAGATGACACAACTGTGTACGCAGAAAGTTCAGAAGATTCCACAGACATGGGATTAGAATTGTCAGGTGACATTGATAAGGTCACTGGACACAAGGTCAGTAAGTTCAGTGGACAATAGCAACAAACAATGAGAAAATGGAAATTAACAAACTATTTGCAATAATGTCAAAACATCAAATATGTATTAAGAACAAGTTTAAAGAAAGATATGCAAAACCTCCATGTCAGGTCTCCCTCTTTAGTACATAGAATTTCGTTTGATACCACTGCACCGAGGTACGACTCTTGTTTCCCGATAAGTCTGGTGTGCTCAGGAGAGCTTCCCTAGTCCTGTTAATGGCAAAACCTATATTTTTCTCCTAAAACAGGAGGTGTAGTCACTTGATTACTTGTGGGGAGTGGGGCTCTTAGCTGCTTTCAGCCTTCTCCTTCCTGGCCCCAGACATTTGAGTTTTCTGACTCTTCCCAATTCCAAGCTTTTCTGTGGTTCTGAGGCGCAAATTGGTTTGCTTCTTGATGACATCTCTCTTCATGCTTAGTTTTCAGCTTTGCTTAGTTCCAGCTTTCTCTGTATTAAGTGGGCTATCACTCCCATCTTCCAAAGGCTTGTTGATACCTTTGTCAGCTGTCAGCCTCCCTCTCTCTTTTATCCTCATGGATTCGCACTTACACTTCTTTTACTTTCATTTTACTAGGGTTGGAATAATGCATGGGTTTAATCTGCCATGTTTAACCAGAAGTTCCACACGAAGTTATAAACAGCAACATTATTAGGCAGTGTTTGTTATTTTTTATTTTATTTTATTTTTTTTAGGTTGACAGTATTTTTTTTTATTATTATTAATAGTTACAGATGTACAAAACTATGCAATAGTTTAGGTAGTGTTTATTATGCTTGAGTCCTGTACAAGCCACTGAACACCTACTACAGTTCACCTAGCTGCTCCCTCCCAGGCGTATACTTGAGTTTGTTGCTGCTGGAAAAGGTGATCTCTGGGGCTCAGTCCAGCCTGGAAAGCCCGTCGTGACATTGTGTCCCAGAGGGCAAGCGGACTGACAGGAAGGAGACTGCAATCCCTGAGTCTCCTATTCCCCACTTTATTCATGAGGTTGTCTTCTGGGGCTTGCAAGAACACAGACCAGCTTGAATAATGCCATTAATTAAAGCATATTCTAATTGATTGGATAATCCCTAGGTAGCTTAAGGTTAGGGAGTGAAGGGATAAAGGAAACCCGGAATAGACGTAGAAATCTAGATAGAACACTGGCTTTTCTGTCAGGCTCAACCCAACTCCAAGCACCTGACAGAAAAGGTCTTATCCTGCCGCTTGCTGAGTGAATGGCTCTTCCCCTTCCCTTGCCCTTGCCTTTCTTCTGCCCCCAAACAACATAGTGTCTTCTGATTGTGAGGTTGTGGAGTACAGTGATTCAGCGTGAGAATGAATGTCTGCATTCAAATTATGCTTCCACCCTTTCCCCGCTCTGTGACTTTGGGCAAGTTAACTTACCTCACTGTGCCTCAGTTTCCTCATCTTCAAACTGCGTCGATAATAATGCCCACCTCATGTGGTTAATTGTGAGAATTAAACAGATTAGGATGTGAAAGTACTAGAACTGTGCCAGCCACATAGTAAGCACATTAGCTGGTATTATTATGATGTGCTCTTCTTGGCAAATGAAATTGAAACATGTCATTACAGTCCAGAACTCACCATCTTCATGAATAGGCAAGATGGATGAGTATTTGAGTGCATAGGATGCTGTGAGGCAAGGAAGAACGGTCACTAACTCGGTGGGGATTGGTGACTGGTGGTTGTGGGAAGGGAGTGTGGAGGGGACATTGGGACATTATCTAGAGCAGATAGCGATTCTTGAGTTGAGCCACAGGGGGAGAGTATGAGTTAGTTATCACCGGAATGTAAGCACTGTGAGGTTGGGAATGTATTCCCAGTACTTAGAACAGCACTTGCCACATAATAGGTGCTCAATAAATATGTATTGAATGAATAAATGAGTGATAAGCTGGAAGGGTGGCCTAGGAGAGTAAAGAATTCCAGACAGAAGAAACAGTATATGGGAAAGCACAGGGTTCAGAGAGTACATGACACGTTGGGGGAAGTGTAAAGGCACAGAATGGCAGGAGCTCAGGGTCTGTGTCAGAGAGTGGAAACGAGATGGGGGCAGGCCCAGGGCTAGCAAGGATGCAAAAGATGCACTTCACAGGACACAAAACGAATGAACTCATTTCAGTATCACAAGGTATCAGTTGCATTAACAATACCAAATAATATCAATCAAGTTTATATCTTAATAATGCTTCCCACTCTATAAAGAAATAAAATACTCATTTAAGAATCACAATATCTTGTGAAGTTGGTGATATCACCATTTTATAGACAGGAAAACTGAGGCTCAGAGAGGTTATTGGATTTCCAAAGGTTATTCAGTTAATAAGTTGCAAACCTGGGATTCAAACTAGAATTTTGGAGAGCATCATGCCTCACTGATTTTTCTTGCTGTTCTTGCAGAAACATAAGCTCATAACATGCTGAATAGTTTTAAAACAAATACCCGTGTAATTGCCACTTAGTTTAAGCAATAGAAACATTACTAGCAATCCCAGAAGGTCCCCCCGTAACCCACTCTGGTCTCAACCCCCTTCCTCCCTCCAGAAGTAATCACTATCTTGACTTGTACAGTAATTAATTCATTGCTTTCCTTTCTAGTTGTAGCACCTATTAATGCAGACTTGTTTTTTGATCAATCGAATAGTCATTTATAGTCTGGGCATTTTTCTATTAGCTTGTAAATTTCTTGAGGGACCATCTCTATGGCTTAATGCATAATTATTCTTTTTAAAAATGTTTAGTGAGCATCTCTCAAGAGCCCAGCATCTGGATTCTGAAGAGCTAGATATAATAATAGGCCTGTCTTCAAGTTGGAACAACCTTATGGGCCCTACTCTAATAGTTTGTATGCTTTTCAATTCGAGGTGAAGAACAATAACAGCAACAATGACCCTGATAGCTCTGGGATGCAACTACCCATTGTCATGTGGCTTTACCAGATGTGCCTTTTCCCTTCCTGCCTGGGCTGGCCACCTCTGTTCTGTGATGGAGAACAGGGCACCCAGAACACCAGCTCTGCACTTTGACTACTTAGCATCATGTTGGCAATGGATATTTGTAGATATTTTTCACCTTTAGAAATACATTTATTGTTCAATGTTTCTCTAATTTGAAAATTTATAGGCCCCTGAGAATACAGCTGCATATTTCCAGCTTGAGAGGTCCATCATTAAAAGTTAAGTACTTGTGGGCCGGCTGAGTGGGGTGTTGGTTAAGAGTTGGCTTGGGACGCCAGCTCTGAGCAGCAGGGCCCCGGTTCAGATCTCACATGAGGGCCAGTGATGCTGCGCCCTCTACAGCTAAGATGGTGAACAACAGCTTGACCTGGAGCTGGGCTGCTGTGAGTCGCTGGCAATGGCTTAGGCTGCAGCGGGGCTGCAGTGGGCTGCTGTGAGCTATCGTGAGTGGCCAGCAGCCAGCGTGAGCGGCCGGCAGCCGGTGTGAGTTGCCAAGAGCCGCTGTGAGAGGCCATCCAGAGGCCGGCAACCCATCTGCCTCAGCCGGGAAAAACGGAATGATCACAATACCAACATGGGCCAGTGAAGTGACTTCCTCCACAACTAGACTGAAGAACAAAAAGACAGCAATTTGTCTTAAAATCTTAAAAAAAAAAGTTGAGTACTTATAGTTCTGGGTAATAACTTGGTGTCAATATGATCAATGCCCAGTCACAACACTAACATTGATTCTCATGGCAGCATTCAGTTCTCAGTGGCCATCCATGAGATTCAGAAGAAACTTAGATTAATTTTTTGAAGGTTTTCACACACAAAAAAAATGAAAATAGAAAAAAAATCTTACAGAGAGCTTCAGATTCCTGAGTGTATTCCTACAGACCTCAGCTTGAGACACTGATGTACTTTGTCAAAGGAAAGGCATGAACTCCTATGTTGATTGGAATTATAGATAAACCCATGACCAACCTGCTTTTGTATGTACCTTGATACCTTCAAAGTAGGCGTACCTTCCAGTGACTACAGGGGAAGCTGTGCTGGGGGTAGAGGGTGTATGGCTTAGGATTGCAAATTGTTCCTTGATAATTACAGGTAATTAATAGCATACGAAGTCAAGAGACCTATCGTTCAATCCCCAGTGGAATTTTACTTTAGATTCCCATTGAAGAACTGGGATGATCAGTTTTTTCCAGTCCGCTTGCCTGGTAAACAAAATGCTTTAGTGTTTGCTCTGTTTGTTCTTTCTCTGACCACTGGACAACCTCATAGGTCAGTTTGACCTATGTCTGTTCTAACATGGAACAGAGTTAATGAGCTTGTTATGACCACTAGAAGGGTCCTATCCAGTGGCATGGAATTTCAGAGGAGAACAGAAAGAACTAACATTCCTTAACTGGATTGTTGCAGCCCGCCTCCTAACTCGTTTCCCTGCTGCCACTCTTGACCTGCCCCAATCCATTTTCCATATGGATCATGGTTGCGTTCTGTTGGGTTCCCTGGAAGCAGAGCCTGAGTTGGGCTTTAGGGATGTTGGTGCTAGTGATTTATTGAAAGAATGTTCTTGAGAGAAGGGGAATGAGGGAAGCAGGACATGGCAAGGGGACAAAAACAAGGACATGATCTCAGCTAGAGCCCAGCTTCAGCTTGATTCTATGGACGCTCTGGAGTGGAAATGGCCCCACACAGGTGGTTCCACTTTAGGATAACGGGGCCAACCCTTTGTATTCTGTGTCAACCAGTCATTGGCTGTGGGCTTCCCAGACTAATGGAGAGTGGCCTCAGGGCAGTTCTTCAAAGTAGGGGGCAGCTGTGAGCATTAGCTGCCAGCCCTCACAACACAGGAGAATGGATGCTGTGCTAGAAAAGACTGTCTGGTGTGGGCACCAGCTGCACACACTATACTAGGCGAACTGAAAATGCAGATTTGATGCTGACAGGTTGTAAATCGACTTGCCTAGGAACGCACATCTATTGCTTTGCAGAGATAGCCTGCCTGCATTCTTTCAAGTTTAGCCTAGCTTATATGGCATTTGGTGATTTGCCCAAGGCCATAGAGTTTATAGTTCAAATGCTTCAGCTGAGATTAAGTTTTTGGGGTGCAGCAAGAAAGAAACCCCAAACATTTTTCATAATTCATGCAGGCTGGTGGTAAGACATGGCTTGGCCCTACTAGCACTGACTAGTTACAGCACAGACTCCTGAAGAAGGTAAACTGTTAATGCCCAAAGGCTCTCTAATCTAGTAAGTTGGACCCAACAATGGGGCCTCTAGACAATGGCACTCTTATAGTCAGGTGGACATTAGAATAATTCTGGAATAGGACAGAAAGGACCCAGGTATCCAGGTATCATCCCAAACTCTGGACCTGTGTTGACCTAATTTATCTAAACCCCATTCACTGAAAGCCATGGGACTTTTTTTTTTTTTTTTTTTTTTTTAGCTGAGCCATCCTGCCACCTGTTGGCAGCTCAGTGGCAGTTCAGCGGCAGCTCAGCTCAGGCTGGGAATCAAACCGGTGATCCTGCTGCTCAGAGCTCACACTCCTGAGCGAGCTCTTAACTGAGCCACTCGGCTGGCCCTCCTTGGGACTTTTGATATGCTCTTGGCTTGGTCAGGGTCGGCTCGAGGACCGTGCGGAGCTGGGCCTCAAAGACTGTGTTGAACAGGGTTTGGTGAGGCAGGGGCTAGCAGGAACTAAACTTCAAAACAGGAACTAAACTTTTAGTAAAAGATAACATTTCCAATTTAAGAAGCTCAGGTGAAGAGCTGGGTCCCAAGGGGAACTGTATTAGTTTGTTACAAAGTAATCATTGTTGCTTCATTGTGTTGAGAAGTAAGCTTTTATCCTAAAGTCGCTGAATGGTTTGAGGATCTTCAGAACAATTATAGCTGTGATCTGGAAGCTGGTGCCAGATGAAAGGAGCTGCCCCTGTGGTCTGTATCCCTGTGTGCTTTATTGACTGGCAAATATGGCGCAGAGAATTTCAAGCCTAATGATTGCTCAGCCAACTAGATCAAATCTTATTTCTAAAAGCTATTTTCTTTCAGCACTAATATGTTTGTTCTTGACTCATTCTGATCAGTGGGGCATCGAGTTGTAAGGAACAGATTGGAAATTATTTTATTGATATTTTTTCTTTTTTATTTACCAAAGGTGTGAGTGAACTTCTCTTCCCTGACAAGTGTTGTTTAGATATGAGCGAAGCGAGGGATGCTAGGAGGTTTGGAGAGGGCTGATTTGGAACCATCACAGCCTGACTTGCTGCCCTGGCACATAAACACTTGGGAAACTGTCTTGTGGAGCGTTAGAGCGACTTCACTCCCCTGTCTAAAGGACACAGCCACCTTTGCTTTCTGGCCCTGGTGCAGCGATCATTGGGAGCTCCGAACTGCCCATGGAATGGGCATCCAGCACGCTCAGGACCCTGACGTGGGGCTGCACAGGCTGCTCTCTTACCTCAGGTCCTTTGAATTCATCTGGTTCAGAGCCATTCTTTCCTCCCTGGGCCCCAGTCTTTCATCAGGAGGGAAAAGGAGACGAGTTGATTCTGTTGAATCCAGAAGAGCTTTCCTCAGTGTTCACAGGAGGGAGTTTTGGGTTAGGAACAGGAAAACATTTCTTTCCCCCTCAATTTTGTCTTCCTCAGGGACTCTCCCCGTTTCCACTTCTAAATCATTTTAAAAATTAACAGTGAAAATCACATTTAACATGTCTTTACATGGCCCTCTAGTTTTTGTTCCCCTAAATGATTTCTAAAGCTATGCAAAGTGAAAACTTTATGTGCACTGTAAGAAAACATCAATTACTTAGCATAACACTGTGCTAAGTACCTTTCATGCCTTACTTCATTTAATCCACAAAAGAACTCTATAAATTAGGTTTCGTAACTACCTCTAATTTACACAACCCGGAAGTGTTGAAGCTACAATTCACATAGAGGCACCTCAGGGCCCACGCTCTGCCACGAAGCTGCACTACCTGCCAGCTCCTTGAGGGTGAAGACACCTAATTAGTGAGCCTGCTGTGGGGGCTGGCTTCATGGTACAGTAGGACCCCCACACCCTTATTGTGGCCACCTCAAGGCCTTACTGTGGGGTCACTGCGGTCATCAGAGTAGGCTGTTAGAGCCAGGCAGTCCCACCGAAGTTCACTTCTATTTCTACTACCCCATGTGATGCCCCAGTCACTGAGACCAGGTGGGAGAAGACAGAGCTTAGATGAAAGAGAAGGGGGCACCTTGGCCTACAAGGAGCACTTCATCATCCTGATAGAAGGGAGGCAGTTCATTATCACGTTGGACTTGTGGATTACCTCTTGCTTAGACCTCTGGAAGTGGTAGAGACCCTGGAACTGGTGTTGAAAGAACACGCTGCTTTCCACTCCCTGGGTGCTTAGGCCACGATGAGCATCTCAAGGGCATCTCTTCAAGGCTATAAAAATGTTAAGATGTTACAGATGTACTCCATTAAGTTGAATCAGTATCCTATTAACTTGTATGTGTTTGATGTGGCCTGTTAAGTTGATAAGCACCACCCATACCTCATATATAGGTAGAGACATAAAGATAATAAAGCAGTAGTTCTCAACCCTGGGTGCACATTAGAAGCACTTGTAAAGCATTGTGATGCCTGGGCCCTACCTCAGACCAATTAAATCAGCATCTCTGGGCATGAGATCCAAGCATCAGTATGTTTTCAAAGCTCTCCAGGTGATTCTAATGTATCCAGGGCTGAGAAACCCTAGACGGAAGATAAGTCAGTGGTGAAACTGCTAATAAACTCTGCTATATGTGGGATCTTAAGCATTTGTGTACAATTTCATTGACCAGCTGAGAAGAGGTCTTGGTGGTGGCAGTCAGGTGACCCATAATGGTAGCTTTGTGAAGCAACATAAGGGAAATATTGAGAATGAGGGTTAAAATGATTGTCTGGCAGACAGTACTGTAGCAGCTTGAACTCTGGTGCAGTAACTGGCTGAGACTGTGCAGGGGATGGAGTCAGGGGGCTATAGTCCCGGCCAGGTGGTGGGTAGCATTGGTGGTATTACTGTGTGAAGGTTTTGGGGTGAAGGTAGTGGCAGCAGCCCCAGGCCAAGCAAAATGGATGTGGAGCTGGGAAGGATCAGAAATACAGGCCCCATGTGTTTCCAGGCAGGTCAGCCAGGCATGAAGACTTCTGTCTTACCAGCATCCCTGTCTTTTGCTTTTAATTGCTTTGGGAAAGCATCTCTTAGGAACATTTAAAACTGCATGTGCAAGTTTATACAATGATAGCAAATTGATGACATTGTAGAGAATGTGGTATTATTCAAAATGTTCGTTTGCATATTCTTCGTAATTTATTTATGTGCACCCTCTGTGCTACCTTCCCCCAACCCCCAACAAGAATGACAATGCATTGTAATTAGCCCAGAATTACAGCCCAGGAGAAGGCAGGCTTTTGGAAGACTCCTAGAGGGAAAACAGGGGGAAAAAAAGCTTCTATCCCTGAACCTAGACATTTTGTCTTATGGAATCCTGTCTTGTTCAAGCAGACAAGGAGCTGAAACAGTGCAGAGATGTGGCTGGGCCCCTTCTGCATATGAATGGAGACTGGCCATTGAAGCATCTGCTATGCTTGTAAAATCTCAGGTCAGAGAGCTCAGAGAGCATAAGGCAGGCCTTATTGTCTTTTCATGACATGATCCCATCATCTCCCATCACCACATCACCATAGCTCAATGGGTGTCCCTTAAGGGATTCCAGTCCTTTTCTTCAAGCTTTCCACAATCAAATGAAGCGGATGGAGAATGTACACAACCATCTATAGGACAATGCAAGTTTATTCAGCGAGGTAATACTTCCTCATGGCAACGCATCCTCACCATGTTATGAGAATTAGTTAGCTAACATAAGCATAATGTGCAATAACAGTGAAGGTGTTTGTATTATTCAAATTTAGGATACTAAGCTATACTTCAGCTGCATTGCCATATTTTTCATGTCAGAACCTGATGTCTTTTTCAGAATCACCTACACTTTAGAAATGAGGTGAAGTCTGCAGGAACAGAAAGTTCTTGAGCATTGTGCCAAGAGGATGCCCTTACAATATTTATACGTGTTCTGGTTTAAATTAGCTCCTAACTATAGTCTTCTTCCATGCCTTCCTCCTCCAAGCAAAATGATGAGACCAACTTTGACATATGGAAGAATTTCTGCAGTGCAAATTATTCTGGAGCAGAGAAACAAAACATGATTTGCAAATTCTGTCAAGGAAAAGTTGCTTTACAAAGGCTACGAGCAGAACAGGGTACAGAGCGGTGTGTGAGGACTGTCTTGTGGCTGTGCTTGGTTGTGAATGAGGGGACCACGGTGATGTGTGTGCCAGGTACTCTACCCATGTTCTCCATCCAGATGGTTTTTCTGTGACATTCATATAATCCCAGCATTGTCACCTTGAAATCCTCAAGAAATCAAACATTCCAGGAAACCAAATCCCTACACCTCTGCCTTCCATCATTTGTAGATAGGCTGACACCTGGAGATCAGTAAACACCTTGGTCATGCTCTCCCAAGAGCTGTCTATTTTTGGAATCCCTAGTGAATAGCCTTAAAAGCATCCTTAGAGGAAATGCTTGAATTGTGAAAACCATCTCATTTCCCCCCAGGCTCTTTTCGAGTGAGTTTCTTCAGTCTTACTGAGTGGGAAATGGAGCAAAGGAGAAACAATGATGCTTTTATCTCACAGCACTTACAGATAGATGGACAATATGTGGGTGATAGGAGTCATTGCCTTGCTGATAACACCTCAACCATTGTTGTACAACAGCACAGAAACAGAGACGAGATACACTGCAGAACAATTTTGCTATAAACCACACAAGAAATAGAATACTGTAATGGACAGCAGCATAGATTTTGAAGTCTGACATAACTGGTTCTGTCACTTACTAGTCAGATGATTTTGAGTGAGGTACTTAACTTCTCTGTGCTATAGTTTCCTTAGCTGTAAAATGGAGGATAGTAACAGTATTTACCGCAGAGTTGTTATAAGGACTAAGTGTAATAATGCATGGAACAGCTTTGGCACAGGGCATGATGCATTGTAAGCACTTGACAAATGTGAATCAAGTTCTACTGACAATCTGAAGATAGTGAGGCTAGAGCATTTGCTTTGCCAACTGATAAAATAAGCACTGTCATATCTGTAGCCAGATGGGAGGTTATAATAGATAAATATTCATGTATGATTACAGAAGGGTATTCATCTTCTGGTTTAAATGTGTTTCTTTATGACATGTAGTTGGGAACTCTCCAAATTATGTAATAGATGCACAGAGAATGTTACCAACATGTAAAACTGCTGGTCAAGCTATCTTCCCAAAGTCAGGGGGAAAACATCATCAGGTGTGAAAAAGAAATAAAAAGTCCTGTTAAACAAACCAACATCTTAGTGGCTTCTTAGAAAAGTGAGTTTAATTTTTGTCGAATTAGTGTATATGTTTTATTTTATTTTATTTTATTTTATTTTATTTAGTTTTTTGAGGGCTGTGTCACTGGCCTTCATATGTGGGACCAAACCGGGGCCGCTGGGGCTTTCCAAGCCAGCGCTTAACCACCGTGCCACTTGGCTGTCCCTCAACATATGTATAGTTTTAAAAATCAACTAATACTACAATGTTTATGTGGAAAATCTGTAGGTCCCTGTTTACCCATTTGCTTTAGCGTTCCATAGGCAAAGACTTTGAACTCTTTACTTTTATTTTTTTCTGTATATCTCCTATTTCTAGTGATATATACAATATATTGCTTTCAGTGGATTTTCAACTTTATATATTATTTATTGATGTTCATTTCCTCAAATATCTGATGATTCTTGGCCAATCATTTATATTGAGTGACACCCTAGTGAGTGGATAGGATTTCCCAAGAAGGGGAAGTAAATAAATCTGAAATCCAAGATTGAAAGGTACTTGTTGACTTACTTTTCATCTTCAAAAAACTTTGTTGATATTGTTTTCTTTGTCCTTGTGAGCCTTTATCCTTTTTATTCCTTTACTGTCATTTTAGGGACGTTTGAGATGGAATCAGAAATGCATGCCAGGATTCCATCTGCCTGAACAATCTCATCCATAACTTGTCAACAGCCTTTGAGAGGCTACTAAATAACAATTCAAAAAAATAACCTGGCTATCAAAATTTAATCAGTGGTTTCCTCTGGGAAATAGTAATTTAATTAGAGTGAGGGGACTGGATTTTACTTCTCATGCTACATACTTTTTAATACACACACACACACACACACACACACACACACACACACACCTGTATTTAAATCAAACCACTCATGATAAAAACAAGGACATTTCAAATAATTTAATCATTTGCAGTAGTTGCTTAAAAATTACATTTATATCAGGAGATAAAATTGTGGTTAGGATTGAAATTTCCATTATTTCATTCCCATTTGATTTCTTCGAAGTTCTAAGAATATTTTTTTAGGTTATTTTTATGCCAGCTTAAAATGACTTTTGGGGATGTTAAAAAAGATTTTTACTCAATTTGAACAAAAATTGATCAGCTCCCTGAAATGAAAAACAATATTTTGTATGATGATGTCTTCTGGACTCTAACTACATTCTAACTACACAATGACTAAATACATATTCCTAATGTACTGAAGAAAGCAAAATTAAAGCTTTGAGTAAGGCATGAGAAGCAGTTTATCTGCTGCAAATGTCTTGAGTCCAGAGTAAAAGGCATAAAGACAGTAATATCAGCTGCAGTAACTCACTAAAAAACGCATAGAAGGTGAGAATCAAAGCCATGATTTGGACCCCTGTAGGTCCATCTTGGTTTTAGCCACCACACTAAACACAGGAACCAAGTACCTTGGAAGAAATCTGAGCAATCAGAGGATTTCATTCAGCCTGGGATGTGTGTGGAAAGCTTTATCAAAAAAAAAAAAAAAGGGACATCTAGAGTGGTAACAGTATACTGCTCTCAGGGGCAGGGTTTACTTACAATTATTCACAGGCCTCTGTAAGTTTTAGAAATAAAGTACGTTTGTAGGAGGTAAGGGACTTGCTGGCACTCTTTCTGTCCCTCATTATACATAAAAATATTCTTGACTTCCATGTAACGAACGACTCTATTTAGAAACTTAAAATCACTCGACTACAAAGTTAAAGTGACCAAGTCAGCATGGTATTGGAATAAGGATAGCCTTGTAGTTAGCTAATTGGCACAGAATTGAGAGTCCTGGAACAGATCATCCTTATATAGTCAACTGATTTTCAAGAAAGGTGTCAAAGTAATTCAGTGGTAAAAGGATTGCCTTTCAATATGTGGTGCTGGAACAATTGGTGGTTCTTGCTGACACTCTTCTTTTCTCTCATTGTATTTGATAATGCTATTCTTAATATCCATAAGAGAAACGACTCTACTTAGAAACTTAAAATTACTGGACCACAATGGAATTAAATTATAGATCAACACAGAGGAAATTTGAAAAACTCCCAAGTATGTGAAAACATAAATAACACACTCCTAAATAATCTGAGGATTAAAGAAGAAACCACATGGGAAATTAGAATATATTTTTAACTCAATGAAAAATAAAAATGCAATGTATCAAAATTTATAAAATTTTGCTAAAGCAATGATTAGAAAGAAATTAGTAGCTTCAAATGCTTCCATTAGAGGAACAGAAATGTCTAAAATCAATGATCTAAGCTTCTACCTTAAGAAGTAAAGGGAAAATTAAACCTAAAGAAAAGAAGGAAGAATAGGGATCAGGGAAATCAATGAAACATAAAACAGACAAGTAAAAATCATTGAAATGAAAAGCTCATTCTGTGAAAAGATCAATAATATAAATAAAACTTTAGATTGAGAGAGAGAGAGAGAGAGAGAGAGAGAAAGAGAAACATTATCAGTATTAGAAATGAAACAGGGACATCACTATAGATTTTACAAACACTGAAAGGATAATTAAGTAATAGTATGAAAAATTTTATGGCAACAACCTTAACAATTTTGATAAAATGGATAAATTTCTCAGAAGACAAATTACCAAAGCTTGTTCATGAAGAAATAAACTGAATTGTTCCATATCTATTGAATATGCTGAATTCATAATTAAAAACCACAAAACCTTCAAACCCAGATAGTTTTACTAGTTAATTTTGTCAAACATTTAATGAATAAATAATACTAATCCTATACAAACTCAGAAAATTGAAGAGAAAGGACCACTACCTAACTCATTTTATGAGGCCAATATTACCTTGATACCAAACCCAGAAAAGACATCACAAGAATAGAAAATCACAGACTAATATCCTTTATGAACATAGATTTAAAAATCTTAAAGTATTAACAAACTAAATTAGCAATATATAAATAAAAATGGTAGTATACCATGACCAAGTAGAGGTTATCTTAGGGATACAAGGTTGGTTTAACATTGTCAAATCAGTCAATGTATACACCATGTCATAAAATAAAGGTTAAAACTCATTTAATTATCTAAATAGATGCAGAAAATGCCTTTGAGAAAATTCAACCTATTTATGAAAAAAACTCTCAGCAAACTAGGCATAGAATGGAATCTCCTCAATTTGAGAAAGGGCATCTAAGAAAAACCTAGAGCTAATGTGATACTTAATGGTGAATGTGTTCCACCAAAGATTAGGACTGAGAGAAGGAATCTGCTGTTATGACTTCTGTTCAACCTTTTAATGGAGGTCTTAGCCAGTTCAATAAGGCAAGAAAAAGAAACAAAAGACATAGAGATTTGAAAGGCAGAAATAAAACTCTATTTGAAAACATCATGGGCCGGCAGAGTGGCTCAGTAGGTTAAGAGCTCGCTCAAGAATGCGAGCTCTGGGCCGACCGAGTGACACGTTGGTTAAGAGCTGGCTTGGGATGCCAGCAGCCCTGGTTCGGATCCCACATATGAGGACCAGTGACACTG
This sequence comes from Aselliscus stoliczkanus, assembly GCA_033961575.1. Taxonomy (NCBI): domain Eukaryota; kingdom Metazoa; phylum Chordata; class Mammalia; order Chiroptera; family Hipposideridae; genus Aselliscus; species Aselliscus stoliczkanus. The sequence goes on along the minus strand of CM066730.1, from coordinate 48,365,192 downwards.
CCCTCTACAGCTAAGATGGTGAACAACAGCTCCACCCGGAGCTGGGCTGCTGTGAGTCCCCGGGACGGCATAGCTGCAGCCCCTGCTGCAGTAGGCTACCATAGGCTACAGTGAGTGGCCAGCAGCTGGTGTGAGCTGCCAAGAACCACTGTGAGTGGCCTTCCAGAGGCGGGCGACTGATCTGCCTCACCCGAGAAGAGTGCAATGACAATACCAACATGAGCCAGTGAAGCAATGTCCTCCACAACTAGACTGAAGAACAAAAGGAGAGCAACTTGTCTGTTCTCCTCCCCCAATTCCCCAATAAAATCTTAAAAAAAAAAAAAAAAAAGAAAAGAATGCAAGCTCTGAGCAACAGGATTGCCTGTTTGATTCCCGGCCTGAGCTGAGCTGCACTGAGTTGCCAACAGGTAGGCAGGATGGCTCAGCTAAAAACCAAACAAACAAACAAAAAACATCATTATCATGTTTATAGAATATTCTAAGGAATATTTTAAAAAGTTTCTACAACTAATAAGTGAATGTAGTAAGATTGTATGATGCAAGATTAATAAACCAAAATTAGCTGTACATGTATTTCTATATACTAGCAAATAACAAACCAGAAATAAAATTTTACATATTCCATTTACAATAGCACAAAATACTCAGAAATAAATTTAACAAAATATTTGCAAGATGTCTATACTGAAAAAAATATAAAACATTGCTGAGAGAAATTAGAGAGTACCTAAATAAATTGAGAGCTTTTCAGGTTCATTGACTGGAATACCCAATATTGTTAAAATGACCATTCTCCCAAAATTGATGTGTAATTTCCATGTAATCCCATTCAAAATCCTAGAAAGCTTTTTAAAAATTATAAATTAATAAGCAATTCTACAATTTTTATGGAAATACAAAAGATCCAGAAAAGATCCAGAAAAATCAAAACAATTAAAAGTAAATTGAAGGAATTACATTTCCCCATTTCAAGAATTACTCTCAAGTTACAGTGATCAAGTCAGTATGTTATTGACATAGGGTAGACTTGTAGATCTTTGGCACAGAATTGAGAGTCCTGGAACAGAACACCCTTATGTGGTCAACTGACTTTCAATAAAAGTGTTAAGGTAATTCAATGATGAAAGGATCATCTTTTCAATATGTGATGCTGGAACAGTTGGTTACCTACATGGAAAAAATGAACTTTGACCTTTACTACAAGCCATACACAGAAATTAATTAAAAATGAATTAAATGTTAAAATCATAGTATATTTATGTGCAAAGGTAAATCTTTCAGAATTTGAGTTAGGCAAAGACTTCTTGGGATAAAAAAAAGCATAAACTGTAACAGTAAGAAATTTTAAGTTGGATTTCATCAAAATTAAAAACTTCTGCTCATATAAAGACAATTAAAAAAATGAATGAAAAGCTATAGATAAGGAAAAATATTTGCAAAATATATATCTGATAAAGGACTTACATACAAAAATGCAAAGAATGCTTACAACTCAATAATAAGAGAAGAGAAATAGTTTTAAAAATGCGCAAAAGATTCAAAAAGACATTTTACAAAAGACCATGTCCAGCAAGCACATGAGAACATGCTCAACATTATTAGTTATTAGGGAAATGCAAAAAAACCCACAATGAGATACCATTCAGACTCCTAAGAGCAGCTGAAAAGATTGGCAATAGCAAACTGTTGAAAATAATATGGAATAACTGAAATTCTCATATTGCTAGTGGAAATAAAAAATGAAATAGCTTTCTTCAAAACAGCTTGGCAGGTTTTTTTTTTAAATAAATAAATTTAAAATATGCACTTACCATATGATCCAACAGTTCTGCTTCCTGTCTATACAGGAAAAAAATGACCACACATGGACGCATTATTTCTAATAGCCTATAATTAGAAAAAACCCCAATGTCAACTAGCTAGTGAATGGATAAACAAAATATGGAATATCCATGCAATGGAATACAACTCAGCAATAAAAATGAAAGAACTACTAATGCACACAACACATGGATGAGTCTTAAAACCATCACAGTAAATGAAAGATGACAAACACAAAAGACTCCTTGCTGTATAATTCCATTTAGATGGAATTTTGGAAAATGCAAAACTATGGTTGCAGAAAGTAGGTCAGTGGTTGCCTAGTACCCTAGTGCCAGGGATTGACTGCAAATAGGTTCCTTTAAAAGGGAACTTTTAAAACTACAGACTCTAAGTGGGTGAAATTGTAAGTAATTCATGCTTCAATAAAACATTAAAAAAAATACTGCAGAAAGCCACTTACACAATGGCTGTTTTCTTTTTTTTTCAGGACTCTTAAAAAGTGTTTTAGGTGTCAGTGGGGCACTAGACTTATCAGAGGGATCACACTGCAAGGTGTAAATGTCTAATCACTATGCTGTACACCTGAAATTAGTATAATATTGAATATCAACTGTAATTTAAAAAAACCCATTTTTAAAAAAGTGTTTTAGTTCTAATTGCTTTCCTTCCTTCGTGTTGGAGTGAATTTTTGTGGCTCATTTACAGGACTTTCGATACTTGTGCATGTGAAATCTAGGTGGAGTTGAGCAAACTTATCCTGGTGGTACTGGGGTAAAGTGAGATAAAAACTTAACTTGAGACTTGATTATTTTAAAAAACATTTAAAAATGCACTAGTTTATGTCATAAAAAATTGTCTTACAGTTTTGGCTAGAGTTCTTTCTAGCAGAAATTCACATGCTTGTTTATCTGAAGCTTTGTAGATTCTACAGTGCCCTCCTCTCCCCATGGCCTTGTTTAATGAGAATGATTCCCACCTGTCTCCACAAATGGCCACATTTTAAACTTCTGGAGAATAAATGGTGAGAATGGAAATTTTCCTTATTGAATGCCAATATTTTGGCTACTCTGTTGATGATTATTTTTTAGAGAATCTTCTAGAGGTCCAGGGTTCAACAGTGAGAAGAAGTCATCTTGGTTGTGTCTTGGGCAAAGAAGAGTTGGAAGAAAACAGGAGTTGGATTAATGCTTATGAGAAATATTAATCTTTGTCTTGATTTCTTTCAACCTTTTTCTTTCTCTCACTTTTTATCTTATTCCCTATCTTTTACACACACACACACACACACACACACACACACACACACACACACCCCTTCAAAACAATTGTGACATTTGGAGCCAGGAATGAAGAGAGCAAAAAGAAGTTAAAAAAACTAAAGCATAACTTTAAGTATTTCCACTGCCAGGATTTTATCCTGAGAAAAATTAAGTACACGAACATGGTTTAAGCTGTAAGGTTTTCTGTCTCACTTTTGTATGTAATAGTGAAAAACTGTAAACAATTTAAATGTCTCATAGGGATTTCATTCAATAAACTACTGCAAGTTAATGGAATAGCATGCAACCATTAAAAACCATGCTGTAGAAGAATATTGACACTGCATGGGTAAATGTTATTTTGCTAAGTACAGCATGGAGTTTGCTTCCGTGACTGTGGTTGGTCCTGGCTGCATCTACTGCGGGACCAATAACCCCCTAAGAAACAGAAGACAAAATGTGTCACTGAGATACAACAAGAATTTCCTTACCTAATTTTGGGATTGACCCACGAGTGCTGGCAACCTCAATGCCGAGAGTCCTCCATCATTTGCTTCTTAAAATGCAGTCCAGGGACCGACAGCATCCTGTTACCTGAGTCTTATTAGAAAGAAGACTCTCGGTCCCCAGACCTGCTGAATCAGAATCTGCATTTTAACAGGAGACCCAGGTGCTCCCTGTACACATTGAAGGCTTGCTCTACCCTCGACTCTGTGATGACGCACACATACTACCTAACTTTGGGTGCCCATAAAGAGCTACACTAACTCACCTGTGCCCTTGGTCTTGCTAATAACTTTGCATGGCTTGGTTTGCTGGTGTGGAAGTCAATCTCAGTGAAAACAACATGAATGGAGTTCAAGCCACTATTCTCTCCCATCTTTGAACCAAATTAGCATTAGTCATCTAGAGACTAACTAGTTCATATATATGATTCCAGATTAACAGTTCCTAAAATGTGTCCACTGGAACACTAATTCATTCATTTTCTCAGTCACCATTTATTAAACCATGATATACCCAGCTCTAATATAGGCACTGGGATTACAGCAGGGAAACACACAAAATCTGTGCTCTCATAGGGCTTATGATCGAGTTGTAAAAGGTATGAGCAAATCAAAGAAGAGAGAAGAGGGATTCGTGACCAGATATATCTATAAACCAGAGTTCCTCACATGCGTAAACATATTAGTGTGCATTATTAGAAGTTACCACGGAGGTGGAGAGGGTAAAGTGGGCAGAGGTTGAAGATATGTGATGCAGCATTTTAAAAAAAAAATCAATTTGACAGTAAAGTGGAGCCTCTTTATTAAGGAGATTCTGGCAGGATTCATTTTCTGCAGAAAATGCTTTGACAAATGGAATTCCAAAATCATTAGAGTGAGAGGGTTTCTCATTGTTATTGTTATGCAGGAACTCATTAGGGTAGAAATATATTTTTCATAAAATTCAGAGATATTTATTTCTTCTCTCCTTTACCTTCAAGGAAAGTAAACTTGATACTCATTTAACAACTAACTTCACTGATGCTTAAAACACACTGACATTACCCCATAATGATGGTAAGGCCCAATGAAGTGCGAGAGGCTGGCATCTTCACCCACATGTAATAGATGAGAAAATGGTGAAAGAAGGAGAAAACATATTGAGATAATAACTAGAATATAGAGTGGCAGCCAGAATTCTTAGGTGGCCCCCACAGCCTTCACCACTCGTGGTACTGTTGTGATTATGTATCTTACATGGCAAACGGGATTTTGCAGATATAATTAACATTACTAGTCAGTTTGCCTTAAAATAAGGAGATTATCTGGGTGGGCCTCACATGAGCTCTTTTAAAAGCAAAGTTTTCTCTGCCCAAATACCTTGATTTCAGCCTGTTCTGAGCAGAGAACCCAGCCATGCTGGCCTGGACTTCGGACCTGCAAAACTGTGGACCTTGTTTTAAGCTGCCAAGTTTGGCAATTTGTTCCACAGCAATAGAAAACGGAAACACAGGTAGAAAGCGACCATGCCTCTCATTTGACCAACGAAGGAAGTGAAGCCTGTGGTTTACCTAATGTGAGTGTCTTAGAAGATCTCTGAAGCTACTTCTTGAGGCCATTTCCAACTTTCAGATGCAATAGTTTTAACATTCATTTCTCCTTCTCCTGGGAACTTAACTGAGTATTTTCATGACTCAAGTGGCGTGCGTTAGACACAGCCACTTCCTGCAGAGAGCTCGTGGCAGCCACGTGCCAGGGCAATGCACAGAAAGGGGCATGGCCTCTGCATCCTCTTCATGGACACATGTATGCTTTCTATTAGGATTTTGGTGGCACCTGATGGTATGAAATGCTACTATTACCTGAGAAGACCTCTAGGGCGAATGCATGGACTTCAGGCTGGGAACTGTTGCTTTATTTATTGATAAGGAAACCCACTCCAGGAAAGGGTTATGATTTGCCCCAAGTCACAAGGTTCAGAACCTGCTTGTAAACTTAGACCCACTGACTCCAGGACAGAATTTCTTCTGCTATACTTCCTTTTATTTTTTTCCCCTTAAAAAGAAGCCAGTCTCTTCCCCTCATCTATAAAACTCTTCAAAGGACAGCAGAGGAAAATTTCCATAGGCAGTTCAATGAATTTTATTCAGCAATTCAATGAACGGGCAGCATCCAATCCAGCAGAAGAAGAACGCTACAAGTGAGAGGTTTTCATAGGCCCAAGAGCAGAAACAAGAACGTTATACTGATCATGTGCCGAGTGGTTAAAGCAGGTTACTTTCCTTCTATGGGGCAAGGGGAAGGCTTAGAGCCAGTCAGGTAATTTATGCTGAGTAGGCAAGCACTGATGGGTGGACCCAGGCCTGCCTTTTCTGGGAGAGCGGAGCATAGAAACTTAGTTAAGTTCTGGTTTGCTGACTTGGGGCTTATCATGAGCAACTCCATCTTAGGCCCAATCTGGCTACAGGATAAAACCCTTTAGTCCAGAATTGTCCCATTTCAAGGAAGAGAAACTCATTCACACAAGCTCAAGTCCTAGGAAAGCTCCTGATAATGGTAGCTTGGCTTCTCACTTGGCTCAGAGGAACTGAATGCTGTCAGCCTATTCGATTCTGTCCCCAGGGCTGCAGGGGCCACTTTCTCTGCCCTGCTGAGCATCTGTTCCTATATCTGTTTACCCAGAGTCCATCCTGGCCTCCATGAGGTGGAGCCTCTTAACCTCAACAACACCCAGCTTAGTTCCTTGTGGCTCAGTCTCTGATTGTCCTTATTTGGTATTGCTGGTTGTTGGGGTTGGGGGTAGGATTGAGGCACCTGGAATCAGGTGTCTACTCCTGGCCTGTGGGTGGCGCAGAATCTTTAAGGAGTTTGTTACGGAGATCACTATTCCAAATGCCAAGTGAGTGTGGCTGTTGCCAGTTTGGTGCAGCTCTCTTAAGAAACTGCCTCTGCCCTGGCAAGATACACCATATTATAAAGATCCCATTCTGTTCCCTCCTGTTTGCTATAAACCCTGCTATCCAAAGACTGTTTATGTCTTTTCTTCTGTCACTTAATCTTTAATTCAGCTCTTTCACCCTTCAGCTCTTTGTCATTGATGCTTTTGTCTTCTTTCTTGGATTAGACTATCTGGAGGGCCTTCAGGGGCATACGTTTATTTCATGGCTCTAAATGGCCCCTAGAACCTTCCCTTTCTTCATGGCTCCAAAGAGCAGCCCCCATGTTGGTGTGTCCTGGCTTCAAGGGCAAGGGCCAAACAGGCATGGCTGGAACAATGGTGACCAGATGGGATGATGCTAGTGATATTTGTTCCAAGGGCTGAATTGCTTGGCTGATGTAAATGCCAGGCGATGTCCATGAACATGGCAACTGCCTGGGCTCCAGGGCCACATTCAGCCATCAAACTCTTGCTGTGATTCACCTTCACTGGGGGTTATTGAATCACTACAATAAGGTACTGGTACTTGACTCTGAACTTAAGTAGATTTGCTAGCCTAAGGACTTCATTAACTGGAGGGAGAATCAGTGACAGGCTCTTTTTGACCCAGGGCTTCCTACCTAGTGCCATACCACCCAAGATCAATAGCTTCTGCCATCTTGGAATGCACATAAAAATTGCTTTTTGTTGTTACGCATTCCAGATATTTATTCCTCTCCTCTAAATGTGAGACCCATATCCTTTGTATCTGGCCTTTGGAAGATGGAGAACAATTAATGACTGCCATTTGGGAAAGTCTGACTTTGGTAAGCTAATAGCTATGATGCTCTTGGACTTCTTATCTGTCTTTAGGGGCATATGTATTGCCATTCTATATTTGCTTGCTTAATTGTATCACTAAGCAACCCAGTTTATTGTGTCAAAATGTTCCTTTGCTTTCTTTGTTTCACATTCGTCTTTAACTTTTCTCAATTCCATCAACTCCTTAAAACATTTCCTGCTAAGAATTCAGTTTGATTACTGTAGATTAAATGTCTGGAGCTTAGCTTCAGAAGATCTGGATTCTAAGCCTTGCTTGGCTCCTAACCCAGTGTGAGCTTGGGCAAGTCACCCTGAGGAGGATGAAGGTAACTTAGCCCTGGCTATCTCTTTTTTTTTTTTAGAGGGCAGTGTATGTGGGATCCGAACCGGGGCCGCTGGCATCCCAAGGCAGCTCTTAACCACCGCACCACTAGGCCAGCCCGCTCTGGCTATCTCTTGGCATCAAAAGAGAGGATTAGCAGAAGTCACTTTACTTTTATGACTCAGTGCCCTCATTTTCAAGAGTGGGCATAATTGTTATATAAACAGTAGCTTTGGAGCACACAGATGTGGATTCAAATCCCAACAAAAGCACTGATTAGCCATCAGTCTTGGATCAGTTTGTGAGTCTCATTTTCCTTTTCATCTGAAAGCAGGGAGAGTATTACCTTATTGCATTATGTTGGGGTTTAATGAGGTGATTTAGATAAAACATAACATGCATTATATTGCAGCCTCTCCCCCACTCACTAGTGCTTCCTATCCCTGTCACTCACCTCTTTTTTTTTTCATAGCATTCGTCAGTTTTTAGGTTTGATATAAGTTATTTATTTCTTTTGTTTCATATCTGTCTCCTTCCACAAGTATCATAGGGACAGTTTATTGTTCGCTTTGTTTACTGTGGTATCCCCAGTGCCTAAAACAGTATCTGGCATGTAATAAGCATTTCATAAAAACTTGCAGAGTGAATGTTAAATGACTGATTCTTGTGGATGAGTAACAGAAAAGTCAATAGACATTTTTTTTGTACCAGGGCCAGATAGCGAATACTTTAAGCTTTTCAGGCCAGACAGTCTCTGTTGTAACAATTCAACCTTGTTGTGTAACGTGAAAGCAGCACCATAGATAATACATAAACAAATGGATGTGGGGGTGTTCCTATCACATTTCATTTACAATGAAACAGACCTTGTGCTAGATTTGGTCTGCAGGCTACAGTTAATCCCTGCTATAGACCCATTCAGCGGCTCTGAGTTCTGATTTGTCATTCCTCTAAATCATTATTTCAGGAACAGCCCCGGCTTGGCCTCCTATGGTGAGGAAACAGGAAAGTCCATCCTGAGTATCCTTCCTTTGTCCACAAGATGCAATGTCCTCCCTTCTCCGCACTGTCTGGTCCTGGGAAGCTGACGCCAGATGGCTTTATCCAATCCCTTTGCCCTCTGGCTTCTGGTTGATTTCAGTGCCTTAGAGACAATGGCAGGAATTCAGAGCATGGGAGAAGAGTCGGGGTGCTTATTCCTGCTCCCCTGCTGCTGGCAGTGGTTTGGGGAGACTGAGTTCCTTTCCAATAGCCCCAGCTCTTTGCAGCTTCCAGTCCCACTGTTTTTAGACCCAGGACACTTTTTCATTTTTTGGCGCACCCTCTTAGCTCTTTTCATACTTTTGTAAACAGTGCCTTCATTAAACTTGCTTTTCTTACCCTCTTTAGAAGGGGCCATCTGTTTTCTGCCAGGTCCCTGACTCATGCATTGTCCGGAGGAAGAAACACACAGTGGGAGCCAACTGCGACCTCTTTCATCCCCCTCCGTAACTGCCTGGGATCCCAACCCTCCAGCAGCAGCTTCAGAGCCCTGCTTTTGGTTGAGACTTTGTTTTTTCTCTTTTACTAACAGGAAGGGCAGATAAAGGAGGAAATGACTGGCCTGAGTGGTAGGTTGAAAAAGAAGTGAGAGATTCTACTTGTTTTTCAAATTCATAAAAAAATGAGAAATGGTGTCAGAATTTTTTGGTGCTAGACTCAGCCTTTTCACTCTTTGGACAAATCATTTAACTTCTTTGAGCCTCAGATTATTTATCTTTAAAAAGGGTATAATAATCCCTGCTATATAAATTTGTATATTTGGTATGATTACAATGTAATACAGAGGAGAAACCTAACAAAACGAATTCATAGAACGTTAAATCCCATTTAAAAACCTTAAGCATGGAAATCTACAGGTAGTTTTTTTCCCTCCCTTTATTTTCCAAATTTAATAAATAAGTGATGATTATTTTTATTATGAGGAAAAAGGAGCAACATAGTCCCTGTCAACTGTACAAAGTGGCTCAAGAAGTAAAACAAATGCTCTATTCAAATGCACTTTGAAAACTGCAAAGTGCCACGAGGTTAAGAGTTATTGTTATGAATTTACCCTGTGGGTGTGAAACTGTGGTTCAGTAGGTCTCCCTTTGCTTGTCCAAAGCTGGCTCTTTTTGCTAGGCCTTTTATCCTTGGGTCCCCAGAGCTCAAGGAGACAGTACCAGAGATTGCACAGACCCTGACGCTCTATTTCACTTCCGCGGCAGTACTCCTTACCCCTCAGGCTGCCCCTGTCCCTGGTCTGTCCTGATATCTGCACATTATTCCATCAGTGTCCTAAGGGATTTCCAGAAGCACCTTCCACAGGTCCAGGCACCAAGGTCTTTTGCCTTCTGCATGAGCTCAGCCCCTGCCAGACAGAAGAAGCAGACACCAGCCTCTGCTCACCACCACAGGCCTTTGCCTGAGCGCCTCCCTTGCACGCATGCGCCTTGGCCCTCGGGCTGTGAAGGGAGGATGAGAGAATGGAGCGCCACGGGCATTTTTCATTGACCCTTTTTTCTTGTACTTTTTTGCATGAAACTTGCCCTTTGTGCCTATTCTACATGGTTTTTCAGTATTTGCCCTCATTTATACCTTCTAAAGAAACAACTTTCATATAGGTGGCCCTTGGAACAGACTTTTTCATTATACCACATATGATTAAAGTAGAAGTGCCATTTTCCCCTTTTCTCAGAATCGGCCACTGTCATGAAATGAATTTGGGTTTATCTTTGATATTACTGTAATGTTCTGATTCAGAAGTGATAGATCACATTTGTGTGTGTTTGATTATTGCCATGAACACTTTAAAATAAAAGTTTTTATTGATGTGGAGCATGCCTCCAGAAGTTGTACAAATACCAAGTTACAGCTTGACCAACAGTAGTGTGTGGGGGTGGTGTTGGGAGCAGTCTACCGGGCATCAGGGAGTAGGGAGGGGGTTCCTGCCTGTAAATAATTTAAAAACAAGAGAAAGGCAGTCAGCCTGCTTTTAATGATCATTATGTGTTGGATATTCTAAACAGTGCCAATGATAAATAGTCATCCCTGCTGGGGCAGACCACTCCCATGGTGCCACCACTTTGTTATGCCTCTTCAGCTTGATAAATACTACCCAGGGAACACATCCACGAACCACTACCCATATCTAGAAATGGACCAGCACCCTGGAAGACTCACCTGTAATGCCAGAGTCATCGTATATGTGTTTTAATCTTATGTAAATGGAATCACATAGTATGTAGTCTTTCAAGTCTGACTTCTTTTGTCCACCATGTCTGTGAAATTCATCCGTGTTGTGCATAGCAGTAGTTTGTTCATTTATGTTGTGCAATATTTCACTGTATGAATATACCACAATGTACTTATCTATTCTTTGATTCGTTGACATTAGGGTTGATTCTGTTTTGGGGACGCGTCTGCTGGGAATGTTTTTTTACGAGTCTTATAGTGAATATTTGTAGGCATTTTAATTGGGCATATGCCTAGAAGTGGCAGTGCTCAGCCATAGAGTATGTACATGTTAAGCTTTAGTAGATATCGTCACTTTCTTAAGATGGTGGTGCCAGCATACCCCCCGTTAGCAATGTATAAGAGCTTCAGTTATTTAACATGCTCATCAACGATTTGTGTGGTGAACGCCTAAAGTTTTAACCATTCGAGAAGAATAGTTGATATCATATTGTGGTTTTAATGTGCATTGCCTTGATCACTAATGAGTTTAAGAAACTTTCATATGTTTATTGGCCGTTTGGATATCTCCTTTGTGAAGTGCCTACTCAAGTCTTTTGCTCTATTTTTTGAGTTGTCTGTATAATTGGTTTGCAAAAGTTATTTATACAGTGGATAGCTCATTTTTAAAAATTTATATATAATGCCTTTTCCTCTATCAATGTTGTGTTTTGAAGCATAGCAGTTTCTAATTTTAATGTAGAACACTATATCAATTTTTGCATTATAGTTAGTGCAATTTGTGTCTTAAGAACTCTTTGCCTACCACTAAGGTTAACCCTCCTATGTTATGGCCTAGAAGCTTTATTGTTTGGCTTTTTGTATTTAGATCTATAACCTACCGGGAATTGATTTCTATGTATGGTGTGAGATAGGGGTCAGGTTTTTTTTCCATGTGAATATCCAATTTACCCAGTAACTTTAAAGTAATGATAGTAACCATCCTAATTTTTCTCTATGTCTCTGAGGAAAAACTGAACAAGTCACAATTAAATGCAATGTTTGCTGTAGGATTTTTGGTAGGCATTCTTTATCAGATAAAGAAAATTCCCTTTTGGGCCAGCTGAGTGGCACCATGGTTAAGCGCTGGCTTGGGAAGCCAGCGGCCCCGGTTTGGGTCCCACATATGAGGGCCAGTGAAACTGCCTTCAAAAAAGAAAAAAAAGAAAAAAGAAAATTCCCTTTTGCTGTTAGCTAATAAGTTAATTTTTTCTTTTAAATCATGAATTGATGTTTATCAGATGGTTTTTCCTCATTTATTAAACTGATTACACATTTATTTTCTGTTAAATTAGAAAATTACATTGATAAATTTTTCTAAATGTTAAACCAACCTTCCGTTTTGGAATAAAACTCACTTGATCTTAATGTCATATGTTCTTCTTGTGGATTGTATTTTCGTTGTTTCATGCTTGTGGATCTTGTCCCCATCCCCTTGAGGACAGGGGTTGGACAGTCCCCACCCCTCAAGTGCTGAGCCCTTAGGACACGCCCAGTGAATTCTTGTGGAGGTGAAGTGCCTTAATCCAAAGTCATTTTTCCTTCCTGAGATTCTCCCAGTGGCTAATGAGCAGCTCAGGAATGCTAACAAAGGGCTTCCTTTGGTTGTCTCTTGTGAGTCAGCAAATGAGCTCTGTAACTTGGAGAGCCAGAAGTTAATTAGTGACCCAGTATAGACAGACACTGATGGAAATAAGGGAATTTTGCTTTGTCAGAGCAGAGTACTAAGGAGCTTTGAAGGTAAGGCCAGGATTGGGGATGTGAGGCGAAAAGCGAATGGAGACCAGAGCTAGGGTTTATAAATAAATGTTCATCCTGAAGCTCTGTAAGGGAAACTGGGAGAGACCAGAACACGTGACCTACACAGGCAGAGGCGTGGGTCCAACATCTGGGGATTGCTGACGTCAGAGGAGCTGTTGATTCCCATCTCGCTCGTAGCAGAATAGAAGCCAGAAATGCAGGAGACATGCATAGTGCGAACAGCTGCAGCAGGCAATGATGGATGAGGGATTTTAGGGTTCTTCTGCTCCTTGCTCATTTGTCTTTGAGACAGGATGGAAAATCTAAAACCGCCTCTATTTCCGAGTTTACTACAATAACACAATGGTTAAATAATTTGCCTGGCAATAACATGGATAATGTTCTCTAATTGAAGTCGAATAGACTGTAGACATCAAGCAAAGATGAAAGATTGGGGCCTTCCTTGTCAAGCTGCATAAGTGACGTCCACCGTAAGTTCTGGACTCGAATGTGCTGGGCGTGCTCATGATCCTGAAAAGGCAACTTCTGCCAGAAGAAGTATCACTCCCTTGGCTTAGGCAGATACCTAATTAAGTTAGGAGAAATGCCAAAAAGCAACCTAGTGAAAGCTACACTATGGCACGGCACCATGAGTAAAATATGCAAAATGCAACCGAGGCAGAAATAAGAAAGCCTGTAGAACAGATGCAACATAAAACTAACCTGCCAGGGAAATTTAGTTATGCTTCCTCTTGAAATGGGTTTAATTCTCCCCCTCATCCTCCTCCCATAGAAGCTCTGGCCTCTTTACCATTTCAGACCCAGAAATAGATGCTCCCAACTTCTCCCCACCCAGATATTAATAGTAGGCTGAAGATGGAAAGGGGGTTCCTGATTCTTCCACATCCAGATCAGGGGTTCCAGCCATCCTGTGTTCATCAGGAAGCGTTGCAGAATGGAACAGCAACATATCAAAATTCTGCCCAGTTTAAATCCATTCTTTGGAAGTTTAACTATTTGCATGAAATGCTCCCAATTTGCCATATCATTTATTGCAACAGTAATAACACCACAGCGATGCCTGCGGGGACCTTTGTGCTTGGGGAAGGCCAAACCTATAGCCATGATTTCTGTAGACTGGTGGGCCCACTTCCATGGTCCTAAGCTTCTCTGGAATAGTCAGATGTAAAATGTAACCTCATTACACACTCGACACTCCGCTTATATGAAGGTGTTTTATTAGTTAGTAATTTTGCTGCAGATATGATTAATATTGGGAAGGGGTGAGTTATGGGGTCGGGTTACTGTATTCTGTCACAGCCTCTGGCTATCTCTCTGGCTCTCTGCTCGCCTCTCTCCCTCGTGCCCTTCTTTGCCTTTTCCTTTCAAAATTGTTCTTGTCTCGTGCAGAGAAGTTTCACCCCCTTCCCTGAGCCCCTGGTACCAGTAATGTCCATGTCCTACATGCAGTGCATAACTCGGATGAGCATCTCAGGGAAGTTTTCATACAGAGTCCACTCTAAGAGATTTAGAGCCAGCGCTGTTTAGACCCTTTGAAGCGAGTCCCATTTTAGTCCCATTTTACACTGGAGGAGACTGAGGCTGGAGATGAGTTGCTCCACACAACAGGCCAGGATCCTGAAACAGGCTGCTTGACTCCAAGTCTCAGGCTGCTTTGAGGCCCCTCTAAGGATTTCAGAGCCCTTCCTCTACATGATGTCTCCTGTGGTCAGTAGGAAGAGGGTACACTTTGTCAGCCTTCGCACCATGTTATTGCATAGTGTTTTTGCCCATGAAGTCTGCCCATAACCCCTTGTGAGTAACCCCTCACTGTGAGTAACCCCATTTTAAAAAAGAGGAAGTTATAGTTCAGAGAGGGAAGTGACTTGGCTGAAGTCCTACCACTGGTAAAGAGCAGACCTGAGTCTCAAACCCAGGCTTCTGCCTCCAAATGGTGGAAATGCAAAGTGGAAGGCCTGAGGTTTGTAGAATCCTGGCGATTTCCACTTGGTTTTTCAAGTTGGGTTTTTAGCCCAGACCGGAAAGGATAATTAGCTTAGTCACAGATGCTGGTTAATCCGGCACCTGCTTCCCTCACCGCCCCCCCGCCCAGCTCAGGTCTAAGTCTGTGTCATCTCCAGACGCAATGGAGAACATTGACCTCCCTGGGGCAGGCCAGAAGAGCCCCGGGACGGCTGGGCTTTCACGTTTATTTTCTTCCCTCCCCTTGGCTTTCTGTGGAGCTAAACCTATCATTAATCAGGCTGCGAAGCAAAGGAAATAAAAAACTGCCTTGGAAAGTACACATACTTATTTAAAATTGAAAAAGAAACCAAAACCCAGCCCAGGAAAGATGGAAACATGTTTCCAATATACTGGATTTGATGATCTTGCTGTGAACAAGGGGATGCGGTCGTTTAAAATGAAAGTTTAGATATTTGGCTTTGGACTTGGATGCATCAATTATCCTGGGAGGAGCCCCCACCAGTAGCAATGGTGAGGCTTCCTTTCTCTTCTCTCTGTACATCCTGAGGTGCTTGTGAATTGTTCTGATTGCTCGATGTCGCTGTTTCACAAGAGCAGGGGAAGGGGAAGCTTTTCATCTGAGCAGGGGAGCCCTGTGTTTCTTTCCTTAGAAGTGACCGTAGGCCACCCTCCCTACAAGTACTCCAGCCCAGCTGCTTTTGCCTTTCATGGTATCAATCAGGAACATAACCCTTATTTAACCAGGAGCAAAGATGAAGGCATCGTTCAGACAGTAGAACAGAATGCAGGAGTGTAGGAAGCAGAGGATATTATTATTGTTCTCTAGGGCAGTTCATGGAGGAGAAAACCTGGCAATGAGTGCACAGGAAGCAGTAACTGGCGGATATAATCCTGGCAATAGGAACACTGGGACATATTGTTCAGTACTTTCAGTTGAATTGCAAAATGAAATCCCAGAGGACAGGGGACCCCTGTTTTTATGAACTCATGCCCTCCCCTTCCTTGCACTGCAGTGTTCACAACAGACTGCTCTTTCACCCTGCTTCCAAATTAATGTTCCACAGGCGCAGTTCTGATGTGTGTCCCCCTCTTGTTTAGGAATCTGCACGGGCTCCCTCTGGTCTACAGAGTAGAATTAACTCGGCATTCAAGTTTGCTTTACCATCCTCTCCTTGACTTGTCCACTTCTGGTTTTTCCACCTAGCGTACATGCTTCCCTTCTTGGACCTTGCATTTCAGCCCAATGGAACCACTGTGTTCCCCGCACCTGCTTTCCCTCCTTTTTCAATTCCTGCCTTTCCTTTCTTTCCTTTCTGAAGAGTCCTAAATTCCATCTTTGCATGCCACCATTCTTCCCATGATTTTACAGTCCTGCTGAAATGACACCTCTTTCTTTGATACCTCTTCCCCAATGAAACACCCCTCCTGCCTCCTCTGGGCTCCCACAGTACTGTGTCTTTCTTACCATAATATCCATCACCTTCTACTTTGTATTATAGATGTTTTGTAGGTTTCTTTCTTTCTTTCTTTCTTTCTTTCTTTCTTTCTTTCTTTCTTTCTTTCTTTCTTTCTTTCTTTCTTTCTATTGCATGCCTTACCTTATATGTTCTTTGAAAGCAAGGGTAAGTAATTCCTTGTGTCTACTCTGGGGTCAGTCTGGATGCCTTGGGAAGAGTAGGCAACCAAAAATGTTTGACAGATGAATGAATGAATGAATGAATGAATGAATGAATGAATAAGAGGTTTGTTGATGCAAGGGTTAGCAGTCTTTGGTCTAGGTTGACACCCAATGGTTGCAACTATCTATCCTTTCCTTCCTTCTCTATTGCCCCCATTTGCTTTTCTCTCTTCTCCTTACCCTCTCTTTTTCCTCATTTTCATTTCACCTGTCCCCAAGTCTTAGCCTTTAAACAGCTCTGCTGGGCATACCCCATCTCTCCAGGTGCTAATTTCTGCTACAGGGGGAGTTTTCCATGGTTCCAAGCAACTTTTAAAGAAAAAGAACAAAGATATGGTAAACTCAACATGACCTGGTATTAGGGAAATAGGGACTTTTTTTCCATACGATGCTTATTTGCTTTGGAGATTACTACTTGAAAATATGCATTCATGAAGCTGTTCCCTTCTCCCCTCTGGGAAGCAACCATTGCTCTTTCCTGGCCAATTGTCTTTGCTTATCTCCAGGGGAGGGTTAAGCGTGGAGGAGGTGTGTGGGCCCAGCACTGAGGAGCAAAGCCTCTCTTCTTGCTAAGGTCCCTCTACAAACCCCACTACCCTGTGTGGCCAAGATTAGTGGACATCGTGGTTTGGTTTACAGAAGCAGGAAATCAGCAAGGCTCTACGGAAAGAGCACCAGGGTGGACTCACTCTGGCCGTGCCACATACTGGAACCTGCCAGCATCTAGGGGCTCGGCTTCCTCTTCTGCACAGTGGGGGAAGAGGTTGGCCGATCTCTGGGGCCTCCTCAAGATCAAACACTCCAGCATGCCTGATCGGAGATTCCAGGTCCCTCTGAAAAGGTTGCTGTGGCTGTACGCCTGAGGCCGATGTTGTATAATATTGTATGTCAACTGTAACTGAATATATATAGAGTCACGGGATGTGGAGTATACTGTGGAAGGGAGGCAAAGGAATTGTAATAGATATGTACGATATGGGGGGGGCGTGAGGTGGCGAATTGGGGGAGGAGGGTTGTCACTTTGAGGGGCAAAAAGTATAACTATTGCACTGTGTTGTATACCTGAAGCTAATTAAAAAATGTTTATTTCACAATTAAAAAATAAAAGAAAGTAAAAAAAAGACTGCTGTGGCTTTGACTGAGGTGGGGCCAGGAGGTGGCAGCACCTGCCCTGTTCAGAGCCCACAGCCTCAGCTGCAGCCCCTGGACTGTCACTGCGTGGGACTGGGTGGACATCATGCTGCTCTCTAATTGGGACTCTAGTTACATCCCACTGCAGGTTGTTTGTAATCTGCTGGGTCGTGATTACCAGCAGGACAGCCAAGCCCTGGTACAGAAGCACTTACTGCTTCCTCTCTGCCCGAAGGCTGACTTTACCTGGCGTGACACATGCAGACCAGGGAACACTTATCCCCAGGGAGGCCCCAATGATCAGCTCATATCCGGGTAGCTCTCCGGAGCTCCTTGACGCAGGCTTGGGTCTCCCCAGGGCAAGTGAGAGATGCATCTGTGAGTAAGTGCCTGTGTTCACCACTCTGAATGCACACTCCTGTCTCCCAGGGACCCCTGTTCTGTTTCTAACAGCTGTCTTTGCTCACGGCAAAAATGGAAATGCCTGATGCCAGGCATGACTGATCCAAGCCCAGAGAAATTGACTTGGGGGCTGTCCATCAACTTGTGGGGAGCTTTTGCTAAATGGGGATGGACACAGACATTTAGAATACAATAGGGAATTGCAAGGAATCTGTGAGATAATCGAGTTCAGTGGGTCTCAAACCTTATGGGGCATCATCCAGGAAGGTTGTGAAAAATATAATACTACTCCTGGGCCCAGCCCAGCCCCACTGAATAAGGATCTCTGGTGCTAGAACCTAGGAATCTGTATTCTAACAAGCTTCTTAGGTGTGTTTAATGTAGCTGGTCTGCAGAAAGGAATTTAGGAGCCACAGTCTAGTCTATAAAAGTACATTAGGGAGCTTATTAGAAATGCAAGTCTCTGGGATGGAGGGGCAACACTCTATTTTAACAAGCCTCCAGGTGTAGGGGTGGCCAACTCATCCTGGTTTGCCTGGGACTTTCCTGGTTTTAGCACTGAAGCTCTATATTCTAGGGCCTCCGTACGTCCTGAGCATACGTGGATGGTTGGTTTCCTTTCGAGGTGACTTTTCTGCCTGCTAAATTTTGAGAGGCACTGGAAACAATTTCTCAGTTAAGGAAATGGCCAGAATCAAGCAGTTTGCCCATGGACATGCAGTGAGTTAGTGGCAGAGATAGGACAGGCTTCAGCCCAGTGTCCTTGCTACTCTTGGGAACATTTCACTGGAAGTAGCTGCCTCATTCTTTCCTACTCTCCACTAGGAGCTAACCCTGCTAACCCTGGAGGACCACATTATGGAGTGGCCATATTTGGGGTGAATACTCTGTATTCTGTGGCCTTAGTGGGTGAGGTGTTCAGCAATGACAGGTGCCGGTGCCATCAGACTTTAATTGTTCCAGGGCGTCTCTTAGCCTCGGTGGGGAAGGTGGTCTACTATTTAATGCATTTCTATTTGGTCACAGTCCCTGGAATAGCAGGATTACTGAGATGGAGAATCCTCGAGAAAGGATTACAACCTAGGGGCTATGGGCCAACCAAGTCAGGATCCTTGGCTGCTCTGCTCCCTCCAGACCTCCTCCAGAGGCCCTGGGATAAATTCTAGCTTGGCTCCCTTTATTCTCTCACTGTTGGATGCCAAGACTTGCCAGGCTGTGCCTGATTATCTACATCAGGTTTGATTTATTTATTCCAGGGTGTTTATTGCATTACCAATTAGCTAGGAAGGGAGTAACAGGCCGGAAAGCTCTTGTGATACAGTGGTTCTCAAACTGAGACATATAGCAGTCTCACTGGGAGAGCTTGTTAAAGCTCAGATGGCTGGCCCTATCCCCAGAGTGACCATAGACTGGTACTTTATGAGCTCCCAAGTGACTGTCATGTGAGATGCATTATTGATGTCACCAGGCTGGCCTGACTGTATAAGGCAGGGCACTAGATTTCTAAGGGCTTTTCCAGTGATAGAAATTTTACTTACCAACAAAGTAGATAAGGCTTTCCATGTGATGCAGTTTCATCATCACTGTCCCCTTACCCTAAGTGACCCTGTGTGTAGGCTAATTATTAAAATCCCACAAAGAGAGAACAATTATTTTGATGGATGTAAAGGCTTAGCTTCATTAACATATACATTTCTAAGGGTAGGGGAAGAAAGAAAACTAACACTTATTTAGAACCCCTTTTGTTCCAGTGATTGCAAGAGCAGAAATATTGAAACTTACCAGGCATTTGTACTTAAAAAACCTCTTAATTTTGGTGTCTGTAGTATGAGAGTCTCCCGATTTCCTTCACACCTCTCTGACCAGTCTTCTGACCCCTTTTCCCTAGCTGATTTCTTAATATTGGTGTGTCCAGGGCTTGGTCCTGGGCTGTCTCTCCCTGGGGGATTTCATCTATCTCCTTAGTTTAAAACTCCATTAATACGCATATGCCGATGCCTCCCAAATTATACCTTCCGTGTGGACTTCTCCTCTCAGTTCCAGCTGCCTCTCTGACAGCTTTACTTGGATGTCTGCAGACATCCCCAGATGAAACATGTTTAAAGCCATATTCTATATGAAGTCTATCCATTTCTCCATCGCCATGGTCCCTTCCCTAGTCTAGGCCACCACCATCATCTATCTTCTGGACAATACAATGGTTTCCTATTTTATCCCACAGTGGCCAGATGATATTCGTAAAATGTAAAGCAGCCAGCTTGTCCCACACTGAAAACTTTTTAGAGGCTCCCCATCTACACTCCTCACCATGACACCCAAGGCCCTGACAGATGTAGCTCTGCCTACACTTCTAGCCTCATCTCACATGTTTCCTTGTAGACCACATATTTTGTTTTGATTTCTGGAGCACAGTAGCCTTTGTCCCATCTTTGTATGTGCTGTTCCTTCTGCTTGGAATGCGTATTCTGTCATTGTCTCGTCTTGGCTGGCTCTTCCTCATCCTTCAGGTTTCAGCTTAAACATCACGATCTTAAAACATCCTTCTCTAACCATCCCTTTATAAGTAGGTATACCTACTTATAGTAGGTATTTTCTGTTTCAGCGTCCTGTTTATATTTACCTTTGACCTTACAATCTGTGCTTATTTTATACTTCCAGTTTGATTACTTGTGTCTTGTCTTGCTCTCTCATTGGGCTGTGGGATCTGCAAAGGCGTTGATGATGGAGAAGAAGCTTACTTCATGACTAGTGCACAGAATAGGCTCTTAAGAGAGTGAGTGAATGTATCAGATCCCATCTGGAGAGCATATTAATCCTTCTCAGGGCTACCAACCATGGGCAAGAAGGAAGGAGACAAACAGAGGACGAGAAAGAAGATTTCAGACTTTGGAACCATGAGCATTGGCAACAAATAATGTGGCCTCACAATTATGCTTTAGATTGGACTGGCTTGTGGTTTCCCAGCTTGCCTGGACATTTCCCAATAAGGTCCATTCATGAGCCTGCCTGGAACATTTCACAGACCTTCTTCCTCTGGGTCTTACTCTCCCCCGAGCATCTCAATGGCCTCTCTTGGGGTCCTACATGAGGGTGGCAGTAATTCAGTTCCTACTTAGATCTGTGCCTTTCAGAATGGGTTTGGGAGAAGGAAGACCTTGCTTGTGGTGGAGATATGCTTATACAGAGTAAGCAGCCACTGGGAAGCTCCCATCACTTCTCCACTAGTTTGCCTCTATTATGCCTGGAATACCCACCCAAGAAAAAGCCCCATGTCCCGGCAACTAGAGAGGGCAGGAGATGTGGAAGGTGGTGGTATGTATTTGAGGACTACAGGAAGCAGTTGGTTGTAAGCGTGAGGGATAAGAGAGAGTAATGGATATCAAGAGTTCTGTCTTTGAAGATGACATGTCAGCCTCTTAGCTAGGCTTGGTCCTGGTATCCTCTCATCATTTATTCATTCAGGTATTCATTTATTCAGCAAACATTTATTGAGTACTTGTGATTGGTGCTTTTCTAGACATGGAGACAAAGATGAATGTCAAACAGTTCCTGCTGTCCAGAATCACAAAGATTCTTACAGTTCATTCTGGTGAGAATAAGAATAGCTTTATGCAGAAGTCCCTGTGCAAGTGCAAAATAGGGGTCCTAACCCAGCCTGAAGGGTCAGAGAAAGCTTCTGGAAGGAATTAACACCTAAACTGAAACTGAAACTTTGAGCAGAAGTTAATGAAATGAAGAATAAAGCAACTAAGGTGCAGAAATTTATTTATTCACTCTACAAACATTGACCAAACCCTACTCTATGGTAGGTATTGTGTTAATCATTTATCCTCTTCTTTTGGAGGCAACCCAGGAAATTACAATTGTGTGGTAAGTGCTAACTTGGGGGTGAGCAGGGAGCTATGGGAGGAGCCTAGAACAGTGATTTAAAGCATGGATTCTGATCAGACAGAACTGGAAATGGATTTAAATCCAGGCTTTCTCCACTCACTGTGACCATGAGCAGGTTGCCCAAACTCCCTTCATCTTGGGTTTTCATCTGTACAATGGCGGCAATGATAATACCCACTATTGTTGTGAGGTTACAATGAAAATTTTATATTGATGCATGTAACATGAAGCCAGCATATAGTAAACACTAAATAAGTGATAAATATTATCACTATCATAATTTTTATTATAGTAAATTGTATAATTAGACTCAATTATTTTCTTCTCCTTTTCCAGTAAGGGATTAAACATTCTTTCCTATTTCCATGTGACTTATAACAGTGTTTCCCCTTGGGAGGAGCATACAACCCCAGTCCAATGAGAGTTAACTTGGCCATGCGATATGCTTTGTTTAGCAGAATGTGAGAGGATGTGACGTGTACCGTGTCTGAGTAGAAGTTTTTAGAGACAGACAAAGTTTCCACCATAAGAACGTCATATAGATTAGGACCGTTCCATCAGCCTGGGTCCCAAAAGGAGAGCAAGACCCCAGTATCAGAGCTGACCTGTAGCCGCTGACATGTGAATTAAGTGCGGTAAGCCACTGAGGTTTTGCAGTTGTTATTGCAACAAAACTCACTAATAACATTATTATTCTCTCACAGGAGAGGACAATTAGGAAGATTCTTTGGAGGAAAGTATCTCTAGGTTAATCCCTGAAGATGATCTAAATACTATTTAGACACAGTTGAGGTAGGTGGGGGATATTCTAGGTTGAGGGGAAAAAAAACTCTTGAATTCAGGAGAAAATGTTGCTCATTATAAACTGAAAAAAAAGAAGTTTCCAATAGCTGAAGAATGAGAAAGAGAGAGTGGTAATAAGTGCAACTGGAGAAAGAGTTAGGGCCACATCATGAAGGGCCTTGTAAGTCCTGATAAGAAATTGGCACTTTGTCCTAAAGACAATGGAAGACCGTTTCATGATCTGTTTGCCTTTTAGAAAGATCACTCTGGCTGATTACAAAGGGCCAAGGAGACTATAGAGAAGTCTGGCAGAAGTCCAAGTAAAGGATGATGGTCCTGGGGGTGCAGAGGGAAGTGGACAAGTGTGAGATGTGTTTGGGACGACATGGCAAATTCCTATGTGCTTGTTGAAGAGAAGGAGTCAATGATGGGGCAAAGACTTGGGAATTAGGTGGATGGTGTTGATGGAGAGCATAGAAGAGGAGCAGTGTGAGGGGGGAAGATGATGAGTATATTTTCGCCATTTGGGGTTGCAGGTGGCTGAGGAGCACCTTTACATTCCTCCTAACCACAGCAATGTGCCCAGCTGAAAACAACATTGTCCGGCTTCCCTTGCAGCTAAGGAATGGAGAAGAGTCAGGAAGAGGTGATGGTGACAGTTGATATGAAAAGAAAAACTTTTCATGAGTTCCCCAGCAGACTTCAACTTGTCTCTCATTGGCCAGGACAGTGTCAAAGTTTTTTTTTTTTAAGATTTTATTGGGGAATGGGGGGAGGGGAACAGCATTGGGGAATCGATTGGGGAAGGGGAACAGACAAGTTGCTGTCTTTTTGTTCTTCAGTCTAGTGGAGGAGGAAATTGCTTCACTGGCCCATGTTGGTATTGTCATTGTGCTCTTCCCAGATGAGGCAGATCGGTCGCTGGCCTCTGGACGGCTGCTCACTGCTGCTCTTGGCAGCTCATGCTGGCTGCCGGCCACTCACTGTAGCCTATGGCAGCCCACTGCAGCAGGGGCTGCAGCCTACACCATCGCCGGGGTTCGCACAGCCCAGCTCCAGGTGGAGCTGTTGTTAGCTGTAGAGGACAGTGTCACTAGCCCTCATATGTGGGATCTGAACCGGGGCCGCTGGCATCCCAAGCCAGCTCCTAACCAATGCACCACTCGGCCGGCCCTCAAGTATTTTAAGTTTGGTTTGTATTCCCCACAAACATTTCCTTTGTATGCATATTTTATAATAGTGTATTTTTAATACAAATGCTTTATTACTTGTATTATTATGTAACTTGCTCTTTTTAAAACGCAATAGAATATCTTATAATCTATTTATGTTGTCACATACAGACCTAGACCATTCCTTTTAACCGCTGCATAATATTTCCACTGTAAATGTATTACTGGTTATCTGATCATTCTCCCATTGATAGATGTGTATACAGTTTGATTTGTTTCCTTCCACGCTTTTTGTACAATGCCATGAGGAACTTATTTGGACTTTGTTCCTCTCCTCCTCCTCCTCCTCCTCCTCCTCCTCCTCCTCCTCCTCCTCCTTCTTCTTCCTTTTTTGCAAGTGTTTGGTGTTTCTTGCAAATACAAATCTCACAAATAATGGAATAAGAAGGGCCAGCACATAGGCATGTTTTTAGTTTTAACAGATACTGCCAATCGAACTCTAATGGGGTTGTTTTGATTTTTTACTTCCACCAGCTATGCAAGAAAGTACATTTTCCCCCACATTCTTGCCATGACATTATAATACTTGTCAAGATATTATAATACATAACTTTTGGATCACCTGGTGAATGAAAAATAGTAATATTTAAGCTTATATTTTCCTAAGTTTGAGCATTTTCTATGTATGTATTCCTCATTTGTAAACCTGCTATGAACTATTTGTTCACATTTCCAAATACTTTTCTACTAGATTATTTGTTCTTTTCATATATTGACTCCCAGGAGTTCTTTGTTTATTCTGGATACTAGTACTTTGTTAATATTTTCAAATATTTTATCTCAGTTTCTTAAAATTGTTTAATGCTATATTTTAGTATGTAACATCTAGAAATGTCATATTTATCTATCGCTATAATTTTTACTTTTAGCATTTTTACTTCCAAGGACATCAAAATATTATCTTATATTTTCTTTGACTTCTTTTGTAGCTTTCTATTTTACATTTAGGCATTTATTCCATCTTGAAGTTGTTTTTCTTACAGCATGACATAGGTATCTAACTATTCTTTCGCCCAAAGAGAGAGTCTACTGCTCTAATACCATTTTTTAACTAATCCACCTTTCAATTTCTTATTAGAAATGCTACATCTATCATTTATCAAATTCCCATATATACATTGTTTCTGACTATGTGTTCCATGGACTATTCTTTACAATGACAGATAGGTTCCATTTACATCTCCAGGTCCATTCTTTACCCCCTTTTCACCCTGCCTACTGCCCTAGGAAGCTGTATAGACTATATGGTCCACATCAAGTGGCACTCCTGCATTTGGGCTTCCAGCTGTGTTGGGCCAATGAGGGATCTCCAATAGAAGATGGAGAGAATTAGGAAGACGAGGTTGGGATATTTACTCCCCTGGCTCTCTTCCTGCAGGGTTGCTTTGGGTTGCTTGTGTCCCACTATGGAAGGTCTCACATCTTCTCAAGGTAGCCATCTTCTCCCAATTCCTTTCTGGATTTTGGATTCTAGATTTTCTTTCTTACAGCTTCTGGATTCTGGTAATTGCTCTCTCTTTTGGACCCTTCGGGTCTGGGGTTGGTGATAGTCCCACTGTTGCTTATTCTGGGGTATGGCAATTTTCCTTGTGATGTTCCTAGACTGTATCTACATTGTATGTAAATAGTCCATTTATTAAACCTTCTGGAATCATCCTAATCTGAGTGTGCTGTTAGTTTTCTGCTAGGACTCTGAATGACACAGGCACATTGAGATTCTGACTGAGAATCAATTGATTGTTTTGGTGAGAAATAAAATAAAGTATTAAATCTCTCCATCCATAAATGTGATTGGTCTCTCTATTTATTCTCATCTTTTAAAAAAGGTCTTTAAATAAGTTTTATGGTTTTTTTTTTCTCAAAAATGGTTTTGCATTTCTTAAAAAATTTATGTATAGGTAGCTTGTAGCTTTTGTTTCTATCATTAATAGGATTTGTTTTCTAAAAATATTCTTAATTGATAAATACTAGTTTATAGTAAAGCCAATTTTTTGTGTAGTGATTTTGCATCTGGATATTTGCTGAACTCTTTAATGAGTTTCAAACATTTTTCAGTTGATTTTCTTCAATTTTCTAGGTATATAATCTTATCTGTGCATAATGACAGTTTTATTTTCTTTCAAATTTTTAATAACTTTTATTTCTTTCTCTTGCATTTTTTCTTATTTGGTACTATGTTGAATAGTGTTAGTGACAATGAACATTCTTTTTTGCATGCTATTGAAAGGTGTCTTCACCAAATTAAGGACTTTAACATTACATTCATTTATCATTTACTAAAAGTTTTAAGAATAATAAATAGATGCTGAATTGTACCAAATGCCTTTTCTGCAGTTTTGGTGATTATAATATTTTTAATTTTAATTTTTATTGAATTTATACATGCATACCTGTTAAAAAGGAAAATAGTCTATAGGGTGTCTAATAAAAAAATAACTTTTCCTAACTTTATCCTTCCTACTTCCCACTTCCCTGAAAAAACCATTTGCTAATTTTTTGGCTGTTTCTTCTGGGTATTTGCCTCCATAATTTTTAATTATGTGCTTATGCTGTTGCTTTTTACTTTTAAAAAATTTCCTCCACTGAATAGGAAGTTATACACTTTATCTTGAGTTTTTGAGGTCTTTCTTCCATTCTGACATACTATATAAATGTATATTTTTCTAATGAAGTATAGAATTAATTAGTATTTATATTCTTTCTCTGAATATGACAAAAAAACAACAACGTTTCTTTATTTGCCTCTCCATTATCTAAACCCCATGTTACTATTGACTAGAATTTTGAGTTCAGATTTTTTTTAAACTTTTTTCTTTTACAATCAATACTTACTTAGACATAACAGTAAGCTTTCCTAATTTCTTTCCTTCCTATTTCTTCTTTATAAACATCATTTGAAATTGTTTTATTAAATATTGACTGTGTACAAAATCATACTTATAAAATATGTATAAGACACAAAATAAAAATACAATGAGCATGTAAGTACCCAAAATCCAGCGTAAGGGAAAGAACATACAACCCTAGAGTCCTACTGTCTTTGTTCAAATTCTGGATTGACCATTTATTAGCTGTGTGGCAGTGGGCAAATTATTTGACCTCTTTGTGTCACAGTTTCCTCATCTATAATATAAGCATAATAATACCTAT
Organism: Aselliscus stoliczkanus; assembly: GCA_033961575.1. Taxonomy (NCBI): domain Eukaryota; kingdom Metazoa; phylum Chordata; class Mammalia; order Chiroptera; family Hipposideridae; genus Aselliscus; species Aselliscus stoliczkanus. The sequence goes on along the minus strand of CM066730.1, from coordinate 48,338,315 downwards.
CTCATGGGGCTGTTATGAATGAGCTAAAAATGTAGTAGTATTTACAGTAGTACCTGGTATACTATATAAATATTAGTTATTATTGTTATATAAATACACTATAATTTATGAGTATTATCCATTATGAACACTTTTTACTGTTTCAAACAGTGGTTCTATGAATATCCGTGCCCATGCACCCTGGACCACATGCATAAATCATAGGGTATAAGCATCTTTAACTGCATAATGCCAAATTGTTTTCTGTAGTGGTTGTAATAATTTACACCTCAGCTAGCACTTGGAAGTATTCTGTTTGATTCATATCTTCATTACACTTGGAATTAAAAGATTTTTAAATGCTTGTCAACATGGTGTCTATGAAATGGTATGTTTTTATGGTTTATTTTTCATTTCTCTGATTAGTAGTGTATTTGACCATATTTCTATTTGTTGACCATTGCAATCTGCTTTCTTTTATGCAGTGCCTATTTAATAGCTTCCCCATTTTTCTACTCTTCTTTTTCAACATATTTTTTTTTTTTGAGGGCAGTGTCACTGGCCCTCACATGTGGGACCCGAACCGGGGCCACTGGCTTCCCAAGCCAGCGCTTAACCACCGCGCCACTCGGCCTGCCCTACTCTTCTTTGTTCTTACTGCTGTTTAGAAGTTTTAAAAAAATGTGTATGGAATCCTGATCTTTTGTCAATTATATGTGTTATAAATGTGAGGCTTATCTTGTCACTTCCTTTATAGTGTTTTGATAATCAAAAGTTATTCAATTTTATGTAGTTGATTTATTAATTTTGTCCTGTGGTTTTGCTTTTTGTGTCATTTTTAAGAATCTTTCCCTCACCCTGAGAACATACAAATATCCTCCTATATTGTCTTTGAAAAGTTTGTTTTTCATTATTATGTCTTTAATCCATCTTGAAGCATTTTATATGGTGAGAGGTTTGCAATTCAACTAAATTTTTCCCATATAGATGACCAGTTGTCTCAGCAATATTTATTGAAAAGTTCAACCTTTTTATACAATGTGCAGTTTTATAAATCAATTATTTATCTTGATAGTTTTTGTCTTTTACTGTAATATTTTGGTCCATTTCATTTACTGTGAACACCAATTTATTCAGATATACTTCTACCATCTTATTTATTGCTATCATCTTCTTTGTCTTGACCTTGCAATTTTTTTCTCTTACATTTCTTTTGTTATTTATTTATTTATTTTTTGAGGGCAGTGTCACTGGCCCTCATATGTGGCACCCGAACCGGGGCCACTGGCTTCCCAAGTCAGTGCTTAACCACCGCGCCACTCGGCCGGACCAACTTACATTTCTTTTGATAGAATGTAATTTCTCATTCCACTTTTGCTTCTATTTTCTATTTTTAGTAGTTTCCCTAGAAATGTTAACATGTATACCAAACTTATCAAATCTAAAACTTGTCAATATTTTAAAATCTCATTTAGAACAATAAAAGGACCTTAGAAAAGTTTTAACTCTGCTCACCCCTCCCCTGACTTATTTCTGTTTTTCTTGTGAATTTTGGTTGCTCTTTATTTTTAATACCACAAGATGTTATTATTGTATCATACTAACCATATTTCTTCAGATTTACCTCTATATTTACTGCATCTGTGTTCTTTGTTCCTTCTTACATCTTAGATCACTTTCTTTTATCTGATATATACCTTTTTTAATTCCACTTAGCAATGGTCCATTGTATCATACTTTCATCTTTTGTTTGTCTGAAACCGTCTATTTTGCTCTGTTTTTGAAAGATGTTTTCAAAGTTATTTTCCAAATAAAAAGATATTTTCCTTTAGCCTGTTGAAGATATTTGTTTACTGTTTTCAGGTTTCCATTATTGCTATTGGAAGTGAGCTGTCAGACTAATTATCATCCCTTTCCCACCAATTAGTTTGTCTCTCTGGAGCTTCTAAGATCTCTTTACTTTGGGGAGTTTCCATTTCACTATGATGTATCTATTGGTCAAAGCAAGCAACAAGGCCAACCCAAATTCAAGGGGTTGAGAAAAAGACTCCACCTCTTGAAGGGAGAAATAATATGGCTATATTTTTTAACGTGTGCATTTTGTTAGTCCACAAATGCATTTTATATACTTTAGAAAAACATTAGAACATAAATGTAGAAGATATATTCTATTTCAAGACAATATTTGGTGTGCAGGTGAGTTTCAGAAAACTAGCCCACAAGTTAGGGACCGCAGATATAGGGAATATTCTTAAACATCACTTCCAAAAGTATTCATAACAGCAGCAACCATGTATTTAGTGCTTACTCTGTATTAAGCACTGTCCTAATTGATTTCTTAAAACCTTTTTATTTTTATATAATTTTAGATATACATAAAGTTGTAAAAAATAGTACATAGAATTTTAACACACCCTTCATTCTGTTTTCTCTGTGTTTAACATCTTACACAATCATAGCTGATTTTTTAAAACCAGGAAACTGACATTGATGCAAGACTATTAACTGATCTGCAGACCTTATTTGAATTTCATCAGTTTTCCCATTAATATCCTTTTTCTGATCCAGGATCTAATTAAATTCCACATTGAATTGGAACGTCTCCCTGACTCCTTCAATCTCAGTTCCTTAGACTTTGTTTGCCTTTCATGACTTTGACATTTTGGATTGGAGGAATCCATGCCAATTATTTTGTAAGTCTCTTAATTTATGCTTGTCTGATATTTTCTTTTGAGTAGATTGAGATTAAGCATCTTTGTCAAGAATACCACAGAAGCGATGTGCCTTTCTTATGCATCATGGTGGACATGGTGTTTATTTGTCTGATTATTGGTGATGCTCACTTTGACCATGAATAGGACGTTGCCTGTCAGGTTTATCCAAAGTAAAAATCACTACTTTTCCTTTATAATTAAAAGAATTAACTTATTTATTAATTTGTAACTAATAACAATCTTGTGAGGAGATACTTGCCTATTTCTCATCAAACCTTTGTTCTACCATACTCTTATTTTTTGCTTTTTATCTCTTTTTTTTGAATGATAGATAATTGTTACAGATTTATCTTCCAGTTCTCTAATTTTCTCTCCAGTTATATCTACTCTGCTACTAAACACATCAGTTGTATTTTTAATTTCAAAATTTCTAATTGGTTCTATGGAGGAGATGCTCGTTTAAAAACTCTCATTTTTATTTTATTGATAAAATTTTGTATTTCATTTTTATGATGATTTTAACTACATTTTTGAAAAGTCCTTTAATTTTTTTCTATTACTATTTCCCCCACATGGAAGTTCTTTGCTTTGTTGGAGAGTTGCCTCTAATGATTACTTTAACCTAACATTTAGTAATTCTTGATTCTGGATTCATTTTCAGTGGCAGCATTCTCCCCTGTGACCCTGGGTCATGCTGGTTTCTCTTCAGAAAGCTGGATGTCCTCTCAGCTAGTGTCTTCAGTTTTTTGGCATGGCAACCTCCTGTCCTTCCTGGTCTGGTGACCCTTCAGTTTCCCATGTAGGTCTGGCATTTTCTTCCTAGGCAGTGTTAGGATATACTGTGGAATCTTAGCTTATAACAAGCCTTACTATCTACTTTGTTTTTCTAGTATGCATCACAACTTTAGCCACACCAAAATTTCCTCTATTTATTTGTATTTGTTAAAATAAAGTTTTAGGAGTTTGGAGTGGTAGGATGGGAGAGTTAACACTTATAGGCATATGCACTATTTTAAGTGCTTAACATATATGAACTTATATATTATTTACAACATTTCTATAAGGCTATTCTGTATGCCTATTTTAAAGATTAGGAGAATGAGGCACGGAGATATTAAGTGGCTTCCCCAAGATCACAGGCCCAGAGTATTGCTGAACCAAGGTCTTTTAAATCAGTTACTCATCTTCCCTTTGGCGCTGCCCCTGCCCCTTATCGGCCAGTGGGTCCAGCTTCTGCAGCCCTGACTCCCCAGGGCAGCATCCCATCACTCAAGTTAAAGCCTCCAATTTTAGAGGCTGAAATTACAAGAGCTGCAGTTTGTTCTACTAGTACAGCCTAGTGACCCTCTGGGCTCAATGACAGAATGGATTTTGGACCTTTTCTTCCCTCTTCTGCCTCGCTATTTCAACCACTGCTCCAGGACTGTGTTGTTGAAGTAAGATTATTGTAGGAATCAATTCCCTATGAGACGTTAGGCATATCTCTCCTCTGAGTCCACTTTTCCCACCTGTAAATAAGTAGCGAGCTGAGGGTGAACTGGAAGAGGGTAGGTTTTTCCTTTTCTAGCTCTATGGATTCTCTGAATCTATAGTTCACACATGATCATATTTTCATCATTTTATTTCATTGTATTTTGACTTATTTGTATCCCCTTTTATTTACTTTTCTTTTTGTTTTAATGAAACATTAAATTAATACATGTGGTTAAAAAGTGAATAATGCACAAGTGTTGAAAATGAAAAATAGTGCCCTCCTTTCCGCATCTTCTGCTTCCAAATATTACTCTCTGAAGACAACCACTCATGACTGTCTGTGGTTTTAGTTCTATGGAGGTTATTTCCATACCTCTAAATAATGTGTATATTATGGGTATTTGATTTACTAACTCCCGGCATCATTCACTGGGCCCTGCTTTGAAAGATGAGGATATCGCTCACCTATGATGGTCTAGGGGTGAGATCCCTTGCCCCAGCTCTGTGATCTCAGCTAAATCCCAAAGACGGCACCTCTACAAGATGGGAAATTGCCCCAGGATGGCTGCTCGGGTGCTGTGGGCACCTCATTCATGTTTGTCAAGCTGAAGGTGATAGCATGGGTGGCATTGGAGACAACTCAGGACTGCGCTCCAAGTAGGGCTTTCTACTCTGGGGAACAGTGGCTTCGTTTTTAAAGAAGTTAATCAACAGGTAGTGCAATGATTGTCTCAGATCAGCACACAGTTTTTTGTTCCCAAGAGGGCCTGTGGCATTGGGGAGTCAGGAATAGGAGCCATTTTACTACAATTGATGGTCTGCTGTTATTCTGGGCAGTGGGAAACAGCAAGGTCACCTGAGATAGGAACAGCTGAATGCCCAGAAGTCCTCTGGCCATGCCCGTGACTGGCATGGGAAAATTTGGTAAGCTACCTACATCATCACAGTAGGTTAAGTTTCCTCCACCTGGCTGGTGGAGGAAAGGTTCCATCATTTGGAACCTTTCAGGGCAGGGACTGTGGATGGGGCCTGTGAGCAAGTGGCTGCTCTCTGACAATTAGATGCACCGCAGGAGGCCTGGGGAGGAGCAAGAGTCACAGAGAGGACAACTTGCAACTTTGATCATCTTTTTTTGGGGGGGGGGCAGTGTCACTGGCCCTCATATGTGGGACCGAACCAGGGCTGCTGGCTTCCCAAGCCAGTGCTTTTTGATCATCTTTCTTAACAGGGTGAGTTTAGTAGTTCACAGACAGCACTGTTATATGCCTGTCCCCTGTGTCGGCCTCTACTCCTTTGAGGCTCACTGTCCCAGCTTCTATGGAGAAAGAGGGAGTCTGACTAATAGCCGCTACCAGATTGCACTGCCCACTGGCATCCACTTCTCTGGGATGTGAGTGCTCCCCTGCCTGCCAGCTCCATCATGGGTCCCCTCACCTCACTGCTGCCATAACCTAGAACTCAGGGACTGCCATCCCACACAAAACGTTGATGGGACAGCCCTGTAGGCCTCAGTAGAGGGGCGGATTTGGAAAGGCCACATATCTCTACACTGCCGTGCCCTTCTATCCTCAGTTCTACCTTTATGTAGGGCTAAACGGCTGGTGTCAATAACTGCAGGTAACTACAGAGTTGGAAGGAAAAAAGCGAACTAATGCTTGCTTTGACTTTTTCCATAGTTAAGGGGAAACAGATTCAACCAGATAATTAAGCTCTTCACAGACTTAATTGGCTACACCCTGATATGTAGCCTCACTCCCTGTGCTTGGGGTCCCTTTTTTACTCCTTTTTGAAATTTCTTCAAATATTCAACATGCAAAACCTCCACCTTTAAAAAATTAAAACTCACACCCTCTATCACAGTTGATCTCACAATCTATTCTTTTCACTAAATCTCAAACCAAGGACTTGATTGGAGGGGGTACTTGCATGGGATAGTCTAGGGTGAGCTTGGGCACGCCAAGGTCTGATGCTCCCTGGGGATCCCTCTCTCAATGTGAAGGTAGGTCCTTCTTTATTTCTGTCCTCACACCTGTGTGCCGCGCACTCACACGCACACACACGCACACACAGACATCTCACAAAGACACACAGTATTTCTCTAAGAAAGTGGTATAAAGGAAAAAGAAACATGATATTTTCTTCTGCCTGCATATATTGTGCTGCCGGAAGCAGAGACAGGGTCTTGTAAGTTGTTCTTCGTTCATCCTGACATATGTCCCAGACCCATTGCTCTAAAGAAAAAGACTCTCAAGTACCCTGGACTTTTTAAAAAAAGATTTTTATTAAAAAAATATAGCTAACATACATTATATTAGTTTCAGGTGTACACCAGAGCTGTTCATTTATATACCTAAAGAACTGATCACCATAAATCTAGCAACCATCGGAAACCAGACATTTTTTTTAAATAATCACTTTTCTTTACCTTTGGCTCAAATAAATTACCTAGCCGATAGCAATCTTCCAGAAATGGTGGTGGTGGTGGTGGCAGCAGTGAGGTTTTCCACCTACATACACGAGCTCATCTGATGTCACAACAGTCCCGTGATGACTGGTATATTATCCCATGTTAGAAATCAGGAAGTGGAGGTTCACAGAGGTTTTCTGGTTCTCCCAAGGTCAGGTGTGGCTGAGCCAATATTAGAGCCCAGACTTGTTCAGTTCAGGCCGAGAGCAATTTCTACCACAAAGAAAATGGAAGAGAATATTACTGAATGTACATCTTGTTAAAACAGATTAGTGCACCAGCAAAGAAGAAATTAGTGTGAGTGTGCAAAAGACATTGAGATCCAGATCTCAAAACAGATCAAGATGTCACTAAGTTTTATTTTCTGAGAGAGCCTAAGAGAGAAGGATCCTATGTATAATCTTGTTACAGGAGGCTTTGTAGCCTTCAGCCCAATTTTCTGTCTGATCTTAGTTTCTTCATCTAAAGATAAGAAAGGTTGCATTATGATCTTCCCTTTCCAACCCCAGCATTCTGTGGTATAAAAAGCTAAGATAACACATAATGTGAAGTAAGGAGAATGACTTCATTGTCATGTGTGGACTCAGCAATGGTCATAGTGGAGTGACAGCAGTGCAGCTGATCTTACAGCTGCAGTGCCTCCAAGGTCATCAAGTTAGCCTGCTGCTGTGCCGCAGTGAAGGTACGTGCTTGGGATTTCATGACTGTGGAAGATGATTGGCCATTTGCAAGAGCAAAGGACTCATATCAAATTCCCTGTGAGATTAAACAAATATTCAAATGGGACAATGGGCGTATAAAAGTAAGCTTACATGGGACAAGAAGAAGAGTTGTGAGATGCTACTCAAGGATTGATGAAGGTTGGATCAGGACTGTGTGAAGAGGGGCCCATTATCTGGACGACTGATGAAAAGTTTAAAAGGTCAGAAATTTGGTTTGTACAAATAGACAATTATCTTTGAGAATGATGGCTGAGTGCTTAAAGAGAGATGAAAGAACAGATTCATTCTGAGAGAACACTCAAGGAGAAAAGTTTCTGTGAGGATCGTGCTGCGCATTTGATTAATGATCAGAAACAGCCAGGACTTGGCATTCCTCTGGATGACTCAAGGGAAGCTGGACACAGTAAAGGAATGTTTAGGAAAACAGTAACTGGTCAAACAGTACTGTCTATCTCGGGCTCACCTCTCTAATCTGCTTCATAGTCACAGCTCTTGATCTGGTAGGACTCATCCAAAAAACCCCAGAAAACAAAAAATAAAAAACAGGGATAATACCCATCTCACAGATTGCTGCCAAAACAAAATGAAATTATTTGTATGAAAGGCCATGGCAACTTCAAAAGCCCTCAACTAATGTTACTGCTGTGTTTTAGGGGGACTAACAAGAAAGGGGGTGCGGAGGCAGTGTGTTATCTCAGTAGAGTTATGGCTCTGTTATCAGGCAGCATGGGTTCTAACCCTTGCTCTGTCACTCAGATAAACCACTTAACACCTAGAGTCTCATAGTCCTCATCCATAAAATGGGGATAACAGATCCTATTTGCACTGGTGTGTGACTTAAAGCAGAAATGAGTAACATATGGGAAGACTTTGCAAATGCTAAAGTACTCTACAAGTGTGAGGAATTACAAGCGTCATTACTATTGCGTGGGCCCCCACTTTATGGGATTGCGATTCAGCTGCTTCAATGACAGCTGAGTGGGAATACATGAATGAGCACCGACAAAGTATACTTTTTCTCTTTGCCACCTATCACCAGTAAATATTTGATTCACAGTTCAAACCTGGCAACCCTGAAAACCATTACTCCCAATAAAGACTCAGCATGCTGCAAAGCAAACTGTCTCCCAGTCAGAGCCTCCACCTGCCCTGTGGCAGGCCTCATGCCTGCACTGACAGACTCCTTAGCCGCTGGTGCTGCCTATAATGACCTGCCCATCAGTCAGGCAGCGGCCTGGCGTAGGAGGCTGCTCTGTGTGAAGCAGCTTGCAGGATCTGTAGGCAACCACAGCGGAAGGACAGACTGTGTCCTAAGGAGCTAACACGTTCAGGGATTCGGTCATGGATGATTATGTCTGCCTGTCCAGCCTTCCCGTATCCTCTTCTGAGAAAACCTCCATTTTCCTTTGGTTAAACACCCTCCCTTCCCCCCACTCCTGCCAGTGTGGTATTTGGGAGAGGCTGCCCTCAGGCCCCAGCTCTAAAAGTGGGCATACAACCCAGGCCTTCTAACCAGAGAAAGCCTTGACAATTGGTTCTGGGAAGGGCAAGCCAATTTGGCCCATTGAATGTCAGAACTCTTGCTCGAATATGGAGAAAAAAATCTTTCCTGAGCCTCAAGGCAACCATAAATAGCTTCCTGGTGATACTGTTGAGTGCCCGTGACTCTAGCTGGGCCTGACGCGCACGCTCGACTTTGAAGCTTACTCTGGACTTTGGAGCTTACCTCAACCAATGAATCCTTTTATTTTCTTATTCATTTGTTTGATGTAGTCAGGACTGTGCATAGCCTTATAACTAGCTATGGCTGTGTTCAGTCCTCTAGTCTAGTCTATATAGCACTTGTTAGGTACATCCTTGTGCCAGGCCCTGTGCGGGGAGTTTTGGTCACCAAGACTTGTTCGGCTTTCTCTTTATGGAGCTTGAAAACTTGCATGACAGACACAGATGATTAAAATACAGTATAGTAAATATAATGAGTGATATATGTGCAAGGCATTAAAGAGCATAAAGTAGAAGCCCTTAGCTCGTCTAAGAGTAGGTCAAGTGTGAAAGATCTGGAAAGGTCTTCTAACTTGAGGAGGTAAACCCTGAGAGTCTACTTAAGGGTTGAGTGGGAATTACCCCAGAAGTGATGGAAAGAAAATACATGCTTGTTTTTACCTTTGAGACACAGTGTGTGTGTGCATGTGTGTGTGTGTGTGTGTGTGTGTGTGTGTGTGTGTGTGTGTGTTAAGGGTTGAGGATAAAAAAGGAATTACAAGCAGGTCCAGATTTTTGGAATGAAAATGTAAACTCTCACTGACAGAATAGTGAAAGTGAAGGAACAGTGAAAGTGATGGGATAATGGAAAGAATTAGGATGATGGGAGGAATCTTTGTTAGCCATGGGCTTTTCTTTGGTTTTAACTTCATCCTGCAGGTCAGCCTGGAAATGTATAAAGCAAGAGAATGTTTTGAAAGGTCACACCAGCAGCTATATGGAGAATGGATTTGAGGAAGACACACTTGGAGGGAAGGAAATCAGTTAATAGGCTCTTGCCCTAACCTCAGTGAGAAGCCTAATCAAATGTGGAGACACTAGTACAGATTAAAGAAATATTTTGCTGGTAAAATTTATAGTATTGGTTTCTGGTTGTGGGGGTGAGAAAGAGAAAAGAGAGAAAAGAGTCTTTTTTTTTTTGGCTTGTGTGACTAGTGAAAGTAAATGGCCAACTGAGATGATGAGTTTTGTTATGGACATGCAGAATTTAAGGTACATGACGAATGACAAGACAGACAAACCCAGAAGGGAGTTGGATATGTGAATCTGGTTTATTAGAGAGGTCTAGGTTGGAAAGAGACATCTAGGAATTATCAACACATAGTTAAAATCATGATATCTAAGGAGAAAACTGTGATATAAAAAGCAGAACAGTTGGGAAGAACCCTGGGTACACCAGTACTGAAGCATTGTGTTGGGGTAAAAAGATACCTCAAAAGAAGCCCAGAAAGAATTGTTGGAAAGACAGGAGAAGAACCAGGAGTGTGTGGTTTCCTAGAAGTCAAGGAACTAGAGCTTTAAGATGGAGGGAGTGACCATTAGTACCACATGAAGTAGAATGTAGAAAAAATGTGGTACCCAAAGCTACATATGGCATTTGAGAGTCATTAAGTCATGTAGTGATTGTGGAGTGAGTTCAGTAGAGGGGGGCTGGGAGTGGGCACCGAAGCAGAGTGAGCTGAAGTTGACAGAATAACTGTGACCACTTTTTCAGAAGTTTACCAGAAAAGACAGGAAAAGATGAGACAGATAAAAGTGGACCTAGTATTAGGGAAAGGAACCACGTGAGCATTTTCCCAGGATAACGGGAAAGAGAGATCTACCAGAAAGGTGAAGTTGAAGATATACATGAGAAGGTTTGGACATGTAGCAAGAACCTGGAGGGAGTGTGGCATATGGACAGATTGGCCTTGGAAAGGAGGAAGGTGTCTCATGTTCCAATAGTGGGAGGAAGTGTTTTTAGGATGAGTATGGGTTTTAATAATTGGGGGGGGGATCTTTAGGAAGAATACACATTATGGCTCACAGAAGAAGGAAGTAAGCAGGGGTGGGGGGGCAAGTTTGGAAAGTTGAGGGATTAATAACCGATAACTTTTTTTTATCCTTAATGTGGCCAGTTGACTAGTTGACCAGGTGTGGACAATGACAAAAAAACTAAGTGGCTGAATGGCACATGGCCCAGAGGCCTTTCTTTCAGTGAGATACAATTCACATACCATAAAACTCACCTTTAAAAAGTGGTTTTTAGGACCAGCCGAGTGGCTTGGTGGTTAAGAGCTGGCTTGGGATGCCAGAGGCTCCGGTTTGGATCCCACATATGAGGGCCAGTAACACTGCCCTCTAAAAAAAAAAAAAAGTGTTTTTTTTAGTATAATCACAGGTGTGCATCTATCACCACTATCTAATTCCAGATCATTTTAATGATCCCCGCAATAAACTCCATACCCATTTGCAGTCACTGCCTCATACCCAGCCCCTGGCAACTACTAATGTATTTTCTATCTCTATAGATTTGCCTATTCTGGGCATTTCATATAAATGGAATCATAACAATATGTGGTCTTCTTTGTTGCTGACTTCATTCACTTAGCATAATGTTTTCAAGGTTCATCCATGTTGTAGCTGAATAAAAGCCCATTAAATGGATATTCCCCATTTTGTTTATCCATTCATCAATGATGGACATGATTGGTTTCACTTTGGAGCTTTTATGAATAATGCTCCTATGAATATTCATGTATGTTTTTATGTGGACATATTTCCAGTTCTCTTGGGTATATACCTAGGAGTGGAATTGCTTAGTCATATGATGTTGATGTTTAACTTTAAGGAGCTGCCAAAGTGTTTTCCAAAGCAGCTGAACCATCTATTTTCCTATTAGCAATATAGGGTTCCAATTTCTCCATATCCAGCACAATAATATGGCTATTATTATTTCAAAAAAGAATTACCTTAGTGGGTATGAAGTGGCAGCTCAGTGTGATTTATATTTGTATTTCCTTGATGGCTAATGATATTGAACATCGTTTCATGTGCCTAATGGCTTTTATATGTCTTTTCTATAGAAATATCTATGCAAATCCTTTTCCCATTTTTTTAAAAATAGGTTATTTGTGTTTATATTGTTGAATTGTAAGAGTTCTTTATATAGTCTGGATACTAGATCCTTATCAGATATAATTTGGACATATTTTCTACAATTCTGTGTATTGTTGTCTTTTCACATTATTGATATTATCTTTAGACATACCAGTTATTCATTTGAATGTAGTCCAATTTCTCAATTTTTTCTTTGGTTGCTTATGTTTGGTATCATGTCTAAGAAACCATTGCCTAATCCAATGTCATGGAGATTTACACCTAGGTTTTCTTGTAACAGTTTTATAAGTTTGGATTACATTTAGATTTTTGAATTCATGTTAAGTTAACTTTTGTATATGGTGTGGGATAGAGGTGCAACTTCATTCTTTTGCATGTTGATATCCAATTGCCCCAGCAGCATCTGTTGAGAAGACAGATAGTACTGGGGCAATTGAGAAGACTTTCCCCCATTGAACTGTCTTGGCCCCCTTATAAAAAAAATGAACCATAAATGGCTTATTTCTGGATTCTCCATTCTGTTCCATTAATCTGTTTGTTCTTATGCCAGTACTGTAATCTCTTGATTGCTGTAGCTTTGTATTAAGTTTTGAAATTGGGAAGTGAGATCAAAGAGCTTTGATCTTTATCAAGATTATTTGGGCTATTTTGGGTTCTCTCCATATAGCTACATACATTTTAGGATCAGCTTTTTAATTAGTGTAAAAAGTCAGCTGGGAGTTTAATAGGGATTGTGTTAAATCTGCAGATCAGTTTAAGAATTGTTGCCATCTTAGTAATAATAAGTCTTCAGTTCATGAACACAGGATAATCTTCTATTTATTTAGGTTTTTAAAACTTTCTTTCAATGATATTTTGTGGTGTTCAGTGTATAAGTCTTACACTCCATTTGTTAAATTTATTCCTAAGTATTCTATTCTTTTGGTGATATTCTAAATGAAATTATTTTCTCAATTTCATTTTCAGGTTATTTTTGCCAGTATACAGAAATACAATTGATGTTTTCTATATTGATCTTGTATCCTGCAACCTTGCTGCACCCTGTTTATTAGTACTAATAATGTGTGTGTGTGTGTGTGTGTGTGTATGTATGTATTCCGTAGCAGTTTTTTACATACATGATCATGTCATCTATAGATGGAGATGGTTATACATCTTCCTTTCTAATCTGGATGCCTTTTACTTATTTATCTTGCCTAATTGCCCTGGCTAGAGTGTTTAGTACAATTTTGGTAGCAAGGATGCACATCATTCACTTATTTCTGATATTAGGAGTAAAGTTATTCTTTCACTATTAAGTACGATGTTAGCTGTGGGTTTTCATAGATGTCCTTAGTTATGTTGAGGAGATTCTTTTCTATTTGTAGTTTGTTGAATGGTTTTGTCATAAAAGGATGTTAGATTTTGTCAAATGCTTTTTTCTGTATCTATTGAGATAATTATGCTATTGTTGCCCTTTCGTCTATTAATATGGCATTGTACATTGATTGATTTGCATGTCAGTATGAACCAACCTTGCATACTGGAATAAATTGTACTTGTTAATGGTGTAAGCTCATTTTTTAAATGTTGGATTTGACTTTCCAGTATTTTGTTGAGGATTTTTATGTCTATATTCATGAGCAACATTGGTCTAAAGTTTTCTTTCCTTATGATATCTTTGCCTGGTTCTGGTGTCAGGGTAATAATATTGGCTTTACAAAAATTGAGAAGTATTCCCTTTCATTCTACCTTTTGGAAGAGTTTGTGAAGAATTGATACTAAATCATCTCCATAGAATTGATAGAATTCGCTGGTGAAAACGTCTGGTTCTAGGTTTTTCTTTGTGGGGAGGTTTTTTATTAATAATTAAATTTCTTAATTTGTTATAGATCTATTTAGATTTTTTGTTTTGTTTTGAGTTAGTTTCAGTAGATTGTATATTCCTAGGAATTGCCCCATTTCATCAAGCTTATCTAATTTGTTGGCATACAATGTTTCATAATATTTCCTTATAATTATTTTATTTTTATAGGGTTGGTAGTAATGTTCCTTTTCTCCTGCTTTTAGTAATTTAAGTCTTCTATTTTTCTTTGTCAGTGTTGTTAAAGGCTTGTCAATTTTGTTTCTCTTTTCAAAGAACCAATTGTTTTTATTGTCTCTATTGTTTTTCTATGTCACTTATTTTTGCTTTAATCTTTATTATTTTCTTTCTTCTGCTTGTCTTGGGTTTAATTTGCACTTAATTTTTCAGTTTCTCAAGGTGGAAATTAGGTTACTGACTTGAGATCTTGAGGTTTTTTTTTTTTTTCCAGTAAAGGTGTTTAAAGCTATAAATTTTCCTCTAAACATGTCTTTAGCTGTGCCACATAAATTTTGGTTACATTTTCATTTATCTCAAATTATTTTCATATTTCTCTTGTGGTTTCTTCTTTGATCTATTAGTAGGAAAGTATTTTTCAATTTCCACATATTTATGAATTTTCCAAATGCACTTCTATAATTATTTTCGGATTTCATTCCATGTCATTAAAGAATATATTTTGTATGGTTTAAATCATTTGAAATTTATTTAGGCCTGTGTTATGTCCTAATATATGGTTTATTCTGAAGAATACAGGGTCTGCCAATTAAGTTCGCGAACTCATCCTAGAAAAAGTGCTACATACTTCATTGCTGAATATCACTGCAGTTACCTTGGAAGTACTCCCCTTGGGAAGCTATACACCAAAGACAGCACTTAGTCCACATTTCAAAGCAATTTTGGAACTCTTTTTCTGGAATCACCATCAGAGCTGTCATCGTATTACCCTTGATGTCCTGAATGTCATCTAAATGTCTTCCTTTCAATATTTCCTTTATCTTCAGGTAAAGAAATAAGCCTGTGGGGGCCAGATCAGGTGAGTAGGGAGGGTGTTCCGATAAAGTTATTTGTTTACTGACTAAAAACTCTCTCGCAGACAGTGCTGTGTGAGCTGGTGCATTGTCGTGATGCAAGGGCCATGAATCGTTGGCAAAAAGTTCAGGTCATTTTTGCCTAACTTTTTCATGAAGCCTTTTCAGCACTTCCAAATAGTAAACTTGGTTAACTGTTTGTCCAGTTGGTACAAATTCATAATGAATAATCCCTCTGATATCAAAAAAGATTAGCAACATCATTTTGACTCTTGATTTGGACAGATGGAACTTTTTTGGTAGTGGGGAATTGGTTGACTCCCATTGGGCACTTTGACGCTTTGTTTCAGGGTCATATTGGTACACCCATGTTTCATCACCAGTGATAACACAATCCAAAACATTGTCTTGCTTCACCAAAAGGTCTTGGCAAACTTTGACTCTCCTTTGCATTTGTTCATTGGTGAGCTCCTTCTGGACCATTTTTGCACACACCTTTCTCGTGCCAAGATTTTCAGTTAAGATTTTCCTAACTGTTTCTTTATCGATGTTTAGTTGGTCTGCTATGCTTCTCACAGTAGGCTGATGATTTTGACGCACAATTCAATTACTTTTTGCAATGTTTTCATCAGTTCTGCTTTCCCCTGGCCACCCTGACCTCTCTTCATCAGTGACACATTCTCTCCTCTCAGAATAACATTTACTCCATTTGTACACTGCTGTTTTCTTCATGGCCTTATCCCCATAAACTTGGACTAACATGTCCCTGATTTCACTTCCACTCTTGTCAAGTTTAACAAGAAATTTAATGTTTGTTCATTGCTCTAATTCAAGCTCAGACATTCTTGTGAATGCACACAAAAACACACAACCACAATAATAAACGCCACTCAGCAAGACACAGCCATACATCGATTCGAGCACAGTTGTGAGACACTGATACATCAAGGTTATGAAATCTTACCGAACTGTTTGTACAGTGCTGCCAATGTAAATGCATGGGGGCAAGTTCGCGAACTTAATTGTCAGCCCTCGTATTCTTGTGCATTTGAAAAGAATGTGAATTCTGTTCTTGAGTGAAGGGTTTTATAGGTGTTTTCTTTGTTTAGTCAATTTATAATACTGTTTAAATCTTCTATTTCCTTGTTGATCTTCTTTTTAGTTGTTCTGTCCGTTATTGAAAGTGGGATATTGAAGTCTCGTTGTGTATTATTTTCTCCTTTCAATTCTGTCAGTTTTTGCTTCTTATATTTTGAGTCTCTATTGTTAGATGCAAATACATTATTGTTATATTCTCTTGATGAATTGACCCTTGTATTATTATAACATGTCATTCTTTGTCTTTAGTAAGAATTTTTGTCTTAATGTTTATCTGATGTTAGTATAGCCACGAGTTGTCTTTTGGTTATTGTTTACATGTATTTTTTTCTTCCTTTCAACCAATATGTGTCTTTGAATCTAAAGTGTGTTACTTGTAGACAGTATATCCTTAGATCATGTTTTTGTATCCATTCTGTCAAAGTCTTCCCTTTAATTGAGGCATTTATTCCATTTATGTTTAATATAATTACTGATAAAGTAGGATTTGCCTTGCCCATTTTGCTATTTGTTTTCTAAATGTCTGTGTCAGTTTTGTTCATCTATTCCTCCATCACTACTTCTTTGTTAAATAATTATTTTCTAATGTACCATTTTAATGTCATTATCATTTCTTTTATTTATTTATTTTTTAGCTATTTTTTTAAGTGGTTACCCTGGGGATTATTATTGGCATCTTAATTTATAACAGCCTGTTTCAGATTAATGCCAACTTCATTTCGATTGGATATGAAATCTTTGCTCCAGTATATCTCTATTCCGATCTCCCCCGTTTGTGCTATATTGTCATACAAATTGAATCTTTGTACATTGCACGCCCAACAACAAAGATGTGTACTTATTGTTTTATGCAATTGTCCGTTAAATCAGATATAAGAAAACAAGAGTTACAAACAAAACACATTTATGGTTTCTGTCATATTTACCTGTGTAGTTTCCTTTACCAATATTCTTAATTTCCTCTCGTGTATTTGAGTTATACTCTAATGTCTTTCCATTTCAGCCTGAAGGGCTCCCATTAGTATTTCAGGCAGGTTGGCTAGCAACTAATTCTTCAGTGAAGTTCAGAACTATTTTCAAGTTCACTAATTTTTCCTCTGCTCAAATCTGCTGTTGGGCCCCTCCAGTGAATATTTTCATTTAAAGTATTGTACTTTTTGGCTTTAGAAAGTCTATTTGGTCCCTTTAAAAAAAAAAGTTTGTTTGTTTTTTAATTTATTTATTGTATGACCTCATTCTCATACTCTCCTTAGTTCTTTAGGCACAATTTCCTTTAAGTTTTTGAACCTATTTAAAGTAGTATATTATCTAGAAGCTTTTGTCTAGTAAGCACAATGTGTGAGCTTCCTCAGGGAAACGGAGGCTTAGAAAAATTTTTATTTGTCCAGGATCCTATAGCTAATAATACTAAAAAAAATGCAGCAAGGTTGTAATTCCAGGACTGATCACCTTGAAGTTTGTTGTATTTCTTACCTGTCACTTATTTCTTTTACTCTCTGTGTTCAAAGAACCACTCTATTTCAGGTCCCAGAGATACAAAGGATGCGAAGATAAATGAGTAAATAAGCCTTGGATCCTGGTCTCAAGGAGCTAACACATTAGTCGGGGGAAAGAGACATGCAAATAAGTGAGACAGAGTAGTACACAGTGCAGGCCTAGAGAGCCTATACTGGGACAGTTGGGGTACCGAAGTGAAGATGAGGGGTGTGGCCTATGAAGGGGGGAAATTCACTCTGTTCTCAGGTGCTGTCAATAGGGTCTGGGTTTAACTAGGTAAATAGATGCTGGAGGGACCTAGCGATCATGTGGCCATGTGTTTTCGATGTAATACTCTTTTTTCCTCTCTGTGAGGGTCATGTCATAGCTCCTTTATTCTTTTTGGTTTGGAAGAAGGGAAGTCTGTCTTGGGCTCAATTTTTTCTGTCTTGGGGGCTTGACATAGAGCACTGCAGTTTCATTGCTGGAAGGGCTGGTGCATGAGAGAGAGAGAGAGAGAGAGAGAGGGAGACTGACTTTCAGATTTTCAGAAATAACAGAAGGACTAAGGTGGCAAAAGGCCCTACTAGATCTGCCTTTTCCATGGTAGGTTATGAGCATAGAGTAATCACAGGGTCACAAAACCAAATGTCCACAGAGCCAGGGCAGGTCACAACGAGAAAGGCTGGCAAGGTACAGAAAGCATGTGGCTCACTTGGTCAATTTTGGTTTTCCCACTTTGGGTATACACATGTGGTCACGAGGTATGTTACTTTATTCTCTCCAAATAAATAACAGGGCAAGTGCAATGCTAAATGGCAACTGACTCCTGGATGCCATGTACGGAAGACAATAGGGTGAAGTGAGGTCTGCAGTGATGGGAGGACAGGTGCCGCACCTGAGGTTGGCAGGCAGCTTGCTGACATGCAGAAATTGAGGGTTTGGTTTTTCCAAATTTCCTGATTGTTCTAGAGAAGCTGGAAAGCTAGATTTTTAAAATGAAATCACTCAAGTTTTATATGAGGGCATTTTTTTTTTTTTTTAAGGCTAGGTGGGCTATTGATTTTTAGGCCAAACAATAAATCTGTAAGCCACTCTCATCAAATCATTTTGCAGCCAGCACCCAACCATTTTTGGCCTTGGCGACCAACTTTCAAAGCATACAGAAACCCAGGATACCTTTATCCCTTAGGGAACAGAAGAGCATGTGTGCTGGAGTGCAAGGCTTTCCTCCTTTCTGGGGTCAGACGGACATGCCCTTACTCGCTCTTCTTGGCTTTTATGACGTGCTATGCTTTAGACCTCTGATGTCTCCAGAGCCCCTTCTTTGTTATTAACTTGTGACCTTGAAGCAGGAATCACTAGAATAACTGGGGAACATAAAAGAGTGTGACTCTCTGGGAATCCCACCAAGCCTGTGCTGTGCAATATAGTAGTATTGCAGCTACTAGGCTCATGTGACTATTGAACAACTGAAATGTGGCTAGTCCAAACTGAGAGGTGCTGTAAATGTAAAGTATATACAGGATTTCAAAGCCCTTGCTATGAAAAAAGAATGTAAAATATCTCAATCATTTTTTATATAACTTACATGTCGAAACAATATTTTGAATATATTGGTTTAAGTAAAATATATTATTAAAATTAATTTGCCTGTTTTTACATTTTTTTAAATATAGCTACTAGAAAATTTAAAATTGCCTGTGTAGGTCACATTATATTTTCACTGGACAGCATTGCACTGGACCCCTCCCATTTCTAGGGTAAATTGGGAAAAGTTGATTGCTCATTCTAGTTCTATGATCACGGGGACAAGCACTGTGAAGCTCATGGGAGATGATGGGGTTGTTGTGAGGGAAATAACCAGGCCTATCAATGTCAGGTATCTCTTCAGAAAGCTGCGCCTTTAAGATAGGCATATATATGCCTCCAGAGCGACCACTGAACCCTCAAAGGAAATGGCAGTCTAAGGGGACAACTATAGGGTGACTGCATCTCCACAGATCCATTTCTTGTTATTTCCTTTCATTTTGATCTCTGACCTTGGATTCTACCTCTCACTACCCTCTTAGGATCCGGCACATATTTGGACTTGAGGGAGTGGCCAGCGCCATTTGGAATAACAGCCCCTTTGTTCTGCAATCAACATAGAACTGAGCCAAACATCGTTTGTATGTGTGAGCAGGTTAATGGATGAGAGGTTCCATGTATCACCTCACGGTCAGAGCGCCAGCACTGGAGTCCCCTTTCCTGGCTGGTGTTGGAGGCCAGTTACTGGCTCCAACTGCTCTGCCTCTGGATGAGAGATTTATATCCCCTTAGACCCCCTGACAGAAGTTAGGAGTCTGTGCAGTAGAAAACCTACCCCACTCCACCCCATGGGCCAAGGGTATCTAGAGGATACCGACAGAGGCAAGGAAAACCTAGAGCCAAAGTGTGCTTTCTCACCTGGGAGTCCTTGCTGAACACAAGTGCCGAGCCCTGGGTGTGCCAGCAGGAACTTCAACCAGCAGAAGAACGAAAGCAGTAGGGATGAGGGTACAAGTATTGGATGCAAACATTAGAAATCATTTTTAAAAACACTGTGCTGCATGCTCCCACTAGCAATATAATAGAAAGTTCTCCTTCCTTCCTCTCCACCCCCCTCCCCCATCCCTCCTTGCTTTCTTTTTTCTTTCTTTGTGCTGGGGCACAAACCTGCCAACATGTCTTTGCAATCTATCAGAGCCCTGATTTACACCACTCAGAAGTTTTGCATGGCTGTCACCTCATTAAGGTATTTATATCCTGGCAGAGCCTGAACTTGAATCTACCTTGAAGGTGTAATTGTGTGTTGCTAATGTAATGGCTGAAATTGCCCATGCAAAGAGCAACATGAGAAAGGTCACTGGGAAGAATGCAAGGTCACAGAGCCACCTGAAGGGTGCTCAGGGTTGATTTGCTCATTTCCTCCAATCCCCAGGAGGAGAAATCTCATGATGGCAGGTAGGGCTTGCAGAGGGGAATGACTGCAGCATGGGCTTGTGCAGATGGGAAAGGAGAGGAGTTTATTGTGCTTTCCAAATAGCTAAAAGCCTCACTGACAATCTGAGCACACACACAGCAATAGCCCCAACCCAGATGCCCATAAATATGTATGAATCAATGGTAGAGGTGGTTGCCTCTCCCCTAAAGATGGCTTGCTTTTCCCCAGCATTAGCAAATTTATCTGCAAAACAATATAGGGAGATATGTTTATTTTCAGACATAGATACAAAGTTCAGGCTTGCTCTCTTGCATTTGATTTACTTCCCAGATTCCTTGGGGCCTGTGATGAGAGCGATGCGGCTATACTGACCACTTGTGATGCTTTTCTTCTTCTACCACATGGGGCGGGGTGGCTGATTGTGCTACGGGAGCCTCTGGACCCCTGGATTATACACATTTATGAATTCAGCTAATATTTATGAAGCACCTGCCATGAGGTGTACCAGGTGCTGGGGATACAGCAGGAAACAAGACAAGCGTAGAGCCTGTCCCCCGCCTTCTCATTGTCTAGCCAGAATATAGGCAAGTGGAAACAATATGTTAAGTGCTGTCAGGAAGGACACAGTAGGGTGCCAGAGCTACACAGACAAGAACCATCTCTTTCAGTCCAGGTGACACAGAGGTGAATTGTACATTTTTAGAACCGTAGAAAGACCTTAGAATTCCTTTCATTCAATACTTGCAACGATGAAGAAATTAATGATTCAGGGGGCTTTTCCTAGTGTACTTTGGAATGTGCAGGTGATAAGAACCTTTAGAGAAGAGAGTCTTGCCTGTAATTATGCTCATTTAACTGTGGCAGCATGATTTAGTGAAATAGCAGTTGGGGCTTTGCTAATGCTTTAGCGTTGGCTTTTCCCATACCCCACCAAGGCCTCTGTTTCCTCACCCCAGGAGCTTCTGCAGGTGGCAAAGATCCCAGCTAACCCAGGAAACAATGGCTCTCCTGGTTATTGTTTGGCCAGAATCTATCCAGAGGGGAATGTGCAAGAGAAGGGGAGAAGGTAGAGGCAAGTGTGTGGCATCTGAGAGGCTCAAGACGTTGAGGCTGCCATAAGAAAAAGAAGATTTTTTCGAACATTCCCTAAGACTGGGAAGGAAAGAAAACTCTTCAGGTTCATAGGGTGATAGGCACCGGTGCCTGTTCCCTGAAGGTATTGCAGGGTGTGGCAGGATCTCAGGAGAGAATGACTCCTTGGGTGGCCCAAGGAGACTAGACTTGGCATCCTGATCAGTCAGCCTTGGCCATGAGCCCAGGACAGAGGGGATACTCCCCTTTGTGGGATTTTATGGGCTTGTACAATGACCATATTAGCAATGGGCCATGGACCAGAGAGCCATTCCTGAATGACTCACACTATCACGGGTCCCTGAGAACTTTGCCAACCCTGAGTGAGGGAAGTACACTCCAATATGACTAAAGTTAAGTTTGCCACCAACTCAGTGGGATAGAGACTCAGGAAAGATTAAATTTTATTTCAGGAGAGAAAAATAATGTGAAATGTCTTATGTTCCATGTTGTAGAATAAGTTATACGTGCTGCATATGGGGACCTCATGTAGGACTGTGAAGAATCCCAGTGTAGAACATATCTGTCCACAGATTGATTGCCACCCAAGCAGTGGGACCAATTGGTTTTGAGAAAATGGCTGCTTCCCAAGTGGAAAACTGGTGGGCAGATGAGTGTGAACTCGCAGAAGTCACAGCTGATTTGGGGAGGACCATGTACAAGTGATAAAACTGAGTTTGAAAGAGAACTGTAGAATGTTTTAAACCTCTGGGTTGAGACAGGGTGGCTTGTACAATGTTTGGAAGTGTAGCTTTGTTTGACTATATTGGCAATATTAATGTCTCTGAAATTTCCAAGAGAATCAAAAGATCTTTTAGACTCACAGAAGGGAATTTAAGGCCCTATCTCTGATATTATTGTTAAAAACAAACCATCAAATTTTAACCTCCTTCCAGGATAGAGGGACATCAGAAACTGATATCACCAGAGTCCCTATTAAGGGAACTCTCTATTTCCCATGGGTCATTATGGGTGGAAAGCAGACATCCATGGATGATTTTAATGGCAGTCTTTCCAGCTATGGGCATGTGGGATCTTAAAATAGGAGATAGAATAGCAGGGAGAGGAAGAGGCCTGCAGCTCATCTGATGAGGCCGCTAAGGAGATGTAGGCTGGGTATGAATACATATGACAGCTACCTTGTGCTTTGCTCCTTAACAGAAGGAGTTGGCTATAGCCTCAGGCTCCAGGTTCTACAAAAGGGGCACAGAGAAGTTTAAATTAATATAAGGAACCCCTGACACACACACACACAGCCCCACACACAGAAGAAGTTTGGCCTAGATCCTGGGGCAGAGTAGTAATTTAGAAGATGTAGGGTGCATGGTTGAACACTTGATTGGGAAGACTCATTTCTTTATGCAATAAAAATATTTATTGAGCACCTATTGAATGCTAAATGCTCTTTAGGTTCTGTGGATACAACAGTACACAAAATAGGCAAACATCTCTGCCCTCATGAAGTGTGGCAGATTGTATTTTCTAAAAATGGCTCAATATTGTTAAGAAATCAATTCTCCCCAACTTGATCTGTAGGCTCAATGCAATGCAAATAAAACTCCCAGCAAGTTATTTTATGGATATTGACAAACTGATTCTGAAGTTCATATGGAAAGGCAAAAGACTCAGAATAGCCAAAACAATACTGAACAAGAACAGTCAGAAAACTGGTACTACTGATTTTAGGTACAGTAATCAAGACTGTGGTATTGATGAAAAAAAGAAATCAGTTGAATAGAGTCCAGAAATAGACCCACACAAATACAGTCAACTGATCTTGGACAAAAGAGCAAAAGCAGTTCTATGGAGAAAGAATTGTCTTTTCAACAAATGGTGTTGGAACAACAGGACATCCACAGGCAAAAAAAATTGAACCTAAAACTCATTTTACACCTTACAGAAAAATTAATTCAAAATGGATCACAGGCCTAAATATAAAATGCAAAAACTGTAAAACTTCTAGAAGTTAGCATAGGAGAAAGTCTAGGTAACCTTGAGTTTGGTGATGAGTTTTTAGATATAACACCAAAAGTACGATCCATGAAAGAAAAAAATGGGTAAATTGAACTTTGCTAAAATTTAAAACATCTGCCCTGTGAAAGATACTGTTGAGAATAACAAGACAAGCTAAAGACTAGCAAAACACCTATCTTCTAAAGGAGTTGTATCTAAAATATACAAAGAACTCTTTAAACTCAATAAGAAAACAAACAACCCAATTAAAAAGAGGGCAAAACATTTGAACAACACTTCATAAAAGAATATATATATATATATGGCAAATAAATATATGAAAAGACACTCAACATTATGTCTTTGGGGGATTACAAATTAAAACAACAATGAGCTATGAATATAAACCTATTAGAATGGCTAAAATCTAAAGAAACACTGACAACACCAAATGCTGGTGAGGATGTGGAGCAACAGGAACTCATTTATTGCTGGTGGGAAGGCAAAATGTCACAGCCACATTGGAAGACAACTTAATAGTTTCTTACAAAGCTAAACATATTTTTGCCACATGATCCAGTAATTGTGCTCTGAGGTATTTACCCAAATGATTTGAAATCTTATGTCCACATGAAAATCTGTACATGAATGTTTAAAGCAGCTTTATTCATACCTGCCCCAAACTGGAAGCACCCAAGATGTCCTCCAAAAGGTCAATGGGTAAACAAATTGTAGTACATAATGGAATATTAATTGGTGATAAAGAGAAATGAGCTATCAAGCCATGAAAAGACATGGAGGAAAGCTTAAATGCATATTGCTTAGCTAAAGAAGCCAGTCTGAACAGGCTACACATTGCATGATTTCACCTGTAAGATATTCTGGAAAACTTACTATGTTGTAAGGAAACCCCAGCTACAAGGAAGTATCATATGATGAGCTTCAGTCAACAGTGCCAGCTAATGTCCCAGATGACAGCATGAGCTACTAGATATGTGAGTATATGAACCTTTAGAGAATTTTCTTCCTCAGCTCTCAAGATACCTCAGCTTTCTAGTTTTCCAACTGAGCACCAGATATTGTGAGCAGAGGCAAACCATCCCCACTGTGCCCTGTCTGAACGGACCCACCAACTCCAAGAGCATAGTAAAGGTTTCTTCTGTACCATTAAATGGCAAGATAATTTGTAATAAATAACTGGGCCATATATCTGAATAGCAGTAGATAACTGGAACATATTTCTATTCTGGCTACCATTTCTTTGGTAGAAAATTAATTCTTACACAGTGGCTGTCAAGGAAAACTCAGAGACAAAGACATTTAAAGAAGAGGTTGACTTGCAACGAAGTGCAAGATAGTCAGAAGGACTGGTTTTCTAAATTATAACAAAACAAATGAATTGAATTCCTATTTTAGTTTCCTATGGCTGCTGCAACAAATTATCAAAAACTTAGTGGCGGGCTGGCCGAGTGGTGCGGTGGTTAAGCGCTGGCTTAGGAAGCCAGCAGCCCCGGTTCAGTCCCACATGTGAGGGCCAGTGACACTGCCCTCAAAAAAAAAAAAAAAAAGAAAAGAAAAAAAAGAAAGGAAAACTTAGTGGCTGAAAACAACACTGATTTATTATCTTGAGTTCTGGAGGTCAGAAGTCCAAATTGGGTCCATTAGGCTAAAATCAAGGAGTCAGCAGGGCTGCATTCCTTCTGGAGGCTCGAGGGGAGACTTGAGACTATTTTCTTGTCTTTCTAGCTTCTCAAAGCTCCCACATTCCTTGGCTCATGGTCCCATTCTTGCTTGAGAAAAAAGAAGAGGCTCAGCCTCTAATATCACTGTACCAGTGAGTAGAAAAGAAGCAAACAGAGCAACTTGCCAACAATCGAGAACTATAAATATTTCAGGATGAGATGAATTTAGAATTGGTCAAAAAACATTTGATTTATAGCTTCAGGGATTGAAATCCTTTATCAGCATAGTTACATTGTTAACGTACAGGTATTGAACAGCAGTTATGCTCAGGTCAGGCTGCAAATAAGAGTATTTAAAGGCAGTCACTCCCCAAGATCTACCTTTAATGGAGATTGAAAAACAATCCAAACAGTACTAAGGGGAGAAGGGGGTGGGATGTGACTTAGGAGATCCCCAGAGCACTATTTATGCCTTGGGGCTCAAAGACTGAGAAAAGAGATGAGGAACTGGCCCAAAAGAAAGCAGCCAAAATGATAAAATGCTTCAGCTTGATTCTACTGCGGAAGGGTTGAGGTTGATGACACTCCAACTGTCCATTGCCCACTCATGCATCCACCCTCTCTCGGCTATTTCCTCCTCATCCCCTCTGGACTCTTCCTGGTCAGTTTCCAGTTATACCAGACTGCAAGTCCTCTGAGGACAAGAATCCTATTTTTTTTTTTTGCAGTTTTATAACTTTATTCAGCAATCAGCAGTTAGTTCTTATCCACATTAACTGTTTGTAGATTTTTGCAAGTGGTAACAGGTATGTAGGTAACCACTGTGTAGAGCTTGTTTGGTGAATCTTTATCTTCATTACGTTTTCTGGACAACCGCACCCAGATACCATAGGGGACATTCCTATTCTTTGGGCCCAGACAGCTTTGTTGAGTCTGGAGTCAGCATGCACACCCGGAATTCCCATCTCCTTCATGGCAAATTTCCACATCTCTTGGGGCACACTTCTTGAAACCCACTCCATGGATGCACTTGGGAATGTTGATAGTGTGTTCCCTGGTCACTACCTCATTGGTGGCAGAATAGACCTTCTATTGCCATCTATTCTGTCAGGCCCAAGTTGGAAAAATGTGAATCCTATCTTATTTGTCTTTGAATCCACTGGAGCTTGTACAGAGTAAGGTGTCTACTGCATGTCTGTGGGACTATTGAGTGACTGGAAGGGGGGATGGATGTTAACGGGCCAGGCCACAGCTGGCTGAGAGGAATGAGAACACACAGGCTATTTTCACTGCTCAAAAAAGGTCTTGACATATTGAGGGAAAGGGGGAGCGTGGCTTGTATGTTTCAGTCGCCATCTGTTGGTGGCTCATCTAGTACCCACTCCTGCTCTGCCCTTTTCTAATAGTGCACAGAGTTTCCTTTCTGTGGCTGAGGTTGCCTCACCCTTGGCCAATCAGTGCAATCTCTCAGTCCTTGCCTATTGGTCTAGGGCCAGGCGATCACCCAGGCCTAAGCCAATCAGCATATGGACATACCTTGGCCACTCTGATTTTTTCAGGTTGGTCCAAATCAGAGTAAAGCTTATTAGTCTGCTCCAAGTGCTGGAGAAGAGAAGGTTCATGTGTCTCTTTTTTCTGGGTGATGTAGAGTATGAATACTGGGTTGGTATCCCTGTAACCATTTCGCTTCAGTCAGAGATGAAGCAAGTACACGGCTAAGGGCAGAACCAGAGAAATGGAACAAAAAGCCGAATCAAATGGCACTGAAGACAGCTCTACAGTGTGCTGTTCTGTACGAATCGGTACATTCCCTTCATGTTTAAGTCAGTTTGATTTGGACTTTATAAATATTCATAACACAATGAATGCTAAGTGACACGGCAGTGATACTGCCATCAGAGCTGGAAACCGAGAGGCAGTGGCACTGTGGTTAGGAATTCAGGTCTGATCCCACTGCTCCATCACCAGCACTGACACTGTTAGCTGCACCTTTGGAGCCTCAGTGTTTCTCATATGCAGAGTAAGGATAATAGCCTTGTGAGGCTTAAATGAGATAATGCGTGTTCACTGCTAAGTGTATGAGGGGAGCTCAGAAGAGGGTAGCATAATAGTACTGACATAACTATAACCTCAAAGGGTCCTGCCTGGGATTTCAAGTATCAAATGGCATGTCCTAAGTTATCATTGAACTTTCTTGTCACATTCCTCTTACTTTGAGTTCTTTGTGTGTACTTCTTAGGTCAAACCAGGTCAAATGGCTTATTATTAATAACGCTGTCCATTTTATTGTGCTTTACTCATTGTACTTTAGTGAGAAATACTAATTGTATTTCTCTGGAAAAACAGAACCAATAGGATGTATGCGTACACAGAGATATAAATGGAGATAGAGCTATCTATAGTTAGGTATCTGTATTTATTATCTGTATCAGTATCTAGCTCAAGAAATCTACCCTAAGGAATTGGCTTACACAGTGATGGAGGCTGAGAAGTCCCAGAGTCTGCATTCAGCAAGCTAGAGACCTAGGACAACTGATGGTATACACGGTTTGACACTTAAGTCCATGAACTTACCACCATGCGCTTACATTGGCAGCACTGTACAGACAGCTCGGTAAGTTTCATAGCCTTGGTATATCAGTGTCTCACAGCTGTGTCCGTGTCGATGTGTGGCGGTGTCTTGCTGAGTGGAAGTTCATTTTGTTGTGTGTTTTTGTGTGCCGTCGTGAGAATGTCTGAGCTTGAATTAAAGCAATGACAAACATTAAATTTCTTGTTAAATTTGGCAACAGTGGAAGTGAAATCAGGGACATGTTAGTTCAAGTTTATGGGGATAATGCCATGAAGAAAACAGTAGTGTACAAATGGATTAAACGTTTTTCTTAGGGGAGAGAATGTATCACTGATGAAGAGAGGTCAGGGCAGCCACTAAAAAGCAGAACTGATGAAAACATTGCAAAAATTTGTCAAATTCTGCGTCAGAATCATCAGCTGACTGTGAGAAGCATAGCAGACCAAGTAAACATTGATAGAGAAACAGTTAGGAAAATCTTAACTGAAAATCTTAGCATGAGAAAGATGTGTGCAAAAATGGTTCCAAAGGAGCTCTTGCATCACGACAGTGCACCAGCTCACACGGCACTGTCTGTGAGGGAGTTTTTAGCTAGTAAACAAATAACTGTATTGGAACACCCTCCCTATTCATCTGATCTGGCCCCCAATGACCTCTTTCTTTACCTGAAGATAAAGGAAATATTGAAAGGAAAACATTTTGATGACATTCAGGACATCAAGGGTAATATGATGACAGCTCTGATGGCCATTCCAGAAAAAGAGTTCCAAAATTGCTTTGAAGTGTGGAGTAGGTGCTGGTGTAGGTACATAGCTTCCCAAGGGGATTACTTTGAAGGTGACAATTCAATGATATTTGGCAATAAGGCATATAGCACTTGTTCTAGTATGAGTTCGCGAACTTAATTGTCAGACCTCATAAGTTCCAGTTCAAATCTGAAGACTTGACAACCAGGAGAGCTGATGGTATAAGTTCCAGTCTGAGGGCAGGAGAAAACTGATGTCCCAACTCAAGCTATAGGGAAGGTGAAGTTCCCTCATATTCAGTCTTTTTGTTCTATTCAGCTCTTCAACTGATTGGATGAGGCCCACCCACATTAGGGAGAACAATTTGCTTTACTCAGTGTATCATTTCAAATGTTAATCTCATCCAGAAACATTCTCACAGATACACCCAGAATAATGTTCCACCAAATATCTGGGTTACCAGTGGCACAGTCAAAGAGATACAAATAACTGTCACACTCATTAATCCGAAAATGTTTATTTAGTGCCTCCTGTGTGCCAGGTATTATTCTAAGCACTGGGGATATGGGAGTGGAAAGAAGAAAGAGCAAAGGCAAGAGCGAGAATGAGAGTGAGAAATCCCTACTCTCAAGAAGGTGTTTTTTTGTGAAAGTTTCTTCATAGATTAGCAAGTTTATTTTTCTGTATTGTCTCATTTAAACCTCATCATAATCTTGTGAGATTGTTTTGACAAGTATTCTATCTTCACCATGCAAAGGAGGAGACAGAGTCACAGAGAGATTAATTTGTTGACTTGGTCAAGGTCACAGAATTCTTAAGCAGTAGAAACAAGACTAGAATTGAAATACCTTGAATCAAATGTAATACTATGTTCACTACACTGGATTTTTTTTATATGTGTGTTTACCTGCAGAGAGCTACAAAGTTGAAATGAGTCAATTTGAAGAATTAGCTATCTCTATTCTGCAATGTGTTTAGGGACAGACAATACAATATGAGTTGTCAGATCATCTCTAATTACTATTATTACTCATTTGACATCACAGTCTAACAGGCTTTCATGCCTTTATCCAATGGGCAACTGCATTTGAGAAATGTAGGCATCCGTTGACCACTTAATTCTCAACCTAAGATGCGATCTTGTTTCATTCTAATAGCTCTCAAAATGTTGACATGCACGGGAGCACACAACTGCACTCTTTCTTGTTTTTCCCTCCTTCTAAAACCACAAGAAATGATTTAAGGAAGTTTTAATGAAATGTATCTGTCACTTACTAAGATGGATGGCTGGAGTGCAGCTTTCCATTACTGGAAATGGCAGAATCAAATTAGGAAATAACAGTCCTCAGCATCTTCTCCAACTGGCTTTTGCATAATGTGTCGGGAAAAATGCCACAGCGGCAGAAAACTGCTATTGTGAGGAACAGGGTTCTTTCCTCAAAGGGAGTGTGTTTACCAGCGAGGTTCCTCCTTCACGTTGGCAAGTGAGATGGCTGGGCTTGGGAGGGAAGTGCCCTTGCCCAGGACACATTTTGATGTCTGGAGGTTGGAGGCTCTGTTTCACAATCAAAGAGGCTTGAGAAGCTTTTATATTCTACATTTCCCTGTCAGGAGCCCTGGCTTTTGATTTGCTTTTCTAAGCATCAAATTTCTCATTTCTTATTGGGCCTCACAGCATCCAGTCAACAAATACTAGATGTCTACCATATGGCCAGCACTCTTTTGACACTGGGGTTACCAGCAAGGACAAAACAATGTGCTTGCTTCATGTTGTTACTACACTAATGGGGACACAGTAAATAAAGTTTAGAAAGTGTTTCATGCCAGCATGGTAATAACGCAAAGCCACAAAGTTTAGAGCAGGTCGTGGAGGGGTTTATGTAAAATCTCTTTCTGAACTTTCTGAATAAAATCTCTTTCACAAGTCACAAAACCCAGGCCCTCATTTCAGGATAACCGATATATTTTTATGTCTCCAGGGGGAAGCTATGCAGTTAGCATTTGTTGTTGTTGTTGTTGTTGTTAAAAGGAGTTTTTGAGGTCATTTAATTCATGTTTCATCTAAACACACGAGTCTGTTTTTCAATAACCCCAAAATTGATAATGGACTAATCTTTTCCTAAGTGCATCTACACTCAAGTTTCAGTTCCCCAGGAAGAAGTCAAATCAACTCAAGATGTCTGATAATCCATATAGTCTTTCAGCAAACATTTAGTGATCCTCTGCTCTATGCCAGGCATCATGGGAGGCCCTGGGGGAGAGACAAGTGAGCCGCTGCAGAACCTCAGCAGCACACCACTCATTTCCATAGTGTGTTATCACTACGGAGAGCTTACATGCACAGGATTTTATCTTCTCAACCAACCTGCAGAGTAGACAGGACAAGCGTAATCAAGATGAAGTTTATGGTTGTCATGAGTGCTTTTCTCTTAAGTATTCCTGGCTTTCTGCTTTCTGAACAGAACCCTTTCAAGCAGTTGTGCCGGTGGGACATTCCCGGGCTAATGAAATGTGTCATCTATGAACAGAGGCTCTAAGAGGACTTTCCCTTCCCACTTCTGTGGTCATTGTGGGTGTTTATGTGCCCATCCCTGGCTCCCTGAGTAACCACAGTCAGCAAAGATCCCTCCTGCCCCTCCTGAGATGTGTAGTGTGAGAAACTAAATGTTTGCCATATTAAGGTATTGAATTTTGTGGTGTTGTAACTACCTCATAACCTGGCCCCAACGAATGCAAGTTTCCATCTGATTACCTTTCCTCACTGGAAGCTGACTTGTGAGGGAATTTGACATTTTAGAGGGAGTCCATCTATTGTTAGAAAGTTGTAAGTGTTGGAAAGTTCTTTCTTCAAAATTGAAATACGATCAGCTTTCCCATCATTCCGTCTTACTCCACTCCTCAAACTTCCTTCTGAAATACCAAGGGAGAAACTACCTCCTTCTACATGAGTGCTCTTCATGTGATGTGACAGCTGTCATGTCTTTCCTCAGATCTCTTCCTCCAGGAGAAACATGACAGTCCCCTCAGACTGGTTCTTATGATGACAAGGTTCCCAGATGCCTCATTATTCTTGTTTCCAGTCTCTAGGTACATGCCAAGTTACCAGTTATCTTTTTAAGT
The DNA here is from genome assembly GCA_033961575.1 of Aselliscus stoliczkanus. NCBI lineage: Eukaryota > Metazoa > Chordata > Mammalia > Chiroptera > Hipposideridae > Aselliscus > Aselliscus stoliczkanus. The sequence continues at coordinate 48,306,702 of CM066730.1, read as the reverse complement.
GGGGAAATGATCATTTCAGATGTTTTACGACCCTATCTACTATAATGAAACCTCTATTTTTTTATGCTTGGTACTAAAGTTTAAAAAATTATTAAAAGATTTTATAATCTTTTAAGACAAACTCAGTCATATGCTTCCTGCTCAAAACCCTTCAAAAGCTCCCCATTGTATTTAAGATACAGTGTTGAAAAGACCCTAAGTGATCCTAAAACAGCCTACTTTTTTTTTCAATCTTTCCCAAGCTTCCCTCCCTGTATTAGTCATTTTCCTGTTTGTCCACTGGTCCATTCCATCCCTTTCCTCTGATCTGTATTGCAGTGGGACTGAAAGAATGCATTCCAGGGTTCCCATAATGGCTGGATTACACCTACATTTGGCCCACTGAAGACCCTGGTGGGAGATGAAGGGTGGGAGGCTATTTGTACTTCCCCACCACTCTGTCTCAGGTGGTATCTCCAGAAGTGGTTCCATTTCCTCTGTCTCCTTGGGGTTCCAGTTCTGGGCTATAGTCACCCCACTCCTCTTGCTTCCTGCTGTCACTGAGTTGCTTGTTCATCCTTTGTTTGTCTTCCCAACTCTTCCATTACAGTTATAAAAAATTCCCTCTATCAAATTTCCTCTATTTGAAATACCTTGAGAGATTTTGGTTGCATAACTTACATCTTTCTAATATTCTCTTCTCAACCACAGTGAACATTTTTCTGTCCTTGGAATAAGCCACGTTCTCTGGTGCATGTCTGAAACGGTTTTCTCTCTTCCTCCTAAACAGGACCCTTATTCATTCTTCAGTTTTCAGTGTAGGTGTTTTCCCTCTGGGTTCCCTCAGATCTCCATGCTCATTTTTATCAGTACATTCATTTACTGTTGACTTCACCATTTCCCCTTAGAATTATGAGCTCATGGAAGCAAAGGCCACGTCTGCCTTATTCTTGTACAGTAATCTTTTAAGACAAATTCAATCATATACTTCCTGCTTAAAACCCTCAAAAGCTCCCCATTATGTATTTTGAAAGTGAAATGACTGCCTTAGTAACTGTCAGTAATGTCTGGAACTTTGAAGGTGATGAGGAATGTTTGGGCGAGGACTTGTATTGTGGCTTTAGTATGTGCAGAGATGTGTGACTTTGATTTATATTTTAAATATTTGAGAAGCAAGAAATTCCCTGAGGGTTTTTTTTTAACCACAAAATGGGTAACCTTGGCTAAGGCATTGTTGTTGTTGCCATTGGTTGTACTAGATGACTGTACCATTGGCAACAGTCCAAGAATCTGTAAAATATGTGCAGATGGAGCTGATAGGCCAGGACATCCTCTAGTGCTAAGATGACCACTGGATGCTTGACCAGGTGTGCTGACCTTGGCCCCACCCATGATCATGGGCATCCTCGTTAGGGAATGGAAAACAGTAGGTTCTATCACATATGGTAGTGCCATTACCATACATAATGTTTACAGACTCTCTTTACTGGTCACTCAGTTGATCCCAAGGGCATGTCCAGGTGGCCAGTGGGTCTGGGAGAGGGATGGCTACTTCTGGTTCCATTGTATCTAGCAAGGGAGAGAGGACAGGGGAAGCCATCCCCTAGGCAGGCTATGCCAGAGGGCACAGGTTTGGCTCTAACCTGCAAATATTGTTTCTGTTTCAATAAGGAGGCCTCTGGGTCCAGGCTGAGCCTGTGGGGTGCTGCCTTCATGACCCAATGAACAATGCACAGTGGGTAAAGAGTGGTCTGATAAAGTTGGGTAAGAGGTGGGCTCAGGGACTCTGAGAACCTCTATCCATCTCCAGAGGAGCCCAATATGTGGCCAGCAGTTGCTGCTGTAATGGTGTGTAGTACGAAGCTGAAGAGCTTGCACTAGAAGTCCATGAGCCATTTATGGCCATTTCAGGTGGTCCAGAGACTTCAGGAGGCATGACAGGAGGTTGCTAATGCCTCTATAATAGAGGAGTCTCTAGGGATCACTATTAGGATTGCTTGTTGCAATGAATTTGGATGGATTTTAGAGACTTTTGTTGTGGGGTGGGGGAGCCATTCAAGGTGGGCTGATTTGCAAGTAACAACATAAATAGGCTTGTGAAAAATTTGTAAGTGAGGAATATGTTGCATCCGAATCCAAACAGATCCAGTAAGTGTTTGGCCTGCCTTAAAGGCCCAGGTGCTGATAAGGTGAGGTGGTGATTTCTTGATCAAATAGTGCCCAGAAATGTTATTGAAGTGGTAGAGCCTTGAATCTTATGGGGAACAATGGCTCAGCCCTAACTGGAAACACTGAATGACAAATATTTATACATTCTGGTTGACTATATCCTTTGAATCTCCTCAGAGGAGGGTGTCATCAGTGTGATGTCATACTTGTGTTCCTGGAGAAGTTGAATGCAGTTAAGATCTTGCCTGTAAAGACTGAGTCTGATGGTAGGGCTATTGAAATAGCCCATGGGAGGCAAATATCGTGTTCATTCAGAGGTGAGAGAGGGCAAAGTTCAACTGAGATGCTGTCAAAATAGGCACTAAGAAAAACATATTAGCCAAATCTATAACATCACTTGCGGATTGGAGGGAATCAGTAATGAGGCTCTCATGGCATAAGGTTTAGTAAACCACTGTTAGGTATCACTTATTTTACGCAGGTTTAAACACTGGCCAAATTGGGTGATTAAATAAGGAGACAGTAGAAGCAATGGCTTCAGTGAGTCTTGTATGATGGCTCTTAATTCCCACAGGTTCTTGTTTCAGAATAGGTTGGGCTATGTTAGTTATTGGGTTGTCAGAAAAGTCGTGACGCATTTTTGCAACAGATAGCGCTAGTTCATTTTTTGGAAGTACTAGAGTCATTCGCATATATGTTATTGCTAAGTCATTTGACAGCTGACAGTTCCAGCTTCATTCTAAATAAAAATTGAGCGATTTGGTTGAGTTTTGGAGATTTTACAACCAGTTGAAGATGGAAGACCAAACCATGCATTTTCACCATATTTTACTGTTTTAATTCCATAAAGGGAAGAACACGCATCAAGCTTGTGAAAAGTTGCGTAAAGTTTACGGTGGCAATGCTCTATAAGAACGTCAGTGCCAACGATGGTTCACGAAATTCCGTGCTCGTGATTTTGATCTCAGTGACGCTCCTCTGTCAGAGAGGCCCACCAACGTTGATGACGACAAAATAAAGGCATTGATTGAGTCAAACCCACATTACATGACACGAGAGATTGCAAAAACATTGAACATCCATCATTCAAGCATTCACGACTACCTGAAGAAGCTGGGATATGTAAGCAAACTTGATATTTGGGTTCCTAATGAACTCAAAGTTCATTTGATGGAGCGTATAAACATCTGCTATATGCTCATTAAACATGAGGAAAACAATCCTGTTTTGCAGTGACTGATAACTGATGATGAGAAGTGGATTGTTTACAACAATATGGTGCACAAACGGTATTGGTCCCGACATACTGATTTGCCTCAAACGACATCAAAAGCAGACATTCATCAGAAGAAGTTACGCTCTCAGTGTGGTGGGATTTTAAAGGTGTCATGTTTTTCGAGCTCCTACCAAGGAACCAAACAATCAATTTGAATGTGTACTGTCAGCAATTGGACAGTTTGAATGAATCCATCATCCAGAAATGTCCAGAGGTTGTTAATTGTAAAGAAGTTGTGTTCCATCACGACAATGCCAGACCACACAAGTTTGATCACCCGTCAAAAATTATTGGAACTGGGATGGGATGTGTTGCCACACCCACCATACTCACCTGACCTTGTGCCGTCAGACTTCCACTTGTTTCGCTCTCTTCAAAACTCCTTGCATGGTATAACATTCAATTCAGATGAGGCTGTAAATCAGCACCTTGTTCAGTTTTTTGCCGATAAAGCCAGGTCCTTCTATGAAAGAGGAATTATGAAGCTCACTGAAAGATAGCAAAATGTTATTGAACAAAATGGGCAATATATCATTGATTGATCTTTGTTCTTTATATAAATAAATGACCTTTGAAAAACACAGAAAAAAATACATCATGACTTTTCTGACAACCCAAGAGTATGTGATACACTGAGGTATAAGTTCCACAGGGCACTTGGCTCATCAGGCATCTGTGAGGGTGAAAGTGCTTCTGCTATTGTTGCTTCTTTGCATCTGTCACAAAAAAAGACCTGATCCTCAGTGTTATAGAGAGGAACTCCCTGATGCCCTAAGGCACAGACCCTAATGAAAATGGACCAGAATGTTTCACCCCAGTTTCCCCAAAGGGACCAAGGGAACTATAAATGTATTGGAAAATTGAAAAATACTGAAAAAATTGAAAGACTGGGTGCCACCAACTATCAGGATGCCAAATGCCCATTCCAACTCCATCATGGCTGCAAAACAGGCTGTGGGATGAGGTTATGTGAGGGGTGGAATTCCTGATCCTGACGACATTGATGGGGATTCCCTGGGTGGAGAAGCTTAAAGGCAGTAAAGGGCAAGACTGGACCCGAAGTGTTCCTCATAACTACTCAAAAAACTTCCAAGTGGAGGAAACAAAAACTGAAACAAAGGTCTATGATTTGACCTAATTGGAAATCCAAAATTGACTAAAAGAATTTATCCAATGGGAAGATGAAAAGGGAACAAACTGGTTTTTGCACCTCTAGTACACTAGTTCAGAATTAATTTTAACATCTGTTACGATGTGCCAATTCGCAGGCTTATCTCAAGATCCCCAAATTAATCATTTATTAAGAAACCCACTTAAATCTACTTTTATTATTATTATTTTTAGTTACAGATGTACAAAACAATGCAATAGTGATCTTTTTCACCCCTTACAAAGTAACTCCCCCTCCCCTTTCTCTCCCCCCGCCCCCCGATATCATACATATCTGTTACAATTCCATTGACTACATCCCCATACTATACTCCACATCCCATGACTTCATATGTGTTAAATTATAGTCAACATCTAATATTATTCAGCGGCAGCTTCAGATATGCAGTGGTCAGGCCTCTACACTGTCCATGAAGTTGTCTATTGAAATGACCCATAATCTGCAACTGTGCAGCATTCTAGAGCTATCTCCCTGTCTTTATTATCCACTGAGTATTCATGGCATGGAAAATAGCCCATCCCACTGCCACCATCGTAAATGCTCATGCCTACTGTGGAGGAAGGGGAACAGCTGCTAGGGAAAATTGACATGGTGCGATAGGCTTGTTATTATTTTGTTGAATATCCCAATGGACCAGAGGCCCTTACTAGCCCCAAGCAGGGGTTTTTGATGCTGATACGAGGCAATTCTTTTTAAAATTACCTCCAAATTATGAGCATCCTTACCACCCCACATTAGTCAGGCTGCCACTATTAAGAAAGTATTAGATAGCCTAGAGTTATTTGTTGCCCATGAAGAACAAGGTGTTGGGTTGTCGGAAAAGTCATGACGTATTTTTTCTGTTTTTTGTTGCAAAAATGCATCATGACTTTTCTGATAACCCAATAGCTGTCTTCCTCACATGAGTGACCATCTGATGGCACAGGTGGTCCTTGATTGTCCTGTCAGAGAGAGGTCAACACCTGGATGGTACACACAAACAAATCACAGGGCACCAGTCCTTTGCTGAGCTGAGTCTTTCAGTTTCAGCTGATGGTGAAATCGAGACACATGATTTAATCTGAGACACATAGATTGATCTGGGCCATGGCAGACTACCCAGGGCAACTTTAAAGAGGGCACCAATCCCATTTAGGGACTCCTATTCCTAATGCCAATTATCAAAGCTGATTTAGGTCAGTTAAATCTATAACAGAGTCTCTGTAGGACTCGGCCTGTTAGTACAAACTAGCACAGCTCAGACGGCAAGCTCGCTAGCAGGCAGCAGCACAGCTCAAGGGACACACTGGCCAAAAAGGCAGCTCCAAGTGCATGTTGCGCAGCAGGCAGCAGAAGTGGTGAGCAAGCCAAAAACAAGAGCAGGAAGACCCACAGGTGTGGTAGGCATCACTTAGACTGCCCTGCTCACAGTGCCTGTTGTCTGTGGTTGCCCATGGAGGGTGGGATCAGTCTCTCCCCCAAACTGGCTAGGATGCCAAGAGTGATGACGCTACGCAAGCACCAAGAGGGTCTGAAAAAATCCATTACTCAGGAGGCTTTCTGGAAAGAGCAGACCCTAGCTGGTCTGAAATGACTTGAATGAAACAAGGGGATTGTGGCTTTGGTTTTTATGGTGGTTACGAGGTGGGAGCAGATTGAGTGCTCCTGTGCCCAGCCAGGACTTGGTGGTTTGAACATCTCTGTTGACCCCCAGAGAGAGAGCACCAGGGCTTTCTTCTCACCTTCCCCAAATGTGGGATCACAGGGAAAGAGAGAGGGGTGGGGGCCTGTCATATGAAAAATGGAGTCAGACTGTTTATTACACTGACACAAAATGTTTTACAAAGTTCTAAGTTTGGCTTGACAAAGTTAGATCATTAACAAGTATCATCAGGTGTTTTCCATGAAGTGACAGTCTCACTGTGTTTGCTTTTGACAAAGTGTCTGTGAAATACACAAGTCTGAGTACTCATAGTTTGTTAATCCTTTCAAGTACAATGGTGCTCTATGGAAAAAGTATCTAGTACAGTTTGCGCCTCAATCGCACAGCGCTTTTCCTCACGACAGCTCCTGTGTTTGGATATGTGGCACACGTGTGTTATGCTTACTTCCCTTCCCCTCACACGGCGTATTAAAAAGATGTTTACTCAGGCATCAGGATTTAATCAAAGTAATCCTGTTTACTGCTTCCTCAAGGAAACATGTAGAGAAAGTGGCATTTTCTTTTGCCATGAGTGCGTGGCTAGGGTAGGAACCCTATCACTCCTGGTACAGTTCCATGGCACAGCCTTTATTCATGCGAAGGCACCAGCAGTTTGGCCCAATGTTGCCTTTGAACCACTAGTGAAAATGTCAACTTAGTGAAAATGGCACGTAATGTTTTAGTAGTAGTATTGAAATAATTTTGACCTCACAGCCCCCCTGAAAGTATCTCAGGGACCACCCTGCCCCCTTTCAGGTGTTTGTATTCTGTACTTTGAAAACTGCCGGACAAGGTCAAAATCAAGTGGCAGGGAAGTGCACTTTGCTCTCCCTGAGGCCATAGTGCAAGGATGCTACTGCAGGAGGTAAAGAGTTAGGACCAGTCTCATTCAACCTCCCAGCATGGGTGTCTTATCAATCTTAGCTTGTCTAACCAAACTCACCCAGTTTGCATTATGTTCCAGGCTCTATTTGGGGGAATCAAGAATAAACAATGAATAAATTATGCCTCCTGATGTGTTCCCAATCAGTGGAACCTGCAATAAATGATTATAAAGCACTTATCGATAGGTCCTATGAGAGAAGTACCACATACTATGTGCCAAGGGTGCACGGTAACTGAGTTTCCACAGTGGCTTCAGAAAAGACTTAACTAAGGATGTGGTGTTTAAGCCAGTCTTAAAGGAGAGTGGGAGTGGTTCAGGTGGGGAAAGAAAGACAGGCACTTGCAGCTGAGGGAAGGACATGTGTAATGACATAAAGGCCACAAAAAGTGAAACCTGTTGACATTTCTTTAAAACTGGCTCCAACTCTGGGCTTCTGTGAGTGTCTCAGTGACCCACTAACCACCGCAGACCACAACCTGAGGCTTATTGTCATCTCTGCCTTCTCTTCTTTAGCCATTCATCCATTCATTCCTTTAGTCTATCATTAAATTTATATCAAGCCCCTATTAGACATTTTTAGAGAGTTGTCTCTTACTCAGGGTTGGGGGGCTTAAAAATCTGAAGTGGAGAAGGTAGAAAATTACATGGAGTCACAGTTATCTCTGAACATTCCTTAAATCACCCATAAAGTCCAATATATATTATATGGTTTTATGAAGACACAGTGACTTGATTTGGGGATCCATGTTGCATGTAAGAAAGACTCCTTAAACACTAGCCCTGCTGTGAAATGTTCACACTGTGAAATGCATGTGGGACCTGAGACCAAGTGAAGAAATCAGATTCACAGGTTCATGCTGACTCTCTGAGAGGAGTGCAGGCATTTTAGATTGTTTAATCTGTATAGAGAAATTGCAGGTACAATGAGACTCCCTTCTGTTTTGTCCCTGGTCATATTGTCATCACTTTCTGCCAACTCTGTCACCACCCTGCTCTGGCTCCTGGATGCCATTAGGGTCCTGGATAGCTGGCCACCTGTTCTGGTCTTTACATGCTTCCCTCCATTCTTGGCACTAGTCAGTTGAAGCTCCTAAAAGCTCCTTGATTTAAAGCCTTTCATATGGTCCTCCAATGAAAGTGGACACTCAGCGTAGACCACTTTGTACTAAGTAATTTTTACCCCCCTGATTTCTTTCCCCAACCAGAATGTTAGGTTTCTGAGGGCAAAAATCACCTCTTCTCCCCTCTGTATCTTTAGACTCTCCCTATAGTGGGGCACCCATGAATTCTGGTCTGTTTTGATGATGGTGAAGATGACCTTAAAATATACATTTTGCTAACTGCATGCAAATTGATGTTCCGTTGGGTTTCTTTTTCCCTCCTGTGTCCACACAGCTCCTCCTTCCCTTTGCTTTAAGATAATTAATTACCTGACAATGATTACTCATTTCGTGAACCCTCCTTCTAAGAGACCTAAAGCTGTCAGTCACTTGTCTTTTGCAGATCGGTTTTTCAAACCTGATTCTCTTTAAGTCTCTAAACCAAGGGCAACCAGCTCATAAGCATTTCCCAGGTTGTTTTCCCCACCTGGGAACAGTCACTCCCTGCTGAGTGCATTCTTCCTCCTGCCTGGAGGGACGGTGGAATGGAATGTCATTTACATCAGCTTTTCCACATGCCCATCCAGGTGTGTGAAACAGCAGGGGATCTCCATCTATGCAACACTTCACAGAGTGCAAATGAAATAAATGTTCCTTATTTGTGCCCAACCTCTTTCTAAGAAGAATTCAGGGTAGTTTACAAAGAAAAAGAAACCATAAAAAAATTAAAAAGTGGCAAGGAGAAAAAAATTTCAACCTTGTAAGGTGATAAAAGGTTAGCGAAAAAAATGCACACCTTGCAAACCTATACACTTGTAACACGGGTCATGTATTTGCTCCTGGATTTCTTGCAAGGCCCTGCAGTTGGAATGATCATAGTGATAGTGCCCTGGGCTTAAAACAATGCAGTCCATTGAAAGAAGCAAAATTCCTATTATTGATACCAGAGAGACATTTCTCCCAAGGATTTTCATACAGAATCCCTATAGTATACAATGTCCTCAACCATCCTTACCATAGAATGTTGGCTAAACCATCAGTAGTAGGTTTCTTTGGGCTGTTTCTTCTAATGTCCCCAAATAGAGCCTTAGAGAGGGAATAGGATGCCTTGGAGAAAAGAGGCTTCCTCTGAGCCTGGTGGGATGGGGGTAGTCCTGAGCTAGGCTGGACAGGGCAGGGCAGGGCAATAGGTTCCAGGAGGGTGGGATCCCAGGGATAGCTGGGCTGGCGGGGCAGGGCTGAGCAGGACAACGGGCTGGAGCGGAGTGTAACTGGGCAAGGCAGAGCTGGGCAGGACGAGACAGTACTGGGCAGAACGAAGCATGTCTGTGATGTGCTGGGCAGGTCTGGGCATGGATGCCTGGACGGGGCAGAAGTCATCAGAACTGAGGAGGGCTCAGCAGGACTGTGCAGCTCAGGGCAGAGCTGGGCAGGGCTCTTAGGGCTGGGTGGAGCAGGGCTGGGCAGGACTGGACAGACTGGACAGGGAGAAAGCATAGCAGGACAGGATTTTGGACTCTGGAAGGAGCCGATGAAAAAGGAGAGTGTCCTCTGCTCCCAGCAGTCCCTAGAAACCGCAATGCCCAAACTCATCCTCCCAGGCTATCAGGAGGCTGTCTGCCCTGGTCCCATTGTGCTGATTCCATTCTAATGTGGTCTTTGCCTCAAAGGCCCTTCTTCCCTGGAAAACTCCTTGTCCTTCAAGACCCAATGCAAATGGCACTTCCTCTGTGCCACTTCCTCTGTGCTACTTTCCTGCTGCCTTAGTTCTGCAATCTGACACCACCTGTATCTCCCTTGGAGCACCAATAATTTGTAGCTGTGTCATTCCTAGTGTTGGGTGGAATCCAATCCTTTCTCTCCTGCTCATTCATCATGCGTGAGAGTGATTTTACTTGAATGGTCTCTAATTTGTCGCACCTAATGTTACTATAGTAACAAACTATTTGTAATATACAATTAACATGTCAGGACATGTTAATGTCTGAGAGCAGCTTCCATAGGCTAAGGTTTGACTGTAGGATTAGGGAATAAAGATAGAAGGGTCATTAAGATGTCTTATGAGAAAACTGAGGCCCAGAGAGGATAATTGACTCACCAGAAGTCACCCAGAGAATTTGGGGAAGAACCTAGGCAAACTTATTCTGACTCTTGGTCTGATATTTTCCCTGCAGGACTTTTAAAAAACATGTGACTTTATATAGCTCCAGGCACTCCGGGTTAATGGCTTTGAAACCTAAGGTTCTGTAAATGTGGGTCAGTAACTCCCAGAATTTGGGGATTTCTAAAAACTTCTCTGGGATGTCACTGCCCAACCTAAATTCATAACCCTTTCCCCTTAATCCAGTGGTGTCCCCAGGGGCTTCTTCTCCTCTTAATGGCTTTGCTAGGTTACCATAGGAGCCCATGAGGTTGAAGAGAGAATCACAAATACATCCGGGTCAGCCTGGTGGAAAGAGGATGGATACTAGAGTCAGACAGACCAGGGTTTAGATTCAGGCTTGTAACTTGAGTGAATATTTGCCATCCCTGAGCCTCAGTTTTCTGACCTGTAAACTGGAGTCTTTACCTCATAGGGCTGTCATGAGGAATACCAGAGATAATGAATGCAAAATGCCTAGCACAAAGTAGGTGCTCAATAGACAGGGTTTCTGCCTTTCCCCTGAAAAGAGCCCTCAGATATCACTTCGTGGAGCCTGTTCCTGCTGGAGAGGGAGTTCAGAACAGCAGCTACAATACTTAAGAATACAATACGATACTCAAAGCTTTGCTGTCCCTTACAGCTTTGTCAACTTGCATAGGCGAGTCTCAGTTTCCTCACTGCCCCTCCTTTATAGAACCACTGTGAAGATTAAATGAAATAGTGCATACAAATGATTTAGCAGTGTAGTGCTTAGTACCAATCAATGCCAGCCACTACTGGCAGCATTTTTACCTCATTAAAACACTTGAGACTGGTGACAGTGAGAATCTACCAGCGAGAGACCAGCAACTGCTCCTTGGATCAGCTCTCCCTCCAGGCCTGGCAGAGCCACACACACCCCTCCTATCTCTGAGCTTGATTCTCTAGCAGTTATGAAAATGAAGGTGGGGTTCCTTTCTGCCCCTCCCCCCAAAGATGCTACAACCCTGTGTCTCCCCACCTTCCCTCGCCAGTTTCGAGGCCCGTCATTAGTGCGACAGGCTTGTCCAGCCAGGACCTGCCTAATCCACGGTTTGAGTTTGAAGTTTTACCCAGATGAACATGTAAAGAGCACCAGGCACAGTAGACTGTCCTGAGAAGATCAGGAGCTGGGGGAGCTGGAGAAACAGCTGCTGCTTCCATCTGTGTGCTCCCCTCCCTCCCCTCTTCTCAGTCTTGGCTCCCCCAGCAGGTTCCATGAAGGTATGCACCTGGCTGACTTATGGCAGCTCAGTGCTGTGGCTGCAACTCTCATCGGGTCATGATCCCCTCTTGCTGAAACAGGGGTGAAGGGCAGGACCACATCCGTGATATAATTAGGGAGCCACTGGCAGGCCTGGATGGACAGGACAGGAGGGGCCCCTCCAGGAGCAGCCTTTTTGGCTGATTTCTGAGAAGGTCAGGGCACCAACACTGCACTTTGTCTCCTCAAGGTGCTGTGCCTGGCTGGCTCCTTGGGAGTTTGGGGTGACTCTGAAGAATGATGAGGTCCCACAACATAAACCTTGAAAGAGGCCATCTCCAGGGACCTATGAAACACAATGAACTGAAACCACTGCTGTGGAAACCATTTTCGTACGGTGTGTATCATGGTGAGTTCTACAGTATGTCTGAGAGGTAGGCAGGGCACATGTTCATCCCCGTACGGATCGGGGAACCAAGGCCTGGACAAGATGAGTGAAGGGTCTGATTTGCTAAGTGAATCGGGCAGGGCCAAGACTAGAACTAGAATTTAGGTCTCCATTGCTCTTCCTAAGAGAGCCGGCTGCCCCAGACAGCTCCATCAGAGGCTTCCCTGCTCCTGGGGCAGATCCTCAGAGAGGCCCTAAAAATCAGCTGGGCCAGGATGTTAGCACCCATCATATGAGTGCTGGGCAGGCTGATACGGGGACAAAAAGAGCTCTGATTCCCCACTCAGCCAGGCAGCCTGGGTGGCCATTTACTCCACAGATCCTTTTTTGGTCCTCTGAAGAATGGATATGTAAAAAGCTATTCCCCAGATATCCTGCATTTTTTGTGAGAATAAAATGAAATGAGACGAGTGTGAAAGTCTTTTGTAAATTATAAACAATCATAAAAATGAATAGCATAATTAATATAGAGTCAAAGAACCAGGTTGAGACACTTATAGGGAAAAACAGCAAGGTAAGAAGAAAGGAGAGTTTGAAAATAAGGCTGGTTTTCTTTCTTTGTCTCCTTCCATCTTTTACCCAAAGGCTATCTACTCTTTCTTTGTGGAAGGTGCTGACACATTTTATTTGATCCAGAAACCCGAAGACTAGATTTAAGATGAAAATGATTTCATGAAGCAAAACCACAATATACGAATATATTCCTAATTTCCTTGAACTTTAGATTTTAAGTATGTTATTATATTGATATTTTTAATACCACGGTCTCTACTCTCAAGAATAGAAATTAGGTATTTGTTTGACATTATGCATTAAAATAAAAGCAATTTAATTTGGAAGTGGTAATGTAATATGCACACAGATACCACTTAAAAATCATGTCCTAAAAATGTCACACTTACTTTGAACAAGTTTTAGTGGGGATATATGCAAAGGGAATAAATGCATCATACAGGAAAGTTGTAAAATATAGAAACCTTAATCAGTTGCAAGTTTAGACTCTAATAAAGGAGAATGATGATACGTGAATGAATAATTATTTTAAATATAGGTATAATTGGGATTCCCTTTTGGCTCACATAAAATATTGTAAAACATGAGTTTTATGCAACAAAGACATTTTGTCATCAGTTCCCATTATGCCTCATAGAATATTGAGGAAGAATGACCTTCGCTAATGACTGCTTGGAAAGATGTAAGGGAATGGGTCAATATCATTAACTCTTACCTGAAGAAGGAACTGAAGCCTGGAGAACTTAGGTAACCCACTCAAGGTCACGCTGCCAATCAGTAGCTGAGGGGATTGCGTAGCTCAAGTAACTCTGACTTTCCAGCTGGCGCATTGGCCTCTGAAGTTTAAATATTGCTTTTCACTATTAGTTTTTGTTAGGAATGTCATATGGTGCTATAATTTCCTTTTTTTCCCCTTCTTAAATCTTCTTAAACAGTAATCCCTTACCCCTCATTAGTTGCAGATTATGTTGCATGGAGACCCAGGGTCCTGTGAATGTAACTTCACCCCAGTTTGTGAGTGTGTGGTTGGTAAAGAGGACTGGCGGAGGGGAATAGTAGTCAATCAGTAGGGCCCTTCATCCTCAATCCCCCTTTATCCAGAACTGCTCCAGTACTATTTATCATCTAGCCTGGATTTCTGAAAAATTTTGCATTTGAAAAGAAGATTCTATTGCCAGTAAAATGATAGGAAAACCACCACCAAGAGGAAACTGTGCCCCTTGGATTGTCTCTGGGGTTGTGGGGGGTCAACGATGGGAAACGAAGGGCCAAGGCAGCTGTTGCTTCCAATTGAGGGCAGGAGGGGGAGCCCTGCAAAGGATGGGACTCTGAATATTCTCACTTCAAGTGTGAATCTGGAGGAATCAGGAAGCACCTGCCTCTCCCAGCTGCCCTGGGAGGGTCTGTTGGCTCAGGAGTCCAGAGCAGCAGCCAAGGGCTGATCAGAAACAAACAGGTTGTTTTCAGAAAATAGGACATTTGGTATCTTTCAAGGCAGCATACCCCCAGCTCCCTACGTGGTGTGTTCACTTTGAAAGGGAGCAAGATTACAGAGGGGTTCAGGGCTGAAAGAAGGGTTCAGGGCCATGTAACATCAAGCAGTTCCAAACTCCATGTTTATGGGCCCAAATCCTTTCATCTTAGGATCTCAAAGCACCTTCCCTGGCAATAAGGGTGATTACTTCAGCTGTACAGAGAGAAAATAGAGATAAGATATGAGAAAGAACAGAGCCTGCAGGATGAGATATTGAGGGGAAGATGAGTCGTGTCAATACATCCTGGGGCTGGGCAAGACCTTGGCTAGCTGTTAGAAATTTGACGGCATTTCTCACCTCCCACCCATCCCCCTTGTGGAGCTTGAAACTAAGAGAGGTGAAATTATGTGCTTTTGGATCTTAATTTTATTTCTCTTTCCTCAAAATATTGCCAGTGAAATAATCCTAAAGTGAGGGTTAGATGATTATTAAGAAACTTGAAAAGCAAGCACATCACACCCTTTGAATAGTTCCTAATATAAAATAATAAAAAATACGCTTTGCTTCAGTGTTTACATACAAATTCTAACCCCACAAATTTATTGATTAAAGCATCAGCAAGAGACTAAGCAGCTGTAGCTGTGAGGCTAGCAACAAATCTGAAGTGCAGCCTTACCTTGGAGATATTGCAGGTTCAGTTCCAGACCACTGCAATAAAGCGAGATTCGCAGTAGACAGTCACATGACGTTTTTGGTTTTCCGGTGCATATGAAAGTTATGTTTATGCTATACTTCAGTCTATTAAGTGTGCAATAGCGTTATGTCTAAAAAATGTACATACCTTAATTTAAAAATACTTTAGTGCTAAAATATGCTAACCATCATCTGAGCCTTCAGTGAGTTGTAATCCTTTTGCTGGTGGAAGGTCTTGCCTCACTGTGGATGGCTGCTGACTGATGTATTTGGTCTGTTTCTGGATTTTCTATTTTATTCCATTGGTCCATCTCTTTATATTCCAGTATATTCTCTACACTATTTTAATTATAGAAACTTTGTAGTGTGTTTTAACATCTAGTAGACCCGGGCCCATCTCTCCACCACCACCATCACACACACACACACACACACACACACACACACACAGCTATTCTTTCATGTTTATTTTTTTACATAAACTTATAGCTTGTCTAGCTACAGAAAACAGACAGCATGTTAGCATTTTTATGGTGACCACGTCAAATTTATAAATTAACTTAAAGAGAACCAACATGCTGATGGTATGTATTGAGGTGGTGGTTGCTGAAGGTTGGGGTGGTTCTGGCACTTCTTCAAATAAGACAACAATGAAGTTTGCTGCATTGATTGACTCTTCCTTTCACTCAAACACTTAGAGGCCATTGTAGGGCTATAAATTGGCATAATTTCAGTGCTATTGTGTCTCAGGGAATAGGGAGGCCTGAGCAGAGGGAGAGGACAGGAAACAACCAGTTAGTGGAGCAGCCAGAATGCACAGAACATTAATCCATTAAGTTCGCAATGTTATATGGGCATAGTTCGTGGTGCCCCAAAACAATTAAAATAGTGACATCTGAGAGCACTGATCACAGACCACCAATAATGAAAAAGTTTGATATACAGTGAAACCTTGGATTGCAAGTAACTTGGTTTGCGAGTGTTCCACAAAACGAGCAAACATTTCTAATACATTTTAACTTGGTAAACAAGCAATGCCTTGCAATACAAGTAGTTTGTTTTTGGAATGAATTATGCGCACAAACCAAGGTGTTACTGTATTGTGAGAATTACCAAAATGTGACACAGAGACATGAAGTGAGCAGATGCTTTTGGAAAAATGGCACTGGTAGACTTGTTTGACTCAGGATTGCCACAAACCTTCAATTTGTAAAAAAACACTATATCTACAAAAGCACAATAAAGTGAAGCACAATAAAACAAGACATGTATGTACGTAAAAATTAAAGCTCCGAGTCCAAGAATCACTGATCACAGCATAAAAAGGAGATACCGGTGACAACTTCGTGTTCATTTCATAGGCTATGTCATTTCATCCTCACAATATCCTGCAGAGGTAGGTTTCATCATCTTTATTTTACAGGTGAAGAATCTGAAGCTTAGAGAGGTTATAACTTATTTAAGGTCACATGGGAAAGAAAAGAAAGAGTCAGTATTTGAATCCAGCTTTAGTTGACTCTGAGGTCCATGTTTTTTTTACTCTGTCATAGGTGAGTTTTGGTTTGAGGCTAAAGGTTAATGCTGTTAGACTTTTAAATGTGATTAGAACACCAAAAAAGATAAAGTATTCTGGAAGAAACTTAACAAGAAATTTGTCAATCTTATTGAAAGAAAACCATAAAACACTTTTAAGAGACACAAAAGTGGACTTGAACTTGAACAAGTAGAAACACATCCCTTGTTCTTGGATAGGATATCACAATATCATCAACATGTTGGTTCTCTTAAAGTTAATTTATAAATTTGATGTGGTCACCATAAAAATGCTAACATGCTGTCCATTTTCTGTAGCTAGACAAGCTATAATTTTATGTAAAAAAATAAACATGAAAGAATAGCTATGTATGTGTGTGTGTGTGGTGGTGGTGGTGGAGAGGTGGGACCAGGCCTACTAGATGTTAAAACACACTACAAAGTTTCTATAATTAAAATAATGTAGAGAATGTACTGGAATATAAAGAGATGGACCAATGAAATAAAATAGAAAATCCAGAAACAGACCAAATACATACAGAAATTTGGTGTATATGATAAAGATGCTATCTAAAATTCACTGGGGAAAAGACAGATATTTTAATAAATAATGTGAGGCAACTGAATAGCCATATAGTAAAAGATAAAATTAGATCCATACAATGTGTAGGAATAAGCTTTAAATGGATTAGGGGAAAGAAGAACTTCTGACTATGGTGGCATCAAGAATTTTTTGTATCCTTCCCCCGCAAAGTAAGTATAAAATGAAAAAATTGTAAGAAAAAATCATTTTAGGGCCCTAGAGATTGAGCAAAGGCAGGCAAAAATTGAGATGCATTTATTCATGAAAAACCATTAGAGCTTTGGATGAGAACATCAGAGTCTGCAACCCACTTGCTGGGGTTGTATCATCTTCCCACCACCATCCTCACTTTCACATACAAATCTTTTGGCAAGAATTGTGGTTTTGTCATTGAAAAATTGGCCAGGAAAATAGCAGCATTGCTGTCAAGCAGGTTGGCGTGGATAAGGGGCAGAGGGCAAAAACTTAGGGTGTTGTAGGTAAAAGTACAAAACTCGCTATAAAATGAATTGGGGGGAAACCTACAACTCTGCTAACTTGAGACTGTGGTAAGAGCAAGTTGAGGCAAGTGGTGGATCAGTCAGATACTTAAGAAGGAAACCCTGGAAATGATGATTAGAGAGCTAGATAAGCCCTCCACCTTCCCCTGACTGACCATGAACGTAGACACATGGGTAGGGGAGACTGAAGAGAGCCCAGTGGAAAGCACGAGTCTAGACGGACTTGAGAACTGGCTGAACTTGGAACTCTTTCTAACCTTTAGATAAATAGATCAATGGAAGGATGGGTGGCAGCCTGAGAGATAAAAGGTGTTTGAGAACAGTCTTTACTCACATTGTTGGTTGTCTGCCAAACTACATACTTGCTAGAAAGCCAGGTTAAAAAATGAAGGTAAGAATAAAAAAACTGACGAAAAACATCAGTGTTTGCTCACTATGCAGAGAGATTCTATAGCTTACACCCAGCAACTTACAGTCGCCACTAAAAAAACCCCAGAAAAACAAAAACAAACAAGCAAAACACCCCTCAGGAAAAATCAGAATCTAGAGTTGTTATAAAATATTATCTACAATGTGATTTCCACAAAAACTATGAGACGTGTAAATATTCTACAACTGATTGTAAATATATTAAAACTATTGAATCATATACTTTAAATGGGTTAATTGTATGGTATACGAATTATATCTCAGTGAAGCTGTTATATCTATATATTAAAATAAAAGATGTCAGGGGCAGCTTGAAGGGATTCTTAATGGCCAAATCTGGGAAATTTGAGCATCCAAGTAAATTAGGACATAATACATTATAACCTATTGAATAAAACAAGTATCCATGAGTCCGTGATGATAATAAATATATAAGTAAGTAAATAAATAAATGGGGGAGAAAGGAAAGCTATTCTTATAGTAGAATGTCAACTATTAAATACAGAAGAAATGATGGTGTTAGAAAATCAGCATTTTGCAACCATTCTACAATAGTATACATTGATTCAAGCAGATAACATCAGTTGTTCTAAATCTGACAAGGGTGGGGTGGGGATGTTTTGTGAAGAACAGGATACTTTTGTAGTCTCAAAATATTTCTCCACAATCACGTATTAATTTCAAAGGAAAATATGAATGAAAAATGAACAACAGAAGTGACAACAATGAACAGCACTTTAATCAAATGATCAAAATGGACATTATGAATAAAGGGCAAATGGCCATATAGCCCCACGTGTGATGCCTGAGAAGGGCGTGTGACTTTTATAGTATTCAGCCCAAAATACATAACCCAGATCTCATCACAAGGAAACATCAAACAAACCCAAATCGAGAGAAATTCTATAAAATAACTGACCTGTAACCTTCAAAAAATATCAATGTCATGAATGACAAAGAAAGGCCAAGGAACTACTTCAAGTTAAAGGAGACCAAAGAAATGTGACAGCTAAATGCAACATGTGATCCTGGACTGGGTCCTTTTCTAGAAGAAAAAAAAAAAATGTCTGTAAAGGATATTATTGGGACAATTGATAAAATTAGAAAACAATCTATAGATAAAATATATTAATGTTAAATTTCTTGAATTTGATAACTGTACTATGGTTTTATAAGAGGAGATCCCTGTTCTTAGGAAAGATACATTGCAATCTTAAGGATAAAGGGATGTGATATATATGACCTATGCTCAACTGGTTCAGAAAAATATTATTCTCCCTCTCCCTCTCCCTCTCCCTCTCCCTCTCCCTCTCCCTCTCCCTCTCCCTCTCCCTCTCCCTCTCCCTCACCCTCTCTCTCTTTCTCACACACACACACACACACACACTCACACACACATGGCAACATGTTCAAAAATATGGGTAGAGCCTGCTGAATGGCGCAGTAGTTAAGCGCAGGCTTGGGAAGCCAGAGGCCCTGGTTTGGGTAACACATATGAGGACCAGTGACACTGCCCTCAAAAAAAAAGCAAAAATATGGGTAAATGTCTGGAAGTTTTTGTGCTTTAAGTTTGAAATTATTTGAAAATATATAATTAACAACAAAATTAATGTGCTAAGAATATATCCAAAGCCCTGTTAAGGGTTGCGCTGAGTTGTGTGTGAATTAGATTGCCCTTTAGTCAGAAGTTAGAGATATACCACATTTTTCATGGACTTTGGATTTTAAGATTTTTAATAACGTTTTTGAAAATAATCTTTCTTTCCTTTAAAATCAAATATAGCAAAACGTGTGTGTGTGGTATATGTGTGTGTGTGGTGTGTATGTGAGTGTGTGTATGTGTGTGTGTGAGTGAGTGTGTATGTGTGGTGTGTGTGTGTGTGTGTGTGTGTGTGGTGTGTGTGAGTGTGTGTGTGTAATGAAGCCAACCCCGCTGGTCCACCCCCTGCCCTTCCCAGTTTCAACCTCAGCTCTGCTCCTCTGAAGCAATCTCTTTGAATCTTTCCTGGATTTAGTCTGGCTGCTAGTATATGCTTTGTGGCACACTGACACCACTCTCTTATTAGTTGACTTCCTCCTGTGGTGAAGGAAAATGTAGCTTCTTTACACTCTCATCTTCTCCTTTCCGTACTTCTAGAAGGATGATGTCACTACTTTTAGCTCCTTTAGCTTTAATTCTCCATCTTTATTGACATATAACATTTTGTAAACTTACGGTGTGCAACATGATTTGATACACGTATTACGTATTGTGTCTGCCTATTGTATTGTGAAATGATTACCACTCTAAGGTTAGTTAGCACATCCATCACACCTCGCATAATTATTTTGTGTGTGTGTGATGAGGACATTTAAGATTTACTCTCTTAGCAACTTTCAAGTATATAACGCAATATTGTTAACTATAGACAGACACCATGCCATACATTAGATTCTCAGAAACTATTCATCTTATAATTAAGTTGGTACCCTTTGACCAACATCTGCCTAATTCTCCTACCCCCACTCCCTGGCAACCACCATTCTACTTTCAGTTCCTTTAGCTTTGAAACGTAAAATTTTGTACTTAAACCTCTGAATCTCCTGATAGCAAGTAAAAGACCATGCCTTTTGTAAAATGAAAACATTAAGACCCCCAGCTCTCTCTTTACTCTCTCTTCCTTCTCTCAATTTCTGTGAGCTGAACCTGTACATAGCTTCAGCTAAGAGTATCTACATTATATTTTGGAATAATAATTAAGAGTTTATTTGCCTTGAATATAAGTTGATTCCAGAAGTGGAAACCAACATAAACCTTTGAGATTATTATGAAGAGGATGAAGAGGCGCTGACTTTTATTGCAGAGCCAAGTACTGTGCTCTGATTATATTTCCTTCTTTAAGGTTGCAATGTCTTTGCCACTCAAAGGAAAAAATCCTCAGATGGATTATTTCTTTCATTCCACCAGTTTTTCAAAATCATGTCATATATAAGCCGATTTCATATTTGGGCTTTGCCTTTATTGTGCTTGCCCCTCCTCAACCCCCATCCTGAAACTACAGATTGCTGTACCATTTTTCTTGTTAAGGAAAGAAATGTATGGCTTTTCACTTTATTCCTTTATCATTCGATCTTTCTATTGCTGAGAATCTATTTAATTACTTCTTCAAGGACAATTATCTCCTGTTCTGTGTTGAACCAGCTGCTTCATTTTTAGACCAGAACTTTCTTGAGAGCTTTTCATTTTTCGTGGACTATCTAAGTGCCTACCTTTATTTACCTGTCATGTGTTTCTTTTACTTTTTTTATTTTTTATGCTTTTATCGTTCCTAATGGGTTTTCAAACCTGTCTATTGAGTCTCCATTCCCCCCTCTCCTCCAACTTCCTCATCTTCTTTTTTCTTTAGAATCTTTCTTCTTGGAGGTCTCAGTCTCTCTGATCCATTCTTCACTGGTTGCTGGATCTGTTTCACAGCTATTACACTGGGATTTTTGTATTGTTATCCTGGGTTGTATCTAGTATTTGTATCTGGATCCCATAGCTTCCTCTTTCTTTATTTCCATCCCTAATTTGTTGAAGTACATCCTAAAGTGACTTTTAAGAGAGGATACATGGAATATTACCTTTCTGAAGTTTTGCATGTGTCAAAATATTCTTCTTTCATACTTGATTAATCAGTTTCCTAATTACAAAATTCTAGATTAAAAACGTTTTTTTCTCAGCCTTTATGATATTCCTCCATTATATTCTAGAATCCAGTGTTCATGATGAAAAATAATGGTGTCAACCTGAATTGTTTTCTTTTGTAGGCAAACTCCTCCCACCGACCCCCACCACCAAACACACACACACACACACACACACACACACTTGATAGTCTTATTAGCTCCTATTTAGCTTAGTGGTCATGTGTCTGAATGTAGGTTAGTTTATTTCATCCTCCTTGACACTATGTTTTCTCTTTTAGGAACTCTGTCAGTTGAATCTAGACTTTCTGAAATGGCCACTAAGCCTGTTTTTTTCTCTCATATTATACATGTGTTTGGATTTTTGTTCTCCATTCTGAAAGTAATCCTTGACTTCATCTTCTAATGATTCTATTTATTTTTTTTTTGGGGGGGGGAAATCACATTTTTTATTTCCAAGAGAACTTAATAGCGCTCCATATTTTAAAAAAGGCATTCTGATCTTGTTTTATTAGTGCAGTATTTTCTTGAATTCCACTGGGGACATTTTCTTATCTTGATGTTTCTTCATTATGCTGCAGGCTTTGGTTGTCCAGTCACTTTGTTTGAGGCTGGGAGAAGGCAGACTGGGAACTCTCTGTACTTTTCTGGGCTTCTTGACTGGCAGCTTTCTTAGGGTGCAGAGTCTTGGGAGCCCTTATATTGGGGGCTTCCCAAATACCCAAATGAGGGGGACTTTGCTTGGGACACAGTCCTGATCAGAGGCCAGAAAACATAAGGTTTGATTTAAGAAGGTTGTTCTGACTGTAACTAATACCCTTGGGGCTTTGGGGGGCAAACAAAACCACTGTTTATTGGTCTCACAAGTCTCTGTTAGCCTCAGCAGCTGGCTTCTGTTCAAAGGAGGCCTGGTTTCCTCATCTCGCACCTGGCCTTGAGACCCACAAGGCAGGGCCTCAGCTGCTGGGCCCAAAGGGAGGTGTATACACAGGCTCCAACCTGCAGCTCACCCGGCTGCTCAGGACCTGAGCTTTGTTTCATTGTCGCAGACCTGCTGACTTTTTTTTTTTTTTAATTGTACTGGATACTTAAGTTCAGCAAGGGACTTGGAAGAAGGAGTAAAACATTTCTTTGTCATTGGTAATGTCATTGCCAAAAGCAGCTGGCAGTTTCCAGGCCAGGGTTGTGCTGGAGCCAGCCTGGAGCTCAGCCTGGTTCCAGGCCAGAGGAAAATGGAGACAGATGTAGCAGGAAGGGGACTCTGGGAGACCTGAGGGACTGCAGAGCCACGTGTTGCTACTGGGTCAGTGACCATCCAAACACCCAGGCATAAGGCAAAGGTCTAGCAGTGGTGGGCAGAGAGACCCTGGCCCTACGTGCCCTGCAAAGATGCCAGCTTTTGCAAACTGTGGCATAGAGGGTGCAAACACATTGCATTGCCCTTGAGCATTGTGTCCTTTCTTGCTGTACCATGGAGCGAAGAGAGCTCCTCATGGGCCAGCTGCCCATCTTCTTCCTTACAACTTGCCTTTAGGTCCATGTAACCCTCTTGAATCTGTCAAATTAGATCCCCAGCCCTATTATCTCTTATAAACTCTGAGTGAATGATGGGCATGTCCCAGCTCAGAAGAGAGAAACTCATATTGCTCCAGGGAGGGCAGAGATGTGTGGAGAGGTTAGGAGCATGGGCTTGAAAATCAGAACACGCCCTTCTCTATCTCCACCTCTGTCATTTCCTATCTGTATGAACTGGGGCAAGGAACTTCGTTTCTCGAAGCCACAATGATCTATACGATGGGATAATGCTACCTAATTGGTAGTTTGCTATGAAGATTAAATTAGATAACATTTAAAGGGCATAAGTACCCACTGAATGGTGGCTGTTATACAAGTAAGGACTCTTGGTCTTTCCCCTGAATAGGCTCAAGGGATTCGTTCATCCTCAGTGGGCCCCAGACTGAGGGGCCATGCCTTTTAAACTCCTCCTTCTCCTTCCTGGATTTGGATGGGTCTTAATGATCCTAAATTATTTAAGAGTTTCTCTTTCTGGAACTTTCCTTGAGCCCTACGAGGCTGAGCCAAATGTCCCTCCTCTGGGTTTCCTAGTTTGCCCTATATACCACATTGTTTTGGAAAGAGCCGTTTATGTCTCTCCAACTAAGTGGCAAACTTCTGGAGGGCAGGGACTATATTTTTCTCTTTGTATCCCAGCATCACTCATAGTTCATGGCAGAGAAAGGCCCAATGTGAACAGAACTGAATTCAGGGTCCAAGTTTGTTCCTTTCTACAGG
This sequence comes from Aselliscus stoliczkanus, assembly GCA_033961575.1. Lineage (NCBI taxonomy): Eukaryota > Metazoa > Chordata > Mammalia > Chiroptera > Hipposideridae > Aselliscus > Aselliscus stoliczkanus. The sequence goes on along the minus strand of CM066730.1, from coordinate 48,282,943 downwards.
TCAGGGCAAGGTGCCTGCTCAAAGAGTTAGGGTGGATAGCATCAACTGTGCCTTTATGAGAAGTGGATACACAGGGGAGTAAACCCTTATTCCTGCATGCCTTGTTTGAGCTGGCAGTAGTTGTGGTGGCTTTTGGCAGTTCGAAGCCATTAAAGGGAAGAGAACAAAATGAGAAGAGAGAAAAATAAGAGAAACAGGAAGAAGATAAGCAGGTATGTAATTGGTCCATTATAGAGTTTTATTGATGGAGCAAAATAATTGTTGCTTGAATGAGCATAAAAGGGGCAGAGAGAAAGAGGAGCGTATTAGGGAGAAGACAACCAAGTAATGCCTCCTAGGCTTACATCCATCTCTGTGCCATGTAGTAGATGAGCTCCAGTGAAGCTTCAGTGATGGGACGAGGAGAGTGTGGGGGCCAAGAGCTCCAGCTCTGGAGTCTGATTGTCTGGTTGGGATCCCAGTTCCACCAAATGAGCGTGCAGCTGGTTCCTTTTTTTTGAAGATTTTATTGGGGAATTGGGGGCGGGGAACAGTGTTGGGGAACCAGGAAAGGGGAAAAGACAAGTTGTTGTCCTTCTGTTCTTCAGTCTAGTTGTGGAGGACGTCACTTTATTGGCACATGTTAGTATCGTCATTGCACTCTTCCCGGATGAGGCAGTTGGGTCACTGGCCTCTGAACAGCCGCTCACGGTGGCTCTTGGCAGCTCACTTTGGCTGCCGACCGCTCACTGTAGCCTATGGCAGCCCACTGCAGCAGGGGCTGCAGCTATGCTGTCCCAGGGACTCACAGCAGCCCAGCTCCAGGTGTAGCAGTTGTTCACCATCTTAGCTGTAGAGGGCAGTGTCACTGGCCCTCATATGTGGGATGGCGAACCAAGCCAGCTCTTAACCAATACGCGTTACTCGGCCGGCCCCAGCTGGCTCTTAAAACTGAATTTTCTGAGTTATATTGGGTTGTCGGAAAAGTCATGATGCATTTTTGAAACGAAAACATAGAAAAAATATGTCATGACTTTTCTGACAACCCAATACAATGTGGATAATGATAATATCTATCTTTTGTAAGGATTAAATGAGATCATCAGTATAGAAGCAGTTGTTAGAGTTTGGTACACAGTAAGTGCTCAATAGATTATATTAATTTTATAAATGTTGTAGTTTTTTCTGAATGTCCTGGGCCTGGCTCTGGAGCCTCAGAGAGTTGGGGCAAAAGTGGGGTGAAGGGAAATCCTTGGATAGAGGATAATAGGCTTAGAAAAGATCTCCTCTCCAAGTTTATATTCATTAAGATACTCAAAACATTTCTACTGTGGATCTAAAGGAATTAGTATATGGAGAGAGAAAAATAAAAACAATAGTGAAAAAAATGATCTTGGAGCCAGGGCTCCTGAGTTCTGGTTTAAATCCCACCACTGCTCAGTTTTGTGACCTTGGGCAAATTCCATAAGCTCTGGGTCTCTGCTCACTCATCTTTCAAGTAAAGGAATTGGTCTATGAGCTCTTTTTTTTTTTTTTTTTGGCTATAACAATCATTGATTCTAATATCCAGTCAAACTGAGTTGAGAAGCCAGCGGCCCTGGTTCCGGTCCCACATATGAGGGCCAGTGACACTGCCCTCAAAAAAAAAAAAAAAAAAAAAACTGAGTTGAAACATTTTTTTCCTTGTCTCCATTTACTAGCTACCCTGCCCAGTTGGCTGGGGGCTATAAACTGATTAATAGGCAAAGCAAACCTCACCAGACAGGATCTTTGTAAAGGGAATTGATGGCAGAATAAATACAAGTTATATCTAGCATTACATGTTTAAGTTACTAAGTTTAAGAACACAAAAATTTCTGGAGCGGAGGTGGGGAGGGGTGGGAGTGGGCATGAGAAACACAGCTTCCTCAGAATGCAGTGCACAGTCAGGCACATGTGTGCATGGACCCCCCTGTAAAATACAAGCAGTGACTAAATAAGGCAGGGGTTTCCATCTCAGAGAAGAGAGAACTAAGAGCAGAGCACGACGATTGATTACACATAACCAAAGGGTTGTCTGATGGAGGAGAGTGGAGAGCTGTCTGATGGAGGAGGGTATAGCCGCTCATGGCACTCCAGGGGAGAATGAGGACCAACAGGGCAGATGGCAGATTGCAATGTGACATAAGAAAACATCCCTTCCTTTAAAAAGAGGGGTTGGGAAACGTTTTCTGTAAAGGGAAAGACAGTAGAAAGCCACACAGTCTTTTGTCACAATTACCTAACTCTACCATTGTAGTGTGAAAGTAGCCATAGACAATGCATAATAACATGGCTGTGTGCCAGTAAACCATTATTAACAAAAGCAGGAGGCAGTCCAAATTTGGCCCCTGGGCCATAGTTTGTGAACCCTTGCATTAGAGGAGCACCTGTGGGATGGGGTGGCTTTTGGAAGTAAGTGCTTAGTTCCCCTCCCCCAACACCACAGGGAGGACAGTGTTCCAGAAAAGGTTGAGAGATCCTCTTTAAGTGCCAGGGTGTATATCCCTGCCTTGGGTGGAGGTTCTGATTAGATGGCCTGTGGGGTCTCTTTTAACACTAAATCCCCTGATACTTCACGGGTGGACAGAGGAAAAACCACAGGGTCCTAAGTGTTTGTGATGGGGCAGAAGAGGTTGGGAGGAGAAGCTAGGGCTTATAAGACAAACTCCACAATTAACCTGGGGCTGCTGCAGTCTACTGTGACACTTTTTCACTTTTGATTCCTCTCTCTTTGGCAGAACATTGTCTCGGAAAGATTTTCTTTGCCTACAATTTTGGCATATTTGAGGGAATCTCATGGAGATGGTCAACTTCTAATATATTGGATGGGAAAAAACTCCTTTTTTCTTTCTTTTGATATTTTGGTTCCCTCTCACACCATTTGCCCACCACACACTACCACACACCACCACCGCCGCCGCCGCCACCCGCCACCACCCGCCACACACCACCACCAACACCACACACCATGCACCACACACCACACACCACCACCAACACCACATACCACACACCACCACACACCACACCACCACCACCACCACCACCATCACACACCACCACACCACACTCCACACACCACCACCAACACCACGTACCACACACTACCACGCACCACGCACCACCACACACCACACACCACCACCAACACCACACACCACACACCACACACCACCACCAACACCACACACCACACACCACACACCACACACCATACCACCACACCACCACCACCACCATCACCACACACCACATACCACACACCACCACACACCACCACACACCACACACCACCACCAACACCACCACCACCACCACACATCACACACCACACACCACACACCACACACCACATACCACCACCAACACCACACACCACACACCACCACACACCACCACACACCACACACCACCAGCACCACCACCATGTTCACATGTTCACTCAGACCAGCTGAATACAGAGCAGGCATCTAAGAACCTCAAAGAAGCACAGTCTGAATCGAAAGCTGCAACTCTGTCTCATCCCCGTGGCCTCCTCTCCATGGTTTGCTCCCCCAAGACACCATGCTCTTTTTGGTTTTCCTTCATAATCTGTTCAGTTTTCCTCAAAAATGTAGCAGGACTTGAAGCAGAAGCAGGGATTTGGAGTTGCTGAAGGGAATAATAAGTGTAGGCACACTCAGCTGCGATTACCTCACTCCAGGCTGCCAAACAGGCTGCATGTGGAATGTTAAGCCACTGGGCTCTTACAGGGGCTGCCAGCAGCTCACTGTGGGTCCTATAAGAGGCCACTGATAAATCGAGTCCTTGTAAAGCCCAGCTCAGGTAGAGCCAGGTAGGATTCTAGCTCTTAATCTAGCCATTCCCTCCAATCAAGAGCCAGCTAGGAATCCTTGCAGGCCTCCATTGCATTATCTTTCAGCCTCCTGGGGTGGCTGCCTGCAGATTGCTAAGACCAGGCCAGTGAGACACTGGCCTTTCTGCTATTTTAGCATCTGCAGTATTTCAGAGTAGAAATATAATGGGAATAGAAGTCAGACCATTTGGGTTCAAGTCCTGACTCCATCACTTAGTAGATATGGGGCCTTGGGCAAGTCTCAGGCTTGTGAGACGTAGGTTACCCATTTGTGAAATTGAATTTTAAAAGTAAAACAAAGCCATTTCAAGTACAGCGGATTTTCTTTATTTAAGGTAGTTATTTTCTATAGAGTTATATGAGTACTGAATTTGTGAATCCTGAACCAGTATTCCTAGGGGAAATGTAGATTTAGGTTCCTCTGAACCTAAATCAATAATACATAACCTTCTTTTATGTGTGTTTCTGGTTAAGGACATCTTATGTAATATATATTGTCGATTAATTAACATTGAACTCATGGCCAACAGCACTGTACCCCATGCCTGAATGAAGCTAAGCAAACCCATAAATTTTCTCTGTAAGGCACTTCACAGCCATCTTGCTGTGCAGGACTCCAGCACTATACTTGGGGACTATTATAAACAGTGAAATAACCAACACAAAGCACAAACATGAGAAAAAGATGGCATTGGTTTCCCGTATGAGAGCCGAAGCAAATAGGCAGGGCATCACCCTGTTTGACCTCAGCTGGGAATGTGCACAAGACTCTTTGCTGCTCTGTGCATGTCTGTGAATGACTGTGAAAGTGCTGCAAGAAATGATTTGGGTTACAAATAAGCTTTAGTGAGCAGGAGGATTCACAAATATCAAATCTGTGATCCTGAAGTACAGGATTGAATGTACTTCAGAGAGTCATCGTGAAGGTCTACTGTGATAAAGTCCAAATGACCCCATCTAGTGTGCAGAGCCCCCCAAGATCTAGCCTTTGCCTGCTCTTCTAGATCTTTCTTCAGCTGTTCCCTGACACATACCCCATTCTCCAGCCATCCTTGCTGTCTTCTGGTCAGGGAATGTTGTTTCTTGCCTCTGTGCCATTGCACACTGTGTTTTCTGACTAAAATGTCCTTTTTATCCTTACAAAGGCAAGCTATTATTCTTCTTAAGGGATACTGATACATAGGAAACCTGCTCTTCTGTACAATCATGAAGGCTTTCCCAATTGTGCTCAGAATTTGGCTCCCAGTATTTGGCTCAGAACATAAGGGTTTTGTTTTCACAACCTGGATATTTGGCTCAGAATATAAGGGTTTTGTCTCTAAGATATATATATATATATATATATATATATATATATATATATATATATATATTTTTTTTTTTTTTTCCCCAAGATTTTTATTGGGGAATTACGGGAGGGGAACAGACAAGTTGCTGTCCTTTTGTTCTTCAGTCTAGTTGTGGAGGACGTTGCTTCACTGACACATGTTGGTGTTGTCATTGTGCTCTTCCCGGGTGAGGCAGATCGGTCTCTGACCTCTGGATGGCCTCTCACGGTGGCTATTGGCAGCTCACGCTGGCTGCCAGCCACTCACGCTGGCTGCCGGCCACTCACTGTAGCTTATGGCAGCTCACTGCAGCAGGGGCTGCAGCCTAAACCATCGTTGGGACTCATACAGCCCAGCTCCAGGTGGAGCTGTTGTTCACCATCTTAGCTGTAGAAGGCAGTGTCACTGGCCCTCATATGTGGGATTTGAACCGGGGCCATTGCTGTCCCAAGCCAGTTCTTAACCAACGTGCCACTCGGACGGCCCTAAGATATATTTTTAAGGCACACATAAATCATGGGACAAACACATGAAAATTTTATTTTGTTAGGGACCAGTTTCTTGTATTTCTCCTAATCATTAGGCCCTGGTGAATGCTATCAGTGTTAGGGCATGGGGGGAAATTCCTGCTCTAGTTTTCCAGTCTTTTTAAAAGATTTTATTGGGGAATTGGGGGCGGAAACAGTGTTGGGGAATTGGGGGTGAGGGAAAGGGGGCCAGCCAAGTTCTTGTTCTTCAATCTTTGTTGTGGAGGGCGCCAGTCGCCATCTGGTTTCCTGTTGGCAGCTCGTGGCCTCTAAGCTCAAGGTATTGTGTTCAATCTTAGTTGCGGGTGGGCGTAGCCACCATCCCATGCGGGAGTTGAACCAGCAGCCTTGTTGTTAAGAGCACACGCTTTATCCTCTGAGCCATCCGGGCGGCAGCTCAGCTAAAGGTGCTGAGTTCAGTTTTAGTTGCAGGTGGGTATCGCCACCATCCCATGCGAGAGTCAAACCCAGCAGCCTTGTTGTTAAGAATGCATGCCCTATCCACTAAGCCCTCCGGGCCACAGCTCAACTCAAGGTGCTAAGTTCAATCTATTTTTTAGTTGCAGGTGGACGTAGCCCACCATTGAACAGGCAATCTTGTTGTTACACCAGCTGAGCCATCCTGCCACCTGTTGGCAGCTCAGCTATAGCTCAGCTAGGGTGCAACATTCACTGGCCCATGTGGGAATCAAACTGGTGGGCTTATTGCTCAAAGCACGTGCTCTAAGCCAACTCTTAGCCAACTGAGCCACCCGGCTGACCCTCCAGTCTTTTATACTCGAGATTTAGGGAACTCTCATTCCCATCCTATAGTTTCCAAACTGGACCCAAGCTTTCATCACATGAGGCCCTTCAGAATGGTGAAGTTGGAACGAGCATCACCAAAATAATATCAGAAATCAAGGCCAACCCTTTTATGTCTCAGAATGATAGTCCCGCCCTCAGCCCTGGTTATTCCATGTTAGGGTTGGATTTCATGGAGATGTGGAACCAATAACTCAGTGATCCTGGATCCCAGGTAATTGCCTTTGAGCAGCTTGGCTAGATGTCACTGCTAGCTGGGTTTGGGCTCCCATCTGTTCTGCCTGACCCATGGACATGCCCGCTCCATTCCTGTGTTTATCTGGTCCCTGGGCTTGTTTCTGTGCTCAATTCATCTTCATTCCAGCCAGCTAATTTACAACTGCTCCTGGCTTCTCCCACTTGCATAAACTGTCTTTCCACCACCCCTCCTACCAAGGATCTGATAGTGCCATCTGACAACAAGAAAAGGTGGCACTAAATAGCAAGAGAATACTGAATTGAGAGTTAAGCAGACAAGGGTTCTGGTCTTGTTGCCTCTTCTCATTATCTGGGTATTCTTGTGTAAGTCCTTTATTTTTCTGTGCCCCAGTTTCCCCATCAATTAAGTGAGATGGTTCACTAGATTGCTGAGGGCTTTCCAAGTATTCACGTTCTATGATGTTATAAGTCCTTGGAATGGAGATGGGTGGGACACACATGATTTGTCCATAGGTGGATAAATTACTTTTGACTAACTCCAGAGATGATGAAAAATCTGTTTTCTCATTGTTTGGTTGAAAAATTCAGTCTATGGATATACATTTCCCAGACTTGGTGGTGACACCACCTGTGTGAGTGCTGTCAACAAAAATGAAAATTAGGCAAAAGCAAAAACAATATGGAAGGTACATTATCTGGTTTTCAAAGTAATCTCACATTTATTCATTGCTTATCTTTTGGAGGAGAAAACCCTTTTAGGGCATCAGAGAGAGCCTTACTATTCACTTTTCTAATGCTGTTTTGTGGTTCAGAGATTGGCTCAAAAAGGAAACACAAACATCCAAATGCCAACTAATCAAGGGAAGAGAATGTTCACAAATTTGGGGCATTTATAATTAAAAATGAACAACACATGATGATGAGGATGGTGGTGGTGATGGTCAAGATAGTGATGGAAATGATGGTGATGGTGGTGATGGTGATTATAATGATAACAATAGCCAGCATGCATAAAGCGTATATATTATGTGCTAGGGCCTGTGCTCAGTCTATGTACATACCATTTCACTTAATCCTCAGAGCCACATTGTGTTATCTAAGGTCACACTAATGAATAAACAATGATACAGTATAAATAATAAACTCAGAACTGCTTAGGGGACAATAGTAATATTAGTAATAACATTTATTTCTTTACATTTATTTCCAGTTTATAAGCCATTTCTCATTCATGATACCTCTTTTGTTTTGACTTTGGCAAGAGATGGAAAGGGTGGGTGAATATCCTGTTATATAGATAGGAAGTTGAGACTTGAAAAGGTAAAGTAACAGACTAACACACTCCCAAGAAAGAAGTAACTAAGAGCACTTTAGGGGTGTTGCATTGGGGATTTGGGAAGGACAATCTCATCATTGCGATTTGTACAATGCAAAGAAAACAAAGTGGTTAATTTTTTTTTTTTTTTGAGGGCAGTGTCACTGGCCCTCATATGTGGGACCCGAACCGGGGCCGCTAGCTTCCCAAGTCAGCTCTTAACCAGCACGCCACTCGGCCGGCCCCAAAGTGATTTTTTAAAACTGTTTTCTCTGTATTGTACACATTGTTAAAATGCCATATTACATTATACAGATTTAATACAATCCCCATCAAAATCCCAATGGCATTTTTTAAAGAATTAAGACCAAAAAATCATCAGATTTGTATGGAATCACAAAAGACCCTGAATAGCCAAAGCAAACCTTAGAAAAAAGAACAAGGCCAAGGGTATCATACTCCCTGACTTCAAATTATACTGTAAAATGACAGTAATCAAAACAGTATGGTATTGGCAGAAAAACAGACACATAGACCAATGGAACAGAATTGAGAACCCAGAAATAAACCCATATATGTAGATAATTTTTTACAAAGGAGCCAAAAACATACAATGGAGGAAAGAAAGCCTCTTCCATAAATGGTGCTGGAAAAATTGGAAAACCACATGCAAAAGAATGAAACTACACTGCTGTCACCATACACCAAAATTAACTCAAAATGGATCAAAGACCTAAACACAGGACCTGAAACAAGAAATTGCAAAGAAGAAAACATAGTTACTAAATTTATGGACCTTGGATTTAGAGAGGATTTTATGAATTTGACGGCAGACAAGGGAAATAAAAACAAAAATAAATGAATGGGACTATGGCAAACTAGAAGTCTTCTGTACAGCAAAAGAAACCATCAACAAAACGAAAAGGCAACTAACTGAATGGGAGAAGACATTTGCAAACAACATCCCCAATAAGGGGCTAATATCCAAAATACATAAAGAACTCGTACAACTCAACAATGAAAAAAACGAACAGTCCAATTAAAAAATGGACAGAGGACCTGAACAGAAACTTCTCCCAAGAAGACATACAAATGGCCAACAGATAGATGAAAAGATTCTCAACTTCACTTTCAGAGAAATGCAAATCAAAACCACAGTGAGATACCACCCCACACCTGTTCAAATGACTGTGATCAACAAAACAAGTAATAACAAATTTGAAAGGTTATGGAGGGAAAAGAACCCTTATACACTGCTGGTAGGAATGTTAAATGGTACAGCCACTAGAAAAAGGTATGGAGGTTCCTCAAAAAATTAATAGAATTACCATATGATCCAGCAATTTCTCTTCTGGGTACGTAGCCCAAAAATCTGAAAACATTTATCCATAAAGATATATGTACCCCTATGTTTATTCACAGTTGCCAGGACATGGACAACCAAAGTGTCCTTTGATAGATGATTGGATAAAGAGGGTGTGCTACATATATACAGTGGAATACTACTCTGCCATAAGAAAAGATGAAATACTGCCATTTGTGACAGCATGTATGGATCTTGAGATTATCATGCTAAGCAAAATAAGTCAGATGGAAAATGGTGAGAACCATATGATTTCACCCATATGTGGGATATAAACTGAATGCAACAAACAAACAAGACAAACAAACAGAATCTCTTAGACACAAACAATGGTTTAGTGGTGACCAGAGGGTAAGTGGGGGTGGTGGTGGTAGAAGAAAGTAAAAGGGGTCAAATATATGGTGACAGAAGAAGATTTGACTTTGGGTGGTGAACACACAATGCAATATATAGATGATGTATTATAGAATTGTGCACTTGAAACCTATACAATTTTAAGAGCCAATGTCACTCCAACAAATTTAATAAAAAACAATAAGTATAAATTAAAAAAAAAACACCAAAGTGCTTACTCCTAGATTGCAAAAGCATTTGCCTAATTATTGCATGCCCTTTTGTCTATGTTGCAATCTGATTTGGAAGTATTTGAGACTGAAAAGTTCCCCAAAATTCTTTATAAAGAAAGTGGTTGCCCTTCCTCTCCATGACCTTCGGTTTATTGTTTTCCTGTCCTGGTGGGACTCTGGCCCTCACTGCCCAAAGCTCATTGCTTGGGTTAGTTGAGGGGGTTTGCTATATTATTCCAACTGTTTCTACTCTTTGTCCCTCAGTAATGGGTGCTTTTTCTGCTATTTGTCTTTGAGATCACTAATCTCTGAAATTCTAGGCTTGCTTGCTTAATCCCCAGTTTACGTTATGTCAGTAGTGGCCAACCCTTAACCCAGGTGCTGGGTGGGATGGGGCGACGGGCAGTAGAATGACAGGATCTGGGACTGGGCACTCCTCTCCACTCTGCTTTCCTTCTCCCCGAGGTCAGCCAGAGGTCTCAGACAAGAATAGATGATCTCAGTGTACTCACTTCCGGTTTCTACATTCAAGGACTTTATGAACTGATTCTTTTAATCTTTCTTCACATTTCTGCCTTGTCTCAGCTTTGTACCTTCTGCCCTGAGGAGGAACTTTTTCTTATTTCATCTTCTAGGCCATTCATAAGGATATTAATCATTTAGAAGGATGGTGAGCTTTCCCTTCCTGGAGAATGCTTTTTCCAGAACTCATTGAAAGTCTCTTTGATTTGCCCAAAGAGAATAAAATTGAGACCAAGTGGGAAATATTCTGTGTGAATAACATATTTATAAGCTCTGGATGTTATATCAAAATCCCCGCATTGTGGAGAGGCCTGTTGGCTGCTCCCCTTTTGTTGCCTATCTAGTGTGTTTTAAAGTTTGTTAGAAAAACCTTCCTGCCTCTTAAGTATATTGCCTTGGATTTTGCCATACAGATATAGAGCTTTTGTAGTGTTAAATATTGCCCTCTGGGGGCCGGTAAGTGGTGTGGTGGTTAAGAGCTGGCTTGGGACGCCAGCGACCCCGGTTCGGATCCCACATCTGAGGGCCAGTGACATTGCCCTCAAAAAAAAAAAATATTGCCCTCTGCCATTTGTGTGAATAGGGGTACAAACCTCTTTTAAAATCAGAATATTCCTAAGGTGGTTTTCTGCTAGAATTGTGTTTGATTGGTGTAACAGAGTCCGGATTGGGTTTTACCAGGTAGAGCATATGCTGTTAGTACCCCACCCTTGCCTATCTACGGGTTCTTACTGCTACTGCAAATATCCCCAACTTGGTCCTAGGGATTTTTCAGGTGGCAGGAGCATCTGTGGCCTGTGCGCAGGGCCAGCCAGTGTGCTGGATAGTTAATGCCCTGCAGAAACAGCCCTCTCCCGAGGATGGATGGGATTCCGTGGAAGCTTCCTCTCCCCTTGGTGGTGAGCCTGGCCTGTGTTCTACCCTCTCCCAGACTTCCCCGTTAGGACTAAGCTCCAGTTTCCCACTGTGGGAACTGGCTTCATGACACACCCTTCTTGGCTTCCTTCCTTTCCTTGTGTCTCTTCCTATCTCCCTACTCATGATTCCTGGGATCACTTCCCCAATAAACTGCAGCTGAATTCATGTCTCAGGGCTGCTTCTGGGGAAACCCAAGCCCAGACACCAGGTAAGGGCAGGTGGGCGCAGTCCACGAGGCCTGAAGGACCCAGGCTGCCGCTTCCAGGCCTGCCACTAGAGTTTGTGATTGTCAGTGTCATGGTAGCAACAGAAGTGCTGCCTCTCCAGGCATTAGATCTGTATTTTAGGCAGGACAAAAGAGAAAACACCAAAAAGCCAAATCCTCCTCCACGAGAAGTTTTGCCATTTGAAACAGGAAGGGATGCCTTCCCCTGACAGTTTTGCCTGCACCTCTTTTTGTCAGAATTATATCGCCCCCGCTCCCACTACAATGAAGAGTAAGCAAATTACCCTGCCAAGCAAAACTGGGACTCCCCTTGTAAAATAACAGAAGAGTGGACATTGGGGAGGCAAGCAGCAGTATTTGTCACAGAACTTAATGCTCTATTATATAATACTAACTCCTGAGTGTGGCACAGGTTTATTAGATCCCTGTTCCTCAAATATCTGACTAGAAGCATTGGCTTTGCCTGGGGCTTGTTAGAAATTCAGGCCATCAGGCCCACCAAACCTGCTGAATCAGAACCTGCTTTTAAACAAGACCTTCTCTCACTACCCTCCCCAAACAGGTAATTTGTATGCACAGTCAAGTTTGCTTCAAGCTTGTCTTTAGTCACTTTCCTTGGTGCCAAGATAAACAAGGGAATTCCTTGCTCTTGGTGTTCTTCCTGTGGCCTTGCCCAGTGCTTGTTAGTGGTCATTTCTGCTGAATGACTGAATAAATCATGCCAACACAGGTAGGGGGAGAAACTTCCTCCCTAGTCCCTCACAATCGAAGTGATCTCATCCTCTTTGGACAACCCCTGCTCCGCTCAGTGGTCCTTTGCATCTCTTTTCTGTATCATAGTCAATTTTGAACATCTCTCATTATTCCTGTGGACCAAAAAGCAGGATCTTATCTCATTTGTCTTCTGCATCATTCTCACCCCATCCACTCCCAACAACCAGCTGGCTGCTTTGCTAGGTTAAATTGAGCTGAATTAAACCTTCTATATCTAGTTCTACCTTAAAAATTTTTTTTTCCCCATTACTTTGACTCCATTCTTGTATTCTTTTTCTTAAAAAAAGAAACTCCTACCACTAACAAGGTAGCGTTTTTCTTTTCAGATTTTCCTAGAATTGTTTTAAATGGCTATGGTATTTGAATAAATGGAAAAGTGTAATGCAGAGATTTCAGACATTTTTTTGGCAACGGGATTCTTTCTGCAAACATAGAAACTCAGTGCTCAGATTTCTGGCAGGCTTTAATAAAGAGGTGTGAGGGGCCTGGACCCTCAGCCTGGGCCTTCCCCGCAGTGCCCCTCCCAATCCCCAGTTCTTAAATGTTTTTGACTATAGTCCACTTGCACGAGTCAAAAGACTCCATGATTCCCCTGTGCCTTTTCAGTGATGGATAGGAGTTGGTGAGGATAAAGAATTGGAGAAAAGCAAATTCAACAAGTTGTGGTAAACTTCTTGCTAGTACGAAATATATATCGCATATTATTCACATTGTAAAAGAAGAAAGTGTCTATAAATGTGAAAACAGTGCCCTGTGATCTTAAAACAACCCAGTGATTTTATTACACTTTCTTTGACAGAAGGATCAAGTTATCCCAATGGCACCAATTCACAGGCAGCACATTACAATTTAAGTGTCCTTATAAAAGCAAATTAGCACAGGGATATAGATGATTAATATTAAGCTTTAATTATTGGAAAAACGATAGGCCTGAAATACTGTTAATGCAACTCTATATCATGACACACTGTAGGGTTAACCAAATAACTGATAATACTCTACACTGATAATAATAAAGCTAAATGAACAGCAATTTATATTTTTAAAAAAATCAAAAGTAGCAGCTCTTGAATACCTCACCAGCTCAAAATAGATGTGGCACTCTTGTTGCTAGTAAGAAATCATATGGAGTATTGTTTGCATTGTGAGTGCAACTCACAACAACACTGAAGACCCGCTGATATGAAAGCCAGCTTCCTCAGAATTGTTGGAGTGCAGCTACCTCTAAGGAGTTGCACGCACAGCGAGCAGAAGCTGGGGAACGTGGCCAGGCTTGCCAGGCATCCTAACTTTTTAGTGGATACTGAATTAAACTCCTCAGCAGACTCTAAATAGCGAGCTGTTTCTAGTTTATGAATGCCAGCATTTAATAACCTCCATAACTCAATTTAAGCTGTCACTAAGTAGCCCATAGGCCCATGTCATGATTCCAGTCTACAGAGCAGCTCATCATTCCCTGGAAGAAAGGGAGACCTCTTGCATTCGCCAGGCTTTGAGAATCACGGCTGTAAAGAAGGTGGAGAGACTGGCTGGGAAAATGCTTTGCTTCCCCCAGAGGAGCCTCCTTCATTATGTCCTGCTGCTGGAGACAGAAGCTAAACTCACCAGATGACCTCCCGTGATGGGCCAGGCACATATTTGTGTCCCTGCAAACTTGCCTTGATGTGGTGTGACTTACAGGGACGTCGCTGGCAGCGGTGCTGGGGGTTCATTAGCGGAGTCCTCGAAGGCCCCAGGAGGCATGTCAGTGGAACAGTTTCTGAGTAAGGGTTACTTAATGAGCTGAGCTACTTTACTCTTTTGCTTAAAGACCAATTTAAAAGCAGTTCAGCACTTCTGCAGCCTCTTGTTCCCCTTGACTGTAACCACAGGAGCTGCCTGTGGGTCTCCTCAATGTTCGAAGGCCATTTTGTAAGTGGCCCTGACTCTGTGCATGTGAGCAATAGACAGTTTGTAAATATGGCTGTTCGTCTTCAGGGATGCTCATCCTTACCTGTGGCCACAACTCAGGCAGGCTGCAGGTGAGACCTCTTCAGCATCAGCAGTCTGTGGGGGACAGGAGGAAGCAGGAAGAGGGCAGAGATGGTACTAGGCAAAGATGGGCACAAGGCAGCCAACCTTCCCCACAAAAATGGGAGCCAGCAGGTCGGTGATGAGACAACCAGGGGACATTCTATTTTGGCTCTTGTTAGCCTCAATATCTGAGGCAGTTTGGAGCAAGCATGGGGTTCTGAGACACTGGAAACAGAGACAGACTTGCTCCGTAAATATGGGGTTACAGAGCCAGCCTTGGACACATGCTCTCTATGGCTGGAAAGATGTCCTTGTCATGGGCTCTCATGGCCCATCCCAAGTAAGACTGATATCTCTAAAGAAGTTTCCAAGTTACCTCATCTGGTGCTGAGTTTAATGGGCATGTCTTGCCCAATTCTTTTAGAATGCCCATTACACTTACCCAGAGATGATTTATTTGCATGTGTTTCCATCTTCACATAAATTCATGAGAACCCTAGGTGACTCTGGGTCAACATAGTTTAGAAATAGTGTTCCTTGTAGGGTGGTCAGAGCATACTTAAATAGTTCTAGGGACAGAACTATTTAACCAAGGGACAGAACGTAGTTAACCAAGTTAACTCTGGGTTAGCTTGGACCCGGAAGAGCCGAGGAAGCAGGCTGGGACTTCTAGGCCCTGGGGGGAATTTCATCAGCTCTTGCAACAGTGATGGAACTATAAGGCAGTGCTTCCCCTCAGATGTTGCTTTGCAGGTCTCTACAGCCCAGGATTCTCAAGTTTTAAGCAAATATCCCAGGCTGCTCTTATGTTCATTGGGAAATACTGCTGTGAAGTTTGGTTTTATAGCCTAGACAGGGACAGCATTAGCTGCTTTGGGGTCAGGATAGAAAGTATGTCTGAAATGACTCTCAGGACAAGATATACTTTGTAAGTCAGAGACAGGCAAGGACTTAGGGGGCGCAGGGGAGAGAGACAGAGCTCAGCTAGATCAATGACATACAATAGGTTTGGGTTTAAAGATTTTGCAGGAACAGTATCCTTTTCTTAAATGTTGCTTGAAAACTTGTCAGGCCCCAGTGGTAACTTCTTACTCAGCACCCTCAACTGAAATTTGTGGTAATCCCCTTTAGAGAAAAATGTTTAAAAACGTCTTATCCTGGTCCTAAGGCCAGGGTTTACCACCTGATTCTAGACGACAAACTCATTTCTCCTGTTTGAGATGTATACACATTGGCAGTGCAGAATGTGGGGCCATGGTGATTGATTGGGGGACCTGAAATTATGATGGGAGCATGGAGTTTGGAAATGTAAGAGTTGTAATTCAATAAAAATGATGTATTTCTCAAGGCAAATCCCAGCATCAGGCTTAATGGTGAGATATTAGAATCATTCCCATAAAGTCAGGAACAACACAAAGCTCTACACTGCACTCACTGTGATTTACTTTTGTTTTTGGAGAAGCTGGTCAATAAAATTTGATAAGAGAAGGAGAGGTGGTATAAAAACCAGAGACAATGAAGCAAAATTACCATTGTTTGCAAGTGATATAGTTGTGTTGGAAAATCCAAGAGAATCAAGTGAAAAACTGTTGTAAGCAATAAATGTATCTGGTTAAGAAGGCTGGACACAAAATGAATATAGAAAAATCAATAGCATTCCAATATATAACCCCAATAACCAGTTAGAAACTATACTTGAAAGAATATCCCATTTACAACAGGAAAAGGAACAATAGGAATAAACATTACAAGGAATATGCAAGAACTATATGAAGGAATTATTAAATGCTACTAAGAACATGGTTAAGAAAAAGACTGTCTATGCTGTTGGATAAAAAGACTTAACATTATAAAGAGGCAGACCTCCCTATATTAATTTGTTAATTTTAAATGATATAAATAAATAAATAAATAAATAAATAAATAAATAAAATAACAGGACTTTTAAAATCCTGGCTGAGTCAGTTCTAAAATTCATACAGCAAAATAAGGGAGTAAGGATAGGTAAATTCTGTAAAAGAAGAATAATTGGGAAGAGGGGAACAGCTATTTACCTGTTATACTCCTGGAGAGAGGCAGACAGATGGATCCATGAACAGAATGGGGGAACTGGAAAGAGATCCAAACATAGGCAAGAAAGTATTTTAAAATAAGGGTGGCATTTTTATCAGTGGGGAAGAGATATTTTAATGAAATAAATATTGAGTTTATTCAATGAGTCGCATATAGAAAAGAAATAAAAAAAGTTGGATTCTAATCTAATTCTTTACCAAAAAAATCCAAAAACATTAAAAAGATTAAAACCTAAAAGCTCATAAAATACTAGAAGAAAATATGCGATACATTTTAAAATATAGTATGTGTGTGTGTGTGTTGTGGTGGTGATGATGGTGGTGGCAGGGGAGCTTATAACGCAGAAACCATAAAAGGGATTATTATTATTATTTTTTTTTTAAAGATTTTATTGGGGAATTGGCGGAGGGGAACAGCATTGGGGAATTGGGGAAAGGGAACAGACAAGTTGCTGTCTTTTTGTTCTTCAGTTTAGTTGCGGAGGATGTTGCTTCACTGTTGGTATCGTCATTGCGCTCTTCCCGGATGAGGCAGATGGGTCGCCGGCCTCTGGATGTCGCTCACCGCGGCTATTGGCAGCTCACGCTTGGCTGCCAGCCGCTCACGCTGGCTGCGGGCCACTCACTGTAGCCTATGGCAGCCCACTGCAGCAGGGGCTGCAGCCCACACCATCACCGGGGCTCGCACAGCCCAGCTCCAGGTGGAGCTGTTGTTAGCTGTAGAGGGCAGTGTCACTGGCCCTCATATGTGGGATCCGAATCGGGGCCGCTGGCATCCCAAAACCAGCGCTTAACCAATGTGCCACTCGGCCGGCCCAAAAAGGGATTATTAATTTGACAGTTGCAGAATTTATTTGGCAGGGTAAGATAAAATAACCAAAGGGAAATAGACAGAAATGTGCTAATTTCCTTAGTAGGTAAACAAATCCTACTAATCAATAAGGAAGTACCAACAAATCAAAAGATAAGTGTGCAAAGCACATAAGCAGAGACTTTCCAGAAAAGATACAACAGACTTTTCAAAATAGGGGAACTATACTTGATATACTCTTAATGGAAGAAATAGAATTCAAATCTGTAATAGGATACCATATTTTTAACTATCAGATATTAATGACCAAAAGTTTGATAGCACCCTGTGATGGTGAAGCTATGAGGAAGCAATCACTCTTAACTATCTGGGGTATAAAAATTGACATATTCTCTATGGAATGCAGTTGGGCAGTACCTATTTTAAATGTATACACTCTGTTAGCCAGCAATTCCACCACTATGAATTTACTATAAAGATATATAGTAGTTCTCCCTTATCTGCAGTTTCACTTTCCACGGCTTCAGTCACCCATGGTCAACCACAGTCTGAAAATATTAAATGGAAAATTCAAGAAATAAACAGTTCATAAAATTTAAATTGCATGCCATTCTGAGTAGAATGATGAAATCTCACTCTGTCCTGTCCCGTTCTGGAACATGAATCATCTCTTTGTCCAGTGTATCCATGATGTATCCTCTCCCCACCCATCAGTCACGAAGCCGCTATCTTGGTTATCAGATTGGTTCTGACAGAGAGAGAAAGAGAGAGGGAGAGAGAAAACAACATTCACATAACTTTTATTATAGTTTATGGTTATAATTGTTCTAGTTTGTTATTAGTTATTGTTAATTTCTTACTGTGCCTAATTTATAAGTTAAAGTTTATTATAGGTGTGTATAGGACAAAACAATATATACAGAGTTTGGTACTATCTGTGATTTCAGGCATCCACTAAGGGTCTTAGAACATATTCCCCAAGGATAAGGGGGGGGACTATTATACTTGCATTTGAATAAAACTAAGAGTATACAAGGTTATTTCATGCAATATTGTTACATAATAGCACAAATGAAAGCAAAGATTTGTAAAAAAACCTAAATTTCATCAATAGGAGCTGGTTGAATACATATGGAACAACCATAAAAGAGAATGAAATACAGTTACTTAAAAACACCAGCACTGTTTTATAGCTGGTGAGATAAAATAATCTCAAAGATATATTGTCATATTAAAAAAAGCTACAGTATTGCATGCTACCAGTTGTGTGTGTGTATGTGTGTGTGTGTGTGTGTGTGTGTGTGTGTGTGTGTGTGTGTGTTTTAAGGTCTGTACCAACAGATCTCAAACAGTTTGGTCTCAAGAAACCTTTACACTCTTAAAAATTATTGAGGACCACAATCAAAGATTGTCTTAGAAAATTCTAGAAAACCCAAGAATATACAACCGCACATTCCATTAGCTGTTAAAGTGTTGATATCATAACACGTCATGCATCCTCTGGAAAACTCCATTGTACGCTTGTGAGAGAATAAAAGTGAAGCAAGTGAGTAATGCCCTTGGTGTTATTATAAGAATACTTTGACCTTATGAACTCCCTGAAAGGGTCTTGAGGACCCCAGGGCCCTGTGGACCAAACTTTGAGAACCACTGATCCACACACATGTGATTGTGTATGCATAGAAGAATTCTGCACGAATACCCCAATTATTGCCTCTGGAGAAAGAAACCGGGAGGAACAGGGAGAAAGATACACTTGAACTGCATAACCTTTTGTAATTTTTCAATTCTGTGCATGTGTTAGTGGTTACATTTTTTACAAAGAAACTTGAGAATCTAAAGAAATGAAATGCAAACAGATTATTTATGAGCTATGACTTCATCAGAGTCATGGACTAAGATTGATGTACATGAATATTTGTCACAGAATTATTTATAATGGCAGAGACTTCAAAACAACTCACATATCCAAATATAGATATTGGTTAAACAAATCATGGTACATCTATACATTGTAATTCTGTGCAGCCATTACAAATCATAAATCTCTAGAATGTCCTATGATATGGGAAAATGCTCAGAATCTAATGTTAAGTTAAAAAAATATAGCAGGATATAACTGCAAATTGTACTAATTTAAAACAATACTGGAAGGAAATATACCAAAATTTTGAGTCATTATTTTGAGTGGTGAGATTATGGGTTTTTAAAACTTTGTTTAAATATATTTTTGAATTTTCCAAATTTCCTATAATTAATATATATCACTTTTATAATCATAAAGAAAATGTTACAAAAGAAAAAAATGGACGGGATTCATCCCCAGGGCTGTGAGGGATGCGTAGCTTCCATTGCCAGTACTGCTAGAACAGTGTAGTTTTTGAGGGACACCTTGCCTCTGGCTACGGAGGCTGAGGGACCATGGCCTGTTGCGATGGACCCTACCTTGGGGATGTTCGGGCATAGGTGGCACCAGCTGTGGTCTATTGGCCTGCAGTGGTGTGGCTTGGCTGGGCAAGCAGCTAAAGAGGAGACAGAGGAATCTGGTGAATTGGAAGGAAGGTTAGTGTACAGTATTCAGTATCTATTGCCGCACAAAAAATTAACCCAAATTTAGCAACCTAAAATAACAACAAACATTATCATCTCACAGTTTATATGAGTCAAGAATTTGACTTAGCAAAGTAGTTTTGTTTCGGGGTCTGTTATGAGATTACAGTCAATATACCAGCTGAGGCTACAGGCATCTGAAGGCTTGATTGGGGGCCCACTTCCAAGGTGTCTTCTTCACATGCCTGGCAAGTTAGAGCTGACTATTGGCAGGAATCCTTTGTTCCTTGTCATATGGTCTTCTCCATAAGGCTTATTGAATATTCTTATGGCAGCTGGCTTGCCCCACAGCAAATGATCCAAGAAAGCCACAATGTCTTTTATGACCAAACTCAGAAGTTGTACACCATCATTTCCACATATCCTATTGGTGACAACTGGTCGGCCCTATTCAGTGTGGGTGGGCAGTGTACAAGTGTGCAAATATAAGGCAATGGGGCCATCTCTGAGGCTGCTTACCACTCATGGACACTTACTGTTCTAAATAAAGGGAAAGACTCCAGAGCCTGGCTAGTGTCCCATGGCCAGGCACCCTGGACTGGTGGTAGGCTTGAGAGTCTGTTTTGCAGAGTGGGGACTATTTGGATCATACTGAGCCTGCTAAGCCACTGAGAGCTATCAGGCATGCTTTGCAACTTGCAAAGGAGAAAGTCTAGATGAGGCGCTCTTCCCCCTTGAAACTAGGTGGCTCTTCCCGCTTACAGGACTGTTGTCATGTGTTGACGACCCAAGTATTAGTCACTGGTGTTAGAACTTTGCATCCCGGTGGATGCTTTGGATTGACATGATGTAACTTTATTTCTCACAAATCCTTGAAATATCTGCAAAATAGGAGCATTATAGCATCCAAATTGTTCCTTATGTGGAAACCTGCTATACACAGACATCATATTAGACCGCATGTTTGAAAATATGGTCCTCATAAACCCAGGTTTTCCCAGTGGTGGCCAAATCTACCTGGGTACTCATTTCACAGTCAGCAAATCGAAAGCAGAGGACTCTGGGCTTGGTCTTCACGGGATAAACCAAGCTAGTCTTGGATAGCAGGATGAGTAGTGCTGGGGTCAGATACTCCTGAGCTTAGAGAACAGTATGCAGGTAGGACCTATACAAGGAGTCAGTACCAGGAAGGTACCAGCTTGTCTTAGTTTGATTTGTCAGGAGCAAAGCCCATCCCAAATTTGCCCAAAAAGTGAGGTATTCATTTTAAGGCCACAGATCTGATGGAACCATCAGTCCGCAGGAAAGGGGGCATTCTGGTACCCCACTATTAACATGACTCGGATGTCAGTTTCACAGTCTCTTTGCTTCCTAGTTCAAATTTTGGAGAAGGAAGCTGATGGGCTCAACTAGCCTGTGGATTGGCCTTACTAGAGTCAAATGTTCATCATACTTAGCCATGGCCATGGTCTGTGTCCCATGGTAATTAGTGATGATCCCTCTTGGCTGTGGGCCCAATCAGAAGAAGGGGGAAAAGGAAGAAACAGGGACATCTCTAGTTCACATCCCTGGGAGAGAGGACTGGGAACTAATATACACACACCTGAGCCCACAAGGGGTTGGCCTCAGGGAAGCCAGTTAGTGGAAAGCAGACTTCAGAGAAAGGGTATTGCCTGGAGGGAGGGCCCCCGGAAGAACAAGGCTAAGCCCAGCCTTTTAAGAAATTAGGGGTAAGGTGTGGCTTAATCACAGGGGCAAGACAAAAATAGCAGTTATTTGACATAGGATTCAAAATGAGAGGATGTTTAGCATGAGAGTCAGCTGATGCTGAGCCTTCTGATCTTAATTCTTCCTAAGCATTGGGTTGTCAGAAAAGTCATGATGTATTTTTTTCTGTTTTTCGCTGCAAAAATGCATCATGACTTTTCCGACAACCCAATAGAATCCAGATTGGTCTCTTAACTGGGTAGGGCTCAGTCAAAGGGATTCATTCAGTCAGCTCTGAGCCTGGATAAAAAAGAAAGACAGGGATAGAGGATCAGGTGGGACACAGATATGAAATGATGGGTCAGACAGGACTGGCTAGTGGGAACTGTCTGTTATTTTGATC
This sequence comes from Aselliscus stoliczkanus, assembly GCA_033961575.1. Classification (NCBI taxonomy): domain Eukaryota; kingdom Metazoa; phylum Chordata; class Mammalia; order Chiroptera; family Hipposideridae; genus Aselliscus; species Aselliscus stoliczkanus. Next base: position 48,260,990 of record CM066730.1, on the reverse strand, counting down.
ATTAAGACAACTGGAGCAAGTCAATTAGATGTAACCCATTGCTTAGAGATTGACCTGCCTATACACTCTATCTGATCTATCACAAAGACATGACAAGGCTCTTCTGAGGCCACTAGAAGTCACAGGTCGTCACACTGACCTATGCTGACTGAAAGTCAGAAAAAGCTAAAGGAAGTGAATACTGTGCTTTGGGTTGTAGCTCTTTAGAAGGCTTTCAAGAAGACTATATTGATAAACGAATCACCCACAAAGTTTTACTTCCATCTTCCTCAGCCGTAAAGAATACTTAAAAAGACAAGGAACAACTATGATAGCAGCAGGCGATAAGACCAACAACTGCAAGTGACAGTAATAGCTCATGCCCTTGTTCCCTAATGCAGTGAGCTTCGGCAAACAAACACAGGGATTGCTCTGAAATATAGTGGGGAACTGTTTGCTTTGATCTGTCTTGTTTCTCCTCTCCTCAGTAAACGTGAGACTGTTTATAGTTTCCGGGAGAAAGCTGTCACTGTCTGGTGTTTTTCTGTGGCCATGTGGTTTCTCATATCATGCCTTGGGGAAATGAAAGTAAGCTGAGCTCTTTCGTTGTTTGCATGATGATATATGCACCGAGAGACTGTGCTAACTGATGGTGTGTGGGCTCCTGAGTTGGCTGTGGATCCCAGGGTAATTGAGATCATTTTCTTCCAGGTAATTCCAGCCTTCTAGGCCTCTCCTGCTCTAAGTCATTTAAGGCAACGCTTGCAGGTTATCTCCTTTGTTGGAAGTCAATATGGCTATTTGCTAGATATTTCTGACTGTCTACCTTGTGGGCCCTTTCATGAAAGGTTTGGACCATATGGATATTTCTAGGCAGAGCTGTGAGTGGAAATAACACGCGCCATCCAGACTGGAGTATTTAGTTGTTGGTGCAAGAGCATGGATATCTAAATGATTTTGATGATTAGAGTTCTCTGCTCACCTGAAAATGGACATGGACTATGAGAAGAATATAGTTCACTGTTTTAAGTTACTGAGATTTGGGTTGTTTGTTTGTTTGTTTGTTATTACAACATAACCTGGCTATCCTGGTTGATATACTTTCTTTATCAAATACACTTTCTTTATCAAATTCTATTATTTATTATACAAAACCATTAGAAGTCATTCATACAAAAAAATTACCCACAATTCTGCCACCCCAATAAGCCTGTTTTTCAATATTTTCTTCCAGGTATTTATATTTGTAAGTTTTGCTTAGTTGTAGCATATGCAGGAATTCAATTTTGTATCCTGGGTTATTTCATTTAATTTTATCAAGGCCTTATTATGATAGGAACCATGACGGTTTTATTCACCACAGTATCTCTCCTTGCCACCTCATGCAAAGTCAAGCATGTAGTAGGTACCTAATAGATAATGGCTGAAATAATAACTTTAACTACTTTCTGCTTAGCATGATGATTATTAGAAGATATTTTATGCATGACTGGTTGTCAATTTGCAGGTTATAGATTCTGAGCTCAGGTTTGTCTGGTGGCAGAGACATAATTTTTTAAAGAAATCTTTGTTGTGTTTTTCCTCTGTCTGAGCATTAAACCCAGGCTCTTTTCCTGGTTCCAGTGGAAGTTCATACACTCCTTCTAGTACCTGTCTACTCTAATCTCCAGTCTTGGATGAGACCTTTAGGCCCCTTGGAGAATCTCACACGGAATTGCAGAGTGGACATATGTCTTAAAGACTATACATAGTATTTCTTCTAATTTGATACATGAGCCCAGAGAAATCAAGGGTTTTTTCCAAGTTCATAGAGCCTCTGAGAAGCAAGGTTGTGATTAAAATCCAGTTTCCTGAACACAAATCCACGGTTCATTTGAATGTTTCTTCTGGGTCCTAATTCCTGCTCTTGGCTCAGGGTAAGCTATTCAGGTTGTGGGTTCCCAAATATCTTAGCAGTAAGTATCTTCTAATGACTAGCTTCAGCTCAACCTACTAATTTTTCTCCTGCCATTTTTTTTTCTTTCTCCTTCTGCTTCCTCTTTCCTTCTTTCTCTTTCTTCCTCCTTTTTCTCCTCTTTCTACTTGACCAACTGAACACCTAACTTAATTAACCCTGTAGGTCTCAGTCAGATTTTGAAGTTTTGGGGTGTGTTTTGCCTGAATTTGAAACGCTGTGTTTATTATTGCTTTCCTCATAGAGAATTCCGATGCCTCCTTACCTCAGTTGTCCACTTACCTATTTCCAGAAGTTGGGATTGTCCTGGTCCAGCTTGGCCCTTTCCTCTCTTGGGACATTGTCTACTCACTTCCTCCCTCCCTAACTTAACTGTCCAAGCCATCGGCCAGGGGCCCAGAGCAGCCCACCTCGCTAACCGTGTCCTGGGGGCTTCCAGTGTCTCCTGTGCGGCCCTCCCTGCCACTCCCACCCCCTGTATCTTTCTTTTGGGTGGGGCTTTTAGTTTTTTTCCTCTGTTCACCTCCGACCACCTCAATCTATTCCACCTACTCAATTTTCTCTTTTGTGGTGTTGCCCGGGATTTGAGAGCATGGAATTTTTAGTGAGATATCCAGGTTTAAATAATTTAACGAATCTTGTTACCTGTGTAGTCTTGTTGTTAGGAAGTTACCCCCTGTGAGCTTCTATTTGTGATCAGTAAAATAGAGATATTATTACTTCCCCTTATAGCATTACTGTGACTATTAAATGATAAAATGCATGATAATTATTTTGAAATATGCTGGCCCATAGTAAATATACAAGACATGTTTGCTATCACTTCTGCTCACACCTTTAACCTTTCTGTCTCTATTTCACTCACTCACGCTTAACTGCACTTTCTAATCTCCCATCCTCTAGATGGCAATCGTACAGGATAGAACTGTTAAAATTAAAGCTATCCACATGAAGAAAAGGCCTAATTTGTTTGAGCAGGATATGTAAATTTTGGAGGAAAAGAATCACTGATTTGAATTCCAACTCTTATTACTTGCTGTTTGACTTTAGACAAATTATTTTGCTTCTCTGAGCCTTAACTGTTTTGTCTCTGTAGTGGAAATAATAATACATATCTTCTCCCAAAAGGCTACTGTGTGATGTGATACACACACACACACACACACACACACGTGCACGCACATGCAAACACACGCACACACACACACACACACACACACTTACACTTCTACAGATGCATATGGGTATGTATAGTGACCTATAGACTCTATTAATGTTCATTCCTGCTTCTTTTTTTAAATTAACAAGAAGGGACCATTTTTGAGATTTGGTGTGATTTAATCTACAGTGAGAAGCACTTGTCCTTCCTTGGGGGAAATTTGAGAGAATTTAGAAAAACATGAGAATTAACCGAGACCCCTGCGTTCACTAGGTGCAAAGGCAGTGAGTGGTCCAGGAATGTGATCTGGGAGAAGACAAACCCTGGCTTATCTGAAGTTTCAAGTCTCTGCAGCCCTCTAGTGGCCATTGATTGCAGCAGACGATCCATAGTTATTGACAAATACAGGCGTCAATTTGACTTTGGACAAGAATTATACAGAGAATAAGGGATGGAATGGGGATTGAAAGGACCTATGTTTTAATCTTTTTAACATTTCAAATAGAAAATTGTGCTTCCATCAGTGCGCATACCAATGAAATCTGATGAAAATCCAAATATGTACACTCACTTCTATACCCAAATTTTCTTCCACTTCTCTCTTTGTCTCTCCCTCCCTGCCTTGCTTCACCTAGCTTGGAGAATCATTTTTTTCTCCTTGAGTCATATCATTCTTTGCCCTTCGACTTGTAAAGTCAATATACCCAGTTTGAGTTCCAGGGAGAGTTCTGGTTGCCTGTCAAATTAAGAGAGTTGCCAAACATAAAGCCAAAAACAAGTCATTCCGAGAATCAATACTTTTCTGTTATTAGGTCTTCCAGTTGCCAAAGGCAATATGACAGTGTTTGCAAAACCCCAGCTTGGGAGAGCAGGGGCCCTGCTTGGCCGCCACGTCCAGCGGGGCAGTGCGCATGTGTACTGCAGCCTCCTGCTGCTCAGTGAGGGAGACTCAGCTCCACTCTGTGGTCTGACTTTCTGAGGAAGCGCCTCTGCCACTTGCCAGAAGGAATTGAGAGATTTGTATGAACCAAAGGTTGTAGTTTTGTCTCCAGTTCTGGTGAACCCACTTGTTATAAACGCAGCCATTATCTGAGTTCTGTGTTGATATTTTGGAGAGAGATGAAGGAAAAGAGAGACCAGAAGTGCAGTCCTTACTTCACAGGCAAATAAAGAAAGAAAGAAAAAGAAAAAAAAAAAAGGCCTGTGGTTGGGAACCCTCACTCCCCAGGCTGTGAACAAGCGCGTTGGATCATTATTCCTTCCAGTTAAGTCACCCCTCGATCTTCCTGACCTGTTACCTACGGAGGCGGACGGCAGAGCAGCGCTTAAGAGCACACGAGGAAGGCTTGGGAGGCACCTCCTATGACTGTATCACCCCAGGAAAATCAATTAAGATCTTTGCGTCCCAATTTCCTCATCATTACACCTTGAATTTAAAATATTTACCTTGTGGAGACTAAGGGAGGTGACACATGGAATCACTATTGTGAGAAAGCGCCGGGGGCCTGGCAGGTCTGAATCGGATTTGTTGCAGCTGAAGAGCTCTGTGAGATCACTCCGCTCCCCACCTCCTACCCTGCCAACTTTCCCTGTGTAGGTGGTGGGACCGCAAGGTTCCCAGGAATGCGTGCAAATAATGGAAGGATCAGAGGAGAGTCTGTCTCAGGGCCCTATTCCAAGCTGTCCTCGGATTTGGCAATGTCGCGCTGCCCCTCCTCCATAACCATCGCCTCCAGTTTTATTCCACAGCCGGATTTTCCGAAATCGGACCAGTTTAATCTCTTAAATGCATAATTAGGGAGAGTGCTTGATTGCAAAGGCCTCTTCCAGTTCTCCCATTTATTTAAAACACACTCCTGTTCACACAGCAGAGAAATAGGGCAGGGAACCTGGGGGAGGGAAAGGCAGGAGAGGGCAGCGGGATGGAGGGAGGGAGGGAGGGGCGGGCTCTGTGCTTTTATCAATGAAAGCCGAGGCCTCTGCAGATTTGCATAGGAGCCGACATCTCCACGCAGTTGGTTGGCTGATGCAAGCAGGGCGGGGCGGGCCTGCGCGGGTCTGGCAACGGCGGGGAGGTGGCGTTCGAGCCCCGCCCCCGCCGCGTCCCCACCCCCTCCTGGCGCGCGCTCGCGGCCCCGCCAGCTGCAAGTGGCGGGCGCCCAGGCAGATGCGATCCAGCGGCTCTGGGTTTGGCAGGGGCGGTGGCAGCTGGCACCTCTCGCCGCCGCTGTCCGGAGGGTCGCGGGGCACCGAGGCGCCTTCCGGGCGCCCTCCAGCCAGCCACCCGAAGCCCCGGGGGCTGCTGCTGGGTGAGCAGAGGGCAGCAAGATACCCGGCTCGTCTGCCCTGAATGCTTTCACGCCTCTGCCGCCGCCGGGGCCGCTCTGGTGCCTGAGAACTCAGACGAGACGAGGCGCGAGAGGAGGGCAAGGACACTGCAAACTTGCACGGCGGCGTAGAACGGAGGCTCGGTTTAGGTCGAGAAGTTTAGCGAGTAGCGCAAACGGAAGACTTCCCGCTGCGCTGCGGAGGGGTGTAGGAGGGTGAGTAAGAAGGCAGTCTCCGCCCGCGGTTACCCTCCGCCGTCCCCCCCGCCTCCCAGACGAGGGGCGAGAAGCTCAGACGAGCTGAAAAGAGTGCAGCAAGCTGCACCGTTCCCAGCTGGAAAGTTGCAGAGGATTGGAGGCCGCTCTGGAGCAGACAGACCACAGCTCAGGCCTGGGGCAGGACGGAACAGTACCTAATTGTCGTCTGCCTTCAACTATAGTAGTTTCTCTCTCCCCGGAGCGCAGCGAACTACAGACCGGAGCTCAGCACTCAGCTAGAGGCACAGGGTCCCATTGGCTGAGCCTAGTGTGCTTCAGGGCCTCTTGATACAACACTGAGCTTCCAGAGTCGGTTTATTGAGACTCCTGCTCACCTCCTTGCAGTTGGAGGAAAGCGAGAGAATCGAGTGCATGCACAGTTCCCCAGAGATCAGGTGGAAGGAGCGGTTCAGGACCAAGGACTGTTTGGAGCCCCTTCTCATTTGGGGGGAAGCAAAGGGCGAGGCTGGATCTGGGAGAGTCCGGAGGCTCCTACGAACCACCTTTCTCTGGCGGGATGGGGGCCCTAGGACTCCTATGGCTGCTGCTGCCCCTGTTTTCAGCGGCAGCCTCGGGCTCCGGGACCGGGACTGGGACCGGCCAGCGCGTGGGCTCACCAGCCGTGGGGCCGGCGGTGCAGCCTCGGGAGCCGCTTAGCTACTCGCGCCTGCAGAGGAAGAGCCTGGCAGTGGATTTCGTGGTGCCCTCGCTGTTCCGCGTCTATGCCCGGGAGCTGCTGCTGCCGTCGCTGTCTGCGAGGGCTGGCGGGTCGGAGGCGCGCGGCTCGCTGGCTCTAGATTGTGCCCCATTGCTTAGGCTGGTTGGGCCACCACCTGGGGTCTCCGGGACCTCGGGAGCCAGCTCGCCAGCCCCGGCACGGACGCTGTCCAGGGTGCTGAAGGGTGGCTCGGTTCGCAAGCTCAGGCGCGCCAAACAGCTGGTGCTGGAGCTGGGAGAGGAGGCAATCCTCGAGGGCTGCGTCGGGCCCCCAGAGGAGGCGACTGCGGGGCTGCTCCAGTTCAACCTCAGCGAGCTGTTCAGCTGGTGGATTCGCCACGGCGAAGGGCGGCTGAGGATCCGCCTGATGCCTGAGAAGAAGGCGTCGGAAGTGGGCAGAGAGGGAAAGCTGTCTGCAGCGATCCGTGCCTCCCAGCCCCGCCTTCTCTTCCAGATCTTCGGGACCGGTGAGCAGCTTCCGCCTGAGCTTGTCGGGATTTGGTTTTTTAGTCACATCAATTTGCAACCACTGTCAACTATGTCCTGTTCCAAAATCTCATCCTCTGGTTCTTAGCCTTCTTCCCTCCCTTCCACAAACCTCCTCCCCCAGTTAGACCAAAATTCTTATTTTCTCCACGAATGCAGTTATTCCCTAAGGGTCTTCCTGTTTCTTCAGCAACCAAGTTGGGAGAAAAGTTTCCTTCTCTTGGCAGCATGCTTCCTGGTACTGACTAACACAGGATCCCAGCCAAAATTGGATGCCCTTCTTTGGGGGTCCCTGGGACACTTGAAATGCTCCTGTCACTTCTGTGTTCCAAATTTAGTTCTAGATCTCAAAACTATTGCCCTTCTTACCTTTCCCTTGTTCCTCATTCTGGCCACCACAGATTTGGGTACCATGATACACTTTCTTGGGGAATATAGAATTCCTGGCCATATTATTGAATTCCACCCAGCTGTTTCCTTCAAATGTTGGGTTACCTGAGGTTGTTGCCTCTTCTTCATTAATTAATCCTGTTCCCCCTACCCCTAACTCATCTGCTGTCCATTCTCAGATTCTTGTTCTTCCTCTCAGATGTCATTGGGAGAGTCCCAGGGGAACTAAGGGACAGGACAGAGATGTGAAAAGAGGAGGTGAAGTTGCCAAGATTGTCATCTTTTGGGGGAGTCACTGTGAAGTCAGGGAGAGACTAGCTGATTTCCCTTTCTTCTCCTGCCCCCTTCCTTCCCTCCAATTCTTAGCTTGAATGTCCGCAGCAGCTCTGGATGACTCTCTTTGGCAGGCCTGTTTCACTGCAGATCTCTCTGCTGGAGACTCCTGAAATGAGGTTTCTGTTTCATTTACTCTCTCATTTTCTTCTCATATTCACTGTGTGTGTGTGTGTGTGTGTGTGTGTGTGTGTGTATACTTACTACTAACTCCTCCCATAGTATCCTTTGACTGGAAAACCAGGTGGTTTTCAATGGATGTTTCCCTTGTAAGACCACTGGGAAAGACTTGTGAATAAAATATACAGGGCCAGCCGAGTGGTGCGGTGGGTAAGCACTGGTTTGGGAAGCCAGTGGCTCTGGTTCAGGTCTCACATATGAGGGCCAGTGACACTGCCCTCAAAAAAATATATATATATATACAATGTAAATGAATGAGAAAGCAGAGAAAAGAAACCATATCTTTTAAAAGCCTATCCTAATTCCATTGAGCAAACCCAGCATCTGTCATATCATTCTCATCTTCAGAAATAAATGAAATTCTTATGCTCCACTGGTTACTAATGCTGAGTATTAATTGGATGGAAAGCATGGGGAAAGCCTACTGTAGAGACACAAGTGTCTCCCACATACACCCAGTGCTCTCATGCAGCAGGAATATTTGGAAGCTGCAGTTCCTCAGGCGTTTCTCAGTAAACACATGTTATGTGGTCCCCAAGGAAAACAGAGTCTGGATGCATATTTCATGGGTGACATTGGCACCTAAAATGACCCCTTTGTGTTCCATGTTGGAATATGTATTAATACATGATAAGAAGCAAGGTCTGATGACTTCAATACTGCCTTCTGTGAACTGAGATAGGAGACCAGTACTGTTGTCTCTCCACAGATACTTTTGTAAAGAACAGCTGTGCTTTAATGTCATCCTGGCTTCTGCGGTTTATACATGCAACATTCTGTTTTAGTGCCTAATGTTTTTGTAATGGGTATAAAAATGACTTCTCTGGGAATGCGGATTTTTTCCACTTTGATGTCTGTGAGCATTTCTAGAGCTTTCCCATTACCTCTTGTTAAATGACCATGGGCCCTAGCAATCTAGATCAGCTTTTGTCAGGTGTTGGTAACAGGCAAAAGGGGTCCTTTCTGCAGCCCTGAACTTTGCTGCCGTAAACAGACAGGTTGCATGAAGTTCTCAGTGGGTGTCTTTGAAGAGTCACATGTTTAATGCATTTGAAGAATATCCTCTAGTCAAGCTCTAGATAAGGAGTTGAAGTTGCAGAATGGGGAAGTTTCATGTGGAGAGGAGTGCGCTTGAGAGCTGCTTTGTAACTCACAGCAGGGAAGCACTGTGAGCATCCCAAGTTTTCGCTCAGTAGCATAGTCCATTTGGCAGCTGGACCAAGCCCTTATGCATCATTTGACACATCTAGCAATCCCAGTTTCCGAAAGAGCCAGGATTCTGCCATTAAAAGGCTAGAAATTTTGGCCAAGCATTTTTCAGCAGAATTGGAATCAAATGATAATTGATGAGATCAAATAAGACATTAAGTATAACTGGATGAGCTCTCCATGACCTCCAGAGAGACAGGCAGCTTATTGAAAAGCACTTCAGGCCTTGTGGCGATCACAGTTGGAACAGGCTGGACTCTCCTGCTTTGAGGCATGTGCTGTCTTCAGTTAGGCAGCCGGCCATGCATGACTAGCCTCTTGCCTTACCACTGCCTCCCCAGTCTCATTCAGATACAGTCTCTACTTCGACCTTCCTATGGAGGGAGCAGACATACCCTGCTGTATCATGTTTCATGTTTGGGGCAGCATATGTCATTGTGGTTCCCTTCATTTTCTTGTATGAAAATTCAGGCTAGGTGTTTCTCACTTGGATTGTGAGAAAACCTGTTTATCATGTTTGAGGACATAGGTTTATTCTTTTTATATAGGCTGTGATTTATAGAGAGACATTTAACTCTTCTGTGGCATGGGATCTTCAAGTATACAAAAGGAAAATAGTCACAACTCAGTGTATTTCTCCCTGATTGTTCCCAAGTGACTGGTAGCCTGGTCTATAGGGGCCCAACCGTGCTGATGGGTCTATCTGAAGAGAGGATGGGTGTTCTGGTGAAGGATCAAGAGCAGCCCATTTGTCTAACTGAAGATAACTTCCCAAATCTGAGTAGGACTATTACTAGGGGTGTGGTAAAAATGGAGAAGTACTCAGTCAGGACAAAGTAATACCTTTGTATTGCTTGTGGTTTGGGTTGTTTGAGAGGACAAAAGGATGTCTGAGAGGCCTTATAAAGCATGACATACTAATGTTTTTTCTTTATGGGTTGCTTTAACTCATAAATGGGATCAGAGTTTCAAAGTCTGAGGCAGCTCCCAGGCCATCCACTCATGAATAGAGGTAAAGAGGCAATTGCTGGGACTGCACAAATGCTAGTACACCATCCTGGGACAGCCCAAACCTCAGGAGACATGTCTGCCCAGAGGCTACCACATGCTCACAGCTCCACTTTGTAGCCTGTTTTGTAGATGTTTTAACACCTTGCTTCTGCCATCCCCCAGGAAGGGGCCTAGAGGATGATGACTTGTGGGATAGGAAGGCCTGTTTCCCTGCAAGCCATGTGCCCTTTCCACTCTAGAAAAGGGGATGTATGACTGGGGACTTTACATGTACTATGGAGAGGCATGAGCAATTTACAGTAGATGTGTGCAATGCAGTACACTGGACCCTTGACCTCACATATCTGTCAGTCTCTTCCCACTTCATTTTTGGAGAGGGCAAAGAGAGTGAAGGAAGATAGGGAAGAAATTGGAGCTCCCAGGAGGGATAGTAGTTATTGGAGGTAAATTGGGAAAATTGGAACTAGTCTAGAGAAGAGCAGAGAGCTGATTTAAGAGTTGAAAGGACTGATTTATGATGGAAGATGAAAAGAATTAAATATATGTGGCTGACCTAAGTGGTGATGAAGAAAAAGCTATGGTAACAATCCATAGGTCTCTGAAGAGGGAGAGCGGTAGTGAAAGAGAGGGGTTATTTAGTGTGGTCCACAGAAGTAACAGGATGAGACTTGCAGAAGGGAAACTTGGATATCAGAGAAACTTTATTTTCTGAAATTGATACTCCCGTACTATGGAATGGAATTCTAAGAGATCAAAGAGTTAGGTGAGATGTGGGTCAGATAAGCCTCAGAGTTCTAATTAATTGGTTCTATATTTCCAAATGTTAAGTAGCCACAGCAGGTAGGAAAGCTGGGATGGGGGACAGTGGCAGGAATCAAGGTATTTGAGGATACAACTCTTTTTTTTTTTTTACAGTTTTATTTATTTTTTAAAATCTTTTCTATTTTTCAATTTCAGTCAACATACAATATTATGCTAGTTTCAGGTGAACAACATAGTGATTAGACATTTATATACCTGATGGGAAACAACTCTTGAGAGCTTTTGGGTGTTGATGTTTCTAGTGGAAAAAGAAAAGAATTGCATATGTATCTTTGAAATTGGTGGGACCTACTTATAAGAAGATCGTTAATAAAAAAAAAAAATTCTGAAATTACTGTTTTTTTTCTTTTCTGCTCCCAAATTCAACACAGAGTATTTCTCTGGGATGTCGTCTGTATATCCGGTGGGGGGAGGCACACTCACCAGAGCATTATGCGTCGAAGATACATCCATAGGTGTGTACATCACCCCTCATTGGCCAGGGGGTTTTGAGAGGATGAGATCAATTCTAGATTTGGTGGACACAGTGTCCCTATTGTCCTGCCTACTTTTGATGAAGTTAAACCGTGACCCTGGTTGTCTCGGAAATACCCTGTCTTTCACTATCACTGGTCACCCAGAGTCAAAGTTGTGTTGGAAATGGGATGGGGGATGTTATTCCAGAAAAGAGAAAGAGGAAGGAGAGAGAAAAAAAAGTAGCTACCTGAAAACACTTTGAAATGCTGGGAATACATATGGCTATTTGAAAGATGAAGTTCATATAAATCCAGTTGATCCAGATTTACAAAAGAGAAAGAAGGAAAACCCATGAGGGGTTTTTGTGTGGGAAGGAAAATGTTATTGTTAGTAAAAGTGAATGTCTTTCTAAGGAATTTTGTCTTCAGATCAGGAAGGACTGGCTGCAGGTTGCAGAAGAGGAGAGGGAGAGTTGGGTCAGCAGAAGTTGCAACCCCTTGCCACGCTTAGGATGCTTGCCCGATAACCTCACCTCATAGGAATTTACCCAGCCTGACTCGCAAAGGACATTTTGCCTTTCTTTCTAACCATTTTTAATGTCCTGTTACAGTTGTATGGAGCTTTACAATTTATAAAGCACTTTCACGTTTATTATTTTTACCAGTTCTATTTGTTTTTGTTTTATTTTATAAAAGGAGTAACTGAAGTCTAAATGTTTGGCAGTACTTTTCCGAGGTCATGCAGGTAGAAAGTGGTAGACCTGTAAACTTTCATTTATGTATTGAGAGGTTATGTGATTTTGGATGCTGTGCTGGATACTGACTGGTACCACAGACCTCCTTTCCTTAAAATCAGGGCTCCTTTCATTAAAGGAATCATCTCGTTCCATTAACGGAATCATCTCAACGTGCTGATTACAAACAACCAAGACATGTAAATAAATGAAAAGCTTTACATTATCTTTGTTAGAAGGCCATGCAACAAATATTTGGGGTTCAATAGCCATGACTTAGAAAAGTTTCTTAAAATCTTTGAGGCTCACTTCTATTATTGGAAAACTGGGAATAGTAATGTTTCCTATCTCAAGGTGTAGTCATGGAGATTAAATTACATGATCCATGTAAATCCTTAACTCAGTGCCTGCCACATAATAAAGTCCCCCATGAATATGAACCACATGGTTTTTCCTAGCAGCAGCAGCACCCAGCGATGCATATACATTTTAGTCTATTTGAATGGTGCCATCTGGAGTTGCACAGTCCTTATTTGTGGCCATATGTGGCAACCCTTGCAGCAGCAGTTGTGATACTGTGGGTTCCTCGTGCAACTAACTTCTGATTTCTCAGAGATGAGAGGTGGGATTTGGTGCAAATGAAGAGAGCAACTAGGGTGGCAGTTTCTATTTTCTTGCCACAAGAGGCCTGTCTTTCCAATAAGTATAGACGAGAAGCAGGAGTGAGGTGTGGCATTTAATTCATTTCTATCAACTTATATCCTCTTGTAGGTCTTTTGACTTTGGATTCAATCCAAAGACAGGGGCTGTTTTCACAGTCCAATTCTTTTTCCTTCTATAGAAAGAAACCAAGCCTTAACTTTATTAAAGTATGAAACCTAATACTGAGGAAGAATAAGACATAGGCATTCCAGAAGAGTAGTTTTCAGATAGTGGATCTGTCCTGAGAGTGATCTGTGCAGTTCTCTCCCCTCCTAGCCCTGAGAGGGGCTGGGCTGCAGGCCTCTGGTAACTCCTTTGTTGGAATTAGCTGGAGCTGTGCCCCTTCCTTACATGTCTAGCCTCACCATTCATTAATACATAGAAGGCAGGAGAGAGGTACCAACTCTTTAATGGGCACGAGCCCATTAAGGCAGTTAAACTTTTGTGATTCCATTAAAGACATACAGCCCCAGGGACTTGAGAGGGAGGCTGCCTTAAGAAAGTGCCTCATTCTGAAAGAGGCTGTTAAGCATTTTATAGGTGGTGTTTTGTTTTATTTTTCCTAAGATTTTATTAGGGAATTGGGGGAGGGGAACAGCGTTGGGGAACCAGGGAAGGGGAACAGACAAGTTACTGTCCTTTTGTTCTTCAGTCTAGTTGTGGAGGATGTTGCTTCACTGGCCCATGTTGGTATTGTCATTGCGCTCTTCTCGGGTGAGGCAGATCAGTCGCTGGCCTCTGGACGGCTTCTCACAGCAGCTATTGGCAGCTCACACTGGCTGCCGGCCATTCACAGCCTATGGCAGCTCACTGCAGCAGGGGCTGCAGCTATGCTGTCCTGGGGACTCACAGCAGCCCAGCTCCAGGTGGAGCTGTTGTTCACCATCTTAGCTGTAGAGGGCAGTGTCATTGGCCTTCATATGTGAGATCCAAACCAGGGCCACGGGCGTCCCAAGCCAGCTCTTCACCAATGCGCAACTTGGCCGGCCCTATAGTTGGTGTTTTTTATGAGCCATAGCTGAGCATTGCCTCCAAAAGAAGCACATGGTCATCACCTCTGCTTGGGAGTAGATGAAGAATAGGGCATGTTCACCCCAAGAGTCAGTTCTCTTTCCATCACCATATAAAGAGAGTGCCAAAAAATGTATACATTTTAAGAAAGGAAAAAAAACTGTATTAAAATTGTAATGCAATGAATGGCATGAACATTCATTTGATTAATGCCATCTTTTGAGCGGACATCATACTACACATTGCTACTGTAATTCAATTCAACTTCGAAAGTAATACCTAGATAACATCTCATAAAAAGTGTGCATTTTTTTGGCACCCCCCGATATATGACCCCCTTTATCCTCTTCTACCAACTCCCCCTACCTTCTTACTTTCTGGTAACTATGAAACTTGTCTTTGTCTATGAGTTTCTGTTTCTTTGTTTGTCTTGTTTGTTTGTTACTTTCAGTTTTATATCCCATACACACAATACAATATGTAGATGACGTCTTATAGAAATGTACATTTGAAACCTATATAATTTTCCTAACCAATGTCACCCCAATAAATTTAATAAAAATTAATAATAAAAAAATAAGAATGAAGCATGTTGATGAGGATGGGTATAGGTGTCCAGGAGTCACATGAACAGAGCTGTGAACAAAGCTATCAGGGAGCTCCATGAATGCCTTCTTCCTTGGAGCCATTGCTTTGTCCTCTGGTCTAGGGTGCGGCCAATGTTTCTTTCCCAAGTGATGACCTGGCTTTCCCACAAAGTCAAGGTGTGAGGGAGGAGCAGTTCAAAATGAGTGTTGGCCTGATAGTGAGGTAGTGAGGAGATGGGAGGTATCCCAGTACCTTTTTTGGTAACTCAGTTTCCTCAAAAGAACTTTTTTTTCTTCAGCGAATCTTGTGTGAATTTTCCAGCTGCACTGTTTTGAGCTTGGGTCCTTTCCCAGGGAAATTCTATCAGAATCACTTGGTGATATAATGTAGGCATTCCAGAAAGTGGGAGGTCCCAGACTGCACAGGGGGAGAGTTCCCAAGGGACAGATATACCCAACCACTTGTTTAATTATGAATCTTTTTTCCTTGACCCTTAACTTTGTGGCTAAGTAACAGCAGAAGCATGGAAAGGTAGGCAGTCAAAATTCTCAGGAGTCAGGAAGAGGTTAAAGGGAAGGCATGAACAACAACAACAAACAGCAGCAGCAAAACAACAAAGGAAATCTAAGCAAGCTTAAAGGCAAAGGGAATAAAAAGGAAAATTGAAGCCATTGACTATGTTTTTCTTTTTCTCTTATTTACCTTTTACTCAGTTTTCATTGGAATATGGTTCATGGGGATGGGCATGGGTAGGTCTCCTTTATAGATCCTTTCCACATTCTTAGCCTAGATAATTAAGGTAAGTTTTCTGTAGCAGAGAGGACTTTAGATTAGAAGCTAGAAGACTTAGATTCAATTATGATATTTGAGTTTTATTACCTTGGAACTCCCTTACCCTTGTTGAGCCTCTGGGTCTTTGATCCTAAAGGAGATAATATAGAACTTGTGTTGACTACTTCATGGAGTCTCTGTGAGCATTGTATGAGATAACCTGTGTGGGAGGCTCCAGTCTGGATTATTCCGAAATAAATAAGGCAGGAGAAGAATGAATATACATCTTTTCATGGTTTCAACCAACCCTTGGCTTTAGGAGCAGCAGTACAAGGCCCCCTTTGGGGCAGGTCTTGGGTTCAGTTAACAGCCCAGCAGCTCTGAATAGCAGTTATGTGGTCCCTTCCCAAAGTTCCTGAAAATGTGTTTTTCATTGTACTCATTTTTCAGAATTCCAGAATTTTTATGGAAATGAATTTCTGGTAGTGGGACACAGGAACCTGTATTTTAACATCAGAAAATGATTTTTTTAAAACATTATGGGACGATAAATATTGGGTTGTTGGAAAAGCCATGACGTATTTTTTCTTTTTTTCATTGCAAAAAGTGCATCATGACTTTTCCAACAACCCAGTACAATAAAGTGCATTGAATGCATTAATCCTGTTTACAGCTTGATGAAAATTCACACATGCAATATCCATACATCACCACCAGATAAAAGTACAGAACATTAGTATCCCAGAATGTTACCGCCTGTTCTTTTCCAGTCTGTATCCACTTCCCACCCAAGGCAACCATCCTTCTGATTTCCTTGTCATCAATTAGTGTTGCTTATTTTTGAACTTTATGCAGGTGGAATCATATCATGTGTACTTTTTTGTGTCTGGCTTCTCTTACTAAACATGATTTCTGTGGGATTCATCGATGTCATTGTGTGTACAGTATTCTTTCTTTTTTTTATTGCTATGTTGTATTCCTTTATGGGAATATAACACAATTTATTCTTTTCTATTTCCCTACCAAGGAATTGGATTTGTGGGAAATCAAAAGTAAAAGGGGCTATTCAAAGTAATGGGTAGCATAAGTCCTAGATCTACCATTTACTGGCCCAAGGCTATTTATTTTCTTGACTTTAAACTTCAGTTTTCTTATTTGTAAAGTGAGAAAAGTAATTCCCATCTCCCAGGGTTATTGTGATAATTAAATGGGATAAGGCATGTAGCAGGCCAAGACATACTGTTGGTACTAAACAAGTGTTATTTTTTCCCTCAGTTATTGATTATATTTCTTTCCCTTGGTGGCTAAAATAGCTCCTTCAAAAATTTCCTGAAGCAGGAATGGGAACATTTTTGCAAGTCAGGTCATTAACTCGCAGAAGGAAAAGTAATAGCCAAGGACCATGTAAATTACATATAATAATTTTTAATAAATACTTTCATTTATAAATAAAAAAATAATTTTAATAGAACATATTGTTTCTCACACTAAGTTTTAGAATTAACAAAGAAAATAAACTACTCAATAGATAAATCAAAAATTTTAAAATTTCTTTGGTCTTATATTCAGATCAATTAGAAGAGAGAAAAAAGTGTAGAGGAGACAGAAAAGATGGACAGAAATACAACTGCATTTAAGAAAGAGACAAAAATGACCGACAATGACAGAGATATAAGTGGAGAAACAGAGAGGAACGTAAGAAGAGGCAATCCAGGGAAACAGAAGGCAGGAATTACCTCCTGGACAGAGAGATGCATAGGTATAGAAGAAGACCAAAAGTTAAGGGCCAGCTGAGTGGCTCAGTTGGTTAAGAGTTTGCTCAAGAGTGTGAGCTGAGCTCTGAGCAACAGCAGTTCGATGCAAAGAAACCCCAAAAGAGCCCCAGAAAGAGAATGGGGGAGAGCACTTGATTATTTTTTGATCTGGAAGGACTCTGACCTGATGTCAAAATCTGCACTCTGAAACTATGGCCAACATTGTTTGTTTTCAATTTCATTGATTTATAATTCGCATAAAATAAATGCACCTATTTTAAGTGTACAATTTGATTTGCTTGAGAAATATAAACCTGTGTACCCACCACCCTAATTAGGGTTTGGAACATATCTATCAACCTCCCAGAGGTCCTTCTTGACCTTTTGAAATGAACCCCCTGTATGTCCTGCTCTAGACAATTTCTGATTTGATTTCTATAACAATAGATTAGCTTTGTCTCTTCTGGAGGTTCATGTAAATGAAATCATACAGTATATTCTCTTTTATGTCTGGCTTCTTTCACTTAGAATAATGCTTTTATGATTTATTTATGTTGAGTATATTAGTAGTTTGTTCCTTTTTATTGCTGAATAGTATTTCATTGTATGACAATACCACACTTTTTTTTTCAACCATTCATCTGTTGGTAGACATTTAGGTTGTTTCCAGTTTAGGGCTTTCATGAATAAAGCTGTTTTGAACATTTTGTGTACAAGTCATTTTGTGGACATGTGTTGTCAGTTCTCTTAAATCCATTATGGAATTGCTGGATTGTATGATAAATGTATGTTTAACTTTATAAGAAATTGACGAACTGCTCTTCCAAGTAGTTATGCCACTCTATATTCCCAACAGTAATATATGAGAGTGCTAGGGAATACCTGGTATTGTCAAAATATGGTGGTATCTCATTGTGTTTTTAATTCATCTTTCTTTGTATTGGTTATCTAATATTGCATAAGAAATCAGCGTAAAAGTTAGTGGCTCAAAATAACAACAACAATAATAATGATGATAATAATGATTTATTACCTTTTATAGTTCCTATGAGTTACAAATTTAGGAACAGTTTTACTGGTTGTTTTTGCTTGGTCTCTCATAAGATTGCAGTCAGATAACAGCCACTGCTGCAGTCATCTTAAAGTTTAACTGGGGCTACAAGGTCTATTGATAAGGTTCCTTACTCACATGTTGGCAAGCTGATGCTGGAGCTATTTGTGGGAGGCCTCAGTTCTTCTCTAGGTGGTCCTCTCCACAGGGCTGATGGAACATCCTTGTGTCATGGTGTCTTGCTTCCTTCAGAGTGAGCATCTATTGAGATGACCATATGATTGTTCTTTCTTCCTGTCTTTCTTTCCTTCTTCCTTTCTTAACCCCCACCCCTCCCTCCCTCCTTTCTTTTCTTTTGTAAATATGATGAATTACAGTGTTTGATTTTCAAATGTTGAATTAGCTTTACATTTCCAGGATAAACCCTACATGGCCATAATGTACTATCTTTTTGCCTATTGTTGTATCAGCTCACTAATATGTCACTGAGGATTTTTGCATCTTTTATTCATAAGGATTATTGGTGTATAGTTTTCTTGTCTTTGACAGGATTTAGGGTCTGGGTAATGCTGGGCTCATAAAATGATTTGGGAAGTGCTCCCTCTTTTCATTTTCATGGAAGAGAATTGTAATTTTTTTCTTTCCTGAATTTTTGTTCAGTAGAATTTGCCACTGAAGTCATCTTGACCTGGTATAGTCTTTGTTGGAAATCTTTAAATTACTAATTAGATTTATTTTATAATAATTATAGGATGATTCAGATTATATTTCTTTTTTAGTGAACTTTAGCGTTTGTATTCTTCAAGAAGTTGGTTAATTTCATCTAAGTTGTTGAATTAATGCAGGTTAAGTTGTTCATAATATCTTCTTATTACTTTTTTATGCCTGTAGGGTCAGTAGTAATGTCTCATCTTTCATACTTGACATTGCTAATTTGCAGCATCTATCCCTTTTTATGGTCATTCTAACTAGAGGTTTACCAGTTTTATTGATTTTTTAAAATTAAAAAACAACTTTCTGTGATATCAATTTCTTCTCTTTTTTTCTTATTTCAATTTCATTGATTTCTGCTCTTTTAAAATTACCTTTCTTTCATTTTGTTTGTCTTCAGTTTAATTTGCACTTCTTGTTTCTAGTTTCTTAATGTGAAATCTTAGGTCATTGATTTGATATTTTTCTTCTTTTCTAATACAAGCATGTAATGCAAAAATTTCCTTTAATAACTGTTTTAGACAAATTTCATTATGTTTTAATGAAATTTTATTTATATTCAACTGAAATATTTTCTAATTTTCCATTTGGCTTTCTCTTTGACCCATGGTTATTTATGTGTGTTTTATTTTTGGATATTTGGGCATTTTTCAAATATTTTTTTCATTGATTTCTAGGTTAATTCTGATATTCCCTGAGAACATACTTTGTTTGATTTCAGTTATTTAAAAAATTTTAAGGTTTGTTTTATGATTCAGAATTTTGCTGAACTATCTTGCTGAGCGTTTCATGTACTCTGGAAAAGAACGTTTTTTTCTGCTGTTGTTGAGTGGAGTTGTCAATCAATGTTAAATTAGGTCCATTTGGTTAATAGTGTTGTTCCAGTCTTTTGTATCCTTACTGATTTTCTGTCTGTTACATGTATGACCAATAGAGTACTGCTAAAGTCTCCAAGTTTTTGTTTTGCCTATTTGTCCTTTCAATTCTGTCATATTTTGCTTCATGTATTTTGAATTATTAGGTGGCTACACATTTAGGATTGGCTCTTCTCTTGATGATTTGACTCTCTTATTATTGTGTAATATCTCTTTTTATCCCTGGTGATATTAATATTTTGAAGTTTATTTTGACTGATATTAATATAGCCACTCAGGTTTCTTTTGATTAGAGCTTGTATGATATATGTGTTCTGTCCCTTTACTTTTATTTATGTTTTTATATTTAAGGTATTCACTTTGTAGAAAACATATAATTGGGTCTTGTGTGATTTTAAAAAATTCACTCTGATAATCTTTGTCTTTTACTTAATCTGTTAGGCCACTTGTATTTAATGTTATAATCAATATGTTGGATTTTGGTCTACCATTTTATTATTTGTTTCTTTTGTTTGTTTCTATGGTTTTCGTTCTTCTCTTGCTTCTTTTCTCACATCTTTTGGTTTATTTGGATATTTTTTACTATTTCAGTTTTAATATCTATTGGGGTTGTTTTTTTTGCTATATCTCTTTGTATTATTATTTTAGCTATTGTAGTGGTTGCTTTAGGGATTATACATACACACAGTTTTACTGTCTACTTTGAGTTGACGTTTTACTACTTCAAGTAACATATGGAAACCTTACAACCATATAGGTCCCTTTACCAGTCCCTTTAATGTTATAGTAGTCATTTGTGTTATATCTACATAATTAAAAGCTCTGTATTGGGCCGGCCGAGTGGCGCGGTGGTTAAGCACTGGCTTGGGAAGCCAGCGGCCCCAGTTCGGTCCCACATATGAGGGCCAGTGACACTGTCCTCAAAAAAACACACAAAAAAAACAAAAAACAACAACTCCGTATTGCTTTGAGCAGTTACATATATTTGAAATAATTTAAGAAGAGAAAAATAGTTCTTTATATTTATCCAGCTACATACCATTTTTCTTGTTCTTCCTTCTTTCCTGAAGTTTCAGTTTTCCCTATTTTATCGTTTTCCTTTAATTTAAAATGCAAAATTGCATTTATTTTAGAGCAGGTCTGCTGGCAACAAATCCTCTTAGTTTTTCTCTATCTGAGAATGTCCTTATTTCACCATTATTTCTGAAGTGTATTTTTAATGGACACAGAATTCTGGGTTGAATTTCCTCTCCTCCCCACCCCTCCCTTACCCTCCTCTCCTCTTCCCTCCCCTCTCCTCACTTTACCCACTTTAAGAATGCTTTACCTCTGTCCTTCATAGTTTCGGATTAGCATTCTGCCATTAAATTGTTCTTCCCTATATGTACTTGTTTTCGAGATTTCTTTTTCTTTGTCTTTGGTTCTCAGTAGTTTGATTATGATTAGTCATACATGGTTTTATTTGACTTTTATCCTCTTTGTAGTTTGTTGAGGTTCTTGAACCTGTAACTTTGTCTTTCATGAAATGTGGGGAGGTTTCAGCTGTTATTTCCTCGTTTTTCCCCCTGCACAGTATCTTTCTCCCCTCCTCTGGGACTCCAATTACACAACTATTAGACCTTTTTGATATTGTCTCACAAGTCCTTGAGGGTCTGCTAATTTATTTTTTAAATTTTTTTTTTTCTCTGTTCTGCAGATTGGATAGTTTCCATGATATAGCCTCACGTTTACTGCTTCCTTAGTTTCTATTTGCTGTAATTTTTAATTTTAGATATTGTTTTTTGGTTTAAATTTTCTGTTTTTAAAAATAATTTCTATTTACCTTAGAACTGCCTTTCCATTTATTTTCCAGAATGTTTACTTTTACCTCATGTAATACAGTTATAATAGATAGCTCCTTTAAAGTCTTTGTCTGATAATCCCAACATATGAATCAGCTTGTTATTGACATTTGTTGATTATCTTTCCTCTTAAGAATTGGTCACATTTTGTGTGTGTGTGTTTTTCTTTTTCTTTCTTTCTTTTTTGCATATTTAGTAATTTTAGATTGTATCCAGGAAATTGTAAGTGTTACTTTGTTTGGTCTGAGACTTGGGTGTGGTTTAAACCTTAGGTTTTTCTTGTTTTGTTTTGTTTTTTTCTTAAAGCCTTTGTTTGCTGCTTTGAGTCTGTCCATACATGTGCTGCTCTGATGTTAGCTGGGACCCTGGGCTTGTTTCTTCACAGAATTAGCATATTTCCTACTATAGCTCTCTCTCCTTTGCGATTCTTCTTGAACTCACAGTTTTACCTACCTCTACAACTTTTGCACAGTTTCTGCCACTAAGGTTGCTCTCAAGTAAAACAGAGACATAATAAGGACAAACAAAACTAGGATTTCCTTCATACTCTTTGACCTGAAGGGGTCGCTTTTCCAGTACCCTGGCCTGAAAGGTATGGTTTCCAACAGAGTTTCTGTTAGAATTTTGGCTGTTGACATCACCAGCTATGCTGACTCTGCTGAGGGCACCATCATGAGATAAGAGAAAAAAGAGAAGAAAACACAAAGGAATGAAGATTTTCCTCCATACCGTGTAGATAACAAGACTGCTTTTCCTGGCCTTTTTGCTGGAAAGAAAGGATTTCTCTGGGCATTTTAGCTATCTATGTGTGGCCCCACCATCAACCGCTTTGCTGGGTGCCTGTATTTGGCTCATTTGCTGGGCAGAAGAAAAGAAGTGAAAATGGAAAACTCACCTCCATATGCGTTGCTTTTCCATGTTTTGACTCTTCCTCAATATCCCTAGTTTGATTCACTTTGCAGAGTCCCTTCATAGTGGTCTTTTTTTTAAATGTTTTCAATTTTAAAAATTTTGTCCACAGTTTTTGTTTATAAGCAGCAGGATAAATAGGATTTAGTGTGTTTACTCCATCTTGCTGCACTGGAAGTCCCTTGTTCATTTTTTGAATCAGAGTTTCCATCAACAGTATTTTTCTTTTAGTCTTTAATATTTAATATTGTGCCATTCTTCTATATTTAAATTCTCTCAGCTCTTGTTTGCTGAAAGTGTCTTTACTTTGCTTTCATTCTTGAAGACAATTTTCACTGGATATACTTTCTGATTGACAGCACTTTAATGATGTTGTTACATTGTTACATGGTTTGCATTGTTTCTGATCAGAAGTTGGATGTTTCTTTATTTATGTTTCCCATATGTCTTCCTCCACCCCCATGACTGCATTAGGATTTTGTCTTTATCATGGGATTTCAGAAATTTAATTATGATGTACCTCGTATTTGTGTGTGTGTGTGTGTGCGTGTACACGCGCACGCTTCACATTTGTTGAGAGACTTTTTGTTCTGTGAGTTTATAATTTTCATCACATTAGTAAAATTTTCAAATATTTTTTTCTGCTTTCCTTTCCTAGATATCTAATTGAAATTATGTTATACTATTTAATGTGTTCCTCATTTTATGAAGGGTCTGTTAATTTTTCAGCCCTCTTTCTCTTTCTACTTCAGTCTGGGTAGTTTTTATTGCTTGTCTTAAAGTTCATTCTCTTGTTTTGTGCGGTGTCTAATCTACTGATAAAACATCCCATCTAATGTACTTTTTAGTTAATATATTGTATTTTTTCACCTCTAGAATTTATACCTCCATTTTGTTTCTTTCCTCATTATGTTTATGTTTTTAGACTGCCTCGGAAAAGAACTTTAAAATAGCTATTATAAATACGATGAGGGACTTAAAGAAAAACACACAGTCTCTCTCTCTCTCTCTCTCTCTCTCTCTCTCTCTCTCACACACACACACACACGCGCACACACACACACACACACACACACACAAAGATACAAGGATACAAGTGGGTATAGTGGTTCAGTGGAGGCTTGAAGAGGTCAATTCTTGCTGGAGTGATTGGGGTAGTTTCATTCTAAATCTCCAGGTCTCAAAAATCCTATGGACTGGTAGTATGACTGATAAAGAAGATAGTTGGGAAGAGGATCTGCTTTGAGGGGAGAGTGGCTGACATGGTACCAGTTATAGTGGGCATCCATCTGAAGGTCAGGTTATCTGGTATGCACATGAAGATACAGGATGGAAGCAGGAACAGAGAGGTCCAGAGAGAAGATATAGCTGTTGGGAGCTATTTATATAGACCTGGTGGTCTAATTCTTGAAAGTAGATGCATTTTCCTGAGAGGAAGAAAGTGGTATGAAGGTCACATCTTGTATTTAGGAAAGTTTATAATTAAACAGGGGAATGGAGTCAATGACATCACCAGAAAGAACTTTCTTATAAGAAGGAAGAGAGCCCATTACATCATGTGGTGTCATGGAAGTTAAGGGAGGCAGATGTTCCAGTGATGGAGTGGAAAGGCCATTGCATTTGGACTAGAGCCTTCTGGAGAGCAGGCATAGACAGAAGGAAGTTTAGAGGGAGTGCTGAAGAAATCAAAGCAAGATGTGATTGTGTAGTCATTCAATCTGTGAAAGGAAGAAAAGAGAGAGAATGGAATGTCAGTGATATTAGAGGGTTCAGCAGAATGAAGAAAAGGTGTATTAAGGACAGATGAAAATCAGACTGGAAATGTTGAAAATCAGAAGAGAAAATGCTAAAGAGAAAGACTTCAGGTATCAGAAAGGGTGGGGATAATCTTAGCAAGACCACTCAATCTGGGCATTGCAGACACTTACACAGGCCTTAGATGCATTTCATCTAGGTCCCTGTCTGCATTTGTCGTCTCTTAAAACAGAATCTCTGGGGCCGGCCGAGTGGCGTGGTGCTTAAGAGCTGGCTTGGGATGCCAGTGTCCCTGGTTCGGATCCTACTTATGAGGACCAGTGAACTGCCTTCAAAATAAAATAAAATAAAAAACTAAAACAGAGTCCCTGCCATTTCATCTTTTCCAATAAATCTGGGAGATGGGGATCACTGTTTTATGAGACTGTCCTGTGTTTGCTGGACAGATCTGTTGGGAAGATATTTAATACTGACTAAATTCTACTCCTTTGTAACATAATACTAATGATCACAGCTATCATTGAACAGTTTTACACAGGTTACTTTAACCCTTACTGTAACATAGTAAGGTTGATTTTGTCATTATTCTCGTTTTCCAGATAAGGAAACTGAGGTTCAGAGAGGTTGAGTAACTGCCCAAGGTCACATAGCTAGTAAGAACAGAATCTGGTATTTGAACCCCAGCCTGTTTAACTCTACATCTATAATCTCTATCTCTTATTGCTCCCATTTGTGACTGTCATTCTGCCTCCAAGTATTGCCCTTTCTTCAACGTGAAGGTCCTTTAAATATTTGGAGTCAGTTACCCCACATATGCTGGATAATTTTCTTTGTTTCCTCCTCTTCTTTCTCTTCCTCCTTTTTTCCTTGTTTTTCTTTTCTTTTTAATTGTTAATTCAACAAATACTATTATCAAAAAAGTTAAGACTTTTATGACAAACCTAGCTAACATACAATGTTATATTAGTTTCGGGTGTATACCATAGTTATTCAACATTCATATACCTAAAGAAGTGATCACCCTGATAACTTCAGCAACCATCTGACGCAGTACCATGTAGTCACAATATTATTGACTTATGCTGTATATTACATCCCCATGACTTATTTGTTTTATACTTGGAATTAGAATCTTTTATTCCCCTTCACCCTCCCTTTAAAAAATTTTCAATTACAGTTGACATACAATATTACTTTATATTAACTTCAGGTATAGAGCATAGTGGCTAGACATTTCTATCATTTAAGAAGTGATCCCCCTGACTAGTCTAGTACCCACCTAGCACTATACATAGTATTACAATATTATTGACTACATTCCTTGTGCTTTACTTCTCCATGGCTATTTTGTAACTACCAATTTGTACCTCTTAATAGTTTCACCTTTTCCACCCTGCCTCTCACCTTGATAAATCTAGTACCCATCTGACACCATACATAGTTATTCAACATTATTAACTATATTTCTTATGCTATACCCTACATCCCCATGACTACTTTGTAACAACCAATTTGTACTACTTAATTCCTTCCCCTTTTTCACCTACCCTTCCAACAACCCTTCCATCTGGCAACTATCAAAATGTTCTCTGTATCTGTTCCTGTTTTATTTGTTTGTTTATTTTGTTCTTTAGATTCCACGTGTAAGCGAAATCACATTGCATCTGTCTTTATCTGACATACTCCATTCAACACACTGCCCTCCAGGTCCATTCATGCCACAGCAGTTGGCAAGAACCCATTTCCTTCCATGGCTGAGCCATATTCCATTGTATTTATGTACCATCTACTCTTTATCCATTCATCTATGGGCAGACACCCAGGCTGCCTCCACATTTTGGACATTGTAAACAGTGCTGCAATGAGCATATGGATGCACATACCCTTCAAAGTAGTACTTTGGGTTTCTTGGGATAAATACCCCGAAGTGGGATTACTGGGTCCTTCTTTGTCTCCTATTATAGCCTTTGTTTTGAAGTCTATTTTGTCTGATGTAAGTAATGCTACCCCAGATATTTTTTTTCATTGCCATTTTTATGAAATATCTTTTTTCATCCCTTTACTTTAGTCTGTATGTGTCTTTTGATCTGAAGTTGAGTCTCATACAGGCAGCATATGTAAGGGGCTTGTTTTCTTATCCATTCAGCCACCATATCTTTTGATTAGAGCATTTAATCCATTTACATTTAAAGTAATTGTTAATAGATATATAGTTATCGTGATTTAATTACTCATACTGTTTCTCTCTCTCTCTCTCTCTCTCTCTCTCTCTCTCTCTCTCTCTCTCTCTCTCTCTCTCTCTCTCTGTCTTAAAGAAGCCCCTCTAAGATTCCTTGTAGTAATGGTTTGGTGTTGATGAACTCCTTTAGCTTTTCCTTTTCTGGGAAGTTCTTTATCTGTCATTCAATTTTAAATGATAGCCTTGCTGGGTAGAGTAATCTTGGTTGTAGGTCAGTACTTTACATCACTTTGAATATTTCTTGCCAGTCCCTTCTGGGCTGCAAAGTTTCTGTTGAAAAATCAGCTGACAGTCTTATGGGAGCTCCCTTGTAGTTAATTAACTGCTTTTCTCTTGCTGCTTTTAAGACTATTTCTTTGTCTTTAATCTCTGGCATTTTAATTATGATGTATGTCTTGGTGTGGGCCTCTTTGTGTTCATCTTGTTTGACACTATCTGTACTTCTGGGCCTTATGTGTCTATTTCCTTTCCCAGGTTAGGGAAATTTTCCAACATTATTTCTTCAAATAGGATTTCAATTCCTTGCTCTCTCTCTTCTCCTTCTGTTACCCCTATGATGTGAATGTTGGTACATTAGATGTTGTCCCAGAGGCCCTTAAACTATCTTCATTGTTTTGGATTCTTTTTTTCTTTTGCTGTTCTGATTGGGTGCTTTCTGCTACCATATCTTCTATTGGGTTGTCAGAAAAGTCATGATGCATTTTTTCTGTATAAATCACTGATTTTATCCTTTGCTTCATCTAATTTACTGTTGAGTCATTTTACTCTTTATTTCAATTACTGTATTTATTTCTGACTGGTTCCTTTTTATATTTTCTATTTCCATTTTTATGTTTTCTATCTCTTTGTTGAAGTTTTCCTTGAGATCATTGAGCATCCTTATAACCAGTGTTTTGAACTCTGCATCTGGTAGATTGCTCATCTCCTTTTTGTTTAGGTCTTTTTCTGGAAATTTGTTCTGTTCTTTTATTTGGGATATATTTCTTTGTCTCCCTATTTTTTTTTGCCTCCCTGTGTTTGTGTATATGTATTAGATAGGGCTGCTATGTCTCCCAGTCTTAGTAGAGTGGCCTTTTGTAATAGGTGTCCTGTGGGTCCCAGTGGCACAGTCTCTCTGGTCACCTGAACTGAGTGCTCCAGGTGTGTCCCTTGTATAGGTTGTATGTGCCCTCTTATTGTAGTTTAGCCTCATTTTCAGGTCAATGGGAGGGATTGACCCTCAGTATGATTGGTTGTGAAGACTGGCAGTGGCTACAGTAGAGGAGCTGTGTGCAGGGGCTGACCTTACAGAGTAGGATTTGCTTTAGCAGCACTCTGGTGCATGCCCAGTCTGCCTTTTGGGTGTATTATCCTTGGAGGTGGATGGGTGATGCTCTGGCTTTGTCTGAAGCCGGCCACTGGGCTTGCCAGCCCTGGGGCCACCTGGAAGAGGACCTACTGCAAGCCAAGTTCAGTCACAGCCTGTGTCCTGCCTGCCTGGGGCTACCCAGCATGAGCCACAAAGCAATCCACAGAGGGCCACCACCTGTGCTGGGCTTGAAGGTGCCTCAAGAGGCCAAGCTATGAACTGATGCCAGCTGCCACTAGTACTGGGCCAGGGGCTGCTCAATAAGAGGTACAGGATATGACAAAGCCAGATGCTGCTTATTTGGGTTTTGTGAACCCTTGAAAGATTTTAGGAAAGTCTGCAGCATAAGCTAACATAGGCTGTTTGTATGGAAGAGCCACTGGAAGTGCCTTGGGTGTGCCTGCACTTGGATGGGGCCAGGTCTCAAGGAATCATCAGGGTGAAGGCAGACAAACGGTGTTAGCTAGGTTGGTGGAAACTCAGATATGGTGGCCTGCAGGCTGCGATTCGGAAGGGCTCAACAAAGAAACAATGGAATCTGCCAGCACTTTTGTCTGGGAGAAAGCTGCCTTTCCAGCCCTTGTCCTGAAGCCAAATAACTCAGTTCCTCCCTATATGTCCTTGGTGCCTTTCCAGTTGCTGCCCCAGTGCTGGAGCTCAGAGCAAATGAGCCTGTCAATGACTAAGTCCATGCATGAGCCCTTTAAAAGAAATATTTGGGACTCTCGCCACCCTCCGTCTCACCAAACCACAATCTCCAGTGGTTTTCACAGAAAGCAGTTGTGGGGACTTCTCCCAGCACTGGAACCCTGGGCTGGGGAGCCTGGTGTGGAGCTGTGACCCCTTGCTCCTCCAGGATATCCCCTCCAATTTTTAACAGTCATATACAGGTGTGGGACCAGCCTGTTCCGCCTACCAGTCTTGAGGTGGCTTTTTCTGTATGTCCTTAGTTGTAGGACTTCAGTTCAGCTAGACTTCAGGTGATCCTCAATGATGGTTGTTCTGCAGTTTAGTTGTAATTTTGATGAGATATAATTTGATGAGAGAAGGTAAGTACAACATTTACCTACTCCACCATCATGCTGGAAATCTGAATGAATAATTATTGAGCAGTTTCAGTTTATTAGACATTGTGCTAGGAGCTGCACAGATAGCAATGAACAAAACAAATCTGGGCTTTGCCCTCATGGGATTTACAGACTGGTGAGGGAAGCATATTAACTGTGCAAATTAACAAATAAACACACAATAAGGAATGATGATAAATGCTGTGAAGGAAACAAACATCTCTAGCCTCCCTTGTCAGTCTTCTCATACACTCTGGGTTTCAGAGAGCTCGCTATGCGTACTTCTTTCCTCCTGACATCCTCTCCTCTTGTGGAGTGTACTTCAAATGAAGACAAGTTTCCACCAGTCTAATCTGACTTTCCTGGAGCACAGCAAGGCTCTTAACTAAGAAATCTTGTGTTACTGCAGCTTAGAGATATAGTCACAGCAGGAATAACTAGAGAGAAGGGAAACAACTCTCTTCTCTGAGACAAGAAGACAAATGTACAGAAGCCATGCAGAGACAAAAGACAGAGAGTTCAGAAATGGGGCCAGATGGTCTCAATACATTCCATGAAATATGACCAAAGGTCATATTAGATAGATCATGAAGCCATGCATCCCTTTCCATTCCACAGATCCTGCCTTTCCCTTCATGCTTCAGCCCCTCTGTACCCACACATCTGCTTGACAAATGTAGCCAAGGGGGAAAGCACAAAGGTTTACTAAATACAGCTAAGGTAGGAAGGCCCTCCCCTCCCTTCTCCTCCCCTTTTTCCTCCCTCCCTCCCTCCCTTTTTCCTTCCTTCCTTCCTTTCTTTCTTTCTTTCTTTCTTTCTTTCTTTCTTTCTTTCTTTCTTTCTTTCTTTCTTTCTTTCTTTCTTTCTTTCTTTCTTTCTTTCTTTCCTTCCTTCCTTCCTTCCTTCCTTCCTTCCTTCCTTCCTTCCTTCCTTCCTTCCTTCTTTCTTTCTTTCTTTCTTTCTTTCTTTCTTTCTTTCTTTCTTTCTTTCTTTCTTTCTTTCTTTCTTTCTTTCTTTCTTTCATCCCAATACCATAATTTGGAAAAATCTAGTTAAAGAAAAAAATGTCAAGAAGTACAAATGCAGATTTGATACATCTGACCTTTCTTCTCTTCAGAACAATAAATGTCAGATAGCTTAAAATGACAGCCAGGATGGCTAGAGATATTTATGAGCTTAAATATTTAGGGAAGAAACATAGTTTAGACTTAAGTCTAATTTACATGAGGATTCTGACCTATGAGAATCATATGCACTTTTAAGAAACCATTATAGGCAGTGATGTTTACATTTCAGAAAACAGAAATGTGAAAAATCAAAATAAAATGAAGTGGTATATGACTCCTGATAGGTAATGAAAACATTTGATAACATCGAGAAAGTATTTTGCAACACAAAATTGCCTTTAGGTTTTTCATACCCGTGTGGTGTGGGGGGTGGCATTTCAAAGAAAGACCCACAATCGAATTGTCCTATCCTTTGATTAAATAAAAAATATTTTATAGTATGTGCATTTTTACATGTATCTCTTAGCCCCATTTTACTGAAGACATTTTATTGTTAAAACAGAAGGAGGGAGAATTATCTTGCTCCAGCTGTGTAAATCCTGATAGAAGCATAATCCTCCAGCCTGGAGTGTAATTTGCTACTCAGCCTCATACTCAGTTATCATCAAAAGCAGCAGTGTTCCTTCAGAGAACTGTGAACATTAGTTAACCCATTTATTTCTGTATTGCATTGTGTTAAGAAAATAGTCTAGAGCTAGTTCTGGGTCTGGTACTCACCTCCAGAACTTGCTGGTTAAAACTTCTTAAGGTAGAAAGACAATAACTCAATTTTCTGCTCTTGGCATCCCCATCTATGAAATAGAGATTATTATAGCACTTGCTTTATAGGATTATTATGAGAAGTAAATGAGATAATTAAAAAAAAGAAAGAGCGTAGTGCAGCACCTGCCACGGATAAAACACCAAAAATATTACCTATTATCTTCTATTTTATTGTTGTTGTTTTATTAATAAAGGGGTTTCTCCTAATTACTTTTTGTGGCTTTTCATATCATCTTTGCTGAGATCAAACTATACTTAAAATTAGTTTACCTTGTGGAAAATAAATACAACAAAAGAAGGACCCAAAAGAAATGTTTAAATATTCTAGACTAAAGCAACCTATTTGCTCAAATTGCTAAAGTCACCAGAAAATCAGTATCATTCTGCTGTGGATTTCCTAAGAATTCTGTATGGAACCTGTATGTCTTTTATTTATTTATTTTTAAATGTCAAATGATTTTAATTAAGTCAAGAAGATTATTTCTAAGATGAAGATATTCATGATAAGATCTTTTACTTTTATAGTAAAAAAAAGTTCTTTATTTAATGAACTATGAAGCTTGAAAAACTATGTGAGCTGTGGCAGTAGAAGGAGGGAAGAGAGTGCTGGACGTAGAAGTCATAGCATTGGGTTTTCATTTTAGGATGTGCCAGGTTGTCCTGTTTGAACCTGGGAAAATCACCTAAAGTTTTTAGAGTCTTAGTTTCCATCATCTGAAACAAGTGAGTTCTAATCTCTACTATCCTTTTCATATTAAAATTCTGTGATTGTAACCTGTTTACAGGGCTGGTGTTGAAGCATTACTGGGAAGATTGGAAAGATGCTATTTCTATAAACAGTTGGGGGGCGGTCATTTGGAATTTCACTGAGCAGTGATAATGATAACTTCCTGTTCGTATATGTTTGGTAACAAGCAGGTTATGATAAGATCTGTTTAGCTCTAACTAATATGGGTAGAGACTATGATAAGATTAAATAAATTTATTTTCCTTTCCACTCCAAAGGAAAACTCAATTTATTTTTGGTGCTCTTCTGGATATATAGTAAACTCATCTAAGATGCTTTGTTCTGGTTTTCTGTTTTAATCATTACACTTAATCAGGGACAAATGGTGTGGATAGAGGTAGGTAGATAGATAGATAGATAGATAGATAGATAGATAGATAGATAGATAGATAGATACTTATCTACCCACCTACCTATACACATTAAAAACTGTACTTTTTTATTTGTAGGGTTTATGTTAGGGACAGGGTTGAGGAATAAGGGAATATTTGCCTCATCTATATCAGTATGAGGGACACAGAAGGTGTTCAGTAAATACTTGCTGAATCAATGAAGCAAAGAACAAAGAATGAATGAGGGATGAAAATATGGTATGTGACAAGGGCTACTTAAGCAAGTCCTTTGCATCTTTAATAACCCATGTCCCAGTGAACAGTGTGTGTCTTAACATGTTCACTTGCTCACTTCTTAATGGCTCATCAACTCTTTCCTTAACTTCAATTCTCCATTTAACATATAATTATAGGGATCTAACTGTGTGTTCGGAACTTTGTAAAGTTCTATATAATAAAAGATAATAATTACAAAATGTGGTCCTTGGCTTTAAAGGACTTACAGTCAAATAAGAAAGTCCAAAAAAAATGGGATTTGGAGTCAAAAGGTGGAGATTCACAATTTGACACCAGCATCAATTAGCCTATTGATCTTCATTTAAAATGCTTATGACTCATAGTAGAGTGCAGGGGATGGTTGCATCCCCACAGGGTTGTTGAGATTAAATAAGATTATATATGTAGAAGGATGCTCTGTAAAATAGAAAGAACTATAAGCATTACACAAGCTATTTGATTAGAAACAAGAGAGTGTGGACTTTGGGTTAAGTGTCTTCGGGCAAAGAACAGTGAGTACGGGCGGTGAGCATGACTTTCTTATGGAGCTGATGCTTGATGGGTCCTGGAGGATGAGTAGGGTTTGGACAGTCAGGATGAAAAACGAGAGCATTCCAGGAAGGGAGCAGGGGGTACAGAGCATGAGACATGGAGTGAGGGGTGCTCAGTTCAGCTTGATTGAGTCAATTATTTCTCCTGGTGTACCCAAAACGAATCTCATTCTCTGCTGGGATCTCTATTTGGAGAAGAGATTCTATGTGTGGAAGTACAGTTGGATGGGCAGGATGGGATCAGGACATGACAGGAGGGCCTTGGAGAGAAAGCAAGAGTGTTTCACCTTCTCATAGCAAGAAATAGGCAGCCATCAATAGGTCTGATGTGAATAGCATTTTAGGAAGATGAAATTGCTAATGGTGCAAGGTCTGGATTAGTATGTGGAGACCGGAGTCAGAAACCTGGGACGGAGGAAGAGGGATGATTCCGAAAGTGAGATGGCCGAGAGAAACTTCATAGACCTTGGCTTCAGAAGTAGAAGAGGGAGGACTCCAAATGTTTCTAGAACTTTCTGCCAGCAAGATTAGAATAACGGTGGTTCAGTTGATAGGAAAGAAGAATTGGGGAAGCAAAGAAATTTGGGAGGAAGAGTTGAGTTTCATTTGCACATGGGGAGCTGAGGTGGTAGCTAACTCTGGGCAGCAGCATCCTGTGGGCAATTGGAAGTGTAGCGATTAGAACTCACATAAGAAGCCAGGGCTGGGCAGAGGGATTTGGGAATCGTCAGCTCACAGACTCCTCATAAATTATGCACTTTGCTTAGAACTTAATTTCATGTTTTTTGGAAGATAAGAGAAATGACAAGCTTGCTGAATTATGGATTATGCAACTGTATTAAAAGTAATTCACCCTTTCTCCCTCCCCTCTGTCTCCCTGGTGATTTTTGTGTTCTTTCTTCCCTCTGATCCATTCCCACTCCCCCTAATACTTTATTAACCGAGGGACTCAATAACCTTTATTTCTGTCAGATCAGAAGATCATCAGTGAAGAGATTAGGGTGATTGGAAAAGTTCACCTGAAGATACGAAGACCCTCAGCAATTCTTCAGAGATCAGAGGGATGCAAGTTTACTCTAGAGGAAAGCAACCATTTATATTTATAGGAGGCAATGTTTAAAGAGCTAAATTCTCAGTTCCCTGGACAGGACCGTTGTTTGATTTGCAGCTTCTCTTAAGAAAAGCACTGATTCTCAACAAGAGACCCAGCTGCCTGGCAGATAATGGGATCAGATGAAGTTGAGCTTTCAGACCTGGTGGATGGGCTTGAAGCTGGGCCTCTGTCCTTGGCACCAAGCTTTCATTTGTGGTTTGAACTGAGTTCAAACAGCAGATGCAGCACTCCAAAGTCAAATTTTCTTTAGTTTAATCCTCTTCTTCCTCCCATTCAAAGAGAAAATTTACCGAGCAATTAAGTTAGCTCTTCTCAAGCAATACCTGGCACAGAGTATCAGCTTTGACATTAGATAAGGTAATGATGGGGAGAGGGAGTTGGAGAAATAAGACACATGGTGCTAACATTTATTGAACATTATTATATGCCAACTACTTTATAAGCATTCTCTTATTTAACCTTTACAACTGCAAAAGATGGGTATTTTAGTCTCCGTTTTGCAAATGAGGCTGTGAGGGGTTATGAGACTTGTCCAGATCATACCACTAGTAAGTGGCTGACCTGGGATTTGGTTCCCTTTACAGGGGTTAGGTTTCAACACCTGAAGACCCCCTCTTTGCTCCCACCTTGTGCTTCCTTCCCACCCCTTTATAAGGGAAAAAATTACTTAAAAATAAAGACACTTGGTTATATTTTCTAGAGGCCGACGAAGTAGGATGAGAACCCAGTAATGCTCATATCCATCTACTCCTCAGCTGTGTCACCCATTTTCCTTGTTCCTGTCTTCTTCCTGCGTTCCCCTGTTTTACCTCTGCCTATCATAGTGAGATGGACGCTTTGATTTTTATATCACTCTCTCTTGAGGTGAGACTGGTGAGGATGAGGCAGAGTGGTGACGCAGTTCAGCATCAAGTCCTTCACGTTGCAGGGCACCCTGTTAGCTTTTCATTGACCTTCTGTGGGGCCCGGTCAAGGGCCGGTGGAAACTATGCTTTGGCTGCATTACTTACAGCTTCTGATTTTCTTCCTTTCCTTTTTTTTTTCCATTAAATTTATTGGGGGTGACATTGGTTATTAAAATTATATAGATTTCAAGTATACAATTCTATAATGCATCATCTGTATATTGTATTGTGTGGTCCCCACCCAAAGTCAGATCTTTTTGTCACCATGTATTTGACTCCCTTTACCCTTTTATACTTATCCCATACCTCCTTTCCTTTTGGTAACCACTAAATCTTTGTCTGTGTCTATGAGTTTTTGTTTGTTTCTTTGTCTTGTTCATTCATTGCTTTCAGTTTTTTATCCCATATATGAGAGAAGTCATATGGTTCTCAAGTTTTTCTGCCTGACTTTCGGTTAGTATGATATTCTCAAGATCCACCCATGCTGTGGCAAATAGCAGTATTTCATCTTTTAATATGGCTGAGTAGTATTCCACTGTACATATTACCACATCTTCTTTATCCAATCATCTATTGAAGGACACTTTGGTTGTTTCCAAGTCTTGGCCACTGTGAATAATGCTGCAACGAACATAGGGATACATATATTTCTTTGCAGATAAATATTTTCAATTTTGGGGGGTAGATACTCCAAAGAGGGATTGCTAGGTCACATGGTAATTCTATTCTTAATTTTTTGAGGAACCTCCACACTGTTTTCCATAGTGGCTGTACCAATTTACATTCCCACCAGCAGTGTATAAGGGTTCCTTTTTCTCCACAGCCTCTCCAAAACTTGTTATTACTTGTCTTGTTGATAATAGCCATTCTCACAAGTGTGAGATGATAACTGCTTCTGATTTTCATTTTGACTGTGGATAGACATTGAGAGAAATACCTACTATGTACAAGGCACCACAGTAGGTACTAGAAAAAAAATTACTTTGAAGTGATTACATTGAAATTTCCTTAAAAAAAAAAAAAGAGTGCTTAAGTTTTGCATATTTAAGACTTACGGGCTAAGGAGAAAGGAGTGGGGAAGTGAGCGGGGTGGACAGCAACCTTGCTTAGGCTACCAAGTTCCTGGGGATAAAAGTCCAGGACAGCTTGATGTGTGGCCATGGGCCACTACATGGTCACCGCATGGTCCATAGCCTCATGTGTCCAGGGCTATCTTTTAGGCGGCCCATTTCCATGGACATCCCTCAGTGGGTGCTCCATGCAGATTCTCTCCTCCTCTTACATTTTTCTCCTCTTCTGAAATCTAGCACATGAATTCCTGGATGAGTTGACCTATCCTCAGGGTAGATCTATCTGTGCTTTCTGAGACCCCTTAATCTGGGCAAAACAGGGAACATGGAGTGGGCCAGGGCCCCCCCAGAGCACTCCCAGGTCAGTCAGTTCGTGTTAACTACAGCCTTCCAGAGAAGTGTTGCTAATATGGGGATTTTAGGTCAGTGAGGAGGCAAGGCCGGCTGTGAAGATGAATTGAGATGATGCACAGGAGCCAGTGTGAGTCACCACAGCACTTGGCACATGGTAAGTGCATCATAGATGTCATTTCTACTGTGATTGTGCTTATTCGCATCAAGATCGGCTAAAATGCTTTTGGCTGCAAGTACCACAGACCCAACTAAAAGTAGCTAAATGGTCTCTTATAGTAAGAGGTAGAGAGTGTGGCTCCAGGGTTGGTTAATTCTGTGGTGTATGACATTCAAGGACCTAGGTCCTTCCTGTCTGTCCACTCTGCCTTCCTCAGGCTTGGTGGCTGCAGAAGCTCCAGGCACCTTTACATACAGCTGACAAGAGGCAAGTGTTTGTCTTTTGTTCCTTCATAAACAAAAGGAAACCTTTTCCAAAGACCCCCAGTGGATTTCCCCTTGAGTCCCATGTGCCACAGCTGCCTCACATGATTTTGCCTAAACCAAGAGGAAATCTAGAGGAAATAACACAATTCACTTAGTCTCAAACTTGAATGTGCAACAGAATCACTGGCAGAACTTGTTAAAACAGGCATTGTTGGGCTCCATTCTGTTTCTGATTCAGTAGGTCTAGGGGAGGGCCTGAGAATTTGTATTTCTAACAAGTGCTCTGTTGTTGTGGGGACCACACACTGAGAAGCATTGGCTTAAACTATTCAGCAGTCATTTCCCAGGTCTAGGGCAGTGCCCCTGCAGCACACAGATGCCCCCAACCTCATCAGAGTTGAGCTTCTGCTAGCAAGAAGGAAGGGAAATGGTTGTTGAGTGGCCACATCATCATTTTTTATTTTTGGAGTTATAGAAAGAGCAGATGGTTCCATATAAGGCTCTTGATTTCTCTGGATTGTATCTTGTAGGGCACTTTCTCTTCATTTGGACCATCGAGGACAGTGTCTGGATTGCAAATCCAACTCAGCTGAAGAAAGAGCTTGTGCTATCATTCTGGTCCATAGGCTTGTGGATATCAAACAGTGAGATCAGCAGACCACTGATCTCCTCGTCCTCCTTCTTCTATTTCCTCCCTACAAACTTCAGGCTCATCATATAAAACTTATATTTTCCATAAGATAAATTTTTCCTTGCCCTGTAGTGAGTACACTCAAAGCCCCTCACCTGGGGGATGTGCAGCTCCTGTGGCCGCTGGGGCTTGAGGGCCATTCAGCGGGAAGTGGAGCAGCCACAGGCTCAGTCTTCAGGGAGCTTGATGCTGCGGCTCCTTCTAAATGAATGCTCCTTATTGGTGCTAATTGAACTTGTAGTTAATGAAAAAGGATTATTTTACAGGGCTGAAGTCAAGGCCAAAATTGTTATTACAGGTTAATTATTCTCCTTAAAAGGTACCATTATAGCCATGATTGTTTTTTATCAGCTTTTTCTCTGGTGCTGAAAGAGATTTCTTTGAAGGCAGAGTCCTGATATAATTAGTCACTTCATCTAGTTCTTAATCACCAATCATTCCTCTCCAGATAAAGGTTAATCAAAGGTATATGAGTTGGATATTCTGCCTTAATTGCGTTTGATCAGTTTCAAAGAAACCCTTTTCTCTTCCATTTTTTAGTAGGAATGTGGCCTTTCCCTGTGTTTTTAAACCTAAAACCTGGAAGAAAGACTCAAAAATGGGCTGATGGAAAGAATGTGCCTGTCCTGCCACTGGCAGCAGGAGATGGTCCTCTCTGGGTGTGCCTGGGGCTGCGGTGGGGGTGGGAGAGAGACTCCCTTTGGCTCTGTTGTTGGGAATCTGTGACATAGAAACTGGGTCTCCTGCTTTCTCCTTTCCCTTCACTCTCCTCCCTTATTTTTTTCTTTCGTTTCATGTGTGTGTGGGCCAAGGGTGGGGGTGAGGTGGAGGGTGGTTAAGGTTTCAACGTGAACTTGGGGGCAACACAATTCAGTCCATAGCAACACCTAATTCACCTTCACAGCTTTGTGCTTTTGTTAAGTGGTTTCTTCTTTTGGGGTACTCTTGCCATTCCTCCCCATCCTGGGAAATGCTCTTCATAGCTCAAGTTTCTGCTCAAATGTCAACTCCTCCAAGACACAGAACCTCCACCACCCCCTCCCTGCCTCCGCAAGAGAGACCCACTCCCTCCTTTATATCCTCAGGAGCCTGTGACCACATGCCTCGTCTTGCCATGTCTGTGGCAGCACTGGGGTCTTCTTTCACCCCCACTACCACTCCCCCCTCCCGTTTCAGGGAACAGTTTGTGAACTCTAAGGAGACATTCAGTATGTGTCCCATACTTCAGGGTGGAGAGACTTGTGCCAGCATATCCTGGCACCAAACATAATGCCTGGGGAATGCACAGACGATCGGGGTGAGGGACAGACCCGTGACCTGTAGCCAGCCCCCTTTCTTCACCCTGGGTCGCTGAGAATGCTGGAGAACCATGGGCTCACTCCTGTGGTCCTCCTTTCAAATGCTCAGTGGCCAAAAAAACCCCAAAAAGACTCCTGGGAGAGCGATAACCTGGCTGATAAACCAGTAATTGACCAGATTGAGGCCCATAATTAACTGTTGAATTGAGATCGTGAGGGACCCTGTGAATTAAACTACTAGAAGGGACTACTAAAATGCAAATTTTATCAAGAAGCAATAAAATAAAAGTGTGGCCAGTCATGTAACACTCATTTACAAAGACCATGAATTCCTTTCCACATTGTTTAACCAGTCACCCAGTAGGTTTCTGAAGGAATGATGCAAGAGCTGGGCCATGGTTGAGCCAGCTGACAGAGCCGCGGCTCCCTGCTTCCATTCTCAGTTTTTGTCTTTCTGCCGAGACTTTCAGCCATATAACTATCAACTCACAGCCCATTCCCTTTTAGAGAAAAGCTTTGTCTTTTAACCCTTGTTCATTTTCAGTGTCTTCCAGGATGAACAAAAAGCTTTTCTAATGGAATCCTGATTTACTCCAATGTGGTCTGCGTTCCCGGGTTGTCACCCACTCAGTGCAAAATGTCGAGGACGAGGCCATCCTGGGTAATACCTTTCAGGGCTAATTAAGGCTTTAAATCATCCTAGAGAATTAGGACCAACCTGTGGCCCTCGTGTGTGCCACTGTAACATGCCAACCCCAAATCCCACCTTATCTCCAGGCATAAAAGCCACATTAAGTTTTAAGACCTGATTCAAAAATGCATTATGGCTAATGATGACACCTTGATATTCGGTCTTCACAAAGGGGCTGGGCATATGATGTGACATATTGAGGTTTTACCACTGATAAAAGGTTAGGATTTTAATGGTTTACATTGATTGCTAAGCAAATACCACATCTTTCCATGGGAAATATTGGCCCCCATAAGTGCATTTTAAGAGGAGCATGTGTAAGTGGTGTGGAGGGTGTGTGTGTGTGTGTGTGTGTGTGTGTGTGTTTAAAGCATCAGCAGTCTCAGATATTGACATTTTTCTCTGTCTTCCTCATAATGCAAAAGCAAAATACTTGATGATTTAAAGGGAGTCCAGAGTCAAGGAATATATTGCATTAAAAAAAGTGCTGACTTCCGGTAAAATGGCGCAATAGACAGACGCTGTGCTAACTGCTTCCCAGGATCACACCAAAATTACAAGCAAATTTTACAGCATTCAACCCTGGAGGTCCCCAGAACACTGGAGGAACAGAACCACTAAACGAAGAACTTAAAGAGGAAGCCTCATCGGGTCTGGTAGGACGGGCGGAGATGAGAGAGGGCGAACCCCGTGAGGGAAGCCCCAGCCGTGGGAAGCTTGTCTGGTTGGGGGAGAGACCCTCCGGCCGCACCCCAAGCTCACCAGCCCAGAGTTCCTTTGCCGGGAAGAGAAGTTCTAAGATAGCTGGCAGTAAATTAGTGACGACTCTCTTTGCTCAACTCGGTGAGGCTAAGAGCGGCTGGAGAATCAGTGGGGCCGGCCCCGGGGCTTGCTCGCCGGTGAGCATTTACCTGGTTACTGGTGGAGGGAGTGGCTGTGTGAGCCGGGAGCCTGCGGGACGGACTGAACTGAGCACCTTTGGTGCAAAGGCTGGAGGTTTTTGGACTATTGTTCCCGTGGTGCGGAGCCTGCACACGAGTGGTGTGGGGAGGATGCCATTTTGTCGGGCTTGGGCCCTCCCACGAAGGATCAGGTCTGAGACCTAATTGGTCTGGTGGAATTAGCGCAGAAGTGCGTGTGTGCGTGCGCGTGCACCTGTGGCCTTGGATCCCCACCCTCTGCCCGGCTTATACTGCGTTGCCAGTGAAACACTGGGCGGGTGCCCTCCGGCTCCAACAGGCTGCTCACTGAGACCCGGGAGTGTGCGAGCCGCCTCGGGTCCCCACCCTCCGCTCGGCTTGTGCTGCGTTGCCAGGGAAACGCCTAGTGGGAGTGATCCGGCTCCAACAGGCTGCTCCCTGAGACACGGGAGTGCACAAGCCGCCTGGAGTCCCCGCTCTCCGCACTCCGCTTACAGAGTTGCCAGGCTGGTGATTGGTTGTCGGGCTATTCAGCCTGATCTGCAA
This sequence comes from Aselliscus stoliczkanus, assembly GCA_033961575.1. Lineage (NCBI taxonomy): Eukaryota > Metazoa > Chordata > Mammalia > Chiroptera > Hipposideridae > Aselliscus > Aselliscus stoliczkanus. The sequence goes on along the minus strand of CM066730.1, from coordinate 48,220,567 downwards.
GCGGCTGATTGGGACAGGCTGAGACTGGGAGTTTTCCTGGGAGTGTTGGGCCGTGAGCTGTGTGCCTGCGTGATCCAGCCAGGGCTCTCCTGGTGATCTAATACATCAAAGCAATCCCAGAGCGACAGCCAGAATGGGGAAACAAAGAAACATGTCACAAGTAAAAGATCAGAAGAAACCTCCAGAAATGGAACCAAATGAAACAGAGGGATCCAACCTTTCAGAGACACAGTTTAGGACACTGATGATAAGAATGTTTAAGGAACTTAGCGAGGACATAAAGAAGGATAGGGAAACCATAAAAAACAACCAGTTAGAACTAAAGAATACAATAACTGAAATGAAGAACACACTTGAAGGAATCACCAGTAGAGTAGATGAAGCAGAGGAGCGGATCAGTGATTCGGAAGATAAAATAGCAGAACTCACCCAGTTGGCACAGCAAAAAGACCAAAGAATTAAAAACAATGAAAATAGTTTAAGAGCACTATGGGACAAGGTGAAGCGCAACCACCTTTGAATCATAGGGATACCAGAAGGAGAAGAGAAGAAGCAAGGGGTTGACAATGTATTTGAAAAAATAATGACTGAAAACTTCCCTACCCTGGTGAAGGAAATCAACATACATGCCCAGGAAGTGCAGAGGGTTCCAAACAAGCTGAATCCAAACAGGTCCACACCAAGACACATCATAGTTAAAATGGCAAAGGTTAAAGACAGAGACAGAATCCTAGAGGCTGCAAGAGAAAGACAGCAGGTTACATACAAAGGAACCCCTGTTAGACTAACAGCTGACTTGTCTACAGAAACTCTGCAGGCCAGAAGGGAGTGGCAGGAGATACTCAAAGTGACACAAAATAACGGCCTACAACCAAGATTGCTCTACCCAGCACGGCTATCACTTAAAATTGAAGGAGAAATAAAGAGCTTCTCAGAAAAGAATAAGCTTAAGGAATTCATCACCACCAAGCCAGCATTGCAAGAAATGTTAAAAGGGCTTTTTTAAACAAAAGAAAGGGGTAAACAAGCTAACCCAGAGAGACAATTTAAGAAGATTGAAGTCATATCAAGCAGATATAAAGGAAAAACTGATGGTTGCTGGCTGGGAGGGAGTGGGGAAGAAGGAGAGGGGGAAGGTTTTGGACAGTGTATGTGGGATTACAATTTGCCGCAGGGATATGGGGGCAGTTCTGGGAATGTAATTGATAATGTTGTGAAGAGACTATTATGATGTGTGAAATAAGTCAGTCGGAGAAGGACATGTACCATGTGATCTCACTTGTGTGTGGAGTCTGAAGAGCTGAGTGAACGATCAAAGTAAACAGACTTGTAGATGTAGAAGAAAAACTGAGGGTTGCTAGTTGGGAGTGGGGTGAGGATGGGGGGTAAGGGGAAGGGATTAGACAGCATAAATAGACAACAACAATATTGCCACAGGGATATGAAACACAGTTCCGGGAATATAATGTTGTAAAAATTTTGTGGCGTGTCAGATAGTCACATTTCTTGTTAGGGAGACCACTTCATGGATGGAGTAGAGGCTTGATCACTGCACTGTACACCTGAAGCTGATGTTGTATAGTATTGTATGCCAACTGCAACTGAATATGTGGATGGTCATGGGATGTGGAGTATACTGTGGAGGGGAGTCAGGGGAGTTGTGATGGATATGTATGATATGGCGGGGGGAGTGGGGTGGCGAACTGGGGGAGGGGGGTTTTCACTTTGGGGGGTAAAGAGTATAACTATTGCATTGTGTTGAAAAAAAAAAAGAAAAGTGCTTAGGAGTAAGAATGAAATAGTATATAACTTTGTAGCACCCTGATGTTTTAAAATTTTATTTTTCTGCAGTAGAAGGAAGTATCCTGGCTCGAAGTCATACTTCTTGAGTTCCCATTGCTCTCCCACTAATTCACTGTAGATTATCTTACATAACTTACTGAGAGTTTTAAGAGCTAACACTATTTTATCTTTGATTTTGGTTTTTGCTTGTTTCTCAGGCTTGGAGAGGTTAAGTCACTGACAAGTTGGCAGAGCTGGCCTCTGGCTCAGCGTTTGCCTACTCCCAGCACTTGCCGTGAGCCACCCTGAGTGCGACATCACCACCCACGGTAGCAGCCCATACTCAGAAAGCTGCTGTGAGCCAGGAACTGGACACAGCATGGAGACAGATGTGGCCCCTGTCCTCACAGCTGGCGGACTAGGACAGCTAAGCTCTCTCTGGGTTTCTGGATCTTCTGCTTAAGGAAAAGGAGTTCAGATCCTGGATGTCCCTTTCAGTTTGAAAACACAAGAGTGTTTAAACTGTTTATAATGACTACCGGCTTTCCATTTCTTCCTTAATATTATTAGTCACATACTTGCTTGGCTGAATTTCATGTTCGAGGCACCCTCCTCAGGGTTTTGATAGAACTATTGAATTTAGGTTTTGTACCAGTCCTGGGAGAGACTACAAATGAGGACTTGGAGGCTCAGAAAGGTTACCTTGGCTGTTAATAAATGGCAGAGCTGGGCCTTGAACCCAGTGCGGTTGGCCCCATCCTTTCCCCATGTAAGCGACTTCTTGAGCCTACTGCTCTTGAAATTTAACAAGCTACATTCATTTACGTGAGCTTATTTCTGTTATTACGGATGTTGTGGACACAGACATCTAGGTAACTGAGCAACCCTGGATCCCAGGCAGCAATCCGCTGACTGTAGGCAGCATTTTATACCAGAGAACTCAGGCCTGGACGGCCTCAACCCTGGTGTGGGGTTTGTCTGAAGCCGAGAATGAATCCAGGTATCTTTATAGCAGTGAGAGTTAACATTTCACCATGGTGAATCGAATTTGGGAAGTTGTTAGTTTTAAAAATAACAACCACAAAAACTAGCATTTATACACTTCTTTATAGTTTCCCAGGCCTTCTGCATCCATTATCTCATTTGGTAAGAGGAAAAGAATAATGGAATGAGTTGGAAGCCTGCAAATATAGAAAATGATATGGAATCTTCCAGGGAGTAACTCAGAGCAATGAGAAAAAGGAACAGGGTCACTCGTCAGAAGGAGATGGGCTTATCTTTAAATACCTGATCAGGAAGGCAGCTGAGCAGTAGATAAATGTAAAAAGGACCATGAAGCTGAGAATAAATGGAGCAATCTTTTTCTGAATGGAAAGTAGCTGAGATTCCAGGGCCAAGGATGGGGGTGGGGGGGGGGAAGGGTGGGATATTCAGAAATTATGGCCTGAGAAGAATCCCTAAAGCTGTCAGGCAGCAGGGGGTGTGAATGGCCCATCAGGAGTAGCCCAGTATAGATGGGGCTGTAAATCAAGGGGAGAAGCATTAGGGCCATCACAAGACACCACTGTGCCCTAACGGGGAGAGGGCTACAGGACTTTATAAAGCTGGGTCTGCCGGGCTCTGGGCATGATGGAATTGACCATGTCAACCTTGGGAAGGCTCAAAATTCAGCTTGCTGTTAGAAATAGGCTTGGGGGTGTTTAGATCATTGTGAAGATCCACAAGTCATCCCCCCTCTCCCCCCTGCTTTTTCCCAAGGGCCTCTTTAAAATAATAAAGATTATATTCTGTTGGGAAATAGTGCATTTGTTGGAGCAGGACAGAGGTCCTGGGTGGCCACTAGTGCCCACAGAAGCAGCCTGGAGTGGGGTGGTGGGAACCTGGCTTCTGGCATGGAGAGTCTTGGTTTCATGTCCCAGATTGGCCACTGACCAGTTATGTGACCAATCCCTTCAGCTCTCAGCCCTCAGATTTTTCTCAGCCTCAATTTTATCACCTATAAAATGGGGACAATAATATCTCAATTATAGCACCTTGTGAGGATCAGATGAGCTAATGATTGTAAAGTATTTAACACAGTGTGTAGTGCAGAGCTAGTGATCAGAAGCAATTATTAGAGAAGAAAATAGATGTATCTCTTCATTCAGGAGTTATAGTCCAACAAATGAGGGTGTAGTAAGCAGTTTTCTCTGGGTTATGATACATAAATAACCCCAAACTCTGGTTGCTTTACATTTATTTCTCATTCATGCTGCCTGTTGGGGACATGGGATGGCTGCTACTGCTCTGTCCCAGGCTGTCCGTAGGTTCAGATCAGCTCCATGCATCTTCTCATTCTGGGATTCAGGATAAAGGGGCACTTTTTAAAAAAATCTGAGCCCCAGTATTCTAATGGAAGAGGAAATGAGTGCAAGAGAGCTCTGAGAGCCTCTGCTTGGAGCTGCTATCTTGACACTTCTACATACATTTCAATGACCAAGGGAAATCCTGAGGCCAAGGCCACCATTAGTGGGGCAGGGAAGTCTATTCTGCCATGGGGGATGGGGAGGGGAGACGGAATATTTGTATGACAATAAGAGTCCCCCTCAAGAGGTATATTTGGGACCGTGGCTATGTGTACAGTCATTTGACTGGTCAGGGGAGATTGGTCGAACTCAGTCAAACTCCTATTTACCCAAGCAGTGAACATGTGGTCAGCACATGGGCTTTTGCCAAATCTTGCTCTTGGCTCTGACACTGTGTGGAGAGAGGCTGGGTGTCAGGAGGGCTGTGCTGGGGTTCTCCCACCACTGTTCTTGCCTTTAGGTCCTGCTGCATTTGCGCCTCCACCTGTGACATGACAAAGTTGTCCCTGACCATTTCCTTCAGCTCTCAGCACTCAGGTGGCAGGTCCAGGCCTTTGTGACTTGATGGTGAGCCATGTCTCCTTAAGCAGCTAGATGTCAATGTTAACACTGGTTTCCAGGCAGCATCAGAATTCAGCAGTTTCTTATAATTCTCCCCAGAATTATAAAATGTCCTTCTTTATGAGCCTCAGACTTGCCATGTTTTAAATGAGATATGGGAGAGCGATCTCTAAGGCCATTTCCAGTTTCTGTGCTCTGTGACCGTGATGATTTGACAAGTGTTTAGGAGGCACATATGAAATACTTGAGCTGAAACTTCCTAATGTAGATAAGTGTTAATCACAAGATTACGCTCATTAAAGTAGTATTGCATTACCCACATTACTCTACAGGGGTGATCGCCAGCCAGCATCCCCTCCAGGTCCCTGTTACTCTGGGGTGCTTATTCTACGTCCACCTCTTTCAAAGAATCTGCAGGAATGCAGGGTGTCGCTAAGGTATACGTGAGTGATCATTATTTTATTATTCTCAAAGAAAATGAGTCTCTACCTCTAAAGGAATGACTTTCAAATACCATGATGTGACAGGTATATAGAGGAAAACATTTTAGGGCAAGAAGGCCCCTATTCTTCTTTTCCAATTTCATAAATATTTATAGAGCACTCATGTATCTCACCAAGCTCGGTGCTTTCATTTATGTTGGCTTACTTAATCCTCATACAAACCTCTTGAAGGAAGTATTGGCACCCCATTTTATAGTTGAGAAAAACTGAGTTCCAAAGAGATTAATTCACCCAAAGTCATCCAGCCAGGAAAGGCAGATCTAGATTGCAAACTTAGGCCTCATTCACTGCAATTCCCATTCCCCTTTGATTATGTTTTGACGAGATGTGCGCTGAGCGAGTGGAGGGCCCCTGCCTAAGATTTGTACTTGCTTCTGGCCCATGGGACCCGAGTGTGGAATTGACAGTGTGGAATTGAAGCAAGGGAACATTTAGCTACTAGAAGACTTTTGTTTTAGATCCAGGTTCACAGGTTATACGTTCAATGACTTTAGATTAGTCATATATACAAAACAGGATATCTATTCTGCCCACCTCACAGAGATTCCGAGGCAGTCCAAGGAAAGAATAAATGTGCAAATACTTTGTAAACTGTTTTAAAATTATTCAAATATATAGCATTGTTAGTGGTTCTCTTTAGAAGAAAATGGGAAGAAAGTTCACTGTTACTTCTCCTTTTAAAGATAAAGATTCTGCCTGAAAAGGATATCCTATCCCCCAAAATGTTTGTTTTGAGGGTTCCAGGATACAGAAGGAGTATCAAATCTGTCGCTTCTTTGTAGCAAAGAGAGCAAAAGACAGAATTTCTTTCTTTTTTTTTTGATAATTTCAAAAAATTAAATTTATTGGGATGACAATGGTTAGTAAAATTACATAGTTTTCAAGTGTACAATTCAATAATATATCATCCATATATCACAGTGTGTGCTCACCACCCTGAGTCAGTCCTCCTTCCATCACCATGTATTTGACTCACTTTACCCTCTTCTATCACCCCTCTGCCCCTCAACTATTGTCTGTGTCTGTGAGCTTTTGTTTCTTTATTTGTTTGTCTTGTTCCTTTGTTGCTTTCAGTTGTTTATCCCACATATGAGTGAAATCATGTGGTTCTCAACTTTTTGTGTCTTATTTCACTTAGCATTATAATCTTAAGGTCCATTCATGTTGTCACAAATGACAGTATTTCATCTCTTTTATAGCAGAGTAATATTCCATTATGTATATATACCACATCTTTATCCAATCATCTATCGAAGGACACTTAGGTTGTTTCTATCCAAAGACAGAATTTCAAGCTCACTTTTTGAAAACTTAATGTACAGAAATCGAGATTTTCATCAAAGACATTTTCATCAAAGACATTCATTAAAGACATTCATCAAAGACATCAGGTCCAGGCTTGTTTGACTTTGGGAAACCCCCACTTTTTCATCCTAAAACACTGCTTGGGCTAGGTACTGACGAAGGTTATCAAATATAAGACATGATCCCTTCATTCTCGTGACATTCAACCTGATTGGAATGGGAAAAGGCACATTTACATAGAACTACAGTGCAAAGTGGTGTGGGGTATGGGGTCTGCTGCCAGAATGGTGCCTGGATGAGGGCAGAGCTTGCATCTCATCTCTCCTACTTGTATGAGCTCTGTGTTCAACTGAAAGTATGAATACCCTGGGAATACTTGTTTAGGGGACTAAAATCCTCTAGATGTATACATAGTTTGAAGCATTTCTGTATAATGTATTTGTAAAGTACCCTGCTGTCTTGTTTTATCAGCTTCCTTTTACAACACAGTCCAGCAATAACTGGTTAACTGGTGGTGGTTCTTTTCCTTTAACAAGTTGGATAATAAAGAGATGAAGTGACTGCTTTGTCATCCAGGACTAAGAATACCCAAGCCCATCTTCATCACTCTCATTTCACTCATTTTCATAGGTAGATAAATAGATAGGTATATAGATAGATCTAGATCCCCTGCCTTCTTTTCCCTCTTCCTTCTGCAGAGAAACCATTGTACAGCTCTGGAAACATTTTGTTCTATTCAAATGTGCTTTTAAATATTATCAAAGTAAAAAGAACTTTTTAAGAGAAAGCTGCTAGACTAGTGTTCTATTCAAAGTCACTTACCAGTTTAAATTAACTTCTACTCATTAGCTTCCTAACTGTGTCCAGAGATGGAGATGCCCTCCTTTTGATCCCACCATAGTTACTCAACTTCATTAGTTTTGTGCTCCTGGGCGTCACTTGACAAAATATTCTCACACAAACAACCAGCATGCAAATTCCTCTTTTACACTAGTAGCAAGTCCCCAGGAGTCAGAAGGAAATGGTATTTTGGATGTTACAGTAAGGTTTCTTTAATGATAAAGAAACCGTCTTAGAAATAGTCATGTAACGTGATATTCTTTTCCAAATGTTTTTTGAATGAAAATGTAAAAGATGCAAAGATTATAGGTATTGTAAGAGGAAGTCCTTTTTGGAAAATTAGTAGGAAGTTACGTACATGTCTAAAATTTGACTTGTGTGAATTTAGAGTGCTCCAGAGCTAATATGGTGTACCGAGAAGAAGCATTAGTGATTTCTTCAGGGTAAATTATAGCATGTTTCAAGGCCTTTATGCCTCTGAGTTCTGAACTAGGTTTGGTAGCTGGAACAGCACAGCCCCTGGAAGTTCAACCCAGGACAAAATCTGTACTTGTTTAGGTTGAAAAAAGGGAAAGGTCCCTTTAAGGAAAATAGGTACTATGGAGATGGTAATTTGTACCAGTTGAGAATCAACCTAGAAGTTGCCATATTGTATCTAGAGGTTTATAGTTCTTGGAATCCTGCTTTGAATTGTATCCTTCCTTAAATAAATATGTAAATGTTAGTAAATAAAATTTTGCTAACATTGATCATTAGCCAATACATGGGTTCCTTTTTATAGAAAAAAAAAATTGATCAAACTGTGTACTCACTGCCTTCAGGCCCAGCCCTCAACATCCAGGAATAGCCATGATAATTGGGGCATTGACCTGTATGATTAGAACCCAAGGCACCAATATTTACTCTTTAACAACTAACTGAGTCACAATTATTGTCTGAGTCTCCTAGAGGTGATAAAACTGCCAGTGAGTCCTCTTCTCACAATCATCTTTTTGGACGTATCCCTACTCAAATGGGTGGTAGAGAAAAAGGTACCCAAACCTTTTATGATTACCTGACCTGACATCCTCATTGGCCAAAGGTTTTCCCTTAGTTATTTTGAGCTCCCTTGTGAAATCTAAACACAGAGATGTTTCTTTAAGGCCTTTGAATATAACAGTCTTTCCAGTGAACTGGACAGAAGATTGGCTGGGCGAGTTCTAAATTAAATGAAGCTACAAAGGAATAAGACAACAGAAACTGTAACAAGTAGGATTTTGGTGCAACGGAATACGCAGCGTAATAGGTTGTTGAAACCTTTCCTTCTGAAGGGTATCCGCATCACTTGCAAATTTGTTAAAAATGCAGAATTCCAGTCCCATGCCAGACCTGATGAATTAGAATCTGCATTTCAACTAGATTCCCTAGGGTGGCAGTTTAAAAATCAGGCCCAAGTTCTATGATACAACTCTTATTGAGAGGAGGGAGCCTATGTTCCCCTACCTTGAATCTGGGCAGGCTGTGACTGTTTTGGCCATATTGTATGGCAGAAGTGACTCAGCATGACTTTCTGAGAGTAGATCAGAAATGGTTGTGTTGCTTTCTCCTGATTCTCTTGAGGTGCTCTCTATGTAGCTGCCATGTAAGAAGTCTGAGCATCCTCAGATAGCCATGAAGGCACTTTGATAACCTGTCCCTCCTAAGCCTAGACTTTCAGCCATCCTTGCCGAAGTGCTAGACATCTGAACGAAGCTACCGTGGGCCCTCCAGACCAGCCCACCCACCAGCCGAATACCACCAATCTTAGTGAATGCGCCTGGAGCAGGAGACTAGCCCAGCCCTGCTTGAATTTCTGAACCACAGAATTTGTGATATACAATAAAATGATATTGATTTAAGTCACTCTATTTGGATGGTACTTTCTTAGGCAGCAAGACACTTGACATGTACCTGTACCAGGTGAACAGTATGCCAAATAAAAATTTGAGAAGCACTAGACAAAAATAACAATAATAAATCACTCAGGGAAGCATTGAGAGAAATGGGCAGAGTAGTCAAAATGCTAGGGTTAAGATGTTCCTGATTTCAAGTCAGAAATGTTTCTCTTCTCATCTTGACTGTAAATCATGACAAGTATTATGACTGAGGTTTGAAAACTAACATCTATTAAGTGTCAGCTTTGCCAAGCATTGAGCTAAGTGCTTTCTTGTATTATATCAGCTCCTCTTCATAGCAACCTTATGAGTTAGATATAATTACTCCTATGTTATAAATGATGGGACTGAAGCAAAAGAGATTCTATAATTTGCCCAAGGTAAACCACTTGGAAGTTAAATGTGGGTCTCTCGGATTTGAATGCCTCTTTTCCCCACGTTGTACCATCTCTTGATGGCATAAGGTTGACCTGCATTTGTCCTCATGCCAGACAAGGTACTGTCAGCTGAGGGCACTCTTCCTTCTCTTCCCTCCTGGGAGGAAATGGACATGGTTGGTACCACCAGCCTGAGTTTTGAGCTTCATCTTTGTTTTTCTGATGCAGGCCTAACAAAGACCAAGATGCAATTGACTAGAGAGGTCCAGGACCAGGGTGCTGCACACACGGGATGGACATTTCTTAGGCGACACACTCAAATATAATTAATTGGCCTAAGAGAAAATTCTGTCTCTTCAAAGAGTGAGTAGGCCTGAGCCTACGTTTGCCCCATTGAGTATGAGTTACTCAGCTTTTCTGTATTCATCTCTTGGGAGAAACTGCATTTCAGTTGAGCATCTTTTACTGCGTGCCACTGTGTGTCTGGTGCAATGCTGGCACTCTTGGTGGAGACACATTGGTGACAAAGATTCAGCATCCCTGTAGGACTTCATTGTTATGCACTAATGAATATCACTGGGCAGAGGCCAGAGGATGGACAGTCTGGGAAAGCCAGGGAGGGTTTTCTAGAGAAGGTGGTCGAAGGTGGGCCTTTAGGAACTTCTCAGACAGGTGGGGCTGAGAGCATCGAGCCAGAGCAAAGGCCGCGAGTAAGGACAGGTCAGAGGGATGTGCGGCGTGGCAGGAGGCCTCAGCGGCTGGGGGAGTGCAGGCTTTGTGCGGTGTGTGTGGACAGGGTGGGAGACCCACTCTGTTCCCCAACAAGGAAGTAAGGGACTTGCTTTCTCCTTTTATGAGAAAAATTCTCTGTCTATATCAATGGTAAGCTTACTTGTTTTTTCATTATGAGCGTGGGAAGATGTTTAGGTACTAGATGGAGTTTCTAGAGTTAGCAAATAAAAATACAGGATGCCCAGTTAAATTTGAATTTCAGATAAATGTATTCCCTATAATATTTGGGTTACTCATGAGCTAAACATTTCTTTGTTCCTTCTTTATCTGCAATTCACACTTAATTGGACATGCCATATTTTATCAGGCGACTCTGGTAGGAGGAAAACATAGGCAGCACCTTTGACTCCTCTGTCTATTCCACAGGTGAGGTGAAATCCCTAGGTTTCATAAAGAAATGAACTTTTTTTTTTTTAAAGATTTTATTGGGGATTTGGTGGAGGGGAACAGCGTTGGGGAATCGGGGAAGGGGAACAGACAAGTTGCCGTCCTCTTGTTCCTCAGTTTAGCCGCAGAGGATGTTGCCCCACTGTTGGCATCGTCACTGCGCTCTTCCCGGATGAGGCAGACCGGTCGCCGGCCTCTGGATGTCGCTCACCGTGGCTATTGGCAGCTCACGCTTGGCTGCCAGCCGCTCACGCTGGCTGCGGGCCACGCACTGTAGCCTATGGCAGCCCACCATCACCGGGGCTCGCACAGCCCAGCTCCAGGTGGAGCTGTTGTTAGCTGTAGAGGGCAGTGTCACTGGCCCTCATGTGGGATCCGAACCGGGGCCGCTGGCATCCCAAAACCAGCGCTTAACCAATGCGCCACTCGGCCGGCCCCAAGAAATGAACTTTTAATTTAATCTGGCGTAATATTTTATGCCAAAACATCAGGTTTTGTTTATATGTTATTTTTGTTTGTTTCTTTTTTTAATGAGCTGTTTATAATCTGTCACTTGGTTTCTTGCTGTCTGCCTTTATTTTCCTGATTTAATGCTTTCAAATCTGACAACCATAGTTCTGGGCGGTGTTTTGCCTCAAGCCAAGGTTTGCTGTGAGGGGACTCCAAGGCTGTCATAATCCTTCACAAAGTTTTACTTTTCACGACGAACTTGGAAATGACTGTGTTTAGTTAAACAACCTCAATTAGTGTCCCTGTTTGCAGAAGGACCAGTTGCGTGAGGGCTGTGGTGTGGGTGGGGGTCTTCAAGCCGCTAAGAGCTGAGGAGGAGGAGGGGAGGGCTTCACATAGAAGCGCCTGCCTTGCTCCCAGGACCCCTAGAACCTCCTGGATCAAGGAGCCTCTATGTAACAGTGCACGGAGGAGCCAGGGAGACGGCCAGCAGCCTGCTGTGGGCACATGTTTGCCCTGCCCACAGTGCCACCATGTCCTTTGCTCTAGAGTCAGAACAATTCAGCTCCTTCTGTCTTCCTTACTTCCTGTAAGCTACAGAAATGCTGCTCTTTGAAACTTGGTGGAAGCATTAACCTGCCAATCAGAAGAGGGAAGATCATAATTAATGATAATAGCCCTGTTTTAATTATAGCTATTTAGCAAGTTAGCAGAACAATACCAGTAACACAGCTCGACACTGAATAGGTCGGGGCAGCCTGCTGTTTCTCAGCATTCGCCGTGCCCCTGGAACTCTGCAAGGCTCAGCTCCTTGTAACTGGAGGGATTGTAAGTGAGAGCGAAGCTGTCTGCATCTCCTCTTCCCCAGCAAGCTCTCTCTTCCATACAGTTTGCCTCTCATGCTGTGTGCACCCGACTTGAGTCAGTGGCCTCTGAGGCTACAAGGCTGAACGTTCTGTTGGGATAGAGGCCAACAGCCAGGGTAAGTGGATCCCAGGGATGCCCTTCTGAGCTCTTCATCCTTGACTCATCTCTGTCCTGGCCAGACCTAGACTCCTACAAAGTTAGCTCTGGAAGGGACCTGAGGAACTCTTCCATCCAAAGACTTGCAAGCTTTTTAAGGCCAGAAGAGCTGCCTTCTAATTGAAGGGAGGGAGTGAGAGAATGTCCATGAAACCCTGCTACCCAGCCTGCATCTTGCTCTGGCTATAGCCACCTGGTTGCTCCATGGAACCTTTAAGTCTCCTTGAAGAAATTGTTCATCACCCTCAATTTTAAGATGGGGTGGGGACTAGAGGAAATGCAGCTTTCCTAGACCCAAACAATTAGATATTGGAAAAATAAAAACCCAGACCTCCTCCCTCCTATGCATATGCCCTTATGATAAACCCACTTAGTATTCCTTCAGTACTTAAAATCCAAATCTATCTATTCATAGATCCCCAAGGACCTATAAAGGAGGAGCCTAGGCAGGCCTTGGGGTGGGGGAGAGCCTCTAAGACAGTGGCTTTTAAGCTGTGGTCCACAAGTGGGTTGGAGAATGGTGTGTGAGTACGCGCATGTGGCACTGTTTTTCTTTGTTGAGAAGAGGGTCCATAGTTTCTTATCAGATTTCAGCAGGATTCATGACTCCTGATGTATAAGAACCACTGCCCAAGGTTCCTCAGCAAGTCCATGAATGGCTCTGACAACCCCTAAGTTGCTGTTTCTTTTCCAGATCAAATCATCACACCCTCCTGTGCTGGGGCACATCGGCCTCCCTGGCTGCTTTTTCCTACTTCACAACTAATTCCAAATGACCACAGACAGAATCAAGATGGAACCTGACAGGTAGCCACGGTGTGAAGCAGGAGGAGACGAGCAGGTTCTTCCCCCAGGCAGACAGGGGGACATTTGCTCTGAGAGATGACAAAGTGGCCTTGTCATTAATGAGGCAGACATCTCTCCAAGGATGGGTCTGCAGAAAACAGCCTTGCCCCAATCCCTTTTCTGACAGGATGCAGCCATTAACAGATGCAGAAGAAATCTATAGGAAGGGGTTTCTCAGATCTGCCTTAAATCTGCCATGGGACATTGTCAGTCGGAGGAAATCATCTCAGGTGATAAACAGGTGGATTAACATCAGATGACTGTGAAGCAATAATTTGTCCCTTTGAAATAATTCAGCTGCCCTTTCTTTTCCCTGACAGATTCAGCCCATGAAGTTTTGGCCTTAATAGTTATCAGATTTACAGGAAACTTACTGGCTGCTTCTTACCAAAGGGAAGAGAAATTTCTCTCTAATAGACGTCGGCCTGGCAATCTTCCTCCTTCCTCCTCTGATTCATAAGTGGGCACATCCTCTTTTGTTTCCAAGGAACAACAACTCGGTTGCTTTGGGAAGCAAAAGGATAGAATAAGATGTTGCATTATAGCCACCCCATCTTTTGAGTCAAGATGAATAGACCATAGCCTGGGAGGCGAGTCTTTGACACCCCAACTTCCCACATTGCCAGTCTTCTGGGACATGAGTGGAATTGCAGCGTGGTTGGGGAGAGGGAGGAAATTAGTCCAAGGAGCTGCAGCAAACTGGTTTAAAACAGGCTGCCTGGTCACACACCACTACTAGTCATTGATGAGATAAGGCTCTTGCACCAGAATCTAAATCATCTTCATCACTAACTTTGAGGGTTAGTTCAGTTGATATATAGTTTTTAATTGCAAGGCCTTCTTGAGGAACAATGTGTGTTTGTGTACACTCCCTATTTCATCATAAGACCGACACTTTGAGAAGCACTGGTTGAAAATTAAAATATTTCCTTAAAAGTCTTCATTTAGAAGTTGGAACTTTTCCAGGCCAGATGTTCTCTGAATCTTGGAAAATTGATTGAAGGAGGGATTCTTGTCCACTGGGTCAGATCTGTGTGTCTTGGGTGCCCCACGAAGGCCCAAGCTACATGGGAACAGTTGCCCTTTAGCACCCTGCAGGGGAAGCCGAGCGCCCTGGCCCACTGAGTTCAGAGGATCCTGTGGTTCTAGAGTTGTTGTTGGTAGAAGATGCCAGGTGGAACTGCCTTCCCCAGGGGCACGAGGGCCCACCAGTGTGCACAACATCAGCCCTGTTTCTTGCCTGCTTACTGCTTGGCCCCTCTGCCTAGACTCTGCCCAGCCAGCCTCACATGTTCCCACACAGCTCCTTGGCCCTGCCTCTGTCCCTGCTCATCTACCAGCCCTGCCTCCATGCTTCTGGATTCCTGCCTGACGTGGTCTCCTGATGCTACTTTCCTCGTCGACCCAGTGACCCTGTACCCCACACACCTGCTGACTGTAATGCTCCCCAATTCCCAAGCCAGCTCTCTACTGGGGCATGTGCCACTGTGTTGGCCCAACTGCCCTACTTTGGAGTTCCCTAATCCCTTGGCAAGGAAGTTCGTCATAGTGAGTGGCAACTGGCTCCTTCCCCAGGGTGGACTGGTCCTGCTGGTAACACCCAGATCTGAGCTGGGCAAAACGGGGTTATCAAATGCCCCAGCAGGACAGCTCAGCATATTTACTTAAGAACAACGAACAAAATTTAGGTTTGGGATTAGATCTGGGGTTGATGGTTTACCAACTATTGGAGTTCAGGCCAGTCATGTGACCGCTGAAGCTCAGTTTGTCAATCTGTAAAATACGGATAATCACAGGAATGCGTGAGGACAATAGTATCCATTATAGTCACAAAACCCCCTGGAGACCTAAAAATCCTTAACTGTCTGTTTTGCTTTTTCTCTCCGATGTCTGCACTCCTGCGATCCTCAGTGGGTGGAATGCTGCGGCTCCATGCTAATATTTCTCAGAGGTAATCAAGTCCCTTTACAAATGGTAAACAGGTGGTTTCTTGGTAAACAAAAAGCTGTGTACTTGATTTATCCTGCAATCCAACAAAATGGAAGAGACAGCTTTTCATTCTGTACAATAGCAGAAAAGCCATCCTCACCAAACAACACTCTCCTTAGCTTGTGTGCCAAGTTTGGGTGGGTGGGATAACGGCCTACAGACTGCAGACAGCGGTGGTCCCCCCACTGTCTTGATCTAGTGCGCCTGTCTCTCCTCTGGGCCTCGGAAGGAGGCCAGTGTCCTGGTGCTGGACTGAAGGAAGAGCGGCTTCCTGCCTGTGCTTCACTGGGAGCCACGTGGCAGCGGGGCATCTCCTGGGAATGCAGCCTCCTGGGCAGCCCCCTGCACTCTCCCTCCTGTCTGAGGGCCTGGTTCCCAGACCAGAGCCTCCCAGAGCCTCTGTGGAGAAGGACTGGGGAAGTGGGGGTCTTGCTCATAATTTGCCTTTCATTGTGTGAAAATTTGAACCAATTATAAATTAGTAGTGGACTGGGGCCTTAGGACTTCATTCAGTAAACAACTGACCGACTTACTCACTGACTGACTGACTGACTGAATGAATGAACAATCATTGGTCTAATACCTACCTTGTGCCAGGCACCATGGCATGCACTAGGAATATAGCAATGAACAAAATGGAGAAAGAGTTTCTGCCCCACAATGTTTATGTTCTAGAAGGGAGAGCAGACAATATGCCAGGATATATAGCATATCAGCGGGAGACAACGGATGGGGAGAAAATGTAGCCTGGGAAGGGAGTGGACAATGGTGGTGGTGGGGGGGGCGCTCATTTACTTCAGATGGGCAGGGCCGGCTCTGTGACCAGTGATGAGAACAATGTGAGAGACAGAGCTATGAGGATGCCTGGAGGAAATGTCTCCAGGCAGAGGGAACAGCAAGTACAAAGCATCTGAGGTAGGATTGGTTTTTGGCCCATGTTGGCCTCCAACTTTAGATTATAAACAGGCAAAAAAAGTTACATATGTATTTCTGGGTCGCTTCAACCTTTCAGCTATTGGGAATAATGCTGCTATGCACATTGGTGTACAAGTATCTGTTTGAGTCCCTGCTTTCAATTCTTTGGGATCTAAACCCAGCAGTGGAATTGCTGAATCATATGGTAACTCTATGTTTAAACTTTTTAGGAACTGACAAACACAGTTATGTTTTTTAAAGCTCCTTAGGTGATTCCGATGCACAGCCACAGTAATAAGGACGGACTGGGTGAGGACTGCTGCGGAGGTTCATTGGTGGGGGGGGCAGAGCTAGGAGTCGAGGCACCTCATGGTAGTTAGGTCCAAGGTGTTTGTATCTGTGCAGACTCACCTCCAGTGTCATTTATTATATTTCGTATCTCTGATGTGAGAATTAACTGTGTGCAAGTCCAGGATCCACTCGTGGCCTCCCTGTTGGCTTCCTGTAGGATTTCCTGAAATGATTTCCCCAAGTGAACCTCAGTTCCATCATGTGAAAACCCATACCGTGGCTGCTCGCTTCTCTCTTCTGGGCATGTTGAGAAATGGCAGGGGTCATATGGAGGCACAATCTCTGAGTGTGCTTAAGTAATATAACCAACATTTTCTCTGGATGCATGTGTGGGCCCAGAGGTCCTGCCCATGATCTGGTAACTGCTTTAGGTAAGGGCTCCAGCAGTGTCTCTGACTATAAACATCTGAATTTTCTCACTGATCCCCGAGTTCCTCTCAAGAGGGAGGAAAATGTCTGATCTGATGTTTCTGATATTTCACTTAGTCCCTTTGGATTCAGCTCATCATTGCCGAGCTTCTTTTCAAGTATGTCAGCCTTGGTCACACCAACATAGCATTTTTTTTTGTACTGGGCCTTAGTTGACAGATGTGAAGTGTTGCTTGGTCCTGGGTGGTGGGGTGGGGTGGGAACTAGTGAAGGAAGCCATACATAAGGAAATAATCCCACAATATTTTAAAACCACAAAAGAATCATACCAACAAGTAGTCTCAGAGGCACAAATCCTGGATAGTGGGAAAAGGGTGTTTGTACATACATGTCTTTGCATTGGTAGATTTGGTCAGTAGTTGGTGGATGCTTTGACCATGGAACAATTTCTACTGATGGTTGGGGAATCATTGTAAGAATGCCCCTGTGTGAGACCTGTATTTCTCTACTGCTAAATTTGGGCCATGCAAAAGGAGCTTCCAGGACAAAACCAGGTTCCCATGATATATGGGGAAATACCTGCTTTCTTGGTTAGAGACCATTGCTTTGCTGGGGGCCAGGGTATGGGGACATTTAAAGGGTCCGGCTTTTGAGGCCCAACTTCACAGTGTAAGTTCTTATCAGGCAACTATGGCCTGGGCAGTGAAGAAGTAACCGGGGTTCTGATGGGTCTGGTGGTATTTCCATATCACGGGAGCCCTGGAAGGGTGATTCCAGCTCCATGGACCGCTGCTTTGCCCAGGAAGAGACTACTGTGAGGCATCTGCTAGTCATCCCTGCTCTCCACCTGATTCTCCACCTGTGTCTTCTCTGTCCTCACCCCCAATGGGAAGTGAGGGCACTGCTGTTTGGACAGTTGCACATTCCTCCATCCTCACCAACTGTCGCTGTGTCATATTTTTTCACCACGCTCCTCACTCAAGCAGGGCAAGGACACTTGGTCCCCAGGACAACCCTGGGAGGCAGGAAGGCCAAGTATGGAGGCCACCATTTATGGATGAGGAAATTGAAGAGAGCTTGCTCATGGATATAAAGAATAGCAGCTGGAGCTCAGATGCCTTGACTTCGAGTCGGTGAATTTCCATTTAGAGGCCTCAGTTTCCTTCTGATGTTGTGTCTGTCTTTGTGACTCTGGGTCACTTCTGAGTCTCTTTGTTTCAGTTTCCCCAAAAGGGAATTACAAAACATCCCAAGTTGTAAGGCAGTTATAAGCCCTCAGGTTGTCATGGACAAAACAGTATTGCTGCGATTCGTGAAATCAGTTGAATTACATGAATAGAGCAACAAAATGGTTGAATGTCTCTTTAGGACAAGTGAACCTTATAATTTGATCACATTTCCTTCCAGAAATACAATTTTGACTATTTTTAATACAGAAGTGACATACTGAGCAAATGACCATTTTGCTTCCGGTACTTCTGCTATCTTACTTTGGCGTTTGGATTTTGACAACCTCTCACACTCTCTTTTTCTTAAGGACTGAATTTCCTTGAAGGGATGTGAGGACACAAGAGAATAACTTAATTTTGCTTTCTTTGACATGCTTATTTGAGCTTTGGGTTTCTAAATTGGGGACTGTTTTCTAAAAAGTCCGCCTTCAGCTTGTAGTTCTGCTGTCATGGATTGGAGTGTCCTGCAGATTGTGGAGTGGGCTGGAGGTTTTCTTTATGTAAATGTATTAATTCTTTTACCGCCCTCGAAACTGTCACCTGGTCCCAGTCAGATAATGAATTTTGCCCTTCAAATATCAAGCCAGTGTAGATATTTCAACCACAAGATAGAAACTGGCTTGTTTGTAAGTGGCAGAAAGACCTAGGAATGTGGCTTTGACAGGTGCCCTGGGTTTCCAGGCCACACTGCTGACTGTGAACCACATTGCTGTCTGTCTATGAACCACAGATCAGAGCGGACAGGAGGAGAGGGCCCCAAGGAGCCTCCCTGGGGTGCCTGGTGCACTTGTTTTGCCCACCTGGTTATTGTAAGAGTTTCGGTGTTTCAGACAGCTGACTTGTACTACATGTGGCATGCAATGGGCCTTTAAGGACCTTTCTCTTTAGTCCTGTCTTTGTTTTAGTTTCTTTCAGCCCTTTAATCATGGATTTGTTTTCATCTGCTCACTCTAATTCTTCCTTATTTAGGTTCTCGCTAGTCATCACTAGAGCCTGGTAAATCTGCATATCATAGTGATTAGCCTGGGGCGTAGGGATATAGCTCATAAGTTTAGCCTGTAAACAGACCTGGAGTTTAAGCTCCTTATTACCATAGAAATTAAAATTTCTTCCACTCTCCTGTAGGTTTGGTCCTTAGACAAGGTCTGCTAAACCCGCCAACTCCTAGCAGGCTGTGAAAGTTTTGTGCCTGCCACACACTGAGCTAGCATCTCCCTCCCAGAGGCTTCGGAGCCGCTAGCTCCCACTTGCGCAGGCCCCAGCGTATTGTGTGTTGCTCTGTCAAATGTTGCACTGTAAACATCAGTGGGGTTCACTGCCCTTCCTTTCTCTCCAGTTACCAGTCAGTGGGCGAGTTCAATTCCTGGAGCTGAGCTGTAGAGGAGAGACAATGTAGAGGAGGAAGAACCCCTCTCCCCAGGAACAAGGTGGCCTCATTCCACTTCCTGCCCCACTGCTCCTGCTGCCGCCTCTGGGCTGGTCAGGGTCAGCCTGCAGTTTCCCCTTGCTTTCCTCCATGCCCTGACTTTCTCTGCCCTGTAAAGAAAGACATGATGGTAGTGTGGTTCTAGAAACAGTGGGAACAACTGTTGGTTTAGTTTAAAAAAAAAAAAAAATTAAAGACCCCACTCCCTGATAAGCATTGGGTTAGGTGCCAAGGATCCGATGCTGAATGACTGCTTCCTGCCCCCAGAGACCCTTGGGCTCCAGGAGAGAGACCCTAGGTATCCAGAGATACCCTTAAGTTTGAGTCCTCTTACTGGCAATACTCTTATGACTTCGGGCAATAATAACAATGTCAATAACAATGGTAACTCCTGTTTTTGAGCACTGACTATGTGCCAGGCATAATGTTAGGTGATTTCACATGCATTATCTATTTAAGTAGCTGACTTTTCAACTTTCAGTTTCTTCGTGTTAGACTTTTTGTCAGCCAAGCTTTTTCTCCATCGCAGTTCCCACACCCTCGCCCCCATGTCCTTGGTTATGTGACGTAGGGATGGATGCCTGAGCAAAGATGGGCCAGTAGTTTCCTTATCTTGGAGTTTAGGGACAGGATGACTTATATAGGATGACTTATATAGGTGGGGAGAGGGGGAAGAGGGAGAAGAATGGGAATTTGTGAGTCTGCCTGTGTGGATTGTTACACATCAAACTCAGGAGCAGCTGAGGAGCAGAGAGGGTCAGTCCATGCATGAGACTGGCAGAAAGGTGGAGACATAAGAAGGTGAGAGAGGCCCTAGGGACCTGTCTCCAGGCCCAGATACCAGTGTGCTCTGGATGCCCAGCTGTTGGCCTGTCGGACTCTGTGAAACAGCCCGAGTCCTAGCAGAATCTTCCCTCCTTGGCTCTCCAGCCATTATAACAAAGTCCTAAATAACACATTTCTGTTGTGCCAAGGGGAATTGTTGTCAAAATTAAATGAGACCATGTGTCTGAAGATGCTTTATAAGCTGAAAGGATTTATTTAAAATGCAGGGAATTGCTGGATGATGATGGTGACCATGATGACGACAGCAGTGATGATGGTTAATATCACACAGTGATAGATGAGTTGTGTATAAGATGTGAGATGAGGGGGATTTTCCAATAGAAGTGCAGTGATGTTGGTCTCATCTGGTGTCGGGTGGAGTTGATTTGGATTCAATGCTGGACCCAGTGACTTCCAGGATGACTTTGGTGCTGATCTACAAATTTGAGCTTGGAGAAATTTGAGGATGGAGCTTGGGCCAGGCAAGCGGCTGCGTTCCCTCTTTTAAAAGCCCCATGAACTATTGCCCTACATCTGCCAGAATGGGTTTCCCTCTCTCCCAAGAAAGGATCTGCCTCCTCCTTCTGTTCCTGGCAACCCCTGACCCTAACTCTAACCCCACTATCTTGTGCTAGCTCTGGCCAGCTGTTCAGTAAGAGCGGGGACTAAATTGTAGTCCCGTGGGTGGCACATGCCCTGAGTAGGTCACTTTAGGGTGGCGAGGAGGGCATGGCTATGTTGGGAAAGTGTCATTGAGCCAAGTCACGCCAGCCACCAGCTCTATTGTTTTAATTGTCAGCAGCAGAGTTCTGCCTTGGGCTGACAGGGGCAAAGCCATTGAACTCAGTAGCGTCAGGCCAGAGTATGGCTGAAAGGACTTGGCTGACCCCTCAGACACCTTTGATGGATATCAGCCCTGCTTGATCACCAGTGTCCTTCAGGGTTGGGGATGGGAGGTGTTTGTCATCGTGATGTGACTCACATGTTGAACTGCTAGCTTTATACACATCTTTTCTATGAAAAACATTGCTGTTTCTCCAGAGATGGGGCATGTTCTCACAGGCTGCAGACTCTGCTATCAATAGAGAAACGCTGGCTCCAGAGGCCATTTTGGGGATGTGAGGAGTCATGTTTTTTCCGATCCAATTGGTTTAACCTTTCTCTTTTATTTTCTTTGTGTTCACTTACTGCTGTCATTAAACAAGGTAATATTTGTGAGAAAATGCCATGTAAACACATTCATTCATTCACTTGTTCATTCATTTATTTATTCAACAAATGTGTACTATGTGTCAGGCACTGTACTAGGATTTATCAATACAAGGGAAAGAGAAAGCCATGATTCTTTGTGTCATAGGACTTGCACTCTAGTAGCAGAAACAGAACACTAAGTAGGAAAGGAAATAATCTCATATCGAAGTGAGTGCTGTGAAGGAAATAAACCAGGGGCAGAGAAAAAGAAAAATAGAAAGGATCTACATAGTTAGGGAAGTCAAGGAGTTCTCCTCTGCCAAGACCCAAAAGAGGAGAAGGAGCCAGCCTTTCAAGAGAAGAACATTCCAGATAGAAGACACAGGACAAAGAAACAAGACAAAGGCCCAGACAGGAAGACCTAGGTGTGTTCAAGACATGGACTATGCCCAGTGTGGCTGCGGTGATCTTGAGTAAACACTTAACTATTCTGTACTTCATCTGGAAAATGGGGACAATAGTAATTACATCTTGGGTTACCATAATTATGAAATGGGATAAAGCATTGTGTTCATTCAGCTTTTCTGAGAAATAGATGCCAAGACAGGATTAGGTGTACAAGAAATTACTTGGGAGAAACGTGTTGAAGGATAAAGGGGATGTGGCCAGAAAAGGTGACAGGGTCTTCAGACCGTGATGCAGGTATGACACCCATGAAGGAGATGGGGAAGGAAGGTGTTCCGAGAAAGATTTGGAAGAGGGAGCGCTTGAGCCAGACCTGCCTATTGGAGGAGCCCCACAACTCAGCAGGAATGAGCCTATATTGCTATCACTGCTTTGCTTGGTCATTGGCTGGGAACTGCCCAGGGAAAGATCTGGCCTTGCTGTGGACTCCATGGAGCTAGAAGGATGGCTGCTGAGGCTGTCTGTCAACTGTGCCACCATAGCAGAGGACCTGAGCACTGCTGCTAACACAATGGTACACGACAGGTATTAACATTAGAGTGTAGCTTTTGTTATTATTATTACTGAAAAATCTTAATAATTATTATTGTTATCCTACCTCAGTTTTCATGATTCTTTTTCTGTTTCTGTGTTCCCTGCCTTGGTTATTCTCTGACCAGCTGCTAGAGCCTCTGGACATTACCCATCCTCATGGTTGAGTAAGGGAGTTAGTTCCTAGCAAGAGGGAGAGCAGGTAGCTGTCCTATGGTGGGATTTGCCTTTTTTAAAGAGAAACCTATCACACTACCAGAAGTTCCATCATTAAGAATTTCTTTCTTTGGGATAAACCTGAAAGCACAGCTCCCAAAGGGAAGATTTCAAGGATTTATTCTTGTAACGTCTTTATCTCTGTTCTCTTCAACCATTTGAAACACTCAACATTGTTTAACTTCTCCTTGAAATTCTCCTCTCCTCTTTCATGGGTCCTGCAATTCTGATTGTCCCAACCCTCCTCCTCTTCCTGTGGTCCATATCTATATTCTTTGCTGACTTCTCTTTTTCCTTCCATCCTTTGGAGCCCTAAGGCTCTCTTAACACTCTTTCCCTGAGAAGTATACGATGACTTTAACTAGGAGCATGATTGCCAAACCTGTATCTCTAACTTTTACCTCTTCCAAGCTTCATGCCACGTCTCTCAGCTTTTCCACGATCATTTCTACTAGAGGAAGTCTTCCCAGTAACCCAGTCTCAACATGACTAACCATCTTATCTTCCCCAGCCTTTTCCCACCTCTGGGCTTCTTGTTCACTCAGGCTGCAAATCTGGTCACTTCCATCTTCTTGTTCACTCAGGCTTCAAACCTGGGGTACACGAGCCGCTTTTCCCTCTCCTTCCCCTTCACTGCCAATCACTCCTGAATCTTTCATTTGTTATTTCACAAGTGATCACGCCCTTCTCTCCAGCTTCTCTGCTGTTATTTTAGTTCAGGTTCTCTCTCACATGTGGCTTTGCCGTGGCCTCCTCACCAGTCTTCTTTGTCGCTGATTCCTCTATTTATTTGAAGCCATGTGTTAATTATTTCATACACAGGGGTGAAGTCAAAGTGCTTTTAAAGTTCTTGAAAATGGTTTGTTCTCGACAATTTCAGCTACTTTCCGCCGTCTTACACCATCACTTGTGCACAGGTCTGGGCCTTGAGTAAGAGCGGAGGCCACCTTCAGCTCCATGGCCTTTCAGGGCCGTCTGGCCCCCACCCCCGACCGGACCACTTGCTGAACAACTGTGTCTGCACCTGACCTTTAAGACACTGAATCTTCTTATCACTCTTTCTGTCTTCTACAGGGGGCCCTATTCCCAGTGCAGTGGCCCTCTAGTGGGACAAATCCAATTCCTAACCCCAGTCCCTCTTCTAAATCCTGCCCTACCCACTCAGGTTGTGAAATAAGACTAAGTGACATGTCAGAAAGTTGGACTGTATCAGATCCATTGTCTGCGTAGCCCACCGTGAGTGCATAAGAGATACTTTGTGAAAGGGGTAGTTCAACTTTTGGGTCTCAATTTTAATCTCAAGGGGTGTTCCTTATCCTTAATTATGTGCTGTTGGCCATAAAATGTTAGCTGTCCTCTGATTCCACTTATATAGCATTATTGAAATGATAAAATTACAGAGCTGGAGAACAGGTTAGTGGTTATGGGTGTTGGGGAGGAGGCGGGAGGGAGGTGGGCGTGGTTATAAAAGGGCAGCATAAGAGACACTTGTGATGGAAATGTTCTGTATCTTGATTGTGGTGGTGGTGGATACAGGAACTAACACGTGATAAAACTGCACAGAACTAAACGTGCGCATGTGCGCACACACACACACACACACAGACACTCATATGTAAGTACAAGTAAAACTGGGGAAATCTGACTAAGATGGTTGGATTGTATCATTGTGAGGATCCTGGTGGTGCTACTGTACTAGAATTATGCGAGATGTTACCATTGGGGGAAACTGGGTAAAAGGTAGACCACAGTATCTCTCTCTATTATTTTTTACAACTGCATATGGAGCTACATTTACCTCAAGATAAAAAAAGTTTAATTTAAAAAAATGTTAGCACTCCTCATTCTAATACTCAGTGGTATTTGTTGAATTGAACCATTTATTCTTTCAGCCAGTTCTGCCTCTTGAGAGTAATAGATTCCATGGGATTTCTGTTCTCTTAATGATAGACTATTTCCACTTCCCAAATGTACCTCTGGCTTCAGCGTTCTCCTTAATATTGCGTTCATGACTTTGTAGCCATCATTCACCCCTCCCTTGGTGCTCTTGCCTGTGAGCTGAAGAATCCTGATCATTTCAGTACATCCTCGGTGTTCCTTTGGTTGTTTAAAACTGTTCTTCTGTGGTCCCTCACCTGCACTGTTGCCTCCTAAAGGTCCTGGGACCAGAACCAGGCTCAGCCACAGCCCTGGTGACAACACCGTGATTGGGCACAGTCAGTATGGGGGTCTTCTGTTTGGTTTCTATTTTCCATCTTCCCCTTTTCTTGTTCTTCTTTCCAACATGTTTGGCTACAGAAACACATTAAATAGAGGTTTTGGGCTCCAGTCTGGGAAAGATTCTCAGGTTAATTCCATGGGTCTTAACTGAGAACTCAGAGCTCTTGGCTCTGTTAAGTTGGAGAAAACTCCCTGCTGCCTTTCCACACCTATTCACAGAGTCTCGCAGGAGCTCGTGGCTTCTTCCCATCAGTTTGCCATTTCAATATCCAGAAAAACTTAGCGTCACCTACAAAACCTGAACATGTGCTGCACATTCCATAGTCTGGCTAATCTATACACAAAGTAAATAAATTTGAGTCCAGTTCTAATTCCACAGAGATGTGTGTTTACCCCTTTTTAGTTGTTTCCTACCTCTGGGTCAGAACCTTGTGTTTGCCAAATCGCATCCCCACTGTTCGCTGCCCAGTCCACACAGTTACACAAGGAAAATGAAGATGGCTCGTCTAAAAAGTAAAACTAAGAATTGTGGTCTAACTTATAACAAAATCCTCGAGGCCGAAAGACGGAGGTCATCTGATTTCTGATTCAGTGTTCTACCTAACTTGAGAATTTCACTTATTAGACAGTCTTTCTAATGGGGAGTCCGCAGCTGTTTGCCTCAGGGACACAGGGCTCTCCACCTATAATACTTCTCTGCGAACTGAACCCCTCCTCTCAGTGTTACAGATGCTTGTTTTTCCAGCCATTTTGTGCATATCAAGGGGAGACAGATGGCATCACCAGTCCTTCTGTTTGCCCACTTACATGTGAGTCTCTCCACAAGGTGTGATTTGGTGAAAGTAGCCGAATGGTAGGGTGACATAAGACCTGGGTTTAAATATCTATTCCTGTACCTACAAACTGGGTGACCTTGAGCAAATGACTAACTCACCCATAGACTGTTTCTTCACATGTAAAACAGAAGGTTGACGTAAGAAGTGAGCTCATGTATGTGAAATACCTGGTACATTTTAATACTTTCTCTATGATAACTTGGGTTACTAATAGTAGCTGTAGTAATCTATTGAACACTAACTACATGCTAGATATTGCACTGAACACTTCACATGCTATATTTATTTTTACTCCTCACAACAACCCTAAAATAAAGTTGCTGTCTTTATTTTCCACTTTATGGATGAGAGAGCCGAGGCTGGGTTAAATCATTTGTCCAAGGCCACATATCTGGAAAATGGTAGAGCCAAAATTCAACCTCAGATTTTTCTGACACTCGAAGAAGGAGTCCTAACTCAGAACTCCATGTCATTCGTTTTCCCCCTTCCCCTCTCAGAGAACTTCAGTCCATTAATCAGGCAGTCACCTCACAGCTTTCTTGGGAAGAGACAGCATATCAGTAAAGGGTGTGCATACTGTAACTGTAAGAAGCCACAATATCTCTCGCTCAATGTATGTAATTATCATAAATTTCAAATTAATGTCATCCAAGTTAATGGGGTCACACACTAAAGAAGCAAAACATGATCTTTAGGGCACTTTTTAGTTTTAAAATTTGATGATTCTATACACAGCAAATTACAGGGAAATAAACATCTAAATAATTGAAGAATCGAGAAGATGAAACAGGGGCTAGTTTTGATCAGGGTTGTTTTAGGAACCGCAGAACCATGGCTGTACTGAGACAAGATGGAGAGGGCTTCCATCTGTCCAGTTCTCTCTGATCTGGTGACTCTAAAGCAAGAACCAAGACTTATAAATTCCTGTAACCACTTCAGGAGGCACAGAGGCTTTTGTCAGTGTGTTGATTTCTACTAATTAATTTTTAGAAGCTCTTCTGTTAATTTATCCTAAAGTTCAAGGGTGTAATCTTTGGATATTGATCAATTAATTAAAGGTTATGTATGGGCCTATTAATTAAGGTTTTCATCTTTACATTTCCATTTCCCCAGGTATGTGAGGCAGCCACCTCTTTGGTAGAAAGCAGAAGGGGATAACTCTTCCAATGTCATCCCCAAGAATTAAGCATGGCATTGAATAAAGGGATGGGTTGTTGTGCATTTAGGCAGAAGCACTGCGCATCATGAACCAAAGATTCAAACTGACTCAGGTGTAAGTCTCTTGACCTATAAGCCTTGGTGTATTCCAGTATAGGAAGGACATAATAATATTACTATAGGGTAGCGGTAATTATGTATGTTAAGGGCCATCGTGCCTGCTCCTTCACTGGTTCATTCAATAAATATTTGTTGAGCCCTCCATGTGCCAGGCCCAGCCATATACTAGAACTACAGTGGATCACATTGTTTACAGTAGAAAATAAGGCAGGTTGTTCCTACTCTCAAGATGTTCACAGTCTAATGGAAAAGACAGACAAAAAAGTCACAGATAAAATATATAATTACAAAGTGTGATAAAGGACATGGAAAATAATACAAATAAACATACAAGAGAATATGTCAGGCTGTGGGGAGAGGGAAATGGGAAGCTTCTGTTCAGTGGGCGTAAAGTTTCAGTTTTGCAAGATGAATATGTTCTAGAGATCTGTTGTACAACATTGTGACTTAAAAATTCATTAATTCAGGTTAAGTGTTCTTAGCACAATAACCTAAATATGTAAACTAGTGTATTTAACTGCAAAAAAGTGTGCACACACATCAATGAATTGATATTGTTATTTAGAATACTGACTGGCACAGAGGAAGCACTATATATGTATTATGTTGACTCAAGTAGATAAGTTCAAAAGAACTTTATTCTAAGAAAACAATTGTGGGATGAGCAAAGACTTAATTGCAAGGATATTAAACCCTAGAATTGTTCATCTAAAGTTGGAAACAACCTAAACATCCAACAATGAATGATTGAATAAGTCAATGATACTAATTCATAAAGAATAAATAAATGCAGGAGAACCCAGGGAGTGTTGACATAGCTATGTGGATAGAGAAGGCCCCTTTGAGGAGATGACAATAAAACTGATCAATGAAGGATGAGAAAGACCGATCCTGAGTGGGATGTCGGGGGCTTTGGGGTAAGAGGAGAACGTATCGGTGGAGGGAACAGTGAATGCAAAGCCTGGGAGTGGGAGGGGCATGGCAAGTCTGAAAAATGAGCCCTAAGTGAACAGAGAACTGAAGGAAGAAGGTGAAGCATCAGAGAGGCTGGAGATCCAGGCAGAGTCTGAGCCTGCTGGGTCTCCCAGGCCATTGTCATGAAGTTAGATTTTATTCCGAGTATGAGGGGAAGCTTTTGAGGAGGTTTAAGGTAGAGGATGGTATGATCTGATTTATATGTTAAGGAGACTGCTGAAATGGCTTCCAGGAGAACAGATGGGGAGGAGGGCATAGGTGGGAGCCAGCAGGCCAGTTGAGAAGCTAGATGAGGACTGGCATGCAGAGTGGGGAGAGCAAGATGGGTGGCTCTGAGATTCTGTTTGGAGTCAGAACCAGCAGGACTTGCTGATAGATTGGTCATCTATATGAGAGAAGGTAAAGAATTGAGGAAAAAACCTGGATTTTTAGTGGAAGTACCAGGGAGAATTAAGGTGTCATTTACTAAGATTGGAAGACTGGTTTGTGAGGAGAAACAAACAGTTTAGCTCTTAGCATATTGGATTTGAGGGGTGTGTGAAAAACTCAAATGGAGAGATCAAACAGACTGTACAAGTTGGGACTGGACTACGATTTTGGAAGTCATTATATTCCTATTTAGTAATAGCAATAGCAGCTTCTAGTGTATGAGTTTTCTCTGTTGGCCTTCAGGTATTGCTGTCAAACACACCCTAAATTAGGCTGCATACCATCAGGAGTTTTAACTGAGTGACTTTGCACAAGGTGAGCATTTGTGGAGGAAGATTTCTTAACTTGGAATTCCCTGCTGGCCAGGCTGCTCCTCCAATTTCAACTACAGCTAGGATTTGAGAGGTCTGTCCCATGGTGTGAGACCTTGGTGTTTCAGAATGCGTTAGCGTCGGCTATCATACTCATGGCCTACCTGGGGTGGCCCGTCTTGGTGAACATAGGTGATGGTGGGTGAGACTGCGGGCCTGTTTTTTGAGTCTGGAGGGGTTAGGAAGAGCCACATGGATTTCCCTGAAAAGGAGAAGGTTCGTAGCCTCTGAAGTGACATACCTTGTTAGATTGTCACCTGGGTGGAAGGCTGTGATGTCCATAGAAAGGATGACATTGTAGGAATTATTGGTGCATTAGTATCTTAGCTACCTTAGCACTCTCCCACTCCAAGGAATCAGACTTTGTGCCACAAAATGCTATATAATGGTCTGGAGTTCATATTCTTGCTGGGGCATCTAAGGAAGCAGAAGAGAAAAAAATTGATAACAGGTTTTGTTCTGTTCTTTCTCTGCCCTCAGACAGATATGGCCAGAGCAGACTAATGCTATGAAAAAACTCTCTTGGGCTGAAATGTAAGAAAATGTGGGTTCTGGCTGTCACTCTCTTGCTTGCCACCTGCCTGACCTTACTTTTGGAAGCTCCCGGAGCTCCGGGATCTCAGCTGGTCCATCTGAGGAAGGAGCAATCTACGTCTGCCCCTCTCTCTTCTTGGAGCTGTTTTAAAGATACAGTGAGACACGTTGAAGGTTCTCTGGTAACATTAAAGTGCCAGAAAGCGCACTTTCAAAGAGCGGAGGGTACCTATATACCTGATTCAGCCACACCCCTGCCCTTGTGGAAGTCACATGCCGGTGAAGAGGATAAACACCAAACAAACTAGTGTGGCCATAAAGGGTCAGAAGAGGCGCCCTTGGAAACTGGAACATGCGAGGCGCTTGTCTTGATCAGTGGTTCTCAAAGTGTCCCCACACCAGTAGCAGCAGCATCTGGGAACTGGTTAAACATGCAGATTTCCAGGTTCCACCCCAAACCTACTGAATCAGAGAGGCTGAGGGCTTGTGTTTTAACAAGCCCTCCAGCAGATTCTGATTCATGCCTGAGACAGAGAACCACTGGGCATTCGGGAAGGCCTTCCTGAGAAAGTGACTTGGACAAAAGGGAGAGATACTCAGAATCTAGTCAGACGAAGAGGAGGGTCCACAGTACCATTCTCGAGGAAAGTCCTGGTACTAGAGAGAACTTGGTCCTTTTGTGAAACTGAAATAAGTCCCATGTGGTAGGAGAAAAAAAACCACAAAAAAACAAGTGGGGAGAGGAATGGAAGGCACGGAAGGGGCCTTGTGACCTTGGGGAAGATTTTGCAGCTTCGTGCCCAGGTCCAGGGGAAGGCACTAACCAACAGGTTCTGAGCAGGGAAGTACTTTTTCTGGTCAATAACATGCTATTGTAATTTTAAAACATTTCCTTACAATCCAATAAAGACAGTTAATTATCTTAATTAGAACTTGCATTCTAATTCAGGCAAAGGCACAATATAACTATTGGGCCAATCCACTAGTATATATTCACCACTAATTGTGTTTGACACAGTGCTAGGCACAGTAAAGGATGGAGAAATGACATTGTTACCGTGCAAACGGTCCGGCTGCTCTCCGCATGAAAGTCAAAACTCCAGAGGCGAGGTTGGTGGAAAGAAAGCAGGTTTATTCCAAAATGCCAGCGTTAAGGGAAGACAGTGGACTCTGTCACAAAGGCTGCCTTCCCTCCCTTAATACCACCAAAGGTTTTACAGACATGCAAGGAGGGCAGAGCAAAGGAAGGAGAAGTTGGCTGGACAACTCCAGGGAAAAGAGTTGCCTAGAGGCCGGTCTGCCCCAACTTCAGGAGCGAATCCCTACAGATACAGAAAAACCCACACAAGGTACCGGGCCAGGCATGCACACTGCATCAGGCATGCACACTAGCCCACAGTAAACAGAACCATTGTAACTGGTTTGCATAGTTAATAGATAGCAAACAAAGTTACTAAGGTTTGGCAGGAGAGAAGGGAAGCAAAGAAAAAAAAATTTCAAAAAGCCCCAAGCCAAACTTCAGTCAAGTTGAATTGCATCAGAGGTTTTAAATTTCAAAAATAGAAGCTATAGGGTCACCGTTACAATATGGCTTCTTCTACCACAGAATTGAGGCCCTGGGTGAGAAGACAAAGCACACACACATAACTCCCAATGAAGGATGCCAGACATCTGTCTTCATGTTAAATTTGTAATGGCCTGCGCTGACAGGATTCCAGAGATCCGGTAGTTACGGAAGTGCTAGGGCAGTCAGAGAAGGCTTCCTGGAGGAGGTGCGACACAAGGTAGGCTTAGCCAAGGAGGAGAACCTGGAGGAAAGCATAGAGGCAGAGATTTGCAGGATATTTATCTGGGTCCTGGGGAACAGGCTGGACTGGAGTTCACAGATCACAGCGGAAAGTACTGGAAAATCCTTTGGGAGGAGTGGCTGAGTTCAGACTATGCAGCAAGTGGGGAAGCTCCCCACCCCAGCCATACAGGTCCCCAGGCTATCCTGACACCAAATGAAGCCATCCTTGGGGTTGTTGGCAAGGGCGCAGCTGGGAGGCCTCGAGCAGAGTAATGGGGGCCATTTTCCGTAATCGCCGCTGAGAACGTTTTCTCCATCTTTTCCCCAGGCTCTTGACATCCCTGATAGCTGATTGCTCTGCACTTGTTTTTAACTCCTTTTACTGAAATATACTAATCATAGAAAAAAGTGCATAAAGAATTAACAGCATAAAGAATTTTCTCAAATGAACACACCTCTGTTAACCCACCATGAGCAAAAAACAGACATCTCGGCATCCTGAAGCCCCCTGCCCCCATTTCTCTCACGGGAGTCATCTTCTAGAGAATCAGCGTTCTGATTGCTGACTTGCTTCTTTTCCTGCCTTGTGGGCTCTCAGTTTCTGGCTTCCCAGTGATATTTTGTGAGACTGTTATCGCCTGTAGTGGTAGATTATTCCTTCTCATTGCTGTAGGACATTCCACTGTGCGAATACACGACAATTTACTTACCCATTCTGCTGTTGATGGGCAGTTAGGTAGTTTCCAGTTTGGAGCTATTACTTTCTCCCATTTTAACCTTTGATCTGGGTCTTCCTCTTCAGTTTGCTCCAGTTCCCCCTACTGTCACTAAATTCATCTTCTCTAAAACTTTGAATGCTCTGTTTTATGGGCGGTTGGCAAGAGAAATAAATAGAAAAGAATTCTAAATATAAATGAATAGCAAGAGGTAGGTGGTTCAAGAAAACCAAAACTGCTTCCCCCATACTCTGCCTCCATCCTCATCCTCCTCTTCGTCAGGGGACCCTGATTAAGGGAGGTTGCTGCCACCTGCCCAGAGGTGCGGGCAGCCAGGCACCCAGGCACCCACACAACCAGACCAGGTGGATTGCTCTCAAGAACCTGTAGAAGGCGGGAAATGTATCTCGAAAACAGCTTGGCGTAGGCATGTTGTAAATGTTTCTTGAATGAATGAGTTTCCAATAAAACAAAGCATACAAGTTGCTGTGAATCTGTGATGTGCCAGATAGGCCCTGAGAATACAACAAGGTTCGAAATCCTTCTATTTAGTATCTTTTGAAAAATGTTGGTCAAGGACTTCTCCCTGTGCCAGACACTCTTCAGGTGTTTCCGTCTCTGGCCTCCTTTAATTCTTACGTGACTCTTTTTACTCCCATAGGCAGAGGCACAGCTGGCCTAGGCAGCATGCACATCTCATACTCAGAGTGTCATAGGTGACGTTCAAAGCCAGGTGGCCGGGCTCACATCTGTGCTCTTAGCTGCCATGGCTGGTATTAGATGAGCACAGCCAGCAATAAGGGTTATGGGAGGAAGGACAGACAGGAAGCCATTCCAAGGTAGAGCTGTGGGAGCCCCAGCTTTCCAGAGGAGGTGGGATTTGGGTGGGACCTTGAAGAAGGGGTGATGCTTGCTCAGGTGGAGAGCAGCAGGCAGTTCCTGTGAGATGGGGGCATGGGGATGAGAAAGCTAGAGGCCCAGGGCCCTTCCCAGAGGGTGTGGGACTCTGGGGAGAGGAGAGACATACCCTGGTTGTGCTTGGCATACACCCTCTAGGAGGACGTTGTGGCCCCTTGGTCTACCAGGGGCTTCCCTAGTCGTTATTTCCCGCTCCGGGTCTCTGCAGTTTGGCCGCTGTTTGGCCCTCTGGCTGCCGAATCGCTGTGGCCCTGACTTCTAGATTTCCTGTGAGCTCTGCTTCCCGCCCCGTCTCCTAAGTCAGCTGCTGCCCACCGCCCCCAGGCCTTGGCCTTCCTCGAGGCCTTCACCGGACCCTTAGAGCGAGGCTGCCCCATCTCGTCCTCCTAGTACCTAACAGGATCCCGCGTCAGGGAACTCAGATCCAGGCTGTCCTAAGCTCCCTTCCCACAGACCTGAGGGCTTATTCATCCCGAGGAACCCTGGGGACAACAAACAAATCCAGTAACATTTATTAAGGTTTTAGAGGCTAGGGATTAAAACTCTATGCAGAAGTCCTGCAGGCTAGCAGAGACACTTTAGGGTTCTCTATTCATCCCCCTTTCACCACCAGCAATTTCATAATTATCTTGAAGACTGTATGGTTTGAATGCCTGTCATGTGCATAGAGATGTTCTTCCTTCCTCCGTTTAAGTTGAATTCAGTGGTTCTCAAAGTAGCCCGTGAGAAAGCTTTCCAGAACCAGGTGGTAAACAAGAAGCATGTGTGCTGCACTTTATAGGCAGTTTAAAGGATTTTCAAGCATAGTATCGAGCCTATGTGATGTTTACTTCTTGCACTGTCTTTGGAACTCAGGTCGCACTGTACTGCTGAGTTGGCTGGGAAGAAAAGCCCTACACCTTCCAGGGGCGCTAAGGCACTCATGCCCCACGGCCCGAGCCCTCAGGGACCCTGGCAGCTGTACCCCCAGCCTCGCCAGCAGCCTGGAGGACACTTCCTGGAGACTTGGAAATCCCTCTCACTTATGGAGGGATTTAAATCTGGTTGCTTCCTGAGCTGAGCCTAAATTTTTGGAGCCAGGAGTCTGTCTGCTGCACTAGACAATGAGCTCATCAAAGGCAAGGCTGTTTCCTCTTCTCCTTTCACCTCCTTCTCCTCCTCTTCCTTCTCCTGCTTTTCCTCTCTTCCCCTCCCTCTCTCTCCTCCCTCTTCCTCTTCCCCTCCCCTCTTCAGCCTCCCCCCTCTGTATTCCCACCATTGAGCACAGCGCCTGGCACAGAACAGCTGTTCTATCAAGTTTGATAAATGAACGAATGAATGTCATTATTTGGCTTCAGAGGAAAATTCACTGGGGTGCTTGGAACTGGATTGTCATGTTCACCTTTCTGTCTTTTTCATTATTCTCTGAAAGCACAAACTCAATTTAGGCTTTAGTGAAAAATGAAGAGCATTAGACCAACCTTTTCAAATTGCTTGGTCAGTACTTCCTGCTAGCCTGTGCTTCACGGTCCTGTCATCACTGGGTAATTAGAACATTAAGCATGCACCTGATCAGCAAGTTGCTTTAATTAAAATCCCCTGTTGCTTTTCTAGCACCTCAGGGCTCCAAGAGCATTTGTTCAGCTCCTCGGGCTGCTGGCAAAGCTTCAGCTCCAGGGTGGAAGAGAAGCGGCCCTCAAGTCCTGGTCGATGCACCCCCAATCCCTCCCCCAGCTTTCCAGCAGCGTGGTGAGCAGTTCACCCTGTTTACCTGGAGAAGGGAGCTACCTGTCCCTTGACAGGGGATGCGGAGACCCTGCAGAGAAGGGGAGGGCCCCCTGGAACCAGAGCAATTCCTGACGACATCCAACCCTGCACTTCAGTAGGTGGCGGGCCCTCTTCCCGTGTTGCCCCACCGGGGAGCTGGCAAGAGCCGCAGAGCTAGCACTACTCCTATTCCCTTCACGTGTGTTTACAGTTCCGCAGCTTGGCAAGAGTGGTTCTAGAGGCAAGTGAGGGTTTTCTGAGCTTCGTTTTCTCATTTGTCAAGTGGAAATAATAATAGAACCCATCTCCTGGAATTCTTGTGAGGATTAAATGATAAATGTCAAGAAATTTACATCTTCACATGTTCCTGGCACATAAACTCTCAATAAGCAGTGTCTCCAACTACTGCTGCTGCTACCACTATACTACTACGGCTACTACAGCTACTACTACTGCTATTGCTAATACTACTACTGCTATTCCTACTTCTGCTGCTGCTATTACAACAACTACTGCTGCTACTACTGCTACGGCTACTCCAACTCCAACTCCTCCCACCACCGCCATCCCTATCAATAGCAGCAGAGCGCTTCCTGACAACTGCCCAGTAAGGAGGCTGTGACTCTTGGCAGTCTCCAGAGGAGGATGGCATCCCTTTCTCGCAGTGGTGCGTGCCTGTCCGTGCCAGGGAGAGGAGGTGGGGGTGGACCCCTCAGAAGGCTGTGGGTGGAGAAAGGAGACTCACCAGGGTAGACTGGGCAGGCTGTGGGCTGGAGGATGTCTACACATGGAGCGACATCCATCTTTGGACACCAACATATGTGCCAGTAAAGTTCACTTAGACCTAAAGTAAACGCCTGTTTCTTTTTGCCAAAGGATTAGACGCCCCCTCACCCATATAAACAATACAAGTAATGTGTTACTGTTTTATTTCAATTGGTGCTTGGTGGGTGCTCACTGAGTATCCAGTAGATATGATAAATAATTATTCAATCACTGAGTGCCTACCGTGGGTTGGGTGTAGATGTATGAGGCTGAGTAAGCTGAGCTGCTGCCCAGAAGGAGGAAATGAGGCACAGAGAGGTCAAGGACCTTCTCTAAGGGGACACAGTGGTAGAATTGTGATCAATCCCAATTATAAGCTTCTTCCCGCTTATCCTAGCTCCCTTTCTACCACACTGCACTGATGACAATAGCCTTTGGGGGGATTGTGATACTTCCTAAGGGACAAAAGTTACAAGCAACAAATCATTGAGAACATTCATTCACTCAACAAATATTTATGTACCTACTATGGATGTGGTTCTAGGATGAGTAAAAGAGACACATTCTTGTTTTCATGGAGCTTATATTCTAGAGGGGAAAACAGAATATACATAGATGAACCAGGCAATTTTACACAGTGTTAACTACAGTAAAGACAATAAAACAGGGCACTAGAACTGCAGGCAATTTGGAGAGGGGTGCTGTTGAGTTCCAGTGGCTGCTGAGAAACAGCCAGCCAGCATGAACTGGCTCTCATGGGATAGAGGAGCCGGCAAGTGCAAAGGGCTGGAGGCTGGTGTGAGCCTGACACATTCAAGAAACAGACAGGAGTCCAGGGTGACTGGCCTAGGAGAGGACAATTTCAGGGGACGTCAGAGAGACCAGCAGGGTCAGACCGTGGAATGTAAGACCTCACATTCCCAAGCTCACATTTAAATGTCTTATAATAATGGGCCAGAATGTATGGCCCAGACTATAAGCACCAAATGTGGACTGGACCATTGGAGAAGGCATCCTTCACGAGGTAGGCTTTAATATGAGCCTTGAATGGGAAATAAGGGTTACGCTGAAGAGAGCCCCAGCATGAACCAGGGCATGGAGACCTTTTTGGAGCACTTTGGAGAGTCCCATTTCCCTAAATCTGCCTTGGAGCTCAGATGCTGCGAGATGCTCCTCAACCAAAGGCTTCTGGGAAAGTCTTTAAAAAGTTTAGGAAAATGATAAACTAGATTTCCTTCTCCAGGGTTAAAAAAAAAAAAATGCCATAAAGCGTTGGGGAAGTCTTGCAGCACAGACACTTGCTTCACCTTTTGTGATACAAAATATCCCAAGTTTATTTGACCATGGAACCTCATTTATTTTCAGAACACCTATGAACGTTCCCCAGAGTTAAGGTACCGAAGTGCAGCCTTTGGGAATCACTGCTGAAGGAAAAGCTGGGGTGCCTGTGGGCCTGAGGCACCATTAGCTTCAGCCCCAGGATCCCAGGATGAATGATTCACCACTGATGCCTACAATTGTTCACGCTGATGATCCCCTCCAGTGACTCAAATCATTGTGTGTCAACTGCGCCTTTGTTGGCTCTGATCCACTTGTTTTATTTTCACTTTGCTAGCAGGACAGGGGAGGTACTGGAGAGAGGAAGTGAGTAGAAATGTATTCATAATCCCCCCAGACTCAGCGGTGACTGAGCTGGCTACGAAAATGCCCTCGGGCCTCAGATGACAGCCCTGTGAAGCCGCAGGGCCAATCTCTGAAAAGTTCAATATCCATGGCCTGTGAGGGGCCTTTCCTTAGAATGGGTAGTGTGTGTGTGTGTGTGTGTGTGTGTGTGTGTGTGTGTGAGAGAGAGAGAGAGAGAGAGAGAGAGAGAGAGAGAGAGAGAGAAGTCAGTGGGAATACTCTGATGCTAGGGACTTCAAGCCCATGTTTTCTGACTTTGAGCTCAAATTTCCCTGCTGCTGACAGTGAACCTTACTTAGTTTGTCATCCAAGATGACTCAGAGTTAGTAGTATGTCCCTTAGAGATGGAAGGGACCCTAGTGAGAGATCATCCAGTCCACTCTCCCAATGAGAATCAGGACAGTGGTTCTAACCTTGGGAGTCTAAGGACAGCCATGGACCTTACCCCTGGAGAAAAAGCACAGACAGATATTCAAACAGCATTTAACCTACAACATCAGAGGTTTACAAACCTTTGAACGCCCATTATCTATAACATATTCAGTAACCCTTTCTTGAGTACCTATTTAAATCCCCTTAACTGACTCCCTTTGCTCTTAGGAGAAGGTAAGGCCCTTCTTTAAAATGGTTCGCACAGCCCTGCGAGGACTGGCCCTGCTGCCTCCCCACTGGCCGCCTCTGGCACAGGCACTCTGCCCCCCTTTGCTGCCCATCCAGCCATGCTGTGGTCCCTCTGAGGGATCCTGTGCTCTCTTGCTTTTACTTGTACTTTCCCCAGGGCCTTGGCATATGCCTTTCCCTCTGCCTAACATGCTTTTCCTTCCCTTGTTGCCCAGACAAATCCTTGAGCCCTCATATAGCAGTCCAGGGGTGACTTCCTCAAGAAGGTTTCCTTGATTGCTTTTGCCAGGTCCAACAGAGCAGATTCTCCATTCTGTGTTCTCTCAGCAATGTGGACATGTCTTTCTAATGTGCCTGTCACAGTTGGGTTTTAACTCTCTTTGTGAGAGGAGTTGGTTGATGTCTGGATGCTCCTCTCGGTGGTGAGCTTCATGAGGGCAGGGGCTGGGGCTTTGGCACACGGAAGGTGCTGGGGGCACACAGAAGGTGTACAGGGTGAGAGGTGTGCCCTGTATCTCAGGATAACCCACTCCACATTCCCAGGGCTTCTGTTGGCTTCTGGTTTTGAGAAGTGGCAATTTATTGATGATGTCCATGTCACTGACAAATTATGAGAGGTTTTGTCCTTCTCTAGGTAAATCAATGAACACTTCAGTCTTCACAAAACTGTTGGCCAGGTGTCCACAATATAAATTTCCCTCAATGAAGAAACCTACAGGCAGACCTTGGACTCTGCTCTGCCCACCTCAGGCTGTAGGACTACATGATAACCGCATGCATCAGCAGCCACCCGCACGATCACTTCCTTCCTTCCTTCTCTCTTTTTTCCTCCTCCCTCCCTCCCTCCCTCCCTCATCTCCTTTCTTCTAGCAGTTGCATACACACCTTCAAAAGTTAGGCTGTACACACACACACCTCTTGGAGGAAATTATGTGTATGTGTATACCTGGTGGGTAGGAGTAGGTGCAAAATCTTGCTACCAGTAATTCTAATTCATAGTGGAAACCATTCTGCATGGTGTGGGGCAGTAAGCCCCCTTCTAGCTGACCACCCCTCTCTCTTCCCCCAACCCCATTCCCCTCCTCTCCACCAGTATGACCCCATAGTGTCAGCATTACTCAGCTCTCAGTCCTTGTACGTTTCTCACCGAATCCTGAATCCTTCGATGCTCACCCTTTTCCTGCCGCTTGGTCAAGCTGTGTCCTGGGGATTTCCCACAGTGGGGAGGAGAGGTCATGAACCCAGCCTCACAAGAGCTGAGAAGCCAGAGGCCTGCCCCTTTCTCATTTCCTCTGCCCTTCAATTAGAACATTTATTAGACTTTCCCCTTCCCCTCAGCCTCCTGCCACCCAAATATCTGTGGTCTTTGAGCCCGTAGTTCCCCGGATGAAACTTACCGCCCCACTTTGCAAGAGAGGAATTTGGCTGGAACTAGGTGTGAGAAGGTATGTTTGCCCAGCGCCCCCGCCACGTTCAGAGCACGCTGGAATGCATCACTTGGCAAAGCTGCTCCATGACTTGGCAAAGCTGGTCCATGAAAATGAGCCCTGCCTGCTCAATACCGCCTCACCATTTCCCTCTCCACATGGTGCAGTCCTGGTGTTTAGTCCCTGCTGTGGAGGCCTGGAGGCTGGTGTAATCAGCTGCTGCCCTCTTGCCACTGGAGGTGTCCAGAGCCCTTAACCACAGCTGCCCCTAACCTGGAAGCATGAGTGTCTTCCTTGAAGAGTTGAGTGTTAACCGTGTGGTGTAGTGGGTGAAAAAGTCCATTGTTAAGTGAAAAAAAAAAAAAAAAGGAAATCAGAGCTCTGTGC
Source organism: Aselliscus stoliczkanus (assembly GCA_033961575.1). NCBI lineage: Eukaryota > Metazoa > Chordata > Mammalia > Chiroptera > Hipposideridae > Aselliscus > Aselliscus stoliczkanus. The sequence continues at coordinate 48,181,241 of CM066730.1, read as the reverse complement.
CCTGGAGAGTACTAGAATGATGAATGAGCCCCTAAAACACTCCCAAGTGCAAATTCACCTTCCGGTTTCTGCTTTTCCTGAGGTGTGACGCTGGGGCTTTTCTTGATTCCCTGTACTCATGTATCCTTCCAGTAAATCCCTTATTACTTAATGTAACTCATTGCAGCCACAAGACTCTATCTACCATATTTCCTCGAAAATGAGACCTAACCGGAAAATAAGTCCTAGCATGATTTTTTAGGATGCTTGTAATATAAGCCCTACCCCAAACATAAGCCCTAGTTGAGATTGTCAGCCAGACATGACTGTTTGAATAAATGTAGATTTTTGTACATGAATAAATGAATAAATGTAGATTGTTGGGGCAAAAATTACTATAAGAACCCAGTCTTATTTTCAGGGAAACACAGTAGCTACAACTTTTCTTAGAGTCCTTAGTATGTTTAAATAGTCATTAATATTCCTGTCATGTTTTTCCTATCAGATTATAAACTCCTTCAGGCAGATTCCAACTCAGAGTAATCTTTCTAGCTTCTGATAAAATTTGTTAGAAGAAAGAAAGAAAGGGACGGAGAGAGGGAGGGAAAGAGGGAAGGAAAGAGGAAGTAAAGGAGGGAAAGGGGAAAGAGAGAGGGAAAGAATGGGAGAGGAGGAAGAGGAAGAAGGAAGGAGGGGAGAAAGAGAAGGATGGAGGTAAAGTTAGTTTTTAGGAGGTGTGTGACAACCTGTACAACCGCACGTCGCCACACTGTACACCGTGGCTGGGGTATGAGTAGGGGAGGAGGTGGGATAAGGGTGAAGGAACAGTTTGGGGCTGAATTTTTCATTAAGAAAAGCCAGACAATCTCTTGATTTAGAGAGCCAAGTTTTGTTTTTGGAGAAATTAATTTTGATGGATATTTTTGGAAGCTGAGAAATGAAAGTTTATTTCACCGCCAAGTCTGCCTGCTTCAAACAGATTTCTTTACCCTGTTCTGTTTTAGATGACACTGAAATGAGCAGCGCTGGCGGGGCTGTATTGACTGAGACTGCTGTTCAGTGCATATAGTTCCCCAGGACTAAGCACAGTTCCCAGTGGACACTGCCTGCCATTCCCCAGAAAGCCAATAGAGGGCACCTGAGAACATTGAGCAAAAGTGGGTGGAAGCCACCAGGAGAGGTTCAGTTAGGATGGCAGTGGTTATTATGGTTACCCAACACACAAATGGATAGAACTGAAGTCAGATGGTAAAGGTAAAAATGAAGGCGTATCTGCCATAAATGCAATAGAAGAAGTTGCTGCATGGAAGGGAGCTAGATTAGATTAGCTTGAGTACGGTATGTATACAGTATGCTGGATATGTTAAAAACCTTGATTCTGTGCACTATGTCATCTTGGGGAAAAAAATCACTTAATTTCTCTAAGCCTCAGTTTTTCTACTTAAAAATGATGGAATAATACTGAGAGAATGAGATTTTGGCTTTCTAACGTCTTTTAAAGTATAACCTTCTATTGCTACTACTTATAAGAAACACATTCAGGAATGACCTGACAAAACATGGCTCACTCAAAAGGGAGAGGGTTGATCCTTTGCACTAGCACAAGGCTTAACAAAATGGGTCACTTGTCTATGATACACTTAGAATAATAGACTAGGAAATGCAGTCTTTGACGACCAATAAGCTAGATACAGTATGGTATGAGTGAAATACAACATTAACTGTAGACAAAAGACTTAGATTGAGATCTTGACTTTATTTACTAGGCAATCACTTCACTTCTATGAGCGTCAGTTTACTCATCTGTAAAGTTGGGATGCTCCATATTGCCTCACCTTCTCCAAAGGTCAGGTAAGATAATACAATGGGAGTACTTTGCCTATTGTAATGTGTCATACAAGTGTTCAGCTATCAATAGGTGTACCAAATTTAGTGACATAGTATGTGTGAATGCCTTCGCCCTTTCTTTACTGAACTTAAGATTTCATTAAACTGCATTATAGCCATAGGTTTTTGTCTTGTTTTTTGTAATCTTCTTCCAATGGAACACAAATTCAAAAAGAGACATAGAAATATGTCTGAGGTACAGAGGAACTGGAACTAGTCTTGCAGGCCTTACAACTGGATGGGAATTCAAGAGACTGAGCAAAACCGGGTGATTTGTAGCCAATATTGAGACTATGTTTGAAGTAGGAACAAAAATTTGTTTGTATTCATATATTTATCCATTCATTCTTTCACTTCAGTTGCGTACATTTCTAGGAATACAAATCTTGGAACTGGGGAAAGAACTAGAGATTTTCAGTGGGCTTGTCTATCTCTCCATTCCTTCAAGCATATGTTGAAATGTACCTATATTCCAGACACCACGTGAGATGAGGAAGCAATACAAAGATAGCAAACAATTATTCCTCCCTCGAATGAACACTGAACACTCTGCCTGTCACAAAGTAAGTGATGCAGGGATAGAGACACGTAGATTTTTGTTTTCGTTTGTTTTAGGAAAAATGAGAGATGGATGTCAGGAGGTAGAACTGTGGTTAAGAGAAAGACTATGGAATCAGACAGCCTTAGGTCTAATCCTGCATCTGCTAAGTAGGCAGGCTTTGTCCCTGAGCAAGGTATTTGGCTTGTCTAAAGCTTTGTTTTCATTTCTGTAAGTTGGGTTAATGCCACTACCTTGAAGAGGGGCTGTAGGGGTTAAATGAGCTGATGTGTGTAAAGCACAGTGAGTAGCATGTAGTAAACCCACAATCCAGGGTAGTTCTTATTGGTACCATCATCAATATTATAGCGAGTCACAATACCAAGCCATGCTAGGATTTTATAGCACAGGCCCTGGGAGGCATGGAAGTTCAGAGGAGGGTGCACTCAGCAAAGGCTTCTGTGGGAAATGACACTTGGGCCACTTAAAGGATGAGAGGATGTTCCACTGGCATATATTATATATATTATATAAGGGAAACATCATTGCAGAGGATGTCAGAGAGAGAAAGGAGGGAAGCAAGAGAGAATGTGGCAAGTTCTCGGAATGGTGAGACATTCATTCTGCCATGAACAGAAAACTCATATTGTGATCTACTCAATGTATTCATTCTGACTTCAAAATTTCCGTAAAGATATCTTGCCATCTCTCTCCGCATAGGAAATTGCCTCAATTATCCTAATGTTTTGCTGGTCTGAATTGGAAGGCAGTTATGTGAAATCTTGAAGATGATGAAATTTGTCTTCTGAAATTCTCAGCTACTTTTCCTTCTGCCAGTTTTCCATCTGGCTGGGGCCTCCCCCACTGCCAAGTCATCGAGGAGCTCCATGTACTTAAACAAACAAACAAGCAAACAAACAAACAAACAAACTTCATTCATTTTTCTTAATACCCAAGTAATATATGTTTTATTGGGGAAAAACTAGAACACACAAGAAAAAAACTCTCTCCTTTGACTCCCATAGTATCTGACCCAGCCATCTCCACAACACCTTCTTAGAAAAGGACTTGATAAACTAATTTATAATAAAGTGAAAATGGTTTTCATTGTGGCCTCATTAAGGGTCCTTTGCCTTTTAAACAGGTATAGAGCTTCAGATAAATGAATTGGACTTTCAGGCATTCATTCACAGGCACATGGGAAAGTCATTTTGGGCGGTCAAGGTGATACCAGATTGTACTTTAAAAATGAGAGTTGGGCCGGCCGAGTGGCGCGGTGGTTAAGCGCTGGCTTCGGAAGCCAGCGGCCCCGGTTCGGTCCCACATATGAGGGCCAGTGACACTGCCCTCAAAAAAAAAAAAAAAAAAAAATTAAAAATGAGGGTATATTATTAACCATTTATACATAGATGTTGATTTTCTTTTCATTTTTTTAATTGAAAATAATATACATATATGATATATAATATATGAATATATATGTATATCATGAGATACACATATTTTTGGTATACTGTTGGATGGTTGCATGCATCTGTATGACCCTCATCCCTGGTAAGATACACATTTCCATTGCCACAGAAAGATCTCTCACACCCCTTGCCAGTAATACTCCCTACAGAGGCAACTACTTTTATTTCTTTCAACATAGGTTTGTTTTGCCTGTTCTAGAATTTTATATAAAATGGTATAATACAATATGTGTTCTTTTGTGTTTGGCTTCTTCCACTTAGCATACTTTTACAAAGTATTTATTTGTGTCTGCCTGCTTTCACTTAGCATATCTGCGAGATTCATACATGCTGCATGTATCAGTTTGTTCCGTTTTATTGATGAATAGTATTGAATTACATAAGTATATTACAAATTGTTTATACATTGTCTTCTCAATGGCTATTGGGGTTATTTCCAGTTAGGAGCAATTATAAATAAAGTCACTGTGCACATTCTTATGCAAACCTTTTATCTCTCTATCACTAGTTTTTAACAACTTGGTTATTATATGTCCTGGTATAATCTTATTTATGCTTATCTTGCTTAGGATTCATTGAACTTCTTAGATCTCTACATTTGTTGCAGTTTTCATCACACTTGGTAAAATTTTTACCATTATCTCTTCAAAAAACTTTTTTTGACCCAAGCTTTATTCTTTTTTCTGTTAGGCTTATTACATGTATGTTACATTGCTTATTATTTTCCCCATAAAGCTGAGGCTCTTTTCTTGTCATTCTTTTCTTTCTGTTTCTGTCTACTTTTTAGTTTGGATAGTTCCTACTGATTGGTTTTCAAATTCATTGATCTTTTCTTTCAGAGTGTCACCTGTAGTTAAGCCCATCCAGTAAAAATTTAATTTTAGATATTGCAGTTATCTATTCTATAATGTCCATTTGATTACTTTTTACTCACCATTTCTCTATTTTTATTTCTTGTTTATTTCCTCATTAAGTTAATATTTTTCTTTAAATCTTTGAATATGATACTTATTTTAAAGTCATTGACTTGATAATTCATTCTTCTCTATTATTTCTAATCTGTTTCCACTAACTGACATTTTCCCTGGTACTGGATCACATTTTCTCGCCTCCTTGCATATCTGGTAATTTTTATTGCATACTAGACATTACTGATGCTACTTCGTTGACTGCCTTGATTTTGTTGTCTTCCTTAATAGATAGTTACATTGTGTTCTGACAGCAATTAATTTACTTGTGAATCAGTTTAATACTTTTGAGACTTGCTTTTAAACTTTCTTAAAGAATACCTAGAGTAGCCTTGAACCTAGGACTAGCTAAGGCCAACTCTTGAATCGCAGGTGTTCTGGGGTCTCTACTGAATTAAATCAAGATTTCCCACTATGGTTGGTGAGAACTCTAATGTCTTCCAGTCCTGTGCAATCTCCAGTAGACTGTGACACAACCTTTAGTAGATATGGGCATAGTTATCCTCCGATAATTTTTCTTTCTCTGGTAGGTATAGATTTCCTGGCCCTATGAAGTCTTGCCCTGCACATGTGGAGCTAGTGTTCAGCCAGAGACTAAAGGAGACGTATGCAATTTACGTATGTCCTTCTTTGTACAGCTCCCTTCTTTCTTGTACCATATCCCACAAATTCCAGCCACTTCAGTAGCCCTGAACTGCAATATCTGTCTCCTGAGTTCACCAAGATCATGTTTGGGCTTCTTCTTGTTTTGTCACAACCCAACACATGTCTCCAGATAGAAAACTGAGTCAATTATTTAGCTCATCTCATGTTTTCCTTTTCTCAAGTATTACAGTTTTTTGCTGCTTTCTATTCAATGTCTGAAAACAGTGACTTTGTATATGTTTTTCTGGTTTTGTAAATGTTTTCATTAGAATATATAGCTCTGTACCAGTTATTCTATTGACCAAAACGAAAGGCCACATAAAGTAGTTCTGTTAGTTTTACCTAAGAAGAAACCAAGGCATTGACCAGGGATTATCTAGGATCACCACATTATCAGTCCATGCCAAGATGGGATAACAGCAGCAGTTTTCAGTTCTTGGTTTCTCTAACCAACCACACAGCCTCTTGCAGAAAGTGTATATAAGCTGATTACGAGGATAAAGTGATACTCACAGAAACCAAACTATATTTCATAGCGAGGCAACAGATCTCAGGGTTCTAAGCTCTGATTTACTGCAGTGGTCATTAGTAAGGTTTTCCCCTGACCCACTTTTAGTTGGATGGGCCATGAAACTAGTACAGGAAGATGAGTTGTTAGCAAAAGTAATTTGTGTTAATTCTGAGTGAATACTTATTGTTGTCTGAGTCTTCCAGCTTTCTTTTCATTATGTCATGGTAACTGGCAATGTTCAAGATGATGGCTCTGTCATCCTGGGTCTCTGAGCGATGAAGGTCAGCAGAGACTGCTTCTTAATTCTTAATTCTAAATGGATAGGTGGCATGAGCAGAAACAAACCTTTGTTTGAAGCCACTGAAATTTGGAGGATTTTATGTCTTTATAGTATAACTTAGCCTATTCTAAACGATAGAGAGAATTTTGATAAAACTTGATTGTTTTAGGTTAGTTCCCCAGAAGCAGAACCTTAGATGAAAATTGATATGCAAGTGACTTATTAAGAAGAGCTCCCAGGGGAGACTGCTAAAGGAGTGGGAGAAGCAGGATAGGGGAGGGAAGAAAGGTGTGTCTCAGACAAAAGTCCCCCAGAGGGTATGCTGCAGCCTAATTCTGCCGGGGAATACTGGAACTTAAGTTTTGCTTTGGTGTTGTCCCAACTCAAGACAGGAGAGTCGGGCTTTCTTATGCCCACACACAGCCAGGGATGTGGAGGGCAGGTGGTGCACACAGAATCACGAGAAGGTGATACAGGGGATGTAGGTGAAGTACCAGCATGGCTCACTACTGTGATCACAGGGGAGGAAGAAAAAGCTCTGTACCTTCATTTTCAGTGCTGTCCAACAGGGAGACCCATACTGTCTTATCTCTCATGGCATGGAATCAATTAACTGTAATATTATGTGAGGGTAGTTACTGGTGGTTGCAGGAGTCTCGGTGGAAAGGCCATTTCTTATGTCAATATGTCTTGACTTCCAATAAACACGCCACAGTATAGCGACTGATTTTTCCCCAAAAAAATCTTTGTATTTTTCTCCTCCTTTCTTAACCTCTGAATCAACTTAGAGCAAAAGAGAGCTTCAAAATTCCCCTTCAAGTCTTGTTATTTATTATTTGCTGGCTGGGTATTCAGACCCCTTTGCTATACACTCAGACCCCCTTGGTGCACAATTGCTCATTTTCTTGTCACCAGTTGATTTACCCCCTTAGCCTACAACATGCAGCACTATTGTAAAAAGTAAATGAAACAATTCATGGAAACCACATGTACTGTGCCTGGCACATAGTAATTGCTCAATAAAGGACAACTATTATTCCATGTGCCAAATGATTCTTGCTGTGGGGACTCCTGCATTATGTTTAACTTCAGTCTCTTAGAGAGCTCAGAATATGGAAACTAAATGACCCTGAATTTTTCAGCCCAACTAGTGAAAATTTAGACTGTAGAGCATGGGAGACCATTATGTCCAAAGACTGACCTGACAACTGAGCTAGATTTTTTTCTTTTTCCCAGTCTCTTCCAGATTCAGGGTCAAGTCTTGAGGCTGCTACATTATTGATTGAGAGATGGCTGTCACACAGGTGCTATGAGGGGTGGTGATGGAAGATGTAGACATAGGAATGCAAAGCTGCATTTTCATCGCTCTTTCCGTCAGATACCTACAGAGATTCTGGCAGGAGAGGAGAATGGGGTCCGGGTACTCCCTGGCCTTCTGGGCATGAAGACTTCTAAGTGGCTGAAGTCTGGTGGCTGCCCTCAGGGGCTTGTCCTCTAACAAACCCTGTCCCTTCTTCCTTTGCCGTGCTTCCTGCCTCTGTTGAACACGCTGCTCCTACCCCACTTCGCCAAGTCAGTTCCCTCCTATCCTTCAGAGTTCTACACAAATGCCTCTTCCTAGGGGAAGTAAGCCTCCCCTGACCTCTTAAGTGTATCAGCTTCCCTCACATGCTCTCATAGTAGAGTCACCATGTTACATTCATTTCTGTGCTTATTTGATCTATGTCCGCTAGTCTTTGAGATCCATGGGGGTAAACACTGCCTCACTCAGAGCCTGGAACACAGTAGGTACTCTATAAATATTTGCAGCTGGGTGGAAAATGAACGGATCGGTGAATATTAGCAAGCAGACACAATGGTCTGTGGCTGGCCTGTTGTGCTAGAGAAGCAAGGGCTCTGGCGTTCCTATTGGCTCTCAGAAGCTGAGTTCAGAAACTTTAAGATCCCTGGAAAAAACAGCCACATATGTCGTGCAATGAGGCATGGCAGGGAAAGGAGGGCATTTGTGTGGGCCCTAGTGGGCACATACCCTCGCTCTCATGTGCATTCTGTGTATTCCACATCTTCAAAAACAACTCATTTGGGCTTCTTGGTTGTTGTTCCTTAGTTTGTTCCTTTGAGAGATCCACCCTTCTCTTTACTTCACCCCACGGTTCCCTGGTTCTGACACATTGGGCTGTTTCTCTGCCTCTCGGCCACACTCCTGCTTGTGAGACCTGCCAGGGACTAATGAGATAGGATTCCCCACGCTGGCTTTCTGAAGTTGCTCCTGCTTGCCCCATATCCTTGCTTCCCGAGTCCTCCACCCTCTCCCTTCCTGCCACTCATCCAGAGTCCTGTGGAATTGGCTTCTGAGCATCCAGAATTCCAACCCAGCCTCTCCCTTATGCTCAGGAAGATGTCCCACACCACCTTCCTGTGTCCATTTCCATAGAGATGACAGTCGCGGGGACCGTATCACCCAACATAGTAAAGATTCTCCCTTACCCAAGAGTTCTTTCCTGTTGCTAGAGGTTCTTCATAAAGTCTGTTAAGTACACTGAGATCTTTGAATAAGATCTTACATAGTTGGAGAGCATTGTGAAACCTCAGCTTGTCAAATTGTCTCCGAAACAAGCATGCGATAAAAATGCTTAGCCTATTCAGGAGAGACTGGCCATTAACCCAGACAGATGCTCACAAATAATGCCTTGCTCTCGCTGTGTAATAATGAGCACTATTAAATATGGATGACCTCATTTGTCCTCCTGGCATATGTGTCCCATAGAGAGTGACATACACATACATCGCCGTTTAGCATCTGGAGAAACTGTAGCCAAGACAGGTTAAGTGATTTTTATCAACAACTGAGGCTAACTATTAGGTATTGAACCTTGGGAGGACACTGCATTTGGTGGACTTGTGTCATAAAAAGCTGCAAACTAGAGTGAGGGTGGGATGAGAAGCCAAAAATACAAACTGACTTGGGTGGACGGTGTTGGGACCGGGTCATCATGGGACATGGTGCAAAAGTAAAAACAGGAGAGCAGTTGATCAGGAGCTAGCAGTTTGGCCGGTAGCAGAGTCCTCATACCCAGAGGCACAGGGAAAGAAGGTCTAAAGCACACTTCTCAGAGCTTAATGTGCATACAAATCCCCCAGGGGTCTGCTTAAAAAGCAGATTCTTATTCAGGTCAGAAGCAAGGCCTGGGACTCTGCATTTCTAACACACTCTCAGGCCATGTTGATGCTACTGGTTCCTGGATCACCTTGAAGAGCTAGGGTGTCAGGAACGCTGGGCTGGGACTAGAGAAGACCTGGCACCAATAGGACTCCTCTTAACGGAAGTGTCCTTTGAAAGCCTTGGATCTAATTCCCCAGTGGGGTCTTCCTGTGTCCTAGGGGCAGGGAGGTAATGGCTGTCAGGGGGGCATATTGGTATGGCCACACCCTGGAAACTGGCCAGTGATTTTTCTCCTGGACTACATTAGCAGCAGCCCTACCATCTGAAGATTGGGAATGATTTTCCCCTGCAATGATTAATTCAGTTGAAAGGCAAGAGAGCTCTTTGCCATTGGTGTCTTTGTGAAGGACAAAGAATGCATTTGTTCACAGAGATGAAAGAAATGATTGAAAATGAGTTTTCCTAAAGGTATTTACAGCCAAGAGTCTCACTAAAACACCCACTCCACATTGAATAGAGAGGGTGAGAGGCTACACAAACACTCTGTCTTCAAAATCGGAGCCAGGTCAACGTTAAACTCTGCAGCAGCCAGCGGCTCCATGCCACTTTGGTTTGCCAAGGGAGTGATGAAGGGTGTCTGGACTGGAAAGCAAAACCTTGGGAGAGACAGAAAATGATGGCATCAACTTAATGGAAATCTCAAATCTTTACCCAGAGGCTGACAGCTTCTGTGCTCCCACAGCCCAGAGTGTTTACGGAGGCTTAGCGCTCCTGAGAAGAGAGATCAAAGTCGATGAGGGAGAGCTCCTCGCAGACCGGGACCATCCCAGGCTGAGGAGGACAGGCATGCCCCCATGACTTGGGGCAACAGGCTTCAGAGGATCTGGGACAGCCTGGCAGAAATCCCAGGGTTCCTGTGGGACTTCTAGTAGGGAATTCAACAATAGTAGGGTGGGTTCACCATTCATTAGGAATTAACCCAATGAAGAATGCACTTCCTTTGTAGTTGGAAATGATCCTAGTAGTGGACCCACTTCATTCATACAACTGAAGACCTATAATTTGATTCTAAATAAACTGTGCCCAAAACAACTGTGACAAGCCTAAAGCATGTACAACCTTGTTGGTAATGATCTTAACAGTAGGACTGAGAGTAAGGCATGCTCTGGCTCTCTGCCCTTACAAACAACCACCCAGCTCCCTTGTCTTGGCAGAATCTACAAGCTCAGCTTCAGTCGACCTCAAGAGTACAGCTGGGCAGGTGTAACCATATCCACCCTTTATCCCAGGGTCCCCTGCAAAGCCAGTGGTGGGAAGTTTCCTTGGGCTGTGGGGCAAGTTTCTCAGTAGGGACAGTAAATCATCTCAGATGGGATTGGGGCCTTCCAGTGACGTTCCTGCCCTGCCCTCAGCTAACAGAGCTCACTAAACAGATTGACTAAGTAATGGAAATAAGAACCAGAAAGTATCTCTAATATGTAAACTCTGTGAAGAATGCATCATTTGATAGCAGCTCATAAGCAGAGAAGACCTGTGCATTAGAGACCATCACAGCAATGCAGTGAACCAGTGGGAGCAAGTATGTTTCTTGGTGGCAGTGTTCGGCTTGTCCCTTCTTCTTAGAAGGTCAATGCAGTTTTGCATTAGACAGTGAACCACAAATTAGGGATTTTGAATAATTTCTTAGCCTCTCTGGACCTTGACTCCTTACATAGAAAATGATCTTGGAGGTCTTCCCTTCCAGCTCTGATGTTCCAATTTTCCTGGGCTTGGCAAAAGCTACGCAGCCAGACTGTGTGCTGTTCTGAGGCCATTACTCGTTATCTCTAAGCCTCTTTTCTTTCTAGTAATATTTGCTCCATCAAATATCTTGTGATCATTAGTTGAAAGGTAGTGGATTAGACTGATTTCTCTGTTAGTCTGCAGCACTTGGATTTGAGTTCGTATATTTGGAAACCAGTCTCCTATAAGAGTGCAGCAGTTAAAGGCAAACCTTTCTGAAGTGTCCCACCATTATCGTGCCTTCTCAAATGGGCTTAAAGTTTGACACCTGACTAATATCAGCATAGCAGTTGCCTGTAGAATTGCAGCCATAAGCTTAGATCAAAGCTTTCTGAGTGCCAGTTGCATTCTCCGGTCCTTTACAGCAAAGAAACCAGATGATGCCCTTTCTTAATTGCTCAGTCAGTGCTGGGGGGTCCCAAGGAGGTGGCAGATAGCTGCGGAGAATGAGGTCTGATTTATTGCTCCGATTAATCATGGAGGGCGAGATAGGAATTGCTCTGGTGTCGGACTTTCTCCTGAGAGTGTAAGAGCATTATTCTCCTCAGTCCTTGCACACCAGGAACATTTGCTGCACAGAAAGGGCTGCATAAACATTTTAATATTGCATGAAGCTTGTATAAGACTGACTGAGTACATGAGTGCTAAACCCTGACAAAGAGGGAGGGAGGGACGGAGGGTGGGAGGGAAGAGAGGGAGGAGAGAGAGAGAGGGAGGGGGGAGAGAGAGAGAGAGAGAGAGAGAGAGAGAGAGAGAGAGAGAGAGAGATTGGTAAAGACCTAAGATTTCCTCCCTTCCTTCCTTCCTTCCTTCCTTCCTTCCTTCCTTCCCTCCCTCCCTCCCTCCCTCCCTCCCTCTCTCCCTGCCTCCCTTCCTTCCTTCCTTCCTTCCTTCCTTCCTTCCTTCCTTCCTTCCTGCTTTCCTTCCTTCCTTCCTGGCTCTCTTTAGTAACTCACAATGTTTTGATGATTCTCTTTGTAGAATTTTGTCATGGTGGTATATCAAAGCTCATGATAAATTAAGCCAAACTGCCCAGAACTATAGGGATAATCCCTGTTTTTGCGTTATTTTCACAGTCTTACAAAATCACAGCTACTCTGTCTTCCTTTTTCTCCAAGAGTTTGGGGTTTTACAGTTGGATATCTACTACCCTAGATGAAGAGGCAGGTTTCCTGTAGATTTCAGAGCTGTGGTCTGTTTGTCCTTTCTATAGAACTGTAGGGCCATGACAGAGCTGCTGGGGAAAAGGTGGTAAGGCAGCATGTAGGCAGTACCTCTTACCTGAAAGGGCCCAGGGAAGAGCAGTTGTGTAGGGAAAACTTACTTTGTTTGGTTTAGCATTCAGTGAGTCACAGGCTCAAGCCATGGGTCACCAGGCATCCTTAGTCATTATTCCACAGCCTCTAGAATATCTTTCTTATAATTACTCCTTTCCAAGCCCCACCACCTTCACATCTAATTGCTCCTTTTGTTGTTTTGATTCTAGCTTCTAAATTTAATTTCTTAGATGCTTCCATGTTTCTCCATCTCTATCCTAGTCCAAGTTTGAATCATCTCCTGCCTGGAACACTGCATTGGTTTCCTAGCTGGTTTCTTTTATCTTCATCTAACCAATCCAATCCCTGCCACACAATAGTTCTTTTTGTTATTGTTATTTTTTAAACACCAAATGATCTTTTCAAGACAAAAATCTAGTTGCATCACAACTGTGCTTAAGATCACTCAATGATCTTTTTTTTTTTTTGGATTCCTGTAGATAGAAAACATTATCCTTAAACTAGAGAGAAAACATCATCCTTAAACTAGAGTTTCGGGCCCTTTAGATCTGCCTCCTGCCTACTCTCCAGTTTCAACTGCCACCATTCCCTGCCTTATACGTACGTCATGGTCCAACCTTATTGACTGTTTTTTACATTCCTTGAGGCACCAAGGTCTCTGGTTCCTCCAGCTCTTCACACACACACTTGTGATATTCATTTAATTCTCTACCTCTCTTCGACTATAGCTAGCACATGGACCAAACCATGTCCCTCTTTCTCATTGTTACATCCCAGTGCCTAACAGAGAACCTGGACATGTAATAGACATTCAATACATATGTGACGATAGAATGGATAGACAAGAGAAGAGGTGAAGCAAAGAGGGGAATCAATGTCTGGAACAGACTCTTTCTACCATAGCGCCTTCCATGCACAGTCATTGAATTCAGAGACAGAAGCTAGAACTGGAAGGGAGCGTGGGGAGTATATAACTAACTGCCTCGTTTTATAGGTCCAAGGCTCTGACAAGTCAAATGACTCACCCAGCCAGCAAGCATGTCAACATCAGAATCCAGGTCTTCCAATGCCTAGTCCATCAAGCCTGTGTCCCTTGCTTATATCTCCAGATATTTCCTAGTTATCAACTTCTAGAGCTTTAGAGATGGGAGGAATCTCTGTCGTTTGTTGAGTGAGGAATGTCGCTGAGGCTCAGAGAGGCAGAGAGGCTTGCTCCAGGTCAGTTTTTGCAAATTGCCAAAGTCCTAGAGAACAGATGGGCATCAACCACTCTGCTGCAGTGAGGAAACCCGTGAGCTAACTGCATGACTTTTGACTACTTAAGAGGCCAGGAGAAAAGGTCAGAATTCAGATGGAGCCACACCCGTTTCCCATTTCCTCTGCTCTCCCCCAGATGGGAGCTGTTTCTGCCTTGGTCTTCTCTCTTCCTACTTGCCTGGACCCTTTAGCTCCCTAGGCTGCTTCTACACACCACTAGCAGACGCTAGGTGACGGTCCAAGACCAACCAACCAGGTGGAATTCCAGATCTCCCCGTTGAGTAGTGGAGAGGTGGGACCACTCACCTTTCTGTGCTTTGGCTCCTCTGCCAGCTACATCAGGAGGAATCCAGAGCCTGTGAGCTGACTCTACTGGATTACCAGAAAAATGTGGATAAAATCCTTTGGGCTCCTTGGGGAAAAGGACAATGTAAATGCCAGGCATTATTTTTCTTCCTTCCAATAGAAGAAGGACTGACTTCAGGCTTAAAAACTAAGCAAACGGGGGACTGAGAAATCTTCCCAAGATCCTTTTGAACTTCCTAAGAGGCTATGAAGAATGTCAGGACGATGTGTGGGAGGGATCGCCCCCTGGAGTGGCCCGTCAGCCTCCAGTGGGCTCATCTTTAGGAGAGTGTCTGTGGGGAGGGGCAGTTCCCACAAGGTTGATTTCCCTTTGCTAAAACTTACCTGCGGAGGACTCAATCCCCGTCTTCTCTCAGGTCCGATGATGGGAACACAGGGAGGCCAGGAGAATTCTGTTTATGGAATGCGTTCCAGAGGTCTTCCAGTCAATGCTGGGAAGGTCAGCAGCCTAGTCTGGGGTAATTGAGCGCCCAGAACCCTTCCAGATGCACTTCATCAGAGGTGGGTGGCTAGGGCTGGGTGTGGAGCTGGTTTCCTTTGTATTGTTATTTATGGTCTTGACTTTCTCAGGGCAGGAGGATTAAGTCACAGGAACCAAGACTTCTCACCTGGAGGACCTCTTGGTCTCAAAGTTCAGGCTGTCTTCCTTTTTATCTCCTATTCAAGAGAAATTTGTCAAGATTCGTGCTTGTCCTCCCTCAATCTTCCCAAAGGTAGATTCTTGAGGGAGTAAAGCAGAGAGGAAAACCAAGCAGGGTGGGAGAGGGTGGAGGGGAGGGGGAGGGGAGTGCCCTCCATTGCTTATAACCTGTCTCTTCTTTCTCTGGCACCATGGGTGGAAGAACATAGGATGGGTTCCACGTAATTTCATATGGTGCCACTTTGCCAAACATCACCAGGCATGCTTGGTTTGACGGCACTCTCGGTCACTGCTCTGGTGGAGGTTTCAGTCAGAAACCTCACCTCACCCAGGCAGATTCAGTACCTGTGCCATTCGCCTCCCTCCCCCTTCTCCACATAGCCTCCGTCTCCCCTCCCCCCACCCCACGATAGCAACATTGGTCCCCAAGGCAAATGTACTGGGGTTAGGTTAATAGCTATGTGGGATAGGAAAGTTAGAAATAGGAAAAAGAGGGAAGAGGAGAAGTGTTGTGTAGGGGTAGCAGCTCCAACCCTCAGAGACCCATACATTAGATCTCTGACATCACAGTCCCTCTGTCCTTCTGAGAGGAAGATCCATTAAGGGACCCACCCAATACCACAGAATGAATCAGTGGCAGAGCCAGGGTCAGACTCAGGACCTAGGGCTCTAAGATTACTAGGAATTCAGGGATTTCACAGGTCCTCATCTTCTCTCATGGCCCAGACTTGCTTCTTTTTCAGCTGGCTCCCTGTCTTCTTTCATTTCTATGCATGGCTCAGGCTTTCAGAAGACATCCATTTAGCTTTACCAGGCAAGGCTGTTAGTTATCTACTGGTGCATAACAGATTTTCCCCCCAACTTAGTGGAAACAGCAAGAGACTTTTACTATGTCTACTGGTGGTTTGGTCATCCAGAAGGGCTTACGTAGCTGGCTGGTTTGGGTTTAGGGTCTTATCTTGAGGTTGCTGTCAAGTTGTCGGTGAAGGCCACGGTCATCTGAAAGCTTGACTCGGACTGGGGATGCGCTTCACGATGTCCACTTGCATGGGTCAGTCCCTCCATATGGGGACCTCTCCGTGGAGCTGCTGAACTGAGCTCATGACGTGGTAACTGGCTTTCCCCAGAGCAGGAGATGTAAGAGAACAAGGAAGAAACTGTCCTGCCATATCCAACCTAATACTTGCAAGTCACATCCTGTCACTTACATCACATTCTATTCATTAGAAGTGAATCACCAAGTCTTTGTCACTTTCCAGGAGAGGGGAGTTAAGGTTCGTCTTTTGGGGAGACGAGTATCAAAGAACTTGTGAACATAATGAAAAAACCACTACAACCGCAGCCTGTTACCCACATCACCCCAGTGATAGGGACAGATGTTTTCCACTCATACCAAGTGAATGTGGTGGGTACTGGAATTGCCAGTTCCTCACCTGCTGTGGGCCCCAATCCCAAGAAAGACACATTGCATTCTGGGGCAGTGAGGCAGGTGGCATCATGGGTAAGGGAGCATGGATGGCATAGAGCAAGCAGCCACTTCTGGTAACATCTTTTGGTGCCCTCCTGACAGTGGGGAGTCTCGCTTTCAGAATGAAGTCCTTTTAGTGAAGGAGAAGAAAAGTTCTTACACCCTGATGCTGAGTCTACCTGTTTTAACGCTATCCTAATACCCACATGCTACCACCTGGTTAAGAGCATCAGTTTGGTGTGGCACCAGAGTTTTCTGTACACAGCAGGGGGAGGTGAAAACACCGCGGTGAGTGCGAGTCTAGGGTATCTCCCCGCCATCCCTCTCATGGTAATCAGTAACACTCAGGGAACACTTACAGGGAGCCAGCACTGTTTCAGGCAGTGTTAGTTAATTTCCTTCACACAACAACTTTGTGAAATCAATGCTGTAAAAGTCATTTTATAGATGAGAAAACTGAGACCCAGGATGCTGTGTAACGTACCCAATGTCAGATAAGAACAAGAGTGGGCTTGGCCCAGGCAGCATCTGAAGGCCAAATCTGGGCTCTTAGATGTAAGTCCTTGTGGCTTTACATAGCCTTGGATGAGAAAACAGGAGAATATGACAGTGTTTCTCAAGCTGTAATGTGAGTAAGTGTCCAGGGAGACCTGTGAAAATGGGATTCTGATTCAGTGGGCTCCTGTCAAGATTCTGCATTTTTAACAGGCTCCCTGGTGATATTGATGGGGTGGGAACTACCCTTTGAGTGACAAGATGTCCCACTGCCACTTCCCCCTTCTTCTGGTGAAGTTCTCCACCCAGGCTGGAATATGGAGATGTTAAAGAAACAAAACCAAAAACCTTCTGACCGTGTTTCACCCTCAGATGTTCTGATTCACTTGGTCTGGGTTGTCTTTTTGGAGAAGAAGTCTTTTTAGAAGCAGTCAAAGTGATGCTCACATGCAGCTAGGGTGTAGAACCAAGGCCCTAGGGGTAAATGTGCAGTCTAGGACCTGGCCGGGGTGAGTGCGTGTCCCATTTCCCTTTGCAGAAGCTGTGGGTTGGGGGTCTCCATGACTAGGGCTGACTCATGCCAGGCCAGGTGATACCAAATCCTTATCTGCTGCCTCGCTGCTGAAGGGATTAGGGACAGAACAGCTCAGAGCCATATTACTTGGCAACAGAATGTTCTTGGAGCACTAATGGGCTGCCTTGCTTTGGGGGAGATCAGAAGGTCCCAGCCTGGAAAACCTGGGCGTCGTTCCGGCCAGTGCGTTTTGGAGATGCAGTGCACGTGTGCCCAGCCGGGCTTCCTCTAATGTCTCATTCTGCATAACAGTTTTTGTTTTCATTATGCCTAAATTTGGGCTGCCCAGAGAGCGTGATTAAAATGAAAACCTTATTTTAATAGAGCTTTGAAAATGGGAAAAAGAGTCTAAAAATAGGCCACAGCAAAGGGAAAAACTCAAATGGTATAATGACCAAGTTGGTTCAAACACACACGCTTGCAGTCATGTCTCTGGGAGAGAGAAAACAGCAGTGACTTCCACACAGGTATCTGTATAATCCAGGTCACATCAAAACTGTCTGGTTTCTAAATTCAAAACCCTGGAAGAAATGGCAGCAAACAGTAATAGGAGATAATAAGATGAGTAGAAAGTCTTATCCCTGCTTCTCACACAGCGGAATGTGGTGAACCAAGGGGCACCTGTAATGCACTTTGTTCTCTACGGAGAGACACGTTGTTAACACTGTCACACAAAGCCTGGGGAGGACTGCCCATGGGCACGTGGGTGTTGCTTTCATGCCTTGCTTTGTTTTTAATTAGAGAACCCACACTTGAGAGCTCTGCTTAAACTGATCTCCCTGTAGAAGGCATCCGCTAGTCCCTGGCCTAGGTTTAAGTTTTCCAGCTCCAAGCTCCCAGCACCCCTTCCATTGCTCCATTAGGGGACCCCTTTCTCTTTACTATCTTTATTTCATCTGTGGTTAGCTCAGCCCTGCATTTCCCTGGCCTTGTACAATACAAGGCACATAGGAGATGCTTAATATGAATGAATGAATGAATGAATGAATGAATGAATCAATCAATCAATCCCTGGGAAAGTCACTTAAGTCCTGGGACTTCTGTGTTCAAGTCAGTAGACTGTTGGTGGAGAAGAGTTTGGGCAGATGACCTTGAAGTGCCCTTTCTTTCTCTTCTGACGCTTCATTATGAAGGCTTTAACTTTTCTGGCTTAGCAGTCTGTTCTGTGGGGACAGTGATTGGCTGGGCAGCCCAGTGGCAGAAGACATGGTCCTAACCTTGTTGCTTAAAGGAGCAGAAAAGGCCACTAGAAAAGAGACCATTTTGCAATCCCATTGCGTGCTTACCTCACAACTTGTCCCCCTACCACATTCCTGCCTTGTGATCTATCATGCAATTTGTTCTAGCAGCTGAGTGTTGAGTGTCTTGGCTCTGGGATCTTATTGCCTGGGTTTAAATCTCAGGCCTTGCTCCTTACTAAGCTGTGTGATTTGGGGCAGATTACTACTTACCCACCCTGTGCCTCTTTCTTGTCCCCTATAAAAGGGGGGTAATAATTTTTCAACCATGTAGGGTTGTTGTGAGGATTTAATGAATTAATACGCATAAAGCACTTTAAAACAGGGCCCAAAGTAGGTACTCAATAAATGTCAGCTTTTTATTACTCCTTCTCTCTTATGTATTCCGGCTCTGCCTCTGCACCGTTATTCATGAGCTCGTACTCCTCTACTAGAAACCTGATTCAGCTTTCAAGGCCCAGCCCTTCCTAGACCATCCATCATAGCCTGTCACGCTGGGAGGAGCTATGCAGATAATTGAATTCAACCCCCTCATTTTACACATGAGAATTCAAAGACACAGAGAAGCACAGCCAGTTGCTCAAGGTCGCAGAGCCAGCCCGTGCCTCGAACCCGTGGGGTCCGACCTTGCAGCCAGGGTTTTCCTTCCGACACGGTACCCTCCCTCTCCCAGAGCTCTTGCTGTCATCTTTCCCTCTGGTGCTTGCTCTCTTATGAAGGCTTTTTACTAGGATGCGATTGGTAATCACTTCTTTGATTAATCTTACAATCCCATGTGCTGAGCGTGTTGTTTTGTCCATAGCCAGTATTCCGTAATAGTAACAATGAGCTCTATTGGATTAGGAGGTCATTATTTACAAAGCACTTCAGATGTATTACTATCTTATTGATGCAACAATGCCAAGAGGCGAGGATTATTTTTATCTCCTCTAGAGAGGAGAAAACAGGTTTAGAGAAAGGAAGAGAATCGCTCAGGGTCACTCAGCCCCCATGGAGAGGGACCCTCTGTTTGCAAATGGCCCTGCTGTCCTTGCTCGCCTGAATCAATGAATCTGCTACTTACTGTTTCATGTGGATTTGCCTTATTTTCTTCACCACAAGGCCTGGGCCATGTGTTAAGAATTCTTTGTATTCCCAGTCTACAGTAATCACAGAAGGCTCACAATATGTGTTTGTTGAAGAAATTAGTAACAGTTTTTCACTGTTGTCTGCAACCCTGAAGAAGAGATAGGGTCTGTTGGCTGTGTCGCCTGAATCCACTTACTTCCCGGTCTGTGTTTCTCTTTCTTTCTCAGCCCAGTGTGGTTGAAGCTATTTGTGTCCTTTTAAATTCTTGATGATGCTTTGAGAGCAGGCTGGTAACTAAATGTTCGTGGCCTCCTGAGGCCGTTTCAATACAAAGCCAGGGGCAAGAGTGTTTGGGCGCTTCAGAGGCTCAGTCTTGGGACAACGTGTTTCAGGATTACATCAGGAAGCAAAAGTTGGGGGGACGTGGACAGGAAGTGGGAGGGAGGCATCTGACGAACCCGTTCCCCTGTCATTTCCTTGATCTTTAATTCCATCCTTATTTCATGAATTAATGATGGCACCACTCCTTTAATGTTATTCATGAAAGCAGTTGGTTCCATGCAACTCTGCGTGGCCTTCTCTGTGAATCCCACCAGAGAGACCTCTCCACAGTCTAATCCAGAGGCTTCGGAGCAAACCTCTCCTCTCTGGAAACGCACCAGCACAAGAAGGGGCCGACGCAGCCACCAGGAGGTCCCTCGGCCCTGGGTCCCAATAAAGAGAACTATTGAAGCAGATGGTGGACCAGGAATAGTGGGGTTACTCAAAGACTTGAATGAACAGCCCCTACCCCCTCCCTTTTATTTCTAAATAAATTTGGAGGATTTGTAAAAACAGAAGCTTTTAATTGTCTATAGGTGCAGGCGACCTGTGCAATGCAAGGAAAGAATGAAGAGGGTGAAGTCTGAGAAAATGGGGCAGGCTGGTTTCAACGAAGTGGGGCAGGGCAGGCCTAGGCTGACTCTTGCCCTATGGGAATCTGGAACGCTAAATGAAAGCTCCCTGCTTTTAAGTGTTGGCTATTGATTTAAAAGAAAACAAAATAAATCTCTCTCTCTCTCTCTCTCTCTCTCTCTCTCTCTCTCTCACACACACACACACACACACACACACACACACACACACACACCGGATAAGTAAGACTGGCTGTGGGGCAGGATGCAACCTGGGCTACCACCTGAGAGATCCAATAGGTGTGACTGTACCCATGTGACTGAAGCCAAAGGACCTAGCTTTTGGAGGAAGAGAAGCTATACAGGAGGCCAGAAAGTGTTTGCTACTCATTTTGTTTTTTTAAGTATGCACCTAAGAGGGGTTAGTAGTATATCTAAAGAAATGCTTTCCAAACTTTCCTCTTATCATCATAATTCTGCAAGTTGGCTGTTATCTCCATTTGACAGAGAAGAAAGCAAAGGCTCAGAAAGCCTATGTAATGTAACCAAAGTCACACAATTATTAAGTGACAGAAATAGGATTTAACCGTAATTTAGAGTGCTGCACCAGGACTATCTGAGGATCCAAACACAATGCACAAAACACTCGGTTTTTATGGTTCTGTGTTCATAGCCTGCAACATGCCATGAATAAGGCTGGATCTACTCCTGCGTTCATCCTTTCATTCATTCCAGATTGGAGTAGAGGGTCTACTAGGCCTTGACATTCTGTGGTCCTGAGACACAACCACATCCATTGCTGCCACTGGCATCTCCTTGCTCCCACAGTATACTAGTTGCCAGGCTCTTCTATGTGTGTTTTATTGCATGTAATTCTCCTATCAGTCCTATGGCATAGGTGTTAGTCCCAATTCACAAAGGAGGAAGCTGAGACTCAGAAAAATTAAATAACTTGCTCAAGTTCATGCAGCAAATCAGGCAGACCCAGAATTGGGGCTCAGATACGTCTGAATCTTAACCCCTGAGCAGAGGTGGGGTGCAGGGCTGGAGAAGGGGCCCGGTCTGTCTTCCCCAGCGCACTGGAAGAACACTGCTGACTGCCTGGGTTGGAATCACAGCTCCACCGCTTACAGTAAGTAGAGTGCGATGTGGGCAAGTCACCTAGCCTTGCTAGGCCTCAGCACCTCATCTGTAAAATGGGTTGATAGTAGTATACCTACCTCCTAGGGTGGTTGTTAATGTATATAGAGTGCTCGGTGCTATACCTCGAAGTGATCAATCATTCATTTTCTTTTTTCATAGCCCCAAGCCTGCGCTTTCACTCCCAAGGTCAGTGGCATGATTTTTGCTCCCTTGCACCACTGTGGGCGAAATGTGGCCCAAGACTTCTGGAGAGAGTCTTGAAGAGACAGCCTCTCTGGTGTTATGGAAATATTTCTTTTTCTCCTTAAGTTTCTTTCAGCCATGACAGCCACGGACTTAATAGAATTGAATTCACTGAAGTTCTATTAGTTCTGGAGGTGAATTATAGAAGGAGCTTTCACAGGAAGCTGCTTATGGGACTGGCAGACTAACCACTCTGTCACCCAATTATGGATTTTCATCCCAGGGTTCCACTGGAGCACACTCTTGGATAGTTTAGATGAGAGACTCGCAGTGGCCCAGTGTGGGTGCTGTGAGGGTGGGCTGTGGAGCTCAGAGTTGGGTCTAGGTAACAAGTTGGTCTCACTACAATGGGGCATTATTTTTGCAGGGGCTGGGAGCCGCCCATTTTTGAAGGAAACATGCTTATATTCCTGCAAGTTCAGGGATGTGGACAATTGTCATTGCTATTTTATTAGCATAGGATGGGAGGCTCAGAAGGTAATTTTTATGCTTCTTCCTTCATCTGAGTAATGAAATCAGTAGACTGTTTTGAGGGAGCTGTTGTTCTTAGGCTTCTGGTGTAATAAGAATGTGTATTCCGCCTTGAGCCCACGATAGGGTCATTTCCTTGGCCTTCTTCCCCACTCCTCCACCCACTTCCTAATTCCCCTGACACCTGCCATCTTAGTGCTGGAGAGTCTGGCTTGTGACACCTCTGCTGTAGCCTTCTGTGGAGCTCACTGGCCAGACTGAAAGGGATGATTGGCATCTTCAGCTAAACACAAGAAAGAGCACACTGACCAGAGAATGGGGGAGCCCAAAGGAGGCATCTCTGTATCTCCTTTGACACCTGGCATAGCGTGGAGCCCTTAGTAAATGCTCAGCAAAGCATGGCTGGAGCAAGACGGTAGGAACGTGCTGTGCTCACAATTGGCTGTATTTACTGGGATGCTCGTCAGCCCTCCATCACTTCCTCAGGGAAGTTTTTTCTGACTATGTCTTCATCCAGAAATAATGCCTTCCTGTCTGATATCCCATGAAGTTTACCTCTACTTCTTAAGAGAGTATCATGCTTCACACTGTGTCAGGTGTGAGTCCTGTTTCCCTGGAAGGACAGCAGACATGTTCAGGTCAAGACCTGGTTGACCCCATCTTCATTCTCTGCATAGCACCCAGCATGGAGCTCTTTAGTGTAGTGTCTGTGTGTGTGTGAGTGTCTGTGTGTGAGCTTGAGCAGCATGTTCTCTGCAAGCGTACCCTGCAGTATAACTCTAAGCCTGTCTCTCCCACCAGATTGTGCACTTCTGCAGGCCAGCAATTAATTATATCTTCCTTACCTTTCCTCCCTAGCCCATGGCAGAACCACATGCTCCTCATCCAGCCATGTTCATGGCCCCCTATGTGACTGATCTTGTCATCTCTTTGACAGAAATGCACATTTCTACTCCTCTTTCGAGACCCTGCTCAGTTACCCTACTCCCACCGAAAGGAGATCCACTCAAGAGTTGAATCTATTTTATTTGTGTCATCACTACACCCAATAGAGAACCTGGCTTATAGTGGCTGGGCAAAGAGATTGTTGAATAAATAACAAGACTGACACTTCATAAATATTTGCTGAATAGATGATAGAACCTGGGAAGGAGACCAGACTCCACTGTGCACCTATTACACTGTCATATTTGATGTCTGTCTCCTCTGCTAGATTGTGTATGTGTGTATGTTAATGTGTGTGTGAGTGTAGCCCCAGTGCTCAGCCTAACACATAATAAGTGATCCATAAATATGTGCTGAATACATGAGACCCAGGCAGGAGATGTTATGGGAGGAAAAACAGCTAGGCATGATGGGAGGGATGGTGGGCTCTGTGAAAGACCTGCTGGGCGGAGGTCTCCTAACAGATCGTCCCCCTCCCCTTCATGTGACATTATCAGCTTGAATTGGTTGAGCCAAATCGGGGGTTCTTTGTGCCTCATCGGGCTCTGGTTTCTAGAGCCAGGCACCATTTTGGTGATACCAGCAGACTTACATTTGCTTGGTACATGGTAAATGGAATTTGAAACCTCATAAAACTGGAATGTGAGCTATGTATCTGGAATAATAATTTAAAATTCTTAGGGTGACTGATGCACAGATACTCAGCAGTTGTTAGCAGCCTTGCATTTCCTTCCCCTTAATTGTGTATTGGAATTCAGTTCACATGGGCCCCCAAAAGCCAGTTATGTGTCTCTTCCAAACTCTGTTCCGTGACTTCCTGTTGGTAGCTAGAAATTGACAATAGTGGGAGTATTTAACCACAGAAATGAGCAAATGCTATAAATCAGAGCTTATTTTTTCTCTTCTCTGCAATGTTGTTCAACATTTGTCAGCACACCTTTCACTCGCCTTCACTCCCACTCCCCCCTTACCCCCTTACCCTTTGCTTGTGTGTGCTTAACTTTGTTGTGTGTAGCTGTGATGGGCCCAGCGTAGTGAGATATGTAAAGGAGACCTGGGTGAATGTGAACTGTGCTGTAGCCTTTAGGTGCCTGCATCCCTCTAGCTAACATCTGGTAGGTACAAAGAGACATGGAGGACTTGGATTACTGTCATTTAACAACAGGACTTTACCGTGTCATCTTTCATATCTCTCCGTGTCCCCCCCCACCATTTCTGTCTTCTTTCCCTTTGCATCCTCTACTTAGTTTGTTCCAAGCCTTTACTCTGTTTGTGCCATAGCTTTGCCACATTAGCATCACAGAATCTGGGAACATTGGAACTAGAAGGGACTTAGACAGCATCTAGTACCTAGGAAGATAAATAAATTTTGTTCCTTGCACCAAATTGAATTCACTGATTGAGGCTTCCCTGTGTTGCTAGTCTGTACCTGAGCTCAGAGGAAACAAGAGCCAGGATCGATTACTTATGTCTGCCAAAGGTGAAGGGTAGGGGAAGCAGGGCTGGCTTTGCACATGCCATGTACTTGCAAACCCTGAATTCAGTCCACCTCGTGAAATAGGTAAGAAAATGGAAGATCAGAAGGGTTAAATGGCTTGCCCGTGTCATACAGCTATGTTGGGATTCAAACCCAATCTTTTCCCAATGGTTTCCTTACCTTGCACTTCATTTATGCAAATAGTTATGCATCCTTGAGGAAGGAGAATAGAATCACTAAAAATTTAAACTTTCAATCCAAATCAGAACCAGGAATAGAGAAGCAGAGAGATTACAGACCTTACAACTCACTCTACCATCCTCTGCTTGGTCTTCTTGCTTTTGTGCTTCCGAGCCACCTCCTTGTGTGGAATTAGCTTGTGTGAAGAAAAGAACAAGATATCATCTGTAAAGCAAACAATTAGTCCCGTTTCACACCCTGTCAGTGAGTCACACACCTGAAGATTCTAAAGCTCTGCCTATGCATAGCCTTTGGAGTCAAGGAACACCCATTTTTGAAGGACTGTTACACTTGGTCTAACCCTCTTCTCTTAAGAGAAATGGTTCAATCTCATGACGACCTAATGTGACTGCTATTTTAAAATACCTCACAGGTTGGTAATCTCCACATCTCCATGTAAAATCTGTAATCTCTCACTTTGTTCCTGGTTCTGATCTGGATTTAAAAGTTCAAATACTTATGGGAAGGACCTTGACCCCATCCTACCAAACTTCTCTTCATTGTGCTACTCCTCTGTGCTACTCCTCAAGCTACTCCTCTGTCTCATGTTCTTAAATTCCAAAGGAGGAGCCAAAATGTGCCCTCTCTACCTCTTCACCTTCCCCTTGCTCCCTCACAACCAGCCTCAGGCTAGATGAATGTCTCTTATTTGTATGTCACTTTACAACTCTTTTCATACCTCATTTCTTTGGACTCTGCTCAGCTGCCATAACAAATACCACAGACAGGGTGGCTTAAACAACAGAAATGTATTTTCTAACAGTTCTGGAGACTAGAAGTCCAAGGTCAAGGTGCCATCAGGGTTGGTTTCTGGTAAGGCTTCTCTTCCTGGCTTGTGGGTGGCCACTTTCTCACTGTATCCTCACATGGCCTTTCTTCTGTGGGTGCATGGAGAGAGGGAAATATCTCTGGTGTTTCTTCCTTTTCTTATAAGGACGCCAGTCCTATCGGATTAGGGACCCATCCTTATGACCTCATTGAACCTTTATTACCTTAATAAAGGACCTATCTCCAGATAGAGTCATATTGGGAATTAGGGCTTCAACCTATGGATTTTAGGGGAACACGGTTCAGCCCATAACAGACCCATAATATAAGATCCATGAGATAGTCAGGACAGTTGTGATTGCCATTTCATTAGCATAGGATTGGAGACTCAGAGTTGACAGTGGAGTCAGTCTACTTGCACAAGGTTCCCAGGCTGGTCAAAATGGAAGCTGGGGAGGGCACCTGAGTTTTCTGACTCTGCCCCTCACCTCTTCCCATTGTTCTCCAACACAAGTCATCCCCAACTAACAACAATGTTTTTTTAGTCCTTATCTCCTTGATAACATTTAACAATATGACTACATGCCCATTATTTTTCAATGATGACATCTCAATTAATTTAAACTGTAAAGAAGAAAACTTTACCCAAACACCACTATCTTGACACCATCGCTATTCCCTTTTGTTTGTGTCACCTTCTGAGTTTTATCCATGTGTATTCATTAGCTCAGCTGTGATGAATAAGTTGGAACAGGAAATCAGCAGACTTGTCAAGCTCTCCCAATTGATGACTTGGGAGGATTCCAAAGCCACAGGCAGTACACGCCTGTATGGTAGATTGGTCGCACATGGATTGGTCCTTTCCTATGAGGCCAGATTGTCCAGCAGCTACTTTGTTGCTCTTTTCACAAATAAACTGGCCAATACTAGTTGCTCTCTGGGATCTTCTGGCCTTATGTATGTCTCTGGGAAGAAATAATTTGAATTCATAACAGGGCAGCAGAAGAGCCCCATGAAGCCCACAATCTGACTGTATCTCAGATGGGAAGTGGATGTCATTGGGACTTCACATACTCTTCCCAATGTCCTGCACCCCTAACATCAGGAAAAGGTGAGGAGCTGGGAGGATGCAAGGCACCAAGCGATGACATCAAGAAGCAGCAGTCCTCCCTGCTCTTAACCGAGCCTTCTCACTGAGACGGAAGTGGTGAGGTAGAGTAGAATGAGGATGGATGGAGCCCGATCAATGATAGTGCGCATCCCTCCTCTGCCATGGAGTCATTTATTCTTTCATACCCTCTCTTGTTCCAGCAAAATTTTCAAATGGCTTGCTGCCTTGCCACTTACCATGGGGTGACATTCGTAAGATGCTTAACTGATTTTGGCTCTCAGTATAATGGCGATACTAACAGCCATCTTGCAAGGCTGTTTGGAGGATTAAACAAAATAATGCATGAAATTTCCAAGTACAACATGTGGTAGATTGTAGGTGTCCAATAAACAGTATCCCTTATTTAAAAAATGGAAACATGTGATAGCCTTGTGTTCGTGGAACCTTGTATAAGAAAATGTCCCTCATCCACAGTCTTCTTTAAAACTCATATGCTCTCGGATGCAGTTTAGCTTCTGCTTGAAGTTATTGCTGCCCCGTCATCAGTAAGGATTCATTATTTCAGTGGTTTGGTGAAACAATCCCTGGAAAGACATCAGGATTTGGGGATGGCAGGTCATTATGGATGGGGCTAAATTATTTACTTCATCAGAGGGTCTCTGGGCTTTATCAGGCAGACCTGTCATAGGAAGCTGGTCATAAGGATGAATAATGGTCCCTTTAACTCAGGGATCTAAAAGGTCGCTGGGGCCGTGGCAGACATATAGAGCTGTGTCTGCTGCATCCATCAAGCTGCAGTTGAGTGTGGATGTGATGCATGGCAGGCAGCATGAGGTGGACCCCTGCTTTCCACTGTGTATTCCAGTCCCTCTGTGCTGCCATGTGGAAAGGCGGCGATGAGCCCTCTGGAGGCCCAGAATCCTGTCCTTGTCCCATTCTTTGCAGCCACTTCCTCCTAGGTGGGGTATTCAGGGCATCATGGGTTTGAAGAATCGACTGGTGAGTGTAGGGTAATGAATGTCTGTTGTTCCATCTGATAGATATCCTGGCTTGAATTCAATTTTTATCTTCCAGGGATCTAGGAAATTGATGAAACAGGAAAAGAAAAAGAGGTGAAGTGACTAATTCTGTCATTGTCGTGGGACTTACCTTAGTGGGGGTTGGTTGACTCTTGGTTGTTGGTTTCTTGGCCTGAGAAGAAGGGACCAACTCCTGCTGAAGAACTTGGGACCCAGGGCTTTAGAGAAGTCATGTGGCTTCCCTGAGCTCCACATGCTTTTTGGGCGAGGCCGACTTTCACCTCCACTCCTCCTTCATAGGGTTCCAACAGCAGGAGTGGAAGACATCAACCTAATGTGCCACTGTGGGCAAGTCCTTTCCTGCTTTGGGCCCAACATTTTTATTCTCCAAACTCCAGTCACATTTGTGCCACCTTCATCATCTGTGTCCTATTTGTGTAACATGTACTTAATATTTTTCCAATGGACTAATAGATTTATTATTCTTACTATTTAATTTTTATTGGGTAACAGTGTGTTTTTCCCAGGACCCATCAGCCCCATCAGCTCCAAGTCAAGTCGTTTTCAATCTGGTCCTGGAGGCCACAGCTCAGTTTCAAGTCCAGTCACCATTTTCAGTCTAGTTGTGTGTGTGTGTGGCGGGGTGCGGGGTGGGTGCAGCCCACCATCCCATGCGGGTATCAAACCAGCAACCTTGTTGTTTAGAGCATGCGCTCTAACCAACTGAACCACCTGGCCACCCCTCAATAGATTATTTTTACAGAAGAAACCTTATATTGTTATACTAAGTGGATATAGAAAATATGTGAAGGAATAAATAAATGAAAACCAAACAATGAGATTAAATTCTCCCTAGATGCTTTGGTCAAAACAAAGTCTCTACACTTGAAGCTTGCTCTCTTTTTGTTAAAAAAAGGAGTTGGCAAATGTTAGAAGTGTTAAGGATATTGTAGCACCCAACTGAGACTTCCTCTTTGAGGTACTCAGAAAGGATAAAAGAGAATTGAAACAGGAATAAGTTTCTCACAATGTAACTTAATATTATTTAATAACCCATCCTTGTGTCATTACAGCATTTTCTGAACCATCTAAAATCATATGTCTTATTAACAATGGTATGAATCCTATACTGTGGGGAAAACTGTATTAGGAATCTTTGGTTCCCTTCAACTTCAAATTTTTATTACTTTCATTTATTATCCCTAACAATCACCTAATTAACCATTTCTATTTCCACTTTTCACTTCTACTACTTAGTTATGGCCTGAATCAAGCTGGTATTTATTTGAACCGCCCACCCAGCACTTTGCACCTTCAAAAAACTTTCAAGTCCTAATTAAAAACCATTGGCACTTAAACACAGCAAATTACTGGAGGCTGGCAGCAGGCCACGGAAAGAGTCTGAGAATCGCTCTGCCCCCCTCTGCTGGCACGCGCTGGGCCCATGAGCACAGAGCCCTTCCTAGCGGAAGGAAGCCTCCTCGCGCCCTTCCTGAGGGCTGCCACCATTCCAATGAGTGATGTTTTGAGACAGATGCAAAATCGATAGTACTAGACTCACACTGGCCTGGTTATCCTCCATTGTTTTTCATTCAGCCTCCCTTGGCTTTCCTAGATGAGAGTCTGGGGAGAGATTCATCTCTTCTCTGGTTTCTTATTATATCACTGTGGTAGCCACAGGGACGAGAGTGACTGATATTTCTAGGTTGTCAAGGGAGAGATAGGAAAGATGAGCTCTTTGTAGCACCTGCCAACTCACTATGAAGACTCAAAGTGCTATTTGTGGTTTTAAAAAAAATTAACATTTTAACTGTCATTTTCAATCTGCACAGATTGTAATCCTTGCTGAGGATTGCTCCCGAGTGAAGTTTGAAAGTACTTTAGGTGGTTGGGTTGTCTGAGATCTCTTTAATGAAGGTAGGCATGTGTGTGTTTGTCTGTGTGTGTGTGTGTGTGTGTGTGTGTGTTTCCTGACAGTTGTCTAACACAGACTCTGATCTTTTCCTCCAAGAACCCTGCTTGTGCTTTGTACTATGACCTAACTGCAGACAGTCCTCTGCGACCCCCTTTTTGCTTCCTGTCTTAGTCACCCAGACAGGGCCCCCTGCCCAGGCCTGGATGCTCCCTGTAAGATGGGGAGAGCTGTCATGAAGCACTTATTTCCCCATCTGATTTCCTCATGGTGTCACCTATTCTTCAGCATTCCCCTGGGAAGCTTCATGTCCTCACCTCTCTTTCCCTCAGTCTCATCTGGAAATATCCACATTGCTCAGATAGAAAATCTTGCCAGGAGAGCGCATGGGAAGGATGACCTCAACCAACCCTCAGTCCTGGCCAAATTCGCCAGCCCACCGCTCTGCAGTCCTCAGGTAGATTTGCATCTGTCCACATGGACTGGTGGCTCCTTCTCCCTAAATCCCAATTCTGCAACAATAGAGTCTACAGCTCTCCTGCCATGTTGCTGAGGTGTCCTTAGCTTTCTGTCTCAGCTCCTCTTTTCCACACTATTTCCTTCCTCTTCCTCTACCCCATGGACCTTTTCCTTCCAATGTTAGCATGGTTAGTCTTTCTCAAATGCTGTTAAGAAGCTAGCCTCAGGCTTTCACTATTCCAGACCCCTGCCCCAAAAAATAACCTCAGTGGACACCACACACACACGCACAGACACACACGCACATGCACACACAGACACACACGCACACACACACGCACACAGACACACAGACACACGCACAAACACGTGCACACACACGCATGCACACACACACGCACACACACACAGACACACACAGATACACACATACACGCACACACAGATACACACACATGCACACACAGATACACACATGCACACAGACACATATGCACAGACACACACAGACACACAGACGCACAGACACACACAGACACACACACATGCACACAGACACACAGACACACACACAGACACACACACACGCACAGCCACACAGACACACAGACACACACACAGACACAGACACACACACACAGACACACAGACACACACAGAGACACACACACATGCACACAGACACACACACAGATACACACACAGACACACACATACGCACAGCCACACAGACACACACACAGACACAGACACACACACACACAGTCACACAGACACACACATGCACGCCACACACATGCACTCACAGACACACATGCACAGACACGCACACGCACAGATGCACACGCACACGCACAGACACACACACACAGATACGCACACGTACAGACACACACACGCACAGACACACAGACACACAGACGCACACACACAGACACACACACGCATGCACACAGTGTACTTTAGGTCTTTTTACTCAACTCGCAGTGACCCTTGTCTCACTTACCCGACGTGGTCATGGCCATACGCTGCTCCTCAGGTGAGTGAGGGTCTGAAGAATCCTGGTGCAAATGTCAGGCTGCAGGGACTAATTCGTATCCTGCATCCAGGCCCACTCTGCTGCTCAATTCTCTCCTTAGTTCCAAATGGAATGAAATGGCACCAAGGGGAACAGAGTGCTAGCTGCCCTGCCTTGACCCCTGCCTGTGACCCTCACTCATCTGCCTGTGCGGCCCAGGGCAGCAGGCAGGCACCTTTAATGCTCACTTGGTAATTTGTAAATACAATAGTGAGCTCTTGGAAGATGAGATTACTGCTCTGAAAATGTTCTAACTGCCGGCTTTACAGATAGGCAGTCTTTTCAATTTGCAGCGCAGTAATGAGGGAAGAAGAGAGATTTGGTTTTCCTGGGTTACCTCTGAGTATTACCTAATTGTCTTAAAAAACAATTGACGTGTTTCTTACTCAGCTTCTAATACTAAGCGTACATATATTATGTCTCCCCGCTTCCTTATCTGCTGTTGCTGTTGCTTGGGGAAGGTTAATTTCTCCTCAGTCTAAGTTGTTTGTTTCCTGAATATGCCACCTTTAAGAGACATGGGGGCTGAGTCCAAATGGATGAATGGGGACATGGAAAACTGTGTGATTTACTGAGGCTCAGAAACTTCGGACTCCTTATCCCCACCCTTGACTTCCAAGCTCGGGATCGCATTATCTACATGCACAACTGTCTGAAATCTGCATTTCACTACACAGATAACCCGAGACAATGTTTATTCTACAGAATGAATCAACCCCGGTGCAGTTAATTTATTTCTCTTAGTAGGATAAAAAGACAAGTTCCACATGATGGATCTGATCAAACATGCAGCAATCTGATTAATGATTAAGAAGGGTGAAGATCGACTCCCTGACAGCCAATGTTATTTTTCTCTCTAAACACAACCAGAGACAGTCAAAACTCTCTATTTAATTTTCCACACCACGACTATGAAAAATTCCCCAAAGATGTTAGTGGGGGCACCTGACTTGTGCAAACAACCAATTACTGTTTTAAAGAAGTTAAAAACCAGTTACTGGTCTTTTCATTATTATTAAACATCTAGTTGAATTCGAGCAAATAGGGGCTTGCTTGACCATATTCAGCTTTTCCATAATAGCTTATGGGAGCTCAATGGCTTCTGGCCTTTTCCCTGCCCAAGTCAGCTGCCTACTGAGCAAAGCTGTTCAGAACCTCATGTTAATGGAGTTGTGGCCATGGCAGATTTCTTTGGTCTGAATTATGTGGACAGTTGCCCAAATTGCCACTTTGTTTTGCTGGCATGGACATAGTTCATTGAGAGTGAGTACTATCTCCCTGAAGTTGCCTTTAAAAAAGATTTGGTATTTAATAAAAGCAATTCCACACTTGCATTACAGTCCAAACCTTTTAGATAATTAAGAAAAGATTCCTTCAAATACCTCTTAACTATTTTTAAAAATTCTCTATTTTTTTTATTTTAAAAAACCACCCATGTCGGTTATTTGCACATTCAAGGGGAAGCACAGAAGCTGGACTGAAGCCAGAAAGCATGGTTTGGGAGTCAGTGTAGACTGGATGGCTAGAGCTGTCCAAAATGCGCCTTGGACTTCCTTTTTGGTTTTCAACCTCCCCTCTTCCTTGTTTGTTGTTACCAACCACAGCTGCAAACCAAACAAATTAGTTTCAGTGTTTTGTTTCTTTTCACATTTCCAGTGTAGGTACAAGGGAATCAAACCGTGATCTAAAACTCATATTGGCAGAGGGAGATGGGAAAAGCAAAACCAAAGATCCGAATCATCTACCAACTTGATAATCAGCCCATGAATAGAGTTGGCTATAGAGGGTTTCTCTCTCTCTCTCTCTCTCTCTCTCTCTCTCTCTCTCTCTCTCTCTCTCTCTCTCTCTCTCTCTCTCTCTCCTGTTTCTCTTCTTTTAATTTCTCTTTTTCCAATCTCCCTCTTCCTTCCTTCCCCCCTGCTTCTTCCTTCCTGCTCTTCCTCCCCCTCTCTTTCTCTATAAGCAAGATCATGGAGTTGCCCACTACAACAACCAACTTTTAAGCTTTTCTATCCACTCATTCAGTCCCCATACTTGACTGAGCTTTTAAGTGGGTGACTATTTGGGGAAATATGCGTGGATTTCTTATGTGACTGAACAAAACATATTTGATCTTAATTAGGTTTTAGCTTTGGGAGGTTTCATTTTGTTTTGTTTTGATGTTTAAACCAAGTAAACAACTAAAGCAGAACTATTTTCTTTGATAGTATAGTTTTACCTTACAGAGCTGGGCTAAGGTTTGATTTGGAATCTATCATAATCATCATTGTCATCATCTGTGTCCTTCTAGACTCGGGGTTAAGACGTTGTTAACTCTATCATGTCCCAAACTGATTTGCCCCACAACTGCATTGCAGTGCTATAATAGAAAGACTGTGGACATAGGAGCCGAGTGACCTGGATCCCAGAGCCGACTCAATAAACCACTGTGATTCCAGGCTGTGATTTCTCCATCTTGATCTCAATATGAGATGATAAGTTACTAGGAGATTTCTAGAGACTCCTTTAACGTTAAGGGTCTGTGTACATTCAAAAAATGGAGAGATGTATTTCCTTTCTCCCGCCTGGAAAACAAAAAGTCAGGCAGAAGGAAAGAAAACAGAAAACAAAGAAGTTAAGGGAAGGAAAGAAGGAAAAAATAAGGAATAGAGGCAAATTTTTGTTGAAGTGACTGTGATTCCTCTGATCCTTGACGGTTGAAGGAAGTAGCAACACACACAACCCACGATGCAGGCACGTGTCTTGAAGCTGAGTCACAATCATTAAAAGTAAATGAGAAAACTGAAGCGTGGCTCAGTACAGGTAGAAACTAGAATGCTCTTTTATTTAAAAGAAAAGAAAAAACAGTCTCTGGGACCAAGCAATAGATGACTAGTCATTGAACTTAAAAAATTCTATGCGGTTTTCAAATTAGGTGCAATGAAGGGGAACTGCAGATTGGGAAAACAAATGGGTTATTGGTTCCCATGTTTTTTGCTTCCTTCTCTTACTCTTGATGGGAGACATTTCTCACACCATCCACTAGTTATTATATACAGTATTCTTTTTCCATCATCAGCTATGTGGGGGAGGGGCCTGCTGCTTCTGTATCTGTCCCTCCCTGGGGAAGGAGAAGGCTGCACATGCTTTGAGGTTGTTCTACCCCTAGCTGTGAGTAGGACCCACCTGAATCTAGATGGGGGTGGGTATGGGGGCCGGCGGGGGGAGAGAGACAGAGAGTCAGCCAGAGAGCCAACAGCATGGTTATTCCCAGCTGCCAGACTGCCCTGTCACCACATATGAGTGTCCTGCCACGTCAAAATTAGCTAGCTGGTAAATAATATTGAATGTCAACAAAAAAGAAAATAAATAAAAAATTTAACTAGCTGGTGCAGCCATGGATCAGACATTTTTATATCCCCTCGTCTCACTGATGGTTCTGTGAGGTAGGCGAAGTACATCTTTATAAGTTCCCATTTTAAACTGAAACTCAGAAAGACTCAACGACTTATTCAAGTTCCCATGGAGAGTGAACTTAAAGGCAGGACTAGAGCCAGGACCCCTGTCTGGATGCAGTATTCCATCCTCTCTCTCTCTCTCTCTCTCTCTCTCTCTCTCTCTCTCTCTCTCTCTCCCTCTCCCTCTCCCTCTCCCTCTCTCTCTCCCTCTCCCCCACCCTCTCCCAGAAAAACTGTGCAGAAAAGTCAGCATTCTTCTCTCTCTGAGATCAAGCTTTTTGCACATCTTTCTCAGGGGTGGGATAAAGGCTTCTTTACCTAAATGGGGTTTGGAGAATAAATGGAGTTTTTTGAGTTATTATTATTCCACCTTTGGATGTCCCTGGAGGCATGGCAGGTTCTAGATATGGTGGCAATTTATAGAACATGATCAAGGATTGCCCCCTACTTCTCTAGAACCTCACCATTCCTTAAATGCACATGAAAGTACCTTTTCTGGAAAGAGCTGGATACTAGGAGCGGGGAATTTTGTAGTCTGTGATGGGAAAACGAAATTCTACATATTTTCTATCCAACACATAATCTCTCTATGTCATGTATAATTTCTAAATCCCGATTGACGATTGTCATTCCGGCAATATTTGAAAACAATTTCCAACTGCATAAAATAGAATTTTAATTCCTTAGGTTTCCTTTTCACATGAATTATGTGGATAATTTTGTCCCTCTGTGTGAACCTATGGCTGAGAGCACTGGGTTATTCCAAAATAGAGGGGAGCTAGTAAGGGTACTGATTTAATAATAAAGCACCCACAATATTTTCACACATGAGCACAGAAAGGGGGCATTTGGCCACGTTATAATTACTAAAGTGTCGGCATTATTCCCCTTTTGGATTTAACGCTCTGCACTCCTTCCTGATTAGCTATAAAGGGCACTGGCAAGTGTGGGTAATCTATCTGCTCACCCTCACATTTCCAGATCAGTGTTTGATGGCAATACAATGCAATGCTCACCCTCAAGATACCTGGTCATTAACCCTCCGGCAGCTCCCCCCACCACCCCCCTTAAGACTTGCTTACTGACCAGGGAGATCAGAGGCTCCCTGTCCCCAGAGTCTTCTGCAGATGGTTCCACCCACTTATTTTTGCCTTTCTCTTGTGCCCCTTGGTTGGCTAAGGCCAAAGCCTTACTTGGCTCAAACTCTTGGGCCAGTGGCTGTATGAATAAACAAGTCTAGTCCTTTGGTGAAAGTGAAAAATGCCTCACATTTCTCTGCTCTCTCTCTTTTTTTTTTAATATATTGAATTCAGCACGTATTTATTGAACACCTACTTTGAGCATAGATATGGACATGAGTCAGATTCACTGATCTTAAGGAGATTTAAAATCCAGGCATTTGGGTATATCGATGAATGAGATGGATATGGTCCTGCCTTCAGGAAGCCTATTGTCCAAAAAGGAGAAAGATAACTAAAACAAGCAAAAATGGTAAGGAACAATGAGTGACTGGATGCGGGAATGAGAGGGTGGTCTGGGGTCTCATAGCCAGGGTGACTGCTCTAATCATCTGGGTCTTCAGAGAGAGTCAAAGGCAAGAAATCAAATATAATTGGGGATAGGGAGGCAGACTTCACAGGATGCTTCAAGGAGGAGCATTTGAAAAAAAACTCTTTGAAAGATCAGTGCATAGTAGTAGCAAGAGGAGAACATTTGTGGTGGAAGGAATAGCATAAACAAAGTCAAGGAGGTGAGAAAGCAGAGAATGTGTTCAAAAAATAGAGTTATCTGCACTGGTTAGAATATAGAACGCAAACCCAGTCGTGGAAACAAGACTGTTAAAAGAAGTTACAGAACAAATCATTTTTAAAAAAAATTATTTATTTATTTGTTTCAGTTACAGTTGACATTCAACATTATTTTTTATTAGTTTCAGGTGTACAGCTTGGTGGTTAGACATTTATATAATTTATGCAGTGACCCCCCCCCCCAATTAGTCTAGTCCCCACCTGGCATTGTCGTTGCAACATGATTGACTATATTCTCTATGCTGTACTTTACATACCCATGACTATTTTGTAAGTACCAATTTGTATTTTTTAATCCTTTCATCTTTTTCACCCAGTTCCCCAAACCCCCCTCTCTTCTGGGAACTGTCAGTTTGTTTTCTGCATCAATGAGTCTGTTTCTGTTTTGTTTGTTTGTTTTGTTCTGTAGAGTCCACATAAAAGAAATCCAAACACTAATTCGAAAAGGTATATGCAACCTTATGTTCATTGCTGCACTATGCACAATAGCGAAAATATGGAAGCAACCCAAGTGTCTGTCAGTAGACAGTTGGATACAGAAGATGTGGTACCTATACTATACAATGGAATATTACATGGCCATGAAAAGAAATGAAATCTTACGATTTGCAGCAACGTGGATGGACCTAGAGGGTATTATGCTAAGTGAAATAAGCATGAAATAATTAGACTGAGAAAGGCAAATACCATCAAGTAAGATCTCACTTACATGTGGAATCTAAACAAATCATTTTTACATTTAATTTATTTTTAAATCTTTTTAAAATGATACAAATCTAAAGGAAAGTTGCTAGAATAGTATAAATCTCCATGTACACTTCGGTTAGATTTTTAAATTCTTAACATTTTGCTTCATTCCCCCCTCTATATATGTATATATATGTATCTATGTATGTTTTGTTGTTGTTGTCATTGAACCATTTGATAGTAAGTTGTAGACATCATGACCCTGTGTGTATCTCCTAAATTTTTTTTAAAAAAAGGAATTTTTTTGCACTTATTGTTTTACATTAAAAAACAACAACTCATTAAAAGACAGCTCAAGCGCCCTTCCATCCCCCATGACGTTCATTATACATTGTTTCCATGGCCCCCTTCTGACCCTGCAGCCCCAAGTTCCCTTTAAGGTAGTTTCATCTCCACCTGCATCTCTCTGAGCCTTGAAATGAACAGCTGCTGAATAGCCAGGTTGATTGGAGGGAAGAAACAAGCTTAAACAACTCCCAAATCGTTCGTTCGCAGTCTCTGCTGGGTT
Source organism: Aselliscus stoliczkanus (assembly GCA_033961575.1). Classification (NCBI taxonomy): domain Eukaryota; kingdom Metazoa; phylum Chordata; class Mammalia; order Chiroptera; family Hipposideridae; genus Aselliscus; species Aselliscus stoliczkanus. Next base: position 48,143,374 of record CM066730.1, on the reverse strand, counting down.
GGAGTAGACAGGGCCATCTGTGCTTTCTGCTCACATCTCAGGACCTGAAAGAAAATAGTCTGGGAGGCTTAGGAGAAAATGACATAAAATGAATCCATTGTGCTGTCAGAGATCATAATGAAACTGGAGAAGTGGCACAAAATCAATTCATTCTTATTATAATTTTCCTATCGCCATCCTCCCGTTTATTCAGATGTGGGTCTGATGGCTCTGATTGGTCTTCGGAATATTTAAGGAGCTTTTTTTGGTCCCTTAATATTGGCTTATCAGTTCCAGTAATTTTACCTCCCAGAGTGAAATGGGCTGCTCACATTTGAAGGAAATCCGTGCTGTATTTTTTTGTAAGTTTTGCTGATCGTTGCCCACCAGGCTACAGTAAATGCGCTTCTGGCTTATTAGGAAAACAGCCGCAGAGACTGGACATTTTATCACGAAAACCCTGGTCATTCCAGGAGCTGTTCTGCAGTCCAGGGAGCCTTTGTCAGGCATTGTCTCTTTTTCTTCCCGCATAATACCTTAGATCTCTTGTTTAGAGAAAGTCTTCCCATTTGGTTGCTAGGATAAAAGAGAAAAATCAGGCCTGCGACAAGTGAGCCTCATTCCTCCTTTAAGACCATGTGTGTGGGCTTCCTAGAGAGTTAAGAAGGAGAGAAGGGTAGAAAGAAAGCGCAACTGAGTTTGAAAACTCAATCCCATTTCTCTTAGGTTGCAAAGTAATCATTGGAATGTGGATCTATGTTCTGTTTATAAAACTATTATTTTAATTATAAAAATGTATATTTTAAATTGAAAAGATAAAGAACAAAACAATGTTTATAATTCTACCAACCTAAAATAACTACTTTTAATAATTTACTAGCACCTGTCAGCCTTTACTTTGTGAGTTTTAAACAGAGTTTAAATATATTACATATAACATTTCTAAGATGGTGTTTTCAGTTAACATTGCATAAACTCTTAATAAACATCTTTTTTTAGAGGTTACATAGTAAGTAGTCTTGTGGCCGTCCGTAACTTATTTTATAATTTCTTACTTCACTCAGCTAATATGTTTCCTAGTTGTTCTGGTTTGTTTTGTTTTTTTCCTGTAAAGATTGGAGCAATGAATGAATATACTTATGCTAAAAGCTTTTATGTGTATATCAGATCATGCTCTTGGGATGGATTTCAATAAGTTAAATTACTGGGTCAAAAGGCAGGTACATTGTAAAGACCATCTATATTGGCCTTCAGAGATTTTTTTAAAATGCTCTGCTAGAACGATTTTATTCCCACTAGCAATGTGTAAGAATACTTATTTCAGTGAACACTTACCAGAACTGAATACAGTAATACCTTGGTTTGAGAATATAATTCGTTTAGAAAACAAACTACTTGTATTGCAAGATATCACTGGTTTACCATGTTATAATGTATTAGAAATGTTTGGTTGTCGTGCACAACACTCACAAACCAAGTTACTCGCAATCCAAGGCTTTACTTATTACATTTAAAAATATATTAATTTAATAGATAAAAAAATGCCTTCATATTTTAAATTGCAATTCTTTGTTTACTAGTGAGGTTGAACAATTTTTTGAGTTTTTTTAGCAAGTTGAGGTTTGTGTGTGTGTGTGTGTGTGTGTGTGTGTGTGTGTGAATTTTCTATAATGTGTATAGTATTTTTACCTGCTAGTATTAATTTTTTTCTAAATTATTTGGGTAATATCAGGAGTAGCCTTCTGTTTACCATGTTTGCTGTACGTCTTTCCCAGTTTAAAAGCTTTTTACATAATTTTTAGGCAGTTTTAAAATTTTGCATAATCAAATTTTCTTTTTATGTTTTAATTTTTTTATTGCTTTTAATCTTAGAAGGCCCTCTCTTACCTAGAGATGCATGAAATACTACTTTGTATTTCCATTGAGTTTTGTTATGGATTAGGCTTTTTTTTTTTATACTTAGTTTATTCTATCTGCCTTTTATTATGGTGGATGATTTGAATGGAGTTTCCCCAAATATTATAGTTAACTAGTGGTTCCAGCAGTGTTTATGGAAGAATCCTACCCTCTCTATTAAACTGAGATACTCCATTTATTACAATATATATTAAACTCTCATGGAGACCAGCGCCTGTTTCTGGAGTCTCCATTCAGTTCCACTGACCTATTTTTGTGTCAGCACCAACTTTTTATGAATTAAAACTTTATAAAATATCCTAATTATGGTAAGAGAATCCCCCAACTCTTCATTAACTTTTTTTTCCAAAAGAGGTTAAAACCATTTAAAACTATTTGTTGTAACAGAAATTTTAGAATCATTTTTCCAAGTTCCAAAGAAAACCTACTGGTTTTTTGGTTAGGATTGTTAAACCTGTACATGAATCTAACCTTCTTTAAGGTTCCACCTTAACTTTTATTTCATCACTCATGTTAGGATCAAAATTGCTGATTCCTAAACATAAAACACTAAATATTGATTTTCAGATAACTTGGCGTGTCTGAAACACCCCGATTACTTGTCGAGAGCTCTGAATGGAATGTTTCGAATTCCCTAGAATTTCAATTATTAATTGATCATTAATGACAAAGCCTGTCTCTGGGACTATATTGGTCAAAACAAAAACTAGTTGAAAGCCAGTCAATAAATTAATGAGATTACAGATGGGCTGTGGGAAAAAAAAAAATCTGGCTTACCAGGGGCCTTCAGTGCCAGCTGGGCAGATTGACTGTTACTTTGGAAATCCCTGATATAAAGTCTGATAATATCAACCAATAGTTCCCTATTTATGTACAGATATCAGAAACTAAATATTTATTGAGCTATGCTAGACATTTGCTAGATGCTTTTCATGTGTTATTTAATAAAAGAAAAAAGGTACAAGAAAGGAAGAGACTTGCCTAGAGGTCCTGGGGTTGTAAGAGGTGAAGTCAGGTGAAATTCATAGCGCTTGGTCTCCAGCGTCTTTGTGATCCATTGCAGGTCCTATCACTTGTTCATGAGTGGGTCTGATGCATAGGGTCTTAAAGAAGGTTAGTTCACCTGTTCCAATTTCAATGTATCAGAAGTAGCACAGATAGTGATATTTTAGAAATAGAATCCCACTGATGATTATTTGCTCTTGGAAAAGACCCACAAGGTTCATCCTTTGTCTCTGTTATATGGAAGTATGTCCACAAAGACTTGGACCACGAAGGAGTCTATTGGTGTGTGCCTGAGGACCAGAGGATTCTGCATAGATGAACATTTTTTAAGTCCAGCCCATGTCAACTGTGATTGCATAGACATGGCTCATGAAGACTTAACCTGGCATCTAGGCCTAAAATGAGCAGACTTTCATCTACTTTCCACTCTGTGCTCTCCATCCAGGCTGGATAGTCTAATTATGGCAGATGCAGGGTTGTGAGCTGTGGTTTAGTCTTCCTAAAGCAAATGACATTCATGTGTTTATAGTCATTCTTTAACTGCATGTATTAGAGATTGCTTCCCCAGAGCCCAAAACGCTGTGCAGATATGATCTCATTAACCCACATGCCAACTCTGTGGTAGGTCAGCTGTGTTGGTGGCATTTGGGAATTGAATTATGCAAAGATAAAGTGGTCTTGTCAGCGCCACCCACCAGCTGGGGTGGGGTCAAGATTGACAGGGAATCTTAGCACTATGCAGGGCCCTAGATATCACCTGGTTCACCATCCTTTTTAAATAAAGGGGAAACTGAGGCCCAGAGGGGCCATATTGCTAAGCCTCTCAATCATGGCTCTGTGTTATCACCTGGAAAGCTTTAAAAATATGTACCATTGCCCAGGTTCAACCCTAGACTAAGTTCATCAGCATTTCTGGGACCTCCTTCCATCCATGATTTAAAAAGCTTCATAGATGATTCTAATGAGTAGCCAAGGTTGAGATTTAGCTGGATGAAGGCAAACTAAGGGGGAGGAGCCCTTTCTATACACTCCAGTTTAGGGATTTGTCTATGGTTTCCCTTTGTCATTTGATGTCATACAATTTAGTTTATGGCAAAAGCTCTTGAAGTTTTAATAATCTAGGCTGGTATCTTCAATATAGGAAATATTTGGAGTAATTTCTTAGCATTTCACTTCATTTCCCCAACAGAGGCACATTGGAAAGCTGTGGCAACATGATGTTCAAGTAACTGTTATTCTGCCATGCTAGACAATCTACAAGTCAATTCTCTGGAAAGAGTCAGTCACGTCCGTTTGTTGGCTGACTCAGCCGTTTCAGGTAGGATGGTCTGCTTAGTTGTCTAAGTGTGGACATGACTTTTCTAGACTTTGCCTTTTATAGGGAGTGTGATGGTATTTATTTTCTATCATGAGCTCCGTGACAAGGAGCTCTGGAGAGCCTCCGCATTAGCCCTGTACAAGAATGAATGAAATCTGATCCTTTGGCCTTATAAGGATTAGAGATTCAGGAGTTCATCACAATAGCCATAATGGGTGTTAGATAAATGGTAACACTTATTATAATGTTACTGCTTTGGGATATCGTCAGATACAGAGAGGTACCTACCTCTGTGAGAGTGCGCACACCCACGTACACATGCACACACACATACGATGAATCAATAAGGAACGTGTTTTTAGACTCGACTATTTGCAAAACTTTGCTCAAATTGAGAGTGGGAGGACGAAACGACCAGAAAAAAAGGAGCAGTATAGAAAGTGGAATTGGTTGGGGGAACTGAAAACACATATAAAGCTATGTCTGAATGAGAAAATGCAGCTATTCTTTTTAGCTTTACACAAGGTACACTGTAGTGGACCTCTTGGCTCCTGAAGCTAAAGCCCCTTGATCCTGGAATCTGGGATCACTTCTGTCCCCCAGTTCAGTAGCTCTGCATGTCCCTTTGAATTTTATTATTTTGGTCAGTAAGCCAGTATCATTGAGGTCTTGGGCCTGTGCTCTGTCCCCAGTAACTTGAATCGTGCTTTGTTTCCGTGAACCTTCTCGTCTCTTACTCAGGAACTGGGCCCTTGTCTACTGCCCTCCCTTTCCCTTTCTTATGAGCCCCTGAGTCCCCATCTAATTTCTTAGTTCTTCTGGGCCCAGGCATCCTGCCTCTGCATCACACAAGCAATAACAATGGAAAGAAAGTTATCTGTGCTCCAGGTTCCCAGGGCAGGCAGAAACCTCTCTGGTTTCGTCAGCTAGATCTCTTCCTTCCCAGATGAAGAACGTTATGTTAGTTAATTTGTCCACAAAACATCCGCTCACTGCCTCTCTCCCATGACACTCTCTCTAGTCCTTCTCGTTGCACCTGGAGCTGTGGCTATGTGGCCAAGTTGTGAAGCACGTCACTGAGGTCCTTGACAAGTTGTCACTAGGCCTGTTCATCTAAAGAGCTGTTTCACCATCAGATGGCCAGATGAGCTAAGGCAACTCCATTTGTCCCTAGAGACAGGTCACAGCCTAAAGACCAGGCAGAGGCTATGAACCAGGTCTCTCATCAACTATAGTCACTGCTTGCTTTTAAAACTCTCCTGCCTCCACAGAAATCCTTAACATCTGCAGCAAATGAGGATGTGTTTCCATTTCCACAACTATGCTGACATGCCACACCTACCCCGTATTTCCATATACCAACACTTATTAAAGGTACAGATTCTCATCTTGCTTTAATGGGATTGATGCTTACCGATGAGTACCAGAGATGATTGGTGATTTTGATACCATTCTTCTTTGACATGGGGCATGGTCAGTTACTTATTCCTGCCCATCTTTTCAGCATCACTTCCTGCATTTCCTTTAGAAAATCACTTACATATTCTCCTTTATGGAACCCACCCTACTCTCTCACAACTCCATATTTTTATACTTGCTGCTGCCTCTCTCTGGATGGTCCTTTTCCCATTCTTCTCCTGGCTTATTCTTACTCACCTTTCAAACCTTGGTGTATTAATACATGTCAGCTCTCCTGTAAAGCCTTCCCCGAGCTATCCTTCCTGTCCCTGTGTGAGTGCCTTTCATGTGCATACATCCATGGACCACTTACCATATTTTTTTGAGCTCTTTCAGGAGAAGCCTGGGTATCATTTGGTTTCACATACACGATATACATGGTATGAGCACGAAAGTGTTTCGACACAGGTGAACACATTTAAGTGCAAAGTAATGAACACTGGGCTTTGTGTTGCCAATGTTACTTCTGGCCCAATCATGGAAAAATGCTAAGTAGCTTGAGGAGTAAACCCCTGATTCATTCATCTTTGTATCCTTCACCCAATACCTAGCACTGTGTCTAGTACATAGTAGGTGCACAATATATGTTTCCTAGATGAATGAACCATTGCCAGATAGATTACTGTGGTGCCAAGGCGCCCTAACCTGAAAAATGATGCTTGCTGGGGTTAGATTGGATCTGCTAGGGAACATACTGGAAACTGGACTTCAGGAGACTTTTCTTTCTGTTGAGTGGGTTTCCATCCCCTTTCAAAAGCTCCCAGGGCAATCCTTGGGAATTGGTGCAAATTTAAGAAGCAGAGGGAAGGAAAGGAAACTTCATTTGCATTTAGTTTTCTCCTGGACTTTGGGTCCCCACCCTGGAGACGCTGACCCTCCTCTAGTCTGGGGACTGTGTTCTTCCCCGTGAAGTTTAATTTTCTAGCCCAGGTATACACTTGGTGTTTTATAAATGTCTGTTGAAGGAATGTGCTCTACATTACTCAGGGAAACCCTCGAGGACCATCTTTCCTAACATTTTGGTGTAACATCGATCATCATGGATGCCATTTCCTTTCCAGGCGAAGTTATTTGTTCAAGTGCAGCTCACTGGCGTTTGGATTCTCCTCAGAAAAGAACCCCTGACGGTTGTGCTGATGCTTTCGTTAAATGGAATGAAGTGGTTTCCATTTTCACAGTGTTGGAATCTGCCTCTTGTATTGGTTTGTGGGTAATGGTCAGAACTGGGGGAGCAGCCCTGTCCTGTTGGGGCTCTATAGAAGTTTCAGAGAATGTGAAGGAGAGAAAGAAAAGATTGGCTGGAAGAAGGGGGACAAACTAAGCTAGGCAAAGCAAACGAATATGAAAAACTTCAGCAAAGGACACAGAACGTGTTGGCAATTATCATTAAAAAGGGGAGCATCAATCATTCCCAGTCTCGTTTTATTTTCATTGTATGTATGAGTGAAGATGCGAGTAGATATGACAATGGTGAATAACTTTTAAAAGCCACTTTATCCAGGAACAGTGACTAAAAATGATATTTAGTTCCAGTCATGCAGGTAGGGTAAAAGAGAAATCTATCAACTCTAAAACATTGTCTCTGGGGTGGATGAAATTCCTCTGAATGTTCTTGTGCTTGCTAATATCAAAGCCATGGAAGATAAGGAGTAGTCAGCACCCCTAGGGAAGTGCCCAGGGGCAAGCAGGGCGGGGCCAGTGGTGGTTCATGGCTGCAGTTCATACTAAACTCTTTTTCCTGCTGCAATATTCATTTTCATTCTCATCTGCTTTCTTTCTGGGTCTTAGCCTCACGGCCTGCACAAATTTGCATGCCTTGCTTCTTGTTTTACACATTTTCCCAAATCACATGGACTTATACCCATGCAACTCTTCTTTGTTGAGGCTGTGTGAAAGGTTGTGGACAAATGGAACATTTGTAAATCTAATCATCTTTCAAATGTACTCCGGAGCTTTCTATTTAACAGAAGCCAGGCTTGAGTCTCGCACAAAATGAGAAAGGCTTTAACAATCCCACTCACATACCAGTTTGTCTGCCCTGAAAGGTTTTCTTTTTTCTTTTTTTAATCACCAATTTTCTGAAAGCTGAGTCTGGCTCTCCTGAAGCAATGAATAGGGGTCTGCAGTTTGCAGAACATCAGTGTCCTCTGCTGAAACACTTCCGACCTCCCCTCTGCCTTCACTTACTGCCAGGAAAGGCCTGGGACAGAACTGTCCCTTGCTCATATCTAACACCTTGTACCTGTGAACCCAGGTTTTCTGCAGTGGGATCCATGGAGAGCCATGGCTAGAGTCTAGACCGGGCTCTCCAGGTATTGAAGCTGGTGTTTGTCCCTCCTTTTGTCATGAAAACATCGTATTTTTCATCCTAAAACATGGTACTTCTTGTCAGTGAGTTAAGGCAGGTGCACCTTTATCGTCTCCTTCTACATCAAGGGCACATTCAAAACTCCTGATGGATGAAGATGCTGCCTTTATGGATTTTTGACAAACCCTGCACTTGAACTATGCTATATAAACTAAAGCAGAGGAAAGCACTGATCTCTTGTTAAACAGCTGGGAAAATGGTTTAGAAGGCAGTATAACATCGTGGAAGGACTGGCTTGGGTTCTTGGGTTCGATCATGGTCTAATTAATTATTAGCAGTGTGAAGTTGGACCAGTTTCTTAACCTCTCTGAACCTCATCTTATAGATGGATATATTAACACTAACCTCAGAAAGCTGTGGATGTTAGAGACAATGTATATACAGCATGGTAGGTGCAGAATAAATAGAAGCTCTCATCATTAGAGTTCATTAGCACAAAAGTTATTTTGACCTCATCTTTGTTTCATCCTTACCTCCCCACTTTGTCTGCCCTTCCATTTTCTGTTACTGTACTTCTCACGTTGTTGCCTAATTTTCTATTTTATGTCTCCTCACTCCCTAATTTCTCCCTCGCTCTGTCTTACTTTCACTCCTGTTGTCTCTCACATCTAATGTTATGGTATTCCCAGTCTCTCTTCCATCTAAGAATCATGACATTTCAAAGCTAAAATGGCCCTTGGAGATTCCCGGATCCAGCTCCTCTGTGTCAGATGAGACAACTGAAGCCCAAGGTAACTGACATCTATACAAAGTCACCAAGTAGTGGAATCCTGCAGAACTCAAGTGTGCGCTCGGTGTATCTGCTCCTTTATGAGTCTCTGTCCCTGGGGGTGACCATGTGAGGCTCGTCTTTCCCCAAGGAGCCTGGTAAAGACAGGGACGTGACAGTTCTCAGCCTCCCTAAGGGATAGTGTTTTTCCTTTTCCCATTCTAATCCCTCAGGAACATTTTATATTTCAAAGCTCTTTGATAAAACAGCTAAACCAGCTCATATCCCAGGGCAGCACAACTCAGCTGAGGTTTCTTATGAAATCCTCTTGTTAGACTGGGGGTATTTACATTTTTTTCAGTTATAAAAAAGTCTACAGTTGCTCAGCATGGATAGTATACATCATGAATGAACAGGAGTGGGCCTTTGATGTAATTTGAGTGTGTGTCTGTCTGCTTTCTCAATAATAAATAGGCTTTTGTTAGGAGACAGGTTGACACTTACTGAGTTTTCCTTTCATTGGTCTGTGGTGAGATGGAAGCGGCTGAAGATGTATTCTCTTTTCTTAGTCCTATAGCAAAACTGTGACTTGACACATAATTGGACATTGTTGCTTAGGCCCTTTCAATATTCTGGGCATTGAAGGGAGAGAAAATTGTGTTCCATCTGGGAGAATAGCATCCAAACTAAATGTCAGGTGACAATTTAGCATAGTAGTGCCTGATATGATCCATCACAAAGGAGAGAAAAACTATTGATTATGATGCTGAAAAGCGAAAAACACATCCCAGAGAAAAAGATAGCAAAAAACCATAATGTAGCCTGCTATCTTTAAGTCACTGCCCTTGAGTAATGACAAATGTCTTTCACTGGCTCAGATTTCTTTGAATTAGCCTGGAAATGGAGCCCAACACCTGGACCATCAAAGGCAGCAGGATGATGTTAAAGAAAGCTGTTTGGAGTAAGGAAAATGAACAGCAGAGTGGCTCAGACAACAGGACAGCCGTCTAGCATGTGGTTGGAGGGCACTCTCCAAAGGAGTCTGAGAATAAGGACCAGGGGAGAGGCACTGGCGTAAACATATCGAGAAGGCTCATTTGTCTGTGCTCGTGAAAAGGCAAGGTGAGAGGCGAAGCAGGAGGCTGGCTCTGGGGAGTGCTAATGGTTATTGGGCCCTTTCACTTTGGAGCAGGTCACTGGTTCCATTCAAACCCTAACTGCTGGAAATTGTTACGGCTTGATGGCTGATGGGAAATTAGGTCCTGGCTTTCCATCGGCTTCCTAAATGTATTCACTGTAATTGGTCTCCCTTCCTGGAAGACTGCTGAAGGCTAGGAAGGACGACAGGTTCAGAGCTGTTCTGATAACAGGAGAGGATTCTGCTGGGATGGGGAAGGGGATACATGCTGGGCAGGCACAGAGGCAAAAGGCAGTGCCGCGGAGGGAGGAAAATACGTTATGCCTCTTGCCCCTGAAAGTGTGAGGGCTGCAGGGATCCTGAGGCCAGCCTGTAGGCAGACCCACTTGGGGACATGGGACTGAGTCCCATGAAGAAGTTCACGCCTGACCCACAGGATTCTTTGCCTCTTTCTGATTCACCTCTCTTCATGCCTCCACCTGTCCAGACTTCAGGGTCCTAATCTAATTTTGGGGCGGGGAGCATGATTTGTGAAGTGACTTCTGATCCCTTATTTAAGCCTCCAGCCCTTCAGGCTTTAGGCTATTGCAAAGCCCAGGCGCTTGTAAAGCAAAAACTTGGCTCTTAGATTTCAACCACTTTTTTTGTTTTGTTTTGTTTTTTTACAATTGCCACTCCTCCCCTGATGCAGTGAATGGAGAATAGGGAGTGTTGATAGGTAAGAGGAAATACATGGAATAAAAAGCCCATCAGTTATTATCTTCAACTGTCACCCTGTTCCACTTCATTACATGTGTTTCTTTCAACACTTACCCTATTTCTGGGCTTTTGACGCTTGCACCCAGGTCAGCCAGCGGACCCATCTGTGAGTCCATCAGCTTCTTGACAAGAAAGAATTCTTTCTGTGGGCAATTCATAAACCCCAAAACTCTGTGAATGTCTATTTTGTAGAGTGAGATAGGAGATAAAAAACAGGAGATAGAGGAAAGATCCCATGAAAAACCTGGCTGGGTTTAACATTTTATAGCTTACAACCTTTTGGTCACAAGCATGGGAGATGGGAGGGAAGAAATTTAATATAGCTAATCACCCATCATTAAAAGTAGGCAGTGTCATTTTTATGTAAGATTATTTTACATAATTGATTTGCTTTATATATTGTAATGGTTTCATGTCTCTTTGTAGATAAGCTGTTTCTAAAAAGCATGCCTAGAATTTCATGTGTGATTGTGGGCATATTCTCTTTCCACCATGGAGGTGGGGAGCCTGGCTTCTGACCTAGCAAGCCCGTAAGAGGGTGGGGAAACTGATGTGCTACAACTGTCAGTAAGCTTGGGAGAAGCCCAGAGCATGGTTTCCACTCATCTCTGAGATACAGGATTTGTATAAAAGCTTTAATGCTGGGGTATGTCCCTACCAAGGCAGATGGTGGGATGGAAAACAAAGATGGTGTTTTCCAAAACAAGCTGCTGCATTTGCACTCAGTCTCCGAAGAAGGCAAGTGTGTTTTAAATATCTGTGTGTGGGCCATCCAAGTGGCTCAGTTGGTTAAGAGCTCGCTCAAGAGTGTGAGCTGAGCTCTGAGCAACAGCAGTTTGATGCCCAGCCTGAGCTGAGTTGCCGTTGAGCTGCCAACAAGTAGCAGGATGGCTCAGCTAAAAAAATAAAAAATTAAAAAAATTAAAAATTTAAAAACATTAAAAAAAAAATCTATGTGTGAGTTTCTCCTTCATTCCATCTTGAACTGCATGGCAGCAGTGTCTGAATCATCTCTGTTCCCTTCATTCCTAGCAGCTGCCAGACACATAGTAGGTACGCAGAAAACACTTATTATAAGAATAAGTGAATGGAGCTTGGGATAGTCCTGTGTTTTATGAATATGATGCCTGGCTGCCTTGGCATATTTTCAGTCAGTTCCTACCTGGCCTGCTCTTTACACTACTCTTAAGCATTCAGAAAGTTGTCAAAAAACATTTTGCTGAGTAAGCAAGATACGGATCTTAAAAATTAGAACTTAGGCTTCCATATGATGATAATAAGGCCAAAGCTTAGTCAACAGAAAGGATGTCGGAGCTATTTGGAGAGCCTTGTGTCAGCATCACCTTCCTCCAGCAACACAACCTCTTTCTTGTAGCGTCTGTTCCTACCTATAAGCCCCGGCCTGTGCCACATGGCCCATCGGCTTCAGCAGGGATGCTGCTCAGATCATCCTCAAGTGTCCAGGGATTAGCTTTCCCCACCCGGCTTCCTTCTGCATGCCGCTGACCCCAGTGACCCTGTCATGTCACCGTTAGGCCGAATCAATCGTTTTTTAAAATAAGCTTTGCCCTTTGAAAATCAGTCCTAAGTATTTTGCATTCCTTTTCTGTTTGAAAAGTTCAGTTTTGTTCTATGCTCAGGTCTAAAAATACCTGAGTGGGAGGCCCAAGCCAGTGCAATTCAAAGCCATTCCAGTAGGTGAGGGTCTCCAGGGTTTGACAGTGAACTCATTGGAGTGAATTCATCACCTTCAGGAAATAGTCCTTGTGAAAGAGTTGAAAAGTGAGACTTCTGTCACCTGGTGACCTCAGTTCCAAGTAAGACAGGAGGGTACCAAGATCCTGAAAGTTGTTGAAATGCCCGAGTTGAAAATGGCTATGACGTCTCTCTCTCTCTCTCTCTCTCTCTCTCTCTCTCTCTCTCTCTCTCTCTCTCTTTTTTTAAATCTTCTCAAGATGGATGCAATGTGTAGACAGTATTGACTGCAAGTCGATTGATAATCTTCGGTCTGTGTTTTTGAGTGTGGAGATCAGGAGTCGATACTCATTGTTCTCAGGGCTGGGAGGCGAGATCCACAATTGATGCTGTTATTTGGTTCTCAGCATTCATGAGATCAAGGAGTCTTATCCAAAAGCTCCATAAATGAAAGACTGTTTCTGGGTGTGAGTGAAGTAATTTGTACTCTTTGCTTATAATTGTCCCAAAGTGGGTGGCAGAGAGCTAATCTCTGTTTTGACTCCATGTCATTGGAGAACAAAAGCGCAAGGAGATACATGCGGTTCAAGCACTAAGCTTTTCACACTCTGTTTATCTGATTCTTCTGTCTAATGAAAGTTACCTTCTGCATACTTGATTGGTTTTTAAAGAGTAATATTTGGCAATTAAACCTTCTTTATTCTAACAACTGGGTGGCACTTCTCTTGTGTGGATTCATATCTGGAATCCATGGAGCTGGTGTGGGGAGAGGCTTGGCTTGAATTAGGAATCAGGACACCTGATTTACTGCCCAGTGAGGCTGTTCTTCTAGAGCTCCTTGGGTCTTGGAAGGTGAACTGTATCCGTGTCTACCAGTCATGCCCAGAGAAGCATGGCAGGTGCCAGTACAGAAGCCGCCCTGCTCCCATCGTCACAGTGGGCACTCAGCCCGGTCAGTCTGGGCCTATACTAAGCCTCCTTGGTGTACAGAGTGCTGGATGATGGGATGCCAGAGGATCTTGGGACACGAGCTTCCCAATTGGACTTGCTAAGACTCTAGGGGTAAATCATCTCCACTTGGTTCCTGGGAGCCCAGTCAAACCACTACAAGGATTTCCTTTATTCCATGTTTTCTCAGACAGGAAAACCCCCCATAGTAGAACATTCAGAGAGTGGAGGGGGCATCAACATCATCATCATAACCCCTCCCCTTACCTCTTAAGAGTGGACTGCATTTCCTATTCAAATTTGTTAGATTTTTGCAAGACCAAGTTTTAGTGTCATCTTTACTAGGGAAATAAAAGAAGAGTGGTTGTGTTACCTTTCAAGTGGCATAGAAAGGTAGATGTTAATAAAGAGATGACGCCATTTTACAGAGAGAATTGCTGTTTGCCTCTTCCTCCCTGCCTTGTTCCTATTGCCCTCCCAACACACACACAAGCCCAGATGTATGTGCACAGGGCATGCGCGCGCGCACACACACACACACACACACACACACACACACAGCCTGGTGTCTGCAAAGCTGGTGGACCTCTGCTGCCTACGAATGCACATGGTACTGTCTTCCTGGCCTGTTCTTGCTCTGGTGGGAAGACATCTTCTCTAACTCTGGCAATGGAGCTGAAGTCTACTTAGTGGCAGTGATCCTTCCTGGGATTGTGATCCAACCACATAAGACGTTCTTTATTTGTTTGAGCATGTTTTCAGTCTTTTATCCTTGCATGAGTCCAGAGCACAGACTGATGCTTAAGGGAGGCTAAACTACTGCCACCAGCCAGATCTGGTTCAGTGTGAGGTGATTAGCTCTGCCACCTGACACCAAGGACTGTGGAGAGCATCCTAATGGGTCTGTATTTCCTGTACTGTGAATGCAAATGATTTAGGGGGTTTCGTTTGTACTTTTATCCTTTCCCAAGGACTCCCCGGGGAAGGAGAACTGGAGCTATTGAAGACCTGCTCTAGCCATTCTGGCAGGTTTGTAAGCTTCCTCAGCCACACCACCTGCCTGGAGCCGAGGTGTCCTCCATCCCCTGGAGCCCTTCCGCATCTGAGCTCATTGTTTTCACCAGACAGGAAGGTTGGGCTGGTGTGGGACAGCACGGAAAGCAAGTGGCTTGTGGGGATGACACTGGAGACTATTGTTCTGGGACCTTCTGGCTGGCATGGTTCTGCCTCACAGGCTTGGGGCAGTCAGTGCTGACAGGGTCTCTAATCCCTTACTACACTATTATGGCCTAAGGACCAGAGACGTCAACATCATCTGGGTGCTTGGCATCATGCAGAATCTCAGACCCCGATCTAGACATGTGCTGAGTCAGAATCTGCAAGAGCCCCAGGTGGTCTGTAGGCATGTTAGAGAAAACAGCCAGTTAGCTCCCTCATTGGACTGGCTATTCTTTTAAGAACTGCCCCTCTGAGACACACTGTGCTGAGAAAATGTACACATGGGTAACAGAAAGGAAGCAAGCCTGCAGGAATTCACAGGGTGGGTTCTGACCCTGGGGTCTCCATGGCAGACTAAGCGCTAGGCAAAGGGAGATGGTGACTTGAGAGGGTACAACAAGAGCTCTGAGTGAACACAGCCTTTTTAAATTTTTTTTTACTTTCAATAATTTTTATTTTATTTATTTATTTATTTATTTATTTATTTATTTATTTATTTAAAGATTTTATTGGGGAATTGGGGGAGGGAAACAGCATTGGGGAACCAGGGAAGGGGAACAGACAAGTTGCTGTCCTATCTAGTTGTGGAGGATGTCGCTTCACTGGCCCATGTTAGTATTGTGATCATTACACTCTTCCCGGGTGAGGCAGATGGGCCGCTGACCATTGGATGGCCACTTATGGCGGCTCACGGCGGCTCATGGCAGCTCACGAAAGCGCACACCCACTGCCAGCCAGCCCCACTGAAGACTACGCGGTCTCCGGCGACTCACAGCAGCCCGGCTCGAGCTGTTGTTCACCATCTTAGCTGTAGAGGGCGCAGCGTCACTGGCCCTCATATGTGGAATCCAAACCGGGGCCCTGCTGCTCAGAGCTGGCATCTCAAGTCAACTTCTAACCAACATGCCACTCAGCTGGCCCTAAATGATTTTTAGCTTACAGTTGACATACTATATTATGTTAGTTTCAGGTGTACAAGATAGTGATTAGACATTCATATACCTTATGAAGTGAGCACTCCAATAAATCTAATACCCATCTAACACCACCCACAATTATTACAATATTATTGACTATATTCCTTATGCTATATTTTACATCTGTATGACTATTTTGTAACCACCAATTTGTACTTCTTAATCCCTTCACCTTTTTCAGCCAGCCCTCCAGCCTCCCTCCCATCCGTCAACCATCAAAGCGCCAGAAAAAGAACTAAACAAAATAGAGACAAGCAATCTACCAGATGCAGAGTTCCAAATACTGGTTATAAGGATGCTCAGTAATCTTAGGGATAGGAAACATAAAAATGGAGATAGAAAACATAAAAAAGAACCAGTCAGAAATGAATACAATAATTGAAATAAACAGTACAGTAGAGGGAATCAACAGTATATTAGATGAGGCAGAGGATTGAATTAGCAATTTAGAAGATGGGGTAACAGAAAGCACCCAATCAGAACAGCAAAAAAGAAAAAAGTATTTTAAAAATGAGGCTAATTTAAGAGGCCTCTAGGACAACTTCAAGTATACCAAAGGACATAGGCTTTCTTGATATCCCTTCTCCTCTTCTGTTTCCCTACAAACCAGCTTCCACAGACCTCATGGTGCCCACTTCTAGTCTGGGTGATGATTTAAAGAGACCCTGGTTCCTAAAAATTTATGGAGTTCTCATTCCCTATTCCTGACAGAGAATTAAAAATAAAAAAGCATTAAACTATAAAACAGGTATAAAAAGTCTAATGAAATTCTAATTTCCCCCTTGATGAATATTTTGATCTATGCTTTAAAATAGCAAATGTGAGTTTCCTGTGTGAGCCCCAGCTTTGCTGGTACCCCAAGCCTAACACTGGGGCATCATCAGTCCCTGCCCACTATACCTTCTTCCTGCCCTCACTGCAGTTTGAGAAGACTCATTCCTGACACAAGATGAGGAGCTAAAGTCCTAGCTCTGTGGCTCCCTCCCACTGACAGAGCCAGTTAACAGTAGATGGGGGGGCCAGAACCTGGTTTTTGGGGTTCCAGCTGGAGAGGTCACAAGTAATTCTAGGTCTACCTTGACACAGCTGGTACCCTGAAGGAATCATGGAAATAATGCTGGCTTCCAGAGCTTGATACAAACTACAACCTGTTTTGAGTTTATCCACATTAGTGTCTGGGTACTGATGAACAGCAGACCTGACTCAGACTTGAAATAAGCCAACTAGTCATTCAACTGCCAGCATTTCACTACAGGCTTGACAAGGATTAGAGGGACAAATGGGCTCTCTGAGAGGCCCACAGGAGGCATACCCCAAGGAATGGGTCCCTGACAGATCCATTCCGAAGGTCAGCATAACCAGGAGGCCCAGCTAAAGGCCATCCTCAACCCCTCACTTAACAATGGGTCAAGTCTGAGATTGGAAGGTCTGAGGAGGGCGTTAAGAACCTTGGCTGCTTTTGAGTTGTCAATCAGTTTTTGATGAATATCCTTCTTGCCCATGCTTAAAAGGCCAGCTTACTTATTACAAAATCTGGCTGGCAGTAAGCTGTCTTTTTCAAAATTCTATTGCTTTTTCTTTTCTTTTTTAAGTTGCAGTTCAGGGGTATATTGGGTTGTCAGAAAAGTCGAGGTATTTTTTCGTTACAAAAATGTATCATAACTTTTCCGACAACCCAATATATTAGGATATATATATATATATATATATATATATATATATATATATGATTTGAACCCAAGAATTCCTTCTAGAAGAGCCAAGCTATTAACCACTGTGCTATCATCTGTTAAAGTATATGAACCCCTTTACTTTTTAACCTCTGCTTTAGCTTTTTAGCAGGGAAGGGAGATTACTCACATCCTACATGGTGGGACAGGTTTCCAAGTATGAGGAAGAGGTATAACATTTCAGTCCTTCACCTCATCCCTCCATGTGGTTTTCAGTTACTTAGGAGGGTTTTCTTCTCTTCTAGTGACATGACTTCTAGTGGCATAACTTTCTAGTTCCTTTGGTTAGCAAACTAATAAGACTGTCACTTTCCCTTAGGTCAAGTGTCTTGGTAACAGAAATACTTAGCCTCAGGGAAACAGTACCTTAACTTACAAGTTAGAGAATGGTTTTTAACAGAGTTAATCAAGACCTGAGCATTATAAGGGATTTAAAGGCCCTTTTGTCCTAATCCCCATCTAATTTATGGCTTTCCTTTATAATCTTCCCCAAGCATCATGTTGTATTTTGGCTTATCTTTTAGTCTGTCAAAAGTGGCCTTGTACTTGTTGACACTCCCAGTGATTAAAACAAATCTTTTCTTTTCTTGTCTTTTTTTTCACCCCATGTTCTGAATCTTCTGTCTGGCTGTTTTTTTGTTTTGTTTTGTTTTTATCTATTTGCCTGTTGACATGAACATCCAGGTTAATTACATCCAGGAAAAAATCCCTTCTTTCAGTTATAAAATGATTAACTATGTAAATTTAAATCAATCCATCCCCAAGTCAAAATTTTGAATCAGTTTTTTTGGCAACTCTGTGGTGAGGTTCGTTTCATCTACTAATTTTTCTTGGGAGTACAACAATTATGTCATTCATGTTCAAAGAGAGGTTATGTATAAACAACCGAAACTGTTTAATTGTTATCTCTGGTTTGCATGCTTTTCTGGTTCACGGAGTGGTACCTTTTGCATTCTATTCTATTGGAAGAAATTTCTCAGATGTGAGCATTCTATTTTTACCTCTTAGGCCCACCTCAGAGTACAAATGTCAGCATTTTATGGAGAGAGCACTGGGCTAGAAGCCCAGATAACCGAGTGAGTCCTACGTGGGATTCTTCCTGGGGCCTTGGTTAAGGTATTAATCTTTTGGGAATCCTAGTTTCATTCTCAGGAAAGTGGGCACTCTGCCAGCGCTGCCCCATCACAGGATTGTTGAGAGGCTCAAAATGTATGTAAGAGCATTCAATAAACTGTAATAGGGTAGCACATATAAGGTCCATGCCCTGGGTTCTCAGGATGGTGATGAAGTGGGTAGGTATGGCAAGGGGCAGTCAGAGTACAAGAGAATTCCAAACTTGCAACCTGACAGTTGATTCTTGTCTGTTCAGAGTGTGTGTCTGCAGATGTCTGACAGGGGTTGAGATTAAGTTGCCTCAGAGCTGAGCGTTCCTGTCAATCAGAAATGTGTCAGTCAGGGTATTTCAAAGCAGTGGGCAGTGGGGAGAAAATCAGCTGACAGCCATTTGTACAAATGTAATGAACACTAATTAAGCGTCCTGTTTATCAAGCATAAACCTTACCTGGGCCATTTTAGGAGGTGGCATTAACTAGGGATGTGTCACTCCAGCCACCTCTGTGCATTGGTGCCTTTTTTATATCTTTTAAACATTTTCTCAACAGGACTAGCTCTCAGTTGGCTATTATCTTACCAAATCACATTTTCCCTAGGATTTTTATAACTAGTGCCATCCTAGTTGTGAGCCTTTCCTTTTAAAGAAGTCTCCATGTTGAAATAGTCTTCACAGATCTCCTTTCTTCTTCTTGTTCCCTTCAAGATTTTCAATTAATCTCTTCCTTTGAAGTCTTATTTTGTATGATGCTTTTGAAAGGAATAGAATTTCACGAGGAAACTCATGAAACTAAATTTAGCCAAAATGCATATAGTGCTTAATGCAATAAATAGTTCAGTTGCCAATTCTATTACCCATTCCAATGGATGAATGTTTTCCTTGTATTTCTTTGAAAAATAATGATTCATTCAGGTATCAATAATTCTTAATTTTATGCCCAAGAAACCTGTGTTATGTAGTGAGTTTTGCCCGCTGTAAGCATCAATGCCAGGGCCCTTTGTGGAAACCTACCAGGTTGCTAATGGCTGAAATCAGAGCTGAGACCTTCCCAAAGTGCAGAAGAGTCCTCACTCCTGAGCCATAGCTGTAGGCCCAGTGGTGTGCTGGTAGATGTTTAACGACGGGTGCTCTGGAAAGAAAAGTGTGTGTGTGTCCCTACATACACACACATTTACTATAAACGGTACTGATCTAAAAGATATATAGTGCACAATTTACACATAATAATAAAATATTCTTTTTCTTTGTAAATCCAGATTGATTCTCTCAGAATTCTTTTGTTGCTTTTTGCCAAAATTTTTATTTGTAGTCAACATGTGGTTGTAATTTCACAAACGAGTGTAGTTTTGACATCAATGCTGGTTGATATTTTTGTGTATATAAACAAGTCAGACAAACATGAAACAACAAGATATAGGTTGGAACTCCAGTACGCTGTTCTGTGAGTCCGTTTTCCTAGAGCTCTGAAGAGAAAGACGTTTTCCCACTAAATCTAAGCCGAAGTCCTCATGTTGCGTGGTAAGCCGAAGTCCTCTGCTTTGAACATGAGAACAGGCAGGGAAACTGTTATGACCCATGAGAGTGAAGGGCGCTTGAAGAATTGAGATTTATTCTTTTTTTTTTTTAAAGATTTTATTGGGGAATTGGGGGAGGGGAACAGTGTTGGGGTATTGGGGGAGGGGACCAGCCAAGTTCTTCTTTAATCTTCTGTGGAGGGCGCCAGTCACCACCTGGCAGCTCGTGGCCTCTAAGCTCAAGGTGCTGTGTTTAATCTTAGTTGCAGGTGGGTGTAGCCACCATCCCCTGTGGGAGTCAAACCAGCAGCCTTGTTGTTAAGAGCACATGCTCTATCCTCTGAGCCATCCAGATGGCAGCTCAGCTCAAGGTACAGAATTCAGTCTTAGTTGCAGGTGGGCATAGCCCACCATTAAACAGGCAGTCTTGTTGTTACAACAGCTGAGCCATCCTGCCACCTGTTGGCAGCTCAGCAACAGCTCAGCTAGGGCGCAGCGTTCACTGGCCCATGTGGGAATCAAACCGACGGCCCTGTTGCTCAGAGCCAACTCACTCTAAGTCAACTCTTAACCAACTGAGCCACTCGGCCGGCCCATTATTCTTTTTTTAAATGTTCTAATATTTTATCAAATTTCATACACGCCTATAGTTTAAAAAAAGTATATAAGACGTCATGAAACACAACAGTCCACTGTCCCTCACCCTCCATTTCCTCTCACCAGAGAGACTATCTCCAACTTATTTAGCTGATTTGGGGGCATATAGCTCTATAGCTGTAAATAACATATCTCCAACTTATTTAGCTGATTTGGGGGCATATAGCTCTATAGCTGTAAATAACATGTTTATATTGTCATTTCTTGATTTGAAGTTTTAGACACAGTCTGTTGATTTCCCATTATAGTAGGTGAGAAATGATTTCTTTCATGCTCCAATAGCCCGCCATCTCCCACCCCCACTCTACTATACAGACCTAGATGTGCCTTTCTTTTCCCGCCACTCTCTCCATAGTGTTACGTTTTAATTTTGTTCAAATCAGTATTCAGTATTTATATTATATGGCAATGCAAATGATATTGATGTCCAAGCGTTTAGTTTTCCTTTTATGCACACTCTGATTTTCCCTAGAGGTTTTATTTTGATTTTGTTTTGTTTGATATTTACATTTAGATTACATTATATCCTTTTATATTAGCTTAGTTTCCTCTGAATTTATCACTGTTTCCACCCCCAAACTCTCTGCAAGCTGTCTAAATGCTTTTTCCACATATCAAATGCCTCTGTTCTGCCGCCAGTCTCACCTTCTTTAAGAAATCTCTCCTGGAGCCCTCAGCCCTGATCTGATCTGGTTGGATGGCTGACCCCCCCTGGCGACCTGGGCCATCCTAGGAATTCCCTTTGTCTCTCCTGTGCTAGACCCTTCTCCTCCAGTGTCCCACTGATATGAGGGGAACACATCCGCAGACAGCTTCCTGAGAATGCCTACAGGGAGATAAAACAGTTGAGACCTGTGTATCTGACAGAGCCATTGTTTTACCTTCACATTTGATTAGTAGTTTCTCTGAGTATAGAATTCTAGGTTGCAAGTCATTTCTCTTCAGATTTTTTAAGGCATCACTCCATGATTTCTAGCTTCTGGCATTGCTGTCAAGAAGTTAAAAGTCATTCAGAGTCACAGTCTTTGGAATGGGATCTGTTTTATTTTTCTCTCTCTGGAAATTTATTGGATTGTGTTTTTGTCCTCTGTGTTCTAAAATTTCGTGACACTATGACTTTTAAGTTTATTTTATCTATATTGCTATTAGCTATTGCTAATCTGGAAATTCAAGTCTTTCAGTTTAGGGACATTTCCTTGAATTATTTTATGGTTTATTTCCTTTATGTGTGTGTGTGTGTGTGTGTGTGTGTGTGTGTGTGTGTGTGTGTGTGTGATTTCCTCTTCTTTCTGGAATGCTTATTATTTGCATGTTGGGTATCCTGGACTCATCATTTATTTTTCTTATCTATCCTGTCATATTTTCTACCTCTGTATCATATAATCCTCTGATGACCTTTTCCATTTCTACTATGATATTTTTTCTTTTTTTTTTTTTTTTAGAGGGCAGTGTCACTGGCCCTCATATGTGGGACCCGAACCGGGGCCACTGGCTTCCCAAGCCAGCGCTTAACCACCGCGCCACTCGGCCGGCCCTCTACTATAATATTTTTAATTTCACCAGTCCTGTTTTACTTTCTTAGTGTTCTTTTTAAAAATACTGTCCAGTTTCTTCCATAAATGCAGTATATCTTCTTTTATATCTCTCAGGATATTAAATATATTCTTAATATAAAATGTTTTTCTTGCATAATCCCCATTAGATTGCATTGATCGTGTTGATTTAATTTCCATCTTTCATGTTAGAGACTTTTCTCAAATGTCTGTGAACTCTGATTTCTGCTCCTATGAAGAGGGCATGCTCAGGTGCAGTCTGGAAGCTCCGAGCTTTCCACTGGGGCTTCTCACCTGTGGGCCCCACTGTAGGGTGTGGTTGGGCTATTTTGTTGGAGAACCTCAATGTCAGTATGTTTTGGTCTTTCCTCTTGAGCTGTTGAAATCCCCCTGGAAAATTCTCCCAGTCTGCAGCTTTCTTTAGGCCTGGTGGTTATATTTGTGGAAAACTCATAGAGAAGAAGGTTGGAGGTCTTGGCATTTAGGATGCAAATGCTCACTCCCTCCCCGTGTCCAGTTCTCTGCCCTCTCTCTCTAATTATACCTGGTGTCCCTAGAGAGTCTCCATTTCCCCCAGTCCAGAGGGCAAAGAAACCCTAGTTCCTGCTGTAGACGGGAGAGTACTTGTGGATCCCACTACTTCTTGAGTAGACTTTGATCAAGCTGCTTTACTTAGCTCTTCTCCCTTCCCCCAAATTGCAGAGATAGTAGAGTCAATTCCTCATATTTTGGGGGGCTCTGCTGAGAAAGCTCCTTTAATAGTGTAAGGCTCCTTCTAGGCTTACACTATCAGTTGAGGATACAGCTTTCTCAAATCTCTGAAATCCGCTGGATATCAGCCTAGTTCTCCCTTTGCTGCCCAGTTTCCAAACTGTTGCTGTTGTCTGCTTTCTCATTCTCTTTGTCCTAGCACGTTTATACCCACCACTTTCTCCCATAGCATTTCAGTGCGTGTTTATCTCACTGCACCTCATCTGTGTGTTGCAGTTCATTGTAAATCTGTCTAATCTCTCCTCTGAAGGAAGAGATGCATCCCACATATTCAACAGCCCTCAGTACTTAGCAGTGAGAGATAGCTGTGTGCGGAAGTGTACCTACCCAGTGG
Organism: Aselliscus stoliczkanus; assembly: GCA_033961575.1. Taxonomy (NCBI): domain Eukaryota; kingdom Metazoa; phylum Chordata; class Mammalia; order Chiroptera; family Hipposideridae; genus Aselliscus; species Aselliscus stoliczkanus. The sequence continues at coordinate 48,120,215 of CM066730.1, read as the reverse complement.
GCAGTTCAGTGGTCCAGCTGGGCATGGGGCTGGGAGCTGAGGCTCAGACGCTGGAGGGCCCAGGTTCTGCCCTCAGGGAGCTTATGGTTAAGTGCTGTTTTCCGTCCTCTAGTCACAGGGAGCCTGGTTCTGACTCCAGCTTTCTTTGCTCTCTTTATCGAAAAGAGACACGAGGGAGGTGAAAAGGAGTCTAGACACAAAGAGAAAGGAAGGAAACGTAGGGCTGAGGTGCGGATGAAAGTTGAGAAGCTCCAAACCTTCCCATATTCTTTTTTGCCCCTTTATATGAAAAATTGTTTTCTGTTTAGAAAGTAATACAGGTTCAATGTGGGGAATTTGAGAAATGAAGCGAAGTATAAGAAAAAACAAAATTGCTGATAATTTCACCATCTTAAACATTCTGTTATAAGCATGTGTGTGTGTATATATACATATATACATGAATATATATATATATACACATATATAATGACATTAGAATCATACTAAACATAGTTTTGTATATTACTTTTATACTCAATATTACATAGTGAGCTTTTCTTTATATCATTCAGTTTCCTTTGAAAGCATGATTCTTAATGACTGAAAAATTTTACCGTGTAGATATATTTTGCATTTAAGTCTTTAGGCTTTTAACATTTTTTCATTATTACAAATGCTTTAATTGATAATCATATACAGTACCACTTAGCTCATTTCTTATTATTTATTTAGAATTTATATAAACGGATTTACTGGGTTATAGGGAGTAGACATTTTTAAAGAGTTTAATGCATATTAGCAGACTGCCAAACAAAAAAAGTTGCACTCATATACAGTACCGCCAGCAGAGATTAAAAGAGACTATTTCTCTAACCCTTCACATAGTATGTGTGTTTGTGTGTCAGTATGTGTGTATGTGTGTCTGTATGTGTGTGTGAGTGTATGTATGTGTATATATGTATATGAGTATATTTCACAAGGTAATTTCATTTGTAAAATGTGTAATTCCATATTTGGTTAAACTGTTGCCCATCTTAATTTTTTTAGGTATTAGGTAATTTTTTTTAAATTAATATTTTGCTAATTTTGCCCAATTTAATATTTCAAGGCTTATTATTTGAATCTATTACTAAGAAGTCTATGTATCAATGTTATCAGTCTTTTGTTGTGTCTTTTCCTTCAGTTGTTTTCATTTTTGCTTTTGTTTTGACATTTTCTGATATAGAAATACTAGATTTTTATGTAATCAAAAGTATACTTTTTTGCAATTTTTCTTTGTTTTATAGTAAGAAAGTATACTAAGTAGATTTCCTGAACAGAGGACATGAGTAGGTTTAGTTCTCCACGAGCCATCAGGGTTTCCTACAGTTGCTCCTTTACCATTTATTAGGCCCACGCTTACTTGGAACCTGAAGACTGTCTCTGATGCTGGATGTGAAGATCAGGCTCTTTCGAGCTCTGGTTCCCTTTGCGAAATCTGTCCATCTCCCCTCTGCCACTCTCAGAGAGGACCCACAGGCTGCTGGCAGAACCACAGACCTTGCCACAGCTGTCATCACATTTCTAAACCATGAAAACTCCCCAGTAGCCCCGTGGGATACTCCAGCCTATACCCACCTTAATTTGAAAGTCCTACAATTCTCCCCAGAAGACCTGCTCAAACAAGAAGCAGCGAAGACTGCTCCAGGCATCAACTGACAGCCGGACGGTAACAAGTCATTTTGCTCTCCTTATAGCTACCTAATGAATAATCGTCCTGACTTCCCTAGACTGGAGCTAGAAGATGAGCCGTGTTCTGGGAGTTATGTTCTTTCATCTTGCCTGTTTAACATCCCTGTTGACAGGACACTGGATGCTGCGCCAGATGGTGCTAGGCACATTCTACAGATGAGTGGCAAGAGTCCAGGTGTGCTGAGCCGGGGGCGGAGGCAGAGGAAACTGGGCATTTCATCACTGGAGTGTACTAGAAAGAACAGTTCCAGCTGGGGTCTGTCTTTTCTTGAGAGCCTGCGTGATTGATGTTCAAACAGATTTGGAAATGCCTGTTTCACTAAGAGCCCAGGAAAAAATGAATACGCACATCCTAATGACTTCATCTTCCATTATGAAGAGAGAAAGTACTGTTTGTGGTGGAAAGAGCCCTGTGTGAGGAATCAGAAGCCCTGGGTTCGACCCCCTCATAGGCTGACCAACCATCCTGGTTTACCCAGGTCTGATGGGTTGCCCAGGACCTAGAACATTTCATTTTAAAATTTCAACAGTTTTGAGCAAACCGGGATGGTCAGGCTCCTTATCCATCTATGTGGCATTGGCATGTCATTTATCCAGCTGAGCCAGTCTCTTGACATCTATTCTTGCTCTGCCTTTAAAGAGTTGAGCAAAGGATCACCAAGGTATTGGGAGGCAGAGCAATTCACAGGTTGTATCACCTTGATTAGGTTACTGAACCTCTTTAAGCCTGGCCTTACTTCTTGGTCTCTACAATGGGGGCAATACTTGTGAACACGTCATCAGATTACTGTGAGAATCAAATGAAAAGTGAAAACGAAATGTAAACTCCTGGCTGCAGTGCCTGCCACATAGTAAGCCTTATTAAAGGTAAGTTGTGCCTTTCATTTTCAGTGCATTGTGAAAAGTGGGCTACCCTGATATCATTATTACTGGAAAAGCCCTTGGATTTAGGAAAGCCCACTCTGCCCTCTGGGATGGATTGCCCTCATCCAAAGGAAACGACAGCTTCAGAAGGTCAGGGTGTACAATGGCTTCTAGAAAAGCCTCCTGGGGGCTGGGCTCTGGGAAAGTTATCAGCTCCACTCAAAAGCTGGCAGTAAGATCTCCTCTTCCCTGGATATGTGTTCCAGTTCTGTCAAGGATGGTTCCGTGTTCCTCATGAGAAAGTAAATGCTGAAGAACAGATGGAAAAGGATATAATGGGCTTTATTCAACAGTCATTTATTAAGCTGCAGCTACACTCCAGGTCTGACACAAGTTGCTATGCACACAATGATGAGGAAGACTCAGTTCCTTATATCTTTGCGAGGGTCATAGTCCTGTCGAATAGAAAGATCTGCATAGCTTTAGACCATAGACCTTTGTTTAGGTTCCATAGCAGAGGTGTGTATGCAGTGCTGGGAAGCCCAGGGAAAGTACCTCCTGCTTGAGATGGGCCTTGAACAATGAGCAGGGGATGGTGGGGAAGAGAATGGAGTTTCGGAGAATGGAGAGACAGTTTTCAGACATGTGAGTCATAGCCCGTATGGAGAATATAGAGTGATTCATGGTGGCTGGGGAAGGGCACGGAGCCCACACTTTATAAATTTAAATACCCCGCTTGCAGTTCTGAGACATCCAGAGCAGCCTGCAGGGCACCAAACACCCCATGAAGGAGTTGGGCTTTTTAGGTGGTCCAAGGGGATCTGTCCCAGGGGTTTAAGGAGGACATGGAGAAGTCAGATTTCTAGATTTGAACTTGCATTGTCTACGTAGATTTATTTTCAGCTGTGTTCCCCATGGCATTCTTTATACTAGCAAAATCTAGAAAGTTTTTATGGATTCTGTTGAGTCAATTGTGCACTGATACAATAGAGTATATATGCAGCTATTTAAAATTATATTGGTGATGTATATTTATTGGCATAGACAAACTTTTAATAATGTGTTACAAAGAAGAAAGTAGGATTTCCAGATTGCATTTTAAATTATATGTGCATTTTATAGTGGTGTGCTAGAGCCAGCTCATATGAGCTTGAAAGAACCAATTATTAGCAGCTCTTCCCAAGTCCATGTTCTGTGACATCATTCTAGTAGCTTGCAATCAGCTCAGTGAAGTATTTAGCAAGAATATTGGCAGATACTGCAATTCAGGGCTTTTTGTTGTTGTTCAAAGAGGGCCATGTGTTAATTTACCATTACCAACACATCACTATAGATATAGATATAGATATAGATATAGATATAGATATAGATATAGATATAGATATAGATATATTTTTTTTCAGACAAAAGCGTGGGCACCAGTGGTGATTTCTTTGCTTATCTGTATTTTCCAAGTTTTTCAAATCAACATGCACTACCTAGGTCAGTTTTGTTATTATTTTAAAAAAAAAAAAAAAGGATCACTCTGGCAGTACTGTCATGATGAGGGAGGGTTATTCTGAGCACCTTGGGAAGCCCATTAGGTCCTGGGATAAGACATTGCTAGAGGATTGATTGCATTAAGATTTCTGAAAGAGTCCACTGTATAACTTCAAAGACTTTCAGTCATTTTCAGGTGAGAAATCCATGGAGAATGGATATTTGCCAAAGACTTTTATACAACCCACCCAAGGAAGACCAGAAACAAGTATCATGAACATAGAGCATCCATGGTTTTGAACGAGATTGCTGACCTTTGTTCTAGGCCAGAATTTCAAATACTCTCCCAACCTTATTATTATTGAAGCTGATGACAAAAAGCAAAATGGCTGGACTTGAATGTCTTTGCTCTTGGGAATCCCTGTTGACCCTATGAGGATAGATCAAGCTAGTGAAAGAACAGAAGACATAAGCAGACAAGATCCATTATCCATTTTTATCCATCTATAATGTCTTGCACAGTGCCTCGCCCAGAGTGAATGCTCAAAGAATGTTTAATGAATGCATGAATAAAAGATAGGGCTACCCCCATAGTATGCTGGTAAATGTTGAACAACCAGCTCTCTAAAGGAAAAATTTCCTAATTTGTGTCATTTGTGGCATAAATACTCCCATCATGGCCAATTTCAAGCTATGCATAAAGTCATCAAGCTTGGGGTTGGAGATAGATGAGCACAGTGGGCTCCTGGGAGCCTGTCGAAACAGGCTGCAGCAAACAGCTGCCCCACTGGGTACCCAGGTCAGAGCCACAACCACTAGGCAGCTCTCTGGCTGTACTCACCTTTCCCCTAATCGCTTGGAGAGCTCTGCTTTGCTCCCAGCCCAGCAGTTATCCCAAGCCTCTCCCTGACCTTGAAGACACTTGCAGTGAATGCTATGGTCCCTGAACAGAGCCTAGGAGAAGTCAAGGGGTTGACCCCAAATAGGGAATCCATTGGAAACACTGGATTAAGCTTGAAGGAAATCTGGGCTCTGGACATGGCTGACCACACCGGAGGTCACAGGGAGTTTAATCCTGTCACTTGTGCCTTTGTAATTAGTGATCTGCACCTCCCAAGGTGGCTGTGAGGGCAAACTAAGTAAGTTGTTACTGGAGGGAGTTATAAGAATCCCTGAAAGGGAGCATGGAGGCCCGACAGCCATTTCTTTCCCTCCTCCTTCCTTTCTCCTCCCATCAGCACCTTTCTACCCAAATTGGCTGGGGCCTTTTGTCCTGGGGACAGGAGCCAAGACTTCTTTTCAGTGTACGGGGGTCAGGGGACATGGATTAAGGTTTCAGGGATCTCAGGGGGCTGAGACAAGTCATAAATAGGGTGTGGTTACGGCCCTCAAAGCGAATGTGAAAGGGACAGTGGGACAGTGCCCTCATCCCCTCTGCTACAGCCTGTGACCTGCCAAACAGGGCCAGCTGGTGTCCCCGCAGCAGAGGTGCATGCTCTCCTCCAGAGGCAGCTAGCTGGGTCTCCAATGGCCAGTAAACATGGGGGCTGAGCCTGGTTGATGGGGAAACATTTAATTCCTGATTTATGAAGCATTCATTTTTATTAACTAGCCTATTTTATTAGGCCTCATTCATGACTTGGGAAAAATCCCCATCCTGGTGTTTCTCAGTGCCAAGCTCTCCATCCTAGCTGAGAGATGTTCAGGGGTCACGTGCCCGGGAGAAAAGCTGACTTTCAAAGTGACTGAAAGGAGATAATGGCATTCATAATAACTGTAAGAACACTATTTTGGTGCCTGCTATGGACCTGATCCTGGCCTGGTGCTTTCTATATCATCTCATCTCAAAGCAGCCCTATGTGATGGATATCATTACTTCCATTATATAGATGAAGAAATAGAGGTTTATTGCAAAGGTACAACCTGTCCAATGTCACACAGCTAGAAAGTGGTGGTGCAAGACCTATACCAGGTCATCTGATTCCAGGGCCATTACTGACGCACTGCCATAGATTCTTAGAGTGAGGAAGAGGCATACAGCTCTCTCCCACAGATCCCTAACGTGGCTGGGAGCCTTTAGCTAGTTGCTTAAACATCCCTGGATCCTCATTTCCTTTTCTGTTTCACAGTTCAGAGTCACCGTGGGATGTGTCTCCAACAGCTGCTTTTTTCTAAGGGCTAATATCATCTCAACTCTAACTGAATCCTAACCAATCCTTTATTTCTTCTCTCTCTCCTGAAACATGGATCTGGCCCAGAGCTTTTTCTCTTGTCAGATGGATGGAGGGCTACAAGTTGTTCTGCAATACATCCTCATGGGGCAACTGCAAAAAGCTACCCTCTGCTCAGCTATTAAAATAACCTTCCCTCCGTAATGGATTAGTTATTTCAGCAATGAGGCCCATTTGAAGGGAGATCATGAGATAATTGACTGTCAAACAGTTGAGCAATGTTAAGGGCAACTGTAGTGGAGGTCAATTCATTTGAACAATGGGCTTGCTTCTGACAGGCCTCCTAATGTTGATAATAATAACTTCGCTTTAATGGAAGTGTTCAATGATGTTAGAGAAGAATGAACTATTAGTCGTTCAGATTAAGTATTGTCTAAACTCCGAAGGTTTGGGAGGAGGTTTGGTCATAGCAACTGCAAAATCCTTGGCTAGGGAAAACCAACTTTAAAGAACAGCTGGATTTAATATCAAAGGCAAATGATTTTCTTTCTCCCTTTACCGATTGACTTGAATTGACACTGTGCAGACCATAATTATTCCCCAACTTGATACTTATAGCTTCTTATTTGCATTTTCCAGAATAATTAAGAATTTAACCTAGAATGGGCCATTTTTGAGTAGAGGTGAATGCTTTCTGATTTTTAAATGAACCGTCTAAATTAGATACTAAATATACATTGTATTCCCCTTGCCTGCTGCTTAAAGTCCTTCTAAACTTCTGGACTCATTACTGGAACCCAAGGGGAAAGAGTGCTCCCCCCATCCAGAAATCTGTCTTTGTCTGGGAGGGTGACTCTCTTCTGCCTAGGACGTGACTCTGTCTGTAGTTGTGTAGAGCCAGAGGACCAGCCTTGCGATCCCTTTAATGGGGGGCCACCGAGGAACTCCCCAATGAGCAGCAGACAGCAGAAAGGTGAGGCAGCTCATAGTCTCTGCTGCAAATTCCACTGCAAAGCTCTTCCAATGTATTTTGCTTTGCTTGCCAGCCCTGGCTCTTCCTTGTATTTTCAAAGGATTCACTTCTCCAGGAAGATGGTAACACCCCCTGCAATAACACTGCCTCCAGGTTCAACTGAGAAGGGGACAGTTCATTGTCAGGATTGCCTGTTTCTCCCTGCGAAGGGTCTTCATCTGTGTTATTGTCCCCATTTGGCCTAGGAGGGCTAAGACTCCTAGGGGAAGAAACATGCCCCACATCGTGAAGGGGCTGGAAAAACCAGGAGCTGGACCCCCTTCTATCTGCCCTTTACGGCTGCTAATGCTGTCTTTCTACTATGCTACCACTCACATTTATAAACGGGGCCTGATAGCCTGGTCTTCAGCAATGACACCTGGTGGGTATCTTCTCTCTGAGTTTATTTTCTATTAATGGGTAGGGGGCCCCTATGGCCAAGTTGCCCTTGTAGCTGCGGAATTCTGCAACGTAACAACAAACTCCCTAAGAGGGAATGTGTTCTCTCTGGGCTTGAGGGCCCTGTGCCCCTGGCAGGCATGGCCAGAGAATTCATCAGAGCTTTCTGGAAAGCCTGCAGCCACAGGCAGTTGTTTCTTTCCTTAGAGCAGGAGTGAGGGAGGGGCACCGAGAGGCTTTGGAGAGGTATAGGAATGAAAACAGCCACAGGCTTCCTCTAAGTTCCAGGGTGTGCTGAGGCAGGTGTATTGAAGCGTGCTGAGCACGGCTCAGCTGATCTTACTATAGGTTAGCAAATTGTCTGCAAAGTTCTCTGGATAGTGGATTCTAAGGTCCTGCCTCCCTAACCAATAATGAGTAGTAATTAGTGCCTGTAATGCCCATTGCAGGAGAAACAAATGCCAGTCATACAGGGTAACCCACCGACACACGCCAGAATAGTCACGAAGACCAAAGGGGAGGCTATTATGGAATCCAGGGGCTCCATTTTGCTGTTGAAGTCCAGCACTTGAGACATCCCTGGGAAGGCTGGGCTTCAGTGAGATTCTGCATAGGGGGAGCTTGGCTAATAATAATAATTGCTAACACTTAACAAAACCTGACTATGTGCCAGGTGTGGCAGCCAAGACTTGGATGTGCATTTTCTCACTTCCTCCTCATCCTGTAAGGGTAAAAGGACTATTATTATCCCCCATATCTAAATAAAGAAACTGAGATCTGGAGACCTGAAGTCACCCCGATAGTGAATGAATGCTGGCATAGGTGTCTCATGCAAGCCAGTCAATTGTTACTCAGACTCCCGAGCTAAGCTGAGCAAATGGAAGGGTGTGTGTGTGTGTGTGTGTGTGTGTGTGTGTGTGTGTGTGTGATGAAGGGGGAGGAGATTTTGTCCGTTTCATATTTGTCTTAAATGATGCTGCATTCTTTGTGACTATACGGAGAAAAAACCAAATATATATGGAAATTCCCCAAATGCACTGTATTTACCATTGCTTTTTTCCGTATGGTTAAGGCTATCAAACAAAATTCTCAGTATAAATGGTGATGAGCCATTGCTATATGGACTTCTATTTATCTGGAAGGCTGATCTAAAATTCACAGCCAGATTGAAAATATTATCAAAACTAGTTTTCCAATATCAAGGAGAAAGAAAAATAAAACTCATACATGCTCCATGAGTAGGCCTGTCCTGAAGACCTTCTAAGTAACTTTCCTTCAGAACTCATCTTGGTACTTTCTGGCCAGACAAAATGAGGCCAAGCATCTTGCTTGGCCTGCAAGTAGGAGTAGAATAATGACTCAATAAGATACTTGTAGCTTAGTCACACTTCCTGTGACAGAAAAAAAAAAATGACTTTACCATTATGAGAATGACAGGCAGGAGTTTTAAAAAAATTCCTGTAATACTCCCTTTGTTTTGGCTTCAGACATGCTGTTGATAACAGCTGTTACCAGTGTATAGTGTGTTTATTGTTGAGTAATTATGTTTTGCTTTCATATTGGCAAAGCTATTATTTGCACTCTTAGGAGCTGCAGACATCGTGTATGCACAAATGAATTAATATGACAATGGCTTTTGACTTTGAAAGCAGTGACTTATTAATACTTTCACCTACAGTGTTGTTAAATAAATACCAGATCTCTTCATCATGGCACCTATTACTAGTAGGTTTCTCCAGCTATAAATTCCACAAGATCATGCAACCCAAAGGACCAGATTACAGAAAAGAGAGTGAAATTATGGACATCTCTCTTATTATGATTTTGAATCCCGTCCAAAAGCCCTAGAGTGTTTCTGATTTAAGACAGTCAGATTGGTCAAAACTAGACATTGGAAACTCCCCAGAGAGGATGTCAACGGATGGCTCCTGCACTGTATCCTGTCCCTAGAAGATGAAATCAAAGTGACATTCTTGTACGCGCGCGCGCACGCACGCACAGACCTTTTATTTCTCTAGAACTTCCTAAGTACCCGGTAGGGGGGCTCATTCAATAGCATTGCTTGGCTGTTTTATTATTACTTACCATTTCTCGTACATCAGGCACCATCCAGTTAGCTAAATCACTCACTAAATTGCCTAAATGGAAAGGCAGACAGAAAACCTAAGTTAGGTGAAGGATGATGAATATTCTCAAGGAACAGGAAGGTACAGTAATGAAGAAAAAGGTCTTGTGTGAGGATCCTGTAGACTTGCATTCAAATTGGTTAACTTCCGAAAAAGAGATGAGACTAGCAAGGAGCAAGGAGGCAGCGTAGACACTGAGAAAGGGGCTGGCACGTGAAATCATTCCACTTGGCAAATATTCTAGTGCCTTCACTGTGTACAAAAAAAATGTGGATTGCAAAAAAAATACAAAGAGGGAGGCGTGCTTTAAATCTTTGGAGAAGTCAAATGGTAGGGCAGTGTACACCGAGCGTTATAAAGAGGCAGTGATTTCCATGCATATGAGGAAACCTGGTAGGGCATAGTGAGAACAAAAGGAAGAAAAAGCTTTGCCTCTGAGACTCTTCCAGGCAAATCTGAAAGGCCCAGAAAATGGGAAACTTCAAGGTCTGAGGAAGGATGGGATGCATTTTAGCCGAAGCCTTTTTCATTAGGAGGAGAAGAAAGAGAAAGATTAGCAGCAGAGGCCAGAAGGGGTCACCTACGGGGATGGGTGCTGAATAAGGCAGGAGCAGAGCCTGGAGAGAGAGGAAGAAGCCAATCAGAGTGACAGGGGCTTGGATGCCAGCACACAGAGGGATGGGGAGCAGAAAGGAGCCCAAGGAGATGGGTTCCTTTTGGCCTCAAATCCTGCTCATCGCTGATATATCCCATGGGCATGGAAGCACTGGGATCGAATCACCATCCCGACCCCAGCTAGGACAAGCATGATCCTTGGAGAAGGATTATCCAGAGCCTCATGAATCAGGAGCCATGGCTGACCCATTATGCTAAAGTGAGTGCCAGCTCTGAGGCCAGCAGGCAGCTGTTCCTCTAGTCAATTGAACCTAATGTTGCAGCCGAGCCCTCTGTGCTCTCCCAAATAAAGGCATTGTGGGTAGGGTATGAATAATGAATACTGTCTCTTAGCAATGTTCAAGTTTTCTTGAGTGAAAAGAATCCAGACCTGTCAGATCAAGTCTGTCCAGACCCTTCAGGGTCAAGGATCAAAAACTGTAGCTGGCACAGCTGGCATGCCCTGTGAGCTAAGATGGTTCTTACATTTTCAAAGTGTTGTTAAAAACATACAACGGTCACCAAAAACAAAGAATATTTGACAAGAAACTGTGACTTTCAAAGCTCAAAATATTTACTATCTGATCCTTTGAAGCAAAAGTTTGCCAACCACTGCTCTAGAGGATTCCAGCCCATTTAGGGAAAACCCAACTTTTTTTCTTGGCTTCCAGGTAGTGTTGACAGATCTGACAAAAAAATGAAATAAAAACAATGATGAGAACAATAAAAACAGATGCCCACACAATATTTGGGATATACTTATACTAAAAAACAACTTCCTATTTATCTGAAATTCAAATGCAACCAGGCATCTTGTATTTTATCTGGCAACCTTAGTACAGGGCATGAAACGGTGGTATAGCATGAGCATGGGCTCTGGAATCAGACCACCCAGGTTCAAAGCCCAGCTCTGCCATTTACATAACTGAGTGGGCAGTAGACCTTTCTATGCCTCAGCTTTGGCATCAGTAAAATGGGGATAATGGTATCTCATAGGGCGCCTGGGACAGTGCCTGGCACTAATAAGAGTGTTAGGAGCATCAGCTGTTGTTATTCCATCATCTCACTCCAGGCTACTCCTCTGATGTCCCCGTTGCTATGCTCCACTCCCAGACTTCACTCCAGTGGTGCCCTGGCCTTCCAAAGGCCCTGCCTCATGGGCTCCTGCCTGAAAGTCTTTGCCCCACGGCATCCTCTGCCCAGAACTCTCTTCTTCCCAGCACCCCCTGGTGTTCACTCGCTTCATGCATGCAGGATTCTGCTCAACCTCTCTCTAATCAAGGGGCCTTCCTTGGCCACCCGGTCCCTCTCAAGCCCTTTATGCTGCTTTACTTTGTCACCATAGCTTTCATTGCTTCCTGACATTATCCATCTCTGCTGTTTGCTCCTGGTGTGCACTCCCACTAGAATGTTGGTTTCCTGGGGATGGGATCCTGCTGGAATGAATAAATGATGGAGTTTACTTCCATAAGGGGCTTAGCTCAGAGTCCTGAGGCAGCGGTACAGGGGTCAGCATGTGTTTATGAGGGTCTACTGCCTGCAAGGGATAGAGTGGTGAATAAACAGAGTTTTCAGTCTTGGTGGGAAAGCAGATGATAGTACACAAGCACTTAGGAATGAGGAAGTAGAAAATCCAATGAGCGTCATCAAGGAAAAGTCCTGGAGGCCTTGAGAGCATTGAACAAGGAAGTCTTCTCAGAGTGGGACCTCTGAGCTGCGCTGTGAAGAAAGACCAGAGTTTAGCCAGGTACAGCGCGGGGAGAGGAGCACTGGAGGCTGAGGGGTCAGCATGTGCAGAGGAGGCCTGAGGTGGGGCCGCCCCACATGTCTGGAGAGGTCACCGGCGTCTGGATACCTACGGATGTGGATGGAGTGTGGCCATATTCAGCAGCCTATGGGTCTTGCATGTGGTGTTTGGGTGTTTTTGTGTTCTGGGTCAGTGCTTGTATCAGCCCTGCTGAGATGGATCTGGGCTAACAGACCCTTCGCATGTATTTTTTCAAAACTTGTGCTTATTATTCTTTCCAGCACTGGTGTGAAGAGATGAACTGATAGGTGAAGGCTGATCTGTGGATTGATGATGCGGCAGATACCGTGAGGGGCTGCAACCCATTTCTTTTTTTGTCATCTTCTCGGTGGGGACAGCCAGTAGGAAGAGCCCAGGCTTCCAGCCAGCCCGGGGTGTTCCACTGACACGATCTGATATTGGGCATGTTAGCTGCCCTCTCTGAACCTCAATTTTTCCTTGTACAAAAAGGGGAGGTGGGTGTTAATCTGGCCTCCTGAAGTTAATAAGAGAATTATAATATGCTTGATTTGTTGCCTGCCACAGGTGGGGCACCCAGGAATGCTGAGCCCCCGTCTCTAGCTTCCTCTTCTCAAACCCAGCCTTTTTCTATTTGGCAGGATACATTCTGAGGAGAAGAAGACTTTAGCTTAGCATTTTCCATCGTGTGCCCTTTGAATCCCAGGCCCCTGAGACAGTCTATAGAAATAGGTGCTGTGGTAAATAGGTTGCTAGAGAATTCCTCCTCCAAAAGCTCAGCGTTCCCTCTCAGCAACAACCAGTGGATTTGTCTCAACACAGAGTCAGGGATGTTTGGGTGTTTGACACACTGGAGCCTCCTGGTGAGTGATTTTTGTGATGCACCATGAATCCTTATCCAGGGCCACTCACCTGTGGAAAGTCAAGGCCTGTGAGGGCAGGCTGAGGTGTTTTTGAGTAAAGCATGTTCACTCTAAAAAAAAGTCTCACGAGGGGAAGTGGGACTACGGAGCAGACATCCCACTAGCAGGCTGTTGACTACCAGCTTTGGAATGAAATCACCTCACTGTGGAAAACTGCCAGAGGCCCCTCACAGCCCTTCCCCACTGGCTTCCTTCCTACCCCTCCCCCAACCTGGAAGTTAGAGCTGTTAGCGAAGCTGCTGGTGGAGACACTTCATAAACATTCTTTCATAGGCAGTCAAATTCAAAGTCACCTACTCACACGATTCATCCCAGCACTGGGATCTGGCAGAAGAAGCCTTGCCATCTGTATATCCATCCAGACACCCAGCAGCTTCTTAGCTGGACAGAATGTTTGTCCTGCTCAGTATTTCCTACGTTTCCTCAAATGAATTTAGAAGCTGCGTGGTTGGGGAAATATAAACTCATTCCGAATTTATTTTCTTCATTGACTAATAATGTGTGCTTATCAACATGCATGACTTGACAAAAATGTTTAGCCTAAGAATAGATCTTTATTCCCAAATAGGCTTGGTATGCTGCTTTAGAATATTTAGTATTCACTCATCAGAGATGAAGAAACAGCCAGGCAGTGGCTGGTTTCTGTCCGTAGTCAGAGAGGGTGGGCAGGGGACATGTGTGCTAGTTCGTGGCCAGAGTGATAAGCTCACTCTTCAAACTGCCGTGTCCTCAGGCAGTTCTCCCTCTGCAGGGAGATGCATCTGGAGAGGACAGGGGCTGCGTTCTCTGTGCTTGCTTGGGATCACCCGATTACCTTGCTGGCCTGCCTGCCTTCTCTGGTAAACCCGCTTCTGTGTTGGGGCTGGCAGCCCCCTGCAAAGATGCATGGCAGAGCAGAAAGAGCACTGCAGAAGGAATAAAAAAACCTGGATTCTAATCCACTTTACTGTTTATTATCCTTGTGGCTTTGAGCCACTCAATTCACTTTTTTTTTTTTTTTTTGCTTCAATGCTCACTTCTGTATAATGGCGGGAAAAAATTTCCCTTGCCTTCCTTACGAAGATGCTGCAAAGAAACTAGATGTAAAACACTGTGAAAACATTTAAAGCAATTCAGCCAGATTCAGGCCGTTGACTGCATTTAGGTAGTTAATGCCCAAAGCAAATGTTTCCGTTGCTTTTGGCATATTTAGCCTCAGATTCGTGGCCTGAAATCATCAAAAATTGACCAGAAAAAGTTTCTTAGAGTCTTTCAAGGGCACCCAGTTATGGTTCAGTTGAGTTTAAACCTTGGGAAGTTGCACGGTGAAATTGGAAATCGCCCTGGGTAATGGAGAGCCAAATTGGGCCTTAGAGTAGGTAGCAGGGTGACTTATTTTTTAATGTTTCCAACATGAAAGAACACAATTGATTTTTTTTCCTCCTTAATCCTTCCAACTCTCTAGCTTTTATTGTTTCTAAAATAAGATAAACCAAGCAGGTGTTATTTTAGCTCTGTAAACAATCTTTATTTTTCTGCCTGATAGGAATAGAAATTGAGACGGAGACCAAGGCTTGCTAGAGGGGAAGCAAGGTAATCAAGGAAATCATTGATCTTAAGACTCCTGCCACTTCTGCAAATGCTCACAGTGGTCCTGCTCTCCCACTCCCCAGCCTCTGTAACACACCCTCCCGTCTTTGTCGATAACTTCATGAAAGTTCGGAGCCTGCGGCAGCAAAATCTTCAAATGCCCTGGTTCCTTACATGGATGAAATCACATTCATTATTTTTTAAGATTAGTAGCCGCTCTGAAAATGACTTCACCTTCTCGATCCAGGCAAAGAATTGTCAAATGATTTTAGTTTAATGTTTTGGTGCTAGGAACATTGAAGGGGCTTCCATTTTACTGCACATTCTGAAATTCTCTATGTGTGTCTCCTCCCTTTGTGTGTTGCCGCCATGGAGAGAACTATCTTCGCTTCAGAGGCCTTTTCTGAGTGGGTAGACCCTCAGGAGTGTGTTGACATGAGGAGAAATAAGATTGAATGGGCCTAGCATTCCTAGGCTTGGAACGCACAGAGCCCCACTCCCACTGGCCTCAGGATCCAGTGGCAGCTGGACACATGTGGCACAGAGGATGTCCCCTTTGCCTCCACTTGCAGGCCCTGGCAGACAGCCAGCTAGCTGCTGCTGGTGTGTAGGCCTCCCTCCCACCAAGCCTCAGGCCCGGTTCCAGCTCCAAATCCCCTTCTCAGCCTTGGGTGTGTCCCCTGACTTCATAGGGAGTGAGATTGGTGTAGCCTATTGGGATGACAAGACTGCTTTTCCTCCTTCCTACCTTCCAGGGCCATTCTACAGTGTTGGTATGGTATGTGAGGGGAGAAGCAGCAGGGTAGAGAGGACAGGGGCAGTCTCTGGTGACAGACGGAGCCAGGTTAGATGGTTGTAGCTTGGTGGAGTTACCTTAGTTTTCTGAGTCTCTGTTTCCTTATCTCTAAAATGGGAATGATATTACCTGCACCACAGGACTCTCAACAATGTTAGTTATATTTATCACAATTCCTATGTTATGGTTATTTCTGATATAATATTTTTAGGGTCTGTATATAGTTTCATCACCAAAGATTAGAACTTGCACTCAAACAAGAAGACAGAATATCTGGATCAGAAATTGTCCCCCAAAAATCTAAAACATGAGAACATGATGAGCGTTCCCTTTATCTCTACCTTACCTGGTTACATGTCATCTCATGGAAGATGGTTCCTGCCTCAGACCTGTTCCTAAGCTAAGGCAAATTGAGGCCTTCGACAGGTAGGGCCTGACTATTAGAATCGTGTGCTGCTTCGGAACCAGTTGTCTGGTGTAATTCGTTAGCTCAGGGCAGCAAAAGGCAAGAGGGGCAGAGAGTGCAATCATTACCTAGAAATCAAAAGCAGCTAAAATGCTCACATCGGTTAAGTGGGAGTGAGGCCCAATGCCTTTGCCACAGGGGCCACGGGGCAGTCTACCCTACCATTCAGCCCCGAGAAGCAGAGTTTTAGGACTCATTTGACTCATTCTTCTGTTTATAATTGGTTTCATGTCGCTTTCCAAAAAGGGCCTGCCAACAATCATTTACACTTTCATGTGAGTTGAGGTTAGTTTATTTTTTGTTTGGGTCTTGACATTTTAGGGAAAGGTTGAGAGTGTATTATGTGATAGGCTCTAGTCTTCCATTGAAGGAATTTTAGGCATCAACTACACATGAAAATGTGTTTGCAGATGGGGATGGTTGAATACAGAGCCTTCCAGGAACTCCTGAGGTCATATCGGGTATATCGGGGCCTAACCTCTGACTATTGCTGGTTTGTTTCTCTTTTGTATTTCTGGAAGGAAAATGGTTGGCTGATTGGTCTCTGGGGGTCTTTTTAATTTGGGGAATTCTATGGAGTATTTGTTGAGCATTTACTCTGTGCCAGGCACTGTGCTGGACACTGAGGACTTGGGGAATTTAAAATGATGCTTCTTCTGGTTTCCCAGCCTGAGATGGGAGAGAGGGAGAGAGGCATCTGCCCTCTATCTGAAATCTGAGTCTTCCTTTCCCTTCAAAATTGATGCACCTACATGGTGACTCAGTAGTATCTATAAAGAATATAATGGAAACCTCTACTTTTATTGGTGCGATGATACTTGTTCATTCATTTATTCAATAATTTTTTAAAAAATGTCCACTATTGTAGATAATTGTTCCTGAGATTTGTTTTTAGGTTTGATTATGGAAACAATCTTTCTTAAGAGCACCTGCTTCCTAAAGATAAGTTTTAAAAATTTTAGACTAATTGGAACATACTGTTATGAATCAAGTGCTGAATGGAGGAGAAGAAATGGGCTATTTTCCCACCAGTTTCTTAAAGGGTAATTTGAGGGAGGTCAAGTTGAAGTTCTAAATAAAGAGGACCTTTCTGTCAATCAGCATTGCCCACTCATGGATTAGAGTGACCCTCCCATTCCACAGATACTTAGCACCAGGTGGAGGAGAGGCAGAAGGGTCAGTTGTATTGGCAAGGGCTTTGAGATGGGACATGGACTTGGTGGCCTCCTAAAGTACCTTCCAATCCTGAGATTCTGTGAGAAATGTAGGAATGCATGTGATTCCTCTCAGGGACTGTGGTTCTTTTAGTATAACAACACCTACATGGCTTATTCCATTATGTTTCTGCAGGATGAATAGAAAGGTGGGCAAATGCAAGATAGATTCTATTTTTCTTTCCCGGGTGAGAAGACACTGGGAATACAGCTCAAATGCAGTGGACTGAGTAGGAAACATAAAGGCTTAGAGCACAGTAGATATCTCAAAGCTAGCAGCTGGGAACAATTATAGGCACTTTCTCCCTAGATTGGCCTAAAGTCCTAGAGTTGTAGAGGAGCCCAGAAAACATCAGGCTTTTCTCACTAGCAGATCTCCTAGGTACACGAGTGCATCCACGAGACATAACTAGGAGAGATGCTAGGAGTGGCATGGAGGCCAAGTTCTGCATCAAACCCGATCCCTGGGTAAAAATAATGAGAGTTTAGTGTAATTTCCATTAAGTCATCCTCTTATTAAGAAGGTTCAAGCAAAGCCAAACCTTAGCACACCACTCCTTATCTGTCTTCTGAAGATCCACGCTTTCAGAGGCTCATGAATGCTGCTCCTACAATTTGAGTACCTGTCACCAGTAAGCAGGGACTTAGTCCAAGTGCTAGCTGGATGTCAGGAATGCATTGCCAGAGAGCCTGATATGCTATTCTCATTTTTAACAATCATTGTTTAAAATTAATCTCCAGTTGCTGTTTCTATTTTTATTATTTTTTTATTTTTTTTGAGGGCAGCGTCACTGACCCTCATATGTGGGACCCGAACCAGGGCCGCTGGCGTCCCAAGCCAGTGCTTAACCACCGCGCCACTCGGCTGGCTGCTTTTTTAGCAGACCTTTAAAGAAAACCATGGTTGACAGTATTATCTAATATCAAAAAGATCAGGCTGTGAAGTCAAACAGACCTCAGTGGGAATCCTAGCTTTGATTCTTTCTAAGTGTTAACTTATGCAAGTTACATATCTCCTATGAACCTCAGTTTCTTCATCTATAAAATGGGAAGAATTCAAACACATGTGCCACAGGGTTATTGTAAGGATTAAATGAGATAAAATAGAGTGCTAGTAGAGTATCTGATTCAAAGAATCATACTTCATTTAAATCACTATTATTGTACCTGATTCTTCCATAGTGGGGTTTGAGGGTGTGGGCATATGGCCCTAGCATCCTGGAGGTCAAGAATTGATCTCAAGATTTTCAGATCCTGGGATCTTGTTTCATAATTTATTTGTTCATCTAACAAATATTTATTTAGCACCTACTCTCTTCTAGACACTATTTTAGGCACTTGGTATGGATGAATAAAATAGAGATTGTCCCTGCCCTCATGGAGCTTACAGTCATGAAGGGGAGCCAGACAATTATATAAAATGATATATAATTACAGATTGGGATGAACAATGTGAAGGAAACAAACAATGGGCAGTGATAAAACATACAAGTGTACAGGAACCTCCTCTGGTAAAGTGACTAGGGAAGGATTTTTTAAGGAGGTGACATTTAAGCTGGGCCTGAAGGATGAAAAGGACTGAGCCAGGCATAAAACCACTGATCCCGCCATCAACACACAAGGTAGACAGTTTCACCAGGAGTACTCCATCCAAGTTGAGAGCTCCAGTTTTCTTCCTATTCTTACAAAAAGCAGACTTTGTCAGCAACTCTGAGAGTTTTGGTAATTTTATTGCATGTAATGGAGGTTCAATCATATCACAGCTCTCTAGGGCTCATCAGTTTTTAGGATTTTGCACCATATATTAGTCAGGGTTCTCCAGAGATATAAAACCAATGAGATATCTACCTATCTTTATGTATATCTATACAGAGGGTGCCAAAAAAAATACATACACATTTTAAGAAAAGAAAAAACTATTAAAATTGTAATACTCAATATATACCAAGAACAAAAGATGAATACAAGTCACTTTTGACTTCTGCAATTACAAGAGGTGCTCAAAGTTGTTACCATCAGCATCCAGACACTTCTGATTATGGCGAACTACTGCTTGAACAACGTTGACCAAAGTGTCCACTTGTACATTTTTTTTGGCACCCCCGATATATCTATATATCTATATCTATACAGATATATAGTATCTATATATATATATATGTAAAATGAGATTTTTTTTTAAAAGATTTTATTGGGGAATTGGGGGAGGGGAACAGCATTGGGGAATCGGGGAAGGGGAACAGACAAGTTGCTATCCTTTTGTTCTTCAGTCTAGTTGTGGAGGACGTTGCTTCATTGGCCCGTGTTGGTATTATCATTGCACTCTTCCCGGGTGAGGCAGATCAGTCACCAGCCTCTGGATGGCCACTCACAGCGGCTCTTGGCAGCTCACACTGGCTGGCTGCCTGCCGCTCACACTGACTGCCAGCCACTCGCTGTAGCCTATGGCAGCCCACTGCAGCAGAGGCTGCAACCCACACCGCCCTGGCGTCTCACAGCAGCCCAGCTCCAGGTGGAGCTGTTTTTCACCATCTTAGCTATAGAGGCAACCAGGTGGAGCTATTGTTCACCATCTTAGCTGTAGAGGGCAGTGACACTGGACCTTATATATGGGATCCAAACCGGAACCCCTCTGCTCAGAGCTGGCGTCCCACGCCAGCTCCTAACCAATGCGCCACTCGGCTGGCCCTAAAATGAGATTTTTTGATAAGGAATTGGCTCATGCAATTATAGAGGCCGAGTGGCCCCATGATCTGCCATTTGCAAACGAGAAACCCAGGAAAGCCACTGCTGTGAATTCCAGTCTGAGTCCTCAGGCCTAAGAACCAGGCACATCACCAATAGTGTAAGTTCCAGTCCAAGAGCAGGAGAACACTGTTTTCTCAGTTCAATCAACCAGGAAGAGAGAGAAAATTTTCCTTTCCTCCCTCTTTTTGTTCTATTTAGACCCTCCATGATGCCCACACACAGTGAGGAGAGCCTTTTGCTGTATTGAGTCCCCAATTCAAATGTTAATCTCTTCCCTAGACACCTTTATGGACACACCCAGAAATAATGTTTAACCAGATGTCTGGGCATCGTTGGCAGAGTCAAGCTGACACATACAAGTATCCATCACACATCACTAGGATGCGGTTCCGGCCCACTGCTGAAGAAATGTGACTCGTGAGAAGAGAATGGGCTTTAGACCCAGACCTGGGATGCAACCTTTCTCTGCAATTTCCTATTTGAGCGAGTTTAGGCAAGTTAACAATTCTCAGAATTTCAGTTTCCTCATCTATAAAATGTGAATGTGGATTCTCTTGTTGTTCAGATTGAAATTGAAATGAGATACTGCATATAAAAAGTTCAATATAGTGCCTTTTATAGAGTAGACACAGAATCAAACAAGTTTTCCTGTGGGATTGTTTAAAATAGTGGAAACCCAGCCCTATTTTCTACCCCATGTCGTAGAAAAAGAAGTCTTTGGCTATTGGTGGCTTTAAAACATGTCTGGGAATTTTTTTGACACTTTTCCCTTCTTGAAAGGGGGCTTGCCTGGGTTACTCACACCTAACTAATAGAATGCAGCAGAAGTGACACTGAGTAACTTCTGAGGCTACATTGGGAAAGGTAATAGCTTCCACCTGGCTAGTGCTCTCTCGCTCTCTCTCTCTCTCTCTCTCTCTTTCTCTCTCCCTGTCCCTCTTTCTCTCTCTCTCTCCCCCTCCCCCAATCCTTGGAACCCAGCCACCATGCTGTGAAGAAGCCAAGCAGCCACATGGAAAGGCCACTTCTAGGTGCTCCAGCTTCTGCCCTGTGTGAGGTCCCAGCCAAGAGCTA
This sequence comes from Aselliscus stoliczkanus, assembly GCA_033961575.1. Taxonomy (NCBI): domain Eukaryota; kingdom Metazoa; phylum Chordata; class Mammalia; order Chiroptera; family Hipposideridae; genus Aselliscus; species Aselliscus stoliczkanus. The sequence continues at coordinate 48,099,242 of CM066730.1, read as the reverse complement.
GCATCACTCACATCACATGTGAGTGAACATGAGAGTGACCTTTGGATGACCCCAGCCCCCAGCCTTCGAATGACCAGTTGACCCTGAGTGGAACCAGAATGAGCTGCCCCTGCCAAGCCCCGCCAAGCCCTGCCCAAACTACAGATTTGTGATCAAAGTAGATGCTGTTGTTGTCTTAAGCCCTAAATATTGGAGCAACTGATAACTGGAATAGCACGCTTTCCCGCCTTGGTCCATCTTGCCTCCTACCCAGTCTCTCCCATCACCTTGGTTCCGGAGTAGCAGAGTAGAACACGGAACTGTAGTGGGATTGCATTTCTGCCAATACCCTGCAAAGTTTTGGGCAAGCGGCTGCTTCTCTGTGGACCTCAGTACCCTTCTGTGTGATGGCTTTGGATTAGATATTTTCTCAGGAATTTTGCTAGCTCCAAGGTCATATAGGAAATCTATGTGGATATAGGAAAAGTTATAAGCATTAGGTATTTTAGATCACAAGCCTAAGTTTTACATGCTATAGCATACAAATCCACTGTTCTCTGAGAGCTTTGTTGTCAATTTTCAAGTAGAGAAAACATAGTCTAGGCACTTTCGATCTGAGAGGGAGATTTTGCATGACTCGAGACCTCTGTGTGAACCATGAAATGGTCTTGGTTGGAGCCTCCTGGGCCTGTCCTGATCCAGTTATCTAGAAATTCTCATGGAGTCCTCATTAGAACCTGTGCCCTGAAGAGGAATGCCATCCTGGGGGCCCATTTAACACCTGTAAATTCCCTTCAAGTTTAAACAAAGAGTGGCTAACAGAGTTTAAGCCCCCATCTGTTCAGTGGTTTCTGGCAGATGATCTCTAAAGGGTGCTGTGTGTTTTATCATTTCAGTTTCTTCTGAAAAAGGATTTTAAATCAATTTAGGGGTCATGTTCGGGGACTTTGTCAAAACTAGAGGCTCAGAGTCAAACAGGAATCAGTCCTCAGGGGTTCTGTAATGACAGTGGAAAAGTGACCTGGGCTGTTCTAAATACCCTTCTCTTCCCCTTCCTTTGCAGAGGGGCTGGCTTTTCTTTTGATGTCTATTGCCTCCTTCTTTTATTCTTTAATTTCATACCACTGGTGAGTCTGCTCTATCTTATGTACTGTTGTGGGCTGGGCTCCTCCGATGAACAAAAGCTAGCTTTGAAAAGCAGGTCTCCATGCTGAACATCACACCTCTAAATGAAACAGGAAAAACTTCTAATTAAGGGAAACTTCTGAGCAAGCTTTGGAAAGAAAAAAAAAAAGAAAAGAAAAAGATTGTACAGGTTTTAGAGATCTCAGCTAGCTTATGGAATATCAATATGGAAAAACAGGTTGGTTAGATTTTCTACGCCCCCTCCCCAACCCCACACCCATGAATAGGCAGATCATGACACTCAATGTCAGAAAAAGTTAATACTAAGAGCCCAGCAAGAACACAACTTGTTTTTCTTGGTTTAAGGCTGCTGAGATTAGATTATATCCCTGGGATATTGGGTTTTCTCTCCTACCATCTGGAGCTTGGCCATTCCTGTGATATTGGCAGAGATGTTGCCCAAGTGCAAGAGACGCTGGTGTTAAGAGTCCTTAACTTAAGGACGGCCAGTACCTGAAGGGCCCTGTTCGTCAGCTGGGCTTTGCAGCTGTCACCCTGCCGGGGCTGCAGCTGTGTGTCGGGTTGGCTCTTACTCCGGGATGCTCTGTCTGTCGTAGAGCAGGAAGAGGAGGGAATACACAGTTTGGGGTTGAATCTCTATTGAGATTGCAACCCAAGGCATCTTTGCTCACCTGGCTAGAATGAGAGAGCAGGTCAGGTTTGACGTGCCAGGTGTCTCTTCCCTGGAGGTTCCTGGTCCTGAGCTGCTGTGGTTGTTAGTTTCTGTTGGTTAAAGCATCAGACAAAAGAGCCAGCATCCAGTATTGGATCCCTAGCTGGGGGAAGGATCTAAGATATGGATGTAAAGGCTATAGGTAGAATCAGAGCCAGGAGGGACCTGGGCAACCAATTATTCTAGCCCCTTTACATTACAAATGCAGAGCTGAGGCCTACAGCCGGGGAGTGGTTTTCCCTCAGCCCATAACAGAGGCAAGCCTGCTGGTCTCTTCTCTCAACTCCAGCCAGAGTCTCAGTTCAGGTCAGGCAGCCTGTAAACGCAGGCCCTTGATTACAGGGTAACCAGAGGAGCGGTTGGCACCATTAGCCCATACCTGCTATGGAAAAGCAATTTAGAGTGTCGCCAGTGCTACCTTAGGGTTAAAGATGGCACCTCACATCATGAACCTGACCCTGCAGTTCCCTCTAGCAAGCAGGCCTTGGGAGAAAGAACCTCCCTGCCCAGTTCATCCATAGCCATGCAGACCTTGCCTGGGGGGAAACGGAATGAAAAGGCAGGCCCTGGCATGGGGTGGAGGTGTCTCCAAGCTCCGGGGAACCCTGTGGCAGTGAAGCTGTTGGTGTGTAGGAGGCCACTATGCTCATTGATGTGGGAAGCAGATTTTTGGTTTCGTTGCAAAAATATGTAGGTTGTTTTTCACAGATGAGTGAAGCCTTCTGAGTCCCAGCACTTTGGGTAAGGGGTTCTCCTCCCCATCCCAACCCCTCCTCCCGTCAGGCGTTGCCCACTAGGTCCCTCTGTAGCTACATAGGAGCCTTGCAGCTTGAATTCAATCCAGTCTCTCTGTATGGTGCCTTAAAGTTTCCCCAGAGATTTTTATGAGGATGGAGGCCAACGAGGCTTTTTTATTCTTGGAAGAATCACCATGAATGATTTTCTAATTGTTAAGAGTGGGGTCAATCTTGGTCCCTGTGAGCTTCCCAATAACTAAGTGAATGTCACTGGGGGGAGACATGGGCTGATTAGCTTGGACAACCAAGCAACTTAACTTAAAGGTTCAGAATGGATCTGACCTCTTTTTCAGATTGTGTATGTGTGTGTGATGTGTGTGTGTGTGCGTGTGCACGCGTGTGAAGATTGATTGGCTGCAGTATGCAGATTATAGAAATTTTTAAAAATCAAATATACTTACATTAGTATGATTTATCTATTTTATTTGGCATTTAATATTCACACTCTTCATTATCATTTAAAACCTAATGCTTTCTCTCATTTTTAAAATGTTTGTTTCAATAGCTCTTGAAATAGGTAAGAACTCTCATGGTCTAAAGATAAGAACTAGAGGATAAGAGAACAGCTTTTTTGTCAGTCTGACTATCCTTCTGTCTAACCAAGTGTCCCTCTGTTTGATTGTCCCTTTGTCTGTCTTTCTGACTATCCTCAGTCTGTCTGTGTGACTGCCCCTCTTTCCCATCTTCTTTCTGACTATTTTCTCTTCTTCCAACCCTTCCTTCCTCTTTTTTATTGAGTGCATATTTGATCTCCTGTTATGTGGAAAACATTTTTTGTTAATTCATGAAGCTGACAGAACTTGTTTGTAGTAGCATGAAACTTAAGGGTCAAGTAAACTGGCACTGCAGAGGTGAGGACAGAAAACTTCTCAGTGTCAGGACGAGAGATTTGAAACACCAGTCTCTGACCTCACATCAAAATGCAATAGGTCTCTGCAGTTCTAATAAACTAGAGAATGAATATGGATGGTGTAGACATTCAATAAATGTTTGCTGAATTGAATGCAATAAAAATGATAAAAGAGACATCACAAATGCATTTTTAAAAACTTCATTATGTGTACTGAAAGACATTTTTGGCATTTTATCTACATTCCTAGATATGTCTCTAGTGCCAGACACACGATGGTAGAGTTCCTTGTGGGGCCATGTGACTCAGCGGGCTGCAAAGTCAAAACCCGTGCTGGCTTCCAATAATTTGATGCTAATGGGGGGAGGGGAGACTCACTTAAACAGACATTGATATGTGCTTGGCATTTTCAGTAGACATATCACAAAATCTTTTAATATTCACAGAAGGCAGACTTTTCATCCCCATTAAATTTTTTAACAGATGAGAAAATCGAGACTCAAGTGTGTTCATTAATCTGCCTCACTCACATACCTAATAAGTAGTCAACAGAAACGTAAATCCAGGTTTATCAAACTTCACAAAATATGTAACCTTGCTTTTTTCTACACTGTTCTGTGCACCCTTGAAATCATATGTCACAAAGATTATTTCTTGCTAATCTGGGTTATCAGTAGCAAATATCCTTCCATGTTCTAACTTAGAAACATTTCATTTTGAGTCTCATGAAATTTTAAGCTTCCAATAGGGTGAATGGCTCATGGTATTCTTACCATGTTTTAGCTCTAAGTCTGGGTCACTCTTTAATGAATTCAATCCCAATAGAGGTTAAACAAATTCAGTAGTCCCTGTTTGATCCTTTTAGTTTTTCATTTAATACCCTTTCTTCATGTTGAAAAGTCTTAAAAATCTATATACTCAAATCATGCCTCAAAATTGTCTTGGCCTTAAAAACCTGGTCTAAAGATCCTGGTCTTAAGCCTCCTCTAAATGATCAGAGATTGATACATGAGCTATATTATCACCACCCTATAATTCTGGAGTGACAACAAAATAGTAGATGACTGTGCAAGTTAAAGAATTTGCTCAGTGGGCATGTAAGCTAAATTATGCTATCAGGACATAAATATGGAAGCCTATTTTATGATAAAAGCAATGATATGTAGAATTTGAGCATGATTCTCCTACAAAAAGAACATGTAAATTTGTAATGTGTCATTTATTTTTCAACAAAGTCCATTTGGTTGTTCTTCTTCTATTGACACAGGTTCTAAGCTCCTTGAGGGCCAGGGCCACCTGGGTGTGAAATTCAGTTTTCTGTCTGCAGCACCCAAGTACTCAGGTAGCATTTGATGGATAAATAAGTATAATATAATATGAGTTCCTCCCTGACCTGAGGCACTTTAAAAGCTACTGTCAAAGCCATCTTTCGATTGTTTGTTTGTTTGTTTTTTGTTTTGTTTTGTTTTTGAGGGCAGTGTCACTGGCCCTCACCTGTGGGACTGAACCGGGGCCGCTGGCTTCCCAAGCCAGCGCTTAACCACCGTGCCACGCAGCCGGGCCTCGATTGTGTTTTGAGCTTGCTGGTGATCTCTCCATTTCTCAACTCTTCCCATGCCAAGATCTATGTCTCAAGGCTGTCTCCGTAGGCCCACCAGGCTTCGTTTTTGCCCTTGTCCCCTCTCGTGCCTGTCTTTCTCCTTCTCACTTTAGCTCAGTTATTCTCGTCAGAACCTTTCTTTTTCTCCTGGGTCTCACTCCACTCCAACCCTGTCCCACCCTCCACGCAGACATACTGTGCTATTCTGGGGAACTAGTCCAGGATGTTTCTTAATGGTCAATACTCCCGGAGGATTATGTGAAAGGAAAGAGATAGCAAGTTGGGAAGGATAGCTGAGGTAATGCCTCCCAGCAGACTCTTTTCTTCTGGGCAGGCCTTGCTCAGGGCAGATGTCCCTGCCACCTGCTGCAGTGCTCTGGGCTCCCTGGCTTGTTGGTTCTTTTCCTAAAATAATGCAAGAACCGAATGCAGTATTGTCTACATGTTTTGCTCATTGTAGAACCCAGGTGAGTCACTGCCACCCATAGTCTGGAAGTTTTGCTGCTAGTGGTGTCACTTAAGATTGGAATTAACCTCTTTTTAGCTACCACACTGCATTGCTGCACATAAGAGCTTAGGGCAAGCAAACATCCAGATGCTTTCTTTCTTTTTTTTTTTTTTTGTACATGAAATGTTGTAAAATCAGCACCAACTGTGACACCTCAAAATGCATTCTTATAATTGTACAGAGGGTATTTTTATATTAAAAAAATTAATTCACATCATCATTTAAAAAATACACATAAAGCTACCCATCGCTACATCATATAAAGACATCTGCCACAAACATTTTAATGCATAGCCTTCCAATCTGTATTCTATGCATTCATCTCTAGCTATTTACCACCTATGTATTTTAACTAAATTAGGATCATGCTGTTTATATTGTTTTATAACATGAATCTTTTACTGAACATGTTATGAAAATATTTCAACATCACTAAATAAATTCCAACAATATACTTTGATAATATTCTAAGGATACCCACAGTATATTCAACCTATCATCTACTCTTACAGATATGTTTCCTGTCTTTAGGTGTTACCAGGGGACATCATTGGGGCTAAGCCTTTGCGCCCATTCATAGTTATTTTCCTGGGGGCATTTCTAGAATCAACAAATCAATGGATGAATCCTTTTAAGATTTTTGATACATAAACAGCTGATACTGTGGAAACTTTAATGAGCATTTCATTTTATCTGAATTTGCCTTAGATAATTTCAAATCTGTTTTCTGTCGCATCAGTTTTCACCACAAATTCTATAAGCCATTCTTCCATGTCTTACTGATTAAAAAAACAAATATACTGAAGATAAGGTCACTCATTCTGCACATATTTGCCAAAAGTTGACACTACATAAGGTACTTGTAGATACTAGGGTATAAAGGGAGTAGAAATTCAAGAATGCATAAGCCTTAATCTTAGTTCTCTTTTATTTACTTAATACAGAAAGCATTGTTCCATTAATAAATAATTTCAGACATTTTATGTTACACTTGCTCCCTTTCTTAATGCACTAAATATAAGTTATTTTGTCAAATTTTAAAATACATTGTCAAAATGGAAATAAGTGTAATTTGGCAGGAGTTTGACTTTCTTTTTTTGCTTGTTTTTTACCCTACAGTTGTTTTTTTTTAAAGGCACATGCTTATTTTAGTAAATTAGAAAAATTCAGAAAAGTATAAAGAAGAAAATAAATGACTCATAACCAGCCCATTCAAAGACAATTACTGTTAATTGGTGTATTTCCTTCCAGACATTTTCTCTGTATATTTTTTACATAGCTGAGGTAATATATATGCAATTTTCCAAGCATGTAGTGTAAATATTTCCTCATGTTATGAAAAACTCTTTGAAAACATTATCTCTAATGGCTCCATAATATTCCATCATGGAAATGAATTAAATATATAGAGTTTGATGGTTAATAGTGAAAGCTCTGGAGTTAAGGTTGCATGGGCTCTAGTCCATGCTGCTCTGGACTAGGTTACTGCTTCTGATCTCAGGTAAATTACTTATCTTTTCTGTGACTCAGTTTCCTTATGTACAAAACAGTGATAATTATTATCTCTGTCTTTTAAGGTTTCTATAAGGAATACTTGAGGTTATTCAAGTAAAGCTTAAACTACTACCTGGCACATAATGCAATTGCAATAAAAGTTATTACTATTATTACTGTTGTTTTCTTAATCATTCTAACTATTGCTAGGTATTTAAGTTGTTTCCAATGGAGATAGCATTTCCTATTATAAAATTACTGAAGAATGTTCACAAACATTTTTATAATCTCTGAATATTTTCTTAAGATAGAATCAAAGTCGATGGTATGAACACTTGTACAACTCTAAACATTGCCAAAATCGCTTCTCTGTGCTTATCTGTGGTATTGTTATTCTCAGCAGGGAGATAGTTATGCCTAAATCAGAATCTCCTGTGGGACTTTTTCACCTCTCCTCTCACCCTCTCCCTATCCATCCACATCCTCTCTCCCCCAGACGACACATAAGAATTAGAATCTCTAGAGCATTTGAAACTCTTATCCTCTTAATGTCTCCATGCGCAAATTGGAGTATCAGTATGTATTTCATAGAGTTGTGATAAGTAAATAAAATGATTCAGGTGTATAGTGCTTTACACATAGTAAGCATTCATTGTTAAACCATTATTACATTATTATTACAAATAATTAAATTTATCATTTATATGTCTTCCAGCAATGTATAAAATTATTTATTTTATTGCCCCTCATCAATGTTGGGCATAATTATTTTAAAATTTAATTTAAATTAATTTTAAAATTTAATTTAAATTAATTTTAAAATTATTTTCTAACTTAGTAAATAAAAGGTAGTATTTCAGTGTTTTAATCTGCTTTTCTTTGGTTATTGTTGGAGTTGAATTTTACTCAAAGATTTACTAGCCACTTATATTTCTGTATATGATTGTGTGTCAGAAGGAGGGAATGGTGGGGGGGGGGAGAGAGAGAGAGAGAGAGAGAGAGAAGGAAAGGGAAGGGGAAGAAGGGATCAAGATGTATTTATTTTATAGGTGTCTTGATTTTGTACTTCTTTTTCTTTTTTTTTTCTTTTTTTGTTTTGGTGGGGGTGAGGGGGAAGTGTGTTGCTCTTTTGATAGTAAGGATATTATTCTTAGTCTGATCATGTCTTATTCCCACTGAACTAGTTTTGTCTCCCTATGATCAGTATATGTTTCTAAAGGTTTCCAAGCCATCTGGTTAATTATCCAGTTTAGAATTTTGCCAGAGACCATTGCTAAGCTTATAAGTCTATAGTACCTGAACTTTTTTTTTTTTAATTTTCCCCATTGGAACATTAGCCAGTCTTCTATCTCTGGCACAACTTGAAATCTCCATGATTGCTCAGAACTTCCAAATGATGATGGAGATTTTCTGCAGCCTTTATTGTTAGGACGTGAATGTATGTGGCAAGAGGAACAGCTATAAAGAGCACAGATTGCTTGATTACGGTCAATGAATCCAGGACACATGTCCAGAAGGTGCCCAGCTTTGGTTACATGCCCTTTCCCCCTGTTTGTTCTTCAGGTTCTCCCCAGTCCTCCCCACCTCCCTCCTCCCCACCCCCCCACCCCCCACACAGTTGGGTCCCTAACTTGTTTTCCCATGCCTGCGTTCTCACCTTGGTAGCCTGGTTTACGCTTTACTAGCTCTCAGACTGACAATCTACCTGGCACTCCCCACCTTTTGTAAGCATCAGAACTCCCAAGGTCAGGCTGTCTACTGTTGGCCCCTTTGATACTGGTCTTGGAGTATCTGCAGACCCAGGCCCCCATTGCCACCTTTCCCTGAGATAGTCCCTCCAACACCACCCCCATCACTGTTTTCACAGCCCTCAAAATGTGCCCCATCCCTGTGACTTTGTCTAGATTCCCACAGAACTAATATTCTTCATTGGAGGGATCAAGCAGATTCTTCTCTGAAACTCCAGAACTCAGACCTCTTAATGGCTGGCCCAAATTGCATCCAGGATTTGGTTTATTTACTATAATAATAATAGATGATTATTTATGGTGATATAAATAACATTTGCTGAACACTTACTCTATGCTAGGTACTGGGCTAAGAGGTTCATAAGCACTCTCTCATGGCATTTTCAAGACAAGCATATAAGGTTGGTCCTATTATTGTTCCCACATCACAGAGGAAAGCAAAGCTTAGAAAAGTTATAGCTTGTCTGAGATCACACTGGTGGCAGTAAGTGCTGGAGCTATGAGTTGATTTCAGGTCAGCCTGATGTCTAAGCCCATGACCTAAACTCCAAGATGGTTTGGCACCACCTGGGATTCCCCATCTGCCCTCCTCTTCCAAGTCTAGTTAACAGGCCTTTTCATAAACCCGCATTTACTATCACATATCTCTATAAACAGTGACAATTCAAAACGGGAAGAGGCCCTGCCATTTCATTTCACATGGGTAACATCAGGTTTTCTCTTCCCTGATCCTGCTTATAACTTCTGCATGACTTCCAGGGAGCCTGGATGAGTTCCTTGTCATCAGTGCTGGGGTACTGGGCCCCATAGCCAATTGTGTGTTTTTCTCTTTGGTGTCACACTCTCTTATTTGCTCTGTGAGTGGATTTCCTTCTACTCACTTTCTAGCTTTGTGCTTCCCTCCCTGGAAGGCTGCTCCACATCCTAGAGCTTCTCTATGTCTCTTATGTCCATTCCACTTACATCTCATTGTGGGTCAGGAGCTCAGTGTCTTTACCTTTGGGATCTCCCTAACAATTAGCAACCCACAAAAATGCCTTCTTCAAGCCTTTTCACTTCAGGGATAAGTTCAACCTACTACAGATATAATTACTACTGATGTTGGACAGGAAAACTGCATAGATGAACAAATGTGGACAGTGAGGAGACCTTAGATAGAAATCTGTGGTATGTGCTCATGCTGTTCATAGTCTGGAAACCCAATGTACTCTCAGTGAACCTCAATATACCTGGAAGAGTCACTTTTATATCTGGTTATATTCCTCTAACTTTCATATTATGGGAACAGCAACTTCTCAGTAGTGGCAGATTTAATAGTCACAGTTTCTACTATTTGCAAGTGACCCCAAATTTCATGACATGCAGTAAATTGTCATTTTGCTGAGACAAGAATTTGAAAGTCTCATACTGTTAGGCTGGGTGTGGTCACATTAGTGAATTAGTGTTGTTTTCTGCCTGTTGTGGCAATGCATTTTACAGAGGTAATGATATGCTGCAGCACGACTCAAGGATGTTGGGATTCCAGAAGTCTCTGGGTGCACCTGCACAAAAAACAAGGGTTTCCCCTGTGTGCAAGGCCCAGGGCAAGGTAATGCCACTCCTCCCCACCCACCGCTAATCTGTTGCCCAGTGGGAGCAGTTAGCAGGGACTTGACTTCATCTTCCTCTAACACCTTTCCAGGTCATTGACAGAACTTCTCAGGAAGGCAGGCATGCTCTTTATTGCACAATTATAAGCAATAAAAGTAGTATTATTCAATTAGCCCATGTCTGACTCACCTGTTCCAAATACTTTTAGTGCTTACTCCTGACTGCTTCCCTTGGGCTGCACTGGGATCGGGCACATTATCCTGATGAGAAAGGAAACCTTTGGTTGACATTTGGAGATATGTGGGGACCTGAGGAAATATTTTCATTTTTCCATGTGGAGGTTTAATGGTGTGTAGATGCTGCCTGAGTGCAACCTCCTCATATCGTATACAACCTTTTATTGAGTGGGCTAGAAAGTTTAGGTTCCTATTCAACTGGTGGTAGCAGCCATTAGGCCCTAGTGCTGCCCAGAATCTCCAATGACGGCAAGACCTGGGAAGTCTTGGGGAAATAGAGTGTCACTTGCAGGTAAGGTCCATTATCTTGGAAGCCACGCCTGGAATCACTGCTGAAAGCAATTTCTCCGTGTTTATGCTGGAACTGTAGAAGGCTCCTCCTGCCACTGTGATTGAAGGAGCAGAGCCATCCTGGTCAGCCAGTGTCATCAGTCATGATGAGCCACTAATCCTGATGCGGCTGCTGATAAGACTGGGATGATGACAGATGAGACTGTATACAGCAGTTAACGCAGCCATTTGTAATCATTACTTTTTGCCCATTCAGTAACCGTCCTGTGAAATTATTTTCTGAATTTCCCAGAGTAGAGAAAGAAATCTCATTTTACCCCTTTTCTTTGGTGAAGCATGCCAGCCTTTATAAATGCTTGAAGGGAACGTTCTAGAGCCCCATCGGATCCAACTTCAAGACCCTTATTCACCTAAATCACCTGCTTTGTGTCGGTAATAGTAAGTGTGTGTCTGTCATACCTGCTCTTTTTCTGACTCTGCCCGTAGAGTAAGCCCAGGATTCTTCTGTGGCTAACATCTCTATCGCTGTTTCTAGATATCCCCAGGGCAAGATGCAAGGTGTGTGGTGCTCTCTGCTGCTGCCCGCAATGTGACTACGGCCACGTCTCTTGGCCCAGAACTGCCTTCCCCAGCAGTGTGCTCCGGTCACGCATGTGCTGCCGGTGGCCAGCAGGTGTGTAGAGATGCCAACCTAGCAAGCCCCTCAGCATTCTGGGAGGCTGGGGTGGGCCAGGAGTGGCTGAAGCCCTCCGGCCACTCACCTCTCACTGTAGGCAGCCTCTTCTATTTGCCCCAGTGGGCCATACAAACAGTATCATTTTCCCTGCGTGTCATGATATGAAAAAAGGTTAGCAAGCTCTGATTTACCCTCTTTGGTTTTCATTTTCTTCCTTTATAAGTTGGACTTTTAAAAAAATACCTTACGAGGCCATCGTGAGGATCAGACTTGAAGGCCTATGAAGGGGCTTTAAGAGCTGCCATACATTAATCAGGTGTATCACTGGCCACAGAGACAGGGCTCTGTCTCCAGTTAACCTTTACTGGCTGCCGTTTTTAAAAGGCATTCCACTTTTTAAAAATCTTTCTCAAGTGCCTGAAGTTCAAGCACTGACAAGAACACATTTTCTATAGTTTTTGGTTCTTGTGACTCCTTGTAAGGCATCTGACAGAGCAGAAGCTCCTTGCCCCTCTGCCCAGTGATGCTGAGGGTGCACAGCAGCATATCTGCCTCTTCTGCTCTCTCTGCATTCACGTCTCAGATGCTCTCAAGTCCACCCAGGCCAAGGCCTCCCTTCCCGATAAAGACTGGTCTTTGCTCCTTCTGAGCCTGTGTTGCCTTTGACTGCAGGCTCCCATGCCCGGGCCAAGAGCATCTCAAGTTTCCATGGTTTCAGCCTCTGTGCTCTGGGGTGGGAGCTGGCTGGTGTTGACCCCAGCGGTGGTTCTGGGGAATGAACTCTCCTCTCGGCCCTGCACACAGAGATCTCATGAGCCGAGGGAAACTCTCTGCTGTCCTCCTCATCAAGACATAAGCCAAATGTTATCTTAACAAGTGTGTGAAAACCAAGTCGCAAACCAATATACCCTAAAATGTTAACACTGGTTTTCTGGGTGTTGGAGGGATGGGTCATATTTATTTTCTTTGTTAGGCCTTTCTGAATTTCTCAGGTTTTCTAGAGTGAAGCTAAAAGTGTATTACATTATATTTCTAAAAGATGTTCTCAAGATGTGCTTTACGAAGGCAAATAACAGCTCTGACATTCCTTCACACTTGCTGGCTCAAAATGACTGCCTCTGCCTCCCTAGCCCGGCGGTTTGGAGGGGGTGGGGGCCAGGAGGGAGGCAGGGAGACAGCACTGCGGGCCATTGCGTTTCCTCCCCAGACATGGCCCTGGCAGCTCATTCCAGGATGCTCATCTATATGGCAGCGGCGTGGCTTTCATGTTTCCCCTCAACGTGCTTTATGGCCTTTTTACAGTGGTACTTCGAATAACTTTTTCTTGGTACTTTCAAATAGTGGAAAATATCACATGATTTCTCTTTCTCCCTCTCCCCTTCTCTTTTCTTCTTTGTTTCTGCCCATTCCTCATTGTTAGTCTCCTCACTGGTTCTTCTTTCAACTTCCTCCCCCTTCTTTTCTCCCTTTTCCTGCTTCTCCCTCCTCCCCACCTCCCAACTTTCTTCACCTAATATTTAAAGCAAAATAAAACATATTGGTGAAAAAGAAAGGATTTAATCATGTTATCTGGGGCCACCGTGAGGGGAATGCAAATATGAGTTTGTCATTAGGAGCTAGATAGCTGCAAGAGTGGATCCAGGGGCAGTTTTATCCCTTCACATTTCCAGAAGGTAATTCAGTTTTCAGATTTGTAACAACTAATGCATCTTCATTTGACTTTATCCTTAAGGCCAGGAGAGGACTGTCCGAGAAATTCATGCTTGAGCTGGGGCCCTAACGTAGATGAGTAGAGTTTACTAGTTAAAGGGAGTGGAATGGGTGGGAGGCCAGAGAGAGTGGGGTCCTATTGGAGCTCACATCTGTCTCCATCCAGAGCACCTGCTCCTTATTCACCACCAAGAAAGGTGAGGTGTCACTGAGGACCCCTGCTGTAGGGATCAACCAGAGATGCCACTGATCGACTCAGAATCTCCTGGAGATGATGCGGATACCCCTGGAAAACAGGGGCATTGAGTTAGATGCAGCAGAGAGACTGATGACAGATCCCTGCAGCGTTCTAACTGAGGACAGACTTGCTTCAGGGCAACAAGAAAGGTCACCTGGGCACATACACCTTTAGTCAGGCAGCTGGCTTTCCAGGGCCTCAAGCTCAGCCTGCACTGTTTCCATGGAAACCACCAGCAGGCCTGGTGCCTGCCCCTTAAGAGGGGACCATGGCTAGTCCAGGGGAGGGATGCTTAGGATAACATCTGTCAGAGTCCTGACAGTCTAAAAGGGGACATGCTAAGGAAGAAACCCAGGGGATTAGACCCTCAGAACTCAAGCACACAGCCATCCACCATAGGGAACCATCCACCAGGGGCCTGGTCCCTGGATTCTAAGCCCCTTACCTACAGGAAGCGTGGCCAACAGGCTGGCCATTGCAGAAGAGGCAGGGAGATGACTCATCTTGGCAGTTCTGCCAACATGGTGGAACCATTCTAGGTTGCAGCTGTAGGTCACCTTCCTGGTTGCCCTGAGGGAGAATGTTGCAGGAATCTGTGATCTGATCAGTCTCTCTGCTGTATGTAATTCAGCGAACCTGTTCTCCAATGATTCTGAGTTGATTGCTGGCATCTCTGGTTGGTCCCTACAGCAGGGGTCCTCAATGACACCTCACCTTTCTTGGTGGTGAATAAGGAGCAGGTGCTCTGGATGGAGACAGACTTGGGCTTGAATAGACCCCCGCTCTCTCTGGCCTCCTGCCCATCCCACTCCCTTTAACTAGTTAATTCTGCTCATCTACTTCAGGGCCCCAGCTCAAGCATCACTTTCTCAGGCAGCCTCCCCTGGCCCTAAGGATGAACTCAAGTCCCTCTTTTATGCATTCCCATAGAGCAGTATATCTCTCCTTTATACCACATACCAACACTGAGACGTTGCAAGGATTCATTAGGTTGTTGGACTGCTGTCTGCTGCTCTACCATACTCTAAGCTACCCAGTCTATAAGCTTTAAGTGAGTAATATTTAATTCTGCTCGCTAATGCATCCTAACTGCCAAAGGCAGAGCTGGGCACAGAGATGCTCAATAAATATTCATCGGTGGAATTAGTTTCTCTTAGCTCCATACTCTTTGGCTATAGGAACTTAGGCAAGTTCCTTAACCTCTGTGAGCCTCGGGTCCCTCAATAGAAATGGGAATAATAATCCCCCATTCAGAAAATTGTGGGGTTTAAGTGGACAATGGTTGTAAAGCACCCAGTATGGGACCTGCATATGTAATAGGCACACACATGAAATAATGATTTTTTTTCCGTATTTTCTTTTTTAACCTTGCACAGAATAGCAGTTTAAAGGCGTAAGGAGCAAATATACATATCCCCCTATTTCTTTCCCCTCCTCTCTTCTTTATTATCTTTTTCCTTAGGGGGGTGAGGCACAGACTGAAGGGTGAGAGGATCAGATTCTTGATTTTTCATTAATGAGATGACCTTGGCTAAAGCATTGGCTCTTCCTGTGTTTCGGCTTCCTCCTATATGTGATGGGAAGACGTAGATAAATGGTTTTTACAGTCTTTCCCAGCTTCCTCACCCTGGGTCTCTGCGTAGGGGTCAAGGGTAACATTGACCACTGCTGTTCACAGTCCAAGATGAATAGAAGCAAAAAGGAAATGTGGCGTCAGAAGAGGGAGAAGCAAATTAGGCTACTGGCCTACCTATTTTTAATACAAGCTGAGTTTATTTTAGTAATACAGGTGAAGAGTGCTTTAAAATGTATCATCATCACAATGCCCCTTGGTAACAGCACAAGGATTTCTAGTGTATCTTTCTTCAAAAGAGCCTGAGGGCTTTGTATGTACTGTCTCATTAATTCTCAGAACGTCCCTAAAGTTGGATGGGAAAGCATGATGAGTTCTGTTTTATATGCAGAGAAACAAAGCTTCACAAAGGTTAAGTAGCTTACCCAAGGTCGCACGGTAGCATCACTGTTCCCGGGAACCCAGGTCTCTGTCTAGCAAACCAGCCTGTGAGAACATTCTGCTTCCAGTCTCTGGACATGTGCCCAGCCATGGGTGAGAGGTCTTTATTCTGAGCAATTTGATATTTAAAAGTGCGGTTTCCTGGAAAAAAGACTTTTCCTGAAATGAGAGGGGTGACAAGTAGATAAAGAAGAATTGAAGGGCTGGAAGTTAATGGAAAATTTTCTTCCCCTCTGCTTCCCCCCATCCCAAACATCCTTTATTCCCTGGACCAGCGAAGGACCTATCTCTGGGGCCAAGCATCATACCTGGTGGTTGCCATGGAAACAGTGCTCACTGAGCTTGAGCCCCAGAGAGCCAGCTGCCTTGACTGAAGGTATGTGATTCTAGGTCACCTTCCTAGGTGACCCGAAGGGATTCTGTCGTCCTCAGTTAGGAGAGTGTGGGCATCTGTAATCTGATCAGCCTCTCTGCTGTGTTTGACCTAGTGTAGCTGTTCTCCAGGGCAGCCAGCATCATCTCTAAGAGGTCTGTGTTGAAGAGTGTCATTCCTGGTTGGTCCACATATCAGGGGTCCTAGTGATATGTCCTATCCTGATTCTCACTAGCTATGTGACCTAGGATAGGGTAGTGGTGCTTTCTGAGCCTTAATCTTCTCATTTGCAAAAGGGGTTAACTAACAGGACTATTTATTGTGAGGGTTATGAGAGTGAATGGCTCTGAAAGGCATCAATGAGTCATAGATCGTGATGAATGTGTAATTAGTTAGTATCAACTCTTCTGTGCTGCAGCTCGCCAATTCTTGTGAAAGTGGGCCATGCTCTCCCCTGGGGTCACCCTGGTAACTCACTTCCCAATTTGAAACCTCAAGTCAAGAGAAGGGCCAGTTGTTTCTGTGTAGTTTAGTTTATAACTTCTTGTCGAATTTACACAGAGGCGAGGAGCCCCACTGTTGGGAGTTATCTCCACAGGCGCTCCCTGGCTCTCAGAAAGATCTTTCCGTGATGGACTTGGTTTTCCTGGCTGCCGGGTCTTTGGGTCACTTGCATATATTAATTATTTAGTGCCTGATAAAGCTCTCTGAGATCACAAGATGGAAGGTCTGGTGGCAGTTCCAAGTCTTTCTTCCAATTATTATTCTAGTCAACAGATTTTGGGGAGAGAAAATAGGCTTGAAGTCACAGTGGAGTAAATTTCTTAAAGAGTTGAGTACAAGCAAGCCTCAAAATTGGACCCATAATAGACAGTCATGTAGCCCTACTCATGAAAGCACTCAAGCCTGGGGTGTGTGTGTGTGTGTGTTTGTGTGTGTGTGTGTGTGTGTATATATGTGTAATTGGGCTACCTGGAGAGTGATACCATCTCCACTCCTCTTTTGGATCAGTACAAAAGCCAGTTAGCCTTCCTTTGCTACCACCTTGAGAGTTCACCCTGACTAGGTAGGTAGGACCAGTGACCAAGAACACGTGGCGCAGAGATTCTGGCACAAGAGGAGACATTTCAGGGCTCACAGGCTAGTCAGGAGCACCTGCTTGGGAAACTGAGGTCATCTCTAGATTAGTCAAAATGTAGCAAATTCTGAAGGAGTGGCATCAAGTGTCACATTGCCTTCATTGGCTGGCTCTGGCAATGAATTATGAGTCACTGGTGGCCTACATAGACGTGGTCAAGAGATGCCTCTGATTTGACCCTGACCTTGACCCCAGGAAACATATTATATATGAGACTAAACAACAGCCACCTTGAAAAGTATTTTCCTAATTTCTTCTAACTCGGTGAGTTTGAGATTTGCAAGTGAAATTAACATACTCTTATACTCCGTTGTCAGGATCAATCAAAGCAGCCTGAAGGACATGTTTGATAAAGGACCTAAATGTTACTGTCCTAAGTGGCAGTGAGCCACAGTGGTGAAGGAGGCAGGAAGGCCCCGTTCACATTTCTTGGGGGCCCACTCTGAATCCCAGTTCTGCTGCTCAGTTGGGGCTTCTCTTTACTTAGAGAAGATAGGGAACCTTGGAAAAGGAAGGATTTTGGCTGGGCCTTTAAGAAAGGGTAAGATTTAGGAAAGCTGAGGGCGTAAGGAAGGACATTCTAGGCCGATATTTACATGGCCAATTGTTTGAAGACTTATGAGTAATTGAAACCATAGAATGTGAAAGGATCATGAGTGGGAAATCAGGCTGAAAAAATTAGCTGTGGCCGAAATGTGAAGGCTTCAAATTTTAGCCATTTCTGCATTTCTGCAGGTTTGTGATCCCCCTTTTGGTATGGGCCTAGCATACCCTGCAGGTAACCCTCTCACCAAGGGCAGGGGCCATGATAGCAAGTTCCCTTGTATCACCACCAATAATCCTTAATGCTGTGCCTGGGGAAGAAGGAGCGCCTGCTTTCATTAACTGACAGATGTCGTTCAGCACTGAATGAACTCAGTAGCTCTATATGGGTTCTTTTGGGGTCGGAGAGAGGCAAGAAATGTATTGAAATGATGACTTTCAACTGTGCAGGGGAATATTATAGTAGATAATAATTGTTGCTTCAGGATCGAGCTACCAAGAAAGCGCACACCTTCCCTGGCTGGGTGGGAGTGGGGCTTAGAGAAAGGTGAGGTGCCATGGGGGCTGTTGAGCTCCATTTAGCTTCTACCCCTGATGCTAATAGCTCCTCTCTGAATGCACCAGCTGGAGGAAATGTGAAAGCCAGCTATGGAGAACTGACAATGTGGGAACTGGAGCGGACCTCAGTGAACAGCGAGCTCAACCCTCTCATTGTCCATGCCGAGAGAAGGTGCAGGAGGCCTGTGTGTTTAGGACAAAGGCCACATCTGCTGACTCCCCTGTTCTTTACTCTGAAAATCATCTCTCTGCTTTGCGGACTCAATGAAGTGCCTGTTACAACTCCAACATCACCGCTGACACTAGTAGGCATATAAATTCACTGAGAAGGTTTCTTTGGCTGACCAGGTATGGGCTAAGCATGGTGAATTCAGAAACGGGCTCTCTGGGGCTGCCAGCCCCAGACCGGAGCCCTGCCCTGTGTGCCCGGCCATGCTAGGACTGCTCACCACTGCTGTTTGACATCCAGGCTGCTATTTACTTGGCCACATTAAGCTTTGCTTTGTGTGACACAAAATCATTGTACAAGAATGCATTATTAAGTGTGTTTTCAAATAAGGGGGGAAAAACTAGCAGGCTGTCACTGATTGTTTTATTGTTGAAAGGAAAATAAATAAGTAAAATGTGTACAAGGCGAGGCAGGAGCTGTTCCAAGGAGTGTTAGAAGAGAGGCATTTTTACATTTTATTGATGTAGGTTTGTAAAACATGCTTGCAAGTGAACCCAGGGCATTCGTGTAAATAACCATCACACACGCATAGCTCTTTATTATTTATACCAACATGTGTATGATCTATTCACTATATTTTATACATTGGCTTAGGAATAAATAGACACAGAGTGAGACATGTAAAACTAAAGACTGGAAATAGGGACATGGCCAACTGGCTGAAATAGGGGTGGTGGAGATTGTGGCCAGTTGGCAGAGCTGGTAATTAACTAGTGAATAATAGAGAAACAGCTCTTTAGGAGCACTTTTAAGTTGTGGACATTGTATTCAAGATCCCCAGCTATAGGAAAGGAACCAAGAGTCTCATTCATTTTGGATTCTGAAGCAGAGATAAAAAGCATAAAACTTTGAGAATGGCATGACTGATATTTAAAGAGTATATCATGCACACATTATTTCATCTGGCCCTTCTAAAACCCAGAGAGGTGGTAGGATATACATTATTCTTGTTCTTATCATCTTTTTCAGAGCATTGGGTTCCACAGAATATATGATTAGCCTGAAGTTCAACAGCTAATAAGTACCAGAGCTAATAATTTTCTCAAGGGCTCTGGTTTCACTCATTTGACAAATATTTATTGAGTGCCTACTATGTGCTAGGCTTGGGGATATAATAGTGACTAGTGCAGGAGATACACAATAAACAAATTAATAGAAGTATAATAAATAATAAATGCAGGGCAAGGGGAGGAAGGGTCTTATGGGGAGTGATATTTTTCTACAGGATGATCAAGAATCTCTGAGGAAGTGACACTTGGGCAGAGACCTGGTTAGAGAAAGGGCATGACCATGTGTTTCTGGGAGAAAGGAGCTATCTAGGATGAGAGTACCACCAGTGCAAAGGCCCTGTGGTGGAGTGTGCTTGGAGAGTATGAAGAACAACAGGGGGGCCCGTGGGGCTGGAGTTCCGTGAGCAAGGGAAAATTGGTTGGAAATGAGGTCAGAGAGAGAATCAGGGGCCAGGGCATGTGAGGTCTTCAAGGGGTAGGCCATGGCAAGAAGTGTGAAAGCTATTTCAGGACTGAAGTGTCCATCCAACTGCTGTGTGGAGAACACCCTAAAGGTGAATAGGAGGATCAGAGAGACCAGATGGGAGCGTATAGCAATAGTCAGGAGGAGAGGTGATGTGGGAGAGATGACAAGGGGTAAAAGTCAGGTAAAGGCTTCAAGATCTGTTGCTGAATTGATGTAGGGTGTGGGATAAGGAGAGAAGTCAAGAATTCATCCTTGGTTTTTGGCCCAAGTATTCACTTTCTGAAATGGGGAACACCTAGGGTTTAGGTGAAAGACAAGCATTTATTTTTGCATGTGTTAAGTTTGAGATACTTAGGCAATAAAATGAAGGTTTCAGACTGGTGGTTGGCTATATATTCTGCTGTTCAGGGAAGAGTTTTGGCCTGGAGATATAAATTTGGTAACACTAGTATATAGATGGTATTGAAACCTGTGACATTAATTGAGATCATTTTGGGAGTGAATTTAGATGGAAAATAAAAAAGGCCCAAGTTCTCCAACTTTTAACAAAAACTGTCAAATAGTAAAACAGAGGACCTCCCCCTGAATAAAAAAAAAAAATTAAAAAAACAACAACAACAGCTTATGTATGTGTCAGACAAGGACAAATTCACTGAGTAATTCTCTAAGGAATAAAAGTCAGTTTTTAAAGCCTTAGGAAAAGGGTTACATGGCAGTCGTGCTAATATCAGAACTGAAAATCAGCACTTTGAATAGAAGAAAATGAGCCCATAAGTCTGTATGTGATTGGTTAAAATGAGTCCCTTGTTCATTGAGGTCCAGGAAGGGTCTTGTGTCGTGGGGTCACTTGGAATTCATGGTCATTGATCGTTGTCAGCTAGTTAAAGCCACTATGATGAAATACAGTATTCAGCCAGGAAATATCCTTGGCATTTGCTGCTGGAAATGGGAAATGTTCCTTTTTTAGAGCCTGGAAAATGGGGGTATCTGGCATAAAATAGTAAAGAGGGCCTGCCACTGAAATAGGAGGCAAGGCCCATGGCAACCGAGGACCATGTAGTGACCACGATGTGAGAAATCCAAGAAGCAGGGATGGTTGGCAGGGTCCAGTGAGGTGTAGTAAGATGAGGACTGGGACATGTCCATTGTATCTGCAACTTGGGTCGCCGGTGACCTTGGCCTGGAGTAGTGGAGACCATCTTAATTATATTGAGTTTAAGAGAAAATGGGAGGGAAAAAGTAGAGACAGGAGCCTAGACAATTCTTTCAAGAGATTGAACCGTGAGGAAGAGCAGAGTAATGGGCAGTGGCTGAAGGAGACTATGAAGGTCAAGGACATTTGTATTCTCTTTTTCTTAAGATGGTGTATGTTTGCTGCAGAGGAGATTGATGTGGTAGAGGGGGAGGGGGAATTGCTGATGCAGGAGAAAGGGGAGGGACTATTGCAAGAGCAGATTCCTTGAGAAGGGATGAGATTAGCGCCTAACTGGAGAGGCTGCCAGTGCTTTGAGTGTAGACAGTTTTTCCATTATAACAGGAGGGAAGGCAGCATATACAAGTACTGACCCCTGTAAGTTGGTGGACTGCTCAGTGAAATAAGAACACGGTCAGTAGCTGAGAATGTGGAGGAATGGGGACAATTGCAGGTTTGAGGTAAGAGAAAGTTGGAAGTGGTGGTGTTGGAGGAAGGGGAGGTAAATTGAACTTGTCAGGGAACGCAGTAGGATTTCTGGGCAGTCCTGCAGGTTCTCTTGAGGTTTGTGGTACTGAATTTAAAGTGAGACCTGTCAGCACTGTGGTGTATTCCTCCTCTCCTCCTGCTCCCCTCCTCGCCCCCCACCACATCCAGCTGCTCAGGACAATTGTGAAGGAGGAAGGAGGCAAAGGAGTGGCATTGTTTGCAAGGGATGAATCCAGGGACCTACTGAACACCTGAGATGATGCATGGTGGAAAAAGAGTGGGTTTCCCTCTGCCTGAACACCCTGCAGTGCCTGGAAAGGGCTCAGGATATCACCAGAAAAAAAAAAGAAAGAAAGAAAAAACAACCCTAAAACAATCTAACCTGGAGCCAATCAATAATGCCCTCAGCCCAGATGCATTTCTTTACTTTTCTCTCCTCGGGTGGCCTCAGCTGAGTCCCTGAAAGCTCTGGTGCCTACTTTCCCTGCTGCTTTGCGATTCCCCACTCTTTCCCAGGGTCCAAGGTACACTCTTCTTGAGCCAGCAGGTCTTTTTTTTGTTTGTTTCCCTGGATATTTACCATTTTCTTTTTTTTAAAAAAAATTAAATGTATTTGGGTGACAATAGTTAGTAAAATTACATACGTTTCAAGTGTATAATTCTGTAATACATCATCTATATATCACATTGTGTGTTCACCACCCAGCGTAAGTTCTCCTTCTATCACCATATGTTTGATCCCTTTTACCCTTTTCTACCACCACCCCCCTTCCCTCTTACCCATTGGTAACCACTAAACTATTGTGTGTGTCTATGAGTTTTTGTTTCTTTGTTTGTCTTGTTCCTTTGTTGCTTTCAGTTTATATCCCACATATGTGTGAAGTCATATGGTTCTCGACTTCTGTCTGACTTATTTCACTTAGTATAATAATTCACACCTTCATCCCAGACTTCGGGGCTGGTCAGGGGCATTTCATTCTGGATCCGCCCATTTGCAGAGGGAAGCACTGAAGAAAATAGCCTTGCTCTTGCTGAAACGAATTGCTTCTCATGGCATCACTTTTCTCTAGGCTGGAAACTCCTTTTCCCACTGGCATGAGGATGGGAGGGGAGGGGAATGGAAGGGCAGACAGCCCCTTCTCTGCACTTGTTAAATGCACAAGTACTTCCTTCTTTGTAGTCTAAATTTATAACTATTCCATGAACTTTGACTGGAACTCACATCTGTCTCAGTGCGTCTGATTTTGGCAAACAGCTTTATTCACGTGGGCAGTGTTTTTCTTGGTCTTCACCTTCTCAGGTGAAGAGACCCATCCTTTAAGTCGATCTCTCCATTAGTGCCCCCAGCCTCATCCTGTAAGTCACTCCCCACCTCCCTCTGGGGATCGTGTGAGCTCAGCCTGCTGGCAGAAATTCTAGGAGTTCCTGTAAGGGTGAGATAAAAATTCCTGCTTTCTCTCCCGTATTCAACTTTGAAGATGCCCAACATTTTTTTTTGGCATTTTTTTTTTTTTCGATACAAATGCTTTAAGCTTATCTTTAGGGGTGACCCACAGTGACTTCCATAGGTCTTCTCTGGGCCACTGTTCAGTCCTCAGAGCTCTTCCTTTTTTAGGTTTTTATTTTATCCCTGAATATAGAACCTGGCCCTTGTCCACAGTGAAAGTCACCTGCCATTCTTTGCCCACTCACAGATTCATAAGTGCTTCCTGAAGCTCCATCTATTTGGGGCTTCACATCCAGGAAGAAGTTAATATGATTCCCAAACTGTATGGTTAAGAAAGAATGACCTCACTTGGAAATAGGGAACTATAGATAGGCTTGATCTTCCTGTTGCTTCAAAAGTACTTAAAATTTGAGCTACGCTGATGACTCAGACTCAGAAATGCCAATTTTTATTCACATGGAGGTCATTGCAGGGGGTTGGTTGCCAGAGACTACTCAGACCCCTCACACTGTTGTCTTATTCTGGGGCATGCTCAGTGGTGACCTCTGATATTCTCCATTGCTCTGTGGGGGCCCTTAATGACCCTGTAGAGAACTGGGGAACCCCCTGCACTAGCCGTGGGGGTCCATGAAAGGTGGTGGAAAGACTGTGGCCTGTAGCATCAGACCAAACTGGTCTGTTGATTCTGATCTCCAATCTCCTCACTGAGTGGCCACAGTTAGAATATCTAACCTCTCTCGGCCTCAGTTTCCCTGGATGTAAAATGAGGACCAAGAATAGTATTTCTTCACAAGGTTGTTGTAAGAAGTGAATGTAATCACACATAGGAAGCAGTTAGCATAGTGCCTGATCCATATGTGTTCAGTTCATATTATGAACTATTTAAAAGTGTAATAAACTCAAGCCTGCCCCCAGGTAGACCTATCTGGCCTTGGGCCTCACCTCTCTCAGCCCCATTTCCCATCTATAAAACAGAGATGATGTAAGGGTGAAATGAGATGGCTTCTGTCTGAAACTTACTAGCATAGCTCCTGAGCCATTTTGTAAAAAGGCTACCAGAAAGATGTGTCTGGGCTACACATGTATTTACTAAACAGAACTTATTCTCAAACCTTTCCTTCTTTAACAGAAAAAGCTTTGCCTGCCCTAAAACATGAGCAAATAGTGACTGAGTTGGGAATTTCTGGGAAGAACTGCGTAAGAGTATGCAGTGCGTGTTCATTTGATTTGTAGATTAATTTAATTTTTTAGAAGTCTAATAAACTCAAGCCTGCCCCCAAGTAGACCTATATGGCCTTGGGTGAGATTACTTTTCACCACACAAAACCCACTGGAGATACTGTTAAGCAAAGGAATCATGTTGCTTTTGCTCCTTTTCTCTCAGACCTTCTTTCTCATACAAATCAAAAACACTAATCCTTTGTGACTTTCTGGACTCTTGGATGTGGGAAACCCATCACCTAGCTTTTTTTTTTTTTCTTGACAGTAAAATAACTGTGAAAAACTCATAACTGAATGTAATTTCAACTCTCTCATTGATAAGACGATAACCCACAAACAACATTAGGTGAAATTACAAGTCTGGACATAAAGTAGAGGCATTATTTGGATGAGATGAACTGAAGTTCTCTATAAAGTCACATGAATTGTTATAGGCAGAATAGACTTTGGGGAGAACTCAGAGCAAGCCTGGTTTCTAGTTCATCTCCCAGAGACCTTTGGCATGGCCTTGGTCACAGGATTCAGACTTCTTAGATCTGGCTGCCCTTGGTAGAAAATGTGCATTGAGGTCCTGAAGTCAATTCAGTATTCTAGTGGTTCAGTCTTTCCCCCCTCATTTTCCAACGGCTGCCATGAAAGCTTCTTATGAACTTTCTGTTGTAAGTGATGAGCGACAGCTGAAAAGTACATCCCGAGCCCATGGTTTAATATTCTCTTTGTTTTTCTGTCCAGGCCACAGCTCCTTGGAGTCACCCACTCTTCCTCCTGATTCTTTTGCATGGAATCTGACCTGGATAATGAAAGATTCCTTCCCTTTCCTGTCTCATCGCAGCCGATATGGTAAGTATAGTTTTGATAGTTATTTGTGATGCACAATCGCCATCTCATAATTAAGGAAGCTGTGATGTTCACTTTGTTATTTGTGTGTGTCTGTGGATCCCTCAGCCCTTTATATACAAAACAAGGTATTCTGTGCCCTTAGTCTTCCATTGGCACCCAACGCCACCAACCCATCCCCCCTAGGCCTGGCCTCCCCAGACTCACAGCTGTGTTCTGTACCCTGAAGGAAGCCAGGGGCTCTGCTGCTGCCATATCTCATTCTTCCCAGCCTTTATGGTATGTGATATTCCCAATATCTCCTTACCAGTCATTAAATGTTATGCTTATTTGCATTTTGCCTATGCTTTTCTAGATATAGGGTTCTAACCTTTGAGTGTTTCTAATAATGATGATTTCTTGAGAGAGGATTGTTATTATGAGGGTTGCAGGTCTTCTGGGCCTCTCAAGTGACTCCCTTTCATTTGGGTAACTTCTTAAAAGTCCCTAGACATGTTCTGATATGATTTCAGCTCATTTGATTCTGGAACAACCTAAGAGGTAAGGAGGCCAGGCCCCATTCCATTTCGTTTCTACAGATACAGAAACTGAGCTTAATAAGATCCCACGTAGAGTGGATTTCCTAACTACAAAACAAGAATTCTTCCCTCCTGTGTACTTTTTCTACCAGGGGGCTGCCTACTCAGCCTACTGGGTCACATCCCTGGAGCCCTCAGGAGGCTGTGTTTACATGGTAGGGCCCCTTATCCTCTGTACTCATCCTCACAGCTCAGCAGAGCTACACCTTTGCAGAGGAACGAGCATGTTCGGGGGAGAGCTGATGTATTTCCAGGTGGACATTTTTTCTTCCCTTGAACTTCTCTAGAGTGAACTCCATGAGGGCAGGCACTAGGCTGTGTTTGCTCCTCACTTTATCCCAGCACTAAGAGATGCCCAGAAAGGTTGTGTGTGATGAATGAATGCAGATGGCTTCCAGAGAGGAATTCACTCATCAGGCCTGATACAATTAAGTATTTATGAACCCCGTACAGCTCTGAGTTCTAGATCCCTTCTGGGCATATTTACTTATTCCATATACTCAGTCTCTGCCTGTGGGCCTGAGCTTTTTAAAATGCACCTAACAGAGATCTTCCACTCACTGCTGTCCTTCATCCATAATGCAGTTAGTCTTATTAACTGTAAGTAATATTAACTGTACCTTTCATTTCAAACTTAAAAAAGTAAATGCATCAAAAACCCTAGGGCGGTTTAGGATTATACTCTGCTGGGATGTTTCCTGCTACTCTTAAGCCTCCCCAGGGGGAGAGGAAGATCAGTAGTTGTCAGAAGATTCCAGATAAGAATTACTTCTTGATTTTATTTAAGCCAGACATTGAATGTCATCTTATAATAAGGGCAAGTGCCTATAAATAATTGAAACCTGGTCCTTTCTATTGTTATTGCCTTTTAACCAGATTTGTGATAAAATTGGTCTTTGGATAAAATTTTTGAATTGGCTTTTAAAGCCATTCAGTGTCTCCACAGGATGACAACTTTTATAAAATGCAGAATGTCCAAAAAAGTTAGATGTACCCTCCTGCGTGACACAGAGGGCCTTACATCTGTTTTCTGTGGAGAAAGAGGTTGCAGGTTGAAAGGAGAAAGCCACTGGAGCTTATCAAGCTGCCCCCTACCATGGCTTGGCCCTCATACACCTACTATCTCTCCCTGGGCCTCGTCTTTCTCATCTGTAAAATGAGGGTGGGATGGTATGCTGTTTTGGAGAAAAGCAGTAGGTCTGAAGGATGCCTGTTAAACTCTCCTGTTGCCTAGAATCCTCATGATTTCCCTCCTTAATGGAGGAGAGGACCCAAACTACTGGCCAGACATCATCTAGGTGCTTGACAAGGGTGCCAAAGTCAACACCATCGTGACTATTGATTTACCAGGAGGAGCTGATTCTTAATTGGTGGCTCCTTGACTGAACAAAGTGATAATTTCAGAGCCTCTTCATCTTACTATATTTAATTCAGCTGAGACTCATAAACACCCACCTCCTCCCCCGCCCCACCCCCACCATCACCACCTCTGTGTGCCTGGTCCAGTGCCAGATGCTGGAGGTGATATAAATAGATAAATGAGTAGGACTTGCTCCTGCCTCAGAGCTCAGAGTCTAGAGAAGTAATTCTGTAGGCAGCTAGGCTTACTGCCACAAAGAATGCCTCCGGGTGGCTGGCCCCAGAGCACAGAGGCTGAGGACTTGCCCTGAGACCTACAGCAGAGCAAACTGAAGTCGGAGTTAAGGCCAAGATTCCTGTTTCCTGAAGGATGTTTGTGGGGACTTAGCCCATATCTCTCCATGAACCAAAGAGCCCAGCAGGCTCATTGGTGATAAATCCACACCTTTCAACTGCCTGCCATGAAAGACATTTTAAGAAATGTTAACAACTTCATTAATTTTAAGGCCTCAGACTTGGGCAGAGAGATTTGACTGGAAAATTGCTGCCTAAAGGGATAGTTCTTCAGACAGAGAGAAGTAACCAAGTCCCAGCAAGTCGATGTGGGCACTTGAGTGATGGAGCTTTGTGCCTGGCTGTCTGTCTTCACCTGCATCCTAGGGAGGAGGCAGGAGGGGCGATGGGAGTAGGCATCATGATGGACAGCGGCAGGCCCGCCCTCTCAGGCAAGCTGTCCAGTCCTGAATTGAGTAGGGCTTTCTTCTCACCAGTGTTTTATGAGAAGAGACAAGGTGGAGAAAGGCTAATAAGATTTACTCACCCTGAGCCTGTAATTATCTGCTTGAGGAAAAAGTTTGGCCTACCTTTTTGAAGTCTCTCTATATTTCTTCTAATTTATGTTGGAGCCTTTTATGTTGTGTAAAATATATTCTCTTCAGTGGCATTTGGTATCAGATTCCATTTCTTTCTCACCTCTTTCCTTGAATGATGGGAGCGTGCTAATTTCATCATCAACAAGCTGAGAGCCATACATTCCCCCCCCTCCCCCAGGCTTTGAAGGAGGGAAGACACCTAAAGAAAGACTTTCTTTTTTCCTTTTATCATCAGCTCTGATGCTTGAGGACTTATTTATCAGCTTTACTGCTGGATTGGGCCCTGACTACTTACCCAGATAAAAATCTGTTCCATTCAGGAGAGCCAGGTGCTAAGAGATTAAGGCCACTGGGGGGATGTGGGGAGATGGGGGAGTGGGAGGCTGTTGATGACCCATTGGAAGCCACTGAGTTCTAGAGCCACAGAGCAGATGGCATCCTGCCCCCTGTAATTCACATTTGCTCACTCTGGGTGTGATGAAAATCAGATCAACATTTAAAACATAACCAAAGGTCCTGGCTCAGATGAAAAGGAGAAAGGGAGTTTTCATTTATTAAAAAAAATAAGTTTGATACTTTACAAAACCCTTTGAGACCTCTTTTTCTCACTTAAACTTGTTATAAAATTGTGGTGCGTGGAACTTATTTGATATCACATTTTTATAGAAATGTAAATTGAGGGCCAATGAAGTTTATTAATTGCTCTTAAATTATAGAGCAAGTGAGTAGTTAGGAAAGATTGAACCCAAATTTTTTGACTCCAAGTTGAGTGCTCTTTCTGCTACATCACAAAGTTCATTCATAGATGACGTCTTCCCCTTCATGAGAGAACTCTCATTTTCTCAACAACCTGGTGTTTGGACTGAATGACCAGTCTGATATCCAGAATCTGGGGAACTACAGGACCAAGACTTAATGTCGTCAAATTGAGACTATCTCAGGAGAGCAAGGAATTCATCTCTTCCTGAATGTGGGTATAGGCCCCCAGGTGCCATGGGCTGTCTTATGTTCCCCACCATAGACTATGGTCCCTGTTATGGGTTGAATTGTGCCTACCCAAAAGATATATTGACCTCCTAACCCCTGGTACCTGAGAATGTTACCTTATTTGGGTCTTTGTAGATGCAATCAAGTTGGGTCTGTACTGGATTAGAGTGGTCCCTAATCCAATATAACTGATGTCCTTATAGAGGAAACAGACCAAGACACACTCAGACACACCCAGAGGGTGAATGCCATGTAAAGATGGAAGCAGAGATTAGAGTGATACATCTACAAAGCAGGGAATGCCACAGATTGCTGGCAGCCACCAAAAGCTGCGAGAAAGTCATGGGAGAGATTCTCCCTTAGAGCTGAGAGGGAGATGGCCCTTCTGGTGCATTGATTTTGGACTTCAGGTCTCCAGAACTGTAAGAGGAAACATTTCTATTGTTTTAAGCCACTCAGTGTGTAATACTTTGTTATAACAACCCTAATAAACTAATATAATTCTTCATCCCTCTAGTCCTCCAATGTCCAAAACACTGACTCCTGGAAAAGAAAGATTCTTCTCAACATCATAACATCAGGGCAGAACAAAGCCATTGTTGGACTTTAAATAAAAGTTCTATTAAAACTTTGTCTGCTTTCAAGCTCATGGGACCCATCCAATTTAGGAACTGGTGCTTTCAAAAAAAAAGAAAAATTAGACTTTTTGATTACTGTCCCTGCTGCCACTACCACATCATCAGTCCTGTTAATGTATCAATTTCTTTGATTGAAAAGACTGGGTAAATTAAATATATTTCCACCCACCCCCCCCAAAAAAAGTCAACCTACCTCAGAACCAAAAATGGAAAATTCAAAGGCCCTCCAGTCCCTGTAGGATTTGCTTTATGACTCTGGCAGGAAGTCAGTGTGATCACATTTCTGAAATTACATATTTAATGTGGCAAGCCATGATCAGCCATTCTGCCCTCAAGAGCCTGGCATCAGTGAAAAGCAGCCTCCAGCCCCCTTGTGGACCATTGTCAGGGCTGAAAGCTTCTTTTAAAACCAATTCTTCTGCCCTGATAGGCCAGGTCTTTTTGTGTTCTTTTCCCAGCCCTGCTCTACTGAGCTGGGAAGTCAAGTTCTTTCCTCATCCATACCTCTGTATTTTTATGTCCAACATAGTAAGCAAACGGCCTCTGGAAGCATTCACCATAAAGGCTGAGTCCCAAAGGGGACAGCAATGCCAGCAGTCGTACAAGACCAAGAGCAGGGAACATCTGTCACCCTGAGGACCACTGGCCTGCTGGGAGCCAATGAACTCCATCCATGAAAATTAAATAAAAAGCAGTTGGTTTAGGTGTTTCAAGGAGAGACTTGTTTAAAACACTCCATTCGATCATATCTCTTACCTTTAAAATGAAGACATATAGATCCACTCAATAAATACCAACAGTTTATCTCTATGTTTGTGGCAGATTGAGTAAAAAAGAAGCAGAAAGGAAACAAGTTGGATTAAAAGATAATAAAAGAATGATTGACCAACTGACAAAAAGGCAAGAAAAGCAAGTCAAAAGAAATCCATTTAAAACAGCTTTCACCGAGGGAAAAGCATTGACAAAAGGGAAAGAAAGAGAGAGACAGGTGAGGGACAGAGATAGAGACACCGAGAGTGAGAGATACAGACAGATGGACAAACATGAAAAAGATCAGTTAGGGCTGTCTGGGCTTCTGTCCACGTGTTCTTTCTCCTGCTAGCATGGCCTCGGCTCCAACACCTGGGCAGGTGGCTCCCTAATGCTTAGTCCAATTTCGACCTCCCTCCCGTGGGCCATTTCTGCATCCCTACCTGCCTGCATTATTTTCCCTTTAGTGTGTCTCTGACACCACACAGAATGGGAAGATGGGTATAAACATTCTTGCAGCACCAACTGTATGCCTGGTTATGCTCTAGGCATGGCAGTAATGAAGACAAATAGGACATACTCCCTTCCCTCAAGGCACTCTCGAGAGGAGACCGACTTGCCAGCTCTCTGATGGGTGCAGTAACAGGCATGTTCAAAGCTGGGAGGGGGCCAGTTGTGTAGAGGACTTAGGAAGGTAGACATTCTGGACACAGGGACAGCTGAGCTGGACCTTGGACTGTAGGGACTAGTGAGAAAGGCATTTGAGGCAGAGAGTGAGTGTGCAAAGGCATGTGCAGAAACAGGTCAAGCTCAGTGACAGGATGTAGAGGACCTGGGAGGAAGCAGCAGGGAGGAGCCTGGAGACAGTTATTTCTGTGTACTCATGATTTAGACATGCTCCTATGTTTGAAGTGTAGGTTGAAAAGGAAAGGGTAGGAGAGGAATCTGGGAGATTCTGGCCGTGGGCTAAGCATGCTGTGGTTGCCCGTTCAGGAGAGACCAGCTTGACAAATCGAGTAGATGAAGATTCTGTTAACTGAAATAGGGAGGGGAAGAAACATTAGGCAAGGAGGGATGGGGACCAGGACATCTGGAGGGAGAGGAGAAGGCGGTGAGATCTATGTTGAACAAGTTATATTTGAAGCACCTCAGGACATCCAGGTGAAGATGGCCTGTAGAGAGTTGTAAGTCTAGGTCTTGGATTTGAGGAGAGAGGTGAGATGGAGAGTCATTAGCATAGAGACTTTGGCTGAGGCTGATGATTGGAGGATGAAGACCAGAGGAGATCCAGGATGTTGCATTTAAGACGTAAGCAGAGGAAGAGGAGCATGGCAAACAGAGATGGGGAGCTAGGAACCATAGAAGAACCAGAAGGAGGTATAGCCACGGAAGCCAAGGGCACAAAGAACTTTAGATGAAGGAATCATCAGCGGTGTTGATGATTCCTAGAGATAAAGTACAATAAGGACTGTAAGAAGGCTTTTTCTAACCCTGCTAAATACGTTTTATGTTTTACATTCTTCCTCCCTCCCCCATGTTTCCTCCATTCTCATTCCAGTTTGTCCCCAGTTGGTTTGTTTTTCCTTCCCTTGAACCTGTGTCCCTAGAGCCTGCCTGCTCAGCTTGCAAGGCCCAGCTCCACCCTGCCTCTACCTCAGAGTTTTTTCCTGAGTCCCAAGGCTACCCTGGTATCTCTTTCTACCTGGAGTTTTTTGGTGGAAAAAAAATCGATGGAATTTTTTTTATAATACTCGGGTGGTATTATCCCCCTCCTGAAATCTGAGAAGATGCTGACTTGTACAGGGAATGGTTATTTGGGAAATCGTTATTTCCCAGATTCTCCAATAATCCCATTGAACAATGCCCATCCCCACAAAACCTGGGGCTTCCCTGATGTATCTTCTTAATCAAATCACTTTCCTAGCTTGTATTTCATCCCTTCTATCGCCCAAATGTAAACGAGGTCACCTGATAAAGCAATCATGGATGAGTCTAATTTACCCAACCAGAAGGCAGAGAAGGTGTTAAATATCACTTTTATCTATCTATCTATCTATCTATCTATCTATCTGTCTGTCTGTCTGTCTGTCTGTCTGTCTGTCTATCTATCTATCATCTATCATCTATCATTTATCTACCATTCATCGACTCCTCAAATGAGTGTCTACAATTTGCCCAGCTACTTGCCCCTGACTGTCATGGAGATTCTAGCTGAGTTCACTTTTATCTTAGGTTTAAGATGGTTCCAAACATCCATCTGGAAGGTGCCTCTTAAATTCTTACATGATTGTTTTACATGTGTGTGCAGTACCCTTGGGTCTGAGGCTCCATCCAACTTAGTAGAAAAGTTTGCTTGGGAAATAAGGCTTTTCAGTTTTAGCAATGACATAGGATGTCTGTCTGTTTTAGTAGAGCTTCAGCTTTCTCGTCTTTCTGATGGTGAGCATCCACAGTAGCAGCTGTGACCACATTGACCCAAATCCGAACAGCATACCACGTGGTAGGCCTCACTCTTTCCCCATTGTCTCACCTGGAAAGGCTGGGTCATGCCTTTCCACAGCACTCTGCATGTCTGATGTCACTTTCCCTCATGTTTTAGCTATTGGTGGCCCTCAATTGTCATGATTCCTAGACTGTAAGCTAGTAGAGGTTAAGGAATTCATGTCTTGATTCCTTTTACATCCCCAGTATTTAATCTAGTGTTTTGTCCTTGGTTGGGTTCTTAATAAATATAAATTAGAAGAACTTGCAACATTTGGTGAACAATCCAGGGGCAAATTAGGAGTAGACAGACTCAAGTCTCTCAATTCCCACCCTGGAGCTTTTCGGCCCTGAGGGTCTCTGTCTGAATAAAGCACAGGGATGTGCCCACCAGCTGGCTTCTCCCGCAAGTCATATTAATTGGTTTCAGAAGAGACATGTGTCTAAAGGGAAAATAGTATCTTGGCTGGACATACTTGGTTTAGAAGTCAAAGCTCTGGTTTAACTACTCTGGGAAGGCTTATTTTTTTCTCTTAATCTAAAAAAGCATATTCAGCATACATGAGTGAGCTGAAGAAATTTTGTTTTGACAGCTTTGGGACATCTGAGATATTATATACAGAGCATTTCTAACCAGCTTAGAAAGACATGTGTCCAAAACAAATGCAGGAAAATGATTGATCAAGAGCAAGAAAAATGAGAGGAAATCCTCTTAAAATGAAATATTTTGTCAAGAGCAACCTTGGATGCAAAACTTTTTGTCAGAAGAGACCTCAGATTAACAGGATGTTAACCAGCCCATTTGAGTAGATGACTAGAATAATTTGGTCTATGAGAACATCATGGAAATTGTGAGCTGTCGGGACTCACAGCAGTCTGGTCAAATAGCTTCATCTTACAAATGAGGAAATTAGGCATAGAGACGGCAGTGATCTGTCCTCTGTATGCTGATGGCAAAGCTGAGATTCAAACCCAGGTCATTTGCTTGCCAGAACCCACATCTAAGCCCTCCATAGCAGAGGCACAGGTGATGGTTCATCATATTTTCTCAGCGCTTGGACTACAAAGCATTTCCTCACATGTCACTTCTGTCTATTGCTTTATCCATCCATCACTTTAATTCCTTGGGTCTCTGTCAGCCCAGCGGGTTCCTGCTATCCCTGGGGTTGCATCAGTTTAACGTCAGTGCCAGTCAGGTGTGGATGAGCGTGGCCAGGCTCAGTGTAGTTGCCTCATGATCATCTACAGAGCTTCTTAAAAACAAGATTCTGGGTTCTGGGGACTCTAGGACTAGGTTTGGAAACCACAGTTTCTTTCATTCACCTCCTCACTGACTATGTAATTCTCCTTTGTAATATCCAAGCCAGTGGCCTTCCAGCCTCTGTCTGAAAGCAAAGCATGGGACAGTGGGGAAGAAACTCAAGTTGGGATCTGAGATGTGGAATTCCTTCCCTTCCCAGATCTGATTTTTGTGAGTTATTTATCACCTTCAGCCAGTAAACCACTCTCTTTGATTCTGTTTGTCATGTGAAAAATGGGAATGTTCATGGTTTCTAATTGACGATATCGCTATAAGCACTGTGAGGACAGATTTCCATGTGTCCAAGGCACAAGTGCCTTCTGAAGAGGAATGAAGGGGCTGACAGCCTCCATTTTGGTGGCATGGCTCTATTTGCTAGAGGGTTTGTCCTTTACATCTCTAAGTCCCTAGTTTTTCCCTTTGGAACCTGAAAACACTTTACCTTTAATCATGATACCTCCAAGCAAGGACTCAGTCCTGTGCAGTCCAGCTTCAAAATTTATACAACTACACAAACCTAAACAATACCAGTTCCCCACCTGCCTGGAAGAACCTTATTCGTTCCTCTGTTCTTAATAAACTTCCTAGCTAAACCATGACCATCTGTCAAAATCCTTTCATCCTTCAAGATATAGCCCCAGACTTGCCTCTTCCATGAGCCTCTGGTCTTCCCAGGCAGACAGTCTCTCTTGTCCTGTGTCCCTGGCCTCACCGTGTCTGCTTACGGTGAGAGTCAGGTGTGAGGAAGTCCATCTGCCCCACGGGACTGGGAGTTCCCAAAGGGCACAGGGTCCATGTCAGGGCAGCCTGGTATCTGCTTGTTTTGTGAGACTGGCATCAGCGAGGAACTCCATATTCACCCCCAACACCCACAAGATCCTCACCGGCAGAGACAGAAGAGTAAGTGTGAGGGCCACTTTGCACATTCTGAGGTAGAGACCTCCAAGACCATTGGCCTCCTCTGGTTGCCATGACCACCACCTTACTTGGAGCTCTCCTCCAACTTTCTGGTCTCCGGAATGATCCCATTTGGATGGATGTCATGCTGAGCAGTATACATACCTCTAGGATTTTTACCATGTTCTCTGGAGCCTGCCTTATTCTTTTAGAGAGCCTACGTTTTCCATGAATGCTTCTTGGAAATTGCAAGCAGAGAGCTAGACTGAGAGTCCAATCTGGGTTCCGGTCTTCACTCATACTTCTCCAGATCCTAGGCTATTCCACTTGGGCCAAGCCTCTTCACCCTCCTGGGCTTCAGTTTTCCCATCTGTGAAATGAGGAGGCTGGGCTAGTTAACTTCAGAAGACCTGGGATTTTAATTATTTTCAATTTTCTGTTCTGGGGATGAAAAGCAAAGTCCTATTTTTTTCATCTGTAACATTGGTATGGCCATGTATAAGAGAAATGAGAATTGAACTTTTGGTGCCTATCTCCCACTCTTGTGGGCATGTGTGCCCCACAACCCTCTTCTAAGACTGTCTTTCAAGGCTGTGTTTATATAATTGATTGATTGAAGGAGACATGGCCCTTCTTCGCTGCAGCTTGATTATAAGTGAGCTAAACAGATGTCTTGAATTGGGTGATTGGCTCCCAGATGCATTCTAGGGAGCAAGCTGGTAGAAAGGAAGTGAATGATTTCAGTTCTGGGGCCCATGACAAATGAATAGTGGTTGTGGGAGGGGGCAGGCAGGGGCCAGATTTGGTACTTAGTTTTACGAAGTGAGTGACAAGATGTTAATGACAGCTGGTGAGTTAATATCAAAGGTGACTGGGGGGCTAAGCACCCCTTTAGGAGATAACCTAGAAGGGGGAAGTAGAAGCCCCTAATTGTCAATGATTGGGAAGCTCTGGAGAATCCTCTGAGGAAAGGAAACTCGGCCTTCTGCCTTAGGATTGGTGGCAGCCACGGGAGTTTCCTTGAGCTGGACGCAATCTTTAAGGACTGGCAGTGGTTTGAGAATGCTGATTTCTGGGACTCTACAGAGAGTGCCAAAATATGTACACACATTGTAAGAGAGGAAAACTGTATGTTTTTTATAAGTTTCAGGTAGACAAAACAATGTAATAGTAATTCTCAATATATACCAATAACAAAAGGTGAATACAAGTCACATTTGACTTCTGCAATTGCAAGAGGTGCTCAAAGTGGTTACCATCAGCATCCAGACACTTCTGATTACGGCGAACTACTGCTTGAGTAACGTTGACCAACGTGTCCACTTGTATACATTTTTGGCACCCCCGGTATATAATGAACTGTAGCTTCAAATATGATGCTCTATTATAGGACCTGTAAAGGCCATCTGTAAAAGAATTGCCACATGTGGGGCCGGCCAAGTGGCGCAGTGGTTAGGAGCTGGCTTGGGACGCCGGTGGCCCCGGTTCGGATCCCACATGTGAGGGCCAGTGACCCTGCCCCCCCCCAAAAAAAAAAGAATTGCCACATGTGCATGACACTCCATATGCTTCTTTGCTGTACACAAATCAGGCTTGTCGGGAATACGCCGGCACTTGCATATGCCATCCACGAAGCAAGCCAGCCTCAGCTTAACTGTGCCAGTGAGCTGAGCCCAAGGAAGGGATAGCAGGTGAGTTAGTAACTCTGCCGTTCAGCCTGGCCCAGGCCTGAGGCTGCCTGGAGAGGATGGCATTCGGAAAGGCCTCCATGACCAGCGGAAATGCCCTCCACTCTGTGTGCGGGACTCTGCCCAGCCACATGGCCCTGGGCAAGTCTTTTCCCTTGCCTGGGTCTTGGTATTTTTTATCTGTCCAGTGGAAGAAGTGGTTAACCTGAAATATGATTTCAAGTTTAACTGCCTCTGACTCTGTGAATATCACCTAAAGGCAAACATGCCAGCCTTCCCAAAATATTAAGGGAATGGTCATCTGCCATCTGTTGGAATACCCCATATAGATACCGTTTCTCGGTAAACATGAAGCTGTTCAAAAAGGGCATGGCAGTGTGAATTTTGAATCAGCTAATATGTGTTGGGAATTTCTCCATTCCAAGCACAGGCATCATCTCATTGAGGCCTCCCAGCTGTTCTGGTTCTGGGAAGTTAGTGTTATTGCTCGGATGACTGAGGCTCAGAGAGAGAGAGAAGGTCCTATATCGCACAGCTGACAGGTGGCAGCATTGGAGTCAGATCTTAGATCTTGTGCCCTGTACCTGGGAAAGAATCATGATGATATTAAGGTCACTTAATGAATAACATATATGGTCATAGACACACAGGAAAAGATTATAGGGCTGGGTGTGACCTAGAGGCCACCATTCAACAAGTGAGGAATGTCACAGCCATCTGCATCCTGGAAGTTAAATACCAGGTCAAGATCACTAGAGACAGGAAAATCACCCCAAGACAAATTCAGTCATATTGTCATATTTTAAACTAGCAGCAAACCTGATAATTCTGCTTTCAAATGCAGATTCCATGGCCATTTATCCAGTTGGATAAACTCTTTCATGGGCCCCTGATAGCCATAGAAATCTAGTCCACCCCACCCTCAGCTTGCTCAACTGGGACCCTTAGCCCTATCCGAACACAGCAGATATCCAGGAATACATCAGGAAACCTAGGTGGGAACTTTGAGCCCTGGGCCTTACTTATTACACGTGTAGCCTTGGCTTTCTGCGTAACACACACTGGGGATAAGACTTGGACCCTGGAAATGTGTACTCTGACTCAGTCCTCGCCTAGGGCGTCCCAGGTCTACCCTTATAAAGGTGGCATCAGTCCTCCAAGGACAGCTCAGGTACCCTGGCTTCTGCCCTGCCTCCAACTTGGCCCTGCCTAACCCTCCAGGGGCCCAGTTCTTCTCCTGTCTCACCGTAGGTCTCCATCCTTATTGGTGTCTGTGGCTGTGAATGATGGGAGCTATTTCTGCTGCTTTTTCAATTCTCAATTCTCTGTTTGTAAGATACTGATATCAACACCTCAGGAGTCCCAGGGAGGAAGCAGGTCAGTGATGGTCCACTCTGTCACTTCCTGCTAGCAACCTCAGATGTCACTTCACGTCTCTAAGTCCCAGTGTTTGTTGAAGAGGGGTAAGATTCCTGCCTACGTCATAGAGATTAAATAAGATAGTGCTGTAGGGTGCCTGGCATAGCGTCTGACCACAGAAAGCCCTCAATAAATGTTATCAGTTATGAAAATACTGCCCAAGGCCTTCATGGAGGTCCTTCCCTTGGAGCTCAGGGCTCTTCTATAAATACACACCCAGTATTGCCAGAGTCAAGACCTTAAGTCTGACCTCAAGCCTGACTTTTGAAACACTTAAGAGACAAAATGAAGAAGGGTGAAGTATCATGGGATTAAATATGGCGTTCTTCTCTTTTTTTTACAACTTTGCTTTTTCACTCTGCAATATTTGCTTCCAAGCCTTGTGATGGGCTGAGACTGAATGACATTAGCCAGTGGTTCCTGTGGAACTGCCCCAGGGCAGCTGCTCTTAAGGCCGCTGCCATCCTGTGGTCATCAGGACATTGGCCAGCCTGTGAAAAGTGTCTTAAAAACTAAAAGAGGTGGCTTGTCTCCTAACTTGCAATTGACTGAAGTGACTGAGGAAACAAGTGGTAGGTCTCTAAGTTTCCAGGGTCAAGATAAAAAAGGGCACAAAAGGTTTTGACCCAAGGGATTGTTTTGGAGCCTGAGGTCAGACTGGAAACAAAGGAGAACTATCTGGGTTCTCTCCGTCTGCCTGGTGGGGACAGCGCCTGGGCAGGCCCCTCTGAGTGAGCAGCTGCTGCTGGCTTCCTAGGCAGACAGTGACTGCTCTGGTAGCCTCACCCATCCCTAGAGGCTAGATTTCTATCCTGACTCAGTATCAGACTGGGCAGTCACCATCAGCTTCTCTCCAGACAAGGGTGTTTGATAAAGGAACTGGGCATCATTCTAGGTGGGGTCATGACAAGGGTTTTCTCATCAGTGACCATAGCATTCTCCTGAAGGGCTGCATTTTGTACTAGGATAATGCCTTGAAGCTAACTTTTAATGAATTCCATTTTTGAAATATGACCCATACCCTGGAAGGTTTCAGAATCTAGGTACAAACTGATAAAAATGAATGAAAACGTACATACTCACTCACATTCACTCTGAAATAGTCATCTGTAAAACTGAACTGAACTTTCCTTCTTAATTTTTTGAGAATCTCGAGGTAAACTGAGTCCCCACACTGAGTGTGAGGCACACTCAGCCTCCTTCCACTGGGAATCTGCTTGTAGGATTGGCGACAAGCCCTCATTTCCAGGAGGGCAGAGTGAAGGTTCATGACAGCCTGTAGGTTTGGTTGTGTTGACCCAGAATGAACCCTGCAGAATCAGTGACCTTCATAGATGGAGGCACCGTAGAAGGTGTATGCTCCATTTCTTTCATTTCTCAAATGCAGAAATGCAAACCTAGAGAGGAGACAGACCTTGTACGGTCCCTCATCTGCTGTTGGCAGGATGGAGACTCACCATCGTCACTGCTCTGCCACCACCTTTCCCTTCGCAGCACTTGACAGTCCTCTCAGCAGGCAAATGATTTCCAGGCGATTCCATTACCTTATCTTTCCTCCAGGATGGCAGTAACTGGAAAGTGGGCAATAGTGATTTCAACTCTGTGGTCAGCGAGTTCTGGAAAGTGTGCCTTTTTCTCATTGCATGTTTCAGTGGTTAGGTTCTCCTGGGTTCTAACAGGTACATAGAGTAAGGCTGAGATCTCTGGATTTTTCTGAAGGTCACAGTCACTCTACAAAATGGGTCTGACACAGAGGAAATATCGATTTGTCCCCTTAGGGCAGTGGAGAAGCCTTTGCAGATCTGAAAAGGTCGCAGACTTCGGATCTAATAACCGAAATATAATAGTGGACTGAGATTTTTGAAGCCTTGGAAATGTGATGAAAAACTGCTGGATCGTCATCATTATCCAGCCATGGGTCACATTCTGATTCTGCGGCAGGGTAGTCCTGTGATAAACCCTCCAAGCCGCAGTTTCCTCATCTGTAGAGAGAGGCCATTATTTACTCTCTGTGTTTTTCTGCAGATTAAATATAGTGACATAAGAAAACACCTAACATAGCCTCTGGCAGACAGCTGGGACTCAGTGAATGTGATTTCTTGCCCCTTCTATTGGGTGTGGACCTGCCTCTGCCTTGGGTTACTTAATGCTGAACACTTCACTGATGCCCTCGATCCCTCCGCGTCTCGTCTGTAAAATAAGTGGTGCAGTTCCTTTCTCATAGGGACTGAGCGAGAGGAGGGTTAAAGAGAGACATTCAAGGAGCGCCTAGGTCTAGAACCTCAGAAAAGACCCAAGGAGAAGGAGACTTAACCTGGTGGTTTTTGAAAAGACACATTCCAGGTATTATTACTCAGAAGGCCCTGAGGTTAGCTCAGGCAAAAGAAACCTGTTTTATGAGAAATTAAATCAGAATGTAGAAAAACCCATTTCAATTT
Organism: Aselliscus stoliczkanus; assembly: GCA_033961575.1. NCBI lineage: Eukaryota > Metazoa > Chordata > Mammalia > Chiroptera > Hipposideridae > Aselliscus > Aselliscus stoliczkanus. Next base: position 48,058,743 of record CM066730.1, on the reverse strand, counting down.
CACCCCAAATGATCAGTAATAGTAACCACATTCCTATTTAAAGCCAAAGAGTACAGCTTTGACAGCTAAAGGGAGGCTTCTTTGGAGGAAGGATTTTTAAATGAACCTATCTGATAATTGCAGTATCTGCCTCGCCTATTTCACTAGGCAAGGTCTAATCCAAACACAGCTGATTATCAGACTTTCCAGAGTTCAGAGATCCCAGGATTGATGATGCCTGATGCTGGGGTTGTCTATTCTGTTGTCTGGTTATCTAATATGCACACATGTGCCAGGCAGCATCTAAGCTTGCACGCCACAATTCTGTCCCAAGTACAAATAGGATGACTTTAATTGGAGGACAAAAATCAGGATAGAGGATGGGCCATAGAAGTTGAAGCTTTGGGGAAGGTACTGATAGTTGTTGCTGTGGGTTGGGGCTGGTCAGTAGTTTTCTCTCTCACCTTCTGACTTGATCATCCCCTCATGTGGTTGGGTGTTTTTGACTCTTCCCAGAAGAGCCAGGTTTAGTGGCTACACCTTTCATTATATGGATAATTTTTGTACTACAGAATACAAAATAGTGGAGCAGTTTTCTCCTTGCAATCTGTTATCAAAACCAGGTGTCTGGAAGAAAGTCTTGAAGACTAAGGCAGCCTATAATTCATGGGCACCAATTCATAGCAGCTCAGCCCCCAGAGACTGGGAGGAAGTCTTCAAGGCTGATAAAATATGTAGGCAGCAAGTGTCATGACAACTCAGACAAGCCTAGCCCTGCCTGTTTCAGCTCACCATTACAAAGGTGAATTGTCTGCATTGTGAAAGGGCAAGTGGTATTAACCTTAGGACCAGAAGAATGGCAGCTCCTAGAGAGCAGCTGATACATAAATCTCTGCTGGACAAGAAGCAGAAAGATACTTAATAGAAGTATTAATTGAAGGGATTTTTCCTTCCCGCTCCAAACTTAGATGGTTTGGCTAGTGTCAGTGGAAATTACAGTAAAATCTTGGATTGCGAGTGACTTGGTTTGCGAGTGTTCCTCAAGACAAGCAAACATTTCTAATACATTTTAACATGGTAAACGAGCGATATCTTGCAATACAAGTAGTTGGTTTCACAAACCTAGGTATTATTGTATTTTGCTCCCACTCCAGGGCAGGGCCAGCTACCCACAGGTGTGACTGATGTGCTGTCCAGTGACTGGCTGCCTGCACTAGAATTGACCCCACTTCTCCTCTGGGTTCTGAAATTCTCAACACCAGACTCGTCTTGGAGATCTAGGTAGCAGTGGCCCCAGAAGCAGCTGTTAAAATACCCAATGATGATTAGGAGTTAGCACCCATTAGACCACCACACAGACTGATTTATCAAAATAGCTGTGTAACCCTTCTGAGAGCAAGCGTTTTGGAACCTTAACAAAGTCAAATCGATATGGTGCTTTAGAAAACAACCAGTCTGTGTCTCACTTGGAAGAACTTGAGGCCCAGCGAAAGTTAAGTGGCTTCTGCAATGTAGCCAGCAAATCAGTGGCGGAGCTGGAACCCAGGTTTCCCTGGGTACTTGTTTCTAGAAGCATCTAGTCCAAACCCCTTGCTTTGCAGATGAGGGCACCAGATCGCACATGTGAGAAGAGACTGGCTATGCCTGGATACCACCACATTCCCAATCCAATGGTCTGCCCTTATATCCCATTCTTCCTTTCTTCACATCCCCATGGCTCAGGGGAAGTGATGAAGTAAAAGGCGGATGAACAATGTTCATTTTGGCACTTAAAACTCTATTGATCCAGCCGTGAGCATTGGGAGCCTACCAGATACAAAGTACTTCACCCACTTTGGGTAATATACAATGAGTAAGGAAGAGAAAAGAGTAGGGGAGTGTATACTAAAAGTAGGCAAACATGGAATGATTTGGACACAGCGTTGATTTTCCAACAAAGAAGCCCAGAAAACGATCATAAAACATACCAAGTCATGACCTCTTCCTGCCTCCCTTCTCTCTCTCTCCTTACCCATCGACCGTCTCCATTCCATCCCCAAGAAAGAATTAACCTGGATTAGCTGGCATAGGCTTGCCCGTCTTCTCTGGAAGGGGGCTGAGGGGTAAATGACAGGCTGGCAAATAGGGCTGTGAGTAAGACCAGAGTTCCCTTCAGCCTTCTCTCCCCAGATAGGCGGGACCTGACGAGGGTTTTCCCTGAGCATTGGTAATGGACTACTAGGCTCATGTATGTAGACAATGCAATATCCTACCACTTCTTACAGCAAACTTCAGAGGTAGATATTATCATCCCCAAGAATAGGTATGGACATTTGAGGCCAGAGATGTTCATTTCTTGCCTGGAGTCACCCAGCTAGTAAATGGCAGAGCCAGACGTAGATTCAGAATTATCTGGTTTCAAAGCCATGCTCTGCCCACTTGACCTCAGGCCCTCTCCCTGTTGCCAGGTAACTCACAGGATGAAGAGCCTCTCATGGTCCAACCTGTTAGCTCTTTTTTTATCTGCCTTCTCTGAGGACACTTCCCATAATCTGAGTTATACCAAGAACACCTTTTTCTCTCTTAGTCCCCTTTTCACCAATGGAGTGCCCCCCACCTGAGGAGTCGACAACTCTCTGCACCTGGATAGAGTGAGTGAAGGTGTGGATGAGATGAAGGCCGCCTTCCTGGGGACAGTTGGCTCCACTGACTGTTGGCTGTCATTGCAGGTCTGGAGTGTAGCTTTGACTTCCCCTGTGAGCTGGAGTATTCCCCACCACTGCACGACCTGGCGAACCAGAGCTGGTCCTGGCGCCGTGTGCCCTCGGAGGAGGCCTCCCAGATGGACCTGTTGGACGGGCCCGAGGCAGAGCGTTCCCAGGAGATGCCCAGAGGTAAGGGTAAGGCCACCGCAAGGTGCCCAGGATGGGGTTGGGGTGCCGATTTCGGTTTGAAAACTGGCTTTTAATATCTCTGTCTGTCTGTGTCTTCTTGGGCCATGTAAGTCCAATTGCAAGATCAGTTGAACCCTTTACTCTGTTTCATGCAGATGTCCCAATGTCAGACGTAGCAGAAAGTGCTGACTTGTGTGTCCATTTGTAATAGGGCTGCCAGATAAAATACAGGACACCTGGTTAAACTTGAGCTTCTGGGGAACGACAAATGATTTTTTTTAGTGTAAGTATGTCTCATGCAGTAGTTGAGATACACTTATAATTAAAAAACAATTATTCCAGGGCCGACCGAGTGGCTCAATTGGTTAACAGCTCGCTCAAGAGTGTGAGCTGAGCTCTGAGCAACAACAGTTCGATGCCCAGCCCGAGCTGAGCTGCCGTTAAGCTGCCAATAGGTGGCAGGATGGCTCAGCTAAAAAAACAAAAAAACCCCAAAATCCCCCAACAATTATTCCAATTATACTAAAGAATTCAAATGTAATTGAGTGTTCTGCATTTTTATTTGCTAAACCTGACAGTCCTAGTGCAACTGGGTTAAATGTTGGTTTCAAAGCCGTGATGAATATTCAGGCTACAGGGTGTTTTGCAAGGTGCTTCCAGTAATCTGATCCATTTATGAACATCTCTTTCTGAATCATCATGAACTGGAAAAAGTAAGCTCTGGATAAGGAGTAGGTGCTTGTTAAATATTTGCTGAGTTTTGACAGAGAGATATGGAGACACAAAGTCCTCCTCCTGCCTTCAGGACTCTCTAAGGCAAATCTTAAAGCTCCTAATTCCTTGGACCCAGAAAACTGCTGACCAAGAACTGACAGCTTATGTTTCTGGCCTTGAGGAAGAAATGATAACTGACGTGGCAACGGACTGACTGGACATTCCAAGTAGTGCTTTCAGTTTGCAAAGCCCTTCTACCTACACTGTCTCACAGGATTCCTGTTTTATGAGGGAGACTGGGAAGATGAGAAAGCTAGGGCTCAGAGGGGAGGTGACTTGCTAAAAATCACACAGCTTGTGCGTGTGGGTCCAGGTCTAGATGTCTACTGTGATGAGTCCTAGACAAGGACACTTTCTACCACATATGTTTCTATCTTTGTAGCAAAAGTTATGGCTAGAGCCTGCCCCGCACCCATTTCTTGGGGGTGATTATCTCAGGCTTATATTACTGGGAGTGTGATGGGGACAGGGCTCAGGTAAGCTCATGGGGGTGGTGGGAGACGACACAACAATAATTTTTGCTCTCAGGCTTTTCCATCAGCCTTGAACCCTGAATTGTGAGAGACTTTTCGTTTCTATACATTCTCCCAAGCTGACCTTTTCTTTTTTATGATTCTTTTGAAATTGCTTGACCTTGATTTATACTTTAAGCTGGATACTGATGTATATTGTGGAGTGTGTGTGTTTGTGTGCCAGAGTATGGCTCTTAACCAGGTAGTGCATCCAGATTTTCTGGAGAATTTATAGAAAATACTGCATAAGCCCTAGAGCCTGAGATTTTGATTCAATAGCTCTGAGATGGAACCTAGAAATCTGTATATTTTAAATTTTATTATAAAATTTAGCATGTGCAAAAAAGTAGATATAACAGATGCATGGATTAAAGATTACAATAAAATCATCTCCATGTTCTCACAACTAAGTTTAAGAATTGGAATGCTATCCGTTCATTTTCTACCTCTTCTGTCCTCCACCTAAATCAGTAATCTCTTCCTCTTCTCAGAGGTAACCACTATCCCGCATTTTGTGTTCATCATTCATTTGTTTTCGTTTATGGCCTTACCACTTATGTATGTGGCCCCAGACAACATATTGACTAGGTTTGCAAACTGCTACATGAATGGAATAATACTGTTGTTTTGTGATTTGTCCATTTTGATACGTGTAGCTATGGTTCATTTGATTTTAAATCCAGGGCATAAAAATACCACAATTTATCTCATCTACTGTCAGACATTTGGGTTGTTGCCAGGATTTTGTTATTACCAACAGCACTAATGTAAGCATTTTTGTGTATGTCTCTTGGTGCATGTGCGTGTCTAAGAGTTTTCCTGCAGCATAGCACTAGGAATGGAATTGCTGGGCCATGGGGTGCAGCTTCCATTTCAATTGACAATGCCAATCTGTTTCCTAAAGTGGTCACACCAAGTTATACCCCCATTAATGATGTGTTAGGTTTTGTTTCCAGGATTGTATGTCCTCACCAGTGCCTGGTATTGTCAGATTTTGTCATTTTTTGTTCATGTGGTGGGTGCAATACAGTATCTCACTGTAGCTTCAATTTCCGTGGGACTCTATTTTATGTTTTTGTAAGTATCCCAGATGATTCTGAGGCTAGGTCACATTGAGTACTGTGAGAAAAAGAAAAGGAAGAAGGAATGGAGGCATGGATGCTCACTTCTCAGAGTTCCTGAGGTGGAAATATATTGATGCCTTTAGGTTTTTATAAAGCTGGGGCCCAAGGAACAGGGCATGTACTAAATGTGAACCTTTTGCCAGTAGATCAATCAGTCAGGATTGGAATATCCATTTTTTAGTAATTGTTGCCAACTTCCATCTCTCTGAAAAATTGTTGTTGTTCCCAACATGATAGTATGTCACATCACTAAGGATGATAATGTGAATAACCCTGACAAAAGCCACTGTAGATACACCTGTCCACATTATCAAGTTTTTAGTGAAAACTGCATCTAAACATAAATTGTAGGAATCTCACCACTGTCAGAAACTTGTGTTTATTTTCCCTGGGGTGTAATGGGGGAATCTATACTCACATAGCCTTGATCAGGCTTAGAAACAAGGGACCAGCCTCCCAGCCTTCATAGGGACATTTCTGGAATGTCGCTGAGAGGCGTTCAGAATTTCTGGTAATGGGTTACTCATTGCTTTTTGAGTCAACTAATTATATCACTGCCTGTTTCCTGAAGTAGGGTTGTTCCTCATGAAACAGGCTGATGTATCTTAATATCCCTTGACCTTCAGAAAAAGAGGTGAAGATGAAGAGAGAAAAAAATGGCATGCCCCATTTGAACAGTGGCAAAGCAAGGGCCTACATTCCAGTTCTAATTCCCATCTCTTTAGAATCTCATCTTCTCTGTCATTTTGGCAGAAAGGAGGCTGGTAGTGGAGATAAGAAGTGATGGGTACTCTGTAGCCTAGTGTAATCTACTAGAGTTTTTTTGTTTTGTTTTATTTTTTTAACTCAATATTTACTGGTTGGATGGTATTTAGACTATTGCAATATTTCTTGTCAGGGGATATAGAAGGGCCAGAAAAAATCAGTGAGATAATACCAATCATAGATAATGAACTGTAAGAGTATAAATTCTGACTGATTTTAATTTATGGCTCCTGTAGATGAGAATAATAAGGGAGATACAATTCAGAGCAGCAAGATAATAAAAAGTGATGATCTTGATGGAACACAATATTATAAATTAATAAAATCTTGAATCATCAGGTTGAGGCATTCTATGACTTTTAAGAAGTCCCAGGGGCATGTTTGATGCCTACTGTTTCCGGTGTTTTGGAATGTAGTCAAAGAAACATGTTTTTCTTATGCAACAAGTTTGATGTCCAGTATGAACCCCAGCTTTAAAATGGAAAACAGATTTGTAGCCCTTCCTGAAAGCCCCTCCCCATTTCCTCACTCATATGCATGCACAGGTATCATAGGAGCAGACTCAGCTGGGAGGGGCTGACATTCTTCCTGTATCAATTCAACTCTCTTCCAGGGCACTGATTCCCAAGGGTTTTTTTGTTCTGTTTTTGAGGGAGGGCCTGGATGGAACTCTGCTTCTGAGAGTTTTCTGTTTATCAAGATGACTTAGTTTAGAGAAGGCTGAGAAACACTGCCCTGGAGCTCTGGCATAGCTAAAAATACTGCCACAGGTGACCATGGTCCTGCAAAGCCAGGGTGAGGTTCTGCCTTTGGGTCCACTCCTGTTGTACCTTTGTGTGTTAGTTTCTTGTAGCTGCTATAACAGATTAATATGAACTGGGTGGCTTAAAGCAACAGAAATATATTCTCTCCCAGATCTAGAAGCGAGCAGTCCAAAATAAAGATGCTGGAAGGTTTGGTACCTTCTGGACGCTCTGCAGAAGAACCCATTCCATGCCTTTTCCTGGCTTCCAGTGATTGCTGGTGATCTGCGGTGTTCCTTGGCCTGTAGCTGCATCGCCCCAAGCTCTGCCTCATCTTCTCGTGGCCTTCTCCTCTGTGTCTCTGTGTCTCAAATCTGTTATAGGGACACATGTCACTGCATTCAGTGCCCACCTTAAATGCAGCATGATCTCATCTCAAGATCCTTAATTATATCTGCAAAGACCTGTTTCCAAATAAGATCACCTCCACAGGTACTGGAGTTTGGGACTTAGACATATGTTTTGGGGACCACTATTTGACCAACTACGTGTTGATTTTTCTCTCTTTGTATGTAAGTTGACATGTGGATCCAGTATGTCTCCCAGTACATGTGGGCGGTGGGTTCTCAAATCCTTCAGGAAGTTAGGTTAGGCAGGTTCAGAGGAGTTCGGATGAATACCAGCATTTCTCATCCTTTTTTCAGTTCTTCCCCTCATCCCAAGGCTTTGCAATATTCTTAAAAGAGTCCCTAAATACCTCTCAGGTAAACTCCATCTCAAGGGTAGCTGGAACGTGGGCCCCCTTTTGACCTGCCAGTTCAACCCTGATGGCAAGTTTATCTCAGCGCACAGGCCCGTTTTCACCCATCCTCACTGGAGGCTGCAGCTGGCTGGCTGATTGGCAATCAGTCTCATGCTCTGACCTTTGATCCTTTGGGATATTGATAGGCAACTGGAGTGATGAAGGTCTGCCGAGCACATCCTCCTTCCTTCAGAAATGTATCATTAACCACCCATTTTTGCCCTCAATTTCATGGGCTCATTGACTGGGACCTCATAAATTAGCCTCTTTGGTCATTGATACACCTACATGTGAGTGGTTTTAAAGACACACACACACACACACACACACACACACACACACACGAACCAGGACAGAACCATGTTTCTTTCTTTTCATTTGTTTCAAACAAGATGATCCAATGATCCACACTAGAACAGTCCATGCATGCCAAGTGGTCACGGGCTCCAGTCCCCCAAAACCCCCTTCCTGTGTTGCTCGCTGTATCTACTACGAAGTTTCTGATTTAAGGCAATTGTCTCTAAACTTTATTTTATTGTATACCCCATCAGTAAAATATCTCTGAGCATGCCGCTCTACTGTATACATATTCCTCAGTTATATGCTTGTAGTTGTTCCTAACTGTGTAATATTATCAGTAAAGCTTAATTTCTTTCTTACTTTTGTAGATAAAAATAAATAAAACTATGGACATACTTTCGAGACTATTGTAGGACAGCTGTCCTTTATAAATGGGCTCGGACTTCCAGGTTCATTAAGGCATCTCACCGTGGCCCCAGGGTCACTGATGTCTCTGTCTTTTCAAGTCCTTTAAAGAGCCTTCTAGGCTCACCTCCCATCACGTGGGCTGGTCTAGCCGGGTATTGCTCTGCCCAGAAGGCCTCACAGGGGTCCAGCCCTTGTGGTCTCTTTTCTCAGAATCTACATGGTTTGAAGAGGAAAGAATATCACATCTGGGCTGAGTGCTACTGACAATACTGACAATACTCACTCTCAAGAATCAAAAGGTAGCTTTCTTTATACAAATTCTTGTTTCATGTCAACTGACAGACCTAAGGAACAAGGTTACAACCAAATGTTTCCTACTGGCTTAACTAAAAAACTGTCCTGGAGTTGTTTATGTTGGTGAAAACTAGGAATCACTTGAATGCTCAAAGAATAAGGAATTAATTAAACAAAATATGCTATACCTAAAATATTATTCACCATTACATTTATGTTGTATAAAAATATTTAATAATATAGGAAAGTATTCAAGACCTATTATTAGATTAAAAACAGGTTGAACTATGTGTATAATATAGCTTATTTATGAAAGAAAACTACATATGTTCATAAAGAAAAAAAAATCTCAAAGGAAATATACCAACATAGTGGCAAAAGTTATTTCTAGAAGACTGAATTATCAGTGATTTTTATTTTCTTCTGTGTGCTTTTGGTATTTTCTAAATTTGAGTCCATGAATATATATTCATTTTATAATAAGATAAAACATATTTTTTTAATACCAGGGGATCAAAAAATCCTCATTTACTATTCTATTAAATTATTTTGGACTTTTGGGGGGAGAAAAATATGTTAACTATTTTCTGCCACAGCAACAACCAAAAAAGCCAGCACCACTGGCTAGGGTGAGACAGACAAGCAGGTTGCTTTCTTGCCTGCCTGGGTAGTTAGTGTACAGGGCACCGCAGGTCACAAATCCAGAGTCCCCCCACCAGACCTCTTCCTCACCAGCTTTATTCTTGAAGGGATGGAAGGGTAGCTGTAGAAACCATATGTGCAGCAGGCCCAGAAATGTACCCAGGGACCAAGTGCAGAATGTAAGTAGAAGTGACAGAAATGCGTCCAATTTCAATTCAATTTTTGCCCTGCATCAGAAGGGTTCTGGCTGGTCATGCCTTTCATTTGAGCATGACTTCTCATCATACTAAGGTTACTAGGGGGATTTGTAGCCTCTTATCCCTGCCCCTCTCCTGGAACTTACCATAAGAGGCCACATTGGTTCTCTGGTTCTGTTTGTAGCAACATGTCCCTTGTCTCCCAAGCAATGAGGTCACTGGGCCTTGCATCTTGACCCTTGAGTAATCTCTTCAACAAGCTGTGACTTGTGATTCTGTCATCCTAATGAGATTCTGGTGCCAACCTGGCAGTTGGAACTTGAGATCCAGAGAGGGACATGACTTAATGAGCCAGCATGCTTGACTCAAGAGTGGGGTGTCTGGTGAAGTATTTTGATCCTCCCCATCAGGACAGACCTCTCCCAGGGTATTACCTCTGCCTTCTAAGGTAGCCTTCAATGGGAGGGAAAGGAATGGATTAGAGTTATTTGGTGAAAGCTGAACCTAACAACTATGCTCACAGGGCAGTGGGGATGGAGGCATGTAGAGTGAGGAACAAAGGACACGTGTTAGAGATAGGAGGAGCTTGGACTCTTGTCCCAGCTCTGCCATAAGAGATGTCACTTTACTTCCCTGGGCCTTGGGTTCCTCATCTGTAAGGTAAGTGTCTTAGACTGGATTGCCACGAAGGCTATTTTCTGCACTGATGTTAGACTAGGACTAGGCATATCCAATGCAAAGAATGGCCATATACCTGACACAAAACCTGTGAATCACAGAAATCCCCACCACCTTTGGGATTGACACCCGTCACCCAAGATTTGTCCTTGGCTTCTGGAAGTCTGATAGCCCCAGGGTGCAGGTCACTCTTTGGACCATAGCATCAAGATGGGAGCATTGTCTCTAGAAGCCTCTGTGCACCCTGGAGGACAGAAGAGGAGCTCCTGCACCCACTAGAATAAATGAATTTGTCAGGTTAGCTCCTTGAGGCCAAGGAACCAGAGAAGAGTTCACAGCATAATGCTGTGGGCTAGTGTGGCAGATAAAAGGATGGCCCCCCAGAGAAGTCTCAATCCTCAGAACCTGCAGCTATGTTGCCTTACACAGCACAGTCCAGGATATTGTCAGATGAGACTATCTTGGATTGTCAGCTGAGCCCAATAAAATCACAGGGGTCCAAACAAGTGGAAGAGGGAAGCAGAAGAGCCACAGTCAGAGAAAATGCGGTGACAGAAGCAGAGTCAGAGAGACAGAGATTGGAAGATCATTTAATTATGTGCTAGTTCGTACCAATTTTTGTTATTCTTTGGATCATATATTTCTTTATTAAACCAACTGTAAGTCCCTACTGAATGCAGAGCACTGCAGATTAAGTTCTAAGTCAAGGGGACACCTAAAATCAAGGGGTACCGTTCCATGTAGAACAGCAGCACAGCAGCTGTTGGCATTGAAGATGGAGGACGAGCCTGTGAGGGAAAGGAAGGCAGGCAGCTTCTAGAAGCTGGAAAAGGCAAGAAAATGGAGCCTCCCTAGAATCTTGTTCAGAAAGAATGCAACCCCACCAACCCATTTTAGACTTCCGATCTCCAGAAATGTAAGATAATACATTTGTGCTGTTTTAAACGACTAAGTTTCTGGTAATTTGTCACAGGAGTAATTGGAAACTAATACAGCTGGTTTTGACCAAGTTTGGAGGAAAAGTGATATGGTCTTGGGGCACCCTTCTAGAAAAGCAGGGCTCAGAGGACTGACTGGGCCTTAGAGAAAACTTCCTCGTGGTTATTGTAGATGGTGTCCAATGAGTTCTTGCTGGTAGGGCAGCCTGTAGACTACCCTCCACTGGGAACAGAGCAAACACTTGTGGATCGGAAATGGAACAGAAATTGCAGCAGCAGGAGCTGAGGCTAGAAACCAGCAGCTGTGTTTGGGAATTTGGCTCCGACAGGTAAGGACTAAAGGCAGCCTTGGCAGGAGCCTGGAAAAGTTCAGCTCCTGAAGTGGTGGAGCTGGGGTGAGCCTTCCTTGCCCGTGGAAGGAAGCTTTGGCACTGCCCAGGGCCACTTCTGTGTAGCTCTCCTGTGCGGGTGGCTGGGGGAAGCCGTGAAACCACAGGCACAGGGCCTGCAGTGACTGTCAGCTGGGCTCAGGGATGGGCCTGTCCCAGGTGACACTGGCAAGAGCTACAGACTCTAAGGTGTCTTTCCAGCCACAATCACGATTGATTTTCACAACCCAGCGAGATGGGTATTATTAGTGTCCCTAACTTATAGGTTGTTAAACTGAGGCTGTAAATAGTAAGCTTCAGACAGAGGAAACTCCGTCTTTCTCTTTCATTTTGGCGTCCCGAGAACCCGGCCTCAGTCCCATGTAAAGTAGACAGTCACTAAATATTTCTTGACCCACAGAGGGACGATTAGAGAGATGAGGTAAATTGTTCACATCTGCAAAGCCAGTATGTAGCGGGGCTGGAGCTTGAATTCGTTTTGAACACCGAAGCCCATGGCTTTACTTTACATCCAACTCTTCAAACAGTGTTTTCCAGGCCGGCTGCCTAAGACCCACCCTAATGAATTTTCAGAAGCTTATGACATTGTCCACAGTCCGGTGATGCTGGGGAGACTCTCTCTGTTCTGTAACACAGCCAGATTATGTCCACTGTGGTGTCTGGTGAGGGCAGTGTCTTCAGAAGGGTCTTGGGGAGCTCACCCTCACCTGTGTCTGCTTTGTCAATGGCCAGGGCCAGGACTGCTGCCTGTGGCACTAACTACAGCATGACACTTACTCTCCAGGCTACACAATGATGCAGTTGGTGAGAGAAGGTGGAATCGGGTTCATGTAACTAGCACTGCCCTTTTAGAAATGAAATGAGTGCCATGCTGAAGCCAAAAGTATGTAGTGGGTTTGCCATTCGCTGACACATGACCTTAGGCCTCAGTTTTACAGTTGGTAAATTGAGTGGGCAGGACTGGCTAATCTCTAGTATGTGAAGCTGTCTTTCTGATTTCCTTACTTCCTCTTATTAAGAACTCTGTATTAGTGTTATCTGGAGGTTTTGACCTCACTGATTTCTATATATCAAATGATTCAGATAAGACACATCTTAAAGAAATATGAGCTGTGTCTGAGAAAAGCCATGAACTGCTCTGAATTTATGCTTGAAGAGAATTAAAGGAAAGCCAGGACCTTGCAAAGGGAAATAAAATAAAAATTCTCTTGAATGCGGATAACTACGGTATAATTCTACCTAGAGTGGAGAGATAAACTTTATGCTTTCAAGATGGAGAAAGACTGGTTCAGTGTAAGTTGAAGAGAGATCTGGAGGTCATTTTACCTCTGTGGCTCTCTTTTCCTGACTTGTTATTAAAAAAATCAGTGCAAATTAATGCACCAGAGGCCACTCTGTAAAGATGAAAATGACACAGTAGGGTAATATGTAACCCAGTCTGGCAGCGGTCACCCCCGCCACAGCAGCCTGAAAGCAAGGGGTTCTGTTCTGTCTTGATTTACGAATTGTGACCCTAAAAGGCAGAAACCTTATTCAGCCCAGGTATCCATGTATAATATTTCTAGGGGTATTTTTCAACTTAGTACGTTTTGGACATGACAAAAGACTCTGCTGGGAATTGCTGAGCCCTTACCCACAATGGTAACCATACACATTTACAAATTGTATTGCAGGTTCTAAAGATTGCACAGGTGTTCAGATCTCAGTGTCCAGTCCTCCCTACTAAACAGTTAGCTCTGGTGGCTATCCAGGTTATTCTTATCTGAAGCATTATGATCTATTTTGATTCTTTCTACATCTTTAGGATTCTTAGTACTATTTGCTACTTATGCTTGATAGATGCTTATTTCTTGGGTGTTGGGTTTTTTGTAGTAGATTTATATGGAAGCTGTTATTATTTGGAAATATGCTGGATACCAGGCTTACTGGTTAATGAAATGGGTCACATGCATGGAGTGGCATCTCCCTGTGTCTCTGTTACTGAGTTCCCTGACCTGCACTTGTATTGTTTTGGGCAACTCTCTTCTCTCTCATGTAATCAGCATTTCTGCACCTGGAAGCAATGGATGAGATATTTGAAATATTATGCTGGCGATAGGAATTATGTAGTCCTTATACATAAAATGAGAATAGTCTTCTCACTGTAAAGTAGAGACATTAAATTCACCTTGGCAACAACAGCATAGAGGCTCCTGTTCAATACCCTTGTCTCCTGTGTTGCTTGGGCTACACATTAAAGTATCGTTCCTTAGATTATATACTTCGCTTCTTCTAAGAGTTCTTCTTGTTCATTTATTAACACAATGTGTTTTGTGTTTATACCTGAAAAGTATCCATTTCATAGTGGGATGTACTCGGAACCAGCTGTGGGGAAGGTTATAGTTTTTGCTATCCTTCCCCTCTCTAAGCTCTTAACAGAGTATGCCCTACTTAGAGTCTTTCACTAAAAGTTATATGAAGGACATTGAGACTATAAAAAATAAAACAATCAAAATAATTAATGCTTTCAAAGTGAGAATTTGGGAGAAGGTAAGCGTCTCAGTTCTTTGGCGTGGCCATCTCCCAGACACGACCCACAACTGCCCAGTGTTTACACGAGCACTTCATTCCTTTCTCTTATTTTTCTGTTTCTTGCTGTTCCCTCTCTCTTCGATCCTGTGTCCTCTGCTCCTCTTCTCTCCTCAACCCCTTTTTCTCCTCAAAATCCAAATGCGTCTTTCCCATCTATATCTCTGGAAGCAGAAAGATCAGCAGGATTGGCTGGCACACAGACTAAACGTGGGCTTCCCCCACCAAAGAGACAAATTCAGACCTGTTGACCTTATGTGTGACATGGATAAGTTTGAGAAACATTGCTTGCTTGAGAAACAAGAGAGGTAGGCAACTTCTGGAAGTCCTCCGCTCCATGAGGAAATAATTAAAATTAAAACCTCATGTCACAGAAAAATAAGCTGAGTCAATTGGCTCCTTTATCTGTGAGGTCAAAGGCAAGATGGAAAAATCAGTGTCCTTCAGAAGGAAACCAGGTGCCTAGACAGTGAGAGAAGGATCCTGAAGCGGTCCTATGTCTTTCAGAGGGATTTAGAAATTGAGTTTCTGCAGGATCTCTAATTAGCAATATTCTTCCCAACACCCTCACCAGCAGCAGCAGCACCGCACAACTTTTTAAAAACTCCATCCTTCCATAAATGCATGAGTCAAGTCACTGAGCCCATATGCCCTGGAAAGGGAAAGTAAAAATAGAGGAGAAACAACCAAAGAGCATGAGACTGATAAGGAACTTTTGTGTGAGCATGTCGCCAGCTCAAGATAAAGGACTTCACCTGCACCAGGAAGAGCTAGGATGGAGGGGAGCCAATGTCCAGGGATGAGCTAAGCTGTGTGGCACGTCTGTGTGAATTAGAAAAAAACCAGGCCTCCCTGGTGAAGGAATCAGGAAAAGATGCTTCCTCTGGATACATGCAGCCAGTTGGAGAACTCATAGCTTGAACAACAGAGCATGAGCTGAATCTCAGCCCCACTCACCCTCTCACTCAACACATTTATGTGGACACAAATCACCCAACTGGATAAAATGACTGTGAATGTTTATCAAGGGCTTACTTTATGCCAAGAGCTTATCAAACATTGCCTCATATGATTCTCATAAGAACCTCATAAGATAGTTTTAGAAACATGAATGTCTATATTTCAGACTCATGAGATTCAAAAAAGTAGGGTGAGGCAGGACTTCCAGCTATGGCCAAGTAAAGAGTCTGGCAAATTCTCTCCCTGAAAGGCAACTATGAAGCTGGACAAAACGACCATTAACAAACAACCAATTGAAAAAAAAAAACCATTTGAATATTCTGAAAATTGATGAAGTGAATAGCGATCTGAGAAGCATTTGTGCTTAAGCAAATGCTGACCTTCTACCTTCCCTGCAGTATGTTGTTGTAGATAGGACCCAGGTAAGAACCCAGGGAGCCTGTGGCCTTCTGATCTGGTGCTTCTCCTGTCTACTTCACTCCATCTGCACAAAGGTCCTGCCAGAGTAGGGCAGACCATGAAGACCCAAAGCTTCTATACTGCAGTTGAATGGGGGCTCACTTGACTTGGGGGAGAAGGCAAAGTATATGCCCAGCAGTGTTATAAGTGAAAGTGATGATCAACTCAACTAACATGAGGCCTTGTCATGGTTGGGGCAGGCATATTCATGATTGAGGCTGTGTATGTTCCCACTGGAGATGGGAAAGGGCCCAAGCTAGACACAACCTTCCAGTCAATCCCAAGACTGCATGAGGAGACACAAAAGAGATCAGCAGCTTCAGCACTGAATGCACTCCCTTACCCACATATAGATCTATTGGGAAAAGACAGAAGTTTTATTTGTCCAAGGTGTTTGAGCACATCCTGTGTCTAAACATTCATGGACCACTAAGCTATCCACAGATGTCCCATAGGAAGCCAGACTGATAAATCAAAACTAGAACACTAAAAAAAAGAAGAAGCTGAACAGAGATATTGGCAATCACACACTGCAGGGAAGAGACAGATTTTACAAATATAGCTCAGCCAATTCAGCAGGAATTGTCTTTTCAACAAATAGTGCTGGGATAATTGGATATTCATATATAAAAAAAATAAATTTAGACTCTTACCTCATACTATATACAAAAAGTAACTCAACATGAATCATGGACTTAAATGTGAAAGCTAAACTACATAGCTTCTAGAAAAAAAAAAATAAGAAAAAATTTTTTGATCTTGCATTGGGGAAATACTTCTTAGATATGACACTAAAATCACAATCAAATTAAAAATTGATAAATTGTATCTTATCAAATTTCAAAACTTTTGGGCTTAAAAGATGCCATTAAGAAAATGAAATGGGGGCCAGCCGAGTGGCGCATTGGTTAAGCGCTGGCGTAGGAAACCAGCAGCCCCAGTTTGGATCCCACATGTGAGGGCCAGTGACACTGCCCTCTAAAAAAATAAAAAAGAAGAAAATGAAATGGAAGAAAATATTTGCAAATCATATATCACATAAAGGACTTGTATCCAGAATATATAAATAACTCTTAAAATTCAATAATAAGACTAAAATCTCAATTAAAGATGAGTCATATAATCCACTTCAAAGGGATTTAGTGAGAATTAAACAAGATAATGCACTAAAGCTCCTTTTGATATAATGTTTGCCATGTAGTAAATACTCAATAAATGGCAGCAATAGCTATGATCAGAAAGGCTGTAACTATTTTATAAATAAGCTGAGCACCAGAGAAGGTAAAGAACTTGCCCAAAGGCATTTAGGGCATAAGCAGCAATATGAACCAGGCTCCAGCTTGAACCAGTGTCCAAGGAAGATTTAGAAAATTCCAGACTGATGAATGAAAGGTGTGCCCCTGGGCCATTCCATCATTCAAAGTCACCAAGATGACCAAGTATGGGGTCTCATCCAGTGTCTGTCCCATCAAGTTCTGCTATTAGCAGAGGTTGGGGGGAGAAGAAGAGGGAGAAGCAGCCTACTTTCAGTGGGCAACGCTCATGATCTCACAATTTTCACCCTTATCCCTCACTTGATTTTAATTAATTGTTTAAACATTGTTATGGTGCATTATCGGTATTATTTGGAATAGAGAAAAATTGGAAACCACTTTAAACATCTATTAACAGGGGCTAGTCCAATTAACTAAAATTTATCCACACAGACTTAATTACTTGATTAATACATACTTATTGTGAAACAATTTTGATAGCTATATGTACTGACATGGAAGATAATGACATGTAGTTAAATGAAAAATGTGAATTGTGAAACAATATACATATCATGGCATCATTTTGGTTTTTATGTATTTATTTAGGTATAAAAAATATCCTAAAAGCATATATATCAAACCATTATCACCAATTACATCAGAGTAGAATTTTGCTGGGAGAGCCAAGGGGAGAAGACACGGGTATCATTTGAAGTTTTTCACATATTTCTTTTGTAATTGAAAACTATATATATGTATAATTTAAAATGTTTTTATTTCAAAGTTCTTATTTATTTCCTATCAAAAAAGAAATAAAGTGACTTACTTAAAGCTGCACAGCTAGTAAATGGCACATTCAGGATTTGAACTCCAATCTGTGCCCTCTCCACCATACCATCCTCCTTTGAAGGGACCTGGGTGAGAAATTAGAAAGTGTTTCTTGAGCATAACGTTGTAAATCATTGATGCAGTTATCAAAAGAGGTCTCAGACTCTCCTGTCTGGGAGATATTGAATAATGGTTAGTGGTCTGGAATGGTTCAGGAAGGTGATGAGAGCTTTGTGAAGAAATGGGGGCACTGACCAAATGACTCCTGGAAGCCCCTTTCTTATTATTCTCTGATTCAGCAGAATAAGGAGATACCATTCTGTGGATAGCATCAAATTAGGTAGCAAACTTTCAAAGCAGCAAGGGAAAAAGGGATCCTAGAAATGACCATCTAGTAATTCAATCCCTGTTATGAGAGTGGAACAAATATTAAGAGGAAAAACTCTATCTAGGATAATGGAATTATGAGCAATAAGCATTATGGGTTTTAAAAGAACAAATCATGCCAGACAAAGTTGATTGCTTTTTTGATTAGTAGACTAAGGGAATAGAGAAGATGTAATATATCTTGATTTTAGCAAAAGGTTTGATAGTGTCTCGTGAAATTTTACTCAGGAAATTAATTGAAAATGGCCTAGAGATGAGCACTGTTGCGTGAACTTGAGCATGGTGGCAGGACAGCAGAAAGCGATGAGAAACGGCGATGCATCACAGTGGGGAGACGTGGGGTGGGCGGGTTCAGGTCAGGGGTCAGTTCTATTTAATTATTTCATTACTTCTCAGGAAGAAAAGGAGGCAGCTCTTACGTGAGTGAAATTTATAGTATATCTTATCTGTGTGCTTTAAGGAAAAAATCCTTTGAAAGCTAGCAAGCCTACCTAGTTTCCAGTCCCAGGTGTAGCCTTGTTCTGGGTCCCAGGAGAAGCACTATGGATGCAAACACTATCGTGTGGTCCCATAATGAACTTTAACTCTAATTCTGAATGACGAGGTAAGCATAATGGCCTTAGCCAAGAGCCTTGCCTATCTTTGTCACCATGTCCTTATTCTGCATAGGCTCTCCATCAACCCATAATACCTGGCAGCCCTCCAACACTTTGGACCCCAGCACTGAACCCTCTAATCAACTACTTAGTACCTACTATTTGTCAGGCCCATGGTAGACATAAAGGATAAATGATGTCATAAGACATAAAAGATAGTTCATGGTTTAGAGCAGGTGACAGAAACATTAAACTGGTCATGGTCATTGCTGTAATCAAGTTTAAACAACATTCTGTGGAAAAACAGAGGAGGCTGAGAGTAACATTAGGTGGGGGAGGAGGGGAGTTTGGGAAAGCCAGAGGTTGCTGAGGCCAGCTTCAAATAGGAGTTGATATTTGTCCAGGGGTTTAATAGAAGGGTAGAGTTTTTATTTTTTTTTTATTTATTTTTTTTTTTGTAACATGTTTTATTCTGTTATGAAGAAATGTTTGATATGAAATTTTTGGTGTTTATGTTTCCATTCTACAAAATACACTAAAAAGAATTTAACATAAGCAATTACCCACATTATCAAAATCAAAAAGAGGTTTCAATGATGGAGTAAATTATATGTAAATTTTTTTTTTAATTTTATTTTATTTTTAATTAGTTTCAGGTGTACAACACAGTGCAATAGTTATACATTTTACCCCTCAAAGTGACAACCCCCCCACCCCCAATACACCACCCCACTCCCCCCCATATCATATATATCTATTACTCTTCTTCTGACTCTCTTCCACAGTATAATCCACATCCCGTGACTATCTATATATATTCAATTACAGTAGGTATACCACCTCCACTTTAGTAATACAGTGCAGTGATCAAACCTCTACTCCATCCATGAAATGGTCTCCCTAACAAGACCTATGATCATCTGACATTCCACAGAATATTTACAACATTATTAATTATATTCCCCAAACTGTTTTTCCTATCCCAGTAGCAATATTGTAGTTGCCTATTTTTGCTGTCTAATCCAGAAGGGTAGAGTTTTTATATAGGACTGGAAAGGAAAGGGTAATTCAACCAGAGGATGGAGACTAGTGAGTGGACTTGGACAAGTTATTGAGCCTCTGTAATGATCTGTAAAACTCCAGTAGGAACCACATCAGCCCTAAGTCTTTTGTGAGGATGAAGTGAAGTGTTGTCTAATATAGATCATAGCACCGTGCAAAGCAGAGTAGAAGTTCAATAGTGGGAAGCATTATGGGTGGGGACAAGGGGCAAGGTGGGGTGGTGTTGTAGTGACACATGAGAATGGAAAAACAGGTTGGTCTAGAACCAACTTGTGAAGAAGGACTGTGAAAGTCACATTAAGGAATCTAGATTATGTAGGGCAGACAATAGGAAGACATCAATGGGTTTATAAACAGAAGGGTAACTTGGTCAGATCTTGTTTTACCAAGATCACTCCGACGGTGATGGATATGAGGGCAGAATGGCTAAAACAGAGCCAGGTAAGAAGATAAGAGGCTACTCAAGTACTGTACTGGCAGATGAAGACCCAAACCAAGGCAGTCACATTGGAAGGAGAAAGAAGGCCATGAACCTGAGACTTGCCTTGCTAGCCAAAGAAAGGAGAATTGATATTAATGTAATTGTGTAGTTCAGACTTCTGGATATTTAATAATACCCCTATCTAAGAAATGGAGCTCAGAAACAGCAGACCATAAGTTTGGGTTTCTATCATCTCACAGAAAGTTTTTCTGGATGTATGCAAATCAAGGCTCTGAACTATGGTGGGAATGCCATTCTCATCATTACTACCTTTGCTTGTAGAAGTGAAATCTTAATAGGCTGACACTGGGTTGTCTCTCCCAACTCTCAGAGACATTGGCAATTGGAGCAGGATTTGTAGGACAAACATCTCTGGAGGTTTTACCTGAGGAAGCATGGGAAAAGCTGTACCATGCAGGATGAAGCAAACGAGCAATCAAGAAGACAAGGGAGTTCCCAGAGATATGACCCGCCTCTCTTTCTTCTAATCTTATTTCGTTGTTTCAGTATAACAAAGAAATATTTCCAAAGTCCCATGAAGCCAAACATTCCATTATTTCTCTGCTTGACAGATAGGCAAACACTAGAGAGAAGCATTGTAAATGTCCTGACCTGAAACATAGGTTTTAAACTAGACCGACTTGCTATGATCTTCTGCATTGTTACATGGAACCACGTTTAAACTTTCACACCTGCTGATGTCCAAAGGTAGATGTTATTCTATGCTTTCCTTTAAACATTAAACAAAAGAGAAGGAAACTAGCTGAAGATATTGCCTGATTCATGGAAACCTGTTGTGAGAAGATATTCAATATCTTAGATACATGACACAACTGTGGGTTACTCAAAAGACAATCCAGTCCTCCTGAAATGACCCTCATGAGATTAAACTCCCTAGAGAGAAATTGTGGCAGGATCTCACCGTTGTCATCACTGCTTCTGCTCTTTCTTGGATACAAGTTGCTGAAAGAATGGGGGAGGGAGTAGAGGAGGACAATGGGAAGGAGAAAGGGAGGGAAAGCAATCATTTTTGGACGAAGAATTTTCTTTCAATCTCTTCCTTTAAAGCTTTGACTGATTATGTTTACTTTGACTCTCCTGAAGTGATTAATAAAAGCATAGCCACATGAAAGAATATTGTGTCAGTGTAATCAAGACATTTTTACTTAAACTTTTTTCAATGTCCCCAAGACATTATCACTAGGTCATTTTGGAATCATGTTTTATAGTTGCTTGGGAAGATGAATATTATGAGTTACAATGTGGAAATTAGGCCCACAGTTTAGTCTGCTCTGATTTATGAATTGCCCTTTAAGAAAATATAGTGGTAGCTGTACATGGATTTATGGAAAGTCAGTGTTGTTCAGAGAATGTGTTTGGTGCAAGGAGTATTAATCTAATAGCCAAACTTCCTATGAGTCCCACGCATGAATGGACAATTCCCTGGTTTCTTGTCAATCATCAAGCAGCTTTAAGCACCTAGTATTTATTGAGCACTCTTCGGGTCTCTTGGGGAATACATGGCAGTGTAAGACATGGTGCTTGTTCCAAGGAGCTTATTCTTTCATCAGAGTGATAAGTCACAAACATGTGACAAGGATCAAACACTGTATTATAAAAGCTGGCACACAAATTCCTCTGAGGAAGAAACTATATTTGGAAAAATATCTTCATATGAATTACTTGGATGGTAGATAACGGATCTGAAGACGTGGATGTCCATATGTTCTGGTGAAAACAGTGAGAGGACATCTCCTGAAAGCAGAGAGAGGGGAGAGAGGACCAGCAAAGCCATCTCAGATAGTTCCATACTGGAGTGGTGGTTGAAGAACAGTGGGAACTGGCATGTCCAATGTTCATTTTGAGGTTGTTTGCATTTTCCTGATGTAATGCTTTGTATTTATTGTTGTCCCTACCACTACCACCAAATCTTGTAGTAAACACAGAAATTACTTTCTATAAGTTGTCTTTCTGACAGAACTCAAGGAAATGGTCAAGTTTCATGTTGGGGTCAACTTGTTACAAAACAGACATTGGACAAAAGAGGCAATCCAGAAGTTTGAAGCGAGAAGTGGCCATGAGCACTTGGGAATTTTGGAACTCTTAATGAGAATTTGAGTCTTAGACTTCCACAAGGTATGGAAGTGGAGGTTTAGGCTTATCTTCTTTAGACCTCAAAGGGCAGGGAAGCAGACCCTAGTCGACTTTCGGGGGCGGCATATGTATTGAAAAGATAATAATACACATAATATGAAACCTGCTAAATACGTGAGAGTTCAACAGATAGGAGAATTTCTCACATTGGCCTCTTTTGGACCAACGTTTCTTGCTCTGCAGATTCTAAATAATGCAGACCAGCCATTTTAGTAAGTGTTTAAGTGGAGTATAGAGTAGTTACAAGAACCTAAACAGTCATTGTTCTTTCTCTTATTCAAGTCCAAAGGATTTATTTCACACTCATGTGTCCTCACACAATTCTCATAAACTATTCTTATCTCAATCATAGAAATGGAAACATTTCATTTTTCACTAAAAATGTATTGACCCAGACAGTGTGGTGGGTCTTGGGGGTATGCCCAAATGCCAAATTATTTTCTCATTTATAAAATAGGAATTCAAGTGTACTAATACATTCTCATAGGGCTATGATATGATTTCAATGAGTCAAAATATATAAAATTCCTAGTACAGTGCTTCATACTCTATAAATATTGGTGTCTTCCCTCTCTTTCTATAACTATGTTGCAAAAAGTCAGCAAGGAGCAGAGGGTAGTGAGTGCTCTGGGCTGCCCAGGAAGACGCCCAACGTGAACATTTCATGGAGATGTCAACCCAATGAGAAGTAGGGCGAGTGCCACAGTTTCCGTCAGGGCAACACGTGGTGTGATTCCTCTGTGTGTTCATGGTTAAAGCAGTACTTCAAGGCGGAGGGGGAGGGCTGTGTAATCATCGTCAGGAAGAGACAAGAAATACAGAAAACAGTGGAGATGGAGAAATTCCCAGGGGAGGAAATCAGTGCAGTTTGGTGCAGCTGTGCGCACTCTTGACTAGAAGGAAAGTTCCAGTCTTCCCTGACTTCCTGCCTGCTGCCTCTACTTACCCTTCTCACCACCCCCTTTGCTCTCCTTCTCCCCTTTCCCTTGGCTCTACCTCTCTGTTTCTGCTCTTTTTTTCTTCCCTGTCTTCTCCTGGTTTTCTTCATCTCCTTTCAACCTCACTTCTTCCTGTGTGTCTTTCTTTCCTTTCTCATTACACCCCATCTCTTGGAAAGGAAAGATGGGAGAGCAATTAAGCACAGGCCTGAGGGTTGACAGAGCTGGGTGGATTGAGGCCCCACCCCCTTGGGTGACTTCCAGATATGAGGGGCCTCTCTGGACGCAGCAAGTGAGACCTGCATTAGCCACTCTACTTGAGGCTACTTGTTCCTGACTCCCCTGAACAAACTGGGCACAGATGACTCAGACTGTAAAATGTTCTTTGGTCTGTGTTCACAGTTAGTCCATGTACTTTCCTTATTCAGTTGGTACAGCGTCTGCTGGACCAGAGTTCAACCACATAACCAGTTAGCAAGTATGTCTGGGGGTCTGTGGGTACAGAGCCCTGGCTGGGCCCTGGGCCCCAGGGGGACCATCCCAGGAAGAGTCCCGGTGACCCCATTTTCAGGGACACACTTGCTAAAGTTAAGGCTTCTTTCCCAGACTGTATATATTAAACGGCTGTTTGTTTTCTGATGTTCTTGGGTGGGAGTGTTGATCATTTTAAAAGACATATTCTAGCTAATACTACAGAAAATGAGGATATGGAAGAAAGGGCCATGTTAGGGTAAGGGAAAGGGAGACAGCATGGAATAGGAGAAGAGAAAAACAAAGTGAGAATGTGGGAAAGAATGTAAAAAGCACAGATAGGATGAGAAAGAAAGAGGGAGGAAGTGTAAGAGATTGATTAAATTGCTTATATTAATTTTTATGAAGAGCAAGACCCCCAAATAAAAATAGATGCATACATTCATACATGCATGTGCAAATATATAAATTAAATTTTTGTAAGCTAACATCCACACTCACTTTTCCAGTAAATACTGAATTACAGTGAATTGTCCCTGAGGACGGATAATTGTAAATGCAAAAATGGGTTGGCTTTTATTTTGTTTCTGTTTACCTGGTAGGTGGATGGAGTTTCTTTGCTTGCTTTTTTAATATCTTGGGTCTAGTCTCAGCTCCAAGAAACTAGGTAATTCGCTTCATCTCTCTGAACTTTCAGCCTCCTAACGTATAACACAGCAGTTTGAATGTCTCCCCTTCCTTAAGGGGCTGTGTGGCCAGCTTTTGTGAGTAGTCCAGGTCCTAAGTAGTGCTAAGTCACAGCACATAGCAGTGGCAGAAGAGACCCCCCCCCAGAATAGACCCACCCCCAGAATAGACCAAACTAAGGGGAACCCACCCCCTCAGCTCACTTTCCCAAAACTGAGGAGCCCACCCCCAGATGCAGTGATGTTAGTTATACATACTCGCCTGGCCTGGGGATCGTCACCTGCTGATTTGTCATGGGACATGAAGTGCTGTCTATAAGTGCAACGCTTATTTCATTAAGTAGCATTGTTCTGCTGAGATTGCAAACCTGCCCATCAGCCACTAATTCTTTTGTTTGAATGGGTTTAGAGGACCCCAATCATTCCTGTTAACTACCTGTAGCCGACTTGACAGTGATTATGTGTGCGGGGGAGATGGGAGGAAAGGAAATCCATAGTTCATGAGCACCTGGATAGGCATTAAACTTGGCCTTTAACTTCACAGTCTCCTACTCAAGAAAAGGTGAAGGGAAGGCAATTCTGAAAGCCCAGTAAGATGTATGTGGTCACCTGAGAGAATGAGCCCCTCCCCAATTTGAATTTTTTGTGCTTTTCTGAAAACTTTATAATTTTGAATAAAATATAGGAGATTTAAACACCACAACAGCTCAACAGTAGTTTCAACTGACCCAAAAAGGGGATTAAACTTATGATCCCTGCTTCAGTGTAGTTTATGAGCCTCTATATCTTGGTTTATTCTGGGGGTGAGTGTGTAATAAGTATTATAGATGTGCATCATATATTATGCAGCACACATAATTAAGAAAATTTGTATCACTTAATCCACCCTAGAAAATAAATATAGCAGCATAAATATTCATGCTAAACAAGATGACATTCATTGGACTTGCATATTTTTCTTTTTTTTAAAAGTGCTAATATTTTTTGAGGCCAGGTCAACCTCCATACAAATATGTGGGTGTTTGTTCAAGTACTTTCTTAGCCCTAGCTGTCCAGCTCGGAAGAGGGGCTATATCAGGCCACTGATGTCTGTCTGAAAGGGTGTTCGATAGTATTTGGCAAATGCTTGACACATTTCTCTGAGAAAGGGTATATTCATTAACTCTAATTTCCCAACCCTAGAAGAGATGCCAAATGAGTTTCTTCTCATGCAGGTGGGAAGTCCAGGTGAGTTAAGAGAAGCCTGGAGACATTCAGCAGCCTTCTCATGGTCCAGACGTCTACAGCGGGGGCAGTGGGCCTGTGGTCCAGGCAGGGACTCCCGCAGGCTCTGTGGTGTTCATTGCACCATGCATAGCACTCTGCTTCTCATCTGAATGGTGGGCGTAGAGGCAGAAATAACCTCGTTCTGAGTATTTCTGTTTTCTTTGTATCTCATGGAATGACAATCCTTGGGCCTGGTTAGAGGGATCATGAGAGGAAAAGATCAGGAAGAGTGTTGGAAGCCTTTTTTTTTCGTCCTTGTAGTTGGCTCACCTCCTACTCTCAGAATGAGGGCATATGCATGGACGTGAGACACACTCGTCATCATCCCTCCAGCTGTTCAGTTGAGTGAGACAGAGGATCCGGCCTGCAAGTGACCCGAAGTGACTGGCAAAAATTAATTAACTTGCTGCGAAACTAATAATAAGCTGCCGGTTTGTTTTTTCTTTTCCTAACATCAGTCGCCACAGAGTTTTTCATTAGGGGGCTGAATGCTTCCTTTGTAACCAGAATAACCTCATTAGTTATAGTCCCATCATGGCTGGAGAGTTAGACAACAAATCATTGTCTCCTCTTCAGCCACCATGACCTAACTTGTCATCTTTCATTGTCTTGCTGGGAGGAGTTTCTCCCCACCCACAACGTTCTCCATCCCTTCTTCAAGGTCTTTCAGAAATGACTTTCAGACATACCTACTTCCAGTTTTTCCTTGAAGGCAGAGCTGTCTTGTGTGTGTTGACATGGGCATTTGTTCCATGTTCATATTGCCAGCCTTCCTGGCTTATTTGCCCAACCACCTTTGGTTGCTGCTCTGCCATTTTAATCCATATTTTCAGAGTGCTTCACATTGTGCACATAGGTGTCAAAGACATCTGTAGTCTTCACAACCTTACTGTGCTCTCCCCATTTTACCAATGAGGTGATTGAGGCTCACACAAGTAATATATCCTGAGTCATGCTTCTTTTGAAAGGTGCCACTGCTATGAAGTCCACAGCTTCTGACTCCAAGTCACGTGCTCTTTCTAACCCACCACAGCAGCCTCTAGGACTGTTGTTTTCCCTGTTTTCTTTGTAGTCCACATTTTCAATTCCCCTCTCCTATTCTCTTTCATCTTAGCCCCGTTGCTCCTTCCTTTAAGACTTTTGGGCCCAACTAATTGTGTAAGCCACCATAAGTAGGCGGTAGGGCAGGGACACTGGATTGCAAAGGACCCACCCAGTTGGCTCATCTTCCTGTGACTTCAGAAATCTTTCTTCGAGCTGGCACAATACCCAAACTGATGCCCTAGACCTTGACGGATAATTTGTATGAGTGCTTAGTGAGGAGTAGAAAATGAGGAGGCCGACCAGGGAAACACTGTGCTCTTTATTGAGCTAGGAGAAGATTTCTTTCCTGAACAATTTTATTCCATGCAAAAAGGGATGGAGATGGGGACCAGGGACAATGATGTCTGTGATGGAGACTCGTGGGCTCCCAAACTCCAGAGCTGCCTCTGCATGTAGTTCAGTTATTTTGTTTTTTGTTTTTGTTTTTTAAGATTTTATTGGGGAATTGGGGGAGGGGAACAGCTTTGGGGAATCGGAGAAGGGGAACAGACAAGTTGCTGTCTTTTTGTTCTTCATTCTAGTTGTGGAGGATGTTGCGTCACTGGTCCATGTTGGTGTCATCATTGCGTTCTTCCCGGATGAGGCAGATCGGCTGCCGGCCTCTGGATGGTCGCTCACCATGGCTATTGGCAGCTCACATCACCTGCCAGCTGCTCACACTGGCTGCTGGCCACTCACTGTAGCCTATGGCAGCCCACTGCAGCAGGGGCTACACCATCGCCAGGGCTCGCACAGCCCAGCTCCAGGTGGAGCTGTTGTTAGCTGTAGAGGGCAGTGTCACTGGCCCTCATATGTGGGATCCGAACCGGGGCCGCTGGTATCCCCAAACCAGCTCTTAACTAATGCGCCACTCGGCTGGCCCCATGTAGTTCAGTTTTTTTTTTTTCCCCTTCACTAGATGCTGAGTCTCACCATAAAGACAGCAGACTCAGGGTCACGCTGCCCAGCTTTAAATCCTGGCTTCACTATACACTTGCTGTTTGACTTTGAACAGGTTACCCAACCTCTCTGTGTTTCCGGTTCCTTGTGTGTAAAGTTGAGACAATAATAGTCTTAACTTCATAGAGTTGTGTTAAATAAATTAATATATGTATGTTGCATAAAAATGCTTGGCATATAGTAAATATTAGATAGTACTATTATATTAGCTAAGAATTGAGATAACATTTTTTTCTTTCGATACGTTCCCTTAGGTATGAGAAGAAATGTGTATACATGTGTCAGCCAGGTTTGAAAACATGCTTGCCGGTCATTAGATCTCTGTTAGTATTTTGCAGCATAGAAATTTATAAAGTGCTTAATTTAGGATGGTTTAAATATATTCATATAGTATTAGAGCTGGAGGAGACTCTAATATAGCTTTTTCTATACACACGCACACACACACACACACATCAATCAGTAGAGAAATGCAAGAAGTATTAAGAAACTTGAGATTTAATCCAGCATTTTTCTAAATTGTTTAAATTCAATCTCTCAGAAAAAAGAAATGAATTTCTTATATTTTCATTTTTTTTCTACAAAGAGTTTTTTTTTAAATTAAAGTTTATGGGAGTGACAATGCTTAGTAAAATCACATAGGTTGAAGTGCACAATTCTGTAATAGATTATCTATATATCACTTTGTGTGTTTATCACCCAGAGTCAGTTCTCCTTCCATCACCATATATTTGATCCCTTTTACCCTCATCTACCACCCCTCTCCCCATTATCATCTGGTAACCACTAAAATATCATCTGTATCTATGAGTTTTTGTTTCTTTGTTGCTTTCAGTTTTATACCCTACATATCAGTGAAATCATATGGTTCTTGACTTTTTCTGTCTGACTTATTTCACTTAGCAAAATAATCTCAAGATCCACTCATGTTGTTGCAGTTGGCACTATTTCATCTTTTCTTATGGCAGAATGGTATTCTATACAAACACTATGTGGACTAATTTATAATTGTTCAAAAGCGATACATGTGTGAGCTTGTTATTTCATGAACCTGATCTCTGAAACTAGTTGTTTCAGAGGTAAGAGTGGTAGAGTCCAAGGATTGTGGGCCTGTAACTCAGAGAACTATCTTATTTCCCCATGTGGTCATTACTGAGCCTTTCATGCCTCCCTGGACACAGCTCAGAATAACCAGAGGGAGGACTTGAGAAGTTCCTCACGGAATGTGGGGTTACATAAGTGTGGACCTCCTGAGATACTTTGTTCAGTATCTTTACAAACACCCAGGAGACCTGCTTGGAGAAACACCGCAGGGAGCTGGTATATTATCATCTTCTATTCCTTTGGACATCTCAATATCTTCCCAAAATCATGAAGTTCAAACCATTAGGTCCCCAGAATGCAGTGTCCAGTTCTCCAAACATCTAGTTTATTAATGCCACCATATTCGACGCCCACCAACATTTATACAGTATCTCAAAGGTGTCACATCTCCACCTTCAGAAGAATTCTGAGATTGCTTTTGTCTAATCCAGATGCAGACTACCTTCTTAGACGCTGATGGTTGATAAATTAGAAACAAACATGGCTTGTTCTCTTCCGGTTTTGCACATTTCTGTTAGTATTTTTGAACATTTCTCTCAATTCTATTTCTGGAAACCAATATCTGGTATTCAAAAGCTCAGATCCATTAAGCTTGTTGAAGATGTCTCTAGTTGGTGGAACAAAAGACCTTGTTTTATTGGCCTATACAGTAAGCTAGCAATGACGTAAACAGCCCATTTGTCATCTTTTCTTTATTAACAGATGTCAGAGTAATTGATGAGGGTTTTTTTTTTTTTCAACCTCTGGTGTATTTTTTAAATGGATTGATTCTGGGGCATTTCACTTCATTTACTGACAGTGTCTTAAGGAATAGAATGTGACTATAATCAATTTTCATGATCATTGTGTAGCCAATCAGGCTAAAAATAAGAACTCTTAATTTGCTATGGCGTGATTGATTATTCAAGAAGAATATGGAGAAAATGTCTTTTAATATGCTTGGAGAGTTGCATTAGACCTTTAAAATTTTTATCCTCAAAACATATCATTTCCCGTAATTTACTATCCACTAATAAAACAACTCAAGATTCATAACATCACTTTTCTCTGGCTCTTAACATCAATGTGTGATCTCCAGTTTCAACTGTTATACTCAGTGTTGCGCCATACACAACCTTATGGCCCAAACTTTTCTTTTTTTATAAATTCTCTTCTTTCTTGCTTGTCTTGAAATAATTGTTGGAAGCCTTGCTAGACCTGGAAGACCCAAAGCAGCTTCATAGAACTGCTTCATAAAACTTATTCTGCTTGAATAAGTTCTCTTTAGACCAAAGTAGGTCTTCTGGAGGATGGAACTCACTATGTAGTCCCCGAGATAGTGTGGTAAAGACAGAAATTTGAAGACCTTAAGCCTCAAGGGCAAAGTACTGGGCTGGGAATAAGGAGACACTGGGTCTAGTCCCAACTCTGTCCCATCATTTAGACCAACTCTTTTAATCATTGGAACTTCAGCTCCCTCATCTGTAAAATGAAAATTAATATCTGTCCTGTCTCACAGAGTTGTTGAGATATGCCAAGTATACAATGTATGTAAATTTGCATTATAACTGTAAAATTTTGCATATTATTTTTACTACTCCTTCTTGCATTCTTTCCCTAATGTGCATCCCCTCTTCCTGACACCTTACATCTTTCCCAGTTGCTTTACCTTCCATTAAAACTTTGGTGACCTTTTGTTCCTGCCTAGGATTTATGAACATTTGTATGTATCTGGTCCTTTGGGATATGTTGAATAATTTAATCCTCAACAGTAACTCTGTGGAGTGCTTATTGTCATGGCCTTTTGTAGACAAGAGGCTGATTTTTGAATTACGTGAACAGGTAAGCAAGTGGCAGAGTCATGATTTGACCTGAAGACTATCTGATTGTGGGGCACTCTTCCTCCATGAGGTACTTCTCAGGTCTAAAAGACATTGCTACTTCCCGGCCTGATCTAATAGATAAGGTGTGATTTGCTCAAAGTCTGAGCCAAAGGAACAGAAATTGGAGAAAGCCCCAAATGTGTGAATTGGTAGCTTTTTTTTCTCTGTAGCATCAATGTTTCTTGTGGCCTTCAAACTTTCCAGGAGCCTTTCGTTACAGAGCAGGGTGTCTCTCAACAGAACACTTTCACCATTCTTTCTTTTGATTTTGAATTACTGTTATATAAAGAGAATTTCTTAACACTTTATGAACCAACCTCAATCATTTTTTACTCTGCTATGGGCAGGAAACCCTAAGCCAAGGGTTCCCAACCTGAGGACTGTTGTGCTTGGGGAGTAATGATAATCCCAAAGTCTTTCTGTGGACTAAAAAGGTAAAATGCCTCACACTTCTAGGTGCTATGTTTCAAAAATATATAGAAGCAATAATGAAGAAAAAAATACAGATTCATTTAAGAGCATCACTAAATTCACAGTACAGCAGAAGCTCTTTTAATTAACCTATTTTACCAACTCAACTCTGTATTAAACCACTCCCTCTATAAAGCATCCTGACTGATGTCCACAGCAGCCCAAACACTCGAGGTCAACAGGTTTTTTTCTACCATACCTGCACACTTCAGCTGCCATCAGTTAAGATGTTAGCTTCCCAAGAGTCCATTGTATTTGTTCTCAAGAATATTTATGGTAATTAAAAAATACAATTGCAATGCAAGAAGAGAGCTATTGTTTCTGTGAAAGTTCAGTTGAATGCTTTGGAAAGATTCAATAAAGGCAGGCCACTAAAAAAAGGAAGTTGCTGCTGAATGAGGCGGGGCCACTGAGAAAGGCTCTGCAGGTTGTCACTGCACTGCTCTAAGGAGCGCCCTGGGTGATGCCCCCTTGAGCTGCATAGGGCACAGCTGCCAAGAAGTGCACAGAGCCTTTGCTTTGGGGATAAGTTTGGAAAGAAAATTATTAATATCTTTAAGATGTCTCTATTGCAAATGCTCCACTTAAAAAAAAAATCATATTCCCCTTTACATAAACCCAAATGAGAAATTATAGACAATACACTAAGGGTCTAGTGAATGTGAGAAAGATGACTCATAAACAGAGGGCCCAAGACCTTGGCCTTAATCCTATACCAAGAGATTGACATATGAATATATATACTTGTACGTATGTGTTTTCTAGTGAAAAGAGAATGTTTAAGGTATCCTATTTTATGATTCTCTGACTTAAATGGCTTTTTTGATTAACGCATGAACTGCTAGTCCTTGGAGACTCTAGCCTTTGCTTGTTTTACATGTTTTCAGCCAGCAGATACTCAAAGTACAGCTACCATCATGTCATGAAGGGTGGTCTGTGAAGTTTTGAAGTTATAAAGGAAATTTGTTTTGGTGGCATTCAGCTAGTTCTTAACTGAGTGCAGGGCTACGTAATGCTGTCATTGTCAGAGAGGGGACTAAGATTCCTGCAAACGCCATAGCAGTTTCTGTGCATGCCACACACTCCTGGAATAGCCCACCCCACTGTTCCAAGAGCTCCAAGTCACTGTGCGGCGACTAGCAGACTCTGCATTCTCCATAATTACACCCAATTTTCCAATTGAATTATCGCATGATTTAATTCGTTCACTGCATCTGGAGAGCATCAGCATTGTGCAGCTGTTGCAGCTTCAAGAGCTAATTGTTGCTAAGCACATTAAAAGTAGCCCTACTGCAGTGCACTGGAGTCACACAGGGAGAGGTGCAAACTTTCACTTCCCATTTCCTCTTTGGTTGAATCATCACCCAAAGAGCCTGAGGGGGGTACAAAACATTTAAGCTCTGTTAACATGGAGACCTCATCGGGTATGGTTACTGTCACTGAATGAAAGCCCTTAAGTGAGTTAGACATATCTAGATACCAAAATACACAGAGACTTGAAAGCTTTATTTGACATGTCACAGAGAATTGTGACAAATAAGATTAGATTAGAAACTAAAGACCTTGTTAAAGGGGAGGCAGTGCATCATCAAAAAGTATTAGGAAGCCAATTATTGATGAGGCACCAAGACCTCTGAAAACCCCTAAATCTTAGTTCCAGTAAGAAGCAACCTTATACTTGCCACCCAACCCAAATGTTAAATTCACCTGAATGTGTTTCCATAGAACATGTACTATGTGCATATTCATGTGAAGGCTTGCTTCCGTCTAAAATATTTCCTAGTGTTTACTTTCAGTCTTTTGGGGTTTGTTTTTTTTACTTTTACGTGTGTTTATTGGCAATTTGTATATCTTTTTCTTATTAGTTATAGGTATACAAAGCAATGTAATAGACATTTGTACCCCTCACAAAGTGATAATTCCCCCCCAAAATATATTACCCCCTCTGACATCATATATAGCTGTTACAATATTGACTATATTCCCTGTGCTATACTCCACATCCGTGGCTATATATATATATATATATATATATATTTATAGTTGACATTCAGTATTATCCTACTTTAGCTTCATGTGTATAGCACAGTGGTCAGGCATCTACACAGCCTATGAAGCGATCGTCCTGATAAGTCCAGTGCCCACTGGCGACCTACATACTCTTTATAACTTTATTGATTATATTCCCCACATTGTATTTCATATCCCCATGACTATATTGTGACCACTAATTTGTACTTTCTAATCCCTTCTCCTTCTCCCCCTCCCATCTGGCAACCATCAGTTTTTTTCTCTGTATCTCTGAGTCTATTTCTGTTTTGTTTGCTCATTTATTCTGTGCTTTAGATTCCACGTATAAGTGAGATCATATAGTATTTGTCGTTCTCAGTCTGACTTATTTCACTTAGCATAATATTCTCTAAGTCCACCCATGTTGTTGCAAATGGTAAGATTTCATTCTTTTTTATGGCCGAGTAATACTCCATTGTATAAATGTACCACAGTTTCTTTATCTAGTCATCTAGCAGTGGGTGTTTTGGTGGTTTCCATATCTTGCCTATTGTTATTTGGTATCTTAAGCTCTGAAAGACATTGATGGGCATTTCCTTTTCTTCAGTCTCTTCCTTGTGGTTCCAAGGATGTAGAGTTTGATTCCAAAAGGGTCTCAGTCCTCCCCTTAAAATTAAGGGTTTATACATAGGCTCTATTTCTTATGTGAAATATAAAAATTATGAGTTCATTAAAAAAATATAAGGGATATTATGTCCCATGGGGGAGACATATGTAAAGGCTGAAGGGTACAGTGGGTCAGCTGAAGAAAAGAATAGAGGAACCCAAAATGGCATCTAAGGACAGAGCCCAGGAGAGAGGCAGAACTGAGAACTTGGGTTTGTATCATAATATCTCCTGGAAAATTAAGGGAAACTATATATCTGCATGGTGAGATTCCCTAGCCCACTCCTTCCCCAAACCCCGAGACCTCAAAAGAGTGACAGTCAGACTTATGCCCTCCTACCCAGGAGGGAAAACAGAAGGTTTCTCCTTGAGGAGCCTGGCAAGCCCACGAGAGCTATCAAATGGTATTGACATGGAGGATCCATTATGCAATGATTTGGTCCTGGCCTAATCACCCTCCCATAAACTTTCCAAGGCAATAGTCTCATCCATGCAGAAAGAGATTTTGATTGGCTTTTAATTTCTCCTAATATTAAATAAGAGAGAGCAGCCAAAGACCACCAGACATTTAATAATATAACAGGAAATAAAACCCAAAAACACAGTGATCAAAATCAAAACCAAGTAGCAAATCAAAACAAAGGGGTGGGGGGAGGGTTCTCAGAGTAGTGTGGGGAAGAGGAATAAACTTTAAACACACACACACACACGCACACACACACACAAATGATAACCTCAGAAAGTGCCCAGCATGATTAATCCAAAAATATAAAAGTCATACACAATAGCACATAATTATGAAATTTTAAAATGCTACAGAATAAGGAAAGATTGTACATCTTTCAGAGGAAAAAAAATATACATCACATGCAAATAATAGAGAATCAGAATAATTTCTGCCTTAACATCGGAAATTTGAGGTTTTAGAAGTCTATTATTAATAATGCCTTCAAAATCTCAAAGAAAATGATTTCCAGCCTAGAATTCTATACCCAGCCCAAAATAAATATCATTAAATGTGAAGTTGAAATAAAGATACTTCCATAAAGGCAGAGTCTCTAGAAATTTACCTTTTATGCACCCTTTATTAAAAAGATACTGGAGGATATGCCACATGGAAATAAGGGAATATAATAAGGAACAGGAAACCATGGGAACCAAAAAACAGATGATCCATCCCAGAACAGACACATTATGCTTTTCACCAGCATAGTGGTGAGAAGAAGTCTTGGGGTGAATTGAAAAGTTTACAGGCTACCATATGGATGAGTCTCAAAGTCATTGTGCTGAGTGAACTAACCCAGTCTCAAACTGACAAATACTGTATCATTCCACTCATATGAAGGACTTAGAATAGTCAAATTCATAGAAGCAGAAAGTAGAATGGTGCCTGCCAAGGGCTAAGAGGATGGGGAAATGAGTTATTAAATTTAATGGTATAAAGTTTCAGGTTGGGAAGAAGAAAAAAGTTCTGGAGATAGATGGTGGTGATGGTTGCGGATATATGTATGTATTTACTGCCACACTTCTACACTTAAAAATGGTTAAAATCATAAATTTTACATTGTGTATATTTTATGACAATTAAAAAAAATTGAAAGTATTTGCTCTGGGGAATGGGAATTAGAAGGGAGGAGCAACTGCTTGCTGTTATAAGCCTAGTGTACTCATTGACTTTTTAAACTGTATATGTGTAATACTTTAATTTAAAAAAATGCTAAAACTAAATTTTAATTATGATAGGCATTCTAGGCAAAGGGAACTGCATGAACAAAGCCATGGAGCCCTGAAACAGCATGGGGTGAACCATAAGAAGTTCCATGTTCCAGGGGGTGTTGAACAGGCCACGGGCAGAAGCTGGGGCTTTGTTTTCTGGACGAGTGCTTCCCCAACTGTGGTGGGCACTTACAGATATACCCAGTGATCTTTGTCATTTGAATAATTATATATTCAACTTTAAGGTTAAGTGACACTGATTTCTAGTTTGTGATGGTGATAGTAGTGACATAGATTCCTTAAACTGAATTTAAGTTTATAAATGTGAGTTGATTTTAAGAAAAACATTAAGTAAATAATAATATAAGAGGCATACAATTGTGGCAAAAAAAAAATCCTGAAGGTGATATGTCATGACCGAGATAGAGGAAAAACTTTTCTAGGCTATAGGGAGCCCTTGATGGTTTATGTTAGGTGGGATATCCACACCAAGTCTGAGTCTCATATAGCTCAGGAGAATCTGAACTGCCTTCTACAGCTCCCTGAAGCCTGGAGACATCTTCAGAGGCTGTCTTGAGGTGGGGGCAAGTGATGGAGTTTCATAGAGGGATTCTGTGTTCTATGAGTCTGCCTTCGAGTAAAAGGAAGTGACCACGAAGAAATAAAAAATTGCAGACCATGGAGATAGATGACTCTGGTTGATGAGGATGGAGTGATTAGGGAGAAAGGCTGAGAGTGGGAAGACCAACAGAGAAGCTGCTGCAAGTTACCCAGAAGGATGCTAGTGGGGCCTCGCCTGGAATGGGAGGAAACAAATAGAAGGAAACAAATTAAAGCCTAGTGTTTACCTGGTGGCAACTCATCTGAACTGTGAGTATAGCACTTATGAATAAATAAACAAGAAACAATAAGTAAAATATACAATGTGTTGAAAGAGAATAAGTGCTATAAAGAATTATAAGAGCCAGGAAGGCATGAATTGTGGTATAATTTTTAAAGGGTTGTCAGCTAAAGCATTGTGTGAGGGTTACCATTTGAGCAAAGACTTGAAGGAGGTAAGATAATGAGCCACGCAGACATTTTGGAGAAGAGTATCCGGGCAGAGAGAATAGCAAACACAAAGGCCCTGAGGCAGAAGAATGCCTGGAATATTCACGGGGAGAGTGGCTCGGGCCAAGCTCAGGGAGGTTTTGGGAGAGCAGGCTGTACGGGGCCGTGTAGGCCACTGTAAGTACTCTGGCTTTTACTCTTAGAGAAACAGAAGGCCTTCGGAGAGTTTGGAGCAAAGAGTTGGAGCATACTCCAACTTAAGTTTTAAGAGGACCTCTTTAGCTTATGTGTTGACACTAGACTATAGTGCAACCAAGGCTAAGGCTGATAGATATACAGAAGGCGTTGCAAAATGTAGGCAAGAAAACAAGATAAGTTAAATCAGACACTAACAGGATAAGTGTTAAGAAGTGATCAGATTTAGGGCTGGCTGAGTGGCTCAGTTGGTTAAGAGCTCACTCAAGACTGTGAGCTGAGCTCTGAGCAACAGCAGTTTGATGCCCAGCCTGAGCTGAGCTGCTGCCAACGATGGCTCAGCTAAAAAAAAAACTAAAAAAAACAAAGAAGTGATCAGATGGTAGGTATATTTTGGAGGTAGAGCCAATGATTTGAACGTGGAATGTGAAAGGAAGAACGTCAATGTGTCCAATGCTTTTGGCCTGGAAGGATGGCGTTACAGCTAATTAGAGTAGTTAATGACCATGAGTAGATCAAGTTTGTGTGGCTAGATCATGAATTCAGTTTTTGGCATAGAAAATTTGAACATCTGTTAGATGTCCCAGTGGAGAGCTTAGGAAGACAAAGAGATACATGGGCCTGGAACTCAGGGGAGAGGTCTGGGCTAAAGGTATGACTTCGAGATCTTCACTAAGGAGATGTAATTCCCCAAGAGAATGAGTGTAACTAAAGAAGAGCAGAGGTCCAAAGGATGAGCCCTGGGGAACTCCAACATTAAAAAGTTGGGGAGATGAGGAGGAACAACAAAAGGGATTGAAGAGAGGGCAGTGAGCTAGGAAAAAAATCAAGACTGTTTTGTGTCCTGGAAGTCAAGTGAGGAAAGTATGGGATGGGCCAATCAGTTGTGGATAAAAGCTGCCAATGATCCAGGAACAGCATATGAGGGCTGAGGACTGACCATGGAGTTTAACAACAGGGAGGTGGCTAGTGACCTTGATGGGAGCAGCCTGGGAAGAGCGGGAAGACAAAAGCCTGATTGGAGTCATAATGGCTGGGCTCTGGTGCATACCACTAACTTGCTGGGTGACTTTGAATAAATCACGCAACTTCGATGGAGTCAGTTTCCTCATTGTCGAGTGAGGGGGCTTTGACTAGAAGATTTCTAAAGCTTCTTCTAGGCCTAAAATTATAAATTATATGATAATTCCAATGGAACAGGTTTTGTTCTTTTTGTGAAGCTGATACCACAAAAGTATTTGGAATCCGAAGCGTGTGTGCAGGGCTTCTCTTTCCTCAGAGTGGGTGGAAATGCAGTCCATTCAGTAAGCTGACCATTCATGGTGTCTGTGTGAAAAAGGCCAAGTTAACTTATAGCTGGTTTTAAGATGATTTATTTATAATTAAAGTATATTGGGGTGACAATGGTTAGTAAAATTACATAGGTTTCAGGTGTACAATTCTGTAATACGTCATCTATATGTCACATTGTATGTTCACCACCCAGAGTCAGTTGTCCTTCTATCACCATATATTTGATCCCTATCACCCTCATCTACCACCCCCATCTCCCCTTACCCTCTGGTAACTACTAAACTGTTGTCTGTGTCTATGAGTTTTTGTTTCTTCATTTGTTTGTCTTGTTCCTTTTGTGACATCATGGATGGATCTTGAGATTATTATTCTAAGCAAAATAAGTCAGACAGAAAAAGTATATATAATTTCACTATATATAATTTCACTGATATGTGGTATATAAAACTGAAAGCAAAGAGCCTTTCTTAGTCCATTGCTCTCGAGGATGGGTCGTAGGTCTTTCCAGGCATATTGACTTTGTGACATCTCTGAGGGTGTGGGACCTGCATGACCCCATGGGGCTGACACCTGGGCTTGGCATGGGGTCTTTTAATCCAAAACAGTGAAATCCACACGTGCCTGGATATTCCTGGGGGAAGCAACCAAGTAAGTGAGGGCCATTTCAATTAATCCTGATTTTCAGAAACCACTTTAACTCTCTATTTAAGAAATTATGCAAGCGTTGTTGTTATAATTATCTTTTTGAAGAAGTACTTTTGGAAAACCGTTTTTTAGTTGAGGTTGAGTTTTTTGTCTTTTTAAGATCTTCCATTTGTGTCAGAGACAAACTGTGAGCATAGCTGGTTGCTAAGGGATATAAGACCCCTTTAAATTATCAGCAAAAATTATAGCTAACAACTGGATTCCTACATGAATGGAAAAGTTTCTGCTATTCCTGGAGAGTAGAAAAAAAAGCAAAAACAACAACAAAATAAAACAAAAATACCCTTTAATTTGAAAAAAAAAATGTTACTGGGATTTATCCTGCTGGTGCAAAGACACGCCAACATGATTATAATCTCCATGTTTCTGAAACCACAGGGAAAGCTGGAAGCAGCTCTAAGCAAGGAGTAATAAAAGACAACAAAAAACTGCCAGGTTTCTCTCACTATTGCACCCCACCTCCTCTCTTCTCCAGATTTTCCTGAGCCAGCTCAGAGAAGAGGGTCTAAGTTAGAAGACAGAGAGAGCCAGAGTTATGAATGACACTGAAGAGAAGGGAGATTTTTCCTAAAGAAGTCTATATTTTCCTGAACAACCCTAGGATTCAATACCAGATCAAATAGTGACATAAAGATATTTGAGTTTCTCTTAATAAAGGAAGAAATTCAATATCACATGAATTTAAGATCACTTAAAGGATAACTTTACCTGCATGTTTATTTCTTGAAGTAGTTGTGTATAAAGGTTTTAAATGGTATTAAGTAATCTTTGGGTGGCAGTTTTGCTAATCATGGCAGAAAAATGAGAGGAAATAGGCAGACTTTAACTAATGATAGAGACCTAAGCATACTACAATCCAATTTTATAATTTGATATGGAAAGAAATCAGAAGTCATTGGAAGCTTGAAATGATCTTAGTTGAAGCAGCAGACAGGCCAAGTAAATTTAATAGTAGAAGTGTCAAATGATCAGTGATTTGGCATTGGAAAGGAGAAAATGTAGTATATTTGAGCAATGTTATAGTCAGCGAAACAGCTGGTCTTCATTATCTCCATGTCACATTGGAAAAACTCATAGATTTAGACTGTTGATTTTCTGGTCTACTCCTCTCCACTTTAGATGCAAACTCAAGGCTAGAGAAGTGGGATTATCAACCCAAATTTCAGGAGAATTAGTGCCGAACTAAGACTAGAGTCTGGGATTCCCTGGCTAATGTTCCTCCCAATGCTTAAATAGAAGACTTAAATGGAAGACTTAAAGGGCATGTCTAGAAGAGCAGTTTTTATAGGGATAGACGGGGAAAGCTGCTGTGAAGGATGGACAGATGTGGGGGGCGGTGGTAGATTAGAAAGAATTTTCAGCTTTGCCATATTGATTTTAGAACATCCACCTAACCACCTTTGGTGCCATCCTCTTTCCTGTCTTTCTCTTGTCTCATTCAATCCCATGGCCTTAACTCTCACCCCTGGAAAGGTAGTCCCAAATCACTCCCTTCAATCTCTTCCAGTTTCCAATTACATATTTGTAATTGCCTGTTAGACATTTCTTCCTGGAGTCCCACTAGCATCTGAATTTACTGAATTTATTGCCTTTACCTCAAAACTAATATCTTGGTTCCCTAATCCATATCATTATTCTTCCAGACATCCAGATCCAAACTTTTACCATTACTTTTATCTTTTCCCTTCTTTGTAAGCCCCCAGTGAACTGTAATCTTGTCAGATGCCAATTGTAGTTTCTTTTATGACCATTACGACTCTTGCCCCTGCTCCCTCTTCCCTGCCTGCTCTTAGTTCATGCCTCAGAGCCCTATGCCAAGCCTTTTATCTACCTTTCCCCGGGGTTTTCAGTGTCCATACCCTTTTATCAGGAGTTTGCTCCAAAATCTCAGATTTGGCTGTATCACTTTTCTATTAAGAAAGCCTTCAGAGGTTTCTCTTCCTAATAGAATACAGTTCAAATTCCTTAGCCTAAAATCTAAAACACTCACAATCATTCCCACATATTTTTCCATTACTTTGTCTTCATGCAAGGGCCACTCAAGTCACCTTTGCTAGATTCCGCTGTCCAGTAACCCTAAGGTAACAACCACCAGACCTTTGTATACGCTATTCTCCTTGCTAGTGATGTCTTCTTTCCAGGACCAGCCCTGGAACTCCTACCTGTAGTATTTGCACTTGTCAATGCATATTTCAAACCCACTGTAACCCCCGACAGATCTTTATTATTTTTCCCCAGCCAAAAGGGTTCCTCTTTTGGCTTTCTTCCAAGCTATTGTATCTCTTCCTCCTTTGAAATCTTCACTTTTCACTTTCTATGAGGGACTATCATTCCTGAAGATTAAATCCCTAATAAACTATGAGCTCCCAGAGGGTAGGTTTCGTTTAATCTCACCTAGTATGATACTTGGGGTATCATGCTAAGTAGGTGCTCACTAAATGTTAGTTGGATGAACGACTAAATGAATGTTAATGAATAAATTCCTGAAGACAGAAGGCAAATTGAATGCAAGTAGAGGGGTGAGAATGGAAAGAATATTACGATGGAAAGAATTACAAA
Organism: Aselliscus stoliczkanus; assembly: GCA_033961575.1. Lineage (NCBI taxonomy): Eukaryota > Metazoa > Chordata > Mammalia > Chiroptera > Hipposideridae > Aselliscus > Aselliscus stoliczkanus. The sequence goes on along the minus strand of CM066730.1, from coordinate 48,017,539 downwards.
GGTTTTTGTGGCTGTTGTTGCTTATTTTGTTTCCTGATTTTAAAAAGTAGCTAAAAAGGTGAGATTCAGGTCTGAGATGAGGGAAACTGCAGAACATAGCCCAGGCTGAGAATGACCCAGTGGAAAAGAAGGCTGAAAGGGAGAAGGATATACAATACCCCTGAGGAGAAATTTATGCAGACCCAGATTTAAAGTCAACCTCTGATTATCTACTATTTATATATTTTAAAGAAATATGCACAGACTTTAGTGCTTCCTTTTTTGTTTGTCTCCCAATGTATGCATGAGCCAGCACAATCCAGGACTTGATTTACCTTTGCTGATTCCGCTTCTTTTCTCTGAGCTTATTTATGGCTGTGCAAGAGGCATAGTGTCCTTGCTGAGAAAGGACAAGAAACTGTATTCTAGGCTCCACTGCCGCTGCTGTAGGACTCCTAGAAAGTTGATTTCTTCCCCAGCTGCCAATTCTCCCTGAAGTTTAGGAAATGAGGACCACATGTAAAGGTAGAGTCCTAGGCTGGAGCATCTCAAATTTTAATCTGCATTCAATCCCCTGGGACTTTTGTTTTAAAAAACGTAGACTCTGTTTTAGCAGATCTGGCATGAGACCTGACATTCTACCCGTCTAACAAGCTCCCAGGCAGACCACACTGAATAGCAGGGTCCTAGAATTTTGAAGACAGAAAGAATCTTAGAGCTCAGCTAAGCAAGGTTCATAGCCCCAACTGATCACCGGCAACATCTTAGAATACAGATACCCAAACTCCATACCCAGAGTCTTGAATGGGAGCCAAACAGATGAGTTTCTAATAAACTCCCTAGTTCATTCTGATTTACAGCTGAGCTTGACAACCACAAACGTTGTCTGGACCGCCCCCTCCCTCCACTATGGATGGCAAAACTGAGGCTTAGAGGCTACTTGAATTCCATGAAGAAAGAGTCTGTTAATATGGAAGGGGTTTTCCTGAAAAATAACCCCTATGCATTTTGCTACCCTAAGGGAAAGTTCCCCTTTAAAGCCACAGAAGTAACTGGATCCTGTATATATTTTATTTCTTAAAATCTAACACACAAAAACACATTTTGTTCTGACTCTTTTAGAATGATAAATACTCTAGAATATTTTAGTTTTATTGTAATAGTTAGGGGGTGGTGGGGGTGGTAAGGAATGGCTATTAAGCAATTATGTTATTCAAACACATCATTATTATTAGTACCATGATGACTAGGCTCATTATAATTAAACAATAGAAGCATGAATGACTTTGCATTGTTATTAGTGTCTGTCTCGGGGCCCCTGCCTTTCCCAGGGGCTCTTGTGTTCGGGGGACATGATTCATGATGTATCGTACTTGCAGTGCTAAACTTGCAAGCGATTGGATTGGTTTTCAGAATCCAATGTAGTCATCTTTTCTTCCCTGGTGCTGACCTATTGTTCATTCAAGTTTTCTTTCATTCAAGACGCTTCCCTCCCCCACCTCTCTACCAAATAACCTAATCCTAGGATGACTATGGTCTCCCTGCCAGGGAGGACAACAAACATGTCTGCCATTCTTCTTTCACACAGCGGTTAGTGATCATCAGAATTGTGAACTGGACTTATAATTCCCTTACTTAAAACCTGCCAGGGGCTGACTGATTCTTTCAGGATAAAATAAAAATCTTTGGCAAGTTCCAGGCCCTTAATAAACTGTGCCACTTCCTTTTAGCAGCCTCATTGCCTGCCACTCTTCCTCTCCCTTCCTCCATACTGGTTTGTGCTTCTGGAATGTTCTAACAACTCTCCCCCGTGGACTTTGTACATGCTCTTCTCCCTTTCTCTGTGATTCCTTCCCCACCTATGTTCTGTTCATCCTTTAGCTCTCAGCTTAAATTTCTGTTTCTCAGCAAGCCTCCTCTGAGCACCAGATTAAATTAACACCGCAGGTAGAGCACCTCCATTGGTAATAGTGACTACGGAGTAATTACTTGCTCATTATCTTTTTTCGCTCACTCATGATAAGCTCCCCCAAAACATGACTGTTCTTTCAAAGCTGATTCCTCATTACCCAACCCATATCTGGCTTAATAGTTATTTGTTGGAGGAATGAGTGTAAGAATCCACCAGGCACCCAAACTGACCACACAGAATCACAGGGATCTATGGGGACACTGAGGCACTGGGTTGCCCCTCTCTGTTCCCCAGATTTAGATACTGCCTGTCTTTTCCCAGTATACACTTTTCCCCTTCCCTTTCCCTCCAAATACATTTTAAAAATCGTTAAGTGATTGAAATATTTTATCCCTAAGTTGAACATCACAACCCAGCATATGGGATCTACGTTTCCTAGACTTACTTCTGTAGTGTTACTCCAGAAAGATACATGGGTGGAGCTGTGAGGGGCCCAGAGCGGTACTTTGAGGACAAGTTGTTGAGGATGCCCTTTGCAACAACCCCCCTATGGAAAGGCCCACCCAAGAAATGGCTCCTTTAGATTTAAGTGTCAGGAAGAGCTTCGCTTCCTTCAGAAACTGCTGAGTGTTTTCCTTCCATCCACTGAATTTGTGTACCACACTTTTTCAGTCTTGGCTTTTGCTGTCAGGAAGCTCAGAGCCAGAGTCTCAGCTCAACATTTGTAACTGTGGGCCTCTATGGCCCACATACTTGCAATATAACTTTGCTCTGGTCTTGATTTTCTATTCTAAATGTAATATTTCCTCTGGTCTTGATTTATTAAATTATTTATAGCTTTCTATTTTAGAGTATGAAGCCTTGTAAGCTTCCTCAAATCCTTAGTATAATGAGGCAGGGAGATATAGAAAAGGAATTCATGAGGCTCTGAGATAGATTCCCTTCAAAATGAAGATGGTTCCTTTCTGCAGGTGGTATTGGCAGGAGCAATGAATACAGAGGGCTGCTGGCAGGGTGCCCCTTAGCCATGCAAGGACATGGCAGGGCTTCTAGAAGAGGGACCCCTTTTGAACAACTTATTGCAGTAATTTTGTTTCTGATCTCTGGCCAAAGCTATCCTCAGGTGACCCAGAAATGTGAGTGACTGTCCTGGTTGAGGTCTGCATCCTTTTCTGGGGAGTGGCTAAATAGAGTGAGCCTTGTAATCTCTCCTGAAATTCTGTGTGAAAGCTAGATTTCCATTGGTAACTGGTCTTCTATGATAAGGTCAGAATTAGAGTGCTTTCGTTAGCAAGACTGTAATTTCAGCTACTTTCCAAGACTCCTTAAGTGTCCAGCATTGTAATGGAAACCCTGTTTACTTGAAGAAGCTGGCATTCATTTCTGTCTCTAAGAGAAGGCAGGGATGAGCATGTGTCCCAAAGTACTGTATGCTTGATATTATGTACCTATGTCACAAGGCTGATTTCATTCCCGGACCTACCCTGTGAAGTAGACTCATTATCTGCATTTTATACGTGGGTAAAACAAGGCTCTGAAAAAGAATACGCCCACGGTCACCAGGCTAATGAGAGGTGGTGCCAGGGTTACGTCCAGATCATCTGACTCCCACATGGCTAATCTTCTGCAATCCCCTGGGCAGATCATGTGGGAGCAGGGAAAACTGATAGGGCAAGAAAGGGCTGCTCAGGGGCTGAGTAAAGAGCATTCCCACGAGGTGGGAGAACGGACTCAGGCAAGCGGAAGAGAAAGGGAGAGACTTGTAAGGACCCAGCCCTGTGCTCAGTGAAGATGCCCCTGCCCCAACCCACATCCATTTTCGTCCTCCCTCCCATTGCTGTTGTTGCCACAAACAAGTTCCCAGACATTCCAAGCTATCCTGGCTCTCATCATTTTTGCCTCGTGGAGGTGGAGGTGGTGGTGGAGGAATAGGAGGTGGAAGTGGAGATGGAGGTGATGAAGGAAGAGGAAGTGGTGGTGATAGAGATGGAGGAGGAGGAGGTGGAGGAGGAAGTGGAGGAGGAAGTGGAGGAGGATGAGGAGGAAGTGGAGGAGGAGTAGGAGGAGGATGAGAGGAGGAGGAGGTGGAGGAAGAGGAGGAGGAACTGGAGGAGGAGGAGGAGGAGGAAGAGGAGGAGGAATTGGAGGTGGTGGAGGTAGAGGAGGGGGAAGTGGTGGAGGAGGAGGAAGTGGAGGAAGAGGAAGTGGAGCTGGTGGAGGAGGAGGAAGTGGAGGAGGAGGAGGAGGAAGTAGAGGAGGAGGAGGAGAAGGAGGAGGTGGAGGTGGAGGAGGTGAAAGTCGAGGAGGAGAAGGAGGAGGAGGAGGAGGAATTGGAGGTGGTGGAGGTGGAGGAGGGGGAAGTGGTGGTGATAGAGATGGAGGAGGAGGAAGTGGAGGAGGAAGTGGAGGAGGAAGTGGAGGAGGATGAGGAGGAAGTGGAGGAGGAGTAGGAGGAGGATGAGAGGAGGAGGAGGTGGAGGAAGAGGAGGAGGAACTGGAGGAGGAGGAGGAGGAAGAGGAGGAGGAATTGGAGGTGGTGGAGGTAGAGGAGGGGGAAGTGGTGGAGGAGGAGGAAGTGGAGGAAGAGGAAGTGGAGCTGGTGGAGGAGGAGGAAGTGGAGGAGGAGGAGGAGGAGGAGGAGGAGGAGGAATTGGAGGTGGTGGAGGTGGAGGAGGGGGAAGTGGTGGTGATAGAGATGGAGGAGGAGGAGGAAGTGGAGGAGGTGGAGGAGGAGGAGGAGAAGGAGGAGGTGGAGGAGGAGGAGGTGAAGGAGGAGGAGGAGGAGGAAGAGGTGGAGGAGGAGGAGGAGGAGGAGGAAGAGGTGGAGGAGGAAAGGTGATTTGAACACTGGTTCTCTCCACTCACCGCATTGACATGCACACTGATTTTTTTTTCAAATTTATTTCAAAATTCAAAATTCTATGTAATCAATGTAATTCCTAGCTTTAGTTTTAATAGAAACTATATACTGGGGGCCCCATCAAAAAATGTATACACATGACTAGTATTCATCTTTTGTTATCAGTATATATTGAGAATTACAATATTAATACAGTGTTTTCCTTTCTTGAAATGTATATATTTTACTTTGGCACCCTCTGTATTTTAGCTAAACTTTTTATTTTGAAATCATGATAGATTCACATGCAGATACAAGAAACAGTATGGATGATTTCATTTTTCACTCAGTTTCTGCCCATGGTCATGTCTTGTGAAGCGTAAGTATAATATAATATCATAGCCAGGATATTAACGTTGATGGAGTTGAGGTCCAGCACCATGAGGGTCCCTCATGTGGTCCTTTTATAGCCACACTCACTTCCCCTCCATCCCCATCCCTGGCTTGACCCCTGGCCACCACTCGTGTGTTCTCCTTTAGTATAATTTTGTAATTCCCAAAACGCTATATAAGTATAATCATATAGTATATTACCTTTTGAGACGCTTTTGTCACTCACCGTGAATTCTCTGGAGAGATTCATTCAAATCGTCACATATCTCAATAGTCTGTTCCTTCTTATGGCTGAGTAGTGACCCATGGTGTAGATGCGCCATGTGTGTGTTCAACCATATGCCCATTAAAGAACACCTGGGTATCCAGCTTGGGGCTATTAAGAATAAAGCTGCTATAAACTTTTTTTTTTAAAAGATTTTATTGGGGATTGGGGGAGGGGAACAGACAAGTTGCTGTCTTTTTGTTCTTCAGTCTAGTTGTGGAGGATGTTGCTTCACTGGCCCATGTTGGTATCGTCATTGTGCTCTTCCCGGATGAAGCAGATCGGTTGCCGGCCTCTGGATGGTTGTTCACTGCAGCTATTGGCCGCTCACACTGGCTGCCAGCTGCCCACGCTGGCTGCCGGCCACTCACTGTAGCCTATGGCAGCCCACTGCAGCAGGGGCTGCAGCCTACACCGTCACCGGGGCTCGCACAGCCCAGCTCCAGGTGGAGCTATTGTTAGCTGTAGAGGGCAGTGTCACTGGCCCTCATGTGGGATCCGAACCGGGGCCGCTGGCATCCCCAAACCAGCTCTTAACCAATGAGCCACTCGGCCGGCCCTGCTCTAAACTTTTGAGCACAGGTTTTTCTGTGAACATGTCTTCATTTTCCTGGGGAAAATTTCTAGAAGTACAGTTGCTAACCCCTGTGGTAATTGCATATTTAGTTTTATAAGAAACTGTCAAACTGTTTTCCGGAATGGTTGTATCATTTTATATTTTCCCCAGCAATGTAGGAGTGATATCATTTCTCTTCATCTTTTCTAGCATATTGTCACTTTTTAAAATTCAGTTGTGTAAAATTCTTATAGTTGTGTAGTGACATGTCTTTGTGGTTTTAATTTTCATTTCCTTATTAGTTAATGATGTTTGACATCTTTTATGTGCTTATTTACTATCTATATACCCTCTTTGGTGAAATGTCTCTTTATATCTTCAGCTCACTTTCTAATTGGACTGTTTGTTTTTTACTGTTGAGTTTTGAAGTTCTTTATATAATCTAGGTACTCTTAGTCTTTTCTCAGATATGTGCTTTGCAGATATTTTTCTCCCAGTCAACAGCTTGTCTTTTCATCCTCCTAACAGGAGATTAATTTTGGTGAAGTCCAATTTATCAATTGTTCCTTTTATATAGATAGTGCTTTTGATGTCAAGTCTATGAACTCTTTGCTATGCCCTATGCCCCCAAAATTTTCTCCCATGTTTTTTTCTAAAAGTGTTAGAATTTCACATCTTCCATTTAAGTTTGAGTTAATAGATATTGATAGGAATTGTGTTAAACCTTATATTAGTTTCCTGTGGCTGCTGTAACAAATGATCACAAACTCAGTTGCTTAAAACAACAGAAATGTATTCTCTTAGAGTTCTGGAGTCCAGAAATCCAAAATCAAGGTGTCAGTAGGACCAGTCTCCCTCAGGAGACTCTAAGAGGAGAATCCTTTCCTGGCCTCTTCCAGTTTCTGGTATTCCTTCACTGCATTACTCCAATCTCTGCCTCTGTCGTTACATCAACTTTTGTGTGTGTGTATAATTGTCCTCTGCCACTGTGTTATAAGGACACTTGTGATTGGATTTATTTAATCACTTGGATAAAGCAGAATAATATTCCCTTATCAGGATCCTTAATTCAATCGTAGTCTACAAAAACCCTTTTTCTTTGTAAGGCAATATTTAATTTATAGGTTCCAGGTATTAGGACCTGATATCTTTGGGTGGTCACTATTCATTCCTACTATACATCTATATCTCAATTTGGGAAAATTGACATCTTTATTATGTTGAGTCTTCTAATCCAGGAACTTGCTATTTCTCTCCATTTATTTTGATATTTCATTTTTTAGTTTGTTTGATTTTTTAAACTTTATTGGGGAATAGCCATGGTCATTGGTTACACATTGTTTTCGTGCTAGAATGGCACAATTGACTCCTTCAAAAAGGGCGCAGCTCACAGTGGCCCAGGGGGTCGAACCAGCAACCTTCGTGTTATCAGCATGATGCTCTAACCAACTGAGCTAACCGGTCACCCCAATCTTTAGTGTTTTTTAATCAGTATTTTGTAGTTTTCAGCACACAAGTTCTCTACAGGTTTTGGTAAATTTATGTCTAAGTGTTTAATTTTCTGAGCAATTGTAAATGGCATTTTATTTTTAATTTTGATGCCCATACATTCATTGCTGGTATGTAGAAATATAGTTGATTTTTATATGTTGATCTTATATCCTGCAACCTTGCTGAATTCACTTATTAGTTATACAAATTTTTTGTTGTTGTTGATAGTTTGTTGGGATTTCCTATGTAAACAATCATGTCCTTTGAAAATAGGGACAGTTTCAGTTCTTTCTAAAACGTATGTCTCTTATTTCCTCCCCCCACCCCCATTGTCCTGGCTATAACACCTAGCACTATAACGAATAGCAGTGGTTAGAGTGGATATCTTGCCTTGCTCTCAATCTTTGGAGGAATGCATTCAGTCTTTTACCAATAAGCATGATGTTAGCTATAAAATTTTTTGTAGACTTTTTTTAAACAATCAGGTTGAAAGAGTTTCTTTCTATTCTTAGTTTTCTAAGAATATTTATTATGAATGGGTACTGAATTTGTCTATTGCTTTTTCTGCATCAATTGATATGATCATATGATTTTCTTCATTAGCCTGTCAATATGATGTGTTATGTTGATTGATTTTCGAGTATTGAATCAGCCCTCCATCCCTGAAATAAATCCCACTTCGTCATGGTACATAATAATTTGTATATATTACTGAATTTTATTTACCAATATTTTGTTAAAGATTTTTGCATCTATATGCAGGAGGGATATTGGTCTGTAATTTTTGTATACTGTGTCTGTCTAGTTTAAAGATCAGGATAATTCTAGCTTTATAAAATGAATTGGGATGTATATCTCTTTTATTTTCTGGAAGAGATTGTGTAAAATTGGTCTTCATTCTTTAAATGTTTGGTAGAATTCTCCAACAAAACCATCTGGGCTTGGAGATTTCTTATTTGGGAATTTTTAAATGGTGAATTCAATTTCCTTAACACTTATAGAACTGTTTAAATCATCTTTATTGGGTGATAGTTTGAGTTTTGAAGAATTGGTCGATTTTATCTACATTGTTAAAATGATATCTGTGGGATTGCTTATAGTGTTTTAGTTATCCTTTTGATCGATGTGGGATCTGTAATATCCCTTGTTTTAGTCCTCATATTGATAATTTGTACCTTCTGTTTTGTTTTTGTTTTTCTTTGTTATTCTTGCTTGGAAGTTTGACAATTTTATTGATATTTTCAAAGAACCAGATCTTTGATTTATTGATTATTCTATTGTTTGTTTTCAATTTCATTGATTTCTGCTCTTATATTTATTATACCCTTCTGTTTGCTATGAGTTTATTTTTCCCTTCTTTTTGTGTTTCTTGAGTTGGGAGCATAGGTTATTGATTTGAGACTTTTATCCTCTTTTAATGTAAGCATTTGGTGCTATAAATTTCATTTCTATACTGCTTTAGCTGTGTCTCACAAATTTTGATATGTTGTTTTTTCATTTTCATTCAGTTCAATGTATTTTTAAATTTCCTTTGAGACTTCCTCTTTGACCCACAGGTAGCATTTGGCATGGTAAAGTTATTCCACACCTCCTGAGCACATACCCAAGCAGAGCCTTTTCATGTTCTAAAAATCATGTTTCACATGATCATTATTCTGATTATGGTGAAACAGATTCTACCAGAGGAAGAGGTGAGAAATGAAGCCCATGAAATTCATGAAGCAGGTCATCATGCACTTAGTTCACCCCCAGCCCAAGGAACAGTATGTACCCCTGCTGTCTTAGTCCGCTAGGGCTGCCACAACAAAATAGCATAGATGGAGAGTGGGGGCTCAAACAACAGAAATTCATTTTTTCAGTTCTGGAGGCTAGAAGTCCAACATCAGGGTGCCAGCATGGTAGGCTTCTGGTGAGAGTCCCTTCCTGGCTTGCTGATGGCAGAGAGAGAGAGAGAGAGAGAGAGAGAGAGAGAGAGAGAGAGAGAGAGAGAGAGAGAGAAAGAGAGAGAGAGAGAGAGAGGGAGAGAGATTGATTTTCCTATTATAGGCCACCAAACCTATTGGATTAGGGCCCCACCCTTAATTAAATTTTTAAACCTTATTTATTTAACTTTAATTTAACTTGAATTATTTAACATTACCTCCTCATTTACCTAAATTTAACCTTATTTACCTCCTAAATTACCTAAATTTAACCTTAATTACCTCCTTAAACTTCTATTTCTAAATAGTTACATTAGTGGTAGTGGTGGAAGAGGGGTAGGGCTTCAACATATGAATTTGGAGGATGACATACAATTCAATTCATCGTACCTGCACAAGCCCCACACCCTGAGAGGAGAATCTGGCTCTCGCTCAGCTCGCACAGGTTTAGTTCAGCATCACTCACTTTTAATGACTTCATTCATACTCTGTGCAAAGCTCTATGTGAGACAGCTGGACATGGAGAGGGAGCAGTCTCAGCCCTCTAGGAGTTAAACACCTATTCTAAGAATGGACATTCAGAAACTCTAACCAGGAGGCAGCACGGAGACAGATCTGGACTCAACTCCTGATTCCACCATTTATTGCATGGGACCTGTGCACTTCACTTATTTCCGCCCTTGTCTGCTAATTAGAGACAATCCCCATTCAGTCCACCTTAAAGAGTTAAGGTGATTAAATGAGATATGTAAGAAACATGCAGGTGAAACACGATTAAGTATTATTTATGCACAGTGCCATATGGGAGAAAATGGTGATTTGATTCATGTTGCTAGAGCAGAGGCTACATGGACCAGTGGAGAAGAAACAGGGCAGGGTACGTGGGATGGGACTAGAAAGTGTAGGCCATTGAAGGCTATGTTGCAAGATCTAATCTTCATTCTTATAACAGGTTAATTGTGAAGTTCAATGCATATCTGTTTTACAGTTTTCAGAAAACCTTGACATCCATTTTCATTTGATGTACAAACAGCTCTTTTGCACAGGAAGGTACTGTTTTCTCAGTTTTAGAGATTTTTAAAAAAAAATGGAGGAGAAGCTCAGAGTGGTTAACTAATTTGCCAAGGTAAGGCAGTTGGTAACTGGCAGAGCTGGGCTTTCTAACTCCTGTTCTAGTGCTTTATCTGCTGCCCCATCCAGGTACTATGGGAGTGCACGAACATCCTTAGATGGGGCCCAGAAGGAAAGCCCACCTTTGTGCTCAGGGATTCACACATATCAGCCTAGCCATCTCTCTTTTCTTTTTCCAGAGCTGCAGTATTTCCCTGATTGATCTGAACTCTCTCTTATTTAGGAACAGCTTATAGGTTCTACGTGGAGTGATGATAAGTGCTAGGTTTCCTTTGATTTGTCAGAGTTTAGACTTCATCTGCATCATCCTCATCATGAGATATAGCACAACGTCATCATTTGTTCAATGGCATCCATCTACTAATGAGAACTTTTCTTAAATGAATCTTAATAACATTTATAATGTAGACAATGCATAACTGCTTTCTAAGTCTTAAAACTCTGTATATAAACTTCTCTTACATTTTTATTTAGTATATATATATATATTTAGTGGAGTTTGACTTTGGTCATTTTATCTATGGGCCTGTGAACTGGCTTTTTTCTTTGAATATCTTGAAGATGTACATTTCTAAATCCTCATCTTTCATCAAGAACATATAGTACCATGTACTATACAAATCACACCTAAATGCGCATACATCTATCTGTAGAGGGATTAGTAATGGATCCTTGATTAATGATAGGCAGTGATTCTGGGCTTATAAAGTTAGCCCCCAAAAACAATTAGATATCAGTAGGCAACTGGTTTATGAATCCTGCCATGTGAATGCCAAAGTTCCTCAAAGACACAGATAACCAAATTTCAAAATATAACCTATAACTGTAGTATATATTTCCTTTAAAAATATGTCTTTACTAAAATAGGAAAAATTGGAAAGCGTAATCTAGGTGCATCACTAATACTTGGTGATTTGTAACATTTTTTGTGAGACCTTTAAGAACATTTTAAAAAATTATCTTAAAATTGTAAATACCTAGTACATCCAGGTATTTAATAATTGCTGACCTTGATTCCATCTCTCTTTTCCTTTTCGGCTTTCAATAAAACATTAACATTTTCTTCTCACTTATAGTAGGTTTGGGTGTCAAAGTCCCTAAGCTACCATATAATTCCCTGGTGCTGCTACAGACACCAGGCTTAATAGTTAGGCTTAATATTGCTTGCAAAAAGAAAAAAAAAGTGAAATAAAATTTCTTATCTATGATGGCTCTATTAATACCAGAAAATCCCTAAGGTCACCTTTTAGCTATTGTTTTACTTTCGTCCTTCTTCTCAAGGAGGAGGAAATTTATTTCTCCCTAGTGGCTTTGGAAGAAGCCAGAGAGAAGAAATACCTATTATCTATCCTGTTTGGGTACATCACTGTGCATCCGAATATTGTTCTCCAATCACTGTCTTTTCACCTCGCCCTCTTCCATGCCTGTTGTCAGGCCTTTAAGGTGCAGGTAGCCATTAACATTCAATCAAGTTTCTGTCCAGACTCTGAATTGTAGTTATGGTGCCTGAGGAAGACAGCTGACATGGGCTACCTAAAAAAGGTCATGTTTTACTATTTAATATGAAAGCACTTTTATGGACAATGGTGGGGAGTAGAATGGGGCCTGTGTTTTGGGGTATACAACTGCCTCTAGGGTGCACCCATCATTTTATAGGTCTAGGAATGGGAGGCGACCCCACATGGGTTTGGAGTCAGGCTGACACCTCACCTGCCTCAGTGTGACTTACTACTCTAAGCCCCCATCTATAAATAGGAGCAATAGCTTTCTCACCTCCGAGGGTCCTTCTCAGGGTTGACCAAGACCATGGATATAAAGGACTTCACGGAGTGCCAGGCAGCTCAATGATGTTAGATGTTGTTGTTGAAAGACAAATGGTGGTTACTAAGTGGACAGCAAGTCCTTGGATTATGGTTTCCTGGAATCTGTGCTTGGTGTAACAAAGAATTATGGGAGCAATTTAAGATTATTCAATTTAAGATTCTCCTGTAAACCTTAGTTTTAAACATCCTAAAAGAAAAATCTGACTACTATGTGAGGAAATTCAATATTCCATTTCAAGAAAGATTCCAAAACATAAAACTCCTGTTGTAGGCCATTATGTATTTGTTCACTATCACAGATGTCTGCTTGAAAAAACACCTGTGGTTACAAAACAGTTTCCACTTGCCGTATTCTTTCCTTGAACTTTCTAGCACTTGTGTACAGCATTACTTTGTAAAATATAATAAAGGTTTAAATATTTGCTATGGCAACTTAGTTTAATCATAGTTAACAGGCAGTAGTCCATAGACTGGCTTTGAGTATGGGGCTTCTTACGTACCCAGAAACATGTGTGAGGGGGGAATTCTCACAGGGTGCCCAGGTCTCGATCTGATCCCACTGCTTTGGTGCACACATAACTAGACGGAGAGTTCTGTGCCCCTTTAAATAACAACTTGCAGTTTATCATAGAAAGTGTGTAACTTTGCCTTCCAAACACTTCCATGGCAGTCTTAGACTCCATTTCTATTTGGGTTCCTTGCATCTTCTCTCCATTAGAAATAATGGTCCCTGTGCACGGGACCATAGTCTGTTGGGGGTTTAGGTAGGGAGTGGTTCTCCAGTTTCTGTGGAGACACGAATCACAGAGTCTTGAACATACTAAATCTATATCATGTAACTTTTCTATTATGGTCTTTCCAATAGATTTTTTCTGTTTTAAAGCTTTATGAATTTAAAAGTTATTTGCTTTGAATTTCTTGGGATTATACATGAACTATTTTAGCAAATAAGTTTTGCAGCCTGGTCTGTGCCAAACATTTGGTTTTAGTTATGGAGGTGGCCAGGTATATTTTTCTGATGCAAGCATTTTAAACAGAATTTCACTAAGTTTTAAAACAGAACCGTAAACCAGTTTCTTTATAACAAACATAATATTTGCTATGCGGTAACAAATGATTACAGTAGAATACTTGCGAAGTGGTACAACTGAATTCTGTCCAAGAAAACGCTGCCATATGGTTCCTCCAGCTCCTAAGTTTGGCAGAAATCCTGAAGCATTTTCCTGGTAACTATGGCTGCATATACACTTAAGTCCCTTGGAGTCACAAAAAATTGTGGTAAAGTGAAAATTAGCTATATAACATTTTAATGGAGGATATATGTGATTCATCCCGAATGTGCTAAGATTATATGGGAAAGTGTACATTTTTCTTATGGTTTTGTGAGACGACTTAATGCTCATAGATTGCATGTTGACAAAGGTGGAATGCTTGCCGTGAATCATAAGAGGCCTAAATGGTGCTTTTATTGTATTTTGGGGTCTCCAGGAAACATATCTCTGAAATCATAATGGAAGTCAAAGTGAAAAGAATGTAGCTTAATGCATACATTTTAACTTTACACATAGCTGTTTGGGGACTGCGTGATATACATAAAGTAAGATCAGGCTTTCCTGAATTTACCAATTTTTCATCTAAAGAATTTTTAAACTAAGCCCTGTTGATTTCTCAACATAATGCTGAAAGAGAATTAATGATATCTGCCAAGCCAAATCAAGGTTTGATTCTCTAAAGATTATTTCACTCCTTTTTCCTTTTTCAGCACTTTCAACTTGGGCCCTGTGCAGTGCCATCTAAAATGGAACACACTAAACTTTTCTGTCTTTATACACACAAGATCTCTTCTTGCTTAAATGGTAATGAATAAATTACTTTCTGCCACCTGACAGAAAGATGAATTGTTTAGCACTTATTATGCAGCCATCTACTTTAAGCCCTGATTACAGTTCAATTCATATTTGATTCATAGAACTTGAAATATTCATCATTCCACCCTCTCCCCTCCTTCAAAAGGTCCTGGGACATCTTCCTGTTGTAACAAACAAGATGTGACTCATGGCTTCTCATTCCTCTCTCCTGCTGTGGTCTTAGCAGTAAACCAGTCGGAGACACGTGTGCAAGAAATGAGACTTAAGTAGCTTCCCAATTCCCTGGCCCATGGCAGTTCACACAACATAAATACAATAATCACCTTCATTTGCTAAATTAGGAAGTAGAACTGGGCTACCTGCCATCTCATGCAGAAATTTGCAGCATCAACCGTGAGTGGTGATTCGGAGGAGAGGGAGTGGAGAGCAGGCAAATCCTCTCTCTTGTAAACATCCCTGCTTTTACAATGCATGAAATGATGTGTTGTCCTCTCTGGGTACTGTGTGGACAGTGGCTGAGGCTGGAAAACAGAGGAGAATTTTCTGTTATAATTGGGCTAGAGAGAAATCTTTTATAAAACAGAGCGTGGTGATCTGGTTTAAAAGGCTGCTGTTTGCCTCCCCGAGTGCATCTTGCCTAGCAGAGCCTCCTTGCGTCAGCCAGGCCTCAGAGCCACAGCGGCGCCTGGCATCAAGCATCATTAGGGGATGATGGGCATGATTGCCTGGCACTGGTATCTTTCTCTTTTGGAAGCTGCAGCCAGCCTCCGAGAAGCAGGTCTGACAATTGCAGTGGGTAGATTGAGGTGGTTTGGAGGAGCCCTGGGTGCAGGGATGTTTGACAGCTGGGGGAGGAAAGAGAGGAGCTTTCTTTTCACTGCAAGGCTCTCTTATTCCTTTGGACCTCCATCATCATCTCCCACAGAGATGGAGGCCTGTCTTGCTAGAAGGCAACCATGTTCGAGGCAGAACAGTAGAGTGGAAAAAACATACTATATTAGACTTCTTGGAATGCTGTAACAAAATATGATAGACTAGGGTACTGGGGTGCTGAACAACAGACATTTATTTTTCACAGTTCTGGAGGCTGGGAAATCCAAGATCAGGGTACCATCCTGGTCCGCTTTTTGGTGAGACTCTTCCTGGCTTGCAGATGGTGTCTTCTTGCTGTGTCTTCACTAGGTGGAGAGAGAGCAAGCTCTGGTCTCTTCCTCTTCTTATAAGGACACTAATCTCTGTGTGTGAGCCCCACCCTCATGACCTTGGCCAAACCTACTTGCCTCCCAAAGGTCTCACCTCCTAATACCATCACAAAGGGGGTTAGCGCTTAACATATGAATGTGGGGGGGACATGAACATTCAGTCCATAGTACATGCCATGAGCAGTTCTCCAGAGCCCTGCTGCTTCTCCCAGCTTTGCCTTTATATGATTTGTTCCTTGCATTAGAATTACCTTCATCTCTCTCACCCTCTTGGCAAACCCACATTTGAGGATGCAGTTTGAGGGGTCCTTGAAGCCCTCCCAAGCTTTATCCTAGCTCCCAGGTGGAACATAAAGTATGTGCCCCATCCCAGCACCCTCCTCCCCCCGCCCCCCGCCCCGGCACACAAAGCACAAGGGCCTCCTCTCCACCAGATGGGGACAGTGTCGGACTCCCATGTCTCCAGGACTGGCCCAGTCCTGGCCCACAAGCACAGTCAGAGGTTTGCTGGATGCATAAGTGAGTGGGATTGACAGTAAGAGAAAATGAGTTCACGCATTTACTTTGCCACTTTTACTTATCTCTCCGACTCTGGTTATCAGTTTTCTAATCTGTTACATTGAGGTAATTATAATTTTCTGGGCTATTGAGAGAATCAAATTAAACACCTGGAGGAAAGAGCTTCATAAGTGGTAAAATATTGTTTGATTCAAACCCTTCGGAAAGCTTTTGAGGAATATATACATACATGCATGCATACATACACACACCTGGGAGTGTTTTTCCTTCCTTCTACCTATGGATTATGAAGTTTAAACACTTAATTTTGAAGTAGAACTCTTGCCCCTTTCTAGCTCTGTAATCTTTAATGATTATTTTTCTCATTTGCAAAATCAAGAAAATCAATATAGGATGTTGGTGAGGAGGACATGATATCAAGTAGTGAAACAGCTTACTTAGCCCAGCCTGTAGACTGCCAGTGCTCATCCTTACATCCTACACATGCCCAAGCCACACTGACCTAGCGCTCCTCATTGACAACTCAGAATCCCACCCGTGTGGGCCCATCAGTTACTTTTTCTCTGCTGTTGATCTCATCACCCCAGTGAGTGGGTAGGCTTCCGGAGATGAGGCACCCTGCTTCTCTAGCACAAGGCCCATGGTGAACACCCTCTCTGTAACTATCAGTTGAATGGATGTCTCTATTTCTCTTTTTTTTGGAGGGCAGTGTCACTGGCCCTCATATGTAGGAATTGAACCGGAGCCGCTGGCTTCCCAAGCCAGCGCTTAACCACTGCGCCACTTGGCTGGCCCTGGATGTCTCTATTTCTAATGCTTTGGAGTGGGGACTGGGTTAGGACACAGGGACAGTGAGGCTTAGGTATTGAGTAACGGTGATGGTGTCACTGGTGTTTCTACCATGCTGCTCCACGGACAGACTTCCTCCAAAGCAAGATCTGTCCTTCTTTTCTGCAGGTCTGAACACTGAAGTGGAAGAGGTGCCCTCCCCACCCCTGAATTTCCCCTCTCTTCACAGCCCTCATTCCCCTCACAGGCATTAAACATCCCCTTGTAACACAGAAACATTTCTATGCGAGAGCTCAAAGAATTCTAGATGCTTGGCTCTGCTTTTTTATAGAAGACCTCAAATCAGATGAACTCAGGAGAAACTTCAGGGTGCCCTTCCTTGTGCCCCTGAAACAGGCACAAGTCTGGTCTCTCCTCACACAGCCCCACCCGAGCAGTCCACCCAGGACTCGGTGTGGGGTTTCTCAACACAGCAAGAGCAGGGCCACAGGGGGAACCCTTCTCCCCTCACCTCTGCCCTGCAACACAGCAGTGAGAGTATTTTGCAAACTGAAAGCAGGAGACATGGTTTGACAAGGGATTTTTTTCCTAACTAGTGAATTGATTTCTTTCTGTGAAGAGTCTTGCTAGGGTATAAACACCCAATCCCATATGTTACACATTACAGTGAATATCCTTTATTGAAACGAGGAAAAAAAATATACACGAGCAGAAATACAATTTTAGCTTTATGTGTATCTGTGTGCACATCAGATAACTTAGTATTTAAACATTTTTATTCAAGTCAGCTCCAGAATATTTTAACTTAACAACTGAACAACTGTTGTAAACATGCTTTGCAAGTAGGCTTTTGAAGATTTCTATATTATAATTAAATTTTTAAGTTTTTATTAAGAATATTGTTGTGTTGTAAAGGTAGTATAAGCACATTACAGGAAAGTTTAAATAGAGAAAAATGGAAAAGTCACTTATATTTTCACAACCTGAGAAAAGCAATAGCATTTTGTTCATTGTCTTCCAAACTCTGGTTGAATTTTGTATCATAGTATGAACAGCACAGTCTCTGGATACAGACTGGGTTCAAATCCAGGCTTTATCGCTTATTAGCTGTATGATCTAGGGCAAGTTACTTAACTTCTCTGTGCTTCTGCCCCCATCTTCTATAAAATGGAGATATTAATAGCAATGTTAAAAAAGTTATTCGTGACATTTGTTGAAGAATAGGAAGGCAGACTTTATTCAAGGGAAGCCTACTAATGGGATCGGTAGTACTGGAGAAAATTGGGCTCAACTCTGAATACCAGGAAAAGTGAGAAGTTTTAGCCAAGTAGCAGGTGGAGGTCAGTGGATGGAAAATGACTAAGAGGAAACATCAGGGGCTGGGGAGCATTCTGGCTAATCTGACCTAAAAGGATTCTTGCCATCATAATCCATCCCCTGGGAAGTCGGGGGGGGGGGGGTGAGGACTCTGATCCAATCCTGAGAGTGCTAAGATTTTCAGGGCTTCTGGCTAAACTGACTTAGCAGTATTCTTACTAGAATTGGACTCTACAGAGAAGGGCACAAGAGCCCAAGTTTGGGCCTAGTCGAAAAGAGAGCTCAGGAAAGCCTGCGTAGAGTATGCTTAAAGAGAGAATCTTTGTCAACACCTGCCATATAGGATTTTG
Source organism: Aselliscus stoliczkanus (assembly GCA_033961575.1). Taxonomy (NCBI): domain Eukaryota; kingdom Metazoa; phylum Chordata; class Mammalia; order Chiroptera; family Hipposideridae; genus Aselliscus; species Aselliscus stoliczkanus. The sequence continues at coordinate 47,999,183 of CM066730.1, read as the reverse complement.
TAAGAATTAAGAGTTAATACATGTAAAGTTTGAAAGTGAGCCATCATCATATGTGTGTTAGCCATTATTTTTATTTTACATAGTCATAATCATGCTATACATACATTTTATATCTTTTTCATGTAATGTTTTATCATAATTCACTTCCACATTTGACATAAGTTTTCATAACCATAATTTGTAATGGTTGCAACACATTACATTAGATTACAATTTAACCATTTTTCTATTATTGGACATTTAAATTCATTCCAGGTATTTCCTATCTTAAATAATGCTGCCCTGAGTATCATCATGGTGATCACTTTTTCACGATTTGTACTATTTCCTGAGAAGAGATTCCCAGAAGAGGAGCGCAGGGTCAGAGGCTATAGTTGCTATTGCTCATGATATATGGTGCCAAATGGCTTTCCAATTTATGGTTCCATCACAAAGTAGAACATGAGTGCTTCACCCCACCATAATTGAGTCTTATTATTTTTTAATCAGCAAATTTAACAGGTAAAAAAAAAAATGGTTCATTCGCAATAAATATTTCTCACCATTTCCTAAGTGCCAGGTACTGGGCCTTACACCCTGGTCCCTGGGGACGCCTAGGTGGAGACTGGTGGTTCTGCCTATGCTCTAAGAGACTTAATACTAAACAGTTACAACCAGAGAGTGGCAGGTGCTGCCAGGTGCAGGAAAGGGAAAGTCAGGAAAAGCCTCCTGGAAGGGACAGGCTGGATTTAACCTTGAACAAACAATAGTTGTTAGCCAGGTAGAAGGGGGCATGAAGGGTTATTCCATGTAGAGGGAATAGCATGTGTGGGGGCTGGTACGTTTGGGGAACTACAAGAAATTGGATATAGGTATGTTTGAAGGAGTGCTGAGAGATGAGGCTGGAGCCAGGCCATGCAGAGAAGGTGGGATCTATTAAAGCTACCACCATTAAAGCTTATTTGTATGTTTTGATAGTAAAACGAGCATCAGTAGAACCCTGCAAGAGAGTTTCTGACCGCCTTTGATCAGAATTACCAAACTAGGTCACAGTATTAAATGGTCAAGTAATTTAGCTGTATTGATGCTTCACTAAATAAAGTCAACCTGTAAATCACCAGTATTGCTGCCTTTCCAGATGAGGTTAACCTGTTTTGTAGCCCATGTGGCAGAGTCATGAAGCAGGCAGAAATGATCTCCCTGGCACCCCGCCTCACCCCTTTTTTGTTCTTCTCCTCCCTAGTTCCCACCACAGGGTTTGAGGGACATGCCCTGCCCAGTTCTCTCTAAGTGATCTCAATACGTGGAGGAGGACTGTTTGCACAAACTCTTCCACACTGAGATGCTAGTGATTAGCTAAGAGGCCCAGCTCTCACCTCTCCAGAAACATTTAGATTTTAAAGGAAGTCACTTGGAGACAGAAATTCTGGCAACTCTCAAAATCTCCAGTAGTGGAATTTTAGGCCAGGAGGAAGGAAGGCTAGTGAAGGAGCTATTTGGGGGATGGACAGGCAGTGCTTTCTTGGCCCCATCGTCATCCAACATAGTGGGGAGACTTTGTGCTAGTCCAGACCCTCTGTGCCATTGCTCAGAGTCTGCCTCAGCCTCGGATTGCCAGCTTCCACCCTGCCGTCTAGATGGAGTATGGAATCAGGGAGGGAGTATGCCTCGGGATTGTTGTCTTTGAAAGCTGGTGGAAACCAGGACAATGGGCAGTGGTAAGAGGGAGGGCTTCTGTGAAATGGCCACATTTCCAAGTCTCAACTTCACCTACATTTTTAGAAATGAATTGTCCTTTGTCCTTTGTCCACCTTCTAGGTAGCAAAAAAAAATCATCTAGGACAGCACTTTTGTCTTACCTCAGGAAAACATTGTAATTCCCTCTCAGAAGGTCTCTTGAATCTTAAATATGATTTCAAACATTTATGCATGGAAAATTAGAGGCCATGAATGATGCATGGTTTCTGGAAGGTCTGCTCATCAATCTCCCCTCCCTCCTTCAGAAAGCCTCATTTCCAACCCCTGTTTCGGAAGCCACCTGAGAGAAAATTCCCTATTTGTTTTTGTCTTGCCAGGCCTTTGCATATTCAGCCCTCCCTTGTGGCAGATAAGTCTGCCATTATCTTGTCTAAGATATTGTGCTTTTACTTGACCAGATTATAGCACAATTGTCAGCTTGCTCTTTAATAATACTACTTCACAGGGGATTTGTAAGGATTAATGAAATAATGTTTGAAAACCACTTTGAATTTGTATGCACTCTTTCTACAGAGGCTCTGGAGTTATTATTTCTTAGTGTTTATACTGTATCTTCTGTGTTTAAAATGCTTGGCAAACATCTGGATTCATTTCAATTAGGTGATGAAACTATTGACACTTAGAACTGGAGGGGACCTTTGAGACGATCCAGTCCTACCTTCACACTGAGAAGGTGAAGAGAAGCCTGGGACCTAGAAAACGAACCCCAGATACCCCGTACCATACAGCTGCTTAGTGATAGAACTGGTTTGAGAATCCAGGTGCCTTGACTCCTTGTGCAGTTCTTCAAGTTTGTTATGGCTGGAATTGTGCCCCTCCAGAAAGTCATACGTTGATGTTTGAACCCCCCAATACCCCAGAATGTGATCTGATTTAGAAACAGGGTGTTGCAGATGTAATTAATGAAGATATGGCTATTTTTGGAGGAGTGAAGGCCCCCAATCCAATATGATTTGCATCCTGATAAAAGGGGGAGATTTGGACACAGGCACACATAGAGGGAGAATACTGTGGGGGCATGAAGGTGGCCATCTATGAACCAAGGAGAGAGGCTGGAAGGGATCCGCACCTCACAGCCTCAGGAAGAACGAACCCTATCAGTACCTTGATTTTGCACTTGTAGCCTCCAGAATTGTGAAACAATCCATTCCTGTTCTTTAATCCACCCAGTTTTCATGACTTCTTTTTATAGCAGCCCTCGCAAAGAAACAGAGTCTTTCAGACTTTTAACACTAATTATTGCCATTTAGCATGTTCAGAGATTGAGATAGGAAGAAAGAGAGCTGTTTGGTCCAAGGCTGGAAAGCCAAGTAATGAACCCAGCAACCCAGACCCTTGTGTGCGCTCTCCCCTGGACTTCTCTAGGGGCTGCTGCTGTTGGGTGGCCCTAGCTTGGTGTCCCTTGGAGACCTTCATGGTGGGTGGACATACCTGATACAGCCCATAATGATATGCCAGTACCCCAGGGGCTGCTTCCTGGCAGTCCTCTGATGTCCCTCCCATCATTGGAAGGCTACCGCAGAGCTGAGTGAGGGTATCTGTACAGGGACCCTTGCTGCATGTTGTTTGACGATCCAGGGGGTCTTAACTGTGAATGCGTGGAGATAGGTTCTAAAAGTCTTCTTGTTAATGAGACTCCAGGAGATGAGAAGCCCTTCTCCTGGAATAAAGCACACCCTACAGCAGGTAGATCCCTAGCCCTGTTCACGAAGCCCATGCAAACCGTGTCGTTCTAGAAGCTGCATACTAGCAGAGCTGCTTTCTGTTTAGGAAGTCACAGTGATATTGAAGGGGGCTCTTTTAGTGGGGTCATCAGACAGGCGGGCAGACTGTGAGGATTTTAAGGGAGAGAAGGGGTAAAATAATGTATTACCTGTAGAATCCACACACTTAAAAGGAAGGGAGAGAATGAGGAGAACTAGAACTTGACATTTCAGCACACCCAAGGAGCTGTTTGGGGAATTTGTTTCTTACCACACTGGAGAAACCCAAGCACATTTGAAAATCAGGCAAGGAGCCAACCTCATGAAATCACAAATGATCCCAGAGGAGGCCCAGAGAGGTTAAGGCATTTGCCTGAGGCCACATGGTGAGTGCCTGGCAGAGGAGGAACTCCAAGGGCTCTGTGTTGTGCAAAGATTGTCCAAACTTTAGTTTGTTGTTTCCAAAGGCTCATAGAATTCCGCTGTCACTGACTTAGTGTTACTATAAGTCAATTAGCTTTTTGAAAAATATTTATATGTAACCTCATCTAAAGCAATAATATCCACAAAATTATGGGTTTGATGTGCTAGTTATATAATTTTTTTCTCAATACATATTCAAGTAAATGCATACCAACTTTAAAGTGTCTTATTTTTTAATCATCTTGCACATGATTGGTAGCAACCACATACCTCTTCCATAGTTTAGACAACTCCGCACCGGGAGACAGCAGGTGGCAGGCAGAGGAGAACGAGGGGTAGGGGCAGAGTCTTCAAGTCCTGGAGGAGAAGTGGACAGGCTGGGAACCCAGGAGGAGGGCTTAGCTGTGGAGTGGAGAAGGGACTGTGTTCCCCTAGAATGAGGGTAAGTAGGGTCAAGAACAGAGTGCCATTGAAATTGAGGTGAGAGAACATGACAGAGCTCATGCCCACTGACCTTGATTTTTCCAACAAAGCGGTATGACAAACTGATGACAACTTGAAAGGAGCACTGAATTTTAGATTTAAAATTAAAATTGTATTTTAGTCCCCTGAGACTCAACCTTGTTTGTCAAAGGGCAAAGGCAAGTTGTTTCAGAAAAATAGTTGGACTTTGAACTTGAACTATGGTTCTTAAAACACTATTGTAATTGCTTCTGGATTGGATTTTGAGGTTGACCTTTGATCAGAAACATTGGTTTCCTAAGATGAGGCCTCTTTCTGAACAAAGGCTGGTTTGATTGCTCTGAGCTGGGCTGAGTATGGGTCAGAGACTAGGAGCAGCTACTAAAGCACTGGCCCAGCCCCTCCTCTGCAGTTCACCATACTGAACCTGAGGGAGGGGAATAATGGTTGTGCTGGAGCAGACTCTGTACCCCTTCTTCCATTTGACCCCAAAGCACCTACCTGTAGTCACCATATGAGGACAGGTCACCCTGGCCTCACTGTGATGCCAGAAGGAAGAGTTATCACATGCCTGTGGAAGTGCTGCTTTTCAACCAGGAATGAGGTAGACAAGTTGCACAGCCTTATGACCCCTGAAAGAGAAGAAAGATAACGGCAATAACCATTGGCATTTACTATTAAAGAGATCCTGACACTTGTTAAAACAGTAAGGAAGACTTTATTCAAGACTATTGCAATAGAGGAGAGAGATCAGGCTCAACTCTAAATACAGGAAGGACATGTGGGGATTTATAGTCAAGGATGGGTGGGAAGTGGGCCAATGGATGGAAAATTACTAAGAGGAGAGACATCAAGGGTAGAGGGATTTTTGCTAACCTGAATTGGCAGGATTCTTGCTAAGACTGGGCTAGGGAGGCCAGAGAGACGATGGGGGCCAAGAGAGGCCTTGTTGAGTAGTAGGTTCAGAGGAGCCTGACTAAAGTTAGGTTAAGGAGACCCTTTGTCTGTACTGGGTATTCACTAGGTGACAGGCACTGGGCTATAGCCTTTGAAATGCAATCATTACACCACCTTATGAAGTAGAAAGGCCTATTTCAACTTGATGAAAGAGGGGACAGAGACTCGCCCGTTGCCCATGGCCTATAGCCAACCAGATGTTAGATTTGGAGTTGATTTCAGTGACCTCTGATTCCTCAAGCCAGGTTCTCCCACCATATAATGCTTCCTGAAACGATGTGTGGACTTCTTCCCCAGAGATGCTTGTAGAAAGAGAAGGCACTTATATGTCAAGGATGCTCAACACAAACAAAAAGAGGGATCGATCACAGTATGATTTCCTCGCAGCTTCTTCAAGCCCTCCATTCCTGATCTTAAATCATTCTACCTCTTGTCATTGTGAGCTCTCTGAAAGTTCAAAAACCAAGTTTAATTCCTAGATGGAAACTTAAGCAAAAATATTTGGCAGTTCCTCCCCTTTTTCTTCCCTCTCTTTATTCATTGCTGATGATCACACCCCATTTCTCTAGCTTGACCTTCCCCCTAATTCCAAGAGTAGAAATTCTGCTCATCTTCAAATTCTAGTGCACATGACACCTCCTCCAGAAAAAAAATCCCAGGAATTCCAAAGAAGAGCTGCTGTTTCCCTCCTTAGAATTCTCATGACCTTTCTAACACTGTTGAGAACAGTGGCCACACTATGCCTTGTGACATAACATAGGTGACTGTGAGTCCACCACAGATATGTCAGCCCCACCAGCACAGGGTCTGATTCTCTTCATCCCTGATTCGAAAAATGTCTTTGAGTAGAGGTCATTTAGATGAAGCCCAAGCCCTGGTCTCTACATAAGAGATGTGGCTGTATACTAAATGAAATGTGAAGGTTAGGCTCAAAAATATCTGTCTCATCCTTCTCAGCATTAACTATTTTGACTTACTGAGGTGACATGCAAAAGGTAGTTCTAGTGGTTCAAGCACTATTTGAAGTCCCCTATTAAAATACAAGTAAACTGGGCCGGCCAAGTGGCACATTGGTTAAGAGCTGGTTTGGGGATGCCAGCAGCCCCGGTTCGGATCCCACATATGAGGGCCAGTGACACTGCCATCCACAGCTAACAGCGGCTCCACCTGGAGCTGGGCTGTGCGAACCCCGGTGACGGTGTAGGCTGCAGTCCCTGCTGCAGTGGGGCTGCCATAGGCTACAGAGAGAGGCCGGCAGCCAGCGTGAGAGGCCGGCAGCCAGTGTGAGCGGCTGGCAGCCAGCGTGAGCTGCCAATAGCCGCGGTGAGCAACCATCCAGAGGCCGGCGACCAAGCTGCCTCATCCGGAAAGAGCGCAATGACGATACCAACATGGGCCAGTGAAGCAACGTCCTCCACAACTAGACTGAAGAACAGAAAGACAGCAATTTGTCTGTTCCCCTTCCCTAATTCCCCAATAAAAATCTTTGAAAAAAATTAAAAATAAAAAATAAAATAAAATACAAGTAAACTTATAAATTTTGGATTTTAACCCCTTTTTGGATATATGGTTTGCAATTTTTTTTCCCATTCCATAAATTACCTTTTCACTTTGTTTGATTGTTTCCTTTGCTGTGTGGAAGCATTTTAGTTTGATGTAATCCTACTTGTACATTTTGCTTTCATTTCCTGCATTTTTAATGTCATATCCAAGATCAATATGATCCAGTAATCCCTCTTCTGGATATATAGCTAAAGCATCTGAAATCAGGATTACAAAGACAACATTATTCACAATAGCCAAGGTATTGTTCACAATAGCCAAGGGAAACAACCTAAATGTCCTTTGATAGATGAACTGATAAAGAAATATATATATATATATATAATTCAACCTTAAAAAAGAGGGAGATCGGGGCCCGCCAAGTGGCGCAGTGGTTAAGCGCTGGCTTAGGAAGCCAGCGGCCCCGGTTCAGGTCCCACATATGAGGGCCAGTGACACTGCCCTCAAATAAATAAATAAATAAATAAATAAATAAGAGGGAGATCTTTCCATCTGAGACAACATGGATAAGGCTAGACTTTATGCTAAGTGAAATAAGCCTGACACAGGAAGATAAATGATCTCACTTACAAGTGGAATCTAAAATAGTCAAACTTATAGAAGCAGAGAGTAGGATGGTAGTTGCCAGGGGCTATGGGGAGATGGAAATCGTGTAATGTTGGCCAAAGGGTACAGAATTTTAGTTATGTAAGATGAATAAGTTTTAGAGTAACAATAGTTAAAAATATTGTACTGTATACTTGAAATTTGTGAGGAGGGATAGATCTTAAATCTTCTCCCCCCCCACACATACACACAGAGACACACAATGGTAACTATATAGAGGTGATGGATATGTTAATTAGTTTGATTTTGGTGATCTTTTCACAACATATCAAAACATCAAGTTGCACAGGTTAAATATATACAATTTTTATATATCAAAGATATCTCAATAAAGCTGTAGAAAAACTACAAGTAAACTGTCAGAGCGGTCATGTTAAACCATTAGTATCCATCAATGTCTTCTGTGAATCCTTTATTAGCTCTTTTGTTAATAGCACTGGGACTGAGTGGGTACTGTGAACCATGGTGATGTGACACTTGAGGAAAAGTGCAAAGATGGATAAAACCCAACCCTGCTAGTGAGGAGCTTCCTGGCTAAGGATTAGAGGCTGGGGGCAGGGCAGATAGTATTGATAACAGTGATAATTATAAAATATGAAAAGCATTATGATAATAATGAAACTTATTATCATTTACTATCAGCCAAGCACTATATCTAAACACTTAATGGAATTAAAACATGAATAGAACAATGTAATGTGGTAGATAGTATTATCCTAATTTTTTGATAAGGTAACTGAGGCATAGACAGGTTAAATAACTTATTTGCCCAAGGTCAAAAATTAGAAAAAGGTGGAATTGGAATTTGACCCTAGCTGTCTGGTGCCAGCCCTGCACTAGATAGGAGTTGGTGATGAGGGCGGGAGTTGTCCAGTGAAAATTTCACAAAAGAGGTGACATTAGATCTTGAAAAGTGAATATTATTTAACCAAATGGAAAAGAGGAGAACCGGGGACAGCATTCCTAAAAGTCACAAACAAGAGTACAGATCCCTGGGGTCTTGTTAAAGAAAAAATTATTTGTGATACTTGTTTAAGAATGATAAGGCAGACTTTATTCAAGACTATTGCAATAGGGGTTTTACAGTAAGGGAGAGAGATTGAACTAAACCCAGAATGCAACAAGGAGAAGTGTGAATTTATAACCAAGGAGCAGGGATATGGGAGATGGAAAATGACTAAGAGGAAACATCAGGGATAAGGGGGATCCTGGCTAAATGGGAATAACAGGAGTACTACTGGAGACAGGCCAGGGTGATCAGATATTGAGGAAGAGGGATTCTAGCTTAACCATCTTGACAGGATTCTTGCTAAATTGGGCTCTTAGAAGATGGGGCCCATTGGGCTCAGAGGAGCCTGTCTAAAGTTTGGTCAAGGAAAGAATAATTGTCAGTCTCTGAATCATTTGGAACAAATGGAACATGCTATCAGTCTACAGAGAAGAACCTTGAAGAAGAGAGACAAGGTGAGTCTGCAGGGGATAGGGGATGGAGAATAGAGAGGGAAGGGAACTAACCATATTTGAGCCTTTACTGATGTCCTAACATCATGCCAGGCATTTGAAATAGATTAAAACTTTTTCAGTTTAATTGAGATAAAATTGCCACATAACATTGAATAAGTTCAAGATGTACAACTTGATGTTTTGATACATTTATATATTGCAAAATGATTATCATAGTATTATCTATGACCTCCATTCTGTCTCATAGTTACCATTTTTTTGTGTGTGGTGATCTACTTCCTCAGCAGCTTTCAAGTATATGATACAGTTTTAATAGTTGTAATCACCATGCTACATATCAGATCCCCAAACATTCTTAATTTTATAACTAGAAGTTTGTACGCTTTGAGCCACATCTCCCCATTTCTTCTACCCCCAACCACTGGCAACAACCACTATACTCCCTGCTTCTCTGAGTTTGTCTGTTTTAGATTCTACATATAAGTGAGATCATATGGTATTTGTCTTTCTAGGTCTGACTTATTTCACTAGCATAATATCTGCTAGGTCCATCTATGTTATCCCAAGTGATAGGCTTTCCTTCTTTCTCATGGCTAAAAAATATTCCATTGTATATATACAACACATCCTTTTTATCCATTCATTCATTGATGGATAATTAGGTTGTTTCCATATCTTGGCTATAGTGAAAAAATGCTGCAATAAACATGGGAGTGCAGGTATCTTTTCAATACTCTGTTTTCTTTTTGAAATTGGATAAAATTTAATCATGAGGTATGAATCATTCTCCTTATTAAGCAAACCCAATTTCTGAAAGGTCAAATAATACAGAGCCGGCGAGTGGCAGAGCTAGGATTAGAAACCAGGTTCAATGATGCCAGCAGCACCTGGAACCTGCTGCAGGGGTTGCTGTCGAAGGATGGTTTGGCAAGCATGTGGCCCTGGCCAGCAGGTGTCTAAGGACCCAAGTTCCCAAGAAAAGCTAGGCACTAGTTTAGGGACAAAAAGGCTGGAAGGAAACTAACCCTGCCCCCAACTCCTCTCCACTTTCTCCGATCCCTGGCAACCCTGGTGAGTCTTCCACAGGCTCAGCTGCCTGGGCTGGATCAACACTGGTTGGAAGGAAGATTGTGGAGTTAGGTGCAAGCATTGACTCCTGCCATGTTGCCTATTCATCCTTGCTTGTCAAGCTCACCTTCTCCCTGACTTGCTAAAAGTGGCTCTGTCTTTACATAGCCAGAGGGAAAATCAAGGCCAGCTGAATCTGCACAAAGCTAAGTAACCAGGTTACCCCAGAGTAGAAGTAAATCAGTCTTGATAACCACATTTGGCTGTATTAGAAGCCATTTTGCTTAGACAGTGCAAATTCATTTTATGTTATAAAATGCTGTTGATTTGTTGTGGAAAAACACTGAACTTCGGCCCTCTACCTGGTGTTCAAAATCTCTGTTCCACAAAGAACAGCGTTTTATTTTCTTAGTGGAGGAGATATGGATGTGTGAGGTAGCTGGGTACCTCTGATAGGTGTCCTGGCTAAAGAGCATTGTCAGTGGTGTCCACAAAAGGGAAGAACAGCTCAAGCCAATGGACTCTGTTTCCATTTACTCAGGTTTCCAAAGCTGAATTTTTACAGGAAGGGTCTATTCCTTGAAAGGAAGTGTCAACATCTGAAAATATTAGCTAGTTTGACTTCTGAGGAGAGGTGCAAAAGGGATTGTAGTGGTTTATTATGTTAAATATCAAATAAACCTGGACAATCACAAATGGAAAAGAGGCCAAAACTAATTAAAAGGAGAAGAGAATGAGAAATACCAGGCATCTGGGATAAATTTATGATTGCAGTTGAGCACTAAATTTAGCTCTAGGCTTCCTTCTGGCACAGGCATTCAAAAAGTAATTTGGGTTAATAAAGTTATTTAGGTTCATTTACAGAAAGTGAATGGTGACCACAAACAATCACGGCAGGACACTTATGATTAAACAATGAGCTTGGGGATTGAAATGTAAAAAGGACTAAACTTCATGAATTTGCTATCAACGTTTTTCCTTTCTGATGAAGCTCCTGTTTGGTTTTGTGCCTTAACATATACATTCAGACCGCCCCTCTTATGAGCACACCTAAGTTAGAGAAGGCCATCCTTCCTTAGTTTTTTTTACTTGTTTTGATTCCTTTCTTTCCAACTGGTCTAGAGTTGTTCTGAAGGAGATGTGTAGTACAGAACTGTAAAAATTCAAAGATGTCTGTAGAAGTGTCAAAAAAAAACAGAGCTGAACAGTAGTGACTGTGGTAAAAGCAGATTTTACTCAGGGACAATTGCAGTAGCAGAAAAGAGCAGAATTGAAAACTGAAATTGAAAGAACGGAATCCAAACACGAAAAGGGAAAGTGGGGATCTATAGCCAAAAAGCAGTTGGTGGATGGAAAATTACTGAGAGAGTCGGGCAATTCTTGTTACACTGACCTAACAGGATTCTTGCTGAAGGCAGGCTGGAGTGATCACATATTACCTGGGGGACAGAAGGGGGTGAATGATTTGGTCAGATAAGGGGGGTGGCAGATTCTGGCTAACCTGACTTGATAGAATTCTTACTAAAATTGAGCTATGCAGGCCCCACAACAATGGACACTGAAGGCTGAGGCCTAGAGGGCTCAGAGGAGCCTGACTAGAGTTAGGTCAAGGAGAGAGTCTTTGTCATAAGACAGGAGGGAAGAGAGCAAAATTGCCTGTTCTTAGGCTCACTTCCTCATTAACATGAACAGTTCAACCCTCAGTAGGAGTAGGGTGGGTCTCCCATCTCCACGCCCACGCCCTTTGTGAGCTAAACCACCTGGAGAAGTGGGCCCTCCATGTTAGGGCCAGCCTTCAGGGAAAGAAAGAGCAGGTCAGAAGAGCAGTGGCTGGAAAGAGAAAGACCACAGGAAGACTCCTGTGGACAAGGGTGATTCCTCATCAGCAGGCTCAGTGCTGGTTGATACGATAACTGTGGGAACCAGAGAGAAATTATCCATGCTGCAAGTAGAATGCCTACGTTTGTCTTCATTGTGGAGCCCTGAAATGTGAACATATCTGCCAGGAATGAGTGAGACCAAGAAAGCAGAATGAAATGAACTTATCAGGAACTTTAATGATCATCAGATAAAGATTTAAAAAAAAAAAAAAAAGCTTGGAGCTAAAATGAAGGGGGCATATACAAATCATATTGTAGAGGCTTCATTGTTTAAATTTCTTTATGTTTAAAATTGGAGGTGCTGTTAGAAGACTCCTGAGATGGTGACTGCCGCAGTATGTTATAAGCATGTACAAAGGCATTAAATACAGATCAGTAATGTGGAAGGGCAAGGAGGAGAGAGCATGGAGTCTGGTGCTGTCCTGGTATCAAGGCCCAGCTCTGCACTTTCCCAGCCCTCGGCCGTGTGATTCTGGGCCTGGATCTGCTGCCGTAGGGAGGCGCTGGCATTGATATTGTACAGGAAGCACCTATCTGTCTGTCTGCTGTTTGTTTATCCAGCCTCCACCTGCTTCCTGGTAAGAGTTAATGCTTGATGTAACCATTTAATCAAGCTGCTAACAGTAAACAAATAAACAAACAAAAACATTAAAACTTTAGTTATAGTATCTCACAGGGCTATAGTGAGGATTAAATGACGTACTGCTTTACTTTTTTGGATGGGCACATAGTAGAACCTCAGGAAATATTTGTGAAATCTGAAAATGCGCTTCCTCCCATCCAAAGTGAAGCGCTGTAGCTTCTGCCCACAACGCCCCAAGGAGAGCTAGCGAAATCTCTTCTGCAGCTGCTTCCGTTTCCTATGCATGACCATCACCCGCACCTTCCATTCCCTCAAGGCCTGTGACTGACCTTGCTGCTCTTTGCTGCCCTTCCTTGCAGTCCAGCCCACCCTGGGGACGGTCAGGTGGAGCGCGTTTGATCTGTTGGGGAGCATTTTCCCACCTGCCCCCCTCCCACGCTCTGCCACTGTTAGTGACCCAGGTCACGTGGAGGAAACTTCTGTTCTTCCTTAGGAGCTGAAGCCTGAGAAATGGGCTCCCGTGGGGATCTGGGAGCATCAATTAATGGTTCCAGACACCTCGAATACATTTTTCAGTGAGGTCCTAGCAAAAGTACAGTGTCAGCAACTCCAGACTGATTTGGGTAGAAGTGAAATGTATTCAAGTAACAAAAGTCACAAGCAGACCTACAGCATGATTTTATCTGGTCATTTTTAAAATTATTGTTGAGAGGCAGAATCTAGTTACAGAGAAATGGTTTGATGTCAAAACCCAGATTCTAGCTGTAAAATGAGATACAGGGTAACATTTGCCCAATGACCTTTTCCTTCCAGAGGACAATTAATAGATCTTATTTTTGTAGAGCTATGATCTTGTCAGTTTGCTGACCAAACTGGAGGGAAACCTTTGTTTCCAGCAGACCAAGTGCTGCTGTCTGCTGATGCCTGGAGTCAAGTTTGCTGGCTGGTGTGAGTGGAATTTTAGCTTTATCAGGCCAGCAATGGAGTGGAAATAATAAACATGGGATTCGAATGAAAGGAAAGCAGAAAATAGAACTCATCTAAGAAGAATGAAACCCTTTAAATGAAAGTACATCTTTCTCAATAATAGGAATTCTAACGTTGTTTCTCTGGAGTTTCTCTGGAGTTTGCAGTACATTACGGGGATCCAAATCAGAGTAAAGGACAAGCAGCCCTAAATCATTTCTCTGCTGAGCCAACAGCAAGTCATCTGCCACCTATATGCCTTGGTGTCTCCATCCATACACTGGTAATGGCAGTACATTAGTCCCTGTTTTAGCCTGTGAGTAAATAGAAAGATTTACTAACCTGTATTTTGTTCAGTAGCCCACAGAGTTATGCTGGTATCTAGGCCCAACATGAATAGAATGAATGCTTTTTCCATGCTCACAGGTCTATTGGAAGATGTGGTAAATAGGTGAAAGGTGCATCTTACATGGAACCAGCTCACAAAGACAAAACCAAGACCAATGTATGAAGGCCTTAGGGAGCTGATTTGGACTCAAACTAAAGAAAGTTGTATGAGAATGAACATATTTTGTTTCTAAAGAGCTCAAGTGTAGCTACTCATATGTCACAAATGTTTCAGGGGTCACTGCATTCGTGCAAAATGGTGGGACAATTAACATATTCAAAATCCCTTCCAATTCTCGGTTCTAAGATGTATTCACTTTGAATGTGTAGATGAGTGAGAGAAGACCTCTGACACAGTGGTTCTTTACATTTTTCTTCTGTGGGCCACACGGATGGGGTAAAGATCTCACAAAGCCCCTTCCCCTCCCTTCTTGCAACTGTAACAGAATTTTCTCACAATGGCAGGGCAGACTTGCAATGCTTTGGACTAGACACCAGTGAGGGTAAAATAAATTAAAATTATTCACCTAGATAATGTATGGGCATTAAAAACTGGAAATGCAAATATGAAAGACCAGTCACTAGATACTGGGACACCTCTCACATCACACAAGATACCCACCACTTGTTAACATAGTTTAGAGAGCTGAGGAAGTCATCTTGATTATGATGCATAAATTCATTTCCTGCTGCAGAACCCTCTAAGATTTATGCCACATGAAGGAGTAATGGCTATTTAAGGAGAAACATCTTCTTGATCTCATTATGGGTCATACAATGGTGGTGAAAAGAGGCCATGAAAAGAACCTAGCCTCAAAGTCAAGGGATGAGTTGCCATTATCTATTAAAAGTAGGTCTTCACTGAAATCTCCATAAGAGCAGAAATGGATCATGTGCCCCATTGTCCATCACAGTGCCTAGCACTTAATAAAGACTCAATAAATGACCACGTTTCTAAATCAGTTCTGTCACTAACAAGCCATGTGATTTGAGGTAGAAAAATAAAAATAAAAATCCTAACCTTAGCTTCCCTTGCTATGAAATCATGTTGATTTCTACAACCTCAGAGTGGACAACTCACATCTCTATTTGTCCATCCTAAAATATTTACTTAGTGCCTACCATGTGTCTTCCAGAGTTCTAGACTCTAGGTTTAGAACAAAATAATCCCTGCCTTCATGATGTTCTAGTGAGAGGGGACAAACAACTAACATACAACTAAACAGATATAGAGGATATCAGATGGTAATTAAGTGCTAAAAAGGAGGAAAGAAGCATGGAGAGGTAGCAGTGGTAGGCAGGGGTGAGGAGTGAGGGTTGTTACTTATGTATGTATTTATAAAGAGAATCAGGGAGGACCATACCGATAATGTGATATTTTAGCAGAAACATGAAAGAAGTGAGCCAAGCAAATTTCTGGGGAAAGAACATTCTAAACTGAGGATGAAGATAGAAAAGTGAGAGTCATTGGTATACTTAAAGTCATGAGACAGGATGAAATCACCTGGAGAAAGTGTAGCTAAAAAAAAGCAGTCAAAAAAAAAAAAAACCACAAAAAAAAACAAAAAGCAAAAACAAAACAGGGCTGGCTCAGTGGCATGGTGGTTAAGCGCTGGCTTGGGAAGCCAGCAGTCCCGGTTCGGTCCCACATATGAGGGCCAGTGACACTGCCCTCAAAAAAAACAAACAAACAAACAAACAAAAAAAAACAAAAAAGCAGTCCAGTGAGGGGTCTTGAAACACTTCAATACTTGAGGTCAGGAAGATGAGGGTGACCCACTGAGTAGCTGAGAAGGAGGGGCCGGTGAGGTAAGAGGAGAGGCAAAGGAGGGTTCCCAGAGACAAGAGAAGGAAGTGTTCTGAGGAGGAGGGTCATTATCTTTGTAGAATGTTTCAGATATTTTGAGTGAGATGACTGAGTCTTGACCATTGGGTTTGACCACATGGAGGTCATGGTGACCTTGACAAGAGCCACTTCAGGGGAGTGGTGGGGGAGCAAGGCTGACTAGAGTGCATTCAAGAGAAAAGAGGAAAAGGGAACTGGGGGAAATGAGTATAAACAATGCTTTAGAGGAATTCTGTTGTAAATGTCAGCAAAGAAATGGGTGGTAGCTGCATACAGATGGGGTTCAAAAGAGGGTTTTGTTTTGTTTTGGATGCGAAAGATAGTATGTTCTTTGCTCATAGGAGTGATCCAATAAAGAGAGAAAATATGATTATATTGGAGGGGGAATCCTCTGGCCTACTGAGGGTTCTCCCCAATTTCTGATACTGCCACCTTCTCAGGGAAAGAGGCACTACACCCTTGAACTGCTATGGCCTAAGCGGAACACCAAAGCCCTCCCTCTCAGATCTCATCAGTGTAACTGTCACTAGACTGGAAAATCTAAGCAAGGCTCATCCACAGGCATAGAAAAAATAGAAAGAAAATCAATTCAAAGAACAGTAATAAGCAAAAAGATTGGTGTTTTGCCGAGTGTGCTCCTTATGCTCCATGGAATGTTGATAGGGTCAAGTGAATCTGAGGAATGCTGAGTTAAACAAAGTTAAACAGGCGTGTGCTGCAAGACTTCTTGGAGCCTTTAAATGGCTAGTGAACACCATGAATTTCTAAGAGGGGCATCTGATGTGAAGAATTTTCCCAAATATATTTGGGAGTGTATCACACAGGACTACTGTTGCAAGTCATGCAATGTAGGAAATAGTGAACTAGATCAAGGGTTGGCAGATTTTTTTCTTTAAAGGGTTGTATAGTAAATATTTTAAGCCACAGTCTCTGTCACAATACTCAACTCAGCTGTTGTAGGCCAAAAGCGGACAATAGGTAAATGGATGGGCATGCCTTTCTTTCAATAAAACTTTATTTATGAACAGTAAACAGCTGGATTCGGCCTGAAAGCCATGGTAGTTTGCCAACTATTACATGACATAATCTGCCTCAAGAGATGAACTCATGGATTTCTGGTCAAGGTGGTGGAATAGGTAAATGCTGTGCTCATCTCCTCTCATAACCATCAAAATTACAACAAAACTACAGAACAACCATCATTGAAAATTGCCTGAAGTCTAACTGAACCGAAGTCTTACAACTAAGGACATACAGAAGAAGCCACCTTGAGACTGGTGGTAGGTACAAAGACACAGAAAGGGCTGGTCTCACACCTGCGTGTGACTGTTAAAAATTGAGAGGAATATCTCAGCTGCAGAGGTTCCCCCCCCCTCCACCAGAGGAGCAAGGGTTTCCAGCCCTACACCAGGCTCAGCAGCCCAGGATTTTTCACTTCTGGCTGTGAAAACCAGCACAGATTATGGCAGGGTGGGAAAGAAGGTAGCTAGAGTCATAGGCGCTCTTCTTAAAGGGTCCCTTGGACTTACTTGCTGATGGACTCTCTCACTCTAAGCTCCAGCACTGGGGCAGCAGCATGAAAGGACGTATAGGAAGGAACTAAGTTGTCTGGCTTCAGAGAGAGGGTTGGAGGGACAGCTTTCTCTGAGACAAAAGTGCTGACTGTGGGAGGAGGGAGGGGACCAGCCTCCGCTGACCAGGGTTTCCCTCAGGTGGAGACAGCGTAGGCGGGGGAGGAAAATAAAGAAGGGACACAGTGGAGACACCGGCGGGGGAGTTAAAGAGAAAAAAGTGTCACACTTTATTGCCAGAGCATATTCTTTTTATATGGGTTCTTAACCATTACCTCAATCACATGAGTTTGGTGGTTTCTAGTTCCCAGGATTTACTCAGTCTGTACTTCCCTGTAATTGCTCTCTGGGGGGGGTGGGGGGGGTATTGTGACTTACTCTTCCGTTAAAGGATTACCTTGTCTTTATTATGATAATTACCATGAAACCCAGGCTTAGTTTCTGTATATCACCTAAAGAATGTTTATCATGACTATCTTATGTTAAAAATTGACATATTTTTACATATTGCCTAAAGAATGTTTACTATAGCTATCTTGACTATCTAGAAATTATCCTAAATCCTAGCAGTTAAACACAACCATAAAACTCACAGGTCGTATACTTGAGCTATACTAAAAGACTAGGAGTGGCTGTGTTTAGGGTAAAAGCATCTAAAATCTATTCCTATGTAAATACAATACCTAGCAACCAAAGGGGAATTCACACCTCTCTTATCCTATGGAGGTAGCATCTGTTTCTCAGTCAAAGCTTCAGTATCTGTCAAAGAATTTAAACAAAGTTGTTAATTAACATACCCCATGGTCAGCAAGTCGCCTCTTACCGGAACTCTCATGGCCTGAAGACTTTTACTCTTCAAGGAGACTATTCACAGCAGGGCCCTTAGGCCACAGGCAGGCTTCTTGGCCTATGTTGTTAGAGGTCTGTGCCTCAGTTTCCAAGGGTTTGAGTCCCCTATCTCACTCAGGCCAGGGGTCCCCTCGGGCTGTAGCCTGTTTTAGAGCGTTTCCTTTCCTTTAGGAAATCTTGCCGTTGTTGACTTACACAACCAGCTATCATCAGGGTACCACAGGAACTTGTTACAAATGCAGTGAATGTATTGTCTCCTGTAGGAGGAAAGGCACATGGGTTCATAGAGGCAAGAGATATTACATGACCAACCATAAGGCAGCACCTCAAACATCCAGTGCTGAGCAGGGCAATGTGACCTTGTCAGATGTCAGCCCCCGGCACTGACAAAATCCCTTGTTTCTTTGTTGAGCCCTTCCCACTCCTGGCATACAGACCCAGGCTGCCACTTCTTCTGAGTCTCTATCAACCTAGCTAACTCTAGTCTGCCCCACCCTGGGGATTCCCTGAGACCCCACTCCACCCTACTTTGGGGCACACCCAAGCCGCTTCCAGTGGTTTTTCATACAAATGGCCTATCTTGGCTCAAGACTTTCCTAAAGTCTCTCAAAGGTTCACAAAACCCAGACAAGAGCATTGGCTTTGACATGCCCCAAAACTTTAGCTGAGCATCCCCACCCAAGCCCAGCACTAGTGGCAGCCAGCTTTGGTTCCCTGCTTGACCTTTTGAGGCACCTCCAAGCATAGCACAAGTGATGGCCATCTGCAGATTGCTTTGTGACTCATGCCAGGTGGCTGCAAGCAGGTGACAGGCTGCGGCTGAACTTGGCCTGTGATGGTGCCCCTCCCAGGAGGCCCCCAGGCTGGCATCCTGGTGACCAGCTTCAGAAAGAGCCAGAGCACCACTCAGCCTTGCCTAAGGACAACAGATCCAAAGGGCAGGCTACTCCAGGCATCAGAGCCTGGATCTTGTTCCATAAGGTCAGCCCCTGCACCACAGTTCTTCCACAATAGTCACGGTCAGTACTCAGCCCAAGGGTCAATCCCTTCCATTGATCTACAAACAGTAACCAAGGCTCAACTACAACAGCAGGGCATACACAACCCATACAAGGGACATACCTGGTGCACCCGGCTCAGGTGACCAGGGAGACTGTGCCACTGGGCCCTCCCACAGCACACTTACTACATAAGGCCACTCTACTAAGACTGGAAGACATAGCAGCTCCACCTAATACATAGAAACAAACACAGAGAGGCATCCAAAATGGGGAGACAAAGAAACATGTCCCAAATAGAAGAATAGGACAAAGCTCCAGGAAAACAAACAAACAAAAAAAACTAAAAAAAATGGAGACAAGCAATCTACCAGACACAAAGTTCTAAATACTGGTTATAAGGATGCTCAGTGATCTCAGGGAGAACTTCAACAACGAGATAAAAAAACATGAAAATAGAGATAGAAAACATGAAAAAGAACAAGTCAGAAATAAAGAATATGAAAACTGAAATGAAGAATACATTAGAGGGAATCAATATTAGATTAGATGAAGCAGCGGATCAAATTAGCAATTTAGAAGATAAGGTAGCAGGAAAATCCCAATCAGAACAGCAAAAAGAAAAAAGAATTAAATTAAAAAAATGAAGGCAGTTTAAGGGGCCTGTGGGACAACAGCAAGAATACCAACAGCCACATCATAGTAGTCCCAGGAGAAGCGTGAAAGCAAGGAATTGAAACCCTATTTGAAGAAATAATGTTGGAAAACTTCCTGAACCTGGAAAAGGAAATAGACATATAAGCCCATGAGGCACAGAGTTCCAAACAAGATGAACCCAAACAGGACCATACCGAGACACATCATAATTAAAATGCCAAAGGTTAGAGATAAAGAAAGAATCTTAAAAGCAGTAAGAAGGAGAAAAGCAGTTAGTTACCTACAAGGGAGCTCCCATAAGACTGTCAGCTGACTTCTCAACAGAAACTTTGCAGGCCAGAAAGAATTAGCAGGGAATATTCAAAGTGATGAAAAGCAAGGACCTACAACCAAGATTACTCTACCCAGCAAGACTGTCACTTAAAATTGAATGACATATAAAGAGCTTCCCAGACAAGAAAAGTCTAAAGGAGTTCACCACCACTAAACCAGTATTACAAGGAATGTTAGAGGGATTTCTTTAAGATGAAAAAAATAAAAAATATGAGTAATAAAATGGCAATAACTACATATTTATCAACAATTACTTTAAATTTAAATGGATTAAATGCTTCAATCAAAAGACATAGGGTGGCTGAATGGATAAGAAAACAAAACCCTTACATATGCTGCCTACAAGCGACACACTTCAGATCAAAAGATACACATAGATTGAAACTAAAGAGATGGAAAAAGACATTTCATGAAAATGGAAATGAACAACAACAAAACCTGGAGTAGCAATACTTATGCCAGACAAAATAGACTTTAAAACAAAGGCTATAACAAGAGACAAAGAAGGACCCAGTAATCCCACTTCTGGATATTTATCTGAAGAAACCCAAAACCCTACTTTGAGGGGACATGTGCATCCATATGTTCATTACAGCACTGTTAACAATGGCCAAGATGTGGAGGCAGCCTGGGTGTCCATCCATGAATAAATGGATAAAGAGTAGGTGGTACATATATACAATGGAATATTGCTCAGACAGGGAAGTGAATGGGTTCTTGCCATCTGTGACGGTATGTGTGGACCTGGAGGGTATTGTGTTGAGTGGAGTTGTCAGACAGAGAAAGACAGATGAAATGTGATTTTACCTATCTGTGGAATCTAAGGAACAAAATAAACAAATAAAACTAGTCAAGAGGATCACTTCTTTTTTTTCTCTTTTTTTTGAGGGCAGTGTCACTGGCCCTCAAATGTGGGATCCAAACCAGGGCCGCTGGTGTCCCAAGCCAGCTCCCAACCACTGCGCCACTCGGCCTGCTGAGGAGGATCACTTCTTAAATTATATAAGTGTCTAACTACTAGGCTATACCCTAAAATTAATATAAAATAATATTGAAAGTCAACTGTAATTGAATTTTTTTTGGAAAAGTATGTGGGTGGAGAGGTGAACTCATTCGCCTTCAGCCCACAGGCCCTCAGGGATGTCCAGTTTCTAGCTACCTCTATGTGGCAGAGGCTATTCTTTCTTTACTTTCCACTTAAGAGCCCTCTCAAATATACAAATGCTTTGAAGTTCAGCGCAGAGGCCCAAGATGTACAATAGCCCATCTAGGTTTCCACAAGACAGCTGTTGGGTTTAAAATAAAAGCAACTCTTAATGATCCAGATTGTGGCTTATCCAGTAGGCCCTTTACTTACTTGCATCTCCTCATTTCCTCATTTCTGAGAGGGAGACATGGCAGGGAAATGAAGTGAGCATCCACCACGTTGGCTGCTTATTGTATCTGTTGAAAGCTTTAGTAGAAAAATGAGACTTGGAACCATATCACATGAAGAACGGTTAGAAAATATTAGCTTGTTCTTTCTCGAAAAAGAAGACTGGTAAGGTTATGGGGAGGTAACAGTGGGAGTGGGAGGTGGGGTCGGGTGAAATCATTGTGGGGCTGTTTTATGGAAGGGAAATTATGCTTTTCCTTTGGAATCCAAAGTTTTCCTTTGGAACCAAGATCATCAGGTTGGACTTACAGGGAAGGCATTTGAGCTGGTGATCAGGAGTCATTTTGGTTTTGTCAGAGCAGTGAGGTAGCATCATCACATGGGCATTCTTCTTTCTCTTAGTCTGGAAGCTGAGAAACCCAAGATCAAGGTGCTGGTAGGTTTGGCTTTGGATCAGAGTCTTCTTTCTGACTTGGAGATGGCCACCTTCTCTCCAGCTATGCTCTCAAATGGTAGAGAGAGAAAAAGAGTCCTGGCCTCTCTTCCTCTTCTTATAAGGGCACTAATCTCTTCACAGGGGCCCCACCCTCATGACCTCATCTGAACCTAATTACCTTCCAAAGACACTGCCTCCTAATATGGTAATATTGAGGGTTAGGGTATCAACATATGAATTTTAGAAGGAGACAAATATTCGGTCTGTAATGACTGGGCAACATTTTAAACTCCCTTCCAATCCTGAGAGTTTATGAGATCAAAGGTATCAACTCAAACATAGTTTCCCCTGGACTATGGATTATTGTCTTTCCCATAACTTCCTCCAACTACTACCCTGGCCCCCAATATTATTAAACGTCACCTATATTTATTAGTTGGAGTGAAATATCGTAGAATATCCCAATAATGATCGATGGGAGGATTCACCGACTTTCAAGAGACTTGAATTAACACCGTTGTCACCACCTTGATATAGCTCTGGTTTGAGCAGAGTGAGCTGAAGCAAAGCACTCTAATCCGTGATATTTACCTGCACAGGACTGTGGCTCTGCTCCCATGTCAGAGATGTGAGCAGGAACAAAGACAAGATCTGAAAGGCGAGCAATGTGGCGTCAGAACAGGAAACTCCTAGGGCAGTTGCATTTTGTAACAGAATGGACACCAACCTCAACTTCAGCACAAACACAACGTATCAGGCCTCTTTTCATCAGAAACGCTTTTATCCCTCTAAGTGTCTTTTCTCAGGGAAGTGTTCAAAGTGGCTTTTAACAAAGCACCTTTTATCCCTCGGGGTATTTGCCTATCATGGATACCCAGAAAACCTTCTGGGGGGGCCACGTTAAATTCTGGGCTATGGTTTTTTGCAGCCCTTGTTGCCACTTTGGAGAAATTCGGTAAGTGGAAACCCTGCAGGTGTTTGAAAAGTCTGAGTTTAATTCCTAGCACAAGTTTGGACTTCAGCGTGGCCCTTCTCTGCTTTTTTTTCCTTTGTTATAACTACTCACCTCTGCCATTGTCATGTGAAAACATCCATTGTCGATATGCAGATACCTGAGCATGGTTGTGTACCAATAAAACTGTATTTATGTTATGAAATTTGAATTTCAGGTAATTTTCAAATGTTATGAAATACTATTCTTCTTTTGATATTTTTTCCCAACTATCTGAACATGTAAAAACTATTCTCAGCTCAGTTTTTGGGCCCCGCAAAAACAGACAAAGGGCAAGATTTGTCCCAGAGCCTGTAGTTTGCCAACATCTGTGCTTGACCTTGGGTACAGAGGTGACAATGATGAACATGGTCCCAACCTCATGGTACTGTTGATGGGAGAGATGGATATTAAACAAATAATTCAAATCATTTTTATGTAATTACTAATTGCATAGGAAGAAAAATAAAGGGTTTAATTGGGAATTATAACAGGGAAATATTTAAATTGGGGAATCAGCAAGTAATATGAGAACAGAGACCTAAGAATGAGTGATATTCAGCCCAGAAAGTGTGGATAAAAAAAGCATGTATTCTAGACAGAGGGGAATCATAGCTCAAACTGATAAACTGACCAGTGGTTTTTATCCTTCTTTGCAGTCCTATCTGGTAAGTAAATGCTCCAGGAAGTTTTCAGAGAGAATGTGGTGCCTCAGTGTGAAGGAATGACCTTGTCTCTAAATAGGACACAGAAAAGGATGTTCCCTGTTCCTCCCTTATTGTCATTATGTGTTTTCACAGAGGTTCTGATCTCTTTATCCTGATCTTAATCACAGGTATCCCTCCTCTGGGAGGCAGGTAAGGAGCAGTGACATTATGAAACAGAACAGTAACTCTGTACAACTGGAGGTTGGACACCCTGTGTTCTAGACCCAGCTCTGCCACCACCTTGTCATGTGGTTCTAGGCACATTACTACACCTTTCCGAAACTGAAAGATGAAGGGCCTTTAGACATCAAGAGTCTCCAGAAAGGTACCTCGGAATGACCCCAGGTTCCTTCGTGGCAGCTTCATCTGTATCTGTTTTATATATTAAGCAGTTTATTGAAAAATAGAGTTCCATAAAATGTCACTGGACCTGATGACTGCTAGGTCCTCCCCAGGCCTGGCCATCCTGGATTCTGTGATAAGAGTCTCTTCTCTAAGGCTGTCCACACTGGACCCTGAGCTAGGAGAGAGCCCAGGTCTGAGGACTCCCCGGGCAAATGGATTGTGGGAGTGCCCATCCAAGCTCTCTGCAGTGAGAATCAGGGAAAAATCAAGCCTTTTTTTTTTTTTTTTCCAGAAAAAATGATAAACCACATCCTGCTGGCAAAATATGAGAGAAAAATATATGATTCATATCAAGGTTGTTCAGCTTTCTATTACATCAGTGACACCACAGGCAATTAGTGACATAAACTAGATGGCAGGCCTTTAACTCCCCAGTAAATCAGCATCCTATGGTGAGAGGCTTACAGCCCAGAGAATGCTGAACCAGGCTGAGCTCCTGTCGCCCTCGTACCTCCAGGTGTCATTGGAGGCAGCCGCGGGGCCTCTTGCCCAGCTCTGTTCAGCTTCCTTCTGTGCCGTATCGAACGTGCTTCCATTATAGCTTCCAGCTCCCCCACGGTCCTGACGGGCTGGGAAGCTTCACCTCTGAGTCTGGTGAGGGGCATCCAGACAGCAAATGCCAGGACGAGGCTCCGGACCCTGTTTCGGGAGATTTTCCCACACTGCGCTCTGCGTCGCCTGAACCCAGCATTGATCCTCTGGCCTTTTGGCTTTTTCTTCAGGGGAACTCTTCCCACAGCGCTCTTCACTCCATAGAACACTCGGAAGCTGAGTGAGCATCGTAATTCTGTCTTGTCCTCTCCACACAGCCATCACACTGAGAAAAAACTCGCTAGTACTCTTGACACTGCCACTGAGATGAATGAAGTATTCAGAATCCAATCCTTGGAGTGCAACTCCTTTCCCTAGGGATTCC
This sequence comes from Aselliscus stoliczkanus, assembly GCA_033961575.1. Taxonomy (NCBI): domain Eukaryota; kingdom Metazoa; phylum Chordata; class Mammalia; order Chiroptera; family Hipposideridae; genus Aselliscus; species Aselliscus stoliczkanus. The sequence continues at coordinate 47,974,300 of CM066730.1, read as the reverse complement.
CCCCGCCCAGGCCCTACTCTGGTTTCACATCACAGTTAACAAAGTCTTTTCATTCATATCCTTGCAATGGACCCTCAAACTAACCCTACAAGGTAGGCAGAGGAGACTTGATTATCCCCCTGTGACACATGGGGAAACTGAGGCACCAGGATCAAGTTATTAAGTAGGGGTGGAGCTATAACTGGTGCTCAAGGTCTTGATTAAGTCTGCAATTAATATCTGTAAAGTGCTTAGAACCGGTCTGGGGGCTTACTGCAACCCCAGGCTCCCAATCCTCGTTCTCCCTACCCAATATTTCGGTATTGCTCACAGAGGCCATTTGCCAGGCTTGGAATTGGCTAATTTGAAACTGCTTTAAAAGGTGCATTGGACAGAGCAAATTCCTCTATGTATATACACAACTATGTGCAAATGCAATTCTGGTTACTTTCAACTATTTTACAGTGAATTCGAGCTTCAGAAATGAGTGATTTCTGGGGTATTATAAAATAGATTACAAACCCAATTCTGAAACCTTTAACCAAATGTAGTCAGTGGCCCCAGCAGCCCTCTCTCCTTCCACCTGGATGACTGCCCTGTGGGCTCACCTGTTAAGGAATTCGCCGGTATGCTTCAGTAGAGACACTTAGCCCTTTCTTGTTCTCCAAGCTAACCTGCCTATTTTCAAATATAGGACCTGCTCCTTCCTACCCACCCCACCCCCCACCATGCCTCCCTGCTCTACTAATTTCTATTTTGTAGTTTATTTACTACCCTAGCTCTTAAAGTGCCCCTAGCTCCTCCCTTTGAATCATCTCATTCTACCCTTCAGCTCCCACCAAGTTCAGCCTTGCCTGAATCCTCTGAGCCCTCAGGGCCACCACATTATGCAACCAACACCACTCACAAGCAGGGCCTTCACCTGTGTGGTTCCATGGCCTCGGTCCAGACAGCTCACCTGGTCAGTCTCCCAGCTTCTCTCATCCCACTCTTCATTTGCTTACCCTCCCACACCAGGAGCTATGTCTTCAGCCTCAGCATTTCGTTTTCTACATAAATAATGATTTCATTTCTCCTTCTCCTTCTACAGCCTTCATTTCCAAAATGCCTGTGGATTTTTTTGGGGGGAACAACCTCTTCTTATTCCGTATCTTCTATTCTTTTCCATGGATGTGATTGCCTCCTTGATCTCTTTGGTGTGACCTCTCCTGGATGGGTGACCTGAGCCCTGTCTTTACTGGTGTGATGCAACCCTGGGTCCTGGTCTCATATGACTGGAGCTTTCCTAGCCTGGATATAGGTGAGAGTTGGACATCATCCACACCCCACCTTGGGAAGATGGCAGGGATGGGAGACGACACCGCTCAGTTCTGCACTATCAGTGAGCATCATGACCCAGCCCCCAGCCTCATGAAGGTCGGCAGAAAGCATTGGCCCTATTGCTCATGATGGGTTTCCTTTTTTCTCTTCCCTTTTGGGGGTTTACCGAATCCCTATTTTGGTCTAATGAGACATCTGTTGCTTGCATTTGAGTATAGACTTTTATTGGGTTGTTGGGAAAGTCATGACATAGTTTTTCTATGGTTTTCATTGCCCAATATATTTGTTAACTCTGAAACTCAAATACATTTCTCTTTTCCTGTGTTTGGTGTGGAAAATGAGGTGTCAGCTTATGTTCAATTTGCCATCTTGAGCAGAAAGTTCAAGTACAGAGTCTACTCTTCTGGTCCTGGCAAGTCCCTGAGAACCTGCATTTTCCTGCAGGCTGTGCCGACAAAGCCCTGGTCACGCCTCTGTACCCCAAGAGCAGATTCAGTCAAGAGCTTAATCTAACAGCCCCCTTGGTATGTCATGGTTCCAGGCTCCAGCTTCCTTAATAACAACTCTTCATCCCCTGCTAAGGGATTTTTCATCTTAAAAACATATTATCAAGTGTGAAAGCTACCATTCTACCCATGGCTGTCAGTCCCTCATTGACTTTGAAACATTAAAAGCTATTTAAGAGCTCACATTTTTATTTTATCACATCTGGGATTGTCCCTTATACTAAGGATGTTCTCGTTACACCATAGGCTTTTCAATTACATAGCACTCCTCTAGGACAGAGTGTAATATTTTTTTTTTGCAGAGTCAGATATTTAAGTGAATTTTATTGTCAGGTTCACTTTGTAGTCATTTTAAAGCCAGCCACTGTTTCTTAAGCTACCTCGGAGGGTAACTTATCTACTGATGACACAGCTATATCTTTTTATAGTGTTCCACACCGTACAGCTTAAGAGCTGGACATCGTTATTTTTAAATAGAGACTTTTTTTTTGTCTGTGATCTTCTATGTGTCATTTTACATGTAGTTTAAAGTATCTATATATTTTGTAATAGGGAAGAGAAGACATGACCTACGGTGCCTTATAATTTAAAAGGTAGTATGCATTTGTATAATATAAATTATGTTTATATTTTTTCTGTTATAAAAGCAGTTCATGCCCATTAGAGAATATTCATGAAAAACACAATGTATAAAATAAGAAACTAAAAATCGTTCATAATCAACCAGAAGCTATTAATCACTATTAATATTTTGGAGCATTTCCTTTCAGTCTTTTCTTTTTTAAAAAAGATAACTTTTCTCATCTTTTTCTTTTTTTTTATTATTGGGGAACAGTGTGTTTTTCCAGGACCTATCAGCTCCAAGTCAAGTAGTTCTTTCAATCTAGTTGTGGGCGCATCTCAGTGGCCCATGCAGGGATCGAACCCGCAACCTTTGTGTTATGAGCATTGCGCTCTAATCAACTGGGCCAACTGGCCACTCCCAGTCTTTTCTTGATGTATATAAATGTACATATATATTATATATTCCATAATTGGAATCAGTGTGTGTGTGTGTGGTTTTTATAGTCCACTAGCTTCACTTAATGTCATGTAATTTTAAATCCAGAGTCAAATGCCCTTTGCTCTCTAGAACAGTTTTGCATCTCCTTTCCTTCTCTGTAAGGTGGTGAAGCCATGAATTCACATGCTATTTCTATTACCTATTAAAAGGTATTAGGATGAGAACAGTTTGCTTTCGGATCATGCAGCACCTTAGTGTCACCCCTAGTCTTCTACACTGGGTACTGGTACTGTAGTCCACGTGCAAAAAAACAAAAACAAGTGTTCCCTTTTTATTTTTTAACTTTATTTTTCAATTACATTTGACATACAACATTGTATTAGTTTCAGGTATACAACAAAGTGATTAGACATTTATAGAATTTACAAAGTAATCGCCCCAATAAGTCTAGTACCCATCTGATACCATATATTGTTATTACAATATAATTGACTAGTGTCCCCTTTTTTTTTGTGTGTGTGTGTTTTTTTTTTTTGAGGGCAGTGTCACTGGCCCTCATATGTGGGACCTGAACCGGGGCCGCTGGCTTCCAAAGCCAGCGCTTAACCACCACGCTACTTGGCCGGCCCAACTAGTGTCCCCTTTTTAAAAGTATACTCTGAACCTCAGTTTTCTCCTCTATAAGGTGAGGAGGTAGAGCAAATGGCAAAACTTTGCCCACCCCCCTTGGAGGATGCTGGCATTAGCAGCACCGCTTTTCTCATGCAAGTGGAGCTCAGCCTCTCTCCTCTCTACCCCTGCCCCCAGCCCTGCTCCCCCTACCTGCCCTGCCATCCTCCTACTCCCCGCTAGGTATTCGGCATCTCTCATCTGCTAAAGAGACGAGAAAGCTCTCCAGGAGCTTTCAAGATTTTAAGTAAATATGACTCCAGTCAAGCAGCGGTCCATATTAAAACTTTTATTAAAAACCCTGCTAAGGTTCCCCGTTAATCAGGAAGCCACATCTTCCCTAATGGACAGAATTACTCATTAGATCATTAGAATCAGTTGAGACCTCTCAGCTCTCAGGGTTTTTTTTTCCCCTAATGCAAAATCTGTATGAGTCACTCTCATGTTAAGATTTAATCAATTTATTATTATTTGATTGGTTATATAATTTTAAGTAAAGGGCACCTGGCTTTGTTGAGGCATTTCTGATGACTCCATGGAGAATGGAACAACTTGGCACCAAATTAGCGGCGTTGATTCATACTCTTATTTGATTTATCATCTTTCACATGCTCTGAAGCACAGCAGATATGATGGCTCTGGGAATGAGCACTAAATCTCCCCTCCTTCACCACCTTGTCGACAGTAGCTATTTAAGTGGAGTCTGATTTGAGAGGCCGGCCAGGCTTGCTGTCCACTACCTCTGTCACCACCCATCAGAGCCTTGGCTTTCCAAAAGACTGGCCCTCTCCTTCCAATTTCCTTCACCTAACTTTTAATAATAGTCTCATATTTCCAATGCACTTCTCTGTGGCATTAAAGGATTTCATGGACGTTGTCTTGTTTCCAGTCTTGGAGTGAGTGGTATTTTCCTGTCAATTTTAAAGTCAGGGGAAGCTAAGAGATATAGATACTGACTGGCCCATCATTACACAAATTAAAGATCCGATGGCCTAGACCAGAATGGTACCAGGCAGTGGGCCTTTCCACCCCACCACAAGGGTAATGATTAAAGACCTCAGGGACCGCTTTATGAGGTCTGACCTCATTCAAGACATAGGAGTCAGTAGGCACTCCAAAAGCATTCCTGGGAGGTTTCCACACGCTCTCCATGCTCCTTATTACAAGTCAGGGCCTTCCCCTCTGTGCCTGGGGAATTCTCAAGTGGCCAGAGTCTTTATCACATATCAGCACTCTTCTAGAGCCTATTTTCTCAAAGACCCTTTTGTCCACAGCCAGCCCCTTACTGTCAGAGTTCCTCACTGGGTCCATGATCAAGTCATAAATCTTTAAGATGGCTAAATGCCCTCAGAACCTGGCCCTGATTACCTCTCCATCTTTCCCCTTCCCCATCTTTCAGCCATTCTGAATTCCTATAATTTCTTCAGATTTCTATATTCTCCTCTTGTCTTCAGTCTTCAGACATATTGCTCCCTTTACCTGGAACTCTTTTAGGTAAGGAAAAATGGCTTGGGGAAAGAGATAGCGAGTTGTTTTGGACATGTTGAATGAAGATGACAGAAAAACATTCAAGTTACCTATAGTCTACTAAAAAGATGGGACATGAGGAATGCAAGAGATTAAGACTTATGCTGCAGACCTCAGGGTGATTTTCAGAGAGAAATCAATTGAAGAGCATAAAACCCAGAGCAGAGCTTCTAGTGGAGGGTGTGGAAAGAAACATCTAGCAAAAGGGTAGTGTAGAAACAGGTCCAACTGAGGGAGATTGGAGGTAAGAGGAAAATCAAAGTTGTGTGTGATTTTAATGGAGGGGAGCTAGCATTTGTTGAGTGTCTAGTAAGTGCCAACACTATATTAGGTTATTTGTGCAAATGTAGCTGAAATTCAACCCTAATAGTCATGCTGTCTCCAGCATATCACCCAAGAGATGATCCCAGTGTCAAATATTACATAGAGATCAATAAGATGAAGACTGAGTGCAGCCATTAAAGCTAGTTAAGGAAATCTTCGATAATTATCAACAGATGAGACATTGTTGAAATAAGTTCTAGTTTTTATTAATGTCTATCATCTTTGGGTGATGGTAGAAGCAGCATTGGGCTAGAAATACATAGATTGTATTCTTTTTTTTTTTGAGGGCAGATTCACTGGCCCTCTTATGTGGGACCCAAACCGGGGCCGCTGGCTTCCCAAGCCAGAGCTTAACCACTGTGCCACTTGGCCGGCCCATAGGTTCTATTCTTAAACACTCCTATTAACTAAATAAGTTACTAATGCCTCAGTTTCCACAACTATGGAATGTAGTACATTATTAAAGGTTTTGGTCCTTCAGATCTTAGTGGAATCCATAATCATAATTTAGTAAATTTTGCTACATGTATATGTACCTGACATACTGGTATGTGAGGCAGAAACATTATTTGTTTTAATCACTATTGTGTCCTCAGAACATAGTACAGTGCCTGGAACATAGCATACACTAAATATATATCTGTTAAATGAATAAATTCAAATCATTTTATATTAATCTAAAACAAAAATACAGGCATTATCATGCTGGGAACCTAGATAGTTCAAGACAGTATATTAAAATCAAACTTCAAGAATAACAGGTAAAAATTACTGAAATTTTAGCAGTGAATATTCAGCACGTTTTCATTCTAGTTATAAAAGAATGTGAAACTACAATTGAATTTGAGGAGTTGGGCAAAGAAGTGTAAGAATCACTGGTCTAAATTGCTCTACCTTTGAGGTATTAAAATCAGAAAGCTGTAAATCAATCTTAGTCTTTGCCAAAATATCGAAAATATCAGTAGTATGATAGGGTGTCAATGGTATTGGGAAAACAAACCCAAACCACAGCAAGAACAGTTCAGTGCTGTGTTGGGGGCCAATCATTTTGAATTATATTACAACCTGGAAAGAAACAGACTGCTTACATGTATTTATTTATGTTCATTTCCTCTTTTATAGAAGCAACTTTTTTTTTCTTCTTCTGGTTTTAACTACCTTCTGTTTGTGATAGAGCATTTTGCAAATACAGAACCACAGAAAGAATAAAATAGAAACTCCTTATACCCTAGCTAGGGGCGATGTCCTGCATTGCTTTTTTTGGAATGTTCCTTCTAGTCTCTTTTCTAGGACACTAATTTTTCTTGTAGCCCCTCACGCTGAGGCTGACTTGGCCAGTAGCGGTAGACTGACAACTGGGAGGCCCAGCTTGTGCTCCCACCCTCCACCCTTTGGAGAAGAGTGGACTCAACTGTCTGGGCTCCTGGGGTCTGAGTGGACACGCTTTTACTCACCCCTCATGAATACAGTCCTAGCTGCATTTTCTCATGGTCCAGCCAGCTCTCAGCTCCTGGTGAGCAAGGTGCCTGAGTTCAGCCCACACTTCACTCCTCTCAGTGTCCAGGGCTCTCTCCTCAGTTCCAGAATTCTCTCAGCTTCCAAGAGCCTTTATCCTGTTCTTCACTCTCTAATCCACCACTCTACTCAGACACATTTCATTCATATGTTCAGTTTTAAAATTTATAAAACTCGTTTTTTACCTGAAAATGTTTTGTTTTGTCTCTTCCTTTCCCTCCCCTCCCCCTATGTTTTCTTATTGAGAGACTCTAAGCCTGTTACCACGTGACAGAGTAATTTCAAATTATTCACAAGGTAAGTAAGTAAATCTGGATAAGATAGCCACACTCTGGCACCCTAGCTTCCAAATTGGATCTCTCTGAAACTAACTTCTTCTTTAGTGAAAGTGAAATTACTTTCTAATATCTGAACAGTAAGACAAAAATGGGAGAAACCATCTTACTATTTCCTAATATTGAGATATTATGCTTCATGTAATCTAAATACAATCTACTTGTCATCACAGTCTGGGTGAAGGATTGATTTTCATCCAGATGTTTTGATAGTATAAAAAAGATAGCTTTAGATGCATGACTTCCTCTCCATTTAAAATTGTTCTTTGTGAACACCTTATTACTTCAGTTTCCTTCCTTTTGCATTCTTTATCAGGGCCTTCGTTTTTCCAGTCTCCTTTTCCCCCTTCCTGTTTTTGTTTAGAAAAAGAGAGGTCTCTACTTCACTGTGTTCTTTTAGGAGAAGCAAAAAAAGAGAAAATCAGAACACTCTATATCCATATTTATAGTGCTTGCCTATTTCCATAGTGTAAATGCTGCCACCATGGCTACTAACATGAGTTTACTGAATGTGGAGTAGAAAACAGATATATGTACAGTTCACACCATTATATATATATATATATATATATATATATATATATATATATATAGCATTATCCCATACACATACAATATGTAAATAAATGTATAACCTCAAAAACACAGACACTGGTAAATAATTAGGACGTGGTGAATTTTGCTGTATTCATCACCTTTTTTTAAACTTAATTCAATTCAGGATTCCTCAACCTTCATTCTGCTGACATTTTGTGCCAATTCTTTGTTCTGGGAGGATGCCCTGTGATTGTTAGATATTCAGCAGCACCCCTGGCCTCCACCCACAAGAGACCAGCAGCGCACCGCAGTTGTGACAACCAGAAAAACTCTCTAGACATTGGCAAATGCCTCTTGGGCTGGAAAATCACCCTGGTGGGAAGCACTGATTTCATTATAAGTTTGCATTCTTTAATTTTAATAATGGCTGTATTTAACCTTCTCTCAAAATTCCTGAAAATTTAACAGTCAGCTTGCTCACTCACCTTTACGTCTCCCTTATCCTGAGAGTATAATGTTTGCCGTGGTCACGGTGTAGGAGAGGAAATAAAAAGTGGGGAGCTCAGCTGCACTTTGTGACCTTTTTGTTCGTACGTTTAGCCACTGACGTCTTCTCATCCTTTATGCAGAGCAACACTTTCTTTCATCATGTTTTTGGTTTTCTTTGAAGTAAAGAGCATCATGGGTGACTGCCTAACTTCCTTCCAAAGTGGACCTTGCTCAGTGCCCAGAGCTAGAGTTCCCTCTCAGGTGAATGATTTTGTGCTCAGCTAAACTTAGGGACCTCCCCACGGCCTTCATGTGCCTTCCAAGGAAACCAGCTTTGGAGTGGGAGGTAAGAGGCAGAAAATGAAGGGAGAAGAGGCCACTAAGGCAGTGCTGGGCAGTAATCTAAGTGAAGAAGGCCAACTTTCCCATTCTCAGCAGAGCCTAATGTCCTGGAATAAAAAGTTCTAGCCTGTCCCCAGCTCTCTATTCAAGGAGAAGGGGAGATGGAATGTGAAAAGTGTGAACTGAGAGCTCTGCCAAGGCATGGGGTGTGCGGGGGGGGGGCGCCCTCCTGTCTCAGCAGGTAGTCAATGAAGTTAGCCTTTGCAGGTATTTGAGATCACCTCCAGCCATTTCCCTATCTGGGCTTTCCTGACCTCCTGATGCCCTCCCTCATTCTTTGCTTCCACCAAATGCCTGATGGCCTTTCACAGACCAAAGTTACCTTTGGCTTCATTCAAAGCTCTCACTCCACATGCCAACCAGGCACAGGGTAACATAACCTATGCGTCCCAACTTGTGAAGGCCAGTTCATAACCCTACTGTCCTTTGCATGTCAACAGAATTTATTCCATCATTGGCACAATTTGCCAAGGGGAATAGATTAGTGTCCTGGGCTGCCACAACAAATTGCCACAAACTGGGTGGCTTAAAACAACAGAAATTTCGTCTCCCTTAGGTCTATAGGCCAAAAGTCTTAAATGAAGTTGCCAGCAGGGCCATGTTCCCTCTGAAGGCTCTAGGGGAGAATCTTTCTTTGCCTCTTACAGCTCCTGGGAGCTGCTGGTGTTTCTTGGCTTGTCAGTACAACTACAGTCCCTGCCTCCATCTTCATATGCCTTTCTTTACCGTGTCCCAAATTTCCCATTCTTGTCTCATATAAAGTCACCAGTTATTGGATTCAGGGTCCATCTAAAACTAATTGCGTCTGTGAAGACCCTATTTCCAAATAAGGTCACCTTCACCGGTACTGGAATTTAGGACTAAGACATATCTCTTTGAGGGACACTCTTCGACCCACTTCATGGGGGTTAGAAATGAGGGTTATTTCTCCTGCTTCATATATTATGCAACTTGTCTGGCCACCCAACACTAAAACCAGCCAGGGAGTGAGGAGAACGTGACTTTGTGACCTCCAGCTATCCTTCTCTCCAGGTGTAGGGCACAATTAAACACACTTTCACCCCCTCCTTCTTCTACCAGCTTCATGTTGGGGAGATAGCCCTGACACCTCAGTCAAGATGGACCCTTTCTGACTCCAGGCAGCCTGTTTATGTCAGGAAAGGTTAAGAAGCAGAGACAGGTTGCAGGGCTGACTCAGGCCTGACCTGAGAAAATCAGGGATCTGGATTCCAGGGTGCACACTGCTTCACCACCAAGTCCCCAGAGCAGCACAGAGGGTGACATGGCTACAGCCGAGGCTAGGGTGGCCTGTGGTACTACAGGAACAAAGAGTGAGCATGAGAGATATGAGGGTAAGGAGGAGATCCTGAGGAGGGGCAAAAAAGGTGTTTTGGGAACCCCCTGAGCACCCAAGGAGCTTTAGGTGACGCCCCACCTCAATCTGCTCCCTCAGGCCTGTCTCTGAGGATTTTTCATGTGAGTGTTCTTGGGGCAGGTTCTCAGGTGACAATTTCCCCAGCCTTGGATGTTAGTAGTCTTGACTTCATACCTGAGATAGAGATTGGCAAAAAGGGATCTTAAACCAAAAAGTTAAAAACAGACCAATGAGAAAGACAGCAGAAAGAATAAAACCCAGAATTAATTCAGGTCCTGAAAAATGTTAGCAACAACCCAAAAGGGTTTTTTAGCTCTGATAACAGCACCTCGGGGATATACATAACTAAAGTTGTGGGCATTCTTTATGAAAAAAAAAAAGTTTTTCTCCCTTATTCTACTAGACCCCCTCCTTCCTCCTCCTCCTCTTTCTCTCTCTCTCTCTCTCTCTCTCTCTCTCTCTCTCTCTCTCTCTCTCTCTCTCCCTCCCTCCCTCCCTCCCTCCCTCCCTCCCTCCCTCCCTCCCTCCTATATCTCTTTTTGCTGCTGTCTTTCCTTGCCTCCCTTTTGGCTCTGACTTTTAAGAAAATCTGAAACAGTCTAAGGGGTTGCTTTGGAACTCTCGTTTTGGAAATGGAGCTCTTCATTTCCATCTCTTTAAATTCTGGCAGAGCCTGGCCTTCACCTGTGCTCCACAGGCATTTTATATTCTCCTGTCTCTAGCCATCACCATCAATGCTGCACAGCCTTGCACTGTAATTGAGGAGGCCGCCTAATGCCCGCTTGCCTAATGCCCGCCCCCGACATGCATCTCCATCTTGCTGTCTATCTTTCCCTTTGTGCACCATTGGCTGTGGCTGGCTAGATGCTCTGGTAAGCCAACTACTCTTTGAGATCCCAAATTTAAGAGGAGCTTTAAATCTTTGAACTTCTTTCTAGTGACTAAAAAGAACAACAGAAGAATTTTGCTTCTCAGAATAAGGAACTCCGAAGGACCTGGTAAGTGAAGCAGATTTAGATGGCATTGGTGTTCTAATATGAGGGCTAGTGAACATGAATGTGAGTTTGGATGTAAAACACTCAACATTTAAAAATGACCAACTGAAAACAAACTCCAGAATGATTTCATGTATACCAATATAGACTAATTAATGCAATACAAATTAGTGACCAATTTTCAAGTAATTAAAATATAACTAGACTGTCAATAGTATTATGTTTATAATAATTAAATTGGCTTGTGATTAAGAACGCATGTGTTCTTAGAGTGTCTCTAGTCATAATTGTGCACATCCGTCATCATTGCCCTGTAGAGGTAGGCGTGTGTCGGCTGATGAAGTCCTTTGGATGACAAATCACACAAGCTCGCTTTGACTGTGGCTGGCTGGTGTTCCAGGGGCAATTCTTTCCTAATGGGCTCCATAATGTCTTATTCCCTGGCACATAGAGAGTTTCACTTGATGACCCCCAGAGTCCTTCCAAACTGGCAAGTTGACAAGCATGCCACAGGGTACTTTGCTACTTAATTTCCTGTCTGCCAAAGAGTCTCCATCTGGCACAGAGATAACAACTCCCTGGTCACTGATTCTGTCTTTGTAGACATACTGTATGCCAGTTCTCTGAATATCAATTGTACCCTTTTCATCTAGGTCGTGTTTTAAAAATAGTGTACTCATCCATAAAATGGGGATAGTTCACCTTTCAGTGCTTTTATCATGGATGAGAAGTCCCAACTCTGTACAATAATTGTCGAGTCACCCAGTGCTTTAGGGTATTGTTACAGTCACAACCTGAAGACAAGGGATTGTAAATTTTTTCTCTGACACCTATGATACTAAAAGTTGTGTGATATTAGCAAAACCCACAAATTTCAGGAGTCCAAAGATCTCTGTTAGAGTTCCAGCTCTACTGCACATAAGCTGTGACTTGGAGCAAATTGCTTGGTCTCTGCCCTTGGTTTGCTCAGTGTGCCAACAACTCAGGACCACCACATCTGTCTTGAGCCCTTCCTTATCCAGGACTATTGTGAAGACCTTTCCCCACCAGAAAAAGGATGAGGTTGGACTAGGTTAGCGTTTCTCCTCCCTCTCCCATCAGACAGCTCTGGGACATCCGTGACAATTTCTTCTGCATGCAGACTTCACCTGTCATTCACATTGCAGCATACCCCATCTCTCTACCCTAAGAGAGCAGATCAGAATGCAAATGAGGAAGAACAGCATTCTTATAGTGAAAGCATCAAATCTGCTCTAACTTATAAATAGGCATAAATCACTCACAAGCTTTGGTAGTTTATCATCAGTAGCAAATTACTTAAGATACACCTCACCTATCGCTGCTCCATGGATGAAAATTGCAGAGATGATCAGATTTCTTCCACCTCTGAAGATCTCAAACCTCATGCCTGTGTTCAGCTTATATAAATGTAAATGTTGACGATGATGAGGCCAAATGTATACAGAGACGATGTATATAGAGCCCCCTCCTTGAGGAGAGCAAGGTGCTTGTCCACCAGCACGCAGACATGCACACATAGGTGATAGAATAGCACAGGGGTCGGCTACGCCCAGCAGGCCAATTCTGGCCCATGAGTGAAGAATAGCTATTACATTTCAAATGGTTGGAAAAAATCAAGAGAATAAAACTATTTTGTAACTCTTGAAAATTATATAAAATTCAAATTTCTGGGTCCGTAAATAAAGTTTGGTTGGAACACAGTCAAGGTCACTTGTTTCCATATTGTCTATGGTCGCTTTCCCTGCAGCATCTGAGTTGAACAGTTGCAGCAGAAGACTGTCTGGCCCATAAGTCCTAAAATATTTACTATCTTATCCTTTATAGAAAATGTTTGCCAGCTCCTTGGATAGCATGTCACTCACCTTACCTCAATCCCAAATCTAAAGAGGAAAATGAGAGTTTAAATTTCTACTTCATCTTTCGCTCCACAAACAGTTAGGGTAACTGTAAAATTTATTGTCCAAACTGAGAACTTTTGGAGAGTGTCTTCGTCCATTTGGGCTGCTATCACAAAATACCACAGATTGGTAGTTTATCTAAACAACATAAATGTATTTATCAGAGTTCTAGAGGCTGGAAGTCCGAAATCAGGGTGCCAGCATGGTTAGATGTAAGCTCTCTTCCCTGTTCCAGACTTCTTGCTGTGTTCTTACATGGTAGAAGGCTCTAGGAAGCTCTGTGGGGTGTCTTTTATAAGGGCACTAATCCCACTCATAAGAGCTCCACCCTCATGATTAAGCACCTGCTAAAAGCCCTATCTCCTAATACCATGGCATGGAGCATTAGAATTTCTTTTAAAAACAATCAAAACAAACTTTTCTGTTTATTTTTGTTGTTATTTTTATTTTTATTAAATTTATTGGGGTGACATTGGTTAGTAAAATTATATAGGTTTCAAGTGTACAATTCTATAATACATCATCATATTGCATTGTGTGTTACCACCCAGTCAGTTGTCCTTCCATCACCATATATTTGACCCCTTTTTCCCTCTTGTACCATTCCCTCCTCCCCACTTACCCTCTGGTAACCACTAAACTGTTGTCTATGTCTATGAGTTTTTGTTTGTTTATCTTGTTCGTTTGTTGCTTTTAGTATGAGGGAAGTCATATGGTTCTCGATTTTTTTCTAATCTGACTTATTTCGTTTACCATGATAATTTTAAGATCCATCCTTGTTGTCGCAAATGGCAGTATCTCATCTTTTCATATGGCTGAATAATATTCCAGTGTATATATGTACCACATCTTCTTTATCCAATCATCTATCAGAGGACACTTTGGTTGTTTCCATGTCTTGAGGTACAGACATCTTTACAGATAAATGTTTTCAGATTTTTTGGGTAGATACCTAGAAGAGGGATTACTGGGTCATATGGTAATTCAATTCTTAGTTTGGTGAGGAACTTCCATACTGTTTTCCATAATGGCTGTAACAATTTACATTCCCACCATCAGTATATGAGGGCTCCTTTTTCTCCACAGCCTCTCCAACACTTGTTATTACTTGTCTTGTTGATAATAGCCAATCTAACAAGTGTGAGATGGTATCTTATTATGGTTTTGATTTGCATTTCCTTAATAGCTAACTTGAGCATCTTTTCATATATCCGTTGGCCATTTGTGTGTCTTCTTGGGAGAATGGTCAGCTCAGGTCCTCTGCCCCTTTTTTAATTGGATTGTTTGTTGTTGTTGAGTTGTATGAGTACTTTGTATACCTTGAATATAAGCCCCTTATCAGAGGTGTTGTTTGCAAATATCTTCTCCCATTCGGTTGGTTGCCTCTTTGTTTTGTTGATGGTGTCTTTTGCTGTGCAGAAGCTTTTTAGTTTGATATAAGTCTTACTCATGTATTTTTACTTTTACTTCCCTTGCCTTTGGGTCAAATTCATAAAACCCTCTCTGAATCCAAGGTCTATAAGTTTAATATTTATGCTTTCTTCTATGCAATTGATTGTTCAGGCTTTATGGTTAGGTCAAATTTTGGAAAGACACAAACATTCAGTCCACAGCAGAGAGTAAAAAGAACAATATATATAAACTGAGACAGAACTGGGAAAGTTGGGACACATGGTCACCCTACTTTAAATCATTAGTGTGAGCAAACCGAAGTAAATTTGCCCAGGGTGGCGACAGAAGGCTGTGTTGGTCCAAACTCTAGTTTAAAGGTTTCATTCTCTGGCTTCCTGAACTAAAAGAGGCATCGGTTTTCACAAGGAGGGCTGGATTCTGGAAGAGTTGACCTCACTTCTTTACCCTGTCCCACACCCTCGTTGTTTAAACAATATTTCGATATTTCTAATGTAATTGCTTTTGGAGGGATAGTCCACTTTTTTTTTTTTCACATAAAAGAATAGGGACACAATGTAAACGCAGTCCCTTACCTTTATTCATTTTTGAAATTTACTAAAAATGTGTCCATCGCCCAGCCTCTAGCTATTTGTATGGAAGAAGTCAAAGAAAGAAGTGTGAAGCTGCTGGCAGTTACACATTTTCAAGAAAATCAAAAGCAAAATGCTAAGTATTTGCCCTAGGACATTAAATGGGCAGGTTAGCACCTGGCTGAACTGAATAGGGAAGTTGTTTTTGGAGGCTGAGACCTTTCAATCCTGTAACTAGTTCATCTCAGAGAAAAAAACCAGCAAACAAAAGCCTGCTTTACTGGTAGAGCCAGAAGGAGAAGCTATCTCTCAGAAAAGTCAGAGCCATATCACCTTGGCCTTCGTATTTCATTGTGAAGTCTGCTTTGAATTGTGCTTAAAAATAAGCTCATAGCCTAAGCCAGTTCTGAAAGACAGATGTAACACACAAGCAACAGCAAAGCTGTGATCCAGCCCGCATCCTCATGGGCAGGTGAGGCTGTGCCCCGCTCAGCCTCGTGGATCTCCTGTCGCAGGCAGTGCTCCTTCATCCTAAACTTTGTCGCACTGAGTCTAGGACTCTTAGCTAAAAAGTCTTGGAAACTAATCACTCCTAACTTTGGGAACCAACTTAGGGATTTTGCTTCCCTGACTTTTGGTTATTATTTGTTGTAATCTAGTAGAAAAAAAAGGGATACGTGTCTAATGGTGAAAGTTGGGTCCTGTCCCTAGATGCTGTATATACAAAGGTAAATTCCAGATTTTAGCTAAATATAGTTAAATTTAAAAGATCAAAGCATTTTTTTGAAACTTTAAATATATATGTAGATAAGAATTAAAATAAATTCAATAAATCTGTTGAGATGATTATATAACAATTAAAATCCTATAGTCAAAAATTACAAACATAATGGAAACACAAACATATTTTCCAAAACTACATAGGAAAATAGTGGATGTTTTTAATAGATATAAAAAAACTCACATAAATAAAAAAAAAGCATTAATATCCCAAAAGAAAAATAGACAACTGATATAAAGCAAAAATTCACAGAAAAACACATTTAAAAGATTAATAAGGTGATGAAAAATGATTCAGATTCTAGTAATCAAAAATGCAAATTAAAAAATAAATCGTTTACAACTATGAAATTAGCAGAGTTTTGTTTTTTGTTTTCTTTGTTTGTTTGTTTTTGTCTGTTTCAAAATTAGCAGAGTTTTTATATGGTAACAACTCAATAACACCAGTGAGGTCATGATGAAATAGGCATGCTTCCCATACTACTAGCAGGAATGTAGACTGATATAATATTTTTGGAAAGTAGTTGCACAATATTTATCAAAAGCATTAAAAATGTCTGTATCCTTTAACCTATGACTTCTCTTAGGAATCTATCCTAAAATAATTAGAAACTTGAAAAAAATGTTCTGGAAAGATCTTTAACAATATTATTTATAACAGCAAAAACTAAAGCAAAACCCTGAAAATTTGCTAAAATCGCTAAAATAAGAAAGTGTTAAATACAGAGAATATTTAATGTCATACACTCTGAGATATTGTAAGTGGAAAAAGCAACATACAAACTTATATGCAGTATATCATTCAAATTTTTAAAAAGTGCTTGACAGAAAATACATCAAAATAGGGCTGGCCGAGTGGCGCGGTGGTTAAGCGCTGGCTTGGGAGGCCGACGGCCCCGGTTCGGGTCCCACATGTGAGCGCCGGTGACACTGCCCTCAAACAAACAAACAAACAAACAAAAAACCAAAAAAAAACAAAAAAAGAAAATACATCAAAATAATAGCAGTGTTTAACTTTCTCCAGGTGTTGGGATTACAATTGATTTTCACTTCTTTGCATCATCACTTAAAATGAGCATTTAACAATTTTTAGTCATGCATTTATTACTTGTCTTATCCCCAAAAGAACTTAGGGTTTAAAAATATGAATAATTGAGCCAGATAAAATATATTAAATATAATTAAGAAATTAAGATGAAGTAGAAAATGTGAATAAGAAAGTTACTATGGATCTTGGAATGCCCTTAGTACCAAAAACCATGCCATGTATTCCAATATACTGATGGAGGAAACCACAGATTTGCCTGTAAGCTTCCTAGCAGCCCTCATAAAGCATGAAATGCTTCCTATAAGAGTCACAGTATGTCTAAAGTAAAAAACACATCAGTTGCTTAATTAAAATATGTGTGGTCCAAAACTGATCAGATAGAAGAAATGTTTTACATGGGCCCTTAGAGAGAAACCAACACTCAACATCAACTGCATAATAATCACAGCAATGCATTTTAAGGGACATTGCTTACAATGACCTTTAAATGTGGGCTGATGATGTCATTCTTAGGTATAAATCAGAAAAGCAATTCTGATCATTTGTCTAAACTCAGGAGGACTCTAGGACACCTAAAGCAGCCATTCTAGAATAAGTTCTGTAAATCCTTGACGGCCCAGTTTTCTCCATGAGAAAAAGAGGTGTTTCCGTGGTCATAGGGGTTTGAGGACCAGTGTACCTCAAGTGCCTTTCAGAGAGCCCCAGCACATGTTAGCAAATCAAACTGTAATTCAGGCTTGCCCAAATTTATTTGACGAATTTCTTTGCAAAATTCCTGTTTGGATACAAATGAAACAACCATTAGTTTTTCTCAGATTTTACTTTGGAAACAAATCACAAGGGATATTTATTGCTTTTTAAAAGCAGAGGAATATCATTTCATAAAGAATAAAAGAGGAAGCTCCCGGTATCATGGAGTGAATATATGTGGTATCATGATTTCACTATGTCCTTGCCGTTGTATTAAATCCTACTAGACTTGACTCCAGGATGGTTCCTAGGGACTCATCCTCATAGAGACCCCACTCATATTTGGTAATTCTTTGGATTTTTTTTTGGGGGGGTGGCTCTGTCTTTTAAACTTCCACCCCTCTTATCCCACCCCATCTTGGCTTTTTGGCCTTTAACAGTGCTGCTCTAGGGCCAAGATCCAATAAAGACAGAGCTACTTTTTATTGTTATAAACCACAGCTGGAGTTGCCAAGAGCTGGAGGTGGTGAGGACTTGATAGACACAGAGTAAATATATCAGACCTCTAATTAAATTTATATGATAAATAAATAGGTTGTCTCATTTATTTAGTAAACAAATTTGAGCAGATAATGAGATTTCAACTGGAGGCCTAACAAAGCCCCAGAGGCTTACGCAAGCAATCATCCTGTTAACATTCCTTGTTTTCTGTAGAAGGGTTTATCTGGCTCATCAAGTGGTTATGTCTGCAAAAGATGGGACAAGTGACAAGCAGCAAGGCAGAGACAGGCATCCCTGGTACATACCAGGGTCTGTCCTTCCATTTGTGGCCATCCAAGAAAGGGCTTTTTGTTTTGTTTTGTTTTTTGTTTGTTTGGAAAAAGGAAGCAGCGTTCTCATGGTAAGTGGAAGAAGAAAAGCATGGGAACAGATGGAACATTTTTACCTCAATGTTAAAATCAGGAAACTAAAGTCAAGAGAGGTTGGAATTAGGATCAAGACATGGCTGACTCCATGTTCTCTGCGCAGGGCTCTGCTGTGACTGGAGCCTAGCGGAGAGCCAGGACTTCTGGTTGTGTGGTGGAAGCCATCTTAAAATTACCAGAAACAGGCTGTGGGATTTCACACTGAGCAGTGGGTGAGCTTAAGCAAATCATCCCACATCTGTGTGACTTGATTTCTTCATCTTTAAACAGAGACTAATAATGGTGAAAGGCTCACCAAGTTGTGAGACCTGGAATGCTATGCAAATTGTAAAGAATGACGCAAATGCTCAGTTTTAATATATTATTGTAAAAATAATAACAGGAAGCAAAGTACAGTGGAAAGAACAGTTTCTCTGGATTAAGATTGCTGGGCTTGAATTCTGATGTTTCGTTCTTTTCCCGGTGTGAACATGACATTGGAAAACATCAGACTGTCTGATTCAGCCTGTCTGTGTTCCTTTGTATCCCTGTCTTGTACACTGTATCTATCTGTCTCATCCTGTTGCTCTCTATTTCTGTCTGTGAAACAAATGTGACCACTTCTTAGAAGGAAATCTTGATGCCAAACTTTGGAGAATCGTGTCCTTCAAAACATGAATGTGCAGGCTAACATTCTTTTGGGCATTACCACAGAAACTAACAAGATGAGATGGCATCCGTGTCCCTTTAATTTGCAAGCCTCCGTAGCCCTGTAACAGCCTGGCAGATACAGGACAGGTGAGAATGCCCAGGATGGAGTATCTGAACAATCTAATATGTCTATGTCCCTCACCACAACTCAATGTACCGATTTTAGGTCCTAGTTATCAAACTGGTCCTATGAGCTCTTGCCTCAAACTTACAGACTGTGTTATTAAAATACAGGACAAAACCCATTATGCCTTTAGAGAAACACACGCACACACATACACAGGAGGAAAGTGAGATTCCGATTGTTCCAGGGTTTGGGATGGAGTTCCTAGGGTCTACTCACACCTCTCCCCACTTCCATGGGCCCTTCAGGATTGCCTCAGCTAGAAGTCCATTTCCTTCTGCTGCACCTGCATAGTGTTTTGTTTCTAACACTCTCAGGCACTCAGCCCATTCTCTCTTCCAGATACAGTTTGTCTATACAGATCTCCTCCTCTCTAAAAAGTGCAAACAGCATGCTTTCACGGACTGCATTGGAGATATTTCTGTGTCTTCACCACATTGGCCTCATGCCTGGCCAAACAGACAGGGACTAATAAATGCTTTTTGAGTGAATGCTTGACTTGAGTCTGCAAGGACGAGGGCAGAGGTAGAACTGCACAATGCAAGGGCACTGGGTACTCACCCACGCCCATATGTCCCTTATCCCAGCCTTTCACACCGTTCTCTCTGTTTAAGAGATGGGGAAATGAGGCAGGGTGGGCATTTCAGCCATCATTCGGCAAAATCTTGGAAGAGCAAAATACACAGTCTTCTCAAAAATTATTCCAATTTGGGAAGAAGAGAGAAGAAAGAAAGAGCCTCTTCTGATTTGGGAGTCCAGGGGCTGGGCTCCCTGTTTGACCCTCACTGCCCTACTCAGCTAGATGTTCATCATTCCCTGGAACTTTGCATATTGGTCCACGGGAGTCCTACCTCTAGCCTTGACTTGTAGCCTCTAGACCACAAGGTGCCCCCAGGCCATATTTCACCTTCCCACCGTCTTCTCCTCAAATGCTCTGACAGCAGGGACTGGTGAGCAGTGCCTGGTGGAAACGGGCACCACAAAGAGGTCCTGGCCCATGTTCCCGTGGCCCTGGGGCTACAGGTGGATTCCACCAGCTAAGGCCTTTCCTCTGAGCTGTTGCTGTGCACAGGCTCGGCTCCGTGCAGTACTTGGCAGATGCACACAGTGAGGCCTTAGAGCTGTGTGGAAGACCTTGACCTTGGGGGGAAAGGCACCATCGGAGCACCGATAGTGATTCATCCCTTAGTCCTGGCCTTGTCACTTCTTTCTCTCTGCCTACGATACTCGGAAACTGTTGTATCTGCTCGCTCGCAGGCCGTGAAAGTATTCACGAAGTCAGGTAGAAATATAGAAACAGAAAATTTATTAAAGTTAGACAAGGTTCAGCGGGACAGAGTCTGCAGGAAGCTACTGCAAACTACTGCGTGGAGTCTTTGTTTGGAAGTTTTATATTTTCCTGTAGTTGGGCGTGGGGGAGGTGCAGTTAAGCTGGTTATGGCAACCTTTGTGTAAATTATGTAGATTTAAGTTGGAGCCAGCAGAGTGGATCCCATACAGATGCAAAACCTCTCCCAAGTCACAGGGCCAGCACTGGGTGGGAGTAAATAGAAACACTGAAACTGGTATGCATAGTAAATGTATGGGAAGCAGAATCATTAAGAGGCAAAGAAAGAAAAGGAAGCTTCCAAAAAGTCCCAAGCTAAATAACACATTAGTTTAAATTATACTAGAGATCCAAATCTGAAAAATAGAAGATATAGTACCACCATTACACTCCCCTAGCCTAGCTTAACAGAAACTGAGACCCAAAGGGCGGATAAGGCATCGCTCAGCAGAACATGACAGAGCTGACCATTGCTGAGCCCAGAGCATCAGCCTGCCATTCAGCCTCTTTGACTCACCACCGGGCAGCACGATGGCACACAGAGCCCCAAACCACATCAGGGCCTGTGTTTGTTCAGGCTGAACCAAACTGTCATGTGTGTGGCACCTTTCCCCTCCACATCTGTTGGCATGATTTACACACCACCAACCCCTGCCCCTCCACGATCGGCACCACATGTTGTTCATCCTCCTTATTATCCAAATTAAAGTGTTGCCTGGTCTCTGGATGTTCTGCTTTGACTGTCATAATGGAGCTCTAATCTGACTCCCAAACTTGGGGCAAAAGCTCATTGAATTGGAGGGGAATTATGTAAACGCTATTTTCATGCTCGCAGCAAAAGAAACTTCACTGTGGCTGGGCCTGAAATCCCAGGCTTCAGATAAAAGGTTGTTCAGATGCCAGTGCTGGTCTTGCGGTTTGGCTGCTGTGCGTGACAGAGAAAGGGAGAGCGAGAGGACACCGAAGGGAGTGCATCTGGGCTTCATTAGTTGCAATGTAATTTACAAAAGGCAGCTTTTCAGATGTTGGGATAATCAGCAGGCTGTTATCGAGGTAGCGTATGGTAATCATGAGTTGACATGAGCAATCCATGCTCAGTGAGATAAATGGTTTTGACTGGCAGGGTAGCGGTTGGACTTTAATAAAAAACAAATTGAATTTTTTTTTCCCTGTGGCTTAATATAAGAATCATCTGGACATATGCATAAAACCCACACAGTAGCAAAAACCTCTGGCAGAAAGAAAATGCCGGGTCTCAAAGCCGATTTCTGTGTTATATATTCTGTGGAGGTCTGGGCAGTAGTTGAAACAGGGGGGCGGGGGGCGGGGGTTGTGGTGAGGAGGAGAAAGCAAGGCAGGGACCTCTCAGCCCAATCCCAGCATAAATCACATAATAATGGACAAGTAATTTAATACCATTCTGAAGCTTCAGAGTGAATCATGGCTTTTTCCTACAGTGAGCCTGGGCTTTGGTGGGTCAAGAACTTGAAGCTGTTGACTCCTAGAGTTATGCCCACTTTGGGGGACATCTATCCATGTGCCGAGCTTGGTCAACAGTGAACTTTTGCAAGGGTCTGTTAATATTTCCTCTACATATCCAGGATCTAAAAGCACATGGAACTGCCTTCAGGCTGCCACCAGTACTGTCTCCATACCCCTCAATGCTCCATGGAGGCCCCCCATTCCTCAGAGAAGTTTTTTCTTAGTCTGACTGGGTGGCTGTAACCAGTTTTCAAGTCTAGTTCATAGTAGCTGCTGTTGGATGAGCCTCAGAATGGCCTATGTAAGCTTGAGTTAGTTTTCAGGGCATAGAGGAAAAGAGCAAAATACCAGCGAAGGAAGAGGGCAGAGGACATTGCTGAGGGCGTTCAGGGAGGCTGTCAGAGCTTTCTTTGCATGTAACAACCTGCGTGATCATCAAAGCTGGTCTGAACATTTTCCATCGTGTCATGCCTCTGTGGACCGGAACGTCACCTTTTTGGAGGTCAGATCAAATAAGCCATGGGGATCTTTAAGTCACCTGAAGCTTGTGAGGATGGAAAGCAGGAGCAGAGACCTATTTTTGTATGGCAAGTTGATTTAAAATACAGACATGGATGCACGGATGAGGTTAGTGGTAAAGATCAGAGAGAGCCTAGAATTCTAAAGCTGGAGGGATTTTAGAAATAATCCATCCGTACATGAGGAGACTCCAAGACACAATTACTTGCCCAAGGTCACACAGTAAGTTGACTGCAGAAGCAGAGCTAGAAGCTAGAGCTCTGGGCTCTTTGGTGCTGCTTTGTGTCCTGTGGAGTCCCAGACCCATCAGGAGGGCTCCCTGCAGATGCTGAAGCAAGGGCCTGGCCAACCAAGAACTCCCCCAAACACCGCTCTGCAGAGAGCTGCTGCTTCTTCAAGACTGTGCATCCCCACGTCCACACTGCCTAGTCTCCCTTCTACTTCCCACATTTAGCTATCCATGTCTACATTTCCTGGCCTCACCAACCAAGAAAGCACAGAGATAGCACTCCAGTTACTTGTAGGGCAGGTGGGAAGGGTGTTGGGGAAGAGCTCGACTAACTAGATGAGATCTGTACTAACCAGCTGGGTGACCTTCGGCAAGTCTCTTCAATTCTCTGGGCTTCAAGCTCCTTAGACCAAAACGTGGACCTGGAACAAACCTGCTATGGGACCTTAGTGGCAGTTTCTGATTTGTTGCAGTGGAACCCTTTTATTCTAGGTGACCCCTTCATTGGCTACCCCACCCCCACCCCACCCCCAGCATTAGGAGGCAGGGAGGAACATGTGCCTTCTTTCTCTCCTCTGTATTCCCCAAGCAGGCCCTGAGGCCCCTTCTCAAGCTCAGGACTCTGCAGAGTATGGTTAGAAAACCACTGCAATAAGCTTTCTCAAAGGCTCTTTCAGCTTCAGCATTTTATGATTCTATTAATAGCCTGGACTCAGGTGTCTGAACAGAGAGACAGTGTTGATACAGGGCACAATACCCTGCGACCCCTCCCTGAGCTGTTGCAGATGGAGACTCTCTCTTACTCCTCCTCTTCGCCCAGGGCAAAGAGCCCAGGGCAGCCAGGGGGTGCCACCCTGCGCCTGTCCATCTCCATGGTGCCTGCTGCCCCTCTCTCTCAGTTTCCCCCTGAGTGAGTTGGCTTCAAGGACTGAAGTCCTGTCCTGCAAGAAGAGAAGCCTTGGGGGTCTTGAGAATTAGGTAAGACTGTCCATTCAGGTTGCTAGGGAAAAAACGTCACCTGCCAATTCCCATGAAAAATGGAGCAGAGATTCACCAAGCACGTGATTTTCCCTCGGATCAGTGTTTTAGGCCACCTGGGAAACAAAGACGCTGTGAGGAACGCTCCTGCCTGCAGAGCTGGGGGCACCACATCTGCCAGAACAATGGTCCCTGATGGGTAGTGATGCCCAGAGCTGCAGCATCCCTCAGACCAGGCGCTGGCCTCCTTGCTCTGCCTTTCCTAGCCCTTCACCATCTCAGCCTTAAATCTTCTCCGTGTGGACTTTCCAACCCACCCCTTGCACCCATATATTATTGACTATGTTATTTAAGGCAATTAGACATATTTCTAGCAGTGTATTGCTCAGTAAATCCCTTCTTGCTTTTTTTCACACCTCGGGAAAAGGAGTGAGATTTTTTTCAGTGACTGCTGGGTACCAGCACAGGACATAAGGGGATTGCTAGGAATGTCATCTGCTTTAAGTTCATTTGAAGTGGATTTCTATTTCCAAGTGAGGAAACTCCTGAGGCTCAGAGGGGTAAAATGGCACAAAGAGAATAAAGGGCAGGCCCAAGATTTGCACCCAAACACACCTGATTTATTTTATGAACTTCCCATGCCAATTCATGAAAGAACATGGATTAAGCCTTGGTCTTCCCAGGAGTGTGAGGGGGCCAACAGGTAGCTGGGAAGTTTGAACTTTCAAAGAGTGCCTGCTGAGGGCGCTTGCCCCTTCCTTGCCACGTTGGCATTGGCAGTTGAGAGGGGGAGCTGTCAAGCTAGCCTGCAGTCAGAGGGGAGTGTGCAGGGTGTTAGGAAGGAATCGGAGGGAGGGAAGTGGAGAGCTGCACCCACTCTGGGGCCTGCAGCCACTGTGGAGGCAGGAAAGGAGGACGTGGAGTCTTTCCTCCTGGCCTCTGAGAGCTGAAAAAGCAGCTGGGTTTGGTGTAAAGCACGCTTGTAAATGGGATCATTTCTGAATATTCTGTGATTATTTGGGGATATATAGGTAATCCTACTTTTTTTTCCCACCCATCAGATTTCTGTTTCATTCCTTTCACAGCCTATCAAAGGTACCTCTGTTTCACTTCAAAAAGCCTTGTGCAGCGAATTCATCAGCCTCAGTGCCTGACCCTCAGCCCTGTGCATCATGTACCATCTAATAGAAAAGGGGGTCACTGCAGGTTCTTGCCTGGAGTTCCTACAGGTTCCGTCTTCAGCAGTGAGACATTAAGACAGGCATAAGCATTTAGGCAGCTCTTGAGTGGCGAGGCTGAAGAGGCCTATTACATGTTTTCAAATAAAAACAGTTTCCCCGCAGCAGGCTCTAGTTTTCGGGGTGTGCCTTGCAGGAGAACATCAGCCACATCCCGAGGCGAAGCCCCCAGAACTCCTTTCTGTCTGCGTTTTGGCGAGCCTGGCGCTATGCAGACTTGGCCACCAGAAACGCCATTCCAGGCCACAGCACTGCAGAAGAGCAATCTTCCGCCCAGAAACTTTCCAGAGGGCCGGGAACTCACTTATCTACAGGCAAAATGGCCAACTTGGGGATTCAACACAGCTTCTCTGCAAAAGGAGGCGCTGAATTACCCTGCACTTAACAAATGGTTGCCCTGCTCTCCTAAAGCTGCCAACACAAATTGAATTGTATTTTTTCGTTGGTGTGTACAGTGGGTGTGCTCTGGAGCCAGCACTAATTTCCCCCAAGCAAGATAAATGCACAGACCTGAGCCTTCCTGCTTATATTCTGTCTCATTCTAGCAAATTAAAATGTCACAGTGCTACAGCAATCCTTTAGGAGATCTGGTCAGGTGGGGGTGGTGCAGAAGGAGCAGAGAGGCTGGCATTTGATCCCACACCTCAGCCTCCACGTCAATAACTAAGGAAAATGAAAACTGATCAAACCTGGTTAAAACACTCCCAGCTTGCCATAAAATGAGAGTCTGCAGAAGGTAGTGTGGATGGAATCTTGCAAGAAACAAAAAAGCTATTATTTTGGCAGTTTTCTTAAGAGTTATTTTTACATTACTGGTATCCTCTCATGGATTGTCCTCCATTCACTCTTATAACCACCCACAATCAATTTGGTTTAATTGAATTCTATGAAAATTTTCACCTAGAGTGGCCACTTCGTGAATCAAAGTTCCTGAGCAAAAAAAGTTCACGCGATCAGAAACGGAGTTTGATTTCAAAAGGTTCTCAGAGGCGAATTGCAGTAGGAAACAAATTGTGTTTGCAGCTGGTTGGGCCTGCCTGGCTTCTCTGAAGTTGTGGAAGAACAGGTATTAATAATGTAGTACCTGCTTCGCATGCTCCTTCCCTCGCAGGTATCTCCCAGGCTTTAAAGGGCATTGCAGTAAGCTCACTTTTGTCTTGAAGATGTTCTTTTAGGAAAGGGGATGTATAGATCTATGCTTCAACCCATTTTTTTTCAGGGCAGAAAACACAGGCCCATAAAAGGATCCTGAGGACTTGAGCAGTGGCCCAGAGAGGAATCCAGGGCCAGCACCCCCCACCCACCCCCACCCCCACCCACCCGGCAGACCAGCAAAATGGTAGAAGCAAGACCTCAAAGCAATTCCAGAGAAGTTTTGCCTGTTCCCGCCCACATGCCCAGAGGTCAGGCTTTTCTCACCAAAACAAGGGTGTGCAAAGGGGCACTTCCTGTGAGAAGCCGGCAAGGGGTGTGTAGTTTTGAGGCTGAAATAGGGACTTTCTGGGACATTTCAATAGTTTATGGGGCAAGTGGGATCAAAGATATGAAATCAAAGCTGTCTCGGAAAATTCAAAGTAAATGGCAACCAACCCATAGGAGCTTATAGTCAGAAGCAAAGAGCACCAACAAAGAAAGGCAGGTAGAAATCCATCGTAATGACATTCAACCCCTTATGCACGTTTCAGTTTAGAAAGGGCCTTCATATTCTTGATCTCTCTCAATGTCCTGGAGGTAGACCAGGAAGAGGTGCCATGGCCCCAAAGTAGGCTGGGCTCCAAGAGCTGGAGTGGCAAAAGCAAGTCTGAGCACAGCTAGGATCCGCACACAGCTCTCTGGATGCTACGGCCATGTTCTAACCACTGCACCACACTTCCTCTCCACGCAAGACTAGAAACAGTGGAGCTTGTTGGCTCTGCTCCAGCATGGATGAGAGCTGCAAGGAAAGTTTTCGGATGGAAGGTTCTGGCCAAGGACATTCCTGCCTCAAGGCCTTTGCACTTGGGATGCCCAATGCCTGAAATTCTCTCCCTCGTATATCCAGGTCTCCCTCCTGTATATCCCTCAGGTCTCTGCACAACTGCCAGCTCACCAGTGAGGCCTTATCTGACCATGCACCCATGCCCTACAAATTCATTCTCCTTTCTCTCTTAAAATATCCCCCTTAGCATTGCTCACTTTTTGTCAGTGGCCTGCCTTCTTCCTCCGAGTCCAGCCATGAGATGAGACTTTGAGACTCACTCGAGCCCAGTGTCCAGATTCAGAATTGGCTGTTTCTGCAAAGGGCTGGATAGTAAATAGTTTAGGCTTTTGGGGCCATAGATTCTCTGTTGCAACTCCTCAGCTCTCCCATTGTAGTGTGAAAGCAGCCTTGGGCAATACATACACAAATGGCATGACTGTCTTTCAATAATATTTAATTTATGGACACTGAAATTTGAATTTCTTATAATTTGTATGTGTCTTGAAATATTCTTCTTCGCCCCCAACCACTTCAAAATGTAAAGAACAGTCTTACCTGTGGGCCATACAGTTGGGCTGGGTATAGCCTTTGGGCCATAGTTTGCTGACCTCTACTCTAGATCAGTGGTTGGCATAAAGGAGGCATGCAATAAATAATCGTTGAATGAGCAACTAAACAAATACATATTGTATTATACAATTGCTTCAAGTAACAGGTGATCAGCCATGGGGTGTTTCTGAAGCAGTTAGGTGCTGTGAGGGGTGTGCTGGAAGTCAGACTGGGCGCTGTGCTCAGAGATCCCATGATCTTATTCTATATTAAGGGGAGGGAAGGCAAGGAAGTTGCTGTAGGAACTCCTTATCAGGGCAAGAGGAAGCTAGGGAGTTATCCTATCTTCACTAAGTTAACCCAGAGATCGGGTCCCATTGACAGAAACCTCATTGGTCCTTTGGAGAGACAGGGTGATGAGCGCAGAGGCCAGGGCCTGAGTGGGGCGAAGTGTCGTCTTGAGAGCCTGGTTCTCTAGAGACAGTGCAGATCCTTTGCCCCCAGAGATGCGTTCGTGTAGACATCTCCAGTTCTGTGTGTCTAAGACCGGGGGAAGGAATGCCCCGGGCACTGTGGGAAGGTGGGGAAGAGGATCGTCCCATAGCCTGGGGAAGCAGTGTGGGCCAGAGGCACTTTCTCTGTAGGAAATCCATGAGAGAAGCCTTCATTCATACGTTCAACTACCATGTGTTGAGAGGCTCTAGATAGGAGCTGAAGATAGGACAGGCATGGGCTTTGCCTTTGAAGAACTCACAGTTGCAAGGGGTTCATGGACATTTCCCATTCTTTGATGAAATGAGTGGTACTATGGAGAAGAAACAGAGGGTGCTATGAAGATATACTAGGCACCCAGATGAGGTGCCAACAAGGGTATAAGCCTGTCTGACAGTCAGGGCATGTAGGACATGTGCAAATACCCAGTGGCATCAAACAGCCATCAGGAGGCAGCACTGTGGGATCTGAGCTGGGTGTGGGGATAAGGTCCCTCCCGTGAGGGAGTGCTAAGCTCGCCCAGGGCCTTGTGTGCTGTGCTGAGGAGTTTGGGTTGAAGCCTGAAGTCTAAAATTTTTCATGTGGATGGTAGCCAGCCACCTCTCTGGATGACCTAAATCTTGAGTTTTAGGGCCCAAGACCTTCCAGGAACCAAGACCTGCCTCACGGGGCAATTTCCAAGAAAAGAAACCCCCATCTATACTTAGGGCTGAACAAACCCAAACCAGTTTTAAGTGACATCAGCCAAGAACCAGGCTCCCAAGATGACATTGCCCCTCCCAGGCCCTGGCCTCTGCACTCATCACCCTGTCTCTTCATCAGACCAACGAGGCTTTTGTCAAGGGGACGCAATTCTGGGTTAACTTCAGGGAAGATGGGATAACTCCCTAGCTTCCTCTTGACCTGATAAAGACTTCCTAAACAAAGTACCACAATTTGGAAATTGTACTCTGAACACTGGCTTGTTTGTTTTTAAAATGGGGTGTGACTCCACCCACTTTGCCAGATGAGAAGTTCAGAATTGTCTCCAGTGACAGTGAGGGAGAGATGATTTTCCTCACATTGGCTCTTAACCTCTTGTCACTCATCATAATAAAGCCCAGCATGTTCTTCAACTGGGTTTTCTTTGTGTTTGCTGTTCTTGTTTATAAACCACCCTGCGTGTGACTGAGCCCCTGTGGGTCTCTGGGTGGCCCTGCGTCGGTCTCCTTCAGTGGGTCCCTCTGCAGAGTAGTCCTTTCATCGTTCACGCTCAAGGGGGAAGGAAACGTGATGCCATGCCTCTCCCATCCCTCTGGGACTGTAGACCCCTTCTGTGTTCCTCTATTTCCATTGTTCTCCTCCAGCCATCTATCTCTTTCTCCTTTTCCCCCTTCTCCTCTCCCTGAGTCTCTGCTTCATAATTATCCATAATATAAAAAGAAGATTTTATTATTGTGTTATAATTATTTGAAAAGATTTTATGTTTCCTCTTTCTAGTTTAAAAGGCTGATGAGAGAACGGAATTATATTCCTCTCTCAGAAACAGGTAAATAAGAGTTTGTCTTTGTTGATGAGCCCTCATTGGATAAAATGTTCGCCATCTGCTCCGCTATGCCGGGGAACTCAGTTCTCCGCAAAATCACTCACAAGCAGCCAGCTTTCCTGTTGAGAGAGTGAAACATCTAAAAAGAGATAAGCCGTTTGTCAGAGGCTCGGAGGATCCTGAACTGGTGTTGGGGTTCCCCAGTTCTGAGAAGGAGCTTTCTCCAGGGGCTCAGCCTTAGACCCTATTCCCATTGAGACTGTTTCTAGCTCAGTGTGAGACCCTGTGGTCTGGGTGGTCCTATGAGCCCTTTCAGCACTTTCACAAACCCACCCACCTTCTGTTCAAATGGTTCCCTCTCCACACACAGCACTCCCAGAATTTCCCCATTCTTGAGCATTATCTATCTGTCTTACCTGAGCAAACTCACCAAGCTCCCTCAAGAGGTCCTTAAAAAGGAAGCCAATTTCATATGCAAAGAAAGCTACATATGCATATATCCACTCTTTTCCTTAAACATCATCTTCCAGGTCTTTTGTCTCTAATATCTTCAGAATCTTCATTGTTTATCTTCTCTTTTTAGGAATCTGTTAGAATCCTAGGTTTTAATAGTTGTTTCCTTGATATAAGGAGTTTAATTGTGCAGCTCTTAGCATGCCCTAGAGAGTCTAATGAGAAATAAATAATCCTAAATAGCCTCCCTTAGGAATGAAGGATAAACTCTTTACCCAGAGGCTCTTGTTCAGGAGATTTGCTAATTGTTTCGACAGTGGTAGACTACTCCCCAATTAAGTAGGAGGTTCCTTCAGGGCTGGGAGAATTTATTATCCTACTAGGGTATCTCCTGAAGTCCTTAGCACAGGCTCTGGGCAGAGGGGTCTGTGTATTGGTCCCAGCAGCCCTTTTGTTCCCCTTGATTGTGTGAGCAATGGCTAAGGAACGCATCAGTTTTCTTGTTGCCTCCATGTCCTTTTCGATAAAAGGAGACACTGTCTCTGGGCCTCATTTGGGAAAAGAAAAGGGAAAGGAAGTCACATTTATTGAGCATGAGTGACACCCTGTGCTAGGTTCTTTCCCATCTGTTATTACCCCTCACCTCTGTGAGGCACATTTTAGTATCCATCCCATTTTATAGACAAGGAAAGTATTACATATGCATATATCAAACTATACTATAAGGCTATAGTGATCAAAACAGATTGGTACTGGCATAAAAACAGACACATAGATCAATGGAACAGAATAGAGAGCCCAGAAATAAACCCATGCCTACATGGTCATTTAATCTATGACACAGAAGGCAAGAATATAAACTGGGGTACTCAGGAAGTGAAGCTAAGAGATTTACCCAAGTAATGCAGTTATTAAGTGAGAGAGATGGGATGAAGTCACTTACTCAGGGTAAGGACCCAGACTTACAGTGGCAAGGACACAGCGGTGATCACAAAGCCAGGCTATTTGAATTCCAACCTTAGGCTTTACGGGTGCATGAGAGGAAACATGCAAAATTCATTGAGATGGGATGAGGAGTCTTACACACTAGATAAAATTCAAGTGATTTAAGCCATATCAGGTGCAAATTAACAGCCAATGTCTGAAGGGCTTGCCTATGGTTAGAGGTCTTCTGGGCATGTAGCCTCCTCCACTGAGTGGAAAGAGGGGTGCTGCAGAGGGCACAGGCTATCGTCTCTAAAGAAAGACTCAGCCCCTCCACCCCCCACTGCAAGGAGCTGAAAAAACCAGCATGGCTTTGGAGAGTGCGATGTTGGTCCCTCCTATAGGCTGCACACAAGATCCAGGTGGAGGAGATGGCATCCATGATGGACACACCGGTGCCAAGCAATTGCTTTTCCCACCCAGCTGCACGGAAAAAAATGCTGGCAACAATTTTAGGACCCAAAGGGCAGAAGGGCTTCCCTCCAATTCAAGTTAGTTCTTTCACCTCTCTTGACCATCTCCTCTAACCCGGGTCCCAGCCCACACTTTCTCCTCCTTTACTTCAGAGGCTGTGGATCAGGTAGAGGGAGTGGTAAGGAGTTACTTGATTAAGTCTAGTGGCTGGGCTGGGCCTGGGGACCACTAGGAACCTCAACTTGAAAGATCTGCCCTACACTTAGAGTCACCCACCAGAAAAGCACACTACACATTCCGATGGACTGACTGAAATTGGTCCCCAATTTGGTTTTCTCTGCCTCTTCTCATTTCTAGACTTAGGCAGTGACACTTGTTGCCACTACAAAATGTGGCAGTGGAAAAAAAATGTCTCTATGCTGTTGACAAAAGAGGCAAGACACTCTGTGCAATCAACTGTGGAAAGACTGAATTATTTATACTGCCTTTGTCAGTCACTGGGAAAGGTTATTTCACTGCTGAATTTTAAGTTTTCCATTAATTAACCACTTTTTCAGTTCAGTGCCCCGCAGCTAGGCATAAACCCGTGCCAGAACCATTTTGGAGGGGGGCTGGTAGAGGAACTTGGCTTTGACCCTGCTGTTCCGGTGACATATGGATGTTTTCGTGTTTTTGTTTGCAGTTTCTTTGGCTCTGTGCTGGTGCAGATATTGGATGTTTCATTTAAGACTCAGTCTCACTCAAACTGTCTGCAATTTAACATGTCACAATATATATGTGGGTAAATCATCTCTGTGTCATCTTTCTTAACGTTCTGTTATTAAAGTCCATTTTTCATGGTAAAATATTCCTTCAAGAGATGGCAGGAGGCACACATATCCCCCTGCCGAGTATTTAACACTAATAGGCCAAGCCTTCTCTCTGAAACTAAACTGGGAATTGAGAAAATGTAGCAGAATGAATCAGGAAAATGCTTTCTTGAAAATGGAATGAGATTTAGACGAGATAGGAGATTCAGAAGAAAGCTGACATTTTACCTGAACTCGCCAGATAATTGCTTCATCTTCTGCACTTCGCATGGAAAGTAGAAACCTGGCTAGACTTGCCTAGGGAACAGCAAAGTGACTTGTTTCAGGGAGTCGGTGCCTCAGCGCTCTGTTAGGAAGATGCTTGCAAACTTTTCGGAACTTTTTCAGGTGCAGCAATAAGTTCATGATGTCCTGTTACTGGGGAACTTCCTGCTGAAGACATCTTTTTGAGTGAGAGTCTGAAATGTCATGTCTGCTAGAAACAGCAGATAAAAGCGTCATCGATTCAAAGGAGATACCTGAGTGCCTACTCTGTGCTAAGCATAGGACAGGTGCTGGGCATGTGCAGGACAATGTGGGTTTGACCCCTGCCCATTCAGGAGCGATTGCATTGAGATGGAAAATGCCAGTAGGTACTGCTTGTTGGCTCCTGGCAAGACTAGTATTTCTGGGCCTTCATCACATGATCCCACAGTATCAATAAGCTATAGGTAATTAATCTGTCAGCAAAGATCACTGAGTATATACTGAGTCCATAATATGAAAAAAGACAACCAAGAGATGCTATCTAATTTCTGTTGCCTTTGGTCACTGAGCACCTGGCTTTTCTTAAAAGTGCTTCCTACAGTAGGACTTCTTCATTTACATAAAGTACCACCCAGAGTTCCTTGCATTTTAAAAAAAATCACTTTTATAATTCATTCTGATTAAAATAACATATTCATTGTGGGGGGAAAAATGAGGAAAAAAGATAAGCATGAAAATGCAGAAAAATTACTCACAACTTTATGACTTAAAGATTACCACATTTTAACATTTTGGTGCATATCCTCCCAGTCTCTTTTTTTTCCTATGCATATATTTACATACATAGTTTATATATAATACTGCAATTCTGTTTTGTGACTTTTTTTATTACATAGAATTATATCATGATCATCTTCCAGGCCATTAATTGTTCCTTCCAACCTTGTCTCCTATTCCTGTTATATGCGTGAATTACTTCACTTAATCATTCTTCTTTTTAGAGCCTCTATCTATCTATCTATCTATCTATCTATCTATCTATATATGAAATATAATACCAATATTTTTTAGGATATTCTGGAAACTAAATTTTTACTCACCTCTATAGCATTTCTATTAAACAAATTTTGAAGGTTGAATTGTAGGAGGCTAAAGTTTTTGCCAAATTTTAAGGTTTTTGACAAATTTTCCACCAGAAATATTCAGCCCATTTACATTCCTACCAGCAATGTATATGACACCTGTTTTTCCACATTCCTGACTTGGTTTCTTGCAATGGTTAACTTCTTAACAATATGTGAGTGTTTTGGGGATACTCTGCCCCAAATATCATAAAAGTTCTATGCAGACCCAAGTCAGTAGAACAAGAGCATCTTACTTCTTGTATTGGGATACAGCAAGTTGATTTTGCTACTATTAGTGATTTCTTAAATATAATGAGGCAAGTTAGCGGGGCTTCCTTGATGTTCTAGAGACTTCTGTGTAAACCCAAGCTGTCCAGACCAAGCATAATGTGACCCCTGAAATCACTTGGATCCTGGGGACTGAGTAGGATTCAGCCAGGGTGAGTGGCCACCATCAACAGGCCAGGATGAATTGGATGACTCATAAAGTGATCCAGGCAGGGTGGCCCTGGCTCTGCCTCTGCCTGGTTTCCTGGCCTAGCTTTCCTCCCTGAAAGCTTGTAGCTCAAGAAAGGGACACCAGGTTCAGCTCACCACAATGGACAGCTCCAGTAGACTCTCTGATTAGCCATACTAGAAAAGTCCTGCCAGGCAGTAAAAGCTGATTTGGTGCTGATACACAACGTTTTGACTGTTAATTATGGTCCCCACACCTGCCCATAGTTTTTTTCTCTTTCTTTTCTCTTCTTTTTCCTTCCTTTTTTCTTTTTTTTTTTTAACTGCTCTAATTCAATCTGGCCAAATATTGAACTCATATGTGAAAGGTAATAAAATCCTTTTAAGAGTAAAACAGAGTTTATGTTCAGAATAACAACCTATCGATTTTGCAAGATGCTATGAAGTTGCCAAAGTGCGATGCTGACTGGATGAGGTGAGGCTGGCTGCCTTTGTCTGGCCTCTCTGCTTTTCCATGTGATAAACCAAGCTCAGGGAAAGATGGCTGCTGACAATTAGGAGAGCTGGCCTGTGCCTTAGAGATTCTCCACTGAATAACCTGAGTGGGAAGTAGATTCCCCAGGGCTCTTCTCATATGTGTAGGCTCTGTTGTTGTTTATTCCGTAGCTATGGACTATGACTTTTCCATAATCCACTTGCTGGATGCTTGGTTTCTAACACTTCATTGTTGCTTTTTGGTTTTGTTTTTGCCTCCCCTTGCCCTGACCACCATTCCCTCACTAAAGGTAAGCTGCCCTTGGCTTGCTAAGCAACTAAACAGGGCCTTGAGATACCTATACCTGTATCTGTATCTATATCCATCCCCATACCCATATCTACATCTTTATCTATCTGTCTATCTGTCTGTCTGTCTGTCAATCTGTCTTCATACTCACCATCTAACTATATTCATGGTGCCCTTCATGCTCATTACTAGGAAGCTACATTGCTAGTAAGATCTAGGTTTAAATCACAGCTCCACCATTTTGGGTGTTACTTTTCTTAGACTTGAACCTTCTTTGCCTCAATTTTGTCTTCTGCAAAAATAGGTATAATAATCTCCTCTCCCAGGGATTTATGTAAGGATTATAGGAGAATGCATTAAATCATCCTATCGTGCAGGGCCGCAATGGCACACAACCCCAGAGGGCACACTTCACATGGCCAGCTAGAGTCGTGTCGTGCAATCACCTCTTCTCCAGCTCCGTGCCTGGCACAGAATAGGCAGTCAGTAAATGGAAGTTGTGGTTATTGTTGGTGCTACTATTTTCTACTTTTTCCTGAAGTAGCCTCGCATCATAATCCCCAAAGCATGTTCTAGTGAATGCTTCTGGTTATGGTTGTACGTGGCCTGCAAGCCTGGGGTCCCAGTGGAGGTTAGCCATCCTGCCTCTCTGGAAAGATCCATGAATGGTAGGTCTTTGGGGAGATCTTCTCAACTTCCCCAGGAGGAAAGAACCATGCGCTGAGGGCTCATCGTGTGTCCACTATTCAGGCAGAGCAGTCTTACAGAAATGTTACTTATACCTGTGAGAGTGGAACTGGTTGCTTGCCTGAGCTGCCCTAAAATTCTGTCAGCAGGTCACTGAGGTTCATCTGGAGCCCTTTGGTCACGGTCAGAGTTTGGAACTGATCTGACTACCAAACTGTGCAATTCCTGGATCTCTTCTAGAAACAATGCTTTCTAACAATTCATTCTAGTGGTTCCCAAATTTATCTGCACTTAGAATCTCCTGGAAAAAAAAAACCCACAACTGTCATACCCCAGGTCCTACCCAGACTAATTAGTCACAATCTTGCAGGCAGGACACAGACACAGTAGGACACAGTGTCTTTTTTAAGCCACCAGGTGATTCCCATGGCAGACCAGTTTGGGGAACACTGGTTTAGCCTAAGTTGGAAAGGCAGTTAAGGCTGTGAAGTGGCTCAGAGCCCAGCATGGTCCCTTCGTGCCATTATCTGGGCCACCGTAGTGCTCCCCCCTCTTCAGTAGGGTTGCTGGGAAATTTGCTATGAGGTTTGTTTGGTCCCATTGATCGTGACACTGCTATGTGTTTTTCTAAGGCCACCTTGCCACATGCATTATGTGCACAGCATCTATTCTGTATTCTAGAAAGAACTCAGAAGATGTTTTCAAATACCATAGTCAGAGCCTTAAGAGAATGTACACCAGAGTAAAGTTTTTCAATCACTCCATGCTCAGCAGGTAGGACTCCCTCCTCTGGTCTCTCTGTAATAAAGCAAGAAGGTACAGGGGTCCTCTCAG
Organism: Aselliscus stoliczkanus; assembly: GCA_033961575.1. NCBI lineage: Eukaryota > Metazoa > Chordata > Mammalia > Chiroptera > Hipposideridae > Aselliscus > Aselliscus stoliczkanus. The sequence goes on along the minus strand of CM066730.1, from coordinate 47,938,075 downwards.
ATCAAATCCTGGAAGAACCATGGAAAAATCAAGCTGTCGCAGCATAAATACACCAAAAGATAAAGCAACAACCCAAAGATGACAGGAGTGCCTCAACCTGTTCTGTCCCCTTGTTTTTATTGGAACACCCGTTTGACAGTGTGTTTCTCTGTTGATTTGATATTGTTTTGATTTTGATAGTTAAATAGATAAAATAGGTAAAAGAAAGTGCCTGTCATCCCTTGAGATTGTCCTTTGTGAGTTCAAGTTGGAATGGTTTGTTCCCAGAGTTTAGAAGAATTATCTCCTGGGAGGGAGTATTATTGAGAAGTGGGAAGATAGCACCCCACATCAGAAAGGTTTGTATGTTACAAAATTATCAGACGCCCTCCCTGGTATCCCCTTCAGGCTCTGCCATGTCTGTCTGTAGAATTTTGCTCATTTCCGAAGGGATGGAGCCATGATCCATGTGAGCAAAGTCACTGTGGGAGACGATGCGCTAGGTTTTCAAAATGGTCCTCATTTCTGAATAGTCTTGAGATCAGGCAGGAAGATCTAATATTCCTGAGTTTTTCTGATACTTCCCTGGACTTTCTCCCAAATCCAATATCAACCCTCCACTCCTCTAGAGTCCAGTAATTTTTTTCCTGAATAGCAATTGCCATCTCCCATTCTGCAATCCAAGTTACCCCACTGCAAAAAATTGAAAATGTCTATATAATAAACCATATGGAAAGGCACCCTACCTAGGTATCTAGCATAGAGTGAATATTAAACATACATAAATTGAATTTGAAATGAATTGTCTTTGGAGAGAGATGTAATTATGCTGGCTATAAAGCAAATACCTTCTATACTGGTCTTGAGCAGGTGCCAGCATAGAGGAGTCAAACATGGCTGCTGCTCTTTGGGAGGCCATGTTTTTGTGAGCAAAGCAATGTAAGGCCCAGCTTCAGTTCACAGCATGGAATTTGAATGGGCTCTCCAAGCAGATGTGATTTGCATTTGATCTGGGCTTATCTTTGGGAACTGAGTCATTTTTTACAAATCGAACGCACTCTACCCAAGATAGACCCAGCCCTTTTAGGTCAGCTAAGACTGCTGCTGAATATTGTCATTTTGTCAATATCCCCAAACTTTGATCCCTGGAACACTTGAAGGAAGGCTAATACTGAAGAAATACTTTAGAACCATGAGAATTCCTTTCGCTGTCTGTAGTCCCTCTATTTTCATAAATTGGGTTCACGTTCACTCAGATGAGTATTTTGTGAAGTGCTGTACTCAAACATTAAAATTTTATAGATGAAAAATTTCAGGAATCTAGCTTTCTCTTTTTTTTCTTTCTTTCCTCTCTTCTTTCCAATTGTTCTGCTATTGAGCGAATGCGGTGTGGTGATTGTGTTACTAGGAATGTAATGGCCTTATCAAGGAATGTAATTGTCCGGCTGTCCTCAGCCCTGGGCAGACACCATCTGGAGGATGAGCATTTGGAGTCTCCACATGCTAAAGGGGAGATTGACAAACTCGTGCCGAAAGATGGTTACAGGCTGGAGAAGGGGCCATGCTGGAAACAGATCTAGGAACTGGAGGTCTGTAGTGTAGAAAAGAGAGAGCTTAGAGATCCTCATAATTTTTTTCAGATAGTGAAGAGACCATTGTGTGGGGAACAGATAGATTTATCAGTTTTGTCCAGATGGCAGGATAAGACCCACAGGTGAACGTTAGAAAGCAGCAAGTTTGAGCTTGGACTGGGAAGGACACATTTCACAGTTAAAGCGTGTCCATCACAGAAGGACAAGGTGCTTCCACAGAAGCTAGACTGCATGGGGGGTGCAGACGGGGACTCCTGCCCTGGCTGGGGAGGAGGATGGTATGGTTTGTGGTGCCTGTGGGAGTCGGTGGTTCCTTGTCCATCTCTTCCTCCTCCTCTTTCCATTAATCCAAAGTCTATTATTAAGCTCTGGTGGAGCAAGGCCCTGGATCAGTGACTCTCACACTGGCCTATATTAGAGTTGCTTTGAAAACCTTCCAAAATATCATTACCAAGACCCCATTCCAGATTAGTTAAATAAAAATATCTGGGGTTGCGGCCCAAGCATCCACGTATTTTTAAAGTCCCCCAGGTAATTTTAATGGAAAGCCTGAGCTTGAAACCACTGGACTTAGTCAAGGAGAGAATGTGATGATAACCCTGAACCCTGCACCCCACAGGCCACTAACATCTACTAGTTTAACATGCTGTATGATATTTTTAAAAAATAAAATTTCGGTTTTTCTTAATAAAAGAGTTGTATTTAAACATAGATCCTCCTAGATGGTTTTAGTAGTTTATATTCTTAGATGACTTCAGCATGTAACACTGGCATTGAAAGATATAAAGGATAGGTGGACATGTGGATGTACAACAAATATGATCCATTTTCGTGATGGATGCTGTACTGACACTGAACTTGGTTTCCCCGTAAGCTCCTGTGCCTTAACTGGCAAGGGGCCACACCTACCTTCTCCCATGTCCAACCCAACAAGTCACTCGAGCACTGGTGAATAGTCAGTGGCCTCCACAGCTGCAATAGGGCAACTCCCCCTATTTTAGAGTCTTGAAGGATGCAAGCACTGTGTTCCCATATGAAGCTGGTTGAGAGCCAGGAAGAGGGAAAGCGCATTTTCTGAAATTGAGTAGAAGTATGGGGAGTACTTAGTTGGTATCTTGGGAACTTCTAAGATTGTGCTGTCCAAGAAAAAATAATGAAAGCCATAGATGGAATTTGAAATTTTCTAGGAGCCACATTTTAAAAAATAAAATTAACAGATGAAGTTAATTTTAATAATACATTTTATTTAACCTACTATATCCTAAACATTATGACTTCAATATGTAAATGATATAAAAATTATTACATTATAAATTATTACATATTAATGAGATGCTGAGTATGATTTATATACTGCAAAATTTCCTCATTTTAGGTATAAGATTAGATGATTTTTAGTAACTTTACAGAGTTGTGCAACCATTACTATACTCTAACAGTTACATCATCTCAAAAAGAAGTGTTTAGCCCATTTGCAGTCATTCTCAGGTCTCATCCCTAGTCTCAGGCAACCACTAATCTATTTCCTGCCTCTATAGCTTTAAAGATAATCATAAAATATGTGGTCTGCTGTGTTGGATTTCTTTTATTTAACATGTATTTGACATTCATTCATGTTGTAGCATGTATCAGTACTTTGTTCCTTTCTATAGCTGAATAATATTCAATTTTATGGATATGCTGCATTCCATTTACCCATTCATCAGTTAATGGACATTTGAGTTGTTTTTAGTCTTTGGCTATTACGTATGAATAAAACTGTTATGAATATTCAAGTGCATATCTTTGTGTAGACAAATGTTTTCATTTCTCTTGGGTGGGTAACTAAGAATGGAATTGCTAGATATATGTTAGCTCTGTTTAACATTTTGAAAAAACATCGAAACTGGTTCTCAAATAATGAGATACTTTACATTAAAAAAAAAGTCTTGATAGTCTGGTGTATATTTTACACTTATAACACATTTCAGTTTGGACTAACCACGTTTCAAAAGCTCAGTCACAACATGGGGCTTGGGGCTATTGTGTTGGACAGTACAGATTAAGTGTCTGCACAGACATCCTATTCAAACCTCAAGACAGGTCAGGAAAATGTGTTTTACAGACCAACACACACACACACACACACACACACACACACACACAGACATGCGCACGCATCTCCACACATTACATGCACACACACACACACACACACACATACACACATACTCACCATGCATCTCCACACATTACACACACACACATGCACACACATGCATGCATCTCCACACACACATCTACCTCCCCACACACACATCTCCACATACACATATACACTCACCATAAACATGCACAGCAGCTCCGCCCTCATTACTCTTCATTCATGATTTATTCATTTGCCTTTACTAAATGTTGTAATAATTAGACTGTGCCAAATAAATATGCCTTACAATAATTTATCCATGACTTGCTGAAATATATTTCTCATGGGACCGAAGGTGATAAATTAACAGAAGCATATCCCCCAAAATGAAGACATAGAACCTCATTAAGAGCTGATGGCAAATATTAAGAATGTAGAAAGACAACAAAGATTAGAAAGCTGAACATATTAAAAATTGTGTCATAATTCCAGAGATCTTTATTCCTTGTCAGTGATGGCAAGTGTTCAGCCAGTGAGCCTCTACTGGCAGGAGTTTGAGGCTACTTCTCTTACTCCATCATTCCTATACTGTTATCCAAGATCCCATGATGTTTGGCTTCTTGGCTCTCTGAATCCCTAAAAATAGCTTTGGATATAATTCTGAGTCTCCAAAACCACCTACAGAGTACCGGTCCCAAGGCCATCAGATGGATTCCCCTTTAATACATAGATTCCTGGAAAGGCTGTTGAAGTTCAGTTTGGGGTTTTCTATACCACTTCAACAGCTAAGCTAAAGTCCATATAACGTTTTAGGAACTCTCTTTGCTTTCAGATCCAGGTAGACCTATCTGAGTCCTTCAAAGAATATCAGGTACTGGATGCATATTGACTAGAAAGATAGCTTTCTTACCTGGTAGTGTTCTCAGACAGAAATGTATAAGCTACCCTCTTAAAATTTTCAACTTTGATCTATTATAGCAATTAATAGGTTATTTCACATTTCTAAACCTAAATTCTATCAATTTAATTCAGGAGTCACTTATGGGTATCTACTATGTGCCAGGACTAGGACAAATGCTGGAATGAATGAATGAATGAATGAATGAATGCAGAATGAATGAATCATGATTCATAACCTTGGGAAGAACATAGACTAGCTGGAAACATGGGCATAGTCATGATAATGCACTAAGTTTTGGAAAATGTTATACACAAAGTTATGGATATAGGAACGGGAAACAAGACTAACTTTGCTTAAGGAAATTGGAAAAGGCATACCAGAAAAGGCAACCTTGTAGGCCTTGAAGGGTGAATAGGAGATTTCTATATAGAGAAGGGGAGGAAAGATAGAGAGGATGGTCTGTAGTATTGGAGAAAAAATCGTTCATTGGATAGCAGTGACCAGCTTTGTGGATTGGGGGTTGGGTTGTTGAGTCAACTGCAGTTAACTGAGGTCAGAAAGATGTAAAAAGGATGTTGGGCCAGCCTAAAGAGTTTGGGCTCCATTGTGGAAGCAAGGCTAAGAGTAAAAAGGACTCCTGAGAGAGGAAGAGTGAAAGCATTTAACCAAGGACTAACCCTGCGATGAGCAGGAATGTGTCAGCATGGAATCAGCCAACGCTTCCAATTCTAAGAGTCCAATTCTGATTCTGTGAATGATCCGAAGTGTCATAACACTTCATAAGCAGGCAAACATAATGGAAATGAAGAGATAGGCCCATGATTAAGGACAATCATGTAGTATTTATAGATGCCAGAAAGAAGGAAGAGCTTTTCAGATCAGGTTTGGCTGGCATTCCATTTTCTCCAGCAACCAGAATTTTTGAAGCACAAGGACTCAAATGGGGAATGCAGTGCAGATACAACCGGCCAGACAGGGAAGGAGGAAAGAGATGGTCTTTCATCTCTTTAAGGGCAGTATGCATGCCCAACTCAGAGGACCGTTTTGCCAGGGCATCAGAACAGCACTGCATGTAAGCTCAGGCTCCCTGAGTCAACTGGAGGAGAGAGTGCAGGAGCCTGGACTTATACGAATGTCCAATCTAAAATCCCAGCATCCATGAGTTCATATCTGTTACCTATCTGGCCTTTTGTTTTGTTCTTGCTTTTCTTTCCACTGAACTGTATGTTCCCTGATGAGAGGAGGGTATGTATATACACCGCTTTACAGACATGCCCCACCTGCCTCAATATAATGCTGTGGATAGTAGATGCTTCAAACCTACTTCATGCCCTGTGAAATGAAGGGGAATGCTTTCATTCCAGGTGCCCAGCTGTTAGGTAAGGGGTCAAAGTAAAAGATTCTGACCTGCCTCTGCCACCCATTCCCATTCTATCAGCCTCCCGAAACATTCCTCTTGCCGAGTACCCCAGGATCTGAGACCAGTGAGCCTTGATGATCAGATTGGAATTATTTTAAAAGTAGTTCCCTAAGAGAGTCTCAGCATCCTTGGCTACATGGGAAATAACTACATTTCTCATGACCATTTGGTTCCTGAAAACCAAGCATTTTCAATATGTCTTAGTGTTTCCGAATGGGCTGTTTGATGACCTGCCGTAGGCTACTTGCAAGCAGCATTTCGAGGCTATGTCTTAATTTCAGGCTTATTCCTACTTCCTTTATTCTTTTCTTTTTTTTCCATTAAAAAAAATGGTTGAATTTGATGTTTTTCAGCCATCAATCACTCAGTGAACACACACCTGTGTAGGACCTACACAGCACTTAGAGAACAAAATATAAGTGATTTTATTATACATTTGTATGATAAATGTTCCTATCCCTGGAATAGACCACAGGCTACATGAAATATTATAGAAGGGAGCCAGATAGTAAAACTGAAACACTTGTAAAGGTATTTCTGATTTAACCAGTTGCTAGTAAAAGAAGGAGGACGTCAAAATATGGAAATGTAATTTACTACAAGTTGTCTGGAAGAGAGATATTTACAACTTATAACATAAGCTAAACTGTATAAGTTTATGAGCTCCAGATGGAGGCTAGCTCAAGTCCCTCGAGGCCTAGTAACAAGCCCTGGGAAACCTAGGAAATGTCATCAGCATAAACCTATGCAGGTAGAACATTGATCAAAAAAACCTTAAGCTGAATGCTACTTCCAGGTTGAAAAGAAACCTGGATAGTTCTTAGAGGCCCCAAATCACTAGCAAAACCTAAGCCTTCTTGGTAATTACTTCTGTATTTAAAGAAGAATGAGCCTATGGCATCACAGCAGCTGCCTTTCTAACCTGCCTTCTTGGCCCACCCCCATTCAGGTCCCTATATATTGACTATGACCTTGAGAATTTATCCCTGCTGCATTTCTTGTCTCCCTCATCATTAAAAGTTGTTTTGACAGCAACACAAGTGCTCAGGCCAGTCCTGGTTGTGATAGTAATGATTGTGATGACAGTAATAATGAGAGTGAACAGTTATTGAGCCCTTGCTGAATACCAGAGAATATGCTAAGTGCTTTTACATGGCTTTCCACTATGAATCTTCACAACTCCGTAAGAGTGGCCTATTGCTGTCTCTATTTTACAAATGCCTTAGCGAGGCTGTTAACCTTATCCTGCAGTGAGACCACACAGTAGGTAATGCAGAGATAAGATGTGTCTCCTAGTCCTGGGACCATAACCACTCTAGACCTCAGTATCTCCCCGGTAAGCCCCCAGGTACCAGGTAGACCATCGCAGATACTGAGCCCAGACCCCAAGTTCCCCTTGGGGCTGAATTTGACCATCTCCTCACTCAGTGGGGATGTGGCTGCTCAGGATTCCAAGCTCCCTCTCCCATGTCAGGGTGCTTTAGCCTGGCTCTTCACGCAGTTTCTTTCTGCACAAACTCACACCATTAATAGGCAGAAAAGCCTTTTTTTTTTTTCTTTCACAGCCAAAAGTTTGTTTTCTAAATCTTATTTAGAAATGTTTAACAGTTATTCTTTTCTTTTTTCTTTAGTCCTAAACAACTGATTGATCTTTGGTGCTCATTTTCTTCAGATTTTTGAAACTCAAAGCATTCTTGTTTTCCAAAGAAACTGAGAGTCTGCCTCTACTTATTTATCTCATTACCTATGACCATTAGGATGTAAGATACAAGATACCAATTGTATTCTTTAGGGTTTTGCAAAGGGAGCATTCCATCTTCTTATTTAGCTGGACTTTAGGTACAGAATTTTTGAATTGATGTCAATATAAATCATATTCATTAGATCCAATGGGGTAGCAAGCAGGCAGTAATTTCCACTTATACAAAAAGACAGGTCAAATACTCACAGATTGACTGTTCCCAGTTCAAAAGCACTGGATTTAAGCTTAATCTTCGTAGCTCCATGGGTTGATGAGATTTCCAAGCAGGTTCTAGGAACCTGATTTGATGTCCTAAACCCAAACTCAAATGCCTACAGCAGCCTGGCAGACAAAGTGAATGAAGTGGGCCAAGGGTAAGACGATACATGGCCACTGATGTTCATCCTTAGTGAAGGGATGCTGGGGAATGGTGGGACTCTGGGAAGGTGAGAGCACATAGCCACCTGAGGGGGTAGCAGATACTCAGCTGCAGCTAATTATTGCCACCAAAAAACCAGGCCCACTGTGGCTAGATATTCCTCCCACCCTCCCAGAGTGGCTGCATAGTCAGATATTGGTGTGATTGATGTTTCCTACCTTTTAAACATTGACTACCAATCCCAATTTAAAAGCCAGTGCTGACCAATACTTGGGCAAATGGAAAGCCAACCCATGGACAATGGGCACTGAGGGCTGATGATTTGCAAGCTCTTTCCTAAACCTCCTTCTCCAAGCATGACTATTGTTTTCCAATTTAGATCTCACTCGAAATTCAGGGCTTTTTCCTCTCCCTAGCTCTAATAGCTAAGGAGGTCCTAAAGAAAGCTCAATTTAGAATATAAAATTCAATGACTTCACTTAGGTGTTCCTGTTTGTTTGTTTGTTTATTTGTTTTTTTCTCACTTAATGATTTCTAGGAATATAGATGTGCTTAAAAGTCCCATTGAAAGACCCATAAAGAAACTGGTATACCTTTAAATGCAGTGATTATTCTTATCAAATATTATTGAAAGTAATACTGTGGAAAACCATTATAAAATATTCAAGTTCATCAATATCAAAAGGCAAATCATTAAACTTTATATATAAGACTGGATTGTGTAAAATTGCTGAAATTTTTTACATTAAAAACAAAATCAAATGACAAAAAAATGGGAGAACTTTTTTTTAGCAAATATAATAGACAAAGGGTTAATAGCCTCACTTTTAAAGAGGTCTTACAAATCAATGAGGAGAACGCTAAGCTTCTTATAGATAACTGAACAAAAGAAATGCACAGACAATTCACAAAAGAGGAAAATAACTAATTAAGGAACATATGGGGAAACAATTCAACCTCACTAGTAATTAAAGAAATGCAAATTGAAACAACAAATGTTGTTATTATTTATAACAACATAATTTATAAATTTTATAATTCTTTGTGCAGGCAAGAGTTCAATGAAACAGGTACCTCTGTGCATTACTGATAGACAAAATAGAAAGCCTTTCTGGTAAGCAATTAGTTAACGCACATCAAGAGTTCAGTTCTGATAAGCAAATATTGAGCTTCTTATCTGGCCGAGGAACTGGCGTATGCAGATGACAAAGGCCCACCCTTACTCTCAATGCGTGAGCAGGTCCTGTGCTGGAGAGACACAAGCAACTCCATCATTAGGTGGTAAATGACAGAGACATCCACAGCATGTGGCAAATGCAGGAGTAAGACCATAGCTCATCCTGGAGTGTTTGAAATTATTATTTGAACAAATGATCCTGAGCTGAGTCTTACAGGGTGATTAGAATTTAGCTAGATGTAGAAGAGCAATGAGAAGAAAGAAAAGAAGGGAAGGCAACCTCTGCAAAAGGCTGTCTGCAAGAAGTTTGGAACTGCTGCAGTATGGAGTGTCAGGGGCTGCAGAGGGAGTGGGCTGGCCTGTTCTTTGGTAGCATGAATTTCAACCCAGAGGCAGCAGGGTGTATAGAAGCAGGGAAAGGACAAAATCTGATATGTATTTTTTTTTTTAATTCTGCATAAAAGTCACTGTGGTTTATTTTTCTAATTTAAGATATAGCAAATGAAAACAAACAGCCCTACTAAAAATTGGGCAAAGGACTTAAATAGATATTTCTCCAAAGAAGACATACAAATGGGCAATAAACACATGAAAAAATGCTCACTATTGCTAGTCATCAAAGAAATGCAAATCTAAACCACACGACACACCACTTCATATCTATTAGGATGGCATTTACTTTTTTAAAAAGTAAAGTAATAAAAGTTGGTGACTATGTAGAGAAATTTGAATTGTTGCACGTTGTTGATGAGAATGCAAAATGGTGTAGCCCTGTAGAAAAGAGTTTGGCAGTTAATCAAAGGTTACACTTAGAATTACCATATGACCCAGCAAGTCTTCTTCTAGATATATACCCAAAAGAATTGAAAGCAGCGACTCAAACAGATACTCGTACACTCCTATTCATAACAACATTATTCACAATAGCCAAAATGTGGACAAAAAACAACTGTCCATCAACTGATGAATGGATAAACAAAATGTGGTATATACCTCCAATGGAATAGTATTCAACCTTAAGAAGAAATGAAATTCTGACACATACTGAAATATAGATAAACCTTGACAAAATTATGCTAAATGAAATGAGCCAATTGCAAAAGAACGAATACTGTATGATTGCACTTATATGAGGTACCAGGAGTAGTCAGATTCCCAAATAGAAAGTAGAGTAGAGGTTACCAGGGACTAGGGGAAAGGAGTAATGATGAGTTTCTCTTCGGAATGATGAAGAAGGTCTGGAATTGGATAGTGGTGATAGCTGCACAACATTTTGAATGTCACTGAATTAAATACTTAAAGATGGTTAAAATGGTGAATTTTGCTACAATAAAAAAATATAAAAAAGTAATAGATGTTTTAGGAAATTTAAAAAAGTATATAGAAAAATATTCTACCATCCATTTTGCCTGTTGGTGAATACTTTCTCAAATGTTTTCTTTTTTCATATACCCATTCATATATATGTTATATTTTACTAAATTGGGGTTGCACTATCCGTGCTGTTTTGTAACTGCCTTTTCCATCTAATGACAGATGGTAAACATCCTAGGTATTTATACAGCATTGTGTTTAAGGGTTTAAGCCCTGGAGACAGACCCCCAGGTTTGTGCCTTAGTTCCATTGCTTCCTGGGTTACCAGCTGTGTGGCCCTGAGAGGTCACGCAGCCCTCTAAGCTTGTTTCCACATATATACAAAGGAGATGAAAATAATAGCACCGAACACATGGGCTGTTGAGGATTAAATTAGATCTTAATATAAGAATAGTACCTGGTACTCAGTAATAGAAAGCTATTGTTATTATTGTTAATATTTATAATTCTCACCTATTCTTTAAGGCAGCATGTCGTGTGGTATATTGCATGGATATACCATACATTACTTAGCTAATCCTCTATGTTCAACATTTTCCATTTCTAGATATTTGCTTACATAAATAATGTTGATAAACTTTCCAAAGAAGTCATTATAGTTATCTCTTAAAAAAAAAAAAAGGCAAATTCCTAGAAAGGGAATTGTTGGATTAAAGAATATGCACAGTTTAAGAGTTTTGATTCCTGATGGTGGAATACCCTCCAGATAGGCTGTAATATTGAGAGGAGCAGGTGAAAAACTTTATCTACAACATTAAAAATTAGAAGAAACTTATTGTCTAAACAACAGAAATTATTTAAATGTGATGTCCACTTATTGGAATATTATACAAGTATTTTATAAATATGTTTGCAAAGCCTACATAGGAACATAGAAAATGCTTATGACATAATTTTAAATGAAAGCAAATTTTATAAAGTACATGCATATTTAGTGGAATTATAAATTTTAAAAATCCTATGAATACAGAGGAACAAAAAAATCGGATGTTTGAGTGGTGGGACTACAGAAAATTGTTTTCTCTTACCATTTTTTTCCTAAATTGTATTTAATGAGCATACACAATGCTTATAACAAAAGAAACATCATTTCACCAGGAAAGTATGATTTGTTCCTATATTTGAAGGCTGCTATTGAAATTTAGTTTCACATTGCAAATAGATCTTTAAATAAGCATCCATAGTAATAAAGCCTATATTTCAATTTTCTGGCTGAAAATTTTTCAGAAACAAAGTCACCTTCTTGAGCCTTATCTATATATTCAGAGATCGGAGTTTGGAGATTTCTACTGTATGGTGTTGGAATCAGCAGCCAGATCAGCAGACATTATTTCCCAAAGGAAATTAATCTAACAGGGCTCTGGGAGATATAGCTCCATGTTCCCCAAACAAAGCTCAGCTGCTTTTGTGAGAGGCATGATCCTGGGAAAGGCCCCAGGTGTTCAGTCATTTGTGTGGCTTTCCTAGGCTCTGAGCTTCTCAGTCTCCTACCTTGAGCAGGTTAATTGTGAGCCTCAGTTTCCTCATCTAAAAAGTGGGTATAATTATCATATAGCTACCTTACTGGGTTGTTGTAAAATCAAATGCAGTAAACTATGTAAAATGTCAACCTGGTACCCAGGACATGTTAGTCACTCATTAAATGTTAGCCAGCATTATAGTTTATATCATCCTCCACTTTGCATACTGATTTTTTTCTTTTATCTTTTACTATCCCCAATTTTTTAAATTAAATTTATTGGGGTGACAATGGTCAGTGAAATTATATAGGTTTCAAATACACAATTTTGTAATACAGCATGTATATATTGCATTGTGTGTTCACCACTCAAAGCCAATTCTCCTTCTCTCACCATACATTTGACCCCCTTTACTCTCTTCTACCATTCCCCCCCTTACCCTTGGGTAACCACTAAACTTTTGTCTTTGTCTATGAGTTTTTGTTTGTTTGTCTTGTTCGTTCGTTGCTTTCAGTTTTATATTCCACATATGAGTGAAATCATATGGTTCTCAACTTTTTCTGTGTGACTTATTTTGCTTAGCATGATAATCTCAAGATCCATCCATGTTGTCGCAAATGGCAAAAATCATTTCTTATGGCCAAGTAGAATTCCATTGTATATATGTACCACATCTTCTTTATACTATCATCTATGGAAAGACACTTTGGTTGTTTCCATGTCTTGGCCACTGTAACTAATGCTGCAATGAACATAGGGGTACATATGTCTTTACAGATAAGTGTTTTCAGAAGAGAGATTGCTGAGTCATATGGTAATTCTATTCTTAACTTTTTGAGGAACCTCTATACTCTATGTTTTCCATAGTAGCTGTACTAATTTATATTCCCACCAGCAGTGTGTGAGGGTTCCTTTTTTCTCTACAACCTCTCCAATGCTTGTTATTACTTGTCTTGTTGATAATGGCCAATCTAACAGGTGTGAAATGGTGTCTTATTGTAGTTTTGATTTGCACTTCCCTAATAGCTAGTGAAGTTGAGCATCTTTTCATATGTACCTGTTGGCTATTTGTATGTCTTCTTGGGAGAAATGTCTGTTCAGGTCCTCTGCACCTTTTTTTTTTTTTTTTTTTTTTTTTTTTTTTGGGCAGTGTCATTGGCCCTCATATGTGGGACCTGAACTGGGGCCGCTGGCTTCCCAAGCCAGTGTCCAACCACCGCACCACTCGGCCAGCCCGCTGTGGACCGTTTTTAATTGGATTGTTTGTTTTTTTGTTGTTGAATTTTTTGTGTTCTTTATATATTTTGGATATTAGCCCCTTATCAGAGGTGTTATTTGCAAATATCTTCTCCCATTTTGTTGGTTGCCTCTTTGTTTTGTTGATGAATTCTTTTGCTGTGCAGCAGCTTTTTAGTTTGCTATAGTCCCATTCATTTATTTTTGCTTGTATTTCTTTTGCCTTTGAAATTCATAAAATCCTCTTTGAACCCAAGGCCCATAAGTTTAGTACCTATACTTTCTTCTATGCAGTTTATTGTTTCAGGTCTTATGTTTAGGTCTTTGATCCATTTTGAGTTAATTTTGCTGTCGGTGACAGATAGCAGTCTAGTTTCATTCAATTTTCTCAGCACCATTTATTCAAGAGGGTTTCTTTTCTCCATTGTATGTTTCTGGCTCTTTTGTCAAAAATTATTTGCCCATGTATATGTGGGTTTATTTCTGGGTTCTCAATTCTGTTCCATTGGTCTGTCTGTTTTTCTACCGTACCATGCTGTTTTGATTATTGTTGCTTTGTAATATAATTTGAAGTCAGGAAGTGTGATACTTCTGGTCTTGTTCTTTTTTCTCAGGATTGCTTTGACTATTCAGGATCTTTTGTGATTCCATACAAATCTGATAATTTTTTGTTCTATTCTGTAAAAAATGCCTGTGGGATTTTGAAGGGGATTGTATTAAATCTATATATTTCTTCAGGTGACAAAAAGAATAAAATACCTAGGAATAAACTTAACAAAGGATGTGAAGGACCTACACACTGAAAACTGCAAGACATTATTAAAAGAAATTAAAGAAAACACACAGAAATGGAAAAATATCCCATGTCCAGGGATTGGAAGAATAACATAGTTAAAATGGCCATAGTCACACTGATTTTAAAGATAAGGACAGCCAGGCCTAGGGAGAGGTGAACTTGTAGTTCAAGGGGGTGAGTCAAATGATCTGGATTGTCATAGTGGTTGAAGCACGTATTCATCCAGTGGCCTAGGGCAAGACACTTAATTCTTAGAGAAGTGCTGTCCAAGAGAAATATAATATGACCCACAAATGTAATTTTGGATTTTCTAGAAACCACAATACAAAAAGTAAAAAGAAACAGGTGACCTTAGTTTTAATAATATATTTTATTTAACTCAATATATCTAATATCATTTTAGCATGCAAGCAATATAAAAAATATTCAGGAAATATTGTATTTTTTTCTATACTACGTTTTCAAAATCCAGGGTGCATTTAATGCTTACAGTACATTTAAATTTGGAGGCTAAAATTTTATCTGAAATATTTGATCTGTGTTTCATAAAATGTATAGTTGAAAGATTATATTCACATACCCAAGTTGTTGCCATCTTTTTCCAATAAGTAAATCAGCCTTCAGTTTTTAAATTTAAATTAATTAAAATTAAATAAAATGAAGAATTTAGTTCCTCAGTTATATCAGCCATGTTTCAAGAACTCAATAGCCACAGGTGGCTAGTGGCTGCTATATCAGACAGAGCTACAATTGGGGATGACATCTATTTCACTGAGTCGTGATAAGACTGGTTGTATGAGAGATTTTTATAAATCATAAAATGCTGTCCAAATAGATGACTTTTCCTCCCAGAGTCACCCAGCTAATGAGAGGTGGCTCAGGGACCTGAACGGCGCCAGTGTAATTTCCGGATATGGACATTTAAAATTTGAACAATCCTCATCTTGAGCCTTTCAGTTTTTAAAACTGTGATCCACAGGAAGAAATATATTTTATATAATTGACATGGTACACATGAATGTGTGTATGTACATATAGATTAGCAGCCATTATTTCCCAAAGGAAAATTACAATATGGATATTTTAAATTTCATTCTATTTTTTTCACCTTCTGGTCCCCTCCTCCTATTCTTCCTTTGTTTTTAATGCCAGTCATGACCTACGAAATTGATTAATGGCCCATCAATGGGTTATAAACCACAACTTGAAAAAC
The DNA here is from genome assembly GCA_033961575.1 of Aselliscus stoliczkanus. Classification (NCBI taxonomy): domain Eukaryota; kingdom Metazoa; phylum Chordata; class Mammalia; order Chiroptera; family Hipposideridae; genus Aselliscus; species Aselliscus stoliczkanus. The sequence continues at coordinate 47,922,682 of CM066730.1, read as the reverse complement.
ACTGATCTTAAGAATCCAAACTTAGGAGCATTTAAAAAATTGATTTGTTTTGTGTTGCAAATAATGTCCCTTCTATATCTACCAGTCAGTTCAAATGGGAAAACATTCTCCCCAGTATAAATAAGGAAAATGGCACTATTTTAGATAAGATATAAAGAAACAAGTAAATTACCCGCTTGTTTTATTTCTTTATCCTTTCAGCAAATGTTTATTGATGAACCATTGTCCCTGCCATTGTGTTGGGCACTAGACAGCTAGCCCAGGACAGAAAATGATGCTTACAGAGCATCAGCTACAAAACAACAGGCATCCTCATTACAGTGGCTTAGTCAGATCAAGATCTTGGAGGTTGTGTTTCATTTTCCCCCTAAGAAGACCAAGGACAGGCGATGATGTAGATATCCAACAACACCATTAGTGACTCAAGTTTCGTTACCTTTCTATGCCACGTGCTCATGCTTATCATGTCACCGTCACAAGACAGCTGCCACTTCTGTCCATATTCTAGGTGAAAAGAAGGCAGCAGAGAAGGGAGTTTTCCCAAAATCCAGCGGCATATAGAGTTGACAGTTAAATGTGAGTTTCAGATAAACAACAAATCATGTTTTTTGGTATACTTGTATCGAAAAGCAATATTTATTATTTGTCTGAAATTCATATTTAACTGGGTGTGCTGTATTTTTATTTGCTAACTCTAGCAATCCTATGAGCACAATTCTGCTTACATTTCATTGGCCAGAACTCTGTCACATGGCCACTTGTATCTACATGAAAATCCAATTGAATCAAATCATGTTTTTAACTTCCAGTCTCAACAAAAGAGAAAGGGAAGAAAGAAGGAAGTTGGTCAGGGAGTTGAGTGAGCCAATGTATGGCGTCTGCGACAGGTCATTTCCCCTCTGATCTTTCTTGTAGATCATAGTAAGAAATTTAGATTTTAACCTATCATCAGTGGAAAGCCATTGAGGAGTTTAAAACAAGGGAGAGACTAATTACATTATATTTAAGAAGATGGCTCTAGCTGCTATGTGCAAAATATATGGGGAAAGGATAAGTGAGAAGTAGAAAGACCAGTTAGAGGAAGCCTGGATGATCCTAGAACCTTCAAGAACTCAGCCTAGCCATCTAGCACATGCCTTACCTTCCTGCATGTGTTCCTTTTTATGAAAAGCGAAGAATTGGGAGGGATGGCCTCTTGGTGCTCCATGCAGCTCTCCCAGAGTGGCATGCGGTGAAACAGTTGCTCTTCAGCTACATGGCTTGGTTGTCAATGTTTGCCCACATTTTTTGCTCTCTTCAACAGTGGGGTGTCTGAGAGCCATAGTACTTGGCATGGCAGAACTTATTAGTACAAGGCTGGGACCTTGTAATAAGAAGGAATGGGTGAAAATTGCATTTTGTAAATTTTAATTTAAGAAAAGCAATGAAATTCACAGAAAAGATCATAAACTCTGCTACCTCTTAGCAAAATTTAAAAAGTAACATGGAAGATTTTTATACCCTGATATTGGGTACATAAAGCAAAAATTGAGCAATCTGATCCCAGAGCTAAGAACCTATGGGGAAAAGCGAAAACTTGATTTCATGCTTCTCTGTCTCCAAAGTGAATTTTGTTCCACCAAAGGCACTCTGGTCCCCTAACTCCCTTCCTTACCCCACCTGCAGCAGATACTTTTATCCCTCCCTCCTCTCATTTCTCACTGAGTCAAATCAATTGTCTAGTTTTCATTTGGCTTCTCCTTTCTCCCTCTCATCAGATCAAGTGCTTTATATTTTCCTTAAGGATTATCAAAATGAGCTCTTAGGGAAAGAAAAGTTTTCTTAACACTTTAGCTTCTGTTTCTTTCTGTTTATTTGCTTTGCCTTTTATTATCTTTTTTTGCTCACACCCCAGGAAACACATGCAGTATTTAGAGATTATACTGGCTTTTCCCTTTTTCCTAAATCAAACCTGCTGGTTAAACACACACACACACACACACACGCACCCCTACCTATGTGTCTTGCCTAAAAAGGTTTATTGTTTTCAACAGGATCAGAGATCTCAAAGGGGATGTATTTTAACATACACACAGATGTATACATATACAGCTGACTCTTGAATAACATAGGGGTTAGGGGTGCTGACCTCCCATGCAATGAAAAATCCATGTATAACTCCAGTCAGCCCTCCCCATATGTGGACTCCCAACCATGGAGTTGACCATTGAACAAGGAGGGTTTGAACTGAGCAAATCTATTGAACTTCAGTCAATCGAAACAACTCCTTGTATAAGTGGACTGGTGCAGTTTGAGCCCATGCTGTTCAAGGGTCAAGTGTACATATATGTATATATGTAATAGATATACCACACTAAATATACATATATTTACTATACACTCACAAGCATAAATATATTTTACCATTTCTAAGGAACTTTTGCCTCAATTAAATTGGATCTGAGAGGTAGTTTACAGAATGCCACCAAACATGCAAATGTACTACTACTTTAGGCTATAACTGAACTCATTATGTTAAGATTAATAACACTGTCAAGAAAAATCAACTCCCTCTACCTCCCTTCCCTCCCTTAATGAACGACTTGGTTTTTCTAATCATTTCATCTCAAGCACTGATACCATTTCTCTTCAAAGCGCTTACCAAAGAAGGTACAGAAAAGCAATACATTTAAATCCTGGTGGTGGGGGGAGGGTCGGGTAGCACAGCTAATTCCAAACATTTAACAGCATAGCAAAGTGAGACAGTAAACTACACAAGGCTAGGTCTGGAGGGGCCGGCTCCTTACACAGCTTAGCTACCCACTACGGGACCCAGGCGTATCCCTTCATCTCATTGGACTGAATGTCCACACCTGCAAGGTACAAAGGTTGGATTAAATGGTTTCCACGAGCTCTATCTAGGCCTTTGATGTTCTGGATTCCTAAATTATCCCACTGTGAGACAAAGCATGTCAATGAGGATGACCCCACCTATTTCTTCCTCTGAATTTCAAAATTCTGTTCTGAGATCTAACACCTGAGTTGAGGCTACATAGGTAGTAGAATTAGAATTTTAAAAATAAACAAAAGGGAACTCTTTCAGTCGCCCCAGTTTGCTCTGGCCACGTCCTAAGACCACATGAACAGGGGGAGAACCTCACATACTGCCTAGCCATTGGGGTCTACTCTAAGACTCCATGAGTGATTTTCAGAGGAGGACTTGTCTGTCTGGGTGCCACCTACCCTGTCTTTAGTCTGTGACCTCTAGGGACTGGATGGATGGGCTTGAGACCATCTGTTGAGCCTGATCCTCAGAGTTATGAGACTGAAAAGAAAGAAAAGTGATGTGTTGGGCACCTGGGGAGCAAGCCATAGGACATTTGACTGAAAACATCACAGATATCTATCATGTGCAGGCAGATACTGGGCTTTCCACTGGACAGGGAGCCTGAAAACCTTGCTTCTAATCACAGATCCACCACTCATATTCTGAGTGACCTTAGGCAAGTCCTTAATTTCTTTGCTTTTTGGTTTTCTTCCCTGTACAGCAAGGGATTAAGCTATGTGACCACCATGTTTGCTTGTAGCTCTGACATTCTGAAGCTCAGATATGGAATTTAGCATTTTTAAGGCACCTCAGGTAGAGAGACCAGTACAGGAACTCAGAGGAGCCTTTCCTAAGGCATGATTCTGCCATAAGGAGCTTAGTTCTTAGTAGAACAGTTTGAAAGTCAGACAAACAGAGAAGATTTAAGATTTAAGAGATGAGGGCTGGCCGAGTGGCGTATTGGTAAAGAGCTGGCTTGGGACGCTGGCTCTGAGCAGCAGAGCCCCAGTTCAGATCCCACATGAGGGACAGTAACACTGCGCCCTCTACAGCTAAGATGGTGAACAACAGCTGCACTTGGAGCTGGGCTGCTGTGAGTCCCGGGGACAGCATAGCTGCAGACCCTGCTGCAGTGGGCTGCCATAGCTACAGTGAGTGGCCAGCAGCCAGAGTGAGTGAGCAGCAGCCGGTGTGAGCTGCCGTGAGCTGCTGTGAGCGACCATCCAGAGGCCTGCAACCGATCTACCTCACCGGGAAGAGTGCAATGATAATACCAACATGGGTCAGTGAAGCAATGTCCTCCACAACTAGACTGAAGAACAAAAGGACAGCAACTTGTCTGTTCCCTTTCCCTGGTTCCCCAACGCTGTTCCCCTCCTCCCAATTCCCCAGTAAAATCTTAAAAAAAAAAAAAAATTTAAGAGATGATATAAATTTAGATATACATATAGATATACATATATTATTCGCCCTCTAGAATACCTTCTTTCATGATTTTTTTTCTTTCATTTTTTTAAAATTAAAATTTATTGGGGTGACAATTGTTAGTAAAGTTACATAGGTTCCAGGTGTTCAATTCTGTAATACATCATCTACATATCACATTGTGTGCTCACCACCCAGAGTCAGTTCTCCCATCACCATATTTTTCACCACCTTTACCCTCTTCTACCACCCTCCTCCCCCCTTACCCTCTGATAACTACTAAACTGTTGTCTATGTCTATGAGTTTTTGTTTCTGTATTTGTTTGTCTTGTTCCTTTGTTGCTTTCAGTTTTATATCCCACATATGAGTAAAGTCATATGGTTCTTGACTTATTCTGTCTGAACTTATTTCGCTTAGCATAATAATCTCAAAATCCATCCATGTTGTTGCAAATGGCAGTATTTCATCTTTTCTTATGGAAGAGTAGTATTCCATTGTGTATATATACCACATATTCTTTATCCAATCATCCATTTTTTTCCTTTCTTGCTTTCTGCAAATAGTCTTGAGAGCAGAAATAGAGTAGGAGAGCATTTCCAAACCCTATTACATGGCACCTTGTATATAATGGCAGAAGCTCTGTGCCCAAAGGAGTTTTATATTCCACTCTTGAAGAGTCACAACTTTTATTGTCATATTAAGGTTCTAAGAAATCCTGCAGTGAAAGAGCCTGTTTACTTTTGTTTAACCCAATAATCTTCAAACTTACTTAATCCCAGAGTTTTCTCATAATACCTATTAACATCCTGTGGGCTGGTGTTTTGTTGAGTATCCTTCCCTGCCACTGCCTCTAGTGGTATGAGGCTTGTATGCACCCCACTGCACTCCCTCTGTTTATATTGCAACCCATTAAACTTTGGCTATTCCTTAGGTCCCACCTAATATTAATAGCATCTCAATCACTTGAATGAGTAATAGCTTACAATAATTGCAACATGGACAATTTGCCAGTGGTGCCAGAATCATGTGGGATTTATTGAGATGGAAATCTGTCCATCTATACATTTGTTTATTCATATTCCCACTCAAAGAATATGATTAAGAGATTTCTGATTCTGAATGGTGGATTGTGCAAACATTTGTCTCCTCTCCTTCAATCCCACTAAAGTAATAATAAAGGTTTCAATGGAGGAATACAGTCTGAATAGCAAACAGAACAGAGGGGAGCCATGAGTGATTTCCAGGGCACAAAGAGGAGATGAAAGCTACTGATGGAAGAAATAAAGTGGCCATAGCTGAGAAGATGCAAAAGGGGTTTAGAGCAGACCAGGGAGCCCATGTGTTGGGAGGCACCACACGAGTAATGGTAAGGGATCCTCTGGAAAGGAGGATGAGGCTAAGAAGGAAAAATGGAACTCTGGTGTGGTTAACCCATATGGTATCCAGCCCCTTTTTAACCCCATTTTCCAGGCTAAAAGGTAGCAGGATGCTTAACTACAAGGGAAAGAAAAAGAGAGATCTTTTGTATAAATCCCAGTGGACTGAAAGATCTAGGGCTCCTAGTGGGAGCAGAGTGTTCGTGCCCAGAGCAATGTACCCATCATACTGGCATGGAGACAACGCACCTGAAAGTGGCCTGACCCTGACACTGGCCATCAGGCCAATTCTGACACAAGATGATGCTTATTCAGAAAAAGCATCATCAGAGATGTTCCTACCAATGTTCCTTGTCTCTCCTTTTTAACTATAAGAGGTTGACTCAGGATCACCCAATATATTGTTAAAAAAACAAAATTCAAATGAGTAAATGTTAATCTTATTGGCTTTATTCAATAATTTATGAATTGGGCAGCATCCCATTTAGCAAATAGAAAGGAGCTCTGAGGAGCTGTACAAAATGAAATACTTATATTCAAAAGTTCGCAGGACAAGGAAGTTATAGTAGCAAAAAGTGGTTTGGTTATGGCAAAGGCACTTTCCTACAGGGGACAGCAGTGTCTATCCATCAGATTAACTCACTAGTGCTGACCAGAAAATTCCAGATTTAAAATTCCATTCCTGGGAGAGACTAAAACTATAATTAACACATTGTATGCGGGCATTTGAGCGATATGACGAGTTTACTCGTTTCCCACATTCACATTGTAAGCGGGCATTTGAGCGATATGACGAGTTTACTCGTTTCCCACAAACAATGTGTTAACTTAGGTGTTAATTCTAGTTTGGTGATGTGGGACTTAGCACAAATGACTCCACTTTGGGCCTGTTGTCTCTTTTTGTAACAATATGAGTAACCTGACAACATGAAAAAGAAATATCAACATACAAAATTGACCCCAGAAGAAATAAAGATAAATTAGGTAACAAAGGTTAACTTGAAAGAGAAAGCTCTTCAGAAAGAGTCAAGACTGAGAAGAGCAGGGAATGAAAGCATCAGAGAAATAATAAAACAGATTTATCAGAGATAAAAGAGAGATGTGTTTTCTGATTGAAAGAGCCCACCAAATGCTACAGAGGAATTTTTTTAGAGATCCATACCTAGATACATCATATAGACATTTCAGCCCCTCGGTGTTAAAGAAAGATCCAGAAAGCCTCAAAAGAGAAAATAGCAGATTGGCTACAAAGAAATTAATAATAAAACCAGCCTCAGACTTCTCCTCAGTCACACAGATACTGGACAACACTGAAGGCAGGCCTTCGAATTTCTGAGGCACAATTTCTAATCTAGAAACTATGACCAGGAAAGCTATGGGCCAAGTGTGGAGACAAAATAAAAATATTTCAGGTATTCAGAAGTTCGCAAAGAGATTTCCCCCTGAGGAAGTTTCCTGAGGATGGTGAGACTAATAGAAGAATCCCAATGAAAAGAAATTCCAGAATAATAGCTATAGTGGAGGCCCAGAAAGCAATCGGTACAAATTAAAACAGGAAGTCAATGTCTTCAAGAAGAAGAGACAGATTTTCTAAGGAATATATAGGAGTATTAGTGATATAGTGAAAAAGGCAGATAGAAAATAAATAAAAGAGAAATAAGAAAGCAAGAAGGCAGATAGAAAAAAAAATAAAAGAAAAAAGCAGTTCGAAATTCCTGGGAAAACAAACTGCACAAGAAAGTTGAAATATAAGGCAAATTAAATAAAATGCGCCACAATTTTGACAAGTGACAATGAGAGACAGAGAGAAAGAAAGAAAGAAGGAATATTCATTCGATCTTGATGCTGGAAACATTCTCTGTGGAGTGGGACGAATTATGGGACCTTTAGAGAAGATTATATCTATAGCCCTCATTCACCGCAGTGAAAAAATATATAGCTATCAGTATAAAAGCTCTGCTTATTGATTTTCAATGTTTAGCATCAACCTGTATACAAACCACAAGACTTGATCATTCTTACACAGCCTTGACAATGGGAAAGAAAAGCACTGCTGACTTGGGAGGCAGACATGGAAAAGGGAAAGTGCAAAGAAGGGCAGGAAGACTCAGTACCTCATCTTCTAGGGAGGAGAGTCAGGTGAGCCTGTCTAAAGCTGATGGAACAAGTGATAAGTTTGCCATGTAACCTTAGAAAGCTGAGTAATAAAAAAGTAACAAGGGTTTTTAAAGATCACGTATTAGAAAGAGGAGAGTATCACTTTTCTTACTGTGCCAAAATATTTAGAATCCTGAAGGCAGCCACCAAAAGAAACTAGAAATCCTTAAAAATGTTTTAGGGACTCAGTGAAAGGAGCATGATTTGGGGATAATTATAATTATTACGATGAGCTATTCTGAACAATTTTACTACTTGCCATGTGTATATATTACTTTGATTTTTCAGTCATTGAGTACCTGCCATGTGGCTAGCATTGTGTTAAACCTGACATTTAGAAGTGGCACCAGCCTTATAGCAAAAGCATCTACAGAAACAAACAATTCTGGGACAGGAGCCCTTCCCAGGGATGTATTTGTGTAAATTGGAAGTGAGGAAGCAAGGCAGGGAATCAGTTCACAGATTATTTGGCCAGTTGACTGAAACTCTTAGTATAGAACCCCAGAGAAGTGAATTCAGAGAAGAAGCCTTTAGGACTTGGGGGCTTGGACTTGACAGGGTTCCTTTCAATTGATAATATTCTAGGCAGGCAGGTAATTACTGATAGTTTGGAGCTGTAAGCCTCCTTAGAGAGACTCTGTCCAACCATTTCATTTTACAAACAAAGGAAGCTTGGTACTGGCAACACTAGGGTTCAAATTTACTCCTTTTGATTCCAAGTTTAGTGGTAGATAAAAGGAGCTCCCTACCAAGACCCCTAGAAGCAGGAAATCACCATTTATCACACACCTACTAAGGGCCAGGCACTGTACGGGCCACTTAATGTATGTTATTTAATTTAATCTCCACAACAGCCATACGCATAATGAATTTGAGCAAACTAAGGTTTAAAGAGTTTAGACAATTTGTCTAAAGCCTAGAACTGGATAGAGCCAGAGCCTGGAAATGAAAGAATCTATCTGATCTCAGGGTTCATGGCCCTTGGTTTCTGGCTTATAATTTGAGGCCTGCTGGCTGAGATGACAACAACACATCCCTATTATGGTGACCAAAGGTAAAAAGAATAACCATTTCACATTTAATCATTAAACGTATCAACCCAATAATAAGGAAAACACGATCCTGGCACCGCATAAGTAGGGCTCTTTGATCTGCCTCTTCACTGCCCCCTGGCCCACACCGAGGGTGGTCTGTGAGCTGTCAGACCATCCTTCTTAATTAGAAAGGACCCCAGGAGCCTTCGCATAGCCCCAAACTATGCAGAGTAAAATAAACAGGAAACAGAAAAGAGGGAGAGGAGAGATAAATTCTCACTGACTTTAAAAGATTTATGCTGACAATATCCCAAGGAGCTTATGAAATGAATTCCCCTCCTCCCCCCACCCCCTGCTTTTTCTTTTTTTTCCGTGGAGGGAAGCTGCTGATGAAGAGATAGCTCTCAACTATAGGGTTTCATTGAGAGTGAAAATACCTTAAGTTCAGTCTCTTGTTGATAGTCCAGTTGTACAAAAGAAAATTCATATAAACATCATCTCACGTAGTAGAAGGGGAAAAATCATCCATCTTCCAGTCAGCTTTGAAAGAGTCCCATTATTGAGGTACTGAATTACAAGGAAAGAATTTACATGTGTCTCCTCCCCCGGAGGAACAGTGGTGCCGGAGGGCCCAAGTCCCAGCACTGCACACATGCGCACATGCACGTCATCTGTCTGAGAAGGCAAGCACCTCCTTTATTTTGCCCACATTCTTTCCTTCAGTAGCTCCACATTTAGTTTTGGTCCAACTTTCCACACGTCAGAGTAGGACCTCAGACCAGGGCACCTTATGTGTGACATGTGTGGCTTCATCTTAACCTGAGACCGTGCTCCCAGTATATCTGGAGCCAGACTCTGCCCCCAGAAGTGCTTCCAGAACTCTCGCCTGCTCTGCGCAGATATACTTTAATCTAGGACAGCATTGGAACCCCCAGTCAACCCCACAGACCATCCCCAACATGGCACCTTTGCTCACAACAGTAATATACCAAACACATCACATTTGCACATAGTTGCATCCTTGCCTAATGGGTACTGGTGGTGCAGGATGAGGTTGGGTCAGTACTGATGCCCCTTTCCCCTCCATACCAGATTAATCTTCCTGAAGCACCACTCTGATGATGTCGCTATCCTGTTCAAAAACCTTTTCTGGCCCCCTGTTGTCCACAACATAAAGATGGACATCTTCATCCAGGAATTAAATGTTCTGTGGTCTGGTCCCACACCCACCACCCTAGCCTTCCTTATTTCCCAGCCTCCTCCTCTTCGTTTTCCCAACTCTGCAGCCAAATGCCACTACACACATTCTACATTTATGCCTTTACTCTTCCTCTCAATTCCTACACAGACAATTTTGCCAATAACTCTGTTTTGCTCACCCTTTAAGATCTAGCTCAAAGGTCATCTTCTTTATGAATCTTCCCAATTGAACTTAATGTCTCCTTCGTGGAGCCTTCCACAGTGCTTTACCTGTATGTGTCTGATGGCTTTAGAACCTCTACTTTTGATTGTAGCTACTGCAGACATCTCATCACTCCTCCTGGTCCTGGAGTTCCTTAAAGGCCAGAACTGTGTTTGGTTCATGTCTGCGTCCCCACAGCAAAGCCAGTACTTGGATGTTTACTCAGAGTAGGCATCCCATAAATGAAATCTGAGGGCAAAAAGGAGTAAGTAAGGAAGCCAGTGAACACATGTCTTTGGTTCAGTACACATCTGCCTGTCTTTCCCCCTTCCCATCCCTCTGAGTTCCTGAGCTACACAACTTGACCACAAGGCATCCTGATCATATTTTAGGATAAAGAGACACTGAGATAATGAGAAACAAAGAAGATAAGGAGCTCTGGCTAGGAGTCCAGAGACCTGGAGTCTGGTCTGGACTTTTAATTTAAGTCTTTAAACGAGTCATTTTCCCACTCTAATCTCCAATCTGCCTCTCTAGAAAAGCAAAGGTATATATTTTGTGATCACTAAGTCCTTTCTAATTCTGAGTTTTTGATTCTCATCTCTTTTTTTACCTCTGTGTCCATAACAAGAATGTCTCCCCCACTGTAAAACAACGTAATAATATTGCTTATTTACTGAGGGTTGTAGAGAACTTTTCAAAGGTCTACATGCCATTCTAAAGCTTCCTAACAATTACAGAGGGTTCAATTCCCAGTAGTGACCCCATATCCCCTATCCAGCTCAGAAACAGTCTTGTGATTCAGGCTTAGTTTTCACAAAAAACATCTAAGAGAGAGGGAAGGGGGCTGGGTGTGTGCAAAGAAGGTGAGAATAGCCCCTGGTATCTCAGGCATCTTGGACTTTGATGCCATTGGTGTCTAAATCCTGCTGCAGAGCTGCTGCTGTCCTCCTCTGGACACACCTCCAGAGTCACTCTCCCTGTCTTTTGGCAGGCTCCTTCCTCCTGCTCAACACCTCAGCCAACTCCAAGCACACCATCTTGAGCCCATGGATGAGGAGCAGCAGCGAGCACTGCAGGCTGGCCGTCTCCGTGCACAGGCACCTGCAGCCCTCCGGGAGGTACGTCGCCCAACTGCTGCCCCACAACGAGGCTGGAAGAGAGATCCTCCTGGTACCCACTCCGGGGAAGCATGGGTAAGTTCTTTCCATTCCAAAATCAATGATATCAAAGGCGATTTGGCTTCTGGCTGCCAATTTCCAGAGTCTATGACATCTACTGAAAGCTCCAGTTGCCCTTTAATGGGTAGGGTTCAGATTAAGCCATTGCTGCTGATATTCCCTGGGTAGTGTCTTGGGCACTGATCTGTGGGGCCCCTGGCCACCCAGGCTGGCAGTCCTTCCAGAGGCCAGAGGACCAGCTGGCAGAGTGGGCATTTAATGAGTGGGTGTTAAAGATATTCATTTCCCAAAGTCCAGGCGGAGCCAAGAAGAAAACAGCCAAGGGGAGTGTTAAAAGGCCAAATGAAAGTAATTCAATATGCCGGCAAGTGGGTCTTACCAGCAGAATTTTGGCAGGAGGGGAAAGAGCAAACTGTTGTAATCATCCGAGCAGGTCCTACAGGAATGTGGGACCCCAGGGCCGGAGGGGTCAGGGAGACCACAACAGTATCAATTCAGCACAGATGGGAATAAGTTTTGTTCTAGAACCTCTAAGGCTTACATGACACTGAAGTCACACCCGGTACCCATCTCAGGGAACTCCTCTAAGCTTCCAGGAGATACACCTGCTTACTCAGTGACCTATTGTGCCTCTAGAAGTGGTGACATTGGGAAGCAAACTTGAAACAGGGCATCTCTGTGCCTGCCCTTGTTTCTCATTCCAGAAGTATAAACACCATTGTAAGATCCCAGTTTCGAGGGGCACCAGATCTGATTACTTTATAATCAAGGGTGAGAGATCCTTACAGAGGGCATGTTTGCAGGAGAAAGACTTCTAATTTCCAGCTAAGCTTAGACTTAGCTTCTCTCTAAGAAAATACCTTGCAGAGAGGTCCCATCTGAACGATGATGTTACCCATCCTCCACCTCCATGGTGTGCTGGGTCTGGGGTTAGAGGATTCTGACTACTGTTTCCCAGTAAAGTTATATGGCTTTCTTAGTTATTTCTTGAAAGTCTCCAACCCACTCCCCTGCTCCTGACTCATTTGTATTTATTGTGCTTCGAAAAACTACAACTTGCTACAATCCCAGCAGGAATGAAATCTTAGCTTCAAGAAAGATGTTCTCCCCAGACATAAACTCATATCCGTCTTCTTGCCTCTGACATGCCTCATGGGGGTGGTTGGGAGGACCCCAGCCACCAAGTGCCCCATGCTCTTTTCATCAGAAGTCAGAAATGTTGGGTGTCTGAGCTGTCCATGGTTTTGGATGAGCTGCCCTCTGGGCCAAGCCTCCCTCCAGCCCAACATTATGATCATTTATTGAAATTGATGCCTCCTTTTCTTGTGAGAAGCCCAGATGGTAAATCCTCCCACCCATGGGCAGGGCTGGTGATGGCCTCAGCCACTGTGCTATCCCGTGGGCTTTTGCCCAGGTTCTTGAGCTATTTAGCCAACACTCCTGCCCCACCAAGCCTGGCAGAGGCCAGAGGTGCTGCTCAGGGCTGCTGGGACTTCAGGCAATCAACCTGTTGAGGGTCACGGGGAGAGGATTCACTGATGTCAGAGGAGAAACTGGAGTTTGGGAATCCCTGAAATATGGGCTGAGAATGTGTATGAGTGTGAGAGGAAGAATGCCAGAGGCTTGCAGCACTTCCTGAGCAGCAGGGCCTGGCCCCTGTACGGCATGGTCAGGAAGATGATGGCTCCTCAGCATGACTAGCCATGGGGGCTTGTAAAGAGTTTCCCCTCTCAATCTTCCTGTGCTCATAACTACAAGTGAGTTCCCACTTAACAGGTAAGAAAACGGAGGCAGAGACAAAATAAGAAGTGATGTGGCCCCAAATGTGGTCTCCTCTTTCCTCATTTGCGATCTTTCCAGGAAATGCATAGCTGTTCAGCAGGAACTTGGTGCAGGGGTGGGGTGGGGGAAGAGGGTGGCTTCAGGAAAGAGGAAATGGAAGGTGAAAGAACCTTATAAATAGAGATGATCTAGATCCTTTGGTGCCTCAAGAGCCCAAGGGCGTGTGATGACAGCCTTCCCTCCACGTGTGATGAGACCGAGGAGACCGAGCCTGCACAGTGTGGGAAGGCTGTGACCTGCCCCTAAGGCCCCATGCCACCGACAGTCGCAAGGTCCACCCCACTGGCCAATGCATTTTTTTCCCATGGTGACTCTTCCAAGCAGCAGAGTTGGTCTGCCTTGTGGAGGATGGGAATTGAGACAGCAGGAAGGCAGCAGGGGTGCTTGGGCAAGTCCACTAACTTGATGTCTTTACCCCCGGCTACTCCTCCACCTACAGAGGTTTTGCGCCAGGCTGCACTCAGTGCATCTCCATGCAGAGATGTTGTCCCCTAGCCCTAACAGAGCCATCTTGAAGTTTGGGGAGTGATTCCAAATTTACATTAAAGATGCCTGAGCCCATCTCCCCACCTCCAACAAGACCAATCTGGTGAGGGTAGAAGGTGGCATCTGAAGGGGCAACCCAAAGAATTCTGTGCTGGATGGAGGAATTCTGCTGCCCTGGGCATCTTGGCAAGCTGCAGGACACAGGCACGTGTCCAGAAAGTCAGGGAGCAGAGCAGATTAAGGGATACAAAAGGCCAGCCTTTGACTGTCCACGAAAGGATGTTCCATGAAAGAGCTTTATGACTTCAGGCAAATCCCATCCCCTCCCAAACCTCAGTTTCCCCATCTGTAAATTGGGGATGATGATGCCCATCCTGCTTACATGGTGGGGTGGGATCAATGCAATAAAAGGTATGCAAAGGGTTTTGTACTCTGAGCTGGATGCAAATTAATCCCTTAATCTGCTGTACTCAAAATTGGGGCACAAAGGATTGAAACTCATTCCCTCTGTCATTCCATGGTCAATGTCAGTCTCAGGAATTTTTCGGTTTTGATATCCTCAGCAGTTTGCCTCGCTGGGCACTCACCCCCTTTAATGTCAGAGATCACCCCAGGAGCACAGACCTCAGCGTGGCAAGGGGAACACAGTGAAATCCTGGTGGTGATGACAGTGATGATTACAAATGGGGCTGGCTCCTTCTCAGAACAGAACATGGTGGTTTGGGGACCGATATTTGGAAAACAACATTCAGCGTTTATAGTAACAAGGGAGGAAGTTGTCATAGCAAAGTGAGCTGGGGAGAGCCTGACGCAGAGGAGTGGGCCGAGAAATGACAAGTCAGAGAGGCCACCGATTCCCCCAAAAGCCACGAGTCGTGAGCAAGCAACGTCAGGGGGAGCAGCAGCCTGCATGGAGGTGCTGCAGGCAGGGAAGGCAGGCCGGGAACCCCAGCAGCTGCTAATTTCCTCCTGGAAAGCAGCGACATGCTTGAGGTCTAATGAATCAGAGTGTAAGTGCTCATCTGCCATGGTGGCCTGGCTTTAGCCGGGATCTCCAGGGGGACAGATGATGACAAGGAGTGCCTAGCCTGTTCATCTGCTCGTCTGGCTGGCCAGAATGGCCACAGAAGCAAGAAAGCAGAGAAATGCACTGTCAAACGGCCCAGCCCCACAGGCCGCAGAATCCAGCAGGCATAGTACATCTTAACTAGAAATTAAAAGCCACAAAGTCCCCATGAATTGAATGAATAAAATACCTATTTAATATGGTGAGTTGTGCAATAGCATAAGGAAAATGGCTCACAATTTGCCTGATTGTAATAGCTACTTAATACATTGTAGATCCTTTTCAATTCATACATTCATTTACCAACCATGGATTGAGCGTCTCTCATATAATAGGGGCTGGGAATACACAGCCAAAGACGACATGAGCACGGCTTTCAAGGAGCGTCCAGTCCAGGAAGGAACACACGGGCAAAGAGCAGTAGCACACAATTGGGCAGATGTTTGTAAATTGGAGCCCAGAGATAGTCAGAGGCTGAGCTAAGAGCACCGCTAGCAGAGCCAGCACAGGCAGCCCAGCACCTGCCTCTGCCTCCTGCACTTCTCTGCCTTTCTGCTGAAAGGTGTTGTAGAAAGAGCAATCCAGGAGCAATTGGCAATGTGAAGTCAGTGCCTTCCTGGACTCAGGAACACCAGCTCCAGGCTTAGTGGTGTTTCGGGCTCTAAGAGCCACTCTCCGGGGCTCCTCCCTGGACATCCATTGCAAGCCTGCCCTCCTCTCCAGGCACCCAGCTACTTCCTGCCGCCTTGGGTATCCAGGAACTTGATTAGGTGTGACCAGAACTACACAGTATGTGGAGGGAAGAACTGGGCCCTGAGGGGATGGAAGTTGCCAATCATTTGAATTACTAATACTTGAAAAGATGTTTTAAACCGAAAGGACTTGAAAGTACTCTGACTTGAGCGAAGATAAGCCATCAGGGCCATTTCATAGCACAAACAAGGCTCATTCCAGAGGGGAGGGCGACAGAGACATACGTAAATAAGTTGCCTCGGTACAAAGCTTCACCCTCCAGCAGGATCTTCACCCCTATACACTCAGGGGAGACGAGTTCCAGTTCCCCTGTTGATTTCCTGGTGGGGGAGCCAAGGCCTAGAGGTCAGAGTCAAGGTACACACTCCCGGCACAGCCAGGACTCATGCCCATAATGACACTCCAGAGCCCACCCCTCCCTTGCCCTGTCTGTCTCTCCTTATTGAACATCTGTATGAAGAAGTCCTGAAACTCACTGTCCTTAGATTAAAATCTGTGGCCCACCTCCCCAGGTGAAGAAAAGCCCATATTTGGGCTTGGTATCCACACAGCTGCCACATTTATTTAAACCAGTCACTTCTGACCGGAGATCCCAGCTGTAAAACCAGTAACAATCCTAATGGAAACCTGCCAATGAATTCAACCCCAAGTGGTACTGATGTATGGGCATCAGGAGGTATGGTTTCCGTCCTGGTTCCACTGCTAATTTGCAGCGTGGCTATGGACCAATCTTAGCCCTTCTCAGCCTCTGCTTCTTACCTTCTCCAGCTGCACCCTGTGGAGGATGGATGCTTCCTCCATCCTGCAGCACCAGCAGCAACACCTCCTCAGGGTGCCACTCAGGCCTTGGGTAGCAGGACACGATTTCCCCCAGCCCAGACTCCTGCTCTTTGTCCCCTCCCACCTCCCTTCCATTCTGGCAAACAGGACAGTTACCCACTACTGACTCACAGAGACTTTCTGCCACTAATGTACAGAACCCTGAATTTTCCTGTAAACAGACCAGCTGGCCTCAACAGGCTGAGCAAGAAAGAGGCTCAGTATAGGGCAATGCGGAAAGATGCCCCAAGGCATTCACTTTTGAAAAGATGCCTGACTGCCTTTGCCAAACTATGCTGGGTTTATCTCCAGTCAGCCCAGGGCAATGTGGCAGGTCCAGCCAGTGTGGGGAAGTCAGAAGCCTGTGGCATTCAGCCTCACCCAAAGCTCTCCTTGATCCTTCCTGCATGATAAACGGATTAGAAATAAAACAGGTGATCATTTATTGAAATTGATGCCCTCGAGTGGCAGTGTCGCAATGATTTAGTTTCAGGGCCAGCATTTTCTCACTTTCAAAGTCATTCATAGTGTCAGCTTCTCTCTTTGTCCCCTTGGTCTGAATAACACACTGATAAATATACAATAGGGGTTTCAATGCTCAGGTGATTTACACTAAAAAGAGCGAGCCATTCAAAGGATTTAAAGACAATTTTTAAAAGCCTTAAAACTCATGCCCAGGCTTGTCAGGGGCGTATTTCCTGGGCATGGGAATAGTCGTGCATCAGGAATTCTCTGAGCATAGTGCAGTCAGGAGACTCAGGTCCTAAGTGTGCTGAGAGGGAGCTCCACACGCATGAGCTTGGGCAAGTCTTTGAATCTCTATGAGCCTCAGCTTTCCTATCTGTAAAATGGTAATTATCGGCCTACCTCACAGGGTTGTTGTGAGGATTAAATTAGATAACACACAGAGCAGGTGCTAATACTCCCCCCACTTACTTCTGGCTGCCCCTCTAAAGGGTCCAGGGCTGCTCTGGGTGGTGGGGGAGTGGGCATGAGGAGAGCCAAGTTTAGCAATTTCACACCCCTCATTCTTAGAGTGACCCCCTGTGATACTTTGGACCCCAAAGTCCCAGTCCCACTGACTGTGCCTGAATTTACCATATTTCTCACTCCTGTGAGTAGTAATATTGAAACAACTACTAAAATGCTAGTCATCTCTGGAGCACTTGAACTTTAAGCCATTAACATGGCAGGTCTCAAGTTTTAGGGGTACAAATCAGGACCATGCATTTTACAAAATTTGTACGGCTGAGTCCCATCTTGAGTGATTCTTATTTTATTAGTCATGGAAAGGGGCACGGGCACGTAGATTTTAGAAAACACCACAGAGATTTTGGGATGCATTGAAAATTAGAAATCACAGTTAACACCTTAGCTTGAATTGTCCATCATATAAGCTGGTAGCTTTTCTATAACCATTTACTAAATACTAAGGAGAAAAGTCAAAAAAGGAGGCTTGGAGATACAGGATGGACTTGTTTGCAGAGTGGAGAGTTGGTTTACTCCCTCACATGAATGGACAGGCTACGACAAAAATGTCCACCCCTTGTCTCATTCTGCCTGTGCAGCCCCCAAGCTAAAGCAGCTGGGGTATATCTAAGGCCATGTATAGGATTGGTCTCTACCGTAGGTCTACTCAGGACATACCTGTCATTCTCTAAAAATACTGTGGCTTTTAAGGCCAGAGGGGCCTTAAAAACAGAGTGGACTGGAGAGGAATACAGAGAGGACTAGAGAGATCCAGACCTTTTAGAGTAGACGGAGCCTCTACCATCCACCATCTATCCACTTATCTGCCCATCCTCCTATCTGCCCATCCATCCACCATCCATCCACCCAACCACCCATCTACCCATCTACCCATCCATCCACTCATCCACCCATCTATCCATCCACCCATCTATCCATCCATCCATCCACCATCCATCCACCCAACCACCCATCTACCCGTCTACCCATCCATCCACTCATCCACCCATCTATCCATCCACCCATCTATCCATCCACCATCCATCCACCCATCTGCCCATCCACCCATCTACCCATCCACCCATCTATCCACCCATCCATCCATCCATTCATTCATCCATCCACCCATCTACCATCCATCGATCATCCATCTTTGTTCTTCAGAATGTCATGTGTTGACTCTCCTCTAGGTCCTAGGTTAACAGAAGAGCCATGGCACTCCTTTTTGTTTTCAGGAGGCAGATACTGTGTTAATATTCATGGTGAATATCTGTGTAGTGCATGTTCAGGTTACCAGGTTCATCAACATCCATCAACTCATTTCATCTTCACTGCAATCCATGTCGTATATATTATTACCCTCATTTTACAGATGAGTAAATTGAATCTCCAAGTGGTTTAGTGATGTGCCTGTAGTCACAGGTAACACTCAGGGGAACACAGATCTTTTGGGTTTGTTTTTTTTCTTTTCTCATGTCCTTTCCCCAAGCAAGCCTTGCAGATGAACCCTGGTATCGTGCCTGGCTCTGACTGAGACCTGTTCTCATCAGTCAGAAAAAGTTCTTCTCAAGAAGACGTGCCTGATTTTTGGTTATCTAATTCTGGGCCACAAGCCTTAAAGGTGAAGCCCTCAGCTTATACATCTTCTTATTCCCCACAGTGCCTGGTACAGCACCTAGCACATAGTAGGTGTTCTGTGTTAGGTGAATAAACACCAGATCAACTTATGGTAGTTCTACAACACAACTTTTCTTAAACCTTAGCTCTGGCTCTAAAATTAAAGCCCAGTCCAAAGTCATAAAAGAATCTCCAACTGACAACTAGCTAAAAAGCATTTTTATCCACCCTCTACCCATGCCTGGGAATAGTGTTTAACCCTCCCCAGGGCTCAGGAAGCAGCTGTCAGAGTATACCTCAACTGTGAAGGTTGCCACTAAGTACAAAGGACAGTCCCTTTTCTGGCAGGTACAGCTTTTCCTCATGATCACTTTCATTGATGGACGTCAGGAAAAATAAATGAAAAGACCACTGGCTTCTGACATCTTTGACCTTGGAGATTTGACAGCCCAGGGCTTGTAGTGGGGCTCTTTTGAGCGGATTACTTTCGTTTTCCCACTCTGCCCCAGATAGTTGATGGATTGAACACAAGGAAGATGAGAGAATTATGAATACCTGTAACCCCTTGGCTTGTCAGAATGACATCTTGTCAAATCCCATAATGATTAATATAGCTTGTATACAAAGAGAAGTCAAAATGCATAGAAACAGTCACTTCTCATCTCAGAGGTGTTCACTGAGTCTCGCCATTTCCCAGTGGGGAGGGAGATATTGAAAATAGGTGGAGGATTTTGGTGAGAGACCACTGGTGTCAAAAAATGCACTCATTCGTCCCATCATGCATTTTGTCAACAAATGTTTATGAGTCTTAGTCTGTCCCAGGCACTGGAGGGACTCCAATGGCTCATCCTACTTCAGGGGTTTACGATGAGGTTTGGCATTGGATGACAAGGGACACTTAGGATGCTATGGGGAAAGGGCTGTAATGGGTGTGTGCCTGGGTGCCACAGGGGTACAGAGTGCATGACTGAGAGTGCTGGTGGCCGGCAGGCAAGCTGGACAGAGAAGACAATTTGAGCTGGCCCTGAAGGGAGAAGGGGTGATCAGGTGCACAACGAGAGGAAGACATCCTGCATAGGGAAGGCATGCGTGCCAAGGCCTGGCAGCTTGAGAAAGTAGGCAGTGTGCTGTGTCTGCACCATCCCTTGGGTTTGTTCCTCAGCCTCCTCGCTCCTCCCAGAGTGCTCACACTTTTGTGTGTATGTGGCACCAGCTCATGTGGCAAC